>OY284477.1:12182611-14757154 GCA_958336345.1 Dorcus parallelipipedus
GTATAAAAAATAATTAAATGTATGACTTATGAGTATGTGTTTCTCGATATAATAATGAATAATTTAGAAAAAAAATTCGCTATTAATTGGATATTTTGCATCATTTCGTGCTCATTTCTGATGCAACTAAGTATATGTATATTTTGGAAACTTGGGTTGATTACAAGTCCTGATAGTTTATTTGTGTCTGTGTCATATCGTCTTTGTCTTTGACTTACTGAATGGTTTCCTAGTGACAATATTGAGTAATTCCCCGTGCTGCAGAATCTCAGATTCCAAGTAGAGCAAACTTTCTTCGTGACATCTGCCGTCATTTAATAGAAAGCTCGGAAATTTATAGAAAACGTAAGTAGTCTTGCTCTGTAAAAAGATGAGGAGGAAAAAATATCAAATCTGAAAACTATGAATGGATATGTTCATTTTTTGATTCGGTGATCCTATTTATTAAAGCGTCATTATCAGTATCTTCATGAAAATTTCACTGAAAGGCATTTCGCTTCACTGACTTGTTCAAGAAAACTATTAGCATGATGATTCAGAAGAAAGAAACGATTGTCTGTAATATTTGAATGATTTCCTAGATCATCCCTCTCCTACGTACTTTTTCAATTCCTATTCGTTATCAACACCTACATTTTGGATTTAGCGACGATGAAAAGAATGGCTACTACTAAAGCATTACTTGAGGGTTTAAGACAAAAGACGCGGTTTTAACAAACATTTTATTTCCAGACTTTCCAATAACGCTTCTTACGTTTTTCATCAAAATATGAAACTTTAGATGCTATAAGATTTATAAAAATTGTAATTTAAATATTTTCATTTTTAAAATACTTACAAATTAATGGTTTTTAGCACGGATAAATTTACATTTTCATTATTAGGTACATACATTCATTAAGGGCCAGTAGTATAAAACATAGTTAACCACTCGATCAAGTTAACTCTGTGGTTAAGGAAAGTTTAAGTTTCCACCAATGATATTGCTTAACCACACAGTTAACTTGATCGAGTGGTTAACTACGTTTTATACTACTGGCCCCAAAAATTAGTTGCTAATGTAACTGGGAAAATTTTACTTCAGATCGTTCGTAAATGACTTAAAAGTATTTGAACTTTCCGCTCGCTAAATTATTTTTAAAAGTTGGTACTAAATACTTCTTACCATAAATAATGTCTATCATTTAGAAAGACAATCAGAGTGACTAATTCGTTTGAATAAACAGAGAATGTAAGCACAGAGCAGTCAGAAAACATGTTTAAAAAATGCAAATGTAATATGCTGACTATATGTTATGAAAATATAGCCTCAGTATATGAGAAATTTATTGAATAAAAGGATAGTTGTAACTGTGAGTTGAAGTACCAGAAATTTTCATAGCAGTTTGATAGCTAGTTTAAAGTCGTCATTCTAGGTCATGGTGAATCGCATTTAACAATCGAGTATCTAGGTACAATATTAAATGAGCGTTTGCAAATTGCCATATAATTATTAATATGAAATTTATGTTTGTGGTTAATTGTGTGAAGAAACGCATGTTTCTGTATTAGCTAACACACATCACAGAAGTCAAACTGGTTTAAGCAATGCTGAAGAAAACTTCCTTTAATAACAAAATTCGACTGTTTATGTTAATCTCAGGCACCTTCAAAATTCAGACCAAAAGCGCTCTCAAGAAGAGACTGTTACAAATTTGGAGGATTATGATGAATTTGATGAGTTTGTACATGACGTTCGCCTTTTCCGTCGACATAGTTCAAAAACGATCAGAAAATTTGAGTGCCATGGTTCTAAACTACATGTATGTCAGTATGTATCTTTTAGGCTGAGTTGCTCACTGAAGGTTTAAACCTTGTTTAACGTTAACTAGAGCTTAATTTTTCTTTTTGGTTGTTCAGACAGTGATTAAGAGGTAAAACGAAGTTTAACTCTGACATTTGCTAAACCATGAAATTCGGTCGTTTAAACTATAATTAACGTAAAAATAACTTGAAAAAAAACTTTAAACACGAGAAAAGTTCTACTTGAAAAATTTCGGTTACTTGGTAAGTATTTGCAATAAACTGCAGGGGTTTTCTTCCTCTTGGGAGTATTAAAAATAAGACTTTTTAGTAACAAGCAATTATTATTTATGTTTGCTGACGTTTCACCAAATATATTTTTGGCTTTTTCAAAGTGCATAACGGAAAAAAACTAAACAATTTATACGTGAAGAGAACATGAACTAAGACTCACTATTACAATAATTTTTACTTATTTTTATTTATTATTACTCTCATTACTACTGATAATTTGTTAACATACAAGTTCTCTTTATGATATTTAAAATTAGTAAGATGCATTGTATAATCTCTTATTCACTTCCAAAAATTCAAAAATGTATTTGGCGAAACAGTAAACATAAGCAATTAGTAAAATATTTGCTGAATACTAAAATCCTTATTTTTTCTTGTGTTTAACAGAATTAAACATTTTGTCTTAAAAAAAAATTCGTAAAGATTTGCTGTACATGTTTTAATAGATTTTACATAAAAGCACACCTTTCAGGTTTGGAAATTAAGAATTTGTTGTATAGGGTTCTAGTAAAAAATGAAGTCAATAAAGGAGCTCTCAACTCAAATAACGATAAATGGTGAGAGGGCAGTGAGCTTGATTTTTATAGAATGAAACTGCAAAAGGGAAAACAAGGATTTCTCAAAGAGGATCCCAAACTTAAAAAAATCCTGATTCTGATCTTCTGGCGGATTTAAATCAACTTGTGCGATTCCACCAATCCCTCGTAAAGTTCTGTCACCAGTTGGAAGAGTTTTTCTCGCCGATGTACCTGCCCTTTCTACTCTGCACCCTTGCTGTAGACATCTTCGTGATCTTCAATTTACTCACGGTGGAGTTCATATTTTTGTAACTAGAAAAATAAATAAATTAATATGTATATTATTAAATATTAATATTAATATTAATATTTTCTTGTTTCAGACCAAAGATTTAGCGACTACGATGACCCTAGGATTTTACATCACTTCTATTACGGTCACTTTATTTTTCCCTTGCTATTTTGGTCATTTAATGCTACTTGGAAATACATTTATTTTCTTTTGAGGTTGAAGCTTTGCATTATGATATTTATGACTGTTCGTGGTATGTCTGTGACGAGAACTTCAAGTCAGTTTTTAAGTGTCTTCATTTGAGAACGGGTAAACCGATAGTTCTTACTGCGGGAAAATTTGCGACTTTATCATTGAACGCTTTCTTTTGAGTATTTTGAATCAAATTTTCGAAATTTGGATGAAACCAATTGATTTTAATTATAGATATTGAGGATCCTCATTTCCTATGTGACTGTACTTTATCTCTGATTGTTCTGTACATTTCTGGAAGATGACTTCACCAAACGTGTAAAAAAAAACTAAACGTGTAGTTTATAATTATTTGTTTTTCGGTACCTATAACATTGAATAATTTGGAGAAAAATTTGGCTAATAATTGGATATGTTGCATTATTTCGTGCCTATTTCTGAAGCAACTAAGTATATATTTTGAAAACTTAGGCTGAATACAAATTCTAATAGTTTATTTGGTCTATGTCACTTACTGAATGGTGCTTAGTGGCAATGTTGAGTAATTCCCCGTGCTGCAAAATCACAGATTCTAAGTAGAGCAAACTTTCGCCGTGACATGTGCCGTCGTTTAACAGAAAGCTCGAAAATGTATAGAAAGGGCGACTAGTCTTGCCCTGTAAAAAGATGTGGAGGCAAAAGGTTCTAATCTGAAAATTATGAATGAATATGTTAATTTTCTGGTTCGATGGCCCTATTTATTAAAGCGTCATTATCAGTATCTTCATGAAAATTTCACTGAAAGGAATTTCGCTTCGCTGACTTGTTCAAGAAGACTATTATGAAGATAATTCAGAAAGAAACAATTTTCTGTAATATTTGAATGATTTCCTACATCATCCCTCTCCGATGTACTTTTCCAATTCCCATTCGTTATCACCTGCATTTTGGATTTAGTGACGATAAAAAGTCTGACTATTACTAAAGTGTTACTTGTGGTTACTTGATACAAAAGACGCAATTTTAACCAACATTTTGTTTCGACACTTTCCAATTACGCTTCTTACGTTTTCCATCAAAATATGAATCTTTAGATGCTATAAGATTTTTAAGAATTATAATTTAAATATTTTCATTTTTAAACTACTTATAAATTAATAGTTTTCAGGACGGATAAGTTTACCTTTTCATCATTGGGTTAGTTTAAATAATCTACATTCATTAAAAGTAGTTGCTGATGTAACTGGAAAAATTTTACTTCAGATCGTTCGTAAATGACTTAAAAGCATTTAAACTTCCCGCTCAATAAATTATTTTTAAAAATTGGTACTAAATAATCCTTACTACAAATAATGTCTATCATTTATAAAGACAATGATTGCGATTAATGCGCTTGAATGAACAAAGAATGTAGATCATACGTAAGCATAGAGTACTCAGTACTCATGAATAAAAAAGTAGTTGTAACTGTGAGTTGAAGTACCAGAAATGTTCATAGCAGTTTGATAGCTAGTTTAAAATTGTCAATCTAGGTCACGGTGAATCACATTTAACAATTGAGTCTCCAGGTAGAATATTAAATGAAGACCAAAAGCGTCTGCAAATTGCCACATAATTATTAATATGAAATTTATGTTTGTGGTTAATTGTGTGAAGAAACGCACGCTTCTGTATTAGCTCACACACATCACAGAAGCCAAACTGGTTTAAACAATGCTGAAGAAAACTTTCCTTAATAATAAAATTCGACTGTTTTTGTTTATCTCAGGCACCTCCAAAATTCAAACCAAAAGCGCACTCAAGAAGAGACTGTTCGTAATTTGGAGAATTGTGATGAATTTGATGATTTCGTACTTGACTTTCGCCTTTTCCTTCGACATAGTTCAAAAACGATCAGAAAATTTGAGTCTCGTGGTTCTAAACTACATGTACGTCAGTATGTATCTTTTAGTCTTTTTTTTTGGATAATTGGAGAAATCGCTGAATTTCAGTTGGCACCATTACTGTTTTGACCAGGACGAATTATTTTTATGCCTTCGATAAAAAGTCTGAAGAAATCCTGGAACAAATGCTTGGCTTGTTTAAATATCAAACGGAGACATATTTGGAGGAAAAAGATTTAAACGGGGACATTAACCTGATCAACAAGATAACTATTGCTTGGATGACTATTTGTATGGTGTCAGTACAGAGCCTTATAGTGGCAACTCTAATTTTTAATCCGAATTCCGAAAGGCATTATGCTTCGAGAACATTTTAATTGAGTTTTAAATATGTGGTTTGTAGAATACTCCCTCTGCCTATCTGGGTTCCTTACAACTGGAAGATCAGTCCACTTTATGAGCTGACCATTGCATACTTAATGTTTATACACCTGATTATAGGCTTTGGAGTGATTGGAACGGACCTGTTTTTTGCATCCACCATCATACTAACGTGTGGACAATTCAAACTTTTAGGTGGCACTTGATTGCATGAAAGATTTTACTTAAAAGAACTCCTTTCAGGTTGGGAAATTAAGAATTTGCTGTATACGGTTCTAATAAAAAATGGAGTCAATAAAAAGGCTTTCCACCCAAACAACGATAAATGTCAAGAGGGCAGTGAGCTTGATTTTTATACAATGAACCTGCAAAAGGGAAAACAAGGATTCCTCAAAGAGGATCCCAAACTTAAAAAAATCCGTTCTGATCTTTTGGCCGATTTAAATCAACTTGTGCGATTCCACCAATCCCTTGTTAAGTTCTGTCACCAGTTGGAAGAGTTTTTCTCACCGATGTACCTGCCCTTTCTACTCTGCACACTTGTTGCAGACATCTTCGTCATCTTCATTTTACTCACGGTGGGGTTCACATTTTTGTAACTAAAAACATAAATAAATTGATATGTGTATTATTAAATATTATAAAATAATAATATTAATCGTTAATAATAATGACTTTCTTGTTTCAGACCAAAGATTTAGCGGCTACGATGACCCTAGGCTTGTACATCACTTCTGTTACGGTTGCTTTATTTTTCCCTTGCTATTTTGGTCATTTACTAACCGAGCAGGTACTATTTTCAAGGAATGCTACTTGGAAATACAGTTCTTTTCTTTTCAGGCTGAAGCTTTGCGTTATGATATTTATGACTGTCCGTGGTATATCTGCGACGAAAACTTCAAGGCCGTTTTTAAATATCTGCATTTGAGAACGGGTAAACCGACGTTTCTTACTGTGGGAAAATTTGCGACTTTATCACTAAGCGCTTTCCTCTGGGTATTTTGAATCAAATTTTGGAATTTTAGATGAAACCAATTGATTTTAATTTTAGTTATTGAGGACCGTTATTTCCTATGTGACTATACTCTATCAGCTGACAGAGGATAATCGAAGTCGCAAATAAAAGCTTTCAAAAAGAACAGTAAACTCAAAAGCAGTAGATGCATAATTCGCACCGAAAAGGAAAATATCCTCTTAGTGTTGCTTTCGCTTTTCCTAGTACAGATTGCTTTGTATGTTTTTGGAAGGTAATCTTTTAATTTCTTCAATAATGTGTAAAAAAGGAATTAAATATGTGGCTTACAAGTAATTGCTTTTCTGTGTATAAAGTGAATAATTTAGAAATAAATTCGCTATTAATTGGACATATTTTATTATTTTTTTTTCATGAGACTATACGAGGCTTCCTTTTCAGTTTGGAATAATGATTTATCCGTATTTCTCAGCTAGCTTTATGCCCTCCAATGAGTGAAATCTGACCCCTTTTAAATTTTTCTTCATTTTGCCAAACCAGTGGAAATCGAATTGGGCTAAATCGGAACTAAAAGTTGGAGGGACCAACACAGTTTCTGGTGACGCTAGTTTTATAATTCTTCAAAACACAGAATTACAGATAATGCCCAGAAATAGTATTAGCCACCTTTAATTATTTTTATTTCCACCTTCTTAGTAAATGACATTTTAAAGGGTCATTTTGCTGTTTATAGTAACCAAGTAAACGATACATTACGGGAACAGACCTGTAATATTTTAGGGGCTGGTATAAAAGACCTGTAAAATTTTACAGGCTTAGTTGTCTGTTTATATCACCATGACTACGTCTAGCAAGAAATAACGATTTCGATAAAAAAGGTTTCCATAAAAAAAGTAAATTAATTAAAAATCGCAATGTGAATGTGGAAATAAAAGTACACGACACGCTGTGCAATTAATCTTTACTAGGCTCACTGGATTATACACAAACTGCCAGCTCGCCCGTAATGATTAATTTACAAAGCTTGATACGTAAATAACTATAAAAAGTCTTATGCCAGGTTTTTTACTTAGAAATTTTAAACTATAACATATCTTTTACAAAGTTCTTATTCAAAGCAAATCATCATCAGCGTGATAGTTTGGCTCAAGAAGCTTTATAACTGCAATCAGATTGCCATGTAACAAGGTAAATTGAATCATCTATTACCTTTCAAGATACATTTAAACTTTTATGTTGTAGGAGCCCCTTCTATTCCTCTTCATCCTCTCATCATTGGAAAATAATCTCGATTCTTACTTGTTGTAGGAGGCCCTTTTGTGCTTTCCTGTCCTCTCATCATTGCACTACAAACCCAATCTTTGAAGGCACTTGGCTTATTGTAGGAGTCTCTTCTATTCCTCTCCATCTTCTCATCACCACACCAATCCTTAAAGGGGCTTTATACGTTGTAGGAGTCTCTTTCATTCCTCTCTGTCCACTGATCATTGGGCTACAAACCCAATCTCTTAAAGATCTTGATTTATTGCAGGAGTCTTTCCCATTTCTCTTGGTCTTATCAACATTGAAAAACAATAACAATCCTTGAAGGATTCTTACCTGTTGTAGTAGGCCATCTGTCATCTCATAATTGGGTCACAAACCCAATCCTTTAAGATTTTTTTCTTGCTACAGGAATCTCTTCTATTTCTCTCCATCCTCTCAACAGTTGTCAACAGTATTCATTGGGTTCTGTATGAAAATAGCAAATAAAAACGAATACTGTTGGCAACAGTATCATCGTTATTTGCTATTCTCGCTCAAAAACCGTGTCGCGATCCAGCGATAAGCATAATGTTAAGTATAATGTGAGGCTGCCCTATTACATGTAAGTTAGTATTTTTATTATAAAAAATGTATTATTTGTTATTTGTTCTGGCTACGCACCTTATTCAAAATATACCGTAACAATATTTTCATTTCATTTTCATTTTCAACTCATAGAGTTGGCTTTTATTGTTCATGCAGCAAATGATGGCCTTGGTGACAACTGGAAGTGACACGTATTTTGCGTCGGTTATCATTTTAACGCGCGGGCAATTCAGGTTCTTAAGTAGCAAGAAATTACCAAAAAAATGCTACATCCTAAAGGCAACTTGTTTTAGACTGGGAAATAAAACACTTGCAATATAAGGTTCTAATAAGAAACGGAATCGGAAAGGATAGTATCGAATCGGTGGATTTCTCCAAAGTATTTCAGAGAAACAACAGGCAACTCGAAAATGGTTCCTTGAGATTCGAGAAAATTCGTTCGGAATGTTTACAAGATTTAAACCGTCTGGTGCGATTTCATCAATCCCTTGTGAAATTCTGCCATCGTTTGGACGACTTTTTCTCGCCGATGTACCTTCCGTTTTTTCTTTTTGTGATTTTCATCGACGTCATCATTGCTTTCACTTTCACAACGGTCATTTTTTTTAACTGAACAAGCCGAATGTATCACCGTACTTAACGTTGCATGTTTCAGATCAAAGATTTGGGATTTATGATTGTATTGAGCAGCTACCTTTTGGGTGTGAATTTTACTTTGCTCATTCCTTGTTATCTGGGGCATTTATTGACAGAGGAGGTAAACTGATTTGCATTTGGGAAAGCCCTCAGTGAGTTTTTGTTTCGTTTTCTTTTTCAGTCTGAGTTTTCAGTCCAGATACATCCGACGTATAATTTTCGAACGCAGCAAACGTATGTTGTAAAGTAGTGTGTGTTATTAAATACTTTAAAGTTAAAAGTGTTGTTGCTAATCACAACCTTTACACCGATCAACCGATGTGAATGGATGTCAATGGTCGCGTTCAGACGACCACAGCAGCTGAATTGCTAACTCAGCAATCGTTTTGATTGGCTATTATCTTAATGTGAGCCAATCACAAACGATTGCTAAGTTAGCAACTCAGCTGCTGTGGTCGCCTGAACGCGACCATTGTGATGCAGATGCAGCTACACTGCAGACAACAATAGAAAACAAACAACACTGTCTATAGCCAGTGTAGCCACATAAAATGGCATCATCACTTAAATTTCCCTAACTAAGAATTTTAAAATAACCGTTTCTTTTTGAAAGAAAAACGCAACAATTTATGACGACCATAAGAAGCTTTACACTATAATATTTATGACTCACCGTGGTATTTCTGCGACGAGGACTTCAAGACTAATTTTAAAATCTTCCACTTAAGAGCGGCCAAGCCAGTTATTTTAACCATGGGCAAGTTTTCTACTTTATCCCTGAGTGTGTTCCTTGCGGTATTTTAAGGTTACTTTGAAATTAAAGGTGAAGTCAACTCACTTTGATTGCAGATATTGAGAACAGTTATTTCATACGTGACAGTGCTCTATCAGCTTACATAAAATAACCGAACTTTAGCAGAGTAGAATAGGTACATTGATGTAAAAGCAAAGTTACCGTCCATTTAGTTGTAAATTTTCTTTTAAACAAATACCGAATGTTTTTTTTTGAAACTTGGAAAAAGTGGAGGCTGAGCAGCAATGTTAAAAATAAAGGATGCAAACTTGAATCTGTCTTTTCTAAAGTCTGGTAAAATGTTACAGAATGGACAAAGAGTCTTCTTCATTCATCTAAGTTTTCTGAAATGTTATCTTTTGATCGAGGAAACTCTTGAAAAATTCCATTTTTGTTTAATATAAAAGTCGATTTTTTTATTAAATAAACGACGATCTTGTATTATATTTTATTTTATATTAAAAATAAATACGCATTGGTTTTCATTTACATTTAAAAATAAATGCTTTTAGTTTTTAACAGCAGTAATAATTTATACTTTCAAGTTAACAATATTTCGGTCCAAAATGTAGTAGATACACTTTTTCAACTCGCCAATATTTATTAGTAAAGAGCGAAATTCCATCTCGTATTTACATGTCTTGTTCCCTGATTCCAAATGCAGCTGGTGAATTAAACACGTAAGTTTCTCTTCAGAAAGGTCCTGTAGGTATACCAAGTTATATTCCGCATAAAAGTTAATATGCCCTTGTTAACCTAAAACTATAATTATTTCCCAACTGTCGATACTCCTTGGTTGAAGTAGTAATAATACTACAATTAACAATTTATACAATAATATGAAATTCATGTCAATTCACATAGGTTCAATTAAACTCAGGGTCGACTTGGGAAAGTCTTTCAGATCGGATCAGTGTGAACCGATTTGGACTGATCCAAACGGTTTAAATGAGACAATTGTAAACATCGTGTGAGCTGATATTATTATTTAAAGATATTAGGAGCCGAGTTTCTACAGAAATAAAAAAGAAATTGTTGGAATTGACACTGAGTTGAAATTTTCACTGGCGACGTACAGACAGTGTAAAATTATCACACACTCCACTATCTCAATTAAGCAGATTTAATGCTCGCATATGTAAGCGAGGTGATCGGAAATATCGAGTTCAATTTATTTTCGTACATTACTCAGCTTTCTTCTATATCAGGACACACGTAGAATACAAGCTCGCTTACAGAATGGCGAAGACAACTTACTTGAACTGCAACATTCGACTCATGTTGATCACAGGCACCTTCAAAATTCAAACCAAAAGCACACTTAAGAAGAAACTATTCCAGATTTGGAGGATCGTGTTGAATTTGATGACTTTGTTCTTAGCTGTTGTCTTTTCCGTCGATATAGTTCACAAAGGTTCCAAAGATTTGAGTCAGGTGGTCCTAAGTTACATGTACGTCAGTAAGTGTCTTTTAGTCCTCTTTTTGGACAACTGGAAAAGTCCTGCCGTGTTAGTTATCACCATGACCATTTTCATCAGAATGAATTATTTTTACACCCTTGATAAAAAATCCGAGGGTATCCTGGAACAAATACACGAGTTGTTTAAATATCGGACGGAGACACATTTGGAAGAAAAAGACTTAAGTGAATGCATTAACTTGGCCAACAAGATTACAACCATTTGGACTGTTAGTGTCTCGTTGGCTTCACATAGCCTTGTACTGGCAACTCTAATTTTTAATCCAAGTTCAGAAAGGCATTATGTTATGAAAACATTTTAATTGAGTTTTGAATATGTGATTTGTAGGATACTCCCTTTACCTATATGGTTACCTTACAATTGGAAGGTCAGTCCACTCTATGCGCTGACTATTGCATACCTAATATTTATACAACAAATGATGGTCCTCGCAGTAACAGGAATTGACATGTTTTTGCTTCCACCATTATATTAACTTGCGGCAATTCAGGCTTTTAGGTGGCATGCAATTGCAAGAAAGGTTTTTGTCTAAAGGTATTTCGTTTAAGGCTGGGAACTCAAGAATTTGCTATACACAGTTCTCAACAAGAACGAAATCAATAAAGAATCTTTAGGTTCATACAACGATAAATGGCAAGAGTACATTGGGCTTGATTTTTCCAGAAAATTTCAGCAAGAGGGACAAAAAAGGACCCTCAAAGAGATTCTCAAACTTAAAAATTTCCGGTCTGATCTCTTGGGGGATCTAAACAAACACGTGCGATTCCATCAATCTCTCGTGAAGTTCTCTCAACAAATTGAAGAATTCTTTCCGCAAATACACCTGCATTTCTTTCTCTCCGCGTTCATTGCAGATATCTTCATGATCTTTGTTATACTCATGGTGAAATTTTGTAACTGACAAAAAATATGAATAAATCTGACTTCCTTGTTTCAGATCAAAGATGTAGCAATTACTATGACGCTCAGCTTGTATATCACTTGTACGACGATGTCTTTGTTTTTGCCTTGCTACTTTGGGCAATTACTAAAGGAGCAGGTACCATTTACGGTGACAACTTCTTGAAAATTGAGATCAAACTTCAGGCTGAAAAAAGAAGAGTAAACTCAAAAGCATCATTTTCAAGTCATTCTCAAGAGCATTTCATCACTAAATCTTTGTATGTCTGTTGTAGATAAATTTTAACAAAAATTCACCAAATTTGCACAGAAGTAATATATGTATAAGTAATATATACATCGTATATATTTTACCCCAGTCAGTCAGACTACTACGTATCTAACTAAACGATACATGATGCTTACGTAGAACGAGGTAGCGCTACTTTTACCGAAGCGGTTGGTTTTCATTGACTGGACTTTACACTTCCTGCAGAGTAATAGGTAATATTTTTGCACAATATTTCCTTTGATTATAATGGGATTTTGTTGTAATGTGTTGATAAGATTGCCAATAATTAAAAAATGACAAATACTTACTGGTATTCTATTGTTGTTGCGCCTCTAAGGCCCAATTGTACAACTACAGTTTAACTGTAAACCAAAGCTTAAACCCTCAACAATTGTTGATATAATCGTTGTTAATGGTTTTAAGCTTCAGCTTAACTTTAAACTGTACAACAGAGCCTAAAAGAAACAAATGGTTTTTGGTTGCAGAAGATATAGCATTTAGAAAATCTGTTCAGGGTATATTTCGCCAAAGCAAATCATTAATTCATCAACTTTCTAATTCAATAAAAGTGAGTGCCGCTCAAACTGGAAAGTGTGAGAGTTGTGTGCATAACTACAAAAAATTGGTTATAACTGTAATACAAATTGTAACCAATATTTTGTAGTGCTCTGTTAACTTAAAGCTACTAATTATTTCCCAACGGTCGATATTCCTTTGTTTGAAGAAGTAAGAACACCAAAATTAACAATTTATACTGTGCCTATATATCTAGATTTATATAAGATTTATGTAAAAATAAAAAATTCATATCAATTCAAATAGGTTCAATTAAACTCCATAAGCTGGGAAATAAAAGGTAGAAATTCTTCCGAACAATCCCGAAAGTTGACTTGTGCAAGTCTTTCGGATCGGATCAGCGTGAATCGATTCGCACTGAACCAAATCGGTCGTGATCGGCGCAGCTTTAAACGAGATAATTGGAGATATCGTGTGAGCTGACATTATTTCAACTTATTATGAGACCAGTTTCTATGTAATTCAATAAAATGTAGAAACTGAGTTAAAGGTTGCACAGAAGTTATTCAGACAGACGGTTTAAAATTGTTATTCTCACTGTAGGATCACTCTAGAATGAATAATATTAAACAATCGAGTATCTAGGCAGAATATTAAAGGAGGTCGAAAAGCGTTTGGAAATTGCTACTTCATTATTTACAATGAAAGTTATGCTTGTGCGTTAATTGTGTGAAGAAAGGCATGCTTCTGTATGAGTTCTCGCAAACTACAGAAGCCAAACTGACATACACACAGTTTAAAATTGTCTAAAATTTCATACCACGGTACATGGCGAGTGATTTTTAAATTTCTTATAAACTTTTGCCACGAAATTTGGACAGCATGTCATAGCTTAAGTGAAAAGAACGCCATTCTAATCCTTGATGCTGTTCCACAGTAAAGTTAAGACATGCCGTCCATTGCATAGCGAGAGTTGTTAAAAAATATAAAAAATTACTTCATATATCAATTACAGAATCCAAACTCGCTTACAGAATGGCGAAGACAACTTACTTGAACAACAACATTCAATTCCTATTGATCACAGGCACCTTCAAAATTCAAACCAAAAGCGCACTCAAGAAGAAACTGTTCCAGATTTGGAGGATCGTGTTGAATTTGACGACTTTGTACTTGACATTCGCCGTTTCCGTCGATTTAGTTCAAAAAGGATCAGAAAATTTGAATTTGGTTGTTATAAACTACATGTACATCAGTATGTATCTTTTAGCTTCCTGTTTGGATAATTGGAGAAGTCGCTAAATTTTAGTTATCACCACGACTGCTTTGATTAGGTCGAATTATTTTTACGCCTTCGAAAAGAATTCTGAGGAAATCCTGGAAGAAATACATCAATTGTTTAAATATCAAACGCATACATATTTGGTGGAAAAAGACTTAAGTGGGGACGTTAGCCTGATCAATAAGATTACAGCTGCTTGGATTATTATTAGCACGATCATTGGACAGAGCTTTATACTAGCAACTCTAATTTTTAATTCGACTTCCGAAAGGCATTATGCTTCGAAAACACTTTAATTCGGTTTTAAATTTATGTGGTTTGTAGAATACTCCCTATACCAGTATGGTTCCCTTACAATTGGAAAATAAGTCCACTTTACGAGCTGACCATTGCATACTTAATGTTTGTATACCAAATAATGCTCTCTGCAGTGATTGGAACGGACCTGTTTTTCGCTTCCACCATCATACTGACGTGTGGACAATTCAGACTATTAGGTGGCACCTGATTGTATGAAAGACTTCACTTAAAGTTACTTCTTTCAGGTTGGGAAATTAAGAATTTGCTGTATACGGTTCTAATAAAAAATGGAGTCAATAGAGAGGCTCTCAGCTCAAACAACGATAAATGGCAAGAGGACGCTGAGCTCGATTTTCCTAGAGTGTACCTCCAAAAGAGAAAACAAATATTCTTCAGGGAGGATCTTAAACTTGAAAAAATCTGTTCTGACCTTCTGGTGGATTTAAAACAACTTGTGCGATTCCATCAATCCCTCGTAAAGTTCTGCCACCAGTTGGAAAAGTTTTTCTCACCGATGTACCTGCCCTTCATTATCTTCACACTTGGTGCACATATCTTCATCATTTTCCTCTTGCTCATGGTGAAGTTCACGCTTTTGTAAGTAGAGAAAAAAATAAATTAAAGTGTAATGTTCTTGTTTCAGACTAAAGATTTAGCGATCACGATGACCCTCGTCTTTTACATCACTGGTGCTACGGTTGTTTTATTTTTCCCTTGTTACTTTGGTCATTTATTAACCGAGCAGGTACCATTTCCAAGTAATGCTTCTTGTAAATCGAGTTATTTTGTTTTTAGGCTGAAGCTTTGCATTACGATACGTATGACTCTCCGTGGTATGTCTGCGACGAGAATTTCAAGACCGTTTTTAAATGTCTGCATTTGAGAATGGGTAAACCTATGGTTCTTACTGTAGGAAAATTTGCGACTTTATCATTAAGCGCGTTCGTCTGGGTATTTTAAATCAAATTTTGGTGTTTTAGGTTAAAGCAGTTGATTTTGATCGTAGATATTAAGGACTATTGTTTCCTATGCGACTGTACTCTATCAGCTGACAGAGGATAACCGAAATCGCAAATAACTCAAAGCAGTCGTTGCATATTAGGTTCAAAGGAAAATGAGAAAAATTGGTATTGGTATAAATTTAACTTTCTAATATAGATTGCTCTGTATGTTTCTGGAAGACAAATTTTAAATGTCTTCACCAAATGTATAAAAAATAATTAAATGTATGGCTTATGAGTATGTGTTTCTCGATATAATAATGAATAATTTAGAAAAAAAATTCGCTATTAATTGGATATTTTGCATCATTTCGTGCTCATTTCTGATGCAACTAAGTATATGTATATTTTGGAAACTTGGGTTGATTACAAGTCCTGATAGTTTATTTGTGTCTGCGTCATATCGTCTTTGTCTTTGACTTACTGAATGGTTTCCTAGTGACAATATTGAGTAATTCCCCGTGCTGCAGAATCACAGATTCCAAGTAGAGCAAACTTTCTCCGTGACATCTGCCGTCATTTAATAGAAAGCTCGGAAATTTATAGAAAAGGTAAGTAGTCTTGCTCTGTAAAAAGACGAGGAGGCAAAAATATCAAATCTGAAAACTATGAATGGAAATGTTCATTTTTTGATTCGGTGATCCTGTTTATTAAAGCGTCATTATCAGTATCTTCGTGAAAATTTCACAGAAAGGCATTTCGCTTCACTGACTTGTTCAAGAAGACTATTACCATGATGATTCAGAAAAAAAAACGATTGTGTGTAATATTTGAATGATTTCCTAGATCATCCCTCTCCTACGTACTTTTTCAATTCCTATTCGTTATCAACACCTACATTTTGGATTTAGTGACGATGAAAAGACTGGCTACTACTAAAGCATTACTTGAGGGTTTAAGACAAAAGACGCGGTTTTAACAAACATTTTGTTTCAAGACTTTCCAATAACGCTTCTTACGTTTTTCATCAAAATATGAAACTTTAGATGCTATAAGATTTATAAAAATTGCAATTTAAATATTTTCATTTTTAAAATACTTACAAATTAATGGTTTTCAGCCCGGATAAATTTACATTTTCATTATTAGGTACATACATTCATTAGGGGCCAGTAGTACAAAACCTAGTTAACCACTCGATCAAGTTAACTCTGTGGTTAAGGAAAGTTTAAGTTTCCACCAATGATATTGCTTAACCACACAGTTAACTTGATCGAGTGGTTAACTACGTTTTATACTACTGGCCCCAAAAATCAGTTGCTAATGTAACTGGGAAAATTTTACTTCAGATCGTTCGTAAATGACTTAAAAGTATTTGAACTTTCCGCTCGCTAAATTATTTTTAAAAGTTGGTACTAAATACTTCTTACCATAAATAATGTCTATCATTTAGAAAGACAATCAGAGTGATTAATTCGTTTGAATAAACAGAGAATGTAAGCACAGAGCAGTCAGAAAACATGTTTAAAAAATGCAAATGTAATATGCTGACTATATGTTACGAAAATATAGCCTCAGTATATGAGAAATTTATTGAATAAAAGGATAGTTGTAACTGTGAGTTGAAGTACCAGAAATTTTCATAGCAGTTTGATAGCTAGTTCAAAGTTGTCATTCTAGGTCATGGTGAATCGCATTTAACAATCGAGTATCTAGGTAGAATACTAAATGAGCGTTTGCAAATTGCCATATAATTATTAATATGAAATTTATGTTTGTGGTTAATTGTGTGAAAAAACGCATGTTTCTGTATTAGCTATCATACATCACAGAAGCCAAACTGGTTTAAACAATGCTGAAGAAAACTTCCTTTAATAACAAAATTCGACTGTTTATGTTTATCTCAGGCATCTCCAAAATTCAGACCAAAAGCGCTCTCAAGAAGAGAATGTTACAAATTTGGAGGATTATGATGAATTTGATGACTTTGTACATGACGTTCGCCTTTTCCGTCGACATAGTTCAAAAACAATCAGAAAATTTGAGTGTCATGGTTCTAAACTACATGTATGTCAGTATGTATCTTTTAGTCTTTTTTTGGATAATTGGAGAAATCGCTGAATTTTAGTTGGCACCATTACTGTTTTGACCAGAATGAATTATTTTTATGCCTTCGATAAAAAATCTGAAGAAATCCTGGAACAAATGCTTGGCTTGTTTAAATATCAAACCGAGACATATTTGGAGGAAAAAGATTTAAACGGGGACATTAACCTGATCAACAAGATAACGATTGCTTGGGTTACTATCTGCACGGTGTCAGTACAGAGCCTTATACTGGCAACTCTAATTTTTAATCCTAATTCCGAAAGGCATTATGCTTCGAGAACACCTTAACTGAGTTTTAAATATGTGGTTTGTAGAATACTCCCTCTGCCTATCTGGATTCCTTACAACTGGAAGATCAGCCCACTTTACGAGCTGACCATTGCATACTTAATGTTTATACACCTAATGATAGGCTTTGCAGTGACTGGAACGGACCTGTTTTTCGCAGCCACCATCATACTAACGTGTGGACAATTCAAACTTTTAGGTGGCACTTGATTGCATGAAAGATTTTACTTAAAAGAACTCCTTTCAGGTTGGGAAATTAAGAATTTGCTGTACACGGTTCTAATAAAAAATGGAGTCAATAAAAAGGCTTTCCACCCAAACAACGATAAATGTCAAGAGGGCAGTGAGCTTGATTTTTATACAATGAACCTGCAAAAGGGAAAACAAGGATTCCTCAAAGAGGATCCCAAACTTAAAAAAATCCGTTCCGATCTTCTGGCTGATTTAAATCAACTTGTGCGATTCCACCAATCCCTTGTTAAGTTCTGTCACCAGTTGGAAGAGTTTTTCTCACCGATGTACCTGCCCTTTCTACTCTGCACACTTGTTGCAGACATCTTCGTCACCTTCATTTTACTCACGGTGGGGTTCACAGTTTTGTAACTAAAAACATAAATAAATTGATATGTGTTTTATTAAATATTATAAAATAATAATATTAATCGTTAATAATAATGATTTTCTTGTTTCAGACCAAAGATTTAGCGGCTACGATGACCCTAGGCTTGTACATCACTTCTATGATGGTTACTTTATTTTTCCCTTGCTATTTTGGTCATTTACTAACGGAGCAGGTACTATTTTCAAGGAATGCTACTTGGAAATACAGTTCTTTTCTTTTCAGGCTGAAGCTTTGCATTATGATATTTATGACTGTCCGTGGTATATCTGCGACGAAAACTTCAAGGCCGTTTTTAGATATCTGCACTTGAGAACGGGTAAACCGACGTTTCTTACTGTGGGAAAATTTGCGACTTTATCACTAAGCGCTTTCCTCTGGGTATTTTGAATCAAATTTTGGAATTTTAGATGAAACCAATTGATTTTAATTGTAGTTATTGAGGACCGTTATTTCCTATGTGACTATACTCTATCAGCTAACAGAGGATAATCGAAGTCGCAAATAAAAGCTTTCAAAAAGAACAGTAAACTCAAAAGCAGTAGATGCATAATTCGCACCGAAAAGGAAAATATCCTCTTAGTGTTGCTTTCGCTTTTCCTAGTACAGGTTGCTTTGTATGTTTTTGGAAGGTAAACTCAATTTCTTCAATAATGTGTAAAAAAGGAATTAAATATGTGGCTTTCAAGTAATTGTTTTTCTGTGTATCTGTGTATAAAGTGAATAATTTAGAAATAAATTCGCTATTAATTGGATATATTTTATTATTTTTTTTCATGAGACTATACGAGGCTTCCCTTTCAGTTTGGTATAATGATTTATCCGTATTTCTCAGCTAGCTTTATGCCCTCCAATGAGTGAAATCTGACCCCTTTTAAATTTTTCTTCATTTTGCCAAACCAGTGGAAACCAGTGGGGCTAAATCGGAACTAAAATTTGGAGGAACCAACATAGTTTCTGGTGACGCTAGTTTTATATTCGGAATCGGAATCGGAAAGGATAGTATCGAATCGGTGGATTTCTCCAAAGTATTTCAGAGAAACAACAGGCAACTCGAAAATGGTTCCTTGAGATTCGAGAAAATTCGTTCGGAATGTTTACAAGATTTAAACCGTCTGGTGCGATTTCATCAATCCCTTGTGAAATTCTGCCATCGTTTGGACGACTTTTTCTTGCCGATATACCTTCCGTTTCTTGTTTTCGTGATTTTCATCGACGTCATTGTTGCTTTCACTTTCACAACGGTGATTTTTTTTAACTGAACAAGCGGAAGGTATCACTGTACTTAACGCTGCATGTTCCAGATCAAAGATTTGGGATTTTAAATGTCCTCAACCGAAAATGTGAAAGTATTTTTACATTACTGTGGAGAAATTTGCCAGTTTATTTCTGAGTGCCATTCTATGGCTATTTCAGTGTCTTATTTTTCTTAAATAATAACCTTGATGTGTTTTATTTTTATTTTATTGTTTATTTAATTGAAAAGACGTGAATTTTCCAACGGAGAGGAGCTATTTTATTGTCTCACAGTATGGAGTTTCTGGCTCACTTTCTTATAGAGTTTTTACATGGATGTGTCAAACGTGAATGTATGGTTGCTTATCGTGGCTTTTGCTAGGCGTTAGCGGCGACATGTCGTACGGGAGGACCCTTTTTCCTATTTATATATTTAAAAATAAACAAGAGTAAGATTTTTTAAATAATTCAGATATTTCATTATATTCTTCACATCCCCATAACCCTCTAGAAACTATAAATACATTCGTCAATATTATATTTACATTATTTTTGTAAGTAGTTTGAAAGAAATGAAACGGAAATCAAATTACTTCCTCTCTATGCAAGCCGATAACGCAGTGGCACGTAAATTATCGGTTTTAGGCGGAAGTACTTCAAATAATGAAAAATCTGCACATTCTCGATAGATATCTCGGACACTAATCAAACTTGAAACAAAATTATGTGGGTCTTCGAATTTTTGCTTTTCCTATTAAGTATTAATTACACTTCCGCAATCGGTGAGTAAAAATAACGTATCACATTCACAAGCTTGCTTTTTCCAATTGTGACTTCCGTTTATGCCTTTTATCTCACGAACTCCGACACGACGGAGTATCGAAAGCCCAAAAACATAAACCTGTTTCATTAAATAACGTTATTAGCAATTTATATTAAATTATTTCAGAATGTATTTGTCCAGGGGGTAAGTCTACTCAAGCAGGTGAGAGGACTTTCTTGTTCAAAGTATGTATTTGAGAACTGATAGTGATTTCTGGTGTAGATTATTACTGGAGGGATTACCTCGGTGCTATACCAAAGGACGCAGTTGATGGAGGCTATTCCGAATCTGGAGATAAGACCTATGTAGGACAAATGGCCTCCTACGAACAACCCGTAAATATTACCCCAGGAATGTTAAGAGGTACAGGATCTACAGATGTAAAAACACATGAAGATACATACGTAAAAGTAAGTTCGATTATAGTAACTATAATGCTTATTTCTATCACATCTGGTTCAGAATAAATGGCATACCACTACTCTTCTTGTTAAGCCAAGCTCTGCACAACTTTTCGGGTAATTTCAACTTGATTGACAATGCAAAAGCAAAATTTTCTTTTTCTTTTTTGTTTATTTTCTAGATTCTCTGCAGCGGACGCAATACAGAATTCGAATGGAAAAGCACCAGTGCAGATGAATTACACCTTCTGACTGATTATCACTTAGTCGACGGAGGAAATTTTATGGGTCAAGTACAAATTGGCAGAGTTTTTACTAAAGACATCCAAAATGTGAAAGGCTTGTGGCTTTTTAACAAAGATGGGGCGCAAGTTAACTTTCAAACATTTGAATTATTAGTGTTACCCAGAAAGTGAATCTCCCTTCAAAATACCTATTTACTACCCCTAGTATTTTAGCAGAAAAAGCTAATACCATGCAAAGAATTAATTATTTAACATACATTAAGATATTATATTATAGTTTTAAAACGCATTAAGTCATTTTTAATTTTAAAGTTTAAAAGGAATCTTTCGTTTAGATATTTTAATAGATACTTATCTAAAAAAGCGGGCAAAAGTACATACATACCAAAAGTAATACAAAGTACAGTTCATTTTTTCACTATATGTCGATCGATCGATCGATCGATAAGTCAAAAAACTTCTATGTAGCTATCTCCTTTTAACTTTCGTGAAACAGCCTTGTCGCTTTTGTGAAGTCACGTCATTTCGTCGTATATTTTCTTAACTCAGATTTATACGATCGGCATATAATAAAAAAATGATCTGTAGTCAATGAGCAATTTAAATAAAATGCAACTGAATATACCTTATTTATATATTATTAAAACGGCTATTATGTAGTTACCTTTAATTGAATGAGAATTCCTTGACCTACACATAAATTTTAATACCTAATACCAGGGAGCATAAATATATAGATAAACATAAGTCTCCCCCGGCCAGTTAATAAATAACAGACGTCCGATTACTCAGTTATGTAACAAAATTGATTTGTTCAAACCAACCAAAAAATGAGTAAATTCGCCCAGCACGAATATCTGCGCCTTACTATCACTCTGATGTTCATCGGAGGTACCTTCAAAATTAAATCAGAAAATAAAATTAAAAGAACTCTCTATCGGCTGTGGAGGATCACGCTGAATTTAATGATGTCGCACACGGTCGTCGCAGCTTCAATTGACTTGATACAGAAGGGATTCAAAAATTCCGTCCTGGGTGTCCTCAACTACTCGTACATTGGTAAAGTCAATTCCGAAGATTATTTAAATAAACGCTTTAAGCAAACAAGGTTTTAGCCGCTTGTACATGCATTAGCCTAAAGCTGAGTTATTTCTATATCTTCGACAAAAATTCTGAGGATATCGTCAAGGAAATGTACCGTTTATTTAAGCGCGAGACCAGGACCGGATGTGGAGAAAAGGACATAAGAAATTCGGTTTCCTTTATTAGAGCCATGACGTTGCTGTGGGTTCTGGGAACTACCCTATGCGCACAGTCTGTTATAATATTACCGTTGTTTTTGAATAAGGGTTCGAAAAGGTAAAATATGTTGTAAGCAGACGCAGTAGATTGCTTAGCCATTTCAGAGTACTTCCGATACCCATGTGGTTCCCCTACGACTGGCACATTTCACCGTTCTATGAACTAACCATAACGTACCAGGTGTTTCTTCAGCAACTCATAACCACCACGATGGTCGGAACGGACTTGTTTTTCGCAAGCTTGATTATATTAACGGCCAAGCAATTCAGGCTTTTAGGTAGTATGAAAAACCAAAACGAAAAAAAGTATCTCCTTATTGAATTATCTGTATCTATAGGTTGGGAAATCAAACACTTGTTCTATACAGTATTGATCATGAACGGTGTTGATAGAGAAACCGTGCTTGCAATGCAGAGGAACGTGGAAAGAAGACTGCGCCCGTAAGGAACGCATCTTTCCAAAAAAGAAAAAAGTTAAGAATAATGCTTTTAGGTGTCCTGAATTCGTCGAGAAAAGTAAGGTTGACCTTCTGGAACGCTTCAATCAACTCGTCCGGTTTCACCAATCGCTTCTGCGATTTTGTGATCGCCTAGAGGAGTTTTTCGCGCCAACTTAGCTGTCGTATTTCCTCATTATTCTCGTTTTGGACACCTTTCTCGGTTTTCTTGTGGCGACGGTAAGAGCACAACGCCAAAATAAATTTATTTTGCGCTCGTTTTGTTTCAGGTGGAAAATCTGGTGCTTTCAATAATTTTCGGCGCTTATTTATTCGTCACAACGACCACTATTTTTATACTATGTTATTTCGGCGAGTTACTGACAACGCAGGTGGACTTTTTTTTTGTTTTCTCAGTTTCAAATTTAATGTTGTATTTGTGTTTCAGGCGGAAGCTTTGCTTTACGACGTGTACGAATCGCCTTGGTACATTTGCGATGAAAAGTTCAAGGTTCACTTTAAATGTCTTCAGCAGAAGTCGTGCAAACCCATCTATTTAACGGTGGGCAAATTCACCAATTTATCTCTGAGTGCATTTTTATGGGTACACCTTTATAATGTTTTTATTAAGCAATATTTATGTGTTGTTTTATTGTAGATTGAACAGACGGTGATTTCTTACGTGCTGGTTTTGTATCAGTTGACGCACGTAAGCGACAAGTAATCACCTCGAAAGGTAGAACTGTAGGAATTATTTGTTGATTATTTTCGAAAAATAAATGCTAGGAGTTTCTTGTTTAATCATTTTTAATAATCAAAATCCTTTTTGTGCATGAACAAAATTAGGTCTCTTAAATCACCAGCAAACAGTAAAAACGATGAATCAAGGTTATTCGAAATGTCGTTGATGAAAATGCTAAAAAGCAGAGTACCTAAGGCAGATCCCTGGGGTACCCCAGTTATTTGTATATAAAAAAAATTTAAGTAGCGACATCTTTCGATCGCTTGTTGACCCGACATTGCAGTAGGATTGACAAATTGAAGCCAGTTCGCTACATAATAAGTCATCCCATGCATCCCTACATTTTACAATTACTGTCCTTGTTATTATTTAACAGTAACAATCGGAGTTATTTTTCCCCCCCCAATTTGTTCTAAGAAGAGAGTTATATTCAAGAATCAAGAGTGATATTTATTCGGGCTAATTCTGATAGAATGCCAATTGTTGGTACTTCACTAATCTAAGTTGTTCAACCAATTCTGTTGCACCCTGTGTATATTTTTTAAAAAAATTTTAAATTCGTATCCATAAGAGTTCGTAGTAACCATGGCCAATCAAAAGCAGAGACTTCCATGATCATTGTAAAATCAAATATTACTGGAAGCATCGACACTGCCTAGAGTCTAGGAAGTTTGGAGGCATAATAAATCAAAATGTCGTAGTAGAGAAACCTTTTTTAAAGGAATCATCCCATCGATAATAATTCTAATAACAATTATACTTTTTTGAATGCTCATACCCATTCACTTTCCGAATTTGTCGATGAATCAAACGCAGTCTTCACATATCAATATTTCGAGGACGACTCGACTGCCTCACGCATGGATTTCGATATATTCATTCTTCTATAACTCTCTTCCTTCTTGCATTTCACTATTTTTATTTCGTTGCTTTTTCCCGTATTATTAATGAAAATAATAAGTAATGAGCCTTGCTTACTTTTCCTTCTTCTTTCCAACAACGCTCTCTAATCAAACGAGACACGAACGTCGCTTCGTCTCTTATTATAATTAACAGACGCGACTTAATCTCTAATCGATTTATTCCTAAGAGACGAAGAAATTAAACGTATTCAAAAGTTGGAAATCAATGTGTAAATGTTTACGTAAAAGTTATAGATTTTCATTCATCATTCCACAAAATATACATTAATTCGTCAATATTGCTAAATTTAAGCGCTTCTTAAATATTGAGGCACATAAAATACTAAGAGTGTAGGTGTAGGGTTTTCAGAAGTATTCTTAACTTGTAATAAGGAGACGAAATGCCTCCACTACAACACTTTTGCTGACGACTATCGGCGGCATATACGAAATAGAAACCCATCAAGAGGGTCCTCCTTACTATTTGGAGGCTAACAGTGAATCTGACTTTACTTTTTTTGATTATATCACACGCCAAAGATTTATGGTACAATGAATTTGAGTACCGACGCATTTATTTATTTCAGTGAGTAACACAACTCAGTAAACTTGAAAAAAAGTACTTCCTTTTTTGTATATTTTAATTTAGCCACCGTGTTCGAAACCGGTAGCTAAATTAAAATATACAAAAGTTAGGAAGTACCGTGCGGTTTTTTGAAAACAGGCCAGAGATGGTTTTGGAATCTCCAAACGTATGTCTTAAATAAATTTACTTTTGACAATTAATATCCAGATTTGTCAAGGAACAAATGTTAAAATATTTTTAAAATTGTAACCAGAATGCTTTCTAATGAACAAAAATTGTTTATATTAGAAAGGTTACATTTATTAAGATGGGTGCAATTATGTTTTGCAAGTGAAGGACAACATTTCGAGCATTTATTGTGATGTTTTGACATTAACCCTGCAGTGGTGGCGCCCTAATTCGTAACAAGTACGGTGGCGCTGGGTCTGACGGACCCGTAAAATAATACCTCTGTATTTTTTCCAAAATTTAATTTTTATCATTTGTAAACATTGTATATTCATATCTAGTCTATAATGAAAAGCACTAACTGCCTAGATTTTAATTGTGACTGTTTTTTTGATTAAAAACTCCTAATATAATAATTACCTAATTTGCTGGTAAAATACAGGCATAGCACTTTCCATATAACGAAGAAGTAAAGAACAAATTTATACTCAATTGAAAATCAGTGAACAAAAATCAGCTGAATATAAAAATTACTTGTTTACACAATTCGTGACATTTTTTTATTCTTCACATATTAGTAACTATGTAACTATCATGATCAAGTAAGCTAGTGATTTTTTTGAAAATTATCAAATACTTTTACATATACATTTGGTTTGTTCGGGTTCCGCGAGGACAAACGCACAACTGTCAGGAGCATGCGCATAACTAAAAAATGCACGCAATTTTGTTGTGCGCATGCTCTTAGACGTTCTAGGACTGTTCTAGGACTGTTCTAGGACTGTCCTGGCGAGAACTCGAAAAAACCTAATGTATATGTATATGTAAGAGAATTTGATAATTTTAAAAAAATCACTAGCTTAACTGATTACGATAGTTACTATGCGAAGAAGAAAAAGTCACGAATACGATGGCGCCGGGTCTATGAGACCTTTTCGCAAACAAAACAAAAACTATAAACACAATCAAATCGATGTGTCTACATCCGAATGCCCACACAAACTGAAGGGCACTTATGGGTGTATGTGCTTCTAGCACCGATTTCTTGGAAGTAATCAAGGTAAATATTTTACGCTGGGTTTGAGAGACCCGGCGCCACGGCTCCAGGGTTAACATAGGTAAAATTATTTTGACGTTTATTTTAAAAGTAATCTTATCTAGGACATAAATTTGCACATTTCATGGGCCACTCTGGCCTGTTTTCAATAATAATAAATCGCACGTTACTTTATTCCAACTTTACAATTATACAGTGTGTCCCAGATTGAGTAGGCTACCATGGGTAATTTTCTTATTAGTGAAGATAGAGATTTGGTTAAATGGGAAATATTTTGCAGTTTTATGTGCTGATTCAGATTCCGTTGCGAAAATTTGAAAATTCCGAATAGTTTCGATATTATCGCAGGAAAACTAAAAATCACTATTTTAATGTCCAATAACTTCGCAATTATAAAAAATATGAAAAAGTTTCATATAAAAGTTACTATGTTACTGAAAATTAAGTTAAAATAAAATTCAAGATCACACCATTGTAATACATTATTTGCGGAATTTAATACGGAAATTGCTAACACAGCTTTTCTCTGCTCGGCGGTTATATTGATAGCAACTTTCTTATTTTGAATGGATGCCATATTGAATTTTTGTACGATTAAATAGCATTATTTTTTTTCTCGCTTCAACCGTGTATCACAACCCATATCTAAATAAAAAATTATTTAACGTATCGTGTATCGTGCTTGTACGTGAGAGCACGTGTAGTGTCCTGCTGTGATTCTCGTTTTAAATCTAGTAAATTTACATAACTTTAACTTACAAACGGACGCATATCTATGCTTAATAATGCCCCTGCACTGTGTGATGTGTAAATCAGCGATAACTCCTACTGTTCCCGGTATAAAATGTTTTTCCTGCCTCTCTGCGCACCACATCAAATGTGTGAAAATTTCCAAGGCCCTTTATGAGATGTTCAGGACAACTGAAGGTATGGATTGGAATTGCTTGAATTGTCGTCAATCCCCGAGTAATGCAACGAACTCTAATGCAAACCCAAATTGTGACTGCTGCAAAATAATACCGCATCTGCAAGGTATAATTGATGAGCTAAAGTTTGCGGTCGATGTATTGAAAAACCAGCTCAAGCAACTTAACAAAACATCTCAGGATAATGATTCCGAGGAAATAATTCAAGAGGTCACTGATAGAATAAATCGTAAACAAAATATTATGTTTTACGGTGTACCTGAGCAGGCTTCAGGATTATCTGGTGTTGAACGTGCTACTGGTGATAAGAATTACATTGTGAGCGTTTTGCGCTTTTTAACTCCTAACGATGATACTTCTGCCTCAGCTATTGTAAAATGCTACGTGTCAGTAAATTTGCGGCGCATGCTGCTAGGCCCCGTCCCGTCAAAATCAAGTTCAATGATGATGAAATGGTAGCTAGCATAATAAGGAGAATTAAAATGTGTCGTCCTGCTGTTCAACAAAGCCCGGAGTTTAAAGGTGTGTCAGCCTCGTTCGATCAGACCCCCAAGCAAATCGCACATCTTCGCAAGTTAAAATTGGAATTAGCTCAGAGATTGGATAGTGGTGAAGCTGGTCTTACAATAAAATTTTTTCAAGGTGTTCCTCGCATTGTTACTACTGCTCCTGATAATTTAAACTAGCAACGCCCGACAGTTTTCATTTAGATTTAAGGATTTATTACCAAAATACTCGCAGTATACGTAACAGAACTGTTGATTTTTTTAATGATGCAAGCGCTTTTCACTATGACATTATTTGTGTTACTGAAACTTGGCTCTCTCAAACTATACACAATGCTGAAATTTTGCCGCCTCATCTGTATACGATATTCCGTTGTGATCGACGTTATAATGAAACAAATGTTAGTCGTGGTGGCGGAGTTTTGCTTGCCTTTAAATGTCACTTTTTAGTTGAGCCTATTGATTTGTCGCACTTGTTGGATCTCTTACGCATTGAATGCAAGGCCTTGTAAGTGTCATTTAGATAAAAAGACCTTATTCATTGTAGTAGTATACTTTTCTCATACACCCACACTACAGGAGTTGACAATTTTTTGTAATTTCTTAGAAGAGTTATTAGCATACTCTGATGATGTTCTACTTGTTGGTGACTTTAACTTACCTGAGTACACTTCAAATGATGAGAATAATCTCGTATGTACCCTTAATAACTGTTCTCAATTTCTAAATTTAAAACAACATAACTCAGTTAAAAACTCCTACGGCAGATTGCTTGATCTTGTATTTTCTAGTAATCTTTGTGATGTTATGCATGACCTTGTCCCCTTAATTATCGAAGATCCTTATCATCCGGCTCTGTCTATTTCTCTAACGATCCATAATTCCTTCGTTAAATTAAAAAAAAACAATAATGTTAAAATTTACAATTTTAAGAAACCCATTATTTTGATCTTTACCGTCATCTATCTCTAGTCGATTGGTCAGGTCTGCATAACTACTCTAATGTGGATGATTTGGTTCAACATTTTTACGACATCTTGAACAACTTATTTAATAAATTCGTTCCCTGCTACACTCATACACGCGGTCGTCATTTTCCACCCTGGTTTACTCCAGAAATCATCAACAATATTCTCTTAAAATCTTTATACCATAAGAAGTTTTCTTCTACTAGAATAATGTTATATCACCATAACTTTGTAATTTATCGAAAACTCATTAAGAAACAAATATATGTGGAATTCAAAAAATACATGAACAATATTCAATGTAACATAATCAACAATCCTAAGAAGTTTTGGTCATATGTCAAAATGATCAAAAAAAGAGAGTACGAGGATTCCCGGCCGCATGTCCTACAATAATAATTCTCTTGATAGTCCTCAGGTGATTCTTGACAGTTTCGCTTCTTTTTTTGAATCGGCGTTTACTCCATCTCCCGCCCTCCCTTCTCCAACTTTTGATGACTATAGCACCCACACTTGCTTTCTTAACATTAGTGAAATCACTGAAGCCGACATTCTTTCAAGTTTCTGGTTTTCTTTTAAAAGACTGTAGGCTTTTGTGAAACCATTACACATTATTTTTAATGCAGCTCTCAAGAGTGGTACTTTTCCTTCTCTCTGGAAACTTTCTAAAGTTACTCCTGTGTTTAAAAGTGGTGATGCTACAGACATATCAAATTACCGTCCTATTTCGCTGCTATGTAACTTCTCTAAAGTTTTTGAAATCGTACTGTATTCTTATATTTATCCTCATTGTAAGCAATATTTATGTCCTGAGCAGCACGGCTTCATTGATAAACGCTCAACTGTGACTAACCTTGCGTGTTTCTCCCAATATCTGTGTGAATCCCTTGACAATGGCTTTCAAGTTGATGTCATCTATACGGATTTGGCCAAAGCTTTTGATCGTATTGATCACAAACTACTAACTTCAAAGTTAAATACTTATGGTCTCAGTAATTCATTAGTACTCCTACTGGAATCGTATCTTGCAGATAGGCGTCAACGGGTCTGTTATAATGGTTTCTCTTCTCACATCTATACTGCTTCTTCCGGTGTTCCACAAGGTTCCAATTTAGGACCACTTCTCTTTATACTATTCATAAACGACCTTCCTGTCTCTCTCACTAAACATAGCAAGATCTTATTGTATGTCGATGACGCAAAGCTATTTCGAGTCGTAAGTGGCCTCGATGACGCTTCGCTTCTTCAAATGGACCTAAATTGTCTTTCTGACTGGTGCGTCTCAAACGGACTTACTTTAAATATTGATAAATGCAAAGTTGTTTCATTCTCTCGTAAGAAATCCAAATTTTTGTTTCAGTACCAACTAGATGGTCATTATTTAGAATATTTTACGATGGTTAAAGATCTAGGTGTTATTTTTGATGATCGGTTGTTGTTTACTCACCATGTCAATCACATTGTTGCAAAGTCCATGTCGCTATTAGGTTTTATTGTTCGAAATGCTCGTGACTTAAATGCTCTTTTCAATTCTTTCATCCTGTCACGACTTCAATATGCTTCATTAATATGGTACTCCATTTATAACTGCCACGTTGATATCCTAGAACAAATACAACGCAGATTTCTTAAGTATAGACGGTTTAAGGAATAGGGCGTTTATCCTCCTAGAGGTTTTCCTCGTGTAGTCTTGCTGATGGAATTTGACGCTTTACCCCTTGTTCACAGGAGATGTGTCTCAAGCTTACTTTTCTTACATAAGTTGATTCATAACAAGGTTGATGCTGCAGATCTGTTGGTAAGAATTTACTTTCATGTTCCACGTTTTGACTGGCAGAAATTCTCTTTCACTATACTTGCCTGTCCCAAGAACCAACGCTTTAGCGCGTTCCCCAATACATATTACTTCCACACTCTATAACCAACTTTGTAGCAGTATAGACATCTTTCATTTAAACTATTCTAGTTTCAAAAAAATTCTAATGAACATATACACGTCCAGTCTTACTTAACTTTCTTCTAAAACTTCATTGCTGATTACACTTCCCGTTCTCACTGTGTTATCTTTCACTAAGTTATCTTTCACTGTTATCTTTCTTCAGTTTTCTTTTGTTTGCATTTAGATTTAGTTTCTGATTTAGTTTTAGGTTTTGTTAAACTTAATTGTTTTCATATATTTTCATATGATATATACTGTTTGCTCTATTATTGGTTTTTGTAAACTGTTGGGCAAATAAACACATATTATTATTATTAAAGAAAAGAAAAAAATATAAGTATAACTTATGTACTTGTATAAGTTTTGCTAATAAATAATTTACATAGAATGCCACATTCTCTGAACTTCTAAAATCTTGTTTGTTTAAATCATTATGAAAGAAAGAGTTCTTGGGCGAGCTAATAGGACGTTTTCTTGTAACGAAGCTACCATCTAAATATAGTACAAACACAAATATTTAATGTTAAATGTATTAAGTATATGGTTGACTAATAATCTAATAAAATATTAATACTGTGCGTTCCGATAGGCAAATTTACATATTTCTTTTGAATGTAACAGCAGAAATGGCCGACCAAAACTACTTAGACACTAATATCACGTTGATGTTATATGGAGGCCGCATTCAGAATTCAAAGTAAGAGTAAAATTAAGAAAATTGTCTTCTACTTTTGGAGGGTCTTAGTGAATTTTGTTTTGCTCTACTTAATTTTTGCTGTTTCCATGGATCTTTCTGTAGTAGATCACAGAAGGATTCCAAAGATTTAAAGTCGGCAACCTTAAATTTCTTATACATTGGTAAATTTTACTCGTTTATAAGTATGTCATTTATTCAGAGTTGTTTTAGGAACAGGTATCAGTGCTTGGTTCAAACTCAATTACTTCTACGTTTTTGATGAAATCTCGGAGGGCTTGGTGAAAGACATGCACCATTTCTTCAAGTATGAAACACGAACTGGATTGAAAGAGAAGAGTTTACGCCATCCTGTAGATCTGTGCAGGAAGTTCACGATTTTGTGGTTAGGAACGACAGGAGCCGCGAGAATATTGTAACTAGGGTAAGAGAACCAGCAAAGGTGTACAGCTGAGAATCAGTCAAGCGTAACATAAACATAAAACGATAACATAAACATAAGAATGACTCCTTCGCAATTATGTAACGTATGACTCACCCGCGTTGCAGAAGACAGAAGACCACCTGCACCGTTACAGCGGGCCGTGCGCAATGACTCATCTGCAGGCGCAGATCTGGCGCGGAGTCGCATACACAAATGTCAAGGCAACAATTGACGTCACACCCTGGAAACGAAACCCCTATAAAAAGGCAACAAAGCCAAAGCTAGCAGAGAATTAGAACAAATCTCTTCAGAGTGTCATGTCAGTCTAGTTGTCCGTTAGTGCCCCAAAAAACACAATGTAAGTAACCGCACTTGTAAGAATTGTAATTAGTTAATAATAAATCTGTTGTTATATTAAGCTATGTCCCTGTTTCATGTCACTTCAATTATTACCGTAACATTTTCTCTTACAATATTGCCTTTATTTTTTAGTAGAAGTGCAGAAAGGTAAGGAATGCAGGTACCTTTGATGCAGCAGGAAATGTATTTGTCGTTTTAGGATATTGCCATTTCCAATGTGGTTTCCGTACGACTGGAAAACCTCACCGCTCTACGATCCTCTATCAAATGTTTGTTCTGGAAATTATAGGTATAACGATGAGCGGAACGGATATATTTTTCGCCAACGTCATGATATTGACAGCCAAGCAATTCGAATTTTTAGGTACGAGGTATGAGATTCAAGAAAAATCTACGTAACCTGCCAGTTTGGGAAATTAAAAATTTACTGCAAACGACGCTTATCAGAAACGGCGCTAGTGAGGAAAATGTGCTTGCAATCCAGATGCTCATAGAAAATAATCCACGAATGTGAGGGGTGATTTTTTTGTTAGCAATTATGTAATTACTAAACGGTTGTTTTTTAGGATTTCTCAGAAAATGCAAGCGGACGTTCTGAAATATTTCGGCGAACTCATCCAATTTCATCAATTTCTCTTGAAATATTGCAGTCGCCTGGAGAATTTCTTTTCCTTCAATTATCTGCCGTACTTTTTATTCATGGTTGTCATGAATATCATCGCTTGTTTCATGTTGGTTAGTGTGATGCATCCAAATAAAATCCAAATAAATTTCTTCTGTATATCTCGCCTTTCAGGTAGAAGACGTGAAATTTGCAGTGACATTCAGCTTTTGCGTGATCTGCTCGAATATAACTCTATTTTTGCCTTGCCTCTTTGGTCAACTCTTGACAACACAGGTGCTATTTTGTAGGTTTTGCGTTTTTTTTTCCAGACTGAAGCTTTAGCTTTCGACGTATATGATTCGCTTTGGTACGTATGTGATGAAAAATTCAAGGTTAACTTTAAATGTTTCCACTTGAAAACGTGCATGCCGATCTATACATATAACGGTTGGAAAATTTGCCAATTTATCTCTGATTGCGTTTTTATGGGTATTTCTTTGACATCATTATTAAAGAATTTTTTAATAAATTTTATTACAAATACTGCAGACGACAGTTTCCTATGTGGTGGTTCTATATCAGTTAACGCATGCAAATAACAAGCATTAGTTGTATTTGTGTGACACTTTTACGGATTATTCTTCTATATTTAATTTTTCTTTTTACTTATGAAAGACGTGGAAAAATATTTGAAATGTTTGTTGTATGTAAGTAAGTCATAATTAAAACAAGTCTTCATTTTATTTTCAATTTTCAATGCCTTACTTTCTGAACACGAAGTTTTCATAAATTTTTCGACTTTTCGTTTCCTTCTCAACTCACATAAGTACATTCAAATAACTTGGACATAAATGAATATTTCAATAGATTCCACATTTTCCGGAATGATTCCAAATTGTCCTCATTCATAATAACATTTAAAACAATTATTTATTAAACAAAATGGTACTATACTGCCTTTCTTCGTCAAGTCATGTAAAGGATAGAGGGATGGCCCCATGAAAATTTCTAATCGTGTGGAACATTTTTTTCTTAATTTATTTCGCCATGTCTTTTATACAGGAACTTTCCAAAACATAAAATGCCATAAATATCAGTAGAGTTGAACGTCTTAGTGCTTTCAATTTATATTTCTTATCTGGGGCCCAATTCTTGAAATCATTCGACAAATGTAGTATGCGACATGACGTCAAAATGACGTAGACTCTCATGCAAAACTATACAAATCGTTCGAGAATTGCGTCATTTTGACGTCATGTCGCATACGACATGATGTCGAATGATTTCAAGAATTGGGCCCCTGTAAAAACATGTTTTACAGTAAATACTACACAATTTTATTTAATTACACAAATTGCGCACCATAAATAACATTTCACTTATAGAAATATTATGTACACTGATCTTGAACTTGTTAAGAAATAAAGACAATGTGGCTGTTCTTACACGAATCTAAATATCAGAAATAATTAAAAAAAAAATACTACACAAAGTGATCTTTCTTTTATTGACTTCCTTCCCAAGAAGTATCAAAACAAATTTATTTCTAACTTATTTTTAACCAAAACGCAGGGTTGTCGAAACTTAAGCTACAAGCAAATCTTGTGGTTACTGCAAAAATTAGCTAAGACTGTGAAGTACAAATGTACTGCTTTTTCTAATAAACCACAAAATTAAATTTTCTAGTTTTCTTCAGTTAAACGACGAAGCACAAGCGCGTAAGATACAGTCGACTGCATTACCTAAAAAATATTGAGACTATAATCATAAAAAAAATTTATAGACTTTGTACCGAAAGAAAGACGCTCAAGGACAACTCGCCAAATTTCCCGATAGACAGCATCAAAGGTCTACGAGCTCTGACTTGTATAAGCATGAAATTCCTCTTGAAGACCTCATCACACACATACCACGGCGAAACGTATAGGTCTTCAAAGAACTTTTCAGCCTAAAACACATGTTTTTTTTTCTGTCCCCCACTCTTATTTATTTTTATCCCCAGTACCCACCTGAGTGGTAAGTAGATTACCGAAATAACATGGCAGGAGAAGCGTGAACGCAGTACTCACGAAATATGAAACAAACGCGCTCAAACTCGCTATGTCGTACGTCTGTAAATATCAAGGAGATAAGGGCGAAGAAAATTTGTAGAATCCCATTTACCGTAATTAATGTGTAAGTTATGAAGACCAAAGTAGTCATGATGATGACGAAATACGAGAGGAAAATTGGTGCGAAAATCTCGTCCAGTTGCTTGCAGAAGCCCAGCAAGAATTGGTGAAAAGCAATTAACTCGTTCATATCCCTCAACAAATTGGTCCTGGCTTGTTTCGAAGCCAGCGCTTCATCAATCAGTTGCAAGGAAAGTCTACAGAATAATTTATTTTTATTACCTTCATAGATTAAACGAAATCAATCCTCACGTTTCTTCTGGAATTACTTCGTCTTCCACTATTCGTACCGGCAGCTTGTGTTTCAGTATTTTGTAAAGCAGACACTTGCATTCCCACCCTAACATATCAAATTGGGCGCAGGTGTATATGATGGTAGACACGAAGAATGAATCAATTCCAACCGCTATTATCGCCATCATCTGAAAGACGAAGCTCTGGTACACTAAAGTAAACTCGTAATACGGCGACGCCTTCCACTCTTCGGGGAACCACAATGGCAAAGGGAAAATTCTGTAATTCCAATGCAAGTAACTCGGAAAGAGGGGTTTCGCATCTAAATAAATACCTTTCTGGTTCCCTGTTGAAAATCAAGCGCGTGAAAAGTAAACATTGCGAGGTGAATGTTGCCGTGACTGCCCAGAATAACGTAATTCTCTTGGCCAAACTGATGTAAGTCTCCAGACTTTTCTCCTTCAATCCAGTTTTTGTCTCTTGCTTGAATAGGGCTAGCATTTCGCCGACGCTTTTGAAGCCTTTCGCCCCAAACGTGATCAAGTAATTCTTCCTTATCACCATAACAAGAGAGACTCCTAAGAATTTTCATTTGTGGTTATATCCCCAGTCTACTCACCAATGAACACGATGCTCTCCACCGCGGATGTAAAATCGACGGACCGCTTCTTTACAATGTTAATCGAGTTGAGGACGATTAGAAGTAATAAAGCCAGGTTTACTATCGCCCTCCAAAAATACAACAACCAAATTTTAAGTCGACTTTTGGTTTGGGGAGGGTAAATCCCGGCGAGTTTCAAGAATATAATGCTGTAACGCAAGTGATTATCGTCCGCCATGTGGTGGTGTTCTGTGGCGAAGAAAAAAAATAGCCAATGTGCAATTTTGTTGCTTTTTATATTAGCGGTTATGTGTACACTACGCAGCTGTGTTTACCGACTTAATAAATTATTAAGAAAAAATCCGAACACTTGTGTCGATTATATAATTTCAGTTGGAGTAAGGAATTTACCATTTAAGCTGTATGTGGGGTAGTAATTACAGAGTATTTACGATGTAAGTTGTGTAGTGGTTACATATATTTTGCGTCTTTACTTTACCTCAATTAATGGTAACGATGCAATTTTCTTTAGATTTTTCTTGGAAACACGAATTGTCATGTTTCGCAGTGCTATTTAACATACTTTGAATTTTTTATAATATTTACATTTTTTATAAACCGTAGTGGTTACTATATTCCATTGATTAGTCATGTAGTTATTATTGGTGCAAGAAAGAGCGAAAACGTGCGTCAAGTTAAGGCAGCGAACAAAAAGACAAGAAGTGAATTCGATAAAGATAATAGAAATGGTAACGAAATTTTTGTATATGTCTTTATGTTCTAAGCATTTGCTTTAATATCTCGTAGCCAATATGTTGACAGGAAACTCATAATATAGCGGATATTACCAAATAAAAATGTGCGCCCTCGATTATGTATTATGGATATGATTTTCGGTGATGTATGTACCAAAGGGATAAATGGTTCAACAAGACGAAACACGTTAACACTAGTTTTTAATTTTTTTACTGACCTAACTCATTTCAAAAAATTCGATGGTTATGTCGAACTTTAACTGTTATACTCGAGCCAAAGAGTAAGTGCAGGTTCTCAGCCCTTAAAAAAATTTGCTAACTAAATTAAACTTAGATTTATTTATTATTTGCAGGGTTCCCATTTAAATTGTGACCACTGAAGAGTTTAAAATAGGCAAACCATCAATCAAATCAGAAATAACTTCGTATTTTCATAATGTACTAAAAGTATGGAAGTATAAAGTATTGCTGATTTTCTAATTTTAAGGAGCCACAATTTAAAATGGGCACCTTGTATATATTTTTATCCTTTTTGGCCTTGTAATTGAACATACACTATAAAAGATAATAGATAGCGTTAGAATGTCATTATTTTAGATATTACGTAGGTGAGAGAGAATTTTTTTTATCAACGAAATTTGCGCTTTCACTCTTCGGATGGCAGAGTCCTTCTCTTCTTTTGATAGTGCAAAAAGTCTTGCAGGACTTTATCCTTGTCTAGGAGAGTTACGAATTTCCAAATTCGGACTTTCAAATTTTGAACATTTTTAACACGTCTCGTAGACCTACCATCCATGTTGGTCTTGGTTTTTCTCTTTTCTTGCTTTCACTTGGACCTCATTTTTTGGGATTCCTTAGACTAGATTAGGTTTGGCCAAAAATAAAGTAAACGTTTAAAAAATTAAAAATTACGTTCTTCAAAATATAACCCATCCGATTCCATGACTTTCCGACATCTTTCTGTTAACATACGAATTAGGTCGCAGTATCAGTTTCCTTCTTTGGAGGCCAAGAAGCTGCACTATGCAGTTTTTACTTCTTCTGCATTGTGAAACCACTATTCGCAAAAAAAATTGCTGCATCGCTCGAAATAATCTATAAAATCAGATGGTCCAAGATCTGGACTATGCTTGAATGTGGCAAAATTTCTACTCGCTTCATTTCCTGAACTTCAGCTTGCGTTTGGTTACCGGATGATGGGGCATTATCTTGTTGAACGTTTATCAATACTGGATATGTTTCTCTCAACGTGATGAAGTAGATGTCAGCAAAAATAATCGTTAACATTCCTTCAAAATTCTACCAAAGACTCAACATCCAAATCCATTTTGCCGAATATGTGACTCTGTCTTCGTATCACAGGGCGTTTATTGGTTTTTCGGGTTAACAAAAAAAAATTACGTCACGACACCAAAAATGATCACCGATAGGATTCGGTAGGAGTACTCTACAGACCGTTTGCGGATTAAACCATTTCGATGTAAGTGACGATTGACAAGAAGACTTAAGTACCGTTGATAATTCCCATGTAGTTACATGAGACTGTTGCTCCATTGCAGCATCTGCTCAGAATCCACAACAGATGGTCGTTCAGTCCTGGGTTCATCTACTACGTTGGTATTGACAAACGCGAAACGTTTAAACTAATCTGATGCAGTTAGCCTATCCCCCCACCGCCAAAAATCGCCGCCCCTGCAACCGTACTTACCAATAGTGACCCCAGAACAATTTTTTCAACATATTTTCTAATATTAGACGTTAGAATTTTAAAATGCGTTTTGATATTGAAAGCAAATATATTCTATGTCCTTTATACTCTTGACTTGCCGGCAGATCTTTGCCATTTCCAGCTTTTGTTGAAGGAAAATATTCATTTGTCACTTTTGCCTCTCACTTGGTGCTCATTTATTTGTCCACCATTTTTACTGCCATCTTTTGATTTTTTATGACCTTCATCGTTTCTCTTATTCGATCGTTCAGTACTCTTACTAGCGTCTTGAACTCCTGGCAAATTTTCACAATTTCCAACTCCAACAAGTTTTGTTCAAGGGATGCATTCACTTATCACTTTGGCATCTCATCATCATCACCTTCGTTGCATTTCTTGAACTATATCTGTACCATGTCTCTTTTTCGATGGTTCAGTACCCTTACTAGTCTTGAAATGCGCCTACAAGTCCATTTCAAGTACCGGCACCTACACCAGCTTAACCCAATTTCGTTCATTTCCCTGAAATACGCTTCTTGATCATCAAACGGGATTCGGCCAGCTTATTACCTTTATACTTTTGATATCGGTTTTTTACCTCCTCTGCCCTCACCGCATGCATCCATTGCTTCATTACTGTTGATGTGAATTTTGCTTTGATTTGTCGACAGTTCCCAGTTCACGTCTTTTTTCCCTATACCAGAACTATTTGGTCGTCTGCGAAGTAGAAAATAAAAAACCTACGTTCGAATAACTAAATCATAAATTCTGCATTCTTTTATTGGTTACATTCACTTTACATTAAAATAAAATTATTTGTGGCTCATTTAAGGCAATAAGCGTACAGGCGGTGTTTTCGAAGCTAAGAAGCTTAGGAAATGTGAAGAAATAAACAAATATCCTGGTTATTGCCTAAGTTTATCAATTTCTTGCGCAAGATTTGGTCCAATTTCTGCTTGGAACAAAAAAATTTTGGGCTGCAGATTTGGAGATTTTGATTTGATTAAATTTTTGAAACAGTTTACTGCACAACAAATTTTTGAAGAAACTGAGCCAAATCTTGTACAAGAAATAGGGCTTCAAGGAATGTAAATAATTTCTTTTGAATAACAATCAGCAATAAAACCAGGAATAGATTAATCAGATCATTGTACTGAACGCTACTACTTTTCTTCCATTAATTTACGAAGTACAAGGGCATAAGACATGGTCGATCGCATAACCTACAAAAATAGTGAGGATGCATTTAATTAATTATTGTCGATATTATACCGAAAGAAACACGCTCAAGGACAACTCGCCATATTTCCCAATGGAAAGCGTCAGAGGCCTGCGTGCTCTGAGCTGCATCAGTTTCAAATTCCTCTTGAACATTTCGTCGCATACATACCAGGGTGAAGCGTAGAGGTCTTCAAAAAGAATTTCGGCCTGAAGGCCTGAAACATGTTCCTCATAGAGACCTGCTACTTTTTGAATCTCATTACCTACCTGAGTGGTAGGTTGCCAAAATAGCATGGCAGAAAGAGCGTGAACGAAACGCATGCAAAATATAAAACAAACCCACCCAAACAAGTTATATCATCCGTCTGTAAAGAGTAACGAGTTAAAAGAAAGCAAGGATAATATTAGAAACTGAGGTTTACCGTGATTATGGTAAGGGATATGAACATCAAAGTAGCCACGACGAAAATAAAATACGAAAGAAAAACTGGCGAAACGATCTCATTAAATCGCTTGCAGAAGTCCAGCAAGAACTGATGAAAAGCAATGATGTCATTGAGGCCACTCAACATATCTACCCTGACCTGTTGCGACCTGAGTGTTTCCTCAACCTGTTGTAAAGAAACCCTAGGGAATAGTTTGTCATTTTTTTTCCTGAATGATCGAACAAAATCAGTCTTACGTTTCATCGAGAATTACGGCGTTTTCTACCACCAACATCTGCTCGTGTTTCAGTACTTTGTAAAGGAGGCACTTGCATTCCCAGCCAATCGTATCAAATTGGGCGCAGGTATAAATGATGGTGGACACGACGAATGAGTCAATTCCAATCGCTATAATTGCATTCATCTCCATGATGAAACACTGATAAACCAAAGTAAACTCGTAATACGTCGAAGCCTTCCATTCGTCAGGGAACCACAGTGGCAAAGGGAACGCTCTGTAATGCCAGTTAAATCAAGTCAGGAAGAAGGGGTTTGAGTTTAAAAGAAGGCACCTTTCTGGTTCTCTGTTGAAGAATATACGCGTACATATCAAACATTGTGCGCTCACTGAGGACAAGATCGCCCAAAAAAAGGTGAGCCTATTAGCGAAGCTGATATGAGTTTTCAGGGTTTTCTCCTTCAGTCCGGTGTTGGTTTCTTGTTTGAACGAAAGCTTCATTTCTTCGATAATTTTAAATCCTATCGGCGCGAATATGGTCATGTAGAGAGTCCTCGTCATAGTGATGAAGGCGAAACCTAGGAATTTTTGTTTGCGGATTATTTCGAATGAATCCAAATTACTCACCAAGGAACACGATGCTTTCCACCGCGGATGTAAAATCGACGGACCGCTTCTTTGCGATGTTCATAGAGCTGAGGATGGCTAGAAATAACTCAGCCAGGTTCACTATGACTCTCCATACGTAAAACAGCCACATTTTGAAACGACTTTTGGTTTGGAATGGGTAAATTCCGGCGAGTTGCAAGAACGTTATGGTGTGACACACGAAATTGTCGCCCGCCATTTGGGGTGGTATGTTGAGGGGAAAAGAATAGCAAATGGATTCCGTTTTATACGAAGAGTGGGGAGGGTACTGCGTTTATTAGCGTAAAAAATTGATGATTTCATCGAATAGTTCATCCACGTGTGGCGATTGTATAATCTACTTGGATAATAATTTCAGAGCGTTTAAATGCAATCCACATAACAGGTAGACAGTAAAGCCCCCCATACGCTAAGCGCATGCGAAATAATTAAATTTTCGCCTACCTTCTTCTCGCGAGTTTATACGATCGCATTGCGACTAGCGTCCAGAACTTCTATCTAGATCCTCCTTAACGTACTGGCTAAAACAATGGAAGATTAGTGTCGTAAAATGTACATAATTACGTTTCAGTGTTAGTAAGTCGTCTATTGTTCAATTTTCCATCAGAAGCAACTAGGAAGTCTCAAGACGAAAGCTTGCTTGTAATGTGTAATCAAAAATCAATTCCCATCACCCACCCCCACATATCGATGATCTCAAATCAATACCTCGTAAGTCAAAAAAAGCAATCAGTACTACGTATACAATTAAAGTCGAATACAATTAAAAATTAAGAAGTTTTTTGAAAAATACGTCGATAGAAGTTTCTTTTGAAGACGTTTTATTATTATTATGTGCTTTATTATTAGCAATATCATTGTAGATAGTAATGCAACACTTTTATTTTTATTTTATTTTATATTATTGACTTGAGGCCATCGATATACTAAGCTTCTTCACAACTCGAGAACGGTTACAATTAGGAGATCGTTTTGATCCAAGCTACCACCGTGTGAAATTATTGCACAAGAGTCCCTGACACCTTGTATATGTATAGGTAAATATTTGCCTACTCTATTGTTTCTATACTAAGAAACTAAGAAAGCTTTCTCAAGATTCGTCGAAACGTCGATTTAGTTTACAAAAATTAAAAGCTAAGCAACAATTATACTTTTGTTTTATAATAATTTATTGTACTAATTCAGTAAAAATTTCTTTTAAACATCGAGTTAAATGCAGACTTTTTTTGTTTTATTTTGCAAGCCGTTGATGGCAGATGAAAATCGGGGAACTCTTCTAGGCCAGGTAAATCCACCGTGCACTTGTTTTCATAACATTTAATTGAATTGAGTAAATGTAGATTTAAGGCAAACTTTAACAAATGGTGAAGCTAACGAGCTCGTCGACAGTGAATGAATAAAGACGGGTTTTCGTTTTAAGAAAATGAACTGCGGATTGCAGAAGTTTATTTGCATTAACGTGCACACTAAAGTCATCAATGAAACATCAGCAAAGACATAGTAATGTGAATCGTGCATTAGACATACATAAATATATTTGTTTCGCAACGATTTCATTTAAATATCGGTTTGGTGTTCATTCGCTTAATTGGCGAAGTATGGTCACGTAAGAGATGACTGATCTCATCATCTGCAACAGAATGTGCAAGTTACTGCAAGTAAGAGAAATCGACTTAATCGAGATACGTACCACTAAGAAAACGTTCAGAGACAGATTTCCGAATTTTCCCATAGTGAGGAAAATGGGCGCTCGAGCTTTGAAATGCAACAGTTTGAAGACCTTCTTGAAACTTTCGTCGCATTCGTACCACACCGAATCATACAATTCTTCAAAAAATATTTCGCTCTGGAAAAAATCATTTTATTTGGTATGGTAACAGAACTTTCTTTTGAATTATTTAAAATACCTGAGAAGTTAGTAACTGTCCAAGAAAACAGGGTAAGAAAAAGTACGTGACGGCAAAAAGCAAGTAAACCCCAAAGAGGATTTTATATTCATATTTGTTCGTCTAAAACAAAGATATTTAAAAAAAGTGTAAATCACAAAAAAAAAAAACAATAGTCACCTCGATTGTAATGAAAAACAAAAAGACCATCATGCAAAGAACGATGAAGATATACAAGAGATAAATCGGCGAGAAAAATTTGTTAAATCGATCGCAGAAACTCAACAAGGACTGATGGAAGCCTACGAGGTCACAGAACTCCTTCATCAAATCTTCCCGATTTTGTTTCGACTTGTACTCCAGGACTTCACTAAAAAAAAATTATATAATGTAGAGCGAACCTTAAAACGACACTCACTTTTCTTCCTCCAATTTCGAGGCCTTGTATAATAAGCACTTGAATTCCCAACCTGAAAAAGTACAGTCCTGCGAGTTCTTGTAAACATTTCAGGTTGAGTTTTTACCTAACAAATCGAACTGGCCGCATATTAAAATAACGGCGCACATGAAAAGCACGTCGATTCCAATGGTCATGTTGACGAACATCTGTATGGCGAAGCAATGCAGAAAAAGGATGATCTCGTAGTACGGTGACATCTTACATATCTTCGGAAACCATAGCGGCATAGGAAAAATTCTGCAACCGATTAGTAAAATAATACTACAGCAAAATGACAATAATTGGCCCATAGAAAAAATACAAGCGAGAAATCCCCTTCACATATTGCCGTATTTCCGACTGTATGTTGTTTTTGTTTTTAGTGGATGACCCCATGTTGGGCGCCAAAAGTTTTATCGTGCAGAGTCTAAGTTTGTTCCCTCGTTGTTGATGTTAAGTTTTTCCAGGGTAACGAAGTTCTCCGGTTATTTATTTTAAGTTTTTGTTTATTTTGAGGTTTCCAATCACCAGCAGTTTTTCGAAGTGACCCTAGCTCGTGTTCACACTTCGAACGGTTTCATTCTCTCCCGTTTCTTTGCAAAAATCCCTTTTCTTATTTAATGGGTTCCATCTGCACTTTTACACATCAGAGACCTTCCCTTTTATTTTAAGTTTCACTTTTTAGGATAAACAAATTATTTTTGTTTAAAATAACCAGATTCTAGCGCGTTAACAGGTCGCCTGCCCCGGGCCTCTTTCTACACATCCTCGATCCACTTAACCTCCGCATCATTGACGTAAAGGATGATAATAAATAGGTTACTCATTCCGTATTTACTGGCCTGCCCTTTGTTTCACTTGTAGGTCCATTTCAGAGCAATCTGTTGATTTCAACACGACTTTCCCTGATAATGAGAAACATTTTGTCTCAAATACATAAGAGTCTTGGTGTGGACCTAGATCAAACTAATACTGCAGCAATTCCAAAAAAATATCCTGGCAGTGACAATTAAACTTTTCAAAATAGACCGTGTCCATTTTAAGCCAACACACGTTAAGATAGGCAACATTGTGTAGTGTTTCCGTGTTCGGAATCGAAGACGGCTGACGGTCCACCTCCATTAATTCCAACACATTCCTAATGGTAAAGAAATTGCGGATCAGGTCGCTTCCAAGAACGGTTACATCAATTAGAGACAGATTGAACTCCTACCTTTGATCGCAGACATTTTAGTCCCACGTACAATGAACGCAGCAGCATAAGTAGAGCTCCCCGAAAAGTCGACATAATTATCTAGAACTGGGCAGGCTGACTTCTTCAAAGGGCTCCTGAAGAACGCTTCAACAATGGCACACCGCAAACTGAAACCGGGCCGGCAAGCTTAAGAAGAGCGGACTACCAGTTCTAAATCTGGCGCTGAAGGTGTTACCCATCGTCGATGACGGAATCGTTGAAGGTGGTCTTTGAGGAAGTCAAAAAGAGATTTCTAACCACTTTGGTTTCAGTTGAAAATGAGATGAGCTATAAGGTAATCGTTTTTGTTCTTAAACGCTCTGACAAAATGGGACTTTCATCCTCTTGATATGCGAGGAACTTCGAACGCTCTTCCCTCAAGGGATACGAATTGTCAAAGGGACACCTAACAATATCCTGTAAAGACATTCATTTCGAGCAAATTTTTGTTTGTACTAGATTCATACAAATCATTTCTTTCTTTCACGTTAGCTATTTGTACGAGGATGGTCTGAGAAGTCTGTGGAATGAATATAAAAAACGGATCTTTGACGTTTGACATTTTGTTTATTCTTTTCTGCCATCTCAATACAGTTGGACCAACGAAGATCTTCAAGATATAGACCTTGATGAAACTCAAAACTCTCAAGTTCTTCAAACGGCAACGTTAACGTCGTCGTTCGTTGAAAATTTCTTGCCTGCCGTGACCTTCAGACCGCCCTTCATCTCATTATGAACGTCGCCTGCTGATAAGCCTTTCAAGTAGAAGTATTTAATGTCAACACTGTCCATTTTGTAAAACACTGAGACGCTCTTACTTAAGCAACTGTCGAAACAAAATTAATGAACGCAGTGGTTTGAAATTTGATCATTGATGGTCTGAGGGAGTGAACATTCCAGTGCGCCACAAATACATGGAGAGTTCACATCAAGAAGAAACGTAAAGAACTTGGGCCAAATTTCAAGTTATCTATATACAACAAACTGGTGCACTATAAACAGACACTGAAACTCATTTTGACTTTGGAGTTGTCTTAGTAAGAGCAACGTTTCCAAAACAAAGTACTAACGAATATCGCCGATTCACCTTGATGCTGCCGAAACAGTAACTTCTATTGAGAGCTTCACCAAACGGTCCCTAAGTTTGCCAGACGCCACGAGCAACGACCTCTTTATCACGTGAACAACGAGTCCATCCAGCTCCTCGATAACAGCACTAACACAGTAAAAAAACTCATTAGAACTAAACCCTTCGAGTTAATTCAATTACCAGACCCTAAGATACACCAACGATTAGAATCTTCAGTTTAAGATTTGTTTGGGATGGAACAAAAGTGCCCATTGGTCCAAAAACATCATCCGGCGGACTCTTTATCCCATCCTCGTATGTATCCTAAATGCCACATCATTTTATGATTAGTTCTTAGAGTCCCTCGACAATCTCATGTAGTTTGAGACTCAGTTGATAGTTCTTTTTTCTGTAACTTTGTTATCATACTCGGTTTCCTAGTTGGAACCTTATCCTATTGACTTGTTGATGGTAGCAGAAAGCTTAATTGATATTCCCTCATAGATACTATTCGTGTATGCGTTTTGCAAGCGACTTTCTAGGTCTTGAAGATATTGGAGTAGTTCACTGAATCACTGTTGTCTAAATTTCGAGACGCAAAGCCAGCGCATTTTCTTCCAAACAAAACTTGCTTGCTTAGTGGTGTCATGTTCTGCGAAATGATATGCCATTTTTAAATTCACTTTTCCAGATGTCTATTCAAGGATGTTTTCAATCACACCTTCTCATAGAAGACAATCCTTGTATATTGGAAACTCATAAACAAAAAGGGATTCGGAAATTATTAGAAACGCGTAACCTTCTGGTCATTTGGCAAAGTAATCTGCGAGTACCATGTTTTATTTTCTTTTACGAGAAGTAGTACTATGATACATTTATTCACACAAAATCTGGAGAAGCCATTGCCTCCTATTATAAAAAAAGGCCTGACTTCCACAAGTCTAAAATTCAACAACAGGATTTGGGTCTAACGGAATTTTTAAATTTTTTTATCAACTATTACACGCTAATTGAACTCGAGTCTTCCTTTTTCTAAGACTATTCTATTAATTCTTTTGCATGAATCAGAAGAAAATAGTTCCAGTAAAATTTAATTAACTTTTTGGTGACTGATTCATCAACATTCAGTGTGAGAAAAAGACAGGTGAGGATTGTAGAACAGAAAGATTATTTTTTTCTCGTTTTAACTAAAACTTTTGAAATCATTTTATTTACCTCTGCGATGTCTTGTTAAAACAGAGTGGCATTATTATGCCAATCTGTGCGGCCACCGAAAAGAAAACGAAGAAAACCCTCGTAATTTTGTCGACCAACGCAATGCGTCCTTGCATACTTTTTTCTTCCATTTCGGTTCTAGTTTCCGACTTAAATAAACTCCTCAATTCCTTGATGAGACTTACGCAACTCTTCTCGAAAACAATAAAGTAGTTGACCTTCACAAGAAAACACACGCCCATACCTGCAGCAAAATTTCTTTCTCCAAATCATGGCAAATGCCATCACGCTTACCCGTATAAACAATCCTCTGCACGAACATCTCGAACTCGACTTTTTCCCAAAAACCAATCACGGCGGTGATGGGCATGTATATAAAGAGGAAATTCTGAAACGTCCTCCAGATGCGGACCAACCAAATTTGGGCCGGCGTTTGGGGGTCCACCGAGGCTAGGCCTGAGTACTTCAGCAAGGCACAGTTTAATCTCAGGTAATTTGCTCCTGTCATCTTCGCCGGTCAAAAGAACAATGCTGTGGAGGAAGGAGAACTAAGTTCAAGGAAATGGGGTTGAGAATTCGCAATGTGGAACGATTATCGCTATTAATTCGCATATTTAATCGCAGAATTGCGAGTATAAATGATTTAAGGGTTGATTGTTCTGCGCACTGTGCATATTTAATTTCGAAATCACGCTAGAATTGAAACAACTTAAATCCTCCATGTCACACAAAGGAATTATGGCAATAAACAACCCCTTCATTAACTGTAACCAATTCCTAGGATTATGACCTTTCAAAGGAATTTTTTTAGATCGTCCAGTTTAAGGTGAAAAACCCAACAAAAAAAAAGAAAAAAACTAATGCTCGTCTTATCTCAAGGAACAAATCCACCGAAGCGTTATCCCAGCTAAGACCTAACAAGTACTTTAATACACGATAACTCGTCTAGATTAAAGCGTAATAAAATTCACGCCGGGAGGGGTTCGGTAATGCCTCTCAGCTTTTTTTTGGCCGAGAGATAAAGAAGCTACGCGCGCGGAAGATTGCCATCAGATTGAGGTCGTGTCCGCCGACAACATTAGGGTCCGGATTAGCATAGGCTTACTCAATGAAATCAGATAAAGTAACCACGAACGCCAATCGAGCGCAGTCGATACGTCACAATTGATTACCTCACTTCGTCACCCCGACGTCGGAGACAGTTCAAAACCACCCTCATTTACGTGACGCTTTTTTACCGGCCGAATTGACTGCCAAATCGCTGAAAAATACACATTTTTTTTAAACGTGAAGTACATCATTTGAGCCCATACAAAAAAAGGAGAATTCCAATAGAACAATAATGCGATTGAAAAGATATGAAAAAAATAATAGCGAGACGAGTGGATGAATTAAAGTATAAAGTTCTAAGAAGCATCTACGATTACGATGTTGCTTTCTAGAAGGTCTTGAAACCCCTAAGATCCTCAAATTTGATTGTACCTTTCGTATTGTTTTACACGTTGGTGGCTTTGAATTTTTTCTTTACAAAATTGGTATTTGGGGAAGCCATCTTTGGCGTTCTTATTGGATACTATTTGGAACTGACTTTGGATGCTCTTGCTATCAAATAAAACGTAAAGAAAAACGTTCCTCATAATGGGGGTGATATACTCGATGTCTTTCCCCACAGTATTCTAGCATAAAAAGAAGTTCTCCGATACATAGGAAGCTTTGCCATCAATGGGTTCGTTTTGGTCCTCACTTCCAATTCAAGAAATTCCAAGTCAATTCCAAGAAAGAGGGAGGAGAGAGAGACTTCCTCAACGCTTCTTATAAGAGAGAAATAAGTAAATTTCCCAGTGGAAAATTAGATCCTCCCCGATGTCCTTCAAGCTGCACAATAAGAAAATAAGGTCAATTTTACTCAATATTTATAGAGAGCTATCACACATATAATGACGAAGCATTGGGACACCACTGGAACGGAAACTTACGAGCATGCGTTACAACGAACCCCTATTTGTGAACTTCTAAAAAAGTGAGTTTTTATGGTCAAGAATTGGAACAAGAAAGGCATAAAAAACCATTGGAAGAAAGGAGAGCATAGTTCCTCTTTATACTTGCAATTATATCTTCTTCTTTTGCTACATTTTCAAGCTGATGGTATCCTCAAGTTTCCTTAGTTTGCCATCAATTTCTGGTGTTTATTTAATCCAGCTATAAATTTGTACCTCTCGTAAAATGAAATGCTTCCTCTTCAACTGTGCAAAATCTGATGCCGTTTCATCATTTTTTCTTTACCTACATTTAGTTCGTGAGCATTTTGAAGAATTTTTTTATTTGAATGCGGCGTTCTTGATCCGATGGTTCACAGTTGAAAAAAGTACATGTATACAAGATGGTGGGCTACAAACGTATGATCGAAGAGGTGGCAACACTCAAAAGTTGACAATAAAGCGTCGAAACGAACTTAAAGGCAGAATCATGAAGAGATTGAACATTAAAATGACAGAAAACTTGGTTCCAATGGGCCATCAATTTCAAAAATTAGGAGATGCACAAAAAATTGATTCTTTCATCAAACTGCGGGAAGAACCAAATTCATTGAATAATTTTATGTTTATATAACATTTTATTGCTCAAAGACGTAAAAATGAACTTCATAACATTTAAAAATATAGAAAATGGAATTTCATTTGTGTATGTAAAAAGTTGTTGTGGAATTTCTGGAGCATCATGAATTAATCGAAGAAAATTTGGCTTCGTTTGTCATGGTCAGTTAACTTATTCGCACCCCGCAATTCACGACACCTTATAAGGATGACATCTAAGTCCTTTTAACATTCTTTGAACTCACTCGTTAATTAAACTTGTCGTTGGATCGTTCGAACTGAATCCAAGGAAATTTTCAACGCAAATTTTTCTTTTTGTGGCAGACGCCAGAGATACATTTTTATGTAACATCAAATTATTTCAAAGCCTACTCTTTTTTATTGTCGTCATATAAGAAGTGATCAAATGAAAAACGAATTAGAGTTCAGTCACTTTTGACGTTTCTATTCGAACTTAATCTTAATTTCAAACTGAAACATTCAAAGCAAGAAAAACGTTTTATTTAAAACAAAATTAAGGGAGATGTGTAAAATGACTACTGCTTGTATCAAGATGCTTTTGAACTCTACGAACAACTGTGTAACTAACGTTAAACAACATTTCCGACGTGTTATTTATGTCACAATTGATTGACAATTGATATTAATGTGACGTTATCCAAGACATGCATTTAAATTCCAACGCCTACACTAATTTGTTTTTATATTGATCACTGGTTACATTTCCTTATTGCAATTGCAAAGCATCTAATGCATTTTGGCGCCTCTGTATATGAAAGAATGGCATTTATTGTTAGACACATAAAATCAACTCTAGAAACATCTGGAAAAAATAACTTGTTACTTTTTTAATAATGAAGCTCACAAAGAAGAATTGTTTTGAAATTCTGGCACTTTTATGTCCAAAAGCCTGGACGTAACCTTGAGATATTTTGTTGTTGCTTCTTCCGTTTGTGGCTGTCTGTTATATTCAGTTATAATTCAATTATATTATTCTTGCAGTTTTGCACTATTGTGTATCAATGCTGGGTTACTTTCTCTGACTTTTAAGTGCATATCTGCCATTTTTTTGCAGTGTTGCGCTACTTGCAAACTTGTAAATGCCTGTGCGTATATGACAATGCCGGATACTCTCAAGTTCCGTAAGTTTCTTTGCCGTTTGGGCCACTTGCAACCTATTACCTCAGAACCACTTTCTTGCCGTTTAGCTATTTGAGTTTCGTTTTCTTTATCTGCCTTTTTATCTTGGCTTTTGGGTTCTTTTTCATCAGCTGCTTTTTTTCTTGGCAACTTTTTCGTTCAGGTCTATAAATCCCTTGAGCTTGCTATTTTGATCTAACTCCAAATGCTGCCGCTGTCGATGTTTAATTTCTTAGTAAAAAATGATGCAGCACTATTCAACTGATTTCTTCTCTCTGCTTCACTTTCGTGAGAGAATATTTGACTTCAACTGACTGATTGGCTTAGCGGCTTTTTTCTCTTGAACATCACCGTTTTGAATTATCTTTTAGTATTGTAACAATGAAATTAGAACGTTGCCAACGCGCGAATTTGGATATCACAGCTGCTATCAAACAGGCCGTTTATACTTGGCAAAAAACAAAAAGAATAGAGTTAATGTAAACAAGTGACCCCCAAAGACGACCTCGCCTCATGAGTCACATCTATACGAAAAAAAAAGAAAACGTCTGTACGATGAACTATCCAAAGATTCCAAAAGCCCTCCTGTTCGAGCTTTCTAAACTGAACCCTATAAATACTTGATCATTTCATTTGTTAACCAATTCAATTGAAGTATTCTTCTTGTCAGAGGAAAGTTACCTCCTCTTGTAACTTAGTGTAATGTTAACCATGTGAGTTTTGATCTTTAACTTTTAATGAATGTATTATTTAATCTGGTTACGGTCCCTTATTGTTGTTATTTAAATTATATCATTCGTTTACGTCTTAGAATAAATTGTTCAAACTTCACGCTCACTGCTGCTTTTTTAATCTCACCCCTTCGTGTCGAATTTCTAGAGAATTGACGAAAAAATGCGCGATGTTTGCTGGAATGTAGCGGAAATTATTAACACGTCATTGCTAAGTGGTTTGTGGGTGACCTATTCACTAGATCGATTGCCTGAGACTGAAATTTTATAAATATTGCAAAAATAAACTTTAATACCCTTTTATCTTTTTTTACCAGAAAAGACTACGTATTTGGAAGAAATTTAAAAACCTTACTTTGTTATCTGGATCATCTGTTGTGAGTAAATGTCTAGAGTTTTTAGTTTAGTTCTAACTAGACTTTAGGTTATAAAAAAAGAACAAAATAATAACCCGGAAGGTACGTTTGTTGTGGATTTGTGGATGTAGAAAAAAAATTCATATTGGAATCCGAAAAAAAAGCTCTTTGCATCAAGCTCTATTTAGAAAATTTATTTCTGAAATAGAGCACCATCTAGTGACTGTCAATTAGAAAATTTTCAACCACAATAAAACTTAAAAGCCGTGTATTTTGCTTTTAATTAACATTGATATCGTTTACCATATGCTTAAGTGATCGACTAAACAATTTTCAAAGAAAGAATTTTTTAAATTAAATTTCTTTCTAAAAATCTTATTGCTTCTACAAAATTTGGTTCAAATTGTTGTACAATTTAAATTATAAATAAAATTGTGTCCAAGATTAAATTGAATCAAAAACCATCTGGAAAAATAGAATGTGTTCTATTTTCAAAACATTCAAAACATTTCTTGTAGCCTAAAATATCCTTAAGATTAATGTTGAAATTCTCCATGCTGTTTATAGATTCTGTTATAAATATTTAAGAAAGATATTCTTTTCTATAATTTCCAAATGTTCTTTTATTGCAAACTAGTTTCACCTACAATGGCATCGTCAGTGCATCAAACCTTTAAGTTAAAAAATACATAATAGTAAAATATAATATTAAGTTAACAATAAAAATTACTTACGGGTATTTTATAAAATTAAGATTTTAAATTATGTGTAGAATAGATGTAAGTTGTATGTATTTTTTTTTTGTAAAATGTCATGAAATAATAAATAAATAAATATCTAAAGAACGTAAAATTTAGCTATGAGTTTTATTAGATACAGGTTACGAATTCAAATACAAGATTTCCAATCAATCGAACTAAAGAAATTATTTTTCTAGTTTCATTTTACAAAAGTCATTTACAATATAAACCGAAATACAGTATTAAGAATTCTTACGATCTTATTGATAGACTAAATCTAACTTATATTTCAAATCATAGTATACTAATTTCTTTATATGTTTGCAATCTCTTTACATCAATACCTGCTTCTGAAAGTATTGAAATTGTTAATGATTTATTAATTTCTTCTAACTTATCAGATGAAGATACCAAATTCATTAATTCTTTGTTAAAAATTACTCTTGATCAAAAATTTTTTGTTTTCAACAATTAATTTTATTCTCAAACAGATGGATTAGCAATGGGTTGTGGCTTATCACCCCTTTTGGCCGATTTATTCATGGATAAATTAGAATCGGAATATTCTTCTTCAGTTAATTCTTGCAAAAATTATATTAAATTTTATGTTCGATATGTTGATGACATTCAATTAATTACTTAGATTTAACAATAACGAAATTTAATAACTCTCTTCAATATAAAATATTTCGTAAAACTACACAAACATATAATTGCATAAATTTTAAGTCTTTTCATCCTTTCGAACATAAATTTCTTTTTCTGTTCCTATGAATGAAATAAATTTTAGAAAAGAAATTAGTATAATCATCCAAATTGCTTATCTTAATGACTTTCCTATTAAACCAATACATAATATTTTTAACAAAATTAGAAATAAATTACTAAACAACATCATTTTCCCAACAATTACAGAAAATAATAATTCAATAAATAATTTTTTCTCTATTCCGTATGTGGGTACTTTGTCAGTCAAACTAAAGAAATTATTAAAAACATTAGGAATACAAATTTCATTTTCAAATCAAGTTAATTTCTCAAATTTATTTTGTAAAAATAAAGATCAGATTGATAATTTTTCTAAAAGCGGAGTTTATTCATTAAATTGTAATTCATGTCAAGCAGTATACATTGGACAAACTGGAAGAAGTCTTCAAATTAGAATTAAAGAACACTTACGATCTTTACGTTTAAATAAATCTGATTCTAGTTTTGCAAATCACCTTTTAGAAACTTCCCATAATTTTGACCCTACAATTAACACAAAATTATTACATAATTTTTTGAAAGGTACCAAATTAGATATCGCTGAAAATTTAGAAATATTTTTACATACTTTCTTGTTTCCTAATGCTATCCTTAATGAACAAACTTTTTTCAACACAAATAATTTTTTTAGTTCAATTGATTGAAAATCTTGTATTTGAATTCGTAACCTGTATCTAATAAAACACGTAGCTAAATTTTACGTTCTTCAGATATTTATTTATTTATTATTTCATGACATTTTACAAAAAAAATTACATACAACTTACATCTATTCTGCACATAATTTAAAATCTTAATTTTATAAAATACCCGTAAGTAATTTTTATTGTTAACTTAATATTATATTTTACTATTATGTATATTTTAACTTGAAGGTTTGATGCACTGAAGATGCCTTTATAGGTGAAACTAGTTTGCAATAAAGAACATTTGGAAATTATAGAAAAGAATATCTTTCTTAAATATTTATATCCTTAAGAAATGTGACAGTTACTTGCAACGTTGCAATTACTTACTTATCGTTTAAGATCGTAAACTTCTCGTCAGTTAACGTAACATTAATTTGTGGGTTGTCTACATTTCGATTCACCCTGTCACAAAAAGAAGCCCGAACAAATCGAAAGCGACAATAATTTATGGGTGGCAATAATCCGAAGTTAATTTTCTCTTGCATTCGCTCCCCGAAAAGATAAAAAGCAACTTTTACTGCCTCAATCAGACGAATAACGAGCGTGTCCGCTGAATCGCCGAAAACATCCATTTAATCCCGGGGATTTTCGCGTTCCGCCGCCCGGAAAAAAAAGACAGCGCCCGGACTTTTCATCGACTCGATAAAATACGTTAAGGACACTGTGATTACAATGTCGGCCAATGGCGGGCCCGCTCTCGACCGCCGGCAAAAAATAAAATACCCTAATTCTTCCTCACTGGTCATTATTAAACGCTTCGTTCAGCAAGAAAACCAAATCGGATCCGGATCCTCTCGCTAGATGTCTCCGGATAACAAATGAAAACCGATTCCGATTGGAGGCGTGGCCGCATCAGATTCAAATCGTTTTCCTTCCAACTGCCTTAATAAAGACGGAAGTGAAAAATGTTTGCGCACTTCCCGTACCAACCGTAACGCAAATTAAATTGAGTCGCCCTTGTCTGTATATTAAAACATCACATTGACACGTGTCAATTTGTAAATTTAACGCGTCGAAATTCTGGTCGTTAAAAAAATGGAAACGCCGTCGGAAGAACTCGTTTCCCTCATTCGTAAAGAGCGTCTCGAAAATCTAAATTGGTCCCAAAACGAAAGGGTTTTTCGAAACAGATCAAATCTATCTCATTGTCGAGTCCCATTCAGCGTGATGGTGCGCCATAAATTCCGGAAATCCTGCTTCGGAACTTACTTGGAATGCTTCAACCATCAACAACACCAGAACAAATTCCTCAATGACAACAAACTAGGCATCACCAAATGGGAAATGAAAACCTTCGATTCGAAAGACTGGGAGATATTTCGCCTAGCCAATAACCTAACCGACGATTTATTTGGGCATCTACTCAAGGCCGTCGTTGAGGAAGACGTTGTTGATTGGGACTTCCTATACAAGAACTTGGTTTGCTTGCGCGTAGGAAACGGAAATGTAAATTCCGCAGGACCTCAATTCTTTTAGTTGGGGCTAACGCGTTGGTTTTGTGGCAGATTGATTTGGTCGATACGAAAGTCGGGGTCTTTAGAAATCTGCGGATTTTGGTGCTTGTGGGGAATTTCATTTCGAACGTGGAAGGAGCGAGCTTGCCGAGGAAGTTGATTTTCTTGGAACTGTTCGCCAATGAAATTGATGATTTTAGGAGTTTGCTGCATAACATTCCTCCACATCTAATACATCTGGGGTTAGGAAGAAATAAATTGACTGACGGTAAGTGACTTTTTTTAAGTTGTAGAGTAGAAAATCGCTAAGAATTCATTGGTGGTTATAATTTGGTGTTTGCATAAGATTATGGCAAAAAAAAATTCGCTATTGTTCAAAAGATGACACACTTGGTTTCAATTTATTTAATTGCAAATTCTAGGAAAATAGTAATTGTTTCAGTGGGTGACGCAAAGCGTATGAAACTGAAAAATAGTATTAGTCATTTTTTAAATGAAATTAGCCCTTAATTAGGCGACATTTTACTTGCCCCGACATAACGGTGATATACGAGGGCGCCACCGTCTGTTTTTCCTGAACCGATATTTAAGTTAATCACAAATGCGTCCGTAAAATGAAATTCCGGAAATATCCACGCGGGCCCGTAATTAAAAAATATTATTGTTATAAATTTGCCGGCGGAAAAAAAGCCGTAGCGAGCGCCGGGGGCGCGAAATATAATTTTATTTTATCAAGTTAGCCGGCGGGAAAAATCGCCATACGTAATTTAGAAGTAATTTCGCAGCCATTTTAAGCGGGCGAAATTTAATGTGCGCACACACACGTACACACATAATATATCTTTTAATTCAAATCGAGCGTCCAGGTAATTCGTTCTAATTTGAAAAAATTAACGATCGCAGCGCAAAAACGCAATGCGTGTAACCAGAGCCCGGAAAGCGTCCCCCGGAAAACCGGAGCACGCTGTCTTATTTACGCGTCCGTCCAGGTGCATTAACAGCGTTTTCGTTTCAAAATACCGATGATTCATCTCTCCGTCATTAGTCATCATTTCTCAATTAGGCAAATTAGCGAACGCCCGCCGTTCTCTCTGCTGCTCCACATATGCATGTACTGGTTCGTTAATGCCATAGTTTCGAGTTGGAGACGGAACTTCGGACATCAACGGACATCGTAAAATCATCGACGTAAATTTTAATAATGTGACGGGGTTACACGATTTTCAGAGCCTGAAACTGCACTCGACTGAAATTTGCAACCCCATTAATTACATCCAAATATTTATTTATAAATTTAAACTAAAAATAGTAAAATGATCAGGTAGGTAGGTAGGTAGCTGTTAGATTTCAATGTAGTTTTATATAAATATTAAATTGTACTGAAGATGGCAGCTTAGCTGCCGAAATACGTATCTACGGATATAAAATTATTGTGGGCGGAGATAAATTTCAATTATTTATAAATTTACTATAAAGCAATGCAGAATACGATGGCTATTTTTTAAAGCTAACTTCACACTGTATGCAAAGCAATACAATTAAAATTGCACACAAAAATTTTACTTGCTCTCAGTTTTATATTTAAACCAGGTTTTTACACAATACAAGGAATATTGCTGCAATAATTAGCAAAAAAAACTTGCATATTGCTGGTGATTTTACATGACTGCAAGTTATGTTGCATTGCACGTGTATTGTCAACATAACAAAAATTAAATATTTCAGTCTGATACTGTGCATTAAGAACGTAACTTGAAAGGCAAAACAGTATTGAAATTTCATGTCGGCAGTATCAAAAATAAAGTTAAAATCTCTAAAAATCATTCTGCAATGCAATAAAAATTACAGCAGAATGCAAGGGATGCAATGCAGGAAATCTTGCACCAGCTGATTTTAAACTTTCATAGTGCGCATGCGAACAATAGAAATTGCGATTTTCTACGTATGTAGTTGAATCAAAGGGTATCCATTTCTAAATACCTAATTTTCATCTATTGGAATAGTCGTATGGAAGTTAATTGATTATTATAGTTCACACACATTTGCATCATGTAAAACGACCTTTAAGTAGACTTTACGAGGACGAAATGCAATGCAATGAACATTGCACAAAAGATTTACATTTGTACGCGGCTTTACACTTAAGCTATTTCTAAGTAGTTGCAATGAAAGGTGCCAATTGCTGAATGTTAATATTTATGGTGCCTCATATTTGCCGTTAATTGACAATTATTATTCACACACATTTGCAATACGCACACACACACGATAAAAACTGCAATATAAATTGCATCGTGCAAAGCAATGAAAATTGCGCAAAGGAATGACACACTCGAAGTTTTACATTTAAGCAATTTCTGTGCAGTTGCAACGAAAGTTATCAATATTTACTTGACCCTATTGGGAAGGACAGAAGAAAGAGTCGCCGCCCTGGTGGTTAATATGTGGACTCTCGTATGTGAGATAAACTGACAGTACAACGTCAGTGGAATACACATTGAATATAATAAATAGATCAAATAAGTGAAATATTTACTATTGTGTGTCTCAGTCTCAGAGTTATTACACCGAAAATGTATCGTTCCATACGATTCCTAAGCATAAACCGATGGATAGTCGAAGGTTTACCATATATAGGTTAGGGTTATCTCGCATATAACGTCCATTTTGCTTTTATGAAGCGTCACCTACATTCCACTGTCCCTCCCAACAGGTTCTTTTTGAAATTAATTAACAATTCACATACGTTTATGCTCACAATAAAAAATTGCTGCTCCATTATAATTTGTACATCGTGTAAAGCAGACTTTAGTAAACCAATTCTTGGTTGTTATCGGTGAAATACAATAAAACAGGAAAACAAAACATGAACTTTAAAAAAAAAAAATACAATCACTGATGTCCACGTAAATAAATTAGAATTAAGGCAAACAAATAACTATAAATTAATATTAAATTAAATCTTCATTGAAAATTTAGAAAAAATGAAACGCGATTATTTTACGATAACAAACGTACCGTAAAGAATAAAAGTCAAATTAAAAAAAAAGCAAAAGATAATCGTGTTGTGCATATCATTAATTCCAAAAACAATAGTTCCTTCTTACCCTTCTTAGAATTATGTGATTCTCCAACTCTTTCAAATCGTTACAATTTTTCTTCTTAATTTTATAAAAAATGAAGCAGTTTTCAAAATTTGTAAAAAAAGGAGACAAAGAGAGACAAAAAAGAAGACAAGTAATTCCAAAAAAAATTCGGAAAAATAATAAACGACTCTTGCAAAAGGCCCACAAACTCCAAAAGATTACAAATATGATTAAAAAAAAATTCTGATTGAAGCTAGCCTCTTATAAAGGGAACGTTCTTTGCAGTCATAGAGATGAGATATATTAATTTATAGTTCTTTCTCTTTATTTTTGTTTTATGATTATACTTATTTTACATTATGATTAACACTAATAAAATTAGCGTTTGACAGGTTAGATGTCCAAGTTGGTTTGCGTGATGTGTTGTGCAATATTATGTTGTTCAATATTACTACACATTATAATTATTTTATAAAAAAAAATATGTCATAAATATACCTAAATATACCTCATATTTTATACCTTTATTAATTAATATTAATTTTTTAAATAAACTTTGATGAAATTTGTAAAGATTACGTCAAACATTTTGATTAGTTTCAAATTCCAAGAAATTTCAAAAAAAAAACTTTAAATTAAATTTTCATTGAAAATTAAAAATGATACGCAATTATTTTATAATAACAGAAATAGTAGCCTTGCTAAAAAGTAAAAGAAACAAAGATGAAAATAAAAAACGTACAAACAAACAATCGTAAGTTAATATTATGACATTAAATGTCTGTCCGGAATAAAAAAAAAATAAATGCGATTATTTTACAGTAACAAATTAAAATAACAAAAATAGCATGGTACCTGCAAACAGGCAAAATGGGAAAGAATAAAAAATAAAATGAAAATTTTAAAAAAATCGAATTGAATTAATTTCGAAGAAATTTCGAAAGATGAAGTTTGGAAAATTTGGAAAAACGCAGAAACGTAAATCAGATAAGCCTTACGTTACAGCGTTTCCCAAACTGTGGGACGCTCCCCCTTGTGGGGGCGCACAAATTCTCAAAGGGGGGCGCAGCAGAATAAATAAAAAAAAAAATAGAACGCACATTAGTATATTGAAAGTAATAAGGTTAGAACACCATTTAGCATATGTTTAGCATATTATTATTTTTTTTACAAGAGATTGCATATAAATTTACTCATGAATACAGGGTCTCCCAAATAGAGTGGCATATTAAAAGTTTTCGGATAAGGGAATATACAAATACTCTGAAAATTAGTACACTGCCCTAAAGGAAAGCGATCTTTCAGATTAAAATATTTTCACGCTTATATCACGACCGGAAGTCGCCATTAACTTTCTTATTTTAAATGGATTGCTATATTTTTTATTACAAATTCTGATTTTACAGGTTATTCCAAATAAAAAATGTTAAGGCTTCCCTATACCTAAATGTAACCGATTTTGAGATATGTTCACATTTATTTAAAAAATTGTTTTGATGACCTTTCATTTAAGACAATGTATTTACGCCAATTTCAAATTTAAAGATTGAAGTGACACGTCGTTTAAAAGTATAATGTTCAGACTTTCAAATCATATCCTAATTATCCTTGAAAAGTTCATAGGGTGGTCACAATATGGTGTCGAAGGTCTTTATGTTTAACTTCCCAAAACTCAATTTTCGTGATATGGAACACCCTGTATATTTTTATATCATGAGATACAGAATCAAATTCTACATCGATTGACATTAGCATTCCCTATACCTATTTCTTTTAGTTTCCTTGTTATTGTTTATTGTAACGGCATATTTTGCTAGAATTATCGAAATTTTTCGCAGTAGATGTCGACAAAATAAAAATATTTATTGAGTTTTACCATTAACAGATAAGTAGAAATAAATAAATAAGTTTCGACGAATGCTAATACAGAAATTTCATTTGCTTATTAGGATTTTAAAAGTCTCTATTTGGGAGACCCTGTATAATTTAGTACTACACAAAACTTACTAACAACTACCAGTTTATTTAAACAAACTAGTCAATTAGTTGCTTAATGGCGAAATTCCTCTTGCAAGTTAATCCAAAACTCGACAATGGTTGTCGACGAAAATTTTCTCTTCTTTTCTATACTTGATTTTAAATCAACAAATTGTTCCTTTTCTTTCCAACGATAAATCTGCGGGTGTAACTTCAAATGGGTTTGTTATCCACAGAAGATAAGTTATCATTTTCAAAGAAGTAACGTTACAAGTTGTAGATAACGTTTTTAAATGATGTTCGACGCATTTAAAAATGACATATTTTTATGGCTTGGTTTGTTATCATTAATAAGTATTTTTAATTTATTAAACATTTCTGTGTTTTCACTGTTTATCTTGTTTGACCGAAGGTCCAATTTTCGCGAAAAAGCGTTAATTTTATCTCATAGTTGTAATATATGCGTATTATTTCCTTGCAACTGGGTATTTAAAACATTTAATTTTTCAAAAACGTCAGTCGCCATCCCCTCCCTCCCCTATCTATGTCACTGTAACTGAACATGCACCATGGTTTTGTCCCACTATCACAATTTCTGGAGAATCTTACAGCGCTCGCGAAATGTCGAGGTTTCGTCTTCGTAGATGGGGGAGCGTGAATCATAATACATTTCAAAAGGGGGCGGCGAAACCTAAAAGTTTGGGAAATGCTGAAGATAAGCAAAATACTAGACTCAAATTTGCAAAAAGTAAAAAACAATGCAGAAAATAGAAAAACTGAAGACTACCGTTTTAAGTACACGATTAGCTATGTCTGAAAGTAAAACTCGAAAGTATTAGGTAATTGATTTAATTTCAATGAATTTCTTAAAGCTATCGTCAGAACTTTGCTTTAGAATCCCAATAAAAGTTGGGAATTCAGTTGTAAATATTAAATTAAATGCTCCTTCAAAATTAAAGCAAAAAATTTACTACAAAATTAGGGAAGTCAAAATTGCAAGACATAAAAAATAAACTTGAAAATAAAATAAAATAAAAAAACAAGTGATGGTTGTCTTAGGCATAAGGTTCCGAATGAAAGTAAAAGAAGAAAATAATTGAACTAATTTCGACAAAAATTTCAAACATTGTTTAGTTTAAAATTCCCAGATAATTTGGAAAACATAACTGTAAATTAATATTAAATTAATTTCTTTTAATAAGTAGTACTTCCTAATTTGATGTTTCATTATTTTTTTTTTCTTTTTATCTGTGGTGGTTGGCCAACGGAGTCCTAAGTCAAAGACTTGTCAGGACCTCAGGAACGGGAGTGTATTTGAATGTGTGTAAAGTGTTCCATGACTTTGTTACTTCCAACCGTCTCGCGTTTAAGGGAAAGCAGTGTCGAATTTTATCCCCAACACTGAAGGGTGACTGAAGTCGATACCGACCACCCGCGAGAAAAATCCGGAGTGCGGTCCGAACCGATAACCATGCGATTGCAAAGCCGGTCCCTTACCACTGGACCGTTCAGGCGTTTAAAAACTAATTAATAATTAATTTAAAAAATAATTATCTAATTATATTGAACCAGAAATGGATCGATTAAATTAAATATCGGTTCAAAATTTAAAAAGAGAATTTAAAAAGCGAGATTATTTTATAATAACAAATATCACAGCATTGCAAAAATAAAAACCAAATCTTGTACAAGAAATAGCGTCGAGAAAATGAAAGAATTTCAATTATTGCAATAACGATTTTTCGTGTGTCCAATTGCCCTGGCCCAGAAAATGAAATTAGAGCCATTTAGGGGTGTCTAAAATAATGGATTTTTTAAGGTGTTTGAGAATTTCTTCCTCGAACTTGAGGGTATCTAAACATTGTGGTATTTTACAAAATTTCAGCTACTTTTCGATGCACTTTCAACTGTTTTTGCATGTGCTTAATAACCTTGATCCAGAAACAAATGGCCATTTTTGGCGTGTTTAAGAAAAGGATTTCTTTTTTTCGTTTGCGTGGAATTGTACATATTTTTAGAAACTCTTTTTAGGATTTTTCAATGTGCTCAAATATCCTGGTCCAGAAGTAACATTTAGACCCGATTTTACAATTGTCGGATAAGCATTATTCTTAGAATAATATAATATAATATAATAGATGTAGGTGTTACGTAGATATGGAAGAACGTTAAAGGATATTCATCGAACAGTTATTAAATTACGTAAATTCCTACAACGGGGTTAATAAAGTTAACGTTAAAGGATGACGGGCACGTGAAACGTAATTGCAAAAACTCCCTATTTACTTATAAATGCTATACGTCATTGGCACGCAGATGTGATTCAAAGTGAATGTAATTCGATTGTAAAACGATAATAAAACTGACCTGCTCAACATAATAACACGTATTGCCGGGGTCATTGGACTCCGATCGTTATGTCACTACAGTACTTAGAAAAAAATACCGCGATGTTTACAACAAGTGTTCGAAATGCCCTCCGTTGGCTCGTAAGCAAGCGTCCATACGGCGACGACAATTTGCGCAGGTCAGGTTCGTACTCTGTATTATACTTTAGCATATCTCGTTTTCGTAATTTTGTTAGAAGAAAAAAAAATTTATATGCATATGGTCACCTATCCACTGCTGCCGTATGCCTCTCTCTAATTATGGGACACCTGTATAACCAAAATGACCAATATTTTGAAATTATAGTTTTACCATTCTAGTTGGGGGATCACTTAAAATAGAGTTGAAGTCGATTATTGCATTAAAAAATAATTTTGATCGTGAGAAAGAACGTAGTAAGTATTAACAGTGCACCACCTAAATTTAAGGGCATGTAAGTATTATATTTTAATAATTTTATTATGTACCTATTTGTGGCATGTGTTAATTTTCATTATTTTTTCTATTGAATTTCTTGAGTAATTTTGTTACCTAAATTTTTTTAAACCAAATGTTAAAAGAAGCTAAACAAACAAAAAAAAGAAAAAATATATAAAATTTTATGACATATCCAAAAAGAATTTATTCAGTTTTCTAAAAACTACGTGCGTCCAGAATTTCTCTTTTTAACAAAAAGAATCTTCACCTGTTTTACATATTTCGCTCGGTCGTTTCGTAATTGTATGTGCAGTTCTGTGTCCGGTTTGAGTTAAATAATAAGTCCGCAAAAAACAGACGTCATATGTTGGTAGGAAGCAGGAAACTAAGCGGTTTAGGGGCAACTTGACTCGAATAAAAAAAGAAACAGCAAAAAGAATAAAAAAACAAAACCAGACGCGAATTACGAAATTTCCGGCGCGGCACTAAAATCCTCGTTTGCACATGTATACATAATTGCGGCATAATTATTTTAAAATACAGTGTTTCGCGTTTCTTCTAATTAGTTGCGCGGGATCCGTCCGTCGAGAGTCCAATTTTAAAAGAGTTTCCTCCTGCAATTTTCATACGTTACGGGGGTCCTTTAAAAACGTCTAAATGCACGCGCGGCGGCTTTAAAAAATTAATTCACCCCCACCGTTAATTAGCCTGCGCTTTATATTGTTCCGTGTTTGTTTTCGTCGGCCCTCCAGTGAAAATATTATGGTTTCGCATTACAGGGAATTATATAAGAGCGCGCCCTTTCACAGCAATAATAAGTACGTGGGGGTGGGAGAATATGTGGAAAAGGGTGTGCTCAGTAATATTTTTTCGAAAGCGTTTATGTCGACGTACGTTTATTCGATTTATAATTTGTTTGAAATCATTTATTTCAAAGACTTCGCTCTTTTGAAAAAAAAAAAACCATTTGCTTCAATGAAAAGAGAGCTGCCTGCACCATCTTTAACGGTATATCTCGAAAAGTGTTTTCAAAATTGATTCCAGTTGATGAGACCCGAAACAGCTGTTTGGAATTCGCCGGCCTCAATTTTCGATTTTCAATTTAAACTTTTCTTAAATATTATTATACAACATTATTAAATGATAGAAAAGAATGAAGTGGTCGTCATTCAATCAAATTAAAATAAAATGCACAGAGGACGTAATTTTCTTTTAATAAAAGTCGATTTGGCGCGCTTTTTAAATCTGTTGTTTTACAAAGTCATCTGTTGAGAATCAAAGGAATTAATTGCAGTGTTATCTTCTAGTAGACAAAAGAATTTTTTGCTCTCTTCGTCTAAATATTCAGAATGATGTCTATTTAATACGCAGCACTTCTTTGGTAAAGAGAACCTATTTTTGGATTATATTGGAAAGCCATGTAGTAGTATTACTCTACTTGTACCGTCTGAATTTAGACTTACAGGATCACCATTTTCAATTAGTTAAGTTTTTTTCACGGTTACTTTATGCTTTCAGTTTCAAACTAAATCGGGAAGAAAATGCTTCCGCTCTTGTCTGAGAGGTGGCACGAAGGACATTCAAATTCACAATTAAATTGAAGTGATTTGCATTGACAGAAATGCAATAGGATATACTTTCTTTATTTCCTTAGATAAAATCAGTAAAATTCCAAACAACGACTTCTGCTTTTGTCCAAAAGATGGCACTGTAAAGAAGCGTTGCAGAAGTAAAACAAAATTCGATGTTTCAGGCATCAGCGAAATATTGCCGCTTCTTAGAACTGATATTATTAACTTCTGTGCCTTCTAAACTATAGGGTAATTGGTTTCGCTGCTTGTCTAAAGATGACGCTGCAAAGTACCCAATCCAATAGCTCAAGTTCAGGAGATTCAAAGATTTAGACAGTATTTTGTTTTTTTAGAAATTCGTTCGTTTAGAAATTCGCATAGTTCCTTGTTTTTTTTTTCCAATTCTGCAACACCAACTTTTGAGCAGTGATACAGTGGTGACATCGTGGGCCCAAATTTTGACATAAACAATGTGATAAGAAATAATAATCCATTAATAATGCACTATTATCAAAATCGGCCACATGATGTCGCAACTGTGTTAGAAACATGCATGTTATACGCTGCCCAATATAAGAAGAGCTATTGAGTGGATTGTGGTGCTATTTTCCTGCTGCTCAATTGAGGCCCAAATAGCTATCCAGAAGATGCCACTAACGGCAAACATTAAAACAACGAAAACAATATACCGTCAGTTTTATTGGTTTAAAAAAAAATAATAATAATAAATAAACGAATAAAAAAAGACAGGGGTTTTGCTAAACCGGTAAGAAATACTTGTTGGTAGAAATTTTGTTGATAAACATGGAAAGAGACTCCGTTAGAGTCAATTGTTTACAACGCCATCTTTTAACAAAGATTGAAGACAATTTTATTTTAAGATTTTTAAACAAACGACTTTCCTCAAAAATAAGTTGATTTTACGTATGCAAACTGTCACAATTAGGTAATTTGAGGCGCCACCTTTTGGTCAGTAAACCCAAAGTAATTCCATCGGAATTCTGTTGGCTTTTCAAATACCGATATAACAATGAATTCTTTTCACCTGTGCTTTCTGAAACGTTACTGAAACTGAAGCTTTGCTCTTTAGTTTAATGAACGCATTAATTTTGAGTTCAATTGGTGAAAGAAATCTTTGACGATCTTATTCAAGTGAAAGATGTGAATTCCATTTCCAATGCAAGACTGTCGGTCAATTAACAGAAAACAATGGTTTGACGATTTCGTAAACAGGGCCACCTTTAGGTTAGTTGCGGAAGTAATTGTCAAACAGTTACGTAATTCTATAAGAAATAATTTATATTTGTTTGCGTTTTAAAGCAACATAACAACCGAATCATTTCAATTTCTTCTAACATATCTGTATTTAAATATTTTTCTTGGTCCAATGAATATATTACAGCACTATCTTTTCATCAGTAAACCAAAGTAGAGGGGCTATGGGCGTTCTAGTTCAATTTCCCATTTGGTTTAACATAGGGGAAGTTGCAAAAGCTGTGGCAAGATGTGTGGTTGCCTACCTACAGGCGCAAGGAGTGTCGGCAGTCGACGTTTGAGTCGAAGTTGCCTATATGAAAGACGTGTATAGAAGTTGCAGGTAAAAACAGGTAACAGTTTAGAAATAACAGATAAAAATGGTAACAGTTTAGAAGTAACAGGTAAAAACTGGTATCTGTTATTTGAAAACTGATTTTAACTGTTCGGAAACAGTTACCTATTTTTATGTTATTTCTAAACTGCTACCTGTTTTTACCTATTATTTGAAAACTGTTGCCTAGTTTCCATAAACTGGTACCCGTTATATGATGAAAAAAAATAGATTCTGCGTCTTACACACATGGACCTTCTACACACGTTGTTCCTACGCCTTTCCTATAGGCAACTTCTACACACGTCGTTCCTACGCCTTTCATATAGGCAACTTCTGTACATACGTCGACTGGCGACACTCCTTGCCCCTGAAGCTAGGTAACCATACATCTTGCCACCGTTTTTGCAATTTAGACCCCCTATGTTAAATCGAATGGGAAATTGAGCCAGAACACCCCTAGCCTATCTACTAACCAAAAAGTATTTTATTCCTTTTTGTTCATTTTTATTTGATTGCTTGAAACATAGTACTTAGTAAATTCTTTGAGAACCAGTGGTACTAGTACTAGTACAGAGGTACTAGTAAATTTTAGCGCCATCCTTTAACCAAGCGCGGAAACAATTTCCTTTTCTCCAAACCACAGAAAAGAATTGAAGGCATTATTCCAAAAACCAGACAAGTCCAAAAATGATAATTGTCAGAAACTTGAAAAACCACTGTGGCTTCCTTTGTAGTGCTTGGAAAAAATTATAAATTTTTATATGGTTAGGTCCCTTTCATAACTTCACATAGGTATTATAACAAATTTCTATTAATGATATTTTTTGAGAAAAAAATATTAACATTCATTGGACTTGTCTGTTTTATGCAGAAAATCATTAGTAATATTTTTAGTTTCTAATAATTTATTGCTCATGTAATGTTATTACAAGAAATAGAAACGCCTGAACGGTCCAAGTGGTAAGGGACCGCCCCTGCAATTGTATGGTCGTCGGTTCGAACCGCGCTCGGGATTTTCTCGGGGGTGGTCGGTATCGACTTCAGGCACCCTTCAGAGTTGGGGATAAAATTCGACACTGCTTCCCCTTAAACGGCGACAAGGTTTGGAAGTAACAAACCCACTCAAATAATTAATGCATTCATAAATAAAATTTGATGCGATTTTGTTCACTTTGAACCTGGTTCAGTTGAACGTCAGTTTAAACCTCCTTTGTACAACTGGCCCTATGACTTAGGACCCCGTTGGGCAACCACCACAAATAAAAAAAAGTAGTATTAGTTATTATAGAAAATGCTATTCACAATCTAACAGTCCCTTAGCTATCTTCCCAATCATGGGAATTGTCGTCATCAATGTCAATGCTTGCCATTTCAGATACATCTTCAGAAATATTATTATTCGAAGCCGGTTCCTCCAATAGAGGCTCATAGCACTGGCGGTGAAGTGGGTTTTCATGGAACCTTATAACTTCTCGTAAGTTTGCGGGTTGTATTCCTGGAGGTGACTGGTAAAGTTTTCGCATTTCGCCTTTGAAAGACTTATTCACCACAATATGCCTTTCCCAAGACCCATAGTACGATTTTCGCAGGTTGGCATGGGTATCAGTTTGTCGAACATCATCATCCTTACTATTTGAAGTTTCAGCTGAGGCTTAGGTGTTGTCAAGAAAAAAGGTTCCACAGCACTCTTAACATCAATGAAGTCTTTGTGGGCCATTAAATGGCGAAGAATGTTTTCGTGCATTCTATACTACTTCGTCTCAATGTTCTGGCAGTGCTATTATATTGGCTTTCTTTTTCTTGTTTCCGATTAGGCCAAAATCTTGATCATTCGGAAGATAGCTGTGTCCTCTTATAGGAAAGTGGTAGGTAACTCTCTTGAAAATCTTCAGGACATGGACAGTACAAAAACTGGACCATTGTCTTGTTCTTGTTTTGTCCTGGACAGCCGTCAGAGATCAATACAAATTCATCATGTCTTTTATTATCTGGAAGGTTGTTCATTGAGTTTAACAGTATAGATGTCACTTCATTCGCAACCTTTTTTGCCTTATTCTCAAGGTAACGATATATTATCACTGAATCATCTGAAAACATTAAACCACAATTACCATAAATAGTAAATAGGACCACTTGGAATGTGTGGAAGAGGAAGGTTTGGCATGAAGTCAAAAGACAAGTATGTTATGCTCCCTTCCCTAGCCTTCATAATAAACTTACTTTTTTCTTTCTTGAAAGCTTCCGGTTTTTAGATGAAGTCTCTATTAAAAATCGAGACTTTGATTCGTCATCTGTAGTTGCATTCAACTTTTGCCGAAAGTAATCGCAAATAACAGATGTATCTAACCTCGGGTAACCAAAATGAATGTCAAAAGTATTGAAAATTAAGTAGTATGACTTATAAGGAATGTTTATCTGATACAGTTCAAAAGTGTATGAATGACATAAATACTCAAATCCTCAGGAAGATACCTCCGGGTGAGAAGTGAGATTTTCTGGCCTGGTATGAATTAATATGATTATCCGCAAGATGCTTTATGCAATCAGAGAACATTCTAGGCCTAGATTTATGTTTTCCTTGTTTATTTCTAGGAGACTTTCCAGTCTTTTCCGTAGTCTGGTGAGTCTGTTCTTCGAAATGTCGTGGAAGCTTAAGAAGGCTTTGTGACATATGAGAACATCACAGGTATGGATTTTGTAAATGGTAAATCTAATATGCTGACAATAGATAGCCATTGAGATTGATAAAGTATTAAAAATAATAATAGCGATTATACATATCTGCAATCTTCACCAGTTATTCGCTTTGGAGCATTTCCAACATGGTTTACATGTTCGTTTTTATCTCACTTTTTTTTTTTCACCTTTTTCTGACGCTTTTTAGGCCACTCAGTAGGTATCCATTACCTATAGTATTAATAATTACGAGTAATACCAGAAAATATAGCAACTTTACCTTCTAAACGCTTGTCAAACACCTGTAACATCAGTAACCTCAGATCACCTACTATAAAAACGTAACAACGTAACAAGCAAGTGGCGAGGGCAACAAACAAGGCATATGTTTGACGGAGAAAAACAAAGAAGTCCAGGACTTTTGCAGGAAACAAGTGGGACTTGTCTTGTTTTTGTAGAATCGCATATATTTCTCCGTGCAAAATCATCGGACATGTCTGTTTCTTGGCGAAACAAATTTTACCACTAGATAACCATGATCTTAAAGTATATAATATAGCGACAATTTGTAAACCAGATATTTTGGACTTATCTGGATTTTGGAGTAGTTCAATTACAGTTTTGATCTAAAAACGACCAGCGAGAATGAATTGAATTCGTTCAATAAATAAGGCGCAAAACAATTGTTTCTGCTGCTATCCAAAAGATGGTGTTGTAATCCTCTCAGTATAACACTACAATTTACAATTTTTAATAAATATTTCCGTAATAGTGACCGTGGTAGGCCAGCTTGGCCTCGACTGTGTTCCCAAATTGTCTCGGCCTTGCAGTTGATCGTTCGTAACAAACACAGGGGATTTAATTTACTTTCTTGTTGTGGCACAAATATGCAAACAGCTACAATAACAACTGCTTTCATTACACATACAAAATAATTACTAACAGTTACTAGCGGTTAATTCGATTCGACTAAAACTCTAAAACTAAAACGATTCAAAATTGTTATACCTGAGTGCACACTTATTTATTTATTTATTTACTCGATAAATCAGATCATTACTACTACAATAATTATCCATCAACTAATAGCGCAAGATCTGTCGAAAATTCGCTCTTAATGCAACGTAGCGTCACGCGACAGTTTATAAAAGTTAGATATTAAGGAACCTCGCGCAATCAAAAATATTTTCCTGTGGGTCCGTCTGCACGAAATCCAAAGCGGTCATGCACCCTTCAACCGGGCATCACTTTTGGCAGTATGCGAGTATGATGAGTTCCGATAGCACAGCTCAGATTAACCGTCTATCCCAAAGTGGAAATGAGTCGTTCTCGATGAGCCAGTTCACTGATCCGAATCTTTTAAGAGATCCGCGTGAGCCGAATCATGAGTTCAGTCTGTGGCTCGGTGCTACATGAGACAATAAGACATTGTTTCGGTATTAGAAATTAATATTAAGAATATAGACTTTTTACATTCAATTGAGCATTTAGTTTATTTTTTCAGTTTGTTCGAATCAGGTACGAATTCCTTGATATGAGTTGATATTTTCTTTTGTAAGAAATAGCAGTACCAATTCGTAAAAAATTTTTACTTTACTTTTAATAATCCAAAGAAGCTGTCATTTAAAAAAAATATATCACTTAGTAGTATCAATGTACACACATATTATTTTTTATATACAATTTTAAAAATGTATATCTACATGTTTACAAAAAGGTTATATTTTTAATTAAAACAAATACGAAGGTTAACTTAATTTTTGTATGATCTTTATACTGATCCAGATTCAGTGAGACGGATCTTGAAAATGATCCGGATTGCCCATCTCTATCCCAAAGGTAAAAAGCCAGAGTTGATAAGAGAAACAATATAGGTAATTAATGACAAAATGGCATCAAGCTGTTAGCCTAACATTACCTGACTTTTAGATGAACCACGCCCTAGCGGGGGAGTGGAAATGTACCCTTGTCTCGTTTAGCGATGCACTAGTGAAAAAACGACCACGTTGATTGTGAATTTCTCTGATTTTCCTTAGCAGAACTCCAATATAATTGTACTCACAACGATATAAGTTAAACGAGTACTGAAACGTTACAACTGGATGATGTCAGCTACAACCTATCAGAAATCGTTGTTATCAAAAATGCCCAGTGTGTATGTATACATTCAGGCATCAGGATTACCACAATACAAATTTTTTTAGCTGAACTCCGATATAATTGTAATCACAACGATATAAGTTAAACGAGTAATGAAACGTTATAACAAGATGATGCGAGATGAACGCGGATGCCGTCAGCTCCAACCAATCAGAAATCAATGTTATCGAAAATGCCCAGTGTCTATGTATACCTACATTCGGGCATCGGGGTTACCACAATAAATTCTAAGTTGACTAAAAATTTCTTAGTATCAACCTATTCTCATTACTGAAGACTTGAAGAATGAACTAATTTTACCATCGACGTTTTGATTTATTAGTGAATCATCTTCGTGGATTGCTCGAGGTGGGTTTTAAAGAGTGTTGAACTTTGAAACGTCTCGTCTGCGCAAGCGAAAGGTTCGAGTTCGAGGGGGCAAAGAAACGCAATTTACGTCGCCAGACGGCAAGGAAAGAGGGCGTTCTCGATTTTTGGCGCCCACGCGCGCCTCGCCCGTTTAAAAGAACAATCCGCGCGCGTTTAATAGTTGTTTGTTTCGGCGCTGCGGACGTTTTCAATCACGAATGAAAGCCGCGCACAAGAATAATGCGCCCCACATCATTAATCAAGGGCCGGGTGTCATTTGCGTGAACAATATCGGCCCACTTCAAGTGGCGCCCATTGTGAATGTGTCACTGTCAAGTGGACATATGCTTGTTTATGGTCCGGTTTGGGCAATTTACGGGGTTCTGTTCAAATTGCCGCCAATTTTATACCCCCGGACTCGATGACTAATTAGGAGGAGCGCGGGGGTGGTTCGATGGGTGTACATACATACATTATTTTCGTGTTGCGCTTTGGAAGGAGATTCGAAGCAATTTTTGGATGGAGTTTGGACTTGACACACTGTCGACGTCATCAATTTTTTATCAGGCTAATGGCTTACATTGAAGCCGATAATAAATTTACGGGACGCATTACGTCGACCCACCTGCATGGCTCGTAATGTTTAGGCGCCAGACTAATACTTATTAGCACCGGGCATATAAACATATTATGATTTAATGCCATATGTGCAGTCGCACACGTGAAAGTACCCCATATTAATTATCACGAGCTCATAAAGGGACCGGCGTAAACTTTTATCTCACTTCGGGTCGGAACGGGTATTATTCGCTGCACGAGTATTGTCTGTCCTCTTTAAACCCGGCCAAAACGACGAATAAAATCGTTTTAATTAAAAAAAGTAAGCACCGTCGCTTCCAGTGTATAATTTGTTTTAAAACGTTTGTTAGAATTGAATACATTCCAAAATAACTTTTCCTATTGTTACATCCTGGTGAATAGGCCACCCAAACAATAAAAGAGCGATCAAGTTCGAGATAAATTTCGACGTCAGGAGATTCCAGAACCTTCTGGAGAGTCTTAGACGGAATCCACAAACAAAACTAAAAGTGGTTTTATTTTTTACACACTACTCCCTTAGCTGGCTCGCTGGCTCGTCAGTTGTTTGCCAAACAACAAAAGAAACGATCAGATTCGAAATTTCAGTAGATTCCAGAATCTTCTGAAGAATCATATAGAATCCACAAATAAAACTGAGAGCGATTTTATTTTTCAGATCAGATTCTTTTAGTGATTATTTTGAACCCTATACTCGTAACAATATTAACAATTGTCGCTATCCCTAACGAGCAGTTAGTTTTCAGGCATATCAAGATAATGCGTACCGACGCATAAAAACAGACCCGAAATTAGGTTTTACCTAAGGTTATCCAAACCATAACAATTAAATTTAGAGTGGTTGCTTTTATATTTACTTATTCACACTCATTCAATATCTTGTAAAGTATTCAAGTCAAACTGCGTCCTTCTGATGTCAAAAAATCCAAGACTGGCCGGTCTCTAGTCATTACAATGCACATGTTACAGCACCATCCATACACCTCTTTTATTTTTATTATTGAAGCAGAGTCCTTTATAGAGAGAGTAAAGACACTTTATGTCTTTACATGTAGTTTTGAAGATTAATGGCTGACCTCTTTATAAATGGATTATAATTTATTTTGCTTGGCCAGTTGTTTATTCCGTCATTATATTACGGTCGTTAAATTCATTATAATTATTATTAGTTTATCACCCTGTATATTCTGGGACTCGAAAATACGACTTTGCTACGTAATTCTGCTGTCTTCTCTTAACAACTCCTCTTGGAGGGTTTATCCATCAACCCCCACTCGTGAATGACCGCGTCAATTCCGCTCACTCTTGTTGCTCCTCGCTTAGCATGCGTCTCGTGCTTTTGGGCTCTTCCGTCATGTTGAGGAATTTTGAAGTGAAGTTCGAACGGAGGATTTTACCCCGACTTTTGATAAGTGTGTTATAAGCAACAACAGGCTTTCTTCTGGTCCTTTCGAAGCGTATTTCTGCAGACAATCAGGTAGGATTTGCATAAGCAACTCTGGCGTAGTTCAGGTCGTAACACCTGTTTTTCGATCATTTATCTAAGCTTTTTGTTCCGGACGTTTTACCGGAGGCTTTCAAACGGAGGTTCGCCCCGGGACTTTTGGCGCTTTGGAGTTTTGACTTAGTATTACCTGGCTTTTGTTGCGTCCATCTCCGGTCAGTCGAATTAACGATCGATAGCCCCGTTGCTTGGCAAAAATTCCGGAAGGGGGAACTGGTTCTGCAGAATCGCGGGTGACGTAGTGGACCCTACCTCCCAGACGTTCGATTCTCGAAGGATGTTGATGCAGCTGATTCACTTGCACCTTTGGACGACTGAAGGTCGGATCCTATTTTTTTATTTAATCTTAATTAAATGTTTGCGTTACTTTTGGTTCGAATTATGTTGACATCACAGTGTTTAGTTTCACTTTGAATTGATATTTATTATTGTTTGTGGGCGAAGAACGAAAAAAAAATTTACTTAACCTGTCGTTAGATACTTGTTTATTTAGTTGAATATTTAAACCTGTTTGGTTTAATTTATATTTCTTTGACATGATAAATCATTATTACATCAATAAAGACAAGCGTGCAATACTGGTGACTTATTTTATTTTTAAATTCTGCCTCCTGTTTTGAGGGTTACGTATAACTCCGATCCATCCCATCGAGTTAGCCGGTCAATGGGATGGATCTAATTTGCACATCTCAACATTTTCAAACCATCAGGTACATAGCAATTAATCTTCCAAACCGCCAGTTCATGTCTTTACTCTCTCTATAAGGGACTCTAGAAATAAGTCTTTTGTAGCGACATGTCTCCGTCATAAACCAAAAGTAAACAAAAAAGAAGTTCCTTTGTGAATGTGATAAATAAATGCATTTCTAAATAAAAATAATACGTCGGTAACATCTAACAAAAACTTTGATTTGTAGTTGCAATGCCTTTGATTTTCCAGGGCCATCTTATGACAAATTTGAAAACAACGACCCGATAATTTTATTAGTTTTTGAAAATAAATAAATAAATAAGTGAACTGAAAAGAAAACAAACTTTTAGGAGACGTCTAGATCTAGAATATTAATCAAACTGCCATTCTGATTTACAACTTTAATAAATAATTAGTTTTGCAGAGACATCTTGCGAGACTAATTGGTTGAACATTTTCTAAAACAAAAAAATCAACGAATTACGAAAACCAAGCTTCGCCATCCAAAACATTATTGACGCTTATTTACAATTTCTTAATCGAATTGGCAGCGCCTCTTGCGACAATTTTCGAAAATAATTGCCAAACAGTTTTGTCAATTTTTGAAGGCAAAAAATAAATTAATTTTCGAAAAAGAACAAACACTGTTTCGCCAGTCATCTAAAATGTTATTGAATTGAAACTATCATTTTGACTTTCAATAATTAATTACAGTGAAATAAATGTTATTGTTTGATTGATATAAGGAAGTAATAAGGAATACTTTGCAGCGCCATCTTTTTAATAAAAACAAAAACATTTGCCTCACAATGAACTGTAAAACTAATAAAATGAAATGAAAAATAAATTACGGTATTCAAAAAGAAATTACCGCGGTTTTCTGTAACATGATAAGCTTCATAGTTTCAATGATCTTCTTGCAGATCCATCATGAGGTCAAATTCGCAACTTATCAATTCTGATTCAAAAAACAAAAAAAAAGGTCCTGAAATCGACTAAAACATAAACGAAACTGACTTTTTTATTTAAATCTTTTTGTGAATATCTTCAGACACATCTGGAGGCTAGCTGCGGAAAAAGGCTTTTTAGAAAGTAACAAATAGTTCTTAGTAACAATACAACTTTGTCGGTTTATCTGAACAAGCGATATTTAAACCATTTACTGTTAGAGCGAGCAGTTTACATCACCATCTATTGACAGAAAACGAGAATATTTTTAATTAAATTGATTTGTTTAATTGGCAGTATTAGAGAAATAGAATATCTTATAAATCAATGAATAATAAATAATAATAAATGAATGATGAAACATAACTGTTCCTTTCAATTTTGCAAAATATTAGACGGTTTTTCAAAAAGTTTTCTTTCAGGGTTTGTTTTTGGGTTATTGGAAATTCAAAAATATGTAAGTGTATAATTTAATTATTATCCTTTCAAAAAAATAATTTTTTAGTACATTTCTCTGATGAGGCCCAATCAGGCTGAAATAATTCACGTGGTTTATAAGATATTCTATTTCTCTAATACTGCCAATTAAACAAATCAATTTAATTACAATTTCATTTGGCAAGAACTACAGCTGTTATGAGAATATTTTTATTATCATTTTTATTATTTATTTTTAAACGAATTATGGATGCAGATCATCTAGATCAATCAGTTGCGATTGCTTTTCAAAAGCAAAAGAACAATCGAATCCTCTCAATTTACTAGATCTAAATTTTTTTATTATTCAAATGAATAACGCAGCACCATCTTTCGGTAAGCAACGGAAGCAGTATTTTATTGCTTGTTGTTTTATATATTATTTATTATTTGAGTGTTTGAGGGGTAATTATTCATAAATTTTTGTTTAGGCCATCATGGGAGTGAACTGATTGAATAGATTTGCAATTAGATTACAGCGCCATCTTTTAATGGAGCACAGAAACAATTTCACCATTGTTTTTTGTGTCAAACGAATTTTCCTCGAATAGAAAATTATCCTTACGTATACATTTACGCCTTGTAAAGCGATCCCCGAACGAGGAGGTACTTTATCGACGCTAGAACGACTTTCGAACAGACGGCGTTTCACGTTTGAAATATGGTCCGTAATGATACGTTTCCCGTGTGTGATAAACGGGACGAATTCGGTAGATCGCCGCGGAAGATTGGCGCGAAGATAATTGAATACAAATCAAACAGAACGTCCAGTTGTCACGAACTGTGCGGATGCATATTTTATAAGCGCGTGTTCGGACCTGATAATAATGATACGACTGTAAAACAAATATCCTCGGAGCGCACTACTTCGCACGTGATGCACCATCATGGGAAACGGACGCCTGCACCCGACTCTAATCACGCCCCTGAATATTTTAGTTCTCACCTGAAGTTACCTCCTCAACTACATGAGCTGTGATAAGTTATCATCTTATCATTAGTAATAACAACCGCACACCCTCTAAACTAATCTAATTTTGACCTACTATGTACAATGACAAATAAGCAACCCTTAGTTTTTATGAAATTTTTTACCTTCGCCTGATTTGCATAATTAATGACTTGATTGATTATAATAGACAAGGATAATCACAGGGTGGGTGGGTATGTTAGTGAATCATCGCAAATTCAAATGATAAATGGGGTCCGGTTGGGTGAGATCATGTGGAATGTCTCTTGTCTCATCATCACGTGTCTGCGTGACGTGTAATTGGCTTGTCACCTAATGATTTCTGATTTATTATCGAGCAGCTTCGTCGCGTTAATCAGGCGAATGCACCTGCTCACGTACACAACACCAAGGTGATGATAGGCTTTCAAGATCCTTGTACGTGTTCGTTCGAAGGTAAATAAATTTATCTGATTGTGAGTTATAAATCTTTTTTATTTTGAGATTCCAACGTTTCGTTGATTTTATCAAGGGATAATCAATAAACAATGTTCGTTCGTAATTTGGGTGGTGACTTGAGACTCGGGATTAATTGAAGCTACTGTATAACATGTAACACGCCGAGGTGCTACTATTGTTGTTGTCTTTATGGACAACTAAATAAGTAATAAAATGAATCCAAACAGATAAACAAATTTAATTTATTAGCAAGTTAATTTACAGGCAACTGAAAGATTATCGTCTGCAAGAATTTAACGCGTATTTATTCTCGGGGTAACTCGGCAAATTTCCAGGAAGGCAAAGAAGGTCAGTTCTATTGTTCCAGACACTCTGGCCAGACGAATTGCTACCTGAGACTACGGGGCCCCTATACCATGCAATAATAACTACAATAAATTTATGCCAGGCGCCAGCCTTCAAGGAAATCTTCCGGGTTACTTTTGTTGATATTTCTGACCTATTTTCAAGAATTAAAATGGCTCGTGATCTCTAATGCGAACGGACCCACTTGTGCCCCGTTCTTTGGTCCCGGTGCAGCGGATATAAATCTGAGATAGCAGGAATTGGATACTTAACATAAAAATAAGAATGCGGACTTAACTTTAATTAATTTATTTATTGCAAATTAAGGGGAAAAACTCCGTTTTTCAGGCGCTATGCAGCCTGAAAATCTGAGTATAAAAAACCCCGTTTTTTATATTAACATACAAGGCAACACCAAAAAATTTACACTCGTATAAGAAATACAGTAGAATTCGTTTAACGGTTTTCTCGTTCGGATATCGTGACGAACTACCTAATTCCAATTACACAACTGGTGGGTTGTTTTTATGCTTGTCCCAAACAATATTTGTGTACTGACTATTCAATTTAAATGAATAATTAATTTGTTTCCAAAATTACGTTATCTTGGTACTCGTGTTTAACACTTTAATCGTACTCTAAGACCCGCTCTGTATATCAACCAGTGTACAGCGGCGTTGTGCCTACAGTGTACTTACTTAATGAATGTAGGGGATTAATTAATCAGATACTGGGGAAGTATGTGATACAAAATGCAACCCAGGCGATCGATCTGTGAGAAAATAAATAGCAATCGCTCGTTTTTCAGGGGAGCCTCCCTTGGAGGCGGGAACCCGATTTTTGATAACCTACTAACGCTACGAAGTGGGGAGACTAGCTCAACCGCTACTTTCGCTATTTTGAGGTGCAGGGTCAATGCCTCTGGCTTTATTAATTAACCTCTGATTGCGTTGTTCGACGAAGATCTAACCTGTACGCGATGGAATATTTTGACCGTTTTTTATGACACTCTACTATGTGTAGTTATGGCCTTACGGTCTCGCAGCAGATTCCTTCTAATTAACTACAGATCTCCCGACAAAGACTACACCTTGGTCCACACACAGAGTGTGATGGAAACTCGGCTGAGAAGATGGCACTGATTACGTGATTCAGAATTGGTTTGACCTCTTAATTTTACTGCCCTAGTAATACAACTGATTGGCCTTGATTTAGGTAATTAATCTGTGCTGGTCACACTGGGGTTTAGTGGCAGATCTGAACTTGCCTTAGACCAGTGGTATGAACCAATCGATTTCGCTGCGCAAATCGAAAAACACGTTGCTTGCGTGTTTCCAATTTGCCAGAGAATACCGAAAAGGATTCACTAATTTTACAAAGTACCCTGTATGTGAATTGCACGATAAATTGGAAACGTCGGCTGACTGCCCTGGTCGATTTAAATTACAGAAACGCCAACAAACTAGTTAATAATTTATATAACAATGGTCAAGCAATGCCACTACAGTGGATGCCACTGATTTACTTTGACTTTGGTTCGGATGCAAATTAAGACTAAGAATAAATTTCCCAAACCAAGTAAGTACTGAAATTTATAGATTATGAAAATTTAATCATCTAATACCACCAATTATGTAACGAATAAGATACAAATTAGAGCAAATTACCTAGCTCCGTGCCGCGGAATAACAATCCAGATTCACGCACAACACCTTATTTTAGATTCACTTCGCGGATTAGATTTCGCGCCAAACCCGTGATATTTTAATTTTATTTTAATTGCCTCTCAAAATCACTGTTAATTTTAACCAGACGGATTAATTAATTTATACCCTCTAGTGAAAATAATTAAAGAAATCAGTAAGTAACTCAAAGCAAGTTGCCCCGCAAAATAGATACGACTGACCGTCTTGAAAGCGCGTGGCTATCTCCTTCTCATTTTCAAATTCATCTTCCAACTGCCCCTAATTACTGCCCCTTCCTTTGACCCGAAAACAAATGCAAAACATACTTTGACCAATCGGATCGCGTCCTGTGTTTAGAAGAAACACGCCTCCGCGTTTCACGAAGTGTTTTTCTAACTTTCCAAAACATGCCCCCCTGAAGGGCTCCGCGTCTTTAACGTCTGCTTCTACTAAATTTCGACATAGTTGACGTTTTTATTATTTCCTGCCTTTTGCAAGTGTCCCTTTCAATGTTGTATTATCTTACGTTTACTTATGCGTATCGAATTGCAACTTTTAAAGAATAGCAGACTCGTACCCGAAACTTTCGTGGCCCAAAATTTATGTGACAATCCTTTCAAAGTCCAATGAACGATCTCAAGTGCGATAGGATTTATGGCCTTTCGTGCTTGTTAAATGGTCATTGAATGATCCTACGCCTTCTTTCCGGCCGGCAACTTGCCTTCAGTTTCAAATAGATGTACATTTGTTTGTGATTTATCATTTTCAAAACAATCTTCGACTACCGTGACAATAACCTTAATTGCAAGTATGCGTAACAATTTTAGTTACATCAATAACATGCTTATTTGTTTTATATACAAATTCGCGACCGTTTCACTCGCCCCCGCTGGAAATTAGCGCAATTGCTCCGTCGAAATGAGCATTTTCCAGCTTTCCCTTGATATGGGAGCGCCCACGAACACTTGGCACCCCCTCGCCAGGGCAGAAATACACCGGCGTACCGCGGAACGCTAACCGATCGAACTCGTCTTGGCCAATGAAAACCAACCTCAACTAACAATTTCCTCCAAACCACTAAGGACCACCCCACTTCAACACTCTAAAGGAAAAGAGAGGAAAAGAACAAGAAAAATCCCGAGCTTATGCAATCCCAACACTTCCGTGTTCCAGACGCCCCCAGTTGTTGAACCAGCTAGACCGGTGGACACTCTAACGGAACATATATACTGCTCTTACTTAAACGAAGCCACTTGACATTCCACTGTCACCTACTGATTAATAACTACCTTGATAATCACTTCTTATTAATCACCAACTCGCACCTACGCTAAATCCTAATTAATTCAACACCCACGGACTCTTTAATCACACCTTAATCGCTAACTATCCCTTCAATACCTGGCTAATTTGCTCACTCACTTCCGCACTCACTATTTAGTTTGCTAATTCCGTATACGGCAAAAAAAAACCTTCGTGTCGATGTCACTCACTAAACTTCCACTAAGATTCCCTAAGTTTTAATTATTCCACCCCAACACCTTGAGTTGATACCTCACCGTCACTAATCACGTGTAATATCTCATGACACTAATTCCCGCTAGCGCATTAGCATGCCACGGTAAAGCCACCTTAACTTCCCGGAATTACATCCTTAATAACATTGTCGCATTAATAATTCCGCACGCACCTGACCTTGACACCGTCAAATTGAAGCGCCCCGAGAAAACCCATGGACACCGTTAACTAAATTAATCCATCACTACCACTAAAATTTTCCTTAATTAATTAATCTCACACAATAATTCATTTAATATCACACCATAATTCACCGTTAAACTAAATATATATGCACCATTCGGAAACGCTTGTAAAATCTCCCATCACTAATTAGCTCATAAATTACACCGGTATCCGTTGAATTAATTTCGCAACAACACCCCCGACTAATCCGATACCTGTTAATGCAACACTCTTTAATCACGTACAAATATTTCCACTCACTTAATACTCGAGTTCGCTGTTTGCCGTTTCATAATAATCAGATGATAATGACGTATTATCCGTACCCTCATAAATACCAGACGGCTGGGCCAGTTACCCCGCCATAAACCTTCCCAGAAACCCCAGACAGTGTGTCAATAGCAGTCTGTGCCACTGACCGTAATTATCCGTGGGTCGATGACTTCCTGCAATCCCATATAAACACTTTCACTTGTTGTTACGAAATTTTAGGGTCCCCATCCGTAACAGTGGTGTTTGCTCATTAACCCTTTAATCTAGTCCGGTATATGTGTAGTATGGTCGGAGGCTAGACGCGTTAAAAATTCCCCGTCGGACGCCGGCGTGGTTCTCGAGCAGATAGGCGTTGATATGTATTTTCCGTCGGATAACATATGGACCCTCATAGAGGTTACAGAACTTTTGACTTATCCGGTCGGCGAGCACGGAAATGGGGTTAGTTCGAATTAGCACAAAGTCGCCTTCGTCGAATGGCTGTTGGAAACTCGTTTGCTGCCGCCCCCGCAGTTGCGCCATATGCCGTGTGTTTTGTTTAACTATCTCACGCACGCGATGTATATCCTGATTTAAAACAAATGGGTTAATCCGGCGGATTACCGCTCTATAGGGTAACTCTGGTTCTTCCCCGAATGCAATTGTTACAGGTGCAAATCCCGTGGAATCGTGTGGTAGCGAATTCAAACACGTTTGTAATTTTTCTAAGTGATCAATCCAACCTGTATGTCTTCTTGAGCAAAATGCCCGGAAAAACCGTCCAATCTCCCTCATAACACGCTCGACTGGATTTGAAGCTGGATGTCTGACGGATGTATATTGTACTTGAATTCCAGCTGTGGCCATCCTTTGTTTCCACAGCCGCGAAGTAAATTGAGTACCATTATCACTAAGAATACGTTCTGGCCTAATTCGGGATTCCTCTAAGATTTTACGTGCTGCCGTGCTTGCATTCGCCCTCTTCATAGCATATAATTGGACAAATTTGGAGAATACGTCAATCGTCACCAACAGATACACAGCCCCGGCACGCGCTCGTGGCAATGGCCCGTAGAAATCGACTGACATCAATTCACCGACTCGTTCTGCAAGTATTGGCTGGAATTCCCCCGCAAAATTTTTATTCAGGTGTTTATTCCGCTGGCAGTTGTCACAGCTTCGCAGAACTTTCCTGATTGAGTGCCGCATTTTCCTCCAGAAAAACAATGTACGCATTGCATGAAATACTTTCCCGGGTCCGAAATGCCCATACGCTTCATGAAAGTGTTGTACTAACTCGACAATCAAACTTCGCGGCACCGCCACTAATTTCGCCTGCGTAAACCGACAGTTGTACAGTAGAACCCCGTCGTACATTTCATATCCTGCCTTTCTTTCTTCGTCATCTTGTACATAAATTTCCCCGAGATATTCATCGTTCGCCTGTAACTCTCCGATATTCATTAATCTTCTCCGTAGCTCTGGCTTTTCAGTAGTCGCCAGTGTCGCAATTATTGGCGCCGGATGTCCTTGTTCACCTGCTGTTGAGGGCCCAATCGGAAACCGCGACAAGGTATCCGCTACAACATTTTCTTGTCCTTTGATGTGGCGCACTTCGAAATCAAAAGCTTGCAGCATCAGTACCCATCTTGTCAAACGCTCACTCAACAAACGGCACTGTTTTAGAAACTGTAATGCGTGATGGTCACTATAAATAATCACCCTCGCGTTCATTAAGTACGTGCGGAACTTCTGTAAAGAAAAAATTATCGCTAGCAGTTCCTTCTCTGTCGTGGTATAGTTCACTTCCGCTGTATTCAGGGATCGGCTGGCGAAAGCGATGACCCCCAGCTCTCCTCCGTCCTTTTCCTGGCATAATGCGCTACCTATTCCAAATCCGGAACTATCCGTCTGTAAAATAAACGGTTGATCCCATCTCGGGTGCCGCAACATTACGCAATGTAAAAACAACTCCTTGATGTGTTGAAAATTAGACTCTTCTTCGCTTCCCCACTTCCATCTGACTCCTGTCTTCAATAGCTGTCTTATAGGCCGCGTATGCTCGCTATAATCTCGCTGGAATTGTCGATAGTAATTGCATAATCCTAGGAACGCTCGTAGCTGCTTAACACGTGTCGGCGCTGGGAATTTCAGAATTGCTTCGATTTTCTCTGGATCCGGCCGTATTCCGTTTGTTGATAAAATGTGCCCTAGAAACTTGATCTCTTTTTGTATAAAACACGACTTTTCTAAGTTCACGGTTAAACTAGCATCTCGCAGCTTTGTCAAGACTGCCCGCAAGTGTTCTAAATGTGTTCTAAAGTCCGGTGACGCTATCAATAAATCATCCACGTAATTCACCGTGAACTCCCTTACTTCCGGCCCTAAAACCAAATCCATGCAGCGACTGAAACTGGCGACCGCTGTCTTTAATCCGAATGGCAATACCCTGAACGTGTAGCTCCTTCCGTTATAGAGGAAAGCCGTGTACTTCCTACTGTTTGCATGCAACGGTATCTGCCAATAAGACGAGCGCAAATCTAATGACGAAAAACATCTCACATTGTTAAAACGGCGTATTAACTCTTCACTTGGAGTAGGACTTTCGCGATCTGCCACCATCTTCTCATTTAACTGTCTTGCATCTAGACAAAGTCGCACCGTGGAGTCCTTTTTCTTTACGACAACAATCGGACTCGAATAAGGTGATGCTTCACGTTGTATAATTTGTAGCTCTAACATCTTCTTAATTTCATCGTCTACAGCTGGCCTTAACGCGTATGGTACGGGATACGAGCGCTTCATGAAGGGCGTCTCGTCCTGCATTAAGATCTCGTGCGTATACAAGTGCGTCAGCCCTGGTATTTTTGCAAAGACCGAATTAAATTCTAAAAGCAAGCAGCTTAACTGATTTTTCTCGGTTTCCGCTAGAATACAATCCTTTATCTTGTCCTGTATAACCTCGTTGCCTTCGTAGTGTTCCTCTGCAACCAGCATTACATTCGCGTCAATACGTTCTCCCTCCGATTCGCAGGGGTCGCCACACGCCCCCGCCCTTTCAACCACCTCTATACGCTCAGTGAGCTGTACTTGATGTCGGCGTTCTTCGTATGTAAATTCAAATACGCCTTCTTCGAAATCAACCTTCGCTTTGTGGCGGTTCAGCCAATCATCGCCGATGATCATCTGTTTGATCAAATTCTTAACAACCAAACAAGCCGTTCGTATTTCGGTTCCACTAATATCCAAGGAGATAAGCGCTTGCACGTTGACGCGAATACTTCTCTGTCCAACTGCCCCCTTTAATTGTGTTGCTTTAACAGGTAGTATTGGGACGGTAACCCCTGCCTTGATGAGTTTATCGTAGGTTTCTTCAGAGACACAGGTGACCTCGCTTCCGGTGTCAATTAGCGCCACGATTTCGACTCCTCCGTTGGCCTTGATAGTGATCGCTGGGATGACCCTATGATTTTCTTCCTCTCCGCTAGAAATAAACCGTGGCCCACGCTGTAACGACAAAATCTGGAAACAATCTGCGCCCGTGGCTTCCAACGGTTCACCTGGCCTAATTAATTCACTGTAACGCAATAATTCGCAACCCGAATCGCCTGAAAAACCAACACCCTGTAAATGTGTTTGCCCTGCTTGTATAATTGGTGCTATGATTCCCTGATGATATTTCCCTAGTCCTTGGAACGGTTTCCAGCCTAATTTCACGAGTAATTCAAAGCCCTTGTTAATCCCGTTTGACTCGCCTTTCCTTGTCACGTGATTCACTTCCACAACAGCGGCCTTCCTTGCGTCATCTACGGCGAAGCGATCGGCCTTTCGACTCGCCTTGCTCAGTTTTCCTGATCGGGTTCATCGTCTCCGTAAGGCGTGTAACGCCAATTCGCTCGCGCTCCTCGTCCTCGATATCTTCTCTCCTCTCTTGCAGGCCCCCCTGTTGATCCTAATTGTGCCAGTAAATCATCCTGTCTTCTCAGGAACTCGGCTGCTTCCTGTATGGTGTTCCTGCCGCTCATCTGCCAAAGAGATTGCAGTGTGTGGGGAAAGTGGCGCATTAAATCGTTCACCAATACTGTCTCCGCTCGCTGTGTCGTTAAAAGTTTTGCCTGGCTTACGTAATACGAGAAATGTTCTAACATCGTATATATCCCGCGAGGTTCCCATTGGGCGCTGATTATTTCGCGTAGGACCTCGAGTTGCTTCTGTTCGGACCAATACGTTTTTAGGAAGTCCGTTTTAAAATCCGCGTAATTTTGCCACTTCCCTTTGTAAATTTGGCTCCAGTAATAAGCCGATCCTAGTAAACTTTCTTCTGCGGTTATTAGTTTTTCTCCCTCGGGGATTCCTACTCTTCGAAAATAGCCCTCTAATTGCCGTAAAAATCTGTATGGATCCGCATTCGCTTCCCCTTTGAAAATCGGCTTCCTAATAGTTAATTGAAGCAACGACCTTGATTGTACCCCTGAAATTGCGCATGGCCCCGACGAGTTCGACACGGCTTCGATCGTATCCCGACAGCCCACAGGTACATTTCTTACCTGACTTGACGCTGAAGAACCGCGCTCTTGAACCGTCGAGACTTCGGACGTGGAGCTGCTCGCCGCAGATGATGTCGTCTCTCCTGGCTGCCGCTCGCTGACGATGCTCTGCAAGGCCGCCAAAACTCCCGACATTAGTTCCTGTTGTTGTTCCGTCCAACTGGTGAACCATCGTGGCATCTGTTCCGTTGTCCCTTCGTAACGCTGCATAGTGTCAGGCGTCGCGACGCTCGTCCCCGGTGCATCGATTTCGGCGCCGGCACTACTCGTTTGCTTCGCGGTTTCGCGATCCGTACCGGTCTTTTCCGCGACCGCCCGCGCGCGACTTCCTCTACTGTATATCTTTTTTCCGCGTCCCGTCATTTCCCACTATCTCAAAGTTATTACTCCGTCTACTTTAAATCAAAACCGGAATCCTGGTCGTCGGCAACAAAATTTTTACTTATTATGTAACACGCCGAGGTGCTACTATTGTTGTTGTCTTTATGGACAACTAAATAAGTAATAAAATGAATCCAAACAGATAAACAAATTTAATTTATTAGCAAGTTAATTTACAGGCAACTGAAAGATTATCGTCTGCAAGAATTTAACGCGTATTTATTCTCGGGGTAACTCGGCAAATTTCCAGGAAGGCAAAGAAGGTCAGTTCTATTGTTCCAGACACTCTGGCCAGACGAATTGCTACCTGAGACTACGGGGCCCCTATACCATGCAATAATAACTACAATAAATTTATGCCAGGCGCCAGCCTTCAAGGAAATCTTCCGGGTTACTTTTGTTGATATTTCTGACCTATTTTCAAGAATTAAAATGGCTCGTGATCTCTAATGCGAACGGACCCACTTGTGCCCCGTTCTTTGGTCCCGGTGCAGCGGATATAAATCTGAGATAGCAGGAATTGGATACTTAACATAAAAATAAGAATGCGGACTTAACTTTAATTAATTTATTTATTGCAAATTAAGGGGAAAAACTCCGTTTTTCAGGCGCTATGCAGCCTGAAAATCTGAGTATAAAAAACCCCGTTTTTTATATTAACATACAAGGCAACACCAAAAAATTTACACTCGTATAAGAAATACAGTAGAATTCGTTTAACGGTTTTCTCGTTCGGATATCGTGACGAACTACCTAATTCCAATTACACAACTGGTGGGTTGTTTTTATGCTTGTCCCAAACAATATTTGTGTACTGACTATTCAATTTAAATGAATAATTAATTTGTTTCCAAAATTACGTTATCTTGGTACTCGTGTTTAACACTTTAATCGTACTCTAAGACCCGCTCTGTATATCAACCAGTGTACAGCGGCGTTGTGCCTACAGTGTACTTACTTAATGAATGTAGGGGATTAATTAATCAGATACTGGGGAAGTATGTGATACAAAATGCAACCCAGGCGATCGATCTGTGAGAAAATAAATAGCAATCGCTCGTTTTTCAGGGGAGCCTCCCTTGGAGGCGGGAACCCGATTTTTGATAACCTACTAACGCTACGAAGTGGGGAGACTAGCTCAACCGCTACTTTCGCTATTTTGAGGTGCAGGGTCAATGCCTCTGGCTTTATTAATTAACCTCTGATTGCGTTGTTCGACGAAGATCTAACCTGTACGCGATGGAATATTTTGACCGTTTTTTATGACACTCTACTATGTGTAGTTATGGCCTTACGGTCTCGCAGCAGATTCCTTCTAATTAACTACAGATCTCCCGACAAAGACTACACCTTGGTCCACACACAGAGTGTGATGGAAACTCGGCTGAGAAGATGGCACTGATTACGTGATTCAGAATTGGTTTGACCTCTTAATTTTACTGCCCTAGTAATACAACTGATTGGCCTTGATTTAGGTAATTAATCTGTGCTGGTCACACTGGGGTTTAGTGGCAGATCTGAACTTGCCTTAGACCAGTGGTATGAACCAATCGATTTCGCTGCGCAAATCGAAAAACACGTTGCTTGCGTGTTTCCAATTGGCCAGAGAATACCGAAAAGGATTCACTAATTTTACAAAGTACCCTGTATGTGAATTGCACGATAAATTGGAAACGTCGGCTGACTGCCCTGGTCGATTTAAATTACAGAAACGCCAACAAACTAGTTAATAATTTATATAACAATGGTCAAGCAATGCCACTACAGTGGATGCCACTGATTTACTTTGACTTTGGTTCGGATGCAAATTAAGACTAAGAATAAATTTCCCAAACCAAGTAAGTACTGAAATTTATAGATTATGAAAATTTAATCATCTAATACCACCAATTATGTAACGAATAAGATACAAATTAGAGCAAATTACCTAGCTCCGTGCCGCGGAATAACAATCCAGATTCACGCACAACACCTTATTTTAGATTCACTTCGCGGATTAGATTTCGCGCCAAACCCGTGATATTTTAATTTTATTTTAATTGCCTCTCAAAATCACTGTTAATTTTAACCAGACGGATTAATTAATTTATACCCTCTAGTGAAAATAATTAAAGAAATCAGTAAGTAACTCAAAGCAAGTTGCCCCGCAAAATAGATACGACTGACCGTCTTGAAAGCGCGTGGCTATCTCCTTCTCATTTTCAAATTCATCTTCCAACTGCCCCTAATTACTGCCCCTTCCTTTGACCCGAAAACAAATGCAAAACATACTTTGACCAATCGGATCGCGTCCTGTGTTTAGAAGAAACACGCCTCCGCGTTTCACGAAGTGTTTTTCTAACTTTCCAAAACATGCCCCCCTGAAGGGCTCCGCGTCTTTAACGTCTGCTTCTACTAAATTTCGACATAGTTGACGTTTTTATTATTTCCTGCCTTTTGCAAGTGTCCCTTTCAATGTTGTATTATCTTACGTTTACTTATGCGTATCGAATTGCAACTTTTAAAGAATAGCAGACTCGTACCCGAAACTTTCGTGGCCCAAAATTTATGTGACAATCCTTTCAAAGTCCAATGAACGATCTCAAGTGCGATAGGATTTATGGCCTTTCGTGCTTGTTAAATGGTCATTGAATGATCCTACGCCTTCTTTCCGGCCGGCAACTTGCCTTCAGTTTCAAATAGATGTACATTTGTTTGTGATTTATCATTTTCAAAACAATCTTCGACTACCGTGACAATAACCTTAATTGCAAGTATGCGTAACAATTTTAGTTACATCAATAACATGCTTATTTGTTTTATATACAAATTCGCGACCGTTTCAAACACATAAATATTTTAGTAAATGAAAGCAGACTTGAGTAAAGTAGGGCGTTAATTAGCTGTTATTGTTATTGTTAGAATATTTTCTTCCTTTTCATTTACATTTGTTTTTACCCTATCAAAATTTTGACAGTTTCATGAAACCAGCTTTTTGCAAATCAATTAATAATGTCGTAACTCAACTTAACATTTACTTAAATGTCAGTATGTCAGCCTTTTGTAAGTGACTGTGAATGAGTATTTGGGCAACTTAATGGCACAAAATGGAAAAAGGAGAAGAGAACAACCTACCTGTACGTATGATGCGTTAAATAAAACTATATCAAAGAAGAAGCAATTAAAAACAGTGGGACAAATGTCTATAATGCAGTGGGATAAAAGTATGTTAATTAAAAATGCAATAACGTATGCTATCGAATCCTGTTGAATGCAAGAAAGATGATAGCAGCAATCAATCACTCATTAATCGCTGTTTCATAGGAATTCCATCTTGAAATGGAGAAGAGTGAGAAAAGGTAAAGAAAATTAAAAGAGAGAAATGAAAATATCAGAAAGTAAGTATATCAAGAGAACGTTGCTATCAAAACAGAGAGAAAATAACGTTTCTGGTTTAATCATACAATCTTAAGAAGATTGTGGATGAATGGAGAACGACAAAATGAAAAAAAGGAGTTGAGGATTGAAGATTTGGGCCGAAGTGACGTAGAAGTGAGAGAGTTGTACAGTTATACGAAGAAGAAAGGAGAAAATGAAAATGTATATCAAGAAAAACAATAAACGAGATTATAAGAGAATCAAATAAACCAGGATAGTGTTGTTACCAAAACAGAAATAAAGCAATTTAATTGATTCCTTCACACAAAAGAGAGAAGGACAAAGAAGAGATGGATTGAACCTATAACGGATGAGAAAGTTGGAAAAATTGGAAATCAAAAAGGAATAAAATTCTAGAAGTAAATAGGTGATATATTTATTCTTCACATTTAAATTTCTTAAGTATAACAAAATTCCAATTGAACTAAACTTCGCTTGTTACCTGTCGCAGGACTGTTAGGTAAGAAATGCTTACTCTTACTATCTGAAGCAATAACATTTCCTTGCGTCATCCACAAACTTAAGTCACATCGCTTTTACTTATCCCTACGAGCGTATTCAAAGTTAAGTATCCAAACTTGCCAATGGTGAAAGTATCAAGACGTTTGACGTAATTAAGAGCAGCACGATTATGTAAACTGTAGACCTCCAAGCAATAAAGAGGAACTTCTTAATGATACTATCAGTTTCGATTTTGTATAAGCCACTAATAGTCATAAGTATGAGTAAGTATGATATTATAGTGGAGATGCCTGTGTTTAAACACAGTTTCAGATGTTAGACTAATCTAGATCGATTGACAAAAAATAGAATTATGTGTATTCAAGAAATAATTAATGAACCAATTAAGTTTTTTAATAATAGAAATGTTTGTGTGTTTCATCATTGATTATATTTGCTGTCTTTTTCTTCATGTTCGATATATATATATAAATAAATGTGGCAACGTCCATAGCTTTTGTTTGGTCCAAATTGGCACCCGATGGTTTGCGATTTAGAAAAAATAATCTGTTTTACACTTAACATGGATCATTCTGTACATTGTTTCACTTTTGGGTGGTGTCAAAAACCCCAAAGATTCCTTTTTGATTTATACAGAATGTAAAGAAAATAAAAACTACTTTTTATGTTTAGTGCACGTGCATCATCTTAATAAATTGATTTGTAATTCTACGTCATATCTTTCAAACAAACTAATCGCGGAGAGTGAAATAATTGACAAATTTCATGTTAAATCCAGTTTGCCCAATTTGAACTGAACTTTCATTTAATCTTCTGTCCTATTCATTCAACTTTAATTATACTTTTAATAATAATAAGAATGTCTCTTTAAACTTACTTTATAAGATATCCACTTGTGTTATTTCTTGATTGCATATTATGTTTGTTTTCCCGAAGCAATAAATGAAATAAATAAATAAATTAATGCAGCTGAGGCTGCTTCTACATGTCCAGATCACGTGAACCAATTCCTTTGCATTTCATTTTAGAAGCTAACAGCGTTTTTTACAACTGCTCTAGGGTACTCACAGAATATTTTCAACTTATTTTAACCTCATGTAATAATAGGGGATGGAAATACTCTCAGAGTGCTCTGGAGCAGTGAATCGAAACCGCTAGGAAACACCTCAACAGATAATTCTCAAAATATTAGGTTTTTCGGAAAAAAATGTCGTATTATGTCTACAATTTTTTGATTCCAGAAAAGTTGGGTGATATCGTGGAATACAACTGGTAGCAGAAAGATGGCAAAAGGTCGCGATGCAAATGGTCATTATATAGTTTGATCTAAATTTATATACTTGTGTCTATAAACATTCTGAATTAAAAAGAAAATGGCACCTGGAGCTTTCTGACTCAGACAAAATAATTTGTTCCCTGTTAAATCACTTAACTTGGATTATCCTATAAATTCTTCTATGATCTGTTTTTATTATGTAAAAAAAAGATACCGCAGTTTTTTTTTTTTAATTAGATAATCCGTTTGAAATTTACAACTTTGTAAGGCTACTTGAACCAAGTAGGTAAATCCATGGATGAACGAAGTCTATTACAGAAATTGCAATAAATTTAATTTTTTTGAAGACTCTCTTTGTAAAAACACAAACCAGGAACCGAAACAAATCTTTGAACAAATTCATTCAAGGGTAAAATGATTGAAACAGCTGAAGTTCAAAATATACATTTACTTTATTCGCGTGTGCACAGCAGAATAAAAGTTACAAAACAAATTAAGCATCACTTGTTACCTGTCGCAGAACTGCCAGATAAGAAATAGTTGCCCTCACGAGCTAAAACAGCAATATCTCATTCTATTACCTATAACTCAGTTTTTTCTTACTTACCCATAAGAATGAATTCAAGTCAAATAACCAAATTTGCCAATGGTGAATTGAAGGGGCTTGCAAGCCATTTGATGCGGCATTTTGAAATTTGTCTTAAAATTCCTGTCGCATATGAACCATGGGGTGTCATACAAATCAAAAACGAACGCTTCAGCCTAGCAACCAAAGCAAGAATTTGGGGAAACATTGGTTAAATGGCGTACTTACTTTAGATGTTATAAAGTTGCCTAAATAGCATGGGATGAGCATAGTTATACTTCCACCAATTGAATACAAGCTGGACAAAAATATAACCATTCCACTATGCACCACTAGGATAAAGCTAGTATTTTTAATGGGGGTTTTATGTCGTATTTGCTTACCGCGACGACGTTATACTCGATGAATACCATTACGGTGATGTAAGCAATAAAGTACAACAAGTACGTCGGAGAAAAATGCTCGTTCAAACGTTCGCAGAATTGTGACTGGTAAGACTGAATCAAATCGTTTAAATTTTTTAACAGATCAGACCTGAATTTCGCTGAGCTGAGGACATTCCTGAAGAAGGTCGATTCATCTTCATCCAAATCACTTTGATTTCTAAAAAATAGAAACATTGTATTTTTGTTTAATGTAACTTGTTTGAAATTTACCTGCAAAGTGAAGACTTGACTTCAGAATACTCGGACTTAAACGCCAAAATAGTATTCAAAGCAACGTTATTGTTTAGCAATGTCTTATACACTACAACCCAAGTTTCCAAAATATACATATACTTAGTTGCATCAGAAATGAGCACGAAATGATGCAAAATATCCAATTAATAGCGAATTTTTTTTCTAAATTATTCATTATTATATCAAGAAACACATACTCATAAGCCATACATTTAATTATTTTTGTACATTTGGTGAAGACATTTAAGAAATTTGTCTACCAGAAACATACAGAGCAATCTAGATTAGAAAGTTAAATTTATACCAATACCAATTTTTCTCATTTTCCTTTGAACCTAATATGCAACGACTGCTTTGAGTTATTTGCGATTTCGGTTATCCTCTGTCAGCTGATAGAGTACAGTCACATAGGAAACAATAGTCCTTAATATCTACGATCAAAATCAACTGCTTTAACCTAAAACACCAAAATTTGATTTAAAATACCCAGACGAACGCGCTTAATGATAAAGTCGCAAATTTTCCCACAGTAAGAACCATCGGTTTACCCATTCTCAAGTGCAGACATTTAAAAACGGTCTTGAAGTTCTCGTCGCAGACATACCACGGAGAGTCATACGTATCGTAATACAAAGCTTCAGCCTAAAAAGAAAATAACTCGATTTCCAAGAAGCATTACTTGGAAATGGTACCTGCTCGGTTAATAAATGACCAAAGTAGCAAGGGAAAAATAAAACAACCGTACCACCAGTGATGTAAAAGACGAGAGTCATCGTGATCGTTAAATCTTTAGTCTGAAACAAGAAAATCACACTTTAATTTATTTGTTTCTCTGCTTACAAAAGCGTGACCTTCACCATAAGCAAAATGAAGATGATGAAGATATTAGCACCAAGCATGAAGATAATGAAGGGCAGGTACATCGGTGAGAAAAACTTTTCCAACTGGTGGCAGAACTTCACGAGGGATTGATGGAATCGCACAAGTTGTTTTAAATCCACCAGAAGGTCAGAACAGATTTTTTCAAGTTTAACATCCTCCCTGAAGAATCTTCGTTTTCTCTTTTGGAGGTAATTTCTCTTTTGTAGGTACGCTCTAGGAAAATCAAGCTCAGCGTCCTCTTGCCATTTATCGTTGTTTGAGCTGAGAGCCTCTCTATTGGCTCCATTTTTTATTAGAACCGTATACAGCAAATTCTTAATTTCCCAACCTGAAAGAAGTGACTTTAAGTGAAGTCTTTCATACAATCAGGTGCCACCTAATAGTCTGAATTGTCCACATGTCAGTATGATGATGGAAGCGAGAAACAGGTCCGTTCCAATCACTGCAGAAAGCATTATTTGGTGTACAAACATTAAGTATGCAATGGTCAGCTCATAAAGTGGACTGATCTTCCAATTGTAAGGGAACCATACTGGTATAGGGAGTATTCTACAAACCACATATTTAAGACCGAATTAAAGTGTTTTCGAAGCATAATGCCTTTCGGAAGTCGGATTAAAAATTAGAGTTGCTAGTATAAGGCTCTGTCCAATGATCGTGCTAATAATAATCCAAGCAGCTGTAACCTTATTGATCAGGCTAACGTCCCCACTTAAGTCTTTTTCCACCAAATATGTGTGCGTTTGATATTTAAACAATTGATGTATTTCTTCCAGGATTTCCTCAGAATTTTTATCGAAGGCGTAAAAATAATTCGACCTAATCAAAGCAGTCGTGGTGATAACTAAAAGTTAGCGACTTCTCCAATTATCCAAACAGGAAGCTAAAAGATACATACTGATGTACAGGTAGTTTAGAACCACCAAATTCAAATCTTCTGATCCTTTTTGAACTAAATCGACGGAAACGGCGAATGTCAAGTACAAAATCGTCAAATTCAACAAGATCCTCCAAATTTGGAACAATTTCTTCTTGAGTGCGCTTTTGGTTTGAATTTTGAAGGTGCCTGTGATCAACAGGAATTGAATGTTGTTGTTCAAGTAAGTTGTCTTCGCCATTCTGTAGGCGAGTTTGGATTCTGTAATTGATATATGAAGTAATTTTTTATATTTTTTAACAACTCTCGCTATGCAATGGACGGCATGTCTTAGCTTTACTGTAGAACAGCATCAAGGAGTAGAATGGCGTTCTTTTCACTTAAGCTATGACATGCTGTCCAAATTTCGTGGCTAAAGTTTATAAGAAATTTAAAAATCACTCGCCATGTACCGTGGTATGAAATTTTAGACAATTTTAAACTGTGTGTATGTCAGTTTGGCTTCTGTAGTTTGCGAGAGCTCATACAGAAGTATGCCTTTCTTCACACAATTAACGCACAAGCATAACTTTCATATAAATAATGAAGTAGCAATTTCCAAACGCTTTTGGACCTCCTTTAATATTCTGCCTAGATACTCGATTGTTTAATATTATTTATTCTAGAGTGATCCTACAGTGAGAATAACTGTCTGTCTGAATAACTTCTGTGCAACCTTTAACTCAGTTTCTACATTTTATTGAATTACATAGAAACTGGTCTCATAATAAGTTGAAATAATGTCAGCTCACACGAAATCTACAATTATCTTGTTTAAAGCTGCGCCGATCACGACCGATTTGGCTCAGTGCGAATCGGTTCACGCTGATCCGATCCGAAAGACTTGCACAAGTCAACTTTCGGGATTGTTCGGAAGAATTTCTATCTTTTATTTCCCAGCTTATGGAGTTTAATTGAACCTATTTGAATTGATATGAATTTTTTATTTTTACATAAATCTTATATAAATCTAGATATATAGGCACAATATAAATTGTTAATTTTGGTGTTCTTACTTCTTCAAACAAAGGAATATCGACCGTTGGGAAATAATTAGTAGCTTTAAGTTAACAGAGCACTACAAAATATTGGTTACAATTTGTATTACAGTTATAACCAATTTTTTGTAGTTATGCACACAACTCTCACACTTTCCAGTTTGAGCTGCACTCACTTTTATTGAATTAGAAAGTTGATGAATTAATGATTTGCTTTGGCGAAATATACCCTGAACTGATTTTCTAAATGATATATCTTCTGCAACCAAAAACCATTTGTTTCTTTTAGGCCCAGTTGTATAGTTTAAAGTTAAGCTGAAGCTTAAAACCATTAACGACGATTATATCAACAATTGTTAAGGGTTTAAGCTTTGACTTACAGTTAAACTGTAGTTGTACAACTGGGCCTTAGAGGCGCAACAACAATAGAATACAAGTAAGTATTTGTTAGGCAATTATTATTATTATTATTATTATTGGATTATTGGCAATCTTATCAAAACGTTGCAACAAAATCCCATTATAATCAAAGGAAATATTGTGCAAAAATATTACTTAGACAATTTCACTGGATTCCTCCTCGTGTAGGAGAAAATATGTAAATCTGCACAAGGCACATACGCCGCCTCCTAAAATTAGGAGATCTTATTGCCATTTAAAATCGAACCTACTGATTCTCACCTAGATATATACACCGTGTCCACAGAATATGGAATATGTTATATACTGCAAAAAATACGCGTTACATCAAAAAACCCTGAAATAGGTAAATTTTTGATTTTTCTTGCGGATCCTATGACATGATTAAAATTTCAATTTCGCTTGTCATTTGTCATTAGTGACGTCATTGACATTTTTTTTAAATGGCATGACTAGGTTTCATTTATTTCAAAGAAAGCACACTACTTTACTCTTTACAATGGTATCCTACTTTTGAAGTTTAGTTTATGAGCGGCAGTTGGATTTTTTCTATTGATTGTGACCCTCGTTTGAAGATTTCATTTATTATTCGAAGAATCATTTAAATTTGTTACATTGTTTACTGTTTACTGTTTTCTCAAAATTGATGAAGAATAAAATAATAGTTTTATATGATCGAAAAATCTCTGTCAAATGAGTATATGGGGGTACCTTATCAGTTAAAAATATTTACTTGTTACTCGTTGTGCTTTTGTCTGTGAAAAAGATAACGATTGGCTACTGTTTCATGATAGAAAACTAAATGTCAAACAACTTTTATTTGAAACATTTTTTGATTAATGCATATTTATTAAAGTAGATATCTACTACATACCATGCTTTTGGGACAAGGTGTAAAAATTTCTATTTCACCTGAAAAAAGAATGTAAACTTCAAAAGTAGGATACCATTGTAAAGAGTAAAGTAGTGTACTTTCTTTGAAATAAATGAAACCTAGTCATGCCATTTAAAAAAATTGTCAATGACGTCACTAATGACAAATGACAAGCGAAATTAAAATTTTAATCATGTCATAGGATCCGCAAGAAAAATCAAAAATTTACCTGTTTCAGGGTTTTTTGATGTAACGCGTATTTTTTGCAGTATATAACATATTCCATATTCTGTGGACACGGTGTATAATTTTTGACTGTGAGTTCAAAGTCATCCCGCCCTTTCATGCACAGATCAATAGCAGTCGACATGATTAAGAATATGAGGGTTAGGTATAGTATGAACCTCCAAAGTTTAAGGAGGAACTTCTTATTGAAACTATCAGTTTCGATTTTGTATAAGCCACTAATAGTCATAAATATTACAATATAGTGGAGAAACTCAGGTTTAAACTTCATATTAAAGCTACAGATGTGGAACTAATCTATAGCAGTGGGACAATGAATGAATGTATATTAAAATTTGATGAAGTAAATTAGCTTCTATTAATAAAATATTAGTGGGTTGTGTTATTGACTTGGTTTTCTTTCTTTTTCTTTGTTCGTGTTATTTACTGATCGTTGAAAGCATATTCTACACTGAGTTTCAAAAAAAAATGAACCGCCCTGAAGGAGTATATGCAGAATTTTGAAATTATGTGAAAAAGACAAGCACATGCAGGCAAACAAATGATTAAATGATCAATTAAATCTAACACTATTTATTCAAATAAAAATTAATAATGTGTTGCATCTCCTCGTACTCTTATACATTCAGCAACCCTTCTGGGCATGCTGGAAATCAGGTGGTCGATTGCCTCTTGAGGGAGCTCATTCCAGGCTACCTGCAGCTGTTGATGCAATTCGTCTAGCATGTTTTGGAGGATGAGGTAACTGGCGCAGTCTTCTGTTCATCATGTCCCAGACATGTTCGATTGAGTTTAAGTCCGGTGATCTTGGCGGTCAAGGCAAAATGTTTACATTGTTTTCTGCTAGGAAGTCTAAAATTACGTGGGCAATATGAGGGCGCGCATTATCATGCTGGAAGACAGGCTCTGGAAGGTTTTGAAGAAATGGAAGAACAACAAGTTTCAGAACTGTATCATTGTAACGCTTTTAGTGTGCCCGGAATGAATACTAAGGGAGACTTGCCTCCGTAGCGTATTGCCCCCTACACCATTACCCCAGGAGTTAAAGCTGTATGGCGACGCTGAGAACACTGTAAGTTTTACCTCTCGCCTCTCGGTCGTCTAATCCGTACACGCCCATCAGAATGCCACAAGCAAAATCTGGATTCATCACTAAAGATGATTTCTTCCCATTCATGATCCCATTGCTGCCTGTCTTGATTCCACTGCAGTCTGGTAGCTTTATGTTGTATTGTCATAGGTAGACGAAAATAAGGATGATATGAGCGCAGTCCCCACGAACGTATTCGACGATAAATCGTGCTCATAGAGACTCTTCGACCAATTGCTCTTACCCAATTGATTCCAACAGCTCGTGATGGTTCTGAAGGGTCCTGAATTGCACTTCATCTTAAGAGGCGATCTTCCCGTTCTTGTGTTGCTCTGGGACGTCCACTACCTTCACGACGAGCTACTAGGTGTTCTTCCTGCCAATCTCTCCAAGTTCGTTTTACAGTGGCGTGCGGTGGACTTACACGTCTACCAATTTCCCGAAAGCTTAAGCCAGCTTCGTGCATACCGATAATTCGCCCTCTTTCAAAGGGTGTAAGTTGGTGAAAATTTGCACGTCTTCATTATTAAACGCAATCCATTATAGGAGTAGCAATAAATTCAATTTTTTTTAATTTTTGCGACGGTTAATTGCCGAAAATATCAACTGTCTATATAAAAACCTGGTCCAGTAGGCTACATTTAGTAATTCTGTTATGTACAGTTTGTTAAATGGATCTTTTTACGCACGTCATTGACAAACGACACTATTAAAACCAAGCTTTGTATATAACTATTGTACCTAGGTATATCACTCGTTAGGATTGAAAAAAGAACGTCTTTATACAAATGTTTGCAAAGTAAAACTTACGATTTATTACTTGGCTTGAGAGTATTGATGCGTTTCTTAGGGAAAAAATCAATGACGTGCGTAAAAAGATCCATTTAACAAACTGTAAATGCAATGGATAAATTCTCGATCACAACCTACTTGACCAGGTTTTTCTTTAGACGCTCGTTACAAACTAGAACTGAAAAATTTTTAACAAATTCATCCGACGGTGAAATAATTAACACAGCTAAGGCTGAACCTTCGATCTATAATATTAACTTTATTTACGAAAGCATAGCAGAATCAAAATTACAAATCAAATTAAGCACCACTTGTTACCTGCCGGAGAACTGCCAGATAAGAAATAGTTGCCCTTGCGATATAAAACATCGACATCTCGTTCGATTATAGATAATCTAGTTTTTTCCTTACTTACCCATAAAAATGAATTCAAAGTTAAATATCCAAATTTGCCAATGGTGAATTGAAGGGGTTTGCAAGCCAATTGATGCAGCATTTTGAAATTCGTCTTAAAATTTTTGTCGCATATGAACCACGGGGTGTCATATAAATCAAAAACGAACGCTTCAGCATAACAACCCAAGCAAGAAGTTGATGTAACACGGATTGGTAACATTGGCGTACTTACCTTAGGCGTTAAAAAGTTGTCTAAATAGCATGGGATGAGCATAGTTATACCTCCACAAATTAAATACAGGCTGGACAATAGTATAACCATTCCATCATGCACCTAGGACAAAACTAGTAGATTCAATGAGGGTTTTAAAGTAGTGTTTGCGTACCATGACGATGTTATACTCGATGAATACCACCATGGTGATACAAATAACAAAGTATATCAAGTATGTCGGAGAAAAGTGCTCGTCCAAACGTTGGCAGAACTTCACAAGTGACTGATAAGAATCAAATCGTTTAAATTTCTTAATAGATCAGACCCGAATTTTGCTGAGCTGAGAACATTTCTGATGAAGGTCAACTGAGCTTCATCCAAACCACTTTGATTTCTAAAAAATAGAAATATTGCATTTTTGTTTAATTTGATCTGGTTGAAATTCACCTGCAAAGTGAAGACTTGTCTTCAGAATAATCGGATTTATATGCCAAAATGGTGTTTAAATCAATATTGTTGTTTAGCAAGGTTTTATAAACTACATGTTTAAATTCCCAACCTAAAACATCGATTGTATAATAAGATTAAAGCCCAGTTGTACAATTCCAGCTTAACTTAGGTTTAAGTTTCAGCTTAAATTTAAAATGGCGTTGTACAACTGGGCCTAAGTGGAAAACTGTAGGAAGTTGTGTAGTAATTTTTCAACCTATTTTTCTGAGACAAAATGAATTAAATTTTGAGTATCAACAAGAGAATAGGTACAGATCAAGTCCTTGAGGAACAACCGTCAAAATTATCTAATTTAAAAAGTCTTCTACAAATGAATATGTCTTAGACCGATGTAGGTATGTGTATCCAAGTTCAAGAAACTTTTTTCAAAAATGTATTCTATTAAAAGGACCTCTATAGCTAAATAGAGGATAGTACTATGGGCAGACAATTCACAGTCAAATCAGACTTCCATTTCTTTGATGAGTTGATAAAGACCTGAGAACAACAGACTAAACTCAGAAGAAAGAGCTAACTTGTTCGAGTGGAAGTCTTTTGTATGACAAAATGGCGTAAACAAACACGAAACCTGACTTGAACACAAACAAAATGAATTCGAATTGAGTTGGTCTTTCAGTGCACTCGGTCAACTAGCTTAAAAAAGTATCAAGTCCGCTCTAGGAGTAAGCTAACAAAATTTGGCTTCGTTACCACAAAACTTAAGAAAACAATGGGTACCAAATTAATTTGGGTAGAAAACTCTGCTTTAACGTTGGACTGATCTTCCTATCTACAGTTACTTACCTATAGACGTGCGGGTTAAGAAAATGGAAAGGTCGCCTAGATAAGATTTAGGAAAAGAAAATCTAATTTTACCTAAAATCTGAAACTGTGCACTAGCCAAAATAAGAGAGCCCGCAAAGAACATATCTATCGTCGTCATTAGCGTAGCTAACACCAGCTGAATAAATATTTGCAAAAGTACCACCACTTCGTACCAAGGCGAAATTCTCCAGTCAAATGGAAACCACAAAGGGAGACTGAGACTCCTAAAACATGATGCGTATAATCACAATAATTTTATTCTTAATATTCGAACCGTTCCGAAAAAAATAGTGGAAGCAAGGCGAAGCATTGGCCAGCCAAGTTCCCGTATCCGATCCACATTAAAGTGAACTTGTGTATAGGCTCCACGTGCTTTCGAAGGTCTTTCTCCACCAATCCAGTGTCTGTTTTATACTTAAACACCTCGTTTATATCTTTGACAAATTCGCTCGATACCTCGTCGTGTAAATGCAAATAACTAAATCTGCACAAGGCACATACGCCTCCTCCTAAAATTAGAATCTCATTGCGATTTAGAATCGAAATTCCTAATTCTCACCTAGATATATGTAGTTCTTGACTGTGAGTTCAAAGTCATCCCGCTCTTTCATCCACAAGTCAGTAGCAGTCGATGTGATTATGAATATGAAGGTTAGGTAAAGTGTGAACCTCCAAAGTTTAAGCAGGAACTTCTTGGTGAAATTATCAGTTTTGATTTTGTATAAGCCACTAATGGTCATTAAAATGGCAATGTAGTGGAGAAACTTGGGTATAAACGTCATATTAAAGCTACAGATGTGGAACTAATCTATAATAATGGGTCGATATATTGAATGACGTATTATTTTTTATGTATATTAAAATATAATGAAGTTAATTAACTTCTATTAACAAAATATTAGTGGGCTGTATCATTGATTTGCTTTTCTTTCTTTCTCTACTCTTTCGGACTACTTCCTCAATACACTAACGTGCACGTTTAATTCCGAAATAAAATAATGTTTCTGTCAACAAAGCTTTCTTCAATTTAATAGGGTCGTACTGCGGTGTAAGCATTACCTCAGCTTTCGAAGTTAACAATATCTTTATTTAAGTAACGATAACTTGTTGTCGTCCGCAACCTTAAAACACATTTTTCCTACTTATCCCTTACCTGAGAATGATAACATGAAGTATATAATGGAAATGAAATATAGAGAGACTAAAATATGTAGGAAACAATATGGACGTCCAGTTTCACATCAACCTTAACATTCATATTTGCCAACTCTAATGAATACTATGTTCGTCCGGAAATAGCTATAGAAATTATCCAAATCCTTTTTTCCAGAAATTTTATTTCGAAATATAGGTAATAAAAGAAAATTTATCGTTCAAGTTAGGTTTATTGACTGTGATATCAATAACTGTTATCACATATTCAGCTGCAGATAAAAACTATGGCCAGGTACAACTTTTCCTCAATGATCACTCGTTACTTGACGGAGCACAGCTAAGTACGACACACTTGCCTTCATAATCTGAAACAACAACGTTGAAATTAATTAAAACAATAACTTGCAATATAAGACCCACCCCAACGAACGTGTTTAAAGATAAGAACCCAAATTTTCCGATGGTAAATTGAATCGGTCTGCAAGAACTTTGATGCAGCATTCTAAAGGACGTCTTGAAATTACGATCGCACAAGTACCATGGGGAATCATAGATGTCGTGAACGAATTCTTCGGCCTACAAACAAAATTTCAGTCTCTTTGTGTGTCACCTGATTTTCCAAATGCCACCTGAGAAGTCAGGAAATTCCCTAAGCAACATGGAAGGAACAACGTAAACGCGAGAGCAGATAAATACATGATGATGGACACAATGAGCATTAGGTCTTTAGCCTGAAATATTAAAGCTGACCAGAATTTTTTTTTTAATAAACGCTGTAATTTACCACGATTAGACTATATTCAACAAAAACAGCAGTGACCATTAAAATAACGAAATATATTAGATAAGTAGGTGAAAAGAAGTCATCAAGGCGAGCGCAAAGGTGTACAAGCGACTGATAAAGTTTAATGAGTTCCATCAGGTTCCTCGTTAGTTGGGTTTTGAATTCCACAGAATCGCCAATTTCCCTGTAAAAACTAACATTTAATTTCGACTTGACGTTTTAAGTCAATACCTTGATTACCCCAAAGGTGAAGCTTGAACATCGGACGTCTGTGATGTATACGTTAAAACGATGTCCAAATCAACTCCATTCCGCAAGAGCGTCTTGTGCACAACGTATTTAATCTCCCAACCTAAAATATTGCAGATGCAGAAATTAAATGAATATAAAAGTATTCAAATTTTTACCTAGGAGTCGAAATTGGGCGCCCAATAAAATAAGACCGCTCGCAAAGAACGTGTCTGTGGCAATTATCGCATTGGCCAGAACTTGCTGAACGAACATCTGCATAAACACTGCCACCTCGTAATAAGGAGAAGTTCTCCACTCAAACGGGTACCATATTGGTAAGCTGAGAGTCCTAAAAGATTCCATAAAAATGCGATATCTTAAGTGAGACTCGTACCTTTCCGAACTGGTTATCAAAGGAAGCAGGACGAAACAATGTCCCGCAAACGATGCATAACTTATAAACGCAAGCGTAAGTTTGTTACTGAGGTTTATGTATTTCCCCAAATCCTTCTCGGCAACTCCAGTCTCTGTTCTGTACTTGAACAAGCTTCGCATTTCCTTCACCATTTCAAAGGATGTGTCATCATATGCCACCAAATAAGTCATCCTGAGCCAGAAACATAAACCGCCGCCTTGAATTTCAGGATTTCTTTTATAAAATTCGCAGGCGCGGTTGATCTTTACTTACTCAGGTAAATATAGTTCCTAACCACGAGTTTGAAGTCGTTATGTTCTTTAGTCCATAAATCTACGAAGCTTGACATGGTCAAGAAGAATACGATCAAGTTCACCGTAACCCTCCAAAAGTTGAAAAGCAACCTTTTGATGGTACTTTCAGTTTCGATTTTGTATAAACCAGCGATGGTCATTAGTAGAACATTGTAGTGGAGGTAATTCATCGTTTCCTTTCTTTCTTTGTACTGTAATATTCGTTGATGAGGATTGAAAGCTACAACTTTAATTGTTTAATAATCATGTACATATTTAATGAAAAGAATATTTGATGAAGAAAATTTGTATTGTTCCCTAACCTCCATTTCTTATTGCTAACAACGTCATACAAAAAAAAACTTAAGCTTGAATTAGTTTTTTATAAAAGAAATTAATTATTAATTTATTAATAATTCGTTGTTGCTCATTTTTTCAGTTTTATAAACCAAAACAAACTGAACTATCTGACGACAACAAAAAGTGCATTGCTCACTCAGATAAATGTTGTTCTTAATTTCAAAGTTAAAGTCCTTGGAATCTCTGTTGCATTTATATCACAGTTTATATAGCAATGTATTTATACCCCGATTGTAATGTTATGTTGATTACTAGCGAAACTACAGAATATTACAATCGAGCCATTTCATTTTCATTTAATCTGTAATGTAGTGTAAGGAAGCTACTTAGAACCAAAGAACATTAGGTAAAATTAGTATCTTACATGCGAATGTATATTTAATGTGAAGAATATTTGATTAAGAAAATTGGATCTCTTCTAACCCCTTTCTTTCATTAATAACATAAGCGCGGGAAACGTACAGCTGAGTGTTTGATAATATAATACAACAATAAAGTATAAATATTGTTGTCTGACTCACTCAATCTTTTCATTTACAGCGTTCTTTCTCATCTCATCACACGACGCAAAAAAGACCAGAAAGTCTATTATTAAACTTCATACTGTACTTCGTACTTCAAGCGAAATGTCGAAGCCTCTAACAAGATGTCAATTAATTTTCATAAAATTTACTTTCTTTATATCCCATCTTTTCATTCGCTTTCCAAAACTGATTTTGTAAAAACGTAAACGAACATGACCTAAAAGTGCACCTAAATCCGTTTTTTAGTAATTATAAATGATCGGACAGTTTTAAAAAATGATTCAGTCGATGATTCGACCTCTTTCGGTACGTTGACACTTATCTCAGAGAACTTCGACGTGTAACTTAACCCTTAACTGTTGACATGGAGTCTGTGAGACTCCGCTCAGTACATTTTGGCGCTTAACTCCCACTCCTAATTGTTTGGGTACATTTCGCCATCAGTACCTTCCTAAAACTTGATCATTTTGTATATGTCAATTGGAGAGTGTTGGATTGTTTTCTGGTCTCAAGTTACAAGCCTGTGCGACAGCTGAGAGCTGACTTTGAGTTCTGCACATTTTTTAATTTTTGAACTTATCAGTGATATTTTCAATTTTTATTCTTAGCTTGTAGTTGTTTAACAAGATTTAATACGAGAAATATCACATTTGTTCATATCTTTGGAGTTAGTTTGTTTTTTTCAGAAGCATGTTTTATTTTTTACTGTCTTGTAGTGTTTTAGATTTAACTGTTTATTAGAATGAATCATTAATGTTTTTGGTATAATAAATGTTTCAGAAGTAATGTAATGGTAATACGGTTTGTAGTTACACAATACGTTTAATTTTGAATCTTTTTTATTGTAAAAAAAATGCTATTTTTTACTAGGAGTCTCCCAGACTCCATGTCAGCTTTAGTAGTCGTAATTTAGATGTCAGTAGCTAAGGGTTAAAACAATGTCCGAATCGAGAGTTTTTTTTGAATGGTGTCTTATGCAGAACGTGTTTGAATTCCCAACCTAAAATACTACTGAAGTCGATTATAAATAAAAACTATGTCGAAAATAATATAGACGTCAAGCTTCACATTAACCTTGACATTCATTTTTGCCAACTCCAATGAATACTATGTTCGTCCGGAAATAGCTATAGAGCCTGTTCAAACTTAAATCGGCATACCGGGTGGAAAGTTTCAAATTCGAACATAGGAAACTTGCATTGGAAAGTAAGTTTATGAAGATTGCTGCTCGGCATTTAAAGATACAAAAATGGTAATGGTCTTAAAGGAAAGAGAAAATTATGACCAATATTAATTACCGTGCTAAGATTATTGCTAAGTGTTAATAATTTCGTAAAAATAAAATTTTTAAATTTCATCTGAAAAATCATACAATTTGAGTGACGTATAACATTTAGCAATAATTTTGGCAAGGTAGTATTGGTCATAATTTTGTCTCTTTTAAGACCATTACCCATTTGTATGTTTAAACGACGAGCAGCAATCTCCATAAACAATGCAAGTTTCCTATGTTCGGGTTTGAAACTTTTCACCCGGTATAGTTGTTTTGATTCGGAAAGGAACAACATTTAGAAAATTCATTAAGGACACCGGAAATTTATGAACAGTAAGTTTACCGTCTGCACAAGTCATTCAGAGGCATCGTAATCATGTTTAGAAAGCTGGTTCCTCACATGAACATCTCAGTTTTAGCAGAAAACACACTCCACGTCCGATTATTACATTGTGAGGGACGGGAGGTTAAAAATGATAATAGAAAGGGGATGAATTTATCCTTTTCCTTTCAACTTTACCACTTCCACAAGGCCTCGTCGGAACACAATGTCTCAACGAGAGTAAGAGAGAAGATTTATTATCGCTCAAAATAATCAACAATTTACACTTCTTCTTACTCTTTCACCAAAATTTTAATCAACCCACAAAGGACCCAAATAGCAATTTCTTTGTTTGTGCGTAACTGGTTTTAGGATTTGCAGCCAGAAAATGCTATGGAATCCTCTTTAAATGGGATGAGATTTTAGCCCTTGCTCCGCCACACATATAATTTTCGGGATTAACGAAAAAAAATTACATTCTTTCTTTTAAGAACACCCTTGAATCGAAAATAAAGAGAAAATCTACATAAATAAATATTATATTAAACATAACTAAATAAAGGCGAACATAATTATACAAGTTTAACTTAGAATAGGTACTCACATTCTTAGTTCACAACACAAACTAAATTACAAGAAATTACATACTGTTATGACAACTGATTATGATCTCCGATTATGATCTTCGATTATGATCTCGATTATGCAGATCGCGGGGTTTTTATACAAAATGTAGGTACGATCAGTTCCGAATTCTATCGACGCCGAAAACGTACGACAGATAACGAAATGATTGACATCCGTTCCCACGCGCTCAAGGTTTTAGCACCTGCGTCGCGTGTCGAGGTCACATCTGCAGGCGCCGCCGAGATGCATTTTTTTCTTATCTCAAGTTTGCGAAATAAATCCAATGCATGAATTTACTTGCATCTTGTCACAATATATTCTAAATAAATAACAATTACAAATTGATTTTGACAATTTTAAAAGTGATTATCTAATATACAGCACTCTAGTCAAATTACACAAATCTCACAACTTACACAAATATGAAATTTAAATACAAATTCAGATCACTATAGAACAATATATGGGAGACAATAAAACAGATTCAAAATAATTTTACAATAAGAAAAACAGCATCTCATAATTAAATTAAGCAAATGTTAGTTTACAAAACATTAAAACAGGCAAAATAATAAAATCAAACGATACTTTCTCACCCTTAGACCATCGCAGCAGGTACAAAGAGTCTGACGGAATTCAACACTCACTTCGATTATGGAGACGTCGATGAACACATATTCACTAGCAATGTCTTGTTTCTACAAGGTTCGGGGGCCTTATATATTGCAAGGAGAATGGAAAAACCCTATGACTCATCTGTTCTTCCCGATGAATCATCTCGGTAGTTTGCTTGCATTTCTGCAACCTTGAGTGAGTCATCCTTATATGAGTCATTCTCTTTGACATTTACCTTAGTGAACACGTGCGTATGAGTCATACATTACATAAAACACAGATGTGCTCTACGTTGGTGGTCTAAAAGGTCAGCTCTGACTCATATCGGTGAAAACGTTTGTTTATATATATATATATATATATATATATATATTTTTATGGGTATGATTTATCGACTTGAACTTACGTACTGAATTTACATAATTATGAAATGCTCGATTTCTTACATCCCTTCCCCCTTACTTAAAAGAGTTGGCAATATTGTAGGCAACTCTTTTCCTAAATTAAACACTAAATTAAATACTTTGATGATGCCTCATACAAGTTGTAGAAGTCAAACTCCTTAACGTTAAACACAAGCGCAAGTAGTGAATTCAGTCTGTTCTACCTTGCAGGAGACAACATCGGTTTTACTTATTATCTAACAAGAATGTTCAAGATTCACTAGATTTCTTTTTTCGAATTAATTGCCTTTTTCACTCCCGCACTATATGTGAGTCAGATATCGCGTAGCACCATCTGACTATTCGCAAATTAACATGTTCCTTGGTGTGACCAGGGAGTCGTCCAACTTCGGTCTGGTTTCGTCATGGATCCGCTGTCCGTTTGATTTGGAACCGATGCTGTTGACTTCTCCAGCCTTGGTTAGATCCTTGTCAGCAAAGGTACTGACCTTGAAGTCATCTCGGTTTGACTGCTAGGTCGAACTGTACTTTGGTTTGACATGGGTCCTTTCCATCTTGTCTGGTTCCAACATGTCTTTGACTTGTTATTGACCTTTCATCATTGTATTGTTAGGTCATAGGTTGGTTATGTGAAACGTAGCTACTGCCATCAAAGGTAAGAACAGGGAGGAATTAAAGGATAAAATGTTTCTTCATAGGAAGTTTTGGAAGGATTTCGGAATGCCGTTTAGATGATTGATAAAGGCATTGTTTGAAAAATGGCATTGTGTTATATAAATATGCACTGATTTGAAAAGGTGATTACTCGGTTTCCTCCGAACTTGAATCTCGGTTAAATCTGGTCAAACGCCTTGACATCACCCACGGATGTTCTTCTGCTGGACCGGCACTTCTTGTTTGGGGTCCCTGGATTTCTTCAGGGACTAGGGTATTTCTTCTACTCCTTTCAGTTGGTGCACCTATGGATAAGTCCGATAGGTACTCGCTCAAGTCTCCAACAGACTCTTCTTCGATTTCCGTTTCTTCTGGATTATAAGTTGGATCTTCACCCATTTCACTAGTAGCTGTTTCATAATCTTCGGTAGTATCTAGAAATTCCTGTGATCGATTAAGTTCACTATCATCATCATCTACAGAGAGATCAGCACTAATTTGTCTTCTCCAACCACTAGATGTACTACAATGGGGTTCTGGTTGACTAGCAGGAGAGTATTCTTCTGAATGACTCGTGCTGTCGCTAGTATCTTGTACTGGGGAATCTTGTAAAAATAAATCTCTGATTCCTTCTTCAGTTTCTTCATCACTGGTATTTTGTTCGAGACGATTTCTTTCATCTATTCCATTCATGGATGGTTCAGATACACGACCTTCATAATTATTGTCGAGATCTTGTTCTGGCTTTTGGTTTCCTTCTTGGTGGAGAAAACTGCGCGGACCCATCCATTGTACTTCGGTTTCTTCATCATCTTCTATTTCTGATTCTGACTGTTCTTCAACTTGATTTTGAATCCTTCTTCTTTGAAAACTTTTACGATGACGTCTATTGTGAGTAGGTACGTCTCCATAATAGCGTTTTAATCTATTTATATGGACTACAATTTCTTTATTGCTGCCTACTCCAACAATTTTATACGTTACTGGACCCAGTACTTCTATAACTTCATATGGGCCTTTCCATAATTTTGACAATTTCTTTGTTAGCCCTTTCTTCACAACTGGATCGTTTAAGTATACATAGTCACCGACCATAAATTCAACTTTTTGAGTTTTCTTATCGTATTGGGCTTTCCTCTGTTCAGCAGTTTTTCTCAACATTTGCCTGACTCTTCCGAAAACGTTTTCTAATCGAGCAACAATTTCAGAAGCGTAATTTTCGGCGTAGTCATAGCGTTGTCTACTAGGCTTAAATACTTCATCATTTGGTAGATTCATTTCGCGACCGTGTATAAGAAAGTATGGTGTTTCACCCGTTGAGGAATGAAGTGTCGCTCGATAAGCCATTAGCACATACGGTAACCATCGATCCCAATCTCTTTGTGATTTAGATATATAATGTGATAACAAATCTTTTAAAACTCTGTGAGTTCTTTCAATCATTCCATTACTTTGAGGATGATATGGAGTCGTTTGAATTTTATTTATCCCTAATTGTTTACATACATCCTTCATTAATTCGGATACGAAATTTTTCCCTTGATCAGTTAGTAGTTTCTTGGGTACACCATGCCTTGTGATTATATTTTCAACGAGTGCTCTAGCAACGGTTTCTGCCTTTTGGTTTGGTAAAGGAATGGCTTCTGGATATTTAGTAAAATAGTCTTGAAACGTAAGTATGTATCGATTTCCATCATCTGTTACAGGTAATGGTCCAACAATGTCCATGGCGGTTACTTCGAATGGGTAGTTTACTTCTTGGAATAAATTCAATGGTACTGGTTTTCTATGACTAGATGTTTTCCTTGAATTGCACGAATGGCATTTACGTACATAATCCTCAACATCACGTTTCATGTTGTTCCAAAACATTCGTTGTTGTAATAAGTTCAACGTCTTCCGAACTCCTTGATGTCCAGCATATGGTGGGTCATGATAATCTTGAATAAGTTTCTTGACTAGGGATTTCGGTACCATAACTCGATCGGGCTCATCTTGATAAGCAGATTTGAAAAGAATTCCGTCTTCATCTTCAAAATAATTTGCGTTAGGGTTATTCTTTAATCTTTCTCTAATATCTTGAATTTCAGGATCTTTTGCTTGTTCCCTTGCTAGTTCTTGTTTATCTATATATGGGACATACGGCGCAATTTGTTGTTCTGCAACGTCTTGTGACGCTTTGTGTCTGGTTTTTCGTTCTGGTTGATAATTTTCATTCGAATTTTAATTATTAGGGGTTTCGTGACACTGCTTTTCTATCTTTCGGTTTCGCCTTCTACTTGTAGTGGTTTTTGTTTCGATTCCTGGTTTATTATTATTCTCTTTCAATCCATAATCATAATGTTTCCCTTGAATGTTGAACAAGATCAAAGTTTCTTCTCCTTTGCCATAACGCAGCTGTAGTTTTCCACTGATTACAACTATCGTACAGTTTAGTAAATTAGTTAGAGCTTTTATTTCATATTCTCCACCCCATGCTCGTTGATTTTGCATGCAAGTCACATAGGCTTCTAGTTTAAATTGTTTTAGTTGGTCCTGATCTTTGATTTTTCCAAGTTCTTGTTCTAAGATCTTAATGTTTGCTTTACTTAAAATGTTTGGCTTTAATTTTCTTTCATTAATTTGTACGTCAGGAGGAAATTTAGTTTTAAACATTTCCAAAAATTTTCCACTAGTAATAAAGCTTGAGTTTCGACTAGTTTTAAAGTCTTCTATAGTTATCAAATCAGAAAGTTCCTCATCTTTAATCATATTACCTGCTGTTCTGTTACGTAGAACAGTTTGGTCTAGCTCTGTAAGCGTGGATGAGAATGTTCTCCTTTCAGTTTCAGTGTTGCTTTTCAGTGATCGTAGTTCGCGTTGAATTGCGTTAACAATTTTAGCAGCTCGTTTTCCAAATAAACTAATAAACCTCTTCTCAAATGTCTTGTTTTTATTTACAATAGGGCGTAAATAAGCAAGAGCAACTGACCAAAATAAACAGCTTCCATCTCCTGGAACTTCATATTTCTTAATATTCTCTAAATTGTTTTCTTTGAACTCTTGGGTTTTATCCTGCGATCGTAAATTGGCTTTCATAATTTTAGATTCAACTTTGGCTTTTCCTACTTTTTCGACAGGTATGCGACTGAGTGCGTCAGCATGATTATGTTTCTTCCCTGGCTTGTGATGAATTTCAAAATCATATTCGGACAAAAGTAAGGACCATCTAGCCAGACGTGAAGTGGGATCCTTCAATGAAAAGAGCCATTTTAAAGGTCGATGATCAGTATGGATGGTGAACTTCTTTCCATAGAGGTAACACCTGAAGTGTTTTATGGCCCATACGACCGCTAAGCACTCTTGTTCTGTCACCGAATAATTTTTTTCCGCTCGGTTCATTTGTCTGCTAGCATAGGCTATAGGCTTTTCCTCTCCTCCGTATTCTTGACTGAGGATGGCTCCTACAGCTGTTCCTGATGCGTCCGTTGATAATATGAATGGTTTGTTGAAATTCGGGTAAACTAATACTGGTGGAGTACATAATCTTTCCTTCAAGTATTCGAAAGCTTCTTGTTGCTCTGTCGTCCATTCTAACTTTGCTTCCTTCTTAGTAAGGCTTGTCAATGGTATTGCCTTATGAGAAAACTCTGGTATAAATTTCCTATAAAATCCAACAAGTCCCAAAAATGCTCGTATATCCTTCACGGTTTTTGGTCGTGGATAATCTTTCACTACTTTAATCTTCTCGGGGTCTGGTTTTACTCCTTTCTTGGAAATAATGTGACCTAAGTACTTGGCTTCCGTAGTAACGAATTTACATTTGGATGGCTTTAACTTTAAATTCCCTTGCGTTAACCTTGTAAATACTTCTTCAAGTCGCTCTAGGTGTTGTTCGAATGTTCTACTGAAGACAATTATATCGTCTAGGTAAACTAGACATTGTTCTCCTGTCATTCCTGACAACACTGAGTACATTAATCTTTGGAATGTGCTTGGTGCATTAACTAGTCCAAATGGCATACGTAGACATTCGTAGTGCCCATCAGGAGTTGAGAATGCTGTCTTTTCTACATCGCGAGCGTCTACTTCTACTTGCCAATACCCACTGGCTAAGTCTAATGTAGAGAAATATTTAGCATTTCCAAGTTGATCAATTGTTTCTTGAAGATTTGGTAAAGGAAAATAATCACGTTTTGTAATGGAATTCAAAGCGCGATAATCAATGCAAACTCGTATCTTATTTTCACCCTCGGCAGCTTTCTTTTTCACCATAATTACCGGTGCTGACCACGGTGAACTGGACTCCTTAATAACCTTTTGATCCAACATTTCCTCAATTTGATTTTTCAGCTCCATCCGCTGACTAAACGGTACACGGTACGGTGCCTTCGTAATTGGCGGTACCTCTTCTGTAATAATCCGATGTCTCACTCCCTGAGTACATCCTAATTTACTGTTATTTTTCATAAAAATACTTGAATATTTTTGGAGCAACTTTATTAACACTTTCTTCTTTACTTCATCGAGATGATTTAGATCCAAATTTTCAACGATTTCAGTTTTCTTCACTGAACCCTTCTGTATCGCATTAATATTTCTTTTCTTCTCTAGGGGGATTTCTATCTTCTCTCCGTAGGCTACAACCAGATTCTTTGGCAAACGAACTGTTTCTTCAGAAATGTTGAGTATGCAAATAGGAATTTTCGGTTTAGCTTGAGAGATGGATCGTGCCACTGCAATTCCGTGAATTAAGATTTCTGTCGGTTCTACCAAAATTGTTTGATCAGGGTTGATCAAGCCCTGTTCAACCTCACATACGTATTGACATCTCGGAGGAATATTGATGGTCTTCTTGATGCGAATTGGGTAGCTGTCAACTACTTCATCCGTGTTACTTCTCGTCATTGACAGTGACGATAGTAACTTTGGTTCTTTCTTCGATGTCACCTTCTTTGATTTCTTTTCTACCTCTTGTTCCGACATACTTCTCTTAATATTATTCTTTTCTACAATCCCCTTTTCATTAAAACGTGGCTTTGTTTTAATTTGCTCCGACTTAATACTTGGTTTTGGACTACTCTTAAACTTCGCAGTGTCCAAAACATAAACTAAAATTTCAATTTCTGTTCCACTGAACACGTCTTCAATAACTCTCTTTACTTTGGTCCAATTAAGTCGATCAAGTCCACACCCTAACTTTGGCATTGCAAGTTTTCTAACCTTGTTACTTAGACAATGGTTTTTCAACATTTTCAGCGCTTGCTTCAATGAGTCTAAAGTGGGTTTTTGACAACTTTTCTCCTTGGTTACCAAGTAATAAATAAACCTTCTGCCATCCTCGGGTCTTGACAACACAGCAACATTGCCCGTTTTGATTTGTTGCCTCTTCAATTTTTCTACTTGATTATACCTTCTCCTAAATTGTATCGCTATTCCACGTCCCATTTTAAAGTCTTCGGCGACACAGTGTGCTAAACTATAATCTTTTGGAGCATCAAACACATCTCCACTAATTTGTATAATCTGATAACTTTCATTTGAATTTGGATTTTGATTTCCGATTACATCAAAATCTTGTTTATATTGTGACTTCATTAACTCTGTTTTTAGTCTCTTTGCATTCCTTGTTTTTCGGGTAGGTTTCAAAATTTCGTTTAAATCTTTTTGTTTATTAATAACTTTTCCTCTTTTATGCCCTTTTACTTGTTTTTCTTGTTTAAGCGTGAGTAGTTGGCTCTCATCTAATTCGAGTTGTACGTTTCCTTCTCGAAATTTAATTCCAATACTATTTTTATGGAAGAAATCGCGTCCCAACAGTCCATCAGTTGTAATGGCTATTGTGTCAGAGCATACCACGAAGGGAACAAGAATTTCTAGCTCGCCTATTCGGAGTGTTACTGAGACTTCTCCGAGGCACGGCAATTCTTGACCTGAGATTCCTCGTAGTGTAGATCCGGTTCTAGGACCAATTTTCGCTTTGATTTTCCGAACGAATTTTTCCTTCAAAATAGAAACTGAGGCTCCTGTGTCCACTAATAACACGGCCTCTCGGCCATTCACTTGAGCCGAAATAACGCCATCACCTTCATCATCCTCGATTACTTCTTTACACGCTAAGGGCAATTTACTCTTATCCTTCTGAATTAGTGTTGTCCTCTGCTCTTTGGCACAGGCAGAGGACTCTGGGAGTTTAAATTATTTCCCAAAATCCTTTTCTTGAATTCCACTTTCCTCTTTATAAGATTTTCCATAGGTTTTCTTGTACTATTTCCTGTTTTAATTGGAGCTTGAATTTTCTTTATAGAAGCGCATCCTTTCGCAAAATGACCTGTTTGTCCGCATCGATAACATTCTATTTGATTTGTGGATTGACATTCATTTGCATAATGTCCAGGTAGCCTACATTTAAAACAAATAACTTCCTCGGGCGACTTTGGATTAAATGTTTCATCCGGATTTCTCCTGTCAGGGATCCTTGGTTGTTGCTTTACGGAAGAGTAATTCCTATCTCCATTTTTAAATGAAGATCTATTTCCTCTATCAGTAACGGATTGCTGCTCCTGACCTTCTTTTATCCATGCTTTTTCATTAGGATATCTTTGTTTAGGCTTTGATTCTTCGAACTGGTTTACTTCCAAATCAGGTTTCATAAAATACAAGTCATTCATCCTTTGGAATTGGGTTAACATTTGGCTACTTATCTCCGCTCGTTTTGTCAGTTCGACAACCTCATCAAAAGTTTTTGCAGGGGTGCTACTAAGTTCTAGAATTATCATTCGTAATAATTCAGGGTCAAGTCCTCTCCTAAATTGATTCACAAGATCTCTATCATGCCTGACCTTCACAGCATCAATTTGTTCTTGCTGCGCTGAATCGACAAAACTCAAGTTTTCTTTTAATAATGCCTTTCCAGCATTTCTAATTCTTGTAACATATTGGTCAATAGTTTCCTTCGGTTTCTGAATACATTTGTTCAATTCTAATTGTGGTTGTCCAGGTAAATATTTCTTTGTGAAACGTTTCTTTAAAATTTTCTTAAATTCGGCAAATTCGATTGAAGGAGATAACAATCTCGGGTCTGATTCTAAAAATCGATAAGCTTCCCCTGATAATTGATATCTTGCAATTTCTAGAGTTTCCTTTTCTGTCCAATTATCAATATTGGTACGTTGGGCCAATTTTGTGAAAAATAATTTAATATCTTCATCAGCTTTTCCAGAAAACTGAGGTAAATTTACTAGTGTTTGTCCAATAGTTCGAGGTATGATAACTTGGATAGGATTTTCAGTTGATGTGCCTTGATTATTTTCTGCCATTTTAATTTGAAATTAAAATTTAATTCAGAAAAAAAATTTCTTAAAATTTGGAAACGAAAATTTAAGTTTTACTTAAATTCCAAAAACTAAATAGAAGTTAAAATTTTATTTAAATTTAGAAAATAAAATTTTGTTAATTAAACAAAAAAAAATTAGTATCAAGCAAATTCTATCTTTATGTTTTAAAAAAAAAAAAAAAACAATTTGAAAGTTAAATTTCGGAACACCCTATAGATCTGAAACTGCAATACGTAAGCTAGGCAGAGTTATTTTATCACCGACGACTATCACCGGTCTCCGAATCAAGGCTATGCGCGTCTCCTTGCTTCGCGCTTTTCAGTAAATTATTGAGCTCTTCAATTAACTACTTTCTAATGTAAATCTTTTGTTCTTGCTTCGCACTACCCCTGTGAACATAAAATTTTCACCACAAAAGAAATGTATTTATATATATTGCATGCCGTTAGTCACAAATAAAGATCAAATAACGCAAATAAAAATAGTTGCAATTCGTCGAAATAGCGTTCGCTTCGGTAAAGAAAATGCGTCGGCTAAATTACAATTTAGTTCATAACATGGATTAAATACTTTCAATTAGAGCGATAATAACGTTCGAAATTCTGCGTAACTTTTTATAGTAACGAAATTTCAATTTTAGATAAATGATAACACATAAACAAACCAAAATTCAATTTAATTATTACTTTTACATAATTCTTTCGTAGGAGAATTTTTAGCAATACCGGACTCGGACTTTCTAAAAAATTTGAAAAAATAAACTGAAATACAATTTTGTTATTACTTCGCGATTTAATAACCTAAATGCTGTTTTTCTCGAGCTTTTCTAAAATCTCAATTTTCAAAATTTTTATTCAATATCCCTATTTTGTCCCAATCTGGTTTTTTTTTTCGAAAATTTTTTTTTTTTTTTTCGAAAACTTTTTTTCGAAATATTTTTTTTTTTTTTTAAATCTGTTTTTTTTTCGAAATCTGTTTTTTTTTTTTCGAAATCCCACCGCTGTCACCAAATGTGAGGGACGGGAGGTTAAAAATGATAATAGAAAGGGGATGAATTTATCCTTTTCCTTTCAACTTTACCACTTCCACAAGGCCTCGTCGGAACACAATGTCTCAACGAGAGTAAGAGAGAAGATTTATTATCGCTCAAAATAATCAACAATTTACACTTCTTCTTACTCTTTCACCAAAATTTTAATCAACCCACAAAGGACCCAAATAGCAATTTCTTTGTTTGTGCGTAACTGGTTTTAGGATTTGCAGCCAGAAAATGCTATGGAATCCTCTTTAAATGGGATGAGATTTTAGCCCTTGCTCCGCCACACATATAATTTTCGGGATTAACGAAAAAAAATTACATTCTTTCTTTTAAGAACACCCTTGAATCGAAAATAAAGAGAAAATCTACATAAATAAATATTATATTAAACATAACTAAATAAAGGCGAACATAATTATACAAGTTTAACTTAGAATAGGTACTCACATTCTTAGTTCACAACACAAACTAAATTACAAGAAATTACATACTGTTATGACAACTGATTATGATCTCCGATTATGATCTTCGATTATGATCTCGATTATGCAGATCGCGGGGTTTTTATACAAAATGTAGGTACGATCAGTTCCGAATTCTATCGACGCCGAAAACGTACGACAGATAACGAAATGATTGACATCCGTTCCCACGCGCTCAAGGTTTTAGCACCTGCGTCGCGTGTCGAGGTCACATCTGCAGGCGCCGCCGAGATGCATTTTTTTCTTATCTCAAGTTTGCGAAATAAATCCAATGCATGAATTTACTTGCATCTTGTCACAATATATTCTAAATAAATAACAATTACAAATTGATTTTGACAATTTTAAAAGTGATTATCTAATATACAGCACTCTAGTCAAATTACACAAATCTCACAACTTACACAAATATGAAATTTAAATACAAATTCAGATCACTATAGAACAATATATGGGAGACAATAAAACAGATTCAAAATAATTTTACAATAAGAAAAACAGCATCTCATAATTAAATTAAGCAAATGTTAGTTTACAAAACATTAAAACAGGCAAAATAATAAAATCAAACGATACTTTCTCACCCTTAGACCATCGCAGCAGGTACAAAGAGTCTGACGGAATTCAACACTCACTTCGATTATGGAGACGTCGATGAACACATATTCACTAGCAATGTCTTGTTTCTACAAGGTTCGGGGGCCTTATATATTGCAAGGAGAATGGAAAAACCCTATGACTCATCTGTTCTTCCCGATGAATCATCTCGGTAGTTTGCTTGCATTTCTGCAACCTTGAGTGAGTCATCCTTATATGAGTCATTCTCTTTGACATTTACCTTAGTGAACACGTGCGTATGAGTCATACATTACATAAAACACAGATGTGCTCTACGTTGGTGGTCTAAAAGGTCAGCTCTGACTCATATCGGTGAAAACGTTTGTTTATATATATATATATATATATATATATATTTTTATGGGTATGATTTATCGACTTGAACTTACGTACTGAATTTACATAATTATGAAATGCTCGATTTCTTACAACATCAACACCAGAGCTGGGCATTAATTGAATTAAAATGCTTGAAAAAGTAATTGAAGCGTTTTCATTAATTGAATTAAAATATTTCAAATACTTTTCACAACTGGTCCTGATAATTGTTATTTCAATTACTTTATTGAAATGCTTGGTATTTGAAATAATTTTATGTTATTTCAATTAATTTTCACTATTTGAAATACTTTTGAGTAATTGAATCACTTTTGAGTAATTGAATTACTTTTTAGTATGTAATTGAATTACTTTTGAGTAATTGAATTGCTTTTAAGTACTTCAATTACATTGAACAAAAAATAAAACATATTCATTGATTTATCAGAAAATCAAAACAGAAGAACCGGTCAGAAAGGTTAAATAACGTCAATATTGAAAAAAATAATAATTCAAAGTAATTCAATTACTTTAGAGTAGTTCAATTACTTCAGACCACTTTAGACTTTACTTTAGTCAATTATTTTGACTGCTTGAATTATCATTTGAATTACTTTAGAGTAATTCAATTACTCTAAAGCAATTGAATTAGTCTAAGTAATTGAAATACTCTAAACTAATTCAGTAATTCAAATAATTCAAGTAATTCAAATAATAATTCAAGCAGTCAAAGTAATTGAAATACTCTAAAGTAATTCAATTAGTAATTGCTCTGCAGCTTCAAATACTTTTCTTTTTAATTGGTAATTGCCAATACTTTGTATATCAAGAGAAGAAGATAATTGATAATTGCCAATACTTTTCAAAGTAATTGAAGCTTGTTATTTGAATTACTTTTTTTAAGTAAGTTGCCCAGCTCTGATCAACACCATCAGTCGAGTCAAGTCTGACACCAAATGAACCCTGTTCCTCCAGTCCGATATCTAATCAACAGTCGGAAGAAACTGTTTTGCTGTCAAAACCTGAACCTTCTAATAGACAATCAGCACGGAAACATTTCTCTCCAAGACGATTGGAAATCTAAGGTGTACATTTCGCAGTCCTCATCTTCGTGAAGGAGATGTTAAGGTTTTAGTAGTTTGAAATCGTTATCTATTTAAAAAAAAGACAGTCTGGTGTATGTTTAAAAAAATAAATACACAGAATTTTTTAATACAAAACTTGTGTTACTGCTTCAAAAGAATTCGAAGGCATTCACCATGTAAGCGAACATATTAGGACTCGACACAAACTAAAACTGAAAAAACTTTTAATTCATCCGACGGTGAAATCATTAACACAGCTGAGGCTGAACCCTCGACCTATAACATTTACTTTATTTACGAAGGATCTAGGAAAGTTCCTCGATTACAATTCACCGACAACAATTCATCGACAACAGTTCATTGATTCACAATTCACCGTTTGTACAATTCACTGAATGGTAATTCACCGTCTCCACAATTTATCGTTTTTGTCGAAACGCACAGTTTTCGTTTATATTTTGTACGGTATACCGACACATCTTATTACATATTAGATATACCAAGAAATGTTAAATACAAAAGTTTTAGGGATTTACCCGAACCGCCAGAATTTACTAAAAACAAAAACAAATGACGATCGGAAACCTAACAAATGAGTATCAACTTTGTTATTTTAAATATTAGTTGTAAAGATATGTACATATGTCAATTCGCTCGTTCAAATTTTGTTAAAAATCACCACTATATATGTAATGACAACCTGTTGTCATTAACATTTTTAGCCGACCTAATAGATATCAATACGACAACGGTTAATACCCTGAAAAAAAAAACATCTTAGAGAAACTGACGATCGACTTAATTACGAATTAAATTCATGCTCAGTAATTGGCTCTTTAGCTGTTGAGCATTTCATTAATAATAATAAAATGGAATACTAAGTATATTTTCTCGAATTAAAAAAGATACTTTCCTCCTAATTCCAAAAATACCCAAGCAACACCATTTCCTTTATTAGATGGTTTATATACGACAATTAGGGATATTTTTGTTAATGGTATGTAAAATACCAAAAATATTCGCATTTTAATGGTGCTAGTTACCCTAGAATATAAGTGATACCTTAATTAAACGTTTTCATTAAAATGTGAATCTTAGGTCAAAAATCGGAACGAGATCCCGCGACCTAAACTGTTGCTTACTAAAACTGTAGTTCATATTATGTTAAAACCAAAGAACTTTCTTGTCCATTACAAATGATCACAAAATACCGCGTGATTTTTTAAATTTTTTATCAACTTTTGCCATGGAATTTGGACGGCAAGTCGTAGCTTTACTGTAAAAACAGCATAAAGGAGTGCAATGAGATACTTTTCACTTAAGCTAAGACATGCCGTCCAGGCCTCGTTGCAAGAGTTTAAAAAATCACTCGGTATATAATTACTACATATGATCGAATACTTTGTAAAATTGTATGTAGTTTGTCTATATTTGGTTTCATAATGTTTGCTATATTTAAGTTTGAAATTATTACAGTTTTGGTATATTTTGATAAATTTATTTTATATAGTACGTTTATTTGTCTTAGTTGTTAGTGTTTTGTCTTATAAAATGTCCCAGATCAGCAGTCTTTTAATTATAATTAACAGTTGTTACATAATATTTTTATTAATCAAAGTAATGTTCCATTTAAAATAACAAAGTTGATACACATTTATTAGGTGTCCGATCGTCATTTGTTTGTTTTTTTTTAGCAAATTCTGGCAATTCAGGTAAATCCCTAAAACTTTTGTATTTATAATTTTTTTGTATGTCTAATAAAAATGTGTAGGTACCGTTCAAAATATAAACACAAACCATATACATACATGTATTTGAAAGTGATGTAGTTATAAATTTAAGTAATAAAGAAGTAACACATACATTACACAAAAAAGGAACTTCTGACAGAAAGGTAGTGAAAAAACATATACAAAAGTAACACCGAATTTAATAGGATATATTATGGGCTATTCCTCTAATATAGTCCAATATATGGTCAAGATTATACTGACGAACAATATTCTTAATGCGTCGAGCACAATCTCTATATTTCTTTTTCGATGGTTGCGGTTCGATTCCGCTCACATACTGTTCTATTCGTACTTCATTCAAGCTCTGTTCTTTCTTTATTGAATTAATGAATTTCCAAATGTTAGGATGCATCGCTCCTATCTATTCTTCAAATCCTCGATGCCATCCTTCCACGGTGTTATTCGTTTTAGGGCGATCCTCCAAGATAGTATCATAAACAGTCCACATTTCATGGGAAAATTGTGGAGGTCGCCGCGTTCTCCTATTGGGACGCCCTATCCACGTATCTTCGAAGTAATCTATAACTTCTTGGGCCTCCGGAGGGAAAATATTATTATCGACTAGTGTTTCGAATACATCAACTACTGACTCTGATGGGACAAAAGCAATTGCGGACAGCATGCGCACATGAAGAGCAAAATTTGCATCAGTCTCATACCTTCGCTTCAACCCGTGATTTTGAATGCGGCGGAAAATGCACTGTGTGAAATGGAAAAAGCAGCCTTTTAGTTTTGCATTCGGAAATTCTGTCATAAACGCATTGCTCATCGCCTTTTCATAGTCCATTGTAACTGTCCGTGGTAAAATTAAAGGCTCCAAATTCTTCAGCGCTCGAAGAAGGCGTATGTAGGTCTCTTCTAATTTGTCAGGTAACAAGGCATAAACCAAAGGTATCGATCCATTTTCTTTCAACCCATGTACAGTATACAGTTGATGGAATAAAAATGGTACTGTTTTGAAGGTACCATCTGCATACCAATGGTCACTTCGCGCGAGCAGATGCAAATTTCTCTGAGTTTTCAGTATCCTTTTCTCTTCTGGCCCGGAATCATAGAGCAGAAATTGTTCTCCGTTGCAAGTTTTTGTGTATTCGCCCAGGAATTGAATATCTTGACGACGATTGGGCAGAGTTGGACCAGACACTCGCTGCTGACGAATATGGCGAATTGTTCTCTTCATCACATCTATAGTTGGAAGTCTGGGGGCTGCTGCTTGACTACACTGACCGGTTGCATCCGTAATTATGGCCTGCGGGGTGTCGTTAGTTGTTTTGGCAGCTGTTCGAATAGCCTGGTAAATTTTGGCCGCCTCCACTTCAGCTGCGTCAGCGACATGATTATGTTCCTTTGGAATTGTTATAATTTCGTCATTCACTGATGTCACCCTTACTTTACACTTTGTTTTTTGATAATTTTTACATTTCCAATATATTTTTTCATCACTTTGTTTTTCTTTAAAGAAAAGGTGCCCATCGAGGAGCAACTTTCGCTTTCCTTTTTCGGACAACACAAACTCAGGCATTTTTCAGAAACTATGATAATGGCTTGATCTCAAATACAAAATAAATTTTTTCAAAAACTGTCAATAAAAGTTTATATTTACATGACAACGCGAAGCGACTGTTTTACATCCAGAGTCTAAGCATCATGCGATCAATTGAATTTCAGATTAGAGTATGCTATGGATTAAGAGCAGGTGTCGTTACTTTATCATAAATCCAGAAATGTGCGTCTGAAGTCAGTATAATAGGTAACCTAAAATTTAATAAACAGGCAAAGAATTGTGAAATTATGAAAACAATTTGAGGTTTAAAAGCTTTAAAAACATAAAACTGGTAATAAAAATAAACAGTCAATTTATAAAAGATGCTGGAAATGTTCACCTTCTGCCTCCGGGCATTTTCTAATTTTCTGTTATTCTTTCCATTAGCACATTCAGATTATAAACGGGGGTTTTAAAAATTAAATTTTTTAGGTAGGACTAAAGAAAAAATCCAATGGTGTCAAGTTGCAGAATCTTGGAGGCCAAATTTTGGCAAGTTTTTACTAATTATCTTGTCATCGAAAAATTCACGTAATAAATCCAAAGTAGCCCTGTCAGAATAAGCTGTTGCTCCATCCTATTGAAAGTAGGTACCCTTTCTGAAGTTCGTCATTGTGTAATTCATTCGCAAAAGGAAGCAATATTTCGGTACCATATCTTTCACCTATTAATGTACCTTGAAAGAAAATTGGCTCTATCAGCTTCCTTCTGCTTAAACCTATCCAATGACTCCACTCCTTTGTTGTCTTGTAAAGACCATTTTGAAGTGATTTTAAAATAAACGTTCAAATTACATATTTTTTTAATATTTGCAAACATATGATGTGAGTTACGACGTGAATTACTTTTCATAGCCTACCCTAATCTGAAATTCAATTGATCGCATGTTATTTCCGGTCCTGCAATTTTTGATTATTTATTTGTATGGTCGCTACCACAATTAGGTAGTTGGTCAAAACGTACTAGATTTGATGCCAATATAATTGCATGATGAACTGTTGAATAACATTTACTAATGTCTGACCACAGTTTTCGAAAAAAATGTTGTTTGATACTCGATTGCGAAATGCTTTTACATTCTCAGATGGAAAAGAGTCATTTCAGAATCAAAAGTAACTATTACCATTCCATGCTTATACAGTGACCGCTAGATAAGTCGGTTTTTTTTTATTAAGTAGCAGTAGGAAGATGTTGGTATTCTATAAATACGTGGAATCATCTCAAACTAAAATTACACTGTGAAAGTTGGAACAATGCCCAAAAGTATACGGGGGAGATGCTAAAAATTATTATCGGAAAAAATATTATTAGAAAAGTCTTATATGGTGGTCAAATTATTAACAAACAACATTAATTTGTTGCGAAATGATAGAAGAGCTCTTCACGATAGAATCATATTGTGTATCGAACGAGAAGAGCGCCACACTGAAATGTAATTTTTTTTAAATTAATATTGTTTGTTAATAATTTGACTACCATACGACTTTTTCTAATAAATTTTTCCTGTATCTTTTAAAATAAAGCCAGTAAAATCACTTTAATCTTGTCCGAATTTCATTTTTAGCGCTTCCCCCGAATACCTTCGGAAATTGTTCCAACTTTCAGAGTGTAATTTTAGTTTGAGATGATGCCACGTATTTATAGAATACCAAAATCTTCCAACTGCTGCTAATAAAAAAAAAAACCATATGGCCCGACTTATCTGACGGTCACTGTATATGTTGAAGAAGAGATTAAATGACCTGGTAATTATAAATTACAAATGAGTTCTTATTCGTCTGCATAGCATTAGGATTAATAGCCATCAACTCAGTGGCGAATTATCTTTCTGTGAATTGCTATTCGATTAATTGTTATTTCGGTGAATTGCTATTGCGATGAATTGCGTTTCGGTGAACTGATGTCGGCGAATTGCTGTCGGTGAATTGTCGTCGGTAAATTTTCCGGATACGATTTACGAAAGCATAGCAGAATCAAAATTACAAAACAAATTAAGCATCACTTGTTACTTGCCGCAGAACTGCCAGATACGAAATAGTTGCCCTCACGATCTAAAACACCGACATTTCATTCTATTATCGGCAACCCAGCTATTTTCTTACTTACCCATAAAAATGAATTCAAAGTTAAAAATCCAAATTTGCCAATGGTAACTTGAATGGGCTTGCAAGCCATTTGATGCAGCATTTTGAAACTCGTCTTAAAATTCCTGTAGCATATGAACCATGGGGTGTCATACAAATCAAAAACGAACGCTTCAGCCTAACAACCAAAGTAAGAAATTGGGGAAAGTATGGTTAATTGGCGTACTTACTTTAGATGTTATAAAGCTGCCTAAGTAGCATGGGATGAGCATAGTTATACCTCCACCAATTAAATACAAGCTGGACAAGAATATAATCATTCCACCGTGCACCTAGGACAAAACTAGTAGATTTGATGAGGATTTTAAAGTCGTGTTTGCGTACCACGACGATGTTATACTCGAAGAATACCACCATAGCGATGCAAGCAACAAAGTACATCAAGTAACTTGGAGAAAAGTGTTCGTCCAAACGTTTACAAAATTTCACAAGTGACTGGTAAGACTGAATCAAATCGTTTAAATTTTTCAACAGATCAGAACTGAATTTCACTGAGCTCAGGACATTCCTGATGATGGTCGATTGAGCTACATCCAAATCACTTTGACCTCTAAAAAATAAAAATATCATATTTTTGTTTATTTAATCTGTTTGAAAGTCACCTGGAAAGTGAAGACTTGACTTCAGAATAGTGGGATTTAAACGCTAAAGTAGCGTTCAAATCGACGTTGTTGTTTAGCAAGGTTTTGTACACTACATGTTTAAATTCCCAACCTAAAACGAATCGATTGTATAATACGATTGGTCCAGTTGTACAATTCCAGCTTAAAGTGAGTCAAAGCTTAAACCTTTAACAGCGATTGTTGAAATAATAGATGTCAAGGGTTTAAGCTTCAGCTTAAATTTAGACTGGCATTGTACCATTGGGTCTAAGTGTAAGAAGTGTAATTGTAAGAAGTATAGACCAAAATCAATAAGAGAATAGGTACAGATCAGGACTTTGAGGAACACCCGTCAAAATTATCTAATTTAAAAAGTCTTCCTTATGTAACACACTCGTTAGTATATCCTAGACTGATGTAGGTATGTGTTTCAAAGTTCAAAAAACTTTAGCCAAAATTGCACTCCATTAAAAGGACCTCTATAATAGCTTAGGGGCAGCCAATTTACGACCAACTCAGCCTTGTATTTCTTTGATGAGTTGATAAAGCTACGTTGCTAAGATCTGAAAGCACTCGGATGATACTTCTAATTATGTCGATCTAATCTAAATAATCTAGGATCGTTTTATCCGATCAGACTAAGCTCAGATGAAAAAGCTAAATACTTCGAGTGGAAGTCTTTTGCGTGATAAAATGGCGGAAACAGAAAAGAAATCTGACTTGAACACAAATAAAATGAGTTCGGACTGGGTCGGTGTTCTTGTGCGCTCGGTCAACTTAGCTTAAAGAAGTATCAGGTCTGCTGTAGGAGTAAGCTGAAACCATTTAGCATCGTTATCACAAGACTTAAGAAAGTAATGGATACCAAATTCATTTGGATAGAAAACTTCGTTTTAACGTTAGACTGGCCTTCCTAGTCACTCGCTTATGGGCTAAGAAAATGGAAAGGTCTGTTAAGGTTTAAAAAATTATAAACCCAATTTTACCTAAAATCTGAAACTGCGCACTAGCCAAAATAAGACAGCCTGCAAAGAACATATCTATCGTCGTCATTAGCGTAGCTAATACCATCTGAATAAACATTTGGAAAAGTACCACCACTTCGTACCAAGGCGAAGTTCTCCAGTCAAATGGAAACCACAAAGGGAGACCGAGACTCCTAAAACATGATGCGTATAATCACAATAATTTTATTCTTAATATTCGAACCGTTCCGAAAAAAAATAATGGAAGCAAGACGAAGCATTGTGCAGTCAAATTTCCGTACCCGATCTACATTAAAGCGAACTTGTGTACGGGTTCCACGTGCTTCCGAAGGTCTTTCTCCACCAATCCAGTGTCTGTGTTATACTTAAACACGTCGTTTATATCTTTGACAATTTCGCTGGATACCTCATCGTGTAGAAGTAGATAAGTAAATCTGCACAAGGTACATACTCCGCCTCCTAAATTTAGAAGATCTCATTGCGATTTAAAATCGAAACTCCTAATTCTCACCTAGATACATGTAGTTCTTGACAGTGAGTTCAAAGTCGTCCCGGCCTTTCATCCACAAGTCAATAGCAGTCGATATGATTAAGAATATGAGGGTTAGGTATAGCATGAACCTCCAAAGTTTAAGGAGGAACTTCTTGTTGAAACTATCAGTTTCGATTTTGTATAAGCCACTAATAGTCATAAATATGACAATATAGTGGAGAAACTCAGGTTTAAACGTCATATTATAGCTACAGATGTGGAACTAATCTATAGCGGTGAGTCAATGTATTGAATGACGTACTATTTTTTATGTATATTAAAATATAATGAAGTATATTAGCTTCTATTAACAAAATATTAGTGAGTTGTATCATTGATTTGTTTTTCTTTCTTCCTCTACTCTTTCGGACTACTACACTAACGTGCACGTTTAATTCCGAAATAAATTAATGTTTCTGTCAACAAAGCTTTCTTCAATTTAATGGGGTCCTACTGCAGTGTAAGCATTACCTCAGCTTTCGAAGTTAACAATATCTTTATTTAAGTAACGATAACTTGTTGTCGTTCGCAACCTTAAAACACATTTTACCTACTTATCCCTAACCTGAAAATGATAACATGAAGTATATAATGGAAATTAAATATAGAGAGACTAAAATACGTAGGAAACAATATGGACGTCCAGCTTCACATCAACCTTAACATTCATATTTGCCAACTCTAATGAATACTATGTTCGTCCGGAAATAGCTATAGAAATGATCCAAATCCTTTTTTCCAGAAATTTTATTTCAAAATATAGGTAATAAAAGAAAATTTATCGTTCAAGTTAGGTTTATTGATTGTGATATCAATAACTGTTATCACATATTCAGCTTCAGATAAAAAATATGGCCAGGTACAACTTTTCCTCAATGATCACTCGTTACTTGACGGAGCACAGCTAAGTACGACACACTTGCCTTCATAATCTGAAACAACAACGTTGAAATTAATTAAAAAAATAACTTGCAATATAAGACCCACCCCAACGAACGTGTTTAAAGATAAGAACCCAAATTTTCCGATGGTAAACTGAATCGGTCTGCAAGAACTTTGATGTAGCATTTTGAAGTACGTCTTGAAATTACGATCGCACAAGTACCATGGGGAATCATAGATGTCGTGAATGAATTCTTCGGCCTGCAAACAAAATTTCAGTCTCTTTGTGTGTCACCTGATTTTCCAAATGCCACCTGAGAAGTCAGGAAATTCCCCAAGCAACATGGAAGGAACAACGTAAACGCGAGAGCAGATAAATACATGATGAAGAGCACCATGAGCATTAGGTCTTTAGTCTGAAATATTAAAGCTGACCAGAATTTTTTTTTTAATAAACGCTGTAATTTACCACGATTAGACTATATTCAATAAAAACAGCAGTGGTCACTAAAATAACGAAATATATTAGATAAGTAGGTGAAAAGAAGTCATCAAGGCGAACGCAAAGGTATACAAGCGACTGATAAAATTTAATGAGTTCCATCAGGTTCTTCGTTAGTTGGGTTTTGAATTCCACAGAATCGCCAAATTCCCTGTAAAAAGTAACATTTAATTTTGACTTGACGTTTTAAGTCAATGCCTTGATTACCCCAAAGGTGAAGCTTGAACATCGGACGTCTGTGATGTATACGTTAAAACGATGTCCAAATCAACTCCATTCCGCAAGAGCGTCTTGTGCACAACGTGTTTAACCTCCCAACCTAAAATATTGCAGATGCAGAAATTAAATGAACATAAAAGTATTCAAATTTTTACCTAGGAGTTGAAATTGGGCGCCCAATAAAATAAGACCGCTCGCAAAGAACGTGTCTGTGGCAACTATCACATTGGCCATAACTTGCTGAACGAACATCTGCATAAACACTGCCACCTCGTAATAAGGAGAATTTCTCCACTCAAACGGGTACCACATTGGTATGCTAAGAGTCCTAAAAGATTCCTTAAAAATGCGATATCTTAAGTGAGACTCGTACCTTTCCGAACTGGTTATCAAAGGAAGCAAGACGAAACAATGTCCCGCAAACGATGCATAACTTATAAACACAAACGTAAGTTTGTTTATGAGGTTTATGTATTTCCCCAAATCCTTCTCGGCAACTCCAGTCTCTGTTCTGTACTTGAACAAGCTTCGCATTTCCTTCACCATTTCAAAGGATGTGTCATCATATGCCACCAAATAAGTCATCCTGAGCCAGAAACATAAACCGCCGCCTTGAATTTCAGGATTTCCTTTATAAAATTCGCAGGCGCGGTTGATCTTTACTTACTCAGGTAAATATAGTTCCTAACCACGAGTTTGAAGTCGTTATGTTCTTTAGTCCATAAATCTACGAAGCTTGACATGGTCAAGAAAAATATGATCAAGTTCACCGTAACCCTCCAAAAGTTAAAAAGCAATCTTTTGATGGTACTTTCAGTTTCGATTTTGTATAAACCAGCGATGGTCATTAGTAGAACATTGTAGTGGAGGTAATTCATCGTTTCCTTTCTTTCTTTGTACTGTAATATTCGTTGATGAGGATCGAAAGCTATAACTTTAATTGTTTAATAATCATGTACATATTTAATGAAAAGAATATTTGATTAAGAAAATTGGATCTCTTCTAACCCCTTTCTTTCATTAATAACATAAGCGCGGGAAACGTACAGCTGAGTGTTTGATAATATAATACAACAATAAAGTATAAATATTGTTGTCTGACTCACTCAATCTTTTCATTTACAGCGTTTTTTCTCATCTCATCACACGGCAAAAAAGACCAGAAAGTCTATTATTAAACTTCATACTGTACTTCGAACTTCAAGCGAAATGTCGAAGCCTCTCACAAGATGTCAATTAATTTTCATAAAATTTAGTTTCTTTATATCCCATCTTTTTCATTCGCTTTCCAAAACTGATTTTGAACGTAAACGAACATGACATAAAAGTGCACCTAAATCCGTTCTTTAGTAATTATAAATGAACGGACAGTTGTAAAAAATGATTCAGTCGATAATTCGACCTCTTTCGGTACATTGACACTTTCCCAGAATGAATTTCCGGGGACATTTTGGATCGATTCTTGATAATCATTGTCCAATCATTTATAATTACATAATTTGTAATAAATATAGCGATCACCATTGGCAATAATAACAAGAATAAATTAGCTCTGCGAACATTTTACCTCAGATGTGTAGGAAGCTTTTATCTCAGGGAACTTCGACGTGTAACTTAAAACAATGTCCGAATCGACAGTTTTTTTGAATGGCGTCTTATGCAGAACGTGTTTGAATTCCCAACCGAAAATACTACTGAAGTCGATTATAAATAAACAAAAAAAATACTATTGTTATTAGAATTATTATCGAAGGGACGATCCCTTTAAAAAAGGTTTCTGTACTACGAGTTCTTGGCTTATTATGCCTCCAAACTTTCTAGACCCTAGGCAGTGTCGATGCCTCAAGCAATATTTTATTTTACAATAATTGTGGTTGGCCATAGTTACTACGAATGCCCATGTATACAAATTTGTTAAAAATTTTGTACACAGGGAGCAACCGATTTGGTTGAACAACTTAGCTTTGTGAAGTAGACAGCGAGTTATCAACTATTGGCATTCTACTAGGCTTTTCCCGAATAAATAACACTGTTGATTCTTAAATATAAGCCTCTTCTTCCAGAAGAATAATTTCGGAAATAAAAAACACCAATTGGTACTGTTAAATAATAACAAGGACAGTAATTGTAAAATGCAGAAAATAATAAGTTCATCCCTAAATGATTTTTATTAACAGGCACTATAACAGATTTAATTACACTTGTAGTTAAAGAATGTCAATAGACATCCAGTTTGAATTCTGTCTTCAAGAATCGTTCATTGTCTGACGAAGTACAGTCAAGTAAGACATGCCTGCTTGAAGCTAAACAAGATTCAACTCAACTAAAAAATAACTTATTAACCGATTTGAACCTACTCCAACAAACGTGCTCAAAGATAAAATTCCGAATTTTCCGATAGTAAATCGAATCGGCCTGCAAGCTCTTTGTTGGAACATTTGGAAATTTGTTCTGAACTTGTCATCGCACATATACCATGGCGAGTCATATAGTTCGTTCATGAATTCTTCGGTCTAAAAACGAAGAAAGAAGTTTGAATTGGCTTCCGGTTGGAACCGCGTCACGTTGACTTCTACTGCCGACGTTTCGTTCTTCATTGCAGAAGAACTTCTTCAGGGCTGCTGCTGCTGGTGGTGTTGCTGCTGCTTCGGGTTAGTCGTTGAGAGTCGTTGAGACTAACCCGAAGCAGCAGCAACACCAGCAGCAGCAGCAGCCCTGAAGAAGTTCGTCTGCAATGAAGAACGAAGCGTCGGCAGTAGAAGTCAACGTGACGCGGTTTCAACCGGAAGCCAATTCAAACATGGATGACGGCCGCGGAAGCCTTCAAGTTAAATTAACGAAGAAAGAAGTTAACTTTATTCATACATAAGACTTTCGCGAGTACCTGAGAAGTCAGAAAATTTCCAAAGTAACACGGTAAAAATATCATGAAAACATCGCCTGCTAGATACATGATGAATTCTGCCTTAAGAAGCAAGTCTTGTGACTGAAAAAAAAAATTAATTTAAGGTTTTAAGGGAGACTTAAGCAGTGTGCTTACCGTGATTAGATTATACCCAATGAAGACTGCAACGGCTAAATGTAATCCAAAAGTCAAAAAATATGTTGACGAAAAATGATCATTGAAACGCATGCACAGGTTTACAAGCAATCCATAAAATTCAATGAGTTCGTTTAAGTTCTTAACCAGCTCGGTTTTGAATTCTGTGGATTCGCAATATTTCCTAAAAACAAAACATCACTTTACTTTAACTGACATTTCAAGTGGAATCTTCAAGTACTCAAGAGGTGTAGCTTGTATTTCAGGGTACTTCGACATGTAACTCAAGACAATGTCCGAATCGACTGTTTTTTTTAATAACGTCTTATGCAGAACGTGCTTGAATTCCCAACCTAAAACACTACTGAAGTTGAATATAAATAAACCAAAAATTATTCAAATTTTTTGCCTAAAAATCGAAATTGGGCGCTCAGCAGTATAATACTGCTCGCAAAGAACGTGTCTGTTCCCATCACCGTAAGGGCAAGTATTTGATCAATAAACATCTCCAGAAACACTACCATTTCGTAATAAGGCGAAATTTTGCAGTCCAATATACACCATATCGGCATATTTAAAGTCCTAAATATTAAGTGTTAATCATACAAAATATATAGCATATCAATCAATACCTCGAATTCCTGTTAATGATCGAAGAAATCAGAACAAAACCGTGACCCAACAACGACGTGCAAAATACAGTCACTATCGTTATTTTATTTGTTAGATTTATATATATCCCCAAATCTTTTTCAACTAATCCAGTATCTGTTCTATACTTGAATAAACTACGCATTCCCTTCACTAAATCATAAGACGTATCCTCATATATAACCAGATATGTCATCTGGATCCAAGTAGTCAAACCAGCCACTTAAATTTCAATGAGAATTTCACAGAATAAGCAAACATACTGATTTGTCAATATTGATTATCCATAATTGGGAATATAATTATAAAGTTTCACCGGCTATCAGTTTCCAAACCGACAGATAAGTTAAAATATACAAAAATTAGGAAGTAGGTACTTTATTTCAACTTTACCGATTTTTGTTACTCACTGAAATAAATGTAGCTAATAACTGCGTACTTAAATTCATTGTTCCATAAATCTCTGGCGCTTGATATCATCAGAAAAAGCATCGTCAAATTCACTGTGAGCCTCCAAAAAGCAAAAAGAACTCTCTTGATGGGAGTATTGGTTTGTATTTTGTATATGCCGCCGATGGTCATCAGCAAAGTGTTGTAGTGGAGGCATTTCATCTTCTTATAACATCAGTGCCGTAAGTCAGGAATACTTCTGAAAACCATACACTAGCACTCTTAGTATTTTATTGTCTCAATATTTAATAAGCACTTCAAATTAGTAATATCGTCGAATTAATATATTTTTTTCTGTAACGATGAATGAGAATCTATAACTTTGATGTAAACACTTATAAATAATTGATTTCCAGCTTTTGAATACGTTTATTTTCTTCGTCTCTTAGAAATAAATAATCCTCTAAGCTAATAGTTGCATTAAATATTAAAATAACTAATTGCTACTGAACAGAATTACAGTTATTTATCAATGAATTATTAAGTATAGAAATAGCATCCAATATTAAAACTTTGAAGACGACATAACCTCTAAATTTGTTTACATTTTCCACAGCCAATAGCGTACCGTCACAGCGGGTCAATGTTTCTCATTCTTTCAGTATAAAATACACAACTGTGAGCCAATGGCATTAAATAAAAATCTCTTACCAATAATTTTATTCTGTGAAATCCAATGTGCGATTCTAAACGTAAGTAAAACCACTGAAAACGAACATTCAATTTCAATGTGTAAAACACATCCGACGCTGCTGACTTATTTACATTTCAACAAACGTTTACGAAACTGATAAATGATGCTACAAATAGCATAAGAATTAGTCATGACACAAGTTATCACATTAATTTTCCTTCAAAACTACTTATTAATACGCAAAGTGAACAATTATTCGACTCCGGCAAGTCAGCTGTTCACGAATGCGTTCATGATATGCCCCTCGACCAATCAGATGCTGTGTCTGATCAAAACAAAGTCACAGGTTATGCCGAATTCAACAATTTGTATATCACACTATTTCTATTTATCCGATTTCAATGTTATTTATATTACAAGTGGAATAGAGACATCATTATAATATGAGTGCCATGAGTTGTCCTGAGTTATCAGGATAAGAGCACGAATATTATAATGATGCACTATTCCACTTGTAATATACAACGTTTTATCTACGCCTACAACATGGTTTTTATTTTCGTGTTATTATTGTATTATTAATTGTCGGAAGCCATCAGTAAGCGAAAATCGCAATAGCCTGGTTATAGCGCAAATCCATAGCAACCGCATAATAATAACTAATAAATTTTTTCATTATATAACTAGTGTTATAATAAGTCTCATTATTCAACCCAAATGAGTTACATAATATAGCTATTAAGAAACAGACGTAGATAAAATATTTTATTTAAGCTTCCCCACCGAATATCATTGGCGCTTCAGGAACCCGAAAACACGAGCGACAGATTACAACTGTATTAGTATCTAGTATAATTTAGATAGTCGGCGAATTCTTTATTTTCTTTGTTATTATCATTGGTATTGTAACTCTGATTGATGAAATGGCCATAAAATGATGATTCTTACTTCCTTTTTGGTCATAATCAAATTGTCAATATCAAGTGACATTTTACGTTTGCCTAATTCAAAACCTGCTCCACAATGTTATGAAAAATTCAAAGGCTACGTGATGAACTTTCCAATTATTGAACTCTTGATAGGATTTTCTATGAGATAATTCATGTTACAATTGGTGTTCACGTTAATATTGTAATGATTTGCCGACACCAGCCGGCGTCAGACTGTCTCTTGCGTCACAGCCGTCCAGCCGACGCGCCTTGGGCGAGAATCTTTTGCAGACAGGTTAGAGAATTCCGGCGGCGGAATAAAACCAGACATTCTGGAACCATTCGCGAAAGTTCACGTACAAACAGCCCAGGCTTATATAAAAGCGGCAGCCGGTGAATGGGGGACAATCAGGGTTGGGCACGTATATTACATAATGTAATTTACACGCTTTTTACATGTAAAAAATTATGTATTTTACATAACTCATTTTGGTCATGACAAGTAAAATATGTAAAAAATACAAACTGAATTTTTAACATTTTTATTGTGTATTAATAATAATAAATTCACTCGTCCCTGTTGTCACAATCATTGTTATCATACAAAATGTGATTGTCTTTCATTCTTAGAGAATAATATATATGGACGAGTTACTTTAGGCATGTTTATAAATAAAAGCGAAAACTAAAAGCAACTAAACACAGCTGCACTTCTACGTTACGTAAACAGTACCGCACTAACACACTAACAATTTATGCGCATAACTTCACTGAAGCTGAATGCAACTGAACACAACTACGTAAACGGTAATAATACACTAACACTTTATGACCATAACCTCACTTTACAGTCTTTTTTACGTATTTTACATTTTTTACATATTTTACAATTTTTACAAGTAAAAAATCATTTTTACATGTAAAATGTAAAAAACATTGAAAACCGTGTAAAATCCCAACCCTGGGGACAATTCGGCATTGGACATTTCCGATTAAAGTCCGCTCGGCTGTTAAAATAATGTAAGAAATCGAGCATTTCATAATTATATAAATTCAGTACGTAAGTTCAAGTCGATAAATCATACCCATAAAAAATATATATATATATATATAAACAAACGTTTTCACCGATATGAGTCAGAGCTGACCTTTTAGACCACCAACGTAGAGCACATCTGTGTTTTATGTAATGTATTACTCATACGCACGTGTTCACTAAGGCAAATGTCAAAGAGAATGACTCATATAAGGATGACTCACTCAAGGTTGCAGAAATGCAAGCAAACTACCGAGATGATTCATCGGGAAGAACAGATGAGTCATCGGGTTTCCCCATTCTCCTTGCAATATACAGGGTGAGTTATTAAGCGCCCTTTCTTCCATAGCTCATTTATAGAACGAGATAGAATTTTTCTTCCACAAGGACATTCTACCTATTGAGCACTATAACCTAAAATTATTTTGGTACATACAGAGTGATACGTAAAGTAATGGCAGCATGTAGCAGGATTTTTTTTAATGGAACACCCTGTGTTTTTTCTTATAGAAAGACATAAAAATCGATCCTCTAAACAGTTGCGCATAAAATATTTATATTTATTTAACCAACTAAGGGTAAATTAATATTTTATTAAAAACGGTATGATTTTCAACTTCTCTTGAAATACTAACTGTAAACGTATTGTTTATCGTACGGCAATAAAAATCGGTAGTGTTATACATTAAAGAATAAGGAATAACCTAGACATAAATTCATTTAGTTTCATTTGTTTTTTCAAATGTTCAAGCCTGTGTAATTGTGAGAGTTTCAAACTGCCGTTATTCAATTTTTTTAAATGTAACCCCCCCTATCTCTTTTCACGAATAGATAGTGTTCATGGTCGTCTTCAATTTTGTTATGGGTTTTCTGTATCTAATCCTTACAGTTTTTTTGCTATAATAAATATTTTACATTTTTACTCTGAAATCAATATTAAAAAGTTATTTAATGTACCGTATTTTAATTTCTTTAAGACAACACCATAAAACAGATGGATAATATCAAGTTTACAGTTGATTACAGACTTATTACATTATAATCATCGTATTTTTGTTATAATACAGTTCTTTTATTTTGTTTTAATTAAGAATGCTTTAAAATTGATTCTAGGTAGTTCCCAAGCTTCAGTTGTCTTAACTAACATTTGATTTAATAAAATCGGAATACTTGAACAAAAGAAATTCGCCAATTTTCATTTATTCGTTAGATTAATAATTTATTATTTGTATATTTTTACAATAATTTTTACATTAAGGTAATTATTTACAAACACTGATGTTTTCTTTTGTTGTAAACCACATAGAATCAATTTTAAGACATTGTTAATTACAACAAAGTGAAAGAACTGTATTACAATAAAAATACGATAATTATAATGTAATAAGAGTCTGTAATCAATTGTAAACTTGATATTTTCCATCTGTTTTATGAAATAGAGGGCGCTGTCTTAAAGAAATTAAAATACGGTACGTTAAATAACTTTTTAATATTGGATTTTAGAGTAAAAATGACAAAATTTATTATAGCAAAAAAACCGTAAGGATTAGATGCAGAAAACCTATAACAGAATTGAAGAGGAACATGAATACTATCTACTCGTGAAAAGAGATAGGGGGGTTGCATTTAAAAAAATTGAATAACGGCAGTTTGAAAATCTGACAATTACACAGGCTTGAACACTTGAGAAAACAAATTAAACTAAATGAATTTATATCTGGGTTATTCCCTATACTTTAATTTATAACTCTACCTATTTTGATTGCTGTACGACAAACAATTCGTTTACAATCAGTATGTTAGGAGAAGTTGAAAATCGGATCGTTTTCAATAAAATAATAATTTACTCTTAATTGGTTAAATAAATATAAATATTTTATATACTGCTGTTTAGAGGTTCGAGTGTTATATCTTTCTATAGGAAAATACACAGGGTGTTACATTTAAAAAAAATCCTGCTATATGCTGCCATTATTTTACGTAACACTCTGTATGCATCAAAATAATTTTAGGTTATAGTACTCAATAGGTAGAATGTCCTTGTAAAATAAAAAAAAATCTATCTCGTAATATAAATGAGCTACGGAAGAAAGGGCGCTTAATAACTCACCCTGTATAAGGCCCCCGAACCTTGTAGAAACAAGACATTGCTAGTGAATATATGTTCATCGACATCTCCATAATCGAAGTGAGTGTTGAATTCCGTCAGTCTCTTTGTACCTGCTGCGATGGTCTAAGGGTGAGAAAGTATCGTTTGATTTTATTATTTTGCCTATGTTTTAATGTTTTGTAAACTAACATTTGCTTAATTTAATTATGAGATGCTGTTTTTCTTGTCGTAAAATTATTTTGAATCTGTTTTATGTTCTCCCATATATTGTTCTATAGTAATCTGAATTTGTATTTAAATTTCATATTTGTGTAAGTTGTGAGATCTAGTAAATTGACTAGAGTGCTGTATATTAGATAATCACTTTTAAAATTGTCAAAATCAATTTTTAATTGTTATTTATTTTGAATATATTGTGACAAGATGCAAGTAAATTCATGCATTGGATTTATTTCGCAAACTTGAGATAAGAAAAAAATGCATCTCGGCGGCGCCTACAGATATGACCTCGACACACGACGCAGGTGCTAAACCTTGAGCGCGTGGGAACGGATGTCAATCATTTCGTTATCTGTCGTACGTTTTCGGCGTCGATAGAATTCGGAACTGATCGTACCTACACTTTGTATAAAAACCCCGCGATCTGCATAAAAAAAGAGATCATAATCAGTTGTCATAACAGTATGTAATTTCTTGTAATTTAGTTTGTGTTGTGAACTAAGAATGTGAGTACCTATTCTAAGTTAAACTTGTATAATTATGTTCGCCTTTATTTAGTTATGTTTAATATAATATTTATTTATGTAGATTTTCTCTTTATTTTCAAGTCAAGGGTATTCTTAAAAGAAAGAATGTAATTTTTTCGTTAATCCCAAAAATTATATGTGTGGCGGGGCAAGGGCTAAAATCTCATCCCATTTAAAGAGGATTCCATAGCATTTTCTGGCTGCAAATCCAAAAACCAGTTACGCACAAACAAAGAAATTGCTATTTGGGTGCTTTGTGGGTTGATTAAAATTTTGGTGAAAGAGTAAGGAGAAGTGTAAATTGTTGATTATTTTGAGTGATAATAAATCTTCTCTCTTACTCTCGTTGAGACATAGTGTTCCGACGAGGCCTTGTAGAAGTGGTAAAGTTGAAAGGAAAAGGATAAATTCACCCCCTTTCTATTATCATCTTTAACCTCCCGTCCCTCACAATAAATTAGACATAAAGCTTGTATATAAATATTAGTGTTATAGTGTAAGTTTATAAATAAATTAGTTTGCTTTTAAATAAATTAGTTTATTAACTATATCGTGTTTTGTTCTTAAAATAAAAATTAATCGAATCCTTAAAATTGTAACAATATGATATTTAAGACCATTATTGGTTACAGAAATGGCACCTGTAACTTGGAGCACACTGTAAATTCTTCTGTTTTGTTGTTATTTTGCTATTCTTTTATTCTAGATAATTGAATTAGAGCATCCGTCTTCAAGTTACGACTTTGTAACACTTTACTTGAATCGTACTGTAGATCCATTATTTACTGAACGTTATTTATTACAGATAGTTAGTTGCTCATAAATTTTATTTATTTTAATTCGGACCCATAATTTTGTTTTTCGACGACCTATATACATATAATGAGCAATTTTACTACTAATTTGAGGGACTAATGTGGCTGTTTTACTCCCTTGGGGAAAAAGCGTGGCCAATTTAATATTCCGTTTGCCATCTATGACAATCGATGTTATTTTTTTGTTCACAAAATAAGAATCAAGTTGACAGTTAAAAATGATTTAAAAACTTTAAGCTTTTTCAATTTAAATCGTTGGGTCGTGTAAAAAATAGTACACCTCAGGAGTGACAGATTTTTCCCCTCAATGTTTGGCCTGACGTGGCTGGAATTTGCAGTGCTCCTCTGTCAGCCGTTCTCGGGTTCGTCGAAAGAATGGGAAGGCTTGAACTGTAGATTTTGGGAACGTGCAATGAGTACAAACTGTGGCCTAAGTGCATGTAAATTTTTAATTCACCTCTCTCACTAATTCAGAATCCAGAAACCTGAATAAGCAACACTGTTGATTTCTTAACTGTAGCCTTTTTCCAGAAGAATCATTTTGGAACAACAAATACACCGTTCGTTGTTGTTGAATAATAACAAGGACAGTAATTTTAAAATGTAAAAAATAATGAACTCATCATAAATCATTTTTATTATCAGGTACTACTACATAATTAATTACCCTCGTATCTGAGGAATATCAGTAGATAAGTAAATTAAATGTTTCAATTTTCACTTCAAGAATCGTTCGTTATCTGACGGAGTACAGCCAAGTAAGACATACCTGCCCTCATGATCTATAATGACATTCAATCAACTAAAAGATAATTTATTATTATTTGAGCATACCCCAACAAACGTGCTCAAAGATAAAATTCCGAATTTTCCGATTGTAAGTTGAATCGGTCTGCAAGCTCTGTGCTGCAACATCTTGAAATTCGTCCTGAAATTGTTATCAAACATATACCAAGGCGAGTCGTATAGTTCGTGTCTGAATTCCTCGGCCTAGAAACGAAGAAAGAAGTTAACTTTGGTCAATCATAAGATCTTCGCGAGTACTTGAGAAGTCAACAGATTTCCGAAGTAACATGGTATAAATATCGTGAACACAGCAGCTATTGAATACATAATGCATTCTGTCCTAAAAAATAAGTCATCAGTCTAAAAAAAAAAAAAATAGTTAAAGTGATGAGGGAAACTGGTAATGTATTTTACCGTGATTATATTGTATCCCATGAAGACAGCGTCGGCTAAAATTATTCCAATATTCGTAAAATTTCTCGGCGAAAAAAAATCATCGAAACGCGTGCACAGGTTCACAAGCGAACTATAAAACTCAATAAGCTCATTTAAGTTCTTCATCAGTTCGGTTTTGAATTCTGCGGAATCACAATATTTTCTAAAAGAAAAAGATTTTATTTTGACTGACATTTCAAGTTCAATCTTCAATTACCCCAGAGGTGTAGCTTGTATCTCAGGGAACATCGACGTGTAACTTAAAACAATGTCCGAATCGACAGTTTTTTTTAATGACGTCTTATGGAGAACGTGTTTTAATTCCCAACCTAAAATACTGCTGAAGTTGATTAGAAGCAAACAAAAAAATACTTAAGTTCTGTTGCCTAGAAATCCAAATTGGGCGCTGAGCAATATAATACTGCTCACAAAGAATGCGTCTGTTCCAATCATGGTAAGGGTATATATTTGATTAACTAACAACTCCAGAAACACTGCCATTTCGTAATAAGGCGAAGCTTTGCAGTTAATTATACATATCGGCATACTTAACTTCCTAAATATTAAGTTTTAATCATACAAAAATTATAACATATCGATCGCTACCTTGACTTCCTGTTAAAGATCAAATAAGTCAGAACGAAACTGTGACTCAATAACGATACACCAAATACAGACGCAAACGTTATTTTGTTTGTTAGATTTATATAAAACTTCAAATCTTTTTCTACTAAACCAGTCTCTGTTCTGTACTTGAATAAGCGACGCATTTCCTTCACTAAGACATAAGACTTATCGTCATATATAATCAAATATGTCATTTGGATCCAAGCAGCCGAACAAGCCACTTAAATTTCAATGAGAATTTCACAAAATAGATAATCTTACTGATGCGCGTTTCTCACTCAAATAAGCGTAGTCTACAGCTGCGGACTTAAATTCACTCTCCCATAAACTTTTAACAGTTGATTTAATCGCATAGAGCATAGTCAAATTCACTATGAGCCTCCAAAAAGTAAAAAGAACTCTCTTGACAGGATTACTGGTTTCTATTTTATATACACTGCCTATGGTCATCAGCAGAGTGTTGTAGTGAAGGCATTTCATTTTATTCAACAATGCAGCTGTAAGTCAGGGATACTACTGAAAACCAGACACCACCGCTCTTACTATTTTATATGTGCCTAAATCTTTAATGAGGGCTTAAATTTCATGATACTAACAAATTTTCAAACCTTTTGAAATATTCATTTTGCGCTACACCACCTGAATTGATAAATATTTTTCGGACTATTTGTGTTTGAACCAGATTTTGCTGAAGTGATTATAGCTTCAGTCGCAAAATTCCGCCCTCCACGTGCGTATGTATGTATTGTATATTTAATACAAGAATAAATGACAATTTCCTTTATTGGTCTAGAGCCAGACTGGACTTAATAATTGACAACATAAATATTTAATAACCGATTACAACTAAAATAATACATCCTCCAAATTCGGGGACACAATTTATTTAAGGAAAATGTAATTAATGTTTTACTATGCTTTTTTTTGTTGCTTAATTAATGATGACCAGTTGTTTGGCGCAAAACTGCTAAATATGACAAACTCGCCTGAAATTAATTTAGTAACAAATATCGTTCAGTCTACCTGTAAGGAAGATAAAAGTTTAAACTGGAAGCTCTTAGGTGTAACATTCTAAAATTAGTACTGAATTCACTATCGCATGCATACCATCGCGAGTCATAAAGCCCGTAGAATAAAATCGGCGAAGAGTCAAGAACTCAAGCAAGGGTTGAACAATGTGAACGCAGAACCACAACATCAGTCTGAAAGAATTAGGTATACAATCTACTTTGTAAGTTGCCGTTTTTATTTTAATACCACGTTGACTATATGTATGCTTCAGGAAAATCCTTGAAATGATTATGATGTATGTGAGATGAGTCGGCCAGAAAATGTCACTAAGGCGAGCACAGAAAAGAAAGTCAAAGGAAATTAAGTTTCAACTTTAAAGCCTCAAGCCTCTACTTTTCCCTTTGGATTTGATCTCGCAAAAAGCGGACGTAACTGTTAGTGTCAAAATAGTTTTTGCCATTTGATTTGTTTTTTTGACCGCTCAAATACGACGACCGACGCTATTCGCGTAGGCAGTTTGCCTGTATATCCCTAAGGCTGGGTTTCTCAGTCCTAATTTAATTTATTTATTGTTTGTTTATTTCCATAGGAACAATTGTTTTTATAATTACTACCATGGAAATAAACAGAAGTGTCAAGTTAAACTAGGACTGAGAAACCCAGTCTAAATCTTTTTCTACTAATCCAGTATCTGTCTGTACTTGAATAAACTACGTATTTCCTTCACTAGCGGCCGGTATTACCAACGTTTTAAGGGAACCTTAAATTTAATTCATTCGTGTTTAGAATGTGATTGATGTTATACAAACCAAGCAGAAATGTCACAATCTAAACACGACTTAAATTTAAGGTCTCCTTAAAACGTTGGTAATACCGGCCGTAATTCGTAAAACTTATCCTCATATACAACCAGATATGTCATTTAGGTCCAGGTAGCCAAACCAGCTACTTAAATTTCAATGAAAACTTCGCAAAATGTGCAATCTTACTGATTTGTTAATGTTGATTATCCATAATTAGGTATAAAATTGAAGTAAGGTATTTTATTTCGAGTGAAACGTCGAAGCCTCTTAAAAACAAGAAAGTACGAAGATTCGCTTTTTTTGATTCAGTTCGCGAATGACTCAACGCTACTTGGTACCAGTGATACGAATACGAATTGAATTTGGGATTCGTACCGTACGAATCCGAACAAGAATTCGTATCGTTGATACGAACCAAACCGTTCGCTATTGCGATGTAAATAGTAATGCAAAGTTTAAAGGCGATTTCGTTAATTCGATCGAAGCACTATTTTTCTCACTCTTACGTGCACTAAGTCTCTAAATGTTCTCTCTCACATTTCTACTCGAAGCGAATTATCAAAAACGTCTTAACCCATGAAGTACTAACGTTGCCATGCGGCATGTTGGTGAGGAAGACATCTGTTTTCATCGGTCAATGAAATTTCTTTTCTATATTGGTTTCTTTATTATTGGACTACATAATCCGAATTACAAGTGATGTCTCGCAATAAAAGTGTTTTGATATTACCGACAGTGCGAAAGATTGTTGTTCACCATGGATGTAAGATTTGTGTAAGTATTTTTTTAATGTTTATTTACCAATTTGTGATTGTTACGATCACAGTAGAGAATTAACTGGTATTGAATTAGCTATTGACTTGTTTTCCTTCGCTCTAGAAGAATTTTCCTCGTTTCTAAATGCTTCAAATTTCTCATGTTGCCAAATGGCAACGCCAGTCACACCAACCTAATATATCTGATTTTATCGTAGAGATGGACTATCTTTGGAAGAAGCGCTTCAATTCGCTTATGCGGAAGATCACAATGTTCGCAATATTTTCATTGAACCACCTGACCTCGGCGAAATAACGGATGCAGATTCAGGGGAAGAGGATGGCGGAGGGATGGTTGATCATTTATCAAAAAATCAACTTTCCGCTATTGCCCAAATGGAAATTTTTGATAATAAAATTACGCATTAAAACAGTACTGATTCAGATCATACGGGATTTGAAGATGATTCCTATCCACTTGATAATATAATGCCTGAACTTGCTGGAATTGTTGAAATTCCAAGAAATGAATATTTAGATGTACCCGTTGAGAAAGTTGACTATACCAAAATTCAGTGGATAGACGGAGATCTTCAAGAAACAAAGCAATCCTTTACATCGGAAAATTATGAGAATTTCAAGACCATGACACCCCTAGAAATATTCGAACTATTTTTTGACGACGAAATTATTCAATATATGATCTCAGAATTTATAAAGTACGCTTTATACAAAAATTGGCGGCATCCTCAAATAACAAAAGAAGACATGCATTGCTTTTTAACCATTCTCATCTTATCAGGATACAATTGGTTACCTGGTAAAAAATATTACTGGGATACACAGGGAGACATGGGCAACAAACTTGTTGCTAACGCAATGAGGCGAGATCCATTTCTCACAATATGGTGTGACATCCATCTTGCAGATAATACTCAAATAGATATTACTGATAAATATTATAAACTACGTCCCTTTATCCAGAAGCTACAAAAAAAGTTCACAGATTTCTACGTTCCTGAAAGAGATCTGAACTACGATGGTGAAATATTTTGGCAAACATTCCTGCAAACAATTTATAAAGGGCAAACCCATCAGGGTTGGGTATAAAATTTGGTGTCTCAATTCAAAAATCTTATAAATTGTAATCTTTATCAAGATAATGATCCAAAAGCAAACACTAAGTATCAGGAAGTATTTGGTTCCGCAACAGCACCGTTTATGACACTTATGAACGAAGTCCCAGATGGAAAAAGGAAACTGAAATATTGGCTATATTGTGACAATCTTTTCACCAGTTTTCGTTTGTTGAAATATATCAAACAGCTAGGATATAGTACAACGGGAACTATTAGGGATAACCGTATTCCAAAGAAGTGCCTTCTAATTTCAAAAAAAACAATGTCGAAGAAGTCTAGAGGGTTGATAATAATGTTGTGACTATGGCTTCAACCTCAGATGGAGTATTTCCAAAAGGAACGGTGCAACGTTATTCTCAAGCTGCAAAAAAAAATCATTCAAGTTCCGCGACCGTGCCTAATTGGCAAATATAACTGTTCAATGGGCGGCACCGACTTGATGGATGAGAATATTTCCCGATATAGAATTGGTTTGCGGTCCAAAAAATGGTGGTGGTGTTTATTCACCTGGTTTATAGATGCAACAATTCAGAACGCGTGGATTCTTCACAAAAAAGCGGGTAATACACTGACACAGTTGCAATTTAGAAGGGAAATTGTTATCAATTATTTGACGAAATTTCGAAATCCACAGCAGGACGACCTTCAACAAGTATATCTAGCCGATCATTTTGCAGGGTTTCCGACGACATCAGATTTGATAAATTTGGCCATTATTTGGTACCTGTTGATGACAATAAAAAAATAAGATGTGCAGGTGAAGGTTGCAAATCTATCATGCGAACCATGTGTAGCAAATGCCAAGTTGGAATGTGCATACATTGTAATTTGAAATTTCACACTAATATGTAATATATTCCATTTTCAATTATAAACAATTTACATATCCTGAAACATACACTATTTTTATTTCACTTTTTTTAATGAGGTAATAAATCTTCCTTTACTGTGTTGGAAAACCTAGCGTTGCCATATGGCAACTTGCGTTTATTATAAAAACAACGATTTTTGATAAATTCTGATTGCCCATTCTATAAAATTGAGTCGTTTTGAGCTAGTATCATATTGAACAATAACATATTAGATAAATTTATTAATTCCATCCTTCATGGGTTAAACTAAATCGCGAAAATTTTTGGAATTCTCGAGCAATCGCAGGATGCCGCGATTTAAATCTTTCAATCAAAACCGACTTGCAACAAAATTTTTACTAATTACAAGGTTAATACTATGACATACTGCGACTTTTGACTATGCAAGGGTGATTGAGGTTTTCTTCTGAAATTTTGCAGCAATCACCTTGACTAATTTATCGTTGGTGAGTTTTCTCTAAACCCAGTTTAAGTTTTGTTTTTAAAATGAATTCTATCGTTTAACAGTTCAATGTTCATCCATACGTAAACAATCTAGAAAATTTTTGAAACAGCAGGCTTTTAAGAATTCTATTTTGTTCTGAATTGAAAGACATTTACCAATACGCAATATGTCCTGCGATTGAGTTTTTTTTTTAATATTCCCTGGGGCCCAATTCTTGAAATCATTCGACATCATGTCGTATGCGACATGACGTTACAATGACGCAATTCTCGAACGATTTGTATAGTTTTGTATGAGAGTTTACGTCAAAGTGACGCAATTCCCAAACGATTTTTATACATAGTATATATATATATATATATATATATATATATATATATATATATATATATACATTTTTAATCCAAGTCGAGATCCGGATAAAACTTGGACAACCTGAGATCCCCCATAGGGAATTTATTTTTCAGAGTATATTTTACGTCAATAGCCTATAAATGGTGACTCAAAGCGTTACTGCCACAGAGGGGTAAAAAAATTCAGAGTATATTTTTCTGTGTTAAACATTGATTAACATGAGATCCGTTAGAAAAACATGCACAGACGAGATCCGTTAGTGTATAAAATGATATTTATGAGATTAGATGAGATCCTTCGGTGTTGCCAAATGTAACATAACCTTGAACTATGTATATTTCCGTGCGTTCACTCAATAGTTAATAAATTGCATGTATTTCCAGCTGTCAATGTGAATTTGTAAGCCCCAAATAAATTATTGCAAATATTTTTGGCTGTAGTGGAGCAAACTAATAGCATTTCTACGTTACTATCTAGTGAATAAAGTGGTTTTCGAGTCAATTGGAAGTGTCGTTTCATTAAAAAAAAAGATATCTTCAACTCTCAATGTGAATTTGTAAGCCCCAAATAAATTATTGCAAACGTTTTTAGCTATAGTGGAACAAACTAATGTCATTTTTACATTGCAATCTAGTGAACAAACACATTTTCGTATCAGTTGGAAGCTTCGTTAGATTTAAAAATATTAAAGAAAAATTACAGCTGTCAATGTGAACTTATAAGCCTCAAATAAATTATTGCAAATGTTTTTGGCTATAGCGGAGTAAACTAATATCATTTTTACATTATAATCTAGTGAATAAAGAGATTTTCATATCAATTGAAAGCCTAGAGTGTGAATTTATAAGCTCCAAATAAATTATTGCAATAGTTTTCGGCTATAATGGAGCAAACTAATAGGTTTGTTCCAGCAGCATTTTCTGACTAGTTCGGAACCATTAAAAACAGTTGCCCACCAAAGTAATGACCGATATTAACGGCGCCGTCAAATGTACAATTTTCATAACTGCATGCTTTTAACGGTTTCGAACTAGTGACGAACTGTTGCTGAAACAAACCTAATATCATTTTTATCTTGCTATCTAGTGAATAAAGTGGTTCTCGTGTGAATTGGAGGTTTCGTTATATTTAAAAAAGTCCAGCGGTTAAATGTGAATTTGTAAACTTTAAATAAGTGATTGCAAAATTGTTTTCTGTTATACCGGGTGTCCCACGCCATTTGTTCATCCTTCTAGAATTTTTATTTTTTAATCGATTTACATGAAATTTGGAAGGGATTAAATTAAAATTAATTTTAATTAAATTAAATGAATTTTGCAACATACTATTGAGCGCAGTAGAACTTCCGGTTTCGGCGGAAGTATTAAGTATTTGGTATCAGAGTACTCAACAAAAAAGAATTCTGTTGAGCTAGACTAAGAAACACATGAGTTTCCATTAAAAAATGGGTTACGACCTAATGAAAATTTCAAATGTTACAAAAATTTTAAAAATCAAAATATAATCAAATGAGTGATTTTCTCGACTTATTGATCGCAGCCTAACGAAAATACACGATTTCTAGCTTTCTAGATTGGAAAACAGTTTTTTTTTCGTTGTCATGGAAACTAAAATTGCCTGGTGATAATTATATTATCGGACTCGCAATGATCTACAAATTCCAAACATCGATGGCCCTCTGGAATAAGGACACAACTCAAAAACTGCTCTTTTTGAGATATTGCGCGTATTACACTCCTTTTGCAAGTATATTTTATGTGACAAAACGTCACTACGTTATTTACATACTGAACCGCTACACACCACACAAGTAGAAAAGTGTTAGCTTATTTCAGTGTAAAACGGTGTACTATATGAAATTTTTTAAATTGCTTCTCTAAAATTTAAGTTTTTGAGTTGTGCCATTATTCCAGAGGACCATCGACATGTAAAAATATACCTGTAAGGTGTTCTACTTAAAAAGTTGACATCACTTTCAGCGAAACCGGAAGATCTACTGTGCTCAAAAGTATGTCGGAACATTCATTTTTTGATTTAATTTATCCTTTCCAAATTTCATATAAGTCGATTAAAAAATAAAAGTTTTAGAAAGGTGAACACATGACGTAGGACACCTAGTGTTGTGAGGTAAAAACTATTATCATTTTTGCGTAAAAATGACATGAATAAAGAGGCTTTCGGGACAATTGGAAACCTCGATAGATTCAAAAAATCTGCTTTAGGTGTGAAGTTGTTAGCTTCAAATAAATGAGAAGCGTTCTAGCAAAACAGGACATATCCATCTTTGACTGAACACCAATATTACATTTAAGAATTATAATTTGTCAAGTTTTTATTGAATATCCTAACTTTCTAAGCATTTCAAATAGCGCATGATCAATTTGAATTGCTTACATCTACATATTTTATTGAAACCACTAAATTCTTGACTCTTAACCACTAAAATTCCATTTTTCATATAAAATGGACATGTCCTGTTTTCTAGAACGCTCCACAAATTAATGCTAATGTTTTTTGCTATATTCGAATAACTACTACAATTTTTACATAACAATAAAGTGTAAATTTATTTGAGGTGTGCAAATTCAAATTTGACAGCTAGTTTTTCTTTTTTAATCTAACGATACTTCCAATTGACACAAGAGACTCTTTATTTACTTTATTGTTATGCAAAAATGATGATAGTTTACCCCACTGTAACAGAAAACATTTGAAATAATTTATTTGAGGTTTACAGATTCGCATTCGACAGTTGTTTTTTCTTTTTAATATAACGAAACTTCCCACCTTTCTTCTCACTGACACGAGAACCTTCATTATGTAAAAGTAACAGTTATTTATTGTATAAGTGTTTTAGATAGCATTTTATTAATAAATAAAAGTCCAATTATAATGTGATAGTGGATAAAAAAAATTCCCTACTGTAGCAGAAAACATTCACAATAACTTACGTGAAGTTTACAATTCCACATTTGACAGTTGGAGATTTTTTTAATCTAACGAAATTGACACAAAAGCCTTTTTATTCACTTCATTGTAAAATAATTTATTTCAGGCTTACAGATTAACATTATTTTGACAACTTGTTTTTTTTTTTATTCATTTAACGAAACTTTACATTGACACTAAAACCTCTTTATTCATTTCATTGTTATGTAATAGTATATTACATAACGAGAGTTGTAAATAGCAAATTACGCACAGTGGAAAAGTTGCGCATGAGCCGAATCGCAGCGGCGAATGCAAGTAATTCCACAAGTGCGTAATTACTTTACAACTCGAGTTTTGTACTATAGTTTATCTACGACCACAAAAATTACCTTATTATTCAAGTTCAAAATAATCGGCAATGACATTTGCAATTTCGACGACTGTCAATCTAATGTGATGCGGCTACGTAGATCTAACTACAAATGTGCGTAAAGTAGGTGCGTTGTGCGTTTTTTTTACTTTACGCACGACGTTTGTAAATACCCGCTTACTTAATTTATGTGTCGTGCGTAATTCGTCATTTACAGTAGTGGTCGTAGGTAACAGTTTACCCCACTGTAACAGAAAACATTTGCAATGATTTATCTGAGACTTGCAGATTGACATTTGGCAGTTGTTTTTTTTAAGATAACGAAACTTTCTATTGACACGAAAGCCTTCATGTAAAAATTAAAAAAATACCTCACTGTGGCAGAAAACGCAATAATTCATTTGAAGTTTACAAATTCACTTTTCACAGTTGGAAATTTTTTTTAATCAAACGAGATTGACACGAAAGCCTTTTTCTTCACTTCATTGTAAAATAATTTATTTCAGGCTTACAGATTTACATTATTTTGACAACTTGTTTTTTTTTTTTTTCATTTAAGGAAACTTTTCATTGACACTAAAACCTCTTTATTCACTTCATTGTTATGTAAAAATGTTATAGTTTACCCCACTGTAACAGAAAACAGTTGCAATAGTTTATTTGGGGCTTAGAGATTCACATTTGACTGTTTTTTTTTAATATTACGAAATTTCCCATCGACAGGAAAGCCTTCATTGTTAATATAAAAATTACCCCCCTGTAGCAGATAACAGTTGCAATAATTTATTTGAAATTTACAAATTCACATTTGATAGATGGTATTATTTTTATTGTAACGAAACTGAAAGTCTCTACTCACTTTATTGCTGTGTAAAATCGATAATATTTTATTGTAAACTATTTAAATTAAAATGTACTGCTATCAGATAGTGATTATAACTTTCTCTAGACGGTATTTTGCAATGTCGAATCAAGCAAACTGCAATTCCTAAAAGACTCAGAAAGAGTTTCGTTTTAAATCTCATAATGAATTGAAGTAATTGTAAAGTTTACGAAAAGCTCACATAATCATTATTAAGTAGAAGAATAGAGTTATAAACGTTTCACGTGACGATTTTTAAGCTGTGCGTTAAAAGATTATAAATAAATTGTTCTATACAATTTCCTCGAATAAGAGTCCAGTTTAATTAAAAACGTATAATTTTTTCATGTTAGAAATTTTATTGTAAAGTAGAGCTCCGCTATGTTGCCAGATTGTCGGATCTCACTTAGGTTAGAAACTATGTACGTGTATACTTGGCTCACATGCGCCCTCTGCATAACTAATTGTGAACTACTGGTGTATAAAACTGCAAAGAAATCGGCAAAACGAGATCCGGTATAAAATTTGAATTTGAGCTCTTTAGTACCAACAAAGTGGGTTATGACCCGATATACACGCTAAGAAAGGTGAGATCCGATTTCGGATCTCGCCTTTCCAAAAGGATCTCATCTTGTCCAACTTTTATCGCGAAATGATCTCAGGTTTCCTCTTTTTAAATCTATATATATATATATATATATACATGTAGTTTTGCATGAGAGTCTACGTCATTTTGATGTCATGTCGCATACGACATTTGTCGAGTGATTTCAAGAATTGGGTCCCTGCTCCACAATGTTATGAAAAATTCAAAGGCCACTTGATGAACTTTTCAATTATTGAACACTTGATATTTTCTATCAGATAATTCATGTTACAATTGGTGTTCACATTAACATAACAAGATCATGAAGATTATTTGTTACAGAAATGGCACCTGCAGCATTTAACTTGGAGCACACTCTAAATTCTTAAGACAATTGTCTTCTTCTTGTCCTAAAGTCTTGTTGTTAGTGTACTATTCTTTTTTATTCATTTAGAATGTAAAGGAACGATATCCTAGTTAATTAAATTAGAGAATCTGTCTTCAAGTTACGACTTTGTAACATTTTACTTGAACCATACTGTAGATCCATTATTTATTACAGATAGTTAATTGCTCATAAATCTCATTTACTTTTTTTTTCGGGCGGTTGATTGTCGAAAACGTTGCCTTTGTTTGTACAAATACAATGTAAAATTTATTGTATTCACGAAAGCATAGCAAAATTAAAATTACAAATCAAATCAAGACTTGTTACCTGTCGGAGAACTGCCGGATAAGAAATAGTTGCTCTCGCAATCTAAAACAGCGACATCTCGTTTTATTATAAATAATCCTGTTTTTTCCTTACTTAGGCCCGGTTTTTCGATCTCAGTTAAACTTTAAACTTTAGTTTAATCTCATTGCTTCTACAGGAATAAACTGAAGTTTAAAGTTAAACTGAGATCGAGAAACCGGGCCTTACCCATAAAAGTGAATTCAAAGGTAAATATCCAAATTTGCAATGGTGCAAAGGGACTTGCAAGCCATTTGATGCAGCATTTTAAAATTCGTTTTAAAATTTTAGTCCCTAATTTGAGGGAGTAATGTGGTAGTTTTACTCCCCTGGGCAAAAAATTTAATATTCCGTTTGTCATTTATCAGAATCGATTTGATTTTTATGTTCACAAAATAAGAATTAAGTTGACAGTTAAAAATGATTTAAAAACTTTAAGCTTTATTATTATTATTAATTAAATGGGTCGTGCAAAAAATATAGTATATACACCTCAGGAGTGAATGAATTTTCTCCTCAGCGTCTGGTCTGACATGGACGGAATTCGCTGTGCTCCTCTGTCAGCTCTGTTCTCGGGTTCGTCGAAAGAGTGAGAAGGCTTGAACTGTAGATTATGAGGAATGTACAATGGGTCCAAACTGTAGCCTAAGTGCATGTAAATTTTCAATTCACCCCACTCACTGATCCAGAATCCAGAAACATGAATAAGTAACACTGTTGATTCTTAAATGTAGCTTTTTTCCGGAAGAATAATTTCGGAACAACAAATACACCGTTCGTTATTGTTGGATAATAACAAGGACAGTAATTTTAAAATGTAAAAAATAATGAACTCATCATAGATCATTTTTATTATCAGGTACTACTACATACTTAATTACCCTCGTATCTAAGGAATATGAGTAGATAAGTAATTTCAATTTTCGCTTCAAGAATCGTTCGTTATCTGACGGAGTACAGCCAAGTAAGACATACCTGCCCTCATGATCTATAATGACATTCAATCAACTAAAAAATAATTTATTATTATTTAAGCATACCCCAACAAACGTGCTTAAAGATAAAATTCCGAATTTTCCGATTGTAAGTTAAATCGGTCTGCAAGCTCTGTGCTGCAACATCTTGAAATTCGTCCTGAAATTGTTATCAAAAATATACCAAGGCGAGTCGTAAAGTTCGTGTCTGAATTCCTCGGCCTAGAAACGAAGAAAGAAGTTAACTTTGGTCAATCATAAGATCTTCGCGAGTACTTGAGAAGTCAACAGATTTCCGAAGTAACATGGTATAAATATCGTGAACAGAACAGTTATTGAATACATAATGCATTCTGTCCTAAAAAATAAGTCATCTGTCTAAAAACAAAAAAAAATAGTTAAAGTGATAAGGGAAACTAAACTAGTGATGTATTTTACCGTGATTATATTGTATCCCATGAAGACAGCATCGGCTAAAAGTATTCCAATATTCGTAAAATTTCTGGGCGAAAAAAAATCATCGAAACGCGTGCACAGGTTCACAAGCGAACCATAAAACTCGATAAGCTCATTTAAGTTCTTCAACAGTTCGGTTTTGAATTCTGTGGAATCACAGTATTTCCTAAAAGAAAAAAAACATTTTATTTTGACTGATATTTCAAGTTTACATAATATTCAAGTACCCAAGAGGTGTAGCTTGTATCTCAGGGGACATCGACGTGTAACTTAAAACAATGTCCGAATCGACAATTTTTTTTAATGACGTCTTATACAGAATGTGTTTTAATTCCCAACCTAAAATACTACTGAAGTCGATTATAAGTAAACAAAAAATACTTAAATTCTTTTGCCTAGAAATCGAAATTGGGCGCTCAGCAATATAATACTGCTCGCAAAGAATGCGTCTGTTCCAATCATGGTAAGGGTATATATTTGATTAACTAACAACTCCACAAACACTGCTATTTCGTAATAAGGTGAAATTTTGCAGTTAATTATACACCATATCGGCATACTTGACTTCCTATATAATAAGTTTTAATCATACAAAAATTATAACATATCGATCGCTACCTTGACTTCCTGTTAAAGATCAAATAAGTCAGAACGAAACTGTGACTCAATAACGATACACCAAATACAGACGCCAACGTTATTTTGTTTGTTAGATTTATATAAAACCCCAAATCTTTTTCTACTAAACCAGTATCAGTTCTGTACTTGAATAAACTACGCATTTCCTTCACTAAGTCATAAGACTCATCGTCATATATAACCAGATATGTCATTTGGATCCAAGCAGCCGAACAAGCCACTTAAATTTCAATGATAATTTCACAAAATAGACAATCGATCTGATGTGCGTTACTCACTCAAATAAGCGTAGTTTATAACTGCGGTCTTAAAGTCACTCTCCCGTAAACTTTTAATGGCTGATATAATCGCATAGAGTATAATCAAATTCACTATGAGCTTCCAAAAAGCAAAAAGGACTCTCTTGATTGGATTACTGGTTTCTATTTTATATACACTGCCTATGGTCATCAGCAGAGTGTTGTAGTGAAGGCATTTCATTTTATAATTACATCAGTGCTGCTGTAAGTCAGGAATAGCACTGAAAACAATACACCATTCCTCTTAGTATTTATATGTATCCACATATTTAATGAGCGCTTAAATTTCGTGATATTGACAAATTTTCAAACTTATTAAAATATTCATTTTGCGGTACACCACCTGAAGAGGTAAATATTTGTTGGACTCTTTTTGTATTTGACTCCATGTGCGTGCGTGTATGTATTTTATGTATTGACAATTTTCTTTATTGGTCTAGACTAAGCTAGACTAGACTTAATAATTGATAACATAAATATCTAATAACCGATTTACAACTAAGATAATACATCCTCCAAATTCTCGAACACAATTTATTTAAGGAAAACGTACCTAATTAATATTTCACAATGTTTTTCTCTGATGACCAGTTATCTGTGCTAAATAGAACAAACTCGCCTGAAATTAAATTAGTAATAGATATCGTTCAGTCTACCTGTAAGGAAAAGTTCAAACTTGAACCTCTTAGGTGCAACTTTCTAAAATTAGTACTGAATTCACTGTGGCATACCATACCATCGTGAGTCATAGAGATCGTAGAATAAAATCAGCAACGAGTTTTACTTTGAGATTTCTCTCGTGAAGTACTTACCCAAGAACTCAAGGTGTCCCGAAAAAGCAGAACCACATCATCAGTCTGAAAGAACTAGGTATAATAGCTATTTTGTAAACTTTTTTAATACCATGTTGACTGTAGGTATGAATACTTCAGAAAGACCCTTGAATTATGTGAGATGAGTCGGCCAGAAAAAATCATTAAGGCGAGCGCAGAAAAAAAAAACAAAGAAAACTAAGTTTCAACTTTGAAGCCCCAACTTTTGCCCCTTGAATTTGATCTTGGAAAAGCGGACATGACTGTTAGTGTCAAAAATCAACGTCGTTCTTCTAAATTGTTTTTGAAGGTTCCATCCTAAAGGATTAAGGATGCTGGAAATTGCCCTCAATCTCAAGTTTTACCCAGCAGTTTGAACTGAAGACTGGTTAAGTAGAGACGACCTGCCTTGGTTTCTTGCATTGATTGAGGTATTGAAAGGTAAGAATTTAGTGATAAACCGTGGAGGTTTAAGTAACTTTCTGAAAAGACTCGGTTAAAATAAGAAATAGTTGGTATAGTAGTGAGATCTTGCACTTTCGGTGAAAACCCGAGAGAAAAATAACTTTTGGAAAGGCTGGTATATATAAGAAATCCAAACATGAAAGCTCAGAAGTTGTAAAACTTTTATTGTATTTAAGTCACGTTATTATTATTTTTACAAAAGTGTAACGACTAACGAGAAGCAGCTGCAACGTCACCAGCAGCAACAGCTCCCCTAAGGAAGTTCTTCTGCAATGAAGGACGAAACGTCGGCAGTAGAAGAAGTCAACGTGACGCGGTTCCAACCTGAAGCCAATTCAATCCTGTGATAAACATCGTTTATATCTCATTCTCGTGAAGGATAAATCCTTAAATATTCGTAATTGTATTGCTTTCTATTTACATAGTGCTTAAGTTATAAGTTATAATTTTGTGAATACAATATTTAAAATATTTCGCTACTCGTTATGCCACGTCGCATGTTACAGTTGAAAAAACTGTTCAAAATCGCGCTCATTTCCTCTTTTATAATCTGACCCCGTCGTGGTCCAATCTTTGAGAGCCAACGGGAACTTACTAGAATTCTGGTTAAATTATTGAAGTATGTCAAATCATACCTCTCTGTTTTGGGGGCGACCAATTGACTAGAGTGAAACCTGTTGTCTTCAATCTTCACCAATTTAATGAAATGTTTGCGTAAATTTAGGTACTTTTTTCTATACCATTAATTTTGGACATTCCCATCCCTTTTTCGGATTAATCAATTTTATTTGTTTCAATTGTCTTTTTTTCCCTTCAGAGTAAATTGTCAAATATTTTATTTAGATCGAATACCCTCAAGGATTTTAAACGTTTTTCAGTACATACAGTCAATGGGGAAATATATTTTAGAATAAAGCATTCTTGAATATTCAAAATTTATTGTTCGCTAGTCAAAATGATGGTACTGGCAAAGAACATGTCCGCGCCAAGTGACATAATAATCAAAGCTTCTTCTTGTACAAACATTTGCACGAGCATCGCCATTTCGTAATTGGGAGAAAGGCTCCAATCGAAAGGAAACCACATGGGATGAGTCAGTTCTCTAAAAGTCAGTGACTAATTTTCAATTTCCGTGGAAATTTTTACCTATCTCTCTTAAATATTGCAGCAATCAATATGACGCATTGACCCAGCAACGATCCATAAACCATCCAAAAAAGTAAACTAATTTAATTACGAAACACAATAATGCTTCTGTTGCTACGCTAGTCGTGAAGCAGAGTGTTGGCATTACCTCAACAAAGAAACAACTTTCGAAGTTAACAATATCTTTACTGATCAAATTTAAACTCACCCCCTACATAATATATGCTAACCTTAACAGAATTATTGTCAAATAAATTAAGAATTGGCTGTTAACTATCGCAAAACTGCGACGTAAGAAATGCTAACTCTTATAATCTGAAGCAACATCTCGTTATCATCCACAACTTTAAAACACATCTTTCCTACTTACTGCTACGTACGAATTCAAAGTTAAATATCCAAATTTGCCAATGGTGAAGTAAATGGGTCTGCAAGCACTGTGATGCACCATTTTGAAATTCACCTGGAAATTCCTATCGCATATGAACCAAGGTGTATCATACAAGTCATAAAGGAACTGTTCCACCTAAAAACGAAAGCAAAACATTGAGATGATATAACTTAATTGACGTACCTACTTGAGACGTCATGAGATTGGTAAAGTACCACGGAATAAGCATAGTCACCAAAGCAGCTGACAAATTACGTGCAGGATAATATTATAGTTTCAGTATCTCTCACCTAAAGGGGAAACAAAAAAAAGTCTGTTACTGGGTTACAAAATCACTTTTGCCTACCGCGATGAGGTTATACTCGATGAATACCATCGTCAAAATCATACCGACAAAGTGCAAAAGGTAAGTTGGCGAAAATAGCTCATCTAATCGTTTGCATAATTTTAATCAGTTCATTCAAGTTTTCCAGAAGATCAGATTGGAATTGTGACGTATTCATTATATTCCTAATGAAGATCAACTGAGCTTTATTCAAATCACTTGGGCTCCTAAGACCAAAGAAACGTTAAATTTATGAAAGCTAAATTTAATAATTACCTATGAGGCGAAGGCTTTATGTCACTGTATTGAGATTTGAACGCCAAAACAGTGTCCAAACCAACGTTGTTGTGCAGCAACGTCTTATACACCACGTGCTTAAATTTCCAGCCTTAAACAAATGCATGAAATTAATTTTAAAAAGTCGAAATGATCCTATAGCTTATGTAGTATGTCATCAGAATCTGTTCTATTCCTTTTAATTTATGGTTAATTTGGCGAGGCAAAAAGTGCTTGAAAAACGAATCTTTAATAAGTGCTTCCTCGATATGAAACATTTAAATGTTAAAACGTGAAGAAACTCTATTGTTCTTGCCGATATGGTGAGATGATTTTCCGCAAACACTGAGCAATGTTAAATTATGTGCATGTTACTCTTTCATTTGTATTAAAGAAATAATGAAGTTTGAGCTGAGCACACTTGTTTTTATTTAAATGGCTCAAAACTTTGATAAAAATAATCTACTAAACCAAGTTAATAATAAAAAAAGAAGGGACCCAAACGGCGTCCAGTTATATGAACACGCAGCAGAGTAAATAATTTGACAAGTTAAAAATCTTACGTCAAACAGACTGTTCTTCGCTTACAATTAACTTAAACGAATTTACCTAACTGTACACCGCAAAACGAGCATAACAATAGCAACGCCGCGCAAATTGAGCCAACCCAAAAGGGTTAAATAGCAACGCCATGGAAATTGAGCCAACCCAAATGGGTAATTAAAAAAGAAATAATATGGAGAAAATCCGACCTGTACTCGGGGTTCAGCGTAATGACACTCGGCTGTCGACAGTGTCGGAGCGCCCTCTCGCGGTGGTTAGCTCCGTAAGTCAGTGTAGTAGCGTTACCAAAGTAGCGTCGTCTTGCTGGACGAATCCACTTTTCACAGGTGGGGAGTAAGCCAGGTTGCGAAACTTCGCTCGGCAGGTAAAACTACTACAGGAACTTGAGCTAGAAGCCTGTAACTCGAGCTAGAAGCCTGGAACTCTAGCTAGAAGCCTGGAACTCTAGCTAGAAGCCTGGCACTCGAGCTAGAAGCCTAATGGAAGAAAAAGTACGTTACGTTTCGTTATGGTCGTAACAATGACCACCAGAGAAAAATGGCCACAAGACATACCTATTCCTTATTTCGAAGATAGGCTTGGAAAAGCTGTTGGACGAGCTTAAGATGCTCTCCACGTACGATTACAAATCTCGAAGTAATTCCTGTTCCGTCTTCCTTCACATACACTCGTGAAAAGCAGCACAAAAAAATAAAAATCACGAAGAAACGAGCCTACGTTGGGAGCTTTGAGAACAGACCTTACAGACAGAGTGCGAACGACCACTGCGTTGCTTCCCCTAACACAAGTTCAGATAGGAGTCGTTAGGAGTTATCTAGTAAACCGAATGAAATGGAGATATAGTGTATGCCTAAATAACAACGCATAATCTAACTAACGCAATATTGCACAACATTGTGAAATGCGATGATCGGCACGTAGGCCGTTAGATTCCCACGTTAATATAGGGTGTTCGGAAAAATATTATGAATAACTTAAATGAATTTTTCAACCGTAACATACTCTTTAAATGAAGTATATTGTATATGTACCACATATCCATTTTTCCCAAGTATATTGTATAGGTATATTAGATCCAAATATAAAGTATATTACCCAACACTGGCCAGAAGATTGATCTCGAAGATACTACAAAAGTAGCAAGATGAATAGGGTTCTTATACTGAAATGTCTCATTCAATTAAAAGGTTGTTATTATTTGAGATTATAGCGTCATTGGCGATACATGCTTCCATTTTCTAACGAAGAACATGTCGACGGGAGACAGAGTTATATTTCCTAATAGACGTCAACCTGCACATAACTTTTGAACATTTGCTATAATTTTAGCTTTGTACTGTTTAATAACTTATACATAGCACTGGTCAACATTGATTTTTTTTCCTGAAATTTAATATGTATTCTAGAGAATATCTAAGGCACTAATTGCGAAAAAAATATTTGTTTGATTGTAACAGTTCTACTTTTTTATTTATTTAAAATTACAACTTTCTCCAAAAAATACCACTTTTTTATGAATTTTTTTGTTATTTAGCGCTATGAAATGTCCTTTTATATGATTTTCTGGAATGTACGGCTTCAGGCTGACCCCTTTGTAGTCTCCAACAGTAGTCGGCCATCATATGAGTGTCCCACCTTCCTTGATAACGCTCTTCCATGGTATGTATATCTTGGTGAAACCTTTCACCCTGTTCTTCACTAAAATCGCCAAGATTTTGTGGGAATTGATCTAAATGAGAGCGCAAGTAATGAAGCTTGATACTCATGTTGCAGCCAAGGTGTTTTAAATTAGACAGCATAAAGTTAACTAATTCAAAATAGTTGTCCGACTTATTGTTTCCGAGGAAATTCTGCATCACCAAAACAAACGATTTCCAAGCTTCAGACTCGAGTTTATTCATGGAATTTACAAAGCTTGAATCTTTTACATGTTCTCTAATTTGTGGGCTATCAAAAATACCCGCTTTCAATTTTTCTGAGTTTAGTCCTGGAAACTTACGTGATAGAAATGCAAAACATTCACCGTTATTGTCAAGGGCCTTTACAAACTGTTTCATAATGCCATAATGTGTAGTGGCGGCAATATAATGCGATCTCGATTTACCAAGGGCAAATTGATAACATTTTTTGTACCAACCGACAGTTCCTCTCTCACCGGCCAGACTTTTCGAGACCAATGATGCTGTTTGTCCCGGCTGTCCCATAGACACATAAAACATGGGTATTTGGTGTATCCGCTCTGTTGTCCGAGAAGAAAATTGACCTTTTTTAAGTCTACACAAATTACTCAGTTATGATCTCTATACTTAATTTTTTCTATTACTAAAGAAATAGTTTTATATTCTTCTTTCATAGAAGTCGAGTGTGCAATAGGTATAGAACCATACTTGTTACCGTTATGGAGTAGAACACATTTCAAGCTTCTCTTGGAACTGTCTATAAAAAGACGCCAATCATTTGGTTGGTATTCTTGTAAACTCATCTTCTGCAAGAGACCTCCGATATCGTTACAATAAACTAAATCAATATCACGGGAAAAATATGGTAACAAATCCTTTTCTCGGTTCCGATAACAAGTAATTTTGGTCCCTAGTGTAAGTAAATCCTTTTCTTTTAAACGAGATGCCAAGACTTCTGAATCTTCTTTTGATAAATTTAAATCTCTTACCAGATCATTCAATTCCTCTTGATTAAACGGCTGAGGTTCTGACGACTGACTACATACGAAATCTGGATGCGTTTCGTTTTCAGTTTCCATAAGATCTGATTCTTCGGTGCATTTTGACGATGTTGGTGTAGCTTCTATACCGCCGGCATGTAGAAGAGGTCGTTGAGCAGAGGGCAAGTTGGGATATGTCTACTGCTTTCGATTGTCAGAATTAATGCCGTTAATATTTACAACGCAAAAATAACAATCGTCATGATGATTTTGAGGTTCCCGCCATATCATCGGTGTTTTATATTTGACACTATTCCTTTTTCCAATTGACATTGTCGCAGACACACAATACAGTTCTGGCACACAATATGAGGAACCCATTGCTTGTCTTGATTGCACAATTTTTGTTGAAAGTATTGAAAATATGTAGTTTTAACAAAGTCTGATATAGGTTTTAGATATTTTTTAAAGACGTATTTGCCACAAATATAACCAAAACTATTTGGATTATGTAAACAACGTCTCCGAGTCGTAGACATTTCGAATATTTGAGAAATAATAATTCCAAGGAGAGTTGAATTTACAAAACTGCACGTAACCTCTAATTGCGGGTAGTTTGAAAATATCGAATAACAAGAGCTGTTACGAACAAACCAATGTCTAATTCCAAATCAGCGCATGCGTACTAGCCCACAACTATCTAATTGTAAGAGGAAAAAATTAAAAATATTTTTTTTGTTGACCAGTGTAGTCTACACCATTATAATAATAAATAATTCTCGTTATTGAATATACTCCGTTTTCAGTGATTGAAAAAAAAACCAAAATCACTGTAAGTTCTAAACAAAAGGAAATCAGACTTATATTGATAGGATGTTTTTTCATAAAATTATGTCTGCTTTCATTTGCCAAACTTTGTAAATAGACCAATGAATCACCCTGTATTAACGAATACCCTGTAACAAGTAAGGCATTTCATTTTTATTTAATCGGTAATATAGTGTAAGGAAGCTACTCAGAACCAATGAATATTACATTTAGTGTTTTAGAAGCGAATGCATATATAATAATAATATAATGTGAAGAATATTTGATTAAGAGAATTACTTCGTTTAACCCCTTTCTTTTACTAATAACATAATTGCGGGAAACATACAGATGAGTGTTTGAGAACATGGTACAATAATAAAGTATAAATATTTTTGTCTGACACATTCAATCTTTTCGTTTGTAGTGTTCTTTCTCATCTCATCAGACAACGCAAAAAGCTAATTAAACTTCATATGCATTTTATTTCAACCGAAATGTCGAAGCTTCTAATAAGATTAATTTTTATAAAATTTAGTTCCTTTATATCCAAAATGTTATGAAACGTTTATTTATTAAGTATAGACTTTTCATTCGCTTTCTAAAACTGACCAACTCTTGAACATAAATAAGAGACGCTTAAATATAGCCTTTTTCTTCCAGAAGAATAATTGCGAAACAATAAATACACCGATCGTTATTGTTAAATAATAACAAGGAAAGTAATTTTAAAATGTAGAAAATAATAAACTCATCACTAAATCATTTTTATTATCAGATACTACTACATACTTAATTACCCTCGTATCTAAGCAATATCAGTAGATAACTAGTTCCAACTTTTTTTCAATTTTCTCTTCAAGAATCCTGCGTTATCTGACGGAGTACAGCCAAGTAAGACATACCTGCCCTCATGAACTAAAACAAGATTCATTTAAATTAATAAACAAAATATTAATCGATTTGTGCCTACTCCAACAAACGTGCTCAAAGATAAAATTCCGAATTTTCCGAAAGTAAACTGAAACGGCCTGCATGCTCTAAGTTGCAGCATTTTGAAATTTTTCAGGAAATTGTTCCTATAGTTCCTGTATGAATTCCTCGGTCTAGAAACGAAGAAAGAAGTTAACTTTGGTCATTCATGAGATCTTCGCGAGTACTTGAGAAGTCAAAAGATTTCCGAAGTAACACGGTATAAATATCGAGAACTGAACGGCTGCTAAATACATGACGTATTCTATCCTAAGGAGTAAGTCTTTTGACTGAAATAAATAAATTAATGAAGGTGTTAACAGAAATTAAGCAGTGTACTTTACCGTGACTAGATTGAATTCGATGAAAACTGTACAAATTAAAATCATTCCGATATACATAAAATGTGCCGGCGAAAAAAAAATCTTTTACTCGCGCGCACATATTTACAAGTGATCCATGAAATTCAATAAGCTCATTTAAGTTCTTCACAAGTTCAGTTTTGAATTCTATCGAATTACACAACTCCCTAAGAACAAAACTTCATTTTATTTTAATCGCCATTTCAACTCAAATCTTCAATTACCCCAGAGGTGTAGCTTGTACGTGAGGAAACTTCGACGCGTAACTCAAAACAACTTCGGAATCGACTGCCTTTTTTAATAACGTCTTATGCAAAACGTGCTTTAATTCCCAACCTAAAATAATTGAAGTCGATTACGAATAAACAAAAGCTGCTAATTTTTTACCTAAAAACCGAAATTGGGCACCCAACAAAATAAGGCTGCTCGCAAAGAGCGAGTCTGTACTAATCATGGTAAGGGCACACATTTGATGAATGAACATCTCTAGAAACACCATCATTTCGTAGTAAGGTGAAATTTTGCATTTAAAGATACACCATTGGTAGATTGAAAGTCCTAAATATAAAGTTTTAATGACACAAAATTTATGAAATATCAATCTCTACCTCGAACTTCTGTTGATGATCGAAGACGCCAGAATGAAAGCTTGACCTAACAAGGACATGTAAATTATAGTACCCAGCGTTATTTTGTTTGTTAGATTTATGTACTTTCCCAAACCTTTCTCTACTAACCCAGTATCTGTTCTGTATTTGAATAAATTACGCATTTCCTTCACTAATTCATACGATGTACCATCATATATAACCAGGTAAGTTATTTTGAACCAAATGGCCAAGCCAGCCACTTAAATTTCAAAGAAAATTTCACAAAATATGCAGACATAACTGATGTGGATTACTCACTCAAATAAACGTAATTCTTAACTGCATACTTGAATTCATTTTCCCGTAAACCTTTGACGCTTGATATGATTAAGAAGAGTATACTAAAATTCACTGTGACCCTCCAAAAATTATAAAAAACTCTCTTGATTCGATTATCAGTTTCAATTTTAAATACGCCAGCGATTGTCATCAGCAGTGTGTTGTAGTAGAGGCATTTCATCTTTTTATTACAACTGTGCTGTAATTCAGGAAAAACTAAGCACAAGCTTAAGCGTTTAATAGATTTTTTATGTGTGCGTGTGTATATTTAATGAAATTAGTGATGTTGACGTTCTCATTTATACTAATCTACATTTTATGAGTATTGACTGGGAATCTGAAACATTTATGAAAACACTTATAAATTGTTGTCCAGCTTCTGAATGAGTTATAATTCTTTTCTTCGTTAAAACGCAAAAGTATTTTACTTCTCTGTTGGTTAACTTTAAAATTTATCCAAAAAATATTGCTTACACATAATTCTGAAATAATAATGAATTTAGAATGTCGTTCTTTCATTTTATGGAATTGCATTTTCGGGTTTTTATTAAGGCCCTGTCACATCATTAGTCAGTTTGATCAAACTGGACTGACAAACTAAACTAATGACATCACATGACGTCATGGAAGCTGTTTAGGCAAATTTTCTAAATTTTAGAGGCGCCGCTATATCCATCAGTCAGTGTGATCAAACTTGCCTTATGATTTAAATGCACAGGAAGAGGCGCGAAACGGAAGTCTAACATCTAACCTAACCTATAAGGCTAACACTGCCACTGCTTTTTTTCTATCCATTTTTGCGTAACTTTTTTAAAATGACGATTTCCAAAAAAAACTTAACCTCAAAGTTTGGTCAAATTTCTAGTGCTAGTGTGACAGCGCAGTTTGACGAAATAACGAATTTGATAAGTCTTGACGTCATTGATGTAGTTTGTCAGTCCAGTTTGATCAAACTGACTAATGATGTGACAGGGGCTTTACTCTCTATACATATTTAATATTTTACACTATATAGCCTTTCCACGTTTCTTGATGCAACTTGGGGTCCCTTTCAGTTTCTCCAAAATTCGCAAGCAGCGAACCATCAATTGTAAAGAAGGTGTCGGGAGAAAAACATTACCAAATACAAATTTTTTAAACAAATTTCCAACGTTTAAGAAGGTACTTCAATTAAAAAAATATCCATCATACTTTACTTTTTTATAACCATTTTAGTTTCCAAATCAAATTGAAACCGGCTGGGCCTTTGCAACTTTTGCAATTTTTTAAGAACTTTGAAGTTCGAGACGCTTATTTTTAGAGCATTCTTTCAATAATGGAATCATTAATCAGAATGTAAAAATAAATCGATTATCTAATCTTGGATTGAGTACTTATAAAATCGCAAAGCTGCGAACTAAGAAGACCCGTTAGCTTAGTGGTAAGAGCATCGCACTGATTGCATCAAAGCGAAGGTCGGTGGGTTCGATTCCCCCATGGGTCGTTTCTTTTTAATTTATTTATTAAAAAAATGACGTTCGATCGTATCGTATTTATACATTCGTTGTGCGATGTGATTGTATGACCCGTTAGCTTAGTGATTGCGTCAAAGCGAAGGCGAAGGTCTGTGGGTTCGATTCCCCCATGGGTCGTTTCTTTTTAATTAATGTTCTAAAAAATTACATTACAAATAAAGACCAAATTGCATGAAGGTTTACCAAAGGAATTTCTATGATAAATCCATTATTATTTTGTCGGTAACACAAACTACACTTTCTCCTTTCCGTTTTTTTTGTTCTGTTTAATTAAAATTATTAATTAGCTATTAACTACATATACACACATTCACAAGTTAAAAGTACTTCATGAAATCTTTCGTTGGTATACTTTCCTCAACAAATTTCCATCGGAAACCTGTGTACTGAAGATGTCAGCGCAGCTGTCGAAATACGTATTTACTGATATAAACTGAATGTGGAAAGAGATCTCTTTTTTGTTTATGATTTTTCTAAACCGCTGTTTTCTTTAGTATCCTACCGTTCTTAGTTTAATTTAAAATTCATGAAAAAAGGTGGAATATACTCGTACATAATAGTATATTATTATACAAGTTTCACAAGAAGGCTTATTGTAACACTCGTTCCGTTGGAGCACCCCTAGCTCGCTACGCTTCGCTAGTCGTACCCCAACCCCACTCGTGTTACAATGCCTGTTGTGAAACGTGTATAATATACTATTTTTTTTACTTTGCGTCACTTATTCAACAAAAATATGAAAAATATTGGATCTTCTTAGTATATGGGGAATTTTAGTTGTAATGCGTGGCAACACTGAAAACCTTTCGTTTTAATCAAAAGTCACATTAACAAGTTATTAATTTTTCTTATCCAGCTTCATTGTGAGTATATTGTTAAGTAACAAATAAATACTGAGCTATTTTGTAAAATCTATTAAATATTTTCAATTAAAAATGACACAATGAGCTTCATTGTGAAACTGTTTTTGGTTGAATGAATCCATTGTGAACGCAAAGTAGAAAAAGATATTTTTAAATTTAAACCTACGCTACAGATTTCATAGAAATTTTGACCGAACAAAAAATTTGTCGCACAAAAATTACTCGTAATATTGAAATATAAAGTAATACCAAGGCATCGACAGAATTACACAAAATGTCCGAAAATTATAGAATATACAGGGAAGACATACCCGTATGTTTGATACGCGGGTACCCGAATAAACTACCCGGATACTACCCGGGGTACCCGAATAAGCTACCCGAATACTACCCGGGGTACCCGTATCGTTCTCGGGTAATCTTATGAGCTCGGGTACCCGTATAAATTCGGGTACCCATATAAAACTGAGGTCCCGATCTGATACGGGTACCCGTATAAATTCGGGGAGTCGGGTATAAGTTTGGATATTTCAACATAAACGGATTCACGAATTTTACATGAGTGTCCGAATGTTAAAAATAATCAAGTTTTCATCATGTAATAACAGATAGGTATATGTTTTTCCGAGATTCTATGCTGACAAATTAAACGGGTAATAATGAGTACCCGGATAAAGACATGATACCCGAGTGATAATCGCAAGGGTAATATTCGGGTACCCGATGTACCCGGATAATGACATGATACCCGAGTGATAATCGCAAGGGTAATATTCGGGTACCCGATGTACCCGGATAATGACATGATACCCGAGTGATAATCGCAAGGGTAATAATATTCGGGTACCCGATGTACCCGGGTAATAACAGGTACCCGGATAAAGAAATGATACCCGAGTAATAATTTCACGTGTATTATTCGGGTAACCGATGTACCCGGGTCATCACGAATACCCGTATGAAAAAAATGATACCCGGGTAACAATTATAGTATTCGGGTACCCGGTAACCAATGTCTTCCCTAAGAAAAGAAAATGGGAAAAATTTTTAAATTAAAGTCGTCTAATATTTAATTGATTATTACATGATAAAATTTAATTCTCATTTTTCATTCAAAAATGAAAGTGCAACATATTTGTTAATTATTTTAAATAATAGATATCTTCTTATATTACTCAGGATTTTTTTCTTTTTTTCTATGATGTAAAACTATAGTGAGTGTACTAAAAGTCTCGTAAGTGTAAGTATGTTGTAAGAAAAATGAAAAAATATACTCTCAAGTTCATTTTAATTATTGGAATTAATCTGTAGTATACATATAAAAACATCAAGTATTCGCTCCAAAATACAATAAATACTAAGCTCTGCTCTATAGTTACTAACATCTGCAATCATCTGACGTTATGTCTTGAGAACAGTAAATAATTTAAAGTAAAGAAAATACTATTATTTACTATTTAATAATAAAATCACTTGTTTCAAAGTGACACGGGAAGTCGTCCCATATATCTGGACGTCGAATTCTTGCCTCTTCATTAACCTACCGGGGCCAGTTTAAATTTAAAACGATATTCAACTCAAAATAATTTCAAAACAATAAATACACCAGTCAAACATTTTCTTGTCCATTGAAAATTATCACAAAATATGTAATTATTAAAGCAAGGATTTAAGTGCGTTTTTAGGTCATGAGTCACCTTTTTAGTCGGACGTACGCATTGTGGAGTGATGACTCATGAACTAAAAGTGCACCTAAATCCGTGCTTTAGTAATTATAAATGATCAGACAGTTGTGAAAATCGATTAAATGATTCGGACCTTTTGCTGTAGGTTGACAGCTTTCCGCAAATGAATTTCCGGGGGAAGCATTTTGAATCGATCCTTACAACTATCACATAATTTATATCGGATGATTTTTAAAATTTTTATCAACTCTTGCCATGAAATATGGACGTCTTAGCTTTAGCGTAAAATCAGATAAAATAACCTCAATGAGCGCAATGACTTATTTGTCAATTAAACTAAGACATGCCGTTAAAATTTCATGAAAAGAGTTGATTAAACAAAAAAAAATCACCCGGTAATTTACATGGTAATAATAAATACACAGATCGCCATTGACAATAATGACAAGAACAAATTAGTTTTAAGATAAAATATATCAGAATCGTGACTACGATCATTTTATTAACAGACATCGCAAATTCTTAATTACAGTCGCGATCAAGCGATGTCAGCAGATGCCCAGTCTTCAAGAATCGTTCGTTATCTGACGGAGTACAGCCAAGTAAGATATACCTGCCCTCATGATCTATAATGACATTGAATCAAGTAAAAAATAATTTTTTAGTCGATTTGAGCATACCCCAACAAACGTGCTCAAAGATAAAATTCCGAATTTTCCGATTGTAAATCGAATCGGTCTGCAAGCTCTGTGCTGCAACATTTTGAAATTTGTCCTGAAATTGTAATCAAACATGTACCAAGGTGAGTCGTATAGTTCGTGTATGAATTCCTCCGCCTAGAAACGAAGAAAGAAGTTAACTTTAGTCATTCATAAGATCTTCGCGAGTACTTGAGAAGTCAACAGATTTCCGAAGTAACATGGTATAAATATCGTGAACAAAACAGCTGTTAAGTACATCATGCATTCTATTCTACGAAATAAGTCTTCTGTCTAAAAAAAAAAAGTTAAAGTGATAAGACAAATTAGTAATGTATTTTACTATGATTAGATAGTGTCCCATGAAGACTGCATCGGCTAAAAGCGTTCCAATATTCGTAAAATGTCTCGGCGAAAAAAAATCATTGACATGCGTGCACAAGTTTACAAGCGATCCATGAAACTCAATCAGCTCATTTAAGTTTTTCATCAGCTCGTTTTTGAATTCTAGGGAATCACAGTGTTTCCTAAAAAAATCGTTTTATTTTGACTGATATTTCAAGTCATCTTGAAATACCCCAGAGGTGTAGCTTGTATGTTAGGGAACTGCGACGTGTAACTTGAAACAATGTCCAGATTGACAGTTTGCTTTAATAAAGTCTTATACAAAACGTTTTTTAATTCCCAACCTAAAATACTGCTTAGTCGATTATAAATAGACAAAAACATATTTAAGTTTTTTGCCTAAAAATTGAAATTGTGCCCCCAACAATATAATACTGCTCACAAAGAACGCGTCTGTAGCAATCATGGTAAGGGCATATATTTGGTCGATGAACATTTCCAGAAGCACTGCCATTTCGTAATAAGGCGAAATTTTGCAGTTAATTATACACCAAATCGGCATACTTAACTTCCTAAATATTAACTTTTAATGATGCAAAAATTATAATATATCATTCGATACCTTGAATTCCTGTTAATGATCGACGAAGTCAGAACGAAACCCTGACCCAGTATTAATACGCCAAATACAGACGCCAACGTTATTTTGTTTGTTAGATTTATATAAAACTCCAAATCTTTTTCTACTAATCCAGTATCTGTTCTGTACTTGAATAAGCTACGCATTTCCTTCACTAAGTCATACGACTTATCGTCGTATATAACCAGATATGTCATTTGGATCCACGTAGCCAAACTAGCCACTTAAATTTCAATGACAATTTCGCAAAATAGGCGGCAATTTGATGTGTTACTCACTTAAATAAGCGTAGTTTATAACTGCAGACTTGAATTCACTGTCCCATATACTTTTGGCGGTTGATATAATCAAAAAGAGCATAGTCAAATTCACTATGAGCCTCCAGAAAGTAAAGAGGACTCTCTTGATTGGGTTATTGGTTTCGATTTTATATACACTGCCGATGGTCATCAGCAGAGTGTTGTAGTGGAGGCATTTCATTTTATAATTACATCAGTGCGGCTGTAAGTCAGGAATACTACTGAAAACTACACACTATCTTAGTATCTTATATCTATGCGTCTGAACATTTAATGAGCGCTTAAATTTCGTGATATTGACAAATTTTCACATTTATTAAAATATTCATTTTGCGCTATACCCCCTGAATTGATAAATATTTTCTGAACTCTCCTTTATGTATTTGACCCAGATTTTGCTGTGATTGAAACTTCAATCACAAAACTCTGGCCTCCACGTGCGTTTATATGTATACATATTTAAGTCAACAACAGATGACAATTTCTCTTATTTTTATTTACTGTCCTAGAGCTAGAACTGACTTAATAATTAATAACATAAATATCATTTATTCGATTACAACTAAAATAATAAATACACCAAGTATTCTAGGGCATAATTTATTTAAGGAAAACGTAATTAATGTTTCACAATATTTTTTTCTGTGGTTTAACGAATGATGACCAGTTATCTAGCGCAAAATAGGACAAACTTGCCTGAATTTAAATTAGTAATAAAGGTCGTTCAGTCTACCTCCAAGGAAGATAAAATTCCAAATTTGCCTATGGCAAGGCGAAACTGGGTGGCAACATTCTAAAATTACTTCTGAATTCACTATCGAATACATACCACGGTGAGTCATAGAGTTCGTAGAATAAAATCAGCGTCCTATACATAATGTGTTTTAATTTCCAACCTAAAATACTGCTGAATTCGATTATAAATAAACAAAAAATTATTTAAATTTTTTGCCTAAAAACCGAAATTGAACCTTCAACAGTATAATACTGCTCGCAAAGAACATGTCTTTACCAACCACAATAACGATAGATATTTGATGAACGAACATCTCCAGTAACACTACCATTTTGCAATAAGGCGAAATTTTACAATTAAATATACACCATATCGGTATACTTAAAGTCCTAAATATTAAACTTTAATGATACAAAAATTATATCATATCAGTCAGTACCTTGAATTCCTGTTAACAATCGAATAAGTCAGAACGAAACCGTGAGCCAACAATAACAAGCAAAATACAACCTCCAACAATATGTTATTTGTTAAATTTATATATATCCCTAAATCTTTTTCTACTAATCCAGTATCTGTCCTGTAGTTGAATAAACTTCGCATTATCTTCACTAATTCATAAGATGTATCCTCATATATGACCAGATATGTCATTTGAAGTAGTCAAACCAGCCACTTAAATTTCCATGAAAATTTCACAAAATAAGCATACTTGCTTATTTGTTAATGTTGATTGTTCATAACTAGGTACACAATTGTATAGTCGAAATAAAGTACTTCCTAAGTTTATCAGCTACCGGTTTCCAAAGCGGTAGATAAATTAAAATATACAAAAATTAGGAACTTTACTGTTACTCACTGAAATAAATGTAGCTCATAACTGCGTAACTAAATTCATTGTTCCGTAAACTTTTGGCGCTTGATATAATCAGAAAGATTAAAGTCAAATTCACTGTTAGTCTCCAAAAAGTAAAAAGAACTCTCTTGATGGTGTTTTTGGTTTCTTTTTTTTTGTTGAGTTCGGAAATTCACTCGGTGCAAGCTCGGAGTGAAAAGTAGAGTGAGAACGCAGCTGTTTTGTCATACGTAAAAGTGAGACAAAAGTGTTCGAAGAGTGAATAGAGTGAGCGCGGAGCAATTACCGAACCCAGCATTTGTATATGCCGCCCATGGTCATCAGCAAAGTGTTGTAGTGGAGGCATTTCATCTTCTTATGACATCAGTGCTGTAAGTGGGGAATATTTCTAAGAAACATACACCAGAACCCTTGGTATTTTATGTCTTAATATTTAATTAGCTCTTAAATGTATTAATATTGACGAATTAATGTATATTTTCTGTAATGATGGATGAGAATCTATAACTTTTATATAAACACTTACAAATTGATGTCTAGCTTTTGAGTACGTTTATTTCCTTCGTCTGTTAAAAATAAACTAATCTTTGCATTAAATATTAAAATAACTAATGACTACTGAACGGAATTAAATATTTTATTTCAGTCTGCCCACGAAATATCATTGGCGTTATGTGAACCAGAGAAAGGCAAGCGGCAGATTAGTATTCAGTATAATTTCTATATTTGGCGAATTCTTCTTTATTTTCTTTTGTTATGATTGTCATTACTATTATTTGTTTTCGTTATAAATGCCTGCGACAAAACTGCATAATATTTCAATGGGCCTAATATGACGCCACTGAATTGCGTGATTTTGAAACTAAAAAATAAAATAAAAAATTAACAACCAGATCCTCGTCCGCATTATGGAAGCTTAACCTCAGTTGGTCGACTTTATGTCTATTCCGTACACCTATCGAAGAGCTTACAATTATTTGAGTTGGTTTATTGCCGTAAACGTTTGCCGCCTCGCTTGAATAAAATATTTAATTCCATCATTTTGAAATAGGAGGAATTTCTCCGGTCAAGGCTGCATGCATCATCCTAAGCATGCGTAACATAACTTTGTTTGTGATTTTGACGTAAAATCAGATCTTTTTCCGTGAACCCATTCTCAGTCTTAAGCTCGATTCACATCTACCAGCACGTAGCGTGTCCAGCACGTAACGTGGCAGACACAAAAAAAAAATGATTACATACATTTTATATTAGCGTATTCATATCTGGAGAATTTGAACGGAGCGTGTCCGTACAGACATGGACCGGACCACGGACTGGCACCGGCCAGTATTGTTTCAAAGAATATTTTGTCTGTACCGGTGCGTGTCTGGGCATGTCTGTGTGGTCGGGATGGTTAGTATGAATGGAGTCAAGTCTCAGAGCATGCACAGACGCCTATCTACCACTAGAAACTGTTATGAAAAATGAACAGCGAAAAATTAATCGAATTAGTTAGGGTATAGCGTATAAAATTCTCCACTTTTTTTCGTTTTACATTCATGGGATGAACAGAAAACCTCCTTTTTCTCTGTTGTACTCTACATCCGGTGTCTCTTCTTGTTCCAATAAAATTGCTACCACAGCTAGTTCTTCAATAGAAAAATTTCGAAACATTTTATTAAAATATACGCGTGCTCTCTGAACTCTCTAATTGGTTGGTCTGTAGACGTCTGTCTAGTGAAATGTCGGATGATATGAAAACTTGTGTCGGTTCCGTATCTGCCACGTTACGTGCTGGACACACTACCTGCTGGTAAATGTGAATCGAGCTTTAAACTTGAACACGGAGGCCGGAAATTTCGTGTAGACCAAAAACTTACCCTCCCAACTACCAACTATCAATGTACCAATGTTTTGGATCCCTTATCAAATCGATTAAAAACGACGCCAGAAATAACATCAAGTGTTTTAATTCTGAACTTATCGCCGTAAGTTACTGTAAGAGTAGCAAAGATTCTTTCGTTGGCCAATTTCTTCATCTTTCCATCTTATCAAGCAAAAGATTCATGTTTTAAATTTTTGTTTTCAAAAAGAAACTAAATAATAGTTTCCAAAGAATTTAAAAAAGTAAATATTTTTTTGTGTTTTTAAATTAAGAAGATTTCCTTAAAGAAAATATTGTATCATCAAATGATGCAATCAAACTTGGACAATGCTCAGTGGGCCAGATTGAACTAAAATCGATTTTCTGATTGTGTCTATATAAGTAACTTAATTTCTATAAAGCAAGGAATGTTCTTGAAGACCCATTGCATACGCTTTACAATGTATCATATCTATAAGTATATCAAATGTAACTGAACAGATGCGACAATGTACATCAAAAAGTATTTTTTTTTTTGGTGTTAATCAAAGTTATTTCGGCGGCGCGAGAAGAATTCAGATCGAATTAACATACCACAGCAATAATAATTAAAAAATAATCTCTGCCCACAATTACTTGATATCCGTAGATACGTATTTGCCATCTTCAGAACACACACTACCAAGTTAAAAAGCACTTCATTTTAGTGTGTTTACTGAAGATGGCAGCTTATCTACGGATATAAAGTAATAGTGGGCAGAGGTGATTTTATAATTATTTCTTAAACCATAGTCTCCTATGTTTAATAACACTGTAACTTTGATGACTTTTGACTTTGATAGATCACAAGATAATTACTATAACCACCACCGGGCTATTTAAAATTTTATCAATATATTTCAAATAAATTATTGGGATTACCATCTGTAATGAAGCAAACAAAAAATGACCGGTTTTAAACCAATATACGATACATTCCAAAACGCTTCTATTTCGTAGATCCAAAACAATTAGCTGCCGACATCTGTATATTTTTCCTTTAATCTCATTTTAATTTTAGGTTTCACCAGGAAGCACTTATTCGATTTAACGAGAGAAAACAAAACATAAAATCTCCAGCATCCTAACATAAAGAGAAACTTCTCAGGATAAATTTTTATCAACAGGCACTACTACATGTTAATTACATTCTAGTTAAGGAATACCAGTAGACATCTAGTTTCAGCTTTGGTTCAATTTTCTCTTCAAGAATCCTTCGTTATCTGGCGGATTACAGTCAAGTATGACACGCCTGCCTTCATGACCTAAAACAAGATTCAATTTAATTACAGAAAATATTTGTTAGCTGATTTGAATTTACTCCAACAAACGTGCTCAAAGATAAAATTCCGAATTTTCCGATAGTACATTGAATCGGCATGCAAGCTCTGTGTTGCAACATCTTGAAATTTGTCTTGAAATTGTTATCGCACATATACCACGGCGAGTCATATAGTTCGTTCATGAATTCTTCGGCCTAGAAACGAAGAAACAAGTTAACTTTATTCATTCATACGACTTTCGTGAGTACCTGAGAAGTCAAAAAATTTCCGAAGTAACACGGTATAAATATGGCAATAATATCGACTGCCAAATACATGAAGCATTCTATTCTAACGAGTAAGTCATGTGACTGAAAGGAAAATTAAATTACGATCTTAAAAGAAATTATGCAGTGTACTTTACCGTGATTATATTATATCCAAAAAAGACTCCAATGAGTAAATGCAATCCAATAATAAAGAAATACGACTGCGAAAAGTAGTCATTGAAACGAGTGCACAGGTTCACAAGCGATCCATAAAATTCAATAAGCTCATTTAAGTTCTTTACCAGCTCGGTTTTGAATTCTGTGGATTCACAATATTTCCTAAAAACAAAACATTACTTTGACTGACATTTCAAATCGAATCGTCAATTACCCAAGAGGTGTAGCTTGTATATCTGGGAACTTCGACATGTAACTCAAAGCAATATCCGAATCGACTGTCTTTTTTAATAACGTCTTATGTAAAACGTGTTTTAATTCCCAACCTAAAATACTACTGAAGTAGATTACAAATAAACAAAAAATTATTGAAATCTTTTGCCTAAATATTGAAATTGGGCACTCAGCAGTATAACACCGCTCGCAAAGACCATGTCTGTACAAATCAAGGTAAAAACAAATATTTGATCGATCAACATCTCCAGAAACACTACCATTTCATAATAAGGTAAAATTTTGCAGTTAAATGTACACCATATCGGCATGTTAAAATCCCTAAATATTAAATTTTAATGATAAAAAATTATTACTTATCAATCAATACCTCGAATTCCTGTTAATGGTCGAAAAAGTCAGAATGAAACCGTGACCCAACAACGACGTGCCAAATACAGCCGCCAACGTTATTTTATTTGATATATTTATATATATCCCCAAATCTTTTTCTACTAATCCAGTATTTGTTCTGTACTTGAATAAACTACGCATTTCCTTCACTAATTTACAAAACTCATCCTCATATATAACCATATATGTCATTTGGGTCCAAGTAGACAAACCAGCCACTTAAATTTCAATAAATATTTTGCAAAATAAGCAGACTTACTGATTTATTAATGATGATTGTCCATATTAGTTAGGTATGTCTATAATTGTAAAGTTGAAATAAAGTACCGGTTTCGAAACGGGTAGCTAGATCAAAATAAGTATGCAAAAATTAGGAAGTACTTTATTTCAACTTCACTGATTTATGTCACTCACTCAAATAAATGTAGTTCGTAATTGCGTAATTAAATTCATTGTCCCATAAACCTTTGGCGCTTGATATAATCAAAAAGAGGATGGTCAAATTCACTGTTAGCCTCCAAAAAGTAAAAAGGACTCTCTTGATGCGATTATTGGTTTCTATTTTGTATAAGCCGCCGATTTTCATCAGCAAAATGTTATAGTGGAGGCATTCCATCCCATTAATAGATCAGTGCTGTAAGTCAGGAATACTACTGAAAACCATACACCAGCGCTCTTAGTATATTATGTGTCTGAATATTTAATGAGCGCTTAAATTTATTAATACTGACAGATTAATCTATATTTTTATGATAATCTATAACTCGTCACCTTTCACCATAACTATAATATTAACTACAGGATTATATGTATAATTGGTTTATTTTAGGTTATACATGTTGTAGAAAACATTGCTAAACAACATTCAGAGTTGAGTGTTTTATTTAGTTATATTATCTGTTATATTATCGGTTGTATAAGAAAATTAAATAGTATAACGGTAAGAAGTATAAACACAATTAATTTTTTAATCTATTTTTTCTGATATTGCACAAAATAGAGCAAATGTTGAGGATCAGCAAGAGAATAGGTTGCAGATAAGGACCTTGAAGAACACCCGAGAAATTCTAATTTAAAAAGTCCACGATATAATTGCACATCAGTAGATCCTAGACCAATGCAGGTATGTGTTTGAAAATTCAAAAAACTAAATTATATCCGCTCACTAAACCTGACCTTAATAGGACTGCAGTACGTCGAAATAATTTATTAGGGAATTAAGTTTTTATATGCATAAATATATCCGTAAAGCGGGCGTTTAACTTACAATTTTTATAGGATTGGATAATATTTATATTCTATAAAAAAAAACCTTTCTGAATTTATTTAGCATTTGTGAACTACCGCCTTTATAAATGAAGCGAGTAATGGTTTAAATATTAAGTTTTAAAGAGTTTCTATTGCCAATTATTTGGATCACTATTACGTTAGTATGTACAACATATTTATGTATGCTTGAGCCAACTTGAATTGGCGTTCAACCGAATTTTGAATTGAACTTTGTTGGTCCAACCGGACCTAAAACTAAATGTTTTCCTAAATTTCCACAAATTCTGAATTCTGAATTTGACTATTTTCTTCGTAAAAGCGGAAAACAATTTCACTTTCCGGTTAAATTTTTAGAATTGAAAAGACTTCGTCTGGGCAAATATTTATTTTTACAATACGACCGGTTTCGCCTTAATACACCTTTTTCAAGTATTCAGCGTGTATAAAGATATATCACAAACTCTTTTAAACGGACACTAAATGGCGCACAAACACTTAACGTTTTGCAGTCGTTCGACAGCTTCGTCAGAAGTGAAAAATATAAACATGTTGTCAAAATAAACAAGGTTGAAACTGAAAAAGTAACGATTTTTTTTATGAATCTAAAAATAATTTGACCATTATAAATGTTAAAAAAATTGACAGATCTATATTCTATTTAAGGAATCGAGAAAACTACAAAATTTATGGTTTAAATTTGCAAAATCAGTACGTTTATTAATAGAATTCGACGACATTTTTATTTTACACATTTCTATAAATGTGTAAATAAAAAAATGTATAAAATAAAATAAAATCAAATGTGTAAAATAAAAATGTCGTCGAATTCTATTAATAAACGTACTGATTTTGCAAATTTAAACGATACATTTTATAGTTTTCTCGATTCCTTAAATAGAATATAGATCTGTCAATTTTTTAACATTTATAATGTTCAAATTATTTTTAGATTCATAAAAAAAATCAAGTTACTTTTTCAGTTTCCGTTGACAACCTTGTTTATTTTGACAACATGTTTATATTTTTCACTTCTGACGAAGCTGTCGAACGACTGCGAAACGTTAAGTGTTTGTGCGCCATTTAGTGTCCGTTTAAAAAAGTTTGTGATACAATTTTCATCGGACAAGAACTAGCTTTAATTATAAAGATATAGTGTGGAAATTAATTAACGGATAAAATGAATAACTCTGTTAATGTTTAGATCTCTTTAAACTTCTTTCTTTTACTAATAAAATAAGTGCGGTAAAGGGAAACATATAGCTAAGTATTTGACAACATAGTACAAAAACAAAGTATAAATACTTTTGGCTATGGCTCTTTCAGTCTTGACACTGCGTTTGTGTTTGTGTTCTTCCTCATTAGACAACAAGAAAATGGCGAAAAAGCAAATTAAACATCGTGTGCATTGCACTCCGAGTGAAACGTCGAAGCCTCTAAAAATATATCAATATGCATAGTTTTAGAAAATTTAGTTCCTTTATATCCAAAATGTTACGAAACGTTGGTTTGTTAAAGATGTACTTTTCATTCGCTTTCGAAAACTGATCTACTTTAATTTTCTTTGAACTTTGACTCTTAAACTTACCACTCTTCTTCCAGAAAAATAATTTCGGAACAATAAAAATACTGATCGTTACTGTTAAATAATAACAAGGAGGGTTATTGTAAAATGTAAAAATCATCACGACATTAAGTTATTAACAGGGATAGTATAGTAGACATTTAATTACAGCAGTTAAGGAATACCATATTAACAGGTGTTGGAATGTCTTCTAAAAATTCTAATCTACTCCTATTAATGAACTCTTGTGACAAAAATCCCCTAAAAATTCTTTTACAGCGACCTAAATGAGGAGATTTTTGCCATAACTTTACCTGACATTAAACAAGGAAAAACCCGTTATCTAACGGAGTACAGACATACCTGCCCTCATCCTCTAAAACAAGATTCAATTCAACCAAAAAATAATTTATTTATCGATTTGAACTTACTCCAACAAAAGTGCGTGCTCAAAGACAAAATTCCGAATTTTCCGATAGTAAACAGAATCGGCCTGCAAACTGTTTGTTGGAACATTTGGAAATTTTCCTGAAATTGTTATCGCACATACACCAAGGCATACAGTTCGTGTATGAATTCTTCCGTCTAGAAATGAAAAAATAAATTAACTTTATCCAATCGTAAGACTGCGAGTAGGTACCTGAGAAGTCAAAAAATGTTCGAAGTAACAAGATATAAATATCGCGAAAACATCGCCTGCTAAATATACCACGCATTCCACCTTAAAAAATAAGTCTTGTAACTGAAAAAATATTAAATTAAGATCTTAAAATAAATTAAGCAGTTTACTTTACCGTGATTAGATTGTATCCTATGAAGATTGCAATAGCTAAAAGTATTCCAATAATGGCTGTTCAACAACCCTATCCTTGCGATTTTGGAAGACGAATAGAATAATGTCAATGATTTTTAGAGAACTTACACAATAACGACATCCTGGATTTGACATTCTTTTCGGATGAAGCGTCGTTCTATCTTTCGGATTTTCTGAACAAGCAAAATATGAAAATATGGTCTTCCGATAATCCTCATTAACACGTGGAAACTCTCCTTCATTCACAAAAATTAGGAGTTTGGATTGCAGTTTCTCGCAGATGTATAATTGGTCCAATTTTCTTTGACGGCACAATTAATGCTGAGAGGTATCGGAATAATTTGCTACAACGATTTTTTGGAAGCTGCACGATGATAAAATATTACGTGGGTATCTTGAACAGGATAATGCAACTGCACACACAACAAAGGAAACCATTCAATTGATACAGGAGTTTTTTGACAACCGCATTGTGAATTTTCCTGCCCGATCTCTAGGTTTAACAATCTTTGATTATTTTATTGTTCCATTTCTGAAAAGCACGTTCATTTCATGTAATGATTTTCTATGTCTCTACAGTCGTACTCGCAAAGAAAATAGCAAAATTCGGTATAGCCCAATTGCCGGCCAGCGAGAAGAGCAATGGCTTAAAGATCAGAGCAATTTTGCCAGTTATATTGTTTATAGATTAAATTAGTAGTAATTGCTTCATATTTTGGTAGTTTTCCTTCGTGTCTATGCAGTAGTCAACTGGAATAGAAGGCTGAAGGTTGCCATTATATTTCCTTCAAGGTTTGTTTTTGAAAGACTCTAAATAGTCCCCATTTGTTGGGATCATATATTAAAGGCATCGAAGAGCCCATCAATATCTATGTATGTGACCAATCTACCCTTCATTTCAAAAAAGGAAATAAAACTTCTTTGGCAAGCTAGGACATGTAGTGATCTTTACATTTTCTCTAAGAAGATTCAATTGTCTTAAGCTTTATCCACTGCTAGGCGTATTGCGCTGGCTTTAAAATTCTATTGGCTCAGTTTCAGAGTATACAATTCGTTTAATTAAAAGCCCTAAATATTAAGTTTTAATCATACAAAAATTATAACGTATCAATCAATACCTAGAATTCATGTTAATGATCGACGAAATCAGAACGAAACTCTGAGCCGATAACGATATGTCACTTAATGAAAACACTAACTTACTTAAACTCACTGTCCCATAAACTTTTAACAGTTGATATAATTATAAAGATCATGGTCAAATTCACTATGGTCCTCCAAAAAGTGAAAAGGACTCTCTTGATGGGATTATTAATTTCGATTTTTCATACGCTGCCGATAGTCATCAGCAGAGTGTTTTAGTGAAGGCATTTAATTTTATTATTACATCAGTGCCTTTGTAAGTCAGGAATACTACTGAAAACCGTACAGCATAGCTCTTATGCCCGTTTGCACCACTTTGACTTAAAACTTTAAGTTTCACTTAAGCGACATTTTTCCTGTTGCACCACTAATTTAAGTACAACTTTAAACGCTAAGAGCCAATTTACAGAAAATTTAATTGCAATCAAATTTTAATGACGTTGTTAATTTGACAGTTCGCAATGTAATTCTTATGGCAACTTAATCGTGATTTGTTTAATTCGAAATTAAATATTTGATTTGCTTTCTGTAAACCCACCCTAAGTGTCACTTACATTTAAGTGGCCAAATTATTCCACCTACACTTCTACTTAACCTGCAGAAATGTAAAGTGGGTAAGAAAATACCCTTGCAATTTTAATTTTTGAACAGTAATATGTAAATAATAAAAAATGGAAAGTGATTATGATCTTTTCAACGTTGATTCGGAAATTTTTGAAATATTAGAGCATGGGTTTCCTCGCCATATATGAAAGAGCAAATTACTTACATAATATGGATGAGTTATAATTTTTCAAGAGGTATCGTTTAACTAAACAAACAATTGTTAACATTTTGCATCAAATAGAAATTCAATTATAATTCCCTTACGATAGGTAACTTCCTTTTTTTTAGTAAATGCGATAGGTAGAAAACTTGTTTAAACTTATAAAATCTTATATATAGGAATAGATCTATATCCCCTATAAAAGTTGTTAATGACATTGAGATTTTTTGCTACTGCAAATCATTTACTTTACTAATTTACTAATTGCATATTTTAGTGGTGTCCATATATCAACTGCTTCCGGGCAACCCTTTTGGGACCCCGAACCGGCCATAATGCCGTCATCAAGTCTGTTCAATGCCTTACTGAAACAGAGATCTCAGAATCGACATACCGATAGATGGGCAAAGCTAAACAAGTGTCGCCAAGCGAAAGAGGCTATAACAGCCCCATCGCTTAAACTAACACGATTCTGTATGCAACTACCCAGGAAAAGACTACGTTTATTCGTAGGAATACTCTCGGGCCACTGCAAATTGAACAAACATATGCATCGCATAGGACTAACAGACAGCCCAATCTGTAGAGGTTGTAATCTAGAGGAAGAAACGGTTGAGCATATCCTTTGTGATTGCCCAGCACTTGCCTCAATCAGAGGTTCCATGTTAGGGGATTTCTAGCCTGACATGGCTGGAATTCGCAGTGCCCCTCCGTCAGACGTTCTCGGCTTCATCGAAAGAGTGGGATGGCTCGAGGAACACTGACGGTTAAACACTGCTGAACATGGGGGTAGTACAATGGGCCCAAATTGTGGCCTAAGTGCATGTGGATTCTCATTCACCCCCCACACCAAATCCAGAATATCAACTGCTTGTAGGGTTGTGAAGAGAGTCTCTGAGGCCATAGCACAATTGTGTCTTCAATTTATAAAAATGCCATTTACATCAGCTGAAACAATGGCATTTTCATGCCATTGCAGGAGTATTAGTAGTGACAAGCCATACATAGTTTTTGTATTTATTAATGATAACATTAATGCCTCGTTTGGTTTTAGACCAATATTTTCTGTGCCTCCAACAGTTTTGAACAACGATAGGTTTTTCATTGCCAAATTTTTCCTGACGTCTACATTCTCGTATGCCTTCTTCAATGATTCTACAGACCTGTAGATATACCACTTGGAGAGAATGAATTGAATATTTCAACAATCTTCTTCCAATCAGCTTCCTTCTCCCTCCAAGTTACAGCATCTGTGTTTTTATTTTCAATAATATTTTTAAATTGAAGTATAATATTTAAAAGAGTATTAATCTCTGTACCTTACTGGTATAATTTGCAGATCTATTTCGTTTTTCCTCCATTCTGAAACCAAGCATTGATGTTCTTACTATTTAAAAATATTCTTCTAAATTAGTAACTATACAAATGTTTATTGTCTGAGAAAACTTACCTACCTACTTCAAAAGACAGTTTCAATTCATTTGGTATTTTACTATTTTGTAATAAGCAGTAATAAGTATTTTTAAAAATAACAAACTCAGATTATATAAATTTGTGAAATTGAAAATTACATAAAACATAAAACTATGAAAAGTAACTAAAATTTTACAGTGTTGACAGATTTAACTCTCACTTAATTAAATTTTTACATAATATTAGCGGTGCAAGCCTTTTAATTTGCAAGTGTAACTTAAAGCTAAGTGTCACTTTGTTAAGTTTAAGATTTAAGGAAGAGTGGCGCAAACGGGCATTAACAGCCGTTTGCCAAAAAACTTTCCTTTATTAAGTTACACTTAAACTTTAAGTTCGCCTTAAAAGAAATCGCTTTGCACCGCCGCTCGCTTTTGATGTTCTTAATAAAGTCAAACTTAAATAAAGATAAATGTGTCAACAGCGCAAAATGCAGTTTTTTTTCTGAATTTTTGGACATGTTTGGCAAACAAAGGAAATCTCTTACTGGGTTATGAAATCGCTTTTACCTCGATGGGGTTGTACTCAATGAATACCACCGTCATAATCATACTGACAAAGTGCAACAGGTAAGACGGCGAAAATAACACATTTAATCGTTTGCACAATTTCACCAGGGACTCATGAAACTCAATCAGTTCATTCAAGTTTTCCAGAAGATCAGATTTGGATTGTGACGAGTTCATGACATTCCTGATGAAGACCAACTGAGCTTTATTCAAATCACTTGGGTTCGTAGAACTGAAGAAACGTTTAACTTAACGAAAAGCTAAATTTCATGATTACCTATGAGGCGAAGGCTTCATGTCATTAAATAGAGATTTGAACGTTAAGACGGTATCCAAATCTACACTGTTGTTTAGCAACGTCTTGTACACCACGTGCTTAAATTCCTAGCCTTAAACAAATGCATAATTGATTGAATTATGAAAAGTCGAAATGATCGAGTGGCTTATGTAGTATGTAATTAGAATCCGTTCTATTTAAAAGGTAGTAAAACAAAGCCCAAGTCAAGTTATGGTCAAAATGCTTAGGTAGATTAAGATTCGATCTTTGATTAGTGTGTGACAATGGTCACACAGACTAATGAGTCTGTCAAAGTTATAAACTGTTCGTTCAATCAAATGCCCAGTTATGGTACACTTTGAATAAACTCCAAGTTTTTTATTTTAGTTTTTTTTTTTAACCAGCCTCGTTAATCACTCCCAGAATCGACAAATTCGTCAAAGGTGGAAACATAAAAATATTTTCAGTTTTGAGCTAGATACTTGGTCAATTCTTCTATAGAGATTCGATCATAACATATTCTATATTTACCCAAAAGTTTGAACTGTGCACAAGTTAATATAAGACTGCTCGCGAATAACGTATCTGTTGCAAGCACGGTCGTAGCTATCACCTGCTGAATGAACATCTGCAGAAATAACGTCAATTCATAACAAGGTGGAACTTTCCAGTCAAATGGCAACCACAAAGGCAAACTAGTGTTCTAAAACGTTTTAGTTACAACGATTTCATGCGTAAGACTTAATCATACCTTTCCGAGGACATATAAATAACAAGGGGAAGTAAAACGAAGGACTGACCAGCCAACGAGATGTATACGACCTAAGCGAAAGTGACCTTTTCTGACAAGTTTATGTACTTTTGAAAATCCTTTTCCACCAAACCAGTGTCTGTTTTATACTTAAGTACATCGTTAATTTCTTTCACTATTTCACTGCATGCCTCGGTGTGTATGAGCCAGTAAATAATTCTGGGCAATTCACACAAGGAGCCTCCTGAAATTACGTGAGGTATTGAATCGATATCAAAGTTAAAACTCGTAATTCTCACCCAGATATATGTAGTTTTTGATTACGCCCTGGAACCGTTTAATCCACAAGTCAATGAAGTTCGATACGGTTAAGAATAGCAAGGTCAGGAATATTGTGAGTTTCCAAAGACTATAGAGCATCTTCTTGATGACATTGTCAGTTTGGATTTTGTATAAGTTGCTCACGGTCATGAACATGACATTATAGCGAAGATATATCGGCATAACCATCATGCTGGAGTTGTTGTACATAGTACACTAAGCTGTATCTACTGTTCGTTGGAACTGTTAAATTATTCACATTTCATTAATATATTCTATGCTGTTCATTGGAACTGTTAAATTATGTGCATACTTTCTTTATCAAAATTTTACATCACTGATTTTGCTTTCCTCCGTCTAGAAAGCATCCGGAAAAAAGAAAATAACACTGAAACTTCCAGTTTCTGAATTTATAATCGATTCTAGTTATTTATTTATATATTTTCTGTTTAATCCTGCGTTTCGTGCGTATAAAACTGGTGCTATTATTTAATTTTTGTCATATATTTCTTGGTGAAAACTATTTTACAAATGCTTTTTCTTTAATTATGCATCCCTCTGTTGAAAATATCTTCCATCAGTTTTCTCTTTTCTTAAATTTGGAACACTTACTCAAATTTTTCTTTGCGTAAAATTTTTAACCTTCATCATTTTTTATTAGATTCTTTGAAAAAAATAATTTTAACAAAAATACTGCGCTCCTAAAGTATCGAGAATATAATTTAATTGTATATTAGTTAATAAGCTGTATAGGCTGATTGAAATTCGAGGGCTAGCATGAATCTCGCTTATTACAAGAGATAGAGAATGTTGTCGAAGTTGTCAAATTTCATGCTGATTAATAATCTGTTAAGAAACCAATGCTATCGACTTCTAATATAATAGACTCATCGAATACTTGTGCTACAAGTTGACAAATGGGTACAAGTAAAGAAAACATATTTAGATGTAAATCAGTCCACCGTGATATGCAAACTTTAAATGTAATGCCGGACAAGAACGAAAATGAGAGCTACTCAAAATTTAAAAAAAAAGTTTGGCGAGAACAAGTGATTTCAGCAAAGATACCAAATCAGATTCGGGCTTTAATATTGCATCTACAAATTTACATAAGTGAACACTGAAGGAAACATTGAAAAGAAAATCTTGTTTTTATTCAAGAAAGTTATAACTTTATTTAGACGTTCCTGAAGAATCTCTTGTTATTACGGAAATACTATGTTCAGTTTGCCAAAAAATACTTTATAACAGGTGATCAATATCTTTTCTAATCAGGTGACCTATGGAAATAAAATCATGTGCCTTTGATTAGTTTATTATTTCAAATGTCACTTGAATTACATATTTATATTGCATTCTTACACAAGACGATAGGAATGCAATAAAAATAATTCAAATGGCATTTGAAATAATGACCCAAACAAAGACATAATTTTTTTCCATAGGTCACTCGATTAGAAAAGATATTGATCACGCGTTATTACAATCATTGTGATTATTGAAGTCTCTGCTTTTGATTGGCCATGGTTACTATGAACGCCTACGGATCAAAATGTGTTAAAAATTTTATGAACAGGGTGCAACAGAATTGATTGAAAAACTTAGATCTCTATTTATCAACAACCGGCATTCTAACGGAATTTACCCGAATTACCCTCTTCTTCCAGAAGAATAATTTCGGAAAAAACTGATTGTAACTGTTAAATAATAATAAGGACAGTAATTGTAAAATGTAGAAAATGATAAATTCATCACTAATGGCGGATTTCACAAACGTTACTTAAATTTAATCAACCGTTAAAAGTAAACGTTGCCATGGTTACATGTGTTGAAGGTATAGGAATGATTATATTTAATCGATGATTAAAGTTAAGTGACGTTTGTGAAATCCAGCGTAAATCATTTTTATTAACAAGCATTACTACATATTTAGTTAAACTCGTAGTTAAGGAACATCAATGGACACCCATTTTCGACTTGGGTCCATTTTTTTTCTTCAAGAATCATTCTTTATCTGACGGAGTACAGTCAAGTAAGACACACCTGCCCTCATAACCTAAGACAAGATTCAATTCAATTAAAAATAATTCATTAACCGATTTGAACATACTCCAACAAACGTGCTCAAAGATAAAATTCCGAATTTTCCGATAGTACATCGAATCGGCCTGCAAGCTCTTTGTTGGAACATTTGGAAATTAGTCCTGAAATTGTTATCGCACATATACCAAGGTGAGTCATATAGTTCGTCTATGAATTTCTCGGCCTAGAAACGAAGAAAGAAGGTAACTTTATTTATTCATAAGACTTTCGCGTGCACCTGAGAAGCCAAAAGATTTCCGAAATAACATGGTATAAATATCGAGAAAACATCGGCTCCTAAATACATCATGTATTCCATCCTAAGAAGTAAGTCTTGTGACTGAAAAAAAATTAAATTATGTCTTAAAGGAAATGTAGCTGTGTACTTTACCGTGATTAGATTGTATCCCATGAAGACTCCAATACTTAAAAGTAATCCAATATTCATAAAGTATATCGGCGAAAAATGATCATTGAAACATGTGCACAGGTTCACAAGCGATCCATAAAATTCAGTGAGCTCGTTTAAGTTCCTTAGCAACTCGGTTTTGAATTCTGTGGATTCGCAATATTTCCTAAAAACAAAACATCATTTTGTTTGACTGACATCACATCGAGCCTTCAATTACCCAAGAGGTGTAGCTTGTGCGTCAGGGAAGTTCGACATGTAACTCAAGGCAATATCCGAATCGACTGTTTTTTTTAATAACGTCTTATACAGAACGTGTTTTAATTCCCAACCTAAAATGCTACTGAATTCTATTATAAAAAAACAAAATATTATTGAAATTGTTTGCCTAGAAATCGAAATTGGGCGCTCAACAAAATAATACTGCTGGCAAATAACATGTTAGTACCAGTCACGGTAAGACTAGATATTTGATTAACGAACATCGTTAGAAACACTACCATCTCGAAATAAGGCGAAATTTTGCAGTTAAATATACACCATATCGGCATACTTAAAGTCCTAAATATTAAGTATTAATGAGACAAAAATTATAACGTATCATATACCTCAAATACCTGCTAATGATCGAATAAATCAGGGTGAAACCGTGAGCCAACAACGACAAGCATATTACAGACGCTAACGTTATTTTATTTGTTAGATTTATATATATCTGCAAATCTTTTTCTACTAATCCAGTATGTGTTCTATACTTGAATAAACTACGCATTTCCTTCACTAATTCATAAGAAGTATCCTCATATATAACCAGATATATCATTTGGGTCCAAGTAATCAAACCAGTCACTTAAATTTCAATGAAAATTTCCCAAAATAAGCAAGCTTGCTGAATTGTTAATATTGATTGTCCATATACAGGGTGTGGCACTTAACCAGGTTTCTTCATTAACGCCGTTCCTATTGAATATATGGAAAAATGTTTTATACAAAAATATTATCCTTTCAATTTCCACATAATTTAAAATTATTTTTAAATATTTTAAATTATACGGAGCTTGAAAGGATGATACTTTTGTATAAAACATTTTTCCATATATTCAATAGGAACGGCGTTAATGAAGAAACCCGGTTAAATGCCACAGACTGTATAGTTGGAAGAATGAAATGAAGTACTGCCTAATTTTTGTATATTTTAATTTAGCTACATATTTCGAAACCGCTAGCTAAATTAAAATATCCAAAAATTAGGAAGTACTTTAATTAAATTTTACTGATTTGTATTACTCACTCAAAAAAATGCAGCTCCTTACTATGTACTTAAAGTCATTGTCCCATAATCCTTTGGCGCTTGATACGATCGAAAAAAATACAGTCAAATTCACTATTAGCCTCCAAAAAGTAAAAAGGACTCTCTTGATGGGATTATCGGTTTCCATTCTAAATACACCGCCGATGGTCATCAGCAAAGTGTTATAGTGAAGGCATTTCATCTTATTATTTCGTCAGTGCTGTAAGTCAGGAATACTTCTGGAAACATACTCAGCGCTTTTAATATTTTATGTGTCTCAATATTTAATAAGCGCTTAAGTTTAGTAATATTGACGAATTAATCTATAATTTGTGGAACAATGAATGAGAATCTACAGCTTTTATGTAAACATTTACATATCCCCTTTCAATACGTTTATTTTCATCGTCTCTTGGGAATAAATTATCTTCGAAACTTAGATTAGATATTAAAATAACTAACCAACAATCTTTTTGACTTTTCTTTGTACCGGATCTCTAGGAATTCCACTGCCCTTACATATTCCAGTAACGCTGATTCATGAAAATAAAATTAAAAGTTATGGTGACTCTAACTTCCCTTTCCTTCGGGTCCCGTTCGACTGACTTGATTATCTGACTGTTGTTGGGAAATAAGAAAAATGGGCAAATTTCGTTAGCAATAAGGAAAAAAAGACTGCAGCGAAATAAAAAGAGTGAAATGTATAAAAGGAAGAGAGTTATTATTATTCTTATGACATTTTGCTGTATCTTGTAAAATAAGGGTACTTTACTCTTAAGCCATCTTCATTTCTCGGTGTCCACGCTGTATACCGTTCAAGATAAATTTCATCTGACATTTTCCAATTTGACTTTATAGGGATGCAGAAGCGTTCTGCGTCAATAAATTTTTATAAAAACCGATAATAAAAAAAATTCCCATTTGTAGCACACTTTTTTGAAAGTCACTGTATATTCTGCATTGTACCGGAGTATAAAATCGAGGCATTTCGTTTTCATTTAATCAGTAATGCAGTGTAAGAAAGCTACTGACAAACAAAAAATGTTACTTTTAGTGTTTTACTTGCGGATGCATGTTTAATTTGAATAATATTTGATTTAGAAATTTGGATCTTTGGAACTTCTTTTACTAATAAAATAATCGCGAGAAAGGGAAAGGTATAGCTAAGTGTTTGACAACGTAGTACAACAATGTACCGTATAAATATTTTTGACTGACTCTTTCAGTCTTGATACTGCGTTTGCAGTGTTCAACTTTATTTCGAGTCTAAGCCTCTAAGAAGATATCAATATATTTTTACAAAATTTGGTTCCTTTATAACCAAAATATTAGGAAACGTTGGTCTATTATATTTATATACATACTACTTTCATTTACTTTGAACTTTGACTCTTAAACTTAGCAGTCTTCTTCGAGAAGGATAATTTCGAAACAATAAAAACATTGATCGTTACTGTTAAATAATAACAAGGACAGTAAATTGTAAAATGTAAAAAATTATAAACTCATCACTAAATTATTATTTTATTAACAGGCACTACTACATATTTAATTAAACTCTTCATTTTTCTGTTATCTGACGGAGTACAGCCAAGTAAGACATACCTGCCCTCATGACCTAAACCAAGATTCAACTCAACTAATAAATAATTAATTAACCGATTTGAGCCTACCCCAACAAACGTGCTCAAAGATAAAATTCCGAATTTTCCGATAGTAAGTCGAATCGGCCTGCAAGCTCTTTGTTGGAACATTTGGAAATTTGTCCTGAAATTGTTATCGCACATATACCAAGGCGAGTCATATAGTTCCTGTATGAATTCTTCCGTCTAGAAACGAAAAAAGAAATTCACTTTATTCATTCATAGAACTTCTGCGAGCACCTGAGATGTCAAAAAATTTCCGAAGTAACATGGTATAAATATCGAGAAAACATCGCCTGCTAAATACACGATACATTCTATTCTAAGAAATAAGTCTTGTAACTAAAAAAAAAAATTAAATTAAGGCCTTAAAATAAATTAAACAGTGTACTTTACCGTGATTACATTGTATCCTATGAAGATTGCAGTAGCTAAAAGTATTCCAATGTTCAAAAAAAACATGGGCGAGAAATAATCATTGAAACGCGTGCACAGGTTCACAAGCGATCCATAAAATTCAATAAGCTCATTTAAGTTCTTTACCAGCTCGGTTTTGAATTCCGTGGATTCACAATACTTCCTAAAAATAAAAATTACTTTGACCGACATTTAAAATCGAATCGTCAATTACCCAAGAGGTGTGGCTTGTATGTCTGGGAACTTCGACGTGTAACTCAAGGCAAAGTCCGAATCGAATGTCTTTTTTAATAACGTCTTATGCAGAATGTGTTTTAATTCCCAACCTAAAATACTACTAATCTCGATTATAAATAAAGAAAAGATTATTTAAATTTTTTGCCTAGAAATCGAAATTGGGCGCTCAGCAATATAATACTGCTCGCAAAGAACATGTCTTTACCAAACACGGTGAGGGTAATTATTTGATCAATGAACATCTCCAGAAACATTACCATTTCGTAATAAGGCGAAATTTTACAATTAAATATACACCATACCGGCATGCTTAAACTCCTAAATGTTAAGTATTAATGATACAAAAATTATAACATATCAATCGATACCTTGAATCCCTGTTAACAAACGAATAAGTCAGAACGAAACCGTGAGCCAACAACGATATCCAAAGTACAATCGCCAACGATATTTTATTTGTTAGATTTATGTATATCCCCAAATCTTTTTCTACTAATCCAGTGTCTGTTCTATACTTGAATAAACTACGCATTGCCTTCACTAATTCATAAAACGTATCCTCATATATAATGAGATATGTCATTTGGATCCATGTAGTCAAACCAGCCACTTAATTTTTGATGAAAATGTCCATAATTAGGTATATATTTAATTATAAAGTTGAATAAAATTTCATCGGTTTCCAAACCGATAGATAAATTAAAATATACAAAAATTAGGAGATACTTTATTTCAGCTTTACTGATTTTTGTTACTCACTCAAATAAATGTAGTTCCTAACTGCGTACTTAAATTCATTTTCCCATAAACCTTTGACGCATGATATAATCAGAAAGAGTATAGTCAAATTCATTGTTAGTCTCCAAAAAGTAAAAAGAATTCTATTGATGGGGTTTTTGGTTTCTATTTTGTATATGCCGCCGATGGTCATCAGCAATGTGTTGTAGTGGAGGCATTTCATCTTCTTATTACATTAGTGCTGTAAGTCAGTATACTTGTGAAAACCATACACAGCGCTTTTAGTATTTTATGAGTATCAATATTTAATAAGCGCTTAAATTTAGTATTATTGACGAATTAAGTGCCCATTCACATTGCGCGTAAGCGTAACAAATACGTCAAGATAGTTAGATACGCAAATGTAATTTCTCGGTATGTTTGTCAATTCATACGTCAGAATTATCTTCTAAACTTCTAATTTTTGCATTTGGACCCGATCTTTTCATTTCTAGTTAACTTTATCTGACGGTTTATTTCCATAGTAACAATTGTAATCACAAAAAGTGCTATGGGAATTAATCACCAGATAAAGTTAATTGGAAATGAAAAGACCGAGCCTAAATATTAAAATAACTAATAATTAAAGTAATCAACAATTTTTTGACTTTTTCTTTGTAACATTAGGAATTGTACTGGTCTTTACTTATTCTAGCTATCATATACTATGGAGAAAAAGTGTTATCTCCACAATGAAATCTTAAGTCGCGATCTAAAAGGAAGTTGAATTTTGTTACATGTTTTTATTTTGTGTTTGTTGACTTGCTTGCTCGTTTGCTTGCTGCTTCTTACTTATTATGTTATTATTATTTATATATATTATATTATGTACTTCTTACTTTCGAGAAAAAGGACAGGGAACAATGAATAACCAAACCATTAGAAATAATGTTACAAGCATTTGAATTAGGTTGACTGCCAAAATACATTTAAATTTAAAAAAAAGGTTACTTGTTTTATTCTAATTGAGTTAATTCAAGAGGACACTTAAAGAAAAATTCAGTAATTTTCCGATACATGACGCAGCACAGTCAAATAGGAATAGCTAGCTTTTAAGACTTGAAATGTTAATAAAAATATGAACTTAATTAAACCGATCGATTCTAAATACCCATAAATATGACTCTAAAGACAATAGGTCTCTTTGTTATCCTGCACTGGTGTACACCAATGCATACTTTTTTCGCAATTTAAGCTTTAATGCAACTTTAAATGTTTGCGTGGTAGTCAGTATGAATGAGTATGATTCGTATTGACACATTATTAAAGAATGCAGGCTTCATTAAAGCATATTTCGTTAAAAAAGTGTACACCAGTGCAGGATAACAAACAGACCTAATTCTCCGAATTTCCCAATTGTTAGCAAAACCGGTTTTCCAGCCTTTTGCTGCAACATCTTAAAGTTCGTCTTGAACTTATCGTCGCACATGTACCAGGGCAAATCATAGAGGTCACTGAGGAGCGCCTCAAGCCTAAAATTCAGTAAGTTTACATCATTCTTGCGTTTTTGTTGTTTGTGGGCCTACATAAATAGTCAGTAAGTTCCCAAAAAAACAGGGAAAGAATAACATAGTTATAGCACCCAGCACGTACATGGTGCCCAAAATCCTAAACATCGTATTCTGACTCATGATGAGATGGTTAAAAGAAAGTTGGTGAGCACTTTCAAATTCTCAAGTAAATTAATCCTGAACTTATTGGAATTAATTAGATAAATATTTTTCCTAAAACAAGAACTACATCATCATATTTGGTCAATCTAGACACCAAGAAACTCACGTATTATCACGAGATGAACGCATGAATTCCCAAACCTTATCTAATTCAACGTTGTTTTCCAACATTGTCTTATGTAATACATGTTTCAGCTCCCATCCTACAATAAAAGTTACATAGTCGCGTCGCTCGTAATCGATAGAAAAATCCAGGATTTACCCAATAATTTGAACTGTCCGCTAGTTAAAATGATATTGTTCGCAAAAAACGCGTCCTTTCCAAGCGTCGTAACAACTAAAACTTGCTGAGCAAACATTTGCAGGAGTACCACCATTTCATAGTAGGGAGAGGCGGCCCAATCGAACGGAAACCACATCGGAAGGGTCAGTTCTCTAAAAATGACCTGCTCACTTTGAGTATTCCTAACTTCAAACTTTTACCTATCTCCCTTGAATATTAGGGGAAGCAAAATATCGCATTGACCAAGCAACGTTCCATAGAACATCCAAAGGAACGTCAGTAAGTTTGTGACTTTAACGTAGTTCCTCAAATCTTTTTCCTCAAAACCAATGTCAGTCTTGTATTTGAATACGTTCCGCATTTGCTTGAGGATGTGGCCTAAGATTCTGTCGTTCGCGTAATGATAATTAGCTCTGAAATATATGTAGATTGTAGACCCTAAAAACCGTCCATCCTATAGTTCGTTCCTCACGGAAAGTCTGTTGTAATTTACCCAAATAAACGTAGTGTTTGGAGACGAGTTCTAGCCTAGCGAAGCCCTTGCCTTTTAGGTCGATGAAACACGACAGCATAAAAAACAGCACAATTAAATTAAGCATTACCCGCCAGAGGCTGAAGATTAACTTTCGAAGTGAGCTGCGAGTTTTAATTCTGAAGGTGCCGCCGTAGATCATCAGGAGAAGTGTCGGGTAAAGATATTTATTATCGCCCATTTATATCTTACAAAAATAGAAATAGAAAAATGCTGTACTAAGGAATCGGTTTCTAATTTCTTTGAAAATGTTGTTACTTTTCTTATTTTTTCTGTTCTCGGCTTGTAATTGCTAACTGTACTAAACAGCGACGCTTGTTTGTCTTTTTTACAAGAAATTTGGTTTCTATGAAAATCATCAGTAATTACCTGAATAATTAAATATCTGAATAGTCAACCTACGGGAACTCATACTTTATGCATAGCTTAGAAAAGCATGTCAGCGCATAAGACGACGGTGAAATACATACATCTGACTGTTATTATCGGAAAGTCTGTTACATTTAAAAATTTATATTCCTGGACACGAAAAAAAAATAGATTTCAATTCAGAGGAGCATATCGTTTTTTCTTTCACCATTGAATAACAAAATTTGCTTATTTTAAGCATCAGATGTACACTGTGAAACAATTTCATGAAAGAAGCAGTGCAATAAAATAGTTATTAGTGGGATAAGGACATTAACATACGAATACGGTGAGTTGCTCGGGTTAAAGCATATCACACATGTGAAGATACAACTTTTTATCTACGATTGCCTGGAATTGAACTATATTATTTAATAAGTTGGAATAGTTTTATGACAGGCATCAAAACATTTTTTAATTTAATATCAGAGCATCAATTACAAGAAATACAAATGACAGATTTAAATGACGTTTTAAAAGTTATTATATTACCATTTGGGGTGGCAGCAAGGTCATACTAAATTCTGTTGCTTTCCTAGCGTATGGGAGAGGACCACATCACAAGAAAAATGTTGGTAACCTTGAAATTAGTTTGTTCCAGTTTCAAAAAACGAATTTTCTCTAAATTTTTATGCAGAAAAGCACAAATTTGTAAACCATATATTTAATTATGTAATTACATATTTGGTGAAGAAATTTAAGGTTTACCACTCTACCACAGACATACAAAGCAATCTAGTTTAAAAAAAAGTTGAACTTAAATTAACAGAATTTTTCGACTTTCTATTCAAATTAATATGCAACGAGCACTTTTGAGCTCACTCTCCTTTTTAAACTTTTTTATTTGCGGTTATCCTCCGTCAGTTGATAGAGTATCATCACATAGGAACTAATGTTCTTCACTATCTACAATTAAAATCAATTGCTTTCACCTACAATTCTAAGATTTAATATAAAATACCCAGAGGAACGCGCTTAATGATAGAGTCGCGAATTTTCCCAAAGTAAGAACCGTCGGTTTACCCGTTCTCATGTGCAGACATTTAAAAACGGCCTTGAAGTTCTCGTCGCACATATACCAGGGACAGTCATACACATCGTAAAACAAAGCTTCAGCCTAAAATGTAAATAAATAGATTTCCAAGAAGCATTCCTTGGAAATGGTACAGTAGCAGACAATAAAATCCGGGCACGTCATTTGCACAATGTAAACCTCACTTTAATATTTTTGACGTTTAATGAATGGCACTAGTAATTCTGACGTTTGATTCAAATTTTATTTATTTATTTGGACAGAAATATTACCTCAATAAAAACCTGATTTACCAAATTTGTCGAAACTTGAAACGTCAAATTCTTGCCCGGATTTTATTGTCCGCTACTGTACCTGTTCCGTTAGTAAATGTCCAAAATAGCAGGGGAAAAATAAAAAAAGCGTAACACAAGCGATGTAAAATCCGAGGCTCAGCGTAACCGCTAAATCTTTGGTCTGAAACAAGAAAATTACAAGTTCATTAATTTATTTCCCTAGTTATAAAAACATGTAGGTACTTCACCGTGAGTAAAATGAAGATGACGACGATGTCTGCAAGAAGCGTGAGAATAAGGGATGGCAGGTACATCGGTGAGAAAAACTGTTCTAGCTGGTGGCAGAACTTCACGAGCGATTGGTGGAATTGCACAAGTTGATTTAAATTCGCCAGCAGATCATAACGGATTTTTTTAAGTTTAAGATCCTCTAAGTGGAGTCTTTGTTTTCCCGTCTGCAGGTGCATTCTAGAAAAATCAAGCTCAGTGTCCTCTTGCCATTTATCGTTGTTTGACCTGAGAGCCTCTTTATTGGCTCCATTTCTCATTAGAACCGTATAAAGCAAATTCTTAATTTCCCAACCTGAAAGCAGTGTTTTTAAGTGAAGTCTGTCGTGCAATCAGGTGTCACCTAAGAGTCGGAATTGTCCACACGTTAGTATAATGGCAGAAGCAAGAAATAGGTCCGTTCCAATCATTGCAAAGCCCATCATTTGATGTATAAATATTAGGTATGCAATGGTCAGCTCGTAAAGTGGACTGATCTTCCAATTGTAAGGGAACCATAAAGGTAGAGGGAGTATTCTAGAAACCACTTATTTAAAACTCAATCAAAATGTTTTCGAAACATAATACCTTTCGGAACTCGAATTAAAAATTAAAGTTGCTAGTAAAAGGGTGGGTAAAGTTATCGTGCAAATAGTAACCCAAACAATTGTAATCTTGTTGATCAGGTTAATGTCCCCACTTAAGTCTTTTTCCTCCAAATATGTTTCCGTTTGATATTTAAAGAACTCGTGCATTTGTTCCAGGATTCCCTCAGATCTTTTATCGAAGGCGTAAAAATAATTTAACCTAATCAAAGTAGTCACGATGCCAACTAAAATTTAACGATTTCTCCAATTCTCCAAAAAGAAAGCTAAAAAATACTTACTGACGTACATGTAGTTTAGAACCACCAGAGTAAAATTTCCTGGTCCTTTTTGTGCTATGTCGACGGAAAAGGCGAACAGTAAGAACAAAATCATCAAATTCATCATAATTCTCCAAATTTGGAACAGTTTCTTCTTGAATACGCTTTTGGTTTGAATTTTGAAGGTGCCTGTGATCAACAAGAGTCGAATGTTGTAGTTCAAGTAAGTTGTTTTCGCCATTCTGTAAGCGAGTTTGGATTCTATAATGCGTGTGTGCTGATACAGAAGCATGCGTTTATTTCACACAATTAACTACAAAATAAATAAGTGTCATGTTAATAATTAAGTAGCAATTTCCAAACGTCCTTGGTAATCCTCTAACATTCTAATTGTAATATTCTTAGTTTACTCTAATATTCTATCTAGATACTCGGTTATTAAATCTGATTCATCGTGATCCTAGAGTGAGTGACAATTTTAAACTGTCTACCAAACTGCAGTGAAGATTTCTGATATATCAACTCACATTTCCTGTTGTTCCACATTTGTCTGCTTTAATCAAACAATCAATCACCCTTAGTTGTCTGCCTAAATGATGGACATTGTTTCCGTTCTGCCGTATTTGGTTTACACACCACTCATTCGTACCATTCATTCAAAACATAACGCGAAACTATTTGCATATTTCAGTCTCTCAATGCCAATAAGATTTCTTATTTTTTAAAATAAATAAAGCAAATAATGAGGAATGATTTTAACAGTATCTACGAACAATTGATAACAGCAAGTTTTGAAGAGAAGCTTTTCTGCAACGAAGGACCAAACATGGACAAAGATTAATACAGTGATACTGTTCTATCGGAACTTACAGAGTAGATAGAATGGAGAAGGTTTTAGTCTATTTAATTCATAATAAATATGGATGCATATGGAAATGGTACCTGCTCCATTAGTAATTGCCCAAAATATCAAGACAAAAACAAAAAAAATCGTTTTATAAACGATATACAAGCCGAGCGTCATCGGAATAAATGAAATGAAATGTCAATAAAAATGTGAACTTAATTGAAACGGTCGATTCGAAATGCCTTTTACCGCAACATCTTAAAGTTTATCCTAAACTTATCATCGCACATGTACGAGGGCGCTGAGGTGTGCTTTAGCCTAAAATTCAGTAAGTTTACGTCATTTTTCCTTTCATGTTGTTTTGTGTTGTTTGTTGTTTTTGATGATAATTAGCTCTGAAACATATGCAGATTGTAGACCCTGAAAATCATCCATCTTATAGTTTGTTTCTCGTGGGAAGACTGTTGTAAGTTACCCAAATAAACGTAGTGTTTGGAGACAAGTTCTAGCCTAGTGAAACCCTTACTTTGGAAGTCGATGAAACACGACGGCATAAAAAGCAGCAAAGTTAAGTTCGGTGTTACCCGTCAGAAGCTGAATATTAACTATCGATATGAGCTATGAGTTTTAATTCTGATGGTGCCGCCGTATGTCATCAGAAGAAGTGTCGAGAAAAGATATTTAATATCGCCCGTTTATTGTGTTTTTCAGGGTCTGCTGTGGACTGATGGAGCTTGACTTTCCTTGGGAGTTGCTAAATCATTTGATGGAATATTCAGCGGGAGAATTCAGTTCTTGAATAAATATATTATAAGTCGATTCGAACTGTAACATTTCTAAACTATTGTTTTTAATCGATTAATAAGTATTATTAATTAAAACTCAACCCATTCATATTAGTAATCCAATAAAATAGAAAAAGGCTGCTCTAAGCAATGGTTTCTAATTTAGTGTTTGAAGTCCACTATCCTTCAAATTGTTGAGCAAACTTTGCTCAGCGATTATCAGTTTGTTCGGCTTGTAATTGCAAATAGTACTATACAGCAATTGTACTTGTACTTGTTTGTCTTTTTTACATGGAACTAAGCTTTTATGAGAAACATGAATGATTACCTTAATAACTAATAAGTACCTAAAGAGTAAATCTGTTGGAACTTATATTTTATCAATTTGCTTAGAAAAGGATATCAACGGCTACATTTGGCTGTTATTGTCGAAGAGCTAAGTCTGTTGCATTTAAAAATTTATATTCCTGAACACGAAAAAAAAAATTAGATTTCAGTTCTGAGAAGCATATCGTTTTTTCTTTCACTATTGAATTACAAAATTTCCTTTTCAATTGAGATTTCAATCATGACATGCACATGTCAAACATAAAAGCCTGGTGGCGCCATCTATGAGCCAGCCAAAGATTCCAGTGCTTTCCAGACTCGTCCTAGATGTGTCAGAATTTGCTGGAACGTTCGTAACTTACTCGACACTATGAACTAAATAAGTGTGACGTATTTGGAGTGGGGAACTTTTCCAAACAAACAAAAACACATCTGTACCTCAGAGCCAGACTAGGTTGTCATAAACACGATTTTACGGTAGAGCGGTTTAAAGTTTTAAGTAATGCAAATTTGACTATTGCGCGGACAATATTTATCATAATTTTTTAAATCTTTACATATTACAGTGTTATGGGATATTTTTCAAAGTTTCTGATATGCCTCACGTATTGGGAGTCAATTTTATGCAGTGTTATGGCCCCTAGTTGTGTGAAGCCAATTTTATGCTGTGTTTTGAGACTCTTTCAGATTTTTGCATTCGTTGCTTTTCTCAGGGTAATTTTTGTCGATTTCTCTAGCTTTATTTTTATTTTTGTTTATAGTTTAAATCTTATTTGTTTGTTTGCTTTTCTTTATTTGTTGATGTCGGTGACGGCTCCTGCTCCTCTCCTGATGTATTTTGCAGTGTATCTTGTCGGCTGAATTTTTCCTCGTGGAGTGTATTCGTTATGTGATAAGTTTTGAAGGTAAATAGCACTCACGAGCCCTTACATTCAAAATTACCGCGTCAGTGTACGTGTTCGTGTATATGTGTGTGTGAAACAGGTGAATAAATAAGAGGAGGTTTTATGTAGAATGTGACAGAAAACAATAGTTTATTAAATCAATTTTCATGAAGATGTACAAGCAAATACCGATCGTAAAGAGTACAGGGAGTCGAATTTTTATTTGTTTGCATGTTTTTTTGCAAAACCAGCAATATTACTTACATTAATCCTATAAACGCTCCTAAAGTGAATGTATTTGTGTCGTCGGCGGGCGAATGTGGTATCTGTGCCGGTTGTTATAATTTACAATAGCTCACGCGGCGCCCTCACTGATTCAATTTCCGAACTCCACGCTCCCGCTTACAGTTTCCAACAAACGTCCGGCCGTCAATTGCACTGATAAATCGATTATTCTAATTATTTCAATTCTAGCCTTAAATCTTGCGTATTTACATTTCAAAAATTCTAAATAATTTACCTATAATATACATGTAATTTAAAATCGCCTATTTCTATAAATATTTACACAAACTTAATATATCTGATAAAAACGCTTGAATTTAATAATTGTAAACAAATAAATCCTGTAAAACATAAGTAATACATTACTCTAAATTTTTCTGTACTATTTACAAATTATTTCATTGAAAAAGTCTTTCGTTTAGCTTATAAACACCGCAACATGTTACGATCTAAAAAGTCAATTATTAGTCGCGTTCCTTTTACACCCATTCTAAGATAATCTTACCTCACTTCCCCTTCCTCACTGAAATTACACATTAGTAGTCGCGTTCCTTTTACACCGATTCTAAGATAATAGTACCTCACTTTCCCTCCCTCACTTAAATTACACGTTCCTTTTGCTTGAAGTGAGGTAAGCAAAAGCGAGGAAGTTGCTTCCCCCCTTACCGATTTGAAGGAACCGCAAACCCTTCCTCAGTAACGAGTGTTCGTCACTCAGCAGTGGAGGAAACTAATAATAAATTGTTTACACAATTTTTTGCGCTGAAAAGTTTCTTCTTGAAGTAGTTGCCAAAAATTCTTTCATTTAATTAAATAAAATGCGTTTCACGTTTCCTTCAATTACTTATAATGTATTATTTACAAATTTTGATTTTGAAATTTTTTGACGTAAGAATTTCCTCAGTTTTCTCCTCTTCACTTGTTCCATTTAGACAAATTGTCATTCACTCTTTTATGTGAGATGAGCCACTCACCTCACTTGGTCTAACCTCAGTTAATTTGAAAAAGGAACACAACTCCTTTTGCTTGAAGTGAGGTAAGCAGAAGTGAGGAAGTTGCTTTCCCCCTTACCGATTTGAAGGAACCACAAACCCTTCTTCTGTAATGAGTATTCGTCCCTCAGTAGTGGGGGAAACTAATAATAATTTTCTACACAAAATATTTGCGCTGAAGTTTCGAAGTAGTTGTCAAAAATTATTTTTTATTATACCTGCATCAAAATCCGTGTTTTTAAAACTAAAAAGCGTGCGAGAAAGGGCGATTAAAGCACGCCGTGTTTTAAAGTTGCCTAGGAACAACACATACAATCTCCACGTTAACGATTCCAAATGCGATCCACAGGCAACTTTGCAAAATGAATTTAAATTTTAAAGTCGTTCTAATTTTCACATTTTAGCCCAGGTGTAATAAAAAATATCGTATAATACACGTGCATAAGAGCCTTTAAAGCACTTGCGCCGTTAAAAGCGCTCCGCTGCGCGTCGCGCGTGCTTTAAAGGCTTTCTTATGTACTTGTATTATAAGATACAATTATTTAGTTAAATAAAACGTGTTTCACGTTTCCTTAAATTACTCATAATGTATTATTTACAGATTTTCTTTTTGAAATTTTTGACATTTCTGGACGTAAGAACTTCCTCAGTTTTCTCCTCCTCAGTTGTTCCATTTAGACAAATTTTCATTCACATTTTTATGTGAGATGAGCCACTCACCTCACTTAGTCTAACCTCAGTTAATTTGCAAAAGGAACGCGACTAATGACATACACATTTGAACGAGTTTTACTACCATGAGATAAAAGCATGAATACACGTGTTGCATCTAATTCAACGTTGTTCTGAAACAATGTTTTATGTAATACGTGCTTCCGTTTACAACCTACAACATGGGTTACATCTTCAGAAATCTGGATTTTACCCAATAATTTGGACTGTCCGAGAGTCAAAATGATGGCATTGACAAAGAACGGGTCCATACCAAGCGACATAACAATCAAAGCTTATTGTGTAAACATTTACACGAGCACCGCCATTTCGCAGTAGGGAGAAAACGCTTCAATCGAAAGGAAAAGTTAGTTCTCTGAAAATCAAAGACGGCTGACTTACTTTGAATTCCAGTCAAAATTTTTGCCTGTCTCTCTCTCTTAAATGTTGTGGAAATTAGTATGTCGCATTGACCCAGCAAACTTCCATAGTTGCGTCATTTTTATGACTGCTTGAATTATTCCAGTGTCTTGTGAATGCAGATATTACTCGTCGAAATAATTTATTAGGGAATTAAGTTTTTATGTGCATAAATATATCCGTAAAGCGGGCAGTTTTTTTATACCATTGGACAATATTTATCTTCTATAAAAAAACACCTTTCTGAATTTATTGAGCATTTGTGAACTACCGCCTTTGTAAATGAAGCGAGTGGTGGTTTAAATATTAAGTTTTAAAGACACAAAATTTTAAAGAGTTTCCATTGCCAATTATTTGGATCACTATCACGTTTAGAGATGTAATTTTTCCGGAAAAATAAAAAAGATAATTTACGGTAATTTACCAGAAAATTTCCGAATCAATTATAGTAACGTATTTCTTTAAAAAAATATTTTTTATAAACTCAGGAGCAAACGCTAGTTAAAAGTACCAAATACTCATGTATGTACAACGGTAATATAAAAAATGACAGAAATTACAACATAATGTGTATTCATAAACCAAACTTACGCTCTGGCGTTCGCTTATAATTCATAAATTGTACTTATAGGTTTTTTTCGGCATTTTAGGCACATAATCTTTTGAAGTTAGGTTAGGCATTACATTTTATAATTAATAAATGATTTTATGTTAAACTGCGCAAGCGCAAACTGATTGGGTTTCATAAGCTCAATCAGTTTATTCAAGTTATCCAGAAGATCAGATTTGAATTGTGATGAGTTCATGACATTCCTGATGAAGATCAACTGAGCTTTATTCAAATCACTTGGGTTCGTAGAACTGAAAAAAACGTTTAATTTAACTAAAACCTAAATTTGTTACATTGTTGTTCAGCAATGTCTTTTACACCACTTGCTTAAATTCCCAGCCTTAAATATTCTATCTAATGCAGATAAGGGCTCAGTAACAGTTCTCATATCAAAAACTGATTACATTAATAAATCCTTTGATTTACTGAATGACAACACAGTTTATAAAGAAGTTAATGGAGATCCTTTATTTAGCTTACAACAAAAAAATAACAACTTAGTTAAAAAATTATTTTCAAAAAATTTTATTGATAAAAATACACGAGACAAATTAATCATCAACAATTCAGTTTTACCTAAATATTACGGTTTACCTAAAATCCATAAAAACAATGTTCCTCTTCGACCGATAGTATCTTGCATCAACTCTCCAACTTACAATCTTGCAAAATTCATATCAAACATTTTACCACTAGTTTGGCAAACAAATATGAATACAATATTAAGGATTCATTCACCTTTGCTGAAAAAATAAAAAATGTCATTCTTCCAGAAGATTACCAACTCATCTCCTTAGATGTAGTGTCTCTTTTTACTAATATTCCTATGGAATTAGCTGTTGATTTCTAGCAGCTGGAATGATATTAAAAATGATTGCAATATTCCTAAGAATGAATTTCTTAATATCATCGAATTTATTTTTAATAATTGCTATTTTACATTTCAAAATAAGATTTACCTACAGATACAAGGTACTCCTATGGGTTCACCTTTAAGCCCCATAGTCGCACAAATTATGGATTTTATACTTGATAAATGCATACCAAAACTATCTTTCCAACTTCCTTTCATATACAAATATGTTGATGATTTGATATGTTCTGTTCCTTCTGAAAAAATTAATGAAATCTTAAATATTTTTAATAACTTTAATGATAAAATTCAATTTACTATTGAAACTGAAAATAATAATTCAATTCCATTTTTAGATACCAGATTAATAAGAATGCCAAATAATACCATCATCTTAGACTGGTATCAAAAACCGACTTTTTCAGGAAGATTCATTAACTTCTTTTCAAACCATTGTCTCAAACATAAATTAAATACCATCCTTGCCATGAGAAATCGCATTAATAGAATATGTCATGAATCATTAATAGAGAAAAATCTTAATAAATTAGTAGATATTTTTGTTAACAATGGCTATCCACAACATCTTGTAAAAAAGATAATTTTTGACATACGTAATCCTGACGTGACACATGAAAGAAATAATACTTTAACATCAAATTTAATATATAGTAAATTACCTTTTATCAAATATATTACTCCAAGAATAACTTCTTTATTAAAGACAATTCCAATCAAAATAGCTTATTACAATCCTATAACTATTAAACAAATTTATACTAGATTAAAAAATCCAACTCCTCTCTTGCTTAACTCTAATGTCGATTCATACAATCGATGAGGACCATCGATTTAATTTTGATAACGTTAAAATTTTAGAAAAAGAACCTTCTTATAAAACCAGAATTTTTCTTGAAATGACGTAACTGTCAATTTTAGATCTGACACTGACGGACTAAACAATATTTAAATCTAATAAGTCAGGCCATCTAGCGTCCTTTTGTTATTTAAATATTTTTATAAATAAATAATTTTGTTCAAACATCAACTTCAAAATTCTCAATTTCTAATACATTTTCAAATAAGAAAGGAGAAATAAATTATTTTCACCTTCAGTAAGTAAATAATCAGCTTCAATTTTCATAAGTATACAATGTAATTTATTATTGTAGCAATTTTTGGTCCTGATGTCCTGAAAATATTGACCAACAACAAAATATATTTTATTTACAATAGCCGTTAATCCCCGTTAATAAAAATAATTTAAGAATTGGTTTACCTAACAAGTACGGCATTACTTCCCTACGAATTATATATATATATCTGTATAAATGTTTATATCATAACTGAATGCTTTTAAAAAATTCCGTTAACAAATTTTGATTGATTTGTACCGTTTGTATGGTATGTTATCGTCAAAATGCTTAGATAGATTTAAGATTGAACTTTTAATTGGTGTGTTGCCAGTAGCATATTAATTTATGTGTTAGAGTTACAAATTTCTTCAATGAAATATCCAGTTATAGTACACCCAGAATAAACCATTAAACTTTTTAGTTTTTCCTTTAACCAGCCACGTTAATCACTCCTAGAATCGTCCAGTGACACACTCGTCAAACAATGTAACTTCTTCACTAGCTAATCTTAAATTTGGCCTAAAAAATCCAAATGGGAATGCAGAAATTGTAGCTTGATTAATATTGTCACTTATCTAAGAAAATAAGTAAATTTAAATTCGTTTCGTAATTATTGCAATTATGTGCATTTCGAAATTATGCGGAATCAGCAACCGTTGAAGTTTAGTAGAACAATGCCACGTTACACATACTCGCATTTCACTACGCATAAATGCAAGCTATGCGGAATATAAGGTGTGTTGTTTACATGTGCCAATTAAGATCGAGGCAATTAGAATGCTTTAAGAAAACAAATTTGGCAAGGGTCAATTGATGCTGACACCTTTTAGAACTTTGTACTTTGGACCGAACCCCCAGCTACCAGAGCGAGGGAACCAACTGTGACAAAGATTTAGGAAATGTATAAAAGATCGACCCGCAGGTAGACAGGAAGTTGGAGCAGTATTATTATTAATTAATCGAAGAGTAGTCATGTAGGTAGATAGTGAGGTATTAGATATTATTATTATAGTTAATTAATATATAATTAGTCAGTGTTGTGAAACAAAATGCGCGTAAACAGAGCCAAGCGAGTGGACACTACGAGCCAGGGTTGGCCGCCGGGCCAGGCCCGTTCCCTCGAGTAAAGGAATGTAAAGTTTTAATTAAAGGTTAAAGATTAAGGTTAGATCAAATAAGTTTATAAGTTAAGGATGAGTGAGTAAAGTTAGGATTAAAATATAATTTTAAAAGACATAGGGTAATTATGTTTAATATGATTATTAATGATTAAATAATTTAGTTTAAATAAAATTAAAATTAAAGACATTACCGTATCCATAATCATAATCTAATAAATATAAATTATAAATTCTATTATCTCTCTTTAACGCGACAATATCTTGCAGCCAAGTTCAGCATCTTCCGTTTATAAAGTGTGAATTATCAATTAAACAAAAATAGCAATAGTCATAATAGTTGCTAGGCTCTCTCCAAATTCTAAGAATTACAAAAGGCGTTGTCTTTCAATCACCTAGCATCCACCCTTCTAAACTACCTTAACTTATATCAGGGAACGAAGGTCTATTTTGACTGCCCATCCCAAATCTAAAATAGGCCTAAAAAACTTGGTTCCCGTACAAATTTATGTTTTATCTAGTTCTTTGTTATTAAATATCCGCAAGTATAGCAAAATATTTAGATGAGGAGAGAGCTGCAAGGCATTTTTGAATAAAATTAACACTTAATCTTACGTAAAACAAGAAAGAGAAGTATCCGATAACGTACCGATATGAGAACAATAAAAACCACTTACCACGTTTCAGAAGGACTAATTTTATTGTTTTATTCAAAGAAAGTGCAATAAACAATTTTACAGTTACGTAGTGTTATATACGTATTATTGTTATTTACGTAGTGATTATATTTTTCCTGGTAACAGTGTGGATTTGAAGATTTCAAACATTCCAATTCAATTGTAAATCACTATACTTAAGAAAGAATATTTTCTCTTCTTCTCAAAATCCATTTAATTTCATTTTTGTAGAAGAGTTACTTGCAAAAAAAATCAGACATCAGTCACTAACTGCCGCAACACAGTCAAATAGGTGAAACTTGCTCTAATGATCTAAAATAACATAAATAATCAAAATATACAATGTATCGATTTAAACTACCCGCAAAAATGTCTCTAAAGACAAGTCTCCAAATTTCCCTATGCTGAGCAAGATCGGTTTTCCAGCTCTTTGTTGCAGCATCATGTAATTAGTTTTGAATTTGCCATCGCATAAGTACCAGGGCAAATCGTAGAGGTCACTTAAGAATCCTTCAACCTGAAATTCAGTAAAATTAGCATCATTTTTCTGAATTCCTTGCAGTCCTACATGAGTGGTCAGAAGGTTTCCAAAAAAACAAGGAATGAACATCACAGTTAAAGTACCCAGAACATACATGGCACTCAGGGCTCTTATCATTATACTCTGCGCCTGAAACGAAATGAAAAATATACAAAACAACTATTTTTTAAATTTAATAGCAATACCGTAATTAGAGTATATTCCAGAAGAACCGTCGCAGCTAGAATTGCGCAAAAACATGTTAGGTTTGCCAAGGAGAAAAATTGGTCTAAACGTGACGAGAGGGTTAAAAGAGACTGGTGGAACTCAGCGAGTTCTTTCAAATTCGCCAGTAAATCAGCCCGAAATTTCTTGGAATCAAGAACATCAAGGAGAACTCCATTTTCCCTAAAATAAACACTTTTTTATCATTCTCGATTAATCGAAAGTTTAAATGACTCACACGTTCGTAGAAGGAAATTTATTATTTTTATTATTAGATGAAGGTATAAAGGTCAAAACTGTATCTAGTTCAACTTCATTATCTAACAAAGTTTTGTGCAATACATGTTTTAATTTCCAACCTAAAACATGAGATAGAATATCATCCTCAGCGCAGAAATTCCATTTTACCCAATAACTTGAACTGTCCACTAGTTAAAATAATGGTATTTGCAAAGAACATGTCCATGCTAGCCAGCGTAATAATCAGAACTTGTTGAACAAATATCTGCACGAGTACAGCCATTTCGTAATAGGGAGAAACAGTCCAATCGAACGGAAACCACATCGGAAGAGTCAGCACTCTATAAATCAAAGGGGGTTAATTCCATCTTTTGCGAGCCCATCATCAGTGAAGTTCGTACCCCTTCGATTGAATTTTTAATTTATGTATAATAAAACGATTACGGAAATTTGCGAAAGTCAATAGCAAAGATAATCAAAAGACGACCGCAAGATAGCTCAAGGAGACTTGCGAGACGTAGATTATCTTTGGTCAGGCTCAGGTTGAAGGAGTGTTTGTCTGAGCATTGATAAGTCTTATATTGTAGTTTTTCCTAAAAGCAAGGGGTTTGCCGGAAGTATGCAAGACCGCATGATACGCTCATACCATTAAGTCAGACGATCTAAAAGACTACAAGAAAACATTTACCATTGTTTAAGCAAGCACACCTTCTACCTGAGCCTGACCAAAGATAATAATCTACTTCTGACAAGTCTCCTTGATTATGACCTTTGCTACTGATCTTCGCAAATTTCAGTCATTTATATATAAATTAAAAATTGATTCGAAGGGGTTCGAACTTCACTGACGATGGGCTCGTATTGCCTTTTTATTTTTTATTTACTTTACCTTTCCTTTTTGAATATTAAAGGAAGCAATATATCGCATTGACCAACGAACATTAAGTAGAATAACCAAATTAATGTAAGTACGTTGGTAGTCTTAACGTAGTTTGTCAGGTCCTTTTCCGCAAATCCAATTTCAGTTTTATACTTGACTACTTTCCGAATTTCTTTGACGATGTCGCTAGAGGTCCCATCATTAAAGTAGTGGTAATTGAGTCTGAAGACCAAGAAAATACAACCCCCTATTTTGCCCTAAATTTTTGCTCACAGTGGAGAGGGGCAACTCACCCAAATAAACGTAGTGTTTCATCACCAACTCCAGGTTGTTGAAGCCCTTATTTCGCAAATCGATTAAAATCGACACCATAAAGCCCATGAAAATTACATTTAGTACAATTCTCCAAAGGTGGAAGAGTAACTTCCGAAGTTGATTACGGGTTTTGATTTTGAACGTGCCCGCGAAGGTCATCAGAAGGAGTGTGGAATAGAGATATTTATTTTTGGACACCATTCCGCTCCAACCGCGATTGGAGTGAATGGCAACCTGCTTTAGGAATTGTTGAGCTGGCTTTTCTCTGTGTCGTGTCCTGAATGTTGTATAAGGCAATTACGCTAATAGGGAATTTTAGCAAGACGTTCCATTAAAAAATACGTACGTTAAACGTCAAAACTCGATTTCTTATTGCTAGGCAGAACAGTCTTTCACATACGACATTTTTGTCGTAACGTCTTGTCAAAACTCTCTAATAAATAAATATTATCATAATTAGAGTAATACTGACTGGACGAGCCCTATAATTATACGAGCCCTGCGCCAAAAGCATTCGCCTACCTGTCTTAGGTAAAGAAAGAGACAGTTAATTAGTTACTCAGTGGTAGATTATTTTTCGAGAATAATAATCATAAATAAATATAAATTTTTATAATTTTAAGTAAAATTTTGATATTTAAATTCTAAAAATGATTTTATTTTCAAAAACAGCTACACTAGCTAGGCGAATACTTTTGGCGCACGGCTCGTATATTGACATTTTTTGCATTTGGTATAGAATCAGTGTCCAAATTTAGTTTTCGATTTAAAAATGGTAGCGAAGGTTTACTTAACAACAACCACAGCCATGGCCAACTAGAGATTCACTTCCTCTCAAGTTTGGCTCCTTCGAACTGAATTTTCTTTGTTTCCTTAGTTTGTAAGGTGAATATCGACGGAGAAATGAAATTGAGTAAATCGCACTCGCAATTAAAAAACTACGAAGCTGCAGGCTGTTAAAAACCTTTCTTCCCTATATTTAGTTTGAATTTAAAGGTACTTACATATATAGATGTAACGATTGAAGTCTGGTGGAGAGTGATGAGCTGGCCTTCCTTATATAAGGCGATTGTTACAGCAAATAATTGATGAAGGAATTAAATTTCTACAAAGAACCTAGTAATAAAACTAAACAAATTGGTAAGGAGCTTCGTATGCACATGGATTTCTTATAAATTGTTACTGCTGCAATAAGTAATTATTGATGAAGGAATTAAGTTTCTACAAAGTGCCTAGTAATAAGAGTTAAAAATATGAATGAGTTTTAAATTTAATATGTATATCAGAATTAAAGCATATTCCAAGAAAATAGCATGCAGCCAGAACTGTGCAGAAACACAATAGATTCGCTAAGGAGAAAACCACTCTAAATGTAAAAAAAGGGTCAAAAGAAATTGGTCTAAATGTAGACTGACAAAAGTCGCAGAATTGAATCTTTTTTTTTCGTAAGCTTTTATCTACAATAAAACCATATTCATTAAATTTAAAAATATTACTACCAGGATGCTAGGTAGATAATTGTTATTAAAATGAAGAAAAAAATTAAATATTAAATAACGAGAGCGCCAAAATACATGTAAATTGTAGAAAGAGCAATTTTGCTATATTTTTGAATTAACTTAAGACGATATTTAAAGAATTCAATCATTTTCCGATACATGACGCAGCATTGTCAAACAGAATTAGAATTGCTTTTGAGAACTGAAATGTCAATAAAAATATGAACTTAATTAAAACGGTCGATTCAAAATAACCATAAATAGGACAGTTCTTCGAATTTACCAGTTATTAGCAAAACCGGTTTTCCAGCCTTTTGCAGCAACATCTTAAAGTTCATCTTTTTTCTATTTATGTTGTTTTGTGGGCTTACATGAATGGTCAATAAATTTCCAAAGAAACAAGAAACACTTAAAGCAGCCAGCACGTACATGGCGCTCAAAATCCTCAAAAGATCATATTTTGACTCTGAGACAAAGAAACATTACACAGAATGGGATTATATTAATCTAATACCATAATTAGAACATATTCTAGAAGATCCGCTCATTTAGAAGTAAGCAGATGCATAAAAGACTCGCTGAAGAGAAAAACTGATCCAAATATGATGAGATGGTAAAAAGAAACTGATGGGAATTGGCGAGTTCTTTCAAATTCTCCAGTAAATTAATCCTAAACGTTTTAGAATTAAGAATATGAAGTAGATTTGCTTCTGCACAAATATTTCTCCTGGAACAAAAACTACATCCTCCTGAGTAGTCAATCTAAAAACTCACCTAAGCAATAGAACATCCAAAAGAACGTAAGTAAGTTTGTGACTTTAACATAGTTCCTCAAAACCAATGTCAGTCTTGTATTTGAATACATTCCACATTTGCGTGAGGATATCGTCTAAGATTCTGTCGTTCGAGTAATGATAATTAGCTCTGAAATATAGGTAAATTGCAGATCCTAAAAATCGTCCCTCCTATAGTTTGTTCCTCATGGAAAATCCGTTGTAATTTACCCAAATAAACGTAGTGTTTGGAGACAAGTTCTAGTTTAGAATCTTGCTTTTTAAGTCGATGAAACACGACAGCATAAAAAACAGCAGAATTAAATTCAGCATTACGCGCCAAAGGCCGAAAATTAACTTTCGAAGTGAGCTGCGAGTTTTAATTCTGAAGGTGCCGCCGTAGATCATCAGGAGAAGTGTCGAGTAAAGATATTTATCCATTATCACATTATAATTGGACTTCTATCCGCACTTATAGAGCACTTAAAGTGACCTATTTATTTCACTAGTGGATTATAATAATCAACGTACCATAGCAACCAGTAGGTATGACAAAGCCTGTCACGTTTCATTTTATGAATGCGAATATTTTTAAATTAAATTTCGCTCATTCTGAATGTTAAATGTGGTGACTGTGGATAAAACGTTGTATTACATACGTGTTTTAAATGCATTTTATCCACTTAAGAAAATGCTATATAAAACACTTGTACAACAAATAACTATTAATATCGCCCATTTACTGTATCTTATAGAGGTCTGCTGTGCACCGGTGGAGATGGACTTTCTCGTTAGGAATTGTTAGAGTTAAATTATATTCGGCGAAATATTAGACGGGAGAATTATGTTCTTGAATAAATATGTTATAAAGTCGATTCGAAATGTGTTTGTAATTATCGTCTTCAATCGATTAACAGTATTATTAATTAGAACTCAAGCCATTCATGCTAGTAATTTAACAAAATAGAAAAAGACTACTCTAAGAAATAGTTTCAAATTTAGTGTTTAAAGTCCACTACTTTTCAAATTGTTGAAAAGACTTTGCTCAACAATCATCAAATAGTTTTCTCGACTTGTAATTGTAATGTAGCAAATTGTACTGAACAGCAACGCAAGGCTATTTACTTATTGGTCCTTCTTTTACATGGAAGTACGTTTTTATGAGAAACATGAATAATTATAACCTGAATAATTAATAAGTACTTAAAAAATAAATCTTTATGAATTAGCTTAGAAAAGCATATCAACGCGTAAAATGACGGAGAAATACATCTGGCCGTTATTGTCGAAGAGCTAAGTCTGTTGCATTTAAAAATTATGAATAGATGCCCATACCTTGACAGTCTTTCTGAACGTCTTTGACTGTAAAGGGATTTGATTGTCGACAATACTGCTGGTTAATGCGTAACGCCCACACCATTAGCGTGCTGGACCAGTCCCGTCAGACCAAGCCTGTCAGTAATCCCGCTAATGTATGGGTAGCTATTGTGAAATATAAATCGGACAATTATCCCCTAAACGGCATCACTAAGATGAATTGTCGAGCATGTAGCAAAGAAACATTTTAAATTGATGTTGCCCAAGTCACTTTATGTTCACGAACTAACCTCCCAAGAATGTTTCAAACAATTCCAAATATGACGTTATATGACGCGAAAATTACAATGCTTGAAAATATTGCAAAATATTGTAACGCCAAAAAATGGCTTAAGTTTAAAAGTTGTGCCTTTGTATAAATGGAAACATATCCTCATCTGCTCCTACTGCCTGCGCAGTACACATGAAGGAAATGTATTGCAATACGAAAAAATTTTTACTGGTAAGTATCAATTACGAGAAATACAAATGGCGTATTTGTGACGATTTAAAAGTTATTGTCGATTTGTTGAGATAGCAGCAAGGTTATGCTCAATTATGTTGCTTTATTTGCCAATGGAGTAGCAGGGCTAAATTCGAATTAGAAGGAACTGCTGCACACCGACGCATACGACGTAATGACGAGTACAAACTTGTCCTTTATCCCTAAATAATTTGGCACACTCACACTAATCCTATAACTTTCACAAGAGATATTAGTGCATTTTGGTACGATGTTGTATAGTTGTAAAGTTGCTAGTTCTTCGGGTTTTCATTTTTTCTTCGTGGTTAATTTAGCACCCCCTATTAGGTACAGGATAAATTTTTTGTTGGTTAAAGCTTATAATGACGTGGAAAATGCAAGAAAAATATGTATTATATGAACGACATTATGATGGCGACATCTCTTAATCTGGAAATGTATTCTGAAAGCGAAGAAACATCTATTATTTTTTCTGGCAACACTGTGGACCCAACATGTGATCATTCTGGTCCCAAGATTTCAAGCATTCCGTTTAAATTATTTATCACTATATTTAAGAAAGAATACACCGTCTTCTTCACAGAATCCATTTATTTAATTGTTGCAGATGAGTTACTTGAAAACAAAATCAAACATTAGTCGTCAGTTGCTGCAACACCGCCAAATAGGAGAAACTCGCCCTAATAATCTAAAATAACAGTATCAACGAAAACGTACGTTGGATAGGTCGATTCAAAGTACCCATAAATACGTCTGTGAAGAGAAGTCTCCAAATTTCCCTATGCTAAGCAAGATCGGTTTTCCAGCTCTATGCTGTAGCATCATGTAATTAATCTTGAATTTGCCATCGCATAAGTACCAGGACAAGTCCCAGAGATCGCTGAGGAACTCATCAACCTGAAACCCAGTAAAATCAGCATAATTCTTTTGAGTCCCTTGCAGTGTTACATGAGTAGTCAGAAGGTTTCCGAAAAAGCAGGGAATGAATAATATAGTTAAAGAAGCCAGAACATACATAGCACTCAGGACTCTAATCATTATACTCTGCGCCTGAAACAAAACGAAAAACATACAGGACAAGTATTTTTTTTTAAATTTTATATCAATACAATAATCAGGGTACCTTCTAGGAAAACCGTCGTAGCTAAAAATGCGCAAAACATGTTAGGTTTGGCAAAGAGAAAAATCGGTCCAAACGTGATAAGAGGGTTAAAAGTGACGAGTTCTTTCACATTCGTCAATAAATCTGCCCTGAATTTCTCGGAATCAAGAACATCAAGGAGAAATCCATTTTCCCTAAAATAAGCACTTCATTACCAACCTCGATTAATCGAAAATCTAAATAACTTACACATTCAGAGAAGCAAATTTATTATTTTCGTTATTAGATGAAGGTATGAGGGTCAAAACTGTATCTAATTCAACGTCATTACCTAACAATGTTTTGTGTAATACATGTTTTAATTCCCAACCTAAAACATGAGATAAAATATCATCCTCAACACAGAAATTCCGTTTTACCCAATAACTTGAACTGTCCGCTAGTTAAAACAATGGTATTTGCAAAGAACTTTTGGTTTCTTTGCACTCTTGTAGATTATTTCTTATTCTCATAAATAAATTAAAATAACTCTGGTCAAGTTAAAATTCTTTACTAACAATAGTGACTGGTTGTTTGTTTTAGTTGAATTTAATATAAACTAAGTTCCTGTAATGGCCAAGTGTGTTTAAATACGTCTATCACAAAACAGTTCAAAGCTGCAGGTTTTATTCAACTCTACCCCAACTGAACTTCGGTCCTATTTATAGACTGTCCCCAAAATAACTGTAACGCATCATACAACGATGGACACGGATCAACAATTTTTTGTAAAAACGCGAAACCAAACTTGATATAAAGAATAGCTTTGCAATCCCTCATGTCCCAAAGTCGCACTTGATCTTAAATGAATCGTCATGTTTTTTTGATTTTAGTCATCAAACAAATGAAACCGTACATGTTATAAAATCGGCTATATTGAACGTACTCCTGATTTAAGAAATCTGGCTTCGGAGGTGCCTTCAAGAACTGCAAATTCTCCACGATGATGTCATCCATCGGAACTGCTTTTAGACTGTTGTGTGTGTGTCAGTCTGGTGAGATCGTTTGCATCTTCGAATCATACCATTCATGTTTGTTTTTCTTAACAAAAATTTTAGTTTCAGTAAAAGCAACATTTTTGTTAAAATCATTGGGATCATAATTTTTTCTTTTAATTAGTCCTAAAATGAATTATGAAAATAAAGTGACATCTATTATGAACATTGTATTTTTTCTGGCAACAGTGTGTATTCGGAGATTACACAGAATAAAATAATTACTCCGACTGTTCATGTAATTTCAAGATTGTAGGATCCGTAGTATATTCACAAAAAAACCTTTATTGATCAGAGGCTTGAAAAGTTAAGTCTGTTCGTCAAATATTCCGATTAAATTGGATATTACTGAAAAAAGAATATATTTTCTCCTACTAAATATCCATTTATTTAATTGATATCTATTTATTTAATTGTTGCAGATGAGTTATTTGCAAAAAAAATCAAATATCAGCCGTTAACTCCAGGAGCACAGCCAAATAGGAGAAACTTGCCCTAATAATCTAAAATAACATAGTTAATCAAAACATACAATGCATAGAATCAAACTACCCATAAAAATGTCTCTAAAGATAAGTATCCAAATTTCCCTATGCTAAGCAAGAACGGTTTTCCAGCTCTTTGTTGCAGCATCATGTAATTAGTCTTGAATTTGCCATCGCATAAGTACCAGGGCAAATCGTAGAGATCACTTAGGAACTCTTCAACCTGAAATTCAATATAATCACCATCATTTTTCCGAATCCTCTGCAGTCTTACATGAGTGGACAGAAGGTTTCCAAAAAAGCAAGGAATAAACATTGTAGTTAAAGCACCCAGAATATACGTAGCAGTCAGTACTCTAAACATTACACTTTGCGTCTGAAACGAAACGAGAAACATACAGGAGAAGTATTTTTCAATTTAATATCAATACCATAATTAGAGTACATTCCAGGAAAACCGTCGCAGCTAGAATTGCGCAAAAACATGTTAGGTTTGACAAAGAGAAAAATTTGTCCAAACGTGACGAAATGGTTAAAAGTGACTGATGGAACTTAGCGAGTTCTTTCAAATTCGCCAGTAAATCAGTCTTGAATTTATCAGAATCAAGAACACCAAGGACAACTCCATTTTCCCTAAAAAAAAACACTTCATTGCAACCCTTGCTTAATCAAAAATTTAAATGACTCACACATTCGGAGAAGGAAGTTTATTATTCTTATTATTAGATGAAGGTATGAAGGTCAAAACTGTATCTAATTCAACGTCATTTTCTAACAAAGTTTTATGTAATACATGTTTTAATTCCCAACCTAAAACTTAAGATAAATTATCATCCTCAACGCAGAAATTCCGTTTTACCCAATAACTTGAACTGTCCGCTCGTTAAAACAATGGTATTTGCAAAGAACATGTCCATACTTATCTCTGTAATAATCATAACTTCTTGAACAAACATCTGCACGAGTACAGCCATTTCGTAATAGGGAGAAACAGTCCAATCGAACGGAAACCACATCGGAAGAGCCAGCTCTCTACAAATTACTAACTGGATCTTATGCGCGCCCATCCTCAGTGTAGTTCGTGCACCTTCGAATGAATTTTTAGTTTATATATAAATTGATTACGGAAATTTGGCGAAGGTCAGTAGCGAAGATCATAATCAAAAGGCGACCACAAGATAGCTCAAGTAGACTTGCGAGAAGCAGATTATCTTTGGTCAGGGTCAGGATGAAGGAGTGCTTGTCTGAGCATTATTAAATCTTATGTTTCAGTTCTCTCTAAAAGCAAGGGGTTTGCCGGAAATATGCTTTACAATGCTTAAGCAAACACTTCTTCAACCTGACCAAAGATAATAATAATCTACTTCTGGCAAGTCTCCTTAAGCTATCTTGCGATCTTCTTTTGATTCGCAAATTTCATTTATGTATAAATGAAAAAACTCATTCGAAGGGGTACGAAGTTCGAACTTCACTGACGATGGGCTCGTATTGCCTTTGTATTTCTTATTTACTTTACCTCTCCTTATGGAATATTAAAGGAAGCAATATATCGCATTGACCAAATAACGTTACGTAGAAAAACCAAGTGAATGGAAATATGTTGGTAGTCTTAACGTAGTTGGTCAGCTCCATTTCCGCAAACCCAATCTCAGTTTTATACTTGAATACTTTTCGAATTTCCTTGACGATGTCGCTTGTGGCCCCATCATTAAAGTAGTGATAATTGAGTCTGAAGGCTATGAAAATACAACCCCCAATTTCGCCCTAAATTTTTGCTCACAGAGGAGAGTGACAACTCACTCAAATAAACGTAGTGTTTCATAACCAATTCCAGGTTGGTGGAGCCCTTATTCCGCAAGTCGTTTAAAATCGACACCATGAGGACCATGAAAATTACATTTACGACAATTCTCCAGAGGTGGAAGAGCAACTTCCGAAGTTGATTACGGGTTTTGATTTTGAACGTGCCTCCGAAGGTCATCAGGAGGAGTGTGGAATAGAGATATTTATTTGTGGACATTTTTATATTTCTTTTTATCGTCCCTATGCGTCCAACGGCGATTGTGTGAGTGGCAATCCACTTTGGCAATTGGTGAGCTGGCTTTTTTCTGTGTTCTGTCCTCAATGTTATATAAGGCAATTACGTTAAAAGGGAATTTTAGCAATATGTTCTCTTAAAAAATACGTACGATAAGGGTCAAAACTCGTTTTCTGATTGGCTTAAACCCACAGTGATGCTAAGCAGAACAGTCTTTCGTGTACGACATTTTTGTCGTAACGTCTTGCTAAAACTCTCTAATAAATAAATATTATCCCAATTAGAATATAGATCTAACGAGTGAGGACTGGTTGAGACGGATGTGCTGACCTTCCTTATACCGGATGTTCCAAAACCCTCGTTTGAGACTGAAACAGTATATAGGGAGGCGCAAAAAGAACAACTTTTTTCAATACTTTTTTTTCCAAAAGTCAATAACAAAGGAATTATAAGCTCTGAAAGAGGATAGGAAAATATTGTTCTTTTGGCAATGTCTTCTGGATCCTTAAAGTTATGAAACTAACATTGTAAATTCAGGTATAAGGCACCTAACTCCGCATTTAGAATGTATTTGTTAGATCCTTCCTCCTTTTTAAAGAGTAGTTGTAGGGGGTGACTTTTCAGTATTTTTTTTGACTTTTGGAAAAAAAAGTTTTGAAAAAAGTTGTTCCTTTTGCGCCTCTCTGTATACTGTTTCAGTCTCAAACGTGGGTTCTGGGACACCCGGTATTTGTTGCAACATATAATTGATGAGGGAATTAAATTTGTACAAAGAACCTACTAATAAAAACTGGAGAGATTAATAAGGAGATTTGTATGCACATGAATTATTAATAAATTATGACTGCTGTAACAAATAATTAAAGGAATTAAATTTCTACAAAGTAGCTAGTAATATGAATTGGGACTATTGATAACCACAACCATAGCCAACTAAAGATTCGCTTCCTCTCAAGTTTGGCTCCTTCGAACTGAGTTTTCTTTGTTTCCTTACCTTGTAAGGTGAATAGCGAAGGAAAAATGACATTGAGTAAGTTAATCGCTGTTGCAATTAAAAATCTACGAAGCTGCATGCTTTTAAAAACCTTTCGTCCCTATATTTTGCTCTGAATTGAAAGGCACTTACCAATATAGACGTAACGATTGAGATCTGGTTGAGATTGGTGAGCTGACCTTCCTTATATAAGGTGATTGTTAAAACAAATAATTGATGAAGGAATGAAATTTCTACAAAATACCTAGTAATATATGAATAAATAATATTGATAAGGAGCTTCGTATGGATTATTATTAATGGCCGTATGTACCGAGCACGAGTTCAAGCGTTCAAGCGTTTTGTTTAGTTTAATTTTCTCACTCTTACACACGCTAATTAATTAATTAATTAATTGCATAGGTAAAATCATCTTCGAAGCTGTTGTTTAAACCATGAGAATTAAATGAGATCTGAAACCTGAGTTACCTTTTTTTAATAAAATCATATTTCTTACATTTCAAAAGAGAAGGCGAAGGGAACAAGAAAATGGAAAAACCAAAATAGAGATTAGTAAGGAACAGTGTCTTGGCAGGAAACAAGTACTAAAGAAGAAAAGACAAGTTTAGAGAAAAAGGAGATGCCAACAGATGACAAAGAAATTCTTAGAGTTTACCCAGGCACCAGTACCAAATTAACCGTCAGAATACAATGGAGAAATGGATGGAATACAGATGTAATTATCATCACTGAATTAACTCGATAAGCCGAAATTAATTATGAAATAAGTAGGAGGAAAGAGAAATAACAAAAGTAAGTTAAATGTGAGAAGTCCAGTAAGCGAAAGGACAGCTCGAAACTACAAACTGAACAAGAAGATTTTTCTTTGGATATACTTGAAACTAGTTTCGTATACCACATTTAATTTAGAAATGAGAAACGCGAAAGAGAAGAGAACGGAAACCGGAAGAAATAAGAAGGGCCAAAAAGAATTTCAAAAGAGTTACAAATAATTAATTTAGACTGTAGAATCAAACTGCTCTATCAATAAGTTTACGAACAGTTTTAATGTAGTCAATTTCTATTAAAAATAATAAGAGAACGTAACATTGCGACTAGGCATGCTACAGATGGCAAATCATAAAATTGCAGAACGGCGCGGCGCTGTATTTACCGGTACAACCGCCGCTCCGTGTTACTGTGGACTAACAGCTTTTTATTTTCTAAATGCATTCGGAGGCGTAGCCTTGTTGTTCGTCTTAGCAAGGAGACAGTCAATTGTCTGCTTTCCTGCGGAAACAAACAGCAATTGTTTTATAAATCGTTAGAAATTTAAGCATAAATCACTTTTGATGTATGGAGTTCAAGAACTTCTAAAAGCAAGATCACTGCAGAAATCACTGAGATATTGATGAAGTGTTCCGTGCGCACGTGAACTATTAAATATTGCACCCTTGAGCGAAGTAATAGTATATTACATAACGAGAGTTGTAAATAGCAAATTACGCACGGTGGAAAAGTTGCGCATGAGCCGCGCAGCAGCGAACGCAAGTAATTCCACAAGTGCGTAATTGCTTTACAACTCGAGTTTTGTACTATACTTTATCTACGACCACAAAAATTACCTTATTATTCAAGTTCAAAATAATCAGCAATTTCGACGACTGTCAATCTAATGTGATGCGGATACGTAGATCTAACTATAAACGTGCGTAAAGTAGATGCGTTTTTGTTACTTTACGCACGACGTTTGTAAATACCGGCTTACTTAGTTTATGTGTTGTACGTAATTCGTCATTTACAGTAGTGGTCGTAGATAAAATATTAAAATAGTTAAGGTCTTAATATAATATAATATAGATATATTTTTCGTGTAGTTGACAGAAAAGTGACACAATGTTTAATCAAAAGTGTTGTTAACGAGAAAAGTCCCACTTTTCTTCACGATTTCAGTTAGCAACACATTTTTCATTCATTTTATTTATTATGTTGAAGTTTCAGAGGTAGAAGATTGTTTTGTTACTATTTCAACAAATGCTTGACATACCTTGATATATTATTATTCTTCGACACTCTCATAATGTTAGCGTTATTTTCGTCAACTACACGAAAAATAGCATGATCTACACGTTAGAAAAGTGAATTTCCATGTTCGTTTAAATTTAATTCACTTACTGGAAAACTAACACTCTTCTATACTTATAAATCAATATACTATTATCTACGGATGTATACGTGCTCGTACAATCAAATGATAGAGTCATAATTTTTTATTTCGGGAAAGTAACTAAATAAATTAAATGGTGAAAGGTGAATTAGAAATCTATTAAAATTTAAAAATAACTTAAAAACTCCAACAGTGACCATCTTTGTAGTACCTGGTGATATTTAATCAATACAGGCCGAATTTTAGGTGAAATGCCTTTGTTTAGTTCTTAAGGTTTTTTTAAAGACATCTCTTCGTTTCGACTCTTTCGACTCATTTGACTGTATTTCTAATGAAACTAAGGCCCAGTTGTACAATGTCAGTTTAAATTTAACCCTCCGTCAGGTCCGTGCCTTTTCGGAACGTAAGTGTTTAGTAAAAGTTTTAAATAACGTGTAAAATGAAAGAAAAATATTGTACGAAGTGCCGATATTGCGAAACTCTATTAATAACGGTATATTACATTATGATGGCGATATCTGTTATTTTAGTTTGAAAACACAGTATGAAACTGAAGAGACATCTTTTCACTAGGCGCTTAGTAAAACTGTGCAAGATATTTCCTCATTACGTCGGTAGGACACTCGAAAGCAGAAAAAAAAGAATCGTCTTTTTCAAAATTTTATTAAGTTAAAAAGAATTAGTTTTAACTATAAACAAAAGAAAAACAAAACTTTTTTAACAAATAATTAATTCAAAGATTATAAGAATAAACTTAATTAATTAACAAGTCACTTTAAAACTAATTTTGGATCGTTTTCTGCGCTTGTGAAAGGAACTGTTGTGATTACAAATTAAGCCCAAATGTAGTCTCCCATTATTACAACATATACCAATGTCTTTGATATAATTTTTCCATATTTTTGATGCCCTGATGGGAACGCTCATCATGTTCTTCACTAGCTAATCTTAAATTTGGCCTAAAAAAATCCAAATGGGAATGCAGAAATTGTAGCTTGATTAATATTGTCACGATGTCATTATCTGAGAAAATAAGTAAATTTAAATTCGTTTCGTAATTATTGCAATTATGTGCATTTCAAAATTATGCGGAATCAGCAACCATTGAAGTTTAGTAGAACAATGCCGCGTTACACATACTCGCATTTCACTACGCATAAATGCAAGCTATCCGGAATGTAAGGTGTGTTGTTTACATGTGCCAATTAAGATCGAGGCAATTAGAATGCTTTAAGAAAACAAATTTGGCAAGGGTCAATTGATGCTGATACCTTTTAGAACTTTGTACTTTGGACCGAACCCCCAGCCACCAGAGCGAGGGAACCAACTGTGACGAAGATTTAGGAAATGTATAAAAGATCGACCCGCAGGTAGACAGGAGGTAGTAGCAGTATTATTATTAATTAATCGAAGAGTAGTCATGTAGGTAGATAGTGAGGTATTAGAGATTATTATTATAGTTAATTATTATTAGTCAGTGTTGTGAAACAAAGTGCGCGTAAACAGAGCCAAGCGAGTGGACACTACGAGCCAGGGTTGGCCGCCGGGCCAGGCCCGTTCCCCCGAGTAAAGAAATGTAAAGTTTTAATTAAAGGTTAAATGAGTGAGTAAAGTTAGGATTAAAATATAATTTTAAAAGACATAGGATAATTATGTTTAATATGTTTATTAATGATTAAATAATTTAGTTTAAATAAAATTAAAATTAAAGACATTACCGTATCCATAATCATAATCTAATAAATATAAATTATAAATTTTATTCTCTTTCTTTAACGTGACAATATTTTGCAGCCAAGTTCAGCATCTTCCGTTTATAAAGTGTGAATTGTCAATTAAACAAAAATAGCAATTGTCATAATAGTTGCTAGGTTCTCTCCAAATTCTAAGAATTACAAAAGGTGTTAACTTTCAGTCACCTAGCATCCACCCTTCTAAACTACGTCAACTTACATTGGGAACCGAAGGTCTCTTTTGATTGCCCATCGCAAATCTAAAATAGGCCTAAAAAACTTGGTTCCCATACAAATTTATGTTTTGTCTAGTTCTTTGTTATTAAATATCCGCAAGAATAACAAAATATTTAGATGAGGAGAGAGCTGCAAGGCATTTTTGAATAAAATTAACACTTAATCTTACGTAAAACAAGAAAGAGAAGTATCCGATATCGTACCGATATGAGAACAATAAAAACCACTTACCACGTTTCAGGAGGACTAAATTTATTATTTTATTCAAAGAAAGTGCAATAAACAATTTTACAGTTACATAGTGTTATGAAGATTATATTTTTTCTGGTAACAGTGTGGATTCGAAGATTTCAAACATTCCAATTCAATTGTAAATCACTATACTTAAGAAAGCATATTTTCTCTTCTTCTCAAAATAGATTTAATTTCATTTTTGTAGAAGAGTTACTTGCAAAAAAATCAGACATCAGTCATTAACTGCCGCAACACAGTCAAATAGGAGAAACTTGCTCTAATGATCTAAAATAACATAAATAATCAAAATATACAATGTATCGATTTAAACTACCCGTAAAAATGTCTCTAAAGACAAGTCGCCAAATTTCTCTATGCTGAGCAAGATCGGTCTTCCAGCTCTTTGTTGCAGCATCATGTAATTAGTCTTGAATTTGCCATCGCATAAGTACCAGGGCAAATCGTAGAGGTCACTTAAGAATCCTTCAACCTGAAATTCAGAAAAATTAGCATCACTTTTCTGAATCCCTTGGAGCCTTATATAAGTGGTCAGAAGGTTTCCAAAAAAGCAAGGAATGAACATTATAGTCAAAGAAGCCACCAAATACATGACACTCAGGACTCTAATCATTATACCCTGCGCCTGGAACAAAACGAGAAACATACAGGACGAGTATTTTTTTAATTTAATATCAATACCATAATTAGCGTATATTCCAGGAGAACCATCGCAGCTAGAATTGCGCAAAAACATGTTAGGTTTGTCAAAGAAAAAAATTGGTCCAAACGTGACGAGAGGGTTAAAAGAAACTGGTGGGACTCAGCGAGTTCTTTCAAATTCGCCAGTAAATCAGCCTTGAATTTAACAGAATCAAGAACATCAAGGAGAACTCCATTTTTCCTAAAATAAACACTTGATCATCATCCTCCCTTAATCAAAAGTTTAAATGACTCACATATTCGCAGAAGGAAATTTATTATTTTTAATATTAGATGAAGATATGAAGGTTAAAACTGTATCTAATTCAACGTCATTTTCTAACAATGTTTTGTGTAATACATGTTTTAATTCCCAACCTAAAACATGAGATAAAATATCATCCTCAACGAAGAAATTCCCTTTTACCCAATAACTTGAACTGTCCGCTAGTTAAAACAATGGTATTTGCAAAGAACATGTCCATACTAGCCTCTGTAATAATCACTACTTCTTGAATAAACATTTGCACGAGTACAGCCATTTCGTAATAGGGAGAAACGGTCCAATCGAACGGAAACCACATCGGAAGAGTTAGCTCTCTATAAATCAAAGGGGGCTAACTCCATCTTGTACGAGCCCATCGTCAGTGAAGTTCGTACCCCTTCCAATGAAGTTTTAATTTATACGAGTATATAAAACGATTGCGGAAATTTGCGAAGATCATAAACAAAAGACGATCGCACGAAAGCTCATGGAGACTTGCGTGAAGCAGATTATCTTTGGTCAGGCTCAGGTTGAAGGAGTGTTTGCCTGAGCATTGGTAAATCTTATAGTATAGTTTTCCCTAAAAGCAAGGGGTTTGCCAGAAATATGCAAGACTGAATGGTGCGCTCATACCATTGGCTCAGAAAGTCTACAAGACTACAATAAAACATTTACCATTGCTTAAACAAATACGCCTTCAACCTGAGACCAATGACAATATTCTACTTCTGGCAAGTCTCCTTGAGTTATCTTGCGTTCGTCTTTTGATTATGATCTTTGCTACTGACCTTCACAAATTTCAGTAATTTATATATAAATTAAAAATTCATTCCTAGTTCACTGACGACGGGCTCCTATTGCCTTTGTATTTTTTATTTACTTTACCTCTCCTTTTTGAATATTAAAGGAAGCAATATATCGCACTGACCAAGTAACGTTGAGTAGAAGAACCAGATGAATACAAGTATGTTGGTAGTCTTAACGTACTTTCTCAGGTCTTTTTCCGCAAACCCAATCTCAGTTTTATACTTGAATACTTTTCGAATTTCTTTGACGAGGTCGCTTGAGGTCCCATCATTAAAGTAGTGGTAATTGAGTCTGAATGCTATGAAAATACAACCCCCTATTTTGCCCTAAACTTTTGCTCACCGTGGAGAGTGGCAACTCACCCAAATAAACGTAGTGTTTGATCACCAACTCCAGCTTGGTGAAGCCCTTATTTCGCAAATTAAAATCGACACCATAAAGCCCATGAAAATTACATTTAGTACAATTCTCCAAAGGTGGAAGAGTATCTTCCGAAGTTGATTACGTGTTTTGATTTTGAACGTGCCTGCGAAGGTCATCAGGAGGAGTGTGGAATAGAGATATTTATTTTTGGACACCATTACGCTCCAACCGCGAATGGAGTGAATGGCGATCTGCTTTAGGAATTGTTGAGCTGGCTTTTCTCTGTGTCGTGTCCTGAATGTTTTATAAGGCAATTACGTTAATAGGGAATTTTAGCAAGACGTTCAATTAAAAAATACGTACGTTAAACGTCAAAAACTCGATTTCTTATTGCTAAACAGTCTTTCACGTACGACATTTTTGTCGTAACGTCTTGCCAAAACTCTCTAATAAATAAATATTATCCTAATTAGAAGTAATACTGACTGGACAAGCCCTATAATTATACGAGCCCTGCGCCAAAAGCATTCGCCTACCTGTCTTAGGTAAAGAAATTATTTACTCAGTGGTAGATTATTTTTCGAGAATAATAATGATAAATAAATATAAATTTTTATAATTTTAAGTAAAATTTTGATATTTAAATTCTAATAATGATTTTATTTTCAAAAACAGTTACACTAGCTGGGCGAATACTTTTGGCGCGGGGCTCGTATTTTTTGCAATTGGTTTGGATTTAGAAATAGTAGCGAAGGTTTACTTAACAATAAATCACAGCCTTGGCCAACTAGAGATTCACTTCCTCTCAAGTTTGGCTCCTTCGAACTGAGTTTTCTTTGTTTCCTTAGTTTGTAAGGTGAATATCGAAGGAATAATGACATTGTGTAAGTTAATCGCTGTTGCAATTAAAAATCTACGAAGCTGCATGCTTTTAAAAACCTTTCGTCCCTATGTTTTGCTCTGAATTGAAAGGCACTTACCTATATAGAGGTAACGATTGAGATCTGGTTGAGTCTGGTGAGCTAACCTTCCTTATATAAAGTGATTGTTGTAACAAATAATTGATGAAGGAATTAAATTTCTACAAAATACCTAGTAATATGAATAAATAATATTGATAAGGAGCTTCGTATGGATTATTAATTGCCGTATGCACCGAGCACAACTTCAAGCGTCACTTAAGGAGCGTTTTGGTTACTTTATTTTTCTCACTCTTACACACACTAATTCTCTCTAACATTTCTACTCCATTTATGTTCTGAGCGAATTTTCGAATTAATTAGAATATTATTTGCATAATGGGGGCATTTAACTGACACAGTCGATTTATGATTGCATCCGGTTTAGCATTCAACGCACCTGAATCGATTTAACATCGATCGTGAAACTATCCATCGTAAAGATTTTACGATTAAATATGGCGTTGCGGTTTGTGTCATCAGTGCGAGTTGTTTATAACAGTGTATTGTTTATTTCAGTGATTTATTTTAGAAATAACTTAACCGCACTGCTTGTATTGAGATATTGTTATTGTTGAAAAGCTAAAAACCAAATATTATAGAAAGTAGAGTTATATCGGTCTCTGTTTTCATGAGTCGATTTAAGTCGATTCGATCTGATTGTAATCAATCGATTTGTTTGTTGAATGCCCCTTACGAAGCTTGAAACCTACAAATGTCTTATTATTAACGTCACACAAATTTAAGCGTATTTGCTCGGTGCATACGACCATTAATATTATACTTTTATACTGGGACAATTATGTAAATAAAATTTGAATTTTAATTTTGTTGCAGTCTTATCAGGGACATGTTAAAAATCGAATAAATCTCGACGTTTCACTATCGATTGATATCTGCACAGCCCGTATTTTGTCAACAATTATTATTTATTCATAGTTTTCTTCCTTCAGATCTGCTTGGGAATTGGTGCGCTGGCTTTTTTCAGTGCTACCTCCTGAATGTTGTATGAGGCAACTAAGTTTATTAATAAATATTAAGTAGTTTCCTGATTAGAAACATTACCGGCTGGACGAGTCCCATAATTAAGTATCGACATTTTACATAGAATCAATGTTTGAATTTAGTTTTTTATTTAAAAATGGTAGCGAAGGTTTACTTGTTACATATAACCATGGCCATGACCGTCTACAGATTCGGTTCTTCTCAAATTTGGCTCCTCCGGATTGAACCTTCTTTGTTTCCTTGGTTTGTAAGGTAAATATCGAAGGAAAAATTACATTTAGTAAGTTAATCGCGGGCCCAGCTGCAGCATGTCTTCCCAACAACCTTCAGAAGGTCATGGTCATTTACTGATTTCCGTTTGATTCTTCCAAATTGCTAATGTAGGAAGGGTCAATGGAATGAAAGAAAATAAGTTATCTTCCCATTAACCGTTCGTACAGTAGACGCAGATTTCATAATAAAAAATAAACGGGCCGATCAATGGATGGAATAATAGAGAAATTTTGTTAGAGATGCTGCCACCACCGGAATTAAGGGAGGGTTTTTATCTCATGTAATAAGAACTCCGGAGGGAGGTTCTTTCAAGCTGGAACTGCACAAGTACATATTAATACAACAATATCCTCGACTATGAATAAAAGTCAGTTGAGAGTTCAAGGTAGGACATATTAGAGCAATTTTCTAACATGAATATAAATACATGGGTTCCTACCTTCACTCGAGACCAGCAGGAGAGCTTTTTAGCGGGTAATTTTAAGTCAGGGGATACGGATGTAGCTCCAAGGCACTCACTTCCTTCAGGAAACCTTTCCACTCCAGCTACTCTCCAAGGCTTACCTCGTCGCAAGGATGCAATTAATACTCTTTTTCTCAGACACCCGCGTCTCAGAGCAATTTACATTAATTGAAAGGCACATTAAAATTTAGAATGGAAACAAAAACAAGAGAACTTTCTATTCGGAAGAAGGTTCGGCGAACATTAAATTTCTTGAATCCCTCCGGAATCGTGAAGGCTTTTGTTTACGTCCAAACGAAAAGAGGCCATTTCTCCTCCGCAAAGTGACGCCCCCTTAGACTTTTTCCTCGGGTGTCTGCCCAAAAAGGTCACAGAGGTGAACTAAGTTGCCTACCCCATAGGCTGATATTATTCAATTTTTTTATTTGATGGATCGCTTCTCGCCTTGCATGGGTACCATTCTCATGCGCTCAGAGGTTCTTTATCGGTGGTTTATTTATTTTAGCATATCAAAATGACCCTTGACTTAAGGAGAGTCAGCGCTTTGGCTAATGTTTGTCGCTCGGATCTGGGAACTGTCTTCATTAACAATTAAAGCGTGAAATATTTTCGTGAATTTCTTCATTCTTCTTCCAGACCTCTACAGTGAATATTATTGTCCTTAGGCCCGATCTTTCCACCTCCTAATAAATTTATTCGACGAATAACTTTACGAATCACCATGGAAACCATTCATCAAAATCGAGTTATTTGCCAAATAACGTTACCGGGAACTTTATTGGGAGGTGGAAAGATCGGGCCTCAGACTAATATGCCATACAATAGTAATCCTTCAGACTATTGTGCAAGAAAGGTATCTCAAGACCGACCATAAGCAAATGTATTTCATTGTACAGGGATTTAAGGGTTAAATTAAGATATTAAACAAGTAAAGTCCTAAACCTCAGTTATCTTTTGTTCATAAAATCATATTTCTTATATTTTGAAAGAGGAGGCGAGAGGAAAAGAAAATGCAAGAATCAAAACAGTACGGAAAAGTGCCAATGCAGGAAACAAGTATTAAAGAAGAAAATACAGCATTAGAGGAAAAGAAGGCACCAACAGGTGACAAAGCAATTCGTTAGAGTCTACCCTGGCAATAGTATAGCAAATTAAACTTCAGAATACAATAGAGAAGTGGCTGGAATAGAGATGTAATTATCATCATCGAATTAACTCGATAAGCCGAAATTAATTAGGATATAAGTAAAAGGAAAGAAAAATATCAAAAGTAAGTTGAATGCTAGGAGACCAGTAGTAGCTCCAAAGCACTCACTGAACAAAAAGATTTTAGTTTGAATATACTTGAAACTAATTCAGTAAACCACGTTTAATTTATAAGTTATTTTCAATATCAAATGGTACTTTATTTACATTTATGTGTGTGTTACGTTTGCATTTACGTGTGTGTTACGTTTGCATTTACGTGTGTGTGTTACGTTAACCTTAACCACTGTTGCTGATACTTAAGATTACATTTTTTATTACTTATTCTTCTTGTTTTAAATATAATTTAAATTAAAATTAAATTACAATGTAAATATTTTTCCACGTTATGTTTAATTTTGGTACCGTAATAAAGTGTAGTAATTTCGTGATTACTGGAAATGATCCAATCAAACGGAAACGACATCAACAGATTCAATTTCTCGAAACAGGTGGCAGCTTTTCTTGAATATTTTGTCTTCTTCTCAAAATCCAGTCATTTAACTGTTGTAGATGAGTTATTTGCGAAAAAATCATCAGCCGTTAGCTGCCGCAATACTGTCAAATAAGTGAAACTTGCCCTAATAATCTAAAATAACATAGTGAATTAAAATATACAATGGATCGATTCAAACTACCCATAAAAATGTCTCTAAAGACAAGTCTCCAAATTTCCCTATGCTAAGCAACATCGGCTTTCCAGCTCTTTGTTGCAGCATCATGTAATTAGTTTTGAATTTGCCATCGCATAAGTACCAGGGCAAATCGTAGAGATCACTTAAGAATCCTTCAACCTGAAATTCAGAAAAATTAGCATCACTTTTCTGAATCACTTGCGGCCTTACATAAGTGGTCAGAAGGTTTCCAAAAAAGCAAGGAATGAACATTATAGTCAAAGAAGCCAGAACATACATGACACCCAGGACTCTAATCATTATACCCTGCGCCTGGAACAAAACGAAAAACATACAGGACAAGTATTTTTTTAATTTAATATCAATACCATAATTAGCGTATATTCCAGGAGAACCGTCGCAGCTAGAATTGCGCAAAAACATGTTAGGTTTGTCAAAGAAAAAAATTGGTCCAAACGTGACGAGAGGGTTAAAAGAAACTGGTGGAACTCAGCGAGTTCTTTCAAATTCGCCAGTAAATCAGCCTTGAATTTAACAGAATCAAGAACATCAAGGAGAACTCCATTTTCCCTAAAATAAACACTTGATCACCATCCTCCCTTAATCAAAAGTTTAAATGACTCACATATTCGCAGAAGGAAATTTATTATTTTTAATATTAGATGAAGGTATGAAGGTCAAAACTGTATCTAATTCAACGTCATTATCTAACAATGTTTTGTGTAATACATGTTTTAATTCCCAACCTAAAACATGAGATAAAATATCATCCTCAACGAAGAAATTCCCTTTTACCCAATAACTTGAATTGTCCGCTAGTTAAAACAATGGTATTTGCAAAGAACATGTCCATACTAGCCTCTGTAATAATCACTACTTCTTGAATAAACATCTGCACGAGTACAGCCATTTCGTAATAGGGAGAAACGGTCCAATCGAACGGAAACCACATCGGAAGAGTTAGCTCTCTATAAATTAAAGGGGGCTAACTCCATCTTGTACGAGCCCATCGTCAGTGAAGTTCGTACCCCTTCCAATGAAGTTTTAATTTATACGAGTATATGAAACGATTGCGGAAATTTGCGAAGATGATAAACAAAAGACGATCGCAAGATAGTTCATGTAGACTTGAGTGAAGCAGATTATCTTTGGTCAGGCTCAGGTTGAAGGAGTGTTTGTCTGAGCATTGGTAAAATCTTATATTGTAGTTTTCCCTAAAAGCAAGGGGTTTGCCAAAAATATGCAAGACTGAATGGGGCGCTCATACCATTGGCTCAGAAAGTCTACAACACTACAATAAAACATTTACCATTGCTTAAACAAACACGCCTTCAACCTGAGACCAAAGACAATAATCTACTTCTGACAAGTCTCCTTAAGCTATCTTGCGTTCGTGTTTTGATTATGATCTTTGCTACTGACCTTCACAAATTTCAGTAATTTATATATAAATTAAAAATTCATTCCTAGTTCACTGAACGACGGGCTCCTATTGCCTTTGTATTTTTTATTTACTTTACCTCTCCTTTTTGAATATTAAAGGAAGCAATATATCGCACTGACCAAGTAACGTTGAGTAGACGAACCAGATGAATACAAGTATGTTGGTAGTCTTAACGTACTTTCTCAGGTCTTTTTCCGCAAACCCAATCTCAGTTTTATACTTGAATACTTTTCGAATTTCTTTGACGAGGTCGCTTGAGGTCCCATCATTAAAGTAGTGGTAATTGAGTCTGAAGGCTATGAAAATACAACCCCCTATTTTTCCCTAAAGTTTTGCTCACCGTGGAGAGTGGCAACTCACCCAAATAAACATAGTGTTTGATTACCAACTCCAGCGTGGTGAAGCCCTTATTTCGCAAATCGATTAAAATCGACACCATAAAGCCCATGAAAATTACATTTACTACAATTCTCCAGAGGTGGAAGAGTAACTTCCGAAGTTGATTACGTGTTTTGATTTTGAACGTGCCTCCGAAGGTCATCAGGAGGAGGGTGGAATAGAGATATTTATTTGTGGACATTTTTATGCGTCCAATCGCGATCGAGTGAGTGGGCGATCTGTTTTAGGAATTGGTGCGCTGGTTTTTTCTGTGCTACGTCCTGAATGATGTATGAGGCAATTAAGTTTATAAATAAATATTGAATAGTTTCCTGGTTAGAAACAATACGAACTGAACGAGTTCCATAATTAAGGATCAACATTTTTTATATTGTAACTAGGACGAGAAGACCACCAACAAATATGCAGCTGCGAAACATAAACATAAGTATGATCCACTTGCGTTTATGTAATACCCGTGTGCAAATCTAAATGTCAAGGTGTATGACTCATCTGCGTGCAGATCCGAAGGCAATTGTCGTGGTGTGTGCACATCCGAGGATAAATGTCAAGACAACGCCGGGAACAAAACCCCTATAAATACGCGACAAGCCAAACGTTAGCGGCATTAGAGTAAATCTAGTCGGAGTGTCATGTAGTCTGAATTGTCTGTAAGTGACCAAAATAAGATGTAAGTAACTGTAGTTGTAATTAATTGTTAATAAATGTTTTGTTATACTGAGATACGACCCTTATTTCATGTTACTTAAATTATTACCATAACAATATTTTGCATGCAATAAATGTTCAAATTTAGTTTTTGATTTAAAAATGATAGCGAAGGCTTACTTAACAATAACCATGGCCATGGCAAACTGCAGATTCGATTTCTCTCGTGTTTGGCTCGTTTGAACTAAGCTTTTTTTGTTTTCTTTATTTGAAAGGCGAATATCGAAGGAACAATTACATTCAGTAAATTAATCGTAGGCGCAGCTGCAATAGCTCCCAACAACCTTCAGAAGGTCTTGGTTTAAAAAAAAATGAATTTTACTGATTTCTGATCGATCCCTCCAAATTGCTAATTTAGGAAGGGTCAATGGGGAGTAAGACAATAAGTTCTCTTCCCGTTAACCCTTCGTACAGTGGCCACGAACTTCATAGTAATAAATAAATAAATGGGTCGCTTAATGGATGGAATGATAACAGAAATTTTATTTTACACGCCGCCATCATCGAAATTAGCGGAGGATCTGGTCCTATTTAATAAGAACTCCGGAAGGATGTTTCTTCAGGCTAGAACTGTGCAGGTGCATATTAATGCTACAATATATTCGACTAATAACATGTGTCCAACATTTATTTGTAGTCCTGGGTGTCTGTGGAATCAAACATTTTTAACTAATTAATTATTGTTTCAAATTGCAGAAAAACATTAAATACGTAAAGAAGAATTTATTTATTGCTATACCAAGGTGCCATACAAGAAAAATTCTTCAGATTAATGCGCAAAAAAGATATTTTAAAACACAATTTAAGGCGATCAGTAAATGTATTTATTTCATTACATGAACTTTTAAGGATTAAATGAAGATACTAAACAACTGAGGTCTTAAAAGAGACTCATACGGACAACATAGTCATTCCATTTAAATTGGAAGAAAGCATATTTTTCTTCATAGAATCCATTTATTTAATTGTTGCTGATGAATTATATTTGCAAAAATAAAATCAAACATTAGTTGTTAGCTGCCGCAACACAGTCAAATAGGAGTAACTTGCCCTAATAATCTAAAATAATATTATTAACGAAAACGTACGATGGATACATCGATTCAAACTACCCATAAATACGTCTCTAAAGACAAGTCTCCAAATTTCCCTATGCTAAGCAAGATCGGTTTTCCAGCCCTTTGCTGCAGCATCATATAATTAGTCTTGAATTTGCCATCGCACAAGTACCAGGGCAAGTCGTAGAGGTCGCTCAGGAATCCTTCAGCCTGAAATTCAGTAAAATCAGCATCATTTTTCCGAATTTTTCCCTGTATACAATAGGGGGAAAATCAAAAGGCGGAGTTCAGAATGATGGCTGCAGCAACCTTAATTAATTAATTAAGTTTCGTAATTCCAATTAAATATAATCGGTCATTCCAGAAATGTGGTAGACATTAGGTTCGAGTTTCGGTTGTACAGAGGATTCAGAAACATTTAAAGAAAAATTAAATTAATTAAATAAAATTTGCAAATATGTCAGCTTCGATACATGCGTCCCCAAATATTTGGAGAATATGTTCAGGGGGGTTTTCAGAGAGAAAACGAACCCTATGTTCATAAGGCAATTTTTGTTTATACTAGTCTCCTGAATACATTCTCCAAATATTGGGTGCTACTCACAGAACCCCGGTATAAGATTACAGTCTATTTTAATTTATTTGAGAGCTAAATTATATGATGACTAAAAGTCATCAGTAAGTTGAAATTGTGAACGTGAAGGCGAATTAGTCCGACGGCGAATTGGCCCGGTGTGTCGAAATGAGAAAATAGTGGACATCGATATTTTTCTGAGGATATTGTATTTAATTTTTATATCCGTCGTTTTCCATACACCTTTTAAGCACATTTCTGTACAGTATAAGGTTTAAAATTAATACATTTACAGAGCGTTAAACATATAATAACACATTTTACAATAATATTTATTTCTGAAAATGAGCCTTATATTATACGGTTTATCGTAACCGAAATTCAATTTATAAAGTAATATTACTGGTGTACTTGAATATTGCTGAGAAAGTGTATTAGTATTACGTAATATACAGTGACCGGCAGAAAACTGGACACATATGGGGAACTTTTTTTATTATTGATTTCTCAGAAAAGTTTATTCTTTATGAAAGCTCCTGCATGTTCCCAAACTTAAAATGCATATAGCAAAATTTGAATACCTCTTGTCATATACCGAGGAAATCAAAATATTTGAAATCGACGTAAGAGTAAAGTATCTTTATTTTTTAAAATTCGTTTGTATCCTGGAACTTTGACTTCATAGAGCTGGATGTTTCTTCAGGTGTGATAAGAATATACTCTGGGATTTGTTTTTTGGTCATCTACCAACTAGAAATTACGATCAATAACGATACCATAAAAATTTCACATTTTGTCTTCAAAATTTTTTTTCATCCCAGACAGTCATGATTTCGTATTTGAAATCATATAGAAATTCTAAATAACTTTTCCAAATAATATTTTCACGTATCTTAAAAGATAAAGGTACTTTACTCTTATGTTGATTTCAAATATCTTGATTTCCTCGCTAGAAGAATTAACTTTCAAAATGATATCCAGAAAAAACAATGGGATTTCAAAGTGGGTGACTGTCTATCTTTCACGTAACGTGTTCCTAAAGCACCGTATCCATCCGTCAAAATGTAACCGGTGTAATACGTTATAAGAAATTTTATTGTCATTTTCATGAAGCTTAGATATTATTCTAAGTATTTGAGTAAAAATTTCGTCGAGTTTCAAAATTTTATATTTTTGTCGAATGTCCACTATTTTACTGTTTCGACACACTGTGCGGCGGCCAGTTGGTCCGACGGCGAATTGGTTCGACGGCGAATTGGTCCGACGGCGAGTTGACGACGGCGAATCGGCGGCGGCGAATTGGCGACGGCGAATTGTTCCATTTCCAGTATTATTTGGGCTTTGATCAATCTTCCTTGTTGATTCCATACAAAATGCAAAAAAAAAAACTTAATTATGGGGCTCGTCCAGTCCATATTATTTCTAATCAGGAGAGACTACGTCGTATGTACTTTATATTTATTTATAACTAATTGCCTCATACAACATTCAGGACGCGACACAGAAAAAAGCCAGCGCACTAACTCCCAAAGCAGATCTCCATTCACTCGATCGTTTGGACGCATAAAAATGTCCAAATATAAATATCTCCATTCCACACTCCTGATGACCTTCGGAGGTACGTTCAAAATTAAGACCCAAAATCAACTTCGGAAATTACTCTTCCGCCTCTGGAGAATTGTATTAAATGTAACTTTCCTGGTCCTCATGATGTCGTCTTTCATCGACTTGTGGAATAAGGGCTTCACCAAGTTGGAGTTGGTGATAAAAATCTAAGTTTATTTCGGTGAGTCGCCACTGTCCGCTACAAACAAAAATTTAGGGAAAAATAGGGGGTAGTATTTTCATAGGCTTCAGAGTCAATTACCACTACTTTAATGATGAAACCTCAAACGACATAGTCAAAAAAATGCGGAAAGTATTCAAGTATAAAACTGAGATTGGGTTTGCGGAAAAAGACCTGAGAAACTACGTCAAGACCACCAAAATACTTACATTCATCTGGATATTCTACGCAACATTACTTGGTCAATGCGATATATTGCTTCCCTTAATATTCAAAAGGGAGAGGTAAAGCAAATAAAAAATACAAGGGCAATATAAGATGAGTTAGCCTCCTTTAATTTCTAGAGAGCTGACTCTTCCGATGTGGTTTCCGTTCGACTGGACCGTTTCCCCCTATTACGAAGTGGCTGTACTCCTGCAGATGTTTGTTCAACAAGTTCTGGTTATTACAGCGACTAGTATGGACATGTTCTTTGCCAACACCATTGTTTTAACTAGCGGGCAGTTCAAGTTATTGGGTAAAAAAGGATTTCTGCGTCGATTGTAATATTGTACCTCATGTTTCAGGTTGGCAATTAAAACATATATTACACAAAACATTGTTAGAGAACCACGTTGATTTAGGTACAGTTTTGACTTTCATATCGTCATCTCAAAATAATAAATCTCCTTCTCCGAATGCGTGAGTCGTTTAAACTTTCGATCAAGCGAGGCAGTAAGTTCCCTATTTTAGGGAAAATGGAGTTCTCCTTGATGTTCTTGATTCCGATAAATTTAGAGCCGATTTACTGACGAATTTGAAAGAACTCGCTGAGTTACACCAGTTTCTTTTGACCCTCTCGTCACGTTTGGACCAGTTTTTCTCCTCGGCAAATCTGTCATGTTTTTGCACAGTTCTAGCTGCGGCAGTTCTCCTGGAATACGCTCTAATTATGGTATTGATATTAGATTTTAAAAAAATACTGGTCGTGTACGTTTTTCATTTCGTTTCAGACGCAGAGTATAATGTTTAGAGTACTGAGTGCCATGTATGTTCTGGCTTCTCTAACTATATTGTTCATTCCTTGCTTTTTCGGAAGCCTTCTGACTACTCACTGTATTCTGTACTCTGTATCATGTATTGTATATTCTGGGCGGAAAATAAAGACATATTATTATTATTATTATTATTATTAATAATCGAATTATACAGGTTATTTGAATAATCGAATGACCGGTTATTTTTAATCCGAATTATCCCGTCACTAATAGATACTACAGAGCTATTCTGTCTCTCAAAAGTTAATTCGTTCTTAAATTAAGTTTTTTTTTATTGTATTATTAGTTTTCATTACAAAATTGTCTGTTTTTATTTTTGCTTCACGTTCCTTTATTACTTGTCATTCGCTTTCCTTTTTGAAATCGACCGCAGTTTGTTTTCATTCCTCTCTATCTTACTTCTTTGTTTCTAAATGATTTCGTTCATTCCGATTGGCCTAAAAATTTAACGAAGTTTCATCTTGCAATATATACATGCATCATTAATGACGAATGATTTATTTATTTATTTTAAAACTACCGACGGTGAATTAACCGCTGGCGAATTTATCGACGGCGAATCGGCGACGGCGAATTGTCCTAGACCCAATAATACTCAATGTTTTTGAATATTCTTGAAACTAATTCAGTAAGCCACATTTAATTTGTGTTTGAGAAAAGTGAAAAAGAAGAGGATGTAAACCACAAGAGATAAGAAGGATTATTAAATGTCGGAGATCAGGAGGTCCAAAAAGGAATTACAAAAGACCTACAAATTACTTTAGACTTTAGAATCAAACTGCACTGCTGAATTGGAATTAATTTGGGAAGAGAATAAAAGAGAACTCGCTAAAAAACAGTAAACGTAAAAAGATCGACAAGCATATGAGCAATTTTAAGGAAGAAAAGAAGTCCGAATCCCCAAACTATTTTAACACTAAAAAAGAGAGGGGTTCAAATTCTAACTAGTTCTGTAAATTGGAGTTGATTTTGAGATGAAAAAGTAATAGAGAAGAAGAGGAAAATTGGAAAAGAAGCAATTTTGGAGAGACGGACTTCTCCTCAAATTTGGTTTCAGTTTGAACTAATTTAATAATAACCTGGAATTCATTTTGAGATGAGAAAAGCCGTTAAATGTAGAGGACAATCCTAAGGAAGAAAGGGAGACTCACCCCCAAATTGCTTTAACCCTTTAGATAGAGAGATTTGGTTTTGGAGTTGGATTACAATTTACCTGAAAGTTCATCGAGCGAGAGTTAATTATGACGGACGATTTTACGCCGGCTATTTATAGAATTAATCACTAAAATTAATCCGCTGATTAATTAAACGCATTCGCAAGAGTAATTGCGGATGGAAGCGGCGGTCGGTCAATGGCAATTTTTGACAGGCGACGGCGTGTCATATTAATATTTAATATTTAATGCAATCAATATTACACACACATATTCACCGGGCCCACTCTCATAAATTAACTCCGCTCTTTCTCTCCCAGAAATTTAGCAGCGAATAGTCACGGCGGAAATTAAAGTATGCATCTTTTATATTGAAATATTAATTAATCTGCGATTAAGTATGAATTTTGTAATTTCTGCGTAGAATCTCTCCGCGAATGAAAAGATGCTTTGAGTCAAATCCTGAAAATAAAATTTCTTGCCTGTTACTCAAAATTAGTCTGTTTATAATCTCAACACTAATTGAGGGTTTAACTTTGAACTCGATTTTGAAATTTACAAATTTTACATAGAAGGGGTAAGGGAGGGATAATTCTATTACTGTCCGACAATCAGTATCTCACGGTACACAAGTTCTTAGAGTGTTAACTTAATATTAGCTCAAAATAATTTGTTTGAGCTGATTGAATTCGAAAGTTTTCTTTTGCGTTACTCAAGCTTGAAATAAATATTGGTGCGTTCGTTGATGCGTGCCGCATAGTTCCTTGCTCTGCGGGGGTAAAAAAAAAAACCTTAACGTTTGCGGATGAAAAGTCCGTCTTGTGGATATTTTATGCGCTACAAATTGAGAACTTCATTTTCCTGAAACCGTCTACTTCAGGCCCGGCTGGACACGTGCATTATTAAACGGCCAACGGCGAGGGATACGTACGCCGGGGGGAGAAATTACCCCTTATGAAATTTTCAGGCCGACCGGCGGTTCCGCGTGACGCGCGCTGTTTCTGACAATTGATATTTATATGCCTAATTGTTTCTATTAAAAGTAATACGGCCGTTTTTAATTACGCGTCACCCGGTATTTAAATTTTAAAATGTCTCGCACACAACAGCGACCGCAAGCTAGCCGCGGATCATATATCATCGCTCCTTTGTTGCTGTTGTTGTTGTTGGCGGCGCGGTGAAAAGTGTGAATATTATTAATTATACCGTCGACGGATGTTTGATTTTTTTTTCGTCTGTTTTGTTAGGCGAGGAACGCAAATGAAATTTGTCAGTTATCATAAGCCTGATTCATCCAGAAATCCTCCGAAAACTAATAATAATTTTTAGTCCTATAGCTTCTAAATTAATACAATAATTTGGATAAAGTTACATTTCATTAATAAAATTAAGGGGAAAATGACTGGAACTTAAATGGACAAATCACATTAGTATATGTATTAGTAAAATGCCTCAAAAGAGAGAAAAAGGAACACTAGAATGTGCGAGGAAAAGACACTGAAAGAGAACCTCACGATTTCTAGTTTTAAAAATACTCTAGTTGCATAGGTGCAGCAAGATTACCAAATAAAAAAATGTTCTATGTTGTTGGCTGAATAAACTATGTATATAAATCCTTAAACCCCCAATTTCCGTCAGTAGGTAAGTGTGGAAAGACTGCCCCTCTCCGGAAGCTCATTTTCTCTTTAAAATTTGAAAAGAGATAAGTTTTCTATTAACGTAGAGTTCAAACAAAGGAAACCCTCAAGGGTTTCTAGTTATGAAAATACTCTAACTGGGTAGGTGCAGTAAAACTGATGCATAAAAAAATGCTCTATGTAGGTGTCGTCATGCTAACGTGTTGCCTCTTCGGCCTGGTGTAAGAATCGTCCAGGGAGCAGCGATGCTGTGGCGGTCTGGTCGGTCCTTTTGGATGTGTTGGCAGCAAGGCATGCCTTCGGTCTGGTGTAAATGACTGGTTTGGAGCAGCGGCGTAATGACGTCAGTCGGTCGGTGAAGATGAGGGCGACACAACTGTTCTAGTGAATAGAATAGTACCGATTGATTTCCAACGTCCAGCCCGGATTATTTATACCAATATTTTGCTTACATCAAAGATAAAAGTACAACGTTTACAGTGAATTGTCTACCTCATGATTTCCTAATTGGGAACATAAATCGTAGCATAACTCGGACAATGTAAACAATAATTACACAACATTAATTTTAAACTGTCCTAATAAATTATTTCGATTAAAGTTTTTTGGATTAAGATTATGATTAATTATTCTACCGCGACAGTATGTTATGAACCACTTCATTAGAGAGTTATTTCCTCTCCATTTTTTTTTGTTATTTTCAAATTTAGAAGCGTCGAAGTCTTCTATTAATAGGAAGGAGAGTCAATTAAAAGAAAGACGAAGCAAATCCTCATGGATTTCTAATTGTGAAGGTACTCTAACTGGACAGGTGCACTAAGACTTCGAAATAAAATAAAATTATCAAAGCACTTCATTGAAAAGTAGTACTGCTCCTTGCAGACTGAAATTTTCAATTCTTTTCCTCTAGCACAACTATTTTCCGACTTATAATTCGTGTCGTGAAAGCAAATAGCAACAATACCGCTGCCTCGGTATTGTGCTGCGGTATTGTGCTGCGGCGCAATTATTTCACATGTTTGCATTCACGCGCTAACCGTGCGTATATCTTGTTGGTCGTCGAGGTTGCAGTGGAGTTCTCGAGCTACTGTTCTGCTGATGAGGCCCCAATTAGGGCCGAAATAGCTATACAAAATATGCTCGGGGGCCCCATTGCGATCCTGACGACTCGCAACCAACATTTACATCTTTTCCTCTAGTTTGGAAAGGTAAAAATTTTCTATTAAACGAAGGCTTCTAAAAATACTTTCCCAGACATATCTTAACGTTGTGAAGAGTTTATTTTTCCAAACATTTTCGTTTTCCTGAATTCCATCATTTAGATATGTGCGTCTCTTTTATTTTTCAATAATAAATATGTTGTTTGAATTGGCTTCCGGTTGGAACCGCGTCACGTTGACTTCTACTGCCGACGTTTCGTTCTTCATTGCAGAAGAACTTCTTCAGGGCTGCTGCTGCTGGTGGTGTTGCTGCTGCTTCTGGTTAGTCGTTGAGACTGTCTCGTTGAGACCAGTCTGCAAATGAGCAAAGATAAACATTGTTTTATATCTTTGCTATCCTAACTTCGCTTCCCTTAGCTTTAGTTGCCACGTTCCGGTAAGATTACGTTGTATCTAATTTTCAAAAAACTTAGTTCCGTTTAGCTTAGTTTCGCGTCCAGTGGCCGCCTGCCTTTAGTAAATAACCAAACATATATTTGGAACAAAAATAGATGAAACACTCGAGGAAATAGGATTAACATTTTAAACAACAAGAGTCCTATTGAATTGTCGTGAATGAATGATGCAATGAAGACAGCAATCAGATTTCTGAAAATCAGACTTACTTTATCAGAGCAATCAAGGCTGCAGATGAAGTCTTCTTGAGCTATCGCTTTTGCTTGGCAGTCCGAAGACATAGCGACCGCGTGGAAGCGCGATTAATATTAAACAGTATGGCAAGGAAGGCAAAAACAATCATTGGATCGGTGTCCTGTTAATTGATTTTGAGGTCTCCACGAAGATTCCTGCATATGAGTAAATAGACTGCCTTCTAAAATCAGGAAGATTTTAATCACACCAGGATATGTGCAACCTCTCCATTAACTCATGGAACAATCGTGTTCTCAAAACTATTTTCTATTCTATTTTTAGTATTAGGTAATAAACATGTGCTTTAGAAAATCGTGAATCATCTTCAAATAGCAAAGAATGGGATCAAGCAGTTGAGTTTGAACTTAGAATCTCGTGTATAGTAACGAATTGAGTTGAGTTTGTTGGCGGTATCAGGATGTAACGGTATGAAGAGTCATCTGTCAGGACTTTTATTACTCTTTAGCTGTTTGGCAGAGGAAGACAATGGAAGGAAAAATGGAATTCATTAGGAACAATCATCATTACGACAATGCTATACAGGGTGTTTCAGTGATGGTGCACCAAACTTCGGGGAAACGTTTCTGACATTATTTGGAACAAAATATTTTAATACAATTTTGCAATCGGGAAACTTGAAATTTGCATTATTTTGAGTCAATGTTTTCATAAATACCGTAGCGATTTAAATTTCTGCCGCCGTGAAACAAGACGAGCGATTTAAATTGTTTTATGAATGGCACGCGGCTGTAAGAAGACAATAAATATCTATCGTAAATGAAAAAATTTATGAGAGGCTTTTAAGTTTGCCCTTGACCGCAAGACGTGTTAAAGGCGAACACTTTGAAAAAAGCGTGCATTTTCGTCGCACTAACATTTATGCAAACCGTAATTACATCAAATTTGCCGAGTCTTAATAATGTACGATAATTAACGCTTGTGACGGGTTTTTATTTATTCCTGTATCCAACAATTACTACAATTATGTACAATTAATAAATTGGGAAAATTAGTAACTAGAATTATTGCTTCCGCCGCGCCGGTCTGCTAAATTATTTGCCTATCAAACTGAACTTGATCACATGAGGTAGAAACAAATTCGGAAGCGGGCGAATTACGAAAACGGCAATTACCTTACAACATGTGTTCGAATAATCTGCGTATTCTCGAAACGTATAATCGCCCATCGCACACACCAACACATACACACACACACTTACATAATAAACTTAAAAATGAAAAGTATAAACTACACCAACTAATTACTCGTCACTACAACGTTAACCACAACGGAGTGAACGAACTAACTGTGTTTCATCATATCATCTGAGACGCGACAGTTTATGGGGTAATAAAGCAAAAATCCGAACGTTAAGGCAGGTTAAGAATTCGGGCCGCTCTCATCTATTGTACGTTTTAAAAATATACGATTCTTCTTTCCCTTCGATTATCTCAAAACTTATTCATTTAAAAAAAATATATTATAAGAAACTTTTATTTCTTTTCACGATATCTACCAACATACCGAGTTTGGTGTATCTTCACTGAAACAGCCTGTATAGATACCATCCACGATATTATGCGGACTCATGACTTTATGATAAGCCTGAATAAAGCCAATATTACGACAATTAATGAATCTCTTCGTTAGAATTTACCTTGAACAGATACCATACATCTTTAATCATCAGTGCGAGAAAAGAAGATAACGGTCACTTTAGAGATCTACAGCAGTTATGACAGGTGTCTTTAAATAAAGGCAATATCTTCATTAAGAACAAAGTCCGCTCCCTGCAAGTACTGATCTTTCCATTCTTGATCTACAGATTCAAAAAATAAAGCTTGTTCAAGTTAGCTCTGAAGAAATTCGAAATATTTCAAATGCATTGCAAATCTTTTTGCATTTGCTATGAAACCATTCACTCGGTAGTCGAAGAACAAGCGCGCACTCAAGAATCCTGGTCAACTGCAACTATATCCATCTGTGAAGAAAATGAGAGCGATATCAAAAACTTGTCCGAAATTTGCTATACCATGGTAAGATAAAACACATTTGCTTGACTTTGCCTTCTGTTTGATGGCATCAATTAATTTATACATCTGATAAAAGTATGCACATCCATTCAATTATTTTCAAGCAATTCATAATAACCTTCAAACTCCACCAGGCAACCGGATTGCAAGTTTAATAGAATCTAATTACGATGACAAAGAAAACATTTCCGAGAACGAAGATGTTACTCTGCTGTTTAAATATGGGTGTGATGGATCTTCTGACCACACTGCATTTAGCAACAGAAATTCTGATTCATCTACTCTTGAACTACAAGGTATGTCGTTGGAGAGGATACGGACCATACTAAACAAATACCTGAGGCTAGTACGGAAGAATCTTTAGAGCAAATTGAGCTTATGTTCTCTATATTCCTTGTAGCTATAAAGTTGTACAAACAAGATGTGGTTTTATGGGAGAACCTAACACCTTCCTTAAAGCACTTTTGTAGGACACTTCGTTTTGTTTTTAAAAACAAGACGCCCCCCCGAACTAACACGATCAGAGAATAACTACGTTAAAGAAGAAATAAACAATCTCCAACCCACAGTAATTAGGGGAAAAGTTCCTTTTGACAATGGTTGATGTAAAAGTGATGAACTCTACACTTACCTGCTACATGTGAGGTTGTACCTCTAGAAATATGACCAATCTCGAAATAGTGGACCAAATTGGACGTAAATCAGAGATCACTGGAGTTTGGAATTTCCCCACTTCACTGTCGCATTAACTTGCTGAAGTTCTTTTTGAATTTGGCATACAACCTACCTCTCAAGAAGTGGAGGAGAATTTCCAAACAACTGCAGTCAATTAGAAGCGCAAGGAAGAAGGAAATTAGAAAAAAAAAACTTATCGAAATTTAGGATATTTTGAAGAGTACGAGACTGTGGCTGAATTTACACGATTGGATAAAAACTTACTTCAAAGATTTGCAGTTATTGCGAATATCCTTAATTCCAGTCAGGCAAGAGAAAATGCGGAGAAATTTGGTGCTTTTTGCAGAACTACGGCAATCATTTACATTCGCTTGTATAGTTGGTATTATATGTCGCCAACAGTTCATAAGGTTCTCATTCACAGTCAGCTTATTGTGCGAGTACAGTTTAGTACCTCTTGGACAACTGTCAGACGAAGTCCAAGAATCTCGAAACAAGGACTTCAAATTTTATCTCATTCGACGTCAAAAGAAGACGTCTTGTGGATTCGATTAATGCCTTTATTTTAACTCGTGAACTTCGATTGGTTTCAAGCTCTTACTAACAGTTCAGAAACGATATTCATGTCTGGATTTTGTAATGGAAATGCCGTAAATATTCAATGCGATACCCAAACAGAAGGCTGCTGAATCAGAATCAACTTTGAACCTTCCGCTCCGCTTCAAAATTAAAGAAGAATGGCTACAATATTGGTTCATTTCGACAAGGAACCACCAGCAAGTGTCAAAAGACGTACGGCTGAATTGGAAATGTAGCCTCATTTGGACGCCTCGCAGTCAGATATTTGACCATTAGCTCCTAATCTAATTTGAAAATGATTCGAGAAAGATTTGGTGGACGACGCGACGAAGACACGTTCACTAGGACCGGTATTTATTTTAAATCAAAGAAATAATCACACTTGTTCACATCTTGGAAGAATAGTGAATTTAATTTCTGGCATAGTTCTCGATGGATGGTTGGGAATATTGGATGACTTTCCTGTTGGGCTCTTATTACCTTTTAGAAAATAGTTCTTTTGAACAAATGCTTCCACTTTGATGATTGTCCTGCATGGGTTCTCGCCAGTAGTTGTCTGTTGAAGGCTGTCGATTAATACAGGATCCACGATAGTAAAAAGATTTTGTGATACACGATAGTAAGTTTTTTTTCGATGCATTTCTTCAATTTTGTGGCAGTAGATGACTGGGTATTAATGGCCTGCTCAGGTCTCAGGAACGAATAATCAATGATGCCTTTTGCAGCCCATCATTTTTTGGTTATCCAATGTTTTGGACGTCCTCTGCCCTGATCTCTTTCTATTGTCGCTCATAATCCACTTCTCATCGCACCTTATGATTCTCCTCAAAAATTATGTTGCTTAAAGTTAATTGCCAATTTCAAATATCTGCGGCTTCCTTTCATTCTTAAGGAATCCACTTATCGAGTTTTTTTTTTTATTTACCGATTTGTGGAGGTGGATATCGACGGTACTGGAACATACTCTAAACGCAAACTAAAGAGCCCACAAAGCTTCAGAAGGATCAACCTCCACTAATATTCGAAGGCGGTAATTTTCCTCGTATAAACATTTTCTGTAGAAATTACAATATACTTGATAATTGGGAAAACTGTAGTTCTATATTAATTAACAAGAAGCATATAAAAGTGAAGGTTAGAGTGGAAAATTTTCACAGCTGTTTAAGAGAAAGAATAATACAAGCACGTGACGAACTGACTCATTTTGTGAACAAAATTAATTTCCCTATAATTTGTAGACACGTGCGTATGCTTGATTTATTATCATTCAATTAATTAATTTCGATTTTAATTTAGTCTAACACTAATCGCCTCTAATTTTAACTCTTCATTGAAACGCTTTCGGACATAATTATTTCCATAGGACTTCGAATTGTAGGCATGGCCGATTAATCATGTCACACCCTGTAGATTGGATACCAACTGGCTCTCGTAGAAATTAAATGAAGTAGGCTTTTATGTGTTTTCTTTAAAAGGTTATGTAGTTTAAGGCCATTTTATACTACTCTATTTATTTTATACAACAATTGATAGTGATTAAAAAAAAGTGAGAGTTGCAGTTATATTTTGAAAATAGCTGCTTCATAGAAACAATGACGATAATTTAAAAGTGACTAGGGCCATAATTAAAAAAAATATATATGAATATGCAAATCAACACCAAATTAGAGTCTGAGTTGAATCATAGATGGAACAATATTACGTTCGCACCAATCAAGAAGAAACGATTTAAACAATGTAATTACAGAATTAAAGAATATAAAAATACTTTAACATTTTTAGAAGTAACTTTTCAAGTTTCGTTAATTTTAGTTTTGCGGTCAACTTCGACCTGTTCACGACGAAAACGTATTTTCCTTGAACGCTTACGTCATTCTATTTTATTTTCCTTGAAAAAGTATAATGAAGACGTCGTCTTATTTTCAGGTAGCAAATTACATCTAGTGAGGAAACATGGCGTTCTAAAGCAACTCAGAACGCTAGACCTGTCCGACAACGACATCTACGACTTACAGGCCGTATTGATCGCCCTCTCGCCTCTGCAGTTCCTGCACGGTTTGCTGCTAGAGGGTAATCCTTGTTCAGTTAGTAATCTTTATTTTTCTATTGAACCGAAACAAACTGTAACGCATACAGTTTTCCTATTCCTGAAAACTGAAGCCTTCAGGCACTTCACTTTGATGTCGTTGCATCCCAGCAAATCATCTTCAACAATATACAAAAGCTTTAAGTATGCCAATCGCAGAAAAATAAACGAAACGAAACTGTATCGATAGATTTTCTTGCTCCTGAAGCCTTCAGCCACTTCAGCTTGATTGGTTACGCCCTAACAAATCCGGATGCTTCAAAAAAATATATATACTGTGATTTAAAAAAAATTCTATTATCTGTTGCCATGAAATTTGAACAGCATGTCTTAGCTTAACAAAAAAATTTCAAAAATCAGTCAGAAATACTTTAGCAATTTGTGAGAATTTCAGGTGTGCCAATCATACAAAAAGATCACTCTAAAACACCTTCCCCAACTCGAATACCTGGACAACGCAGAGATCCTAAAGGAAGACCGCCCACCCCCCGAAGAAAAGTGCGAAGAAAACTGCACCGAAGCCGCCATCGTCTTCACCTGCCACAGAATAATTGGGCTTCCACCCCCACCCAAGGAAGTAAGCAATCGCTTCTTCTTTGTTCAAAATCCAGTCATTCTCAATTTTAGAAAGGAATCCAGCAGACTTTCCACCTGGAGGTCTCGCTACCGCTTCTCGAAGAAGTCAAAATCGAACCGCCCGTTAGTGAAGTTGAGTTGGAAGAAGAGCCGACAACCAAAGGTAAAAGGGGGAAATCGAAAGGTGGAAAAAGGGGAAAATCTAAAGGCCGGAAAAGTGGAAAATCAAAAAGTAAAAAAAGGGGTAAATCTAAGGCCTCGTCCAAGAAAAAGGGAAATCCGTACGCGGCTGAAGACGAGTACCAGCGCGAGCTGAGGGGCAAAATCAAGGACGCGAGCTTTAAAACCGATCGTAAGCCCTGGAGCAAAGTGATACAGTTTCCGGAGGACGCGCTCATCGTAGAGTCTCCTTACCACGACTTCAAGGACATTCGGGATACTTTCAGAAGTTGTGTAGACGTCAAAGTCGTCTATCTAAAAGTAAGTTATTATGTCGTTGAAATATTTCAAGTAATTCTTGGGCAGATTTTGCCCCCGTCGAAGCCCAAAAAAGGCAAAAAGAAGAAGGAGAAAAAGAAGAAGAAAGGGAAGGACGAAAAATCTTCTAAAAAGTCTAAAAAGTCTTCTAAAAAGTCTTCTGAAACTACGCCAAAAGAAGTCGTTGAACCTAAAGAAACGATTTTGAAGAAGATAACTTTAGCCAAGTTTTCCTGCGATCTGCAAGCTGTGAATTGGAGTGACAAAACCGTCGACTTCTACTGGGCTGCCCATCCGAAGACGATTCCAAAAGCCGCCGTTATAAACGGCGATTTAAGGGTGCGTACACGCTCGGTATTTGAACCAATTTTGATGTTGTGTTCAATCTAATTGTAGGCACTAAAATACATCGAAGGGAAAGGCAAGGGAAAAGGCAACGGGAAAGGCAAAGCGAAATCCAAAGGGAAAGCCAAATCAAAAAGATCTAAGTCCAAAAAAGGGGGGAAACACAGTAAAGCTGGAGCTGAATTGAAGAAAGTGTCCAGCAAAGCGTTTCTCCCAACAATATTCACGTGCCAAGTCGGTTTCGGCCTTCGCCGACTTTAACAACGAACTTTTTGCGTTCGCTTTAAAATTTCTGTGCGCTATAAAGGGACGATCCCATCGATTTATTTATTCTTAGTTGTCTGATTTATGTGGGCAATTCCACGCGCAACATGCGTGTCATGTATAGGACAAGATAAGAGAAAAAAGTATCATGCGAGAAAGCGATCTGCGTCTAAATATGTGGGCCCTTTCGCATCGGAAAAGCGCTTTTTAAACGAGTTGTTATTACGCTACGCGCATCACACACGCGAGTTTATTTATTTGCGTTCGGTTTCTATTTTAACGAGGCCGAAAAATACGTCTGCGCCTGAAAATGACGAGTGGCGACAGAAACTCCGGCAATAAAACCTTTGGATTTGAAACGATGATGACTCGGATAAATTGGGATTGAAAGGGGTCCAAAAATTGGATGTAAATTTAGTTGTTACGCGAATGTTTCGTCACGCGACATGATTTACATACAAGTCGGAGCTGTCCTAATTAGCGCAAGAACATTAATATTATTTCCGAAATTCCGATGTCGCTCGCTCTAGTTACATAAATACGGGCCCGGAGCTTGATATATTGCGGCTTCTAAAGACTGCGAGCTATCATGACAACCCCCGATTTCACGTCGCCGCCCGTCCGTTAAATATCTTCATTTTTCTCGGAGCGAACCCTCAGAATACCGAGTGTTAAACTCGTTTGTTCAATTAGATAATTACATCGGTCCCTCGCCGATGTAATGCACTAGGTCTATTTATGTAGATTTATGGCTGTGCAGTTACTTCGGCGACATGAAACCTTCCACGTCGAAAGAAAGAGGTAATTGGGCTAGCAAGACTGAGTTTCTCCTGTCATGCATGGGATACGCCATAGGTATAGGAAACGTGTGGAGATTTCCATATTTATGTTATCGAAACGGTGGCGGTAGGTTCTCATAATACTTTCAATGCGCTGTGATTTGATCGGTTCATTTTAGGGGCTTTCTTGGTGCCGTATTTATTGATGCTGTTCTTCTGCGGGATTCCCCTTTTCTTTTTAGAAACATCGCTGGGTCAATTCGCCGGAACTGGATGTATTACCATATTCAAAATTTGTCCATTATTTAAAGGTAAGTTGCCCGGGGGATAACATATCGAATGTGAAGACCTTGTAGGCCAAAACATATTCCCATATACCCATTTTCCCATTCCCAAGGGTTGAGCCAGAACACTGTATGAAGAGAATGTGAAGACCTTGTAGGTCAAAACATATTCCCATATACCCATTTTCCCATTCCCAAGGGTTGAGCCAGAACACTGTACGAAGAGAAGAGCTAGGGTAAAGCTCTACTAGATATACAGATCATTCAAATGATGAAGACCATAATTGCTTGACTTCAAATTAAGACTCGAATTGAAATCTTCAGATTAGCGAAGGCTTCTTCATAGGATCTAAGTATATCCGATGACTATCATTTCAGGAGATATGAATCAATTCAGCTGTGGCGATGTTCTTGAAAGACTTCATCGTTTTACCTTGACTAAAATCGTAGCAAGGATTGCATCCAAACTTTCAGAAAGGAAACAAGTAATTTACAGGAACCGTAATTTACTCCTCAGGTACTGGCTACGCCATCTTGTTCGTCAACTTCATCTGCACGACCTATTACAACACGATCATAGCCTACCCCTTGCTATTTTTATTCAACTGTTTCCGAGAAAAACTGCCCTGGATCGACTGTGATAACACCTGGAACACCGAGAACTGCGCTGAGGTAAATAGAACTTTTGCTTTTTTACAATTACCACATCTTCTTTTAATCAATCAGCTGCAAACTCGTGGTAGGAACAACAGTAACACCTCAACTACCAAGACGCCAGCGGATGAATTCTTCCAGTAAGTATCACAACCCCAGATATGTGTTCACGGAAAGGAATTGGGTATTTTAGCAGAAAGATCCTGCAAATATCGGACGACGTGGAAGACATTGGCTCGATAGTGTGGCCTCTATTCACATGCAATGTCATCGCTTGGGCCGTGGTTTACCTGTGCATAATGAAGGGGGTGAAATCAGTGGGGAAAGTCGTTTATTTCACCGCCACTTTCCCCTTCGCTATTTTGATCGTCCTCTTCATTCGGGGGGTGACTTTGCCAGGGGCGTGGAGCGGAATTTCCTTCTACGTCTACCCCCAATGGCATCAGTTGCTAAACTTGAAGGTACTCATCATAATTCAAACGCCTTGCAAATATTTAATCAAAAATCCCAACCATTTTAGGTATGGGCCGATGCATCAATTCAAATATTTTTCTCGCTAGGCCCCGGATGGGGTAGCATAATCAACATGGCGAGCTACAATCAGTTTCGAAACGACAACAAACGGTGAGGCCACAGCAAAAACAACGCTTTGAATAATGGCCGTTAATTTTAGGGATTCCATTTTGGTTCCGATGTTAAACTCGGGCACGAGTATATTCGCAGGTTTCGTTGTGTTTTCCGTCCTCGGCTTTATGTCGCAAGAGACTGGTTTACCGGTGTCTTCAGCAGCCACCGGAGGACCTGGCTTGGCTTTCGTGACGTACCCGGAGGCCATTACGATGCTGCCTTGGAGACACCTGTGGGCCGTCCTATTTTTCATCATGCTCTTCCTGCTAGGCCTAGACTCTTGCGTAGGTACATTCAGAGCTACTCTCCTTGGTTAACCTCTCAAATCTCTTGCAGTTCGTTCAAATCGAGGCTATCATCTCCAGCGTGATCGATGAATACCCAACGCTCAAGGGCCACAAGGCTTTCGTCACCCTAATCGCTTGTTTACTGATGATGGTGTTTTCTACTGTATTCGTAACGAACGTACGTAATAAGGCGTAAGTTTGCGTTTTCTTAAACCACCTTTTCAGGGGGGGATGTACTACCTGCAGTTATTCGATTGGTATGCGGCTTCAATCTCGGTGATCTTGATTTGTCTGGTGGAGGTGGTCACCGTGGGTTGGATTTACGGCGTGGGCAAGTTTGTGAAGGACATCGAATTTATGACGCGGAAGAAACTGCACTGGTGGTGGCCCATGTGCTGGATGTATATAAACCCAATCATCCTTGCTGTAAGTTTCGAGGGGGTAAGTTAAGGCCGGTTCTAAGATGAGCTTAATTCCAGTTCATATTTGTGACGGCGATCGTCTATAATACCAGGATTAGCTATAATGGGGTGGTCTATCCAGATTGGTCTGTTGCATTGGGATGGTCTTCTTGTTTCTGTTCGATGATTTGGATCCCCGCTTATGTTGTCTACAAGCTCGGCAAAAGTTGGAAGAAAAATCTGCTTCAGGTAAGTACCTCTTGCACAGTATCCAATTAATTTGTTTATACGTATGTGAATAATTTTTAGATGGTTAAGTTTCAATTGATGCCGGCAGAAGATTGGGGACCGGCTTCGCCTGAAGACCGGAAGCAGTGGATAAAGGCAGTACAACGTAAAACTGCTTTAGGCAATTATTGATTAACTCTCCCCTGTAGATAGATAGCAAAATATATATGTTACAATATATTACTTCCATTTAATTATTGGCTAACGTTAATAAGTATGATTTTTGAGGAGAATGGCCTTAGTTCTTCACGCCCCAAACGTGAGCAACTTTTGGGGTTGCCCAAAACGATATATAAATGTTAATGACATTCATCAGGGTTGGCTGCATCAAAAAAGGGAATAAGCAAATTATGAAACCTTTACGTTTTTCCCCGAACTCTTCCTTTACGAATATGATAGTTCAGATTAGCCAACTCATTCAATTTTATTTAAACCCTTACAAAACCCCTCAAGGATTTTTTTTTCTTGGCGACTTGAAAAATTGTCCCCCGTCCCCCCGCAAACCATTAAGAACGATCACAAGAGCTTAGATCTTATATTTTGTTCTAAACATCAAAACGTTACACAATTTAGAAAGTTCCTGGAGCTGGAGCAGTGTTGATGTGATGGCTGATGGTGAAAGGTCCTTCGGGATGTGGGGCGACGTGCACGGACCCACGAGTTGCAGCAACATACCTGTAAAGTTTCAAAAATATTGAATCTCTTTAAAAGAAAAGGAAGAGTTGAAGTACAAATGTCTTCTGCTAGTCAAATGCTTGCACTATACATACAAGAGGTCTCATAAATTTTTTTTTAACCAGTTCAATGTGCCAACTTTTAATAAAGCGCTCCAGTTACAGTTTTAATCTTACCCAGAGGGAACTGCCGGAGCTACTGGAAATGGCGCAGCGGCGTACGCTGCGTAGGGGGCTACATATGGAGCGGAGTACGCCACTGGAAGTACACCGGAAGATAAAATCCCGGCGGAAGCTACTGCAACGACAGCAGCAAATGCAATCAAAACAAACTGTAAACAATTAAAATTGTATTACCTTTTCTTTAATAAAATAAAGCGTGATTTACCTACCTTCATGTTTGCAGGACTTCTTGCAAGGGGGAATGACGTCTTATAAGAGCATGCAAATTTCCTGCTAAAAAATTAGAATATAGAAACCCCGTAGCATTCGGCGTTCGCCTTGGCAATTAAAGCTTGTTCTTATCTTCGTGTGATCAAATTTGATTGTTTGTGAAATGTTACCTATGGTTAGTTTGTGTAGGCAAGTGCAAGCAAGTTCCTGAATAAAAATTTGATTAACATCGAAGTTGCAAGAAGAAATTTTGAGCTTGAGAAAGTCGTGTCAGCTGTAAAATATGCATGTACGAGTATGTGCTATGCTTCCGAGTTAAAACAGATATTTGGCTTCTGGCAAGACCGGAATTACTTACGCAAAATGTCAAATGTGTGTTACGAGCAACTTCGCCCATGCAGGAAAAAAATTGCAGTATCAAGGTGAGCGATTTGCGTTCGGGTTTTCGTCTTTTTTTCCGAACGGCCAGACACGGTTAGTTGTCCGGACTAGGTCACGTACTAATTAATATGCGGGGGAATAGAAATTGAAACTTTGAATTTTTTGCAATATGTTAAATTGATATGTCATTTTGTTTTATAAATATCTGATGGTCGATTTCATAAAACTTCGTTAAATTTAATCAATCGTTAAAAACAATTGTTGCTGTGCTTTAAACACAGGTATCCAGGAAGTTAATCATCAGTTAAAGTTAATCAGCTCTTGTGAAACCCGAGAGATCTTGAAGGACCTTCTCTTCTACGCAAGCTCTCAAACTGTCTGTCATATTTATATTTTGGATTATCAAAACAAGTTTTGTTTTGACCTTAAGGAATGCAAAAGCTTTAATATTATCCGTTTAAAATTCCGGAGGAAATCTACTTAATGATCAAATGGTACCATCATGTGGTACCATCACTTCTTTAATTACTCTTGCAGATATTTATTTCCAAAAGCGTGAGTATTTTATTCTTCAGCATTGTTCTTAAGCTGACTTTCCTGCTTTGGGATTTGGAGAATTGGGTATTTGGGAAATTACTGCCATTGGTTTTAGTCAATCACGTGATCACTTCCCCTACAGGCGTGGGAGGCATTAGCAAGGTCCCAAAAAGTATGTTCAAGTGTTTTCTACTTTTTTTTGGGCAATTTGAAGTTGCATACGCGTTTCTCATTAGTTCAATCAGCTGTTTCTGTTCGTGTTGCTGTTTTGAAGGTGAATTTACAACAACAATTACGTCAAACATACAAACTTCATACCTCCTCTTTAATCGCCAATTCTCCAAATCTTCAAAGCAGGAAAACCAGCTTTAAAGAACAAAATGCTTAAAAATTCTGGAAAACTCTTCTACGTTTCTTTTTAATAAAATAATGTTATTCTAAAGTTGTAATTCTTTTTTGTTTTCTCATCAAACTAAAAGTCTCCTCTTTTTTACCTTATTTGCTTACTACTATTGAAATAAAAAGTTCTAACCCCTGACTTTGAAAGTCTACGTGTATCACCAAAACCATTCAATCGATTTTAATAAAACTGGCTGCAGTCTAAAGACAAGTCATGTCTACATAAATACAAATAATAATAATTGCATTATTTTCTGAATAGGCAATAATTTATTAGAGTTAAAAAGAACATGGTTTTCTGTGCACAGTTCACAATTAATATTAAGTAATAATTCATGAGAAAGGAACTATATTTATTCATGTGTGATAGACAGAAGTTTAGTTCAATTTTTGTAGTATTTCTTTAATTTATTTATCTTGGAAAATAAACATCCGTTCGAGGTCACAAAACACCAAGTACTAAAAGACAAGAAAATTAAACAAATAAAAGAAATAAAAAGATGACAGAAAGAAAGACAAAATCAGTAAGAACCAGAAGATAAGAATTAGAAAAAGTAACAGAAGTGAGAGAAGAAATAGGTGAAACAATACAAGTGAAAACAAAAACAGATACGAAACAAGAAAAAGAAGACATAAAAACATGTTACCCATAATAATGGAGGAAATAAAAGGAAACAGTGAAAAGAGGAAAAGAAAAAGAGAACTACGAGCCACTGTAACATTACAAAATTGGCTACACAACGATAAGGGCATTCAAAAAGAACACCACATCATCGGTGTACTTTTCAAAGTTACCAGTTGTGAAAAAATAAAAAAAATTGTCGAGTTGAAATTACTTAGTGGTTTTTTCGATATCTTTTACAAAATCTCCAAAATAAATTTCGCAAAAAATTTATTCGTTTTAAGGGTAAATAAATTGATAAATTGTAAAATTCGACTCGTGAGAATTGTCTCACTCGTGCTTCGCACTCGTATAATCTACTATACACTATAATCTAGGTACTATTTTTTATTTGAATACAAAGTTCAATTAGACCATTATTTTTCTAGTTACAATGGTTTATAATATTCAATTCAGTAGGTCTACTTAAAACAAATCAATGACAAATATTTAAAAACGAGAAAGTTTTTGTCAAAAGTGACACATATTCGAATAGAGAATATTAACTATAATATGCAAATGCATTACGGGTAATAAGCATTGATATATAATCGAAAAATCGTTAAGGAACTTTTTATTCAGTTTTTCAGCATTTACGGCAATCATTTAACAGCATTTTTGATACATATCTTATTGAACACATTAATAATAATAACAATATTTGAATTGGCTTCCGGTTGGAACCGCGTCACGTTGACTTCTACTGCCGACGTTTCGTTCTTCATTGCAGTCATTCATTCAGTCTCAACGACTAACCAGAAGCAGCAGCAGCCCTGAAGAAGTTCTTCTGCAATGAAGAACGAAACGTTGGCAGTAGAAGTCAACGTGACGCGGTTCCAACCGGAAGCCAATTCAAACATGGACGACGGCCGCGGAAGCCTTCAGTTAAATTAATAATAACAATAAATAAATAATAACATTTTATTATTTAACTTGAAGTGGCTGTCAAACGTACAACGAAACGTGACATTTATATCAATTAGTAATAACATTTTTGTGATAATTTTCAATGGACCCCATTTTTTCCTTTTTTTGCCTTGGATTGGGTTGGCCTTTCCTTCTGTGTTGGATTGAGTTGACGAAGTGTTTCAATTAAAATAATATTATATAAGCAATAAACTTATACATTCATACATAAATCATCATTTTCCTCATGTGTACCCATAGGGCGTCCAGGATTCTTTAATCAATTAGATTATCTATTGCTCTTTTACAAATTTCTTCCATTTATTCCTATCTCTTACCATTTCTTTCGCTGAGTTCCAGTTTTCTCCTTTCCCTCTTAGTATGTCTTTCACTTTCTCTTGGGCCTTCCCCTTTTATTTGTCCCCAAAGGTTTCGCCTCCCAGATGTTCATGACTTGTCTCTCTCCCCCCATCCTTACTAGGTGTCCATACCAGCTTAACATTTTCTCTTGTATTATTATTTTTTTGTTGATTTAATACTTAGCTGTTTTCGTATATCTTCACGTCTCCTCTTATCCATTCTTCTTGCTCCTACTACTTTTCTGTGATTTCTCATTTCTGCTGCTTGAATTCTTTTTTCTTGTCTCTCTGTTAAATTCCAATTTTCACTTTCATGTAATAGCACTGAATTGTAGATTGTCTTTGTTTTCCTCGATATTTCTTTATGCCCAATAAACTTCTTATGTATTGCACAGTGGATCTTGTTTGCTGTCTTTAGCCTGTCATTTATTTCGTCTTCCATATCTTCTTTAGTGTTAATCCTTGTTCCATGTTATTTAAACCTATTCACTTGTTCAACATTCACTCCATCTACTTCTATGTCTAATTTACTTTCTTATGGAAGTGGAACAGTAAAACACGCCACATGTAAAGGTATTAAAATTACTTCAAGTATTAAGCCTACAGTTAATGTTTAACATAGGTCTATCAAAGTAAACAAATTCGCAAGCGATTTAAGAACGCCATAATTAGTCGTTTAAAAAAAAAAAAGGAAATTTCGCTCTTTATATTTTATACAGACGAATATACTTACCTTGAGAATCGCCAGCTTCGTGAAAAAGTATGGAGAAGAAGATATTAGAAGAAGAAGAACAAAGAATTTGATAGAAATGTTCAGGTATTTTTTGCAAACACTTGAAAAATCTACAGAAACATATTGCTGTGATATTACCTGAATCACCATCATACAAAGTAAAATTCAAAGTTGAAAATTGAAAAAGAGTACTAAAGTAAAATTCAAAGGGCAAAATTAGTTAAAAGTTACAAAAATATATATGTAAGCCAAATCAAATCCTTTAAAGATCAAACAATGAAGAAAGTTTCTGGATAAGGTTGAAGGGAAATTAATCCATCATTTGACTGCGAGGAATTAGCCGGTGAAACCTCCGAGGAACAATACGAAGAGACGACTCGTGCATCTAAATAAATAAATAAACCTTTCGCGAATAAAAATTTCCTTGACAATTTGCCTCTCTTACTGAAAACATCTCATTAAGAATCTTGCATTTTAAACTTTACATTTTCAAATTGATTTAAGTTAGTTTGTCGTTGACGTTCTTATACCATTTAAATTTTCATTTTTATTCACTAATTTAATTTCGCTAACCGTTCAGTTCACTTAGTGCCGATTCACATTAGACGTAAGCGTAAGAAATACGTAAAGACAGTAGATAAATAAATGTAAATTCTCAGTATGTTTGTCGATCAATTTTATATATGTACTAAAAAAAAAGGACCGAGACTCATTATTAACCATTACAAGAGTACTGATTGACGTATGAATTGACAAACATACCGAGAATTTACATTTATGTATCTACTATTTTACGTATTTCTTACGCTTACGTCCATTATGAATTGGCACTATGGTTCAATTAAATCGATATTTACAATATACCTTTGATTTTTCTTTGAATTTTCTCTAAATTAAATACGAGAAAGAAGATCACAGCCACACTCTATGGAAAGGAATAATTAAAGGATGTCACAGTGCAGTGAGTTCTAGAAAGCAGATCAATAATAAAAATTATACATTTATAAAAAATTTGACAAGTTGATGACAATTACACATGACATTTGAATGAAACTGCTTCAATGAATGAATGCTTTTTAAAGACGATTCGCAAAGATCGTGGTTAAAGCATTTAAAACTATTGAAGAGATTTTATAGACATAGAAAAATTTAATTCAGTCAACAAATATTTTGAAGACGATTCGCAACGATCGTAGTCGAGGTATTTAAACCGACTGAAAAAAATTTTAAAACTAATTAGAAATTCTTCAATTAACGAGTAAATTGTAGACGATTCGCAAAGATCGTAAACAATTTATTTAATCTATTAGTAATTTCATAATAAAAAAATTACACGTACACAAAGAAAAATAATAGGCTTTCTTAACTAAAAGAATCTATAACACTGTGATAAGCCTCAGAAAGACATTACATACAAATTTAATAATTGTGAAGTGAAGTTGGATAAGTAACAAACCACTACAACATATTCAAGTAAATGTGTAAGCAAATATTGAGAGAAAGACACAGTAAAAAGTGGAAGAAGAGAAGAAAAAAATCATATGATATTACTTAGGGAAGTATAGATTAAATTGAATTTTATCAAAGAAATTAATTTCACATTAAAAAAAATCTAGTAAGTTTTCACTTCTTCTTGAAATTCGAGCTTCTCCAAGTAGGTAACCTAATCTCCACCCCTAATATAAATTCAACTTAAACTAAATTTCCTGTAATAAAACTTGTCACAAATCTTGATCAGTAATAAACTCTCAAAGTTTCATTGCTTTCTAATTTCTCAAGAGCCAAGGTTGAAGTCATACTAATTTACTCAGAGCATGTGATTAAAAATAATCAAGGAAAAATTTCTTTTGTAATAGGAGGGGGGTGGGGCGAAAAATTAATTCCTTGATGAAAATTCAAAAAATTCCCAAAACTATTTCTCAGAACGAGAAACATGAATGCCACTCATATTTTACGAAGAAAACTTTCTTTCAGCAGTTTTATCGACACACAAAAATTTCTTACGTTTTTAATTTTGAAAAATTATTTTGTTTTAAATTAAAAAAAAAAGACAAATTTGATTTACATTTTGCGTTTATTTGCTACTGAATTAAGGGTAAAGACGCGAATTAATTTACATTTTAGAAAGTGCCGGGGGCCGGGGCCGTGTTGATGTGATGGCTGGCGGTGAAGGGTCCTTCAGGATGAGGGGCAACATGAACTGATCCACGGGTAGCGGCGACGTATCTACAAAATTCCCCAAGATTTTTTTTTCGTGATTTTGGTTAATAAAAATATACTCACCCGGATTGAACAGCAGGGGCGGCGACAGCAACTGGGGGCGCAGCATAAGCGGTAATGGCACTAGCGTAGGGGTAAGCAGCGTAAGGGTAACCAGCAGCGATGGGGGCGGAATAAGCTAAGGGGGCCACTGAATACGGTGAGTATACTGCTGACGACGCTGCTACGGCCACGAGGGCGGCAAATGCGATCATTACACACTTGAAATTAAAACAGAAATTGATTTTGATTAATTAAGAGCGCACGGTTGATTTACCTTCATTGTTGCTGATGCTGTTTCTTCGACCGGCGGCACGAAAACGTATGCTGAAAAGGCGGGCGTTATCAGCTTTTATAGCGAAATTTTCGGCAAAAAATTCATCAAAAATTGCTCACCTTGGCAATTATGGTCCGGCGTGTTCCTGTTTTGATTATTCTTCTCGGGCGTGGCTGGCAGATAATAAATTTACCACTTGCGTCTCTCAACGAGTCCGGTAGCACTCATTGTTTATATGAATCATTAATTATAAAGGGGGACATTCAGTTATTTTTATTATATTGCCATAAATGTAGTAAATCTTTTGAAATGCAAACGTGCTTGGTCGTTCCGACACAAAATCGGATTATCCTCCTCATGCCTTGTCAAGTCATAAAAGATAGCGCGCTTTCACTTAAAATGTATGTAATTTTTCCGGGAATTACCGGGGTGCATGCACGTTGCATGTGCTTTTCGTATTAGATGGGGAGTTAGGGAAAACGCGCGACCCGATTTTGGGTTAAATGTCTGATGCTTGACGAGCGTTGCAATTACCTTATGGCTTTCAAATTGCAAAATCGAAAAGAATGGGGCCATGTAGCTTCGTGAACAAGGGTACGTAGTTCTAAGTTAATGTGGCACGAAGAATTAGGAAAGCAAAAATAAACGGAAAGAAATTGAATTTATGGGGGATTATCGTGTGCATGTGCCTCGTTTATTTATTTATTATGGCAAGAATGGCTAGCAGAGGTTGTTATTAGTGGCTAAAAATGCTGGAACATTCATCGAAAAATGCAGTTTTTTTAGGAAACGGCAACAACTCACGTCACAATTTCCGCTATAAGCGAACTTAAACAGTTTCTTTTATTGTTTTTAAATAAATCGTTTCAATTATTTATTGTTCAGGGAAGCATTAGAGTTTAAAGCCAGAAATTTCAAATTATCACGTAGAGGTTTCAAATTTTTTACATATGCTAATTTGTTCAGGTTTTGAGAAAAAGGTTAAAAAATTATAAATTATTGGAAAAAGTGGTATTTTAACGCAAGAAGTATGTGACTGTCATCTTAATATTTTAGGACCAAAAATGAAACTTTCATTTTTAAAAAACGATTTGCCTCGTTCAGTATTACAACAATCAGGTTAGGTCACAACCTAAAATTATTAAATACGATTAGGTAAAAGTACAAAAGAATTTTTTTTATTTTTTGGAATTGTAGAACGATAATTTAACTGTTGCATTGTCCTATGTCCTTATTCTGCCAGAACTTCTAGTTTGAATTCCTTCAGTATTTTCTTCTTCTGCTGACAATTTCAGTCACTACAGTGCAGCAGCAGTAATGAAGAAAACATCGGCGAAGCGGCAAAAAACGACAACAGGAAGAATAGCAGCAATCGTAACAAGAACAATTATAGCAACGACTTTGAAGAATCCTTACAGATCGTTTGGTCCCATACTCTGTTCAGGACGAACAGATTTAAGTAGAGGTAATGTTAGATCCCATGGATATTTAATCTACAAGATTGCTGGTTCCCCATTCCGTAATATTAGTAGGTTGTGACGTCAGCAACGGACCACATTTAAATTTAACTTCTTTATTTAAAAGAATAAAATTGTAAGGACCAGAAATTCTATATGTATAGGAAAATTCACTTTTTTTTAAAAAACCTTGAAAATTAAATTTCCACGTAAAGATTTGAAATGCAAGAGACTGTATCTTAGCAAAATTCTTATATTTTAAACCGACACGGAAATCTTAAGTTGCAGAGATAGAATTCCGACGTGACTTATAAATGTGTCAGGCATGGAGTTACGCGCGAGAAAGCATTCGCTCTTATCGCAACTGACGCTAGCAGAAACCGATGAATCGAGGTGAGAACAGCATTACTTGCGTGCCTAGCATGGAGAAATTAATTTTAAAAAAACTTCATCTATCTATCTTCGATTAGAAAGCTTCGAGCGAGACAGAAATTTAATTAGTTCAGTGAAAAAATCAATTAATTCATTCCAATAATTTGCTTTCGTTTTTCGGTAGAAATAAAAGGAATTCTTCCTGCGGGTGTTTTTCAGTTTTAATAAAATTTATAAGTCAATCGCAGGCGCAAGTCGCTGATGTATTTTTAAATTCAAGTCACCCTTAATTTTCAGATTACGGGAAGAATAATTAGACTCAATGTTGGTGAGTCAAAGGATAACGTGTTTGCTTTCAAATCATCATAATTATTACTTGTTTATACTGAATTTATATCATTTTACATTATATTTTGCTTTGTTCATTGTCTACAATTTCATTTTATTTGATATCATTTTTGTGTATCCATTTACTACAGTAATTTTTAGTGTTTTTTAATTTGTTAACGTAATTTTTTGTCTTTACCTTGAATATATACATACAGTCTTTTTCTATTGCTTTTCCTCTTTTGTCAAATGTGTTTCCTAGTTCGTCAAATGACTTTCCAATCCATTCAAAGTATAGTAGGCGTGCGGGTTGGAAAATCATTTGACAAATTAGGAAACATAATTGACAAAAGGGAAAAATCAAAAGAAAAAGACTGTATTGTCTCCGAAATCAAGTTCATCGTCTCTTATAATGTTTCCATTATCTAAATTCTCTTCGTATTTTTCTACAATAATCAATAATCCCATCATCAAACCACTTGTCTTTCCAAAATGTTCCAGAATCTTTATTCTTCCTCATCCAAAACTGACTCTAGTTAGAATACTTCTTTCTTGAAACAGTTTTTTTTAACTTCAACAACAGTTTTTGACTGGTGTGGATCTTCAGAATTAGTTTCACATCGATTTCCACTGCTCTGTCAAATATAAAACTTTGACTAGTGGTAGTTGGTGGTTCCGAAAGTGTTGTCGGAACAGACCCTTAGATTTTAAAGTTTTGCTCATCGGAGCAGTCCAACCTATTGCATATTTTTACCCACACTCACATGTTTTATTCTGTAATGTCACCTCCTAACACCAATAGATATTGACATGCCAGAGATATCAATAATTTTAACGTTAAACTGTAACTTTTCACTAACAAAGGGCAGTACATGCAACTTTGATATAAACCATATAGTTACGCTAAGAAACCATTGTATCAATGAAATGCGCTGGTGTTTGAGGTGTAATATCAAAAGAGTTAACTTTTGAATTCCCTCGGAATTAGTGATTGTCGCTTAACAGAATATTTTAAGACCTTTTAAGATCTTTTCACAATCTAGTAAATACAGTACGTTCAGTCTGAACGGAGAAAAAGATGAACATTTAGGGCAAATTGTTAAAAAGAACTCATGCATCTCAGAAAAAAATTATTTGTAAACAAATACCTAAAAATAGGATTAAACTTAATAAAGGATTCCTTCCTTATGTATCCGCAACCTCTTGAATCGTCAACTGTCGAGGATCGATTCGATTTTGAACAACTTCTTCCACTTATTTCTATTCGTCGCTGACGCTTAACGTTAGTCCTGGTTGTTATATCTCTTCTTTCTTGTTCAAATATATGTACTTCTAATCCTCTTTCGCCAAATTATCTTCTTTCATCCTTACGAAATGACTCAACTATTTAACTGCCTCTTCTATATTTTTTTCCTATTGGTGAAACGTTTACCTTCCTTATCCAATTCTCACTATTTCTTAATCTATCCATCCTAGTCAATCTTTGAAAATTTACGCTTCCAGTCCCTTTACAATCAAAGTCTATTGTCTTCATCAACGAAACTACTCTTAGGGCCGGTCTTTTCATCTCCAGTTAACATTATTTGGCGAAGCCCTTGGTACATATTTGTACCACTTGTCATTACGGGTTACTTGAGCATTTGTTTGGATTTAGCTCTTATGGCTACTTGACATCTTAGTAAAACACTCTGGTTCATATTTGTACCAGATCTGTAAAGTGGCGACACCTGTTGGAGAAAAATTCAAAAGCGGTACACATTTGTACCGGTGACACTCTGCATGCGAAAAATTATGTGTATGTTTTGTTTCTTTAGGAAAATATAATTAAAAACGTAAGTAAGTTGCGAGTCCTTAGAATAAAATTTATTTTTTTTGAATAGTAGACATCCTTATCGCCAAGATTAAAAAAAAACTGAGGAATGTTGCATTAAAAAGTGTGGTACAAATGTGTACGAAAGAACTTTAACAGTTCACAGTTTCCGTTAAGTGTCTCCGGTACATATAAATACCACTAATTTTCAAAAAATTTGACTTTCCCACTTGGTTAAAAAAACATGTAATTAGTCTTACAATAGGTGTAAGAGCATAAAATTTCATTTGAACATGTCCCAGGGTTTTGTCACTTAAAGGGTTAATTTCCATAGTAACGATTGTGATCACAATTGTTATTGTGGGAATTAATCGTCAGATATAGTTAATTGGACCAGGCCTAAACCTCTTCATTCCAGAGCTTGTAATTAAGCTTTGAGTTTTGAGGCACCGTCGGTCAAATGAATTTGCTTGTCATTCGATTAACCGAATGTGAAAAAGGACGCAGATATTGCTGAAGAAAACATAATTCCTATTTTTTCGATAGACGTCTTCATTTTTTATCATTTCGAAACAATTCAATTTTTCAGTGAAACAAATGTTTATCAATCCTACGACCTACAAGACAGAGTTCTTAACCGACCTGGGCAACATTTCATTAAACGCAAATTGTTCTTGCTTCGGTGCTAGTTATTTATATAAGAAACACCATAAATAACAAAAGAAAACAGCACAATGAAACTATATTTGAGCAAGAAAATGCAACTGTGAACTGCACTTACCGTAAGACATAAACTGCGTGAGCTTGATATTAATTGAAAATGACGCTGTGAAATAACATTTCGGATACAATTTGCTTCCGATTTTTTAGGTATGTGGCGCCAGCGGAGGTACACTTAAACTAATAAATTGTCCAGACCGGTTGAAGACACGCTGTCTTGAAAAACTAGTAGGTCATGGTCAATCCAATTTTCAATGAAGATAAAAAGATTGTTGATCGAGGAAAGTCTGATTTGCTGTAGAAAATAATCCAGATTGCTAATTTGAGAAAATCGTGGATTTCACAATATACCTTTCCATGATGAACCAAATTCAAAGTTGAAAGTCCAGACAATGGATGGAATCAAATAACGAATAGGTGAAGTTTTATCGTTTTATCGACTTTTATCCAGAAAGCATTATTTTCCGGAAAATAGCAATAACAAGACAAGACATTTAGAAGCGAGGTGTCAATCAGTGTGATATAATGACTTAATTTAAGGAATTTCTTGCTTGAAGTTGTGCGAATTCTTTCATGCAACCGAATGATAAGATTTGTCTCCTGATTTTCCCTCCGTATTTCACCTTTTCGCCACAAAAAGTATGAAACCTTTGGATTGCTTGTTCCCTAATTATCTTTTTCAAATTTTACTTGGATCTTCGCTTCCAGAGAAACGTCAAAGAAACTTACACACAAAACTAAGGGCCAGTTGTACAAAGGAGGTTTAAACTGACGCTCAACTGAACCAGGTTCAAAGTGAACAAAATCGCAACAAATTTTATTTATGAATGCATTAATTGCCATATGTCATTAAGATCCTATGCGAATTTGTTTACTTTGAACCTGGTTCAGTTGAGCGTCAGTTTAAACCTACTTTGTACAACTGGCCCTTAAACTTTTTGCTTTTGTTTAAAAACCGTTTTAGACTATCCTATTTCTTGTACATACAAGATTTGGTTCAATTTCTACAATAAATATTTGTAACAAGAAATTAGGGCTGCAGATATGCTTTGGAGATAGAACATGTTCTATTTTTTCAGATAGTTTTTGATTTAATTAAATTTTTTGAAACAATTTACTGTATAATTTAAATTGTTCAAGAAATTGGATCAAATCTTGCACAAGAAATAGGGTAGTGTAAAACAGTCTTTAAGGACTACATACATATTTGTGATGCGTGAAGTTTCACACAAAATAAAATTCCCTAAACTTTTCAAAATCGTAACTCGCAAAACGTCAACTGTCTCGCGATTCGGCGCAGTGTCACAAATTCCCGTGTCTAAATTTTTGCCGTAATTTTCTCACATGGCCGCCACCATGATGCTGGACATGGAGAGATTCAGTCGGGACTCCGAGAACCGCAAGAAGGAAGCGCTGCGGATGAAAAGCAAAGAAGTCGTAGAGCTTCGTCCCATCAAAGTCAACAAATGGTGGGAGAAAGAGAGCATCAAATACGCGTAAGATTCGATCCCATACAATTATAAACTTTACTGAAAATTTTTGCTTTAAATCTTAGCTAAACGAAATTCAGAGTATTTCATTTTTACTTTGGGCATTTTCTATTACTTGGTAATCAAACTCAGAACTGAAATTTCATCATCAGGAAAAATTCTATTGTCTTGATTCAGAGTTAGAGAATTTCATTTCTCAAATAAAAGCGCTCTGTAAAAACCCACAGTTTAGTAAAGCTTTAGTAGTTTTTTAATATAAAATCATTTGATGCTCAATCATCGTTGGCGTATCATATCAATTAGATCCACCACTTAGCATCATCTCATCAGCCAAATTCATTCATATTTGCAAACAGAATTAGTTTAGAATCGGGTTCTTTAAAAGTAGACCTCTGGAAATAGCAAGTGGAAAGTTGGATTGTTTTCTGCTCTAGGAGGTACCGCGCGACCAAAAATAAAATGAACATTTTGAAGCAGTTAAAATGTCACTGATAAGTACAGCTATTAAATCCTCGGACAGTATTACCTTTTTTTTTTCAATGTTCATGGTCATTTTATTCTCGATTTCATGGTACTTGTTGAAGTTAATGTCGGAGTTAATTAAAATGAAAAGAAAACAGATGACGCCGCTTCGTGGTTCCCTTAAAAATTCTCAAAAGTGACGTTGATATAAATGAAGTTGGGCATGATATAATGACTAGAGACGGAATCACATATTTCGACGTCATTATGTCAACGACGCAAAGTGTTTTTGATTAAAAGGATTGTGTACTGAAGAATGGTGGTTAGGATATAACAGGTCAACTAAATCAAACTGAAGATATTTCGACAAAAACTGACTGGATGACTGTAATCTTAAATTATAGAGTGCCGATCTCTAGTAATAATAAAACAACGTTGAGAAGGCGTTAAGTGGAGAACCTAATTGAAACGATCAAGTAGACGCGTCATCTTGATTACGTTTAACCACCGAAGTATCATCAAGCACCAATCAATCATCTTCAAGGTCGACTATAAACTCGGCGAAACTTGGAGATTTGGAGGCTTTAAAACAAATGCAAATTTCTATGTTTAACAGTGATTAACATCGGCGCTAGCGTCGTCGAGTATCATCACCACTTTCCCGGCACGAACCACCAATAACTTCAGACCGGAGTAATCGATGATGATGCGAAACGCAAACACGAAACATCATACTTTAATTTAATTTCCTTTGTAGCGTTCGCGGAATAGCGTCGGGCGGTATTTCGACGACGCATTGTGCGTTTTTCTCGGGCGGAAAGTTCAAGGCCGCCCGACTTAACCGGCCCCCAAACAACAGAAAAAGGCCGCGGCTCGACGGCATCGAGTCGGTTTTTGAACCTTCGACATTTAATTAAAAACGGCTAATTATACGGCCAGGCGAATGGGACACGTTTTAATAGTGTAGGATTACGGATTTTGAAACTGATACTTAAAGTTGCGCGAAACTTTCGCTGTTTATTAGTGGAAGTGCACTTACAAAGTTTGAACGGTTATTAGACGCCTCGGGAAAGATGAGAGAACATTTTTGTTTTTCGAGAAAGGAAAATTCTAATCTGGAATAAATTAAAATAAAGAAAATTTAAAGTCAACTTAAGAAAAAAAACTAGTAATTTATCACTCAATTTTGACAGCATAGACTTTAACAAATACCAGGTTATTGTTAATTAATCCGACAAAACGAAACTACTAAAAGAAGCAATAACCGATAATACGGAAAATATGTTAGGAAATTTTAGGTACTTTACTTTTCAAAAAACAATTAATTAAAAACCACGATACTTCTCTGGTTAAAAAAGAACAGCAGAAGAACGAAAGAAATACAGTTAGCGGTGTCTTTTTAGTTTTATGATTTTTTATGATGAGTTTTATCATATCGTTACGTAATTATTTACACAACAAAAATGAGGGACGTAGCTGGATTAAATAATACATTTTTTGTAAGTAATAACAAGCAATAGGCTTACATGGTTCGCTCTAAACTACATGAGGAAGAAACTTTCCTCTGACTAGAATGACACTCTAATGAATTACAAGTGAGTTTCCCAAGTATTTATAGGGTTGCTTTTTGGAAGGTTTTTCCGTGAAAGCTTTATGCAATCCTGTCGTGACATATGAATCATCGGAAAATTGTTCTAGAAGATGAATCGTGCTTTTCCAGTGACTGTCGAGGGTGAAATGTCTGATGTAATTGTTTATGTGTTTCCTGGAAGCTTCTTCATGCAGCTGTGACATTCGAGGTCTTGCGTTGGTGGCTTCTAATTTCCTTGTTACAATATTAATTTCTTAATTCGGAGAGTATCGCATTAGCTGATTAACAATGTAACGGCATTTCATCTATTTTGTTTTACGGTCAAGTTCTACAGCTTTCTATTTTTTTTGCGGAGCGTTTCTCAGTCACCCTGTGTAAGACATTTCCAACTGGAAAATAACATAAACCAATAGCGTTTTCGATTGACTGTTCTAGAGCTAGAGCACTCTCAGAGTATTCTCATCTTATTTTAACCTTATATAATAATAAGGGATGGAGATATTCCAATCGAAAACGCTATAACAGATTATTATTATTATTATTTTGTTTATTTGTTTAATTAAATCTAGCGGATGATTCATGATTTGATTATTATTGCCGCAATGATGAAGTTAGAAACGAACACCGAAACGTTTCGTCTGAAATAAACATTTTATTACAACGGCTTAGAAATATTGTGTTTTATCAATTATTAATTGATGACGCAGTTTAGATGAAGTAACTACAATGAATATTAAAAAAAAAAGAATGAAAATAAAAATTGAAATTGCCGTTAATTAAGATTAAATTAAATTAAATTAAATTAAAGAAATTCGAAGTGATGATATATACAGGGTGTGGCATTTAACCGGGTTTCTTCATTAACGCCGTTCCTATTGAAAATATGGGAAAATGTTTTATACAAAAGTATTATCCTTTCAAGCTCCGCACAATTTAAAATTATTTTCGAATATACAGGATGTCCCAGTTTGGCTATAGGATGTACAACTTCGTTGTTTTAAATGCAACACCCTATATTTTATAATGAATTTGACCTTATCAGATTATTTTAGGGTAAGTTTGATAAGAGTTCCCTATACCTAAGTCCTATGGTTTTTAAGATATTAGGCTTTGTTTATGGTTTTTGGAAAATACGGATATAACTTTTACAATTAATATCTCATTAATGAAGAAAGTTAGAAAGCAGATATTGTGGTGCTGTTACAAGCTAAGTGGAAGATATCTATCGCAGTAACAAATTTACTTTTCATTAAACAGGGATCCAGTAAAACTATTTCCATTTCGACAACAATTGAAGGGCAATAACTTTTGTTTTTTAAATGGAACGGTGTTATTTTTATATCGTCGTTAGATGCTCCATAAAAATATCTTTCAATTAGCTACACACTTCCCTATACCAATTACTGACGATTCAGGAGGTATTTAATATTATTTCCTAATTTCTACATTTTAACATTTTAAATTATACGGAGCTTGAAAGGATGAAACTTTAGTATAAAACATTTTTCCATATTTTCAATAGGAACGGCGTTAATGAAGAAACCCGATTAAATGCCACAGACTGTATAGTTCATGATTCAATTGACTCAGTACTTGTATTGTATTTTTTCAAATAGGGCAGAGTTCAAGAAAAAAGATTCTTAACATTGCATCTGGTTGCATATATATTTAGTAAAATATGGGACTGGCTTAAGGCAAATTTATACTTCGCAATTTTCGTTGCCAACAATAAATAATTGCAGCAATAAAAATTGAGCAATTTTACAGATGGTAATAAAGATTGCTGATGAATCAAGCATCAAGTGTACAACTTGCTAAAAAAATCACTTTAATGTCGAGTGTATTAAACTCCTTGTTATTGTTGCCAAATAAATAGGCATGTATTCAATCGTAATTTTCTCTTAAACAACAAGACGAATCAACATCATTGTCAAATACGTTATTTATTTATTTTTATAGTTGAAATTCCCCAGAATCACCGTTGCAATGCTAGAAATATAGGTTTGGGAGCTATTTTCTGTAAGTGCAATGAAAATTGCCACAACTGCCACCTGGTGTGCGGATAATAAAAATCGCTGCAATTTTACTGCTGGCAATGAAAATTGCGAACTGTAAAGCGGCCTGAAGCAGGCTTTACACGGAGGCAATGTATTGCAATAAACGGCAAGAAAAAATTGCATACTGTTTATCACTTTACATTATACAAGTTATATTGTATTGCACGTGTATTGCCAACAAACAAAACTTAAATATTGCAATCTGATACTGCGCACTTATGTAAAAAGCCATTAAAATTACAGCAGAATGCAAGGGATGCAATGCAATAAATCATCAGCTCGAGCATGCGCACAGTAGAAATTGAGTCTCGCACGCTGAAATTGCACCGTGTAAAGCGGCCTTTAAAACTAGATTTACTCTATCAACTTTCCTTTATTTTAAATAAAATAATTGTCGATATGATTTAAACGAATAAAATTAAAAATAGAAAAATATAAAACAGCAACAAACTGTAACTGTAATATTTTTTTATTGCTCTGTATTTACAATGGACACAAGTATAAGGAGTACATAAACATAGTAAATAGTAAAACGTAAATTTTTGGTATATTTGACAATTCACTCAGAATGAACATAATTAACGTAATTTTAAGTCACTGCGTGCAGTGATCGTTCTAACTGTTATGTATATTTAAAAAAATATAATAGTATTAAAGCAGCCTAATAAGTGACAGAATGAATTCCTATTTTATGTCTGAATTATTAACTGTTACTTTGATTTTGTGAAGAGAATGCGGTAAACTTAAATAATTTGGCAACTGGCGGTTAAATTTCTGCATACACTACGTAAACTATACAGGGTGGTATTAAACGTATGTCATTAATTAAAACTGGAAGTTTCTCATCATATAAGCGATTGATTCCCCGAATTTCAATGTTCTATTTCGTAATGTATTAAAGTACATATCAATACAAAACAGATAACAATTAATTGCAATACCTAATGATATTAAAAACTTCTAAGTATTTACAAAAGTTATCTACTTTCAAATTAAACACGTAATCCTAACCCTACCTTAAATATAATCACCTGTGTGCTAGGTCGTGGTTTTTAAAATCATCGGGCATTTATCAGTTTATGGCTTCGTAGACGACAGACTGGAAACACCGCTCAGCCTGGGACATTTAAATCGTATCCTGTGCCCCTCAAACGATTTCCATGAAAAAGAAAAATAATTTCTATCCAGGTTATTACTGACCTGACCTTCTTTTATTTTCTTGAGTACTATTTATGGCTTCAATTAATGACATAAGTTCAGTAACACGTTGTATAAAATTAAAAGCTGTCTTACGTCGTCTTTTGAAATGCGTAATAAAATTTACGTACTGGTATATTGTGAATAGTTACGTATGTTTTATCTTAACGTCCATTGTGAACAAGGCTGCACTTAAATGTTGTACTACACAATATTAAATAAGAAGCAAAATATTTTGTTGTCGATTTTTATTTACCTGAATTGAAAAAGCAATAATATTGTGTTACAAAAATATTTCAGAAATTTTCGTGGTTATAGCAAATAGTTTTGTTTATTCATTCCAAATAAACCTGTAAGGGTGCCTGGCCGAAATGTGTGTGGATTACGATTGCAAAACGTTGCGCCCTTAATTCTATTTCCTGTTTGATCGATATCGAATAAATCAGCACGTCCATCGTCGAAAGGAAAACAACAAGTTCTTTTCAGCCGGCTAATTAAGTCCTGACGTACAATCGACATCCTTTCTCTTTCTGGAATTTAATGTCTTGGGACTCCTTGTTTCAGCAATGTCAAAATTGTACACGCTTTAGCTAGTATCTAAAATTTAAATAAATAAGTGGCTACCAGTTAAAAAAAAACTGTCGGACATAGCAAATAAAAAAAGAGAACGTAGGATATAATAACAAAAAAATAATAAATTTTTAAATACGAAAATGAACATACCGGGTGTTCTTTTACTGTATACAAATATTTAAACCTATAATACATTACCATAAATGGCAACGATTGAACTCATATGTCCTAGAACATTTCGAGAAAATCGCAGTTGAAAATCGGGCAAGAATTAATCGCACGTCTATGTTTTTGAGGTAGGTCAAGAAAAGGATATTTTATTCGACCGCAGAAAGCATCTGTTGGAACAAAAAACAGAAGTGCAATCGAGCAGTGACCCAGTAACCTTTGCCGAGTTCGGGCGGCTGATAAAAGCGTTTTTTTTTTCACGTCGCAGTAAGTCGTATCGTAGCCAAGGAATTTGCTTCATTTTATTTCATTTATGATCATGACACACAGTTTATTGCTCCGTATCCTTTGGAATCAACACTTTAATTTGTGAAAAGTGCAAATGTGCAATGCCAGAACATTTACAGCTAATGTCCCCGTATTTACGCGATTATGGAACGTTTCGTGTGTGTAATGGATGCCACTGAAAAAAGGCATTTAAATATTTTGAACGAAAATGTACTCTGAAGATGTTTGGACAAAGGATACCGCAACGGAAAAGACAAAACATTTTTCTTACATGGAGCCTACAAACATTAAGAATGAATTCAAGGCGATTAGAACAAACTGTCTGAGGTGGCAAACCAAATTGAGATCTTGAGATGACCAATGTTGTAAAGAGAAATCGAAATCACCAAATGAGATCTGCCCTATCTTCTAACATAGCTTAACGTTTAATGGTGCAAAGTTGTTATTAGTTACCAAAGAAATGAAATTCTAAAAAAAATAATAGTATTGAAAGACTTGCATTTGCTGGTTGAATATTCTGGATATCATCTGTTGGCAAGTCTCAAACATACTAAATTCTAAGTACAAATTTACAAAGATACGTTTCTAGTAAATCAATCGCAGTTGGTATTACGGAAGCATCGGGTTAAAGCTACCTTCTATGCTTAATTTTTTTTTAAATTTATTCTTTCGTTTTTTATTTAATTTTTTTTAGCTTAACAGGATTTATTATTTTTTTCATTCTACGTTTGAAGTGACGTCTGTTTTAAATTAGACTTTTTGATGGCTCGATCTTTTCTTTCCTGTTTTTAACTTGCGGACACTTCTACTTATTGTTACTATACAGGGTATTTGTGAAATAAGTGCAAAAATTTTAACCACATTACCGTGAGAGTATGAATTTCATAAGAGGGGGGAAAATTATTTTATCCGCCCCTTATACGACGGTCATGAAATAACAAAAAACTTACGGAACCTGCTTCGCTGATCGTAGGCAATAAACATCGCAGGCATGACTAATATGCAGAGGCGCACTCACTCACCGTATAATATCTGTGTGGAAGAACAGATTCAAACGTTCACTACAGTAATTTAGTAATGTTTATAACAGCTATTCAAGAAAAATGAATTACTGAGTTTTACCAAAAGGTTTTTGCCGTTTTTGTTTTCTTCAAAAATCAATCATCATCGATAATCTTTGGAAAAATTATTTGATTCAATTCTCAAATTTATTATTTGATGAAATGAGTTCTAGAATACCCGCTCAAAAAAAAAATCTGATGGGAAGAAACGTGAAGTAAAGTGCACACTTTATTTATGAAAATTTATTTTAAATGTGCCTCCATACGTACTAAACTGAACATACTTACAATGTAAATCTTATTTCCATATCCCGTATTGCATTGATATGTTTTTTTTTAAACTGAACATAGGAAAATTTACACTGTATGTTTAGAGTTGTAAAAAACGCACTGTAAATGAAAAAACACCAGTGTAAGCGGCCAAAAATTCTAAATTCTAAATTAAATTAAAATCAAATCGCTTTTAATCGCATCTACGAAATAATTTCAAACCTTGATTATAACGTAAGCAGTTCTCTTTACACAAAACACTGACTCCCTTAAGATGAGGGCCATTTAGATACGCTACAATAAATAAACCACCGATAGAGACCCTGAGCGCGTAAGATCAGCTAATGAGCGCCCACGCACGACGCTAATAGTAGAATACCATTATACTTAAGAGTAGGCAATTTAAGTCACTCCAACGTTCTAAATGAACGCAGCCGAGAGAGGGTTCCACCAGTTCTCATACCAGTTTTATTTTGTTGAAATAAATATTAATCACCCTATGCAGCGTGTTCTTCAAGTTCGTGCAAAAAATTAATGGTGTATTTGGTGACAGATATTCTCACGAATGCACCAAAATTAAAACGAAAATAAAATCAAAAAATTCATACCGACAGCCGTCATTTCCTTGAAAAATTTTTAGAACCGCTAGACGCAACGGACGGTGACCGTTCGAAGTTCCCCTCTCTGCGCGAGACGTAAACATACCGATTAAAGTACCTGCCCACACATGCATGTTGTGAAAATTAAACCTACCATGTTATTAACAAAATTCGGATTGTCAGTCTGCGAGCATCAGAGCTTGTAGTCTTTGAAAATGGAACGGGTATAATTGTTCCTCACGAACAATTCGCCAAACATCTGAGTCTGGAAATATTCCGCACACTTATCGAAGGATTTTCTTCTGCAAGTTCTAAAATCTCTTCTACCGCGTTCATAATACGATGCGGGAGTTGTCGTCCCCCACCGCGTCCGCGACCCGCACTCAAATTTCTCGTATCCCTTGCTCGTTGCATAACTGACATCACTATTAGAAAATTCAACGCTGTTATCTGCAATCAACTGCACTTGAGAACTGACCTACTTAAACAGCCGATGATGACACGTATACTTCTCCGATTACGTAATTACGTAATAAAAATAAGCCAGGGACTATCAAACTGTTTCATCGTTCGCCGAAAACATTTATTATCTCTAATATATTAATCAATTGTTATACAAAAACTGCTTCGTTCTATCACTTTTAATGTCAACTTTCACTGATTTCTTTTTTTGCATGATGTTAAAAAAGAGCCTGTATAATAATAATTTTAAAATTTTTGGTGGAGTCTCTAGACAAGGTCATTTCTTTCTTAATGCTTGTAAATCCCAGGAAGTTTTTAAGAACAACCACTTTTGTTTGCTTATACACATTTAAATAAAATTGTCTTCTTCTTTTAATTTCCAATTTTTTGTGTTTATCCAAATCAGTTTTTTCCTGCCTTTCAAGTTTCACCGTTTCATTTTCCTCGACGACAGCTTCTTCTTAGTATTTTCATTGGCCCCATACTCGCACGAAGTTCTCTTAAAATTTGTTAATAAATAGTTGGTCTTACTTTCAATCAAGAAAATTTAATAGCTTTTTTCGTTCCCTGTTGCTAATTAAAAGGAGAAATTAATTTAAATAATTCATATATTTTCCCAAATAAAATATTTGTACACAGTTCGTGTCAGGCGTTAGTGTCACATCGTTAATGTTCGTTGACACAGATATACCGCAGCCTGGACGTCTGGAGTCTAGCTTTAGTGTGATGCGAGGTTTGTTGTTTCTATTTCGTTTATTTACAGATTTATTTTCATCTTTTAGAAGTATTTTTTTCTTTTAGGGGCTTGTTTGGATTGTTTATTTGAATATTTGGATTTCATATTTAACATCTAATTTCGTTCATCTAACTTCACAATCGTCAGCAAAGAGTTAAACTTGGAACTGAAACTGTCTCAGTTAAAATTGGTGTTCCCCAAGGAAGCATTTGTGGCCTCTTGTTAGTCATTCTATTATACACATCGTGTTTTAGCATTGTCACACCTCGCTCCAAAATATACTCTTACGCGGACGATACCCAAATTCTTTTTTCATTACCAAGGGTAGTTTTAATGACGTTCTTAATTGTGTAAATCGGGAATTTGAAAACATTCGAATATTATCTAAGAATCATAGTCTCAAAATTAATCCCTCTAAATCTTCTGCTCTTATGTTTAGTCCTAGATATCCTTTCAATACTATGAATATGGGCCCCGTTATTAGAATTGGCAAAGAGGTTGTTGGTGTGTCGGATGGTGTCAAGTGCCTTGGTCTATCACTGGATAGAAATTTATGTTTCAAAAATCATGTTAATTTCTTAACTAGAAAATCTTACGCAGTTATAGCAATAGATTTCTTCTTAGCCAAAAACTTCTAATTCGTGAAAGCCTTGCCTTAACTCGTTTCAATTATTGCGATTCCGTGTACGGTCCTTGCGCAGACTCCGTGGATAAACCTCGTATTGAAAAGGTTCAGAACTCTTGGCTTAGATTAATTCATGGAATTAGAAACTACCGAAGAATTTCATATACTTCGTTCACCGAACCGGGCTCGATTATTGCCCTCAAAATCGTTCTTTTATTTTGGGTATATTTTTGCATTTTAATTTACTTTCAACAGCTTCTGAGTTCAAGGACACGCACTCAGAAAATGAAAATTACAAATAAAAAAATGATTTTAATGTTTAGCAAATATATAAGGGTCCGTCGTATCTTAAGACTCCGGTGGTGATAGCGTAATTAATTTAAATTTAATAAATTCTTCAATACCATCTCTTTTTTCATCAACCTAGTCGATTCCAGTGGTGTCTCTTGTAAAAAAAATCACTGCGTCATCATGACAGAAAACAAGCAAAACTTAATTCGTTTTCATCTAATATAATCGAACAATAACGTGCAGATATTTATGTTCCCCCATTAAAAACAAACCAAACATTTTTATATTGGCTCCCCCATAAAACGCTTCTTTAATACCATTTCCACCGCCATGATCATGCAAAAATCAAACAAACCCACACCTACCCTCACAACGCATAAAATAAAATTCCGCGTAGCCTTATTGAGCTTTTGGAACGTTTTAAAAAGGCAGCAGCAGCAGCACATACGTGTCTGTCGCCATACGATAAACGATTGATGAGTCATAACCCAGTCCCATAACGATTAATTCCCGCCGCCGTAAAATTTCACGTGTTCGTTAGGGAATGCATAAAGTTGCAATGGCGTCGAGTTCATCGCACCTTTTTCACCCGCGAGGGTGGTAGGTGGAGCGCGTTCACAAGTTTCCCAGGAGCGCTTCTTTGTTGTTGTTTGGCATATGTACGCGCGCAGGTTTGACTCCTGCTGTTCGTTCTCACAGGCGAAGCTCGAAAGCTGCCGCGTGTTTCTGTAATTACTCGTAGAGCTTTCGGTTATTTAGCAGCTTGTCGCGATGACGTCCGCGGATAGAAGTTTCTGGGAAACGCTGCACTTGCTCGTCGAGTGGAAGAGGACCGGGAAGGATGTTAAGGACGACGTGGAAGATTGGGTTAATAAAGTCGTGGCGAGGTGCGAAGCGATCACCAGCGAGAGAGTTAATGAGGAGGACGAGTTTCCCAAATCGGAAGGAAACGTGTCGGGGATGAATACCCCGAAAGTCGTCGACAAGAGAAAGGAGATTAAAAACTTTTTGAAGTCGCTCAATTTACCGCCAATCAGATGCAAGTACGTAACTTTCTTGTTAAGCGCACGTTTCATTTGTTTTAAGCACGTGTTTCATGTAAATATGTACATTTACGGGATTGTTTTGAGAATGCCTTTGGTGCAATCTGAAGAGGCTTTCGATTCAGCCTTCTGCACTACATTATTTTCCTTGTATTTGCTAATTTCAAAGTAAACGAATTCTGAGATTAGATTATTTGGACTTTGCAAGAGAAAGCGTTATAAAGAAATTAAAGCAGCAAGACCTTACCTAACTAAAGCGAATAGATTGTTGATACCCATTGCCAAAGAGATATTTTCAGTTTCAATCTTTTCAGTTGTCTCACAGGACCTATCTTTCTTTCTCTCAAAATCTCCTGTAGGTTTTCATGACCTTGAAATCCAATCGATTTGCCTCACTTGATTTTTTTCTTTCTTTTCCTTTTTGCACGTTTTTGTTTTCTCGAAATTTGATCCACAATTTCTTTTAGGTTCTTCTTTTTTCCTCTTCCTGCTTTTCAGTTTTTGTGACTCAACTCCCTCTCTTTTTTCTTTTTCTTTTTGCTTTCTTCTTTTTTGAAAACGTCTTCAGGTTTTTATTTTAGTTTACTTTGGCTGACTCAATCCCTTTTGGTGTGTTTCCTTTCTTTTCCCTTTCCAAATTTTTTGGCCAATCTTTATTTCTTCACCATCTGACGATTATGCAAAAGACTTCAATCTTTAGCAGCCAAATATGAAAAATATTACAATTTAATAAAACTGAATTGCTACTTTTACTTTTACTACTTTTTACTCTGAGCTTCCTTCATTTTTTTTTAAATCGTAAATTGTATTTACATGTTCCCAAAAATCCCTCTTCTTGGCAATTTACAAATTTTGTTTTTAAATTTCAACTTTTTTCGTTGCTTATTCAATCCTGGAATTTTACATCGTGAAGTGAAAGGCACATGGATGTGTTTCTGGTATATCTCTTCCTGCGATTTTCTGTTCTGGATCCTACCCCTTCCCCCATGGTCTTCAACTTTCATTTCCTGCTTCTCTACGTCTTCCTTCTCTTCCTTCCATATACGTTCTTCTTAATTTTCTTTAATTGTTCCTTTCTGCAACTTTATTCCACCCATCCATTTAGTCCTTTTTTATTACTGTTTTAAACGCCTCATATTGAGATTCTTTCTTTGTTTAATTTTTCTTGTATTCCAATTTTCTTATAAGTTCTCTATTTATTTGTCTGAGTACAAGGTTAGTTACCACGCTCCAGTGAACGAATCACAATTCTTGATGACCTCTGTTTTCACGTTTCCAGATTTTTTCATTCTAGCTTCTTGTCCTTCTCTTTTGCTGTCTTCTCTTTATCTCGAAATTTCAACTTTCTGCCTTGCTTCTTCAATCCTAGGATTTTACATCGTAAAGTGGTACATCTGTTCCTGCGATTATCTGATTTGGTCCGCCCCCCATGGTCTTCTGCTTCTCTATGTCTTCCTTCAATATACGTTTTTCAAATTTTCCTCTGTTTTGTTTTTTCTGATCCTTTATTCCATGTATCCTTTCCTTTTAGTCTGCAGTTAAGTATCACCGTTTAGTCCTTTTTTCTTTACTATTGCAACCGCCTCACATTGAAACTCTTTCTTTGTTTATCTTTTCGTGCATTTTCTGCGAAGTCCAGTTTTGTTAAATTTATGTTTCCGATGTCCCCTATTTATTTGTTGGAGCACAAGGTGGGCTGTCACGTTCCAGTGAACGAATCACTATTGCTTTCACGCTTTGCGATATTTCCCTTTCGGCTTCTTGTCTTTCTCTTTTGCTTTCTTTTCCTTTTTGGATAAGTATCTCTCTCTCTCTCTTTTGCACCAATCGCCTAAAAACTCACCAACTCTAGCATGGCCGATTTGCACCTTTCCGTTATCGTATGAATTGGGTTGGGTTGGGTCACATAACGATCCTAATTCGTCTACACTCTAGAGAGTGATAGATCCTTTCTTCTCTGATTTATTCAATCTACTACAATTGACTAATCCAATTTCCGTAGCGTTTTGCTTCATTTACTTCATTCTTTTTCTTAATCTCAGGTTTCTTCTTTTGTCATAGTTTACGCTGAACGAAACTTAAAATCTTACTTTGTTCCGTTGTCTCGGGAACTGAGATCATATTGATCATGTTCTTCTGTTTGCCTTCATTATATTTGTAAAGATGTTTCCTTGATGTTCTTCTATTCCTATTCTCTTTTGTCCGGCTTTCCATTTACTCCTGCCGAAAAATTTAAAATTCTCAATTTCTCTCCTTAATCGTGTCTTCAAGTTCCATTTGCTGTTTCTTTTCCTTTACTTTTGGTGAAATATTTGTCCGCTTTTTATCCGAAGACTGAATCATTACCTCTATCGTGATCGGCCTACACCTCCTTCCTGGTGTGGTTTGCGTTGAAATTGTTGTTAATTCATCCCAGTTGAATTGCACCTTCTTGGAACTTTCACCAAGTTTTTTGGTTCATCCGGAGATGTGGTCATCCTATTGATTTACCCAATCCTTAAGTGATATTACGTTACCTTGTTCGTTTCAATTGGAATCCTTTTAGTCCTTTTACTTATTTTCCTACACAGATAAAAATCTGGAGTTCCCTCGCGTCTGGTGTTTCCTCGCGTCCATCCGTTTCTGGTGTTAAAATAAACGGAGTTAGGACGTTTAACTTTAGAAAGTGTTAACGTGGTCTATAAAAGTAGCATTTTAATCCTTGCGGTAGTTATTTCTATATACGTATTATATATATATTTTAATCAGGAAAAGATTTTAATATCACTAAATGAGATGAGCTTTACAACTTTTCAAGTAAAACTCTATCCGTATTTTTTAACACCGATTAGGAGGAGAACATTTTATCCCAAAAATTTTTATGTGTGTAATATTATATGGCTCTTTGGCTCCTCTTTAATAAAGGTTTAGTTAAAGACAAAGGTCGTTTTCTATCAGTATCTTTTGGAATATGAGTTGTAACTTACTCCGTTTTTTCTTCTATAACACCTGTCAAGTGTTTCTGATGTTGGTATCTCTTACCTGAATGTTAAGAAATTTCAAAAATTTCGAAACGCCTACAGAACTTCTTTCTTTTTTCTTGTTCTCTTTCTTAATAATATTCAAAATCAATCAATCAATCATGAAATGAATGACGTACGCCAAAATAAAAATGAAGACAACAACCTCACCTAATGACGCCATAAATCTTTACGCATACTCATAGTCACACGTAATGAGACAGACTAATTTTTATACTTAGTAAAAATAAAGAAGGATTGATTAAAAAAGAACGTAAGCCCCCAAGCAAGTGCGTCTTTTCTAAAACATTTCTGCCATTCTCTATAATATTCGAAAAAGCTTTCAGAAATTTCCAGTTAAAGGAAATAAACAAGAAACGGATGGTGATTTTAAATTGAAATTTTCTTCTTCGTTGGAAAGATCAATCAATACAAAAAAAGTAGTTGCCTTTACACAAAGCGAGTCGCAGTAATCTACCTCACATATCGATTTGCAAAATAACTTCCCCGTTCGCCTCACAGATGGAGCAACACTGCGCGCAAGAATTCCCGCACATAAATTGCAAATTGCCATTATTGGCAATCTAATATTAGAAATATTATTAAAAGAGCGTTTCCAACGGCGAACACTTCAAATAATGTAGTGGACTCGAAGGCCCAGTTTTCCGATTTTCAACTCGGTAGATCTCCAGACAATGACGGAAATTTTTCCGGAGTTCGGCTGGTGAGAACTTCATTTTTTTTTAGTGTCGTTTTGTGTGCCTCCGACGGATTGTATCGTTGCATTTTAATGGCGTGAAGATTAAATAGGTCGCCGACATGAAAATGCAAATTAGACACAGTCTGGCGGCACTTCGGCCCGGTAAACCGTGATGATAATCTTGCACAAAGTCGAACGCACACCCCCTCTCCCACGCTTTGTTGCATGTATTTGCAAAACAATGCTTTGATTAGATGAGGGGGTGATTTATGTAAATTCTGCCTCCTTTTTTTTTGTTTGGATCTCATTGTGATTTTCTGCGAGCCCTGGAGTTATCACTTCATTATTTATATTTGAAGAACTCATCATAAGAAGTAGTTCGGAAGTTATTATCTACTTATCTTAAATTTCTTTAGTCTTTCTTAATGTTTTACTTTCGATCTAATCAAATAGTAGTTTTTCTGTATTTGTTATAAGTTGACAGGAATTTCCAGTTGCGTTAATTAAATAGTCTTACGAAAAATGCCCCAAGTCATAACTCCGTTATTTATAGTCTAATTTTAATAAGGAAAAATGAACCCAGCATCTTTTTTTTTTAATTACCTCCAAGGTCAAACGAGTGTAAACTTTTATTTTCCAAATGGCCCTGTATATTTTTTATTATTGTATCTGGTAGAAATTTCTTTCCTAAATCCAATAATGTGCAACACTGATGTTTAGAAAACATTTTCGTAAAAAAAAAGGAAGAAACTAATCTATTACGCAAAGCGTGTTTTTTATTAAAAAAAATTGAAATAATTTATGTAACTTAAAATAAGGAACGCAGCTTGATAAAACAATACACTTATTAAAGATAATAATAATAAGTATACCTACGCGATTTACACTACACTACATGGGGAGGAAGCTTTCCTCAGACTTGGTTGACACTCTACAATGCTCTACAAAATGAGTTCGCCAGTGTTTGTACGGTTCCTCTTTTAGAAGGTTTTTCTAGGAAGGTTTTGTGCAATTCTGTCGTGACATATGATTTATCGGAAAATCGTAAATGCATCGTGCTTTTTTAGTATCGGTAAAACCGCCTTTCTGTATTTACTTATGTTTCTCCTGAAAGCTTCGCAAAGCTTTGGTGAATTTCTTCATGCAGCTATCATCTCGGAAGTCTTGCGTTGGCAGCGTTCCAATTTCCCCGTTGTAGTATGCCGTGAAAACATTATAATTGAAGATTATTTTTTACAGTTTTTCAAACTTACGCAAAACTTACACTTTTGTAGACTTAATATTAATTATTTCATTAATGTTTTCTGAGTTATTTGCTGCTCAAGACTTAAAATGTTGTACGTTGTTGAATTTAGAAAACAAAGCTCTGCCAGATACAATAATAAAAAATATACATAGCCATTTAAGAAAAACAGATTACAGCAGTTTGACCTTGGAATTAATTTCTAAAAAAAAAAAATCGAAACTAAACACATTTTATAGTACGTTTGGAATAATTTCTTTTATTTTCTTATTTATCAAAATTGTTCCATAAATAAAGGAGTGATGACTTGGGGCATTCCTTGTAAGACACCCTGTATAAATTTTATTCAAAAACAGTTTCTCAAATTCTTTGGAAATTTTCTTAAAAAGCAGTTGATATATCCACGTTTCGCTTCTCAATATAATTAATAAATATAAATAAGGTTCAACTACATTAATTAAAAGTAAACAAATTGTCAAAATTTAAAAACCAAACTTGGAAAAGAAAATGTCTCTGTTGTACTGTCACTAAATGTAACGATCAAATTGTTTAAAGGATAATTGTTTATTTGATTAAACAGAAGATATACGAGTACTATTTTATGAAATAAATAAAAATTAATTATTTACTGTGTATTGAACGAACACAAATGAATTTCTTAATATAAAATTAATTAATTATATAAATAATGAATGAATTAAGCAAAGCATCAAATTACCCAAACAAAATTAAAAACACTGTATTTTCATAGAAGCTAATTGTGATATACAAAATTCTCTTGCCTCTGTTTTTCAGTTTGTACAAATTTATTCTTCCCGACATGTTCAATAACTACTGAGCATTTTTATGCTGACTTTTAATTTTAAAACATTTCCAATATTTCGCCGTAATCTATGACGTTAATTTTATTACAGATTTCATTTTCTGCATTACAATTGAGAATCACCCTTTATTTAATATCTCTCAGTTTTTTTATTGATTTTTTTTTTCTAGAAAAAGTAATCGTTTTTTTTCTTCTTTTCTCTTAATAAAAGCAAGGAAAATTCTTTCTGTTTGCTTAAATTTAAATTAAATATATTATTTTAATTTCCAAAACTATGACTTTATCTTTTGTTGTTCCTACGGTTTTTTTTTTTACTTTTCTACGTTTCATCTTTCTCAATTACAACTTCTGATCTTAATGATTGAATGAAATAGAAGTCTTTCATCATCTGCTTAAATTTACCCAACCCAATCCAATTCTGTTCTCTATTAATTATTGTTATTATTCTAAATCGTCAGTTATGCATCCAGAATATATTATTTTTTTTGTGGAGAGGTCGTTTTAGACTACCCTATTCCCTGTACGAAGTTTGGTTTAATTTCTTGAATTTCTCTGAATTTAAATTATGCAGTACAGTGTAGCACAATTTAAATCGATTCCAAAATCATATCAATATCTTGTTCTAAATATTATTGTAGAAATTGTACCAAATTTTGTATGAGGAATAGACTAGTATAAAACGGCTTTGACATGAAAAATATATTCGAAATTCGAAGCTCTACTTCTTCTTCTACTGCTTGTGACTTACCAAATTCTCTTGCTTCTCTTTGTCAGTTCGTGCAAATTTTTCTTCACATTTGTTCTTTCGAGGTTGCTCAGAAGCTATTGAGTATCATTTGAGACTAAATTTTTAATACACTTTAACTTAACACATTAAATATTCTCTTATTTTGTTGAAATAAATATTAATCACCCTATACAATAATAGTTTTAAATTTTTTGGTAGTGTCTCTAGAAAATGTCATTTTTCTATGAATGCTCGTGAACCCCAGGTAGTCTTTAAGAAAAATTACTTTTCTTTACTTTTATTTAAATAAAATTGTCTCCTTGTTTTAATTTTCAATTTTTTGTGTTCTCGCGACGTTTTTTTTTTCTGCTTTTCAACGTCTCATCTTTCTCGATGACAGCTTTTTCTTATTAGAGTTAATGATTTATTGAAATTCATTTCATTGGCCCCATTTTGTATACTCGCGCGAAGAAACCGACTCTCTTCTTTTATATTTTGTTAGCAAATAATCGGTCTTACTCTCAATCGAGAAAAATTAAATAGCCTTTTTCGTTTGTCTGTTGCAAATTTAAATATTTTTAAGATTTCTGCTTGACGGGGGGCCTTGATGAGTCCCTGTATTTCCATGCGCACAGCTCCAACTATTTATTTTATTGTATACAGTTCGTGTCAGGCATGTAGTGTCACATCGTTAATGTTCGTTGACGCAGGGGGATATTGATGTACCGCAGTCTGGACGTCTGGAGACCAGCTTAATGTGATGCGAGGTTTATTGTTTCTCTTTCGTTTAGATTTCTGTTCACATATGGAAGGTGAACACTTATTAAAATACACTGGTCATCAAAAAAAAAACGGACACTCGGTTTTTTTGATTTATTTCTATAAAATAAGAAATGTTTTACTTTATTTTATTAGATTCGAACATTTCGTAATATTCAACATAATAAATACACATTTATTCAATCCAAGTATGGACAAAAAATTGGAAATAAAGCGAAAAAAAGAAAATTAACTCAAATTTAAAGTTTTAAATATGTAAAAAAATTAACAACTAATAACAAGTGTTGTCACCACGAGCTCCTGAGCCACCACCTCTGTCATTCGACGTAGCATGCTTCGCACCAGATTTGCGACCTTTTGTTGGGTAATTTATGCATACTCTGCTTCTAGTGCTTCCTGGAGTTCTTGAAGAGCTTCTGAGATTGCTAAACGCTGGCGAAGGCGACGCCTTAGAATATCCTAGAGGTGCTCTATTGGGTTAAGGTCTAATAGGTGGTGTTACCTAGTCTGTCATACATTAATATGAAATGATTGCCAACAACATGAGCATAAGGGTTAACATGGTCTTCAAGGCAATCTGTTATGTACCTATCAGCGTTAATTGTTCCATTTTCCATAGTCACCAGTGTTGTGCGATCATTTAATAAAATACCCGCCTAAACCATCAATGATCGTCCGCCAAATGGGGTCCTTGGGGATATGATACACTCAGCATATCTCTCTCCTTGTCTACGCCACACATATTCACGTTCATCTGGTAAATTTAAGCTGAAGCGGGACTCATCTGTAAACAAGTCATTCACCGTCCAGTTGATATGTTCTTGAGCAAATTGTAACCTTCCTCTTCGATGAGCTGCAGTTATGTAGGTTCAGTAGCGGGTCTTCTGGAGTGTAAATTACTTTCATGCAGTCTTCTACTGACTGTACTTGTAGAAACCATCACTCCCCTAACTTCAGCTAAACGACGAGCAACGTTTCTTGCAATAAGACGGCGATTTCGTAGCACTGTTAATACTATAAAATGATCATCCACTGTGGTTGTTGCTCGTCTTCGATCTCATCCAGCTCATCTGGTATAGCATCCAGTGTGATTATACCGATTTATAGCATCGGCAATAGTGCTTCGAGCCACATTAAAGGTTTGTTCTAGCAACAGTACGAGGTACTGGAATATTTTTTTTTCGCTGACAATTGCTGCACAACGAACGCAGTGTGGGCAGGGGTGTTATCATGATGCACAATCCACCCATTCTTGGCCGATTCTGGTCTCACCCGAGCAACTCTGGCACACAAGAAAGTAAAAAAAAGTGCACGAAAATGCATTTCCACTAGAAATTTGGAAGGAGAATATCCTCAGTTTTATACCAACCAAAAATTTTACGTATGAAGTGCTTTTAACTTATGAGGGCGTGTGTGTACTGAAGATGACAGTGTAGCTGCCGAAATACGTATTGTCACGTTATAAGTTATTTTATTACGCTATTTTACTGATAACCATGTCACGTTCAAAGTATTACCCGTTTTGTTTAAATTAAATGGAACACTATTTTATGTTAGAATTAAAATGTCTTTATTAAACGCTATGTTATAAAATAAACTAATCTTACTTAATTATAGCATCTAAGCTTGGAGTGGGTCTGGCCTCCGAAGCCAGCCCTTGGTTCGTAGAGTCTCGCTTCGTGCACTTATTCACTTTCGACTATCACTGCTTTACGGCCACTGTTATTTCTCTGAAGACGACCAAATAACTGATTTTTGATTATAACAACTGCGTGTCTTATATACTAAAGATGTACATGACGTCATGACCAAAAGTCCATTAAATTCGGTGAATACGCGTAGTTGCTAATCCGGAAAAGGTAGTGTCAGGATTTCTTATGCGGTTACCAATTTATTTGGAACGCAAGCTAATTGTTTTTTCGTTAAACCAATTACACATTGCTCCAGTTATTTTACTACGTCGGCAACTCCGATGAACCTGTGAGTTCAACGACAGAGCGTTGGACGTCCGGTTCACGGAGTGTGCAGATTCCGTAAATAACTCAGGATTACGAAAACATTTTAAAATCAATTAATAATTTCTAAATTTCTCGTAATCGTGACAGTATCTACGATTTCACTAAGAATTTGATAACAACTCTTTGCGCCGTTTTATTATCGCACATTTTGCCGACGTGTAATCACTACACAGTCACCTTTGAAACTGTCTACGATATGTAGAACGCGTCCATTGCACCGTTGCAGAAACGCGCACAAAGCTGTGGAATTTTAATACTCAGTCGTCAGCGTTTGCCCATGGCGTTCTTCGCAAGAATTCTTGTTATTTAATTGCCACACCTCGTACATAAGTGTTAGAAATTGTACTGAACATGCGCAGTGACACTTTAGCGTCGTTAAAGTGTCATTGCGCATGTTCGATACAATTTCATTAATTGTGACAGAAATAATCGACTGGTTATTCACAGATTGTTTTGTTTTGCATAAAAGAAATAATTGAATGAAAACAGTGTTTTAAACTTGATGTAGTAGGCCGTATTATATAGGAAAACATATTTAGTTTTAATGATGAATAAAAGTTAAACTTAACTTGCATCATATAAATCCATAAAATGAGAAAATGTAAATGTCCGGTTTTTTTGACGAGCAGTGTAGTTCGTACCGGAAATTCGAACTTTTTTTTTAGTTTTATGAAGTTATTTATTTTAAATTGTTAAAGAAAATGTTATTTACGGATTTATTATTAATTCTTTTCTGCATGTCAATCGTTTTTCTTTTGAGAAATTCAAGTACATTTTGTAGTTCACTTAACGATGTTTGGATTTCATATTTAACATCTAATTAGGAAGAGAATTATTTTTTATTATTTTAAAAATATTTATTTCGAATGCGATCCCATCAATTTTCATTTTATGGTAATACATGTTTAGGTACATGATAAAAAACACATAAAACTTTCTTAATGACTGATATCGACATTAACTTGATATAAGCGAGGCGACTGCGAAAATTCAGGATGTGGAGAATAGGATTGCGACACGTTCTATATAAGCATCTACGCGCGAGTAAATTCGGGGCCTTGCCAACACAAAACTCTATTATGATTTACTCCTGATTTAATCACTTAGATCTGTAATAAGTCCGCGCTGTATTTTCCATCAACTTTTTCCCGACTAGCATCAGTGAAGAATGGGTATGGGTAATTAGATGTTGAAGTGGGCGGCAGGGTGAACAAAATACCCATCTAATCCGAAATTGGCCTCGACAGTGTTCCCAAATTGTCTCGGCCTTGTAGTTGATCGTTCGCAACAATCACAGGAGATTTGATTTATTCACTTGTAGGCTGAAGATAGTGACGCAAATACACAAACAACTGCAATAACAATTGCTTTAATTACACACACAGAATAATTATGAGAACTAATAGCGCAAGATTTGTCGAAAATTCGCTCTTAATATAACGTAGCGTTATACTACAGTTAATAAAAGTTATTAATTAAATTCAAATTAAATTTTTATTGTTCTTTTTCTCTTTTTTTTTCTTCAGCAAGAGGGGCCGTTTTCGATTACAAATTGCAAACAAATAGTAAACCTTTGTCTCTAAATAATTTAATCGATATAAGAATAACTTTCGTTTTTTAGCAAAAACTGACATTTTCGTTCAAGAAACCCCCCGCAATTCCTCAATTTAAACCCTCGCCACGACTATATTTCATAAATAACCTTCAGAGACGACCTCAAAGTCGAAATTAAAGCAATTCCGCCGTCCATCATTCCTCGCCGCGCCGTGATTTACACCAGACGAGCACGCGAATGCCCTCCGACAAGCGACGCTTCAATTATCTCGCACTTCATCCCCGTCCCCCAGGTGCATAATATCATTTCGCTGCAATGCAAGAACATGAATCATCAGAACTACTGAGGATCAGGTACGAGAGCGCCCGGCGCCAGGTTCGACGTCGTCGGCGTCTGCCGGCGTCGCCGCCCCAGACGCTCGTTCATGTCACGACTTTGCACTATTCACACTTGCGAAGTTTCGAATCGGTCCTTAGAAACTGTTTTTCAATATTTTACGACGCACTTCATTGGTAACCTATTCGCCCTCATTTCGCCCTTTCATCACGTGCCAATGTGCGACGTCAAAGCGGGCAATCTTTGAAACCTTGCGGGGCGAAGATTTAAAAATTAATTAACTTTTCCTCACTTTACTGAAGGAAGACTTTCTTGGGTATCAGTACTTTTTTATCCTCATAATTCGGAATTTATTTTCATGGATCGTGCGTTAAATATAAGCGACGGATTAGTAATTTTTAATCTTAGCAGTATTCAAACAAACCAAAATAAATTTTGAAAAGTATAAAGCTGGAAGATTGATGATATTGGGAAAGGTCTTATAGCTACGCAAGTTGGCGCCCAACATGACTTGTACTGAAAGAATGGCAAAGGTCTTATAGCTACGGCGAGTTGGCGCCCTACATGACTTGCATTGGAGAAACAGTAACGGTTTGCAACTACACAAGTTGGCGCCCAACATAACTTTTATTGGAAGAGTGGCAAAGGTCTTATAACTACGCGTGACATGACTTGCAATGGAGAAACAGCATCGGTTTTCAACTACGCGATTCGGCGCCCTACATGTCTTGCATGGCATTGGAGCAGCAGCAATTGTTGATTTTGCAGAACGTAAAGAAGACGAGCTCTTCAAAAAATATAATAAATCTGTTATTTTCTTGTAACCGTTAGAGTTAGATTTGATTACAGTTGATGGGGCGTAACAAATGAGTTTTAGAGCTTCTCTCGCCCACTGTAATTGCTTCGCCGTATTGTTTGCTCGGAATCAAGGGCGGACGATGCGAAATTGAAACTGTCAACGTCGACGAGACGTACACATTTGCAAACTAACACGGTCGAGAAAATTCCAGTGCAAGAGCAAATAATATATGTACGTTGTTTACCGCGTGCTAGCGATCGAAACACGCATTTACTACGAGGTCTGTAAACAACTTCGGGCGTGCAAAAACTCCTCGAGCAGAAAATGACGCTTCAAAGTCTTAGGGCGCGAGTGTCTTTCCCGAGGAAATCTTTAAATAACTTTCTCCACCAAAACCAACGAAAATAAACTCGATTTTTTAAGCATAGTCCTCGAGTCCTCAAAGTTACACCTGTCCAAAAAAAATCGGGAGCCGTAAGAAACCTCATTGATCATTTTTCTGCGAGTTACGATGATTCGATTTATAATGGCTGCGCACTGTTTAATTTTTTTCTCTACTAAAATATTTTGCAAATCATTAAAATTTCCAAAAAAAAGGAGAACGTAGGGTTCACATCTCTGCCTTGAAGAATTCTTCATACTTTAAGAAGTGGAAGGCCCTTCACTGTCAACTCATAATGTTGACAGTGAAGGGCCTTCCACTTCTTAAAGTATGATGTCTTTTTGGTTGACAGAGAATGGCCCTTCGTCTGTCCCTTTGGCTCGGATGGCTGATCTTCATTATTGTCCTTCGTTTGTTGCATTTGTGAAGGCTATATTTTTGAGTCTGATTGAACCCTTGCGGTTCACTTTTTAGACATCTATTCTGGCTTTGTCTTATGTAAATTTTCGTAGGTTTTGTATAACCAGGTGATGGGGTATTTTATTTTGAAGTGACTAATTTTTGAAAGTTTGCCTTGACTATTGTAATCTATGAAGTTGACGCGTTTGAGATTGCTGGTCTGGGACTCTAGCTTTTATTATGCTTCTACAATGGAAGAGATGATTAAAATTTTGAAGAAAAAACGAGGCTAAAAGCCATAACAACAAAAGTTTGTTTTTTCTTCTAAATTTCAATCAGTAGTCTAGTCTAACTGGAGGATCCAGGAGCTCCAGGATCTAAAAAAAAAATTCTCATGAGGAACCAGATTATTGTTCTTTTTCTTAAGAAAAAAAATAATAATCTATTTGATACAAATATTCTCGCAAATAAAACGATGAAAAGTTACATGTTTGGAGATGGAAATGGTGTTTGATTAAATTACGAATTATGGAAAGAACTCGATTATGTGCTCAGAAAGGAACATGAAAATTGAAAAATGAAGTCGAACAGAAATGGAACAAGAAGATCCAAAAAAGAAGACCATGAAAAGTGGGATATAAATAGGAATAGGGAAAGAGATGCAAAGAGATGTAAAGAAAGAGGAAGAAGAAAGGAAACCTTTGGAACCCACAGAATAATTATTACAAAGAGAGTGGAACATCTAATACAGAAAGAGTTAGTAGAAGTATATTTAGAAAATAAAGTAATAGGTGATAAGCAGAGAGAACAAAAAACACAAGATATAGCTGAAAGAGAAAATAGTGGAGTAGGTGGAAAGTTGTATATTTGGTAAACTTGGCACTGATGGTGGACTACAAGCCCTAAGGAAAGAGGACCCTGCAAAGGGGTGGCTCAGATTGACGCCCACTCATGGTACTTTTATAAGTGGGGTTTCTTTAGACCTTAAAGGAAGTCAATTTACTTGTAAAAATTCTTTAATTCTTCCTCCGGAAAAGACGTTGCCTCCTGGTCACTCTAAATTGAAGAAAAAAAAAAGCAAATCATCAAGTATTTGAATTAATGAAAAACGGTTTGGGTCTAGCTACAATCTTTTACAATATAAATTTAAATAGCGACATCTTTCGATCGCTTGTTGACCTGATATTTTACAATATAGTTAATTAAAATTAATGATAAATTTACTCATTATTCATTTTTTTGATACCAGTCAAAGAAATTTCATAAAAATGTAAAGAGTTAAGAAATTGCGTAGAAATGGGAGAATAGTAATACATACAACGAATCCTACTTTTCCTTTTCCGGTTCCTTAGATTCTAGCGGTTCCCCCATGGGAAGTCTTTGTTTCTTAACTAATTGACTCCGACCCTAATGTTCATCCTTCTTGTTTGATTTGTGGATTGATCCGATGAGGAGTAATTTAACAACTACTTCACAAGCATAGGACAAGAAACAGAATCAAATAACCGTCAAGCAATAGATCCAATCTCTTTGATTAAAAAATTGAATAGAAGCAATTTGAACTCTTTTTTTTTCTCAGTCCTACTACTAAGGAAGAGGTAAGATCGGTGATTCAAGAGCAAACACACACGAAATGCGTGTAACATTTCAGTACATTTAATAAAATGCGTCGCTGATTCTATTGTTGATCCATTGACAGTAACGATTAATAACTGCTTCATTCACGGCTACTTTCCGGAAGAATTAAAAATTGAAGAGTTGTGCCCATTTACAAGAAAAGAGACAAGAACGAACAAAAAATTATCGACCAATTGCAATACTGGCGGCGATGTCGAAAATCCTGGAATGCCTCCTAAAGAAACGGCTCAGTGAATACTTCGACAAAAAAGAATGCTTTCGTAAAGAACAACACGGCTACCGAGAGGGACATTCTACTATAACTGCTACAGTTCAAGTTGTCGAAAAGATACTGGAAGCTTTTGACGAAGGGCAAATAGTGGAAGCAACTTTTTGCGACCTCAGCATGGCCTTCGACAGCGTAAATCACTCAATTTTATTACAGAAGTTAAATTGGTACGGAATTAGGGTTACACCATATAAACTGATTGAGTCATATTTATTATCAAGAACTCAGTATACAGACTGGAATGGCAAAGCATCTCAAATGGACCACAACACCCATGGAGTCCCTCAAGGATCTATATTAGGATGGAGACAGTAAAAATGAAGAAATATCCAGACTTCAACAAATATCAAACGATGAAAGAGACACAACTATAAAGAGAGTAGAAGTAAGACTACTTGATTGTGATAATGGCAGTTGAAATGCAAAATGCAACAAGAACTTCCTACTCGCTTCAGAATATTGTGACACCTATGGATAAGAAAGAGTGCAGCGATGCACTTATTCCAATTCAAAGCCACGTTCGCCGAACTAATTGAACGTGGGTCGTTTCGGTTCGCTTGACTTGTCGCCGATCGTCGTTTCCCACGCCTCGGAAAATCGCCGATTTTCCGGAAACGATAAATTATACGAACGGGGGATTCTTTCTTTTATCGCCGCGGTTCCAGCAATTAGTTCGAACGCGAGCGGACGGCCTGAAAATGATTGATTCGAGCGTCGCGGCGCCTGCATTCGGTGGGCGTACGTTCGGAACGCCCGCAATTTGCACACAGCTTGAAATTAAAGGGCATTTGCATGCAGTACACGTGGCAATTTAACTTGAAAAGGAATTCTTTTTTCTACAATTGCACACAATGTGAAACGCAAGTCGAATCGGGGATACTCAAGATCTCATATTATGTCCCACGTTGTTCTTCAGAACGCCTTTCGAGGATGATGATAAATTTTGCATTTTTTTACAATGTGAAACGTAAGTTTTAAACAAACGTTTGGGAGTACATGGAGGACCTTCTATTATGTATGACATATTTAGTTGTTCTTTGAGCAAGCTCTTCTAAGGTGGTTTCCAATTTAAAACAACTTGGTTGAACTTTAACAATTAAAAATGCAGAACGCATGAGGCACATTCGTAATCGTAAAACATTGACGCTGATGGAGTGTTACAGGCGCCCATTAAATTCATAATGCGAAAGCGCTGAAAGCGACGAAGATTTCAGTGATTTATCCGCTCAATATCGTTTCGTTTTCAGCGAGTAAGGATCCGGATGTCATGCATCACGCCGTTTTTACTCATCACCCCCATAAATTTCGTTTATCCAAACTAATAAATAATTCGATTTCTGCGGTGCTAGAAAAACCAAATTGGAAGAAAATTTTTACGAGCTTAGAGCGGGTTAATAACAATTAATTTTCCGCTGCGTTAATTTATTGCGGCGATATCTAAGACGCAATGAAAACGCGCTTTTAAAAGCTGCTTAATCTTGAGGAATAATCCTCCTAACATTAGAGCCATCTGTTTTCAACATTACTGAAGAGTTTAATTACAAAATATATCAGTCTTGCTGAGAGATATATTTTTTTTTGGGGCGAGTTGCTGGAAAACACGTTTAAAAATTACCCGAATTAGTGTCTTGGCTTTTCGTCTTTATTTCCACGAGCGAGTGCCCGTCATTTATCTTGTTTTGTTAGGACTTATTGTTTCTCGTCTCACTCAAGAAGTCCTCTTCTTGAAGCCGCGTTGAATTATTTCACGCCTTCAAAAATGCTGCTGGGCGGACAGCGTTAAAAAGAAGGCAGTAATAAAAATAAATGGCCGTCATTTTCAGCGGTTCTTAGCTTAGCCAATCGTGTGGTTATTATTGTTAGGATTGCGTTTTTGGGCGCACGTGTAACTTGGAATTAATTTATTTTTAGGCACTCGAACGTCCCGCCTGCGTACACTAATGACCCCGTGAAAATCCGGGCCCGGAGTCACGGAACGCCAATATATTTAGACGTTTACGTTCGCTTGTAAAATATGAGTTTTATTGGGACGTCTCAGCAAAAGAAAAACGTCCTGGCTTGATGCGGTTTAGTGCCCCCAAACGAAATTGAAAGTACACATGAAAGGGTCAAAAAATTATTTGCATCTATATATCCACCTCTTCTCATCCAATAATAGTAGCAATAATTAAATTAAATTAAATTAAAGAGGTTTGTTTGTTTTCCATTTATTCTGTTGACTGAATTTCCCGGCCAATTAAACGAAACACCAACATTTATTTATTATTGCGTGATTGTAATGATTGGGGCTACGAACAATAACCGGAGGAGGTTTTAAAAGTGTTCGGTTTTTATCACTCAGTATTTACGTCACGGTGCTACGGGATCAGTCAAGTGTTGACATACGTACCGTCGAAGGCTGTCCGAAGGAAGCGAAATGAATGTTTGCCGACGACAAGTTAAAAAATATGTCGCATTTGCATTTATATTGCGTTTGAATTAAATATTTCGCGCGGGCCTTTGTAATCCGGGCGGGAATTTTCACTTGGGGAATAAGATATTTTCAATGCGTTTGAAGCCCCCTCGTTCCTTGGGAAAACATTTTTTCTTCGAAGTTGTCAAAGGAGTATTCAGATTTGTTTTCAATTCTGAGGAAGTTAATGGTGTTGTTCTTCTAAGCAAATCTCTCAAAGCGTTTTAAATTCGGGATAAGGAACCGGAAGTTTGGCTTGCGGAATTTTGAAAAGAAAATAATTTTGAAAACATGTCTAATTGCCAAATAAATACTATTTCTCTTATACGAATTTTCATTCAGAAAAAGCAACGAATAAAGAATTTTGTAAAAAAGGGATTGTATACAACACAAGGTTTGTCCAAAAAAAAAACGGACTGTTCATCATTCACATTATCCTTTGTTTTCGTAATCACCAACTTGAAAAATGCTAAGAAGTAAATATTTCATTGGGTGGCCAAGATTTCTAAGTTTGTTGTCCAGCGTATTTTTTTTAATTATTATTAATAAACGACCGAGTGTTTGGGCGAATGTGAGTACGAGCAGGAACGAGATCACATTAATAAAAACATATTGAACAAATTCACGTGAAAGCACGATAAAGTATTTCTTAATAATTTTATAAAAGGTCGAGATTTCGGGCGTATATGAGTACGAGCAGGAACAAGACCACATTCATAAGAAATGTAAATACAATCACACAAACAGAAATAAGCAAACCACCACAAATTAATACTGATTTCACTGATGAATTCATCGCCCTGGGAATAACGAAGTAAAAAAGAAAGTAAATAAAACAAAGTACAGAAAGATTTGACCTTCCGACGTGAGGGCCAATAAGAACTCAACAAAATTACATAAATTGCATCATCCAACATCTAAGGGCCAAATAAAAAACAAATTATTTATAAATACAACAGTATGAAACGAGAAACAATAAAGTCGTTCAAAAATCACACTTAGACAGTGCTACTTACGACTATGGCCTTGGTACAGCGTTTCGTTTTAAGTGCAGGCAAGTATACATTGTTGTTTTTTTTATTTTTATTTTTTATTATGTTCCTCGACGAAATCTCCTACCAGAAGTCAAATAATCTTTTTCCTGTTCAAATGAAATCGAGTTAGGAGATGATGCTGTAATGACTGCACTTGGATTATATTTCTCTTATAATTCTGAGTCTTCTGATACGAGGAGAATTACGGAACTGTTTTTGTTTTAGAGTACACCAACTCAGAGAGTGTTTAAATCATACGAATTGAGTAGAAATTTTGGTTAAAATTGATGTTGTATCTACGAGATCTGGCCAGAAAAACCGAAACTTTGATTATAAAAAAAACTGTGTGTTGTGGTCAATTGAAGTTATCGATTTGAGGGGTTCATCGTTACTTAGCTGTACTTACAAACAAGTACAAATACCATGTACTTTATTTAGCATTATGCTTCTGTTTAAGTACCTACATGTAACAGGCAGCAGTATCTGTACTTGTATTTAAAATTTAAATGCTATCCACGGACTTGTACTTATATTTATCTGAGTTAAGCGAAAGGTACTTGTACTTAAGTATATTTCTTTTTGTTGTACTTGTACTTGTTGTATTTATAAGTAGTACCTGGCACAGGTCTACATCGTAGTCATAAGAGAGGCGTGATAAGTTGTATGTATCCGATATTACGCGACATTAAGAAGTTGGTACTTGGTACTTGGAAGGTACTAAGAATAAATGAGCACTTGTTTTTTTATTATAACTTATTATACTATGCCTTCTTAACATAATTATTATAATATTAATAGTGAACGGAATTTTATATTTTGTTCGGTTTATAAACAAAGCGGCAACGAGCGTGTGTACATTAACCCGTCGCTGTAACGTTATACGTTGCCGCTTCGTTTATATTTAATCGAACAAAATATAAAATTCCGTTCACTAATAATGATATATAAAATTTTAATACCGTAATCGCTAGACACTAGGGTTTCTGATTTCTCGACTTTTTCGATTTCTCGGGACTCGAGAATTCTCGTCTGTTTGTTTGTGGCAATTCCCAGGAAGTCGAGAAACATAAAAAAAATTGAAAAGTCGTTAATTAAGGGTAAGTAATCAATTAGTACACAAAAATATCATTTAAATAACTTCAATATTTAGAATTCGACCTTTGAATATATGTACAAAAATCAGCCTCGTTTTCATACTTAACAATCTCTTCGTCTTTGACCTAGGACTTTGGTTAACATAAAATTTACTTTTAAAAACCTCTTAGTTTTATCTTTTAAGTAGAAACATTTTTGGTAATTTAACAAAAGAATAATTCTAATAATAAACATTAGAAAACTAACAAATTTAATGTTAAAAAAGCAAAAATTCCTCTTTTATAATATTTAAAAAAAATCTCTTCTGAAAAACATTGGCTAATGCACAAAATAAAATTAAATATTCTTAGAATAGTAACGGTTTAGGTCGAAATAACGCATGGCCAATTTTTGGTCCAAAATTTCATTGTAATCAAAACCGACTTGCAACAAATTTTTAAATTTTTTAAATTGATACTCCGAAAGATGAGAGCATTAAATGCTTTATCAGACAATTGTTTTCTGACTTTGGAAACAATATTATATGTATATACCGTTTGAAGACTTGCACTTTAGCCAAAAGTGGTTTCAAGAATAGTCACAAAAAGCACGTATATGCGATTGGTTGAAAGAGATGGATATGTTTTCTTCGATGTAGGTGGGAAGATGAATATTAACGATAAAATATCTTTGCTTAATATCATCGGAATGATTCTGTTGATGCATTCAAAATTGCCGCCTAAAAACATGTAGATGTCGTCTGTACACAACACCATGGGCGTGATGGACACATGCGCATTAACACAAGCTTATAGTTAGCAGTGCATACAGTCCACTCGAACAATAAAGAAGTGTTCAGCATTTTTGCGAATTTATTCAAGAAAGGCAAAGTTACTGAGCTCCACCAATCAATCATTCAACAGATTCAAATTCTTAAAATGATATTACAATAGAAATTTTGTACAAGCTGAATTAATTTATTTGTTGCTGCTTTTGAAAATTTTACAATCCACTGATTGCCATTGGTATATTTGCAGTTTTCGTAATCTCCATTGCCCAATCCCACTACTCACGTTAAGCAAGCAATGGTTGTACAGTCATACGAATCTAAAATTCATCGCCTGCATGCAAACCTCATCCTTAAAATCTTGAGGTATAAGGTTCATAGAATTGTAAAATTGTAGCACTTAAGCTGCGCACGGCAGTACATGTGAGTCGTAAACGCTTTGTTGTTTTTCATGAAACCACTATTGGCTAAAGTGAAAGTCTTCAATCTGTATAAATTCGCTCGTAGTGAATAATAAGATGTGCGGAGCAGCGGAAATTTGTCTTGAGGGAAGAGGAGAGGCGCAGAATTCGGAAATTTCTCGATTTCTCGACAGTCTTTTCCCGGGATCAAATTTAGCAAATTTCCCGGGAAATCGAAATCGAGAAGTCCCGGGTCAGAAACCCTACTGGACACCAATTTTATTGCAATGTTATAGTACTTAAAATTGCCCCTTTACGTGGGGTAAAGGGAGCAATTTACGTGGAGTTAAGTTGTGTAGGTGTGTGTTCTTTTGCCTATTTGTTGTTTTTGTAAATAAAGTTTGAAGTTATGTCTTTTGGTTCTTAGAGCGATTACTTCTTTTAGCCTTTTGCCAGAAAAGTTCTTTGTTTCCTTTTTCTGGTATATTTGTTTGTCTTGTTTATTTTTCCTAGATGTGTGTGTGCGTCAAGTAGTTCAAATCAACAGGTTTTATTTTACTAGTTACGATTCACGCCAATCGTCCGCTAAAAATTTCGTTGATTGATTGATGAGACGATTTTGTAAATTTTGTGTGTCAACCATATTCTCTGGACATGTAAAAGTTATAATTAAAGTCTCCAAAAGAAAGTTCCGTTTACCCGTCCAGTAGCATATTATTCGCTGCTCGCGTCGATGCGCTGTAAACCTCAATCGGTCGACTGGCCATATATGATGTATAACGAGGTTTATCTAAACGAATGTTTTCGTTTTTTTTTTTTTTTAATTATACCGTATCGTCAAAAATACAGCAAATAACAAAATAAAATGTGACAAAGTTAATCAAAATATTCTCGCTTTATCGAAGAAATAATGCTTGCAGCTCCGTAATTCGATCGGTGCCGTGCGCGCATCGAAGCACCTATGCATTCGGATGTAAATGTTAGAGACTTTAGTTATAACCGAAATAGAACGTAATTTGTAGAGCAGAGTTAATAAAACTAGGGGTGGAATTACCTACAAGTGCGGTACTAACGTTAGATACTCTGTTGAATTATATAGTTAAATGTAACAGTTTATTCCATTTTTAACTCATATAAAATAGTTTTTATTTTCTTTTCCTACTTGGTAGCTTATGGACTTTAATCAGGAAGAAGCCATAAAAAATCTCAAGCAGTTCAAATCAATAGGTTTAATTTTGTTAATTACCACTCTCCCAAATCGTCGCTGACAATTTCGTTTGTTGATGAGAATATTTTGCGGGTTTTGTATGTATATGTGTTGTAGGATCTTGTTCGAAATATATCTTTTCTACCATCGTGTTGGTAATATCACAGCAGTATGCATTGTATACACAAATATTAAAGTAATATCTCATTGAACCTTTCACGTTTAAGGCCCTGCAGCTGAATTACAAAAGTGTACTTACAAATTATGATACTACAAGGGTGGTCAAAATAAGACTGAATTATTCAAAAAATATCTCCTCAAGTTGGTCAGGAGCACGCACAGCTTGTCACTCCACACTTTATTTGCAGATAATTAAACTATCTCTGACAACGTTTACAGACAAAATTATTATTATTATTGCAATTACTGCGATTGTAACGAAAAAAAATATATTGACAAGAATGTAAAATGAGGGATGATATCAAACTGTCCATATTTTATTTTATCTTAGATCACTTCTGTAAGCAAGAGCGTTTAAAATTATGAGATTGAGTAGAAACCGATGAATTTTGGCAGAGTGATATCGTATGTACGAGGTTCATCCAAAAAGAAGTAAAATCTTTTATTAGACTTATGACCGATGTTACCAACATTTTAGATGTGACATTTTATGTAAGTTCAACGAAATGTGAGTCACATTCTAACTGAGATATAAATTGAATGTGATAATGCGTAAATGTCACTTTGTATACACGATTTAAATTTAAGCTCTCCTAAAAATGTTGGTAATACCGCCGTTAAAAGCGCATCTGCTTATAGAAGAAGAGTCCTGTGTCAGTCAAATTGTGCTTCTATTTATATTTTCGATGACGTGACACCTATCATGTATGTAACAATTCGCGCAGCTGGATGTTAACATGTGATCAACGCATCATCGGCCTGACAGGCCTTAAAAGAGTAAGCACTTAAAGCACTTGACTAATCAGAATGATGTCGTAATGAATAAAGTGAGATATAAAGCTTTATTCTCTCTGAACAACTTATGCGTCAATCATCCTTTTTTATTAAAGTTTTATACATTTATACTTCAATGTTTTCCGGGGTTCTAACGATTTGAACAGACCCACCCCTCCTCCTTGACGTAGCTGAAGACGTAGTGCGAAAGTTTTGCACCCACAACAATTTCGTGTAGGAATCCTTCCGCGGGGAGGAACATTGAAATATTGGCGGACCTTTATTTGCGTGATCGTAACAGAATTACCGTTTTTGAAATACGTCTCTGTGACGAAAGCGCAATGCTCATGGCCCCACTGCTCCATAAATACAAAACTTCTATACTTGTGGAATCGAATTATACCGTTTTGTTCCCAATTTGTTGCTCCTATCTTGTGTGACACTCAAACTAAAACTGTAAGAAAGAAATTAGAACGCCACTAACATGCAAGAAATCACAGCTGCATGACACAATCTGCCAAAGGTTCCAGGAAGGATGATAATTTGGAAAAGCAGAATTCAAAATTTAGTACAATTTCCCTACGACTCCCATAAGATTAGAGTAATTACAGTATTAGAGTGTTATTCTAGTAAGAGGGAAGTTTCTCTTGTGATTCATAGTGTAGTGTAAAACCATGTAAGTCTACTTATTATTACCCCTAATAAATGTATTGTTTAAATGAGCTGCGACCCTTATTTTAGTAATGTAAATAATTACGTTCAAATATGTAAAAAATATTAATATATGCGCAATGCTATTTTTGCGTTTTAAATTTTCTGCACTAATTTTCTTTTTATATACACATTCAACAATTAACTTGGACATGTAACTGAAGGTACTGTAAGAAGATTACATTCAATACTGAAATAATTGGCCTTATCACGTTCGTTATTTGTGAACGTCAAGAATTCTTGTTGTTTATTTTTGGCACCTAGGGACTTGGATAATAAATTCAATGCAGAAGTAAAGGTATTAAAGTACGTTTGACATTAATTCCACCGCCAACATTCCTGTATTTTGTGAGAAATTTTTCTTTATTGAGTAGAGCTCATCACTAAAGCCCGGATTTTTAGGCACTTAAAAAGACTGAATCAAGCAGGCAAGTAGGCAGTTAATGTCTAAGAAATAGGCGCACTTTAAGGCAGCCTAAAAAAATTAGGCGTTTAATAATTTCTCCTCTTTTATCGTTTTATAATAAAAAAATAATATTAATGCTTATTCTAGTTACATGGTCATTTATTAAAAAATCGGAGGGAGGTTCTTAGGAACTTTTGGCCTCCACGCAAATTATTCTGGCCCCTACCACGTGACGTTGAAACGATACGATACAGCGCTTCAGTCTTTTCATCGTGAATTTAATGTTTATTGTATTACGTTGATAATTTAAAAAATGGGTAAAGAAAGTACAGACAAGGAGGATTTCGGATCCACTATAACTCTGCCCCCCGCGTCACGGGGTTCGGCGCATAGTAGTTCCGCCACTTAATTCGTTGTAAGGAATGTATTGTAAAAAGACGTTTTAAATAGGGACCGTCAATCGGGGTTTAAGTCAAAAAATCCAGACAAGATGGTTTTCTTCCTGATGGAGTTGTTCGAGGACTTAATAACAAAGCTTTCCCTTTTAGGATTTTTCCATTTTTCTATGGGCAAAGGGTCCTCTTTTCGTACACTATCAAATCACCCATACCAGGACTATTTACATTGAAATACCCACTCGCAAAAAGGGGTCGATGATGAAGCTAATGAAGAAGCAAAGATGACAATTTTTAACACAAAATCTTTTAAACGGACACTAAATGGCGCACAAACACTTAACGTTTCGCTATCGTTTGATAGTTTCTTCGGTAGTGAAGAAATATAAACATGGTTGTCAAAATAAACAAGGTTGTCAATAGAAACAAGGTTGTTAATAGAAACTGAAAAACTAAATTATTTTTTCTTCTTTTTGGTTTTTATATAAAAGCCATGATTTTTTTTCTTTTTTCTTAGTTTTTATATAAAAACCAAGAAAAAGAAAAAAAATCATTTACTTTTTCAGTTTCTATTGACAACCTTGTTTATTTTGACAACCTTGTTTATATTTTTTCACTTCCGAAGAAGCTATCAAACGATAGCGAAACGTAAAGTGTTTGTCCGCCATTTAGTGTCCGTTTAAAAGATTTTGTGATACAACTTTCATCGGACAAGAACCAGGCTTAATTAATGACAATTTTTTAATTTAAACAAAGAAATTAATAATGGGCAAGCTTCTATTCACAAAAAGGATTAGGTAAACGTTTTATAATAATTATGAAGGGACAAGGTGCTTATTGTGAACGCACCGCAATTTGATTATTTTTTTGTAGTGAATCAATGGCAAGAGTTAAAACAATTTTAAAAATCACGCGATATTTTGAGCATTATTTTTGTAAAAATAGGCGATGTGGCGCCATCTATTGAAAGTTATAGCAATCATCAAGTTTTTTTGTTTTTCTTAAAAGAATTACATATTTTCATTCAAATTTACAAATGATTCTGCTGTCATGTAGCTTGTCTCTTTTTGTGAAAATAGGCGATATGTCGCCATCTATTGAAGGTTTTAGCAGTTATCAGGAATCACTTTTTTGACAAAAAAAAAATTGATTCAAATTTATAAACATTTTATGATTCCACTGTCACATTGCTTGTCCCTTGAACATATTTACAAAAATAATGCACAAGCAAGGAGGCCTTTCCATGCGGTGATGTGACGCCGCGGTGATGTGGCGCCATCTGTTGAAAGTTGAAGCAGTTGCCATTTTCGTTTTTTTAATTTACCAATTTTTTTTAAGTTTTATTTTTGTGAAAATAGGTAAAACCCAAAATAGGCGATGTGGCACACCATCTATTGAAAGTTATAGCAGTTATCGAGTTTTTTTTTAAGAATTATTTTCATTCAAATTCACAAACATTTTATGATTCTGCTGTCATATTGCTTTGTCCCTTAGAACATTATTTTGTACAGAAACCGACCTTTCCATGCGGTGATGTGGCGCCATCTGTTGAAAGTTGTAGAAATTATCAATTTTTTTAAAGTTTCATTTTCATTCAAATATGATTCTTCTGTCATATTGTTAGCAAATGTCTTTTGTTTCCTTACTGAAACAAAAATCATGAAATCTTCGATTGTTTCCAATTCACTCCCTCAGAGGGGGCAATTTTCATTTAAAACATGTGAAAGTACGTAAATTGTAAGTGTACGACGCTACATGGCGCTGTTCGATTTTAAAACTTTCCGTGAACTTTAAGAGCATTTCTTTTTTTGCTGTTCATTAACAGAAACGGCGAAACGTTTTGTAAATACAAGTCTTCCAGTTACACAACGTGTCGACTGTCGTGTCATTTGTTTCCTTGTTGAGACAAAAACCATTAAAGAAAAAACTGCGATTGTTTCCATTCCACTTTTTTGAAGGAAAGCTCATTTTCAAAATAAATAACAACACCAACGTTTTATATGTTTGGCGCCAACGAAGATAGATGGCGCTATTCATTTTCAAGTACAATCCGAAAGGTTTCGATTGTTACTTTCTTATTGTCTGTTTTCATTGTTACAACAGATATCATTCTTATTGTCGCTGAAACAGCTAAGAGCGAGCAGCTTATTTCCGGTGACCACAGTCATCGTAAGAAGAACTGGCGCTGAATTCAAACGCCTCTCAATCATTTATGAATGATCTGTACATATATCAAATGATTGCTGCATATTAAGGGCGGGCGGCCACTGCGCGCGAAACTAAGCTAAGCTAAGCGAAACTAAGTTTTTTGAAAATTATATCCAACGTAATCTTACGCAGACGAGGCAAAGATAAACATTGTTTTATATCTTTGCTATCCTAACTTCGCTTCGCTTAGCTTTAGTTGCCACGTTCGCGTAAGATTACGTTGGATCTAATTTTCAAAAAACTTAGTTTCGCTTAGCTTAGCTTAGTTTCGCGTCCAGTGGCCGCCTGCCTTAAAAGCTCCGAAACGACGTTTTCTTAGAATCAAAATTATTTCTTGAGAAGTCTACCAGATTAATGTGAATTTGAAAAATAAATAAAAAAATCAAATAGCAAATTCAAAGATTACCAGAGAAAGAATGAAAAGTAATTTTCTTTTATGACTTCCCTGTAAAAATATCGATAATATTTTATTTTATTTGCAGAAACAAGAGTCAGTATTTCGGCTAAAGTTTGTAGCTTGGGCCCTTTATCGTCTAAGATTAGGGCACTTAGGCACGAAAAAATATACATCTCATTCTAATTAAAATTTTAATCTAAATGTTTAAAGCCTAATTGCCTACGTCTTTTCATAAATAAAATTTTAGGCAATTGCCTAAAAATCCGGGCTTTACTCATCACTTTTATTTACTTGAGAAAACTAATGTACTAAGAAAAGACCAATTAGATTATGCAGTCCTCTGATGGCAGGCATCAAGAGAAAACTTCGCAAGTTTCAAAGACAGTCGCTTATTCACTAGTCAGACTTTAGCAAATGTTTGCGTAAAAGTTAGAGTAATTAAGAGCTGAATTAAGGTTCAGTTAATTCAGTTTATTTTGGTGAGTTCGTTTACGAGCGTTTCCTCTATACTTTTCCGTACAGTTCTTATTCATTTCCTGACTTGCTATTTCCCGAGTATCACAAAATTCGTCGGAAAGTTTGTGATATGTATTTATAATCATATTTCGCTGTACGTTGACAGTGTACGAAATCGGCAATTTCGTAAATTATTAAGCTCAGTACGTAAGTTAAATTCGATATGACGTCGCCTATCCAGAAAAGCCGCGGAAAATTTCACTCACATAAGAAGCGACTCGCTTTATCATGAGTCATGACTGACCTTTGCAAATTGCAAGAATTTCAACTGTATAGGTGACTCATCGAAAAAGCCGGGCATTATACTAGCGTATAAGCTGACAGATCATAGGGCAATTGGTCCACATGTAATCGGAATTTCCGTTATAAAATCTCATAAGAGGAGACTACTTTTCACGAGAGATGTCAAACAGCTAGTACCCGTCTGGTCGTGTGCAACTGCCGAAGTCCGAAGGCGTAATCAGCATTCATAGAATGTGTGAACAAATTCTGAAAAAGCGTCCGTTTCTCTATCTAGTATCTAGGTTTGGGTGAGAAAACACTTAATTAGTTTTTCCAATGTTCTTAGAAACTAACAAGTGCTTATTTGAGTTATGAAATGCTGGTTTTCTCGTTGTAAAATTATTTTTAATAATAACCCATCCCTTACAACAGCTTCCTCAAGATATTCTTGTCTTACAACCATACAAAATCGTGAAGACAAAAGGTTTAGTAGCTAGGTCCTACTGGATTACTTTAGAAAAACTCCAAAGTAAATTTCAAGTCATACAGTGACAACCGTGGCGCAGTCACAAAGTATTCGACAATGTTCGGTATCCACCCACAGCGACCTAACTACTACGCCATTGCTTCACCTAAATAAAAATAAAGGTTTTTTATGATAATGTGAAAGGGTTTAGAAATTTTTAAATAACTGTGTTCACCGAAAAGAGTAGGTGTATTTTTCCTGAAAACTGAGAGACTTTTCTCTTGTAATTATTTCCAAGATAAAAGTGGGATTTACATTAGCAAAAATAAGGCGGGATCTAATTACTTCCTGTAAAACCGGAAGTCCACTAGTAACTTGCGTTTTCCTCCGGTTTTATTGCAGAACGATCGTAATTTTTTTATATTATATAACATCGCCGCACTATAAATAAAACGAAGTAAATAAAAATCGAATATTTATGTAAAATGTAGGGAAACTATAGGCGAACATGACCCGCATGCACGCTTATCGATGTAATAAAAATACGAGCATTTTCCATGTAAAAGAACAAAGGATGTACCTAATACTTCCAGGGTTAGTCTATGTTTAGACAATAGTACACGGTGCCATTATTTCGCCCTTGCATTGGCTGGCCCGGCCGAAGGTGAAGGGGGCGGAAGAGGGTTTTCAGGCCGTTTTCAGTTCGCGCGCCGAGCCTAACACGAATTGTGGTTTTGTCATTTCGCCCGGCACACAGACGTAAAGTACGATTCTTAATTAGGTTCACTTGCACAATTATAGCGGCACGAAAACACCCATTGACACTTACACGCACTTCTTTTTAAATTGGCAATTAGCACAGCATGCAATAATCGACTTTGAGCGCGAAACAAAAAAAATTACAAGAACATACATATGACAGAATTGTTTCGTGGAATTTTTTTGTAGGTTGCAACCTGTAGAGCAAGGGGAAAAAATTCCACATATGTGGAACCAACACGCGATCACATATTTATAACTCGCCGTGTGAATTTTGCGTGAGTTTCGATCGATTGAACGAACCTTTCAAAAGCTAAACGAATTTTCTCCTAACAAAATAACTTTTAAATGTTTTATTTCATTTATGCAACCACTCCTTAATTACGTATTTTAAATATTGATTTCTTTTTTAATATTCAAGTTTCGAACACTATGTTATATAATTAATCAGGACACTCACTTGAAAGACAATAGAAGGGTCCAATGAAAAAAGTGTACTACCGAGATATTTAAAGTAGATAGTACCTTTGATTTTTAGTAAATTTTTATTTTAAATTTATTTTCACATGCATTAGTCTTACAAAAAAATGTCATCATCATCACAAGGGGCCTATAGTTGTATGACTTTTTGCATTGGACCTGCTGTCTATCACAACGCAGTTGTTTTTTATTAATTGTTGATCACAATAATTATTAGTTCTGTTTGTATTTAATTAAATAACTTATTACTGGTATCAGGTAACTTTTTTTTGTTGTTCCTGGTCTTTAAAATATCTTGACTGAACATAACAATAAATATACACAATCACACATTTCTAAAGTCCAAATTAAACACTCTCACTGAATATTGAAAAATGTACAGTGTGTTCCTTTTAATATGTTTATACGCATTATAACATCGAAAAGTTCATTTCATTCAAAGTAAGGATTAATTTTGCCATATCTTTAACTGTGTTTGAAATACATATTTAGGTGTGCTTTTCCATACTTTTGCCCATCACTGGGTATATAAATATACAGAGTGTACTATTTAAGTTGAACCGCGGAATATATCACGAAGGTTTGTGGAAGAAATGTTGTAAGTAAACGGTAATTGGATGCAAGAGGAAAAGCACGTTTCCACTTCAAGACGCTGGCGCTGTAAAGGTCATTTGAAGGTCAATCTACGTTTATTTTAGAGGAAATTCATATTTGTTGTGCTTTATTTTTAATTCTCGTACAAAGAAAAACACTTAGTACCATTTTGAAATATACAGCTTGAAACCTACGAATTTATAACAACACGTTATGTATTTCCTAAACATCTACATGTTTTACCTTTTGACACTTAATACAAACGTTTAATACAAAATTTGTTTATTTTTCTTAGAGAAATAAGAATAAAATGCAACAAATATGAGTTTGCATTTAGATTGGCCTTCTGATGACCCTGACAACGTCCTCGAAGTGAAACGTAAGTAATGCGATTGGCTTTCTCCCTTACGTTCAATCAACTTTTGCTTAGAACGTTTCTTCCGCAAACATTTCCTTCATGAGGTTTTTCGCACCTGTATATTTTTGTTTAAATATCGTATTTTCGGGTCATACTTAAAATTTAAAAAATGTTCGGCACTTTTTTCTTTTCAACCTAATGTTTGAAAAAGTCTAGAAACTTGACAACATTGGAGGATCAATGACGTGAAAAACTTGGGTCCTTCGAGTAAAATATTGCTCCAAATTTTCTGAAAAAAAAATTTAAAAACTTTGTTTTCGGTTGCTCCTAATTAGGTATTCTTTGACTAAGGAGTACTGATGCTTCAAATTGACTGATCGTGAGTGACAAGGCAAGATTGTAAATTCTGCTATCTTCATTTGTTTTCTAACATGATCCCAATTGGAACATGAAAAAATTAAAAAAAAACCAAAACTTCACCGTCTCACTTCGACGAAAACATGGAAGTAAACTAATCATGGTAGAAATGAAATGCGCCAGGAGAGTGACTGGAAAGGCGAAAGAAATAAAATTGGAGGACGAATCAGGGAAACACAAAGTGGAAAATAAAACAGAGCGAAAATAACTATTGTCAGTGGTGCGATCCAATAGCCTAAACGAACCTAGACAGACTACCGTGGAAAATAGGAAAGGACAAAAAGAGGTAGAGTATGGCTTTAAGGAATATTAAAAATTAACAGTAAATCGTAAAGGCAGCAGAAGAATTGAAGCAAATAACAAAAGAGAAGAAAAAGTTGAAATGGTGGATAAAGACGAACTCCCCCGATGCTTGTAAGGGCAAAAGTGAAGTCGATGGAACTATTTCAAGATCTGAAGTAAGCAAAAAAGAAAGCTAAAAAAAATAATCTGTAGGAATTTTTCCTGGAATTCATAAATGCAATTTAGTAATTTTGTGCTGTATAATATTTTCTGTAATTAAATTAAAGAACTAATTAACAGTTTCAAGAAAGCGAACTTTCCAGAAAGAAACGATTTTCAAAATAATAATATTATTCCCCGCCGTTCAAACTTCTTGAAGCCCAATTCTCTTAGCAGGACAAAATAACGACGTGAGTAAGTCTTTTGACGTATAGACGGCGCTGCAGTAACTGATGTTCGAGAGTTCTACATGCACGAGAATTTACTTAAATAGTAATAGTAACAATAATAATAATAAGAGAAAGAAAATAAAGAGAAGAAAAATGAATTTTCCGAATTGTTCTAATCTAACACAGTTTTGTCTCGAAAATGGAACGGAAACAGAAAAATAGTCGAAAATTGAAAGAAGTGAGAGTTGACGTAAATCATTAAGATTTTTGTCCTTGAAATTTTTCTAGTCAAAAATACACTTCTGGACAAAATTAAGGGACCACCAGTAAAGTTCAAAATAAATTTAAAACAAGGTAACGAAATTTAACAAAACGAATAAATATATAAATCCAAGTGTTTCCTTACAGTTTGGTTGATTTACGAGCTATTAAAATTAACAAACTTTAAAATACCAATGGTCTTCTGATGAACTTAAATCTTAAGTTGTAATAAGTTAACAAAAGTAACATTATTAATAGTGTGTATGCCCTCCGCTTGCAGCAATACACGCTGCTAATCTTCTTGGCATGTTTGAAATTAAGTTTCGTCTAACGTTTTTATTAAAAAGTATAAATTAAAAACACATTCGATTAAAATAAAAAAATATTTAATAACGAGTTGAACAAATATTATTAACTATTAAGCAAATACTAACACTGTCGCGATGAAGGACGGCTGCCTCCACCATGTCACGCTAAGGGCTTTCACCATGTCGCGCTAAGCCTCCACTATGTCGCGACGGTGCGTCCTTAGCCTTCGGGTTGATTGGGGGCGTAGGTTTATCAGAGGGTAGAGCTTTAAGACAATGATTTAAAAAAATTAATACCTCTTTATTACGTTAAATAATTAATTTAGTTGAGGGTGGTTTGTCTGTTAAAATTGGGGGTGCGGTCCTGGGTCGTTCGCGGCAACTGGAGTTGTTGATTCGTCTAAGACGGAACAGCGGGCGACGTTTCCTTAGCCGGGGAAGACTGGCGAAGCTCGGGGCCGGTCCGTGACTGGAGTGGTGGGTCAAGGTCGGTCTCGGTGACAACGTTCCTTGGCTGGAGTACGACTCGTCCTTGCTCAGCCTATGGGTGATTGTTTTTGGAACAGCGTGGCCAGGGCAGGCTCCGGTGGTGTCTTCTTTTGGACAGCCGGCGAGGGAGATGGTCCTCGTTCTCTTAGAACGGGTTCGGCAATGTTGTCGGCGGCAGTGGTTGATGCTGGGGTAGGGACGACGGCGATGCTGGGCGGCGGCGTCAGCGATGTTGGGCGTCCCCTCGTAGGGTTGGCACTAGTGCCCACTGAGTCGGTCCGGTGGCAACGACTACATGACTACTCGACTACATGACTGCATCACTACTGGCTTCCCAATTTTGGCCCGCAATTTAAATACACGTTTTTTGCCTATTCGAGCGTTGCATGTTTTCGTCACTTGGTTTGTGTCTGTTTGCGTCACTCGTATTCGCTAGTATACTCGCGTGGCCCCGTTTGTAACAAATTCCATTGATGTTATTATGAAATCAGAAACAGAAAGTAGAGAATATCAGGGAATTCGGTCAGGTAGTAGATTAAAAACCTTTTTTCAGTGCTAAGCTTTCGCTAAAATTTAAATTCTTCAGAGCGTTATGTAAACAATGTTGTTTGTAATTGAAAATGTAGGTTAAAAACAATGAAAAAACTTACGAAGTTGGTTTTATACAATAAACACTAGCAACATAACATTAAATTTAATATCAGCAATACATCAACCAAAACACTTAGTTTTAAAATAAGTCAACTTGAGTAAAACGTAACATTTCTAAAGGAAACGTACAAACGTTTGAAATGAAACAAAATGTCGAGCAACAATTCGCAGAGTGAAAATCTTAAAATGCGCATGTTTGAACTAGAAATCAAATTGTTGGCGGTAAATTTGAAATGGAATTCTGAGAATTATTTTTACTGTAAAATTGTAATAAATATTCGTAAGATGAATTTAGTTATTATGAAATATGAACCTTTACGTTTCGTTGTATCAGATACTTCCTTATTGTGTTTACATTTTACATTTGGACACGGTCGCAATTTGCCCTCAATTACACAAGTTCGCGTTTAAATACTTTTTATGTTTTTTATTCGCGGAACACAGAAAAAAACCCTCGTGGTTTTTAGAAAATTCCCCCTCGTGACACTACCTACAACTAATTTATATTATTGATGAAATTCTCCACACTGTTTATAGATTTTCGTAATAAATATTTAGAAAAGATATTCTTTTCCGTAATTTAATTTTTTATTGCAGACTAGTTTCACCTAAATAGGCATCATCAGTGCTTCACACCTTCAACTTAAAGAAATAAATAATAGTAAATTGTAACATTAAATTAACAATAAAAACTACTTACCAATCGTGTGTTTGGATTCGTAACCTGTATCTAATAAAATACATAGCCAAATTTTACATTCTTCAGATTTTTATTTGTTTTTATTTATTATTTCTTGATATGTTATAAGAATTTAGTTTTATAAAATGTTTGTAAGTAGTTTTTATTGTTTAATTTAATGTTACAATTTACTATTACGTATTTCTTTAACTTGAAGGTGTGAAGCACTGATGATGCCTATTTAAGTGAAACTAGTCTGCAATAAAAAATTTAAATTATAGAAAAGATCATCCTTTCTAAATATTTACTAATTTATGACGCTAAATAATTTATATCAGCTTATATCATCTTGTTCGCGGAAAATTGTGACTGATTTCACCATCCGACGGGGCGAGTTTTATATCTCTTCGCAGACTTTCTTGAATCCTCTAGACTAGGGTCGTATGTCGCGGAACGTCCTCGAAGAGTCTGTGTCCTGGCCCCGGCATTGCCGCGCTGTCGAGTCGATGACGTTACTCAGTGTCGCTGGCCTTACGATTTCGTTACATTTCGTATCCTTTCTTGAGGTAACTGTTCCCTTTCTTGAACAAGCATGTTAGAGAGCGCATCAATTAGTGTTACTGGTGGTCTTGGTGCGTTTTTAATTGCCCAATTGATCCCAATAGGATTGAGATCAGGGCTTTTGGCATGAAACTCCAAACATTGGATTTGGCACTGTCTTGCACAAAAATGAATTCATTGCCGAAATTTTCAGCAAATGGTTGAACATGGGGTACAATAATTTCGTCTCTATATCTTCTTGCTGTTAGCGACCTATCTCGTATCAAAACCAATACTATACGACCATTAAATTGTATGCCACCCCAAACCAATACAAACACCCCACCAAATTTGTCAAATTCTCCAATGGTATATGGTACAAATCGCTCACCTGATCTTCGTATGACAAGAACACGGCGATCTTTCCTGTTTAGGAGAAATCTGGACTCATCCGGAAACAAAACAGAGTTCCACTACCCCTCGTCCCAACCTTGATGACTTTGACAAAAGTTTAAGCGATTTCTTTTGTGCGTAGCTGTGAGTTGGACCAGTTGCTGGTTTTCTAGCAGACAAATTGACTTCTTTCAGGCTTCTTCTTACTGTTTTGGTAGAAATTTCTTTTCCAGTGGCTAATAGAAGATCATTTTTGTCCAGAAGTGTAGTTAAATATCCAAAATTATAAAATTCGTTAAAAGACGTAAACAGAAAACTAGTCGAAAATCGAAGCAATTGAAGGTTGGTGCGATGTGATTTGTTACGATTCGTTTGGCCATTTTATTTTGAAATCTTAACTTTTCTCTGTCGAAAATAGTTGAATACTCAAAATGAAAAAGAATACAGTCAAGAGACGAACACAGAAAAATAATCAAAAATCGAAACAACAAGACAATAATTGAAAGTTGGCATGATGTGATTCGTTACGTCATTTTATTTTTTCTTGAAACTTTTCTCCATCCAAAATGGAAAATGGAAAAATAAATAAATGATGAATATAGAAAAGAAACCGAAACAGTTAGAGTCGAAATAGTGATACGATATTGATTGATAACTTGTTCCACGAATTTCCTTTTCTCTCGCGAAATTTTGACAAACAACGGAAACACCAGAACAATTGAAAATCGAAACAATTTCTTTAAAGACGTAATCGGACCTTAGCGATAAGAAAACAATTCTCCGACTGATTAATGATTAGTTCGAAGTTTACTTGAAAGTCGACAATCGAAAAATAATTAGAAGACGCAGGACAACAGGAATCAGTCAGAAGACGTACACAGAAAAATAAACGAAAATCGAAACACAAAACAATTAAAAGTTGATGATTCGTTTTGCCATTTTATTTTTTCTCGAAAATTTTCTCAGTCGAAAATGGAAAATGAATAAATGATGAGAATAGAAAGGAAATCGAAACCAGCTTCTTTTCTCTCTCGAAATTTTGAAAAACAAAGGAAAAAGAAAAGAACTATTGAAAATCGAAACAATCAATGTCTTTAAAAAGATAATCGAACCTTCACTCGCACGATAATAAAAAGATTCTCTGACTGATAGATGATTCCTTCGAAGTTTAGTTGAAAGTCGACAATCGAAAAATAATTAGAAGATGCAGGAAAACAGTCGAAAATCGAAACAATCGTAAATCAACGAAATTGACAGTTACTCTCTGGACTTTCTCGATAATGAAAAGATTCATAACCTGATATTTATGATTCGCTCGAAAGCAGTTGAATATCAAAAGGTGGAAAACAATTAAAAGACGAAGGCAGAAAACAATAGGTACGTCATTTTTTTTAATTATATGCCCTTTTGATCAATCTGTGTTAAGAACACAACGTGTTCTCCGACTGCGAGAGGCAAAGCTGTTTCACTAAACCTAAAAAGAGATAGGCTATGTAAAAGTTCTTAAAATTATCAATCAATCGATCGGCATAAGCTTTTAATTTTTTTACCAAAAAGTATTTGAAGCCGGTGATTGGTTTTAACAATTTTAAATTCAAATTTCCTTAATTTAAGCTTTTAATGTCAAAGTACAGATAAACGTAGATAATTCAAACGCTTTTAAAACAAATTGATTTTGTTAATATAAAAAAGATAAACATCGCATATTGTTCAGTGAGAAATTGAAAAACATAATATGGCTTTAGATTAAAATTAATTTTCATGAAGAATGCAACATATCCATAGATGAAACTACAAGGAATTGAAAGAATGTTTTCTTTAAAATTCTTGCCTTATATTTCGCTTCAATTTCACAACGAAAATAAATAAATTTTTGAGCAAATATTTCCCAAATAAATTTTATGTTTCAAGTCCTTCCTTCGTCCTTCGCGTCCAAATTGAATCGTCCATTTTTTCCACTCGCACGAACACACGCGGCCTAAAAATTTAACAACCGGTCATAAAGACGTCGGACTCGGCACGTATGAATGTATGACCGGCCCAAATATCGCCGTGCGTGGGCCGCCTAAAGTGTAGGCTTTTAGCAGTTGAATTTCTTCTTCTTCTTCTTCTTCTTCTGGCTTAATCTATTGATTCTCCGGGGGTATCGCAGGACACCAGGCGGCAGGAGAAAGTGGGTCAAAGTTTCGTTCGGGTCCGGAAGGATAACTTTCGATTGAGTTAGTACTTCTTTTGGCGTTTGCGACGCAATAAATTCCAGGAAAATATTAAGAACGTGTGACGATGAAGTTTGTCAGGAGGATAATAAGCGGCTACTTGACCTACTTATTGTTCGCATATTCCGTTTTGCTTTTATGTGTCTAATAACTTCGCGTAGGAAGTTCAATACATGATGATCGTAGAAGACAAGAGCAAAACAACATTGTATAAAGTTAAGTAGTTCGTGAAGTTTCTACTCGTACATTGATCCTGTGATTAAAGAATTTATTACAATGGATTATTTAAATTAAAATAAAACGCTTGTAAAATTGCTTTTGATTTTAATTTTTAGACGTTTGCTTTTTGCATGTTGAGAAAATGATTTTCAAATCGAAGAAAATTAAAGCTGCTTTTAGTTTTGGTTTTCTTTGGGCAACTTCTTCTCTCATCAAAATTATTCCACAAGGTAAGTTTTGTCCATGTCACTTTTCGAAGATACTTCTTAGTTCGAACATTTTTATTCGTGCCTTTGATAATCTCATTTTCACTAGAACCTATTCAACCACTTTTTTTTACTGCAAAGCCAAGAAGGAAGAACGAACGAGTTCATGTTTACAAAAAAAAAAATTCTCCAATCAAAAAGGCAGGCAAAAAAGAAGTTCTTTCAATGTTTGGTGGGTTTAAAAAAAAATACCTTTTCTTTCTCTCTTTACTGAGTCCATGGCAGGCAATATTTTCTTTGACTCGGAGAAATAAAGAAAAGTTTTCTTTAAATCTAAAAATTCAATTCGAAATTGTTGCGTGATGGTGCAATGACGTTGTGTGCCCTTGAGAAAGGAAATAAGAAAGATGTTTTAAAAGACATCAACTTTCAATGGGAATGAGTCGCAGACATTTCGAAGAACAGCAAGTTACTGTCTCAGTCAAACTGTTCTAGAGTCACGGCGATGCTTTTGCTCTTCAAATAGCCCTCCTTCAGCAATTTTAGAAAGATGAAAAATCTGGAGTGATTCCTCGTGTTCCTTACTCATCTGACCTTGCATTTAAAAGAAAGATTTTTTTCCCCAACTCGAAACCCTCTTCGAGATCGTTCGATATCCCACCACGATATACACATGTCCTTTGGATAGCCCCTTTTCAGCGGTTTTTCCACACAATAATCTAAATTGATTCCTTGCAATCTTTATTTTAATCTTCTCTTGCATTTGCCGGCATTTTTCCCAATTCATGATTTAGTAATATATCCTTTAGGTTAAGGTTACTACAGTGATAAGATACTATCGCGCCATTCGCTAAGAAGAAAAAGGACAGGTATAAAACAAGTTACTGTTGCTAGGGAGTTTGGGATAAATCTAACCCCAAATTAAAAGAGACAGATGAGAGGGAGATAGAAAATTGGCGGTACCTTACCTATCCTTACTTTGGATAGTCATTCCTCAGCAGTGTTTCCACAATAAGAGATTGTTTGGTAGTTCCATGTGCTCTTCGTCCGCTCAACGATTGTTTTCCAACTCAGGAGATTTATGGGGTCGTTCGTTAACCAAATGTTTCCCTCAGATAGTTAGAAATATCTCAGTGAGTGGGAGCAGGAAGAAACATCCATGGAATAGAGTCGCAGATGTTTTGAAGAGCAAGCTTCTCTAGTAACTAAATCGACCTAAGGAACCTTCACAGCCATTAGAATTTACGGAACTTCTGCCTTTGATGTAGCCCTTCCTCGATAGCAATGCTATTTATTCATCAGTCCTTGCATTTAATAATTTTTCCTCAACTGAAGTCGCTCCTCCTTATCGTCCCGATCTACCATCTACTTCGAATAGTCCTTCTTCAGCAATTTCTCCTCTAGTTGGTTCCTCATGTTTTTTGCTTATCTGCCTTTACACTTTTTGCCACGTAAAGCAAAGATCGTTGCTTCATAGTTTTCCTTAAGGATTCGTCAGATCTTCAAAATACTTTCTTTAATAGATTAGGAGACCTTACAGGTGATACTTGAATGCACCTCGCATTAAATATAAAGACCATGTTCTTCTTCTTCTTCTTTCCTCAGTTTGGAAACGTTATTTTTGAAGAGCGTCATTTGCCCTTGCATTTTAAAGGTTTTTTTCTCAAACTATTCAATAATATTCGATCTGGCACCACGATTTGCTCATGTCCTTTGGGTAGTCCTTTTCAGTGGTTTTGCTCCTTAAAAAAAGACTAAACTGGTTCCTCGCACTCTTCTTATTCATTTTATCTTGCTTTTAGCGACCTTTTCCCCAACTTACGATTTACTTAAGTCCCTTGGGTAAGCGTTCCTCACTGGTTTCTCCTCAATAAGAAATTGGAACTGGTTTTCACTTAGGATGCTTTCTGGGGTTCTTCGTTGACCAAATGTTTAAATAGCTTGAGATTTTCCAGCGAGAGTGGAAGCAGAAAAGGACATGGAACACGTTTTAAAAGGCACGGACATTCAATGGAATTGAGTTGCAGATGTTTCGAAGTGTAAGGACCTAAGGAATCTTCCCTTCCTCGATCGTTCCGATCTACCATTATGCCTTTCAGACGAATGAATTGATTCTTCATGTGTTTTGCTTATCTGCCTTTGTACTTAAGAATTCTTTTCCCAATTCGAGCAACGTTCCTCTACCAAAGGACATCAGAGGACTCGTCAGACCTTCAACAAACCTTTGAGAACGACCATGCGGACATGGTGTTTCTACAACTACAGAGACTGTACTGAGAAACTTCTGGAACAAATGTTTTTTTTTAAATAAATTAGGAGACCCTACAGGTTACAACTTGAATGCACCTCATATTCAATATTCTTCTTTCGAAATACTGCTTCAATTTAGAAAAAATAATTTTGAAGAATAACATTTTTGTGATGCAGATTCAGCCACCCTCACGTCAGATCACGTCTGGAGAAGCTCATGGGCTCGAATGTAGTCAGCCTGACCGATCGAGAATACATGCAGAAGTTGCAACAGCGCATCCTGCAAGACTATGCATACAGGATGGGCAAGAGGATCGCGGTCAGACAGGTAAAAACAAATCACAAAGTCCACAAAATTATGATGCAATCTAACTAGAAGACTGGAAGAGACTGTATCAGTCTTATTCTGTGACTTCTGCAATAATATTTCCAATTTCCTCTTTTCATATTTCTTTCTCTCTTCCTGAAATAACTTTAAACAACATGGTTTTCTATTTAATACAACTATTTTGAAAAATATTTCATTTAATATCATTTCTTTCTTCCTCCACATAAAAAATTTCTTTGTGCTTCTTTAGTCAACCAGGCGCAATTATTTTTTGTCATTGTGATTTTTTGACCAAAAGTGCTTTTTTTAATCAGGAAACAGTAAGGAATTTCAGCGAAAAATATTTTGCCCTACTTTTACTTTAACAAAACACGCATATCATTTAATTGGAAAAAATAAAGGGCAATTTCCAACCCCATCGCCAAACAGAGTCCTATTTCCAGATTAAAATCCGCAGTTAATCCTCGACTAAATCCACACAACACACTCGCACGATTTCGGTGCCATCAGGTACTCCTCACTATTATTGTTGCTATTAGTATTAACATTAATAGGAATATTTTAAACGAGATGCGAGATAGTGGGCCCGAATTAATTCTAATACGGAACAGGACGACCCTCATTCGCATGCAAAACACGCCCCATCTCTGATCCACAATTTCCTGCTCAGATAAGATAACGAATGGTCTGGGTTAGTGTAGCAAATGTGATATTTGATTACTGCAACGCATGGAGGTCCCCATTTGAAAAGTTAATTGCAGTTTGTCCAATAAAATTGGTTTTCTTTAAACAAAAGATTATGTGTTGCTTAAATTTATTCCGACGACCTTTAAATAGTTTCAGGAATTTGTGTTTACTTCCCCTTCCTTTTAGATTCTCTTATTCTATATTAAACTCTGGATTTTTTTTACTGAGTAATCGCAGATGGTCGTTTGGCGTTTCGATCACATCCTGGATCATCTCAAAACTTTCCTCTTTCCAAGAAGTTGCATTTACCTTCAACTTGGATTGGACTCTCGACTTTTCTATTATCATGATGATTGAAGGAAATTTCCTTGATCATTTGTAGCTTTCATTACATCCCTCATGGTCTGTCTGGTCACCTCAGAACTTTCCCCTTAGCAAGAATTTGTTTTTAACCTCCGACTTCCACTAAATTGTCTTCCTTTGTATGAACATAACAATTTCGAGGAAATTTTGATGATCCCAAGTATTCTATTTCCACTTGCTACTTTCATTACATTTTGAGGTTCAGTTGGGAACAAGTCAGAACTTTCCTCTTTGCAAAAATTTGCTTATACATCCGACTTCGACTAGATTATCTTTTTTTGTATTAACACGACTCTCTCAGAGTCTTCATATGGAAGCTCAACATTTCACAAGAATTCGAATATAATCTCCGACTTCTACTAGATTGTTTTTGATTTTGTGATACCAATAAGTCTTTGGTGCCTTCATCAAATCCTGAGATTCAGTTGGAATGAACTCGAGCTGTAGAACTTTATGATTACTCCCAACCTCTTCCAGATTATCTCTTTTTGGACTAATTTGGCTAGTTCAGGAAGCGTTTTACGTCTCAAGAGTCCAAAACAACATTTGAAGTCTGTGTTAATCTCAGGGGAGTTCGGTTGGGATTACCTTAGGAATTGTCTTGACCTTCTACCTCTTCTAAATTATCCTCTTTTGTATTGGCATGACTGGTTCAGGAGAGATTCCATCGCCTCAAATTTCCAGGTATCATTGGGGGTCCTGAGATTCAGCATCATTTCAGAAATTTGTGTTTGTCTTCAACCTCTTTTGGATTGTCTTGTTTTGTATTAACTTAACGACCGAAAGAAGTAGTAGTCATTTTGAGGCGGAAGAAAACAGCAAGCTAAACAACTTCTTTGCAACATAAAGAATCATGCAGTGTACACTGTCTAGTTCAAACACGTGTACAAAATTCAAATTGAAATTCAGGAATTTACAGACATATTGTCGAGCAAAAAAAAATCCGATATCTCGTTTGCGCGTTCCCCAAATGAATAACAGTTTAATTCGAACGTGTGCGGAAGTGCTATATCAAACGTAATTGAAATATGAGAAAATTAATTGGATCCATTGTATTACGCCCGAAGGGGGGCGGATGACAAATCGAACAAAACCAAAAGGAAAACGCACGCTTCTATTTCCAGGCCGACGAAATGGAACGGGTGAAGAACCTCGTCCTCATCGGGAAGATCCCGCTCAGCGAGGCGCCTCCAGAAATGGCCAACCACCCCGTCATGCTCATCGAGATGTACTGCAACAAGTTGATCGCCGAAAGGCGGGCGAAGGTAAACGGCGAAGGCCGTCATGATCCGACCTAATTTTGCGGCCCACGTTTCAGATTAAAGTTCAAAAGATCTACATTCCGAACTACCTCTATTGGGATGACACCCCCGATCCACCATCGGGACTTTGCATAGAAAAGGGGCACGTCTTCAAGAGCAGCGAGAACAAGCTCTGCCTCACCGCTGAACGCTTCTTGCCTATGCCTAAAGAAGAAGGAGAAGAGGAGGGAGAAGGAGAAGAGGGAGAAGAACCGGATCCCTACATGTTTACCCAGGAGGAGTTTGAGAAGATAAAATATGAAAGTCCACTGATTAAGGAGCTAAGAGCATGCGAGGTAAGCGACATCTTTCTAACATTATAGGCGCTTGAGGAAATTGGCTTGAGGAAGTTTCACAATCATCTAAATTATTGACCAATATTATTTTATACTCAATAAATCCTACCGGCCGAGCCACAACTCACAGCGGATTAAATTAATACGAATTTAAGAAGAAAAAATCTTGCAAGTTCTAAGTATCCAAGGTGTAACTATGTATGTATAACTCTTGACACCGATTGCAACATTTCACAGCCTTTCTTTAAAGAAAGCGAATTAGGTATAGTTGTCATGAGCTGCAAACTCAAACTAGTTGAAGTTTGTTAAGCAACACAGTAATGATTTCACTGGTTAGTTCTAATAATCATAGATGGCGGTAGTTTTATCAAAAATGAGGAATTTACAACAACCTTCTGCATATGCGTCGCGCGTCGCCGTCGGTCGGATTAAATCAGGTATTAATTTGTGTTTGATTTTGAGACAGGAACCGCATTTATCTTCCTTTTTATGCCGATTACACGAGACATCTCCAGAGCTAGAACAGTATCACATTAACAGTTTCAGTTTCGAAGACGTCCCCTGTGTTTGAGGATGAAATATCGGCAGAAAAAAGTTCTGTTTTTCTTTAATCAATTCTAATACTATTTACAGTGTGTTAAGGAACAACCAGAATCATAGTTCACCCTTAATTTATCTTTGCATTTCTTTTAAGTCTCATTTTAACCTAGATGTATTTTCCTAAGGCAAATGGATCCTACTAGGTGCGCCATTTTTAATATTTTTTTACCAAACTTCGTCGCAGTATTTTGTTCGTCCTTCTTTCGCGTGTTTACACAAAACGAGTCTGATAAGGACGAGCTTTGTATAACTCCGACCCCGTTTTGCGTGTCACATCTGCGACTTTCCTGCATCGAAAACACATTCATTATGCATGTGTCGATGGCTTTATTGAAACACACTGCAGCACCGACGACGACCTGAGAGAAATAAATCGTTTTATGACGCCCGGAAAAATGAATAAGGTCGTAACGAGGCCGCCCAAAGTTGCGACGAAGACAAACACGTAATTCCGTGGGATTTATCAGTCGGCGGTCATAAATTTAATTTCGCTATTTTTTCGGCTTCCTCTCCCGACTTATTTAAACTTCGTGCCTTGTTCGGGGTGAAACGATAAAATCGTTGTTTCCCCGCCGCAGAAATGCTGCTGTGCAAATAAGGGCGAGCGTGTTTCAATTCCGGGTCTCCTTGTGGAATTCCCCCTAAATATTTGAAAGGAACGAAGGCGTTTTTACGATTTCCGCACGAAATAAAAGATTCGCGTGCTCGTTTTTTTTTAATCTTAATGTGTTGCATTGTGATCGTAATTTTTTTTATAATACAATTTACATTTTTTGTTACAGACCGTGGAGGAAATGTATGCGCTCGCAGATCAAATCATCGGCGTCTTGAAGACCATAGCAGAAAAGAAAGAAGAAATAAAAGAACCTGTCCACGAGTATTCATCTCACGAGCAACACGAGCAATAGGAGCAACGACCAAGCGAAGCTTAGTTTCCGGGGAATTCCAGTAATTGTCGTTAGTGTCATCTGTTTGTTATCAGTAGCATTCGTGCGCGTTTATACATTTTAGAATAAAACAATTTCGCTTTGTTTCTCCTTTTTCTCTTAACAATAATCCGTAAATGGAAAAGGTTTGTGTTCTGATCTACCGTTGAAATCTCCAATTTTTTTTTTAAATAAAAACGCCGTAGGTTGTTTACATTGATTTTCACCTACACGACAATTCGAAACGTCGCGTCAACTTCCTTGACTGTAAATTGTTAATTTCGTTAACCCCGTCGCTTCTTGGGTTGTGATTTAAAAGTCGATCGCAACCACAACGTCAAACTCACCCTATTCCGACACAAGCGACGCTCATCAGTCGTAAGACCGCCAGTTATTGGGGGGGGGGGGGGGGTCGATGTGTCTCGAGCGGGCGTCGCATCTGACACTCAGTTCAATTTATTTTCTTAATTAACGAAAACTTCGTCTGTTTAGCTAATAAAGGCTCGCAGCCTTGTTTTGTTGCTTTCTGGGGGCCGGCCCACGTACGTCCCCTTTCGGAAGGTTCTGGAAGTCAACAGGGAACTGGAGGTTTATTAGCACGCGATATTTCAGCGCTAATTCCCCGAATGTTGTTTGTTTAAGTATTGATTTTTGCAGGCGTGTCGACAGCGATTTAGTAAAAGCGAGACGGTCTCAATCAAAAAGCTGACGTTTGTAATGGGTGACTACAAAAAAAAGGGAATTCGTAATTCCGAATCCATTCATATAATTCATTATAATAATTATACAAAAAAAGTGCATGAGAAAATTATTATACAATTATTCCATAACCGCTTGGCGTACAACTCGCGTCTGCACAACTCGTCCTGTTTGTAAATTTTCACAAATCTGTGATTGTTTAAAGTGTAAGAGGAAACGGAGTTGACTGAGTATACTCAGGATATTATGGTACGCTTCGAGAATTAACAGGCTTTCATCAAGGCATTCCCAAGCCTGACCTTTGGATCTAAGTAAAGATTTTCTGTTCCCCCCTTCATTCCGGACGTTTTACTGAGCGCAATTCAGTTTTTATAACCAGAGGTGATCTGGCGATTCCCTCGGTGTCGCCGGTTTAGAAGGATTCAAATAGCGTTAATGTAAGCCGCCTTTGGCCCGACATCTTGATGTTGGTTAAGTCTTAAAGTGGTAACTTTAACTCCCGAGATTCGTATTTCGCCGGATTGGAGCCCAACTTTCATGTAAATGGCGTGGCGCTCCCGTTACGTCTATCCTCGACGGGCAACCCATACACACTTTGATGTTCGCTTCTTAGACACGTGAAGGTCGGATGAAAGCCTATTCATGCTCGAAGCGTACCACAGTATTCGGAGCATAAACTCCGTTCCTCTTTTCACTTTAAATCCATTTTCCCACTGTAACAGATGATCACAAGAAAAAAGGAAATTAAAATTATTTCGGAATACATTTAATTATTCTAAGAATAATGATAATTTTTTTGCTACTTCAAATTTTCGTATCTATTTGTAGAGGACGCTGTCTTACTTCTACGTACTTTTTCTTAAAGCTATTCCGTTTCTCGACGCAAACATTGAATTTTTATCAAAATAACTTCACTTAAAATTTATTTACCACCTTTTCCATTTCACATATTTATAGAGGACGCCACTATTTTTATTCCTGCTAGGACTTTTGGCTTTAGATTTTATAATTACTTTGCCCAAGTTAATTGCTTTCGTTATAAAAATATGTTTTTCTTCTTCATTCATTTATATATACATACGTTTGGTTTTAATTTCGTTTTCCTTTTTTGCGGAGGCGTTGTTATTATTACTATCCTTCAAAGCTTCACTTATATAATTGTACTCCTTGAAGTAAATTGCAGTTTCATTCAAGCTTTGTTCTCTCGATTGTTGTGTCTAGTTTCGTAATTAGTGGAGTTGGGCGTTCACAGAGGGCGTCTAAAATTACAATTTACAAGTTTAAAGATTTTTTTCAAAGAAAGCTGTGGTCATGAGAAGTAGACTCAAATCAGTGAAGTGCGTCTAAGTTAGAAACAATAAAAAATATAGTTTCTCTTTAGTTCTGACGGTAGCAACAGATGCACTGTAATCAACAATGTGTGTAGAAAGTATTATTGATATCCTTACAGATAGTAAAACAGCTGCTGCGGAAAGAAAGATTGATAATATTGTTATTGTGATCACAGTGTATATTGTAGTCTTGGAGATCGGGTTGAGTTGGATATTTAGCTGGTTTCTAAGCTGCAAACGGTCTTCTGCGCCGACGTTTTGTCCTCGATCATGCGAGCCATCTCCAATACTAGGCGCAATCAACATCAGTTACAGCTCTAAAGAAGTCTCATATGATTGAGGACGAAATAATGGCAAAAGAAAGATCAATCGGTAAGCCAAGAAGTACCAATGAACAACAAAATCGACGAATAAAGTTGAGTGATTAATTATTAATAATAAATCTCACAATTTTAATATTAGAGGGCGCCAAAAATTACTGTCGACAAGTTCACCAGCCTCTCGCTCTTAAAATGAAATGAATCGAAGTTGTCGTGAGGTTTACATGCGAATCAATGAACTGCATTAAGCTGAAAACAATAAATGGATGTTTTACTGGCAGTAATGGATGGCAGTAATACTCGACAGATGGCGCCACTTAAATGAACTACGTTTTTTTTCCTGCTTACTCCTACACCATTATTTAATTCTCTAGCCTCTTCTCTTTTCGTTTTTAATTTATATTTAATGATTTCGTAACAAATTCAAAATGACTTATGGCCGCATGCACCGAACGAATTAACTCAGCTTAACTTTAAGCGTCACTTAGAATGTGACTTACACAATGTTATGAAACTTCAAATGTCACAACATAAACGTCACTGAAATTTAAGCTCGAGTAAAGTGTTTGGTGCATATGGCCCTTAGGTATTAATAACAATAAAAAAAAGATGGCGCCAGTTACATCCTTTCAATCGTCAAAGATTCAGCTTCCTTTTCTTAAAATAAATGAAAACACGCTTCCGAATAGCTTGCAATCAAACCGCTGAACTATGTTAAGCAAGAAACACATTTTTTTCGTCTTAATATGAATGGCATTTTTTTTGACACTGACGTTTAAGTGTCCCTACTGAGTATTTACCACGTATTTACTTATACTGTGGTTATGTTTTCTATTCACTGCCTACTTCACATCATTAAATATTCCAATAACAAGTGTTTATTTACTTTCTTCCCTTTTACATTTCATGATTTATAATTAATAAATATAAAATTGCATAGATGGCGCCACTTTAGTTACTAGAAAGTTTATCAGTCGAAATAAAATGAATCATTGTAGTCGCAGGGTTTGCATTCAATCCATTGAATTGTACTGAACTGAAACAATAAAACGGCATAGTTTTGTCTTAATTCGGGTAATTAGAGAGCCCAGGTTTAATCAGAATTACATGTTGTAATTGCTACAATTTTGAATGTTTGATTTTGTTCAGTTTATATTTAATGAGTAAGTAAATGTAAATTAAGTAAACGTAAATTATTTGTTTAGTCACTAATATCATGGATAATCCTTTAAATTATATTTAATGGTTTAGTATAGGCTGAAAGATATAAGAAGTCCACGATCGGATTAAGTACCCGTTCCGGCAGGCGGAGCCTCTGCTTTACACGCAGCACACTCTTACTTTGTTTTATTTGTTTGTAAGATAAAGATACCAGGTAAACGTATTCTCCGAATTATTAAGAATAGTGCCAGAAGACTTAATCCGATCGCGGACTTCTTATATCTCTCAGCCTATAGCACATTTAAAATTAAGAGTTAACAACAACAAAATCAAGAGGATGGCACCAGTTGCGTCACGTCAAAATATGTGAATTTGTTACAGTGAGAAAATTTGTTGCAAATAATTTCTAGCTTTCGGGTCACCCTGTATCTTGGTGAAAGTGTAATTGCGTCGCAATTTGACCTTTGGACCTTGGACTGTGGACGACGTTTAGAATGGTAAACAACCCCAGACGACTCCTTCTCGTTTGTAATGAGACTGTTCCATATTAAAGGCTTGTCATCGGAGAATGGACCCCTCTCCCACCCGCGAACTGTTTGCGTCTTACCCCGACCCGATTGAGATTCGGTCTCAGTCTTGTGACCGCTCGCTTGACAAACATATTGCATTGAGAATTATTCTCGCTTCTGCGCAAATTTTCATTAAGCGTGTTTTTTTTTAGTGAAAAAGTAAACGGATATAATTTCCAGTTGTTAATTGTTTGCTGCGAGTCCTAGGCCTTCCTTTAGGCCTTTCCAAGCATGTCCGTCAAATTTACGGCAGGTATGTTTTTAGAATCACGTTCTGCATCGGTCGGTTCGCAATCCGTGTTTTCCTTTTGTTTAGGTTTAATTTTTATTCCGTCTTCTGTCCACCCCCCTCCCCTCATTCCAAACGTTTTACCGGAGTTTTGGTAACCGGAAGTGACCTGACGATTCCCCTCAGAGTCACCGCTGTGGATGGATCTTTTTGGTGTCGATTTTGGTTCGCTGGTGTTGGTTACCCGAACGCTCATCAACCCTGCCGCTAGGGGACACCACTTTTAGCATCCAACATGGCCAACTCCAATAACATTCACTGACGTGTATGTATGGCCGTTTCAATTCGTCTAAAATTCGGTTGCGAGAAAGCATGCCGTGGAGTACTCCCCTCAGCGCTCCCTATAAAGGAACTACAGAACTACTGATAGTAACGTAATGGCAACTGCAATTACTTAAAAACTCACAAGAGGCGCTGAGAGGAGTACCGTCAAAATTTTTAAAAGTCTAATTGAAACGGCCATACACATACACGTCAGTGAATGTTAATGTAGCTGGCCATGCCTCAAAGTGATAGCTGTGAGCATCTCTCGTAACGCGGCGCTCCTGTTACGTTTAATTTCGACGGACGACACTTGACGTGTGCCCCTTGGACAATCGAAGGTCGGATCTAACCTTTCTATTTTATTTATTTTATTTTGTACATTTTAATATTAAGAGTGGGCATTGACACGGACTATTATTTTCGCATTGTTTTGTTCACTTTAATGCGCTTTGTAAACGGATCCGTAATTACATTTCTTAGTTTAATTTTTAACGTTAACTTGACATCCCCAGTCTGTGTACTGGTTGTTTTCTTGTACAATCTATTAAGGTTGTTAATTTGAATTTTTGATTGGAACATTGAATAAAGACAAGTGTGCATCTCTGGTGATCATTATTTCTTTCGAATTAAATTCAAATCTTCGTATTGGAATTACGTTTGATCCAGCCCATCTCCACGAGTTAGCCGGTCGTGAGATGAACTTAATTAGCACATTTCAACATTTGTGACCAGGTAGGTCACAAATTGCTGCTAAACTTTTAATTCTGTTGTTTTATTTTTAGCAAACTTGAATTGTACCTGCATTCGGTTTTTGTTTCATATTTAATAAGGTAGCAGCAAGCTAATACAAATCATTTGTAGTTAATAACAACAGAATTGAATATATGGCGACAGTTGTTACAATTTGTGATTTTCAGCCAATTTTTTTTAAACACTGCTCTGTTTTTAATAAACTTGAACTGCCTCGTTTTTTTTTTAAATTTATTAACGATTTTCGAAGTAACTGTTGACAATAGGAGACAACATATTTTATTTTAATTTTTATCACACACTCTCGTTTGGGTATCCAATTTGAGGCACAAATTAACAAGATTGAATTAACTACGGAAATGCTAGGCGACAGATGGCGCCGCTTGAAAATACAATTGGCAAGAGAAGGACATTTTCTTTTGGCTTACAAGACAACGGAGAATTAAAAAAAAAATAGAAACCGAAACTAGTTACTGTTTTCCGCTTTAGTTAACTTTGACGATCGTTGATGAGGGCGGGTCCAAATTACCGTAACAATTTCTTTCTTGCCTCTCCTTGAACTAAAATAATTTCTCGACAAGAACAAACCGCTTATTTCTTGTAAGGCACGCGGATAACGGTCACTTAAGGAAAATCAAATCGTAATTAAACTGTTTTACCCCACAAAGATGATTCCACTTTGAAAGGCGTTTACCCTTTTAATTAAGTCATCCGCATCATCTGGCGCAAAAGGCTCGCCTTAATTCCGCATAATTGCCTTTGATGTTACGAGATTGTCGAATTAGGGAAAAAAAATTGCTTGCTTTAATATATGGGGTCGGGCGCAACAAAAATAAAATTAAAGAACGTCATCTGTCGATGACGTAAGCTTCGTGGTAATTAACTGATTGGGGATTTGGAAAATTTCTTGGCTTCCCATCGACGTACTTTGATGCAGGAAAGTACGTAAAGCCGCCGCATTCAAAGACCTTCCGGCACGTCCGTCATGTGCTTAATAAATTGGCGTGCACTTGCAGCCGACGGGGGTTGGACGTGCTTAAAAACGCCGGGAAAACAAATTGAATCATTTTTCACGACGCCCCCCGGTATTAGCGTTATTAGCAGCAAGAAGTCGACGGGCTTCTTACACGTATCACTTTAATGTCAAGTGCTCCAGAACTCTTTTTTAAAAGACTAAACAACGTCAGTTCTAAAGTCAATTACCACTTGAGAGGGTGACTTGGGGTTCCTCTTCAATTAAGTGAAAGCATTAAATTAAAAACGCCTAACATTTCCCCTAAGTATTCAAAGTTGATACGTTACAACGTTCTTGTGTACAGACGCCCTTAAATTTGTTCCGTAACAAGCAAGACCAAGACGATTACGTCACGTTTATGTAATGCAGTTACGAAACGCCGGAATCACAATGTTGTGTTGCACCTGTAAAGGCATCTTTGTGGATTTCTCATCGCTAAAATCAAGTAGGTTGGTTAATTACTGTGAAACCCTTCGCTAATTGCTGATTATTCTTTATGGTGATTCACATTTGATGCTAATATTAATTTTTTATTGACACAACATATAAAAATTGAATAACAAATTTTGGAAATAAATAAATAATTGAACTTATGTTTAGGAATGTACTCCTTGAATTGCTCTTGTCGCTATGGTCGTCTAGGAACTTGAAAGGCAATGTCATTGACAGAGACAAGTCCGATAAAGTAACGTCTTGGTTCTTATAATATTTCCTATTCCATCTCTTCACTGCTAGCTTCGACGACGTTGATGAGTGCATTTGGAATTTGAATGAACTCTTGACAATGGCTGCACAAGAGATGTTGTGGTAATGATGAATGCTCTTGACAATGACTACACAAGAGGCTCGTGGATGCTCTTGACAATGGCTGCACAAGAGACTGGTGAATGTTTTTGACAATGACTGCACTGAGACACTGAGCTGGAACGGTTAGCGACCTCGCTTTTATAGGGCTTTTTCCGTAGCAGAGATGAAGTAACTTTGCTTCATTAGTCAGAGTGTGTAATCGAATCACCAACGATTAGAGCTGTATCTTATTCGTCAGGAGGCAGTCTTTTGATGTTTATTCCGGGGGTTGTCTTCGCGATCAAGTTGGACGATGCGATCTTATGAGCGAACGCTATTCCGCTTTATTGCGACAATCGTCATCGTTACACGATTCAGTGGTCGCTAAGCAACGTATGAATCCCCACAGTACAATTAACAAATCAATTTTATCTTCACTAATAATGAGAGGTAACAGAGAATAATATTTAATTAGAAGCGAAAGAGGAGAAGGAATTTCGTGAAAAACTGGGAAAAAGTAGAAACCAGAAACACTTCCAAAAAGTAATACAATATTTCAAGAAAAAAAATTCTATGCACAATTGCAATTAAAAGTCTAGGCTTAGAAATGCTAACAAATAAAGTCGATGGCAAGTTGGAGAAAATATTTGCAGCAACTCTTATGTGCGAAAAACAAAGATGGAGAAACAAACAGTACTGTAGATTGTAATTACAACCGGATTAACGGATTAAGCGGATCAAATAACAGAAGAGGAGCTGAAACATGTCATTAAGAAATTGTAAAGCGGAAGATCGACATGTAAAGACGAAAGAGGAAAGAATACCCGCGACACAAAGTAGAGCCAACCCTGTTAGTGTCGGCCTCAGAAAAGGGAGAAGTGTACAAGACTGTGTATTTACAATCAAGCAAATTATCAATAAAATGCGGTTAAAAGAAGAAGAAGAAGCTTACTTCGCCTTTAAAGACTTGGAGAAAGCGTTTGATAAGAACCTTCGAAAACAGTCTGGAACACATTAGACCATAGAGCAATCCAAATCCAATTGTAAACAAAAATAGGTCGTCAAAAACCTTCAAAACGAAAGACGATCTAAGACAAGGTCGTGAAATGAGTCCCATACTTTTCACAATCTTTAGGATGACATAATAAAGAAGCGGCAACCAAACTGTCAAACCTCTGCACGTGGAAATCTGCGAGGACGTAATAGTTACTGATTGTACCCTCGCAGTTGACATGCAAGAAGTGAAAAATACTTCCAAAAATAAAAATGGGAGTGCGTAAAGACGTGTACGAGGAATATGGTATTAGTAGTTGCATAGCGGAGTTGGTTGAGTCCGCTGTCAACGGGTTTGATGCTTGGCCGGGCAACTATTAGGAGTGGGATCGAATCGGTTCTATGTGAGAGATAGAGTACTTATGTGACAGATTCATACAGGCTCCTTCGAACTGGATTTTCTGCGTTTCCCCAGTTTGTAAGGCGAAAGCCGAAGGAGAAATAAAAACGTCTATAAATCGGTCGTAGCCGCTATCACCCCTCCCAGACAAACTTGGGGAAATTGGGTGGAAAAAGAATAAGCAAATGTAAGACAAATTTCATGGCTATAACAGAAAATAAATGAAAGCTAAACATACGGTAAGAGACTGTTATACTTTAAAATCGCATAGGGAAGGAAATTTTAGCCAACTTAGAATTTATTGTGGCAACCCTGATACCCGAATATAGGCACACGACTACGACATGTCCTAATATGGACATATAGAACAATACTGGTTTCTGATTGGTTAAGGCTGACGACATCTGCGATCATTTCGCGTCAATCTCTTCGGCTTTGTTCTAACGTTTCACGACTCGTTTAACTTCGGTGATGCTCTGTCGTTGTGATTGCAATTATCGGAGCTTTTGCTAAAAAAAAATTAGAAGACCTAGTATTCGACGTGGTCGGAATGTCTTAGTGCATCGTCAAACGAGTTTGATTTGAGTGGTTTTCACTACCCTGCCAGAGCCTGGTTCATTTACAATCCAGGTAATGTTAGGCTAACGGCATAACGCCAACTTGTTAGGGCCAGTTGTACAAAGCCGGTTTAAACGCAACTTTAAAAGAAGCAGGTTCAAAGTAAACACATTCGCATAGGATCTTAACGACATAAGGCAACTAGTGCATTCATAAATAAAATTTGATGCGATTTTGCTCACTTTGAACCTGGTTCAGTTTAAACCTTCTTCGTACAACTGGCCCTTACTAATTATATTGTTTCTTTTAAAACCAGGCTTTATGGGAGACCTCTTTAGGTACTTTCTCATTTGGTACTCTTTTGTTGCTGCTGAGTTGCTGCTCACCATTTGTATCCCTCTAGAAAAACGCATCCGATTTGAAGAGGAGCTGGCATGACGCAGTTGATTCACACCCGGTACGGACACCGTGCAGAAAACTGGTAGGAGGACGGGAACGACCTTGACCTACATGGACACATTCTTGATTGCATGAGTTTGTTGAGCATATTTTTCTATTAACTGTTGCGTGACGCTGCGTTGCGAATTTTCAACAGATCTTGCGCCTATAAATGTTTGTTGTAAATTATGGTGGTAGATCTGAAGTTTCGAGTCGAGTAAATTACTAAGTTCTACATTCAGGTACAACAATTTTGAATCGGTTTAGTTATAATGTTTTAGTCGACAATCTGTCGCATCGAATTAACCGTTTGTAAATTTACAACGTTCTGATTTAGTAATTTTTCTGTGTGTGTAATTAAAGTAATTGTTATTTTATTGTTTGTGTATTTGTGCCACTACCTTGAGCGTACAAGTAAGTGTAGATAAAATCCCTTGTGATAATTGCGAACGACAACTTTAAGGCCGAGATATATTGGGAACACTGTCGAGGCCAAATTCGGATCAGCTGGGTATTTGTTCAGTCTGGCGCCTACTTTAACAATTTTTTACCCACACCCATCCTTCACTGTTGCTAGTCCAGGAAAAGCTGATGAAAGATACAGCGCAGACTTGTTACCGATCTAAGTAATGAAGACAGGAGTAATTCACACTAGAGTTTTGTGGTAGCAAGATATTTTGAAAGACAACTTAAATCTTAAATCTACTAAATGAATTTTGACTTTTGATATTCTGAGGTACTTTATTGAATGAATTAAGTCAATGAAAGTCACAGAGCTCTTGGAGATATCTGTACGTGACAGAGTTATCGTGTCGTATAGGTATAGAATTATTTTCATTTATTTTGATAGACAAACGACCAAATTTCTAGTACATAAACACAAGTATGCATGAAAATTTTCAGTTCTTTAAATCTAATGTCTCACATTATTAGAGATTTCAATTCATTTGACAGAGATTATTCTTGACTGTACCTCATTTTTAAAATGCCACGTTATTCGTCTTCGCCCTCATAAAAATGACACAAAGTTAAGAAAATGAAGTCATTATTTTTTTTATCAAAGCATTTTTTTCCTCCCAAGGAGCTCATCGTAAAAACAAATGTTAAGCAAAATATAATGTTTTGTTTAACAAGAACCTGAAGACTTAAACGATTAAGTATTCTTAAAGCATCTCTCAGACGTTTCGTTCTAGTATATAAAAAAGAAATTCCATGTTCAAAAGATTGAAAGTAAAAAGCCTGAAAGGAAGGAAAGACGCAAGCACGATGGACGCAAGCTAACTCTATGACGTTTACACGCAAATGAGCTGCGAGTATTTTTATTCCACGTGTGTACAGACACACGCACGAGAAAGACATAAACACTTGTGCTGACGAAGGGGCAAGTAAATAATCCTGGATTTTATAGGCTCGCCTTTTTACAGGGTTGCTCTATTACGTAAATATATACATATTTATTTTCTGTGACTGGCACAAAATATTTTTGGAATTTCTAGTTAAAAGTTATCCAAACAAATTATTATTCGCACCGACTCACATGTGTGCAGTTATGATTTTTAGTATGAAGTTTCTAGGCTGAAATTAAATTACACGCTGCAGTTTGCAATTTTAATAAGTTCGTAATGTAACGCCGGCGCGAGAAACGCAAAAGTTAAATTAAACGCACGGGAATTCGCGTTCAGCGTCGACCGGTGCAATGCGGCGGTTTTGCAAACTTCTGCGTGAGCTCGAAGAGCGAAAAATGTCGGTTTTTAATTAGTTCTGAAAACGCAACAAAGCTAATTTCTGCTTGTGTCTAAATTAAAAAAGAAAACGAAAAGGTAACGGGAACTGTGTTATTTTAAATCAACATCTCACACTACCAGGATGATCCTACTCCCAATCGTTCAAACTTCTTTAAGCCCGATTATCTTAGCAGGGGCAAAATAACAAGATAAATAAGTCTTTTGGTACACAAAGTTCGGTAGTTCTACATGTAAGGGTTTTAGTCTAAGCTGAATGGAAACTTAACGTAGGTAGCACATTTTAATTTATTAATTATGCCTTAATGACCCAACAATTTATTCAGATTTATCCAGGTGTGCTAACAGCTCCTTTCGTTCGCTTAAAATTAGCAATGTAGAAATTGCTACCCGCTTTTTCGTCTTACCTGTTTGACCCTGTATAAAGTTGCGAACGCTGGGGGAAGTCGTCGATGTTAAAAACTCTACTTGGAAATATGCTCAACTCAGTGGAGACGAGGTGGGCTATAAATAGATTGTCGGTAGAACGACAGAAAAACGAAGAAAATACGTGGTGTATCGGTTCACGGAAAACGCATAATTTAACCGCTTCGAAAGCGTTGGAAACTGACTCTTCGGAGTTTTATTTTACAAGCGACACTAAAATCCCCCTATCTAAGAGCAGTCTCAACTCCAAAGCATCAACTCAGGAAGCGTAACAAAATATTGAACCGTTGGCGTCGTTTGCAAAGCGTGCTCGTGAACCGTTTTAAAAATGGACGGCGAAGTTCGCTAAACGCAACGTACCTACGGTAATTTTGGCGCAAAGACTACAGTGTTCCCAACTGTTATAAAAAATTACCAAAGTCAATTTAATAAAACAAAAGAGAATTCCTAGAGTTTAAAATGCTAGTGATCCGAAAATGTACAAAAGGTTTGAGAATTTGAAGAATGAAATTTGGACCGTAACAAGATACAAGATGAAAAAAATTAATTTAAATGAGTCCATTCATTTAGAAAAATAAATTAATCCTCGTACCTTATAGAAGATAATTAATCAAAAGAAAATTACATATAATGAAGACAACAGCCAATTGCTGGGGTTTGCTACCTACCTGAAGGACAGCAAATTGTAGGAGGGAGATTCAATTCTCCAACACAGCTGGCCAACTCGTGGAGATGAGTATGGGTCGTACCTAACCACAAAAATTAAAGGGACAGTAAAATATAAATAAAATATAAGTCACCAGCTGAGCACACTTGTTTTTATTTGGTGTCACTCAAAATTAACACATAAACAATAGTAAATCGTACTATCCAGGTAGAGTCTCAATGAATTAAAAAAAAAAAGAAAGTAAACCGTAATCCGAATAACCGAGAAACAGATCTGCCTTTCGTTTACAAAAATGCAAAATGCCACGCAGCGTTTAATGCGACATTAACAAATTAAAAAAAAAAAATAGATCCGACCTTGTAATAAATCAACATTGACACTCAGCTAACTGTCAAGTTGAGGTTGGAAAAACCAAACGAGATACAATCCGGCGGAGGAGGTCGGTGTTGCCAATTGCGTTACTACGCAGGATGATGTCAAGATGTCACGTCACGGTCTCTCCTGTTGACTTGTATCATCTACGGTCGAGTCCAACTCCAACGGGAGAAAGGGGTGGACAGCGATGCTTTGAACTTTCGCAGCTAAGGCTCCGCTTACTACTTCTCCATTCAAAGGTCGGGCTCAAAGGGCGTTGCAAAGAAAGAAGTAGTCAGAAAGCGGTACGACTACAAGCCTAAATACTCCCTGTTCTTTTCTCGCTGCAACGAACTTAGAAAAGCTTATAAGGAAGCTTGTATTGCTTAACGTGCACTTAAGCAGATCTCAGAGTAAATAATTTCCGTTTCAGGCTTCAATCAAAGGATTCAACATGATCAGTGGCCACTTCAGAATAGGTGTGCACGTTAAGACTCCAGCGGCAAGAATACCGCATTGAAGAAAGAACACGCGCATATTAAATAGATAGGGGCGGCATTGTTACGAGATAGATTTTGTTACAACCGGGCAAGGGAATGAAATAGAACACCTCCTAAGGGTGAAGATTTCTGCAGCCAAACAAAATCACCTCATGTTGAAACATGTCGAAAGTTACGTAGGCGCAAACGGACCTTTCGAGTTCCCACGCAATACAGGGTGACTGGCAATACTGAAAATGTCTTTTTTATGACAGCAACGGAGGCAATCATTAATTCGTTACCAAATTCGGAATTTGATCCAACTTCAATTATGTATTACAAGGGCAATGAGAATATTCACACGATATTCTCCTCTGTAAATTAATGTTCTAATTTTCATCCGTCGAGCATTAAACTTAATGTTTCACATCTAGTCAATGTGTCAAGTACAATAAAAATGTCTCTGAATCCGTTGGGTTTAAATATGGAGTACCACATGATTCTATTTTAAGTCCTACACGGTTTCTATTTTACATTAATGATTTCCCAAAATACATTTCTCCAGCCGACTCCAGCACTCTTTTTGCAGATGATAGTTAGTACTCTTGGATTTTCAACAAAATCAATGCCTGATTATTTATTAAATTATAAAGAAGATCGCTTAGAATAATAGTTAGCTACTATTAGTTACCCTAACAACTCTAGAGGTCATTTTTCAAGATTGGATATCCTAACATACCTAGCTTATTAACACTGAAGTATACAAAAATATATTGAATCCAAAATAAATTCTTTCATCAAATTGAAACTAGATTTTCTGAGGCACGCCTGAAGACATTAATATTAAGAAAAGTCGTTCTATTTATTTGAGAAGTTTTTAAATTGTACCTTTGATTCTTCCTTAATTCAGTGAATTGTGTATGTGTGTATGTATTCAGTAAAATTAAAAGTTCTGTATGTTTTTATCGCAAACCAAAAAATGACATGTGTAAATACTCTGTATGATGACACACAAATATATTATTATTATTACTGTTATTATTATTATTTAAATACATTTTCGCTTTAACACGCGAACTCTTACATGTAGAACTCCCGAACTTTAGGTACCGCAGCGCCGCCTATACGCCAAAAGACTTACTCACGTCACATCGTCATTTTACACCTGCTAAGAGAATCGGGCTTAAAGAAGTAGGGAGTATTATTTAAAATTAAATATTGTTCTTGCATAGAAAGCAAATAATAAATTTAACGCTTTCGAAAACATTAATAAATAAGCCCATTTGCTCTGAAATTTTAAAATGTGTCCCATAAGAAATAACTCGCTTCACAGATGTATTAAAAAGTATGTTTTTTTAATGTAGAATGGTTGAATTAATTAAGAAATAATGAAGATTAGACTCCAACCCTTGCATGTAGAACTCCCGATCTCCCGCAGTGTAACGTTCACATTTTTCGCTGTCCGTTACATTATTTTTTTACGTATTTTCTCGTTATTTTGCTGTTGAAATTTAAGTAAAAACTGTTTCGTTCGTTTAATTAATTTCGTATTTATGACTTTCACGCCTCTATCTCTCAGGATTTGTGTTTTAATTTCAGATAGTATGCGGTCTTCTTAAAGCCATTTGTTTGTTTCGGAAATTAATCTGTAGATGTCGTACATGGTCTTTTGGTCGATTTTATTGATCGATATTTCTTGATGACGTATTGCGGAAATTGCGTGTTAAAATTTTTGACGAGTTTCCCTCCTTCTCGATGATCGTGCACGGATTGGTGTGTGTGCTCGTACGCCATTAAGACGCGTGGCGTGCGTTTTCAATTTTTTGTGGTTTTGTGAAGCTGAATGGCTTTGAGATATTCCAGTTTGGCAAAAATTTACGTCTCTATATCTCGTAAGCCCTACTGTGTCATTTTGCCGTCTGTTTTTTGTCACAACTGCTACCGTTTCCGCCAAGCACGTATCCGAGCACGTGTTGCGTTAAAGTTCTCGCTCAGGAAAAACTAACAGAAGATTGTAAGTACCCTAGTTGTTTAGGAGAATATTTTTTAAGATTCTTTTTCTCTTTATATAGAGTTTTTTTTGACTCCCGAAATTGTGTTGAGTTACCGAGGCCGTTTTCGTTTTCCTCCTACCGCACGAGTTTTTATGGGAAAATTCCTTGCTGTTTACGGCGTGTCTTTTGAAGATACTACCGAACAGGAGTCCCTCTTTTTTATTTGACGTGGTTGTTTTTGGAAACAAATCCAGTAATTGCGGAGTCGTTTGAAGATATAATTCAACGGAGTCGTAATTGGAACTCAGGTCAGGCTATCATCAGGATTGAGTAAGAAACAATCACAATCGATTATCGTACCGTACCGTGTCGTATCGTTTCGAGAAAATTATCGTACCGTACCGTATTGAATAACTACCGTATCGTGCCGTATCTTTATGGAAATACTACCGTATCGTATGGAAACAATCCATTAAATTTATTTTGATTGTCAGTGGACAATAATTATAGTATATTGGGTCACCTTCCAATTTATTTAGCGATATGTTACATTTTTTATTTGTATGGGTCATTTATCTATAGTTTGCATCATATTAATTTTTTCTACTTTAAGTTTTTTTTTTTACACATGTTAGTATATACAGTGTGTCCCAAAAAGTTTTATACAAATGGAGAAAAAGTTTATCTTACATTTCACAAAAAAAATTATTCTTTATAAAAAGCTCTGCATGACTTGTAGATCCATAATCAGGTACAATTTTTTTAAAAAATTGGCTGGAATACAGGGAAAATAAAAAATAATGATTTGGACAGAGAGCAAAATACGTTCAAACTGTAGTGGAGAAGCAAAATGTTCATTGAAATTGTAATTAAATAGCAAAAAATTATGCACACTTGTAGATTATTGATATTCCCAGATAAAAATTAAAAAATAAACACCTCAGCAATTGTTAGATAATTTATTTTTATAAAACATTGATAACCTTCTTTATCAATTTTTATCTGGGAATATCAATAATCTACAAGTGTGCATAATTTTTTGCTATTTAATCACAATTTCAATGAACATTTTGCTTCTCCACTACAGTTTGAACGTATTTTGCTCTCCGTCCAAATCATTATTTTTTATTTTCCCTGTATTCCAGCCAACTTTTTAAAAATTTTGTACCTGATTATGAATTTACAAGTCATGCAGAGCTTTTTATAAGGAATAGTTTTTTTTTGTGAAATGTAAGATAAACTTTTTCTCCATTTGTATAAGACTTTTTGGGACACACTGTATATATATATTTTGTTCGGTCAAATTACCTTTTATGTTAAATCGTTACATAATTTATCAATTATATTATTTTTCATTTTCAAGCATTCTTTTTCATTTTCTGATACGATTAAAGAGCAATTTCTTTAAAATAAATTTGCGTAATCTAAAAATCTGTTTCGAGTTCATTAGTTTGGTTCCGGACTGTTTTAGTAATTACAGTGGCGCTCAACAGCTTTCGTTTTGTCATCTAACGTTTACTATTTTTTTTTATGAATTACGCAAGTTATTTTTTAAGAATATAGTTCGAAGAATTATCCTTCCGAATCCACCTCAGCCTCCGACTAAACTGAGCTATGGCAACCAAACAGGTGAGAATCTACTTACAAAAAAAGTATGTCACAGCAGCGTCGCCTATACGCAGAAAGACTTACTCACGACGTTATTTTGCCCCTGCTAAGAGAATCGGACTTAATGAAGTTTGAATGAGTACTTAACTCACTTAAATCTTGCTTTTTTCTTTTGTTTGCATCATCACCTGTCGATATAAAAATCAATTTACTTAATTAACTGTTTCATCAGACTCAAGGGATAATAAAGAAATAAGGTGAACACTAGATTATTGAAAAGAGAAGAATAAAAAAATATATATTATGATTATTATACCTCTTAGATGCGGGGGATCCTAACGAGATTTAATAAGATTTCTTTATCAGCATACTAATTTTTTGAACATTTGAGACAAGTTTCCGCAACAATATTTTTAGATTCTAATTGATTACCTGACATAACTATTGTTACCGTTGTACATTCAGTACCAAACAAATGATAGAAAAACGAATCAGATTTTTGCATGAATACGCCCTTTCATCCAGACATGGCGCAGATGAACCTTTTCAAAGTCAATTTGAGTGAAAAGGCGTTCGCAGGGTGTGAAATCTGCTCGATCAAACATTAATGACATCGATAACGCAACGCCCGACTGCGACGGCATTTGAGCGGCGGCGGGCGTCGCGACGGCATCAACGGATCTGCCCATTAAATATGTAGCTGGAAGAAATTCCGCCAAATCGAATCAACCAGGGGTTGTAACGAGATTAGCCGGGCTAATCTGAATTTGCCTGACTTTGGGGTTGCGTACGAGGCGAAGCGTACACTAACCCAAGTGTTAACTGTTTAACGATGACGCACATTGGAACGGCCCTGTATAACAGATTAAATACTCGATTAAATATTTGATGCTACAAGTTGTTTTTGATGGTACGGTAACAGACAACAATCACGGGGCGCGAATGTTAACGACTTCATTCTTGTTTCTTAATAAAGTCTTGATTACGCTCACAATCAGGCGATATCCGGGGCGATTCATTAACAATCAAAGGAATTTCATTGAGCCTCGTAAACTTAACCCCCTGATTAATTCGTGCGCAAACAAAATCACCGATCACCGGCTCACGTACCTACAAAATCAATTCCTGCCGCCCCTTCTTTTGCCGACGAGCCGCGCTCGAACTGGGTCGAGGTTACAACTCGAAATCCCTCTTATTCACGCGTATTCGCCCCCATTTATCGCTGTCTGACAGGGTGAGCATCAGCGATTTATAATTCGCCCTCGTATTTGTCTTACGCGAGCGATTTGTCGAGGAAGATGGGCACCGTATGCAAATGACGTGCTCTCGAAGGGGAAAAGAAAAATGCAGGCGGACTGAAACCTTGACCCATTTTTTGTCAAGGAATGAAATTGCATTTCCATTTCGGACGTTTAACATTGAAAGAGAAACGAAGACGTTTCAGTCAGGGGTGAAATATGTTATGAGATTAGGCCTACAGCACCAAAACAAGAATTTTCGTTGTCTTCGGGGGAGCGGGGGGGGAGCATCTCACTACGCCAACACCATTTAATACCCGACGAGATTAAAACTTTGTGAAACTTAATCCCACTCACTTTGTTGTCTTTTATACATACGTAAATCAAAAGTGACGTTTCGTTCGCTTCGTTATAGCTCAAGGAGAAAGAGATTAATTATCGTTTTCATCCCCCCCTCGTACGTACAATGGGCCGATCAGTAGTATACAAATGGTATTTTAAATCGTACTATTAACACTTATTGTTAGTAAGAATTATATTAGAATTTTTGACGAAATTAAGATACAGGGCGATTCTTAAATAGTTGCTTAATATCTAGGATAAACTACGACTTAAAGGAATGAGGCAAGTCCCTACAAACACATCAGAAGATAAACTTCTCTCTAGGCTTTACATTTAATTTTTAATTTATGTGTGAATTTAAAAAATACCAAAAAAATCGTAATTTTATATGAATGTTACTTTTCTTCGCTTGTGTAATTTAACAACAATTTACATGAAAACAATAGGCGGTTTATTTACTTTTCTTGTTTTTAATCTCATTTACTTTAATTGGAGTCAATAAACCGATGACTATTGTTTTGTTGTTTTGACAATTTTCAATAGTTGGATTATCATACATTTGTATTCTTTTTTTTGTAAAAATAACCTTATCGATTTGGTTGTGGCTTGTTTCCTTTTTTTACAGATTACTGTTTCAATTTTCACTGTGAATGTTGAATTGGCTTCCGATTGGAACTGCGTCACGTTGACTTCTTGTACTGCCGACGTTTCGTTCTCCATTGCAGAAGAACTGACTAACGAGAAGCACCAGCAACACCACCAGCAGAAACAGCCCAGAGGAAGTTCTTCTGCAATGGAGAACGAAATGTCGGCAGTAAAAGAAGTCAACGTGACGCGGTTCCAACCGGAAGCCAATTCAAACACGGACGACGGCCGCGGAAGCCTTCAAGTTAAGCTCTCACTGTGCAGTGTTTAATCTATTATTTTTCGCTTCTTTATTTTTTTTTCTTTTGTTTTTCTCTCACAATATCATAATTTCGTCAAAGTTTCGAAAAATCAAAGGCGTTGATCTTAATTTACTTGAATTTGAATGCTGACTTTTAAGTTCATCGGATATTGTTTTTGAAAGTAAATTGACAATTGTTCCAATCTTTCATTTGTCTTGTTATTCCTTATTCTTAGAAATAATCTCAACAATAAATTAGGACTTGCTTTCTTCTCCTTTCGTCAAAGTCCGTCGAGTATCGAATCCGGGGGAGGACCACTGAAGCCAAGACGGCGCGGCGTCTCGCAATTTCCAGCGACCTCTCATGACGCAACTCACCAACATAGGTTGGGCGAGTCCAAGTCCGGACAGACGGGGAGGGGGGGGGGTTAATGGCGGTAAATATAACCGTTATCGCACCTATGATAACTTAAAGATGGAAGGGCCCACAAAATCAACTCTGACGGTTCGGGGACGATTTATAAAATCCGGTGAACAAAGTACCGTAGACATTCATCTTCAGGTGATTTCAGCCAAATGAATTTCCCAAACACAAAACCAACAACTAGCCCCCACAACGAGCCACGAAAGACTGGCTTACTTGCAGTATTGTTAACTTTCCAAATGTGAATATCTGTAACCGTATAACTCTAAATCTGTAGCTTTTAATGAAAGCAGAAATTTGCAAGAATAGCGATTTATACTATTCACCATATAGGAATCAACCTTCTTCATAGTAACGGGATTTTCCAATGGCTATGGGCCTCGGTTCATAAACCGTGAGCACCGGGTGCGATCCCTAAGCGGAACGAACATAGTCTCGTCGGCTATAATAATAATAATAATAACAATGGTGCTAAGGTGTATTCTGATGATAATGAGACTTGGTTAAGTAATTGGCGGAATTTGAAAAAAATTAGGTATAAATAAACAATGATTAATGGCCGATTTCTTCACCATGTTTAACCTAAGGTTAATTTATCTAACAGTTGGAATGTGACGTACAGTTGGCGGTACACATATTATGTGTCACATTCTAACTGATAGATAAATTTAACCTCAAGATAAGGCGATGAAGAAATCGGGCATATTTAATGTCCTAATTGTAATGTTTTGCATATTTTCATAAAATCGTAGACCTAATCCGAAAATCCGTGTGGACCAGAAAAATCCGTAGATCTACGGTTAAATCCGTAGGGTTAACAACACTGCTTGCATGCAAGGCTCTTCAAGGCATGTAAGATATCAAGAGGGGGGGGGGGAGGTGATAGAAGAAGAAAAGTAACTCACTTCAGGACAGAGGGAGATGGCAACAATTTCGTATTGCACACAATGCAGGCCATCGTTTAATCGACGTACAAATGAAATTGCGCATGGCAGAATAACGGAATGTTTCAGTCCCCTGGGCCAGATGTTACCCCCCCCCCCCCCGATGAGTTTTGCTGTTGGTGCCATCGATTCTCGAGATCCTGTCTACGTCAACATTGTGTTTGCAGAGGAGGACCCTCCTGTTTAATCGACGTACAAATGAAATTGCGCATGGCAGAATAACGGAATGTTTCAGTCCCCGGGGCCAGATGTTACCCCCCCCCCCGATGAGTTTTGCTGTTGGTGCCATCGATTCTCGAGATCCTGTCTACGTCAACATTATGTTTGCAGAGGAGGACCCTCCTGTTTAATCGACGTACAAATGAAATTGCGCATGGCAGAATAACGGAATGTTTCAGTCCCCGGGGCCAGATGTTAACCCCCCCCCGATGAGTTTTGCTGTTGGTGCCATCGATTCTCGAGATCCTGTCTACGTCAACATTGTGTTTGCAGAGGAGGACCCTCCTGTTTGAAGCTGCCGAACCTTATAGGACACGCTCCGAGGCCTGAAACTCCTTTCGTCGTCAAACGTACTTGTAGACTCAAGATCGTATTGGTATCATGAAATTTCTTTTCTAACACCTGACACATGCAAGATGTTAAAAGGAAGGCAACCAAAGGCATCACCTGAAGATCGATTAAATGTTACGTTTCAATTTTCCCGCCAAAGAAAACGCGGAATCGAGACGATATCTGACCCGCTCTCGATATAGTTGGTAAGCCCGTACCCCTCCTTTGCTTTCTCAAAATTTATTGGTGGTGACGCACCACTTGACCGTCTTCGGATCCATATCGTAGCAACAACCATCACCATCTACAATTTCGCCTTGATGAGGCTCTCTCTTGTTCGAAGCGTGTCGCAAGCTAGACGTGTTTTACGTGCATTGCAAGTTATCGGAATTCTTGCTCTTTGGGAGAAGTAATTCAGCATCGGCTGTGCCGGAACATTTAGTGACACCATCGAGCATATTTGGAGATAATTTTAACTCCAATTCCAAGCCTGGGAACTCATTAGCTCTCAGGTAATGTATATTGAGTCTAATGGCGGACGCCATAATGGTCGCTAACGAAACCGCTTCCTTTTATACTCAGGTTCTTTCTTAACCTCGCAAGCTTTCGCACGAGGTTTTCCGTTTGATTTAAATTGGGTTTTGGTGCCACATCAAACTCCCTCTGTGGTATACCATGCCGTTCGAGATAGGCTTCGACCGTGTCGACCCTGTAGCGAAGAGTAACGTGAGTCGGCCATCTTGCAGCCGGTACCCGTCCGGTTTGAACTAGTTGTCGACTTAACCAGCACCATCAGGTGACGTGTTGACCGCCAACTTCACAGCGCAAGTGACACAGTGACTTGATAGCTCGGTCGTAATCATAAGTTTATTATTTAATCTAATTTGCGCATGCATTTTTAAGAGCGAAATACGGCCTTTTCTTTGTTTTGCGTGTTGTATTAAAGAACCAACCGCCGCGCTATTCTTAAGTAAGTTCATGTAACGTAAGCCATTGCTTTGGCCTTGTAAAACCTGTCAGTACTTTGGTCGTTGTATACTGGTGCTTAAAAGTATTCGGACGACCGGCGTGACCACCTGGCACTGTGGAAGTTTACCACAAGGGTCAAATTCGAACTATTTTATTGCTTTTCATTCGGATACTTTTAAGCACCAGTATACGACCTGTTTAATTGTGTTAATTAAATTTAAGTAAACCTTCACTGTTGTGTTTTTATTTACCACCTTGACGTATAAGTGAGTGTAAAGCCTCTGTTTTACTTTTGATTTATTTCTGCCAATTCTGTCGATTCGGGGACGTCGACAAGATTGTCATTGCTCAGTTGATTTATTTAAGTCCGAACTGGCGCCCTTTAGTTATATTAACATACAAGTTACTCACTCCCTCACACTGCTGCTAGCCGAGGGGATCAGCTGGTGAAAGAGACAGCAGGAAACCTGTCACCTGTCAAGGTAAGTGAGAGGCAAGTCAATTTAAATTATAAATTTAATGACAAATTTACCTGTTTGACTGAAACTTGAGAAACGACAGTATTATAAAATAAAAGGTATAAAACGAATCACTATCATGCCTACTTCGTTGTATATTCAAAATACTGTTTTTATAAAAATTAACGGATTTAAAGCAAAAGCGAGCAAAATATGCGGGTAGGTTTTCACGATGAAAAGAAACATGCATTTTATCAAGACGCTGTTTAACGATTAAATTGTAATATTAGGTGCAACGGTATTTTTATAAAGGTATTCAAAAATGGATCATAAAATAGTATCTTATAATACAAGTGCATAAGAAAGCCTTTAAAGCACGCGGGACTGGTTTAAGAGCGCGACGCGCGGCGGAGCGCTTTTAATGGCACAAGTGGTTTAAAGGCTCTTATGCACGTGTATTATACGATATTTTTTATTATACCTGCGCTAAAATGTGAAAATTAGAAAGACATTAAAATTTAAATTCATTTTGTAAAGTTGCCTGTGGATCGCATTTTTAATCGATAACATGAAGATTGTATATGTTGTTCCTAGGCAACTTTAAAACACGGCGTGCTTTAATCGCCCTTTTTCTTACGCTATTTAGTTTTAAAAACAGAGATTTTGATGCAGGTATAATAAAAACGCTTTTTACAAACTCTTTATGCATTCTCAAAAGTTTCATTAGTACATATTATTAGACAATCATGTTACAAAATGTAAATATTATACCCAATAATATTCATCTTTGATCTATCTTTTTCTATCATATTTAGAACCGTAAACCCTTTTATTGAGATTGAAGGCGTCGCAAAACATAATCTGTTTTTGTTAGCGGCAACTCGTCCACAAAACGTCCGAAAACGTCTTTATTGACGATCGTATTCCTTTGCGAAGTCAGATTTGTGAAACAAGGACTTACTAAAGTGCATGCTATTACTTATCTAGATCGCATTGTTGCGCGTATCCTCCCATTAGCCTTGACGAAAGTTTCTTTCCCTCATGCTTTCTTTACAACTCCCCTTCCCCGCCCAGCTTTTTTAAGTCTTCCTCTTATTCTTTTCTATTTCGACCTCCACATTATTACTGACTTAAGTAATCTAATCTTCTTGCATTTGCCGGTCATCTTCACCCCAGGTTAACATTTCTCTTTTTATTTTTATTTTTCTATTCTAGCTTATTCTATTCGTCTTCCATTATTTTTTATGAGGCTCCATGATATTAAATCAAACTCCAGATAATTTCAGCAGAAACAAAATTAATGTTACATGAAGAACGAAAACAAATTTTCACTTCCTTTGCTCTAAATCTAGAAGGAACGAAATGGTACCACTTTCCAGTTTTTTTTTTATTTATTTATAATTCAAAGAATGTTATTTTAATGGCAATTGTAAATGGTCGCTTGCAAAGCACGTGACTTCGTTTCCAATTACTCTTATCTCTGATAATAATTTATCACACATTCAAGTTAGTTAAAAACGGTTAAGTTACACAGTCAGCCCACGTCCGTAATTAGCTCTATGAAAACTGAAATAAGAAGAGTTACGCGAAGATACGAGATAAGTTCATCCCTTTCGCCCACATAATCTATAATTAAAAACGTCATAAGCTTCCTTTACTGTCCGGTAATAAAGGCCAGCGTCCCCACAACTTTATAACGACATAAATCAATTGATAATGCCGCGGCCCAAAAGTAAAAGTAAATTCACTTTGAGATTTACCCTTATATGATAAAGTTAATTGGGGAAAATTTTTTGGACGTAATGAAATAACTCGGTGTGCACAGTTGTTGAAACGGGAAAGCATACTTCAGGTTTAAAAAAAAAACGTTCCAGTTGGGCGCTAAACTGCAAGGGATTTGTTGACTTTCCTGTTCAGGGGAAAATTGCCGCAACCGCGGAGATGTTTTTTATGTGGTGGTTTTCCACGCACAAAGGGTTGGCACGCACGTAAACGCCACGAGACGTGGCGTATATATGTAGGAGCTTATTGATGTCTCCGTCGTTTTTCATGCACAGGGACGCCCACATGGATCGACATTAATCAGTCGCGACAATAATATTCCTGAACTCCAGGGACTGCACAAAACTGACAACAAAAATCTGCTTACTTAACTGATTATATGTTTACGCACAATATAAAGTAAAATTTGAAAAACCACATTGGTTGCAGGGAAGAAGAAAACATACTGAAGTGAAGTTGGTAAATCGTATTCACCAACTTCATTTCAGTATATTTTCTTCTTACCTCCAACCAATGTAGTTTTTCAAATTTTACTTTATATTTTCAATTTTGACGATGGTGGCCTGATGATGATGTAAAATCGAAACCGGTCGCTAAATTATTTGAAATAAAATTAGGAAGTATTTAAATTTATACAAAAATTAAAATCATTCATTCCTTTTTAAAAACAAATCAAAATCGGTTGCATAACTTGATGAACTTTTCAATTGAACACCTGATAGATTCGGTTCGAAAAAAATTTAAATAAATCTTGAAATAAATGTTATTACAGAATTTATGTCACCTAGTATTTAACAGTGATTTCCAAATATTAAGAAGCAAAAATAAAGGCTAGATTGACGTGTACACTCTGTCTTGAAAACGCCATCTAGTAATACAGTGTGAAAGTTTGTCGATTTAAATATTTGGTCCCTAATGTCCGTAGTTTTTTAATTGAAATTAAAATTATGTTAAGCATGTTTTATTAGGACGCCGATTAAACGTAGAGATCGAAGTAGATGCGATCTTCAGTTATTCGCTAAGTCCCAAGTATTTTATTATAATGCAAGAGCCAGTTAAATCAACCATAATTTTCATTACCCGCTAGATGGCTGCACTAAAACAATTTCTGTTGCAATTTCTGTATCATTATTATTTTTAATGTATTCAACTTTTAATTTTTGAATTCATTGGGCAGAAGCAAACGATACAATTCTGTTGTGTTAGTCCAGAGCTAAATTTAATTGAACAAAAAATAATAATTCAGGCGCGGAGAAATTTTGAAGAGTAACAAATTGAAACGATACATTTAATAATTTTTCAAAACTTTATAAAATTGTGCAGATGTTTTCCTTTCTTCTTCTTCCAGTCTAGATCGTCAGGTCTTAGAGAAAAAGTCGCGGACGTGGCAAACCTGTACAAAAGAACGATTTAAGTGAAAACAATTACTTTCAAACGAGGCACTTAGAAGTAGTGTAAACGTCGTGTCGTATTGATCGGAATTTGTTCAATATGAGCATTAGGGTCGTACTCAGCTATTTCCAATTCCAATACACTGTTTTATGTCCATTAAAAAGAACAATCAACAGTTTAATGGAACTATCATGAGATTGCACCAAAAAAATGTAAATCCTCGAACTGTTTTTACAAAACTACTTAGGTCTTAATGATGTAATGAATGAGCTAAATGAATAAAACGAAGCATACGCTTTTACTTCGGTTAGAAACATTTTAAAGCTTAGATACGTGGAAAAATTTCAAGTGCAAATCATTATTTATTAAAATATTTACTATGTTACAGACAGAATTATTTAGAATTTCATTTTTCTTCATATATTTGTAGTTTTCAGTGAAAAATTTAAAGTAAAAGCATATGCTTCATTTTATTCATTTAGCTCAATATAAGGCCGATTAATGAAGTTCAAAGAATAAAAAAGCAAAAAAGAAAAGATTCGCAAAACTTAAGAAACTTCTTTCTTTTCTTTAAAAACACCGATAGTAAACAATAGCGGTCCTATATCGATCTTTGCAGAACACCTTTCCATCTCACACCTCTAAAGCTATAATAACTACCGGAATTTTTCTAGTAATAATAATATCTCGAATATGCAGTTGAAAGCTTTGAATAAATCAGAAAATACTATACTTTAATAATTCTGATTTCTCGCGACGGATTTTCATCAAATCGAATGTGTAAATGCTTTCGAATCAAGATAGAATAATTTATTAAATCAAATGTGTAACTGAAAAGCCTGTATAAATTGAGTCTTAAAAGTGATTAAGGCCCAGTTATATAATGCCAGTTTAAATTTAAGCCTTAACAATGATTATTTTCAACAATTGTTGTTAATGGTTTAAGGTTTGGCTGGAATTTGGCTGGTACAAGTGGGCCTAAGTTAGTAAGGAAACTTCAGCTAAGTACATACTGGAGGAACAATCGGGAACTTTTAGTTACTGTTGAAAAAGTTACCGGTAGTTTTAGAAAATTTCTTTAAGTTCCTTCATGTTTCTGTTTTCAATAACAAAAGTTAATATTTGTTGCGTGTTTCCATTCGGAGCGGTAAATATCAAAGGTAAATGAGAAACAAGCAGCAACATGGAAGAACAAAAAAGGAAGTTCCTTCAGTGTGTACATCTTATGACCAGTTTCGGTAACGGCTTATAGCAATCAACACCACACTGTGTTTGAACTTTTGAAGAAACGTTTGTTTTAAAATGTCTAGCAAAGTAAAGTGGGATGGTGATCTCATTATTAAATTAATTAAAGTGTATAGAAGCTGTGAATGGCTTTGGATCCCTTCGGATAGTAAATATAACTGTAGAAATGCAAAAGAAGATCCTCAAAGATATCGCAGTAGATCATATTGCAGAAATCTGTAGTAGCGAAAAGCATGTCTTCTTCAGTCATAAGTCATAAGTATGACTCTCAACAATATTAACTTGTTTCTTGTATGTGTACAGATTGTTACGAGCAACAATTTACAACAACGGAACAGAAACAAAATGCAGATGTTTCTCTATTTTGCTTCCTTTGGTGTGGACAAAAAGTTTCCATAAGTTGACGAATGTTGAAAACTTTTGAAACATTTAGCAACAACCGTCAAGCTGTGCGTTCCTCCAGTGTATACTCAGCTTTAGATTTGTTTGTAACAAGAACTTTTGGAAAGATGTTCATTGTGGAAATTAAAACCGATAACTAACCAAAAATTGTTTCCCTCTGAACAAACTCCTAAGCAACGCTTAATATACACTTGTCGGCGTTCGAAAAACGTAAAAAAGAGTCAAACCAAAATCTAGATGTGGCATTAAAAAAAATTCTTTTAATAAGTTGTTGTTGAGATGTCGACGAGGCAATAGGTCTTTCGACAACGGGTTTAACGTCGGTCGTGCTGCTATGAGTGTAGGTTCAATCCCCTCCAAATATACAGCTTGCGAACGGCTGCTACAGTCATACCCCATAATACATTGATTACAAGATGTGATATTGCGCAGGCCGGACGCCTTCTTTACTCATCCCGTGACGTAATTGCAAACGTCACGAGATAAGTAACACCAGCTCTGGAGTCGTAAAGGCTTTAAACTTGCTGCTTAAATATATATTATTATGCACACTTACTTGTTTTATTTCAATATTTTTTATGTAAAGTAAAGAGCAGTACCATATTTTCATTTGTTTTCCCCATTTCATTTGAATAAAGCGGGCGTTTACTCTCCACGTAACGTCATGCACAAAAGCGAACGAAAGTGAGACCGTCGAATATCATACCTTGCAAATTTGATATACCATGGTCACACCTCATACTTCGTTTTGTAGTGCGGAAGGGGAACAGATGACGACACTCTCGTAATATTACTTGCTATGATTTAGTTTGTATGAGGAGCTTGCTATGTGCAGATGTAAGTGTTGCCTGGCCCATGCGTTGTTTCTTTATACCTTCTCTTAATATTTGTATGTATTATTTTGTTTCCTTAAATAGTATTGAATTATTTTATTCTTTGCTTTAAAATTTACCAGTTATGTGAATTCTTTCACATGAACAAAAAAAATATGTTACCATCGTCGACATTCATCAATCAGGGAAATTTACAATGTAGTAAAGGAAACAGTACGGCGTTTCTTTTTTTATTGCAAGTGGAATATCTAGATAGCTTTTAACTTAAGGTATTTCAAAATGCAAAAAATTATTATCTTATTTTTGTCAATTTAATGTTGATTTCCTGTATTTGTGCTGTTGTTAGTCTTTCACGGATCACCTACAACAAGGCGTGATGGGCATTGTCGTATGCGCTAGAACAATCGTTTACTGACTTTAGGAGCCGTTTGATACCTGTATATTATGATTTATATAGGGTAGACAGAGTTCTCGAGTATATTCGAATATTGGTTCCAGAAAACCCAGTTTTCTGCGTTTGCCCATCTAGTAAGCAAAAAGTGTTGTATATTAGTCACGCCGCAATTTGTTATGAGAAAAAGTTTATCATTTAAAAAGTTATTTACAAGAAAGACAACAAACAATATGTATAATCGAGGAGTTCCACATGACGCAATTCTTGAACCAATGTCATTCCTTAGCTACATCAATAAGTTTCGTTATGTACCTATAATTGGCAATAATAATAATACATTTATTGTCGTTAGAACTTGTGAAAGACATCGACATTGTCAGAATAAAGTCATAAAGACAGTTGCAAGAAAACATATTAAACAGTACTTCACATTTACCACAAACAAATATACAGTGAACCTCAAAAGCTTGGAATAAAATTTGTAATTTCTTTATTTTTGACATTTCGAAAAAAACTCTCGGACAGGTGAATTTTGTTGTTAAAAAGTACAAGTTTTTACATGAAAATCAACTTTCGACAATCATTTGTTTTCGGATAATAACGTCATCGTATTTTTTTTTTAAAGTAACCCCTAATTTTTTTTCTTGATTCTTATTGAATTCTCTATCCAACTACTCTCTCCAACTACTTGAAAAATTTTTTTTCTGATAGCTCATTAAATTCTCTGTCCACACACATCAAGAATTTAATATATTTTATGGAAATAATTTCGAGAAAAAGATTATTGAAAATGATGTATAGGTACTCACCAATGAAATAATAATAATAAGAATAATTTCACATTGTTATGTGTTCTGGACGCCTTATCAAGAGATTTTTACCGGAAAATGAAAATCCTTTTTCCTTTGCATTCTCCAATATCAATAACAAATGTTGCTAAACTCTACGAATTGAAGCTTAGTTTCATTTAGCGATTTGTTTGTAACCGTTTCATTTCCTCAACCGCATTGTTAGTCATAGTTGAAAGTATCTCAACATTTCTTCCATAAATGACTGAGATAGTGTCATCTGCGCATATGATACATTTATTAACAGTTTTTAGGTTTTTAGTTTTAAGGTAGATCGTTTAAGTAAAAGTTAAACGATACTGGTCCCAGTATGGACCTCTGTGGAACGCCTTTGTAAACATCAATTACATTTACCTATACATTCAGTTTAAATCATACATAATTTTTAGTAGGTGGTGGAAAGCTCTTGTAAATATTTTTTATGGTTACAAATAAATAATCTAATTTTTCCTAAAAGTTATAATATTCAAAATCAAATTTACAAATTCAAATTTTGAAAGGAATAAAAAATCATAGTTTTTTCGAAATAATATCCAAGAATAAACTTCATTTCGATTTCAAACAGCACATTTAGTAAAACCCTAAAACATCCTAATAAAATTCTGACGAAATCGCCAAATTACAATTTTCAGTTTTCTACCACAATAAAAATTGCTTACCAGATAAGTCTGGCTCATATTTGGTTATCGAAAAAGCACAAATTTTTTCAAAGAAATCAAAAGAATAGTATATTGATTTATAAGTTTAGAAAAGTGATAGTTTTTCAGTGAGCGTAAATGTTTGAATTCACGAGTGAGCGTAGCTCACGAGTGGATCAAATTTACACGAACATGGAAATTCACTTTTCTAACGTGTAGATCATGCTATTTTTTCGTGTAGTTGACGAAAATAACGCTAACATTATGAGAATGTCGAAGAATAATAATATATCAAGGTATGGCAAGCATTTGTTGACATAGTAACAAAACATCTACCAATCTTCGACCTCTGAAACGTCAACATAATAAATAAAATGAATGAAAAGAAATGTTGCTAACTGAAATCGTGAAGAAAAGTGTTGCTAACGAGAAAATTCCCACTTTTCTTCACGATTTTTGATTAAACGTTGCGTCACTTTTCTGTCAACTACACGAAAAAAATAGGTACTTCTCCTTTCCATCTCGCCCTCGGTTTCATTCGCCGTTTTCCCCCTAATAATCTAATAATCTCTTTGGTATTCTTCTAGTACTCATTCTTGGCTAGATATCACAATCCTGATCACAACCATATTAGCCATTGTTCCTTCACTACTCCTACTCTATCAGATTCGTTATACAGGGATATCATATCAGATATGATTTCAACCCACATGATCGGACCGTACAGGCAACTCATTGTAGTCTGTTAGTAATGTAGGGTTGACCTTACATTAAATAAATGAAGATTTTTATGTAGCGAGGAATTCATTAAATTTAAATTAATTACGCTGCCACCACAGGAGTTTTAAGGGACATTGGACCCTTATACACTCTCTACAGATTAACCTCATTTATTTATTTATAATTTTTATTTTCGCAGTGCGTGTCCTTGGACTCAGAAGCTGTAGGAAGTGTCACTTCACCCTCACCAATAATTTCCGGAACTCAACTCGCATCGCAAAGAGGTTGGGCGATTAATTTAAACAAAAACGTTTGATGACGAACAATAAAAAATATTAATCAAAATAAATTAAAAGAAAAATGGGAGAGCCGCAATCGTTAATTTTGAATTCCTTTCTGTGCGGAACCGCAAAGGTGAATAACCTTTTCAAAACCTAGAAGCCCCCACCTTTTACGACATTGGAGTGCCTTAAGTTGCCTAATGCTAAGGGATTGTGAGGTGTTTTTGAACCTACTACGGTGTCTTACGTGGATGAAGTAAATTATTTATTACGTAAGTTCATGAATTTTCGCTTTTCAAGTAAATAATAATAAATGATTTATTTCCATTACTTCCAGATACATGGTAGCAGAACATTGTTAACTTATATACAATGGAAATCATACACGGTTCGTCTGAATACAATTTTACTTTGAAAAAAATGTCCATGTTTAATTTATGTTTTTATCAACTTTCAACAGTCTTCTTTACTAAAAAACATTAACCTTTAAATCTTTGTACGACGAGTTTTTTTTTAATCAAGATTTATTTCAGAAATATCCAGCTCTTTTATGTATTTCACAAATTGTATATAAAAAAAATTAATAATCAAACAACAATCATTTTGTATTTGCATGCTAACTGTACAACATTTCAGCTTACAATTGAATCCTGTTGTAGAATCTTACGGGGTTCAAAAATTTTGATGGAAAATCAGGACGAGTTTTTGGGACTTCATATCTCTCCCACACTTTCTTAAAATCTGCGTCACATAGCAATCAAAATGAGAATAAAGGATTATTCTATGTTTTTATGTCAGTGTAATGACAGTCCGAAATTTTCTGCCCGCAGTTGTACAGTTGCGGAATTTAAAAAAGCATACATACACTCAAAACGTGTCGCTGTGAGCTTGGTTTTGTTTAAAATTATTTTCGCTTTATAAGTCAAAATCATTGTCAAAGTGATGGACCGACATTAACATGCCGCATTTAAGTTTACCCGAAAAGCGCAAATAACTATACATATACATTATTAAAGAAGGGTGGTAAGTAAAAAGATTACCCGAAAGATTTGGGCACCATACAGTTTTTTTCTTGACTCCTAAAAATAAAAGTGACCTGATTTAATTATTTATCAGTGTTTATGTCAATGAGACAGAGATCGATTTACTTTTATAATATTGCAAAATAAAGCCTAAAGACTTGTATGCTTTTTTAAATTCCGCAACAGTACATTATTTACACTTGGATTAAAAAAATTCTAAATAAAACTGTGAGTTGAGATTTTGATTTTTTTTTAATGTGAAATTTCATTTCATGTCCTGTTGAAAAGTTTCATATTAAAAATAATGAAATTTCTGCGCTTCTTTCAAAAGAATTTTTTTTCTGAAATTTCCACGTCCCTACACGGAACTCTTGAGTGAAGGGACGATAGCCGTACGATAGAGTACGATAGCCGTTGTTTCCGCTGCAGGTCAATAAGGGCGAGGTTAGCACGCAGAGGTCACGATTCTAATGACCATCACAGTACAACGGGAAGCCCTTCATGGAGATTCTTTTAATGGCAACTCCTGTCGCTAATTGCTTTCGAAAATTGATCTTTTACGTTCCATTTCTTCAATTAACTGTTTAAAATATATCAAGTGTTTATCTAGTTTAAAACTGGTTGTTAAGTTATATTTTGGTAAGAACTTGGCATATGATTTTGAAAGAGCAATCGGTCAATTCTGGCAAAATTTCATTGAATTAGATATAACATGTTAACACCATGCCATATTTCACCATGTTCAAGAATTCTGCAATTCTAAATGAGAACCAGAGTTAGAACAATTTAGTGAACAAGCTTTTGAAGCAGCACATGCAGATTCTAAGAAAGTGTGGGAGTAACTCATTCTGATTTTCCGTCAAAATTTTTGAACTCCGTTAGATAACGGATAGATACAATAGCATTCATTTGTAAGCTGAAATGTATAGTTAGCATAGAAGTACAAAAAGATTGTTGTTTGCTTATTAATTTCTTTTGTTTTGTATATACAATTTGTGAAATACCAAAAAGAGCTTAGGTATTTCGAAACAACTCTTAATTAAAAGAAAACCCGTCGTACGAAGATTTAATAGTTAATGTTTTTTAATAAAGAAAACTGTTAAAAGTTGATAAAAACTAAAATTAAAGATGGACATTTTTTTTTAAGTAAAGTTGTATTCAGACGAACCGTGCATAGGGAAGAACTCACGTAAACTGCTCTTCCGATCTACAAAAGGAAATATGATAACAGTACAATATAAATTGAATCAAATTAAATTAAATCAATTTAAATAAACTTCACATCGATACACGTTCCGATACACTCATCTCCCACAACATTGCCTTATAATTATATTTAAAGGCCTTGATACCAAACTTCCTTACGTAATCAGGTAACGAGTTATAATTTCTATAGGTATTAAAACTAAAGCTCCTCTGAAGAAGCACAGTCCGGACATTTAAATTATGCACATCGGTTCTATATCTGATCTTAGATGATATCTGAAGTGGACATTCAAATAATATAATTTTATGATGAAACACAGCTGCCTGAAGTTTCGCTCTATTTTGGATATGCATCAGTATCTTTAAAACGCGTGACCAATATCTTTTCTAATCAAGTAACCTATGGAAGAAAATTATGTTTTTATTTGGCTCATTATTTCAAATGCCATTTGAATTATTTTTATTGCATTACTATCGTTTTGTATAGAAATGGAATATAAATATGTGATTCAAGTGGCATTTGAAGTAGACACATTATTTTATTTCCAAAGGTCACTTGATTAGAAAAGATATTGATCACCTGTTAAGTTATGTGCTGATATTTCCGAATTACATAAATGTAACGTAAACAAGAAGTTTGTACTAATTGTATACGCCGCTTATCACTATAATCTAAACAAAGTATAACTAAAGGCGAACAATAAGAAAAATGAGACAAAACGAGTTAATTACGTAATAACTTTTTCGTTTCAACATTTAAGATTGATCTGTGCGGATCCAACAATTTAAGAGCATGATAAGCCCTCTGAATACACTTTGCTATTTGAGATTTAAAACGAAATGATCGATCAATGATTATGCATGTAGGTTTTTAAAGTCGTATTTTAGTATTATTAATATTAATATTGATAGAATATATACATTTTCTTCAGATATACGCCCAAATACCATGCCATTTGGATGGATTAACTAACTAACTAACTAAATGACAGTTTTTTACAGAATTCAACGAGATTTTCCAAATCTACATTAATGTTATTAATAGCTTCGTTCAAATCTTTTCAAGTTTTCAAAACCTTTTCTAACCCGCAAGTGTAAATAGTAAACAAGGTTGGGCCAAGAATGGACCCCTGCGGAACACCAGATGTAATAGAGTCAGAGTTCTTTCTCTTTTTTATTCCTTGATACAATTGTTATTGTTAATTCCTATGTATAAGGAATTATCATTCCGTTATACTCACTGATTTTACGACAATTATAAGACTATATTTCATTTATACAGTGAAACTTCTCTTAGGGCCGGTCTTTCCACGTCTTGATAAACTAACTTACGGATAACTACCGTGGAAACAATTCTTAAAAATCAATTAACCATTCATAAAAGTCAAGTTATTTACCGGATAACTTTAACGAGAAGATGGAAAGACCGGCCCTTAGGCGGACACCCACTGTGTCCAGCAAACTGTACGTCCATTAATAAAGGTATTCTAGTAATTCTTTCTTGAGTGCGTCATGAAACCGTTCCCTAAATAGACTTGAGCGTAAGTACGACCTTGTTGATCAAAATTAAATAAAAAGCTTCATTTTCGGTTATGAATTATTGATTCGTCTGGCTGATGCTCCTTGTCATACGCGAGTTATGCAACTTCTGACATGTGTGCGGTTCAAATCGTCGGAAAATTACCACCTTGGGCCTAACGATTCGTGCTAAACGCTAATTTCCGAAAACGCGCTGAAAGGGCTCCTTCGCAGATACGGAACGGAGCCAATTTACACCCACACATGCATGGAACAAATGATGTTCCTCTGCGCATCAAGTCACCACCAGCTTATAAAAGACCGATTGTGCACGCGTACAACCATATCTCCCGCGAACTCCAAACGGTCTCGCCGGTGACAACTTCCCTTAGATAAATTTTCGCTTGCGGAGCGCGAAGTGGTCTTATCGAGGGTGTGTGGTGGTGAAGTCGAAGCTGGTTGCCTGCCGTCTCGTGACACTACCATAAGGTATTTTCGATTATTTCGTGCCTCTGTGTGATTTTCGACTTTCCCCTCAGAGTCGGTTACACTTGTTGCATGTACCCTGTCGCAGGACGACTTATCTCCCACCGTCTCTAAATAAAATTCGCAAACTTTAAATTCAGTTTTTTTTTAAGATCAAAGTCACTTTTCATTATCAAAAAATTACCTTCATTTGGTGGCAAATTTTCGGCTCTTTAAATACAAAAATAAATTTTACTGACAATTCATACTTGGATTGTTCCGGACGCCTTTGATTTTTTTACTGATATAAAAGTCAATGTATCAGAAAACCTACTTTCAGTAAATCGAATAAAAAACACACTTATTTAGCAAAAGTTTGAATGTATGTGTGTGAGAGAGGGAGAGAGAGAGAGAGAGAGAGAGAGAGAGAGAGAGAGAGAGAGAGAGAGAAATTTTGAAAGTCTTTAGCTTTAAGTGACTCCAAATTTTGCATTGCATTGCTGCAGAATCATCAAGGAATCAGCAAGTCGTGTTTGACATGATCAAATTGGCTTGATATACCTTTTAAAAGATCGTAAAGAAAATTCATTTAATTTTCAAGAAACTATTTTTGGTTAACACATCAGATATAAAATATAATTTTTTGAGTTTGGAATTTTATTTTTTTGTGATAACAGTGAAAATATTATAAAATATGTAATCAGTCCATTTTTGTCTCGGTTACGTTTTCCTCTTCAGAAATATCTAAAAGGATATTTTCTAAAAGTCTCGAGCATTAGAATTTCCTTTGCAATTTTCTTAGTAGTAGTAGTAGTGCTTTATTCAATAATAACAATAACGTTATGTGAATAACAAATAAATTGGAGAACAAAAAACAAGAGTTAACAAATACGAAAATCATAAATGATATCACAGTCATAAGATAAATTATACAAATATCATAACAACAAAAAAAAAGCGTTCATATATTAAAAAAAAAAAAAAAAAACAAAAATGATCACAGTTTTAATAGTAATAGTTACAGACCTAATGATCCTAGACTAGATCTATTCATAAAATTCTGAAACGCAGTAATAAACTCGTTGTAGCATGAATTTTTTTAATTCTAATTTAAATGTTTTTTTATTATTAATGTTTTTGAGTTCGTCTGGAATGGCGTTGTAGAATTTTACAGACATGATTAAAAATGATTTTTGGTGAATCCTATTTTTAGAATAAGGTATTTTCAACACAGTATTAGATCTAATATCATAACTATGATTACCAGAAACGCGTGGTGCAGTTCTATGATTGTCATACATATATAGTAAACATTGGTATATGTATTGATTAATTACCGTCATTATACCTAGCTCGAGAAAAGCCTGCTTACATGATTCCCTCGGACCGAGACCTGCTAGGATACGAATCGCTTTTTTTTGGATTAAGAGAATATCTGACACGTAACTATAAGAGCCCCAGAAAAGAATACCATATGTCATTACGGAGTTAAAGTAACCGAAATAGATACAACGAAGTGTATTTTTATTGCATAATTTTTTGCAGTTTCTCAAACAAAACACTGCTCTGTTTAAGGTCTTTTTCAAACTATTAATATGAGTTTCCCATTTTAGATTTATAATTTTTTTCTCAACATTTCTCTCTCACTTTAAACCAGAAAATTAATTCAAAGAGATTCTTTAAAGTCGAAATTTTTCAAGGAATCAATAATACTAATAATAACCAGGCTTACGATTTCGGCCCACTTCAAACATATTGGATTGTAAATTCCCCGGCTTCGCACAACACGGCAGGTAGTAAATATTGTCTTACATACTTTTTTGATTTATGTTAAACTTTAGTTAATTATTTACTGCCATCGCGAGGCCCATAGCAAATCAATAAGTATGTTTAAATGCGACGTGGGCCGAAATCGTAAGCCTGATAATAACAATGAAATTACTTTATTGTACTTACCTTTTTATAGAAATGGATGTACGGGTCATAATTACTAAAAAACTAGAGTAATAGAAAAACAGAAAAGTATTCACTTAAAAAGAATGCAAGTTATTTGCAAGAAATTAAAATTAAATTTCGTTTTGAATTGCTTTTCGGTTGTTTAAAAACAAAAATAAACGAACAAAAAAACTGTTCCTTTTTTTATTCATCAATGATGAGCCTTGGTGCAGTTGGTTTTGTTTCGATTTCCCAAACACCATACTCAGGATTTCTTCTTTAACTGACTTCACATTTTTCTCTTTTTATTTTGTCCTTTCTTCTTCTCTCAGAATACGTTTAAATCTTCATTAACTATCAGTTACAATTATCTTTCACTTTCATTGAAACCTTGAGGAAAATATTTTTAAAAAATGTAAAGAGAAAGCAAGAAAGAAAATGAAGAAAAGAATTCATGTTTACGAGAGGTTTCAAACGAAGCATAAAATTCTATGTTTCATTGAAGTTTTTACGTTTTAAAATGTATAAAAGCTTTTTCGTTTTCTACAAGACAACAAGTAGGGGGTAAGTAAGGGAACCGTAGAATGAGGTAATTGGAGACAAAATAAATAACTTTTAATATTTATAATGGAATTGAGATTAATAGTACCGACTAGATTTTAATTACGGCAATTTGGTTATCAGCTGAAAGGTTGGATAAATGTAAATAATACAAGGGTGATAACCCCATCTGTCCCTAATACTCGTATATGTAAAGGATTTCTTGTTAAAATCATTTATACGATGAGATAAACCCATTGACGTTGTGGCTCATAATGGAGTTATAGTTAAAATCATTTATGCTTTGATTCTTCTTTTCTTCTCCAATTCCTTTTTATTTAATTTTTTTCTGTTTCTACTTCCGAGTCTTCTTTTCATTTTCTCTCTGCTTGAATGCTTAGTGTGGAATTTTTAAACCTCTGCATTTCTTTAACAATTGTAAATGAAATTTCCATTAAAAAAAAATCGGAAACAATAATAACCGTATAAGGCAAATTATTCTTAATTTACTTTGGTGATAGGGTGGTTCAATTTTCAGTTGCTATTTTGTTATAACGTGGCTGGTTTTGATTCTTTAACTTAGGATCAATTACAAATTTGTTAAGAAACAGGAAATCTGAACAAAATTTTTAGGTCATTTTAGGGTGGCTTAAACGACAGTGCTAATATAAAACGGTCGAATTCTCTTACCTTCTAGAAGGATATTTTATTTGTTACTGCCAATATAATGCTACTGAATAAATAATTACATAGCTTTCTAAAGGGTAAAAGTATTCGATCATTTACGGTACTACCAATAGAATACCATCAAACAAACGTACGACTTTATAGCCAATTATTTTTTCAAATCAAAGACACCTACAATGTCAACATACAGATTCGGAAATTTGTGTATCGGACATAGCAAGTTTGCTTCGATTCGGTTTGCGGAGAACTAATGCGAAGGCCAGCATCGAAAACAAGTGGGCGTGATTAGTCAAATTTCTCTCTTTATTTTTCTAGTGCGTTCCCTGTCGCACGCATTATAATAGGATGTCCAGTTGAACATTTACCGAATCTGTATGTCAACAAATTATCCATAATTTTCGTACGGAGTTTCGCGGGAGTTTGTTAAAAATTTTAATGCTCTGATGAAGAAATGACTTGATGATTTACTTGTTCTGCGGTATACATTGACGAATAGTGCCTCTGTTCCGTGTGTCATATTCGTGCACTTCCATACCGTACACTACTGACCTACGGTATTTGTATAAATGTATTGAGCATTTGACAATATAACTATTAACAATTGTCGGAATTTTTAACTTAAGAAAATGATCTCTACAAGACTCACGTGGACCTAAACCTAACATTGCGCATGTAACTTATTTTTGCAAAATTAAAATATCATTCAAAGAATGATGGTTTCCCCAAAATAAGAGACCGTAATTAGCTAAGGAGTCAAAGTGTGCATAATAGATTCTAACTGAAGTTTTCATATTGCATGATAAGGATTTCATACGCCGAAGCGCAAATTTCCCGCTTAACCTATGTTGATTCCAGGATAACTCCCCATCTAGTTTCAACCCTAGTAAAGAACATGATTCTATGAACTCAATTTGTTTCCCTTGATAGTTGAAAGATAATTTAGAGTACGGGAAGGTAATTATATTTGTCTTCTCTACATTCGATTTAGCGTAAACCAATTTATTAGTAATATGATTTTTTCGATATTTTCAATTAATTTATTTTCTACGTGAACACAACCACATGTATCATCCGCATAAAGAGTTAACGGTGCACTTACATAAAAATGACAAATAAAAGAGGGCCGAGTAGTGAACCTTGCGCACCACGGCTAACGTCAGCGACTCTTGAGGTAATATACTGTCGATTATTGAGATAAGTGCGTTTAATGTGCTGCCTCCCACACTATAATAGTAAAGATTCTGCAGCAGTATATCGTGGTCCATGCGATCAAAAGCTTTAGAGAGGTCGCAGTTAATACTTGCAACAAACTCCTTGGAATTCAATTTGTTATAAATAAAGGAACAGTAGCAGTGTGACTGCTGTATGTGTATACTTGCAACAAATTAATATTTTACTTTTATTTTTCTTTGCAACTTTAGTAATATGTAATTCTAAAGTATTTAAAAAGAAACTGTATAACTGAAAATAATTTTTAACTATACAGAGTTGTTTATTTAACAAGTTACAGATCTATAATTTATGAGTTTTGAAATGGAACACTATACATTTTATCGCAGTTTTGGTTTCCTTTGGAGAACTGATGAAACTGATGTAACATAAATCGTTCAATTCCCGAATTTATTTCGTATTTGTATTATTTCGGCCACTAAAGAAATGAAGAATGAATTTTTAATCTGAACAAAAATAAACTGTCTGGATAAACATCTTGAATGATATTGCAGATAAATTATTCCTGAAACGAATGAAAACATTTCGCAGGGAATTTCTGTAAGTTGCGGTATTAATTAATTAATTATGAATGTGGTATTACTAGAAAGCTCGTATAAAGGGCTATCCACACACATGATAATACACACTGTGTCCTATTTTTGAAAAACAAACAGCTCCTCAAGGATTAAGAAAAACTGCAATAAAATATGTAGTATTTTATTTAAAAAATCATAAGTTAGGTCTGTAACTTGTTAAAAGAACAACCCTGTGTAGTTGAAAATAATTTCTAATTAAGAATTTTTTTTTTTATAAAATGTATATAAAAGGACATTTCGCAGTGTTCCGGAGGTTTGGGACATCCTGTACAGTGAGTGCAGACTTTTTCTGATTTGCTATTAGTTTCTTCCTATATGTATCCAAGGCACCGAAAATACTATACTTATCGATTTTCGAAAACATCGTTTCTGTTTTGGTTTTCTTCTTATTCTTCATTTAAAACTATCTTGTTTCATACCTACACATTCTTGCTTTGTCTTCATCTTCAGATTACGAGTAAAGCTTCGTCAAGTTTCATTTAAATTTCTTATTGAAGTTCTCGAGGAAGGAAAGCCGAAGACTTCAAAAGGAATTTCAAGAAAAGTGGGTTCTTTGACTTTTCATTGAAGCCCTTTATTATTTGACGTTTGGTTTGTGAACCTCAGCGTTATTCATTTAGCTTCTCGCTTTATGTCGAGATTCTTTTTTTAAAAATCTTACTTCAAATTCAAACACCATATTTCTCTTCTAAATAAGAAGTTAATTTTGAAATGTATTTAAGGTGCCCATTTTAAATCGTGTCACCTTAAAAACGGAAAGTAGGCAACTCATTCTACTTCTGTGCTTTTAGCACATTATTAGTTATTTCTGATTTGATTGATGGGTTGCCTATTCTAAAATCTTCAGGGGCCTAGATTCAAAATGGGCATCCTGTATATCAGCTGTTTACAGGACCTAGTCGGTTTTTACTTGTATTTTCTTTACTTTAAGGTGTGTCAGGATGGCATTTTTCGTTTTTTCTGCAGTTATATTCAATCTGTCCTCCCAAAAGTACCTTACCTTCTTCCTCTACAGATTTTTCTCAGTATTTCCTATTCTAGAAATTTGTAATTTTATAAATACCTATGCATTTTCTAGCCAAAAAAAGTATTAACAAATTTCTCCCGCGTTTACAAAGGAAGTAATGAAACGAATCAGTTAAATTCAAGCAAAACGACCTTTTTAACTTCGAATGCTCTAAGCTCTAAGTAAACATTCTGCTTTTAAACCGACCAAACTATGCAGAAGGCAGGTGAAACGCAAGATCCAGAATAACACACGCTTTGATTACCCCGAAATCCGTGGTTAATAAGCAGAAAGCTTTTAGGTAATCTCATGTGGATCAGTTTTATTTGCTCATATTTTGAACCGTTATTTACATTGCGAATTTACTGGAAATCTCCAGTATTTTCGCAGAATTTTACCAAAATAAATTAAGCTTTCACTGTAGGTACGCTAATATCAATTTAATAATAAAGATGTATCAAAAGTTACAGAAGGTGAATCGGTTATTATTAAAACATCTGAGAGAATTTTGCGAACATTCTATTTCATTCCCTCATGGAAGCACAAAGACACGCTTTCAATAAAGCGCAAATGAAAATCCATCGCGTGACAAACCGCACAAAATAAAACTTTCCAGCTACATCCTCACCGACCGACCGACCGGACGGACGGTGTTTACACAGTTCTGTTCCAGAACTTCGATACGATCGAATCAAGCAAATTAGAGAAAAAAAATCCAACCATTTGCGCTCCGAGTATTATTTTTAGAAACTCCTTCGACATTTTTTGATTAAATCATCTCTAATTGGCAGGCGCCTTTGATACCTTGATATCTCGCACCCTGTCACCCTCTAAAAATATAGTCTATTTCAAAATATGTTCGTCCGAGTACTTTTCCTTGTTCGGCGGGGTCGATACGATTCGGTATCATCAATGTCAGCGAGTTAAAACGGCCGGACAAAACGTTTCCGCTTGACTTTGAAACTTTCGTTCCCATACAAATCATTTCCACCTGGCGAAACAATCACTTCAAAAATTTGAACTGCAGATGATGGAAAACGCGACATGTTTCGACTTGATTTTAATAATTACAGTAACATCGTCAGAGGAAGTTTTTCAAAGCCCGATGGGGCAAACGATTTGAATTCTTTTAATTTAATATTAAATATAATGCCAAAAACAAAACTCCAAATGAGCTTAGAGAATCCCATAACGTAATGGGGTGTAGATCCTAATATATTTCTGTACAAAAAGTATTTAAAATACAAAGGATTTCGTCCCTTCTCTTATTTCCCTTTTTTGGGAAAAAAGGCAAGGATTCGATTACACTTTTGAAAAAATAACAATTTGAATTATCCCGAAAATATGGTGGAGTAGCCAGTCACTTCCTAAAAGAAATTAAATTAAAAGGAATCAAAAAGCGAGTCTAAAAATAAGACCCTCAGTTACTTATGCCATGGTACATGAGTATTAAAAAAAGATTTAAATAAAAAATACTTGGACAATAAGGACTGTTGGCGAGGATATGAATTGAAGAAGGGTCCTAGGGATGGTTCAAATAAATTATAAAGTTTGGATCAAACGTTACAGAATGGAAACGTTAGAAGAAGACTCGGGAATGGAGTAATGGAGAACCTAAAGAACATACAAGTGCAGAATTAAAAAACGAAAGTAATTTTAAAAAGGGGGAAGTGGTAGTGCGCATTAAGTAGACCTGGTCAAAGCCAACAAATTATAAATTCTTTAAAGTTCAAGTTTGGATTTAAATTCTTTTTGGCTATCTCTTTGGCAGTACCTCTCCTGTGTAGGTCTTTGGCATGTTATCTCTTGTATAGATAGAATTACATCCACCAGACTTGAATTTAAATCGTTTTTGGAAGCGGTTGAAGCACCAAATTTCTCTCTTCCGTTATCCTTTTGATACTGTCTTTCTTCTGTATCCTTTAATCATATCCTTCTGCTCTCAATCTACTCTTTTTTCGTCTGCAACTCAGCTTTTGGATGCGAATTTGTCTTTTCTATTATTTCCTCTATATTTTGTCTCTTCTGGTGGCCATGATCAAGTTCTTTGGCTGATTTTCTTGCCCAAATTGTAATATTTAATCTGATTTGGTTTAGTTTTTTTTTTTTTTGGTTCATCTAAAATACTGAATATTTCTCTTCTAGTCTCTCTCTTTTAATGTCCCTAAATCACAACATGATGAAGTTTCTTCTGCTTTCTGTATTGCCTTTTCTTACTCGAACTGTAATGTCTAATCTGCTCTTTGTCTTGTCTCTACTTGCGTGAGTTCTGGGGTTTATCATCAATCTTGGATTTAAATCCTTTTTGGAGGCGGTTGAATTACCAAAGTTTTCTCTTCCGTTGTCTTTTAGATACTATCTCTTTCTTCCGTATCCTTCAATCACATCGCTGATCAAGTTCTGCCCTCAGTCTACTCTCTTTTCATGTGAATCTCAGTTTTGAATTTAAATATATCTTGGATACGCACCAAATATCTCTTTTCTATTACCCCTTTATGTATTTTGTCCCTCCTAGTGCTCCTTAAATTACATCCGTGACTTTTACTCACATTTCTTTCCCAAATTGCCACAACATTCAATCTGATTTGGATTAGATTCTCTCTTCTAGTCTCTTCTTCTAATGTACCTAAATCACATCGTGAAGAATTCCTTCTGTTTTCTCTATTCCCGTTTCTTGCTCTAATTGTAACGTCCAATCTAAGATACGAATTCTTTTTGGATGCAGCTGAGATATTGAATCTCTCTCTTCTACTATCACCTTTTTAATTTTCTCTTTCACTTCCAATGCCCTTAAATCACATCAACGATGAAATTCTTTTCCTCTCTATCTGCCCTCCTCTCATTCCAATCGTAGCATTTAATCTAAGATTTAGATTGTTTTTGGAATTGCCTTTTCCATTATCCTCGTTCTTTCGTCTAATGTTCTTAAATCACACTCACGATCAAGTTCTTCTGGTCTCTCTCTCTCTCTCTCTTGCCTTTTCTCACTTGGATTGTAGCGTTTAATCTAATTGTAAGATTTGAGCTTGGAGCCTTTTTTGGGCGTGGCTAACTTTTGAATCTCTCTCTCCACTATTATTTTGATTTTATTATTGCTGTTCAACTGCGACCTCTTCAAGCTTTTCTATTCCATATGTTTCTCTTGCTCATTCCCATGCTCATTCTCCAAATGAATATTTCATTCTTGTTCGCAATCCATTTGTTTGCTTTTTCATCCTTTCTTCCTTCCAGTGCTTTTTTCGTTGACGTTTATTCGTATTATTTTTTCCTTGCCCCTCCTCTCCCTCTCTCTCTCTCTCTTTCTCTCTTTGTTCTAGTGTGCTTCAATTACGTTCCGTTACTCTCATCATTCTTCTTGCTTGAAAGGTTGCTTTTCGGATTAGTTTTCAATTTTACATTTCATATTTGTTTTCTTCCTATCCTTACCGTTGCCAATATTATATTTTCTAATTCTTTAAGGTCTATTGAATCTTACCACTTTATTCGTTAGCAGTGATGCTAGACGCGTCCAAATTTTTTAGTAAATTTTCTACAAAATCAACGGCGCTAGTCTAAATCTTATTTTAAATATAAATATTTCAACAAAACAGTTTTTGGGATACGTCGGAATGAATCTTGTCAGTTGCTAAAAATGCCTCCAAAGACACTCACCCTGGCAACACTGTTCATCTGCTGACTCTCCTTTTCTTAATCTTTAGGTATTACTTTTGTTTTCTCCAGATTCTCGCCAACTTGTTGTGCCCCAACTCAATTTTATGATACAGAAGTTATAATTTTAACGTTTCTTTACATGTTTTGGCCGAATTTGTTCCAATGGTCTTTATTAAGTTCATAGATAAATGAAGACCACTTAGGCCTTGAGTTTTATAATCTTCTTCTATTCTTTTCTATCTTCAGATAGCTCTCTACAGTTTCCTACCTGTTTGCCTTTCAAGTCTTCTTTTACCACCTTTTCCTGGGTTTTCTCTTTTTTATTCCTATATTTTTGTCATTTATATTTCCTCATTGTTCATTCTTTCCAGGTATCCCAACCATTGTAATCTTCTACATTTAAAAAACTCGTCAGCTGCTTTTTCTCCAGAATTCATTCACTACTCTATTCCAACCGCGTTCTGTCTTCTTCCCATCAAAGATCCTTCTTTAAGTTCTCCTCTCCCAGATTTCTAATTCCTCTTTATTTTTCTGTTTCATAACCCAGATTTTGCACTTGTAGGTCAGTGTTGATCTTGGCAATGATTTGTATAATCTCAATTTCACACTTCTAATACCTCTTCTGATTTTAGAATTCTATTCAGGTCACCTGCACCTTTATTGCTTTTAGCTATGCGTACATTTGTTGGTTATCAATGTTCCCAAGTGCATATAATTTTTGACCTCTTCCCATGCATCTTCATTTCCTCATTGAGTTAAAAAAATTTGTTTTGCTTTATTCCTGAGTTCCATCGAACTATGTTAAATTTTATGGCGATGAATTTTGCAGCTGTTATAATTTGTTTGGTGACCTTTTCTACTTCTTGCCATTAACAGTACTTCATCATCAGCACTGTTCGAACATTGGCTCTCCTTTTCTTAATCTTTAGACAACCCAACCCAATTTTGTGTTCTTTATCTTCATTCTCTTGATGCGTCAAGGTCCAATTAGAAATTATACCACTCCTTGGCTGAATTGTTTTTTTGTTTGCTACTTTTTCAGATTAATTATTGATCTAAAGAAGTTTGGCAAGACATGACATGACCATTTACAAAACGACGCACAAATACCAAGAAGAATATTTCTCGATTTCTTTTCTAGCTTTCAAAAAACCAAATTAAACTACCCCAACAATTCTAATTCCACGAAGTTCAATAACCACACATGTCCAAAGCAAGACAAATCAAAACCGGAGCGAATATAATTCGATTTCTTTTCTAGCTTTCAAAAAGCAAAATTATACTACCCCAACAATCGCAGTTCTAATTCCACGAAGTTCAATAACCACACACGTCCAAAGCAAGATGCGTCAAAAACCGGAGCGAACATAATTCGGATTATTTACTTAATTAATAACGAGGCGAAAGAATATTCGCTCAAAGGGTTGAGCAAACGGGGAAGGAAGATTCCGTTCTGTTCTATCAATTACCTAAATGAAATTTACATGAAATTAGAAAGTTACTTATGCAGAGAACATGAAAGGCCTTCCTTCCTTCCTTCGTGCGCCTAACGGATATCGATTCCCGAATTTACTTTGCATTCGTTACACCATAACTTCAATAATTACATGTTTTCAACTTAATGTACACATTTTTACGTGCTTGTATGTGTATTCAGATGGCGCAACTTTCTGGCAGATGGCCGAGATAAAATATTACCCTCAAAAATTACGTTTATGTCTCGCCTGGGAAATTATAGTCGTGTCCTAAATGTTACGCGCTTGTGGCTTGGACCACCTTAAGGTAAATGTCTTGACCAGTCGTTGCACATATTATTACATTACGAGTTGAAACGAGTGGGTCCTTAATTCAAGATGGCAATTACGTCTAGCGCAGTGGAGACGTAGTTAAATGATCCTTATGAATTCGAGATCGTAATTGAGAGAAAATATCTACTCGTACAAAAATATAATATACGAAGGAATTTTCATTTGATTACCTCCAACCCGCACTTGCGTCGCATTAAGAAACAATAAACTCCGCTCATGATGACAAGCTGAAATGAAGTTTCGATTGCCCTCGATTAATTCAATTCGTATTAGGCCTGGCAATATCAATAACAGATCGTTGTTTTTTGTGTGTTTTATGTTGGATATCTGCGGTGTAATTGGCTTTTAGGGCATACGCCTACATTGATCACGACCTAATAATCCCCATAATCTAACTGGAGGCTATGCATGATTAAAGTGAAAATACGTAGTATCTTTGATTAGGGCAGCTTTTATACATACATATATGGCTGAATCGATTTAGTTGAATGTGACTGTACATTCAAGTTGCAATGTGAAGGATTGCATCTGTGTTTGATTTACGTCAGACCATAATTCGCAAGCAATGCAAAAACAATATATTAATAATGAAGTGCTACAGCTAATCTTAATTGCAACGTTGGGGGGGGGGGGCTCAATAAAGTCATTTTTGTATCAACATCTGGAGTACTTTGGGTGTTGTAAAGCCGCTTAATTGAGGGCGTAATCAGCTAATAGCCGTGTGCTTACCTACTCCGAGCGTTGATTGACGTTCGCAGGTGATGATGATAATCGGGTCTGGAATGTTTGCACTTTAGAGATAGATTAGGTTTTGATTGTCGGAATTTTTGGATCTAAAATGAATCATAATATCGCACAACCATAAAAGGATATTTCAGCAAAATTGAATTCACCTGAAACGAATGATCAAATTGCTCCCGGAACTTACAGTGCAGTTTAAAATGAATCGCAACTATCGCAATACCTAATTCTTTAATCACGAAAAAGAATATCTATCATTAAGACCAAAAAAAGCAAGATTCTTAGCGCACTTTCGCTTCCTCTGGAGATTGTTGGAATTGTCTTTCTCTCTTGCTTCTTCACAAAATAACGATAGTGTTTTACACGTGCCAATTGAAATTAACCTTCGACCTAGAAGATTAAAACAGAAACATCTGTAATGAGCTTTTTGGAATGACAGTTACAAACTGGATTAAATTAGAAAAGTCAAGACATAGGAAGTATTTCAGAACAAAATTCTTTTGCCAAATTCGTTGGTATGAAGCTTAAACAAAATAGAAGCAAAGAACTATGTGAATAGAGGAGATGGTAGGAAATCAACCATATGATGCATTCATAAGCACCATCGTGCTGTTAAAGGTGATTATGAAATAAACAAATGCATAACTAAATTAAAAGAATGTGAACTTGAGAACTTTGGTATGATGTCGCCACGTATCGTACAAGCAGAAATTGAAACAGAACGTATAATGGTGAGAAAATTGACATCCGAGTTGTTCCAGTTGATGCACAGCCCTTCGATTTACTCACCAGCAGAACTTATGCCGCGTTTCCACGAGGCCATAAACAGGCCAGTGACTGGGCCTTGCCAGTATAGTGAATTCCTATTTCAACGTGGCTAGTTCACTGGAGCCAGTTAGCGTCCAGTGGTGTTTACACAGAGCCAGTCACAGGACTCCAGCTACTGGCCTCGTGGAAACGCGGCATTACACCAAGCAGCCACACATTTTTTTTTTACGTGAATGATTCACATAAATTGAAAATACCTAATCGAAACAAACCGTGCTACCCACCTGAAGGCTGCAAATTTTGGGAGGGCAAACTAAGATCGTCCCAATTGCAGGATAACTCAAAGGGACAGGCGAGGTAATACGAAAACCCGAAACAAAGTGTCCAGGTACCAGTCGTTACACACTTGCCTTTACTTCAAAATAAAGATAAATAAAATGAAAAGCAGCGTTCGTTGAACCAAAAATTAAATTACGAAGTACGGGACCCGTAGTCCCTTTACGTGCGTTACAAATAAAACTACTGGCGCAATCGTACTGGATTTGGCGCTGAAGTGCAATCACAGGCAAGGGGGGTCAACTGTTCCATAATGACCAATCGCAAAATTCTATGACAACACGATAATTTCGACCGAGAAGAACGTCGGCAAGGAGAAATGGCGCCCCAAAAACGACCGGACTTTTCGGCGACCATCTTCCAGACATTTTGCGACTTAACGAAAAAATAGACCGTAACAATCGTACAAAACAAATGCCAGAGACCGAGAAGAAATATTACAAAAGAATCGTCAGAGAAACTACCTGGGAATATGCAAGCCCAATCATGGTAGCACCGAAGAAAGACGGAAGATCTTAACTCGTAAGTGATACTTGCATCCTCACTTGTCATTGCATTAATTTAAACAAGTCAAGGTTAAGTGGAAGAACAGGGCAACTTGATTGCAACTGAACTTCGCCTTTTGACCCAACTATGTTACATCTATAACTCTGCTTACTCTACTTGGTACTCGTATTTGTATTTGTACAGTTGGGCCAATAAAGACTATTTATTATTATTATTATTATTATTATTATTATTATTATTATTATTATTATTATTATTATTATTATTATTATTATTATTATTATTATTATTATTATTATTATTATTATTATTATTATTATTATTATTATTATTATTATTATTATTATTATTATTAAAGCTGATTGCCCAGACAAAAAAGAAGTTTTTCCCAAAACCAAACCCAGATGACTCAGATTTGAGAGAACATAGTAAAGCTTTCATTACACAAAATGGGACGCTTGATATTTGGTTTGAATTTGTACGATTAAAGTTCTGGGACCAATCAAGCGCATTGCCAAGTATTTCCTTGATGACATCTTTATATCAACTAGAGATGGAAAGAACTCCTTCAGAAATTGGAAACAGTTCCGAAAGCTTTACAGAAAGGAAAGCTTACAATAAGTATTGAAAAATGTCTATGAGGAAGCAAGATGGTAGAATACCTTGGTTTTTTTTTTTCTCCTTTCACCCACTTCTACCCCAAGCTCAGAGCTTGTCGGGGAGAGGTGGCGGCTGCGACCGACTTGGATGTTAATTTCTCCTTTGACATCCGCCTTACAAACTGGGGAAACGCAGAAAACCCAAGTCGGTATGAATCTGAAACACAATCCGACACATAAGTCCTCTATCTCTCACATAGAACATAGAACCCATATGCACCAGGATGGGATTGTAACTTACAACCTAATAGTTGAATTTAGGCTTTAGAATAAAAAAGAGAGGAATACAAACCTAGATTACAAAAAGTAAAACTATCTAAAGCCATGAATTAAGAAGATTTCCAGGTTTTGCAAACTTTCGAAAATTTGTTCGAAACCATGCCAAGCGAGCTTATCCCATGGGTCCTTTGATGAAGAAGCATACGAATTACATTTGGATCAAGACGCAGCTTTTGAAGATCTGAAACATGCTTGAACAACAGAACATGTTTTGAAGTTACACAACAGGATTGCTCACAGACGCCAGTACAAAAGGACTAGCTGGTATGTTGATGCAAGTCAACTAACTAGGTCAGACAGATAATATATTGTGAAACAGAAACAGAAGCAATATATCACTCAAGTTAATGGCAATAGATCGGTTACCACAACTGTTGTTGGGTATCTGAATGCAAATCCTCAGATAGCTAGATGGGCAGTAACACTGAAAGAAAAAACATCGACCCGGAGAATGAACGAATCATGTAGATGCTATCAGTTGAGAACAGACAACAGAAGATACCTTCACACAAGTAATAGATGAATGATTACAAATGTTTAGGGAAGATCGAGTATAGTTTATACAAAGAGCAGATCACGAATTATTTCCAGTAATCCGCTATTAAAAAAACCTGGAACAGAAAGAAGTGCACAAGAAAAGAGCGAGACTAGAACTGGAAGGATTATTATTAGAAGAGTTGAAAACAAGAAATTATTTGTTGTTGTTAGTTATTAGACTGAAAAACTTGCTTCTGATGCTACATAGGATTTCATTGTACCTTAGAATTGTGACGTAATATCAATAAATTTGACAGACTCTTTACAGAAGCCACTTGCACGATCTAATTATTAAGATCCCACCGAATTTGTATAATTGCTACACGATTTGTTTTGTCTAACCTGTAACCTGGAAGACTTTTAAAAATTAGAGCACCTATACAGCCTATGGTTCTTTAGTAAGATGAATGCCCTCTGCGTCGCTAAAAATGTTTAGGGAAGTATAGAGTGAGCAAAAAAGGAGTGGATGTTTAAAAGTATTTTTTTTTCTTTTGCCTTTCATTTACCAGAATGAGGGCCCAAAGCCTAATTTTCACCAACCACAGCACAGGTAGCAATAAGAAGGAAACATCCCTCGTTCTCAATTTATTTGAAACCTACACCTCAGGAGACCAGAACCTCAGGAGATTCTTTAAGTTTCAAACGCCATTACTTCATGAAAATGCAACTCCCTGGGACGCGTTGTAAATTTTTATTACCTTGCCCTCGATTTTTTTACCAAGCTTTAACGCATTTGGATTTAAGACGAAAGAAGAAGAAGGGAGAGAAAAATATCCCTCATCGTTGGAGTAAAAGCTAGATATTTGGCATTTTGGAAATTTTTCGTTTGATATGTGGCAGCAGCCAACAATCAAGCAACACTCCAAATGTTCTACTTTACCCACGAGGCATTCACGTAAGGCAAATATTTTGGCAGCATCTGCTTCCTAAACTGAATTGGGCAAGGTTATTCCAAATACTAAGGCCCGGTATTTTAGTCACAGTTTAACTGTAATCTTCAGTTTATTCCCATAAAAATAATTGTTTTGATAATTGTTACTATGAAACTGAAGATTAAAGTTAAACTGTGACTGACATACCGGGCCTAAGAGGATTAAAATGGAGTTCAGAAAATCTTAGCAATTTTTGATCGAAGTGGTTTAGAAATGTTTCTGTTAATTTACTGATTCAAAAAATTTGGATCAATAAGTTTGTGTCAAGATAACTGGGTGGAGATGAGAAGACGATGGTCTTCAAATTCTTACTTTCTTCTGTTGATTGTTTCAATGTGACGTAGAGTTTGGATTTTTTCAAACATTTATGTGGAAGTTCTTACTGCTCAATAGCAGCCTTCATTACGCACATCCGTACGTGTATACATATCAGAAGCCCATGAACGAACGTTGTATATAAAAACAATAGGTTGTTATTATGTCAGTTACATAAACAATTTGTATCATTTTTGAATTAGAAATAAATCTTTCTAAAATAAGCAACTCGGCCCCTTTCATCAACACAACAATTGGCGACGAGAAGTTTTGTATACATATCACATATCAAATGGTGAAGTAATATTTTGCAATTTTCACAAGATATCAGTAACTGTCGACCTAAATGATTGAAGCAACTATTTATAAATCGAAGTCATAATGTTATATCCGTGTCCCTCGGATGTCCTTCTTTTCCTTCGTTAAATACGGAAGGAAAGAACGATCCTGAAGGTCTAGTTCACCGATTAGTAAACAAATAAAATATTTGCTTACGTGCGGTGTTTTATTAATTCCGCTTAATTTACGCGTTTTTAATACGAGTGTTGGCCGAGCGAACCTTGCAGAAAACGGAACTATTAATTAAACCGTGGGATCTTGGGCGCAGGGGGCGAGAATCAGAAGATGTGTTATTATTTAAAACTAAATTTAATAAATACCTTACAAACTACTTACACATAATGACGGGTTTCAACACTTTCACTAACTCACAAAACTGACTAAAAACTCATTAAAACAAGACTCTATAAAAGACTCCGATCAAAAGCTCCCCGTTCTTCATGTAACATCTTTTTTAAAACCTAGCTCCCTACTCCAAATGACTTAGTTATTGCAAGCCAAATAAGTTTTCATTGTGTTACGGTTACTTAATTGCAAAATGACCCATTTCAATTGCAATACTTATTGTTTGTTTTATTACATCAAGGAAAGTGTAAGTTTCATTTTGCAATTGTTTCCGTAACACAAATTTTTAAATTCCAAAATATCCGCGATGAAATATCCTAATTTTTAAATCAATTGAAATTTCTGAAAATATTCGTCTTGCAACAATAATATATAAAAAAAAAATAGAAAAAATAGATAACGCCTAAACAGTCCAGTGGTAAGAGGACCGGCCTTGCAATCGCATGGTCGTCGGTTCGAACCGCACTTGGGATTTTTCTCGAGGGTGGTCGGTATCGACTTCAGGCACCCTTCAGTGTTGGGAATAAAATTCGACACTGCTTCCCCTTAAACGGCGAGAAGGTTGGAAGTAACAAAGCCATGGAACGCTTTACACACACTCAAATACACTCCCGCTCCTGAGGTCCTGACAAGTCTTTGACTTAGGACCCCGTTGGGCAACAACCACAGAAAAAAAAAACAATCATCAAGACTTTGATCGGTTTAGTAGAACGATTTTATTATAAAAATAATTTCTTTCTTCGTTTCTAACTTTTCTTACTTTTCAAGTAACGAGCAATTTTTAATTTAATTATGTCCATTCTTTTTTGTAAACTAGTTACTTTCTTCCGTATCTCATCTCAGAATTTAATTTAATCATTTTTTGTAACTATTTTAATTTAAGTTTGTCCGTTTCTTTTTTGTCCACCCGGTACATTCTTCTGCATCTCACCTCGCTTAACCTCGCTTCCGAGGGAAGCTACACTTTTTCTTTTTTAATCTATTTTACTAAATCGACCTTTCTGCTCGATTTCTCTTTTCGGCCACCGTTAACGTCATAAAGCCATTCCATGCTTCCAGCCGAAGAGTCGTCCGTTTTCCGCCCTATTTTGCCGCGGGATTGGATTGCATAGGCCGAAAATCGGGAAATTTAATCGCGTCTGAAACAACACGACCCTCAAATATGAAATGTTCGGAGATTGATGCGGTCTGAACGTAATCGGAATCGAATATCTCGGTAAATAAGGGGAGAAGAACACGCGATTTCGTTTCCAATGGTTTCGCAGGTTGACGAACTATCTAATTACTGATTGCTGTTAGTAACGGGTTATCGTAGGTGGATACAATAAATTTGATAAATCAGACTAGCCCTAATCACATTATATGATACTTGAATATACCGACAAAAAAAGAAGAGACTTCGCAGAACAATTTATTATAATTAATTAAAAATTTACTCGAAATGAATCTTTTCATGTCGACCTTACTGTATTGACTGTATTAATTCGTAATAATACCATTTGTTTTATATATTAAATCGAACTTGTTGGTCTTACGTTATAAGTCTTGAATGTAATCATCTGTTGCAGAACGTAGCATGGGTTGGCTGTCAAAGGTGGTGTTCCTGGTTACGCTAAAATACATATCTCAGTCGTCTGGCACTCCAAACACAATACCACTCCAGGAAAACCTATACAACGTAAACGCTCTTCCAGATGCTGACAGCAATATCGGTAAGTGAATTAAAGGCTCCTTGTAAACGACCGTAATGCAATCGAGGGCTGCTAGGTACTCTGTCAAAGCTCCGAGCTTTAAACGCCATTTGACCACTTTTGCTGATTATCAAAGCTTCACAGACGTCTTTTCATAAACACATCTGAATCTACCCCCCGTCATCTCGCATTAATTGCTCACCATTCGAAGGCTTAATTACCACGCAGATGTTTACTTACGTTCACGCCTCAAGTTCGACGGTTTTTTGCAACCCCAAGCCCCTCAATAATCTCGGGGGACTTGGCAAATATTAGCTTGGCAGCCGGTCGGTGCGGTGGATGGTTTTCATCCATCTAAATATCAAAGCGAACGTCTCAAGTAACAAAAGCTTGTCTTCGTCTAAAGCACCTATGTATGTACGTTTATAAAATTAGCATTTTGACTGTTCGCGAGTAAACGAGCGAAAGTTAATGTGTCAGCGGGCGAGGGGGCGAGGGGGGAAATCTCGGAATCGAAGTGATTAAAAGTTAACCGAATTAGTGGTTTGGGTGTCGGCCATAGTTTGGAGCTTCGTAATTTCATTAAACGGGGAGTTTTATTTAATATCTGTTTGGGGATTGACGGGCACTGTTTTGTATAACAATGAACCCCGTCGTTAGATGAGTTAAAACGTTGCGCAAATGGACCAATCAAATTTACAACATGCAAACATCTGATGGGTTTAATCCCAAATATAAAACAAATATAAAATGCCTGAATCCCTTGGTGGAACGGTTGGATCAAAATTATTACAAAATTTCTTACAAGTAAGTAGTTAATATTATGCACATTATAAAACAAAGAATCTAAAGAATATAAGGCAATGGTGTTAGATAAAGAGATTCAGAAAGCAAAGAAGATGTAAAGAGCAACGAGAAACAAAAAAGAATGAGGAACTGGAAAAAATAATAATCACCGAATTGTTGTTTGCACTTTCAAGAAATATAAACATTGGAGCGTAATGGCAACGATGTCACTCAATTCAATAGTCTTACATTTTCATCTCACAGAAAAAAATTAAGTAAAGATATAAGATTCACAGAAAGACTCTGTATGGAGTCACCGAGCAGCTATTCTTGCCCCAATATCCTGCGGTAAGGATGCAGTTGAACATCTTTACGTAACAATTTGTGGCACGTTCCCACAGAAAGCTTAATCTGTTATGACAATTGATATGAACGATATTAGTGACAATTTTGTCATACGATACGAGTACAATATTAAAATAAAAACCATTTAGAGTTTTACGAGGAATTCGAAATAGTAATAAATCGTTTTATTTTATTTAAATGAAAATGAAAATAAAATTACTGTGCGTTACATTCAGACTACAAAATACGGGGGCGTATTTTTACGTTATCTACCTAACCATGGAATAAAAGAACGACGATGTCAAACCAATTATTAAAAACTAGTTGTCACATTTAGAAGTACTACAAACCCTGCGTCAAAAGTATTCGCCTAACTAGTTTTTGAAAATAAAATCATTATTAGAACTTAAACATCAAAACTTTAATTTAGAAATGTATAATTTCTATTTATTTATTATTATTTTTCTACAAAAATAATCTACCACTGAGTAACTTCTTAACCGTCTCTTTCTTTACCAAAGAGAGATAGGCGAATACTTTTGACGCAGGGCTCGTACTACAAGTGCTAAATTGTATTCAATTTGTCCGGTTTATAGAGATTTGAGAAGATTTATTTGTTAATATAATAAAATGAGTGAAATTAAAATGGAATATCGCAGTGGCACGAAGTACTGATGAAAGAAGGACCAAAAATTATTTACGAAAGAATGGATGCTGTATGGGGATGATGCACCATCTTATTTTTATTTACTAAGTTAAATTTTCGTCTAAATTCTTTCAATGGGGTTAGAGAATAATTAACGAAAGCCCAAAGACCGGACGACTTCGAAACTCGACAGATTGGGCAAAAAGTCCACTCGGCCTGTAAAGATCTCTGTTATTATCAATGATCAATGAAATCTGTATATCCTAAACAAGTGTCCTGGAAATGTCAAATAAGCGCGCCGCAGCACGAGTATTTTCTGACCTGTAAATTGTGTCGTGAATAGCAAATAGCAACGAATACTGCTGCACCATGAGCTATCACGCACGAGATGGCGATCAGTGCGGACAAAGCGTGTCCTGGAAATTTTGCATAACGATTAGGGTTTGAAGGTGAATTCCCAGGTTGCTTACAGAGAGAAGAGATCTCCGGGCCCGGATAAAATTCCACCGGAGCTTATCCAGATCATCGCGAAGGCCAATACAACTACTTTTCTGGAGGTAATGAACGATTGCCTGATTGCCGGAGTTTTCCCGAACATATGGAAACGGGCGAGGCTGGTTCTAGTTGAAGAACCTAGAAAGGCCCCCAACGACCGGCCCTCTTACAGACCAATCTGCCTCTTGGACATGGTAGCAAAAATGTTAGAAACCCTCATCAAGCAAACGACTCGTCGAGGAAATGAAAGAGAAGAGGAACTTCCCTGAACATCAATACTGCTTCAGACTAGGAAGATCAACCATAGACGCCCTAAGCGAGGTGTCTGAAATCGTAAACGAAACGAAGAAAGTCGCCTACCAACATAGAAGTTTCTGCCTGATGCTGGCCTTGGACGTGGAGAACGCGTTCAATTCAGCTTCCTGGCCACACATCGAAGAAGCGCTAAGCGTACCTGACGGACCGAAAAGTCGACACCCAAACGGGCGAAGAGCTGGACATCACGTGCGCATGACGTCCGCAGGGTTCGGTTCTTGGACCGACTCTGTGGAATGTCCTGTACGACAACCTGCTACGATTGCAACTGGGACAGGGGATAACATCAATCGCATATGCCGATGATCTGGCTATCATCATAACTGCAAAAACCGTAAGAGCTCTCGAAGAAGAGGCCCTCTACGCAATGAGTAGGGTAAATAGCTGGTTAGACCAACACGAACTAAAACTGGCCTTTGCCAAAACAGAGTGTATAATATTGGCAGGACCGAGAAGACTGAAAAACATCACTCTACGCATGGAGGATGAGGTCGCAATGAGTAGGGGCGAAATAAAATACTTAGGGGTCTACCTCGACAGGGGACTCAGGATGATAGTGCACGTCAAGAGGGTATGCGAGAAGGCAAACAAAACTCTAGCGTCTTTGGGAAGGGTATTGCCAAACATCGGCGGCCCTAGGCCTAAAAAGCGAAAGGTGCTGGCAGGGGTTGTCCTCTCGACCATCCTCTACGCAGCCCCCATATGGACAACGTGCTACGCTACAAGCACTACGAAAGGCAACTCGATTAATAGGAAGATGGCCATACGCATTACGTCTGCATACAGGACTGTTGCCACAGCCGCAATATTGGCAATTGCAGCGGTGCCACCAATCAAGCTCGTAGCAGAGACCAGATTGAAGCATTACCAACAGCAGACGCTCACGAAGAACTAATGAACGAATGGCAGTCATCTTGGGACTCATACCGAGGCTGGACCAAAACTTTTATTAAGTATCCGCGCGCTTGGTGCGGAAGAAAGTACGGGGAAGTGGACCACTACACGACGCAGGCCATGACTGGACACGGGGTTTTTGCCAGTTATTTACACAAGATCGGTAAATTGGACAGTGAGTCCTGCTGGTACTGTGGAGCCGCAGACACCCCAGAACACACAATCTTTGAATGTATTATATGGAAGAACATAAGGGACGAAGCCAGCCAAGAATGCAGGATAACCATCACAACTGGTAACGTGGCGGAACTGTTGGTTAGCAGCGAACATCTATGGAATACCGTGACCAATATGCTATGAAGTATAATGAGTACCAAGTCAAAAGACGAAAAGGAAACACAAATACGTGAACAACAAACATAAAAAACTTTTTGGAACTATAATAACAACTGACAGTACGAAATTCCCGATTTAATGCCTAGTGGCGGATTCCAGGAATTAGCAGCTGCGAGAGAGGAGTAGGAATTTTAGTTGGTAGGTGCCTGTGTGGGAGACCTTAAGAAAGGCAACGACCGGGTGAATCCAACACGCCACCGACATGGATATCCGTTGATGGTGTCTTTTGAAGATTTCTCCAAACCTCTCATAGAATGAATAGGGTAAATAGCTGGTTAGACCAACACCAACTAAAACTGGCCATTGCCAAAACAGAGTGTATAATATTGGCAGGACCGAGAAGACTGAAAAACATCACTCCACGCATGGAGGATGAGGTCGTAATGAGTAGAGGCGAAATAAAATACTTAGGGGTCTACCTCGACAGGGGACTCAGGATGACAGTGCACGTCAAGAGGGTATGCGAGAAGGCAAACAAAACTCTACTTACACCTGAGCAAAAACTGGTCAGAAAAGAAATTTCTTTGCCGCGTTGGAAAGGGACAGAAATTTTCTTTTTCGAATTGTCATCACCAGGGATGAAACTCTCCCAGGGATCCATGCGTTGTGTTCAACAAGACTCTCCACCACCAAAAAAAGCAAAAACGCAATTTTCTGGAAAAAATCAGTTTTCTGAGATCTGAAAAAGTTTTGTTTATTGCGTAGATGTCTAGGAGGTCTAACGTAAATGTAGAGGCCCACATTCTTATTTATGAAAAGATCTTGTTGCTTTGAATTCATAAGGCGAACAAAGTCCAACAGATATTCAATAACTGTGGGTTCACATAAAGGGCGCTACGGGAAGGGGTTGTAAAAAGAAAGTTCAAGAGATAGAAATTCTAAAATCTTCGACATCCGACAAAACTTTGAAGACGAATACCTTTACTTTACTTACCCAAAATTTTGGCAAACCAAAAGAAACACAGGTCGAGTTCCTTTGTCAAGCCATATCTGGATTTAGTTTGTAGATGACCAAGAACCACCCTCAACGTCTTTCAAACATGATATGAATTTCGGCCCTCTTTACCGTACTCTTACTATGTAACGTCGGGATTGTTGAATTTTTCCTCCTGTTCTTCTCTCTCGTACTTTTTAAATTAAAGGGGTCCTAATTCTTCCTTGAATTTCAATAAAGTACTGTACTTATAGACAATATGTATTATATTCAAGTTGCATTAACACATTAAAATTGCGACAGTAAACGATACACAAAAATGATATCGAATAAAAATGAAGTTTTGGACAGTGGACAAAACAAAATATAATGTAAGGTGACACAAATTCAATAATGGTAAATATTATTAATATAAACAAATAATAATTCGAAGAGAGAAGGACGGTATTAAAATATACGGGAATATTTTTTTTTCTTAATTATTGAATTACAAGCAAACTTCTACCGAATATCGAAAGCAAATTTTTAGGGATGAATTAATTGATTCTCCACGAGAAACAAACTGGACTTTGAAAAGAGAAATCAGCGACGAGAGCAAACGCGTAAAGACAAGTTTAAAAAAACATTTACCGGAACGGCTTTTAAAGCCTTCCTTATCAATTTTGAGATGGCTAACGTCGTGTGAGCCAATTAAATTTAATATTTCTATCCCGCGCGAAGCTTCTAATGTAAAATGGCAGATATATGTGGTTTTTATTAATTTCACAGTGCTACGCGTGCAAAAGCTCTTCTCCATTTGATGATTCTGCAAGAAAAGTACTGACTTGCTGACTCATCGGTTTCTGCCGCCGTCAGTTGCGATAAGAGCGAAGCTTTTTCCCGCGTAACTCTATACTCGACGCATTTCTAATTCACGTAGGAATTTTATCTCTGCAATTAATGCGTGGGAACTTAATTTTTATGGCTTTAAAAAAATGAATTTTCCTTACAGCTTTTCCGGATCCTTACATCCATACAGTCAAGACATCCACTTAATAACCCCAACCTAGCTCCGTCAGACTTCTTTTTATTCAAAAACTTACGAAAACATCTCAGGGGAAAGCGTTTTGCATCTGATGCATCTAGAAGCTATTGAATAATATTTTGCAGAGTTGCCGAAGATTTTTTTCTGAGGTAGAATAAGTGCTGAAGGGTGTTAAGTAGGTAGATAACATAAAATACCCCCTGTGGTCTGTCACTGTATCTTACAGACTTTTTAATGTATATGAACTCTCGACGACATCGTCGGCATCCTCGAATGCGACTCCGGAGTTTAAAAAAGTTCCCCGGAATTAAGTCCGTAATTAAAGAGGACGATACCTAAACTTCCGTTATAAATTCTAATTACGCACAGTTTCCGCGAAACTAATGCATGCAAATAACATAAAACAGCGCTAACGTGAGGCAGGCGAGCCAATTTGCAATACAACCCTCACCGCTCGGGGCAAGGTGATAAATAGAAATTAATTAACCGAGAATCAAATAAGTCGTTTTTTTTTCATCCTCAGTCCAGTCACGTGAAAGTCCATTGTTTTTACGACCCCCCATCAAACTCCGACGTGTTAATGTGCACCAACCGACGCGACGAGTGCAACTTCTAAAAAAATAAAACAAACAGACTAGGGGAATACCCCAGGGGCTAAATTAAATTTCCGTTTTATCACTTATGTGGTTAAGTTAGAAAGAAGCAAATTTAACGCAGAAAAATTCGCCGAAACCTGCCTGATGGTATCAGCTTGGTCACGTACGTCGATTTTCTTCGTATCAATTAGGGGGTGAGTTCGTGGTAAAAGCGCCGCGCATATAAATAAATAACTGTGGGTGCAATGACGATCAAGCGAGAGGATATTATCGGGAAAGAGCAGTTCGCCGCTGCCCCTTTGAAGTGCATGTTGACAGGCCATTAAAAGTCGCCCCGCATTAGCAATCACCCCCACAGCTGTTTCACTAAATTTAGTACTTTTCTAAGTCCATTATGATTTACAATAAATTGAAAATAATCGTGTTCTTCTTGTGCTTGCAGCCCCGGCTCTAGATAGTAAAATAATCACCGTCGATCCCGCCCTTGACGATAAACTTCAGCGGTTGAGCGATTATTTGTCGTACATCCTGGTAAGACCGTGGCCCAGGACGGGACTACCCCTGTTGTACGTCGAAGAAGGCGAGCTCTACCAAGATCAGGATGAATCTCAAGAGACACCGGCTTACTATGACCGCGAGAATAATGAAGACGTCACTCAAAACCTGTACAAGAGGTCGAGGTATTACAGGAAGTATCCGTGGAAGAGGCAGAACTCTAAAGAGACGTAAGTGCTTAAAAACGGGGGACGGAGGGATTATGAAACTGCCCCGAGGAACAATTGCGGCAATCGAAGAGTTTTGCTTGACTTTAAAAATATTTTGGAAGTCAGTCGCTAATTAATTTTGTTTTAATATCGTTAACAAAGTCTACCCCATACATCATCGCCGTTTACCAAGTGATTTGGGGTGAATCCTGATATTCAAATATCCTTTTGTGTGCGTGCGTATGTATACACAGGTGGCCCATGTGTGCACATCAACCCCTTTTGAAGGGCACGATTTAATTAAACGGTTAATTAATTTTAGGGAGAAGGGGGGCTTGATATTGTTGTTATGATTTCGGGTTCAAATTTACCAAATCATTTCGTAGTTTCCGAATGCATTGCGTCTTTAAATAAACTTCACAGTCACGTCTGCTTTTATAATTTGGAATATTCGCGAGGGATTCTTTTAGAATTGTCCGCGAAGCATCTAGAATGAGTGATGGGTGCCTTTGCTTTGTTGGTGGCCTATCCATTAATGTCTAAACTCAATTCAACTAAACCCAATTTAACCGAATTGCCTTTACATTTCGAAATGTTATTTAATTTTAATACCGTGGTGAATTGGAGTTTGTTATTGTTGCCCGACGTCGAATTAATTAAAATGTAAATCGTATTCAATTTTCTTTCCGTTAATTAAAGAAGTTGGCGCGTCCTCCGGATCAAATAGAATTAATTAATTTCGGAAGTTTTCGGATCAAACTGAATGTTCTTGTGACTGTTAAGGTACGAGGCCGAGAACCCTTACCTCTGCCAGCCGAGCAAGGACGACGTGTTCCGCCTGCTGGTGGCCCTGCACGAGGCCCGCCAGGGCAACCGCGGACACACCATTAACTTCTGCAACAGGAAACGTCCGGCTTCTGTCATCTTCACGAACATCCGCTTCCTGGGGAAACGAAAATAAATCCGCTCCCCGCGCGTCCCCTCCAAACTAATTGGATCTATGACTGACCGACTTAACCACCGTGGATAAAAGTAATAAAACGCAAACAGTATTAATTACTGCAAATGTCCTGTTTGTAATTTAACGTAGTTAAGGCGATGTCCTGTTTTTTTTTTTTTTGTTATTGCCATTAAAGTGTGCTTTCTTTCGACGTACCTACGTGTAATGAATTATTGTATGTCCTATGTAAACGCGGGACGAAAACAGCAAGCGACAAGTTCCGGCAGGCTTTATTAATAATTATTAGTTTCTTTTTGTGGAAGGGTGATTTCAATTAAACCAAGTTTTAATTGGTTGGTGTAATGAGAGTGGAAGGTTTAGCGCTAATTTAATTTTTAATTAATTAAAAACGAACTTGCGCTTTTTCGACTTAAATTCTCCTTTCAACATGTATCTACGAGACGAATAATATTTAAAAGAAAGGAAAATACGTCCACAATGAATTTTTTATAGAAATCATCAAAATTTACATTTTGTTTATAATTTAAAAATAATTCTTGATAAAACCGTTTTAATATTTTCTTTTTAATTTTATTGTGTCAAATAATTTACAGTCACCTTTGACTTTTCGCTTTCTTCATCCAATATAAAAGAAAAAAAAAATTAAACAGTGGTTCAAACAAGGGGCACATTCAGGGACGCTCAGCGGCTGAGAGGCTAAGTAAACAGTTTCCCTGAATGGATAAGCTGACAGACTGCTGAAAGAAAGCTGCTGAGATATTTACTCAGCGCATAAATTGTAGGCTGAGTTCCTCAGCGCTATCAAAGAAAGTAGTGGGAGCATAATTTAAATTTACTGGTTGAGTCAGTATTCAATTTTTCCAGTCGATGATTGGTCAGGTAGTTTACTCTGACCGTTAACTTAACGATTTTGTGCAAATTGACGGAATTAGCCGTTTATTTAACTCGCCCATACAGTAAGTCAAGCATGTGAGACAGCTGCCATTCAGAACTTCGTTCAGGGAATTCCTATGTGCTGACTGAATTACAGCTTAGCTAAGCCGCTGAGCGTCCCTGAATGAACCCAATGTTAACAATATTGAATTAAATTCGGAATTTTCTTGTGAAGATGCGAAGATGATAACAACATCAGATTCATCGAAATTAGACAAAGTCTCCATCTCACTTGCCTGAAGTCAGAATATTCAATTTGTGAATGTTTGGCTGATTGAAGACGATAGTAAAAATCTCGAAAATAAAAAAATTATGAGTTAGTGTCCATCTTACTCACAATCAGTTGAAGCATCTGTCCAGAAAAATCTGATAATTTAATCTCAATCTCAGTCCTGAAAGCAATTTCACAAGTTTGCAGAACTTACATAGTGTTAAGCTTCATGCAAGCTTCATTCTTGATATCCTCTCTGCCTTTTCTTTCTCTTTTCCCTGATAATAATTTATCCTCAGTATTCGGCCAATCATAGAAGCACGAAACAATACGTACTTAGTACATCCAAAAAGAACGAACAAATCATCGGGAAAGCCTAAACTTCATCTAGTCAAAATCCAGAGCTTTTAATCCTTGTCCCTTCTTCTTTTTTCTTTAAGATTTATTTTCATAATTCTGCTAATCCTAGCAGAGCATTTTCCTCAAAGCACTGTTCTGTATTTTTTAGAAAGACGATGTAAGCCCGAAGCCTTTCTTCTGGGATAATTTATTCTCAAGTTTAGCTAAAATGATTTAAAGAAGTTTAAAGAACGAACCAAATAAGTCCCTCTACGTTTCGTAAGATGAAATGGAGCATTCTTGAAATCCGAAATTCTTTATTTGCGATCTTTTTTCTCTTTCCTTTGTTCTATAATTTGTTCTCAAACTCCAGCTGGTCTTAGAGAAACGTCTTTAGAGACTTTCCCAAAGCAATTAAATGTTTTGTGCTTTCTATAAAGACGATGTACGTCAAATCAAAAGGTTTTTCCTCTTCCCTCTGATATAATTGGCACTCAATTTTTGCTAACTTAGAAAGATAATTTAAGGAATCAAACATCTCGGTGTTTTGTGTCGTTTGAAGGAAGCGATGGATCGTCAAAGACCTCTTTTAAATTCGAAGTACTTCCTGCCTCTTCTTTCTCCAAATTCGGTCAATCTTAGAAAAGAAATCCAATATTTTTGTGTATAATTTATTAACCCAAGCAATATGGTGATCATTAGAGAAAGGAAGGCGAAGAAGAAGCGAGGAGATCCAAATTCTTGATTTCCTATTTACAAGCCCAACATCCTCCTCAGTCTATCTAGTTCGTCGTTTCCTTTAAAGTTCAGCGTTTTCTTATTAAACATCTTAACACGTTCGCTACCGGCTGGCCATATGGTTTTCTCAAACGGACTCATATGTGGGACACTGATAGAGGCATAATCAGTATATAATTTTTCGGTGAAGTGCAACAATACAGCAACTGTATTGGTATTCAGTGATGGTCTGTAAGGAGTTGTGGCTCATATTTGGGACGGTTGGTCTCAGGTTCTGTTATGTTTAAAGGTTAGGCTAACTTTTACATGTGATGTGTATGTATTGTTGGTCTGTGAGAGACGGTGCTCTTGTCGGTAGCGAACGTGTTAAGGTGTTTGGATGTGCGGACAAAAGCTGGTCATCACATGCCACATGCTTTAGTCTTGTGAAATCCAGCATTTTCTAATTGAACATCTCCAGGTAGTTGGACCACGCACCAACTGATGATAGCTGAATGCTTTCGTCTTGTGGGCGAGCTAACTCAAAATGTGTGCCGTCTTAGATGAAGATCCCATTTCGGCTTTCGACGACCGTCATTTTGTTGAAATTCTTCCTGTAAAAAGACGTAGTAATTGGCGAAGCTCAACGACTTGAGACCACCATCAGATTGTAATTTTATACAAGCGTCCACCCATGCCACAACCTTTAACATCCCTAATCTTACAGAAGTCCTGATGGTGGCTCAGAATTTTGTATCTTTTAGAAAACAATTGGGTCATCAAACGCACCGGCTGAAGTCCACTATTTTCCTCCTTTCAAAGATACATTCAATCCTTTCAAAGTCATGACTTGCTAATCGATCATTGATCATCTAAGCAGAGCTAATGAAAAAGGTGAATCCCTTATTGTAAAATTCACTGACACTAAATTCTTGATTTCGGGAAGTGCTGGTAGAGATTGGCTCACTTTCAGCGCACCAAATTCTCTTAATTTTTTAGAACATGCTTGGTTTATGGATTTGCTTGTTATTCGTTCATGGTTCGAAGTCTGTGACCAGTCCTCATTTCTTTACGAATTTGTAAAAAGAATGCCCCTTTGTTAGCCCTTTCTTTTAAGACTGTATTCTCAATCTGATTTCTAGTTCGATACCCCCTTATCTTTTGCCCTTTTCATTCCATTCGACAAACTCTAGATTATTTTGTACTTGGCCACAATCTACGCAAACATACTTATTGAAGATCGATTATTCAACATTTTTGGTGGATTATGGAAGGCATGGGTTATTAGTAGAAGCTTCAATACGAAAGAAAATCTCGATCTGTGATTCCCTTCTTTGTCTTTCTATTTCCTCTTTTCTGTCAGTTGAATTCTTATAGGGGAAATCCCCTTATCTTTGGCCCCTTGGAGTCAATTCGACAAACTCTAGATTATTTTGGACTTAGCCACGATCTATGCAAACATATTTACTGAAGATCGGTAACTTAACAGTTTTGGTGGATTATGGAAGGCATGGGCCAATCGAAAGAAAATCTCGATCTGTGATTCCCTTCTTTCTCTTTCACTTGGCGCCCCTCTGTACGAAAACCTCGATCTTACGTTAAGACCCTTGTCTATACCTCCTTACAGCCAATTCGGCAACTGCCAGAATACTTTGTACCTGGCCATGCTCTTTGCAAAGTTATTCAACATTTTTGGCAAATTATAGAAGGACTGGTAAGTTCAACTTTAACCCAAGGATAAACTTGCTCCTTACCCCAAACTACAATGTCTTTCGTCTTAGAGCCAAGTCGACAACTGCCAAATTTCTTTGTATTTGGCCAAACCTATTTAATGAGGAATTATTAATCAGCAGTTTTGGCCGACTATAGAAAGCATCCCCTCAGTCATTTTATTGACCCTTTTGCATTTCTTCGCTATTTCCCAGTTAAATTCCAGAATTTTTTGAGAGACAAGCTTCGGCTTCGTTTTCTCGCGTAGTATGAATTGATTGATTCAGCTAACATTCGATTTTTGGGCCATATTAAGGTACCAGTTCCGCAAATCAAATCTGTACTTCGCTTGTAATTGTTCAAGAATCAACGGCATCAAAACATCAAATTGAAAGCACCTCACCTTTTACTTCATCATCATTTCGAACGCGTAATACTAAAGTTAACGTTTTTTGAATTTTGAAAACTCAATTATCATATTGTAATAATACCACATGATTTTTTTAATTGGAGATTTAAAGACTGCTGGTTTAAACAGTGCGTTTTCGTTCCCGCGTACCAACATTGTTAAACTCTATCTCTTTCCATGTACGTACTTAAGGCATACCGTGTACTTACATGAAATATAATAAACGATCAGCGTGTGCAATTGATCCACCGAGGTATTTTTGTTACCAAAAAGACTACTTAACTGTGTATGTACATAGATGTTTCATAAATTAAACCATATACAAAAACCCGCCTGTGTATTTTCATTGATGAAATTCGACGACACGCACAAATGGAAAACACCGAAAACCACTCGAGCGTTGTTTTTAAAAAATAACAATGATTTTAAATCAAACAACGTTTTTACTCATTACGTATAATTGGTTCGTACGGTTTTATTAAAGAAGGACGAAAAATTATTGTTTTGTTCAGTTTATATGAATGTCAAATATGATGCAACAGGAAAGATCCTGCGAATCAAGTGTATTTATGAAATTTGTATATGTATGAAAAGAAATTCGTCATACATTGGTGAAAGAATTAAAGAATGAAAGCTGCTTAAAAATATTTAATTAAAAAAATATATAATATAAGAAAGTGTTCATTAAATATCGTCGCATGAAACTTCCTTTACGTATAAGTCGTTAACGATGTCGGGGCTTCCAACTCGCAATTCGATTTTGTCTCCATCATACGGCACATCTAAAAAAAAACACACAGCAACATTAAACCTTTAGAATATTTCGCGACGAGAAATGCTGACAATACAAAGGCGTCTAAATGCAGGCCGTGTTGCAGCACCCTTTTAGAAGGTCCTTTGTCGTCCGGCGCCGGAGGTTTTTTTTTCTCCCTCCGGGTGCCGGAAAGTTTTATTTCTGCGGTAATTTTCAATTAAGCTCGTTTGAGCCGGGGAAAATTTTTAATGAATTTTGCGTCGGTCACGTAAGTAACAGACGGGTTTTTGCTTTACTTACAGGCGGTGTGGGCCGACAGAGGGACGCATTCGAGCTGCTTTCTAGATTTCAGTAATTCCTCGCATAAATTACCTGTTGCTGAAGCCCTTTCTAAGTCCATTATTAAACCGCAGACATCTGAAAATATTTAGAGAAAAATTATTCGGCCTTCAAAATTAAAACAATTTAATTAAATTTGTAATCACCTATGCATTTAAGAGAACAAAAAGTTTTCGAATAAATTTTTTAAATTCGGCGCTTTTATGATCGAATCTTTTCGACTCGGATGATCGGAAGTCGATGAAAAACTCATGAGAACATCCGCGAAGTTTGCTGAAATGTGGCGGCAATTGTAAACAAATCGTTCATCTCTGACCGACCAGGATGTATCGTTAGATAAAAGGAAAAATCAATTTAGTAATCGAAAGATAGGAAGTTGACATAAATGTTACTAAAACCTCCGCAATTAAAAGAAGTTTTGGCGCCAAATTTGAAAAAGTCATTTCTCGAGTAGAAAACTAAACGCCCAAATGAGACTTTAGTTAAGTTAATTTAACGAAATTGCAAGAAATGTCATATTGCTATGATATTTTAGTTTTAAAATTTGTTGTTAAAAGTTGTTGTAATAATATTATTTGTATTATGGCTTTGATGTATTAAATAATTGTAATTTAGTTCGTGATTCATCACACATCAATTACGTTTTGCATATTAAAAGAAAAAAAATTATGATCCCAGCATAAATGTTACTATTACTGAAACACAAATTTTTGTTAAGATAAACAAGTATGAGGGGAACGATTTAAAGATGCAATCATTGTCACCAGACTAACACACACATACACCAGTCTAAAAGCAGTTCCAATGGATGTACACCATCCTAAAAGATTTCTTGAAGGAACCTCCGAAGTCAAGCTTCCTAGATCAGGAAACAAGTCCAATTTAGCCGATTTAATAACATTTACGGTTTCATTTGTTTGACAACTAAAATCAGAATTACATGGCGATTCATTCAAGATCAAGCACAAATATGCGGGATAAATAATTAAAAAACTATTTTTTTGTATCAGATTTGGATTCGCGTTTTCAGAAAAAATTGTTATTCATCATTCATCATTCATCATTGTATGACGCATTTCAATTTTTTCTAACTCAGCTTATAAATATGAGCAATACTGGGGTGGAGTCTAATAAAGTACGCGAGGTTGAACATTTCGAGCAACGCTAAACATTAATGCCATCAATTTAAATAACGTAAGGTGAATTGAGCATAAACATTAGTTAATGTATAAAACCGTAAGGAACTGAACAAATTTTTATTTTATTGTAAATAACAACTAAAATAAACTTTCTCTTAAAAATAACAAGAATAATTACGCCTTCAATCGTTTTCAACTGTTTTGTGATATACGTATTTAAACAAATGGACATTGCAGGAAATTCAACTAAACAAACAGTCAATTTTGTTGCATTTAAAGAAACTGTTAATAAAGAATTTTAATTTGAGTTGAGTTTATTTTCAATTTATTTATGAGCATAAGAAATTATCTACGAGCGTGCAAAAGGTTACGCCCTGAATCTGAAAGAATTTCATGTTTATAGAGGAATAAGTACGTTATTGAAAAATGAACAAATTAATTTCTCGATAACGAATAACGTACAAATGTTACTTATGTCGAACACAGTAAAGTTCGGGAACTATTTAACTAACCTATGACATTTCCTGCAATTTCATCAAATTATAAATCGTGAGCAAATAAAAATCAGATTGGAGTAGGCTGTGCAAAGAAAATGTATGTCTGTGATTAAATAAAAAGTCAATAAATTTATCAGCTCATTAATGTATTACATTAATTAATTCAGTTAATCACAGACATTGCACCGCTTACTTTAATCTGATTTTTTGCTCACTTTTTATTCAACAATGTTATACTACTGAACATTAAAACGTAATAACTGCCATTGTCATAACGAACAAGCAACAGATAGGTATTCTGTGCACTGTAAAAAACTGACAATTAGAAAAAATTTGTTCAAAGAAAAAGTTAACTCACAGTTATACAGAACGTTCATAGTGTCGAAACCAATAGTGTCGAAATACATAAGCTTTTAATAACAAGAAAGAAGAAAAAATTCAAATTTATTATAAAGAGAATTAGAAAAGAAGTGATCCATTAGTTTCAAAATAAGCTCGAATAATTAAAAAAACGAAGCAAAGAGCAGACACCAAAAATTCAGAAAGGAAATAAAAGATCCTATAATTTGAGAAAAAAAAAGGCTGTATAACATTAGTGATCTACTTGCAATAAAAAGAACACAATTGAAAATTCAAAGAAATTATTTGAGTAGAAAATAAATTGTATTTTGTAAATTTCCCATGTGCCGCCCTTAGTAAAAAAATACGGAATTTGGTATCATCTTTTAAAAATGTTAAGCTACTAAGCAGGATCATCACCATTATTTCAATCAATTATGAACGCTCTGTATTCGTTATACCTTTCTACTTCTTTTATTCGTTAAAATCAAGTGATACGTCTAACAATCAAACAATGTTGACATAGCATTTGAAGTCATAATCTTTCATGGTCATAATCAGAGAGACATATAAAGAACCTCACGATAGCGCTTCGTCGAGTCAGCTGGCCGACTATTCCTCTATTCTTCTGTGTGGTCATAATATAACAGGTTCTGTTTCTGGTTGTATAGAAGATCACAACGTGTTTAAAAAAAAGGAGGACGCAGCGAAATTTGTATACATTTCAATTGGTGGCTCTAATGAGTCGAGTAAGTGCATATGACTTAATGGCAAGAATGTACCAAATTAATACTAACACATAAATATGATGACACTGTTGCTATTTATATTGCGGTGCTTATAAGCAGAACGAAAGATTTTTTCAATTTTTTGATAAAGAAATAATTTGTAAATAGTAAAGAAAAATTTAGAGTAATGTATTATTTATGTTTTACAGGATTTGTTTGCGTAATTATTAAATTCAAGTGTTTTTCAGATTTATTAAGTTTGTGTAAATATTTTATAGAAATAGGCGAGTTAAAATTACATGTATATTATAAGTAAATTATTTAGAATTTTTGAAATGTAAATACGTAAGATATAAGCTCAGAATTGTAATAATTAGAATAATTGATTTAATAATGCAATGACGACCGGACGTTTGAAGGAAACTGTAAGCGACACTGCGGAGTTCGGAAATTGAATCAATGAGGGCGCCGCGTGAGCTATTGTAAATTAGAATGACCGGCACAAGTATCATTACCTTGCCTCCGGTTGAGACGTGCATTCAAGTTAGGATCAAATATCCACTCGGATCTAACGTAAGTAATCGCTGGTTTTGCGAAAAACCACGCGAACAAATAAAACTTCGACGCTCTAAACTCTTTTACGACAGGTATTTGTATGTACGACTATTCAGAATTTGAAATAAATAAAGGATTGTTTCTGTCACCTTCTACGAGCATTCTTCTTTATTTACACACACACGACACGTACACTGACGCAGATAATTTTGAATGTGAAGGCTCGCGAGTGCTTACTTATCCAGCCTACGAGATACACTAAATACATCAGAGGAGCAGGAGTCGTCACCGACATCAACAAAATAAGAATAGCAATAAACAAATAAGATTTTAAATGTAAACAAAACAAAGATTTAGAAAATATCGACAAAAATTACCCTGAGAAAAGCAACGAACTTGAACAAAAGATACCAAACAACAATTGACTCCCAAAACGTGGAAACAAAAACATTTATGCTAAAATCTGCAAGAGTCCCATAAAACAGCATTAAATTGGCTTCACCCAACGCGGGGCCATAACACAGCAATATGTGTATTGACATCTGCACTGTCAGTGTCAAAATTGGAAAAAAAATCATGATTTTCAGTGTATTAAAAAATACTTGTACATTCAGTTACTGACATGTCAGTGGATAAAAGCCAAATTAGATATGGTATGGCGTATAATTAACTTAGAATTTATTTGTTTGCTCTCAAAATTAACAACACTCACCTAAAATGTATTAATTATTATGAATAAATTATGAATAAATTAAAAAATACTGTTAAATAGAACAGGAAATGTCTCAAGTGTGCAGTGATGCAACATACTATCGTTTTGATAGTGCAAAGTCAAGTAAACGGATAATAGTTTTCGTATTCACCCAATAAAAACAAATCAAATGTTTGCTTCACTATCCACCTCGATTTCTTCACTGTTTATTTTAAGCGGCATTCTGACTTTCTTAGCTTCATTTCGATTGTAACGTTTGTCTATTTAATTGCCTTAAAAATCGTCATTTTGAATGAGCTTAGTACACATTACTTTCCCAACACGAACCGCAATGGATAACCGAGCGTTTATAAATGCAGAATTAATACATATTTAGGGACGAAAGCGAATAAGCGTTCTGTTAAAATTGTTGAGAAAGAGCCCTTAACGCATCACCGGACACGATGACTATAGACACAAGAATTTAACCGCCACAGAATGATTCATTTCCCGAATGTGTTTGCAATACATTCGAAGAAACATCCACGAACAAATCAGGCACAAACTAAAATAAATTATTGCAATAAAGTGTATAATTCGGAAAATCCTAAACTTGACTTAACCCAGAAAATATTAAATTTACTGACTGACTAATTTATGAAAATATAAATATTTTCAGTAACACAATTTTAAACATAACTATTAGCATTAGATGTTGACGATCAGTTGGAGTTTACGTCCACCATAGATGTAGTATTACTTCATTTTAAGATCACGAAAGATTCTTTAATTTCCTTAAATAATTTATCAAATTATATCAAAGTACTGTGGCGAGCATGAAAAATGGAACACTATTTTTTTATAGATAGGTAACTACGTATAGTTTTCTGCAATCGAAGCTAAAATTTTGAGAATGTTAGCTTTAAGACATGGGCCCTTTTCCAGGCTCGCCACTATACATATTTAGACGAAAAAAATAAATGTGTTCCGGAGGTGCTTTCTGACTGATTGAAGAAGACTCCTGCGAGAGTAGATTTTTTTATTTCTCCTACTTTTACTTCCTTATGTTTATTTTCTTATTGCCAACGGAGAAATTACTAAAGTAACTTAACACATTCTAATTGTGAGAGTCTTTTACTTTTACAAAAAGAAAAAGAAACCAAATAGAACAATACAAAATAAGAAAAAGCTAGATATAAATGATAAGAATTTATAAATGACACTTTCATTTCTCTTTTCTATTTTTGATTGTTTAAGGAAAACCAACTTTTACTCTTTTCGGATCGGATTTTTTACAAAATTCGGAAACTCAAACGTAATTTATCGAACAGCTTTTAAAATGGTTTAAGTATCAACAAATTCTGCACCCTGACGGCTCTCTCAAATAAATAAAACAGCAGACAAGAGGCTGCTTATTTTTTGAGCAGCGCCATCTATTGCAAATTAATGAAATGAACTTGCCTGCATAGTCGTTTCGCAAGATAACATCGTAATCCTGATCGCCCTGCTTAACCACCTCCATGGAAGAATTGCCCAACCTTTTAAACTGCTCCTTCTCCTTCGCAGGACTATGTAATTGCCTTTCTGCGGGCACTTCAAGATCTACCGATAGAATCCACAAATTATTGCATCAGTAATAAAACAAATGAGCAAGTAGGACCGACCTGGTTCACAGTAACGACTGATTTGCCTGCCGTTTATCCTCAGTCTTAACCCAGGAGGCATAGTCGAGGGAAAACTCTCCAATCTTCTATAGACCATTTGCAGTTGGGGATAATCAAACGCAAACGTCACTAAAACAATCGAAATAATTAATAATTGAAATTGGGTTTTATCAATGGATTTATCTTACTTGTTCTTCCGGAAAGCCTACCACAGAACCTTTGATTATTAACCACGAGGTATTCAGAATTACATGGAAGGTCGAAGACGACGAAAGTTAGTTCCAAACGGCACACCCCCTAAAATTAAAGCAGGTTTGAGCTAGTTACAATGTAATTACTTCGTGGTTCTCGTTTTGTTTTGGCGACGTAATTTTTATGCAAATTCCGTCCGGAATAAAACAAAAGAACGCTCAATGAAAATTTTATACGCACCGGATCGCTCCGGATGACATTAAAATTGCACGTCGGCTGATGGTTTCCATAAACCTCGACGGTGAAAAACTCCTCGGCGATTCGCCGGTCGCACGGCGTCGGATTAACGGGGGTGGGCGTCGTGACGGGCGGCAGGTACGGGGGTGGATTGGTCATCCCCGGATCGGAACACGGCGTATACTCGTAATAACCCCTGAAACCTCGGCCGCAAATTTGATTGTCGGTTATGAAATGTATGTCTTCGTAAGATTTATATCGCAGATCGAGCGTGGCTGAAACAATGTTATTTATGTATCGTGGGGTGTTATCCTGCGTATAAATTTTTAAATTGCACGTTATGTATGTCTCTGTTGGGGATACGAACTCTGTAAGAATTGCAAGAAAATGGAAACAGCATTTGGTCTTCAGTCTATAAGGCCAATACTTTTCGCATGCAAATCTTGATGGTCTTTCGACCTCCATCAATTTATAACTATTCCAATCTAGCTTGAGACTTCATTCCTGGTTTAATTCCTAAGAAACGTCCCGAAAGGATGAACCTCTATCGACCTATAAGCCTTTGGGCCACCAAGTGACTTTCTTTAGGTCTAGTGGCTAGCCACACACTGCCTAGCCAATTTACTTCCCAAGAAATATTGTACTGCTGAGAAAAGAAAGGTGGTGTTAACTAGTAACTCGGGTTTGAATATGAACTAGAACCCCTGGAAGACATAAAATGACCTTGGAGGAATGACCGGTAGCGTAGACTCTGGCCTTATGTTTGAACATAAGCCAAAACCCCCGGGAGACCTGATTTATTGATGCTGAATGGATGAACAGTAGAGCTCTTATTTGGACATGAACCATGATGATAGTTGAAAGGTCCAATGAGGCAAGAAGTAGAGGAGGAAGTTGAAGAAAATTGACAGCAATGACCAAACAAACTAGAAAGGTCACACAAGGCAGTGTAATTCAAGGAGACCGACGACATTAAAGAGATCAAAAAAGACGAGTGCCATAGAGATCGGGTACTGACGTTGTGACTGGGTCAAAAAAAAAATCAACTCTGCTACCAGGCTTGTTGAAGGTGCGTTCCAGTTGGCGAACTTTAACACGGCCAACGGCAAAGGGTTTGAAGAATGAAGAATTAAGGTTTGAATATGAGCAAAACCGCCACAATTTACGAATATCTTTAGACAGGTGGACGTGGAAGTAAACGAAGTCAACCCAGCGGAAACTAGGCGGCTCCAAAGGCGATTTAGTACAGCATAGTCTAGAAAGACCAACGACAGCGAAGAGTTCAAGGTCGACAGGTGCCACAGAGATCAAAAACCAATGCTAGTTGTGCCGGATCAGAAAGAATTCTGGCACCAGGACTATCGGGGATGCATTTTGACACCACCAGAGATAGGTAGATGGATGATTATGGAATTTAATTGAATATAAACCAGAACCCCAGAGAGATATGTCAGTTGACTATGATTTTTCTTAGGTAGTTGGGGGGTGCAAAAAGAAGAAATCGCCCCAACGGGACCAGGTATCTCAAGATCGTGGAGGAGGTCGATGATAGCGAAGGGATCTTGGCTGAAAGATGCTAAGGCTTTATAACCAGGTCAAAAAAGTATTTCGTCTGCAACGAGTTCATCGAAGGTCCAGAAGTTAGTTGGAGAGACTTGTTGATGTCTTGGCACGAATAGATCAAGGTCGACAGATGACATAGAGATCAAGGAACGGTACAAGTTGTAATCGGATCAAAAAGAAATATCTGCAACCAGGACCATCGGGGATGCATTTTGGTTGAAAGGTTCGTGAAAGTGGCAAGTCCCTTATTGTGCGTCAACTTTTGACATCACCAGAAACAAAGAATATAAATCAAAACCTCCGAAATACATGTTGGTTGGTTATGATTCTCATCAGGTATAGGTGAGAATGGAAGTTGGAGAAATCGCCCCAGGCAAACCAGAGAAATGGCTCAAGGAGATCAAACAGGTTAATGGTTAAACGATGCCATGGCGTTATGACCAGGATAAAAAATATTTCGTCTCTGCAACCAAATCATCGAAGGTCTAGGAGTTGGTTGGAGCAGCGGGTTCCTCATTGTAGGCGACTTTTGACACCGCCAGGAGATGAATGGATGATTACAAAATCGGATTTAAACATGAACCAGGACCTCTGAAAGGTATGATAATCTCCAAGCATATGGAGGTGGAGGTTGAGGAAGCCTGTCCAACTGAGACCAGGCCAATTCTAAAGCTAACAATTATGGCAAAGAATTCAAGGTCGACTTAGATAGGTGCAAAAGTGATCAGAGACCGGCATTGTGACTGACAATAAGTTAGAAAAATATTTTACCTCTGCAGCTGCTGATGCTGGGGGTGCGTTTTGATAAAGATTTTTTGCAACAGTAATCCCTTAATCAATAATGAAGATCCTTTATCCAACTAAAGACACTGGCAGGTGGAAGTGTGGAATTTGCACCAAGTTAGAAAGAGAAACGAAAAATCAATTTTGCGTTATTAAGGAATTTTTAGCAAGCACAGTGAGGTGATCGAAATCTTTTATTTAATCCTTATATCCTTTGTGAATAACGAGCTTGATGTCTTTCCCCCCCCTCCCCCCGCCCCCATAAACCTGCCCAAAATGTGTGTGATACTTACAAAACGTGTTTTGCAAACTTCGTCCACAGTAACGATAATTCCGTCCAAAAATGACGTGGTCCTTTCTGCACTGGAAGCTGTCCTCAACATCAAACTCCACCATATGCAATCTGACCGAGCAAAATCCATTTCCCCCCATGAATCTTAAACCATTACCGTAAATGCTAATATCATTAAAGGGCGCGGCAAATACATACCTATAACACAAGTTGAGGTTTGGAGGGTAATAATAGGGGTACCCAGGACTTTGGAGGTACCCCCTAGGCATGGCCAGATCAACGCACTTTTCCATCACCGGGATATTATTCGACGGACACTTCGGCATCTTCTGCCAGAGGACTTCCTTGGCTAGCAAAGTCCACTGTAGGACGCCCCACATTCTGCATTTGTAATCGTCGTTTCCGTTAGGGAAGAACGGACTACGGTTGGAGGACGTGTCGATGTAGGTAGTTTCTTCTCTGTCTCTATCTCTGGGTTGGCCCTGGCTCTCCTGGGGGCTCTCAAAGAAATAAACACGTTTCATTACAGCAGGTTCCGTTAGATTCAAGTTAAAATTGGGGAAAGCGACTGTGTTCTTTTGATCGTTGTAGTAATAGAATTTTGCTTGTTCTTCTTCTTCCGGCATGTATCTTCTGGGGCACTCATCCTGGATTACCTCGATGGCAAATCCGCTGAAAACCGACGCGGGGAATCCCTCATTCCTGAGTCTGATGACCTTGGGCGAGCTGCCCCATCTGGAATCAAACTCCGATATCAACTTGAGCCCAACCCGACATCCGCAGATGTATTTTCCGTCGATTTCGAGGAAACCCCGGTCACACCCCATCGGAGTTTGAAGACCATTCCAGTAGAACAGGAAGTGCAACCTCAATCTGCAGACGTTTGCATTCACCCTGTAGATGTGGTAAACGCAATCGCTGGGGTTGTTGTTGGAGTAAGGAAAACCAGGGCTGGAAATGAAGAAGCGTTTGGCGTTGTAGGAATCGGCACAACAAAACCGGTAGTTATTAACGGAGGGTTGGTTTAAGCAAAGGGGATTGGGCCCGCGATTTGACGTCGTCACTTCCGTTGTGGTTTCTATTCCGGTTTGGTTTTGCTCGCAGGGAAAACGCGTCACCAAAATCCTGAAGCCTCGCCCTTGAATCTCGTCATCTGAGATAAATTTGAGTTGGAGCACCCCATTGGGGGTGAAGTAATTCTTAATTCCAACCACACTCCCACATAGGGCGTCGTCTTTTTCAACCTCGAGCCTATCTTTGGTGCAACCCAGTGACTTTTCCAGGTCGAAATCCAAGAATTGGAAGTTGTAGTGAGTCGGGCAGTTTTCTCCGGTGAAAAGGTAGGCGCAGTCTTGGTTCCTCTCGTATCCGTTGGGAAATCCCGCAGAGTCCAGCACGAATTGTTTCTTTGTGAAAATTCCTCCGCAGTCTAGATTGAAGGCTCTTTGGGTTGCGTTGAGGACTTCGGTGGAATTATGCGTGGGGTCCTCGGTTCTCCCTAATCGATAAAAACCACTCACGCACAAAATTAACACCAGTTTGAGCATGTTTCCGTTTCGGTGCTGCGACGGTAAATGGACGTCGTCTTGCGTTTTTGAGATATATCAATTCATCCTGCGTCAGTAAGTAAATATATTTTGGCGGTAAAAGAATTTTGCAAACAAAGGTTGATCCTCAGGAAGTCGCGTGTTTGGAGATGTGTAGATAAATATGAAGAAGGTTATTGTGGTGCTTTTGCATAAGATTTGTTGGGTCATTAAACACGCTCCGCACGCAAATTAAGTAACCACATCCTAGGGCCGGTTTGTGGATGTGGACTGTTTGTCTTCTCGGTATTGTTATCGTCGTTGCTTTTGCACATTTATTTAGAAAGCGAAATGCGGGTTTTATTGGAGGAAAGCGAGTCACTTTTAACGACAGGATTGTCCTCTGCAATTTGGGACTCTGACCTAAAAATCTTCAACAACGCACATATTTAAAAAAGAAAGTATTTCTATTCGTATACTTTTTGATTGGTTTATTTGGTTTGTTTTGGTGATTGTGAAACTGATAAGAAACATATTTTTCCAAATTAAATATTTTGTGTTGAAAAACGTGACTGATCTGTTTGTTGTTCCTCTTTTTATAAAATTACTTCTTGTATCAATATTTTTTTTGTACGACTAATTGCATACATTATTCATGACTTATTTGCTTAGTATAAACGATTCGTACATAACTGTTTATTAAATAAAGAAGAAACCATAAAACGAGACAAATTAAAGCATAAGCGCTAGTAGGCAGCCAAACATTTTGTATGTTTAGCAGTAACACACTGTATTTTCTTCAATGAAAGAAATTTAGTCAACTGTTTTTCATTCCTTTTTATAACATCAGCTTTCTGAGAAAGACTCCGACCTGCTTTCAGTTTTCTTTTTTTGTTCGATTTCTTCATAATTTTAAAGTCATTTGAATGCAAAATTAAACAAGTAGACTAAACTAAATTTTATTTCTTTATTTTGACACTGCAAATCTATAATTTGGACTGAACGTCCCTCCTAAATAATTCGGCGTAAATAATCCCCGACGGTTTATCCACCGGCATGTAGACCTCTTTATTCTGGACGTTCTCCAAGACGTGACGGGGGAATTTTGACATGTCCACTTCATAATAGTGTCTATTAGGCATGTGCATCTCAATACGATGAATCTGGAATCCAAAACGAAAGTAAACCAACTTCAAACCAGCTGAAGGCTTACCTGCGGAATCCGATCCAAAATCATCTTCTCCGCCACGTACAGCGTGTTCTGCACGGAAGGCGAAAATATCCCAGTTTCCGGATGACCCGCGAATTTATCTATGATGCACTCCCTCACTTCACCCCACGCACTGTCAAAGTCAACCCCATTGGCAGTCGAATACTCCCAGGACGCCGAGACTATGGTGCTGAAGATGCGGTCGTTAGAATCTGGAAGAGTCCTATAGCCATCTTGGATGAAGTCGGCGAAAGCCGACTGTGTTGTCTTTAACACACGTAGGTCTTTAAGCCCAGCGTGAATTATAGGCGAAGCTGAAATAAATCGACCCCAAAGCTTATGTTGCACTTAAATAATTTTAATTAAAGCTGGTTCTTGTCCGATGAAAATTGTATCACAAACTCTTTTAAACGGACACTAAATGGCGCATAAACACTTAACGTTTCGCAGTCGTTCGAAGCTGTCGACTGCGAAACGTTAAGTGTTTATGCGCCATTTAGTGTCCGTTTAAAAGAGTTTGTGATATAAATAATTTTAATTGGCTTACCATTTCTTTGTTGTGTGACAACAGCAAACCTCACGGCCACAGGGGTGAAAACAAAAGCGTGACTGTGATCTTGTTCTTCAGTTTTCAGTCTCTCCCAAGGGTACTCGTCAATTCGGATTTCCATCTCGGCCACTTGCCTGTATGTGTAGAGGAAGTGACTGCAGAGAAGAAGGCCGAATTCTTCGGGGGTTTTGATGCCGTGTTTCTTGGCCAGGACGTAGACGGTGTTCTTCTGCGAGTCGGTGGCGATGATGTCCTTGTTGTCGCCCTCGAGGTAGTCCTTTTGCGTGCTGAGTTTGAGGCGAACGTCCACCTCGTATTCCCTGATGGTGTGCCTGGGGCCTTCGCGTTGCACGTGCAGGAGTTTTATGTTCTGCTTTCCGTAGCCATAATCGCCGAACGAGTATTTTTCGGGGCTGACGTAATCGAATTGGGGGTGTTTGGCGTCTTTTGGTATTTTATTTTCTGGGGGAGTTGATCTAAAAATACAAAGGATGGAAATTAAAAAAAAAGAAAAATGTTTAATGTGGATTCCATAAGAGATAAATGTAGAGGGTGGCTAAGAAGGGAAAAATGAAAATAACAAAAGATTTTTGTTGATTTTGTCTAAAACAAGAGATTGTCGAATTACTGCCCTTATACTCTGTTGCTAAAATCGATATTTGACTTTCCAAGCTATGACAAGAAGGTCTTCATATTTTTTCTCACAGCTTGACAAACCAAACGATTTTTTTTTAATAAGCTTTCTTCTTTTTTTTACCTTTCTTAATCCAAGAAATAGACGCGTTCTTAAACGTTTCCTAAAACTAAAATAACGTTTGTTTTCAAATTTTCAAATTAAGAGGTAATTTCTCTTGCAGGTGATGGTTTGATAACGCCCTCTAATATAATAGTGCTCAAGTCTAAAGAGGAAGGCGTATTCTTCAAAAGCGCCATCTATTAACCGCAACCGAGTTGTTTCTTAGCTATATTTTTAAAGAATTTATTTTGTGATTTTCCTCGTTTTCTGTTCTCCTGACTCTGACCCATTTAAAAAAAATTGACGTATTCTTTAATGTTCCTTTTTTAAATAAAACAACGTACCGTATGTTTCATTTTGAGTTGTGCCCAAACTGTGTACCTGAAAAGTCTAGAGCGTCTAGTATAGGCGTGGCTTACCCACTTCTGTCATGTCTCCGCCTTTTTTCAACTTTCAACTTTCAACGAAAGAGGCCATATGTATATTCTGAAGACGTCAAAGTTAGAAGCGTAATTGTTTTTGAAGAAACTTTTTCTCCGAGAGCATCTCGTAACCTGTAAATCTTCTCGGCTACATTTTTAAAGAATTCCTTGCTCTCTCATAGTTGTCATTTTCTGACATTTCTTTGCGTTCTGTCTTCCTTTTATTTGGCTTTTTTTTCTATTCTTCTAAAATACGGAAAGTTTCCTAAAAATAAAGCGACGTGTATTTTCCAGGTTATAAAAATTCTTAATCGCTAAGAATGACCTTGGTAATGTCTTATAATCAAAGGACATAATTCAGTTTGAAAAACTTAGTACTTTTCACCAAAACTTTTCTTCGAAAGCGCCACTTGCCGACCATAAACAATAGCTTCTTGGCTACATTTTAACAAATTCCTCTTGTTTCCAATTTCACTGTTTTTTAATAATTTTTTGCTTTCGGTTTTTTTGTTTTCCTCCTATTTCTTTGTAAGAAATCGAATTGTTTCTTCTTCTGCAAATTTACATTTAAAAAAGCAAATGAATATCAAAACGTTGTCTTCTAAAACTTGGAAAGTTTTCTAAAAATAAAGCGACGTATAATTTCCAGGTTATAAAAATTCTTAGTCACAAAGAATGACCTTCTAATAAAAGGACTTAATTTAGTTGGAAAAACTTAGTACTTTTCAACGAAACTTTTTTTTGAAAGCGCCATCTGCCCACCATAAACAATAGCATCTTGGCTAAAAAAACCAATTCCTTTTATTTTCAATTTTATTGTTTTTTAATAATTTTTTGCTTCCCATTTTCTGTTTTTCTTCTATTTTTTTTAAAGAAATAGAATTGTTTCTTCTTCTGTAATTTTACATTCGAAAAGCAAAGGGCAATCAAAACGTTTTTATTTTATTTTTTGTTATTTTCATAGGGTTACTATCCGTCCGGAAAAAGGACGACATGTCCTACTTTTGTACTCAAAATTTTATGTCCGGCCGGCTTTTTAGCGAAAATCTTAACCCGTACGCTAGGGATCCCACACGTCCGTTTACCGGACAAGACTGAGTAAAATGTCCAAATACCAAATGATTTAATATCTATTTTCCGTTCTTCAACAAGAACTGCGTGTTGTAACAGACAAACTAGTAACGAAGGACAAAGAACTCTGTACTTGACGAGCGGAGAAGGTGAATGTAAAGTGAGGCTTGAGGTTTTAAACCGCTCTCGTGTGAACGTTTCCTAACTGCAACGTGCCCAACTTTTAGCCGAGCGCCACACTTGGGACTTCGCCGCTGCGGCCACGTCGCAAGTTTTATTTTCTATGTTCTTTTATGTGAGATATCAAACCAGCGGTGTAACCACTAGTATGACATGACACATAAGAGGCCATAGAAAACAAAATTTGCGACGTAGCTGCAGCGGCGCTGCCTCGAGTGTGGCGCCCATTTCAAACATCCCGAACCAATGCTGACATGCGCAGTAAAAATTTAATGTTGTTAAATTTAATTAGTTAAATACATCTTCTTTATGACATGTTTGCTATTTATTTGTTTCTTTTTGTTTCGTACCCTGCATACCAACGTCATAGATTGATTGAAACATTAATAGGACCGAAGGTTTATTTTGTCTATGGGACCGAATTTTAATAATTTTAAAAATGTCCTCCTTTTTCTTACAAACTCCTCCTTTTTGTTATGAAATGGTCTCCTTTGTCAGCAAAGCCAATGGTAACCCTATATTTTCATAATTTTAAAGCTAAAATAAGCTTTAACATGTGTAACGTTATTTATTACATTTTTAACATGCTTTATTTACAGGTAATGTAACACACACTTAAGATACATAACAATAATAATTTTTGTTGTTAGCCGCGGTTCGGCTTGTAGGTTAGCGTCACCTCGTTGGCCGCGCACACTCCGCGCGGTGTTGCCAACTATCTTGAAAGCAAGCGGGAATTTCAAATCGTTACATCTTCTTTGTTTTTTTTTCTTCAGAGGTTGAGTTTCACTACTGGTTTGATTAATCTTCCCGAACGCGTGCGACATCTACTTCCCGATAGCGACGGAGAGGATATGTGCGTTTCATCCATTTCTTGGTCTTCGCTCGTCGGAGTGACGTGGTTTCTGCTCACTGGTTTCGTCTCTCTCTCTTCTTGGGGTTTACCTTCTTGGGTAGGACTGTGAGTACTGGATCTGCGTCTCTTACTGTCATCCGTATCTTCTTTTGCATACTTGATAGGAACGGTTAATTCTTCTGATGCTTCTGGTTGTTTTGTTATGGCTCCTTCTATAAAAGTTGGGCGAATAAAACGGTTATTTCTTCGAAAGACTGTTCCATCGTCTCTTTTTACCATATATGAGCGGTCAGTAATTGGATATTGTATTCTTCCGGTATACCATTTCTCGTTTGCATCTGTCACTAATATCTTTTCGTTGTTTTCATATTTTCTTCCGTCTTTAGCACCTCTGTCAGCATACATTTTCTGTTTTTCTCTTTTCCTCGTTAACTTTTCCGTTACTTTGGTTGGTATTTTGGGCTTCAGTAGGTTCTTGGAAAACGTCAGTGGTGTTCTGGTGTTTCTTCCAAACAACCTTGATATCGGGGTTCCCAATTCTTGATCTCGCGGTGTATTCCTAGCCATGAGTAATGCTAGTTGTAGATCTTCTCTTCCTATATCGCATTTCTTCACCAATCTCTTTGCTATGTCCACATATTTTTCTGCCAAACCGTTTGACCTAGCGAAATGTGGACTTGATGTAATAAGCGTAAATTGCCATTTATTTGCAAAGTTGGTGAATTCCTACGAGGAATGAAGTTCTTCAGGAATTCCGTGAGTTGCGAACCATGTTTTGAATTGGTCGATCATTGCTGTAGTAGTTATTTTGGTCATTTTCTGAATTTCGTAGTAACCGCTGTAACTGTCAGCTAGCACCAAGTATCTATCCCCTTTGTAATGGAAAACATCTGATGATACTATTTCGAACGGTAATTTTGGAACCTTTTTCATCATTATTGTTTCCTTTACCGGTTTTCTTTGGGTGTGTTGGCAGGTTTTGCATTTCTGTACCATTTCTGTTACGTCCTTTGTAAACGAATTCCAAAAAACAAATTGTCTTCCTCGTCTGAGACATGACTGTATTGCAGGATGTCCTTTGTAAATAACTTTTGATTTTTCTCTTTCAGGTACTAACACTCTATCTCCCTTGAACACTAGACCATTATGGTATGATAGCTCGTCGCGATAAGTAGTACGGCGTTAGATTTTTTTGAGTTTCTTTAATGTTGTTCGGCCACCCTTCTCCGATAATCCTGATAAGATCTTAACACATTGAATCATTGTTTGTCGAGTTCACGAAGTCTGCAAAGGCACTTTGCGAGAGCGGCAGTACCGCATGAACTTCCATTTCATCTTCTTCTCCATGTTCATTATTTTCTTTGCAATTTCTACTGAGCGTGTCTGCTATCTTTAAATCGATACCTTTTTTATAATAAATCTTCGGGTTGTATTCTTTTAAATCTAACAGTATTCTTCTCAGTCTTGGTGGAGCCTTAATTAATGGTTTTTTGCAAATGGTTTCCAACGATTTATAGTCCGTTTCCACTATTATTTCTTTACCCCATATATAGTCATGGAATTTTTTGCATCCATAGCGTATTGCAAATGCTTCATTTACTATTTGCGGATAATTTCGCTCGGTTTCTGTTAATGTTTTGGTTGCATAGACCACCGGCTGCCCTTTTTGTAATAAGACTGCTTCTAAAGCCTTTGACGATGCATCTACTGACAAAGTAACGTTTTCACTGACATCATAATATTTTAGAACAGGTGCACTCGATAAGGCTTTCTTGATGTTTTCGAACACTTCGTCTTGCTCCGTTTGCCAAAACCAGTCTACGTCTTTTCTTAGTAGTAGCCGTAGTGGCTCGGTGATTGTTGACAAGTTCTGGATGAATTTACCTAAATAATTAACCATATGTCTACATAGATACGTGTAGGATGAAACGAACTGTCACACTTTGACAGCTGTCAGCTATCTACCTCAAATTTCTCATAAATAAATGTTAAATAATATTACTGTTACGTATAGTGAAAATTCAAGTAATCCACAATCATAACGATGATTATGATTTATCATGATTCTACGAAAGGTTGTGTTTGAGAACGCCATCTCTGTCGGCTGTCGGTGAAAACTTTTTAAAGAGAAATATCCGAAATTTCTAGAAAAATAAAACTCTCACCGCTGGAATAAAACATACATAAAACTTGCAGGTAGGTTCCTACCTACCTTCAAGTGACTGATAAGCAAGTTTTGAGTCAGAAATAATTATTTATTTAGCTAGGCCACAACATTTTCAGTATTTTTTTAAACACTCCGTTGAACTAACTCATTGTGTAAGCACCATCCCTCCTAAAGGCCAAAATCCTTTAAATCATACTTTAAAAAAGGTTTAATTTCACAGTTTAATCATTAACATTTACTAAGAAATCTTCATCGCTTTCAATATCATTCTGAAGAACCGAAGTTAATAGATTTGGCTTACAGAAACTTTGCGCTTCAAAGCGTCATCTACTAACCATCGATGAAAGCTTTTCGACTACATTCTTTATTTTATAGATTATTATTAACGTTCAATTATCCGACGCAGAATATTCTTATACTCGTATAAAAGTACTTAAAGCATTCGAACTGATGAACCAGATGAATAATTGAAAAAGAGAAATTGACAAAGTTTTAACATTTTATTTCAACGGAAAAGAAAATGCTTCAGGTAAGTTTATCATTTAAAATTCCAACAGATATCGATAATTTCAAACATGTGTCAATTTGGAAGCTAATTTTGTAATTTGAAATGTGAACAAAATCTAACCTGCCAACTTAACAAAATAAACTTTGAATGCTTTAATGAGCTACTTTATGAAACCGAAATGGGTGTCATAAGGCAGTCGTTAAAGTACCAGAATAGAAAAGAGTATATTGTTCAACGAATGACAAAAGTAACATTCGCGAACATTCGCCTCGTTTGGTAAACTGTACTCTCGCTTAAAAAAAAATATTTCGACGAGTTAAACACTAGGATATTTTTTCTACGATCTCGCCTATGATATTACAACAAACTTAAAAAAATCAGAAATCATGATTAAGCTACGTACAACACAAACGGCCCTGATTTAATAATGACACGATACAGCGACAGTGACGGCTTAACTAGCCAGAGATAATTTTCGTCTCTAGTGACGAAAGTTAACGTTATGAGATTTTTCCTTACTAATGACGGAAATCAAATTTTCGCAGGATTATTCGGTGACGAATTTAAAGGGTCGTAGAAATAAGGGTTTGGTCTTCTACCTCAGGTATGAACAAAAGCTAATGAACTATTTGAACAGTTTCCAAAAATCTATCTAACTGATTCGAATATGTCGTAGTTCACAACAGAATATTTAATTGCAAAAACGCTCCATCTCTCTCTGAACCGTTCACAGTAAAAATTTTATAAACTGATTGAAATTATTTTATTTTTTTTTAACTTTACGTCTTCACATTGTCGAATACTTTGTGACTGCGCCACGGTTGTCACTGTATGACTTGAAATTTACTTTGGAGTTTTTCTAAAGTAATCCAGTAGGACCTAGCTACTAAACCTTTTGTCTTCACGATTTTGTATGGTTGTAAGACAAGAATAACTTGAGGAAGCTGTTGTAAGGGATGGGTTATTATTAAAAATAATTTTACAACGAGAAAACCAGCATTTCATAACTCAAATGAGCACTTGTTAGTTTCTAAGAACATTGGCAAAACTAATTAAGTGTTTTCTCACCCAAACCTAGATACTAGATAGAGAGACGGACGGATTTTCAGAATTTGTTCACACATTCTATGAATGCTGATTACGCCTTCGGACTTCGGCAGTTGCACACGCCCAGACGGGTACTAGCTGTTTGACATCTCTCGTGAAAAGTAGTCTCCTCTTATATGATTTTATAACGGAAATTCCGATTACATGTGTACCAGTTGCCCTATGATCTGTCAGCTTATACGCTAGTATAATGCCCGGCTTTTTCGATGAGTCACCTATACAGTTGAAATTCTTGCAATTTGCAAAGGTCAGTCATGACTCATGATAAAGCGAGTCGCTTACATAATTTTTATGTGAGTGAAAATTTCCGCGGCTTTTCTGGATAGGCAACGTCATATCGAATTTAACTTACGGACTGAGCTTAATAATTTACGAAGTTGCCGATTTCGTACACTGTCAACGTGTAGCGAAATATGATTATAAATAGATATCACAAACTTTCCGACGAATTACAATTACAAATTTTGTGATACTCGGGAAATAGTGCGCTAGTCAGGAAAAGAATAAGAACTGTATGGAAAAGTATAGTATCGTAAACGAACTCACCAAAATAAACTGAATTAACTGAACTTTAATTGAGCTCTTAATTACTCTAACTTTTACGCAAACATTTGCTAAAGTCTGACTAGTGAATAAGCGACTGTCTTTGAAACTTGCGAAGTTTTCTCTTGATGCCTGCCATCAGAGGACTGCACAATCTAATTGGTCTTTTCTTAGTACATTAGTTTTCTCAAGTAAATAAAAGTGATGAGTAAAGCCCGGATTTTTAGGCAATTGCCTAAAATTTTATTTACGAAAAGACGTAGGCAATTAGGTTTTAAACATTTAGATTACAATTTTAATTAGAATGAGATGTATATTTTTTCGTGCCTAAGTGCCCTAATCTTAGACGATAAAGGGCCCAAGCTACAAACTTTAGCCGAAATACTGACTCTTGTTTCTGCAAATAAAATAAAATATTATCGATATTTTTACAGGGAAGTCATAAAAGAAAATTACTTTTCATTCTTTTTCTGGTAATCCTTGAATTTGCTATTTGATTTTTTTATTTATTTCTAAAATTCACATTAACCTGGTAGACTTCACAAGAAATAATTTTGATTCTAAGAAAACGTCGTTTCGGAGCTTTTAAGGCAGGCGGCCACTGGACGCGAAACTAAGCTAAGCTAAGCGAAACTAAGTTTTTTGAAAATTAGATCCCACGTAATCTTACGCGAACGTGGCAACTAAAGCTAAGGGAAGCAAAGATATAAAACAATGTTTATCTTTGCCTCGTCTGCGTAAGATTACGTTGGATCTAATTTTCAAAAAACTTAGTTTCGCTTAGCTTAGCTGAGTTTAGTTTATTCTTGTACGTCATAATACTGTTGAGAGAATAAAAATGCCTTTACTTTTCCCTTGAAGGTACTTAGGTTTGTAATACATTTTATGTTTGCGGGAAGTTTATTGTGAAATTTAATGCCATTGTGCAAGCGATCGGCGCAACACACTGACAGAGTAGGGATGTTCCGATCCGAATCGATTTTGTTGGTATCGATATTTGTGACAACGATATCCGATTTTTTTATCCATATTTTTTACTTTCGATATATCGGAATATGTCAGCGGATCGATTTCGATTTTTTATGCACAATTTATTAGTAGGTACTTTTATAGGACTCGTAGCCAGCAGGTTGGTATGCCTGCAGCAATGTGTATTTATGGTTATATTATTAATTTGACAAATTGAAATATTTCGTATTCATTTTGCTTGTGAAAAATTTAATTAACGTTTAATATTTTTTCTACTCATGCTACGCCATAATAAACCCTATGTGAAAGTACGACTTTTTCTACCTAACGATGGAAATATTTCCACTTCTAGAGATCACGGCGAAAATAGGACTTATTTTCGTAGCATGAGTAGAAAAAATAGAATTTACTACTACTCGACATAAAGTACGTTATTTTCGTTAGTGAGATTGTCATTGTTTCATCTCACGAAAAAAATGTTATTTTCGTATCTTGTTGGCTTAGTTTCTATGTAAATATTTTTGTTACGTAGATAGCTAGATAGCAGAATGCCAAGCAACGTCTGGAACATTTTTATTTAAACAAAATGTTACTATGGTAACTGAAAATATTTTGAATAACTATGAACTGAAAAATCGGGTCTTCAAAAATTGTTAAATCAAAGATCGATATTTGAAATATCGATTTTCTCTTTTCCGATATGTGGTGTATCGATACTTTACAATCCGATCCGGATCGATCAAAAATATCGATATTTTTGTTACTTTGGAACATGTATGGAAAACTTGAGATATTTTGCCTAACATAAATTACCAGATTAAGGATGTAAATACATGGTAAAGTTAGTATTCTTGTTTTAGAGAATAATGGTTTGCAGTGAGTGTTATAGTTTTCACCGCAGATAATACGGATAGCTTTCTTTTGGATGGTGAATAATGTTTGCATGTTAACTTCGGAGGAAGATCCCCAGAAAATAATTCCATATGATACAATAGGTTGGAAAAGACCGAAATAGGCCAGACGCGAAACATTTAAATTAACTAATCCGTGTAATCTTCTCAGTAGGAAACATACCGAGCTCATTTTGAAACATAAGTATTCAATGTGTATGTTCCATGTTAATTTTTCGTCCATGTAGATACCCAAAAATTTTATGTTATGTACCTGTGGTGTGGATTTGCCTTGTAATCTGATTAGGAGGCTACTGTAGACATGGACGCTTTTAGTTACAAAATTGATGAAATTTGCTTTAGATGGATTCAAAACTAGTGCATTGTTACAGCAATATAAATGCATCTCATTAACGACGTTATTTGAATTGTGGATTAGAGTTTCAAAATTCTTAGCGGCAGTCAACATTGTAGAGTCATCAGCGTATAAAATTATTCTACCAGGCGTAGAGAGTGTACGCGTCATATCATTCACAAAGATAATGAACAATAAGGGACCCAGCAATGATCCCTGCGGCACACCCACCAGATTCTGTTTTTGTGATGACTGTACGCATCATATCATTCACAAAGATAATAAACAATAATGGACCCAGCAATGATCCCTGCGGCACACCCAGCAGATTCTGTTTTTGTGATGACTGTACTTTGCCAATTTGTACATACTGAGTTCGAGTGCTCAAATATTCTGTTAGCCAGGCTAATGCTGGTCCACGGATACTAATATTGTTTAGTTTGTTTAGTAGCAATGAGTGTTCTATAGTGTCAAAAGCCCTTGACATATCGAAAAAAATAGCTGCAACTTTATTTTTATTGAAAAGTTTAGATCACGACATCCTGTGATCACTTTCTGATCATTTTTTATTTTTTGATCAGGCATGTCACCTGGAAATATTCGACAACTTGTCAAATTAAATACTTCGATCGTCATTTGTTTATTTTCAAGTCAGCGCTGCCACATCTACGAGAATGATCGTGAAATAACTCTAAACCAAAAATATTTATTTTATTTTTTAATAAACTAGAAATGTTTGTTAACTTTACCAACCAAATATTTCGATTGTTACTTATTTATTTATCAGAATTACCATATGTAAAACATGATTTCTTTGACATAAAAATCATGAATTAATTATAAGCCCTCCCCCCATTTTGATATAAAGAATTTGGACGCTCAAAAATATTTCAAAATTTCTATCGTACATCAACATTTGATACAAATCGAAATAGTTTTCTAGAATGAACGTAAATAGAATTATTATGAAGTAAAAGCACGCATGTTTAAATTTACAATATTCAGTACATTTTTAGGTATTCAGAAAGAAATGTTTTAGGAGACGACTTTGCACTTACACTTTTACGTTTCTTCTTTGTATGTTTTTCATAATTTCACAAGATTCAACACTATTCACTTTACGACACGTCCTACGATACCACTCTGAAGATAAGCGCTTGTTTCATTGCACTTTATATACGCAATGATCTGCAAGGGTCAATGATGCAACGGCATTAGCGTCAAAACGCCGTGATTTTAATTAACTGCTGATTCTATAGTTTTTGTTTATTGTTCCGAGTTCGATTTGTCTCGAGGGCGCACTCGAGTAATTAAATTCCGTGAAGCATGAGTTTCCACAACGTGGCCGTAAACATTTCGCGGAACGTAAGTGTTTACGACCCCAACGTGCGCAAAATAAATAATGCTGATTTAAACGTATACTTTCTTTACTATAACTTAGACGCTACATCTTTCCTAACAAGCTCCGCGTAGATAATCCCCGAGGGCTTATCCACAGGCAAATACACCTCGTTGTTGCCCTTAAAGTCGCAAATGTGGGGCGGAAACTTTGACATGTCAACCTCGAAGTAGTGCTTGTTGGGCATCTGCATTTCAATCCTGCTTATCTGCAAAAAGAAGTGTCAACGTTTGGATATTTTGGGGGCGTTCGTAATTACCTGCGGAACTTTATCTAAAATCATCTTCTCAGCTAAATACAGCGTGTTCTGCACGGAGGGTGAGAAAATTCCCGTCTGTGAATTCCCGGCGAATTTATCAACGATGCATTCCCTGACGATGTTCCAGGCCCCGTCGAAATCCACGCTGTTCGCCGTCGAGTACTCCCACGTTGAAACTACGATGGTGCTGAAAATGCGGTCGTTCGTGTCTGGCAAGGTCCTGTAACCGTCTTGGATGAAGTCCTTGAAGGACGATTGGGTCGTCTTTAGGACTCGCAGGTCGCGAAGTCCCCCCTGGATTACAGGAGATTCTGAAACCAATCAAGAAATATTTCGAAACGAACTTGATAATAGAAATACAAAATGTGGTGCTTTTTATAAGATCTCAAAAGGTACCAACCCCATAGCCGGGGTATAACTTGTTTTTGATATTGATATCGCTAGAACCAATCCAAAGATGGAAGAGTTTTTACTCTTCTGGGAAAGAGGAGAGGAGAGGTTCTTTTTGGGAGATGACTTACTGCCTAAATAACTAAATTGTAGAATCATGGAAAACAAGTCACGCACGTTAGCGCCAAAATAGTTGGAATGAGGGAGGGGGGCGATTCCAATTAACGGACTATATTAAAAATTCATACGACTTAAGTTTGGTTTAGTCCTCCTCGCTTCCTGACGCTATCACTATCCGATATCGATATCGTATCGAACTACAAGTATACCAGAACTAACTTCTGCATGTCAGTATTAATTTTACTCCTCCTGTTCGACTCAACTCTCTGCCAATCTGAACCGAGTTGCCTCCAGGCCTCCGCACTTAGATAGTGCATATTTTACTTCTGGGATTAAACATCCGGTACTGTGGCTTATTGCACCTTAATCGTTTCTCGTTTTCACTTTACATGGTATTAAAATGACTTTGACATGTGTGGAATGTAGACCCGGAATATATTTATAAGAAACTCTCAGACTGACAGCGGGAAAAGGAGACTTGAAGGAGGGCTCACCTTGATTCGGAAATCAATCAAGAAAGTAATCTCTCAAAATGTAAGAGTGGTGCTACATTTTTTGTATGATCTCAAAGGGAAAGGGGCAGGCTCATGTGTGGTGAGTGGTTTGAAGAATTATTCTGAAATCAGGAGGCAAGAGGCATAGAGGAAGACCAAGTTCAAGACCAATTAAATAAAGTAATTAAAAATGGAAAGAAAAAGCTACTTGTCATACGTCAAAGCTAACAGCAAAACCATGTTAATAACCAATGGCTGATCGCCATTTTGACTCCAAATATATTAGCAGTGATTGCTAAAGCACGCCATCCTTCGGTCAACTTAAGTTTATTTACTAACAACCATGACATAGAATAATTAATAATATCAAAGGACTTTTGTAAGATATATGCAAAATACACGGAACACGTCGATAAATATAGCAAGAATAACAGACCGAATTCATTTCGCTTGCGCAAACACCGAAGATAAACTGGAATCTCCTTCGCGATTACGCAAAGCAAAGGCTAATTTAAAATCGCAGCGAAATTACTCTCGGTTATTTAATCTGCCTCAGTTCGTTAAGTGTTTCTTTGTTAAAACATTCCGCGTACAACATCCCGATAAGGGACGGAACGCTTGTTCTCGACAGCTTATCTGCGTAGTAATTTTTTTGCATTTTTTTGGGGCGAACACACCAGCGTTAAGGGCAAATATTTGTCTTTTATTTTTAATAACGTAAAGTCTGGAATAGGAAAGAGAAGGTGCCCCAGGGGCTACGAAGGAAGGCAAAATTTAATAAGAAGTAATCAAGAGGGAAAACTTTTTAAAAATTTGGCTTTGAGTTGGAAAGTACATAAAGCTTACCATTTCTTGATTGGGATACGACAGCAAATCGAATGGCATTCCCGGCAAAAACGAAGGCGTGATTGTGCTCCTCATCGTCCACCTTGAACCTCTCCCAAGGATACTCGTCGATTTTGACTTCCACAGAAACCACGTGCTTGTAAGTGTAGAGGAAATGCCCACAAAGTAACAGGCCGAATTCTTCGGGGGATTTAACACCGTGCTTTTTCGCCAGGATGTAAACCGTGTTCTTCTGCGAATCCGTCGCAATTATATCTTTGTTATCTCCGTCGAGGTAGTCGTTCTGCGTGCTGAGTTTCAAGTGAACGTCGACCTCACATTCCCTGATCGAATGTCGAGGACCACTGCGATCTACGTGCAAAAGTTTAACGCTATTTTTTCCGTAACCATAATCACCAAATCGGTATTTTTCCCTGTTGACGAAATCATAGGTGCCTTGCGGTACTTTCTGCTTTCCAGGTGGGCCATTTATCCTAGGAATAAAAACCATTATGCAGTTAAATCAAGTAAATAAAATTGTTTAAACCAGGACCAGGAAGGAAATGGTTTTCAAAAAATACTGCTTTTATATCTAAACAATCAGAACTTAACTCATTAAATGTGTATTACGAGTTGGAAGCATCCTCGGAATACATCTTAAGATACTTTTATCTTTATCAATAAACCTTGAAAAACGATTATTAATCAATTTTGAGAACTCTTTATCATTCAATCTTGATAGAGCTTAATCAATCAGGCCTGAGAAACGATTATTTAGTTGTGAAAAGCCTTTATCAATCAATCTGTAAATGCCTTTATCAAGCAAACTTGAGAAACGATTATAAATCAATTTCGAGAAACCTTTATTATTCATTCTTGATAAACCTTTATTTGTTGAAAAACCTTCATCAATCAATCTCTAAAAACTTTCATCAATCAATCTTGAGAAACCTTTATTATTTAGTCCCGAGATACATCACAATCAATCTTGACAAACCCCTATCAATCAAACTTGAGAAACGATTATAAATCAATTTTGAGAAACCTCTATCGTTCATTCTTGATAAACCTTGATCAATCAATCCCGAGAAATCTTTATGAGTTAGTTTTGAAAAGCCTTTCATCAATCTTGACAAATGATTATCAATGAATTAGGAAAAATCTTTATTAATCAGTCCTGATAAACATTTTTCAATTAATTCTGAATAAGCTTTATCAATCACTCTCTTGAAGCCTTTATCAATGAAACTTTATTATCTATTACCGGTTGATCTTAAGAAACCTTTATTATTTAGTTAGTCCAAATAAAACAATCATTCTTGACAAACCTCTGTCAATCAAGCGATTATAAATCAATTTTGAGAAACCTTTATCATTCATTCTTAATAAACCTTAATCAATCAATCCCGAGAAATCCTTATTACTTAGTTTTGAATAGCCTTTGATCAATCTTGAGAAACGGTTATCCTTCAATTTTGAGAAATTTTTATTATTCAATCCTGATAAATATGAAAAACCTTTATTAATTGTTCTTCTTATCAATCAATCTTTATTTTCTATTACCGGTTAATCTTGAGAAACCTTTATTATTTAGTTAGTCCTGACAAATATGACACTCAATCTTGAAAGAGAGTCTTGACAAATCTCTGTCAATCAAACTTGAGAAACTATTATAAATCAATTTTGAGAAACCTTTATCATTCACTCTTGATAAACCTTAATCAATCAATTCCCAAGAACCTTTGTTGTTTGTTTGAAAAGCCTTTGATCAATCTTGAGAAATGGTTATCAATAAATGTTAAGAAATCTTTATAATTCAGTCTTGATAAACCTTAATCAATCAATCCTGAGAAACCTTTATCAGTTAGTCTTAAAGCCTTCATCAATCAATCTCTAAAAGCGTTTATCAATCAATCTTGAGTAACCTTTGTTATTTAGTCCTGACAAATGCAATGATCAATATTGAAAACATTTATCGTTCAGATTTTAAGAAACCTTTGTCATTCAAACTCGATAAACATGAGTCAATCAATTTTGAGCAACATTTGTTATTTAGTCTTGAAAAGCATTTAACAATCAATCTTGAAAAATTGTTAGCATTTATTACCGGTGAATCGTGACAAACCTTTACTATTTACGAGTCCTGATAAATGCGTCAATCAATCTTGAAAGCCTTTTATCATTCAGTCTTAATAAACCTCTATTAATCAATCTTGAGAAAAAATTATTATCAATCCATTTTGAGAAACCTCTATCAATCAATATTGAGGAATGATTATAAATCAATTTTGAGAAACCTTTATCATTCAATTTTGATAAACCTGAATCAATAAAACCTGAGAAACCTTTATTATTTAGTCTTTAAAAAGCCTTCATCAATCAATCTTGAAAATCTTTTATTATCAACCGATCTTGAGAAACTTTTATTTTCAATCAATCAATTTTTTGAAACTTTTGGTATCAATCAATTAATTTTGAGAAACCTTTATTATTTGGTTCTGACAAATATAACAATAAATCTAGAAGAATATTTATCGTTCAATCTTGACAAACCTCTAACAATCAATCTTAAGGAAGATTATTAGTCAGTTTAGAGAAAAATTTATCAATGATGTTGAGAAATGATTACAAGTTAATTTTGAGAAACCTTTATCAAATAATTACCTCTTTATAAATTAATTTTGAGAAACCATGACAAACCTGAATCAATCAATTTTGTTATTTATTTCTAGAATACAATCATCAATCAATCTTTAGAAACCTTCGTTAACGAGTTTTAAGAAATCTTTATCGTTCACTCTTCAAGATAAAACCTTTTGTCAATTAATCTTGAGAAAACTTTTTCATTAAATACTCGTAGTTGGCAAAGTAAATACAATAAAAGACGATTTCGATACAAATATAATAACTATAATAATAATAATAACTATAATAATTTAAATAAGATACCGTTATCATCATACTGAAAGTACTATCCTAAAAATAGTGCCAATTTTTTTATGAGAACAAACTTACTCTGTTCCAAATGTCGAAAGAAATTTTGATGAAATGTATTTTCTTACTTAACACAAATTTTGGGTTGGGTTGTGTTAAAAAAAATTAGAAGCGAAACAATTTTTAGTAACATTTTGCAATCCAGTCTATCAAAAAAAAGCTTCAATAAAAGCAAGTGTTTTTTTATATGGCTATGGTATGTTTCTTCCGCACAAATAATGACAGTTTCTCAGCACTATCTTTCAGATTTTTTTATCATACCATATTTTTCGCGCTATTAATAATAATTATTTTGCCCGTGTGTAAAATTGATTTTTTATTTGTAAATATAATGTTAACAACTTTGTCATTAATTATTAATTATTATGTAAACTAAACCACATTTCATCAATATGACTGTTAAATGTCATCCTTGATATTTTCTTCACAACACGTGAATTATAACAAAAAATTGTCTCATATTCTTATCGTATCAAATAAAAAAACAAACAAACAACTGTTGACTTACTTTGTATTATTCGTCCACTTAGATCCGTTACTCATACTTAAGAAAGTAAAAACTTCTACCAAAAACTCCTTCTAATTCTTCGACGATAACTAACAAAAAATGCAAATGACCTTCGTTTATATACTAATTTCGTAGGGACGATAAGAGGGGCCGTTGCAACCCGACGGACGTCGATAAAAAGTTTCATAAAATCTGTTTGTCTCATCATAAAAATTAAAAAAAATATCGATGAAAAAACGCTGATTAGAACACAGTGTGTTGCGTAGCGCCGATAAAATTCGACAAATATTTGGTGCTAGGAACCAGTCTGCGTCAGCGTTCTTATCGCCTGCCCCCCTAACAAATGTACCTAATTAAGAAGTATGTCATCGACGGTCATTATCACGGAGTTCATTGAGTTAATGGTTCTGATAATATACAGACTTGTTTTAGAAAAGAAGAAAACTAAGGTGAAAATTAAAAACACAACGTAAAAGCAAAACAGGAACAAAACACAAAGGGAAGGAACATTTTTATAGCTAGAGTGAATGAAAAAAAGAAAGGGTGGAGAGTAGTTAAAAGAAAAAGATGTATTGACTGACGAAACAGGAACATCAATCGAGTTAAATTTTTTATAAACAGAATTTGCTCACTTTTGACCACTGGTCAAAATTCTACAGAGAGAGATAACGCTTATCTTTTTTCGATGAAACAAAACGCAACGGAGAAAACATCACGTGAATTCCACAAGCCGAGCGTTGATTTAAAAAAAAGCGCTGCGGAGAAAGGAATTTTTGATTTTGTTAAATGTAAGGCGTAACTTTGAGAACGAATTCCAATTGCAATTATTTCGTATGAAACAGTTGCTCGACGTAAACAATAAGGCCTCGTTTATGACAATTTTCAGAAATGAATTCGAAATGAATCAGTATCTGCGCTTCAGCTTTCGTATATACTGAAGGTGGAAAAAATTAAAATTAAAAAAGACCCTAGCATTCTATCTCGTATGAAACCCCTACCAGTTAAAAGCCTTCCAAAATAGTATGTACGTGACTTTTAGAACGAATTCTTGGGATGTCTTGACGCAATTATTTCGTTTGTCACAGTCGTTCGTCGTAAACAATAAAGACCCTCACCTCCGCCCTCTCGTTTGCGGCGAATTTTCGGCAATCATCAGGAAGTAACTCGCGCAGTGAATCGGGCTCGAGGGACCACGTCAAATCGAATAATCTCGTGTTTGGAATTTGCGATGTTTATTTCTGCGCCCGATAAAAAAGTTCAAACATGTTTTGCACGCAGGGGGGACGAAAGATGTTTGCCGAGATTGAAATTCGTTGAGTCATCCCGGAAGCGATCGCCGAATTTCGAAATTAATTTACTCGATCATTTTCTATTTTTGAAATATATTTTTTTATTAGTAATACATATTTAACATATTTAATTTGTTTATTTTAAAATACGAGAATCAAATCTAATTATAGACTATTCTAATCAAATATTATAATAATACGATTAAAATGTTGTTCCTTAAAAGAAAATCTGCGCGCATAGTAAAATTGATCTCCACAAGCACAGTATTTAACTTATCTCAAGAAGGTTCAAACAACTATAATATAGTGTATAGTATAGTCACTGCCTTCCAAACTGCCTTCCAAATATATTCGTCCGAATAGCAATAAAACTGTGTGAAATTGAATCTAATAGGAATACCTCTAAAATATTTTCTTCCTTACGACAACTACAACTTAAAACATCATAATTCCGGCTTATATCTGCCGATGCGTTTATTTTCTATCCGTACAATTAGGAACAATTTTCGTAAACCTAAAACTCCAGAAAAATTCACGGTCACTCGGTCAATGTCGCCCACATGCAATTCGATAAGGAAATATATTCTAAATATACACATACTCGCGTTGATTACTTAATTAATTAATTACTTACATATAAGTCAATTTTTACGTATTGTTAATACAATTTGTAACTGCTGCTCATAAAAAAACCAGCAATTTACATAAATAAAACGTTCGACCATCTATTTCATTAGATAGGTACCTAATCGACAATAATTACACCATGTGTTAGATATTCATTTTTAAGCAAAAATATAATGCGTTTAGAATTAAAGAATTATAAACGTTTGCCTGCAATGCGAGTTTTATCTACGTTCACCCAGACGGTTGTTGAGACGACGATGCTGAGATCCTCTTGAGTTTAGATAAACAAACAGTTTTCGGGCAGCAAAGGTTTTGCTTTGGAGATCGACACAGTCGAGTTTATGATACGTAATCAATAGGCGCATTAATAAGAGTTTGCGGTGTTAATTAATACGATAGAAAGGTGCGAAAAGTAATTAATTAAAGTTGGCCAACTTGTAACTTGCGCTTGCAACGCGTAACTCGCGTTAGTTGTATAGTACGCGTGTATTATATTCCTGGCATGCGTATACAGGGTGTGTTCGGAAAGTATTGTGCGCTACGCTGGTAGAAGCAGGAAGACGGTATCTAGAGATAAGTTATTAATTGTAGCTAATGCATGATATGCAGAGATTAGCTTAAAGTATTTCCTGCATGGTGTATGAATGAAGCGATTTCCCCGGGTGAGGCTCGGTTGTCGTGGCAGGTGCTGCATCACCTGACCGTTGGCCAGTAGGTCGACTGGGGTAACCACGGTGGCGTAGGGATTGTGACGTCACTTGCATGAGTAGTGGTTACTCCGTAAGGGAAATCGTACTAACAAGGTGGAAAGCGCTACCGAGAGTGAACGACGTACTGTTCACGGTCCCATGGTGACCCCTTAGGGACCCGATGCAGCGGATTGGGAGCCCTGAGGTTATTAAATTGTCACCACCCCTACGTGCCAGGTGGAGGGGACGTAACCTGATGAGATGCCACGTTGACGTTGATTTGTGCCACCTGGTGGAAGAGTGGATTGGTGGTAGAGAATCCACGGGTCGGACATGACAAAAACGTAGGGTAGAGTATGTTTGCATGTCATTGAGGCTATCTGTGTTGCATGTGGCGTGTGTTTCTGGAAATAACATTTCAGAGCAATAGTTTATGAAAGAGCAACAGATATGATAATAAAGGCCCAAGGTTGGACATCATGAGGAGCGATGATAGAGGCACTAGATTGAGTAGTGAATTGACCAAGAGGTTGTGCAGACCGTTGGGGCCAGGGGACTGGGGTCCCCGGTGAGTAAATAACTGTTGTCTCTTACAAATGATTGTAAACACATGTTATTGTTGTATGAACGCACCATGTCAATGGGAGGTGATGGTAGCGAACGGTGCCCGGTAGCCAAAGGAAATGGTGAGCGTTTTGATTACTTAAATTTATGTATACGCGTTACCACATTTTAATAGTACTGAAAAAAAAAATATGTTGGTAATTTCGGCCGGCCTTACACATGATATTCCATACTTGCTAAAAAAATTCGTTAAATGACTGAAAAAATAAATTAACGTTATTATTAATTAGTTTGCATTACAATACTGAGTGAACTACGTACTCAGAAAAATACAAAACAAATTCAAAATAATTTTATAACGAGAGAAACAGCATTTTGTAAATCAAATAAAGCAATGGGGAAGTTTACTGTTTCTTTTGTTGTTTTAGGAAAGAAAAGAAAGTTAAATACAATTAATTATCACTAATAAACAACTGAACAATTAAAAAATTGAATGAATTTTCCTTTACGTAGCTGTGCAACAACAGTAACTGCGCTCAGCTATGCGAAAAAATGACGTCAAGAGCGAGTTGTTTCTGGTTAAATCATGACATCTTAAGAAGCATATTTTCTTTTCAGTTATTTATCGATGAATTTTTTAAAAAAATTTCAGCAGTGAGATGCTTTTGATCTATATTTTATTGCTATTTAAAAAAAATATTCTATTTCGAAGATGAGGAAACTTCTCCATTGTTAGTTTCTAATAACGTAACAAAATGGCAATTAAATTAATGTTTTCTCACCCAAACCATGGTACTAGATACAGAAAGACGGACGGATTTTCGGAGTTTGATCACACATTGTACTTGGGCTACTCAACCGACGGAGTGATTACGCGTTACCCTCGTGGCAAGGACACGAAAAGACGTATTTACACTAAACAGAAACAAAACCGTGTACGCAGTAATTATTTTGCTAACCAGGGGCGGAGGTTGCCCATCGTTAGTCTGGTGTAAATCGGTTTCACAGAAACGACAATCACATGTACATCATGCAGTTTTATTGCTCCTTGCGTTAAGTGACTGGCGTATAGGACTAATACTAATTTCTCCTTCGGACTCTCGGAGACGTTTACGATCTGTTGGATCGTTATTGTTTAACTTATCAGCCACACCTTATTAATTAAAATTAAAATAGGAGTAGGCTAAAGAAATATAAACAAGATAGGCAGGCAAATTTTTGTAAATAGAATAAAAAATAGTTATGACAGTTAGTCTAATCTTATTTTCTCAATTATTAACGACTTAACACGATCATACGGCTGCATGATATCTATCGTGGAAAACAGTCTCCCTTTATATGCTTTTATAACGGAAATTCCGTTTAAGTAAAATTTTATATGTGGACTACTTGCCCTATGCTTCATCGTGATTTACCGAGACCGTCTGCTCACACGCTTTTGCATAATGGCCAGCTTTTTCGATGAGACACCTATACAGCTGAAATTCTGCGAGTGTAATTTGCAAAGCTCAGTTCATGACTCATGACGGCAAAGGCTTTTGATAAAACGAGTCACTATAACGTTTATTTATATAATTTTTAGGTGAGCATATTTTTCGCGATTACGTTGGCGACGTTGTATCGTATTTAACTTACGCAATGAACTTAATGATTTTTCGAAATTGCCGATTTCTTACAAAATCATAAATTAGGGGGTGAAGAGTATCGGCGTCCTTTTTTTCCAACAATACTTTTATAATGTGACCTCTATTGAATTAATTATTATCTAATTTATTATTAGATTAGAGTCCAAATACTTTCGAATCAACACAATGCGCATAAACATAAATTCGTCCCAGAAAAGTGCTTCGGAAGTGGCGTGTCTGGCTTCGTACGTGTTTGTACATTCTTTTGTATTACAATTTATTTACGACTTCACCCGTGCGTTCGACACCATTGACCGCAGTATACTGGAAACTAAGCTCCATGCTATTGGAATACGAGGCAACATCTTAAAATTCCTCCTATCCTTCTTAAGCAACCGAAAATTTCAAGTGGAAGTAAAAAGCACCAAATCAACTATACACATGATATGGATCTTGGAGTTGCACAGGGCTCAACCCTTGACCCACTACTGTTTCTGTTATTTGTAAATGACTTGCGTACGCACGTCTCCGATGGCACGTCCCCTAACATATTTTGTTGACGACACGGCGTTCATAGTATCGGGACACTCGCCTTCCGAAGTGGAAAATAAAGTTCACAACATCACTATGGACTTCCATAACTGGTGCAGGAAAAATAAAATAATACTAAATGCTAATAAGAGCGTCTATGTCCAATTCCATGGAACAAGTAAACCATATCTGGACCTTACACTCTCGGATACCGTTAAATTCCTGGGAACATGGCTGGACAGCAAGCTTGATTGGTCTACCCATGTTGATCAAGTGGTCAAAAAACTAAATAGTGCATACTACGCTCTTATGAAACTTAAACGGACCATGGATATAACCGCGCTGATGAATGTATACTATAGTATAGCCTACAGTCATATGTCACTGAATATTGTCTCATGGGGTAGCATCAGACATGGTGCAAGAGTCTTTCTTACCCAAAAAAAAACTTATTGGGCTTATCTTCAACATACATGGTAGGGATACATGCCGAACTACATTCATCAATAATAATATCTTGACATTTCATGCGATATACATATAAGTGTTGTCTTTATGGCTTCGAGAACATTAACAATTTTAAAAGAAACGGTGATCATCATTTGTACAATACACGCTGCAGAAAGGCACTAAGTGTACCACTTCATAACACCTCCGCTTATGAGAAGTCTCCAGTGTATGCCTGCCTGACTTTACAACAAACTCCCGGCCACCATCAAGGACTCATCTACTGTACCCACCTTCAAAAAGAACCTAAGGTCATTTCTTGTTTCAAAATGCATCTATAATGCCAATGAACTGCAATAAACCTAGATCAACAACACTCACACAATGTTAACTGTAACTGACATTACCTGTTTTTTTTTAAATGTACTCTGTACTTTTGTATACTCTGTTCGTGAACTTTGTTACTGTACAAATTGACTTATACCTAAATGTTAATTAATATGTTTTACATACAATTGACGGGGCTATTTCACAATGGTGAACAACTAAGCTGAATAAAGTATTTCTATTCTATTCTATTTACTAATACCACTACCACTGGCAGCGAAATTCGCGCAGGTCATTGTGTTGATTCGAGAGTATTTGGACTCTAGGTATGATTCATGATTACTGTTTTAATTTAATTCCTCAAATTAAATAATCAAGAAAATAAATTAATATTATTACGTGAGATTTATTTTATTTATTATTACTTAAATACTAATGTTTCATCATTATTTTCATCGATATTTTGCAAATTTTCTAATTTTTTATTATTTTATTTTTTTACTTTTTTTTTCTTTCGGAGCCTGTTCTTCGATGATGATTTTTGCAGTGTATCTCGTCGACCAATTTCTTTGTTGTAAAGTGTATTTTATGTGATAAATTTTAGACGTAGATGGGACTCGCGAGCCTTCACATTCAAAATTATCTAATGTCGTAATGTCAGTATGGGTGTGGGTGTATAATAAAAAAATGTCGTAGAATAAAAACATAAAACATAGTTTATTGCATCACTTTGTATAATTAATTTTCACAAACTAATTATTATTCCGCAAGAAGAAGTTCGGGTTTTAGCAAATTATTTATAATTTAGGTCAGGTTTTTCACAAAACCTTCCCAACGTTTACTCACTGGTCTATACAACGCTCCGGCAATGGTTCCATTGCATCCGTCGGAAATAGCGTGTCGAGTCGTAGGCTCACGCGATCACTAACACAGCGCCCTTATTTGTTTATATTCTCCGAACTTCTTACTATAACCTACAATTTCCTTTACACATAATTATTTTAATTATCCTAATATTTACAATTCTAACTTAATTCCTACGCATTTACATCTTAAAAAATCTAAATAATTTATTTATAATAAATAGTTAATTCTAATTTGATTATTTCTAATAATATTTACATAAAATTAAGAGATTTGGAAAAACAACTTGGATTAAATTATTTCTTAAACAAATCTGCTAAAATATATTTAATACACTATCCTATAATAATTTTTTTTATTTTCAGAATTATCTCACGTACTGTTCATAAACACCGCAGTAGGTATGTCATATCTTCGCCTCTTTTGTCCTGTATTAATAGTGGTTACAGTAAGTGAAACTTACTCACTGTACATTAATAAAATTACAATTAATATAAACTAAATTAAAGTTAAAAATTATTATTTGGTATATTTTAATTTTTTTAAGGATCGTTTTCTTTGATCTTTCTGACATACTCCGACTTTTCATTATTGAAATTAATATGAGTAAAAAAAGTAAATAAAAACGTTTTTGTGATTATTGTTGGCGTTTAAGGCGAATTTCAGCGCGGATTAACATTTCCAAAGGGCAAATAAATAATAATACAAGTGAGTACCAAACGCAAAATGTGTGTGCAAAACATAATAAATATTGTAATAATTTTTACGAACAGTTCGAAAATCCCAATAACTTTTGACGTTTCGCTATCGCTTGACTCTTCCTTCGGGATTAAAAAATAAATAAGCACATTCTTAATGAATATTGAAAAGATAAAGGTGATAAGATCATTTTTTGTAACAGTTTTTTTATTTTTAAAGAATTTTAATACATAAAAATTTTTTGTACAGTACAGTTTAATTTTGATGCTTTAATACTTTTGGAAGGCAGTGTACTTGTTTGCATTTGCGCTTCGCATATGTATATCACATCCAACATTGCGTTGCTTTAAACTTACGAAAGCAAATGACCTGAATGCTCCTGCAGTTCAAAATCTGAAACTTGCCAGGTCATGCGAATAGTAAACGTGCATCAATGAGAGAAATCTATATTATTAATAGACGACGAAATCAAAGCGCCGTCTGAAATCAAATAGTAAAACTGGTCCAGCCAAGACAGGCACAGGATAACTGCTTCGTCGTGTATTTACGCACCCATCTACGTAATAATTTTAAACGAAAGATTCTTAAAGAATTTGATGAGAAAATTATGTTTATTTGCTTTATTTTCTCCTACACTTTGATAAATAAATAACAAATTGCAATTTCCTTGTTTAATTGTATAACAATGTCTGTAGCGTAAGAGTACAAGCAATAAATGTTTCTGTTCTTTGGATTTTTTTTTAAATTTTGAAGTAGAGATCCTTATTGAAGCAAGATAATAGTTTTAACTATCATCCAATAGATAGGACTTCACAACGTTTATCGTTCAGTACACACGCAACCAACTATAAACACGCTAAAAATTATTAAAATTCGATAAAAACCATATCAGACAAACAATAATTATTATTTTTCTTAGTGAACACAATACCTATTGGGTGATAGTTAAAGTTACGTATTATTATTTTTACTTGGAGTCCTACTTCGAAAGAAAGAAAACTTTGTTCATCGCTTCTTTTTTTAATAAAGAGACAATTAAGTTTGGGTTAGATTCACAAATGGCAGTGGTCACAGAAAAGTGACGTCAAAGTTAGCAATTTGTGAGATATTCGGAGTAGTGTTTATAATAATTAATAATAATATTATATTATTATATAATTAATAAGCATTAATAGTTCCTTGCGACTAACTAATACCGTTACTGTTTAAAGAAACAGCACACATCGCCGATGTCTGCGCCATCCATAAACAAACAGTCAAACTTTACGGTGTACAATAACGAGCGTCTAGCTGCAGATTCACCTACAGCCAATCAGAACAAGGATAGCTCAAATTACCAATCACATTGTAATATACTGTGGCCAATTAGAATAGGACAAAGTAATTCAAATTTTCGAATTCAAACTTACGAATACAGTTCCAATAGTGGTGTGGTTCACATTAAAAGACGCTAATTAAACTGGTGAAGCAAATAACGTTTAAAACTTAGAGAATCTTTAAAAAAAATATGGTAACTGGTACTGGTAGCCGTCATCAGGCCGTCATGGTGCTCATAACCTCGCTTTAAATTTGGAAGTTAATAATTTGACACGTAAGTCAGACTGCAATATTTTTAAGTTTAAACTCATTCTGCAACATTACGATTAAAACGTGTAAATTTTTAGTGTGCACAAGATCAGCTGTTATGTCATGAATATGGATTTTGCACCGACACAGCAAATCGTGTTAGATATTTTACAACATGCTTCCAGTTAGAACTCGGAGATCCTTAAACCAACAGAAACTCAACCTGGCTTTTATACCATACTCTATGTTTCTTTTGTATTAATATTATTATTTTTACTTACAGAATTAAAAATATGATATCCAATGCCAATCGTAATATTCATTTGAACATCGAATCAGGGTGGATACTGTTATATTTCAAGAATGGCATCAAATGGCGTTAAAATACAATACATACGATAAGTAAGAAAATTGCATCACACTTTGAACTCTAATGAGACGTGTTTTATTTCAGTGCAACATCTGATCAGAAGAAATAGAGTTTAAAGGGGATCCATTTCTAATTTCAGTGAAACTTTCAACTAAATAGCTACATAAGTAGCAGTTTTAAATCGCTTGGAATTGATTTTATTAAAACCATAAGGGCTGGTACTGGTCACTGGTTAACTTTAATCTTTTGTAATACGAATTCTTCTAACGGACATTGAAAATGCACACTTTTTTCTGGAATATAATTTTAATTCTCATTTAACATGCTATGAATATAATCTACTTCTTTTGGGGAAGGTTTTCCTAGACGAATCACGGCATTTCTTTTTTTCTTTGTTGATTGAAATCTAAAATAAATTAAAATTTATTTTGTAAAAACGAAGCAATTTAAAATGTTTTCATGTAGGTAGGTACGGTTTTTTTTGCACCCCACCCACAGGTTTACTTTAGCAGCTTGAGAAACTCTAAAAAATAATACATATAAGTCCCTAGAACTTTTGTATTTACAGTTTTTCTCTAGGTGTTGAAATGACTAGGTGGGGTGCAAATATAAAAAAAAACCTATACAGTGCTTGGCATTAAAAACGAAACACAAAACCGCAATCTCGTTCGAAAATAATTAATGTTATTGATAAAGAGTAAATATGATCATACTATCAAGGCAGAATTTATTGGAATTCCTCAACGGAAGTGAGGCTCCGAGAGCTAGTTAGGCTTTGGGTTGGTAGAATGTTTTATTTTTAGTGCCGAGCACTGTACCTATGGTAAGTTCCATATAAATTTGCTGGTAATCGATTAAGTCCTGGGTATATATTATAAATACATAGAAGTTGGAAAGAATAATCTAATGATCAGACGATGAAAGCTGATGTTCGGTGTTTGTAAATTGAATTTTCCAGTAAATTTATATTGAACATATTTATAATTTATATAAATTACCTAGGTTGAACATCAATTTTCTTGTTTACTGGAATATTATTTTTTTGTTTGTCTTGCATGAATGCTGGACCCGGTTCACTGTCAACCATTTTCTTCATTAATTTTAAATAATTGTTTATCTTAGATAATAAGTCGTAATTTTTACTAGTCTTACAATATTCTGAGACCTCAGTAATGTTATTATTAATTTCTGTGTGTAATGTTTGTAAATTATTATTTCTTTTTAAAGTTTTTAAATGCATTTGAATTTCCTCTTTGTCTTCATTATTGTGAACTTCGTTACTGGTGGATATATCATTTTTGTTAATAATACATACTTTATATATGTATTTACATACAACAGCATGTATTAAATAATCTGTGCATGTGCAAGAATATACGTGCACGCAACATTCACACATAACACATTTCAATTTACATTCATGGCTGCTACTCAAATTAATTTTTTTCACAGTATAATTACTTTCATCAGAATAAACAGTCCAACTAGTAACTTCTTGTACAACACTTTCTTGTTCTGCAGCATCATCAGATGTGATATACATACTGTCGCAGGTAGTGGCAGTCAGATGTCGTTTGTTGATCATGGAAATTTTATTGGAAACTTTACCTTTATTTAGTTTAATAATTCTGTTAAACTGTTTATTTTTAATAAATTTTAATAGTGCAAAAATGGTTTTATCTAGTCTCCTACATGCTGTACCTACCAATTAAATACATATAATTAGTGAAGTTAATATATTCATTCTTTTAAAAATAAATTACCTTTTAAATAAATTTATTTTAGCACCTTGTGCATAGATTCAAGGTACATATTTGTATTTATAGAAGAACCTAATCTATAACAAGCAGCCCATGATGAACAACGATTCAAATAATGTTTCTCAAAGTAATTTTTAAATTCAGTCAAATCTTCATCTTGAGCAAGTAAATTAAGGAAGGATTCTATATATTTGTTAAAATCATTTAAATTTATTTCCTGTCGTACAACACACAGCATTTTGTAGACCTAAAATTAAATTTTGTATTTTAGAAAGAATACAATGACTTAAGAACAAGAATTACGTACATATTCTTGTTTAGCTTTGTTTTTTATTATATTGATTTTGTTCCTCCAAGCTCTATCTACATGCCACACACACAAAAGTTTTTTTGTTTGTGTGGTGTTCATAACAGAGCTCCACGCTGTGAAATATTGATCAGCATTATCACTCATAAAAACTGATGCATTTATATCTCCTACTTTTTCTTTGATGCATATAATAAAGTATTTTATTACAGTATAGTCCTCTCGATTTGCAAATAAAAATGCTACCGGAAATCCCTCACCGAGGTCATCGACTATTAAAATTGAAATTAAATAAAAATCATAAGGATTCGTGCCATGTGTTGCATCCATGCAAACAATTCCATTATTGCCAAACTTCTTAAATAATTGCATTTGACATTCTGTCATAATACCTAATAAGAAATCTTTTTTTTTTTAAGAAAATTTTCATTTGAGGAAAATCCTTGCTTCTTATATAGTAAAATACTGTTTTCTGTTGTCTGAGACAATTCTTTCACCCTCAGGTCTACACTGATGGCATCGTTTTTATCTTTAATAATTTTTTCATTAACGTTATATGTGAGTGAAATATTGTGAATGTCTTTCTTGGTTGTTAAATGTATCCTTTTAAAGTTCTCGTCTACACTCTCTCTAATTTGATCTAATATTTCCGATGCTGGTATTCCTAAAAAATATAGGAGTAGGAGTTAATTGTAGGTGACTATTGATTATTTCACATTGCAAACGTAAAATAATCGATTCTGGTTTTTTTTTAAATTTACCTTGCAATAATTTTGCAGTAATCGTTTCTTTTTCGCTAGTGGAAAGTGGTATGTGTACCATATTAATGTCATGACCGTAATGATTTTTAAAATATTTAACATTAATGCTGTCAGAAGATTCTTTTAATACTATTCTGGACGTACAAATTAAATCTGTTTTGCAGGATCCTTGGGACTTTAGCATACGTTTGCGTTGTTCTGTTGAAATAATTCTTTTTTTCCGCTTCTGTTGCAATAATAAGTTATTTTGCTCTTTCCTTTTAATTTCGAGGAACCGTTATGTTATACCCATTTGCATGAGTACTGTGTTTCTGTGTTTTGTTTCCATGTCATAAATTCTGTAAAGCGTTTGTAAAATTCAAAAAGTACTGTAAGTATACCGAATGAGCATTTTCAATCCGAAACATAGGATGTTAGCATGATTACCCTTGATAATGCCATATTTGATTAAAATTATATTAAAAACAACAAAAAATAAATTCAAATATTAATTTAAATTTAAATATTTAATTAATTTAATTTTAAAGTTTTTTACATCTTAGGAACAATAGACAAATCAATACATGAAATTTAATTAATTATTTATTGAAATCTTCAAATTTAAAAATATTTGAAATTTTTTTGTGATGTCTTTAATGTGATTTTAATTAAAAATATCATTATTAAGGGAACTCGTACTAATGTCCCATTATCCCATTATTTTAAAAAATAAAAACCCGTCAGGTTTCTCAACTGTTTTGAATGTTTTTGGGGTCGCTGAATACGAATCTGCAAAGAGTTTTCTCGGGTCACTTCAGGTTCTCATTGTAGACATCAATAAAGAAGTCAATGAAGCAGTATACAGAAGACAAAAAAAAAGAACAACCTGTCGGGTTTCTCAACTGTTTTTTATGTTTTTGGAATCGCTGAATACGAATCTGCAAACAGTTTTTTTTGGTACACCTTAGGTTCTCGCTCTAGAAGACAAAGAACTCGTTTGTCTTCAGTATACTGCTTCTTCGACTTCTTTATTGGTGTCTAGAGCGAGAACCTGAGGTGACCCGAAAAAACTGTTTATAGATTCGTATTCACCGATCCCAAAAATGTTAAAAATAGTTGAGAAACCCGATAGGTTTTTCTTTCTTTTTATCTTTAGTACACTGCTTCATTGACTTCTTTACTGGTGCCTAGAACGAGAACCTGAGGTGATCCGAAAAAACTGTTTGCAGATTCGTATTCAGCGACCCCAAAAACATTAAAAACAGTCGAGAAACCTGACGGGTTTTTTTTTACTGTTGGTTATGTATGTACATACCATCAATACTGCCAAAATGTAATTCTTCAACGTCTTGTTTAATATTATGATCCACATCTAAATGGCGTTCTAAATTTTCACGTGTATAAAATGTAAAATCACAATTAGTTTCTAAACATTTATATTGCTGACAACATTTTCCACAATGTTATGTTTTTTTTTTTAATGTTTTTTAAAATTAGTTATACTTGACTTATATATTGAGCCACAAACTTGACAAACAAAAGTATTTTCATTCATTGCTGTATTTTTTACGCAGCTTTAAGTTAACCGTTCTTTTGGTTCACCAAGTCAATTAGTGCCGTTTAATGTGCGTCATACCACTGTTATTGAAACTGTATTTCTAAGTTTGAATTCGAAAATTTGAATTACTTTGCCTTATTCTAATTGGCCAGAGCGTGCTATACGCTACTGATTGGTAATTTGAGCTATCCTTGTTCTGATTGGCTGTAGGTGGATCTGCAGCTAGACGCTCGTTGTACAATAGAGGGTGCATTCGGCATAGCGATCGGAGTACACGATTTACTCTTTTCTGTTTTTTTATTCGTTCGGAGCACACTCGCTTATGTTTCAAATTTATTCAGAGCACTACACGGAGCGTACTTTATGTGCTCCTACTTCGATGTGCGAGCAGAGAGAGTAAGATAGATAGTAAGATAGAGAGTAAAATAAATGTTTTGATTTAAATAAAGCAAAAAATGTCGAAGTTGGTATAATATTTTATTATGTAATATGTGATTTTATAAGTGAAAATGTTTTAAATTGTTTTTGCGTCGTGTCAGGTATGAACCTTTGTAAGCAATATTTTTTATTTCTTTTTTCCTTCTTCATCGTTACTATCTCACATATGCCATATTTCTAGCGCAATAAATCCAGGAACAACTTTTGCGCTCATTTCATCGTACATTTGCAATATTAAAAAATAGAAAAACCGTTAAAACATGACAAATGCTCCAGTTATGCTCCAATTCATTCCAATAACCCTAAACACTCTCATTGATTTAGTCACGTGACTAGAGTTACTCTGCTCCAATCTGAGATTCTTATGCCGAATACACCCAGAGTTGCCACTCGTCCTCTTTTTCAGACAACAGTTCTCTTTTTGGGGAGGAGCGGTTGATGCGAAAAGTGCAGAACAAACGAGCATACGTATTGCATCAACGACATCAAGAGTTAAATATACTTTTTTTTTTTGAAAGAAGAAGTGAGAAACGTCTGTTTCAAATATGTGGTGCCATCTATGACAGATAGCGGGGTGAAATCCTAACAGTTTACTACTTCTCCTATTAACATGAAGTTTCCTTTTAAATAACAGAGGGCTCTCGCTTCTCTTCTTTTCTCAAATTAATGTTGCACCTAAATTAGCTTAATTTACACATCAAACCGCGCATATAATAAGAACAACGGCTTTATTTCTCAAAATAAATTTAATTTATGAATATGAACAAGAACGAATTGCCTTTTTCTTTGAGAATCTCAGCCTGTTAACGGAGTTTGTAGCTTCTTGGGAGAAAATCTTTGCTCCAATAATATTTTACTACAAAACAAGACGTCTCTCGCTTGAACCGCGTAAGTCAATATTTTCCGGTCGACTCCAGCAGCCCCGAATCTCCGAAACACAAAGTTAATATTTGTCTTCCCCTTCGTCCTCCTCATCTAATCATTAAGCGGTTTACTTAATTCAATTTGTTTTGTTCTCGTTTCGTTGCAAATGGCAATTATCCTTTCTTTCCATTTTCCATCATGTTCGGTCTTCTCCGGTCATGAAGAAAGCGTGTGCGGAAGCCCTACGAGGATAAAACTCCCCACGCGAAAAATCGTCGCTAATCCCGTTACATGTGCAGGTGACGTCAGCCGACTGGAAATCGTAGACGTAGTGGTGACGTAAACTTAATCGATTACGCATCACGAATAATCTGCAACGTTAATTGCGGTTACGTTAGTTGAAACCGACAATTAATTAGAAGATATGACGCATCTCCAATGCAGGAGACAGATTAATTGTTTACGGTTAATTTCTTACCTTCACTTTTATCACTTTTTTTTAAGACTGAAACCTATCTGTTTGCCCCCCCCCCCCCCCTGACATTGAAACTAGGGGCATAATCTAACCTAAGCCACTGAAAAAAGCTCCTCTCTCTGCAATTGTTTTTACCCAAATTTGGTGCCATGGCGCCATGCATTGGGCCCATGCCCAAACTACTTCCAATGCTTACGTCCCTGATAGGAATTTTTCTATTTTAGAGCGACATGTTTTTAATATTCTCGTGAAAACTTGTGCGCTTGAGTTTAACAACAAAATTATATACATACGAGGTAGTGTCGAAAAGTTACGCGACTATGCTTATTATGATGTACTTTGATTTCCCCCATTGCCTTTCAAGCAGTCACTCTGTGTTTGTAGACAACTGTTCCTCCAGCGACTCTCTCATAATTGGAAGCACAAAGCAAAGTTTGCTGGTGTTTCTTCTATGGAGTCAAACCGGCCTCTTTTCGGCCGAAATTTGATTTTCGCAAACAGAAGAGTCTTTTATTTTCCATCGGTTATCTCAGACAACAAGGATGGTCTGTCTTCATCTTTAAAAATGGTTTTGTGCACCTTTGTGGAGTCGAGCGTGGACGAGCATGATCTTGGACAGATTTTTGGATCTTGGAAAACTTAAATCATGTTTTTGGTCGAGTTCCAAACGCATTTTTAACATTTTGCTCCAGTTTAGTTGAGCTTGAAGCAAAATTTGCTCCTAAAACAGGATGCACAGAAAACTCCAAAGATGGAAACAAAGACAGGTAGCAATCGATCAACAGACTCCAGGCTACTTCAATTACCTCGTATGATCAGAGTCTCAACGAAATACTTCATCTTCAGCCATTTTTGGAAATATCTAGTTTTCAACATTTCTTATATCCAAGTGTTTCTTGATCAGCACAGCAAGAAAGGCACCTCTTTTGGATATTGCTACGTGGAAGTCATCTTTGAAAATCTTCAGTTTCCAACATCGAAAAATTTCTTAGTTTGGTAAGACGATGGCGAGGAAGAACTGAAAACAGTTACTTTGTACCAATACCAAAAATATTTGGATTTTCACGTTTTGCTTAAGGTAGTTGTTAGCCGAGTTGGTTGAATCCACTGCCAAGGGGCTTGACGCTTAGCCAGACAATATTAGGTGTGAGTTCGAATCCCCTCCTGGTGCATATGGGTTCTATGTGAGAGATAGAGTATTTAAGTGTTGGATTGTTTCGGATTCACACCGGCTCCTTCGAACTAGGTTTTCTGCGTTTCTCCGGTTTGTAAGGTGAATGTCGAAGGAGAAATAAACATCTAAGTCGGTCGCAGCCACCCCTCCCCGACAAGCTGTGAGCATGGGGTAAAATTGGATGGAAAAAAATCATCTTTGAAAATCTTTAGTTTTGAACAGTTCTTACATCCAAGAGTTTTTTTAATTTTGTTGGGCGATGACGAGGAAGACACCTAAAGCAATTCTCTTTTGAATATCACCATGTAGAAGTACAACGAAAATTTCGATTCAAATACGGTGTATTTTTTTAAAAAATGCCATAAAGGTTGGCCATGAAAGTTAAAACTCATGTCATAGCTTGGCATGTAACACATGCCAAAACTGAGAATTTAAGGTAAATGAATGGAGCTAAGACATGAATTTTATTTTCCACAGCCATCCCTTATGGCATTTTTAAAAAAACACATAGTATATTTTGCTTCATCTTCAATCATCTTTGAAAATATTGCCATACACGCGACTCAGATGCTACCTGTTGGTGACTATTAGTAAGTAAGGGGGAGGGGTGTCAGGTAGCCTAAGGAGGGCAACAGAGACAGTAGATAGCAGATGGTGCTACCTAGTACACGTCCAAAACGAGTTAGAGTAAATAAAGTGGGTGCTTAAGAGGAAGCTGGTGTTTATTTTAATTTATTTATACGACCCCCAAAATACGAATTTAATTACTTCAAAATAAGACAAAGGTCTTAGAGGTCTCTCCAGCAGTGTTGGCTGAAGACTTTGAGTATCTGACCAAGAACATCACCTTCAGTCTCAACGACCAACGCGAAGCAGCAGCAACACCACCAGCAGCAGCAACCCTGAGGAAGTTCTTCTGCAATGGAGAACGAAACGTCGGCAGTAGAAGCTGTCAACGTGACGCGAATTCAACCGGAAGCCAATTCAAACAAGAACATCACCGGAGGATTCTTCCACAGAAAATTGACCTACACAATAGAAACAAACTGTTCTCTACTCAATCCTCTCTAAATTCGTCTTCCCATTTGCCTAATTTGATTGGTTATACTAAGGATTTTGCCAACACGTTCCAAACACCTAACTAAGAACGAAAAGTTTTAATCGCAACATCCTGCGTTCGCTTCTTGACCTAACATTGCAGGATATCGCGATTAAAACTTCATTACTATCACATCGCTATAGCGAATTCCCGAGCTACGCTTCTGCTGACGAGGCCCCAAATAGGGCCGAAACGGCTGTAGAGAGGATGCTCGAGGAATCCACAGATTTGCAACTAAATTTTTAATTCTGGAACGTTTTTCAATTATTGTTTATTTTGATTGTTCTTTCTCCTTCATCCTTCAAATCTAACACTGCTACGTATCAGGTTGCAAATTTGTGGAACCAGCAAATTAAGTTACGTTCCCAACTGCCGGCTGTCTCAGTGGGATAGGTTGGGATCATACCCAAAGAAGGACAGAACTTAAAGATAAGTAAAAGTTACCAGTATTGCACACTTTTGTCTTTATTTGTGTCAGAATTTTATAATCTTACAAGCAACACAGAATCAACGCAAGTCTAATTAAATGTGCCAAAGATAACACCAAGTTAAGTAAAAATGAACCCAAGAAGCACGGATCTGCTTTTCATTCACAGACAAAAGAAAAATAAGTACCAAATCTAAAATAAATTAGCTCTACAGTGTCAACATTTCTCCGTTTAATTCGACACCAAAAGTATAATTAAAAGTAATACAATGAGAGCAACAATAATTGACACGTGTGAAGTTGCAGTTGTTCCAACCTTATATCGAAAATGTGTTCCACTTATCAATATTGTATCAATATTTACTTCCATGCATGTCAAACGCTGTCAAACGTAAGTGTCATTGACCTTTCAGTAGCGCACATACGTACGGTCGCGGACAAAAAATTTCGGATGTTAGTGTCACTCATCTGACGTATACTATAGGAATTTCTTAACTTTTACGTCAATGGAATGACACTGACATCCGAAATTTTCTGTCCGCGACTGTACATACAAGTTCTCCCTGGTTTTAGTCATTTTGTGTTTTCTTTTGTAATAACAAAGTCTTTCTTAAGGCTCTGCTAACTAATCTGGTACGTAAAACTGTTATAAACAAAGTAGAAAAAAATCTTATATGTGCTTTATTTTTAGTTTAAAATGTTTACTGAAGAACATAATAAGTTTATCTTAGAAGTGTATTTTCGGTCTAGTGAAAGGGATCAGGATGGTAATTGGCAGTATTCATTCATGTCTTGCTTTCATCAGTTTCAAGAAGCTTATCATGATGAAGATATTACACAAGATACGTTCCGTCAACATGCTCACCGTATTGTAGATCGGTTCCGTGAGACAGGCAGTGTATGTAAAGGAAAATCCTCTGGTAGACCTAAAGTACTAACAGAAGAAGTTGTAGAAGACATCAGGCAAAGAATGTTAGCCAGTCCTAAAAAACCCATACGAAAACTGTCCCTTCAAACAGGTATTTCAAATTTTTGAGTTTTGTTGTCATGCATACTCTAATGCATTATTTCAGGTGTATCTTATGGCTCTTGTCGCACTGCTTTAAAGAAAGAATTACATATGAAGCCATATAAAGTAAGCGTTGTACAAGAACTTTTGCCTCCAGATTTTCAGAAGAGAGTGAATTATTGCAACTGGTTCAACAGACATTTAAATGATGACAATATTCTTGATTTAACGTTCTTTAGTGACGAGGCATGGTTCCATTTGGATGGTTACATTAATTCTCAGAATTATCGTGTATGGACAACAGAAAATCCACATGAACTTCACGAAAGAGGTCTGCATCCTGTTAAAGTTGGTGTGTGGGTTGCAATGTCACGAAGAAGAATTATTGGTCCCATCTTCTTTTACAATAATATAAATACCCAAAATTATCAGCAGCAACTATTACGCCCTTTTATTGAACAATTGCATGATGATGAATTACAGTACGGCTACTTCCAACAGGATAGTGCAACAGCCCATACAGCAGGTGCTACGTTGGAATATTTACGTGAATTTTTTGATAATCGCATAATTAGCAGACATCTTTGGCCACCAAGATCACCAGACTTAACACCATTAGACTATTTCATGTTTGGTTATTTAAAAAACAGAATATTTAGAAATCGTATACATACTGTAGAAGAACTGGAGCAAGCTTTGAATAATGAAATAAATTCAATAACACCACAAATTCTTCAAAATGTTTTTAACAATATGAAAACTAGGATTAATTTGTGCTTAGAGTTTAATGGGGAAAATTTTTTAAAATTTTTTGTAATAATATTAATAAATGTGTTTCTGAGTAAGTGCATTTCAAGTATGTGGTTTATTTTTAGTGTTGTTTAAATAGTGTTTCTACTAAATATTTTTGCATGGGTAAATTGTGCTGCTCTTTATGTCTACAAATTAATGTGCAATATTTTCAACTTTATATTGATTTACGTATGTGTTTTTTATTACTTGATGATTTTATTATGTTGTAATTCCTTAAACAGTGTGTTTAATACATAGTTTTTTTGAGTGTATTATTTTAAGAAATAGAATTGAAAGCACGAAAGAAAGCATGTACAGAATATTTTATGAAATAAATTTGGAACTTTGATTTAATTTAAATGCAATAAGGAATCCATAGACATTTTCAATTAATAACAATATTAATTTTAATTTAATTCCACTTTATTCATTGAATTTGGTCGTTTTGACAAATCACAAGTCAAAAGATGACGTAAAAATTTTTAAGAACGCCACTGAATGTAGTTATGGTTAATGTAAATACATAGTATGCGGCAAATACCCTATTGGTATGGAACGGCACACGTCAGCCATTTTTGCTCTCCCTGTATTAAAAAATAGAATAAAAAGTGTTCGACCTTCCGTCGTGAAAGGTGCAAGTGCATCAGCTGCACCGACGTCTTTCGAGTATCGAACGTCCGGGAGGTAAAGTCTAATACGTTTCCCGCGATTCCTGAGAACTAGCTCCCTCTTCCGGCAATTTTGCCAAGCAACGGGTTTATCGGTCGCTAAATCGACTGACCGAAGATGGACGCAACGAAAACCAACGAAATGTTCTAGCACAACTCACGGATAACATAGCTAGATAATCCCAAATCAATGCACCAAGACACTATGGCAAAAATCCCGGAGCGAACTGCCGTTTTAAAGCCTTCGGTAACATTCGGTAAAACGTCCAAAACAAAAAGCCTAGATAAATGATCGAAAAACACGTGTTACGACCTAAAATGCGCACAAAATTGCGCAAATCCTACCTGATTGTGTGCAGAAATCAGGCTTCGAAAGGCCTGGAAAAAAGCTTCTTGTTGCTTATAACGCACTTATCAAAATTCGGAGTAAAATCTTCCAAACTTCACTTTAAACAAAACTTCTCAACATGACGGAAGAGCCCAAAAACACGAGACGTACGCTAAGCGAGGAGTAACAAGACTGAGCAAAAATATCGCGGTCGTTCACGAGTGGAGGCTGATGGACAGCAGAATTACGTAGGAAAGTGAGTGAAATGGAACAACACAGTAAGGCGTAGGTCATTGCATTCGTCTTGTTGTGCAATATTTTGCTATCTTGTGAAATTAAATAAAACCAGCAACGTATCATTAATAATAATTATAATGAATTTTGAAACCGTAACAATACCTTTGGTTTCCTTATACGTTAAATGTATTTCGTAGCAACAGTGATATCGACTGGGAAAAAAATTTCCATTACACCCTCCTACACAAGGAGCTAACAATAATAAAAATAACAAAAGTGAAGAGTGATCCACTTCAGAAGGTAATAGAGGCATATTTCAAAGCAGTTTTCTGAACCGACCTTCAAAGTATTACTCTCGATACTATTAATACCATCAAAATGAGATCCTTTCAATTTTTCTTTTACTTTAGAAGCAGAAAAATTACACCGTGCTCCTCACTCTTCATAAGCTAAATTTCAAATAACAACATCCATAATGACGGGTACTGAATGAAAAGCTAAAAATGGGGGCCCAAAATCCTAGAACGGGAGAGGATCTTCGAATTTCCTTGCAGACTGTGACAAGTCATGACGGCCAAATATTCGGGTCTTTTAATTGAATTTTCAGGCAAACTCTTCAGTACTCCAATAGAAGTTAGCAAAATTGTTATTAGACTAGTTACGCCTTCAGCAACATCTCGCCAAAGTCCACTTCAATTTTTGACGCATCAATAAACAGAGGGACAGGCACCACTCAGAAAGAGACTCTAAATTATTAAACTAAAATCGAAATCGCCTTTAGTCGCATCTACAAAGAAAATTCAATCTTATATGTATAAGGGGTCCAAGCGACAAACTTTAGCCAAACTTTCCTTAAGATAAGGGCCATTTAGATACGCTAAAATAAATAAAAACCCACGCAAGATAGCGTAGCCAGTCCAAAAACACCTCTTAATCCCTTAAGAGTAGGCAATTTAAGTGACTTCAGTGACCTAAATGAACGGAACTGAAAGAGAGTTCCACGAGGGGACAGCACCTCTCGGAAAGAATTGTTTAATAGGAGAACATTTTAATATAAACAATGAAGTTTCGCGTCAAGATAAAAACTGAAAGTTAACGAATGTTCACCTGGTAATTTTCGCGAATGGTTGCGTTTTCCTTTTTACATCAAAATTGTTGTTGCTTCACTCCTGCTAAGGATTAAGAAGACTTTTGGCTTTTAACTTTAAGGTTAAATTGCTAGCCTAAAACTAGATATTGCTTTTACATTTTAAAACGAACGAAACGAAAATTTATTTACCGAAAATATCGCCTAAATTACAACCAATTTTGTCGGAGCCAGAAGAAAGCAACATTCTAAAAGTGAAACCGCATTAGAAACTCCTCATCACTTAGTTAACATAAATTAACCTCGCCAGGAGAAGTCTTTGGCGAAGAAGCGATCTTCGCGTCCATCCGCATCTGCGTCCACGAGCGATTTATTGAGGCCAACGTGTTATGCAAACAAAGTCATTGTCATTACCATTAGCAAACGCCGACCCAGATATCGTTTTAGAAACACTCGACAGACGTGTACTACTTTCGATTTTCGTGTTATTACAAAATCTACCTGGGCCTTTGATTCTGTTCAAAATGGGCGATGATTAATCGATTAGAAAAAGAACTGGGATGATAAGGCCTTATCGCAGAACCAACTCAATATCATCAACACCAGAACAGACGAGCAGACGGGCCCAGTTCACATTGCACTCGTGTTTTCTTTGAAACGTCGATAAATGAGATAAGTAAATTAGGCCAATCTGAAGTGGGTGTTCGAAATATCACTTTGATTTAATTACCCCTGACAGTACACATGATTTACCTTTGCTGGGCGTACCGCACGTAACTCTTTATGAAATGAAATATTTTATGGACGTGAAGTTTCGTGTCGGTCAGCATGATGCACGCGTGGGTCATTCGGCACCTCATCAATGACCTTAGTGACGGATATAATGGGAATAAACCCATCGTGTATGGTGAGTTGCAAAATCTTGCTAACTTCTTCTCTTAAATAAATAAATAAATAATCAAAGGGTGTAAACTTTGGACAATTTGAAATCAAATGCATCTTTGGTCCGATAGGTAAACGCTCTTAGATATTTGACGAGTTGTTTCATTAGGTAATTGCGTGATGGTGAATGGAACTGTTCGATTAAACGCGAGTTCTTTCTTTGTGTAGGTTTCTAATTATAAGAAAACGTTTTGCACAACGAATTTTTGGAAAATATTTACAGAACATCCAACAGATATCTCTCGTCGGTTATTCCTTTAAGCGCTCATTCACCTTGCTGATTGACATTTACATAAAAACTGTAATACAAAGGATAACGGTCCATTGCGACAAGAAACGAAACAGGATTTACATTTTTATAAATTGGTTATATTTAGTTACGAACGTAATTACCTACATACATACATCCGGCAGATGTAGTAACTACATACTACATATCAAGATCCGAGTGATAAAGTATCGTTTAAGTTTATGGTCAAATTCTAATAATAAATAAAGTAGACAAATCTGGAAGAGAAAGTGTCGTGCCTAATCTCCGTATAATAATAACTTCTTAGAAGTGATTGCTAAGACGTGTGCTATTCTTGTGATAATAATTCGCGGTCGACCTTGAAGTAGGCGCGGGAATCGCGGAAACCGGTGATGTATCGAAACAAGAGTCAAGGCAGGTCGTTTTTCTTTGTCTAGGTTTTCTCGAGCGAGAGTGACAAATTTGAAAGAAGAAAAAAGTCCAAGGACGCCTTCGACGAATCGCACAGGCTCTTGGTTTGATCGTACCATTTGACATTATCTGATGACGAGGAACTGAACGACTGTGAAAACAATAGAAAGAAATAAACGAAAAAAAAAAAATTAGTTGCGACAAGCAGAGTGTACAAATCGAAACTTAAAAGTTTTCTGTGAAAATGTCCTAAACAATAATAATAATAATGAGACAGGAAAAACAAAACAAAACAAAAATCTTGAAGGTTTCATAACGGATCACGATTGACTTTTAAGAGGAAAGCAAACGAATAAACAAAACAACTGAAAACAACAGACAATCTGCTATTTATCATCCCTTTGGGTGGATGAAAAGGCCGGAATCGGAGTTTGAAACGAATAGAAGCCCACCCTTCGTCCGTGAAAAGTGGACCCGACCTGCAGACATGACGCCACGTGACGTAATACTTACACCGATTTACGTCAATGGCAGCACTTGCCTCCGTTGGAGGGCGCTCCCTCACTAGTGACAGCTGTTTGCCTTTACGCTGGATTTTGGTTACAAGGTCGAAAACATTCTAATTATTTTTATTTACGTTTTTGGTTGACTCACCTAGATGCGGCGTTGTTATTTTTATTTTATTTTAATCAAGTGATTTTCATAAATTATTTAAGCTTTAGTTGTGAACGAAAAGCAGATCTGCTTATCGAATAAAGTATAACTTGTTCGTTTGCTTGATAACAAAGTTATTGTTCGTAATTGTTGGTTTTCTAAATCTTCGGTGGACTGTATTTTTTGTTTGTTTTTGTAGCACGATGGTCTAGTTTCCTTTATGTACTTGAAAGCACCGTTTCTTTAATAAACATTATTTATTTTTTATGAAAAATAGTACATGCAAATACGAAATTGTTTTTTACACAGTCAAACATAATTACATATCCTTAACGATAAAAAACTGAATAAAGGACCGTATGTGGATCTCGTGGATCTCTTGAAATCGCAAACATGTCGCCCCGCTTGAAAGGATCGTCACAAAGTCGATTAGCTGGACGATGTAGAAGTCCTGTTGTTGTTTTAAATGTTGCTGCACGAACAATTCCGTCTTTACCGGGATAAACTGTCTCCGATGCGACCAACAATCCAACGTAGAGGAGGAATGTTATCTTCACGAATAATAACTAATTTACCAGGAATCCACTTCTTCCAAAAATATTGTTTTAATTTCTCTATGTTTTGCCAACGACTCAACCTGTTTATTGGTACTTCACACAGATTAGGTTCAATGCATGTTGTCAGTGTATCACCAAATAAAAAATGACCAGGCGTTAAATAAAAGAAATCATTTGGATCGTTAGATATAGGAATCAAAGGTCTAGAATTTAGTACGGCTTCAATTTGTATAAAGTATCTTGTGAAACGACATGTGATGTAGTTAATCTTGAAATTTGCTTACTGTTTGACTGCTTGTTTGTACAATGAAGATTTTCTAATTTTCCAATGTATTGCATTTATGCGTAAGAAAATCTGTCATTTGCTTGAATGTAGGTATGCTTGTGGTTTTTAGACTGTTTTCCCATTCCTTCAGAGTTTTATGATCCAATTTTGTGCTGATGAGATGTACAAGTAGATCGTACCAATATTCTGTGGGACGCTTGAGGGCATTAAGTGCTCTAATATGTTTCATTGATCCATTAAGAATTTGACGTAGACTGACTAATTGTTCCTTATTTAATGTCGGTAAATTGTAAATTGCTTTGACATGATCTTGAGTAATAAGCCTCTTATTGTCGTATCGTTCTTTCAGCATTTCCCAAGCCTCATTGTGTTATCAGTCGATATTTCTAACGCATGAATGACTTCTGCAGCTTCGCCTTTCAAAGAAGATTTTAGGTAATGGAATTTTTGAATTGAAGATCTTATCGATGTAGCGCCTCAGGACGATGGTGATCAACGCCACAGGTAGATTTATTGCGTTCATCATCGGGGAGAATTTCACGTACATATTTGGCCGAGCGTTATACTGAAACTTCCGATTGTGACATTTCTGTTTTTTGCTGATATCTCGATGTTGTCGTGGATTAATGAACTAAAAACGTCATAAAACGGTAACCAATTTTGATATGATCCAGAAAATTCGGGAAGATCGATCCTTGGTCGTATATTGGTTACTTGTGACTTCTCGTTGCTTGTGGAATCTGTTGAATTGCTTGTTTCTGAGCCCTTTTCTTGCAAGAGTCTTTCAGCGCGACACATTATTTCAAAATAATCTGTTTCAAATTGTTCAATTTCGCTATTTTCGTCTTCGAGATTTTCTAAACATTGGATTTCTAACTGAATTTCAGTAAATGTAGACAAGGCTGATTTCATATTTTCCCGTCGCATATGAATTTGAGCGATTTCAGGGTCGGTTTTCAGGAAATTTGAAAATCTTGTCAATCCTGATTTTAATGCAGTACGCTTGAGCTTCAAACTTTTAATTGTAGATTCGGTCATGATTTATATTTCGCAAATAAACCAAATGCTTCAAAATTGTTCTTTTCTGTTGTTCAAATCCGGCTCGTATGGACCAAAATATGTTCGTAATTGTTGGTTTTTTAAATCTTCGGTGGACTGTATTTTTTTGTTTGTTATTGCAGCACGATGGTCTAGTTTCCTTTATGTACTTGAAAGCACCGTTTCTTTAATAAACATTACTTATTCTTTATGAAAAATAGTACATGCAAATACGAAATTGTTTTTTACACTGTCAAACATAATTACATATCCTTAACGATAAAAAACAAAATAAAGGACCGTATGTGGATCTCGTGGATCTCTTGAAATCGCAAACATATCGCCCCTCTTGAAAGGATCGTCACACAGTCGATTAGCTGGACGATGTAGAAGTCCTGTTGTTGTTTTAATTGTTGCTGCACGAACAATTCCGTCTTTACCGGGATAAAACTGTCTCGATGCGACCAACAATCCAACGTAGAGGAGGAATGTTATCTTCACGAATAATAACTAATTTACCAGGAATCCACTTCTTCCAAAAATATTGTTTTAATTTCTCTATGTTTTGCCAACGACTCAACCTGTTTATTGGTACTTCACACAGATTAGGTTCAATGCATGTTGTCAGTGTATCACCAATTAAAAAATGACCAGGCGTTAAATAAAAGAAATCATTTGGATCGTTAGATATAGGAATCAAAGGTCTAGAATTTAGTACGGCTTCAATTTGTATAAAGTATCTTGTGAAACGACATGTGATGTAGTTAATCTTGAAATTTGCTTACTGTTTGACTGCTTGTTTGTACAATGAAGATTTTCTAATTTGGATATTGCTTCCAATGTATGACATTTATCTGTCAAATCTGTCATTTGCTTGAATGTCGGTATGCTTGTGGTTTTTAGACTGTTTTCCCATTCCTTCAGAGTTTTATGATCCAATTTTGTGCTGATGAGATGTACAAGTAGATCGTCCCAATATTCTGTGGGACGCTCTACTTGTACATCTCATCAGCACAAAATTGGATCATAAAACTCTGAAGGAATGGGAAAACAGTCTAAAAACCACAAGCATACCTACATTCAAGCAAATGACAGATTTTCTTACGCATAAATGCCATACATTGGAAGCAATATCCAAATTAGAAAATCTTCATTGTACAAACAAGCAGTCAAACAGTAACCAAATTTCAAGATTAACTACATCACATGTCGTTTCACAAGATACTTTATGTCCAATTTGCAAAGCCGAACACCATATTTATAACTGTCAACGTTTCCATCAAATGCCAATTAATAAACGAATTCAAGAAACGAAAGCAAGGAACCTTTGCGTGAATTGTTTACGTCCCAATCATCTCTTCAAGAAATGCACTTCAGGTACATGCAAGATTTGTAACAAAAAACACAATTCATTGCTGCATATAAATACAGAAGAACTTTCTTAAGCATCAACTACAACTTTTAGTAAGGCAGAGACAGCTTCCAAGGTCGTCTCCCACACATGTTCAAGTGTTGCGACACACATCATCCTTTCAACAGTCGTCCTCAATATACAAGATAACTCAGGAAGATGGCAACAGTAGCGAGCACTTTGGGACTCAGGATCACAATCGAATTTTATAACAAAAGCATTAGCTGAAAGACTACACTTAAAACAAGAAATACTTCAAATTACCATAGTAGGTATAAACAGTTCTTCTGGACAAACATTAAGCATATGTTCAGCGCGGGCCTTTGGTATATTCCGCAGCTTCGCCTTTCAAAGAAGATTTTAGGTAATGGAATTTTTGAATTATCGATGGAGCGCGATGGTGATCAACGCCACAGGTAGATTTATTGCGTTCATCATCGGGGAGAATTTTACTTACGCGTTATACTGAAACTTTCGATTGTGACATTTCTGTTTTTTGCTGATATCTCGATGTTGTCGTGGATTAATGAACTAAAAACGTCATAAAACGGTCACCAATTTTGATATGATCCAGAAAATTCGGGAAGGTCGATCCTTGGAAGTCGTATATTGGTTACTTGTGACTTCTCGTTGCTTGTGGAATCTGTTGAATTGCTTGTTTCTGCGCCCTTTTCTTGCAAGAGTCTTTCAGCGCGACACATTATTTCAAAATAATCTGTTTCAAATTGTTCAATTTCGCTATTTTCGTCTTCGAGATTTTCTAAACATTGGATTTCTAACTGAATTTCAGTAAATGTAGACAAGGCTGATTTCATATTTTCCCGTCGCATATGAATTTGAGCGATTTCAGGGTCGGTTTTCAGGAAATTTGAAAATCTTGTCAATCCTGATTTTAATGCAGTACGCTTGAGCTTCAAACTTTTAATTGTAGATTCGGTCATGATTTATATTTCGCAAATAAACCAAATGCTTCAAAATTGTTCTTTTCTGTTGTTCAAATCCAGCTCGTATGGACCAAAATATGTTCGTAATTGTTGGTTTTTTAAATCTTCGGTGGACTGTATTTTTTTGTTTGTTATTGCAGCACGATGGTCTAGTTTCCTTTATGTACTTGAAAGCACCGTTTCTTTAATAAACATTATTTTTTCTTTATGAAAAATAATACATGCAAATACGAAATTGTTTTTTACACTGTCAAACATAATTACATATCCTTAACGATAAAAAACTGAATAAAGGACTGTATGTGGATCTCGTGGATCTCTTGAAATCGCAAACAGTTATTTAGTTCCACTTCTTGTTCGATTCATTGGGATCTCTTCTGGGTCGTACTCGATACTTGTAATTTATCTCTTTTCTTACTTTTTTACCAATTTTGAGCATTACAAATAAAAACAAGTATGCTCAGCCGGTGATTTTTATTTTATTCGATTTGTCCAATCTTTGCTTTTGGGATTTCGTTGAACCCTTCCGTCTCCAGGAGTTTAGTCGGCGGTGCTGGAGAACTTCGAAGTTATCGATTGCCTTTAATTTTTCTCAAAACATTTCTTGGTTACGTATTTCCTTTTTTTTGTGAATGTGATGACGTGGAGAAGACCTGGACACAATTTCTTAATCGAACTTTCGGAAATTTTTCCGTTTTATTTCTTTCTTCGTACATTAGCAAACAACGAATTTATTAAAACATAACTCTCTTTCGTTTTCCTTCTGTTGCCTTTTGTTCTTTGCCCTGGTTTCCTTCCCTCTTGTTTCGTTTTTCTCGTTCAAGAAAACAAATGACCTTGAAAACTTTCCTTTTGTTTTGAATGTGACAACTGTCAATTGTTTTGGTCCTATTTTGTTTTTTCTGGTCCCAAATACGTTTTAAGCACAGTTTCTCAATTTCTTTTTTTTGTTTCTAAACAAACGAGCAACAAAACTTCCTTCGCTTTTTGTATTTCTGTTTATCGCTTCCTGTTTTTCCTTTGCTCGTTTTCTTTTTGTTTTCTCTTTTGTCAGAAATTTCTAAAATTCGAAACAGAAATTTTTCTTTAGATGTGCACACTCTTTCTGTCTTAATTTGAAATTAATTTTCAATTATATTTTCAAATTTTAGATTGAATCGGTATTTCAGTTTAAGAACTAATTTTTTTCTATCTTTGCTTTTTATTGGTTTTACTCTTTTGCTCTTATTGTTAAACTGATTTTTACATTTTAAATTAATTTGGCATTTCCTTTTAATTTTTTGCCTTTTTCACTGCTTCTTTCTGATTATTCTTAAAAGAAATTCTTTTGAATATGATTTCCGAAAACTCAAAACTTTAGAGCGGAATTTTTTTCGAAATTTAAATTATTTTTTAACTTATTTAAAAATCGTTTGTTTCTTTCACCTTCTGCTTCTCTACGAAACTTTCTTTTGGATCTGGATTTACATCGGAAAATGCAATAAGTCGAATTTTTAATACAGAATATTTTTTTTGACCACGTGTTGCTTGCTCCTCTTGTTTTTCATTTGTTTTTTAATGTTCATAACTTATTAGAAAACTGATTATCCTCTAAATTTTTCTCTCCTTGTCCCTTGTAGTAATAGTATCAACCAGTTTCAGTTTGATCCGTCATTTCAGTCCAAGATGGACTGAAATAACTTTTCCAATTTAGAAGTTATTTTCAATAGACTTTTCACATGTAATAAACTGACGGTAAACTGTGGTACAGAGGGCCACAGCACGATTCAGGTAGTTCTGGTAGTTTCAAAAGAACACGCGCACAAGGCGCTAAAAGAAAAACAACACGCAGAGAACTTCAGAGCTTAAGAAAGCGGTTTGTAACATCTCGTGAATTAAAAAATGATTTTCCATTAGCCACGGGAGAAGAAATTTCTACCGAAACAGTGAGAAGAAGAGTGAAAGAAGTCAATTTGTCTGCTAGAAAACCAGCAACCGGTCCAACCCTCACAGCTACGCACAAAAGAAATCGCTTAAACTTTTGTCAAAATCATCAAGGTTGGGACGAGGGACAGTGGAACTCCGTTTTGTTTTCGGACGAGTCCAGATTCCTCCTAAATAGGAATGATCGCCGTGTTGTTGTCATACGAAGACCAGGTGAGCCATTTGCACCATGTACCATTCGAGAATTTGACAAATTTGGTGGGGAGTCTGCAATGGTTTGGGGTGGCATACAATTTAATGCTACGAAATGGGTCGCTAACAGAGACGAGATTATTGTACTCCACGTTCAACCATTTGCCAAAAATTTCGGCAATGGATTCACTTTTGTGCAAGACAATGCCAAACCTCATACAGCTAACATTGTCACAGCTGCGTGGAGAGATGCAAATATCCAATGTTTGGAGTGGCCTGCCAAAAGCCCTGATCTCAATCCTATTGAACATCTCTGGGATTAATTGGGCAACAAAATTAAAAACGCACTGAAACCGCCAGTAACACTTGATGAGATCTCTCATATGCTTGTTCAAGAATAGGAGTAGATACCTCAAGAAAGGATACAAAACTTAATGTCAAGAATACCAAGGAGATTAGAAGCGTGTATTGCTGCAAGAGGAGGGCATACCCGCTATTAATAATGTTACCTTTATTAACTTATTACAAATTAGGATTTAAGTTCATGAGAAGACCATTGGTATTTTAAAGTCAGTTACTTTTAATAGCCCTTAGATCAACTAAACTGTAAGGAAACACTTGAATTTATATATTATAACGTTCTCGTACGTTATAAACTTGTTTTTTTTTTTTTTTTTATTAACCTCGGTTAGGCAATCAAGCAAGGGTGAAGGTTCGACATCATTAGGTGAGCACCTTTTGGGTAATGGGCTTTCTAGGCACATCAAAAGAAGAAATAAAAAATGCAATGCGGCTCAGACGAACTATAATGATCACAAAAGAAAGTGAACAAAGCCAAATAACAAGATCGGCAAAAAATCTGAAGGCCGATTTAACTCTCAATAACACAAACAACTATGAGATTTAAAACTAGCCAACCGCACACTTAAACTAAGTAAATAATGCTACCGCTTACCGTTCACTAGCGCTTACACTTCGCCACCGTTTTCAATTACGTTTCATCGTCCGGATTGCTTCCGCAACGTTCTTAGACGCACCTCCTCCAGTCCGCGTAGCTTTTGTTTCAACTCAAATCAGGTTGCTGGCTTCCGTGGCACCCTCAATTTAGGTTCGACGGTCTTGGGATCAGAGTCTCTGCTTTAATCGCAGCTATCCACGAGACAAAGGCGAAGATGGGAAAAAAACACAACCCACCAAAAAACTGCAGCGAAACACGCTGAATGATGTGACTTCAAAAATTTCTTGGGACTTTATACACCACTCTTTCCCAGATTTCAACTTTTTGGCTTTACTTCTGCACAAAAATTCAAAATCGCATAAATTTGCGTGATATCACCGTGCCGTCCACCAGCCAAAAACCATCTCCCCGCTCCGGGCACTCACCGGGTGAAAAACTTGAAAACCAGCTCACGCGCTTTCCACCAGCCCCTCAGATACAAGGTCCCCACAATCGTTACACGAACAATAATTAAAATTACAGAAAAGCGCCATGGTAGCATAAAACTTCTTAAATAACTAGAACGCTCTTAATTACAAATAACGAAATACTTAGCACTAAATACAATTAAAGAAACAAAAAAATGTAACAGGGCAAAAAAACACGTTACACACCCCCTTTCAAGTAAAAAAATATTGAACATATGAAGGTGCAAAAAAACTTCATTAAAAATTTTTTTTTTCTAGGAATAAGGAAAACAGGATTAGGTTTCCAATAACAAGGATTTATCTCCTATATTCTCACTAGATTCAATCTCATAGGGTTTTAAGTCCTTGACGTGAAAACGCCCCAAATGTTTTCCGTTATTATCCCTTAACTCATAGACGAGATCTGAAACTTTTTTTTCAATGGTACATTTAATGAATTTAGGTACCAGTTTGGAGGAGAAATATTTTGAGGCATCCGATAAAACGAAGTTTCTCTTCCAAACTGTTTCACCTACATTAAAACTGATTTGTCTTTTATTACGATCATAGTATGCTTTATTGACGCGATAGGCTTTATCAAGTCGCTGCTGCACAAGTTGATAGATTTCAGGCAATTGCTCTAACTCCTGAATGTAAGCATTACGATCTTCAATTTCAATTGGGACGTTAATAGAGTTGTCATAAAATTTTCCCGTCAGCGGTGTTGCTCTTCCAAAGTTTAAAAAGTTTGGACTAAAACCGGTCACATGATGTACGGCTGTGCGTAAAGCACTTCCAATCTTTGGCAATTCTTTGTCCCAGTGTCGTTGATTATCCTTAATGTACGAACGAATGGCAGTATTTACAACGCGATTAACCCTTTCGGTGGGGTTAGATTGTGGGTGATATTTGGCGTTGTAGAAGATGTTGGGTACTTCATAGCGCTTTAAAAAATTTTTAAATTCTCCACTGACGAATTGAACACCATTGTCGCATACGATGGTTTGCGGAACACCGAACATTAGGAATACATTCTCTTCTAAGAAATTTATTATCGTAGAGGTGTTGGCTTTTTTCATGGGATGCAAAAGGACAAATTTTGTAAAAATGTCGCAAACTACCAAAATATAAGCATGCCCAGTCATGCTTCTAGGGAATGGACCGACAATGTCCATACTGACTGCTTGCCAAGGAAACAGTACCTTCTTGGGTTGACCCATAAGACCAGGACGAGCTAGTTGCGAGACCTTTTGACCTGCGCAAACCTGACAATTTCTAACATATTTAGCAACACTTTGCATCATTTTTGGCCAATAATAATTTTGACTTACACGCCTAAAGGTTTTAAATATTCCTAAGTGAGCTGCCGTCGGATCATCATGATTTTCACGAAGAATTTCTATTCTCTGGGCGAGAGGAACAACATACTTCCATGGCGAGACGTTAACGTAATTTCCCAATCTATGTGGCACATGCTTGAACAGATTGTTGCCTTCAGTTCTCCAGAGCGGAAATTTTGCAGGCTCTTCGGAGATTTTCGCTAGCATTCCAAGATACCACCTATCAAAATGAGTCACTTCAAAAGAGGCCACTTCTATGGGTGCTCTGGAAAGACAATCGGGTACGGTATTTAAGTTACCTTTACGATGTTTCAGTTCAAAGTCATATTGTTGCAGTTTTACAGCCCAACGACAGAGTTTTCCAGTAGGATCTTTCATATTATTTAACCAAAGTAAACTGTAGTGGTCGGTGATCACCGTGAAGTGTGTTCCTTCCACGTAAGCTCTAAACTTCTCTAAAGCAAAAATTACAGCCAAACATTCTCTCTCAGTCACGCTATAATTTCTCTCTGCCGCATTCAGCGTTCGGCTAGCATATGCGATAACCTTTTCTTCGTGACCTTCACCCTGAGTTAATACGGCACCTAAACCCCTGTCCGAAGCGTCAGTTTGAATAATAAAGGGTTGGCTAAAATCTGGGCTAGCCATTACTGGAGCGGATATCAAAGCTTCCTTAATTTTCTCAAAGGATTCCTCGGCCTTTACATTCCATGTGAGAAGTTGCTTTTTAGCCTTGCCCTTTATAAGGTCAGTTAGAGGAGAAGTGAGTGTGGAAATGTCTTTCAGAAAACGGCGGTACCATGATGTCATCCCTAGAAATCTCTTCAGTTCAGTAACATTGCGTGGTTTCTCATACTCCACGATGGCTTGAACCTTTTCCGTGTCGGTATGGAGACCTTGAGAATCTACAATATAACCAAGAAATTTAAGTTGAGATTTACAAAATTCGCATTTTTCAGCATTTATGGTGAGTCCGCTTTTCTCCAAACGGTGATAAACTTCCTTAAGAATTTTTAGGTGTTGGTCGAAGGTAGGTGAAATGACAATGATGTCGTCTAAGTAAATGTGAACAAAGGGTTCTAATTCAGGACCAAATAGATTATCCATCAACCTCTGCAAACATTGCGAAGCATTTTTTAAACCAAAAGGCATACGAGTGAATTCGAACAAGCCCTTACCCGGGACACTAAAAGCTGTCTTCTCCATCGAAGAGTTGTCTAGCGGTATTTGCCAAAAAGCTTTACGCAAGTCTATCGAAGATAGAAACTTGGCGTTCCTTAATTTGTCAAGGATGGATGAAATGTAAGGAAGAGGGTAACCATCAGCTTTAGTTACTTTTTTTAGCTTCCTGCCATCAAAACAAAGTCGATACTCACCATTAGGCTTTTTTACCAATAGTACGGGAGAAGACCATGCACTGTGACTAGGTCGAATGACATTCAAAGATAACATCTTATCTAACTCCTTGTTCATGTAGTTCTGCATCACCGGCGATAATGGGAAATGACGTTGCTTGATTGGATGAGCGTCTCCAGTATCGATGTTGTGCGTTACCAGGTTAGTAATACCTAATTCCTCGCGATTTAATTGAGCAAATAGTTGTTTGACCTCTTCTAGTTGAAGTACCTGTTTCGTGGTTAGATTGGAAACTTTCTGTAATTCAGTACAACTCATGACTTCTGGTTGTAATTCTGTCTTCCACGATTTATTTTTGCATTCCAAACTAAAGTTATATAAGAGACAAAAATCCATTCCTAATATCAAGCCGTGCAGTATTGAAGGAACAACAAGCATTTCTAATTTACGACTTTGCCCGTTTACAGTAAGCGGCACGAGAGCCGTACCGAGTACTTCCTGTTTGGTACCGTCGGCAGTAGATACCTTCAAATCTTCACAATGATGAATGGGGATTTCTGACTTAACCAGGGTTTTTAAAGCGAGTCGACCAATCACAGAACGGTTAGCACCAGTATCAATCATAGCTCGAAATTTAGCTTCCTTTATTTGACAGTCAACATAAATTCTATTGTCTGAATTGGTGGTATGGAAAATGTGATTGATGTCACTGTTACGGCAGAAATTCTCAATTTTAATCAACCAATGTTCCCACGAATTTTTATCTTCCTTTGGTCGTTTTTTTATAGGGGGGTTTTCCAGCGACCAAGATTTCTGGGCCCTCCAAATTAGTTTTTTGAACAATTGGGACATTCTCTGATCGTGACACCTTTAGCCCTACAGCCAAAACAAATCTTTTGTGGCATGATTCTACAATCTCTGTACGCATGACCAGTCTTACCGCATTTTTCACATTTATGACTTGAATTACGCCCGTGAGCTACAAATGTTGAAGCGTGAATTGGGGAAGCAATTTTTTCCTGATGTGAAAGCAAATCCAAGCGGGTCCTTGAGGATTTTTTAAAAGTTAAATCAGGTTCTAGTGTGATAGGATTTTTTGAAGATGAGTTAAATTCAAAAGATCTGTTACGAGCATCCTCCAATACTCTACAGGCACTCTTTAATTGATCCAAGGAATTGATTTTTTGAAGAGCAAGGTTAGTTTGATAATAGGGTATTAAATTTCTTAATATGATGGCAATCTTATTTTCAAGATTTGGAGGGTACGATAGGCGTCCAAAATAATTCTCCATAACTGCTATGAAAATGGCCACCTTTTCCTCATTGCCTTGCTTACGAGCCCTAAGCTCATCCCAAAGGTGAATCTCGTAATCAGCAGGTAAGAAATTCAGGCGAAGTTTGCTAACTAATTGCTCCCACGAGTTAACGGATTTTTTTATTGAGCGGTACCAGATCAAAGCATTATCTTTAAAAAGATCTGCAGCTGATTGAAATAAAGCAGTTTTATCTATGTTCCTTGCCAAGCACAGTTCCTCCACTCTCTCGATGAAGTTATTTACGTTACTAGACTTACCGTTAAAGCAAATTCCTAATTTAGAGAGATTGATTGAGCGCTTGTCACACAAATAAAATTGGCGGTGATTATCTGATGAAGTCGTAGGATGTGAGAAGGCATTATTTCCCTGCAATGGGTTTGGATTAGCTGGATATGCTGGGGCTGATTGATTCCCATTTCCATTTGTGGGTCGCGTCTGTAAGGTAACGTGTCTAGAAGTAGATGAAGAATGGGTTGGCGCAATTTGTGCTTCAAAAAATGATAAATCCAAGTGAGAGGGATTTAAAAGTTGAGATTCTACATTAGGAAGATCTAGTAAGGAAATTGAATTTCGGGGATAATTGACAACCATAGTATCTGCCACAGATGTGGAGTTATAGGCATTACTTAAAACTTGAGGTTGAATAGCATGTGAGATGGTATGCGAGGATGAAATGCCATTAGCAGAATCTACAGTTGGAATAACCTCTGTTTGATTGGTTTCGTTTTCCTGAAAGGTCATTAAATCTCCTTCTGCACAAGAACTACAGTATAAAGCATTAAGCAAGGAGTGACAACGAGTAATAATACTACGTTGCAGTGTCAATAATAATTCAGTAGTGGGATTTAAAATATTAACCCTTTTTAACATGTGCGTTAATCGGCTAATTAATTTCTCCTTTTCAGTAGCAATAGTTACATTTGCGACATTAGCAGCGATAGAATTTATTTTTTCGGAACAAATATCGATTTGTTCCTCTACATCAAGTATTACATCAGGATCGACTTGAAAAGGCCTACCTCCTTCATTGCGTAACAAATCCTTTAATATTAGGCGCTTTGAAGCGGTGGAAACATTTAAATTAATTTTTCGAGTATAAAGTTCAAAATTCACTTCATCAACCGTTAAGTGTTTTGGATCCATGGTAAAAAATATTGTTAGTGGGCAAAAAAAAACTTGGTTACTTTAAGTTTTAATGAGCGTTAATGCACCAATCTCTTGCAAGTTGTAATTACACCAATGGTGAGTTGTGTAAAATGCTTCCCCTTGGTAGCATATTCTGTCACAACATTGACAGATAAATAGCAATTTATACAGTATATTACTTGTTACAGGCGTAATTGTGTTTGCCCAAAATGATAACACACTAAAAATTTTAGGTAGATTTTACACAACATACAATATAAATAAATAAACAAGGAATCTAATTCCTTGACTTTTATGTGCAACACCCTGTACCTAAAATGTGCGTTTTTGATGGTACGTGGAAAGACAGTACTAATAATAGCAACGAAGAACACAAATTTTATCATTCTTATCAAAAATTAATTCAAGCCCCACGTTGGGCGCCATTATTTATAACGTTCTCGTACGTTATAAACTTGTTTTTTTTTTTTTTTTATTAACCTCGGTTAGGCAATCAAGCAAGGGTGAAGGTTCGACATCATTAGGTGAGCACCTTTTGGGTAATGGGCTGTCTAGGCACATCAAAAGAAGAAATAAAAAATGCAATGCGGCTCAGACGAACTATAATGATCACAAAAGAAAGTGAACAAAGCCAAATAACAAGATCGGCAAAAAATCTGAAGGCCGATTTAACTCTCAATAACACAAACAACTATGAGATTTAAAACTAGCCAACCGCACACTTAAACTAAGTAAGTAATGCTACCGCTTACCGTTCACTAGCGCTTACACTTCGCCACCGTTTTCAATTACGTTTCATCGTCCGGATTGCTTCCGCAACGTTCTTAGACGCACCTCCTCCAGTCCGCGTAGCTTTTGTTTCAACTCAAATCAGGTTGCTGGCTTCCGTGGCACCCTCAATTTAGGTTCGACGGTCTTGGGATCAGAGTCTCTGCTTTAATCGCAGCTATCCACGAGACAAAGGCGAAGATGGGAAAAAAACACAACCCACCAAAAAACTGCAGCGAAACACGCTGAATGATGTGACTTCCAAAAATCTCTTGGGACTTTAAACACCACTCTTTCCCAGATTTCAACTTTTTGGCTTTACTTCTGCACAAAAATTCAAAATCGCATAAATTTGCGTGATATCACCGTGCCGTCCACCAGCCAAAAACCATCTCCCCGCTCCGGGCACTCACCGGGTGAAAAACTTGAAAACCAGCTCACGCGCTTTCCACCAGCCCCTCAGATACAAGGTCCCCACAATCGTTACACGAACAATAATTAAAATTACAGAAAAGCGCCATGGTAGCATAAAACTTCTTAAATAACTAGAACGCTCTTAATTACAAATAACGAAATACTTAGCACTAAATACAATTAAAGAAACAAAAAAATGTAACAGGGCAAAAAAACACGTTACAATATTTATTCGTTTCATAAAATTTCGTTATCTTGTTTTAAATTCATTTCGAATTTTACTGGTGGTCCCTTAATTTTGTTCAGAAGTGTATTTTCCTTAATTTAAATCTTTTCATTTTTCGTTTTCGTGTTTTCTGTGTTCATTTATTTTCGTTTCTTTATTGTTTCTGGTTTATTTGAAAATTTTCTTTAGGTTCCTTTAGGTTGTTTTGCTTTTCATTACAGAATGTAAAAACTCAAATCATTCGGAATGTGTTCCTTTGGTAAGTCATACTAAGTGTTATAGTACTGCTTGTTTTTCTTCTCAATTTAAATCATACATCTTTTGTTTTTCTCCAAATCACATCGCTTTTAGTTCTTTTGGGTATTTTTCCTTTTGTCTGAGTAATATAACTTTCGACTCTTTAGAGACGTATTCCTATATTTGTTATATTATTTTGTCATATATTATTTTGGTTTTGAAATTTGAAAATTATTGTAACAATATTATTTGTATTCATCATTCATCAATTAAATTTTGCACATTAAAGATAATTATGATCCTAAGGTATTTCAGTATAAATGTTGCGATTACTGAAACACACATTTTTATTAAGAAAAACAAACATGAAGGAAATGATTAAAAGATGCAATCGCCATCATCAGACTGACACACACACACCAGGAGGATTTGCAGTTTTTGAAGGCACCTCCGAAGCCAGACTTCTCAGACTAGAAGCAAGTTCAATTTAGTCGATTTAGGCTCAGTTGTACAATTCCAGTTTAAATTTAAGCTGAAACTTAAACCCATAACAACTAAACTCAAGAGCATAACTATAGCCCCGCTCCCAATTTTTGATTTTTTTGTTCCTAAAACAACAATAATTTAATTTTACTTAGACGAACCATAAAAGAAGTTAAAATAGTAATTAAAAACTAATTGAGAATTCGAACAAACAATTTATGTAATTTATTTTAAAAAAATTTTAAAACTGAACAGTGCATAACTATAAATAAATTAATGAAATCCAAGGTGGCTGTGCCCCTTATTATAAAACAAAAGAAACAAGTAATTTTATCATTAAACGTCATTACTTTCTGACAATTAAACTGAAAATGTCTCGAGGAAGTTATCTTTCTGAGTTGGAGAAAGGTAAAATCTTGGCTTTTTGTGATGAAGGTTTGAGTCGACGTGAAATTGCTCGAAGAATTAACCGATCGCGTAAAGTTGTATCAAATTATTTGAGAAATCCTGTTCAGTATGGGACAAACAAAAAAGGCGGACCAAAAAAGAAGATTTCACCGAGAACTGAAAGAAGAATTATTGCTGCAGCAAGCAATAGCTTGAAAAGTTGTAAAAGAATAGCTTCAGAATGTGGAGCAAATGTTTCCCGGTGGACAATTCGAAGAATTTTGAACAAAAGTGAACATATCGTGCGTCAAAAGTTGAACACAGCTCCGCGTCTTCTGCCTCGCCATAAAATTGCCAGGTTGCAATTTGCTCGGGAGAATATGAACCGCAATTGGGAGAATGTAAGATATTTATTTTTATTCAACTGTACCTCATTTTCAAAAATTCTTTTTAGATAATATTTTCTGACGAAAAAAGTTTAAATTAGATGGTCCAGACGGATTCAATCGTTACTGGCGGGATTTAAGAAAAGAGCCTCAGTATTTTTCAAAGAGAAATTTTGGGGGTGGTACATTAATGGTTTGGGGTGCCTTTACCAAAACTGGGGTTTTAATATTAGCTTACCCATCAACACGAATGAATAGCAGAGAATATCTCGACGAATATCTTGAAGCACATTTAATTCCATTTTTAAATAACAACGATCATCAACACTGGGTCTACCAACAAGACAATGCACGAATACATGTTAGTAGGGAATCGATGGCTTGGTTCGAAAGAAGAAATATCCAATTATTGGATTGGCCTTCCTGTTCCCCAGACATTAACCCAATAGCTTTGGGGAATTTTGGTCCGCCGAGTTTATCGTGATAATAAACAGTATGCCACAATTAATGAACTCAAAATTGCATTAGAAGAAGTTTGGGTTAATTTAGAGCCACAAATATTGACTAACTTGGTTGAAAGCATGCCTTCAAGGATTTTTGAGTTAATCACAAAAAACGGAGGACCGACCCATTATTAAAGAGTTAATTTTTGTTTGAAATGTACCTAGGGGCTATAGTTATGCACTGTTCAATTTCAATATTTTTCTTACAAAACTATATGAATTGCTTCTAAGTACTTCTGAATTGGTTTATTATTTCTGTTTTAGTTATTTTAATCACTCTTCTAAATTACATGAAGTTGTCTTTGAATTAGACAAAAAAAATCAAAAATTGGGAGCGAGGCTATAGTTATGCTCTTGAGTTTATTATTCCAACAATTGTTGTTAAGGGTTTAGCTTTGGCTTAAAGTTAAGCTGTAATTGTACAATTGGACCTTAATAACATGTACGGTTTGAATTTAACTTGAAGGCTTGCGCGGCCGTCGTCCATGTTTGAATTGGCTTCCGGTTGGAACCGCGTCACGTTGACTTGTTCTACTGCCGACGTTTCGTTCTCCATTGCAGAAGAACTTCCTCAGCGCTTCCTCAACGACAGCGCAGCAGCCCTAAGGAAGTTCTTCTGCAATGGAGAACGAAACGTCGGCAGTAGAAGAAGTCAACGTGACGCGGTTCCAACCGGAAGCCAATTCAAACATGTACGGTTTGATTTGTTCGACGATTAAAATCAGAATTACATGGCGATTCATTTAAGATCAAGCACGAATATCTGGGACAAATAATACGAAAACTATTTTTTATATCAAGTTTGGTTTCGCGTTTTCGCAAAAAATTGTCGATCCATATTCTTCATTGTATGACGCGTTACAGTTTTTTTTAAGGACAGTTGTATAAATACGACTGGCGTTCAATTGGGGTGGAGTCAAGGGGTTTGAACGTATCGATTGACATTTTAAATTAATGTACGCGAGTTAATTAAATTACGCAGGGTGAAGTGAGAATAAACATTAGTTGATGTATAAACCCGTAAGGAACTGAACATATTATTAATAATTTGTGAAATGTACAATCTCGTATTAAATTTTGATTAAATTACGTATATACTTCTCATTAAATTTTAGAATTGGGCATTCTATTAATGTTTGGAAACAAGATAAATAATAACAACAAAAAAATATTAATTTTTGTCACGAGTTGTTTGCTGCCAATCAAATAAAGTCATCAATCTTACGGATATGACTTTTTGTAATTAGAGATGACAAATCGGTTTGAATTGCCCCTAATTTTTGGAAAGAGGCCGACAACAACAACAAAGATACCATCGCCGTGACTCGTCTCGTCCGCGCGGCCAAAACAAGGGTCAACGTATCGTGATTAAAGAAGCCGTCCAGCTCCCACATTCCGGGGCCCTTGTTTCGTCCCCAAGAAACAAAGCGTCCGTCATCAACCGGATGACTAAAAGCAAATCCCGATCTCGCCGTGCTCGGCTCGTTTAAAATTAGTTTCTGCGGACGGTGAAGGCCCCGAGGCGGTGTAAGTCTAGCCGAGGGATCCGTGGTGGAAGGAAGAACGCCCGTCGATGACCAGCCACGATAAACCGATATCACTCGCGTCAGCTCAGAACCGACAGCGTAGTCCTACTGAGGCCATCGTCAGTAGCACTAGGCCAACGTAGATCCGCGCGCTTCTTATTATTTATCGCACACGTTTTATTGTTGCAGTGATTTGAATAGCGAAACGTGTGAAACGAGCTCTCGGTCGTTCTACTTAATGTGATTTGCTTTGTTTCGGACAGAGGAAAATGTTGGTGTTTGAGGTAAGTTGGTGTTACTTTTTAAATTTTTTCTTCACTCTCGGTTAAAAACGTTGGAAACCTCAAGGTCTGCGACACACGGTGGAAAAAGTTGCTTAAGAGCGAAAGAATAACTCGCTCTTTCCGGTGTAAAAAGCGCGCGAAATCTGCCAAGAACAAGGTCGATTTTTTTTTCAACTAGTATTTAACGTGTAATCTTGACCAATGGATTAAGTCAAGAGCCATTTTTAATGTGGTTTTCGCTGGCAGGATTTTGTTTCCCAAAATTTTTCACTGAGCATTCGGTTTTTGGTAAAAAAATATTTTTGCCCAATTCATCTGATTGAAACAAATTCAACAAATTGAAACAATTCTGAAATTAAATGGTCTGAAGTGTAAGCATCTCAGTTTCGTAAGGGCATGAATTACAAAATTTTTGACATTCCTGTTTTTCGCAAGCAATTTTTGCACATTCCTTTGAAGTCTCAACAATTCTGTCCTTACTGTCTGGCAATTTACAGGGTATAATTTTGGGCATTCATGCATTTTGCCCAATTCCTTTGATAGGAACTAAACCTTTAACCATTCTATCTATCTTTTATACAATTTTGAAATCAAATGGTCTAGAATATGAGCAATAAGCATCTCAATTTCGTAAGGTCATTTCATTTCTTTTTCAGTGTGCAATTTTGGGCAGCCCCCGAGCAAATGTTTTTTCTGAATTCCTCTGGCTCTCTTCAAGAAGATCCAAACTAGAAAAAACTCAATTTTGTAAAAGCATTTTTAAAATGATTATGAAAATAATTTTCTTGATGTGCCATGTTTGTTTGACCACGAAAATAGAAAAGAAAGAGAGAGGGAGAAGATTATTAGCTTTTCAAGGCCAGTTAATGAAGATCATAATGCTCCTCAATACCCCCCTTCATTTCTCGATTAGATGCATAAAGGGCCTAGGTATATCTCGGGCTAAATTAAGGATCAGGGGTGCAATTGCAATTTAACAGGTTGAAATTAAACAGGTTGTCAAAGATTGCCTTAAAACTGTTGTTGAAAGAAAGCCTTACAATAAAAATTTAATTCATTTTAAATACCTCTAATCCGTACATTTTAAAGATTTTATCGAAACATGATCGTCTTGTCCTTCTTTTCAAGTAAAGGGCAACAAATAGAAAAGATCAATATTTTTGACATTTTTTTTTTCTTTTTACTCTTTCAATTATTTTTTTTTCTCAGCCAAAAGCTTTTTATGAGATATTTTCCTTACATCTTTTAAGTATGTTGATTTTTTTGGGAAAACCTATGTCTCTTTTGGTTTCTCCTTTATCGTTTTGTTTTTATTCCATTTTGTCATATGTACAGGTTACAGGTATCCCGTATTCTATGCCCATGTCTACGATGGTAGTTCTTGAATATTTTTGTTTTTCTTTCTATTATAATTTTACCATTTTTCGAAGTAAACTTGCTCGGACCTTTTTAACCGGAACAACCCCATTCAATTCTTTGGGCTTGCAACTGTAACAAAGTCACCCCTTATTCTCCACGTGTCCACTGGACATTGTTCTGAATATGAGCGAGACTCGCCCATCAAAACCACTTCCTTCCAAATTTAAGAGTGCAGAGTTCATGAGAGGGAAAAATCTATCTTTCAGTTGTATTCAAGTCGGAACTGACTCGGGGAAAAAACTGTAGTACATATATTGTTCGTGGACTTGAACCCGTTAAAACCGAATTTGCAATCATAACCGTAAAGCGGCCCCTAGACTGTCAATATTATTGCGCAATATTTTATATTGTGCAATATTATTGATAGTCTGTGGATGATATTGAAACATTGTACAATATATTGAGGATATCAACAATAGTTTGATTTTTATTGTGCAATCTGAAAAAGAATTGCAGTCTGTGCTTAATATTGCACAATAATTTATCAGTTTTGTCTCGATCGTCGTAGAGTATACTGTGGTAATTCTGTTTGAAATTCGTGAAATGGCTACCAAGGAAGAGGAAAGGAAGTTTATTTTGGAGTTTTGAATTTGCCAGCCTTGTGGAATGTGAAATCGAGGGATTTTGTTGTTTTTCCGCAAGCATAAAGACAGTGCGATGGCAACACAACTTGCTTCTACATCACTTAGCATGTTCGCTGATCAGAAGTAAACAGAGAACTAAAGATTGCACAATTTAATTCTGCTGTCTAGGGCAAGTCGCAATTTTTTGCGGAATATTATTGCGCAATAATATTGACAGTCTAGGGGCCGCTTAACTTGCAGTAACAAAATTAAATTCGTAGAATTTAATGAATTTAATACAGGCGGTTCCACACGTGCGCAAACATTTGCGTACTGATAAATTGAATGAGATTTCTGATAACTACTAATGGCAACAACGCATTTCACCAAAATCCACGGAGCCATCCACAAAATTCTAAATCTGATCGTTCCCAGCTGTTTAGGACGTGATTTAAGACCGGACAGGTGCACGTTAGGGCTTATCGAACCAGGCTAATGAACAAGATAGAAACCACCTGAATGTTACGAGACTGTGCTTGCATAATCCCTCGTCAAAAACGACAGAAATATTACACGGGCGCACCTATGCATGCAAGTGTTTGTTGAGACACACCTGGACACCTTATCTCCACGTTAGATCTACCGTCTTCGTTGCATTTTGCATAAATAAGATATTTATTCATGAAACAAAATTTAAATAATTTTATTTAAGATGAGTATACAGCGATTCTTGAAACATTACAGATAGACAAAGGTTGGTCGAATTACCGTTTGAAATTGTGAAGGGATGTTTATGGTTTTGTTTGATGACATGTTTTCAGTATTACCAGAAAGAAAATCATAAACGTTGTAATAGATGACTCCTCACTTGTAATATACTTAATAATAGATGTCGCTACTACAATCTTAGCTCGGTATCCTTTATCAGTACCTAGGACATCACAAATCTCACCTTGCACCATATCTTTCCCTTGTTGTATACCTACGTTATTTTAAATTTTTAATAGCACAGTTTTGACCTAGTGGCAACAGTGTCAATCTTAAAATTCTACGAAATTATAAAATTCAACGGTTTTGAGCCAAGCTGTTGGTTTAATTTACCACCGATAGATGGCACTATTTATTTATTTAAAATAAACGCTCATTAAATCGTGATTGACTTTTTCTTTAACCGTCTATAATTTTTGAATCAAGTTATTTTAAAGTTCTCCATCATGCTATACTCAAAATTTTGACATTAAATTACAACTGTGTCAGTGTCAGTAGATAACAGATGGCGTTAAATCAACGCTACGGCATTTTATAAGTTAATAGATACTGTAACCCAGAAATAAAATTAAAAGAAAACTTCATAGTTCTGTTTCAATTAAAAAAAAAGATTGTTAATTATTAATACATATCCCTTAATTAATTTAAAAAAGATTGTTATGAAATTCAGCGGTTGGTTTAATTTACTACCAAAAGATGGCGCTGTTTATTTAAAATGGAAATTCACCAAATCGTATTTTTTAAAGTTTTAAACTGTATCAACTTTCATCAGACTTTGAAATTTAATTACAACGGTCTTAGAAACAAATCTTAAAAACAAAACAAGGTTTTGAAACAAGCTGTTGGTGTAATTCACCACCGACAGATGGCGCTATTTGTTTATTTAAAACAAACGTCCATTATATCGTGATTTTTGCTTTAGCCGTTTAACCGTTTTTGGAACCAAGTTATTTTAAACATCTCCATCATCCAAAATTTTGACATTTAATTACTATAGTGTCGGTGTCAGTGGTTAAAAGATGGCGCTAAATCAGCGCAGCAGTATTTTATACTGTTATACTAAAGCTCAGAAATAAAATTAAAAGAAAATTTCGTAGGTTTGTTTGCTCCTCGAAATTTCCAATCTAATAAATTTCGTAGTTTTGTTTCAATAAAATCCGCACCTGCGCTGAACTAAATCCTGACTTAGTCAAAATTAAAAGCAAAAACAGAAGCACTGAATGTAACGTCATCTGTTAGGCCCTAATCTTCTACACAATGAAAAATAAATATAAAATGACATAAAAAATTCTAAGAAAATTCAGACAGAAAAATGTGCTTCGAAAATTTAATTGAAAAATATTTCAATTATAATGAAAACTAAGAGAATGGCATTCGGTAAGAGTCCGCCATAGATTGTTATAAAATTCAACGATTTTGAACGACCGACAGTTGGCGCTGTTTATTTATTTAAAATAAACATTCATCAAATCGTAATATTTTTATTTTAAACTGTATCAACCAAGACAGTGAAATTTAATTGCAACAGTGTCAATCTTAAAAGAAAAAAAAGTTCTGAAACAACCTGTTGGTTTAATTTACCACCGACAGATGGCGCTATTTATTTATTTAAAATAAACGTCCATTAAATCGTGATTTTTGCTTTAGCCATTTGTGATTTGGGAAGCAAGTTATTTTAAACTTCTCCATCACACTATACTCAAAATTTTGACATTTAATTACAACAGTGTCAGAGACAGTGGATAATAGATGGCGCTAAATCAGCGCTACAGTATTTTATACAATGGCTTAATAGACATTGTAGTCGTCCCAGTTTGGTACCGGTTTTATGGTCTTGATATAAAAAAACGACAGAGAGGAGACACAGACACCGCAGTGCCGGTCTCTTTGAAGAGTTTTTTATAGCACGATCATAAAACCGATACAAAACTTGGACGACTATAACCCAGAAATAAAATTTTAAAGAAATTTCGTAGTTTTCTTTCAATAAAAATAGAAGATCATTATAAGATTCAACGGTTTTGAACCCAACGGTTGGTTTCATTTACTACCGGCAGATGGCGCTGTTTATTTAAAATAAAAATTCATCAAATCGTAATTTTTTAATTTTGGAAATAAGGGTCGAAATATCCATTAAAGTTATTCGACGAATAACTTGATTTTTATGAATTGTTTCTATGGTAGTTATTCATCTAATAACTATTAGCCAATTTATTAACAGGTGGATATATCCGCCCTTAGTCACTTTAAGGTTTTAATTGCAACGGCGTCAATCTTAAAAGAGAAGAAGGTTTTGGAACAAGCACCAACAGATGGAGCTATTTTTTTATTTAAAATAAAAATTCATTCAGCGATTGTAATTTCGCAAACAAGTTATTCTTCATCAACCAAGATTTTGACGTTTAATTGCGACAGTGTCAATCTTAGAATGTGTATGTCATTTTGAATAACAGGTGGCGTTAAATCGACGCTGCAGTATTTTATGCAGTTAATAAAATGTTTAACCCAGAATTAAAAATCGTGAAAAAAATTCGTAGTTTTGTTTCAATACAAATAAAGATTATTATATACAAATATTATATTATTATATAAAATTCAGCTGTTTTGAACCAAGCTATTGGTTTAAGTTACTACCGACAGATGACCCTGTTCATTTATTTAAAATTAAAATCTACTAAATCAGTTTTAGAAGTTTTAATATTGAAAGAGAGTTACATATTTTAATCTCCATCCAAAAAGTTTGACATTTTGTTAAATAGTGTAATTTTTAGAATTTGCTTATCAATAGATAGCGCTAAATCAATCAAACTCACCGGTATAAAGTTAACTATTATCAAGTTCTTTACATGTGTGTCTGAAAATATTAAAGAAACTTAACTGTACTTGTTTACTTCTTTGATAATAACTTCCCCAAATAATTCCAAGAAATTTCGTGAATTATTGACAATATTTTCTGTTTTCAGTAAATATAGTTACTTTCAGGATTCGTATCCCCCGTTGAAGAGGTCGTGGTATCTTGCATTTTGGAAACAAAATCTAAAACAGGATGTAAATTTTAAAAAATATTAATCATATTCAGGTATGAATCTTTTTCTAAAGAAATTACTGACATCCGCTTCGTGTGATTTTATTGGCGAGTTCTTCGATGACGTATTTGATGAAACGATGAGTAACTACTTCATAATTAAACTATGTTTGCACTCTACGGATGTCCTCTTGTTTTTCTTTGGCATTAGTAAGAGTACAAAGCAAGCGAGAACAATTAAAAAAAAAATTGGAAGCTTCTAAAAGCAGTCCAACCTTGACACAGTGTGATTAAAAATAATTGCTTTTCGTCCGCGTGACAATAAAAATACTAAAAACCGTTCTATTTTAAATCGCCGTAAAAGCCCCTTTGTCTCTTTCCGTCTCAAAATAGAATGCAAACAAAACACTTGCGAAGCCCATAATCGCGAACTTGATTAATTTCAAGTCCATACCGCTGACGCTGGGTCGATGTTTTATTCTCCTCATATTATGTAAACCACATAAAAGATGATTTATAATTTCCGCTCGATTTGAATATTGGAATTTGTTTTATACATATCAAGTCAGGAGGTGCAACGTCAATGCGGTCTTCTGCATGACAAAGTTGCGACGGAAGGACGGCGCCAGCGAACCAAAATTTCCTAGAAAACGGGCGATCGTGAAGTCTGCTTCCTGAATTTGGTGTGTAGCTTGAAGATAACGCTCTGGTCTTGTTTTTACATCAGCTTTTGTTTACTCTTACTTTGAAGTCATCGGTGTTGCTTAAAGTTGTACAGAAAAATATTTTTAGTGGAAACTACTCCAATGGAGAAGGAATATTGCTTCTAGTTTTGCTGTGCTGCTGATGTTGCTTTCTCTTTTCATTTCCATTTCCTCAATAGATACAACGTCCAAACAATCCTTTTGCTGAAACTGGTCAAAAATAAGGCCCAAAGTAAAACATTCTTTTTTGTGAAGAATAGTTTCCAAAAAGACTGTTCATCCTAATTCGTTGGACTGCAAAAGGTTCACATTTCCCATGACTGTGTCATTACTTAATAAAACCTCTTTTTCTGAGAATAAACCCCAAATCAAATTGCCCAGACGAATTTCTTTGTTAGAAATAGAAGATCGAAAGCAAAAAAAGTTTGTCTCTTCATTCTGCCCTAGACTCTTGAACCCACCCCTAAAGAAATATTCAATTGGGCGACTTATCTGGGCTTCATTTTCGACTAATTTTAACAGAAAGCTTTTTGAAGCAAGAAGGCAATCATGGAAGTAAAACGAGAAAGGGCAAATCTTCAGAAGGTGTCCATCCTTTTTCGTTCCATTTTCAAAGTTATCTCATTAGCTAAATAATGTTGTCCAAACTAATCCCTTCAGTGAAAACTCGAAAATAAAGCTCGTCCAGATAAATCCGATTACTTCGGAATCAATATCCTTAATGGCCTCATTACTAAAGTTCGATAGGACAAAATAAGTCATCCCGATAAATCCGAATAGTCTTCTAAAAACATTAGGAATAGAATAGGAATAGAAGGAACACTTCATCTCTTATTTCATTGTACTGTGGTAGTCCATCCATTTCCATTACTTAAAGTCGTCCACATGAATGCTTTTCTTGAAACTAAATGAAAATAAGGTCCAAACTAAGTCGACCAAATTAATCATCCTTGTTAAGAATATTTTCATTATGCTACAAGACGTCGTCCTTTCTTAATCCATGTATATCTTATTGCCTAAGTTATCCGAACGAATTTTTTTTTTATGGAAACTAGTCGGAAGTAAGGCCCAAGACAAGTAGTCGCGAAAAATCCAAATAGTCTTCTAGGAAGATCTTATTTTATATCTTAGTTCACATTTGAAACTAATCGCCCCAATCTTTGTTAAAAGCAGTTTCAAGAAAGAAAAGCGAAAATCGGCTCTTCGTCCTATTTTATTATGCTACAAAAAAGTCGTCGTCCTTTCTAAATCCATTTGCGTGGATATCTTATTACCTAAGTCCACACAAACCATTTCTGTCGATACTTATCTAAAATGAAATCCAAACTAGGTCCTCTTTATTAAGAATGGTTTGAAGACGAGAGATCAACAACCATGTTTTATTGTACTACAAAAGACGACATCCTTGTCCGTTCTATTTACAGACCTAGAATTGTCCAAAGAAAGCCCTTTTATGCAAGCCAGTCGAAAATAACGCCCAAAAGATCCAAACGGTAAGGAACCTTTATATCATCATCTTATTTCATTATATTACAGAAGATGTCGTACTTTCTCATTCCATTTCCATGCCTAACCATATTACTCAAAGCCATTCAAGAAACGGTTTTATCAAAGCTAATCGAAATGAAGATCCAAACTAAGTCGCCCAGATAAATCATCTGTGTTAAGAATAGTTTCAAGCGTAAAGCCGAAGGAACACTTGGACTCTTCATCCTACTTTATTATACATAGGTACTACAAAAGACGTCGTCCTTTCTGAATCCATTTCCATGGATACCTAAGTCCAAACTAAGTCGGCCAAATAAATCCTCTTTATTAAGAATAGTTAAGGTAAGGAACCTTTATATCATCATCTTATTTCATTGTATTACAGAAGATGACGTACTTTCTCATTCCATTTCCGTGCCTTACCATATTACTCAAAGCCATTCAAGAAACGGTTTTATCAAAGCTAATCGAAATGAAGATCCAAACTAAATCGCCCAGATAAATCATCTGTGTTAAGAATAGTTTCAAGCGTAAAGCCGAAGGAACACTTGGACTCTTCATCCTACTTTATTATACATAGGTACTACAAAAGACGTCATTCTTTCTGAATCCATTTCCATGGATACCTAAGTCCAAACTAAGTCGTCCAGATAAATCCTCTTTATTAAGAATAGTTTCAAGACAAAAGATCGACAGTTGAAGAAACAGTTTCACTTTTCTTCGAATTTCATTGTTCTAAAAAAGAGCATATCCTTATCGTTCCATGTCCATAGCTGCCTCATGAGTTAAAATAAAACCCAGTCGAAAATAACGCCCAAAAGATCCAAAAGGAAAGGAGCATTTCATATCTTTATCCTATTTCATTGTGTTAGAGATGATGTGATACTTCTTTATTCCATTTCCGTACATGCTATGTTTCTCAAAGCTGCCCAAAAAGATGACATCCTCGTCGTTCCATTTTCACAGACTTAACATGAAACCAGTCGATAATAACGCCCAAAAGATCAAAAAGGAAAGGAACTTTTATATCCTTATTCATTTCCAAGCCTCAAAGCCGTCCTAAAGACGGTTTTACCGAAATTAGCCGAAATTAAGATCCAAACTAGTAGTCCAGAGGAACCCTACTATTCGAAGAAAGAAGAACGAAAATCGGAGGAATATTTTGACTTTTCTTTCCATTTACTGTATTACAGAAGATGTCCTCCATTTCATTCTATTTCCACAGCTGCCTCACCATTTCATGTTGCGCGATCCTTTGATCTAGTCAAAGGTAGGAGGTAGGAACATTTGTACTCCTCATCCTGTGCCACAAAAAACATGAAATGAGAAAGGATGATATCTTTTGTAGCAATATTCCTTTTTATTAAAGTCACCCACATTTTGTTGTGTAAGCGTAATGGATGAAGCTAAAGCAGGGGGCAGAAAGAAGAAAATGAGCAAAAAAATAGAGAGAATGATATTTCTCATTCGTTTAAACTTTTAAGATCAATTAAATAATATTGAAGTTAAGCGATCGATTTATTGGAGATAGATAATAAATAGTTGGAACTAGTCAAAATTAAGGTCCACTCAAAATAGGAAAAACGTTTCGACTTTTCTTCTTTTTCCTTTCCGAAGTCCGTTTCATTTCTTCTCACTTTTCTAATATGGAGAATGATCGTTTTGTTACCACTTCACTGCTTTGGTTATCAAAATTTGGAACATCTTCGTCTTGTTACCCATATCCATCGTACCAACTCTTCCATCTTTGATCTCTTAAGGTATTTGCTAATATACACATCTTTGTCGAGCACACTATTCTCTTGTATTGGCCCTCGTGCTTCCACACACAGAGTTCATTGGACAGCAAAGAGATATCTGAAGATAGTTCATCAATTTTACTCTATTTTTAAAGTTATCTTCTCATCCGCTTTGAACCGCGCCGCGCCGATGAAGGTAGGGAATGACCGCAGAAACCAGAAAGATCTAAATAAGGAAGAGTAGAAAAAGAGTATAAATAAAGAAATCTGTAGTCCCATCAAAAGAAAACACTTGAATGGAATTTTGGCATTTCTTGCGCATCCTTTTCTGAAGCTCAACGCCTCCTCATCATCTCCCCAACAATAACCCTTCACAAGGAGCATCCAAATCGGTTAAATTGGCAACGGTATCTCGTTGAAAACTGTTCTTCCGCGTAAACGTCTCCATTGTCCCGAAAGGTATTTATAGAGCGCGGTGCTAATTAACACTTAGAATACCGTTACGCAGTTCGAATTGAATCACACGACAATTAGTATGAATAACACCGACTCATATCTCTTCGGCGAGCGCGCCATATCACGAAGTTCCTGGAAATCGTGAACAAGCGACGCACATGCAATAGATAATCAAATCGAGTCGACTTACATTCGCAATAAAGAAGTAAATAAATAAATTTTTGAATGTGTGAAAATGTGATGAGAAAATCGCAGGTACTCGAAGGAAAACCTGATGACCGCCGGTCGAGTTTCCGGAATTGGTTTGAGACCGCTGGGAATTTACTCTATGACTGTTGAGACAACCAAAAAATTGTGTGGGATTAAAAAAGTTTGATTTTTGTCTTTAAAAATGTATACAAGAAAAACTCCTGAGGCGAAACAGAAACGAAAATTAAATTTTGTGTCTTAAATTTCAATAAAAAAGAAAAATTGTAATTAAAAATAAACTGCGAGTAACGGTAGGTAAAGGAAGAATACGAAACGGTGGATTATTTATTTATTGCCTTTTGTTTTCTCTTACACTTTCTTTTACTTGTTGAATTTTTTAAAATCGTAACTCTTAGATTGACAAGTACACTTTTATAATAATTTTTCATTTCTGGAAAACGACAATGATCCGTATACTATTTTGTATGGAATTCTTCAGTTTCAAATATGTATGTTTTTGATTGATTTATCTTGGCTTATATTCATTCATTTAAAACTGTGTAGTATGAAATGCTCAAACTAATAACAATTTGGTTTTTCCTTACGGCAATTTTGTTAAATCAGTTCGCAGAAAAACATGACCGCCTCGTTCTTTTACAAACTCTTGCATTATTCCTTTGTGCAACGGAAGGTCAGGCGAGTTTCCACAACAGATTGGAAAGTCGCGTTTTGCTCAACGAAAGTCAACACAAAGAGAAATGATCACTCCTCCGTCTACGATCACGCTCGACTCAGTTTCTAGGACGAATAAAAGTGTCTTCCACTCGCCGAAAAACCGTTTGCGGAACTCGCTTACATCAGTTTTTCGCTGGCATTGAACGCGAATTTGCATATTACCAGATGATTTCGTTAAAAAAATAACGGCGGGCGATGATTCGATTTGGTTTCGAAATGTAGCAACATGTGTAACACTTTCTGCGATTCGAACTACACGGTTTTGTAACGCGCGCGCATTCATCAAAAGTCGACGTAAAATCGTTCAGCTAATGGAATTGTTAGAGCAACAATGCAATAGGTCGATTGGTAATGTGATAAGACAATACGAAAAATATGTGGGGCGAAACGGTTTCGTAACTTCGTGCCTGCTGCTGATAATTGTTTATTAATTGCTTCCATTATTTTCATTGCGTAAGATCGCTTTCACAGGAAAAAAAAACGACGCGAAATATTTTTCTTTAATTAGAAATTAATGTACAATTTAATTTATTACTATTGATATCAAGTTTTCTTGCATTTGTATCGAAAATGATTCCATATCATTTTCTTTTTACTCTGATGTTAATCTAAAATAAGAAATAATTAATCTATTGACGTAAGCCCTTATAAATTATTGGAAATAATTAAGGAAAATCTTGATTAATTACATCGTTTTTACCTTGAACAAGATTAACAAGGCAGATTGATTATTATGTATACTTGCTTTCAGTTGTCCGATTTGTTAAACGTTATAAAGAAACTTGCTTCGTTTCTTCCTGTCTGAAGCTGCGAATGATCAGGATACTAGGGGTGATCAGTGATCAGTGAGTTTAAAGAATAATTATATGGTTTTAATGAGTCTATGTACGACTGCACTTTAAAGTTCTGTTTATGGCACAGTTTTGTGGTCGTAAAGTACCTCTTTATAGAACTAGTAAAATAAAGTTAGCTGGGCTGTGTTCATAAAAGACACTCTAGAGTTACTCTTGACTAATATTGCAGTCTCTCTCGTATAAATGAATTTATGTATTTTGTTTCTCATCTATGAATCATAAAAAAACTAAATCAGGCGTGGTTTCTATAGGAACAAACACATTTTCTACACCCTACTTAAAAGTGCGGCGCAAAAAGTGCGCCCGTTGTCATGGTAATAATATAAACACATATAAATATAAATATAAATATAAATACTTTAGAAAAAGAAGTTAATAATTCAATTAATTACTTAGACTTAACAATAACGAAATTTAATAACTCTCTTCAATATAAAATATTTCGTAAAACTACACAAACATATAATTGCATAAGTTTTAAGTCTTTTCATCCTTTCGAACATAAATTTGCTGCTTTTCAATCATTTTTTCATCGTTCTTTTTCTGTTCCTATGAATGAAATAAATTTTAGAAAAGAAATTAGTATAATCATCCAAATTGCTTATCTTAATGACTTTCCTATTAAACCAATACATAATATTTTTAAAAAAATTATAAATAAATTACTAAACAATATCATTTTCCCAACAATTACAGAAAATAATAATTCAATAAATAATTTTTTCTCTATTCCGTAAGTGGGTACTTTGTCAGTCAAACTAAAGAAATTATTAAAAACATTAGGAATACAAATTTCATTTTCAAATCAAGTTAATTTCTCAAATTTATTTTGTAAAAATAAAGATCAGATTGATAATTTTTCCAAAAGCGGAGTTTATTCATTAAATTGTAATTCATGTCAAGCAGTATACATTGGACAAACTGGAAGAAGTCTTCAAATTAGAATTAAAGAACACTTACGATCTTTACGTTTAAATAAATCTGATTCTAGTTTTGCAAATCACCTTTTAGAAACTTCCCATAATTTTGACCCTACAATTAACACAAAATTATTACATAATTTTTTGAAAGGTACCAAATTAGATATTGCTGAAAATTTAGAAATATTTTTACATACTTTCTTGTTTCCTAATGCTATTCTTAATGAACAAACTTTTTTCAACACAAATAATTTCTTTAGTTCGATTGATTGGAAATCTTGTATTTGAATTCGTAACCTGTATCTAATAAAACACATAGCTAAATTTTACGTTCTTCAGATATTTATTTATTTATTATTTCATGACGTTTTATAAAAAATACATACAACTTACATCTATTCTACACATAATTTAAAATCTTAATTTTATAAAATACCCGTAAGTAATTTTTATTGTTAACTTAATATTATTTTACTATTATGTATTTTTTAACTTGAAGGTTTGATGCACTGACGATGCCTTTATAGGTGAAACTAGTTTGCAATAAAAGAACATTTGGAAATTATAGAAAAGAATATATTTCTTAAATATTTATAAACACAAGACTTCTTGAAACAGATAAGCGAGGCGCAAAATAAGCAAATAATCATGATTAAGTGAGATACGATTACACGCCCAAGGTGCACACCAAGGTATATTTTATGAACGCAACCCTGATTGCTATAATTTTGACGTTTCTCAATTTGACGTTTTTAACATCTGTCATTTTCACGTTTTGTTGTCATCTGTCATCATGATGTACTAACACTTACCAACACCTTGAGTCGAGTTTTCGCGGTACAAAGTTAAAACGCTAAGTTATAACTGAAAGTAACTTAAATGACATTTTTATAGTTCCAACTTTAAGTTATCGCGAAAACGAAAATCGTTCTTACTTGAAGGTTGTCAGTTCAAATAAAATCATTAAAGTGAAAATTAAAGCTTTTTTGAATTTCAAAAAGTATGAATGGAGTGCTCTGTAATCTATGGTATAAATTCATGAAATCATGACTTCGGATTTGTTGTGGAATAAGATCACATCTAACCAAATTTAAGCAGTGACAGTTCTATGACGTCTTTAACTTTGCTCTTGACCAACGTTATAACTTGACTGAAAGTGAACATGGCGGCACTTCCGGCTAAAGTTAAAACGTTATCCGCGAAAACGACCTTTTGCTGTCAAAGTTGTAACTTTGTTACAACTTTACTATCGCGAAAACTCGCCTCAAGTTATTAATCCTGTGCACGTTTTGTTCCTTCGCTCGTTTAACATAAACAACCCTCAGTGGCGTCACAATCCATATGGATTAATTTTATACCAGGGAAGTATTGATTTATGACAAAGATCTTCTAAACTCTGCTGATTCTTAATCATCGGCCGAACCATGTGAGCTATGCTAATACATATAAAGCTTTAAAGCGAGAAAGTAAACGGCTGTGAACTTCAAAGACAGCGGCGTACGTCAAATAAATCAGAATTTAAAATCGAATTACTTATGCAAAACACGGCGCGTTAACACTTTGCTACCGGTATTGTTTATTGTACATTTATGTATGTACGTGTTCGAACACGCAAGTTTCTTTCGGGTGCGTTGACTCGTACGTGCTCGCAATTACGCTCGATTTAACTAATTTAAAAACTAGAAGAAACGCCGACAATTAAAAGAAGATGTTGACGACCGAGAAAATTACGTACACGCCTTTTTCAATTTGCTTTGCGGTCAATAATTTCTTTGTGTTTATTAGTATTGCAATATTTCGTCAAGCGTCCTTGACACAAACGTATTGCGGATAGTTTCAAAACTACCATCGAAATGAAAGTTGTAACAGAAAAAAAAGAGGGGTAAAAAGAAATTTGTGTTTTCCGGTTTTATCGCCAGATCGAGATTGGCCCATTAAAGTATGAAATGACTTCTTCCGCCCCGTTTGTGTTGTCAAGTTTCATTCGTTTGTCTTTGATACAAGTAACTAAAATCCTTCATCCTTCTTACTCGTGCAACTTGGAATGCTGCTTGTACATTGAGAATTCCACAGGCTTGTGTAGTAAAATTTGAAACACCTTCCACTTTCCACATTCTTCGCATTGCTAGCATCCCCTCGTCTTCTTGGGATGGTGACGTTCCGAAAGAATTTCGAGTAATTAACTTTAGAGAGTCGAAGAAACACAAAATGTAAATATCATTTGCAGAAGTTACCAGCGATTATGTTATTAACTTTTCCGCAGAGGAAGAACCTGGTTTTGTGTGCACGAACTTTCTCTCTAGTTAGTTAGCACTTTCAAAGACGGATTAAATCTTCAATTACCGGCGGCTAATCGACGATGGTTCTAATTTGATGATGACCGTTAATCACGTCGTAAAATCCGGTGATTAATAAGCGCCGCCGTGTTGTTTCGCCTAAAACGTAATTTACCGTTTGATGTAACTTTTATATACGCAGTCTTTCTGAAACTGGTCCTTCAAGTGACGGAACATTTAAATTTAAAACTTGCGGTGACGTTTTGGGAGAACTTGACGACTTTAGTCAGCGAATTAAACCCAAAGAACGAATTCGAATTGAACAGTTTTGATAAAATGCAGTAGCATCTCCGAAATTACTAACTGATTCGCCCTGTATTTAAAGTGTTCCTTTTTCTTCACATACTGTAAATATTTTCAAAATTCACCGAGGATTTTCAGCCATGTTCTTCCGGGGTTACATGAAACGCCGTGAATTAAAATCGAAGCGTGCCACAGAAATAACGTGTTCGGTCCGCGAAAGGTTTCTAAATTTAAGCGGGCGAGAACAATCTCGATTTATGTGTTTGCCAGCGTAACGTAAACTTTTAGCACGCCTTAATTCAGGATAATTATACGCCTCTTCTTCGGTGAAGAAATACGAAACCGCCTTGGGTCTATTGTTGTAATGACCGCGCGTGTGTGCGTCTCTTCACTTTCATCCGGGTCAAACACGCGATTTATAAACATAATATTGCGTTAACTTCAATTACCATCGCCATTGTTGCGTACAAAGAAAAACTCACAAAACAAAGTTTTTAAATTTTTCGTTTGCGAAAGAAAAATTTTCTGAGCGGTTTTTCTCTCGAGGTGAAACCTCATGGCATGGCATAGATGAAGCGAATTTCCACTCGAGCGGTCTTCTAAAATTTCAAATCTTATCACGGTGAAGCTTTAGAAGTACGCACGACGGAGCGGAAAAGTTTCGTGTTACTGGTAACCGAGTCGAGCTTTATTTAATCCTGTAAAATGCAGTGCGGGCGGATTAGTTGCAAGAAGGCGCTTTACAAAATCAAATCGCGAGATAGATGCTTTTGCTTGATAAACGGTATGAAAGTTAAAGTAAGAAGTTCCGTTCATACTTGTACTACTTACGCGGAGCTTAATTTTAATTCTTCACGGACCTACATACAAATTCAATTAAATTCCTAATAAAAGATTTTTCTCTCAAAGGTTTTTAGCACTGCCAGCTGTTCAATTATTTGTTTGTGCTGACATGACACTTGGTAAACGCGTTTGAAAACGTGAAGCGCAGGGTACGTTTGTGCATTCAAGCTGAAGCTTTAGTGTTGTTTTGAAGTGAATTGATTAAGTATTTCTCTGAATTTTGTGTTTACTGTACACATTTTTTTGTGTTATACCATGATCAAATAGTGTGACGCTGACAGTTATTGACAACTGTCCTCTCTCTCACTCTTATATTCCCTGGCGCCAGCTTACTTTATTCAAGAATTCGTTTGAAGGCAGGTACTATGATGTTCATAATAGAGTTATCTGACTCTCTTGATAAAAAAATACAAAGAGGAACGTAAAATTGTTATGGTTTTGAAATTTATCGATTTCCGTAGCTAAACAAGTCTGAGAGTCTTTGACTCTTGGCTTTTAATGACGACATACAAAGATGCGGGCTCTTGCTCTTCCTGGGCGTCACGTCGCCTCCTTTAATCCTTAATTTATGTAGAAATAATGCGATTCCTGCTTCCAAATGAAAAAGCGTCGGGACGGTTACGCCCCTGCACATTTAACCCTTTTACGAACCTATGCACGTGTAGAATCAGAAAGCAAAGATGTGTCATTACATGGAACACACTATAGAACGTTTTTTCCTGAAAAAGTGCTTTGTAATCAGTAATCACATGGTGGGATATCAAATATAACCTGAGTTTAATGAGTATGACTGCATTTGTCTTAGTGTTGTGTCTCGACAAATAATTATCAACTACGTACACTTACGTGCAAAGAAATCGACCCACTTCACACTTTTAGCTTTGATTGTTTTCTTTCAAATTATCGAAACTGGATATCAGATTTAAAAAAAAAGACCATTTAGTGACCTTCAACATGAAGCCAAATTTATTAAGATTCCTTTCGTCTTCTGAAGCGGATAGAAAAGGGAACAATCGAGTCTAAAGTGTGGAGTGGATCGATTCCTTTGAACGTAAATATATAAACAGGAACACCGATAAGTGAGTGGTTTGAAAGATGTCCGTCGTAATTTATAAATTTTCAACGGAAATGGTTCGCTGGATCTTTGCAATCACGTGATGGTGTATAAATGCCCATTAAAAAATAGGTGAAGCGAGAGGCGTAGTTAAACGGAAATTGTAACAAACGTCAGCAGCTTTCGCCCTAGTTATTCATTACATGGTCTCATACTATAGACATACGTACATACGTCTTTATTAATATCAACAACTAATCACGTGACCGCAAAGATCGAGTGAATCAATTGTATGTACACACATACAATCTACTAGACTGTTTGTATTTGTATCGAATTATTTTGTTTTATATGTGACACTGACATCTACACAATACGTGTTATAAATAATACGTGTTATAAATAATGGGCGTAAGAATGATATTTTTCAAGGTTATCGGCCAAAGTGGTATTGAATTGCGCGCGGTGGAAGAGCACATATACCATTTCCATTACCTACGAATTAGTTGCTTTTTACTCGCATGCTAATGACTAATTTTTACGATACGTTGTACTTTGCAAGTATTTCTCTAACCGATAACCTTAGAAAATATGAATCTCCCTATCATTAGTTATAAATTAGAAATTTCTTCAATTAATTGTATGTAGAACATAACAGGAATTATTGCAGCAACATTGTTTTTGTTTTCATTTCTACCTGGAAGTGAATAATGAAATTGACGACTAAGAACAGAGATACAAATCTTGAAAGGCGATTTCTTCATTTGAGAAATTATCGATCAAATTCGGCGCACGGGACCGAAAATGTGCAGATCTGCAAATGAAACACAAACAACTGCGCTATACGAGTGCCGCCTTTTAAGTTCTTATAAATGACTACTAGATGGCGCTATTGAGATGTGACGTGTAAGGTTACTGTATTTAGAAGGTACCGCCATTCATTTCCGCGGCTTCGTCCCCCAAATTAAGAAGGAAGCGATGAAACGCTAAAGAAGAAGAAGGATAGATACATAAAAAGTTACTGTTGCTAAGGAGTTTATGAATGAATTTGATTAACCCCAAATTAAAAGAGACAGAAAGTTGGCGCTACCTTCTCGATACAGTAACCTTAGTGACGTGACTATTTTCGTAAAATTTGTTATTGTTAAAACAGAAACAGCTCAGAAAACGGCCGATTAGTTTGTTTACAGTGAGCGTTTAAAAAAAGCAATTTTGTAGAAAAATGGAAATTTCACGTGAAGGTTTTCGTTGGATGATTTTTTATGATTTTAGTAAAGGCTTAACTCAACAACAATGCCTCGAATCGCTTCGTTCAACTTTTGGTAATGAGGCCCCATCAGAAAAGACAACGGGTTTGCAGAATTTCGTCGTGGTCGTGCTTTCGTCAGTGATGAATTTCGTGAAGGTCTACCAAAATCGGTTGTTGTTCCAAAAAACATCGATGCTGTGCGCAACATGATTGAAGAGGATCGCCATATGACTTAACGTGAGATAGAGGCATTCTTAGGCATATCGAAGACTGCAGTACATTCGTTTTTGCATGAACATTTAGGCGTGAAAAAGATCCGCTCCCGATGGATTCCGCATAATTTGACCGAAGCTCAGAAAAAGGCTCGTGTCAATTGGTGTAAGGAAATGCTCAAGAAATTCGGCCGAAGAACTGCAAAATCCGTATACAACATCGTAACAGGTGACGAAACTTGGATATATTCGTACGCGCCGGAAACTAAGCAGCAATCAACTGTTTGGGTGTTTCAAGATGAACCAAATCCAACAAAAGTTGTTCGTTCACGAAGCACTTCCAAGAAAATGATTGCTTGTTCCTTTGGTTGTACTGGACTGTCGCAACCATTCCTTTAGAGGATCGAAGAACAGCTAACGCTGAATGGTATACAACAATTTGTTTGCCAGAAGTCATCGATGAAATCAGGAAAAACAACCGAAAACGTCGCATCATCCTTCATCATGACAATGCCAGTTCTCGCACAGCACGTTTAACAATTGATTACTTGAAGGAGAAAAACATTGCCCGTATTCACCTGATTTATCGCCTAACGACTTCTTTGTGTTCCCGAATGTCAAACAAAAAATGCGTGGACAGCGATTTTCATCACCTCAAGAAGCTGTTGAAGCCTTCAAAAACCATGTTTTAGAGATACCAGCTTCAGAATGGAAAAATGTTTCGAGAATTGGTTCGAACGCATGCAAAAGTGTATAAAACTTAAAGGCGAATGTTTTGAGAAGCAATAAAACGATTTGTACCAAAAGAAAATGTCTTTCCTTGTTTTTGTAAAAACTAAAAAGGTATCCCTCGTACCACATACAATTGAGATAAAGAAAATTGTTAACGGTCCGCTTATATTGATAGTGAATATCCCAGAAGGGCGGCGATTGGTGTGTTAAGAGTTTCCGGAAATTTCAGGCAAACAAATTGGAAGCGGTCTTGAAAACAAACACCCCTCCGATGAGACAATCTTAAATCAGGAGAAACGACCGCCACGAGGAAAGATTGAAGAGATGACTAAAAATCATTTGGCTCCTCAAGAAAACCTTCAATATTGTTAGGAATATCAAAAGTCAAAAATTCGGAAAGCTCATGAAAAAACACCTTTTGGATGAACCAATTAACATGGGTACTACGAGTCACAAAAGTATCGTTGGCAGCATAAGAAGTCCTTTACTCCATAAACAAGATTGAAGGTTCTGGCTTCTCAAGAAAACTTCCAATATTATAAGGAATATCAGGAGTCAAAACTTCGGAAAGCTCCTGAAAAGACACCTCTAGGATGAGAACATGGGAACGGATCACGTAAGTATCGTTGGCAGCATAAGGAGTCCTTTACTCGAGGACGAACTATATGGCTCCCAAAGGCAACGTACACTTCAAAGTAAAGCATCGTGAACCTGAAGAGGACTTTCCTCCTGGAAGTTTGATCTGGTATGTGGACGGTTCCAGAATCAAAACTGGGCGTAGACCAAAGAAGAAACTGTGCTTCCCTTTGGGTCAATTTGCCTCTGCTTTGCAAACAGAAACATACTTTGAAGACTTTATTAAATTCAAAGATTTCATCCAAACTGGTGTGGGAATGTTTAAGTGAACTTAATGACCAGGTGGGTTCCAGATCAACGGGGCGTTATCGACAACGAATGGGTGGATGAACTAGCCAGGCAAGATGCGGGTATGTATACTTTGGCCCCAAACCTGCCCTAGGTGTCACCAGGAGCGCTATTCGGGACGTTTTTAGTGACTAGGTAAGCGAAGAACGCAACAGGTACTGGACAAGTAGGCTAGGACATGGTCATACCAGAGGTCCTTGCAAAAAGAGAACTGCGGAACTGCTCTTGAGTAGGGTACAACTCAAGCTCACTAAAGAGCTACTAATAGAACACTTGACTGCTAAGGAGCATCTGTGGAAGATCACTAAATTCAATGCAGAATCATAGAGAGCGCATATTAGGATGGTTCCCCAAGACTTTAGTATGCAAACATGTACCAACCGATACAGGTCTAAAGACTAAATGGTTGCAGTGCCTCCGGCGCAATTTGTGTGGTAACAGGGAAAAAAGTCAGGTGAATGTTCTTGGGAAGGCGATCGCTAAAAAGGAGGCATGGAAGAAGGGGATGATTTCCAAAATCGAGGTCTTTTTGCCCTTTTAGTTCCTTCCCAGGGACGCCCCTGGTAATAATCGTATTAGGGATATCAGGAGTTCTCGGAACTTTTGACTAAATAAATCGGAAGCATCGTGAAGAGAACTGATTATAAATTAGGTGAAAGTTCGTGGCAAAGATAATCGCTAAAAAGGAGGCAAATAAGAAGAGGGTGATGGCCAAAATCGAGGGGTCTTTCGGCTGATCAAGTCGACGATTTGGTTTCCTAGAAAAGCACAATTTTACCACAATACACTATGATTCCTGAGCGTTTGATGTTGGAATGTCACTGCTCGGTAGTAAAGTCGGAAGATAAAGTGAAAACGAGTTTATTCCTACTATTGGCCATTGAACTTAAAAATACAAAACAAATTAGAAAGAAACAAATGCATGTCTTAAGCTAGGTCTATAGGTTAATCCAAGGCTAATCTAAATCCAAAAGCCAGAATGATTTATTTATTTCTTCAAAATTAATGGAAAGGTATAATAATTTTTGTTTTAGTTTCATCAATGAGTTCGTGGTATTTTAAATTATCGGCGAAATGGGATCGATATATTTAGTAGCAGTGGAACAAGGCCCATTTTGAGCAGTTTATTTTCATGTGTCCCTAACGGGGATTAATGAGGGGTGGCTTACATTGAGACGTTCGCAGGGACTATCGATTTTACGAGGGACGAATTTTATGAATGTGGATTACGTCGCATGGCTCGCCGACATTACTATCCTCCCCCAAAACAAATAATAACTTGCGATGACATTTCGACGCTCCCGAAACTCCACGCTACGTGCTCCTCCGGCCGTAAATCGAAGGCGGGGGTCGTTTCCGAAGGAAATTTTCTTCTCGTTAATTTTTAACCAACCTTTTCTCGCCGCCATCCCCCGGCGAAAGGTAAATTGCGCTTAATTAAAGGCGGCGTTCGTTAAAAATGTAATTCATCTGAAAGTCAGATGACGGGAATAACTTCCGAACGTCCGGGGATTTTTCTTTTTTCTTTTTTTGGTGTTTCATGCTTTTAACGCATTTTACATAATCACCGACAACTTCACAATTCAATGAATTGAACAAAAAAAGCAAGTGTCTCAAACTTATACTAAATTATTTCTAAAAGTAGTTCAGTTCGTCTCTTCCCTATTTGTTCCAAAATTTAATCCGTTTTATTGTTAAATACGAACAGAAATAAATATAGATACCTACTTTATAGGAAATTGTTAAAAATACTTTTATCCTACCGTGCAATAACTTTGTGTGCAGTTGTTGATAATAACAAGAAAAATTATTGCCGTTTCACTGAACCAAAATGCACTGTCGTCTTTCCTTTTTATAACTATTTTTATAGGTGAAATAAATCCTCGGGCTATTAACAACTCACGCGATTCGTTTTTAATTGTTATCAATTTGCATATCGGCGATAAGAAATGACTTTTAAGGCTACCTGTCTTGCCCCTCATTTCATAAATGTCGAAGTTTATGGTTACACATAGCCAAATTGCTTGGGTCTCTCGAAAATGGACTTGACGTTTAGTTTTGTAATTACAGAATGGGTTGAATTGTGTCGAATCGTTTTTGGATTCACATCGACTTTTTCGAACTGATTTTTTTTGAGATTCCCCGATTGAATTGTTGATAACACTCCAATAGCGCCTGCTCGAAAAGCTTTGTAATTACAGAATGGGGTCTATTATGTCGAATCGTCTTTTAATTCACACCGACTTGTTTGAACTGACTTTTTTGGGATTGAAACAGAACTTCTGTAAGACAACCACAATCGCAGTTATTGATAACACCTCAGTAACGCCTCCTCGAAAAGCTTTGTAATTACAGAATGGGTTCGATTGTCTCGAATCGTTTTCGGATTCACACCGACTTGTTCGAACTGACTTTTTCGGGATTCCCCAATTGAAATAGAGAACTTCTGTAAGTCGATCGCAATTGCAGTTGTTGATAACACCCCAATAACGCCTCCTCAAAATGTTTTGCAATTACAGAATCGTTATTGGATTCACATCGACTCGTTCGAACTGATTATTTTTTGGGATTCTTGGGAGTTTTTAAAAGGGTCAACAAAGAACTTCTATAAGACGATCACAGTCGGTTGTTGATAGCATGTCAATAACGCCTCCCCGATAAGCTTCGGAAAATAATTAGCTAAGACGTCTTTGACTAATTACTAATTCCTTTGTTTTTCACAGATGACAAGGCGTTCTGCACTCGCAACTGTGAATGCTATTTTTTTTTATTTCAAAATTGTATGATCCAATGTGAATCGTCCGTTAATTTTGTTATTTTGCCGTTACAAGAAATCAATTTACACAAAAAATTATGTAGATAACGACGCGATATTATTAATAGCACTCGATGTTTTAACAACGATTTTATGATAACTTTCTTGTCCACTTAAAATTAAAAAAATATTGATGCGTTAGAAAGCAAAATTTAATTTACTGTTTATTTCTTTATTTAATAACCAGAAATCGAGCATCTGATCGTCTATTTTCCTTAGTGAAACTTATTTTACTTATTATACATGCGTCGTGAAAGTTTAATGTAATATTTAAGCTGCTTGAACGTGACTTACTTTTCATCTATCACTTCTGACTATCTGAAAGCGATGAGAAATTTTGAAAAAAATGTTTATAAAAATTTACGGGCGAAGTCGTGATCGCTTAGTTAAAAAAAAAGAAAGTGAAAGTACAAAGTGAATTGATGGCGATGGATTCGTCCTTGAAATTCACAGTTTTTTCAATAACTAACCCACAAAAGTCTGTAGTAATCGTCAGATGTTTCGAAAATAGTTTTGTTCCTTTTTTTTTCATTACTATTCAAAAAGTGTCATGAAGTTCGATAAAAGCCAAACAGAACAAAGCGATGATGATGAATTGACATAATTCTTGACTTGCTTCTTCTTTTTCTCTTTTGAAGAATCCTTGTAATCGTCAAAATATCCAAAATAATTTCTTAGAAGAAGTTTTGGGAAAATTAGCAACTGTCATTTCTCATCAAAAAGTGTCTCAAACAAAAACCAAAAAGAATAAAGAAAACTGTTGACGGATCGACCTTATAAATCTTATGTGCTCTAGAGCACTCTCAGCGTATCTCCCTCTTGTTTTAATTTCGTGTAATAACAAGGGATGCAGATACTCTCAGAGTACTCTTGAGCTAATAGTTTCCTTACCTCAAAAACTAGCTCACGAAAATACCATCTTTTGGAGAATCCTCGCGCTAGTCATCGTAAGATATTTCCAAAAAAGTTTTTTTTTTCGCTTCCACCGTAAAACATTCCGTTAAGTAACACCGAAAGAAGGGGATAGCCCGTCAAGATTCAAAGGGTTTATGGTGCACTTTTCCTTTCGTATACCACTGTGGAAGAATCCCATTCAATATCGACAGAAAACCAAATACTCAAAAGCTCCCTTTTCATATTCCACTTTGCTAAAGATTAGATGCATCGAAGTCCATCAAAGATTTAATTTATGGTGACCCTTCTACTTCATCTTCATATTCAAATAGAATACATACTTATCTCGATCAGTTAATATATGTAGAGAATCTATTAATCAATAGCGGCCACTAATAAATAATCATTAGGCGTTTGAGAAAAAAGTAGTATTTAATTTGAAGCCTTCCGCAGCCATGGTCCATTGGTTTCCGGACTGACACTTTCTCAGTTTTAACAACGTTTCTTCTACTGCTACAAGGGATTTCTTCAGGGCTTCGCTGCTACTGTTTTTGAGACTCATATGCAGTCATTTGATGTGAATGTATTTTGTCATTATCACCAGTCGTCGTGCGCACGTAGGGAAGTGATTGGGTCAGTCGTCATGGGTCGAAGTAGGTACATGGTGCATTAATTGAGTTGTGGTCCAATCAAAGTGTGTCATAAGGGGTGAATATGATAACCGCTATCACGGTTAAGATTTGTTCTGATGTTTCAAAATTTCACACACGACGATTGACTTAAACGACTACACAAACGACAAAACGTTAGTGAAAAGCGGTTGACGACCCAAAAACCCATAACTTTAGAATAGTTCAAATAAAAACCAAAGAAAGAAGAAAAAGAAAACTGAAGATGTATCGACCTTGTCTTTGCCGCAGTGACTAGTCAACGAAGGGATACGCTTTTGGAGAATTGTTAGCCATTCCCAAAATGGTTTTTTGGAAACATTTTTGAGAAAATTAAAAGTAACGTTACTTGTCAAAAAAGGGCTTACGATAATTCAAATAAATTCGAGGAAGAACAAAGTAAACTGAAGACTGTAAGCCGTAGTTTGCATTAACAATCGTAAGACTTTCCACAAAAGATTTTCGCGAAAATTAACAGATAACGGTACTTGTCAAAATGTTCACAATAGTTAAAATGAAAACGAAAAAGTACAAGGTAATCCGATTTCCTTGTTCTTCCACTTGGCTCCTGGTAAAACTATTTCAGCCAGCCACGAAAACTTTAAACACAGTCAAAACGAATAAAAATCTTGTCCATTGTGGTAAAGACCCGAATGGGTCACACATAATTACAGCCCTTTCAAGAACTGATCCAATGCGAAAAGTACTTAATTCTATTACGTCAATGACTTGTCCAAGAAGAAGCAAGCCATCGTTTGGAGAATCCTTGCACCGGTTATTGATAGGTAAGCGTTTCCAAGGGGATTTTTTTGGGAATGACGTTACTTGTCAAACTGTCGTGTTTACGAAAGTTCAAACACAGAAATCAAAAGGAACAAAGTAAATTGATGATGATGGATCGACCTTGTAATTCATATGAGTAACCCAACAAGAGGCAAATGACATAGCATCGACGGACACAAGCAATCACCTCCACTTGTTCCAGGTCAGTGCTAAGTGCGCGCCACATTCATTTCGAAACGCAGAAAAAAAGCCATAATTACACGTTTACGCTTCCGTTCTTGCCGCGTTCATCCAGCAACACTCCAGGTCGTTTACTTGTTGACTCATGCCGTGACGGGCAGTCATTTACACGCATAAATAATACGAAACGAATAGTTTACGGCCGGCGCAGAGGTTCGTGATCGTCCCGATTTATTACGTTGGTATAATTACGGAGAAAAATCGTCCGGACTAATTGGATTGGATAAACAAGGCCCCGGTGCAGTTTATTAGTCAGGCGATCCTTGCGGAATCCTTCGAGTCCTTAACGGATTTCTTGGCGTTTCCGAATGGAGAAGCAATCAATTTTGGGCTGAGCTTGATGGCCAACATTAAAATCGAATTGATTCTATTGTTAATGCTTCCAATTGCTTTTCTGGTGGTGACTACCTTTAAAGTTTAATCAACATTAACAACGAGGGTTCCAAATTTTTTTCAAACGCGAATGTATGGAGACAGAAGAAAAGGAACGAGTTGAGTTGCTTTTTGGACAATCTACATGTTTGAGTGGGTTTGTCTGAAAACCTCATAAATCCGATAAACTCACTCACCTAATCGATTTTAAACATCACTTCCGTTTTTCGTTTTCTGGCAATCGCCGGCTCAAGTTAAAAATGTCAACCTTTCAAGTAGGTAGGTCTTAGAATCACCGTCGTGGGCGGAATTTAATCATTACGAGAAGCTGACGTTCGTGTATAAAATAGAAAAAAGCAAAAATCTTTGCTGTAATATCAACTTTTCAATAAGCCCCCGTGCTTTCAGCTACATTCAACGGCCGCATGAAATAATTTTGCATCGGCAAACAATTCCGCCCTCTTGAGCTCCATTAAAAACGTATTTAAATTTTCTTTATGATAAACTCTGGCCGACTTGCGAGCCGGGAACTCCTGGAATTATTATCAAAACGTTTCATAATTTGCGATAAACGAGAGCAGGCGTACTGTAAGCATCCGAAGTTATTAATTGGCGTTTTTTTTTTTCGTTCTTGGTAATTAATTTTTGCTTTATGCCCCGGAGCGGTCGCTAATTAGGCATTGTGTTGCGCACACACGGACCTCGTTCAGCGCTTTATCTTCGTCCTGGTTTATTCTTTGTAGATAAACGGGCGTAACGGAAGAGTGATCGTCCTTATTTGTTTCTATCTTTCACTTTGATCGGTTATTTGAAGTGTCCCTGCGCTTGCTCAAAATGGTTTCGACGTGACACGATTGTGACAACCTCATTTTCATCGTTGCAGAAAAGAAGTGTGTTTTTGGTCAATAATTTTCGACTCAATTAAATTAGTGAGAGAACGAAATAAAAAGATGCCTTTGGACCAGTTTCATAATCGAATTTAAAGGAGACTTTAAAATAAAGTCACTTTCAGATGTCACAACAAATATGAAAACACATTTGTTTACACATCTGAATGTGACTTTAATTTTAAAGTCTCCTTTAAATTTGATTATGAAACTGACCCTTTGTCAACTATTTTAATAATTTTTTAGATAAAAAACTCAATTTTTATAATGAACTAAACCATGGCGGGCACTGTGTTACTGGAATGAATAAGGAAGAAGAAATTAACAATTAATTCATTCAAAATATACGTATACAAGGGCGGGTCAATATTTCCGCTCCGGAAATAAAAGCAAACTAGTGGAAAGTTTGAAACAATCTTATATCGATGCTGGCGGCAAATATGAGTATTTTTAACGTTGGCAGCCGTGCGAGATGCCAGAGGGAAAGAGAGAGAGAACAGAAGATGAAAACTTCATTCAACCTCTGAAAGTGAGGTGGTAAACAGAAGCTATCTTCTATGATCCAAATACAACCTCCAATGATGTGAATAACAATAGAAACATTAGCAAAAAACGTAAATGTTGATGAAACATATGATGAAAGACGATAAAAGACAGACAAACTGAAGAAGACTTCTGAAGCAAAAGTGAATTATTAAAGTATAAAGGTAAGTGAGTAAAGAAACCACCTCGTGCAACTTCATCCTGAAATGAAGAAGAAGCGGAAGCAAACTTACAAGATTAATGCCCGATTTCTTCATCGCCTTATCTTGAGGTTAAACTTACCTGTCAGTTAGAATGTGACAACAGTATATCACATTCCAACTGTTAGATAATTTAACCTTAGGTTATACATGGTGAAGAAATCGGCCATAAATTGAAAGTCTAAGCTTCGCAAGTGCGAAATTAAAGAAGCAAGGTAGGAGTTATAAATTTAATGACGAGGATGAGTCAAGAACGAAATTGAAGAATGAAGATGGGAATTATGAATCGAATGATGAAAATGAGTCAGGAACAAAATTAAGATGAGTCACAAACGAAATTAAAGTAGCGAGATAGGAGTTATGAATTGAACGATGAATCAAGAACAACCGTAAATGATCAATATGTGAGAAGCAGGAACGAAATTAAACGAAACCAAAAGGAAGGAAACATTAATTAATGAAGAGGAAATGTGTGTAGCTTTTGAGGAAAATTTAAGGAAGAGCTCATGAGAATAGGGGAATGAGAAAATTAACTTTGAGGTTACTACAAACGATAATAATCTTTGTCAAAGCTCCCACGTTAATATTTTGACGACGTTCTTTTCTTCGTCACTGGAAAACTGCCTCAGAGTCGCTGCTGTTCAAGAATAGAATTAAAGAAGCGAAAATGTGAAGTTATATTATAATACCTATTGATTGTGAGTGATGAAGGATGGTCACTCTAAAAGAAGCAGGAATGGAATTAAACGAAACCAAAATACAGGAAGAAGATAAGAAAGCTCTGAATAAAGAAGGAGCATATGACATGTAACTTTTGAGGATGGTTTGAGGAAAGGACTGTGAGATTAGGAAACGAATAAATTAAATACGAAGTTTCCACCTTCACCACATTAATATTCTATCAACGTTCCTTTCTTTTTACTGAAAATTTTCTGGCAGAGTTGTTGCTGCTGCTGAACGACGACAAAAGAAGAAAATTATGGCGCGGTTCAAATCCGAGTGCTAAGTTAAAAAGGGAATAGGGAGATCAGAAGCATTGTGATGATTAAAGAAGAAGAATAAACGTAAATGGATTTCACTTCTAGAGCCGGGCAAGAGCCAACTGAAGAAATTCACTCCAATAATTCTAAGGTGTAGTTCCAGTAATATTCTTTTTAGTCATGATGATAAGTAATTGGTACTGACTAAGCGGCATTCATTTTCCACCTGGTCCTGGTGTGAGGAAAACGAGATAATTTCGAGACGAAAGTAAACTGAAAACAGTAAATTGAAGAACGAAATGGAAATCCAAATCCAAAGGGCACAATGATTAATGGGGATAAGGCAAGAATAATTGGAGACTTCCGGTTGTACCGCCTCACAAATTCTACTTTCTATCGACATTTAGGGCCAGCTTCATAATGGAATTAAAGTCTCTTTTAAATTCTATTATGAAAGTGGCCCTTAGGGCTGTTTTCATAATAGTGCTAAAGGAGACTTTAATTTAAAGTCACTTTAAGCATACTCACGGCCGGTATTACCAACGTTTTAAGGAGACCTTAAATTTTAAAGTCATGTTAGATTGTGACATTTCTGCTTGGTTTGTATATAATCAATCACATTTTAAACACGAATTAAATTTAAGGTCTCCTTAAAACGTTGGTAATACCGGCCGTAAGTCTGTTTTTATAGGTTGAAGTCACTTTAAATTTAAAGTTCTATTATGAAAACGGCCCTTAGTCTTTTGTTGCAAAAGGACTTCCTTAGAACTGCTGCTGACATTCTTCTTTATCATTTCTGCTACTGCTCCCCGGAAGCTTTTGCCAGGAAGAATGAAACGTTGGCAGATAGAAGATTTTGTGACACAGTAAATCCGGAAGCCAGAAGAAAATAACAGGGCAATGAAAGAAGAAAAACTTTATCAGTCTTGCGAAAAAGATAGAAAGATAGAAAGTAAGAAAGAGGGAGTTCCAAAATTGCAAAACAACCGTTGTAAATTGCAACCAACAAAATCCAGTACAATCGCAATGGAACAAATTGCCATGTCTTCATTTTTCTCTTTCTTTTCTTTTTTGGCGTTACTTTTTCGTTGTATTAACATTTAGGTGGTAGATAATAGAAGAAAAATCCTAGAAACTGTTGACAGGATCTTGCCGGTCGAGAAATTAACCTGTTTCTCTTATCGAGGGCATGTCATCATTTCATATCTTGGTACTTGACCTTGGATCAAGATGTTTCAACTGCTGTTATAAGTCTTTGCAGATCTCTGCCAATTACGGCCACATTACTCTCAACGATGATTTGCCTGAGCGCATTTGATTGGCAGTTAACTGACTATTTGGGTAATCAGCTGCAGCGACTTTTTTGAGACCTAATTCGTTAAGGTTGTCGCACACTTAACCATCACGTTTCAGCACTTTCTTCGTGACTTTTCTTCAGTTGGTTTTAGTTATTATTTGGTTCTCGCAGCATATTTTTATTACTTATCAAAATGGAAGAAGAGAAGTTAATTTTTTTTATTCAAACCTGCATGATATCACTGACAACAGTGGTCATAATCAGCAAATTCGGGACAATATCTGGGAGGAAATATCAAAGTTTTTACTTACCTTAATGTTACAGCCTTCAAAAAGAAATAGTATTCCACAATGTTAGCTCAGACTCCGAGAAAGTTATAAAATCTGTAAAATTTTCTTTTTATCTCTTTTCAAGACTTCAAGAAGATGACGAAACTCTCAAAAATTCAAAGTTAAAGTTCGCTTTCTTTTCTTTACTTTTTTCTCTTCTGGTAGTGCATTCACTTCTTTGGATGTGTCAAAACTTAGTGCTCTTCGAAGGCTCCCCATCTCCCAAATTATTTCAAAACTCATATTTGATTGTGACCAAAAGAAATCTGGCAGTCAATTGGTAAGTACTGCATAAAGGAATAATCTCCTCTTTAAAATTCATCACCCAAGTTTGCAATGATAGAGTCCGTTGTTGGAAGGCCAAATGGGCGATTAAGTGTGCGACAAGCTTAACAAAAAAATTACGTTTGATTTCTGTATGTTCCACGACTGCTTCTTATGTCAGAGCACAGTCTCTTTTTATCTCCTCTAAAAATTGGCCCAATATTCTGGGGCTGGTTCCCTCCCCCTGATAATTCGATAATTTTATTAATTTTATGCGTCAAATAATTAATAGCGTGTCGTGCGTTGATGATCGAAGCCGGGGAGGACACGTTCGAATTAACTTACTTACGTAAAAAAGGGGTTAAAACCAATGAATTCCGCCCCGATCGTCATGCGCGCCTCTCGGTTTTATTGATCGCAAAGAGCGCGGGCTCCAGCGGCATAAAGTGCGCGACCTCATCTCCGAGCAGTCCGAAAAGCGCCCTCCTGGAGAAGAACGTGGCATGGGCCCGGGCCCTAGTGCGGCCCATGGGCCTTGATGAGCACCTACCACACCTACCCTAGCCGCGGCTCGCGGAAGATGGGCTGGACACGAGCCAATAACCCGGTATTCGCCACAATTGTTAGCATTATTCTAGTTTAGATGTAGTGGGCTTTTTTCTCTCGTTTTCTTTTTTTTTTTTTTTCGTTGGCCTTGCACACTATTCAATTTTGCATGAATTGGCAAGCTTTCAGGGGAGCTTTCGCTCGAGCGACTTTTAAGTTCGGGCCATACATCAAAATTGTTTTTCGCCCCGTCCTGGAGAACCGAAAACAAATCTCCGAGTTCTCTCTGCGATTTGAAACAATCCTGGAAATTAGGACGACCGTCTTCGTTACATTCGTGTAATCCTTAATTAAGCGCGGGACTTTGACGGGGCATAATTTGGGGTCTTGATGCGCTGATGATAAAATCCGAGTTGAATTGTCGGGTTCGCTTAATTAAGCGATGGAGCCGTCATTCGGAAATAAACGGCCGGATTAAGTTTTTATTGAGATGCAAATGCCCGCGCTTTGACCAATCGAACACGCCGCAAAGTTCTCACGACTCGTAAATTTAATTTTGTTTCTTCGATTTTTTTTATTATTTTTTAAACTTCCGACGAAATGGTACAGAACTTTTAAGAATTAAAAACATTAACAGAATTCTTCAGAACTCAAAGTCCAAAAATCCCTTAAAGGAACTGCTTTACGTCATCTAGCAAAAGCAGTCTTAGATGATAATAATAATTTTCCTTTGTATACGTAAGCTGCGGCCAAGGGGGCGTGCCTATCAAACTTTCATATCCCCTGGGCTTGCAGTGTCGAATGACTTTGTTAAGGGCGGCTGGCCCCAAAGGATAAACGGCTGAGTTGGCCGTAAGCCGGCTCACTGGGTTTGAACTCAAATCACTAGTGTTGCATTTCGCTAACCAATACGCCTCCACTGAGGATTTTGGCATGTACACATAGCTAAATTTATCATTATCAAATGACTTCTTGACCGAATCAGATAAATGGCTTGAGTTGGCAATGAGCCGGCTGCCTAGATTTCAAGTTAATAGGTAGTTTCGTAGTTGAAGTCGACAGTTTGATCTACTTGATGATAGTCATTTGTTTTTCCCCTAAAATTAAGTGAGTAGGTAGCTGTTTACCGTTTAGCCTTTGAGACTATAGAAGTCCATATAGCTTTCTGTAGCTTTAAGACCTGTGTTATCAAGCAACTGCATGTTGATTAGAGCGATTGAGTTGGTCGCGAGTTGAGGGTCAGCTGTTTGGGTTTAGTTTAAACCTCTGACATGATGACCAATACGCCCGTCATTGAAGTTTTGGCTTCTACACATAACCAAAATTAATTGGCGATAGTCCTTCGTTTTCTTTTTTTTTTTTTTCAAATTTCGTCTTCAACTTTGTTATTAGAAAACATAGAACAATTAAAGTGCGATGGTTTTTATAAGAAATTGATGTACAAGTGAACAAATGAATCAGCTTCCAGCCTCGAGCTGCTTATACCAATGGAAAATACCATACTAAAACTTTTATCCCGCAGTACACCTTACAGGATTTAAAATCTGAATTGAGGCATTCCCACCTAGAAGAGATCCTACTCATGGTCAATGTGGATCAAGGCTTTGAAGCTTTTGTGAATATCATTAAAACAGCGATGAATACTTCTGATTGCATCAAAGAGAAAAAGATTTTATCAGACACTAGTGTCACGAATTGAATAAATACAGAAGTTAGATGTAAAAGACAGGAATTGAATGATTTGTTCTGGCTAAAGTATAATTGGATATAAAATATCGAAATATGAAAGCTGAATATAGACAAAATCTACAAAGAACTAAGCAGAATTATTATATTCCAAAAATATTTAAAAATCGAAACTTCACCAAAAACTTATAGTCTGTAGTTAATTGTGAGACTGGAAGAAAAGGGGGCACAGTAATAATATCATTTTGGCCGACGACAATATTTGATCAAAGATACTCGGGATGTTACAGAGAAATTCGCGAGCTACTTCGCTAATAAACCAAACGATATAGTTAACTAGAAATTTGGAGAAAACTTAGCTGCGAGTGGCCTCCTTTGTAAGTCATGTCCAAATAGGATGCTGCTGTCAGAGACCAATATTGATGAGGTACGTGGGGTACTGGTAATATCAGATCAAATGCTGTAGAAGCTGACGCCATTCCACCTGCAGTTCTAAAACTTTGTGAAACTGAATTACTAATTGGGCTGACCCATTTAATAGACTTAACCTTTAAAGCTGGGACCTTCCCAGCCAACCTAAAGAAGGAATCTATAACAGCCGTTTATAAGAAAGGTGAGAAGACAAAGGCAGAGAACTATAAACCCATAATGATATTTAGTATTTTGTCCAAAATTATGGAAAAGTTAGTGTACACTAGGATTTTATCGTTCCTCAACAAATTTAATATATTAAGTGAACATCTTAGTGGTAGATCCACGGCTTCTTCGTCTTTTCTGGATCACATGTACAATGAGCTGGACAGTGGTTAGGTATTACGTAGTCGGGATATTCTTTGACCTAGCAAAGGCGTTCGACACCATAAACATTACCTACTTATTGTAACTATGGAATGAGAGGCTTAATGTACACATGGCTGGAATCGTTTCTCAGTGAGCGACAACTGATTGTGAAAGTATCAACCCTATCAAGTGTCTACGAGACTAACATTGGCGTCCCACAAGGATCCGTGATAGGACCGTTACTGTTCCTCTTTTATCTAAATGATTTACCGGATTACATATCAACTGGTCAAGTTTGTCTCTTCGCTGATGACACATCAATCATAATATCAGCACCATGTCCTGATCTACTTATCAGTAAGATTAATACCGTCACCGCTGAAATGCAAAATTGGTATTCTTCTAATCGCCTTGTTCTAAATGACAACAAAACCATTTATAATCGTCCAAGTTTTGTATCGGTTTTATGATCTTGCTATAAAAAATTCTTCAAAGAGACCGGCACTGCGGTGTCTGTGTCTCCTCTCTGTCGCTTTTTTTTTATAGCAAGGCCATAAAACCGGTATCAAACTGGAACGACTATATATTCAATTCTATAACAGGAAATCCTGAAACGTTGTTTACGGAGCAGGATATCATTCTGTCTACATCAAAAATCTTCCTAGGAGTTACTTTAGACTCTAGATTAAACAGGGAAAGCCATATAGACAGTGTATGTAAAAAAAATAATAAGTCTTACTATACATTAACTTATTAAAACTTATTAAAACTTAAGTTTTTAAAACTAGTTTTTTATCGTAAATCTTTGATAAATATCTATTATGCACTTGTTTATTATCATCTTTAATACAACATTGTAATCTAGGGAAACTCGGCGCACATTACGAGACTGTTTATAACTCAGAAGAAAATAATTAGACTTATGTATGATTTAAAACTAAGAATGCTTTTATAACCAATGGGATACTAACTGTGGCCTATATATTTATACCTACATAAATGTGCAATGTATGTTAGAAATAATATGAAAAACTTTTGTATCGGTGGTAGTTTACTTAATTGTAATATACGGCATAAATCTATATTAAGACCCGCTTTACATTCAACAACAAAATTTGAAAGCCAGCCGAATTATATCTGCGCGAAAGTATATAATCATCTAGCTGATTCTATTAAGGACAATAATTCGTTAATCACATTCAAAAAGCGCCTAAAAAATTACTTGATCAGTAATTGTTTTTATAGTCTTAATGAATATTTTGCTTACAATTAATGACTTCAACTGTATATTGTTTAAACTGACGAATGCAATATCATATTTATCATGTATAGTACGAAAATAAATTATTATTATTCAATAAACATTGAACTTAATCCAGCCTGCCCTGTAAAAAAAGTGAAAGCGAAGGGCATTTCTTTTTTTGTAACAAATGCAGGTTTCCATTATTATTTTTTTTTTTAGTTTCAAACAAGAATCAGTTTAAAGACGTAAAACTTCTTCCAAACAACTATTAATTTTGCAACTTACTGGAAACAAATGAGCCTAGTTTCATCCTGCCCTGTAGAAGAATTTAAAATTTAGAAAAAAAACCAAGAATACTTTTTTGAAAATACATAAACGTAAATTTTTGGAATCTTTCAAATTGAAACCAAAAGCAGTTTTATGTATAACTTAAAGCTTCCAATTTTTGGAAAAAGATAAATAAAATAATCGTTTCAAGCAATTTTTTAACATATTTCAATTTCGTCTTCAACTTCTTCAACAAAATGTATTTTTTACAAAAATTAATTGAATAAAAAAAGGATAATTCAAGCATTGAACTTAATTTAGTCGTTTCCTCTACAAAAAAGTGAAAATGAAGGACACATTTTTTAAATGATAAATGAAGGTTTCAAAAAATGTTTAAAGAGAAACAAAAACTAGTTTCATAACTTAAAGCTTCCAACAATTATTAATTTTGCAAACTACAGGAAACAATAATTGAATCTAACTGCATCTTGCCCCATAGAAAAATAAAAAAATAAACAAATGAAAGTCAAAGAAATTGTAAATAATTTTTTAATTGGAAACGAAAATAGTTTTTTTATCGTAAGCCTTCGAAAAAAATTAATCAATTTAGCAGATGAGATGCCAAGAGGGTATTTTAAGCAATTTAACCTGACTTCAGGTTTCTCTGTAAAAAAAAAACAAAAGACAAATGAAATCGAAAAACATTTCTATAATAATATAAATAGAAAAACACCAATTTTATAATGATATAAAGCTTCAAACATTTTATTTTTTATTTTTAATTAAAAAATCAATTAAGTAATTAAAAAATGGAATTTGAAACAAGTTAATCTAATTGCAGAGGTTGTCAAACTGTTCGTCCTTTGGGGGCCTAACGAATTGAAATTGAAAAGAAGTAAATACAACCCTATTAATTCCAACTTGTTCTAATTTTTGTCTTTCTTGTTATTAAATTTACAGCAGTTCTCAAATTCTCGCCCTTTGATTAATAACGAGCGTCTAAAAATAAAAACCTGGTCAAGTGGGTTGTGATCGAGAATTTATCCATTGCATTTACATAGCAGAATTACTAAATGTAGCCTACTTGACAAGGTTTTTATTTATAAAAAGAGTCAAAGTAATTAATAACTTTCTAGTCCCTTCTTCAAATATCACTTGAAATAATTAAAATTTTAATTTACAACAGTGATTTCCAAACTGTTTGGCCTTACTCACGAATTGAGGAAAGGTGGCGTTTTATTTCCGAAACCCTTCTTTATTTAACTATTGCTCCTTGTTTAATTACACCGATTCCCAAATTGTTTGGTCTTGAAACGACATACTTCAATAAACGAATTATTACAACAAATTATTAAGAATTTTTTCGTTAAATTTTAGCTGTACTCGTATTTTGCTTTACCCTAAACTGTGCGGTTCTCAAACTATTTTACCTTCAGGAAGCTTTTTGTTTTTTGTTTTTTTTTTTTAAACTAAGGCGCCACAAAATTCAAAACTCTTTTGATTTTCTGCTTCTACTTTTTACAAAGTCGTAAAACATATCGGAAGTCATTGGAGCTAAAAATAGTAACAAGGCTGTATTTGATTTTTTGGGGCTTTTAGAGCTTAATTCCTTTACAAAGATATTTTGGCCAAGTCAGTTTCAAGCTCGGGGCATAAAGCTCCCTAAATTCCGGCGCTTGTTGTTACTAACGATCCGCACAATCTTTTCCCCGCACAAACGCGAACTGTGCGAAACGGAAACACGCATCCGCCCCCGGGGCCAAACAAACCTAACCCGCCTCGTAACAAGATTTCGTGAAATCAATTACCGGGGTGGATATTGTTTGTAGAAGGCACACACGAGCGTTTACATCTACATTAAGCTCTGGGGCATAATCAAGCTTTACTTTTTTTTTTTTTAAAGCGAGAGCTCATTATGAATTACGCTTCTAATTTGACTTCCCCCTTTTTGTGTTTGAATTTTTGGATTCGCATTTTTTTATTTTTAATTTCCAGTTAACTGTGAAGATTAATTTCTATTTATTTTTTCTCCCTCTGTGAACATTGTAAATAAATAATCAGCCAGATTTTCGTCGATTAATCCCAAAGGTGAGGGAGCAAAGATCCAACACAAGGGCGACGCACAAATCATATCTATTGTTACTATTGCAGGGGCGAATTGCGCCGGAAATTTCGCCACCCTCCGCCATAAATCGCACATTTTAATAAGGGAAGTTTCGTCTTCGCCCGATTGTGAAATGCGCAGCGAAGGAAACTTGATTTAAAAAGGAGATCGACCAATATGTATTCAAATTCGAATTTAAAGGAGAGTGACTCGAAAATGTTCGAACGAATTTTTACACACCTCATCGAAGGCTAGATTTTACTGCATCTTCCACTAGCGAATAACGAAAACAAAAAAGAAATTACTATTAAAAAAAAAATTAGTTTAAAAAGAAAATTGAAAAATAATCACTGTATCAATCCGCATACTCACAGTCATAAGACCCATGACTTATGACATAAGTAAGGTCAGAAGATGGCATACATACAGGCTGATTACTGAATAGACCGACAAAAAAATGTAAGGCGTTTATAAATTTTATGATATACCGAGCAAAATCTCCACCCTCGCCTAGTGCAGACCTATTATTCTCTTGTCAAGTTTTGCCAAATTTTTTGAATATGTATTCATCGTGCAACATGGTTTTCTCAAAGGCAAAAGTGTCCAAACAACTTTATTCGACTTTACTACAAACATCTTGTATAACTGAGAAGATCTGTGGATTATTTCTTGACTTAGCTAAGGCGTTCGATACTCTGGACCACCAAATTTTATATATTAAATTAGAACACTATGGTATTCGTGGTCTTGGGCTGGGCTGGATTAAGTCTTATCTATCGTGGAGATACCAGGAGGTTGTTCTTAATCACAATCAGAATATGGAAACAAATAAATCCGCTTTGACGGAGCTTATTTGTGGAGTACCTCAAGGGAGTGTCTTAGGACCACTTCTTTTGGTTCCATTTATGAGTGATCTTTCGTCATCAACAAAGAATTTATTTTGTAAAACATTGCAGTACTTGTGACAAATGCAAGACATGGAAATAAATGATAAGATATGGAAAGTTGAACGAAACATATATTTTTGGTGAAAGGAAGGTAATAACCAAAGAAGTTTAAGTGAAATAGTATTATTAATAATACGCACAATAATATAAACAAAATGTAATGTGAAAGATAGAACGAGAGACGGGAACAATTGAAAGTAAAACTAATGATAGCAAAGATACAAGAAAGAAGGCTTAATTGAATTCAATTTATTTGCTTCCGTACTCTAGAGAGAGGTTACAACGTTTTCTGGGTGAAGAAATCACCAAGAGTTCAACGACAAAAACCTATTTTCGTCCTGCTCTTTTTACGCCCGAGCTAAAAATAGTACACGAACCTTAACAGTCAGTGACTCTCCTGGAAACCGTCCCTTTATGACCCACAGCATCATCCCACGCGGAAAATGCACGCATCGCACCCTTAACTCCTACGCAGCGTCAACCCTTATTTTCGTGCAAAACATCGTTTTTTTTTGTTCCTCCCGTAAAATATCGCTGATGTTTAGCTTGCGCTGTTTCACCGGTGGACCGTGGAATTTGTGACATTTACCGGTCTAAATGTCAGCTGTAAATCCCACCTGAATGGCTCATCCGCTCCGCGAGAGTCACAAACAATGGGTTGTTATTATTGTGTTTTGCCGAGATTAAAGTTTAATTACTCGCGTAAGTCGGACACAGCCGCAGGGTCTTCCTTAATTCATACTAATCGCTTCTGATGGAGTCGAAACTAGTCTTCCAACGCATTCTAATTTTCAAATATTTATTTTCCCCCAAATTTTGTGATGGTTTCAGTTAAATAAGTTAAGAAAAAGAAAGAGTTGAGTAGACATTGGCTTTCGTGTAAACGTAAGGCGCAAATCTGTAGCCGTCGATCTTTGTGTGTCACCGTTGAAAGAATATCCTCATCACGCGCCTATTGTAGTCCTTTTTTAACACTTCATGCTCCTCTTGTGCGGTCCTTGACGTGCGCTGTCAAACATAGTTTTATTATTTCGAAGTAGGTCGTAAGTGAACACGACGTATCGCATGGCCCGGACAATGCCATCACAGTTTTTGTCTAACGCTCGATCCACGCCGTGAAACCCGATATTATCATTCGTGTTTGTCGTCTTGAAGACATGCAAAGGCATAATGCGCGATGTTGTTTACCAGTTGTGCTTGTGTATTTGGCTATTTTCTTTTGCGGCTGGTAACAACTTGATAAATAAGTAGGCCAGAATCAAAATTTGGGGCGACATCAGGAATACGACTCCAAAAACTGCCACCTTTCATTCTTTTTCCCTTCGCTTTGCATTCCATTCAATGAAGACTTGTGCTGATAAAAAGTAATCTCTCCAACGTTATCAATTCAAGAATTCGTAATGTTTCTTTTGGTTCTCCGAATGAAGACCCAAATAAGTAAATGTAATTAAGGTTCCAGATGAGGTAATCAATCGATTAAGAAGAATTGAAGAGGTAAGGGAGCATCCACCTGGTGTTCTCATGGATTCTTTGCCACCCTATTTCTATTATGAACCCCCTATAAGAGCTTTAAAACTTCGACAGGACGGTCTTGAGAAAATGAAGAAGGGTGGCGAGTATTGGGAAAAAAGATTAAAGGATTTAGGAAGAAAGTAGAATTTCAGAAAGCTATTGATGACTTGGCACCAGAAAAGAAGGCAAAGCCTCAAACCAACACTCAGGTGCCATGTTTATTAAACGAGAACAAATATATAAAATGTCGCAAGCAGATTCCAATGAGCCCTTCAGGAATGCCCATGTCGTCTTCCAATTACTTGAGAAAGCAGTATAACAACTCGTGTGTTAAGAGGCGCTGATGTAATTTAAAAAATCTTCGTTTTTAATCATGCACTTGACGATTTTTTTTTCTGAGATTCTGAACCTGATTCCTTCTTGAAGACATCCGATCCATCTAACTCAGTTTACACTCAGTGAAAACTTTCCACTGATTGCAATTACCGTTCGTGAATTGTAACCGTAATTCATTGTATGTACATATAATTTAGACTAGAAGATGAAATCCAAGTTGGAAATGCAAGGATCAAATAAAAAACCTCATCTTTTATTATTAGAACGTTTGAAATGGCTTCCAGTACCTTTGGAGACGTTTTTCTTTTGATGAAACTCCCAGTTGAGGAGATTGCCTAAAGGCTGGCAATAGTCATTTGATGGAAGGTATTTATTAAAAAATGGTCTTCAAATTTCCATTGTTCCTATGAAACTGTACCATAGTAAACTGATATTCTATGTCGGTCTGAATGAAACAGAAATAAAATCCAAAATCGCATTTAAAGTGCCAGAAACCAAAGAAAACTTTCCTACAGAAATTTGTAACGAAGCAAGATGGAATTACTTGCAGACGTCAACTAAGTAGTGACCAATCCAAGGCCATATCTGACGACCCCGTACGACCCAAGCATGGAATTGACGGAAAAGTAGCAGAATAGCGGAAACCAAGTCATCTAAAAGGAAATAAGACAACAATTTGTAAAAGGAGCTAGAATTTATGGATATCTAAGAGATTGTGATCCAAAAAATACGTTTAAAGGACACACGTGTCAAATAGAACGAAAAAGGAATAAAAACCAAAAAAAATATATCGGAAGAAAATCAATTCTACAAGAATTCGGAAAGTGACGTCAAAAAACACTAAGCCATATAAAAGGGACCATTACGCTATATTCTTGGAGTGGAGTAGAAAATCATGAAGTGAAGAACAGTAGCCACAAACCAAAGAAAATTTTTCTGCAAAAGTTTGTAACGAAGCGAAATGAAATTGATTGCAGATGCCAAATTGCCAACTAACAATAAGTAGAAACGAAATCCAAGGTCATATCTGAGGACCCAATACAACACAAACTTGAAATAGACTAGAAAATAGCAGAAGAGTGAAGACCACGACATCTAGAAGTTAGTAAGACAACAATTTGTAAAAGAGGCTAGAATTTAGGGATATCTACTAGTTTGCGACTCAAAAAAATATATCAAGACTTAACTTTGAAAGTAAAGTATTAGGCCAGTACAGCCTAATTTACAGAAATGAAATAAAGAAAGAATGTGAATGTGTTTGGGAAAACGAACGCACCTCTGGAGTCGTAACCAGAACTTAGTGAAAGTTTCAAGACTTGAAAGAACCAATGAAGCAATTGAATTTCCACGATGATGTGCCTTAAGTAGACGAAGAAGAACACAAAAATAAGAATTCCCACTTGAAATTCGTGCCGTGATGTATTACTATAAAATCCTCAAAGTTCCATACTTCCTTTACTTCCAATAAAGTTGAAGCAACTTCCAAAGAGACTTACAAGAAGTTAAAATCTGGTTCTTTGAAAATAACCTCGTCGTCTACTTTGTTTCAAACTATCATTAGTGGATAGGGTCTCTGAATCTTTCTTTCATCATAGGTATTAAATAGTCACACCCTAAGTTTGCTTCGAAATAACTCCATTCCCAAAAAAAAAAAATTGAAAGAGAACCTCATGTTTCAGGCAACATAGTCTCAAGAGAAAGAAATGTAGCGGGGTCTTTTCTAAAATGAGGATGTTGATAGATTGGTAGAAATCAAGAATTTATTACGATTAGAATAATTACGTTGCCACACGGGATCCTTTCATTTACCAAAGAGTATGATTATTACGTTTCATTGTCAGAGGACGTAGTTCTTGGACTCAAAAGCTGTAGAAAGTGGTGTTTGCTCAAAATAAAAAAAGGACAGTAAGGACAATAATCGAGTAGATTAGTTAATAAACAAGCAATTATGAGGATCCAAGCTTTCTATCTTTAGAGAGGACGAAATGCAGTGCTAGAGGACCTTTTGGCTGTAAGTAATTCGCTCCGGGGTTTTTCTATTTTCTTTCAAGCTCTCGTTGAGCCTCCAGAGGGACGTAAACACTATTTCTCTGCAGGATCCACCCCAGGGAATAAAGCACTCTAAGAGAAACTAAACTGTTCACTGCAAGATCGCGGTGAACATTTCGCAAGCAAGTAAAACACACCCGCTTTCAGCAAGGGTTCCGGGAACATTAAATTTTGAATTTTCTGTCACCCTATTGTTTATATTAAAAAGTTCCCCCTCTTAAACAATTATTTTCGAGAGGTCCTATCCTCTTGATTGCTGTTCAATTAGGTCACAGGAATGACTTACGTTGGCTACTCTATAGAGAAGTAACGAAGTATTTTGTTCAGGTATCCTAAAACATGGGTGTACTTCTCACGCGTCAAGAGTTCTGTATTGAAATGACCACTTTATCTCAAGTCTAAGTAACTTCCTCGAGACTCGTTATCATATGAGAATGTTTACGTTGCAATCAAAGTTTGAAATTTTTTTGTGGTACGACTCAAGGAATTTTTATTTTATCTTAAAAATTTAGAGTTTACAGTTTCGGCTGTTTACAGAGAAATTTGATTGTACCAATGAAGCGATGGATAAAAAATGGCAAAGGCAGGATCTAAATAGAAGAAGAAAATAAAGATCTATGAGCTTATTTTTAAGCAGAAGAAGAAGAGGCTATGCAAGTTTACTACCAATTAAGTAAAACAGTACTGGGCAATAAAGAAACTAGCACCAGAGGGAAATACCAACAAAGATCTATGGAAGTGAGACTTGGCCAGCAATTAAAAAAAAGCAAAAAATCAGAATAAGGCGACGCGACAGAGATGAAATATTTTAAAAAATCGAAGGCTAAAGAAAAAGAGACCGGGACATAAAAAAGATAACTGAAAGGATAAAAGAGGAAGCAATTGTTCACATAACAGAAGAAAAACAGCTGAAGTGAAATGGGCAAGTGCAGAGAATATCGGAAAGAGTCGGGAAAAGAAAAGTGGGAAGACCAGGAAAGAAAGGATTGGACAAAGGAAAAAGAAGGATTGAGGAAACAAAAGGTTGAAGAAATTGCTCAAAAAAGAGGGAGAACAACGAACTAAAACGAATGTGGAGATTCCACATCAGCCGATGTCGTAAGGCAAAAGGCTACTAAGAAAATAAGAATAAAATCCATGTGCTTCCGTTAAAAATTCGAAAAGAAAGTTCGAAAAAGAAGAAGAAGAAATATAATTCGACGCCGACGGAGATGAAATCGCAGATAAAACAAAAAGAGATCGGTGCAGAAACGAGGACATACATAAATGTAAGCAGAAGAGAGAAAGCAGTTATTCAAGCAACAGAAGTCTGCAAGTACAGAGAATATCTGGAAGAATCGGAAAAAAAGAGAGAAGACCAGGAAAGAAAGAAGGTTTACAGAAAAGAAGAAGGATTGTAAAAACATAAGGTTGAAAGAATTGCTCAAAAAGAGCGAATGACGCAAGATAGGATAGTGTGGAGGAAAAGAGTGGGGAATCCATATCAGCCGGTGCTGATCTTCGATAGATAAAGAAGAAAAAGAAATATGGTGCATTGATAATGATCTCATCGTCAGCTATATTTCAAACTCTGATTGATGTATAGAATATTTCAAAAAGTTCACATGAAAAAGACATCAGCTGCAGAGCAACACCACGTTAAATGGTATGGCATATAAAGACCTCAAGGCAAAAGAAACTTTCTTCACCAGAGCTCTTTCCATCAAAGTACTTGACACTCACGTTCTTGAGCAAACAAAATCAAGACAATCAAATAGTTTTTCCTCTGTCTTCCATTTCCAATTTCAGTACATCTTCAACTTTTCCTTGTTGCCCTTTCCTTTTCTCTAAGAAAATTGATATTTATCGTTCTTTCAAATAAAGTGGAGAAAGAATAGTAAAACAAGTTTGGGAAGCTAAGGTATAAGGTCGAAGAGGAAAGGGGAGACCGCAGGAGACATGGAACAAAGCAATAGAGGAAATACTAGTCAAGAAGGGGAAAACGTGGAGAGAAGCTAGAAATATGGCAAAGGATAAAAAAGCGTGGCGTAAGTTTATACATGAAGACGAAGGAGAATGATGGAAGAAGAGTAGACACAGAAAGAGTGGGAAGAAACAGATCAAGAGAGAGTGAGCAAACGAACCCTACACCTAACGATAGAAAGAATATCGATTATATAAATATTTCTAATAAAAGGCAGTTCAAACAAAATGGAAGAGACCATGAGGTTCCAAAGCAACATCATGAAAGACCTCAAGATAAAAGAAGCTTTCTCTTATTGTACTTCCAATTTCAATTTCATCTTCTTTGCACTTTTCGTTTTGTCTTTGCAAATTGCCATTTATTGTGTTACAATGTGTTTTTACATTAAGACGCGAAAGTCTTCAAGATGGCCGTCAAGAAGAAAAGGCGCCTTTGAATCCCGCTAAAGCTTCACCGCGGGTGAACGGTTCATTGTTATTGATTTTCCGAACTTGCACTGTGATTGGCCAATTCGGAGCATGTGACTACCCTTCTAACTTGATTTTTCGTTGCACACAGGCCGAGTTGTTCCTGATTTGGAACCGTTTTGTGGTTAGTCCCTTAAGGCCATGGAATAAGGACGGAATAACTGTTCGCCAACTGTTCTCTTAACGTTTCTCCATATCTATGTCACTCCCACGGTGAATTGAATACTAACGGTGGCAACATTGAAGTGAGATAGCGAATCGTTAATTGTCAACCAATCAGTTAATCAAAGGTTAATATTGTATAAAAAGAGAAGCGGGTATGCGGTGACGTAACGGTTCGTCATCTCACTTGCGGTAATGCTGCCACCGTTAGTATTCAATTCACCGTGCGTCACACCTACATCACGTTATTCTAAGAATAATGCTTATCCCACGATTGTAAAATCAAGTCTAAGTGCATGTGCTTGTGAAGGGAAAACGAACGGAGTTTTATCCGTGATTTGAAAGGAAGCATTCCACGTGTTATACAAGCATTTTGCTTTTGCTTATCAAAGCCTGATTTCGGCAGTTCAATCAGGCTTTTATTTGAGGTTACCTGGTTGGTAGAAAACTCTGGTGGCATCGTTGAGATCCGAACTAGAGTTCGATAATCCTGATGCTTGACATCGTCGCCGGAAGTGGGAGTCTACTCTCGGTGACGCTGGATGACGTACCCTCCCAGACGTTGATATTCGAACGACTTCTTCGACTTTAGTACAGCTGGTGCGAACGCAACTTTACTTAACGTATTTAACGTCGTTTATGTTTATCGGTCATTTAATTTGTTCCTGCGATTGATTAGTTTTGTTATAAGCTTAATCGTTTCAGAAATAGACGAGTATGTAATAAGTAATATTTATTTCTTTTTCTTGCCCCCTTTGTTTGGGAGTTACGTATGACCTCGCCCGTCCCATTGGGTTAGCCGGCAATTGGGACGATCTTAGTTTGCCCTCCCATAATTTGCAGCCTTGTTCTTTGGAAGAAGGCAAAACTCATTGACATTCGGTGCGGACGTGAAATAAGCATAACCACAAGCAATTGCAATGACTTTCCCCTTTTCCCTTTACATCCCCTTTCTCTTTGTTCTCCGTCAAGTCTTTACGCTGAGAATTTGGGTCAAGTAGAAAGGAGCAAAAAGTCCTTTGTGCCCAATAATACAGTCTGCTCCTTTGAATTAGAGAACTCTATCGATAGGCACATGTGTCCCCCAATGTAGAATAGCAATATTATAAAGTAGGCAAAGCACTAATCACCATGATTGATTAGAGATGTTCGGCCGTCAAAATTCATGTCAAAAAATTTAAATTCTGCCAGTGAAAGCCGTTAATCGCCCTCCGGCGGTCATTAGCAAGATCTAGGCGTCTCTAAGACAAACAAAAAAATCGTGACTTCGCTTTCCACTGATTAGAATACGCGTACGCACACACAACGGCGAAAAGAAACTCTTTCCAGCCTGATTGTGCTGGGAACCGTTGCTTTCGATGCGATCGAAACGTTCATGCACTTCGCCGGACGAGCCTTATTTAATTAATTAACTAATCCTTATGTTGCGCCGCAGATGGTAATTTGCTGGAGTAATGATGATTATGTTGGTGGTAACTACACGAGAATGAGGAATGAATGTCGTAAGAGGGAGACGCTTTTGAGTTAAGACGAGCGAGCGCTGTGAAAATTAAAAGCTAATTGCTGTCGTGCTACGGTCTTAATTACAAACGGAGTTACTAAAGAATAATTATTACGTGAATAAGAAGGCAATTATAGGACGGTGCGGAAGAATTTTTTTTTTAAGAGACGTCCATCAGAGTTTCCTTCTCACTTTTTAAATTTTTCCACCAGTTTCATTTTAAATTTTGGTTGCTTGGAATTGTACATCGCAGCAATGAGTTTCCCTTGAAAGCTTACAGTTATTTGCATGAATAATTTTCTTGATTTTCCTGCGATTATTATCGTTGCGATTTCCACTAAGCAACGACGTGGAAAACGATGTAAACACGTTCGCACGTGTGCTCTTCGGAAACGCGTGCGAAAATAAACAGTTCGAAAATTCCCAAATTGCGTCCGCACCGTCGCTCGTGGAAAATTCCTTTCGGCTCGATCGGAAACCAACCGTGCCTATTAATATTAACGGAAATCGATGTTTCGTTCTTGTTTGCCGTGCAGGGCATAGAATTATTCGAAAACGTTGCATGCGATTGTAAGGTAATACTGCGGCGATGTTCATGTTTGTTACAATTGGGTCTGAAAGAAACTAACCAGTTGAATGCAGGAACATTTTCATAAAGAAGTATAACATTGAGTTTCTGAGAAATAAAAGCGTTAAGAAAAACTTGCAATGTTTAACGAAACTGAAAAAAGTAAGAAACTCTTTCAGAGAAAGACGAAAGGCCTTCGTAGCCTTCACTTTGTTAGTTTTTATTTTAAAAAAGTCTCAGTCTTGTGCAAAAATACTATTTCTTTACAGCGAGAGAGAAAGATATCACATTTCCATCAAAAATTGTAGAATTCTCGTTGTTTCTGAAGACCTTTGCGACCTTCACTTCAAAATCTTAAAAATCTGATTTTTTTACAATAGTCAACTGATATGTAATAAAATTCAATTATGAACATTTAAAGGCCTTCGTGGCCTTCAACTTTACTCAATATTTTGTCACTTTGTGCAAAAACGCTATTTCTTTATAGAAAGAGAAGGAGAGAGAGTGATTGGGAGATATCTTGAATCTTTGTAATTATAACTTTTATTACGTTTTCATCGAAAATTGTAGAATTCTGGTTGTTTTCGAAACAATATTGATGAATTTTCAGTATGAGCTTCTGAAGACCTTTGTAACCTTCACTTCACTTGAACTTCACTTCAAAATATCTCAAAAATCTAATTTTTTTACAATAGTCAACTAATGTGTAATAAATTTCAATAAAGACCTTTTTGGCCTTTACTTTACTCAATCTTTTCTCACCTTGTGCAAAATCGCTATTTCTTTACAGAAAGAGAGAGAGACCGTGATTGAAAGTGAACTGGAATTTTTGTAATTATAACTTTTCATCGAAAATTGTAGAATTCTCGTCGTTTTCGAGAAAATGTTGAGGAGTTTTCAGTATGAGCTTTTGAAGACCTTTATGACTTTCGTTTCACTTGAATTTCACTTGAAAATTCTCAAAATCTAATTTTTTTTGTAATAGTCAACTGATATTTAATATTTTTTAATATGAGAATTAAAAGAATTTTCTAATTTTCACTTATCTTTGTGCCTGACCTTCATTCACATCAAACAAATCTCAAAAATCGGACAATTTCTTTTTTTTGTAAAAGGTAACTTATATTTAATAGTTCATTTTCAATGTGAGCATCAAAGAATACTCTTGTGACCTTCAACTTAAATGACCTTCACTTCAAAAATGTCTCAAAATATCAAATTGAATTTTTTTGCCAAACAAATTTGTAATATTTAATTATTTTCAATGTATTTAAGTACGTAGTTAAAGGCCTTTGTGACATTTACTTACCGTTATGACCTTCGCTTCAAGGCAATCTTAACAATTTTTTTTTGCAAATGACCTTTGTTTCACGCATTGGATTGTTCGTTGTAACCAAAGTGAACACGTAATAACAATATTAATTAATTTAGCCTAGTACTTTTGAAAATGATGTGAAGAAAATGTGTATTAAAAAATCAACATTGTGACTTTCACTTCGCACGACCTTCACTTCAAAGAAATGTCAAAAATCCTACTAATTTTTTTTTTTTGCAACTCATCTGAACCTGACCTGAACCTTATAACTTTCGGTTCATCTCTTATACACCGTCATTTACATGGATGTACTTGTCAACTTGTTCACATAATAATAATAATAATAATAATTTGGACCTTCACTTAAAAATAAAATAAATTCAACTGATTTTATTTGCAAAAGGTAATTTTAATAATTTTCAATGTGAGCATCTGGATACCCTTGTAGCCTTCACTTCACGTGACCTTCACTTCAAAGAAATCTCAAAATACAAAATTCAAGTTCTTTCAAAATACAATTTATTTAAAGGGTCGAAAGCTCATAATTTTTATCGTTATTTTATTTTGAATAAAACCTGCGATCTCTCCCTCACACACTATTTTCTAAAAATTTCATAATAGCTTCAATATGGCCGTCACTTCACGTGACCTTCACTTCAAAAATTCCTCAAAAACTGTTCTTTTTGCAAAAATTCCCATATTTATTTAATTACAATTTTCAATGCAAGAGAAAAACTAAAGACCTTTGTGATCTTTATTCCAACATCTCTTCAAAAATATTTCAAAATCTATCTTAATTTTTTGCAAAAGAAAACTAGAATTTAATAATTTTCTATGTGAGAATTTCAAGATCTTCACTTCACATGACCTTTACATCAAAAATGTCTCAATGATCCGACTGATTCTTTTGTTAAAGATAACTAATATTTAATAATTTTCAATGTGACACTTTAAAGACCTCCTGACCTTCACTTTAAATGTCCTTCACATCAAGAATGTCCTAATAATCCAACTGAATCCTTTGCCAAAGATAATCAGTATTTAATAATTTTCATTGTGAGAATTGTGACCTTCACTTCACATGGCCTTTACTTCAGAAATATCTCAAAAATGTAACGGAATTTATTGCCAAAGATAACTAATTTTTAATGATTTTCATTTTGAGCACCTGAACACCTTCACTTCACACGGTATTCACGTTAAAAATTATTTCAAAAATCCAACAGATTTCTTTGCAATAGATATCTTAAAAATTCAACTGATTTTTTTTACAAAGGCAGGTACTTTTTAATTATTGTCATCGTGAACACCTGAACACCTTTGTGACCTTCACTTCATACGATCTTCACGTTAGAAAAACTCAAAAATCCAACTGGTTTCTTTTCGCAAAATATTTAATAATTTTCATTGTGAGCGTCTGAAGATCTCTGTGACTTTTACAACACGTGGCGACCTTCACTTCCAAAAAAAATTTTTTTTTCAAAAGGCAACCAATATTTAATAATGTAATTTTCAGTGCAAGCATCTAAAGATCTTTATGACTTTACTTCTCGTGATCTTCATTTCAAAGAAAATTCAAAAGTCCAATGGATTTTTTCTTTGTTGCAAAAAGCAGCATGAAATTAAGATTTAATATCTTTTTTTATGACCTGAAGACCTCTCCGACTTTCACTTCACATGACCTTTACTTCAAAGATATCTCAAAAATTCCAAGCGATTTTTTTTACAAAATGCACCAAATTTGAAAGCACGTAATTTTCATAATTATTATTTAATTTTGAATAAAAACTGAAGACCTCTCTTCCTTGTGACCATCTGATAGCGTTTGTGACCTTCACTTCATATGACCTTCACATTTAAGAATATCTCAAAAATTCAACTGGATTTTTTGCAAATAAAACAACATTTAATAATTTTCAGTGTTAGCATCTGAAGACTTTTGCGACCTTCACTTCAAACGACCTACATTTTAAAAAATTCGCCAAAATCCAACAGAATTTTTTGCAAAGGATTACATTTAATAATTTTAATTAATTTAATAATTTCCAATGTTAACACCTGAAGACCATTGCGATCTTCATACGACCTTCACTTCAAAGAAATTGCAAAAGACAACTGAAGTGACTTTCAAGTATTTGAACACCTTTGTCTTTCATTTCACGTAACTTTAATTTCAAAGAAATCTCAAAAAATTACAAATTACTTTTTTGAAAAATACAATTTTTATTATTATTTTCACACACTGTAGTAACATTTTTTTTGTAATAACTTCAATGTGACCGTCTGAAAGCGTCCGGAGATTTCGAAAACGTTTACTTACAGGTTTTTCCTTAAAGAAATCTGCAGATGTGTTTTTATTATTTGATTGTTTCTAAAAGTGAAAACGAGACGCACAATGGATAAAAGTAAACGACCAATATGATTTGATAAACTAAATAAAATAAAACAGTTGCAATGGAAAAGTATCTATAACGAAGAAAAATTAGATCAATACAAGACGTGCCTCCGCAGTACCATAGTGACTTCATCAATTTCATAATCTCTGTGCATTAATATTTATACTCGATTTACTTTCTACGATATTAAATATGTAATTATGTACTAACGACCTTCATCTCCTCTTATATAAACACAAGAAACACTCGAAGAAGAAGTTACATAATACTCAACGTCATAGACTTTACACTTTTATGACATTAAAGAAGAAACAACTGTAAAGCTTGTTGCACACTGCAAAGTGCAATTTTTTCCCGTCGCTCACGTACAGCAAACGCCAAACGTGGAAAACAAGAAACATTGTTCATTGGTAAACATTGTTTCGCATCCGGAAGGCTTTCGCCCAATTTAGCCAAACAGACTTTGTTACTTGTAACCGATTTGGAATAGGTGACGAGAAACATTTAGGCCCGATTTTACAATCGTCGGATAAGCATTATTCTTAGGATAACGTGACGTAGATATGGAAGAACATTAAAGGATATTCAGCGAAAATTTTTTCGTTGCATGCATGTCGTTTCTAAGTTCAACGGCTAAGCTTTCAAGTGTAACGTCAAAGTGATTTTGCATTAAAAATAGTTTTTCTTTTCACAAACTACTAAAAAAGGCCCTTTTAAATTGAAGAAAGGACATTTATGATTGAAAGTTACTTTCGAAACGGTCGCAAAATTAACGGTGTCTGGTCCTATTCAATTCAAGACTGTTTGGAGGAATTCCTTGTCCAGTTCCCAGAAATTGTTTTTGATTATAAACAATTTCTAGAGTGTCTAAATCGAAGTGTGGCATTATTTCGACAAACTGAACGATCTTAGAGAACGTATATTTGATAAGTGTCAAGAAATCAACAACTCTCCGGATTTACTGCAAAATGTTGTTAATGGAATTAAAAACAGAATTATTAAATGTTACCAAGAAGGGGGTGGGCATATTCAGCATATTTTATAATAAACGTTTTTAAATTTCACGTTTTCACGTCTTTTACGGCAAAATCACTTTTAACAAGGAAATGATAATTCAGTATCAATTTTGACGTTACACTTGAAAGGTTAGCCGTTGAACTTAGAAGCGACATACATGCAGTGGATAAATTTTCGACCACAACCTACTTGACCAGATTTTTATTTAGACACTCGTTAGAAGGAGGAGTGTTTTAAAAGAAGACCAAAATTTCCAAAAAAGTAGTTATACTTTGTGTTAACTCCAAACATATGGAAGGTATGCGTAGCAAGAGCCAGTGCATGTTTAGACTATTAAAACAAATTTGCCTATCATCAAACGACGAACCAATTTCATTTCCAATCTCCGTTCAACATCTGCACGTTTCCGGCGGATGAAATTATTGTACAAAAACAAGTCTAGACGCCATCGCAGATTTACCTAGGCATTTAACGAGACCAGCAGATCCACCATTATCGATACCCTAGTCACGTAAGCCAGCCGTGTACTGAACAACACGTAAAACACCTTCGTCTTCCCAGCACAAACAAAGTCGACATCGATTCGCCTCTAATAAAAGCAAATTTCGTCGACGACTTTCTTGCCCGCCAGCATCCAATATCTCGGCTCTCCGGAGCCGCCTCGTAATTACGACGGTGTCAACTCTCGAAGGCCTCTGACCCATTTTCCTTCCGTCCGGAAATAGGTCAGACTTGGATCTATGTATAGAACGTGGGCGAGGGGAAAGGTGTACGTGGACACCTTGTATTGAACGCTTTTTAATTGGCCGTTTGTTCTTGTTTCAGAGTCCAGCCTCGCACCACCACAAAGAAGTATTAAAATATGGGTCCAAGCCACAGCCCGCCTCGGGGAAGTACCTGAAGGTCTCGTCGAGAAATGGGCTTTCCTCGTCGAAGTCGTCGCTCATAAATTCCGAAGTAAGTGCCGGAGCTTTTAGCGGTACATTAAGCTTTCGCGTGAGGAACATTTGCAAGTTACGCAGTAAAAAATTATTCTCTGAAAGCATCTACGCCTTTATAAATGGATCCTTCGAGAAAAGTGTTTCTCTTAAACACTGGGTGTTCTGTACAAAGAATTTTTTTAAATTACATTATTTTTGGTCGCTTGTTCGATGAGCACTTTTGATGTATGCCCATGAGTATGAGTATGAGTCAGAAATGGAAACGATTCTAAAATCCAGTTAAAACAAATTTCTATTTCGTTGTGAATTAATGGAAGCTTCCGACTAGTTTAGATAGAAGCAGAACAGCAGTAAACAAACCCGGGAAATTCATTTGGAGCTTTTGCCTTCCTGACTTTCCACCAAACTTCCACGAAGTTATTATTTCCGGAAGATGCAAACTTCTCCGCAGAAACTTATATATCGCAGACTGCTCGCGAACTCCGACAACTTCTTGCGACAGGAACAAACAGGGCAACTTCCGGTTTCCTGATGCAAGGCGACAATACGAGCGCCAGAGTTGTTAATGAATCCGGTAATCCAATATTCGTTCAGAAAGCCTTTAGAATTTGCCCAAACCGTATGAAATAAATTTCGATTGAGCAAGGCACTTAATTTATGTATATTAATGATGATCTCGCCTCCGTCATGCAACTGACATTAAGTTTTCCTGGAAATCCTTTTACTCGTCGCTTGGTAATTGCGGGAACGTCTAAATACAATTTAATGAACACGTGCAAGTAATGGCAAGCGATCAAAGTAGGCGACGGTGAATACCTCGAAATCGCAGCGAATTTAATGCACCTTTGATTATGAGCGCTTCCGCAACGACGCCGACGCGACGTAGGAGAATTGACGTCAAGAAACGTACATACGTAAATCAAGTTTAAATTTCACTTTCCCATTCTTGAAGATTTTTCCCTAGAGAAGCAGTTAAGCCGTCGAAGATTTATTGTTAAATTAACGAACCCCATCACACGAGCCACAAAAATTCCGCCAACGCAACGCCTCATTATGTTTTCACTTTCGCCTCGATTTAAATTCGTCGGCGAATTAAGCGACAAAGCGGTTACGCAGCCGGAATAATTCAGAAGCAAAGAGCTTGACGCCTGAAAAAATTCCTGAAATAAAAGACCCCCCCAATTTTCCACTTGGCATAAAAAATCTGTCCTTGTTTCAGTTGCCGCTCCTGGAAAATAGTAAGTCGTCGTCGAGGTTGAATCTACAGGTCGGGGGAAAACACGACTCGTCCCCCCTATCACCTGCACGAGAGACTTTCCCGGCCATCAACAACAATGCACGCAGCCAGATGAATCTGTCGAATAATAACAAGGATGAGGAACACACGACCACGAATCTACCCCTAACTCCATCAGGTAATTTAACAAGTCAAAGCGCTCTCGACTTTAAAAGGAATCCACGTGCCTCGTCGGCCTTTCGTTCGAAACTCCCATAAATTACGTATTCCATTGGCTTACCTGTCTCGCCATACGAAATGCGGCACATAAAACTTCGTTTGTGGTGGTGCATGGGACGATGGACGTCGTTATTAAGTAATTGATCACACTGCAGTGCGACCTAAAAGATTACGAACTCGAACTTTGGCCAGACTGATGGTGATGGCATTTAGCTTTCGGCTCGCGTCTCCCTTGGGCCATTATACTTCGTTTTTGTATGCAAATTTTCGTGCAGCCGGCGACGATTATGGCTATTTTTACCGGGCCGGTTATGTAAACCGGGTTTATTATCGACGATGCGGGGCTCACGACCTTAACGTACTTTTCGGGATGTTTATTATGCCGTTCAGGCTGTTCGTTTGATGGCGTTTCCGTCTATAAAATTCATACTGAATAAATGATTTTGATTTGGCTTAACGGAAACCAAGCACGAGAAAACAAAAATCGATTTCAAAAGAATTCGATTAGAACTGAAATTTGTCTTCGCCTTTTTGTAGTGTACCATTTCATTTCAAAAAAAAAATTTCAGATTTTCAATCACCAATCATTTAGTTCGCCTTCAAAAAGTGTTCGATTTCAACCCCTACAATCTCGTCTTGATTCATCTTCTCTTTGATCCTTTGATCCCCATCTTCTCCATCACGTGGTTTTTTTCTAAAAAATTGTACGTTCTGCAATGTTTTCTTTCATTTTTTAAATTGCTTCCCTTTGACAATTTTTTTTATAAGCGGAACGAACTTCCCCATTTCTTATTGTCTCAGTGGTCTCAATCAAATTTCTTTTTCCTTTCTAGTATTCTTTATATATTTGATCGAGTCGCTTTAACCGGTATCTAATGTTTACTTTTCACTTTCAACTTTCAGGGTCAATTCAAACCCTTTTATATCATTTATTAATTTTTAACGTCGGTCTTTTTTTCTCTATCTTACTTTTGTGCTTCTCCGTTGATCTCTTCTCGGTATGTCTACTTTCATCTAAATACTCATCGTATCTCTTTATCTGTAGAGTCAATATACCTTACTGCTCATATGTCTTCGGTGTGTATGTCTCTGCCTCAACCAATATACAGAGTATTAACGAACTTTATTCTTTGATTTATAGTATAATGCATATACAGGGCTTTATCGAACCTTATTGTTAGTCATTTATTTATAGCGTGGTGCTCATGAATAAGAGTCATTAGTACTTACTACAGCAAAAATTGGTTAGCTTCGCAGATGAGTTTGTTAGATATTCAGGCCTATGATGTATCATGGGTGTTAAGAAAACATTCAGCTGTTATATGATTTTAACTGCACTTGGATAAACACCTCAATTTTTAATGTGATGCGCCAGTGGTTTATTCGAGCCTATGATGTATCAAGATAACATTTAACAGTTATGTTACTTTGCACTGCACTTGGATAACACCTCATTTAAATGCATCGGAATTTGTTAATATGATGCATCCCAGGTTTAACGTCTTTCAAATAAATCACATATAACATTAATGAAGCATAAAGTAACACTACAAAATAATAGTACCAGTTATGTTACGATGTCATTTTTTGACAGCGACAGCAGTTACACACGTTATTCTTAACACCAATGATACTACATAGCCCTGAATGTTGTTGCATATGAGATGACTCATAACTTATAACACTAAGGCTGGGTTGCATAAAACATTTAAGCCAGTATTAAATTTAAGCCTAAGTTAGAATGTGACAGACATATTGCTGTATGTCATTACGTGTGTCACATTCTAAGTTAGGCTTCAATTTAATCCTGACTTAAATGTTTTATGCAACCCAGCCTAACTGAACAAGTTAATGATACATCATGTCAATTTTTGACAACGAGAGCAGTTACACAGATAAGAGCGCTATTATCCTTTTACACAGTTGATACGTCATAAGCTTCATTGTTCTGTTATATGCATGTTTAATTTTTAAACCTAATTGCCCTTGCCTTCGTACTTTGTGGAGGATGTAATCTGATCGAAACTAACCATTACACAGTGAGGTATTTGTATCGAAATGCTGGACAAAAGTCTTGAATTAGGTTCAAAAATTATAGTGAATAATTTAGACTGGGTTTCTCAGTCCCAGTTTAACTTTAAACTACTGTTTTTTCTCATGTTAGCAATTATAAAAACAATTGTTCCTATGGAAATAAACAGGAGTTTAAAGTTAAACTAGAACTGAGAAACCCAGCCGTAGTTGGTCACATGGACTATGGACTGGCGTGTTCTATTTTTCTTCCCATTCATTTAGAAGGGTGTTAGCGTGCATTCAAATTTGATACATGCAAAAGCGGGGTTTAAAGTTTTCATTTGTTTGTGTTTGTAAACACATATGCAAGACTTATGGCCATTTGCACCAAACACTTAAGCTGAGCTTAAATTTAAGTGGTGTTTATAATATGACATTTTTAGGTTGCACAGCATTATGTAACTCATATTCTAAGTATCACTTAAAGTTAAGTTGAGCTTAAGTGCTTGGTGCAAATGGCCATTAGGGCCAAATTCTCAAACACCACTCACACTCAACTCATGCTCAAACTTGATGTTTGACATGTTTGAAATTGAGAGATACTTCTAATATTTATTTGTATAATCAGGTTTATGGTCAGTATGGTCTTTTATGATCAGTGATTTACGACAGAAAATTAGAAAATTAATGCCCGGTTGCACCAACTTTTTAAGCAGAGCTTAAATTTAAGTTATGTTTAGAATGTGACATTTACGTATGGTCAGTGTAATGTCAAATACAGTCTGATTGACATTTAAACTTCAACTTAAGTATCAATTAGAATGTGACTAACATTTTGTTAAATCTATTAATAATGTCATAGTCTAAACACCACTTAAATTTAAGCTCTGCTTAAAACGTTGGTGCAACCGGCCATAAAACCCACTTGTATAAAGGTAAGTTTACTTTGACTATGGTAAGAATAATTGTGATCACAATTAACTGTTACCATGGGAGTAAACCGATAGTTAAAGTTAACTTGGTTCACTTGTATGCAAGTGAGGCTTAAGACTTTTCTGATTTTCAAATTAACATCAAACTGTCAATTTGAGTGTGAGTTGAGTATGAGTGATGCTTGTGAAACACCACTCACACTCAAACTTGACAGTTTGATATTTTAATGATTTTTTTACTCTCTGCTGTAAATCACTGATGATCAAAATACTTATATTAACCATAAACTTGATTTTACGAGTAAATGTGGAAATATTTCTGAATTTCAAATAACTCAAGCTGTCAGGTTTAAGTGTGAGTTGAGTACGAGTTTGTTTGATGTTTCAGCATTTGTCCCAATGTGCTAATTTACAGTTACACTAGGTGAGCCACGTACCTGCTAGCATCTGTGAAATGTCACACAAATATTATTGACTCTCCTGGAATGGCGTAGTTTCTAAAATTGTCAGAGCTTAAGCTTAATTTTAAACATGATTCGGTAACGTTGAGAATTGCTTTGTTAGAGTCTTATGGCCGTATGCACCGAACGAATTAACTCAGCTTAACTTTAAGCGTCACTTAGAATGTGACTTACACTATATTATGAAACCACAATTGTCATCACTCAAATTTAAGCTCGATTAAAGTGTTTTGGTGCATATGGCAATTATAATTTCACAGCAAACAAATTAGGTATTATGTGCTACTCATGGATTTAAAAAAATCTAATAACATCTCAAGTTTTATTACGTATTTTAAAATATTACATTAGCGTATGCGCAAGAAGTATGTATGCTTGTATGTACAATCAAATCCTTCGAAATATAGACCATCCTGTATCCAATAGAGTCAACATTTTTAAAGAACTGAACTGTTAAGAGGTTATTGTACAAAGAGGTAAGCGGTTTTGGCCAATTTTTCGATCCAAAAGATTTCTGGATAAAGATTATTTAAGAATAATAATAGTTGTCAATAGTAGCATACTTTTTTTTCCATTGGACCATCATCATTATTACTTAAAATTTTTGAAACTGACAGTTTACGCGTAGCAGTTAAAAACTTATTTATTTCTGACCACATTAATGCAGTGTTATTGTTTGTGTTGTTTTATGTTATGAGTCACTAACTTGTTGACATTTACTATAATATCATAAAATATGTGGACAATTCTGAAGACACTCGAAGAATTTATTTTTATAATTATTTAATAGTTTAGTTACTAATTACTTTAAATGTTATAATTTTTTTTTTAGTGCACGGCATATTCAATAAATAATTAAAGCTTTGTAATTCCCTGTATATATCTGACATTGTTTAACGATGATCATTCATCTCTCAAAAGTTGTTGCTCTAGGTTGCCAATTGTATATTCTGTATTCTATTTTACGTATTCTATAAAATTATATTTTTAGTGAAACAATGCCAAGTGCTTTACATCAACAAATTGGATTTTCTCCAATTCTGTTTATTCTTGTGTCATCAATCCTTCGTGCTTTTTTTTCGTCCTTTCTTTTCATAATTGTGATTTGCAATCCTTTCTGAATATCTCAGTTACTCTGCCTGCTTTCGGAGGATTAATTAATTTTTCCTTTTCGCATATTCTTTCTTAATTTTTTTTTGCGTGTACAGAATTTGATGTGTATTTTAAAAACGTAACAGTGATTCAAGGAACCGTTTCTGATTTACGTTCAGCAAATCAAAAGCTTTTTCTTTAATCACATTTGCTTCGCTGCCTGTCTATTTCTTCTATTTATCTAACTTTTATCGCCTCTGTTCAAATTTAAATCAAATTTATAAAAAAATTGAACGATCATTATAAATGCTCGTAAAATATATACCTTTTCTTTTGTTTACTGAGCACGGAAAATTCAGCAAGTATCAGAAAATTGACGGAATGAAAGAGGAGTATCTTCATCGCTCAAAAACTATCAGAGCTTTCTTCTATTATTATTATTATTGTAGAAGTAGGTTTCGACAAGTCTTTCTAAAAATATCTATTTTATTTAGATACATATAACAATTGGATCGTACTGGAACGTCAAATTAAAAGGTTTAAGATATAAGATATAAGATGATCGAATCACATAAGAACATGAGAACTTTGTGATTTAAGAAGGAAACGGGGATTACCGATCATGTTAAAATTCTTTTAAGCAAACTGAAGGGGTCACAATTAACAAGAACACGATTCGCTTAAAATTGACAGTTTCAATTTCAATTCATTTCAGATCTCGGGTGATAGTGAAAAAAGAACTCGTACCTTTTTTTTGTTTCGGGCTTACGTACGAATCAAGCCAATTCTGAATTCTAAACTATACAAAACATCAGACTATGGTTTTAGAATTGCTTTATAATTCTGAAAAGAATATTTCAACTGAGAAATGTGTTGTTTGTTTTTAAACGCTCCTCCTCCACTGCACTTGATGTAAGTTCGATTCAAGAACGCGTTTTTTTATACGATTCATGCGTAACGCTGTTTACGTAATGATGCAGTCTTGGTTTAAAAATATTTACGCGCCCGATTTAAAAATAAAGCGGGCGCCTGCACTCGAGACGGGTTTATTTCATGACAGACTGTATTTTTCATGTCGATTTATTTATATTCGGGACGTACGCATCCGTTTATCGAAATTGACGAACGGTTAATTATTTAATAAATAATTAATGCAATTAAAGTTCAATTCAACATTAAAAATAAAAATAAAATAAAAGATTAAGTAAACACGAATCGATTGTTTTGTGTTGCTTCCAAGGTAGAGGTATTTAGATGTATGAATCAAATTCGAACGTTTTCCTAGATTTTAATGCCGATGCTAAAGAGTAAAGTCAATCAATTAAATAAATTTATTGTATGTAATTAGTTGTGGCAGTTACTTTTGTCCTTCATCGTACGCATGAGAATTTAGATTAAGATTGTTGAAAACGCAGCAAATAAATTATGAAAGCAGTAAAAAGAAAGGATGAGAACATAAAACCAAAGAAAAAGAATGTCAATAATATTTCACGAACAAAATTTTAACTTCGGATTGTTTTTGATCAATATGATGTTTTTTTGTATTTTTTTAAATAAGAAAGAAATATGGAATAAAACAAAAATTGTATTTTTTATTTATTTATCCCGAGGAATCTGTCAAATGTACACCGAAACGTCAACATTTATATGATTTTTTTGTCCTTGTTTCGTATTTTAATATATAACTTTACTTTTCACCTTCGCTGTACATGTTACAAATTTTTGTAAATAAATTCTCCCCTTTACAGACTCTCTTCGATTGTACGGAAACCGACTGACGGAGTACGAAAAGAGCGAAATCGAAAAATACCCCAAAGTGTGGTACCTCGGCCTCGACGCCTGCAAGATCCACGGAGAACACGGGGGTTCCCAAAACGGGGGCTACGACGACGACAGTGGGAGCTACAATAAGGTGAGAACTCCAATTTTCTTCTTCCAAAAAAAAATTATATTTATTATTACTTAATTTTTTATTACCACGCGACACGATCGAGCTGCTCCTTTCTTTTCGATTTTCTCCATGCAAATGAGCCGCATATTTACATATTTATGAGGACCTCGCACCTGTCGTGTTTCGCTACGCATATCGGCACGCGTGGCATGTCTGGTGCGTGCCCGCAGAAATTAATTCTTTTATTCTACGAAATTTTGCATGCAAATTTTAACTCGCGAATTCCAATTTGTGTTCGACGCAAATCTTTGGTTAAACGCACGTTTAACCCGACACTTCCGTTAATACCGGAAGTAAATTGATGAACCGGTCGATTTTGCAGATGGAAACAAAACTGCTGCTCCACGGCAAGCGGCGCCTCCACCACGGCTCCTAATGTAAAAGAATGATTAAGTCACCGGCGCCTCCACCAATTATTTTTGTGCGAAATGCATACTTAAGAATGGTGTAATAAATAATGTGTCCTCGTCCCATATTATAATTATAGTCGCGTTAATAATAATTTTCCGTGCTGTTTACCATTGTTGTCAATGACGTTCGATCCAGAAACGCACTCGGCCGATTATCCTTCGCAGATGTGATTGCACATCGACGTCCTTGCCATTAAAATGCATCTAACACCGAGGTGTTGCCATGGCAACTTTAAAAGGCGCTCGTCGACGTCGTATCGGAAACTCGTAAGACGCTTTTATGGGCCTCCTTTTCATGGGTAGGCAATTAAGTCCGACGGAAACTCATTAGTTTAATCGCTCGTCAAATATTGGTTGATCTCGGGCTCGTTTTAATTAAACCCATCTTTAATGGAGCTTGATTTTTTTTCGTGTGTATTGTGCGGCGAGACTCACAAAAAGGAACAAAAAGGATCATATTTTGCAAAGATGAAAATGTATCTTGTTTGGTAGTACTACCATAAAGGTTTGAAATTTAAAACAATTAAAAAAAAACCGTCAGTTATCCTTATTACTTTTCCATTTTACTTTCTTCTTCAACGTCCCAAAAAAAATTCAAGGAAAAATCACCTATTTTTGACCCGCTCTATAGAGATCAATCACTTTCATATTTAACCTTTAATCCCCCGAAACGTCCAATTAAATCGAGGCAACCCCGCCTGGCGACATAAAGGACTACGTCAACGGCACCCCGTTAACTTATTTAAACGAATTCAGGCCAATTGCCACCGAACTTAACGCGGAGATCCTCATGCAAATCAACGATTTGCATAGCGCCTGATTGACGACGCCTTTGAAAGCACGTCGCAAATTAATTAAAAAACAATTAAAGCCTCCGGCGAGGATTAATTAATCATCATTTCGTCGTTAAAATTTTTTTCTCGCCCCGCACGATACCGGGGGGTGTACACTGTACACGTGAGACTGATAAATTACGGTTTAATTCCGAAGGCAAAGATCCACGTCGAGGGAATTAAGGGACGTTGTTGTGTTCGACGTGAATAATTCGTGCAAAGTGAAACCCGTTTGAATAATTATTGTCACGTTAGAATAATTATAATCATGGTGGAGGCAACACGTTAGCGAAAAGAAACGTGAAACTTGAAAATTTATTCCAACACTTTTGCAGGATAAAACAATGGGATTGCCAACCACAAGAAAATGATAACCAGCACAAAACTTGCTTTATTTATTTTATGGAAATTATTTTTGCCTTACTACTTTTGCCGGCCAGTGTACTTTAGTATTGCAAAATTTATCCTAAAACTAAAAACAACTTAAAAGGAAACTGGAAAGTATTTGAAAAGAAGAGAAAAAAAAATCTCAACCAATTCTGTTTATTTATTTCCAATGGACATACGAAACGAGACGCCATTTCCATTTTCAGACAGACGAAAAGGTCAGACCACATTGCAGCTAGTTCGCCCTCGCCCTCCGACCTACGTTTTGCGTGATTCCGTGTGTATAATTAAACTCCGGACCGAAGAACTTCGCTCAAGATCGTAGATAAAGTCTTTATTCGGCCTTTTAGCCACCTTATCGCGGATGATCTCCCCGAAATTGTCTTTTTTGCTCCGGAATTGCTCGTTCACTTGTTTTAAATTTCAGACTGCGCACGGGGTGGCTCGATTCGTGTTGCCTGCGTACGTAGAAACTCTGCTTATTCGTTTTTGCAAAACAGATTTTTGTTCCTGAACAAAATGCCGTTTAGTAGGACCATTAAGTTCAAGAAGAAGCTGAGGTATCAGAGCGAATAAAATTTTGCAAAATAAAAATAAACAACAAGGCACAACCACAATCAAATAAATAAATGAAATAACAAGAAAAAATTACTTGAGAAAGTGAAACTCAAAATTCCAACAAAAAACTATAAGGTGCCTATCGGGTGATCCAATTTAAAGTCAGACTCGTAGAGATCCCTATTATTTTGACATTTACGTTTAATTTTCTGAATCTAGCAAAGACATGATTTTTAATTCCGTCCTTCTGAAGATGACTGGAGGATTGGATCACTTGATACATTATTTATTTACATTTGCCTTACTTATTTTGCCCGTCAGTGTACTTAATATTGCAAAAAATATCATGATAATATCGCTACAGCTGCACTATTGCAGAAGCATTTGCTTGCTTGTTTCAACATGCCCCCTAGATGCGAAGTCGGAGGAGCTAAGGCAAAGAAAATTGCGCGTGCGTTTCCAAATCAAAATGATACATACGGTAAGGTTTCTTCATAATCATTTTGGTTCAGCCTAGCAAGAAACCTTCCTCCCCGAGTAATTCTTGTGAAGAAAAAATAACTATATTTTACCACCCAAAAGATCTTCAGGACAAAAAAGTCTGATGTAGTTAAAGAGGACATAGCGCAAATTAAACCCGATAGCTGTATATGCAAGTTGATTAGGTTCGTTGGTAATGGGTTAGAAGCTTGATTGGACAACTACAAGTATGACTGTAGCAGATAGAATTCACATATACTCGGATTCATATTGATTCCTTCTTTCTACATATCCCCCGTTTATAAGCCAATGCCGAAAGAAAGGAAGAAACTTTTGTAAATCGGTCGCAGCCGCTGCAAATGATGTAGGAAGACACATTCCCCACAAGCTGAGGAAGATTGGGAAAAGTATAGGAATTAAAGAATGTAAAACGGATTGGTTTAGAACAATCTTGCAAGAAATAATAAGAATTATTAGAAATGTGTAAGGAAACAAGTTATTTAATTTTTACACAATGTATGTTCACTGTAAATTGACATTCACTCTAATCTGAAATCATATTTTCTTTTCCTTTTTTTCCAAACTCGATGATCTTTTATTTAATTTTTTTCTTTCTTATCTACTTACTGTCTAAGTAATTCTAAATTTAAAAATTTATTTGTTTTCGTTTTGTTTTAAATAATTCGAATTTTTGCCCTCCATTCGAATATCGTTTGTTTTTCTTCCTTATTTTGTTTTTCTTTATTATTATCTCATTCGACTAATAGATGGCGCTACAAACAAAGGTACGATCTAAGGTACGGCACAAGTAAAAAGTCAAATTCGCATTCTAATAAAATGCAACGAATTGTGGAAAGAAACTGCCATTTACACTCAACAGATGACCCTACGAATTACTAATGATTTGTAAAACTGAACTTAATTTTCTAAATTTTGAATAAAATTGTAATGAGAAGCTTTCATCGACAACTAAAAGACAACCATTATTTTTGTTCTATCGTTTATTTTTCTTCTTTACTTTATGTATTATTTTTTTTATTATCTCGGCCAACTAATAGGTGGCGCTACGAACAAACGTACGACGCAAGTAAAAATTCAAATTCGCACTCTAATAAACAGTACCAAATTGCGGAAAAGAAACTACCATTTCCACTCAACAGGTGGCCCTAAGAATTACTACTGATTTGTCAAATCGAACTTAATTTTCGAAATTTTGAATAAAATTAATTATAATAAGAAACTTCCATCGATAAACAAGAGACAATCATTATTTTTGTTCTATCGTTTGTTTTTCTTCTTTTTTTATGTATTATTTTTTCATTATCTTGTCCGAATAATAGATGGCGCTACGAACAAACGTAGGACGCAAGTAAAAATTCAATTTCGCGCTCTAATAAAATATACCAAATTACGGAAAAGAAACTACCACTAATTTTCGAAATTTTGAATAAAATTATAATAAGAAACTTGCATCGATAACCAAGAGACAATCATTATTTTTGTTCTATCGTTTATTTTTCTTCTTTATTTTATGTATTATTTTTTTTATTATCTCGGCCAACTAATAGGTGGCGCTACGAACAAACGTACGACTACAGTCATTAAATAAATACGCAATCCATATGTTAATGTGTAAGACAAAAAAACCACGTTTTTGCACTAAAATGGCCGACTTTTCTAGTCATTTTCTTTCCGGCAAGATTAATCAAACTTAACACCTGTCAAATGAAAGGTTAAAATGCCCAAGTGTGTCATTGTTAGCGTTAGACATTTAAATTTCCCGCCAATGTTTTGCACTAAAATGGTAACTGATTGCGCTACTGTAATTATTTAGTGACGGTAACGTACGACGCAAGTAAAAATTCAAATTCGCACTCTAATAAAATGCACCCAATTGCGGAAAGAAACTACCATTTCCACTCAACAGATGGCTCTATGAATTAGTAGAAATTTGTAAAATTGAACTTAATTTTCGAAATTTTGAATAAAATGGTAATGAGAAGCTTCCATCGACAACCAAGAAACAATCATTATTTTTGTTCTATCTTTTGTTTATTAATATAATTATTCACACAGCACTTAGGCCCGGTATTTCAGTTACAGTTTAACTTTAATCTTCAGTTTATTTCCATAGAAATAATTGTTCTTATAATTGTTACTATGGGAATAAACTAAAGATTAAAGTTAAACTGTAAGGCCCGGTATTTCAGTCATAGTTTAAGTTTAATCTTTAGTTTATTCCTACAGGAATAATCTTTATTTATAACTGTTACTATGGGAAAAAATTGAAGATGTCGGTGTTGAAGAAAACCTTCCTGGAATTATGCCCAGCTCAGTGGAGACGGGGTGGGCTATAATTGGATTGTCGGTAGTTCGATACTTGTCGACTAACACGAAATTACCGGCGAGGATATCCTATACGGCTCACAAAATGACGTACAATAAATTCTGCCTGCCGGACAGTAAACGCAATTACAAAAACGAAACTTTATAAAAACAGGCAACTAAACGCAGGTTCTTAAATAACCAAAGCCTTCGGGAGGCAAAAGCGGTATCACAAGGCACCGAAGGTGCCCAATAATTAATTTAAAGGCACGTATCAGTAAGAGACAGAATGTTAGTACAATAGCACACCCGAATCCCACCAATTCTACGTTTCGTTCGATCTGCAACACACGACACTGGCTCGACCCAGACCGGCAGCTCCTTTAAGGGTTCCGGAGCGACGAACGACGGTGTTACAGTAGAAGAGGTTCTCGGAATCACAAATTGTTTTATTAATACTCTACATGCGCATAGCTCCTAGAGGGCGCCAGTTACTGGATATATATTAAAAAACATACAGTATTACCAACGACGAAATAAAATACTTATAACAAACTTGTTTCCGCAACACTTTCATACATTTTCTTTTATTTTGTCACACTTCGTCCTTGTTTAAACAGTGAATACTCGACGTCATTTGTATGTTCTTATCTCAATCGATCATCTTTTGTTTTCATTTTCTTTTTTTATTATCTAAATATCTTCCTAATTTTAAATTTAAGAGATTTTATTTGTTTTAATATCCGACCTTGTTCTTTCTTATATCAGCGTATATTTAAAATCAACTCAGATTTGATATAAATTTTGCCCTCAATTAGATCGTCTGTTTTTCATTTTTTTTAATTTTGGGTTTATCTTGACATAAATTGTTACTGCGTTTTTTTTTTAAATTTGTTTTGATATTTTGGCTTGAAGGCTTCTCTGTTTGAATTGGCTTCCGATTGGAACCGCGTCACGTTGACTTCTTCTACTGCCGACGTTTCGTTCTCCATTGCAGAAGAACTTCCTCAGGACTGCTGGTGTTGCTGCTGCTTCTCGTTAATTGTTAAGACTGAGAACTGGAGAACGAAACGTCGGCAGTAGAAAAAGTCAACATAACGCGGTTCCAACCGGAAGCCAATTCAAACTTGTTTTGATATTTCTTTTAAATTTGTGTTTTGTTTGAGAGAGGCAAGAAACTTAACGACTCGTCCCCAAATCGATTGTATTTTGTGTGTTTTTATTTTCTTTTTTTTACCTGCATGCTTTCCGATAGTTAATTTTAATTTAATTTAGTTAATTTTTGTTTCATTACTTAAACTTTAGTCTTTCATTTAATTTCATTTTAAGTTCGTCCTTGATTACTAATTAATCGGTTTTATTTTATGCATTTTTTTAAATTTTTAGTTTTGTTTTGTCTTGCATTTCGTTTTTTCTTTTGCATATCTTTTGTTAATTTTAATTTTCGACGCTTATCTGATCTTGTTTTTAACATCAACTCTAGAATTCTGATTCTAAGTTTACGTGCTTAATTCGTTCTTAGTTTTTTTTTTCTTCTTCTTTATTGATTATTTTGCTTAATTAATATATTTTTTTAATTAAGAAAAATTTATTTATTTTCATACCTCAGCTTTCAGTAATCGATAATTACGTACTTGCTTTTCTTTTCTTACCTGTACTTCCCTCTTTCTTTAGCACATCTTTTGTTAATTTTCATTTTAGATACATTTTTATTTGTTTGCCTGCTTCTTTGTTTTTAACAACGAATAAAAATTTTGAGTTTACACATTCAATTAACCTTATTTACTCAACACAGTTTCTTTTACAATTTTTTTTATTTATTTAGTAGTTTTGACGTTATTTTCACATTAATCTTTATTACCTGCATTTTTATACTAAACTTCGACGTAAACACTTTCACTTGTTTGTTATACATACTCAAATGGTTATGCCCTCAACTCATTGCTCTTCATTTTTTGTTTCTTTAATCCCTCCCCCTCCCATATTTTTCCTTTTTTTTAGATAAATTCAATGATGAAAGAAAAAATTTACCATCCGTCGTGGATTGAGGTGCGACGGAATTAAAATTCGTAAATTTCTCTCGCTTCCTAAATTTGCGATTTTTGTTTTTTCTTTTGTTTTTGTTGTAAAAATTAGTGCAGTTTATTCTCGCAACATTTTGGCGCTACAGCCTTTTACTTTACCATGCTTACTCCAATATATTTCCTTCTCTGTTTCAACCCTTATGCAAACCGCTTTGCGATCTGTATATACAAGGTGACTGACAATTATTTGTCATTCACCCTGTATGTCAGTAACAAAGACGAACTTGATCACAACAGAAACAGCCTTATTGAAAAAATCATCAATAATAAATGCTGTTTTCGAAAAACTAATTAATAATCAAAATGTTAAAATGCTATTTAACAACGACATCTTCGGCTTCAGAAACGAAACGAATAGGGAGGGGGATATTTATTTAACAGTTTCATGACTTGTAAATAAGTATATTTTTAATCAACTTTTATTGCGACAACATCAATGTTGTTGCATGACTTTCATCCACCACTGTACTATTCAGCTTCACCGGCAATAAGCGCAAATTTCGAGTCGCCATCGCGAATTAGGTCAATGTTTATTTTGTTCCCGAAACAAGCGCATAACGCCACCTAATTTCTCAATTATGCAAACGCAATTTGGGGATGACGCCGCGCAATTAACCCAGTTCTGCATAATTCATGTGCCCCAGGTTCTGCACGATCACATCAGCTATCGCTACGAGATCCTCGAAGTCATCGGGAAGGGGAGCTTCGGCCAAGTCATCAGGGCCCTGGATCACATGACCAACAAGCATGTCGCCATCAAGATCATCAGGAACAAGAAGCGCTTTCACCACCAGGCCCTCGTCGAGGTACGCATCCTCGATCATCTCAGGAAGACCGACAAGGAAGGGACCCATAACGTCATACATATGCTCGAGTATTTCTACTTTAGGAGCCACCTGTGTATCAGTTTTGAGCTCATGAGGTAAGTCGTTTCAGTAAAAGCACACAAATCTTACAAGGAGCTTAATAAAGCACCCTTCATAAAATGGTAGTCAGTGCGTCATTGTCATCGTTTACTGAAATGAATGGGTCATCATTATTAATCATTTTTTCTAATGAATATATCATGATCAACAAGTTGTTTCTTCACATGAATAAGTCATCATCAGATAGATCTACGGGGAGAATTGTCGTTTCTATTTTGGTTCGGTTCTGTTATTGTTTTGTTGATGTGAAGGTCGTCAGAGTAACCCCAATAATGTATTTATTAGTAATTCAATCGCACGGAAAACAACCCCTCCGCCATGAATAATAAATAAATCATGAGCTAAAACATCACCATACATTATCGACATGCATCATTTATGAGCAGCGAACGTGCAACATAAAAAAGCTTTTTTTGGTCGACGATAAATTCACCTCGATTTTTCGTGTTGCATGTTTTCGTGTAAATACACATTTTTTCCCTTGGGGGAGGGGGGAGGATTCCACGCTTTCTTTTTTTTAATACATACTTACAAAATAACTGAATAAATTGAATTACGTGCATAATTTATCAATAACGGCTTTCGCTTCGAATTTCCCAAGTGACGTCATGACCCCCATTATCCACTAATTCTTTCATCTTTCCAAACATGATGATAATATTTTGTATTTGATGTAATAAACGACTTTTGTTTTTTATTTGTTTTTCACATACAACCGATGAATCCTTTTAATTACCCAAGGGACGTCATACCTTCCGCTAATCGCATTTTACCTAAGAATTATTTAAATAAGTTTTAATTAAGGTAATAAGCGTTAATTAGAAGTTCGCGTGCTCTCCGCTCGAGCTTGAAGCGCGCGCCTTCTTCCATCCCCTTCATTGTGCCTCATTCTGATTTCAGCCTGAACCTCTACGAACTGATCAAGAAGAATAATTACCAGGGCTTCAGCCTGAACTTGATCCGGCGGTTCGCGAACTCTCTGCTGAAGTGCTTGCGGCTCCTCAAGAAGGAAAACATCATCCACTGTGATCTCAAACCGGTGAGTCATCAAACAAAATCATTTCCACTCACCCTGTACATTCATATTTTTTAAATTTATTTGGTTATCGCGGGAAACGAAATTAATCAACAGTTACATCGGTCGTTGAGTTTATAAATATTTTATCATTTTGGTTACTGTTCGTTATTGATCGTGGAGGTGAAGCAAATGCATAGAGGGTGGCTAAAACTTTGGGAACTCGTAGAAAATTTAAAGCTCCTAATGAACATGGGGTTTAGAGTGTTCACAAAAACTTGTTATTCATAAAAGTAGTAATTATGATGATGGAAATTGAATAAAAACTAGAAGTTCTAAAATCAGTGATGTTTTCAAAAACCACGCGATGTGAATGGCCACCTCTAAAAAACAGTAACATAAATAATGTGACTTTTGTTTAGGAACTACCTCGAAGTTAGCTTATCCAAAAGATGTCAAGCAAAATAGTTCAAGGTCAAAGAGTAATACCTACAGTAACACCTGAACAGTCCAAGTGGTAAGGGACCGGAGTTGCAATCGCATGGTCGTCGGTCGAACCGCACTCGGGATTTTTCTCGGGGGTGGTCGGTATCGACTTCAGGCACCCTTCAGTGTTGGGGATAAAATTCGACACTGCTTGCTTGCCCTTAAACGGCGAGGAAGTTGGAAGTAACAAAGCCATGGAACACTTTACACACACTCAAATACACTCCCACTCCTGAGGTCCTGACAAGTCTTTGACTTAGGACCCCGTTGGGCAACCACCACAGATAAAGGCAACTTCCAGCCATCGTTGAAAGTCTAGCTATATACGACTTTTGAGTTGCAAGAATTGGCAAAAAGATAAATTGCCAATTACTTATGGTATAACATGAACACATCTTCAGTCATGAAATAAGGAGGATATGACTAGCTGATATCAATAAATCGAAGAGAGGAAGTTAATTAAGTGCGAACATGTCCAGTAGAGAATGGTACAAGGTGGCCGAGAAAATCTTTCAATTTAGTACCTGAGGAAAGACGAAGAAGCGAAAGAAAGTGTCAATGGAGTTAGAGGATACTATTTAAATTGCCATCGAATTTATGTAAGGCCACCTTTACCTCTTCTAGGTGCCCATAGTCTGTTACAATGTTTACGCTGTCATTTTCAAACAATTACGACGTGATCAAAAACCTACCTGAAGTGAGACAAAGAAAGAAGGAAAAAGAAAATTGCCATTTAAGACACAATGAACGAAATGAAGTTAATTCGAGGCCATTTAAATTGAGTACCTCAAGGGAAGAAGGTAAAGAAGGGAAAGAGGAAGAAATGAATTAAGACCTTAAAACGAGCCGGTGGTCTTGTAAATACCAAGTTATTTGGGCAAAAGATTCAGCCATAAGGATGCATGACGACGACCCCAAATGTACACTGGAGTATTCGTTGGGGTCATGCATTGGCTTCAGCAATTACTCCCTCGAAGGGAGAGTTGAAGATTCTTTAAAGATGAATCTTGTATTTCATGTTAGCTGTTATTTGGAACAAAGAAAAATTGAAACCCAGAAATCCAAGGAGCAATGACTGTCGAGTCGAGAAAAACGGCACTTAAAAACCATCATTAAATAAGGTGGCCAAGTTTTTGCGTTTTCAAATAAGGAGTGGATTTGGTATATTCTTTGAAAGAACTCGGATCTTCTTGAGAAGAAAATTCCTCCGGGCGTGAGAGGAAGAGACCTCCTTTGAGTTTCTTCGAAGAATGTGCCATTTCTTTTCCTCCAGGTGCGAGAGGCACATCTCTGCCTATTTCTCTGCTGTAACTCATTTGAGTTCCTTCAAAGAATATGCGATCTCCGTGAGAGGAAAAGGTGGATGTTCTACCTTTTCCTTCGGGTGTGAGAGGAAGAAGCAGAGAAACGTACCTGCTTTGAATACCTTCAGAGAATGTACCATCGCCTTGAAAGGAAGAGGTCAATATGTACGTACTCTGCCTTTTTCTCTGACATACAGAACTTCAAAGATGATGTCCAATTCATATCCAGTAAAATCTAAAGCAGGAATTCCCAACCACCCTTCTTAAGCATTAACCGCTTACAAGAAAGATATTTTTTTAATGACTACCTTTCAAACGAATAACAGAAATTTTAAAGCTCCCCTATAATGGATCAAGAAAAATTAAATAGAATAATTCGACATAAATCTTACTTAATCGACCCTCAGACTATCACCAGAGAGCCCCCAAGAGACCATTAAAGTTTCATCGATCCCCAACCGGACCCTACAGTTTCATCGACCCTCATCAACTCCCAAGGGAGTTAATATAGACCCCGCTGGGAACTTCTAATAAAGAATGAACCCAACTCAACCGAACTCTACAGATTTATCGACCTTCATCAACACCCAAGGGGTTAATCCAGGATCCATTGGGTTGGCTAATAGAATTAAACAAAATAATTTATTGCCCCCCTCCCCCCCAACCGAATCCTTGTCCAAGGGAGTTAATACAGACTCCGTTGGAAACTGCCACCAAAGAATGAACGCATCCCAAACGAACCTTACAGGTTCATCAACTCTCAGGGGAGGTAATAAAAAAATACGTTTTAGCACTATCAAAGAAGAAGAAAGTTAAAATATAGTTTGAAAAAGGAAATGGATTGGACGTATTCCTCAAAAGAACTGAGGTGTCCTTGACAAAAAAGAAATTCTCTATTTGAGAGGAAGAGGCAAAATACGTTTGAGGGACTAAGAAAGAGAAAAAGCAAAATATGTGAAAGCGGCAATACTTGGAGCTGATTTGCAATGAGTAGGACCAGACGGTGCTACTTTATAAAGGTCCTTTGATCTGGAACAAGGAATTTTTAGAAGCCAAACGAACCCTACAGGATTCATCGACTTTCATCAACACTCAAGGGCCCCCATTTGAAACCCCTATAAAAGAATAAAGATTGGATGACAAGTATTAAATAATGAATATAATAAATGAAATAATAGAAGAAACGTTTTGGTGCTATTAAAGGAGAAGAAAATTGAAATATAGTTTGGAAAAAGGAATTGGATTGTTGGACGTATTCCTCGAAAAAACGATGTCCTTGAGGGAAAAGAACTTCACCAGAAATCCCCTAGATCTGAGAGAGAGAGACAGAATACCTTTAGAATACCTTTAGAAGTCTTTTGTTTTGAGTCCTTTTACAACTCTGTTTGCTTCCTAAAAAGAATAAAAAAGACAATGTTATTTACAAATAAGAAAATGTAAGGCAGGTGCTTTTAAAATTTTTTATCACCTTTCACCATGACATTAATTGTATTTTCCTTTTGTTGTCCTGCTGCGCACTCAGTATATCTCTATCCTTTAATACATGAAGCTAAAAAGAGATGAGAATACACTCAGTGCGCCCCAGTGCAGCCCGTAGAAAACGCTATTAGTTCAACTGAAAAATAACTCATAACAATCCTTGTACTTATGGCTATTTCATGGCAAAACTTGATAAAAAATTTAAATTTGGTATTTGCTTTTTAAGAGTACTAACGTTTCCGTTACAGTCCAACCATTTTCAATGCTAATTACCAAAATAGACTTACGCAAAATGTTCAAAATTTGGGCAGAACTTTTGACTTTAAGATCGAAATGGTCAAGGTTTTTAAATTCAAAGTGTTTTTACAGTTTTTTTTTTTGTATGAGAAAGGGACAGGGACATATTGACATTCAGATCATTTTCGTTTGAAACTAACCTTCTGTGAAGAAGGCTTGATGAACACCAGAATGAGAATAGAATCCTGAGAAATTAACCCCGATTTTGGAAGACCTAATCCAGCCGAAACAAAAAACAAATTAATTTCGTTTTCTCTATCTCTTTGAACCCTAATGGCCGATCCATTTTCATTTTCGCTTAAACCATAACTTTCATTAAATCAACTCGAGCAAAAAGCTAATCCGATAAAGACAGCGCCGAAGACACCGTCACACCGTAATCCAATTTGTCTACCCCTCGGATCGATTACATTCCGAATCATTTTTTTTCCAAACTAGAACGTCCACAGAAGTTTTGTCAATCGAATAGTGCGTTCAGCAACTTCCCTGTTTACTTCCGTATCGATTCGAGATGCGCATCTCCTTCCTCCCAGACTCGATAAAAATAGACCCCAATAAATCACCCCGCTTTCATTCACTCGACTCTATTTACTAACATCAATCAATGAAAGATATCTTTAGGAAAAATTGAAAAACTAGAAGACCATTTTCGTTCTTCATGTCAACCACCCCTTCATTAAACGAAGCCACATTGCGTCTCCTAAGTAATTAGATTGCGTGCGGGGTACCTACTCGTCGGAATTTTACACGATTGCGTGCATGTGTGCGTAAGCAACCAACATTCGTTCCAATAAATTTTCGCGCAAAGCATAATTAAGGTGAACGGTGAACTTAATAATATCACATCACCAATTAAAGGTAGTTTAGTTCCAAATTAATAGCGTGCAGGAGGGGTGGGGGTGGGTAGGACGAGCTTGCGTGCGTGCCCTTCCGTCCTTTGTTTACCGACGTTAAATTTGATTACCGCGGAAAATCTTCCCTTGATTGATCGACCTGTTCCACAGGAGAACGTTCTGCTCAAGCAAAGGGGTAGCAGCTCGATAAAGGTGATAGACTTCGGAAGCTCCTGCTACTCGAACCAAAGGGTGTACACTTACATCCAGTCAAGATTCTATCGATCGCCTGAAGTCATCTTGGGGTTAACCTACGGAACGCCCATAGACATGTGGAGCCTCGGTAACATCAACTTCCCCCCCTGGCCCCCCATTTTTTTTAAGTCGATCTACTTTTCCAGGTTGTATACTGGCGGAGTTATACACTGGGTACCCTCTTTTTCCGGGAGAAAATGAGGTGGAGCAACTCGCCTGTCTGATGGAGGTTTTGGGACCACCCCCTGATGAGATCATAGCGGCGGCCACGCGTCGACGCTTATTTTTTGGTGAGTAAAACTCGTAGTGAAAGGCCTAGGCATAAGTAATAATTGGGGGTTTCCAACAGATTCCAGGGGGAATCCCCGCTGCATCACCAACACAAAAGGGCGTAAGAGAAAACCGGGTTCGAAGAGTTTAGCCGTCGCCCTTCGCTGCAACGATCCTCTCTTCATCGACTTTATTTCTCGTTGTTTAGAGTAAGTAACTCAACTCATTTGGACTTCGCCCCCAACTCACCCCCTCATTACTTTTTGCGTTTTAGGTGGAATCCGAAGCGCAGGATGACTCCCGATGAAGCCCTCCGGCACGAATGGATCCAGTCGGCGTTGACCAATCCACACAAGCCCAGCGATCTGAGGCACAGCCAATCGGAAGCCAGCGTTAGCCAGGATAGCCTCTCGTACTCAAGCAGTAGGACTTCGGGTAGTAGTTTCTCGCGGCCCCACAAGTGCGCCGTGCCAAAAACCAGTGATAAATTAAAGGCCAAAATCTTAGACACTAGGCTAAACGATAGCACCTCGACCGACTCAAATCTCAACGATTCGGGTACGTTTCTTCCTCCTATCCTCTAACCACGTTCAACCAGCGGGCCAATCGTCTCCTCTTTTGAAGTTGTCTCTTTTTGAAGTAGCTTGCGATCGGTGTTACCAGAATAACTCTTAGTACAATCATCATAGAGTATTTTTTTTAATATTTCGGTGTAGTCGTAGGGTTCGAATCGTTCAAGGGTGATTAATACATGCAAGAATTGTGCGGACATTTTTGGGGTCTTTCATTTGTTTGCCTTGCCTTGCCTCAAAACATACACGCACCAAATTCCGTTGTTCGTTAGAAAATCACTTTAACACTGATGATGATGTGTATACTATTGAAATACTAAGCGCTGGAATATCACTTTGGCACCAACGACTCAGTCTAGTGTTGATGGTGGCATATTTCCTACCGAAATACGTAGTTTAAAGTATGAAATTAATCAAACGTTATATACAGATTAAATATTTTAACCTTCTTTTAAAAAGTACCAGGTAATCGATTACTTAAGAGCGCGATCAATTGATCGATTGTCACGTCTATTTGATCTTTAATAATAATGAACGAAAATAACAAACTGGTTATAATTTATATAAATAATTGGTCAATCAAGCGCTCAATTTGACTGTAGATGGATCTTAAGCGATTAAGACCAGGATTCAGTGGTGTCCAATCAAACTAATCATTTAATTGTGAGGTTGCATCGATCATAATTGATGTTTGATCAAAGGAGCATTAATCTATTCATCAATTCATTTGAATCGTTAATCGATTACTTAATAACGCGATCAATTGGTCAATAATAATCAACGAAAACAATAAACTGATTCTAATTTATATAAATAAAATTAATCAATCAAACGGTCCATTTGACTGTAGATAGATCTTAAGTGATTAGGATTCAATGGAGTTCAATCAAACTAATCATTTATTTGTGAGATTGCATCGATTATAATTGATACTTGATCAAATAACCATTACTCTATTCATCAATTTATTTGAAACAGTTAATAGATTACTTAATAAAGCGATGAATTGATCAATCAATCGATTATCACAATTATTTGATTTTTAACCAACGAAAACAACAAATTTTTATTATTTATTATTTATTATTATATTAGATTATAATTTATATAAATAATTGATCAATCAAGCTATCAGTTTGATTTTAGGTGAATCTTAAGTGATCAGAAACAAGGTTCATTGGAGTTCAATCATTTATTTGGAAGGTTGCATCGATTATAATTGACATTTGACCAAACTATTAATCTAAACAATTCATTTGATTTGACTCATTAGCTGATTACTTAAAGACGCGATCAATTGATCAATCCATCGATTGTCACGATTATTTTATCTTTAATAACCAATGAAAATAACAAACTGATTATAGTTTATGTTAAATAATTGATCAATCTAACAATCAATTTGATTGTAGGTGGATCTTAAGCGACTAGGCCCAAGATCCAGTGGAGTTCGATCAAATTTATCATTTATTTAGAAGATTGCCTCGATTATAATCGATGTTTGATCAAATAACCATGTAATGTAAACAATTCATTTGAAAACATTTTTAAAACCTATCCATTAATCGATTACTTAAAAACGCGATCAATTAATCGAAAGTAGACTAAATTGACAAATTTAATAACTGAATTGTTACTGATGATGATAAGTTGACTATCAAAATATGTATGTATACATGGTTTTTGAGAAGATATAAAAAGAGTTGCTGAAAATATCAGTTAACTGATACTTATTTTACAATTGTTTCAAATAATGAAATTGATTAATTGATTGGACTACGGCGTACGGCAATCTATTAATCGATTAATCATTTTTTGATAACCTATTAATGGAAGGAGTTCATTAAAGAAAAGAAATTCACGCAATAAAGGAATTAATTAATGATCTAATTGATGAATTAACGAATTAATTAATCAAGGTGTAGAAAGATCATTTAATCGTGTAAGAATCAATTGGATTGATTAACCGTTGAATCATGTGGTAATAGATTTTAATTAATCATTAAACTGTGTAACAATCGATTAATTTGGTACCTAATAGATTATTTTAATCAATCGTATAACAATCGATTAGTTAGTTTAATCGTTTATACGTGTGATAATGAATTATTTTGGTTAATCATTTAATCGTGACTAAATCGATTATTTTGATTAACTGCTTAATCACGTAGTAATGGATTATTTTAATTAATCATCTAGGCCCAGTTCTACAATGTTTAAATTTAAACTGAAGCTTAAACCCACAGCAACGATTCTTTCAACAAATGTTGTCAAGGGTTTGAGCTTTAGCTTAAAGTTAAGCTGAAATTGTACAACTGGGCCTTAATTGTGTAACAATCGATTAATTTGACCAGTGTGGTAGAAGATTATTTTAATTAAAAGTTTAACAATCGATTAGTTTGATTAATCGTTTATACGAGTGATAATGGCTTATTTTAATTAATCATTTCATCGTGTAATAATGGATTAATTTGATTAATTTTGATTGTTTAATGGTGTAAGGATCGATTAGTGTGATTAATTATTTATTCAAATGGCAATACATTATTTTAATTAATCATTTAATCGGATTAGTTTGATTAATCGTTTATATACATATATGATAATAGCTTAAATTAATGAATCATTTCATTCTGTAAAAATCGATTATTTGATTAACCGTTTAACTATGATTATTTTGATTAGTTTGTTATATTATTTTAATTAATCATTTCATCGTATAATAATGGATTAATTTTATTAATTTGTAATGAATTATTTTAATTAATCGTTTATTGGTGCAGGAATAGATTAGTTGATTAATCTTTTAATCAAGTGACGGCAATAGAATATTTTAATTAATCGTTTAATCATGTAACTATCGATTAATCGTTTAATTATGTACGAATAGATAATTTAAATGATCAAATAATCATCGAAGTGCAATTTGTAAACATTGTTCACATTATGCGAAACAAACAATAATATCGAATTGTTAACTAATCTGATCAAATTACCATTAATCGGAATTAACGGTTTCTTGCAAATATGTCGATTACTTGATCGAAGACGCCGATTGAGTTGATAAGTTCGATTATTTGTATTAAATAAATGATTAATAAAATTAAATAATTGATTAATTAATTATGACTGTAATGTAACAATGTACATCAGTTTATTATTCGAATGTGCTTTTTTATGATCGATTGACCAAACAAATTGATTAGTGAAGGATTTAATTAATGAATAGAAATAGACCATATATTTAATCACGAATCAATCTGTTATTTTTCATAATGTTTTATTCAATCGATTAATCAATCGATCAAACAACAATCAAACGATTAACCTATCAGTCAAATAGTTAATCGGTTTTAATCAAACAGTTAATCGATTAGTGAGTTACAACGTAAACGACTATTCCGATAAATATAAAACTGGCACGATCAATTAATCATCCCATTATAATATTTCTCAAGCATTTTGTAATATTTATCTCGGGGTAGTAGCCTAATTCAATAACAAACAACAAAAACAAAAAATCGAGTAAAGTGTACGTTTTAATCAAATCAATTCATCGATCGTAATGAACAAACATTAATCAAAACAACCGATTTCTTCAAAATTAAACAAAACAAATCATTAAGATAATCGATGTCGTGCAAGCTAAAACCGTAACAATCAAATAAAAAGATTAAGTTAAAACGATTGATCAATCGAAAATATGCTGAAGTGATAATCTAGTGATTCAACTTATGATGATGATCGAGAAATAATTAGTTAATTGAAATCAAATTGTAAGAAATATGAAGATTATTCAATCCTTTTTTGGTAATAGATTAATTAAACGAATTCATTTATTTATCAATTGATTAGTCGATTCCTTTGATTAATTGTTTAATCGTATAGCAAGAGATTGTAATGTTTTTAATCATTAATCAAGCAATGGATTAGAGTACAGATTGGAATGATCAATTAATCAAATTACTAAACAAGAAAGTCTTCATTTACTAATCATGACGATGCAGTGATGTGATTAAATAATCTTTAATCAAAACAATCGCTTAATCGATTATTTGTAAAGTAATTAATCTAAAATGATCAATCGTCCAGAGAGTTTATGGCTTCGAATGTCGAACCATATTCACTTTTGACGCCGAAGCATCACCAACGTTCTCTTTTTTCTTAATTTTTTTTTGTTTTTTGTTTTCAGGCTTAAAAAAAGAAACCAAATACCTCCCCCTGTCCTATCCAAGTAGTGTAGTAGATAACGAATGTAAGTACGTTAAGCAGAAGTGCAAGCTTCTGAACATTTACATAGAAGTCTAAAGGAATTCGCGCGCGTAGATCAAGCCACTTGGTCTCCTCGAAGAGATACTTCCTATGGAACGTAGTTTTCTATTTCACGGAGTTTTCTGTGACGTAAGACCTCAAAAATGTGGTCCGTTCCTTTCAGTGGGAAAGGGGGTTCACAAACTCGTATATATTTTGTTCTCATTTAATTTATTTATTTTTTTAACGATTTCGAGACGCGCCCGCTTTCGCATTGGACGTCTTTTAACTGTAAGGCAATTCTTGAATTTATTATACTTATATAATTAACAAAGTTCACACGCTGTAAATTATTATTATTGTGACTGATATTACCTAGTTATAACGAAGGAATCTAGTAATCAAATAAAGTTATACTAAACAAAAAGTCGTTATTAAGTTTTGCTTACTAAATTATATATTTGTAAAAAGAAATAAAGAGTAAATTCCATGTAATACGATTGAATTGTATTACTTAAGTGGTTAACTGAAAGTTGCGAAAGAAGAAAAAGGGAAACTGTTTTACTCCTTGTATTGCCTTGGAATATCTTCGTTAACTTGCAGTACCTACTAAATAGCGTCGTAACTGTGCATTGGAAGATACAAAGTATATATTATACGTATGTTATAGTTGTACCGTGGCCTACTGTTAGCCAAAAAAAAAAGCAGGACAAAAAACCTTGTAAATCCCCCAATGTGATATCAACTGATAATATTATATTCGTAGGGTTTAGCCTATACATAGATTGAACTTACTGTTTACAGGTCATTACATAATCAAATCTTAATCTATTTAAGCTCTAGATTACATCTCTCGTTCGTCACCACAAGCACTTTTATAAAAAAAAAACGAAATTACATCTCTACACGTTGATTTTAAGAATTTATACTTTGATTTGCTTATGTCTATTCTCATCATTGTAAGATATTGTTGTAAGATCATTAAACAAGACTGAAATGACACCCGTTGTTTTTCTCCCCCCCTCCCCCCGCCAACGCTCCCCCAATTTACAGGGGGATATTCCCGTGCTTCCTTGGGGGATTCTTCAGTTGCTTCGTCGCGAGGAGATCCAAGTCTCTGCAGAGCCTCCACCGCGTTGTTCTCGGCTCAATGATATCATCGACGTACCCTAAACCAACCAGAACGTTACATGGGGGCAAGAAAAAGTTTTGTTAGTTACCTTTCCCCGCCGCAGAAAACGGATTTCCAAATTTCTCGATGTATTTGGCCTCGTACTTTGCCACGTCCGGTTTCCCCCTGTACAAAATTGCAACGGCGCCTTTTGCCCCCATCACAGCGACCTCTGCGGAAGGCCAGACGTAATTAACGTCGCTCCTCAGGTGTTTGGATGACATCACAATGTACGCCCCACCATACGCCTTTAAGATCAAATGTTATTCGGGGGTGAGCTTTATTGGGGGACGAAGTACCTTTCGGGTAATAATCGTCAATTTGGGCACGGTGGCCTCTGCGTACGCGTACAGTAATTTGGCCCCGTGGCGAATAATCCCAGAATGCTCCTGGTAAATCCCCGGTAAGAACCCTGGGACGTCCACTAGAGTGATGATGGGGATGTTGAAAGAATCGCAGAAACGCACGAACCTAGCGGCTTTGACCGACGCGTTTATATCCAAAGAGCCTGAAATTTATTGGTAAAGTAGCATCCAGCTTTGGATGGAGAAGCCCGTAATACCCGCGGCTACTTTCGGTTGGTTCCCAACGATACCCACCGTCCTCCCATTCATCCGTCCAAAACCTACGACGACGTTCTTCGCGTATTTGGGCATGACTTCGAAGAATTCCCGCTCGTCGACGATACCGTAGACTATCTCCAGCATGTCGTACGGTTCGGAGGTTTGCGGTGGGATGATGGTGTCGAGGACCGGAACGTCTAGATCACTAATTTTTTATTTTCAAAAGTTTCGAAGGGGTAACTCGATTGGGGCTCACCAGGGTACATCGCAGGATCTGATGGGCGCGGGGTGCGCGTTGGATTGGGGCAAGAACCCCATGAAATGCCTCAGCTGCAACAGGGCTTCCACGTCGTTTTCAAAAGATTTGTGCGCCAGCCCGGATATGGTCGTGTGGGTTCGTGCACCGCCCAGTTCTTCATGAGTGACGTCTTCGTTCGTTACAGACTATTGTCAGATGTTAAATTAAAAAAAGTTACAATAGAGCAACATCAGAAGGAGGGAATTTAGATTTAAGGATGTAAGGGAAGATTAAGATTCCAGTGAAATCATGAAGGGGCATGAAACAGGAAATATAAGCGTAAAAGAATAAGGGTGGGGTGTGGGGTGATAGGAGGAACAGAAGTTTGAAAAGACCTGAGTCGTTTGTGTTTCTGATTTGTGCGAATGAAGAGCTCTAAGGATTCATAACGGAAGAAGAACAAAAGCAAAGATAGACATCCGAAAAAATAGTAACAGGATCTAGAAATTTAAAGAAGACGGGACCGACAGAGGTCGAAGAAGAAGAATTGGATGAATGTATTCTAGAGAAGTCATAAATGAATAAGAATAGGAACAGAATTTTGAAAGACACTTTGATTTTGTGAATATCGTAGAGAATCTTAAATGGAAAAACCTGAAAGAATTTATAATGAATCAAGAACAGAACATGAAATTGAAGATCTCCAATATCATTTAAAAAATATATAGAAACAGGAAGTTAAGGTGAAACGGAACCAAAGTGGAATAACAACAGGAACAGGAAGTTGATGCAGGAAATTGGATTTGTGTAAGTGGAAGTTAGCGTTCCAAAGAAATCATCACTAGGCAAAAGCAGGAAATAATGGGGTGAGAGAAGGAATAGGATATGGAAAAGGCCTGTGACATTTGGATTTGTGTTAATCAGAACATTGATTTAATTTAAAGAAGAAAGAGAAAATTAAGAACTGAAACTGTAAGTGAGGCAGGATCATGATTGTATAGTAAAAGAAGCAAGAAAAATAATTAAACCAAATGGAACAAAAGAAGAAAATGAAGACCAGAAGAAGGAGAAGGCAATAGCATTTGGATTTATGAAGGAAGAGGTAATGGATTGTGTAAGTTTTGAAGTGGTACAAACCTTAACAACGTCTGGTCCAGTTGTAAATAAATACGAAGAATCTTCCACCATAAAGACAAAATCCGTGATGGCCGGTGAATAAACGGAACCACCAGCACATGGCCCCATGATCATAGAAATCTACGGGGGGAAAATACAACCCAAATTTTTTTCGTGGAAAATTAAATTTGGCCTACTTGAGGTACCACCCCCGAAGCCAGGACGTTCCTCTGGAAAATATCGGCGTAGCCCACCAAGGAATCGATGCCTTCTTGGATGCGTGCTCCTCCGGAATCGCATATCCCAACGATGGGGGCGCCAGTCAAAATCGCTTGGTCCATGACTTTGCAGATTTTTTGGGCGTGGACGCTGGAGAGGCTGCCGCCGAAAACCGTAAAGTCTTGGCTGAAGAGGTAGACGGGGCGGCCATTGACCAAACCGTGGCCCGTCACAACTGAGTCGCCTAAATACTAAAAAACATTTTTGTTTGTTGAGAAATTAAGATGTGGCCAGGACCATACTTTTTGCTTCTCCATTCCGAAATCGGTGCAGGTGTGCTCCATGAACATGTCGTACTCGACGAAGCTGTCCGAATCGCAGAATAAATTGATCCGTTCTCTTGCTGTCAGTTTTCCCTGAAATTGTTCATTGAGAAAAGTCGGCTAAATTTTCTATCACGTTTCTAATGAAAAATACAAAAAAAATAAATAAATAACTGATCTTTTAAAATAAGCAAAGCGAACACTTTTTAAACTCGACGTTTCGCAGCTTGCTTTGTGACTTTGCCAAATGTAAATAAAGTAATTCGATAAAATTGTTTGACATTGTAGAAACATTTTCCTTTGCTTTTTCTTTGAACCTATTTAAGTAGAATAATTAAAAAATTATTATGGCATGAAAAGAAATGGATAAATAATCAAAAAATTAAGAAAAATTGTCCTTCATTTTATTTTGAAGTAGAAGGTAGTGAGAATATATTTAAAAAATTATATTTAAAAGATAAATATTTACTCTGTTAAATGACATAATATGATAAAGCTGTAGATCTAACTACTGCGCACAATTTTTCAAAACGTTCGCGTTTATCATCCCTGAACTTTGACCTGGAAGAAGCACGTGATTTAAAATAATTCAACATTCCTTTATTAACGTGATAATAAGCAATGACCTAAAGTGAACATAAGCGTAATCGAAATAAACAAAAAAGGAAATATAAAATGAGAACAAAACATTTTAAATAGGAATTGATTCGAACGGAGGCGACCCAAATCGTTTTCGCAATTTTCTTTTTAAATATTATTTCAAAAACTCAAAAGTAATATCAAGATTAATTAATTTTTAAAGGAAATTAAATGGAACAGAATCGAGCCCAATCGTTTTCGTAATTTTTTTTTTATTATTTCAAAAATTCAAAAGCAATTTCAAATTTAGTTGAAGAAGAACTTCCTCAGGTCTGCTACTGCTGGTGGTGTTGCTGCTGCTTCTTGTTAGTCGTTGAGACTGAGGAAATTCTTCTGCAATGGAGAACGAAACGTCGACAGTAGAAGAAGTCAACGTGACGCGGTTCCGACCGGAAGCCAATTCAAACACGTTAAAATTATGTAAGTTTCTTGATAAAACTGACAATTATGTAGTGAAACGTTGAGCAAATAAACTTGCAATTTTAAATTTTCTAATCGGAAAATCACCTGACTTCAAAACTTCAAAGAAATGACAGGCCTTCTTGAAGGTGATTTCTGAAATTTAATTGTTGAAATTCAATTGTTGGCGATGAGCACAAAACAAGAAATGGCCTACATTTAACAGCAACTGGCAAGGTATTAATATTTTCTAAAATTGCCAGATACATAACACAGCAATGTCCATGTGTGGAGAGCAGCTTTTCCTCCTCCTCTTCAACGTGGACTTCTTATATTAACAAAGAAAACTTAATTTTTATTACACCCTTAGCATCGGAGAATAAGACTGCATTAGTATCTGAAGATACTGTCCGAGTATCTAAAGATAAACCGAAAACAGCAAATTCAAATTTTCGCGGCGATCACAAAATGGAAATATTAAAATAAGTCAAAACGAACGTGACTACAAAAAAAACAAAAAATTGAATTTGTTATATTTTAACGCGCGCAGTATTAGAAATAAAATAAACGAAATTGAAGTACTCTTACACAGGAAATCGCCTATGATAATATGTATAACTGAACATTGGCTAGATTGTGAGGAGATAAACGAGTTTCAGTTTAATGATTACTACTTGGTAGCTAGTTATTGTAGACAGCAGTCAAAAGGTGGAGGATGTGCGATATATGCTCGGAAAGAAATTGGAGTGAATAAATTAAATCTTAAAACAAATGTGCAAGAAGGCAATTTAGAATTCTGTGCAGCAAAATTTCATTCAATGAACACGTCCTTTTCGTTACTGTGCATGTACCGACCACCCTGTGGTAACTTTGAACTAGTCGTCGACACATTGCATGATATACTATATAATGTTTGCGATAGCAGTGATTACGTACTCGCATCAGGGGATTTTAACGTTAACTTTAATGAGAGCTCACCTAGAACAGTACAGATAAAAAATCTATTTGCATCTTATTGTCTAGAGCCGTACATCGTGGATGCGGTGACTAGATCCGGTACCTCTGGAGGAACTTGCATTGACAATGTTTTCGGAAACTACCCTGTATCTCTTACACACCCTCTTATCACAGACGAGGGTTTATCCGACCACAGCATCATTGAAATTAAATTGAATTTAGAAATTCAGCGTACAAACTCGTATTGCCATAGGAGGTTCTATAGTAATAGTAATATAGAAATATTCTTAAATTCAATTAAATATGAGTCTTGGGAGGAAATCATCAGGGAGCACGATATAGATTCTAAATACGATCAGTTTTTTAATACTTTTTTCTACTATTTTGATGCCGCGTTCCCTTTAACGAAAGTGAACGATGTACCAAATAAATGCAATAAATGGATTAATAGAGATATCCAAAATATGTGGGAAAATGTCCGTGAACTGTATGCACTCTATAAAATCACAAACGATCAAAACGTGCTGCAACACTACAAGAAGAAAAAACAAGAAGCAGTTGATTGTACAAATAATTTTAGAAAATCATCAAATGATCTTAAAATATTAACTGCTAAAAATAAATCTAAGGCGGTATGGCAAATATTAAAAAGTAAAAACAGACCTGACAGAATTAGTGATTCAGGTATTTCTCTAACTAATGGTGATACCATTGTAAATGAACCTGATTCAGTAGCTTCATTATTTAACTCTCATTTCACTAAGGGACAACCATCCATTAATAGTAAAGGATTAGTGTCGACAGTTACCGATAGTGTAACATCAACTATGTTTTTGATGCCATGCAGTGATCTAGAAGTTTATAAGATAATAAAAGAAATCCGTCCTAAACGGTCATCGGGTTTAGATCAGATTCCCGGTATAATTATTGGTAAATGTGCACAATACATATCAAAACCTTTGGCTGATATCATAAATGAGATGTATGAATCAGGCAAATTTCCAACTAAGCTTAAAGAGACCAAAGTAACTCCCGTGTACAAAAAAGGAAAAAAAACCAATATTAATAATTACCGTCCTATCTCTTTAATATCCTCCTTTTCTAAAATATTTGAAAAGGCTATACAAGTGAGATTATTGTCCCATCTTAATTCAAATTGCATTTTAAGTAGCAGTCATTATGGTTTTATACCAAATAAATCTTGCGAGATGGCGATTTACGAATCCTTGACTTTTGTACTGGAGGAGTTGGAAAAGAACAATAAAGTAACGGGTGTCTATTTTGATTTATCCAAAGCGTTCGACTCAATCGACCATAAAATACTATTAGATAAAATGTACGCGTACGGTATTAGGGGCAGAGCTCTGCACCTTTTTGAGTCATACCTAAATAATAGAACACAGAGAGTTAACATCAATACAGTAGTAAAAGGAACACGTAAAAATATATTATCCTCTTCGGCTGTAATTACCCAAGGAATTCCACAGGGCTCTATCTTGGGTCCCGTTCTGTTTCTAATATATACCAATGATTTGAATACACATTTAGGAATAAATTCACTATATCAGTTTGCCGACGATACCACGTGTATCTTCAGTGAATCGACCACTGACAACCTCTCCTCGATAGCTAATGATACTGTTAAAAAAATGACAGACTGATGTAATTTAAATTCTCTGCACTTAAATGCAGAAAAAACCACTATGGTTGGCTTTCATAGTAAACGTAAGAAAACAGAAACCATCAGTATTAAAATCAACGGGAAAACTATAGCAGAAGATGACACCGTAAAATTTCTCGGCATAAGTATGGATACAGAACTGAAATGGGAACAGCATACTACAGACGTATGTGCTAAACTGAGAAAGGCATTCTATGCAATTTACCATCTACGAAATAAGGTTAGTCTAGATATTGTCAAGGTTTTTTATTACTCATACGTCTACTGTCATTTATCATACGGAATATTATTTTGGGGATCATCCTCTTATTCTAATAGGGTATTCACAATGCAAAAGCAAATAATCAGATGTATGCTAAACTTATCATCACGAACATCATGCAGAAACTACTTTAAAGACTTAAATATTTTGCCGTTACCCTGCCTGTATATCTACAGACTGTTAGTCTTTCACCGACAGCACCATTATTCCCTTAAAAGAAATTGCGATGTGTCGACGACTATGACAACGAGGTATGCTTATGATCTCGCCATACCCAATCACCATTCGTCTCGTTATGAACGTGGTCCTCAGTATAAAATGATTATAGCATATAATGCATTACCTCCCAACCTGAAACGAATAGAAAGTTCTAAACAATTTGCCAAAGAATTAAAATTATATCTACTGACACATTGCTTCTACGGTTTTGACGAATATGTTGCAAAACAATAAGTGCATAGTTACCAAGTAGTTATTATATGATTATTATTTATTTTTTGAACATGTACAAGGTATACAATGTTTCAGCGTCCATATACAATCTTTGTAATAAAAATTATTTGTGTATTATTGTATTGACAATGTCCATGTCGGAATGAAAAGTTTCAGCGTCCATATACATATTTACAATGTTTGTAATAAGTACTAATTTGTATATTATATTGACAATGTCCATGTCTGAATGACAAGTAGACAATAAAATTATTATTATTATATTATTATTATTATAAACGTCGATTAAAAATAACTGCAGGATTCGCTTATTTCGCCCTTGATTTTTCATTGGTTATTGGGACTGTTTGAAACACAATAATGAATGTATATTTTTGATAAAGCTTACAATGAAGCAACGAAACATTCTCTAAAAACTACTCTGCTGTTCAGGTACCTACAATGTGATTTTTAATGAATGAGAATGATTTGAATTTACCACCATGCTAAATTGTTATTACGTTGTTATCCGTTACTGTCACTAACTTTTGTCATTTTTATTCTGATATAAGAAGAGTAATAGTAAAATAAAAAGAAGTAATATATCAAAAAATGCGCCTCGACTCTGAAATTTATCACTGAATAACCAATATCCTCACTGAATCTTTGTTTTGTGCATTTTTCAAAATTGAATGCGATTAAATCAAAATTGCAGAGAATAGGATATTCTTGATGAAGCTGCCAATCAAACCGCAAAACGTTGAGTAAAGTAAAATGCAATTTTCCAATGAATAAATCACTTTGCCTCAATACTTCACTGAAGTGATTAAAAAACTGCTGCTTGGATAATGACCTTTGGAATTTATTGTCTTCGATAGAGGCTTTAGTCGAGCAGCGAAACGTCAGCTCAAAATTACCACGTCGTTCACTTGTTTTGCGTGTCAGTACATTTTCAACTGTCGCATGTCGTCCAATGAGAGGCCGATTAAAAAGCTGTCCGAAGGCAAATAATTACTCAATTGCATGAAAATGTTTTTTGATAAAATCGTCAATCAAACAGCGAAACGTCGATGGAAATTAATTCACACAGTTTAAGATATTTCTCTACTTTTGTTTTTGCCTTGAATCAACAAAACATAAGAGCCGGTCTTGACAAACTAACTGACTGATAACTACCATGGAAACAATTAATAAAAATCAACGAACCATTCATAAAAATCACGTTATTCGCCGGATAACTTTAACTGGAAGATAGAAAGACCTGCCCTAAGAGAAATAAGTTATCTTCTTAACAAACTCTCCAAATATTACTTCATTATGAATTTTCTGTTTTGGAAAATTTTTTTATAAAATTAATAAAAATATAACAAAATAAGAAATAAAAAACTGGATTAAAAATCGCTTTAGATTACTTTCTTATGTTGAGCCTCAATCTTTCCTTGACCGCCTCCGAGGATCGCTTCGCGTCGTTTCCTCTTTATTTCTTCGGCAACTTTTAACGAATGAGGCACCGTACAGTAACAAACCACCCGATTTTCGCATTTTCTCTGCAAATTTCCCCACAATCTACCGCCGAGCACACGCACCGACATCGTATCCGACAACCACTGCAAAACTGTTGATATTGCTCAAGGAATCCTTATCAGTTTGAAACAATATCAAAATCCGTCCGATTTGAATTTCCCGCCGATTTGCTAGACGTCGGTGCCTGGGTTGCGTTCAGAAACTACACTCCCGAAAGCATCTTGGGCGTGTAATCGCATCTTTCTCACTCATAACTTTTAACATATTTTGCGCCTCGCTCATCAGTTTCAAAACGTCTTGTGTTTGCCACGTAGCTTTGTTCCTACACTAGTTTGAAACTGTCAAATCTATTCGCCCATCGAATTAATCACCGCTTTTAAGAGCTATGTTAAATGTAAAACTTTAATCAGCGCATGCTTCTGACAGTTTCGGACTAATCAGAGTCTGTTGTAGGAACAGGCCTATTATTCACATCCCTATTTCACATCCCACATCCCACTTGTAAATAGGGTACGAAAAGTGCGTCCGCAGTTATGGAAATAATGTAAACACCAGATTTATGGAAGCAGATGAGCGAGACGCAAAATGTGCTAAAAATCTTGAGTGAGAAAGATGCGATTAATCGCCCACGACGCTCTCGGTTGTACAATTTATGAATGCAGCCTTGCTGTAAATCATTAAAGTCACTAAATACATATAGTACCGCAATTCATTAAGCCAATGTACTTTTATAACGTTTTCGATTCACATGCAACGATTGCACTCAGTGTATTTTTATCTTTTTTTAACCTCATGTAATAACATTAGATGAAGATACTCTCAGTGCGCACTAGTGCAGTCAATCGACAATGCTGTATAATTTGACTCAGAATGATGGATAAACGCACGAAAGCTAGGATATGCAATTTTAAACATCTTCACAAGTTCTGTCTAATTGAGACCCGGTATTTCAGTCACAGTTTAACTTTAATCTTCAGTTTATTCCCATAGAAACGATTATTTTGATCATTGTTACTATGGGAATAAACTTAAGATTAAAGTTAAACTGGACTGAAATACCAGGCCTGGCGAATTAATTTTTTTTTTCTTATAATAATTAAAAATGCCAACCAGCAGGATTAAAGATTGATTGATCCGAAAAGGAAAAATGGATTTCGTTGTAAGAAACGAGGCGCGGTGTCAAAAGTGGCTCCAATTTGACGCGCATATTTTGACTCAAAATGGCGGTAATCGCGGTACTTTTATCTATTTAGGGACTTTATAAATCACGTGCTCAAACTCCGTTTTTGATTTATTTAATAACCGTCCAGTTAAAGTAGAAGCTAATCTTCAAACATCAAATGATAATATTTAAAAATAGCCTTATCAATGTTTTGAAGGCGTTAATTAATGAGACGCAGACGGGGCGATTTAGATTTGAATTTCGCGCGTCCTAAAGCCAAGCGCTGCCAACCGACATACCTCAAATGTTTTCACATAACCACCAAATCTGACCGTAACGGATTTTTTCACCGTTAATTTCGCTCGATTTGGAGACTGTTACATAAAAAAGGTGTAATGGTTTTTGATAGATTGCGTTAATCGCTTGCGTTTCCTGCAGAGTTTAGTGTCTGGCATTCGAGAGTCTTTGGGGGTTATTTTTGGAAGTTGGCCGGTGAATAATGGAGGCGCTCATCCCCGTCATAAACAAGCTGCAAGATGTCTTTAACACGGTGGGCTCAGATTCGATCCAGCTGCCCCAAATCGTCGTGTTAGGATCGCAGGTAAACTAAATTTGAATTTGAGGTTTTTGGAGGTATCACCTGACATAACCTATAATTTTGTGTAGAGCTCGGGGAAGAGCTCCGTAATTGAGAGCCTGGTGGGGAAGTCGTTCTTGCCAAGGGGCACGGGGATTGTTACGAGGAGGCCGTTGATACTTCAACTGGTGTACTGTCCAAAGGAAGATAGAGAACTTCGATCAGCAGTAGACGGTAATTATAATATTATTTTGATAAAAGTTTAATCCTTCATAAATCATAAGGAACAAGATGAACAATTGAACTTGACCACAAAACGTACCAATTGAACCAATTTAAAGTAATCCTTAGAAGATCATGTATGATTTAACCTTCCGGAAACCTGTTGGGATTTGACAGGCCCTGATGTACAGTTAAATATCGTTTATCGAACGAACCAACATTAATTTCTTAAGTAGTTAGCCCCAATAAACTTCTGTTTCGATAGTTATTTACGTTGAGGCATTAGTAGGAGTGTAAGAGGTTTTACAGCCATTACAATCTACCTATTGCTAAGTAGTTCTTCAAGGGATCAAACAAATTATGATGTGAGTTTTATTATCCGTTCACGATCTTTTTGCATTCTAGTAGGCCGTTTTTTTTTTTTTTTTTTTTCGTTAGATTACGTGCATGTATTTTGATAGAACTCAAAATGTGACAAATGTAAACTTCTGACACTTAAACGTCAGTCCCATCAACTATATTGCTTCTTGTACTCTACGATGGTATGAAGAAAGTAAAATAATAGCGTTAAAACAAATAATTACTTGTGACTTTGATGATTTTGGGCATTTTGACTTAGTATTACAATGTTTTTTGGCGTCAGTTTTCAAAAATATAACCATCAAATTAAAATGGAACATATTCACTTGGAGGTATCAACAAAAATGTCACCCTGACACGGCTTACTCTTAATGTAAAAAGAACGTGAGTGGATTATATCTATGAAATTGTTACAGAAAATCTCAATATGTGTATTATGCAAAAAAAAACCTTGTCTTATGCAAAAGAAACTATGTATCTGTTTGCAACATTCAATTTCACCTGTAGTTTCACATGTAACCTGTAATCAATAATATTCTAGAATTCAAATTCTTATTTTAACAAATCCTTGTATGATTTTTGTTTATTTCCCTTCAAGTAATTTGAATGACCAGACTTCCGGAAGGTTGAGAGGGAATTATTTAAAAAGAAAGGTGAATTATAACAGATACTTTGCACCTTAAAACGAATTAGGTACCTACTTGTACATTAAAATAATAAAAAATAAATATACAATGACCGCCAAAAAGTCGGCATTAAATGGGAAACATTTTTTATAGTTTTTTGGTAAATGGTAAATCAAACTCTGTTGATCAGAGGTCATTGAAAAAAAAGATTACAAATGGGATAAACAAAAGTTATCACTTGACTTCTGTTATCTGTTTATTAATCTATTGAATTGTGCCGTAAAATCGATTGTCTTTATAAATTTATATTGATTTTATTATCAAATTGATTGTGTTTTGTTTTTATTATTATGCACAGGGTGGATCAATTTCGATGTCTCTTATGGGCATCTTTGTAACTATAAGAGATAGAAAAAACTAGTGGCCAAGACTTGATCTCTTTTTTTAGAAATAAAGTCAATAGTGTAAACAAAAATTGGCTATCTTGTTTTATTTTCGAGTTATAAGCCAAAATTGAGATTTTCGATTTTTCGTCAATCAGTCATATCTCGTTTATATTAAAAAATTGTTTGGACATTATTAGGACACTTTTTGGAATACAATTCAGTGGTGTAGTTGGTTTTTTGATGTTTAATTAAATTTTCGAGTTATAACATAAAGTTATATTTTTTTAAATGGAAATCATAGTAGGCAATATCATCATTAAATAGAGATTTTTTTTCTGTTTTCAGAAATGTATACTTTGTTGGGTTTATTTCTTACAGTTAATAGAATAAAACGCCTTTTTTATTATTTTTGGTGCATTCTTGTCTTAGTAGACTACTTTCAACAAAAGCCGACAATTTTCTTTTGTTTTTATTAAATATTAACAAAAAATTGATGATTGGATAGCACAAGAGTGAAAGGTATTGCGATGAACATAAGAAATAGAAAGCTAGCGCCGATAGAGCTGGGTTGGGTTACAATATGAGTTGGCTGCGCATTTTAGCGCGGCAGTGTTTAAATTGTGATTTCATTTTGATATTATTTTCTGGATTTTAAGTAATTTATTGTGATATATCAATAGTTGTGTTTATTATCTACTTACATTTCAATATTCTTTATCTTTCTCTGCAATAATTTCTTATTTTAAAGATGTTTTTAATTTATACATATAACTTAATTTATTATCCCATGAAATGCAATTTGATCGAAAGAAAATGCGTTTTTAGCTTAATTATTAAATGAAGTTACATAATTTCGAATTTGAACTACAAGGTATCGGGTATTGTTGTAATCTTTGTGACTCTGAGATAATGCTCGTTCTATCTTTCTTTCTCTTTACGCGGCTGCAACTGTCAGAATATTTGAATAAGAGTTGATATTTAATAAAAACAAACAAAAAAATTGTCGGTCTTTGTTGAAACCAGCCTACTAAGAATAGAGTGCACCCAAGAATAATAAAAAAGGCGTTTATTCTATTAATTGTAAGAAATAAACCCAATAAAATATATATTTTTGAAAACAGAAAAAAATCTCTATTTAATGCCTACTATGATTTCTATTTAAAAAAATGTAACTTTATGTTATAACTCGAGAATTTTATTAAATATCAAGAAACCAACTACACCACTGAACTGTATTCAAAAAAGTGTCCTAATAATGTCAAAACAGTTTTTTAATATCTGTAAAAATAAACGAGATATGCGCGATTTACGAAAAGCCGAAAATGTCAATTTTTGCCTACAACGCGAAAACAAAAGAAGATAGCCAATTTTTGTTTAGTCTATTGACTTTATCTCTAAAAAAGAGATCCAGACTTGGCCTCTAGTTTTTTTCTATCTCTTATAGTTACAGAGATGCCCATAAGAGACATCGAAATTGATCCACCCTGTACATATTATGTATTTTTTTAATTCCATTATTTTTGATCTTATTATTTTGTTTTCTTTGTTTTGTCGCAATTCTTTTCAATTTATTTTTTTAATTTGTTATTAATCTACTGAATTGCATTGTAAAATCGACCGACTTTTGTTTCTGTTTCCTTTAACTGTAGGTATGTATTTTTAATGTTATTTTTATCTAGTAACAAATTTTAGGAATTTTCTATCTCGAAAAGGGATTTGTTGATAATTGACTTGAACATTTGAGGGCTTTTGTGAAAGTCATTCATAAGAGGGGTAGATTACAATTTTCAGAGACCATTTAAGTACATATTAATCATAATTGAAAAATATTTTTTGAGTTGTCTTCGAAGTTTTCACCCAAAAGTTAAAGAAGGGAGGGAAAGAAAGATCGAGCTAGAGGGAGAGAGCGAGCTAAGGGGAGATAGAGAGAGAAAGGGATAAGGGTTCTAAGATGAGAAAAGGATCACCAATTTTTAGTTTTAGGAAAATAGTTTTGTGCATTTATTTTGCTACATGATGTAGAATCAACATGTACTGTGCGATCCAAAATTATTTAGGTAAGAGGAGGCTATGAAAAATAAAATCAGAGTCTTAGCTTGATTAATAAAATTAACCTATTGGTAAAGTGACCAGGGGTCTATTGCAGAAAAGTACGGATACAAGATACAGGTGATTTTTCATTACAATTTGTGTTACAGGCGTTGCATTAAATAAAAAGTACAAATTTGTAAGTTCCAATGAATTTTACAATTTTACAGGAGAATTTTTATTATTTTACAAGCGTTTCCGAAGAGATTTTACAGGTCACAAATTACAGTTTTACACACAACAGTAAAATTGTGATACACATTGAACGTACCTCGTTAGGGGTGTAACTTTTTCTCAAAGTTCCATTTAATTCCATTAGAACAACGGGAAGTGATCCAAAGACAATTTTATTTAATTTAAAGAGATCTCTACGGAAAACCCTTGCTCCTTAAATTTCAAGTATCTACGTGAACTGAAACCTTTATGTGGTTAACCTGTATATATGTACAGTCTGTGCAATAAAATTAAGCAAGGTAATTATTTTATAGTTTATACATTTTAAAAATAATGTATCTGTTATGTGTAAATCAAGGTTGCATTAATACAGTTTTTAGGGCACTTAGGTTTTTATTTGACTCTGCCTCGTATTTTATTCTTACAAATTTATATTTTTCATTTACGTCCGTTTTAAACTGTAATAATTCAGTGCATAGAAATGTACATAGTTTAATCATGTACATGAAAATGAATTTTGATTTTTAAAACATAACTTACAATTTTGAGATTAGCTTTGTCACCTTTGAAACTGTACTTTTTTTGCAAGATGTAACTAAGAGTTTCTTACTTTTACAAAAACCTGTAGAATTGAGTCAATTAGACCTGTAAAATTGTAAAAATATATTGCAGTTTTAATAATTATTTGTGCAACGCCTGTAATGGTACATAGTGCAATACAAGTGCCTGTAATAGTAAACTTGTACAATTGAGACGTTTCTTACAAAAGCGACCATAGTTCTAAAATTCAGATTTCGCGGTTTATATTGACATTTGTAATTTGGAGGCCACCCGTTTGATTGGTAAGCACAGTTTCTACAAAAAGAACCAAACTACAAATTTACAACCACCAAAAAATTAGATAGTTCTACAAAAACAACCATAGTCCGCTCGAATTCCGACAAAAATAGTATATTGTAGACCTCGGCGGTAAAGTGCTTGTTTTCCAGGCCGAGAGAAGATGTGGACAGGCAAGGCGCAGCCGAGCCTGGCCACTTCTCGAAGCATGGAAAACCACTTTACCGCCATGGTTTACACATTATTTTTTTTCCTACACAACATTATAATTAATTTTCTTAATATCACGCAAACGTTCTTTTTCTTGAAGTAAAAAATTGATTTACTATTAAAATTATTACTAATCTAGATGCTTTAAACAACAGCGTTGTGTGTGCTTGCGTGGTCGAGCGGTCTAAGGCGCTGGTTTAAGACACCAGTGTCTTCGGAGGCACTGTCAAAAAGCGGGACTTTTTAAAACTCTGTGGGACAAATTATTAAAAATCGGTACTGTCCCGCCAAAAGCGGGACGTATGGTCACCTTACCTATTGGCCACCTGTCAAAACTGAAACGTCAAGATATTGTTACGACTTCGGGTTCACAAATTTAAACGTTATTTATTTATTTTAAAACACTTTAATGTCTACGATCATTACACACAATAAAAGTACAATAATATCGAGCTGTACACTTATCTGACAAAATAACACTTCAACGTTATTAAATTCGCTTGCTACACATCGCTTCCTAAGTAAGACTGATTTAAAAACCGCGCCCCGGCTCCTCTTTATAGCAGTCGGCCCTCTTCGAGAATAACTTAGAAAGACTTGCTAGATTTTTCCAGTAAATTCGGTGCGTGTCTAGAATAGATTAGAATCCTGTCTGAGGCACAGGTGGCGCTACCAGTATATAAAAATATAGTCTGCTTCTCATAATGTAACACTGCCCCCTCCTTAATTCTGTTCGTCCCGAACAGAATATGGAGCCAAACGGTCTATGTGGATCACTTTCATCTTCCCACGGGGTAGCTTCCGTATTCTGTATACCACGTCATTAATTCTCTTGATTACTTCGTAAGGTCCGTCCCAAGGCGCCTGTAGTTTAGGGCATAGTCCACGAGTCCTTTTGGGGTTGTACAGCCAGACCTGGTTCCCTGGTTGGAATCCCATTTGATTGGCTCGTCTATCATACCGGGTCTTCATTTTGTCGGTGACCAGATTGATGTTTCGTCGCACATATTGATGAGTGCTCGCCAATCGATTCTCGAAGTCCTGCAGATATTCGTGCAATTCAGACCTTCTAGCTTCTGGAAGTCCAAACTTCAGGTCACATGGCAAACGCATTTCTCCTCCAAACAAAACTCGATACGGCGATTGCTTAGTAGTGTCATGTATTGCTGAACGATATGCCATTAGAAAAATGGGCAAATGTTGATCCCAGTCGCGTTGGTTTGTGGAGACCACTTTTGCTAAATGTCTCTCTAGAGTTCTGTTGAATCGCTCTACCATGCCGTCTGATTGCGGGTGTAACGGGGTAGTGTGCGTTTTAAAAATGCCAAGCATCCGGCTCAATTCTTGAAAGACGCTTCCTTCGAAATTTCTACCTTGGTCGGAATGAAGCTCCATTGGCACCCCAAATCTTGTTATCCAATTCTCTATGAGGGCAGTGGCGACAGTTGTTGCTTCCTGATTAGGCAACGCGTAACCTTCTGGCCATTTAGTGAAGTAATCGGTTACCACCATGATGTACTTATTTCCGCGATCGGTTTCTGGAAACGGGCCGGCTATGTCAATGGCAATCCTCTCGAAGGGTGCACCGACGTTATACAGATGTAGTCTTCCTCGAGTCTTTTTCGCAGGTCCAGACACTGCCTTGCAGGTAATACACCTGGCACACCAATTCTCTACATCGGTTCTACATTTCACCCAATAAAACCTTTCTCGGACTTTTGCTAATGTTTTATTGATGCCCAAATGTCCACCTGACGTACCACCATGTATTTCTTCCAAAACTTCGGCAATTCTTACTTTTGGAAGGACTAACTGTTCTTTAATTTCGCTGCCATCAGGTGACTCCCATTCTCTTTTCAGAATTCCATTCTCTAACTTTAGAGAGTCCCATTGTGCCCAGTAGCTTTTGAAAATCGGGCTTTTGTTCGATATTTCGGCCCAAGTTGGTCGTTGTCCTTTTTCCTTCCAAGAGATTATATCCCTTATGTCTTCCTCTTGGCGTTGCTCTTGGCTTATAACTTCCGGTTGCCAATGGTTGTTTGTGACACGTGTTCTTTTGATAGGAATTATTCCTTCTTTGTCCTCCAATTTCAAGCAGTGCCGACAATCTTCAGGACACGGTCTTCTGGATAGTGCATCTGCATTATTATGGATACGACCTGGGCGATGTTCGATTGTAAAATCATACTCCTGCAGTCTTTCTATCCATCTGGCAAGCTGGCCTTCTATATTTTTGAACTGGAGCAACCACTTCAATGCTGCATGGTCTGATCGAAGATGAAACTGTCGACCATAAAGGTATTTGTGAAAATGTTCCAATGTTTTCACCACAGCAAAAAGCTCCTTCCTGGTTACACAATAATTTCTTTCAGCTTTGGATAAAACTTTACTGAAGTAACCTATGACACGTTCTTCCCCGTCCTGCACTTGTGATAACACGCCCCCAATTCCGTGATTGCTCGCATCTGCGTCAATGATGAACTGGCCCTCTAGTCGTGGATAGGACAGTATCGGTGCAGACATTAGAAGATCCCTCAGATTTTCAAAAGCTTCTTGGCAGTCTTCACTCCAAAAGAATGTTGTTTTTCCTTCGGTCAGCGAATGCAGAAGCTTTGGCTGTCTTTGCAAAGTCTTTCACAAATCGTCTGTAATATGTGCATAATCCCAGGAAACTTCGCAACTCATGCACATTTTTTGGTGGTGGCCAATCCTTAACGGCTGTAATTTTGTCTGGATCCGTTGCGACTCCTGCTTCTGATATGACGTGTCCAAGATATTTCACTTCCTTTTGGAAGAATTCGCATTTGGCAGGATTCAGTTTCAATTTCGCCTCTTTTATTCTCTGGAAGACGTCTGTTAAGTTTGCAAGATGTTCTTTAAAAGTTCTTCGAACAACAATCACATCGTCTAAGTATACGAGGCAAGTTTTCCAGCTAAGTCCGCGCAATACCAATTCCATGAGTCGTTCAAAAGTAGCTGGGGCGTTGCAAAGACCAAAAGGCATCACTTTGAATTGCCATAAACCATTTCCAGCAGTAAAGGCCGTCTTTTCCTTGTCTTCGGGATGCATACCAACTTGCCAATAGCCGCTTTTCAAGTCTAAGGTCGAAAACCATTTCGCACCGGATAAGGTATCTATTGTGTCATCGATCCTGGGCAAGGGATAACTGTCCTTTTTCGTGACATCATTTAATCGTCTATAGTCCACACAAAAACGCGTGCTGCCATCCTTCTTAGTCACCAGTACAACGGGAGATGCCCATGGACTTTGCGACGGTTCTATAACGTCTTGGTCTTGCATCTTCCTAATTAAATTTTCGGCTTCCTCTCTTTTTGCCAACGGCAGTCGACGCGCGGGTTGTCGAATTGGATTCGAGTCGCCAGTGTTTATTCTGTGATGTACAATGTCTGTCCGGGTTAAGTCATCATCAGTATAAGCAAAGATTCCTTTAAATTTTCGAAACAGCTCTCGTACGTCTTCTGTTTCTTTGGGTTTCAGCAATGTTGATGTACCAGCCAGCAATTTCTCTAGAAGTGGTGGTAGCGTGTCAGACTGATGCCGAGCGGATGCATCGTTCACTTCAATATGGTTTACAGAAACAATTGCTTCACACTTGCCCACTACAGTTCCGCCGGGTATGGTAACTGGGTAACTGTTGACATTTGCAAGACGGATAGGAACTGTTTCTTGAATCTTCACCAGAGTTCCAGCCAGTAAAATTCCCTTCTTGGCGCAGTTAGTTTCAATTGGTTCTATGATCCCAGTAGGATAGCTATCAAGATTGCCTTCCATTTTTGCCAAGATTATCTTGTCGGTTAAGGCGGGAATGTTCACACTTTCTTTCAGTTTTATTCTCAATACGGTAGGTGAATTTCCAGGGATATGGAGAGGTATCTCTTCTGTTCCAATGCGTAGAACTTTATCCTTTAGATCTACAACCAAGCCGTTTTTCTTCATGAAATCCACTCCAAGTATGAAATCATCAACGATATCAGCCACTAAAACCCTGTGACTAAATTTCATACTTCCAATCTTCAATTCAATTTCGGCTTCCCCATAAACAGGAGTAACCTCTCCAGTAGCTGTCTGGATGTGATACCTTCTTCCAGTATTTATTAGTTTCCATTTTGGTAAGAGATCTGTTCTTACTATGCACGCATTTGCACCAGTATCGATTGTGAATTGGAAGGATCTCTTGCCAATTTGTCCATTTGCTACCAAGCTATTTTCATTATTTCTTATTCTAGAAATAGAGACAATCTTGGGGTTATCCGTAGAATCAGTCAGCATGCGCCCCTTCTTGTTGACTGGAATTAGCGCATCACTATCATTGTAAAGGCGCGGTCGCTTGCGCCTACAGTTGGAGCGCAGATGACCTTGCTGACCACAGTTCCAGCAACTTATTATTCGCATGACATTGCTTGTGGTTTTCTTTTCTTCCAACTGTTTTAGTCTATCCAAAATATCTGTCAGTGCGTTGTCGTCGGCAGCTTTCACTTCTCGCACTCGCACTAGGCTTCTAGAGGCTTGCTTGGCTGCCTCGAATTCCCAGAGCACGGGCCAGTACATCTGTGCATTTGGAGAAGTTACCCAGTCGCAAGACTTGCTGCATCTCTTGGTCCCTAGTACCGTCAATGAATGCTTGTATGGCCAACCGGTGGAAAACAGGTTCAGGCAGGAAGTCTCCGTACGCCATTCGGACCAATCTCTCGACATCGAGTTCAAATTCCTGTAATGACTCACCATTCTTCTGGGTACGAGTTTTCAGTTGGATAGCATAGAGTTGCTTCATGTGTACGTCACCAAATCGCATGTCCAAGTGTTCTACTAGTTGATCATAGTTGTTCTGAACCTCTTCGGAAATTGATTGTAATGCACTCAATGCTGGGCCCCGCAAAGCCAACACGAGGGCTGCAGCCTTATCGCGATCATTCCAGCCATTTACATCAGCTGCGATTTTGAATTGTCTAATAAAAGTAGACCATGGTAAGTCCCCTTCAAATTTGGGTGGTTTCATTTTTTGGCTTGACGACACAGATGGTGTAATAGAACGACCAAGTCCTACTTTATGCAGTTGTTTGGTTAAGTCTTCAAATTTATCGTGGAACTGAATTTCTATTCCTCCGATTTTCTCATCAAGTTTGCAGTCAAATTCAGTTTTTATGTCACCAATATGAGTTTTTACATCTTCAATTTGATAAAAAATTGCGTGTTCAAATTGTCTCTTCACATTTTCAATCTTTCCATCAGTTTCCTCATCGAATTGTGTTTTAAGATCTTCAATCTTTTCATCGATTTGACTTTTCACCTCCTGTAATTTCAGATCGGTGTTTAAACTGGAAGTTTCAATTTTTATTTCCAAGCTTTCTATTTGTTTTCTAGAAAGCTCCATTTGTTGCGTCATTCCTTCCTTCATATTTTCATTGATTTCTTTAATTTCTTTCTTTATATTTTCATCAACTTTTTCCATTTTTTCATCCACTTTTTCCATTTTTTCATCCACTTTTTCCATTTTTTTATCCACTTTTTCCATTTTTACTTTCATTTCTCTAAGTAAAGCTGTAGTATTTTCAATTTCGAATTCAAATAATTCCGGATCTTTTCCTTCTTCTCGGAGAGCTCGTTCAAGCCATTCTTGTAAAACGGCTTTTTTTCCAGAATTTTCAAGCCCTCTCTCGTCCAATTCATCACGCAGCTCCTTCACTTTTAATTCAACTAGCTTCATTTTCGATTTTTTTTTGAAAATTTCCGCTTCTGACACCAATTTGTTACGACTTCGGGTTCACAAATTTAAACGTTATTTATTTATTTTAAAACACTTTAATGTCTACGATCATTACACACAATAAAAGTACAATAATATCGAGCTGTACACTTATCTGACAAAATAACACTTCAACGTTATTAAATTCGCTTGCTACACATCGCTTCCTAAGTAAGACTGATTTAAAAACCGCGCCCGGCTCCTCTTTATAGCAGTCGGCCCTCTTCGAGAATAACTTAGAAAGACTTGCTAGATTTTTCCAGTAAATTCGGTGCGTGTCTAGAATAGATTAGAATCCTGTCTGAGGCACAGGTGGCGCTACCAGTATATAAAAATATAGTCTGCTTCTCATAATGTAACAATATATATGACGCCAGTAGAAAAAATCTTCTAATTCTAATCTTCGGCCCAGTTTCTCAGTCACAGTTTAACTTTAATCTTCAGTTTATTTCTATAGGAATAATTGTTTTTATAATTGCCACTATGGGAATAAACAGGAGTTTAAGGTTAAACTAGGACTGAGAAATCCAGTCTTAGGGTTTGTTAAAACTTTTTAATTTATGATAACCAAAGTGTCTACGTTTGAATCAGTTTGATTTATCATGAGCGTACGCTTCGAAAGAGTGGGGTCGTAACAGTATACGATATATAGATATATAGATAACAGTGGGCGAGCTCGACGCTGCTACTGCGCTACTGCATCAATGCTCGCGGAAAAGATATGTCGTCTCCGCTTGGTTGACTAACACGCATAAAAAAACTGATTTAAATGTAGACTACTTGATGATAACCAATTTCAAATGGCGGGGATTGGTTGCTGACCATTTTGGCAACTTTCAAAACGTTTAAACAACGGACAAATTTAACAGGAGTCAGAAAACAAATGTCAAACTAAAAGTTGCGAATCAAGCTGAGACAGCTGATTTTATTTTTCCCAGCCTGCTCTTATCTAGATAATTTTGGATCGCACTGTATTATCAAAATTATTTAATTCTGTTGTCCAAGTTAACCTATACTAAACTCAGTGAACCAATAGAGTGATCACGTGAACAGTGCATGCACTTTCTTCCCAGCGCCTGACCGAGGTAGACTGGGAGACAACCAATTAGAACCCTGCATCCATATAGCACGTGCTGATCACGCGCTTTTATTACTCTATTGGTTCGCTGAGTTTGGTATAGAATGTGGTGATATGTTTCTTGCACTTCACATTTCCATCTTATTGTCGCTTTTGACAGTGCACATAGACAATACCTTTAAGGGTTATGTAATTTTTTTGCAATTGAATTGAGGCTTAGTCATCTTCATTTTTTTTACATAATCTATCGTGGAAAACATTCCACATACCTACTCTTCATATAAAAATAGAAAACTAATTTTGTGTATTGAGAGAACTGTTTAAGTATACAGTGTTTCTGATTTTTCGAAAAAGAAAACCTATTTAATCCCTATTAGATATGCCGAGTGATTTTTACTTAGTTAGAAAATAGCGTTTTTCGAAATTGCCAAAATCCCAAAATTGTTATTTCTTGGAAATTAATCAAGTTTCCAACGAGACCTTTTTACTGTGTATTAGTTTTAGCTTACCGAACAATCTCAAGGCCAGAAAATAACGTTTTTTTCTTTAACTTCCGCAAAAATTGAATTTTTCAACTTTTGAACTTTTCGCAAAATTTCACATATCAAAACTTAATTTTAAATTTCAAATAATTTTGAATGAAAACTTCAAAGATTTTAATTGGAAAAAGAAATAAAGAAAGGTATTTATTGCTTTAGATATTTTATTATTTACCGAAAAGTAATATTTGTACATACATAATCACAATGTTTTTAATGCAACATGCTTTTGAGGAGAAATATTTTTTAATGATAATTAACAGGTGTTGGAATGTCTTCTAAAAACTCTTATCTACTCCTATAAATGAATTCCTATCACAAAAAAAAACCCTGAAAACAAAAGAAAGTAGCCAATTTTTGTTTACACTATTGACTTTATCTCTAAAAAAGAGATCGAGCCATGGCCACTATCTCTTATAGCTACAGAGATGTCAAATTTTTATTAAATTAGCTGGTTTTTTTTTTAGTCTTTTCTTTTGTAAGTGTAAATATCGTCAATTTTGGTTTAATTTATTTCTCTCGTTTCTTTTTTCGAAATAATATTTCGCACTTTTACTGTTTTCTTTTGCTTTCTGCCAGACCTTGATTTGCAAATTATTTTTTCACATATTTTTATAGATTTTCTTTTTTTGTCTGTGCACCATACAAGCCCCAAGCTCTCTATAAGGCTATCGAGAACGCGTTCGGTTAGTTATTCTTGTATTATCTGCTGTGTCTGCGACCGACTTACCTGCTGCTTTTCTCCTTCGCCTTATAAACTGGGGAAATTCGATATGCACCAGTAGGGGATTCGAACCCACACCTTTTGATTTTAGCACCGCACTTTTTTCTAATCAATGTCAGACGCAAGACTTAAAAGTTGTATGCTTTCAACTTTAACTGTGAATAATTTATCGAATGCAAATTAGAATTACCTCAATAATCAACAGGCACGTATGATGTCGACGACTGGGGCGTATTCCTTCACGCCAAGAACAAAATCTTCAAAGACTTCAACGACATCCGGAAAGAAATCGAAGAAGAAACGGACCGAATGGCCGGTGATAACAAGGGCATCTGCCCCGAACCGATTAACCTCAAGATATACTCAACCAAAGTTGTGAATTTAACCTTAGTCGACTTACCGGGTATTACTAAAGTAAGTTACCAGGAATTGATTACTTGATTTAGGCAGTTTTTAAAACAATTCAAAATCAAGGATAATCAAGTGATCGATTCTCATTCTGGATGTAACATAACTTTGAGGACCCCATCATACATATTAATTTAGGTGCCAGTTGGAGACCAGCCGGAAGATATCGAGCAGCAAATCAGGGAATTAGTTTTAACCTACACCACCAATCCAAACTCAATCATTCTGGCAGTTGTAACGGCCAATACCGACATGGCTACATCAGAGAGCCTGAAAATAGCCCGTGATGTGGACCCGGATGGGCGACGCACCCTCGCCGTGGTCACAAAACTAGACCTAATGGACGCGGGTAACTAAAACCTGGATTTTTTTCAAACCAACCTAAAAAAAACTCTACCAACAGGAACTGATGCCATCGATATTCTATGTGGACGAGTTATTCCCGTCAAACTGGGGATAATCGGTGTCGTAAACAGATCTCAACAGGACATCATCAACGACAAAAACATCACGGATGCTCTGAGGGATGAAGCCTCGTTTTTGCAGAGCAAATACCCCACCCTGGCTACCAGGAACGGCACTCCGTATTTAGCCAAGACTTTAAATCGATTGTTAATGCATCACATACGTGATTGCCTGCCTGACTTGAAGGTGAAGGGCCTTCATAATTTTGCAGGAGAAAAATATGTCTGTGTTTTCATTTCAGACGAGGGTCAATTTGATGATGTCACAGTTTCAATCGCTCCTTCACTCGTATGGGGAAGACATTTCAGACAAGAGCAAGACTCTCCTGCAAATCATAACCAAGTTCGCTTCTGCATACTGCTCTACCATCGAGGGCACGGCTAGAAACATCGAGACGACTGAGTTGTGTGGGGGTGCTAGGATTTGCTACATTTTTCACGAGACCTTTGGCCGAACTCTAGACTCGATTCATCCCCTGGCAGGATTGACTCGGATGGATATTTTAACCGCTATAAGGTAAAGCAGGACAACGAATCAATCCAGGGAAAACTGATTTGTTTTAGGAATGCCAATGGGCCGAGGCCGGCCCTTTTCGTGCCTGAGGTGTCTTTCGAGTTGCTGGTGAAGCGTCAAATCCGTCGCTTAGAGGAACCCTCTTTGAGATGTGTGGAGTTGATTCACGAAGAAATGCAAAGGATCATCCAAGTAATTACTCGTAACTCAATTTAATCGAGGAACTCAAAGTGTTTTCGACCGTTTGCAGCACTGCGGTAGTGAGGTGCAACAGGAAATGCTGCGCTTCCCCAAATTGTATGAGAAAATTGTCGATGTTGTAACCCAACTGTTGCGGAGACGGTTGCCAACGACTAACGTCATGGTTGAAAATTTGGTGGCCATCGAATTGGCTTACATTAACACAAAACATCCTGATTTTTACAAGGAAATAGCCATGGTGCCTACGATGATCAAATCAGGGGATTCCAGCAGACGCAACCGCCCTAAATCAATGTTTGGGAAAGTGCCTTTTGAAGATGGAATAGTAAGTTCAGTTTCAGTTCAGTTCAGTTCTTTTACCACAATACTTTGCCATGTGCCACTTGCTTGCATTATGATAAAAAATAATAATAATATATTATTTAATTTGTTAGATCATGGAATATTCTCCCAACAACAATAACAACATTCTTTGGCTTTCCTCCCCCCAGCCAATAAATGCTGTTATTACTTCACTGATTTCTCTTAAAACGAAAAAATTAAACGTTACGTTGTAGATGAGTGAAAATCCTGAACCGCCACGTGAAGACCAAGTCGATTTTTTTAACTATTTATTTCACATCCTGCCCGTCACTAGTTACAATGATTTCATCAGTCTCGTGCAGGTAGCTCACCTCAGTGTTGCTTGGTGGTTTGGGAAATTCTAACAAACCCCCGCCCTGTTTGCCGTGCGCTAGCACTAACCCAGTAGTTTTGATTTTACAATCAACCCTTCGCTTATTCTTTTTTCTTTGTTGAATTCCTTAGGCACGTAATGCTCCGGGGGGTGAAAGCAAAGACGCCACCACCAACTTGATTTCAAGTTTGATGCCCCAAAATGTGCAACAGCTCGAGAAAGAAAACAAGAACCTACACAATCTTGTTAATAGTATTCCTGAAAGCAGTGTGAGTCCTGATGGTGGTGATATACGGTCGGTGATGAGCCCCGTTAAGCCAGTTAATTTACTACCGCAAATACCCCTGAATAACGATGGCTTCCGAAAGTTATCTGAGAATGAAGAGCATGACTGTGACATTATTGGTGAGGTTGGATTTAACTCGGCGATAGCACAAGTAAAATAAGTGATTTTTTTAGAGCGATTAATCAAATCGTATTTTTACATAGTACGTAAGTCCATACAGGATACAGTACCGAAAGCCGTCATGCATTTCTTGGTCAATTACGTAAAGGATAACCTCCAGTCCGAGCTTGTAACACATCTATACAAAGCTGACAATGCAGATACTCTCTTGGATGAGTCTGAGCATATTGCAGTTAGGCGTAGAGAAGCAGGCGATATGTTAAAGGTGATCGAGTGCATTTCAAAGCGACCCACTTTTTAATTTTTGCGTGTTTCAGGCATTGCAGAGAGCTGCGCATATAATTAGTGAAATTAGAGAGACGCACATGTGGTAGAGCCCCGCTCTGACTGATCAACGCGTGTCTTGTGGTTGGACTAGTCAACATAACACATGCTTGTACAGGTTACCCCGACTTCAAAGTATAGTACTTAAGACTATATGTTATCTAGAGATTAATTCTATAAATAATTATTGAACGTGTTGAAAATCACCGCTGTTGTTTATAAAAACGTGTTTTGTGTATAGCAATAATTTTTTTGGTCTCGTCGTGAAATACCGTTCTGGTAAACTGTGCAAAGCTGTTTCCACCTCTCATAGTTTCTATTAGACACATTTTCCATTATTATTATTTTTTTTTTTTTCATCGAATTCTACCTGCATTAGTCATTCCTTTTCATCGAAGCCGTGGTTGTTTTACTGTGCAACTTTTTTTGCCTTGTTTTCTCCTTGTTTTACACGAAAAATAAATTATGAAAAGTGCTTGCTGTTTTATTTATGAAATGGTTCTGATCCTATTATCATTTTAATTTATTTATTTTAGTCTCCGACGAGTTTATTTTTAGAATTGTCACGCCGTCTATCATCTTGATTATGTATTTCAAAAGTTTCAAATCAAATGCCACATGGTGTTTCGTAATTTTTTAAGCAAATTTGAGATATTTTATTAATTACGAAAATTACTGTTGTCTTTAAAAAAATTCAATAGTACACAAGTATTTTGACAACTATGAGTGCAATTGTCTTCTTGATTAGAAATTTACTTAGTATTGTAATGCGCCGCCCCAATTAGACGTAATTATTGACAAGTAAACAATAATAAATATGTATTAATGTTGAAATTCTCCATGCTGTTTATAGATTCTGTTATAAATATTTAAGAAAAATATTCTTTTCTATAATTTCCAAAGGCATCTTCAGTGCATCAAACCTTCAAGTTAAAAAATACATAATAGTAAAATATAATATTAAGTTAACAATAAAAATTACTTACGGGTATTTTATAAAATTAAGATTTTAAATTATTCTATTCTAAACATAATTTAAAATCTTAATTTTATAAAATACCCGTAAGTAATTTTTATTGTTAACTTAATATTATATTTTACTATTATGTATTTTTTAACTTGAAGGTTTGATGCACTGAAGATGCCTTTATAGGTGAAACTAGTTTGTAATAAAGAACATTTGGAAATTATAGAAAAGAATATCTTTCTTAAATATTTATAAATATGTATCAACAAAACCCCACTTAAAATTTATGGCTGTTTTAAATAACTGTCTCAGGTTTCCGAGAGTTCCCCCAGCAGGCGGTTAATCTTATCTACTCTAAGGGTGGGCTTGTTACCTGCTATTTCTACTACGGCCGACCAAAGGTTATTCCTACTTGCCTAATTGTTCTGTTTACAGTTGAACGAACTTCCGGAGGGCCCGATATACAGAATAATCTCTTTAATTGAAGCTTACGTGATCTTGTTAAATAGGACACTACGCCGTGAAAACCTGGTTCTTCTTTTGGTGCGAGCAGAGTATAAATCTTTATAACAAGGAACGTGACACTTTAAATCAAACGCAACAATTAACTTGGATGAATAATTTATTGAAAAAAAATTGGGAAAAGACTCCTGCTCTCCGCCTATGTGGGACCAGAGAGCTTGAGTGTAAAACCCTGACGTTTAAAATCAATACAATTACGATCACGATTTACAATCAAAAATTACGATTTTCAGAAAGTACAGTGTAATTCGTTTAACAGATTTCACTTTCGAATATCGGCGCGATCTATTTTCTTTCGATTCACACCGTTGGTGGTATCGTGCTTTCAATAAAAAAAACGGTCCAGTAGGCTATGACACGCTTTAATTTTTGTAAAATATTTTGTAAATTAGTAATAAACGTTGATTTTTAAATGTCTCCTTCTAACATCACTCTAATTCTAAAGAGACATTGCAAAAATAAATCTTTATTACTAATTTATTAAACTTTTTACAAAAATTACAGCCTACTTGACCGTTTTTTTTATTGAACGCACGTTATAATGTTACACAGATGTTGTTGGAGAGCTCTGCTCCTCACTTAGATTAATAACTAATTGAGTTTCAAATGAGTTCGAGTCTTGGTACAGTGTTCGCCACTCTGATTGTATTCAAAGACTCGTTCGATTTAATAAACCAACGCACAAAGTGTTTCCGTGGGACTACAGTGTACTTGATTAATGGAGTTAATTGAATAATTGATCAGATGTTTTGGGCAAAGTATGTGATACAAATGCCAGCGATCAATTTGCAAGTAAACCAGTAGTAATCACCTGGTTTTTCAGGGGCCTCCCGTGGGAGGAGTTGTTTTAACCCTATCTCTAGCTAACCTGATTAATAGGTGCGTGCAGTGAGCCAAAACTATCTTCTGCTCCGTCACCTGAGCGTTAATGAATGCTTTGAGAACGGTGCTTTACCCAATGCCTGGCCTTTCAGGACTCTCTGTTTGTCGCTCTTTCGCCGTCTACCCTAGCTAATTAATTTAAAAGGCGCAAAGACCCAGATCGACTGTTTTTCGACACTACTAATTAACCTGCAAATCTTACGTGAACTTATATTATGTGAATAAACTTGAGAGATTTATAGGAACTAACTACGTTAAAATGTGGAAGTTAGCTTTAATTAATTATTTATTGGAAAAAAAGGTAAAAACTCCTTTTACCAGCCACTGCGGGATCTGATATAATGAGCGTAAAAACCCTTGCGTTAAGCCAATACAAAGAAAACAAAATTACGATTATCAGGAAGTACAGTAGAATTCGCTTAACAGATTTCACTTTCGAATATCGCAGCGACCGGACTGACTTCAATCACACTTGATGCATTCCTAAATAGTTGTTCGAGAACTCTGCTCCTCAATTAAATTAACAATTAATTTAAGTTCAACTTAGATTGGTCTTGGTACTAGTGTTTGCCACTTCAGATCTTACTCTAAGACTCGTTCTGCTCAATCAACCAACGCACAGTGTGACACAATGGGTCTACAGTGTACTTAATTAACGTAAGTAATTAATTAATTATTCAGACGTTCGAGAGAAGTATGTGATACAAAATGCCGCCCTCGGCGATCAATTTGCAAGGTAATCAATAAACGCTAGTTTTTCAGAGACTCCTTTCGGAGGTGATGGGAAACCCTATCGCTAGCTAAACTAATTAATTGAGGTCGAATGGGTAGGATCTTTTCTCACTACGTCCAATCGCCTTTAGAGGGTGGTACAGTGCAAATAAATGCAAATTACCTATCGAGTTCCCGACATGCACAAAACACTCCACGCGCTCTTGTTTATATACACTCGCGGCACGAATCAGCACGTATTCGTGGTTTTGTTTGTTTAATTGCCCTTTCTCTTAACACACTGTATTTTTAACCGTACCAAAATAAATGATTTAGCTAGAAATATGAGAAAAAATGAGAGAATGACTGCAAGCACTAAATGAAAACTTGCGAAGTCAAAATTAAAATATTCAACCGCTCGCTAGAGAGATTCGAACGTTTCTCTCCGTTTTTCGGGCCTGTTCCTTCCCGAGTAAAAATTAATCCCTTCCCTAGGACCCCGCAAGCAAATTTTGAAAACAACCTCGGACCAATATCGTTTCTGTCGCCCCCAAAATCACGCCTACTCAACCCCAATTAACTCGTCAGATAAGAATCGCGGTGGTCTGTCGCAATTTGGAACTATCCTGACCCTCTGTATCCATCATTCAACTTTACAAGTGTCTACTGGACATTTTTATGCATCCGGTGCGAGCCACTTCAGCCTGCAATGTAATTTGATCTCTTTTCTATATCTGACATGTTCCAAAATTTAGTGTGACTAATTCGTACAAAAATCCGAAAACACAAAGCTAAAAGGTTACGTTACAAGTTTTTCTGACTTGCTGGTCATAAAAATTGTAGATTTGACGGTGCCGTTAAAAATGGTCACTACTTCGGTGGGCAACTTTTTTTAACGGTTGCGAACTAGTTACGAACTGTTGTTGGAATAAACCTTATATCTATTATGTGATATTATATTATATATATGTATCTATATATATTTGACAGTTTCGAACTATGTAGTCAGGAACAAAGCATAACCACAATAACTTACATAATGTTGAGTATCTGAAATGTTATATTGTTAACACCGCTTAAATTTATGCTCAGCTTAAGAGTTTGGTGCAACTAGCGATTAATCTGCATATCAAGTACCTACTTCAACCGGTATTATTTTAGTGTCATTTTCCTTTCCAAATTTTGACAACTGATCAAAACTGCATTTAACTTCAGCAAGCCTTGACCGGTCTATGGCTGACGTCACAAACGCTACCCCGCATTCCACCCGTCCCTCGTCCAACACTCCCGCCATGAGGTAACCGTTATAGTTTACGGACCGTGACTATAACCGACATAAATGGTCGTGTAAATGAGTCACAATACCCGTGTTAGTAAAACGGTTTAGTAAAATGGGTGTTGTGCCTCATTTACACGACCATTGACATCGGTTATAGTAACATTGGTTGTAATAAAACTGACTTTAGACCTTCATGTAAACGTACCCCGAGGATTGGACACAGCCACGTCTTCAGAGATACCAATAATATCAGCTGCTTTCGTTTATTATATTTCAGATGCGAGCTGACTGAATAAAACAGATACTTGTCACGTGACTTCAGATGAATCGCTAATTGCAGAAACGGGACATGTCACATTTTCAATGGGGGACATGTCCATTTGATAAACTAACAAGTGCGTTAATTTTAAAAATGCAAATCAAAGAGACTCTACACTAACCCACGGCAACAGTTGTAAAGAAAGTGCAGTCAGAAACGTAGGTAAAAAAACATTTGTTTTAAACAAATTAGACGGTTTTTTTCACTTCCTGAACATGAACTTTGAAAATGTGACATGTCCCGTTTCTGCAATTAGCGATTCAGATGTAAGCGAGTTCTCGAACAAATAAATGAACGAAACAGAGCACGTCGATTTCTGTAGACGTTATCTTACTGTAAATTAAACATGGAGTAGCCGAACTAAGGGCCGTTTTCTTAATAGAACTGGGAGACTTTAATTTAAAGTCACTTTAAGAATGGGAAAACTATTGTTTTTATAGGTTAAAGTCACTTTACATTTAAAAAATAATCAAAGCGCATGCGCGATTGTTAAAAATCTGAACCTCCGTCGAAATACTCCGAGCAAGTCGAGGTGAGTCACTCTCGGCTGGTATTATCAACGTTTTAAGGAGACCTTAAATTTAATTCGTGTTTAGAATGTGATCGATGTTATACAAACCAAACAGAAATGTCACAATCTAAACACGACTTAAATTTAAAGTCTCCTTAAAACGTTGGTAATACCGGCCGTCTGTCAGTTTGCGTGAGCTGTTACAAGTACGCCATTTTGGCGGCAAAATAGTGGCGCAATCAATTACGGCACTCTAGTAATAAAGGTACTCTAAACTTCAGCTAGGAACCCTAACATTCCTATCTTTTTTGTTAATTTTTGGTTATCCATTCAGAATAATGTTACCCCAAAAATGTTAAAAGAAATACTCCTGATTAATTAACTGAAATACCAGGTGACAAGTAAGCGCTGCTTCTCACAACTGTTCTCCCAAACTAGCTCAATGGAGAAGGGATGGGTATAAAACAAATTTACCAGGGCGCCAGAGAGTGATCGCCAATTGTAAGAACTCCACGTTCGAAATCCCCTCTCAAGGTCTCGAGGTGTTCGCCTCAGGTAGAACACTAACTTCAGGAGATATGTTTCACTCGATACGTTCAAAGTAGGGGTCGACATAAACAAAACACACACTGTGGTACAGAATTTATTCGTGCACAGAAATAAATAAGAAAGAAATACGTTAAATGTGTAACACGTCGATGTGCTACTCTTGTTTGTTGACTTTCACGGACAACTCAATAAGTAATAAATAAATCCAAACAAATAAACAAATTTAATTTATTAGCAAATTAATTGCCTGGCAACTGGAGAATTGGCCGTCTGCAAGAATTTAATGCGTATTTACCGTAAGGTTAAAGACTCGGTCAGAATTTCTAAGAAAAAAGGTCGGTTCTTTTATTGCCTAATCTCCTACGGCTAGACGGCGCTTATCTCTGCAATTCTACGGATGCACTACTGGCCTACAATAACACTACGCCCTGCGGCGACCTTTTTAAGAAATTCCCTGAGGTAACCCTTTGTTGATATTTCCAAACAACTTTCAATAATTAATGCCTCGTGATCGCTAATTAGTGACGGACTCTACTTATGTCGGTTCCCTGGTTCGAATCCTGATGAGACGATAATAACTATGAGATAGCGGGAATTGGATACGTATAAATAAAATACGGACTTAAATTTAATTAATTATTTATTGCAAAACAAGGGAAAACTCCGATTTCTAGCCGCACTGTAGTCTTCAAGGATGAGCGTAAAACCTTGTTGTTTTAAAATTCCAATACAAGGAAACACACAAGAAAAAAATTACGATTTTGTAAGAAATACAGCAGAATTCGTTTAACGGCGTTCTCGCTCGAATATCGTGACGAACTAACTGTTTTCAATTACACAGCTGGTGGTTCTATGCTTGTCCCAAACAATGGTGATGACCTTGATATTCAATTTACATTAACAATCAAGTGGTTTCAAAATTAGATTGGTCTTGGTACTCGTGTTTTCCACTTCAATAGTACTCGAAGACACGCTCTGTATGATCAACCAACGCACAGTGTGACCGTGTGCCTACAGTGTACTTTCTTAATGAACGTAATTAATTAATTAATCAGATACTCGGGGAAGTATGTGATACAAAATGCCGCCCAGGCGATCAATTTGCGATAGAATCAATAGCAATCGCTAGTTTTTCACGGAAAGCCCTCCTGAGGAGGCGCGGACCCGATTTGTTTCTAACCTAATAACGCGGCGAAGAGGAAGAATTCTCAACCGTTCCTATCGCCAAGAGGTGGAGGTACAGTGACTCTCACTTTATTTGTTAACCTCTGATTGCGTTGTTTTCGACGATTATTTATTCCTATACGCAATGACAATTATTTGACCGTTTTATTTGATGCTCTACTATGGGTAGTTATGATCTTTCGGTCTCACAGCGAATTACTTCTAATTAACCCGCAGATCTCCCGACAAAGACTACACTTTGGTCCACACACAGGGTGTGAGGGAAACTCGGTTAAGAAGATGGCTATGACTATGTGATTCAGAATTGTTTGGCCTCGTAATTTTACTGCACTAGTAACGGCAACTGATTGGCCTTGATTTAGGGAATTAATTTGTGCTGGTCACACTTGGTTTTAGCGGCAGATCTAGACTTGCCTTAGACCAGTGGTACAAACCAGTCGACTTCACTGCGCAAATCCAAAACCACTTTGTTTGAGTATTTCCAACTTGCCAGAGAATATCGCCAAAGGGAATTAACTAATTTTACAAGAGTACACTGAATATGAATTGCACTATGGATTGAAAGCGTCGCATCGGTTGACTGCCTCTAGTCGATTTAAATTACAGAAACGCCAAACAAACTAGTTTAATAATTTATATAACAATGGTCAATCAACTCCACTGATGTGGAGGCAACTTATTTACTTTTAAACTCGGTTGGAAATCAACTGAAAAACACTTTAGTAAAAAAATTTCACAAGACAAGCAAGTACTGAAATTTACAGATTATGAATTTTTAATCAATTTGTACCACCAAGTATGTAATGAATAAAATACCAATTAAATCAGATTACCTAAATCCGTGCCGCGAAATAAGAATCCAATACACGCACTGCACTCAGTTTCAATACACACGCGATTAATTTACCGCGCGAGCCCGGCTTGATTAATTTGATTTAATTGACTCTCAAACACTGGGATTTTAGACGTAACGATAAATGATTTTACTCTGCTGTGAAAACTAAATCAAAGTAAGTAGCCCAAAGCAATTCGCCAAGCCAAATGGATACGACTGATCGTTTCAAAAGCTCGGAGCTATCTGTCTGTAATTTTAATTTTCATTTTTCGGCTGAACCAAAATTAATTCTCCTCCCTCCGATCAGAAAACAAATTCAAAACACCTCTTGACCAATAGAACTGCGTTTAGCATTCAGAAAAATAAACGCCCCCCGTTTCTTGGAATGTGTTTTCCTAAACTTTCACAACGACCCCCCGGAAGTCCACATGTGCGCCTTCAAAGTCTGTAACTACTAACTTTCAAATACTCTCTTGACATTTTCATGTTCCCGCTGACTGTGCAAAGTATAATTTTCAATAGTAGTATCCTCTTTCCGAACTTATGCGTGTCCAATTACCCAATTTCTAAAGAACAACAGACGTGCATTAGAAACTCGCGTGACAGATTTATATGACAGTCAGCTCAAGAAAACATTGAAAGTAACTCAAGTGCGACAAGAATTTACGACTACCGCCCTTGTTATATGGCCTATTGAATAACCGTAACCGTCCCTGTCGGCCTGGCGATATTGCTTCCGCTTACAATTTCTAATAAATGTACATTTGTTTGTGATTTAAATTTACAATTACATCAAGAACATGCTATTTGTTTTATATACAAATTCGCGACCGTTTCAAATGTTTTACGGTGTCTCAATAAGTTCTAAAGCAAACACGAACTTGTTAAAATAAATAAATAAATGACACGTCCCGAGTAGCCAGATCTGTCTGCACAAAAAGAGCCTTACCTTAATGGCACGGTCGATCAACCGATCAAACGAAATGTATTGATTTACTTAAATATAGGCACCGTAATGGGCCGATAATAATTTCCGTGAACGATATAAATTAACCTTCCACTACGTACTGATTTAGATCAAGCGAGTCATGACGTTTCGTTTCCAATAACTTTTCTTCACGCTCAGTTTTAGTAAGACAATGCTTGAGCTATTTCAGCATTTTGAAAAGTAGGAAGAAAGGGGTGAAAACGAAGACATTGTTGTCAATATAAAAAAAACTTGACAGATACGAGAACAACATTTTGGTGTTTTGTTGGTAAACTAATAAAATAGATAAAGGTGTCACAACGAGGAAACATTTTCAGTCAATTGTAAAGGTCTTTCCCCAGTTTTGACAAGGTTCATTATTTACATTTATGTTTTTTATTAATATCTGCTTTGATCAATATCGGAGGTCTTTGATACTCCTCCTTCCCAGTTTTGACAAAGTTGATTATATTTATCTCCGCTTAGGATAATTACGCGTTGCTTAATCAGGAAACAACAACTGTCGCCACTGCCCTCATAGAGAATTGGATAACAAGATTTGGGGTGCCAATGGAGGCTTCACTCCGATCAAGGTAGAAATTTCGAAGGAAGCGTTTTTCAAAAATTGAGGCGGATGCTTGGCATTTTTAAAACATTCCACCCGCAAACAGACGGCATGGTGGAGCGATTCAATAGAACTCTAGATCTAGAAAGACCAAAGTAGTCCAACCAACGCGACTGGGATTAACTTTTGCTCATTTTTCTAATGGCATATTGTTTCTAAGGGATACATTAAAGAGAATGTAAACGGTGAAGATATCCTCGAGGTATTTAACGTTCTCCACACGTCTTTTCCATTTTGATTTCGTACAGAAAAGTATTAAATTTTAAAAAATACTTAATACAAAAGGAGCTCGGAATTTTTTTCCATTATGTCGAAAGAATGCATGTTGTTTTGTTCCCTTCAAATCCACTTACCGCACTTCATAGATAAGATAAAAATATCCGTGTTTCCATCAACGTGTGTTGAAACAATTATTTTTATCATATTTGACGTCATCATTTATTATAAATTCAGCGAAATAGAAGGCGAAATCAGTTATAATTTTTATTGTTGTCTGATAGTCCTTTTTCTCCCAGTACAAAACTATCTTTCTTAGAAGATAAAGGGACAGGTCGTATAGAATACAGATTAAGCTTACAGTTACATACATATGTTTTAATAATTGTGTTTTATTATTTTTGACAATAATAAAACTTAATATCCGGGACATCCTGATGAATTGATACAGGTTGTAGCTGCATGACAGTTTGTTGAATTGACACAGGTTGTAGCTGTGTGACAGTTGGCTGAAGTAGTACATGTTGTGGCTGCAAAACAGTCTTGTGAGTTTGTACACGTTGTGGCTCTATTACAGTTGCTAGACGTAGTACATGTTTGTGCATTGACACAATTTCCAGAATTGATACACGTTTGAGCATTTGGGCAGTTTCCACAACCAGTGCATCTTGATGTACAACTAGTACAATCAGCACCCCCAGTGCATTGGCAATAGTACTCGGTACACAAACACATAACTATAACTGCTACTACTAGCCAGTTTTTAGTAAAAGCACACGTTTTGAATGCCATCGTTTTTTGCATTATCGTTACTTATCTCGCTGTTTATTTCGGTCGACTGTTGAATTCGCCTCTACGCTCTACCATATACAGTTTGATAAATGGATCTTTTTACGCACGTCATTATCAAACGACACTAGTAAAAACAATTTGTATGTGCAGCTATCTACATCCATCGCTCGGATTTAAAAAGGAATGCCTTTATGCGAATGTCTTTAAAGTAAGACATATGGTTTACAAGTGGCAGATAAGGAAAGATTATAAAATATTACGGTAATCAAGTTCTATTAAATGTAAATCTGACATTTGCTTAATTTGATGTTTTGCCTTCTTTCAAATTTTATTTTGCCTTACAAACTCATTTAGTTTTGATATATCTCTATTTAAAAACATTTAGAATAGAATAATTAGAAAATTTTGTTTGATAAACAGTGGTTTGCACCGCCTATAATTAACTTTTGGATGAACTAATCCTGAGTTATGTTTCATTAATAGTTAAATATGTATATAAATTAAACGGCTTCATTCTTAATTATTTGACCTGTGCAAAGAAAGTTATGGTTAAATTTTAACTAGAACTTAACCACAAGCGGTGCAAATGGCCGAAAATGCGAGGAAAACGTTTAAATTCGCAAACGCATAACGGTTTCATAACCTTTTTTACAATTACTATTTAAACAGTAGGTACTTGATTTGACTAAATTTTGGAGAGGAGGTCCAACTTTTCAGCTGGATTTGGTTAAGAGGTTCCAACTTTGCAGCTGGCTGGGGCAGAAGTTCGACGGACGTATAATCCACGTTGTGATCCACGTATTATCTTTTGGGATTGTATTTCAGCGCCTCTGGTGTTTGTAAGCTGAATTAATCTAGTAAACCGAGATTTTCAATTTCCAGAATTATTTTATTGTTTATAGGTAATGGCTCTGATACCTCATAAAATATTACATATTGAGAAAAGCTTTCATTACACAGGTTTATTGGTTGCTTAAGATGTATAAAAATGTTTATACCAAGTAATCAAAAAACTTTGTCGATAGTTTTCTACAACATGCAATAGTTTGCAAGATATCAAAGAACATGGCCAGTCACATAGTAACTTGCAACAGAAAAAGAAAGGAAAGCAAATTAAACTTACAGATTTTTATTTAAGGCAAACAATATTATCAAGCTCTAAAGTCTAAAGCAATCATAAACACAAACTTTTAAAAATGTACAATAAAATATTTACAATTTTCATTATTATTATTATACTAGTATTATACTATTACAGACAACTAAGGTTCAGTTATACAATTCCAGCTTAACTTTAAGCCAAAGCTTAAACCCTTAACAATTGTTGAAATAATCGTTGGTATCGGTTTAAGCTTCAGCTTAAATAAAAACTGGCATTGTACAACTGGGCCCAAATGTATTAAACTATTTTAAAACAATGTAACTTTGTGAAAAAAATAAACATTGAAAAGTAACGAAGTATGTAAAACTACATTCAATAGGAAATATTTGTGGAAAACAATTTCTGGCCATTTTAGTAGTTCAAATTCTACTACTGCGCATCACATTATAATTAGAGTTTCTTTTTAGTCCCACGTCAGTAGCCCTTTGCTTCACTACATTATGCCCTAAATAGTGCCTTTTATCCCTTCCAGATAACTTTTTACTTATATCTTTACACCAGGCATGTATCAGTGTTCGTAGAGATATTTTTATTATCAAATCTACCTTGCTGAGTTTGTGATTATTGCACTTAAAAAAATAAAAGTCGACATTTTGCAATATTTTTCTGACTACCATTGACAGAATCAAATACCTTATCAAAAAAATATAATAATTCAGCAGTGTCTGCAGCACCCACTCCCAATGTGTGTTCATTATCTGCAACAGAAAATTATAGTGCTAATTTATCTACGTTTGTCTGATTATTTTGGTTACCTAGACGACTTGCCAAGTTGAGGGTTACTGCTAGTCGATGGCTAAAAATTTGGGCTGCATGTTTAACCTTCATTTTTTCAATAGACTTGCTATAAATATTCTCATCTGTGAGGTGAGATATAGCTCTTAAGCCCTCAGAAACGTTGGGCCCATTGTCACATTCATACAGCTTAATTATATTTTCCCATCGAGCCACTTTCTTGTTATCTCCCTTTCCAAAACTAATATTTTTTGTGAGGAAATTATTGCGAATTCCCTTCAACAGGTGGGGTGGATCATAAATCGGATAAATCTTGAAATCTCTTACTTCGAAATAGTTTCCCCTATATTCCTCGCCCTTTCGAAAACAATTCCCCTTTTCATCCGTTAATAGGGAATTAATAACTTTGCAGTTTGTTGTTGCTTGGTCACATATTACAGTAATTGGCTTATTTATTATTTATTATTTATATCCAATAATAAATTTAATATCTGTAGTAACTATTCTTTTAATTAATATGTGATAAGAAAAGTCTTAATTAATTGTTACCTATTTTTTTTTACTTATTGTTAGATAGGATTCATGATTACTGTTTTATTTAATTAAGGAAATAAAATTATTATGTAAAAATCTGCGTATCTATTACTTAAATATTAATTTAAAAAACAGCTGGAATTCGTACGAAAGTAATAAATGACCTGCCTCAACGTTTATTTATCGCATCTGCGGGTTTATTGCTCTATCATTTATTGCGTATAATAGTAAATTTAGCTCAGCCGTTCAGGCCGTCCGGGGCTTTAAATCAAAGCCAGCGGTTCTCAAACGCTTTATGTAAAAACTAAACATATATTTTTCCTGAGTTATTATTGACATTTTTTTTAAACGTATGTCGTAACTTCGCTTCTTTTCTTTTGAATTAGTTGTGGTTACAATATGTGAAACTTATTCTATTACATGCTGTATTTACTCATTATTGCATGGTTTTTCAAGAATTGAGCCGGATGCTTGACATTTTTAAAACGCACATTACCCCATTACACCCGCAAACAGGTGGTGCGATTCAATAGAACTCTAGAAAGACATTTGGCCAAAGTAGTCTCCACAAACCAATGCGACTGGGATCAACATTTGCTCATTTTTCTAAGGCATACTGTTTCTAAGGAAAGGGATACATTAAAGAGAATGTAAACGGTGAAGATATCTTTGAGGTATTTAACGGTCTTTTCCATTTAGATTTCTAACAGAAAAGTATTAAATTAAAAAAAAATAATTAATACAAAACGAGCTCGGAATTTTTCCCATTTTGTCGAAAGAATGCATGTTGTTTTGTTCCCTTCAAATCCACTTACCGCACTTCATTGATAAGATAAAAATGTTCCGTGTTTCCATCAACGTGTGTTGAAACAATTATTTTTATCTTATTTGACGTCATCATTTATTATAAATTCAGCGGAATAGAAGGCGAAATCAGTTATAATTTTTATTATTGTCTGATAGTCCTTTTTCTCCCAGTACAAAACTATCTTTCTTAGCAGACAAAGGGACAGGTCGTATAGAATACAGATTAAGCTTACAGTTATATACATATGTTTTAATAATTGTGTTTTATTATTTTTGACAATAATAAAACTTAATATCAGGGACATCCTGATGAATTGATACAGGTTGTAGCTGCATAACAGTTGGTTGAATTGATACAGGTTGTAGCTGTGTGACAGTTGGTTGAAGTAGTACATGTTGTGGCTGCAAAACAGTCTTGTGAGTTTGTACACGATGTGGCTCTATTACAGTTTCTAGACGCAGTACATGTTTGTGCATTGACACAATTTCCAGAATTGATACACGTTTGTGCATTGGGGCAGTTTGCACAACCAGTGCATGATGATGTACAACTAGTACAATCAGCACCCCCAGTGCATTGGCAATAATACTCGGAACACAAACACATAACTATAAATGCTACTACTAGCCAGCTTTTAGTAAAAGCACACGTTTTGAATGCCATAGTTTTTTGCATTATCGTTACTTATCTCGCTGTGTATTTCGGTCGACTGTTGAATTCGCCTCTACGCTCTACTATATATATGACTTATTTCCATCGTCGTAATTATGACTTCGGTGCTTATTTCTTTATCTTGTTCACACAATAATTGCAATAACATGTTGTTGCATTTGGAGAAAAGGTATCGATTTTAATCTTGTGGAATATTTTTATTTCAAAATGTTAGTTTATTTGCATTATTGTGTCATGTAAGTAAAACTGTGACTCATTTAATATTGACTTCAATCAGTTTTCCAAATTATATGAAGTCAGTTTGATTAATAAAGTTTTCATTAACCGGTATTTAGAAGTTTGTAATAACTACAGCAAGGATAATAGGTCACGAAATAGGTTAGATCTTGTGACGGTCACATATTCCATAGACGTGCGCTATGTTGCACTGAACTCGCATATAAGCAACGTGATTGGTCCGTCTCAAGTGAATAAAAGCCATTTATTGCTTGGTTAAATTTAATCAAAAGTTAAAAACAAATATTACTATAATTTTAACAAATATATCCAGGAAGTGATATGTAAATAATCACACCTATGATGCAGACAAGATTCTACTGTATTCCAGCCTCGCACCAAATGGCAATAGAATTTAGTGGAATGGTTTATCTTTGTTCGCCGCTATTCTATAATAGCTTGACTTGCTATATAACCCTGAGGCAGTGGGATATTTAAATCAGTTTTATTTAGAAAGCGATATGATGGCAAGCGAATTAATATAACGATTAAGTGTTATTTGATTAGATAAGTGTACAGCTCGATATTATTGTGCATTCATTGTGTTAAATGATCGTAGAGATTAAAGTGTTTTTAAAATAGGTAAACAACAATTACAATTTGTGAACCCCGAAGTTGGAACAATAATAATAATAACTGTAGAGTACGGAATGCTTTGAACGCTTTGAACATGTTATTTACGCGTACTATTGGAATTCTAGGTAATCCTGTAACACGACCTTGCCTAGGAGATTACCTTTTAGACTAGCAATAAATTATAACTTGTTTGTTTTTCGGATGCTTTTGTTTTACTTTGCTGACTAATAGGTAAACTTTATTATTATTATTAATTAGTTCTTATTTCCGTTTTTGAAATTTTTGCTGTTGTATTTATCTATATTAACAAATTTAAATATCTAGTTACGTACTGTAAACCGCCTATTAACCGTGATATCAGTGGTATTTATCTTTTTATTACCTACTCCTACTGTGTTAAATTTAATTTAAAAAAAAAAAAACGAATTCGTTATTTTCTCTGTGAAGTTTTTTAATATTATTATTAAAGTTATTATTTATTTGAGTTGAAAATTTGCAATTTCCTGTACTCCTTACCATATTTTCAAACATATTGGTATTATCGATTGGCAAATATTATTTCCTTAATGAACACCATAATTTCGTATTTTATTTATTTTTTGTAAAGTTGATCACTAAAATCTTAAGCTGCAAAATACATGGCGCCCAAAATTCATTTTGTTGGTTGATCCTACTCAGCGAAGCTAGGCCGGGGAGCATGGTTGGTGATTCTCATGCAAGTTGCAAGGAAGTTCTACAATTTTCTTAATGGAGTTTGTTAAGTTTATAGTTTACGTACGAGGGGTCGTTTTTATATTCCCGGACTAGGCATGAAAAGAAAAGATTAGAACAGCAAGAAACATTTGTTTTTCAATATAGGCCCCTTGCTTTTGAATACAATTATTACATCGTTTTAATAACATCTTTAATCCATTATAAAAATATTCATTTGGTTTGTCCGCAAAATGGCTCTAAGTTCGTCATAGTCCCTAAATTTTGTTCCCCTTAGTGTTTTTTTTTTGAGATTTGGAAACAAAAAGTAGTCACAGGGAGCTAGATCTGGCCTGTAAGGCGGATGGTCAATTTCTGCGAATCCACATTCAGCAACAACAGCTTTTGAAAGTCTTGACTTGCGGGGTGGTGCATTGTCGTGGAGCAAGAAGATACATTGCGTCAGTTTTCTGCGCCTTTACACTTTAACAGAATCTCTGAGGCGATGTATTAAGCTTGCATAATATTCTCCTGTTACCATACTTCCCTTATTCAGATAGTCAATCATTAAAATTCCTTGGAAATCCCAAAAAACAGTTGCCATTATTTTTCCTGCACAAGGGGCGACTTTAAACTTCTTGGGAGGGCTGGAGCCCTTAATATGCCATAGCATCGATTTTTGTTCTTCGACTTGGAAGGACAATCATCCCCGTATACAGCCAACATTTCTTCACGAATAACTTTTGGAGCTTTTCCTTGTTTTGTTAGGAATTTTATCACTGCTTGATATTCGAATTTGTTCATTTTGATACATGATAACCAGGGAGTCTAAAATAAAATCAGTTTTTTTATGCGCGTTAGTCGACCAAGCGGAGACGGCATATCTTTTCCGCGAGCTTCGATGCAGTAACGCATTGTTCGGCTCCGTGCACTCGCAGCGTCGTCGGGCGCGCCCACTCTTATCTATGCATCGTATACTGCTTACGAATTACGATCCCACTCTTTCCAAGCGTACGCTCGTGATAAATCAAACTGATTAAAACCAAGACTCTCTAATGATAACACAGTCTGACAGATATTAGAACTAATACTAGTGCAATTGTTTTGTAAATTGTCAAACATGTTACCAAGTCATATGCAATTAAAAAACAATATAATTAAAAATTGCATTAAAATTGAAAACTACCTAGTCCGAGAATATAAAAACGACCCCTCGTACATATGTTTTAATAATTGTGTTTTATTATTTTTGACAATAATAAAACTTAATATCAGGGACATCCTGATGAATTGATACAGGTTATAGCTGCATAACAGTTGGATGAATTGATACAGGTTGTAGCTGTGTGACAGTTGGTTGAGCTAGTACATGTTGTGGCTGCAAAACAGTTTTGTGAGTTTGTACACGTTGTGGCTCTATTACAGTTGCTAGACGCAGTACATGTCGTGGCTGCAAAACAGTCTTGTGAGTTTGTACACGTTGTGGCTCTATTACAGTTTCTAGACGCAGTACATGTTTGTGCATTGACACAATTTCCAGAATACACACACGTGTGTGCATTGGGGCAGTTTCCACAACCAGTGCATGCTGATGTACAACTAGTACAATCAGCACCCCCAGTGCATTGGCAATAATACTCGGAACACAAACACATAACTATAAATGCTACTACTAGCCAGCTTTTAGTAAAAGCACACGTTTTGAATGCCATAGTTTTTTGCATTATCGTTATTTATCTCGCTGTGTATTTCGGTCGACTGTTGAATTCGCCTCTACGCTCTACTATATATATGACTTATTTCCATCGTCGTAATTATGACTTCAGTGCTTATTTCTTTATCTTCTTCAAACAATAATTGCAATAACATGTTGTTGCATTTGGAGAAAAGGTATCTTGTGGAATATTTTTATTTCAAAATGTTAGTTTATTTGCATTATTGCGTCATGTAAGTAAAACTGTGACTCATTTAATATTGACTTCAATCAGTTTTCCAAATTATATGAAGTCAGTTTGATTAATAAAGTTTTCACTAACCGGTATTTAGAAGTTTGTAATAACTACAGCAAGGATAATAGGTCACGAAATAGGTTCGATCTTGTGACGGTCACATATTCCATAGACGTGCGCTATGTTGCACTGAGCTCGCATATAAGCAACGTGATTGGTCCGTCTCAATTGAATAAAAGCCATTTATTGCTTGGTTAAATTTAATCAAAAGTTAAAAACAAATATTACTATAATTTTAACAAATATATCCAGGAAGTGATATGTAAATAATCACACCTATGATGCAGACAAGATTCTACTGTATTCCAGCCTCGCACCAAATGGCAGTAGAATTTAGTGGAATGGTTTATCTTTGTTCGCCGCTATTCTATAATAGCGTGACTTGCTATATAACCCTGAGGCAGTGGGATATTTAAATCAGTTTTATTTAGAAAGCGATATGATGGCAAGCGAATTAATATTGTTTAATATTCAATAATATCATTCCGGCAACTTTGCATCAGTATTTTAATCTTTGCTTTTGCTTAATAATGATTGTGTCTCCAGGAAATATATCGGTCTCATATTTAACGTTAAAGTGACGACACCGTGTTCCATGTATTTCCGAATCTCTGGCTCACGTAAACACCGTTGTTCTAAGAAGCAACACTCAGTTCTCACGCATCCCAATTTGTATTTACCTCACCCTGACCACCAGGTTTTAAGAAGTAGCGTTAGATCAGTTGTAGATGAGACGTTGAATAAATAAGTTCGTTATTACTTTGACTCTCATTCAATACACTCAATACATTGAACCATTAGCAGAAACGTCGTAAAGGTGCTGAACAATCAGATAACAGCCCGAGACGTCAACATAAACTGGTCCTTCGAGCCGGATATAAGTGCAGTATACAGGAGAAGCTGTCGCAGCCGGAAGAATATCCCGGAACAAGCCTATCCAACACCGTTCAGGAGAAGCTGACGCAGCCGGAGCAACCGGAACAAGCTTATCCAATATCGTGCAGAGCAGATTCAACAAGGTGATCAAGTTAGTAATTCCTTTCTTTCTCATTTCCTTCTTATTTGGAAACGGTTTCACTTGAGCAAAATGGAGAAATTATCGTTGTCACAATTAAATGTCAAGCGAGGTGTTTTCAAAAGGCAATTAACAAATTTAAGTCAATTTTTAGAGCCATTTGTTAAGGGTCAGATAAATCAAAGCGAAATTGACGATATCTCATCTAGATTTGAAAAATTAGAAACCCAATTTTCAGCTTTTGAACAAATTCAAGAAGGTATCGAACTTGTAACCGATAAATTAGATGAGGAATGTGATATTAGATTTGAACTCGAGTCGCGATACTATAACATTCGAAAAACTGTACACTCATTCATTAGTGATCGTCAAGATATAGTTAGTGATCCTCAAAATATAGCAGTAGAACACAAAAAACATCAAACGGTTAAATTGCCAACAATTGAATTGCCCTCGTTTGACGGAGAAATTACAAAATGGCGTGCTTTTGAAGACGCATTTACAGCGCTCATACACCAGAATGCTAAATTAACCGACGTAAAAAAATTATGCTACCTTAGATCATCAGTAAAAGGCGACGCACTTAATGCCATTCAAGCTTTAGAAACTACTTCCGCTAATTATCAAGAAGCTCTTCAAATCCTTAAGGATAGATTCAGCAGCACGCGTAAAATCATTTATCACCATGTTAAACAGTTACTAACTTCCACTCATAATAACTTAAAATCACTTATCAATTGCGTTGAACAACACATTCGTAGTTTAAAGACCTTAAATGTAGAAACAGAAAAATGGGATGCATTTTTAGTTCCGTTAGTACTAATAAACTTAGATCAGCGAGTTCACAGAGATTGGGAAAATCACTTAAATTCAAAATATTCCAAACATTTTATTCCTTCTTTTCAAGAATTAATTACCTTCCTGCAAGATCGTATTGATTGCTATGAAAGTTCAAAAAAGAATTCGAAAAATTTCAAATTAAATCAACGTACCCTTTTAACAACGGCAAAAAGCGACCACGCCATGTGTCCATTGTGTAAAGCTCATCATGCAATTTATTTCTGTAAGGAATTTTTAAGTAAATCTATACAAGATAGAATCAAGTTTGTTAATAATTCAAAACTATGCCACAATTGTCTAAAAGCAGGACATTTGTCAAATGAGTGTAAGGGTTCAAAATGTAGAAAATGCAGTGCTTCACACAATACATTATTACACATGTCAGATCAAAGAAATCAAGTAGGTCCAAGTAGCGAAATATTAACATCAAATCCAACAATTATTTCAAATTGTGCTACAAAAATAGCACTGTACACACAAACTTTACTTCCGACGGTAGAAGTTTACATTTTTGATAAGCAAGGGAACAAACACATTGTAAGAGCCTTATTAGATTCAGCGTCCCAGTCTAATTTCATCAGTAAACGTCTTGTAAGTCGTTTAAATCTTGATAAGCATAATTCAAGTATTCGTATAAGTGGTATCAGCCAACATTATTCTAACGTACAGCAATGTACAAAAGCCAAAATTTCATCAAGATACAATAACAACTCATTTAACCTGTCCTTTCTAATTTTGAATCAGATAACTGAAAACATTCTTCAACAGTCATTTGATTTAGAATCATTACATATACCGTCAAATATTAAATTAGCAGACACTACGTTAAACAACTCATCATCAATCGATTTGCTCATTGGAACAACTGCTTTTTGGGATATTATGGATTGATGATGGATTGATTTGGGATTGATGGAAAAATCAATCTGTCGAACAAGTTAAACTTGCAAAATTCAAAATTCGGGTGGATAGTTTTCGGACAAATTCCATATGATAATCAGATATCAAAATTGCCGGGTTATGCGTCAATGTCGTATTTGAGCTTAGAATCAGAGATTGAGCGATTTTGGAAAATTGATGATTTTAAGAACGATTTAGCGATATTCTCGTCCGAAGAATTAACATGCGAACAAATATTTAAGGACACTGTTACACGTGATGCGTCCGGAAGGTTTGTAGTTCACATTCCGTTCAAGGAAAATTTCGAAATTATCGGTGATACCAAGCAAGGTGCAACAAAACGATTCTTTTCATTGGAAAATAAATTGCAAAGGAACTCAAACCTAAAACAAAAATATATCGATTTCATGAAAGAATATAAGAATTTAGGGCACATCTCTAAGGTTGACGACGAACTTTATTCAACAAATTCATGTTATTACTTACCTCATCACCCTGTGATCAAGGAATCTAGTGCAACTACTAAATTAAGAGTGGTTTTCGATGGCTCTTATAAATCAAACTCAGGTATTTCATTAAATGATACGCAGTTCATTGGCCGAACGCAACAATCAGACTTATTCTCAATTTTAATAAGATTTAGGCAACATAGATACGTAGTCACATCTGATATTGAGAAGATGTACCGCCAAATTTGGCTACATAAACCACACAGAAAATATCAAAGAATAATCTGGCGCGAAAATCCAAGTGATAAATTAGCAACTTATGAATTAAACACGGTAACATATGAGACAGCCAGCGCACCGTATTTAGCAATACGTTGTCTGGAACAATTAGCTAAAAATTCAGAAATTTCATTCCCTAAGGAATCAACAATTATTCAAAGAGATTTTTATGTCGATGACATGTTGACAGGCTCAGACGATATAGAGGAATTAATCTCCCTTTGTTCAAATATCTCGTCGATTTTAAGGTCTGCCGGTTTTAAACTTCATAAATGGACATGTAATTCATCATCATTTGCATTGCTAAAAAACATTCAATTTAAAAAGTGAATCCCTAGATTTAACTAAACACGACATGAAAACTTTAGGAATACATTTCAATCCGATAAGCGACTTGTTCCAGTTTTCGTTCAATACATCTGACACAATCAAGACCATCACAAAACGCAGCATTCTTAGTGAAACTGCGAAAATATTTGACCCACTTGGTTTACTTTGTCCAATAACTATTGTTCCAAAAATATTAATTCAAACCTTGTGGATTAAACAAATAGGAACTTCATTTCGAATTTCAACAAAAATGGTTACAATTTCGCGACAATTTGCATTTTATAGGTAACATACACATTCCACGATATATCACAAGTACAAATAAAATACGTGATGAACTACATGGATTCGCAGATGCTTCAGAACGAGCATACGGAGCCTGCGTTTACATTAAAACAATTCATAATGATAAATGCAGCATTCATCTGATTGCAGCTAAATCGCGAGTCGCTCCCATCAAAAATGTGTCAATTCCGCGCTTAGAACTCTGTGTAGCAGTTTTGCTGGCAGAACTAACAACCAGAATCTGTGAAATCTTGGATATTAAATTCGACAGTAAGCATCTCTGGTCAGATTCACAGATTACATTATCTTGGATAAATGGGGCCCCTTCACGCTGGAAACCCTTTGTGGCTAACCGGGTGTCTGAGATACAACGTTTAACTGATATAAAATCATGGCATTATGTAAATACGAAAGAAAATCCTGCTGATTTAATTTCTCGAGGTGTCAATCCAAGCGAATTAAAAAATAACGCGCTCTGGTGGCACGGTCCTAATTGGCTAGCACAATCAAACATTCAATTATTTAACATTATTGAAAATTCTCTAGACAGTATTCCTGAAGAAAGAAAAACAAAAATTTCACTGCCAATATTAATTGATAATTCTATTTTTTCTAAATTTTCTAATTTAAACAAACTAATTAATGTTGTAGCATATTGTAAGCGGTTTGCATATAACTGCAGTCATGCTCAGACACGATCGGGAATGTTAACAACATCAGAGAGACAGAATGCCTTAAATTCACTTATAAGGTTGGCGCAATTAGAACTATATTCGCGAGAAATTGATAATTTAGTTAAAGGTTGTAATTTAAACAATAAATCAAAAATTTTATCTCTATCTCCATTCTTACACGATGGGCTTTTGCGGGTTGGTGGAAGACTTATGCACTCAAATTTCAACTTTAATCAAAGACATCAAATCATTCTTCCACCGGGACACTTATTGACAAAATTAATAATAACTCAAGCGCACGTTGAAAACTTACACTGTGGATCACAACAATTACTGTACACTTTACGACAAAAATATTGGCCCATCTCTGCCAAAAGTACAATACGAAAAATTATTCATAACTGTTTAACTTGCTATCGTTATAAACCAAAACCATATAATGAACAAATGGGACATTTACCAGCATACAGATTAACACCTTCACCTCCGTTTTATTTCTGCGGCGTTGACTATGCTGGAGATTCTTACGCGAGATAGAAGAGCTCGTGGTTACAAAACGTATAAATCCTATATATGTTTATTTATATGTATGAATACTCGGGCAATTCATATGGAAGTAGTTTCTGATTTATCAAGTGTAGCATTCTTGGCGTCTCTTCGGAGATTTATTGCGCGCAGAGGACAACCTCACACAATTTGTTCGGATAATGGTACCAATTTTGTCGGTGCAAATTCAGAATTAAATCAATTATACAAAACCATATCCAACGATTGTGATAAATTAATAAAACAACTCTCAAACGAGGGCAAAACCATTGAATGGAAATTTATACCACCTAGATCGCCTCATTTTGGAGGAATATGGGAAAGCCAAATTAGAATAATAAAAATGCACCTGTCAAAGGTTATTGGGCAAGCAATCGTTACATTCGAAGAGTTTTCTACTCTACTTGCTCAAGTGGAGGCTGTTGTTAATTCAAGACCGATTTCTCCCTTGAGTACTGATCCAAATGACCTTTCTCCTTTAACCCCTGCTCATTTCTTGATCGGCCGTCCACTGACAGCTGCCTCTGATGAAGACTACGTAACAACACCGGATAATAGACTATCAGCCTTTCAACGGATGCAAAAAATCGTCCAACATTTTTGGAAGCGCTGGCAAAGGGAATATGTTAATACTCTACAACCCAGGAATAAATGGAGGAAACAAAATTCCAGGCCTCTCAAGGAAGGTGACCTGGTGATATTAACGGAAGAGCAAGGCCCTCCAGCAACGTGGAAAATGGGTCGAATAACGAAGTTGTACCCCGGAAAGGATGGTTTAGTGCGTGTAGTGACTGTACATACCGCCTCAGGTACTTACAAACGGTCTGTAGGAAAGTTGTGTTTACTGCCCGTGGACAGTGCTGGTAAAGGGTTTTAAGTTTATTTAAAATGTCATTTATTGTTTAATTTATTATTGTCATTTATGGTTTAATTGTTAAAGGACTAAAGTCCTTCAAGGCGGGCGGCATGTTTAATATTCAATAATATCATTCCGGCAACTTTGCATCAGTATTTTAATCTTTGCTTTTGCTTAATAATGATTGTGTCTCCAGGAAATATATCGGTCTCATATTTAACGTTAAAGTGACGACACCGTGTTCCTTGTATTTCCGAATCTCTGGCTCACGTAAACACCGTTGTTCTAAGAAGCAACACTCAGTTCTCACGCACCCCAATTTGTATTTACCTCACCCTGACCACCCTTAGATTTTAAGAAGTAGCGTTAGATCAGTTGTAGATGAGACGTTGAATAAATAAGTTCGTTATTACTTTGACTCTCATTCAATACACTCAATACATTGAACCATTAGCAGAAACGTCGTAAAGGTGCTGAACAATCAGATAACAGCCCGAGACGTCAACAAATATAACGATTAAGTGTTATTTGGTTAGATAAGTGTACAGCTCGATATTATTGTGCATTCATTGTGTTAAATGATCGTAGAGTTTAAAGTGTTTTTAAAATAGGTAAACAACAATTACAATTTGTGAACACCGAAGTTGTAACAATAATAATAATAACTGTAGAGTACGGAATGCTTTGAACGCTTTGAATATGTTATTTACGCGTACTATTGGAATTCTAGGTAATCCTGTAACACGGCCTTGCCTAGAAGATTACCTTTTAGACTAGCAATAAATTATAACTTGTTTGTTTTTCGGATGCTATTGTTTTACTTTGCTGACTAATAGGTAAACTTTATTATTATTATTAATTAGTTATTATTTCCGTTTTTGAAATTTTTGCTGTTGTATTTATCTATTTTAACAAATTTAAATATCTAGTTACGTACTGTAAACCGCCTATTAACCGTGATATCAGTGGTATTTATCTTTTTATTACCTACTCCTACTGTGTTAAATTTAATTTAAAAAAAAAAACGAATTCGTTATTTTCTCTGTGAAGTTTTTTAATATTATTATTAAAGGTATTATTTATTTGAGTTGAAAATTTGCAATTTCCTGTACTCCTTACCATATATTCAAAGATATTGATATTATCGATTGGCAAATATTACTTCCTTAATGCGAACACCATAATTTCGTATTTTATTTATTTTTTGTAAACTTGATCACTAAAATCTTAAGCTGCAAAATACATGGTGCCCAAAATTCATTTTGTTGGTTGATCCTACTCAGCGAAGCTAGGGGAGCATGGTTGGTGATTCTCATGCCAGTTGCAAGGAAGTTCTACAATTTTCTTAATGGAGTTTGTTAAGTTAACAGTTTTCGTACGAGGGGTCGTTTTTATATTCCCGGACTAGGCATGAAAAGAAAAGATTAGAACAGCAAGAAAATTTTGTTTTTCAATATAGGCCCCTTGCTTTTGAATACAAGTATTACATCGTTTCAATAACATCTTTAATCCATTATAAAAATATTCATTTGGTTTGTCCGCAAAATGGCTATAAGTTCGTCATAGTCCCTAAATTTTGTTCCCCTTAGTGTTTTTTTTTTGAGATTTGGAAACAAAAAGTAGTCACAGGGGGCTAGATCTGGCCTGTAAGGCGGATGGTCAATTTCTACGAATCCACATTCAGCACCAACAGCTTTTGAAAGTCTTGACTTGTGGGGTGGTGCATTGTCGTGGAGCAAGAGGACACCTTGCGTCAGTTTTCTGCGCCTTTTCACTTTAACAGAATCTCTGAGGCGATGTATTAAGCTTGCATAATATTCTCCTGTTATCATACTTCCCTTATTCAGATAGTCAATCATTAAAATTCCTTGGAAATCCCAAAAAACAGTTGCTATTATTTTTCCTGCACAAGGGGCGACTTTAAACTTCTTGGGAGGGCTGGAGCCCTTAATATGCCACAGCATCGATTTTTGTTCTTGGACTTGGAAGGACAATCATCCCCGTATACAGCCAACATTTCTTCACGAATAACTTTTGGAGCTTTTCCTTGTTTTGTTAGGAATTTTATCACTGCTTGATATTCGAATTTGTTCATTTTGATACATGATAACACAGTCTGACAGATATTAGAACTAATACTAGTGCAATTGTTTTGTAAATTGTCAAACATGTTACCAAGGCATATGCAATTAAAAAACAATATAATTAAAAATTGCATTAAAATTGAAAACTACCTACTCCGAGAATATAAAAACGACCCCTCGTACATATGTTTTAATAATTGTGTTTTATTATTTTTGACAATAATAAAACTTAATATCAGGGACATCCTGATGAATTGATACAGGTTGTAGCTGCATAACAGTTGGTTGAATTGATACAGGTTGTAGCTCTGTGACAGTTGGTTGAAGTAATACATGTTGTGGCTGCAAAACAGTCTTGTGAGTTTGTACACGTTGTGGCTCTATTACAGCTGCTAGACGCAGTACATGTTGTGGCTGCAAAACAGTCTTGTGAGTTTGTACACGTTGTGGCTCTATTACAGCTGCTAGACGCAGTACATGTTGTGGCTGCAAAACAGTCTTGTGAGTTTGTACACGTTTTGGCTCTATTACAGTTTCTAGACGCAGTACATGTTTGTGCATTGACACAATTTCCAGAATTGATACACGTTTGTGCATTGGGGCAGTTTCCACAACCAATGCATGCTGATGTACAACTAGTACAATCAGCACCCCCAGTGCATTGGCAATAATACTCGGAACACAAACACATAACTATAAATGCTACTACTAGCCAGCTTTTAGTAAAAGCACACGTTTTGAATGCCATAGTTTTTTGCATTATCGTTATTTATCTCGCTGTGTATTTCGGTCGACTGTTGAATTCGCCTCTACGCTCTACTATATATATGATTTATTTCCATCGTGTAATTATGACTTCGGTGCTTATTTCTTTATCTTGTTCAAACAATAATTGCAATAACATGTTGTTGCATTTGGAGAAAAGGTATCGATTTTAATCTTGTGGAATATTTTTATTTCAAAATGTTAGTTTATCTGTGAAGTTTTTTAATATTATTATTAAAGGTATTATTTATTTGAGTTGAAAATTTGCAATTTCCTGTACTCCTTACCATATATTCAAAGATATTGATATTATCGATTGGCAAATATTACTTCCTTAATGCGAACACCATAATTTCGTATTTTATTTATTTTTTGTAAACTTGATCACTAAAATCTTAAGCTGCAAAATACATGGCGCCCAAAATTCATTTTGTTGGTTGATCCTACTCAGCGAAGCTAGGCCGGGGAGCATGGTTGGTGATTTTCATGCAAGTTGCAAGGAAGTTCTACAATTTTCTTAATGGAGTTTGCTAAGTTTACAATTTACGTATTTTGTTTTTGGGCTAGGCGTCATATATTTTCTGCGTGGGATGAAAAACGATTAGACTTAAAGATACTGACGTCACAGATGATAACGTTTTATTTGTTTATTTTTTTCATATTCATTTGTTGGTTAAAAATAAATATAAAATAACGATTAAAAATAAATAAAAATAAAATCTCGAAGTTAGTGAATAAGAAAAGCAAGAATAATCTTACATCCTAATTTATTATCAAAACTATAAATAACAGAAAGTGGCAGTTAGTTTTACATTTCATCAATTTTTCAAAGAAATGGAAATTTCAGTAGGTGGACCAACTGCAGCGGGACTAGGTTTGTAGGAGCAAATAAATAAAATAACAAAATGACAATAAACGGATTATAACTTATTACAATAAACATAATATTGAACTAAATAAATATTAAAAACCCAAGAACAACAAATAAGAGAAACAGAATGAATAAAAAGGGTAGCAACAGAAAAATTGGAAAATATGTAAAAAAAATTGTGGGTAAGCGCTATTAGAACAAGAAATGGATGACAGAGAAGGAAAATGAGTGAAAATGTGAGTAAATTCAAATAGAATTGAGTAAATATCAGAAAATTGGGAATTAATCTCATACACTAGTGTCTAACCAATTGTAAGATATTATGTATTTTGAATTTCATTGTCTTTAAATAGGTTAAAGGAGTTATCCAAATATGTAAAACAGCCGTTAGTATTTGCTCTAAAAAAGTCGCCCACATTCCAAATACACATGCGCTTAAAGAATTCCGATCCAAATAGGACAATAAAGCTGATTTTTCTTCAAATTTTTCTTATACAATCCTATATCGAATGACCATGAAGAGAATGGCCGTAAAGAGAAGAGAATAATTCCATATCGAAACACGACATATTTCTGTCAAGCGCAAAACTTGACTTAATAGACAATAACCCACACTGGATGAGAGAAGGCCACACTCAACATCCAGAAAAGTCAATGTTTGGGCAGGGATTGTTGGTGATCGAGTAATAGGACCAATTTTCTTCCAAGAAAATCTCAATGGAGCGAGATATTTAGAATTGTTACAGGAAGAACTGGTTCCGAATTTGGCTACTCTGTTTCCTGATCCGGTTGAAGCTGATGTCCCAAATAGAAACATCTGGTTTCAACAAGACGGTGCTCCTCCTCATTTTGCAAGACCTGTCCGTGAGTATCTGGATAATGTATTTCCAGGCAGATGGATTGGTAGAAGAGTACCCTTTGAATGGCCACCCAGGTCTCCGGATTTAACACCGCTGGACTATTTCTTATGGGGGTACTTGAAAAGCAAAGTTTTTAAGACCAAACCAGAAAATATTGAGGAGTTGAAAGAACGAATAAGACAGGAGTGTAGGCTAATTTCCGCCGAAGTAATTAGAAATGTTCAAAACGAGTTTAAGTTCCGTTTAGAGTATTGTCAGTTAGTACATGGACAACATTTTGAGCATTTAGTGAAGTGAATTTATGACTATTGAGTTTCAGATTTCTTCATTTTTTGAATTAGTTAATGTTTGTTAAATATCTTTCAAATGACAAGGAATAAAAATTTGAAATTTGGTACGCATGTGTAACTTGATTATACACTTTAAGAATAGTCATAAAAAAATAGGATTGCCTTTTAAAAAAATAGTCTATGACGTCATATCTCAAATTTGGGACACGCTGTATAAAATGTTCTTAGATGAAAAAGAGTACAATTTAAAATACTAATCGACGTGTCCGAGCATATTTCCGAAAAAAAACCTGTCTTTGCTTTACCGAATTTATTCCAAGTTAGAGACTCGCACTGTATAATCTTCATACGCTCCCTTTTGAAGTAGCTGCTTGATGCTTCTTCGCCTTGTTTCTTTCTTATCACAATGAGCTTATCTTCTATCGTCATCACTGGAAAACGACTGAGTGCATCAACGTGTCTCATTTTGCTGCCGGAACGATGCTCCTTCTCATATTCGAATTCTTCCATTGCAAGTGCCCAACGAGCAACTTTTGGTGGTAGGTCTTTCTTATTTAGAGTTTTCTCAAGAGCAGCGCAGTCTGCTACTAATTTGAATTTTAAACCCAACAGGTACACCCGAAATTTCTGCAACGCCTTGACGACTGCTAAAACTTCTAATTCGTAAAAATGCTTCTTCTTTTCTGCATCTGATATTTTATGATTCATGAAATGAACTGGATGAAAACTCTTTTCACCTGTAAACTTCTGGAGTAAGACGGCACCGTACCCTTCCTTACTAGCGTTAGTGTGCAACTCAGTGATTGCATCTGGATTATAAATCCTCAGAACAGGTTCATTTATTAAAGCTCTCTTCAGTTCATTAAAAGCATGATGTTCTTCATCGCCAAAATAAAATGTACTTTTTTTGTTACATCGTATAATGGACGAGCTAACAAAGCATAATTCTTTAAAAAATTGTAAAAAATCCTGTAAGGCCGAGGAAACTTTTATTTTTGTAACTTCAAATTTAAACAGACAATTGAAAATCAAATCATCGACATGACATAGTACTTTTTTTATCATTTATTTCATGACTTGCTATTATTTATTGAAGTTAAACATTGATCAGATGCAAAAACTCAGAAACAAAGCCCTACTGGCAAAAATTATTTTGCGTTTTTTAACCAAAATATCACCGCGTACATTCCTTAATTTTTCGCCTCGAGTTATGAAACATCCTGTATATGTGTAGTATCTTTCAAAAAGTGTGCAACAAATGGATTTCTTTTGTTACTTCTCACATGCAGATAGACAGATATTACAAATAAATTATTTTATTTTAAACAAAAAAATTAACTAAGAAAAGATAAAAACAAAGTAAAGAGAAGTATTTACTTCACAATTATAAGACGAATCGAAAAATATAGTAGAAACTAGGTGGAAACAGGTAGAAGAGAAGAGGATGAACAAACAGCAACAATTTTATTTAAAAATAGAAAAATACAAAACTTGCACGTACCAACAATTCAAACAGAGGCATTAACATTTTCCATCACCGTATTGTTTAAGCAATCATTTGCAAAATCCATTTCTTCCTCAGACGAATACTCAAGCGCAAACACGTCCTTGACCGGCTTGATCTTGTATTTGTGATTGATCATGACATCGCCTTTCCTATTGCCTTGCCCCTTCAAGCCCTGACACTTTATATTTGGCAAACTAAAATCAAATTAATCAAATCAATTATTAATTAATTTAATTGCAGACTTACCCTTGAAGTAGATCGAAACCCCCAGTCTTTGCATCTAAATAACCGACGTCCACGAAGAAGGCATACTGAAGGCAATCCGAGAATTCACAGCTCTGAATATCCACGTGGGTCTTATCATAGATTTTTAGGCCAAACGTCGCCTTGCTTATTTTGCAATTCCTCATAGCAATCGTGGACCCAGAATTACCGACTATAGCGACACTAAACCCGCTGATATCACAATCGAAGAGTTCCAGTTTATTCCCGTTTAAAACGATGATTCCCTGATGCGTCGATGAGACCCCGTCTCCGACCAAATTGCAATTTCTTAAAGTGACCGTTCCATCTCGCACTAGAATAGCGCACGATGAGGTGCTTGCGTTTATCGTGAGGTTTTCCAAAGTGACTTCCCCACTAAAATCCAGCATGACTTCTTCCTTATCTGAATTAACGATAGTCTCTGTTCTCTCGTAGATGCCTTTCAAGGTACCACCTTGCTCCAACCCGCCAATCGTTGATAACACATGCGTGGACCTACTCAGGATGACCCTATCGTGCGAATCCACATTTTTTAAATCGGGGGCAAAATTGAACACCTCATCGGGGTATTGGTCTTTAACTCTGTTCAAAAACTCCAGGTATTCATCGATCTTAGCCCCGTTTAAAATCAACCAGAATTTTTGCCCGTGGCTTTCTTGCGCCACTTGTCTTTCCAGTATAACGCTTCGCATCAGGGGGTTCTCCAAGATTTCGATTTCCGCACGGATTTGAGCCATACGCACGTGCAGCTCCATCAGTTTCTTCAATCTCTTGTCCTCGATGTGACCGTTGTTGAGGTCCACGTCATCCTCGCTTGCGATATCCAACTCGGATTCGATTTGTTCTTTCACGGTTTGCATCCGACGGGCTTCTGTGATCAACGAATGAATGTGTTCCGAAGTGGAATGGGGAATGACCCCATTTTTTATGTCGTAGAACAATCGAAGGCGTGACTCTAAATGGGTGCTCAGCCAGTCTAAGGTGTCATCTTCTTCGTAGTCCCAAGGCATGAAGATGTTGTTATAAAAAAAGCGCAGCATATCCAGGCAATTCGCTGAGGACTCGATGTTTAAAGCAGTGGTTCCGTCTTGCTCTTTCGTAGGCCATAAATTGATTAGGTGGACTGTGTGCTTGGCAGGGAGGGAAATGTCGTCTTGCACCGCCAATATCCTCACCGTGGCAGATAGTTCTTTGCAGTTAACGTATTCGACGTAGACCAGCACGACAGTGGGGAATGTTATTTTCAAGAACTCGCAGGTCAGGCGTGGAATCTTCCAAATCGCCTGCCAACCGTTCGGGTCCAATGAGAGCTCCAGGTAGAAGGACCAGACTTCTTTAATCTGAGAGACGGGGAGCACTTTTTGGCCCCCTAGTACGTCGAGGTACTCGTTGAGTCTTTGTTGCAAGCTTTTATCAAACACAATCACCTGTTCCATCTTAATAAAAAAAGACTTCAGTTCACCGTTAACCTTGACTAACAGACGGATTTTGAATTTTTGAAACGAGCGCTGCCAACTGTCCTAGATGGCGCTTATGACATGCAGCGGATTATTTATTGCTTTTATCGAAGGCAATTACATGTTACTTTCGATTCAATTCGTCTGTAATTTAACTCGAGCTTAATACATAAAGATATGGATAAGAGAAACTTAATTGAAAGCGGCGCTGCCAAGTACCTATAAAAGACGGCACCAGTGTTGCCAATAATCTTTTACAAAAGTTTGAAGATTTAGCTTAAGAAAGGAAAATCACTGAAAAGTAAGTAAAAGCAGATAATCATTTTACTGAAAACAAAACAAATAAATTTAATATATAAATAACAAATAATTTCAAAAATTGTACGAAATAATATCGAGGGCGTCATATCAGAAGGGCGTATCAGCATAGGATTATAATGGCTCTTACGCCCTTCTGATATGACGCCCTCGATAGCCGCTTTCCCGTTACCTACTTTGTAGGTTACCTCAAGGTAAGCCATTACCTACAAAGTAGGTAACGAGGCACACGTTCCAGTAAGGCAGGTTTCCATGTATTAATACAAGAACGTCGTGCGTTTAAAACCCAATTGTGCTTGAAACGCAAGATTCAGAGCTAACGGGAAAACGCCTATTATAGAGAGTGGTTAAGAATCACTTTTTGAGTTGGCAATGCTGAATTTGATTTTTAAATAGTATCACTGAAGTAACTTCCGGTTGTTGACGGCTTGATACTGACAGCTATCACCTATAAACAACAACACATATATTTAAAAAAATTGTTAATAACAAAAAAAGAAATAAAAAAAAAATTTCAAAAAGATAGTTAGAAAATGATCTATTCAAAGAAAACAAAAAAGAACGAAAAAGTTTAACTAAAGGAGCTTTAGCTAAAAGCTAAAGCTTCTTTGACAAATGACATTTAGCTGGTAAACATTTAGCTGGTAAACGTCATTTGCCATTAAAAGTTCTTTACAAAAGCTTCTGAAAAACTACTAAAGATTATGACGCTACCTAAGAACATGTTAAATTACATAATACAATGATGTATTCATTCAAAAACAAAACAAAAAAACTAAATATGTTCTCAATTGACTGCGCTAATGTGCCCTTTGATCCTTTTATTCAGTTCACATCAGTGTAAAGTTTTGTTTGTTTTTTTTAAAGGGATTTTATCGTATAGAAGCAGGATTTTTTTATGTAAGGAGGGAATTTTCTTTATCTAAAAAGAATTTTTTGTTGACGCGAAGAGAATTTTCGTTGCAGTGTATTGGCAACACTGTGTAGAGGGATTCTGTTCAGTGTTGCTAATTCGTAGGAATTTTCCCGATTTGTAGGAATTTTTATGCCTGAAAATTACAAAAAGGTAAATTTTTTGGAATAAAGGGAATTGTTAAAATCAAAATTACTTACGTTTTAAGCAAATCTTGACAAAAATGCATGAAAATAACTTAAAATTGCAATTGCAAAAAAACAAGTCTAAAAGGGAATTTTTCTCCCAATGTGAAGGAAAAACGACTGTCAATAGTTGACAACACTGATTCTGTTTGCTATCGTCCCACACTATATCCAACAACGAGGCCTATAGGCCCCTAGCAAGCTACCTGGTGGCGCCGCCTGGTGGTGGTTGCGACAAAGATTGTAGGACACGACTTGAAACCGTTATATCCATTTATATCATTTCAAAGAAGATTTGAATGTGTTTGCTAGTATTTTCTCGATTTGTTTTAAAGTATGGAAGGTAAGGATCGTCCTCGTAACGTGTTCTGTGCTCATAACTCCAGTGACAGTACTGACCACGTACTGACAGTAGTGTTGCCAACCCTGATACGACCGTTTTCCCTATATATTTTCCTATATAGTCTTGCCACATTGGCCGCTAGTGGTGCTCGTGACGCCGTTTGCTTTAAGGTTGCTGTATTTAGAAGGTACCGCCATAACAAGTTACAGTTGCTAAGCAGTTTATAAATGAATTTGATTAACCCTAAATTAAATTAAAGCTGGTTCTTGACCGATGAAAATTGTATCACAAATTCGTTTAAACGGACACTAATTATAGCACAAAACTTTATGTTTCGCCGTCGTTCGACAGCTTCGTCAGAAGTGAAAATTAAAAGTGATAGAAAGTTGGCACTACCTTCTCGATACAGTAACAACCTTAGTTTGCTTAAGGTTACTGTATTTAGAATGTACCGCCATTCATTTCCGCGGCTTCGTCCCCCAAATTAAAAAGGACGCGATGAAACGCTAAAGAAGAAAAAGGATAGATACATAACAAGTTACTGTTGCTAGGGAATTTATGAATGAATTTGATTAACCCCAAATTAAAAGAGATAGAAAGTTGGCGCTACCTTCTCAATACAGTAACCTTACGTTTGCTATCCGCCTATAATAAAGCTAATATTATACTATAAAAGAGCTTTGATAAAATATTTCTATTTTTATAAAATATTTTATAAAAAATTGCCTAATACACTGTCATATTTTTTATAAAATATCTTTGTCAAGCGGAACTGAATTTCAATTTTTCGGTTTCTTTATTGTTTATCAGAGTGTGGGCTTCGCTTCAGCTCCTCCTTCAGTTTCTTCTTGATCGTATTGACGTCTGGCTTGAAGCCGGAGTCCTGCTTGAAGTTCCCGTTGAGCGTGGGCAACTGAGAGAGCTGCGAGGAATGTAACCGAAGCAGGAGGTTGTGCAGTTCCTGTTCGAGGATTTCAACAGAGAAAGGAAAAAGAAAAAGAAAAACGCTTAAGACTTTTAACTTATTTAAGAAAATATAGAAAAATACAAAAACAGAGAATATTTAACAAACACATTAATGAAAATTTATCAAACAAAATAGCTTTTTTCAATTTTAGTGCAAGCTTCTAAAATTCCCTAGAATTGAAAAAGCTTCCTTTGTCCCTGGTTGGAATTCCCTAAAATAGGGAAATTTTTCTAAAGTTGGCAACGCTGGCCAATGTTGTCAACGAATTATATATTACCTCGTTATTTTCAATAAGCGTTTGAATATTTAGCTAAAATAAACACTAAAAAGTCACTAGAAGCAGAAAATGGTACACTGGAGATTTCAACACTGGAGATTTCAATAGAAATAAATGCCGAAACAACAGTGTTACCAACTAGAGGGAAACTTCCTGCTTTGCAGAAATTTTAAGGACGAAAAACGGAAGTTTTTATTTATTCTGTTCAATACTGTTTTGAGCATTCTTAGCTAGACAGTTTATAAAAACATATGAAAAAAGTATTTTTCCTTATTCCTATTGCGACTTCTTTCAATTTTTTTCTTTTTTCTTTGCTTTGCGCAGCAATGCTGCTTGCCTTACGACCATTTGTCATTCCAGAAAATTACGACGTATATTTGTAGCTGAGTTTTAAGTCCTTAGCACAAATAGCTATGGCCCTGGTAGGATTCCAATTTACTCCGCCGAGCGACACGACTTCTAAAGTAAACTTAGGCTAACTGCTGAACCACTCGGAGGCAATTTTTGTATTAAAAAGAGATTTAAAAGAGAAAACTGTGTTTTCACTTTACATTTAATACATATTTAAATATTCGATCTGCACTGTTAAAAAAACATAAGCAAAGTGCAAACAACAAAAAGTCGACGGTCTCAAATTAAAAGCAATACCAAAAGACGTTCGAACTTCAGTTGATTTTTCTCTTCGTATAAGAAATAAGTAGCACAACACCGTCAACTGTGAAACAAATTTGCAATTGTTTATAAGAATAATCGCATTTTCTTCGTCCAAAGATACAAAAAAAAATAAACAATATCGATGGTAAAAAAGAAAATTTTCTTGTCCAAAAAAAAGGGGTAGGAAATTTTCGACAGTCACAACTCATTTTTACAAAAAAAAAATCACCACTGGTGATAACTTATCACCGGTGATGGCGATGATGATGGTATACAGCACAAAAAGTAGTAGGTACAAAACATTTAAGTAAAAAATATATTAAAAATATAGACTTAAATTTTCAAATTGTAAAAGTTAATACTATTTTTCTTTTCCGGAATGTTCACTGCTGCAAATTTCTTCGCATTTCGAACACCAGTCTGATCGGCCCGTCGGGTTTATTTATCAGAAGCGATTTGGTGTCAATGTCCGGGCCGTTCCATTTGAGTTTGAAGTTTTTGGCCAACTGGAAAAAGGCAACTCCTACTTAACGCACACAAGCACCAGTCGAAATAAAATAAGTTTGATTACCTTCATAAGTACAATCAGCATGTTCTGTTCTGCCAGTCTCCTCGCGATGCAAGCCCTTGGTCCATGCCCGAAAGGCAGAAGCAAAAACGGATTCGGGCGGGCGTAAAGTTCATGGGTTTTTAGCCACCTTTCAGGTTTGAACTCGTTGGGTGACGGAAAATACTCCTCCAAGCGACAGCATACTTGATTTTGAGTTACGATTACCGTCTACAAAGTATATAATTTGAAAAAATTAACATTAGGAGATAACTTTTTACAAATAAAAAAAGAAAGGATGTCATATTTTGTTATAAGCCAATGCAAATAGTTGGCAAATTCTTCTTTCCATTCTTTGAACATTTACTCATTTGTCAGATAATTTTGTGTGGAAAAAACATACGAAATACCAGTACACTTGGCAAAAAGAGAAGACACATCAGCTAAACAGTTGCTGAGAAATAGAATTGGAACATTTGATATAAACAGTTAAAAAGGTATGATGATGGAGAGAGTAGAAGGATACCATAAAGGAAACTGAAATTAAAAATTTCAGGAGGAGAGGAAGAGGATAGGAAAAGCAGACGAGGATGAGGGAGAGATATCCCTCAAGAAGAATCTAAAAGTAAACAGTAAAAGAACCAAGAACACCAAGCGTCTTATTCGATATGATTATGGAGTCGGTAGAAGGATATCAAAAAGCAAACTGAAACTAAAAGTATATTAATGAGAAGGGGAAAGAGGCTGGGAAGAGCAGAGAAGGACGAGGAAAAATGCCCCCCAAAAGGGAATTACAAATAAAAGAGGAAAAGAATGGAAAAGACCAAAAAGCTTTTGCTTCAATCAGATCCAAAAGTTGAAATCTTTTTTTTTAATCCAATCCAGGACCCAACTTACTGTTGGTTGTTTTTCAAGAAAAAAAATCGACTTACGCCCTGTGGTACTTCAAACCCAGAAAAAACAGCATCCTGCTCCAAAATTCGGCCAATACCAACAGACACAGGCCTCAACCTCAAAGATTCCTTCATGACAGCCTTGGCGTAGCAAGCCTGGCGCAAAACATCCGCGGTAACCGGGCTGAAAGGACTAGGCAAAAGCCTCCTGCATTCGCCGTGCAGCTTCTCCTGGACGTCCGGGTTCTTCGCAAGGTGGTACAAAATGAAACTCGTCGAATACGTGGTCTAAAATCAACGAAAAATTGCATCGACGTGAAATTATTTTGACCCCCACCTTCCACGTACAGTATCGATCCCGGCCAAAAGGAAATCGCACATCATCCCAATGATGTCCTTGAAATCCAACTCGGGCGAAGACAAGTAACTTTCCAGCAGACTCATCGGTTCATTGCTGTTCTTCTCTTTGAACAGCGACATCTTCAACGAAAGCAAGTCGATTGCTACCCTGTTTTGTAAAATGTTAGGTCTCACGGTGAGCTCTCTTGTATCTCCTGTACTTACTCTTCCATGTACTCTTGAGCTTTGCGCAGCTTCTTGTACATGGGCGTTTCGAATTTCCTCCAAAGTTGAGGGCCGTTGTCCGTCTTCAAGATGCAGCTGTTCGTCGTGAGCGCTGCCTTGATCAAGCGCGAAGACCTAGAGTAAGGTTGAAGCTCGCGCTTGGAAAAACTGTCCAGTCTTAGATCGAAGGCGGCGACGCTCGTCACTGAAAAACCGGCGGTTCAAAGCTGCTGGTAACACTGAAGGTCGTGGGCTTACGCTCTAGAAATAACATCGACAGTTCGGGTAAATAATCGACGACTTTTTCGCGGGATAATTTCCGCAACCTGCACAGCCATTCTTGGACGACGTCGTTGGACGCCGGGAGGTAGTTTTGGACGTCGGTTGGACTACTGAGGCCCTTTTGGAAGACACTCCTCAGTCTAAACCATTCCAGGCCATTCCTGAAATGTCAGTCTGGATTTCGATTTGCAATTTTTTAATTTTTAGACACCTCAAATAATGGTTTTTCATTTTTGGACCGAAAGGATGGAATATTTTGTAAACCAAGTAGAAGGAGATCTGACAGAAAGCAAATCTGGGAAAACCTAGAAGCCAATGTCAATTTCTTGTAACTGCATATCACTGAAAGCAGTTATACAAAGTGATCCGTTTGAAATAACAAAATACCTACCGATCGTTTCATTGAAACTTGAAAAAAGGCGGAGGACAGAGATGTCATATTCTACAATAAAGGATGTTAAATGTAAGCGTTTTCGGTTTTTCACTAAGCCATCCCTGTACTTTGTGAATATAAAGTCGGGGGGGTTTAAGAAAAGTGCGCGTTCACTTCTGACTCAAAATGAAACATTCTGGGTAACGATATGCTCGACTGTTCATTGTTTATGAAAATTCTAAATTCAAAAAGCAACTCGAAAAGTGTAGTTATGTGATAGATAAAGTCAACTTGAATTAGTAAAAAAATACATACAGAGTGATTCAAAATAAGCATCCGACCCGTTGGGGGCGCATTTACTAAAGTCATGCAAGTACGAAATTGCAAGAAATAAATTTATCTGAATTAACAATTAATAATTTTAACAACTTTACAATCGGTATTCTCTAATATTTTTTTTTAATCAGCTGCATTAACGCCGTTATCAATAATGTTTACAGTTCCATTTGTCTGTCCATTTTATTTATACACTTATTATTATGATGTATATACATATAATATATTTTTGTCCTTTTGAGAGGGTTCGAACGAGGATTTATTCCGGGCAGAAACGTCATACCCTACCCCGGAGCTTCACCTTCCTTTCCTCGACGTTCGTCATGCGGGCCGCTACCTGAACATCAGTCCAGGGACCACTAATAAATACCTCCCTTTCATTGGAATGGGGAAGGCGATTGCTCGTTTCCCAGATCATCTCCTTGAAGTTCATTAGGGTGACTACTAATGGTGACGGTCTGTCCCACACTTTTATTAATTCTTCAGAAAGAATCGTTTTCACGGAGATAGTTTTCTCAAATCTCGGGCACTGACGATCATTGTGGAATCGTAAATCTTTCCCGTACATGTCAACCACATGCAGGATCTTCTAGACGGCGTGGTGGATCTCCGAGGTGGTTCCATCGATGAATGAGTTGGGGGTCCTCCTCCGGTGTCCATGGGCATATCCAAACCCTGGCCCCAGTGTCCCTCCGAATCAGCTTGAGCTGGTGTCTGCAGGTTCCTACTACTACAGATGCCTTATGAACCGAGTAGTCGGATAGAATTTTCGTTGTCCGGGTCATACATCTTGAATATTGAAAATATTATTTCTTTTAATATATCCCTTACCCAGGCATGCATTTTTCTGACCCCGTTTTTTTTTCTCTTTCTCTTTTATTATACATACATATAATACATACAGTGTTTCCCAAAAGTAACGGATAAATTCTATAAAGTGGTTAAGCAAAATGTTCCAGAAAAATGTTCGAACAGGTCGATTTTTAATTTTAAATCATTATTGAACGATGTAATTTTCAACCTCCCACCCTTCAACCCCTAAGCGCCAGCAACCCCAACTTTAAAAAATCAAATAGCATAGTACTCCTTGTGATACCTCATTTAATAGCATTTTTTATGCTGAATACAATAAAACATAGTTTTTTAAAATCGGTTGATAAATAACTGAGATAGTCAACAAAAATGTATTGAATTGAAAGTGCTAATATTCGAACAGGCGTTGATACGGTTCTAGCAAAAAGTGGTAAAAATAATTGCAATTTCTTTGTAGTTAAATGTCAAATAGAATTTATTGACATTACGTAGTGTGTTAGATGTAATTTTCAACCCCTAAGCGCTAGCAACCCCAACTTAAAAATTCAAATAGCAAAGTACTCCTTGTGATACCTCATTTTAAAGCAGAGAATTCGACAGGAAATTCGCTCAGTCAACCCTGAAGTGGTAAACAATATTCAAGAAGCGTTTGTCTCTAGATTAGGACATTGCCTTGCCTTTAATGGACAGCAATTTGAACATTTAATTTAATTTTAATATTGTTTTATTTTTCAATTTTTTTTAAGTTTTATGTTTTGTTTCGTTTGAATACATTTTTGTTGAATATATCAGTTATTTATCAACCGATTTTAAAGAACTTTTTTTTGGTTGATTCAGCATAAAAAATGCTATTAAATGAGGTATCACAAGGAGTATTATGCTATTTGAATTTTTAAAGTTGGGGTTGCTGGCGCTTAAGGGTTGAAGGGTGAGGGGTTGAAAATTACATCTTTCAATAATGGGTTAAAAATAAAAATCGACCTGTCCGAGTATTTTTTTGAAACATTTTTCTCAACCATTTTATAGAATTTATCCGTTACTTTCGGGAAACACTGTATAATGTGAACTCAAAGTGATACAATATACATATATAATAATATACAGGGTGTGTTCTTAATAACTGTGTCGTTTCTTACAAACGATCGTCATCGACATCGTTCTTTCTTTGACACTTTCTCATAAATTTAAAAAAACAAAAGACGGTGGATGTTGCACGCAGAAAGAATCACTCTGTGTACAAATGTGCATTTATAGATTGTCAAAAATAGAGGCAACCCAATTTACGCTTTATTACATTTATTTCCTGAAGTGTGCAATGGGTTGAAGGGATTTAATAAATTCGACTGGGTTTGTTAAGTTTTTACTAAATTGTAAACAATTCGTAAACAAACAATGCAAAAAGGATTTTTATGTCTGTGGTAAAATTTAAACATACTTATTGAAAATTTGCTATGGGCCAAGCGATCGCAGTAAATAATTAAATAAAGTTTAACATAAATCAAGAAAATATGTAAGACAATATTTACTACCTGCCGTGTTGTGCGAAGCCGAGGAATTTACAATCCAATATGTTCGAAGTGGGCCGAAATCGTAAGCTTGGTCATCACAGATTGACATTGCGCCTTATTTGTAGGAAGCCAGGTACACACATCTGCCGCACTAATTCAGTTAGATGCAAGTTTAATGCCGTTTCGTAAAATATAAAGTTAAAAAGCTTCTTATTTACATACAAAAAAAAACCAAAAAAATAGGAAAGAACACAAAAATAAAATTATTTTCGCACTTGCAAAATCACGAATAGAAAGTGGCTCTTGTGTATAGGCAACCAAAGCAACACTGGATAAGTTGCATACATCTATTAAATTGGGAGTATCATTTTACTTCCACATTATTTTTTTGTAAATTCAAAAGAAATACACACTTTTTTTGCTTAGTGACAGTTGTATGACACACTCAAACATGCAGAATCAGGCAAGCAAAAAAAAATAAAAAATAAAAAAATAGAAGTTATTACCAGAGTTAGGCGATTCTATGCGCGGATATGTGTAAAAATCAGTGCAGTTATAGGCAACCCAATATACACTTTCTTCGATTTAATAACCTGAGCTAATAATGTGTATAATGGGTTTCCTACATGTTTGACAGTTTGGTAAGTATCGTCTTATTTCTTTCTCTGCGATTATAGTACTAATAAACTAATTCCGAAATGACATATGACTGGAAAGTAAAAAAATACTAAAATAAATTGTTTATTACTATTAACAAATTCGTTGTCATTTTTTCTATTTATAAAACAGAGTTTTGAAGTACAGAGTTTAAAAAAAATATATTTTGCACCCTGTCTAGAGGCCTCTGTGATACAATGTATTTAACTAACGCCAATGAGGCGGAAGAGGCTTGCATAGAATGGGATCGCGTTGCAATTACTGCAGCCAGTGTTGCCAGGTTTGATGAACTTGCACCAGATCTGGTGATTTTAGATTCAATCTGTTCGCATAGGACTAAAACTTTTACAAAAAACAAAAACCGGCGATTTTTGAAACAATAGAATTAATCATCAGAATTTTTCAATGCTGCGCTTTCTACAATATCTCTTAGACCACAAAACGCATTTTTTTTTTTTTAGAAAAGGCGAGTGGTGTATTACAAAGTAAACGATTGATCTCTAAAGATGGCTAAAATTGTTTCAGTTTTCTTGTTTCTGCGCAAATGTTTACAATGCCAGTTTAAATTTACGTTGAAGGCTTAAACCACACTTAAACCCATAACAACGATCATTTCAAGAATTCTTGTGAAAGGGTTTAAGCTTTGGCATTAAGTTACGCTGGGCCTTAGAGTAATCACAGAAAGACACATGAACAGCACAAAGCGTTGAAAAAAATTCAATAATTTGTACATTTTTTTTTTTAATAGAACACCCTATGTATCATTCGCTAATATGAAAGACCATGTTTTCCCGATTTCAAGAATATATGATATTGTAATGATTCGTTGACACCAGCCGGCGTCAGACTGTCTCTTGCGTCACAGCCGTCTAGTCGACGCGCCTTAGGCGACAGCCTAGAGAATTCCGACGGCGGAATAAATTAGACCAGACAGTCTGTCGCCCTCCAGAAAATACGAGAACAACAGCTTCGGTATATAAAATGCACGCGGCCGGGAGTGGGCCACAGTTCGGGGAAGAATTCGGCGTTCGACAGTTCTAAGCTTGTAAATAAATTAGCGTTTAATTTAGTGTTAATTAGTTTGCTTTTAAATAAATTAGCTTATTAACTATTTCGTGTTTTTTTTTTTAATAAAAATTAATAGAACCCCTAAAATCGTTACAATATGTTGACATTTCTATCAGTCATGTACGTACTTGAAAAACGTATTTATTTTCTTGATCCAACAATTTAATTTTTTCGCCTGGCAACACTAACTATAGTGGTCGTCCTCCGACACTTCTCTTCATGGTACTGTAGCATTTTCACTTATCACTGATTGGACTAAAATTTACACAGACTGTACATACATTATAATATGTATACATACATATGTGTACATACATTATATATGTATATTTATTAAACTTTCCAAAATCAAAATTCTACCAACTCTACTTAAATCGATATTTTCCCCTCTGAAAATCTCAACAAATCATAATTCAACTTTTTTTTGTTAGGTTTTAAGCGTTTTCGACAGAATTTATTTGTTTATTAATACCCAATTTTCTTGCCCCGGAATGTGATGCTATTTCAAGACAGTGGCGTAGGCTTTCGTGCGGCAGTTCCGTATACTGTGTTCGGTTTGGTATATATTACCAAATATTTACACTATGCAGGGTGTCTCATGACGTGAGGTCACAACTTAGGGTGCGTAAGCTTTAGACCAAACAGATTAAAAAATTCGAATAAAGTTATGCCCTAAGGTTTTCAAAATACAGACCGTTAAAACTAATACTCTTCAAATAATTACAATTTCAGAAAAACCAAGACATATTTATTTTTATTTTAGTTTAAATTCATTATAAAGATTACTCAAAATGAATAAAAATAAATATGTCTTTGTTTTTCTGAAATTGTAATTATTTGAAGAGTAAAAATTTTAACGCTCTGTATTTTGAAAACGGTTCGGCTCTTAGATTGTTAAACTGCAAGGCTAATTTGGCATACCAACGATATACCGGGTGTTCTTTTACTATATGCAAATATTTAAACCTGTAATACTGTGACAAGACAGAAGTAAAATTAAAATATTAGATTCATTTAGCGAACTTGAGATAAGAGAAAATGCATCTCGGCGGCGCCAACAGATATGACCTCGACACACGATGCAGGTGGTAAACCTTGGATGTAAATTATCTCGTGTTCTGTCGAGTCTTTCCGCTCTCGTAACAGCTCGGAATTGCTCGGGTCGCACTTCCTATAAAAACACCGCGATCTGCATATAAAGATAAGATTATTATCAGCTGTCAGTACAGCATGTAACTTCTTGTAATTTAATTTGTGTTGTGAATTAAGGATGTGAGTATTTAAATTATATTTGTATAATTAATGTTTGTCTAGTCATATTTCTAATATAATATTTAAGCTATGCCCCTTGTTTCGATTTATACCGTAACAATACATCACCATAAATGGCAATGATTGAACTCATATGTCCTTAACAAAAGTTTTACACATTTCGAGAAAATCGCAGATGAAAATCGGGCAAGAATTAATCGCACGTCTATGTCTTTGAGGTAGGTCAAGAAAAGGAAATTTTATTCGACCACAGAAAGCATCTGTTGGAACAAAAACAGAACTGTGATCGAGCAGTGACCCAGTAACCTTTGCCGAGTTCGGACAGTTAATAAAAGCAGTTTTTTTTCACGTCGCAGTAAGTCGTATCGTAGCCAAGGAATTTGCTTCATTTTATTTCATTTATGATCATGACACACAGTTTATTGCTCCGTATCCTTTGGAATCAACAGTTTAGTTTGTGAAAAGTGCAAATGTGCAATGCAAGAACATTTACAGCTAATGTCCCCACATTTACGCGATTATGGAATGTTTCGTGTGTGTGTCGCTAATGATGGATGCCACTTTGAACAGTTATAAACATTACTAAATTACTGTAGTGAACGTTTGAATGTTTTCTTCCACACAGATATTATACGGTGAGTGAATGCGCCTTTGCATATTAGTCACGCCTGCGATGTTTATTGCCTACGACCAGCGAAGCAGGTTCCGTAAGTTTTTTTGTTGTTTCATGACCATCGTATAAGGGGAGGATAAAATAATTTCCCCTCGTTATGAAAAATTAAAAAAAAAATTTTGCGTGTTCTATGTGCTCTTACGGTAATGTGGTTAAAGTTTTTGCACTTATTTCACAAACACCCTGTATGTTACTTGGGGCAAATAGATTTCTCAAGAGCTAAAACGTGTCTCGAGAGCAACGGTGATCATTTTGAGCTAAATAAAAATAAATATTGGCTTTTCTGAAATTGTAATTATTTGAAGAACTAAAATTCTGACCTCACGTCATAGGGTACCCTGTATATAAGTGTAACATTATAAAATAAAATGATTACTAGAATCGGGGCGCAATCTGACAAATGAGTGCGCTAGTTAGTACACACATACAAGCTATCTAACCAAACTACCTTTGAGGGTGAGCTTCAACGAATGATTTGCGCCGACGTCCAATAACCCTATACAGGGTGTTTCAAAAGTCGCGAAGAAAAATGAAAGGGGTTATAGGGAATAGAATTTCAAACATTTTTTCTCATATAAACATGTGTCCGATTTCTACGCATTTACTAGATACAGGGCTTAAATTTGTTTCATGTAAATTTTATTAACGTAGGTTGCTATGACTTGATTGGGTTGTTAAAAGCAAATGTTCTCCTCCAGTTGCAAGACAAGCTTGATTGACATCGACGAACTAATTCGTGGGTGTAATTAAATTGAAAATTCCTATTTTTGATTAATTCCTTCCAAAAGCTGTTCTTTTGTATGAATTCCGACACCATAAAATATTTCCTTTAATGCTCCGCAGAAATGCTTAAGTGACGATGACTTGATTACATTACATAAGGTCTATTTGAGAGTAGGTTATTGTTTAAGTTAATTTGCAAAGTTTGTACCTTACTAAAAGTTTACATGTAACAACTTTGAGGTTCTGTATCTACTAAACGAGTAGAAATCGGACACATGTTTGTATGAGAAAAAATGTTTGAAATTTCTTTCCCTACAAGTCCTTTCATTTTTCGTCGCGACTTTTGAAAGACTCTGTATAAGTACGCCATTTTCTTAAGGATTATATTTTTATACCAGACTTACAAGATTTTTAGGTGTCCAATAGTATGAAGATTATCAAATTCTTTGGCAATTTGAACCTTTTTTTTATAATAGTACGGTTTGGATTAATTTTTTTATTAAATGACACCATCTTAAAATGACCAAGTGGCAGAAGTGAAATGCCATTTTGGTTTTCCTGAAATTGAGAGACTTTCGTACCTAGCATTTTGGAGTTTTTCTGGTGATTGTAAATCTTAGGGGGTTTACTCTTATAAATTTATTTTGTGCTGCCAAAAAAGGATTTTTGAGTGATTGTCTTACTTTTTTTTTAATAATTCGAAAACGGTTATTGAGCTGCCAAAAAATAAAGAATTTTTCAGTGATTTTCCTTTTCTTTTAATAATCCGAAAACGGTTACGTTTAGGACATCATATTATATAACAATTTTTGATCGTCCTGATCCAAGCTACCACCCTGTAAAATTATTCCACTCAATTCTATAACACCCTGTACAATATAATTTCGACTTGAAATTAAAAAAATACGATAATATACTGGGGGCGTTTCATTAAAAAGAAAAGTACTTTAAAACCTCATCAACAAAAAAATTCCACATCTCTCACATTACTTATGTTGTATAGCTTTAATAATAAAGGCAACAAGAGGGATAGTAATTCTGACCTACATGCAATTTTTTTTTAAATACATTATTAGGATAGGTCTGAAAATTATGGCGGACATAACATTTGCAGAACAATTATCGCCTCAATAATCGATCAAAGGTAAACGATGATGGTGCTATTCGATTACTTACGTTGGCAAAAGGCCCCCCGTATTGTAAACGTTCGGTTTGTCCATTCTGTATTTGGCGAGGGCCAGATGGCTCCGTCTGTGCGGACATTTCCCCTCGACCCTAAACAACACCTCGAAATCCTCAGGCCTAAACAACCAGATGATGTTGACGCCGGGTACGATCTCTTCACGCACGATGGGCCCATATTTTTTTAATTTTTTTAAGCCGTTGTGGTGCAGCCGGTCAAAATCGTACGGTCCTGTAATCATTGAAATTAATTTATTTTGACTCTGTTAAAAAAATAATTGTAATACTTACCCAAAAACGGTACATATTGATAAAGCGTGCCGATCGCTGGTAACGAAGGGGGCCCGGGAATATTATTAAAGCTTTTGTTATTAGTATTTAAATTTCGCGTGTTAATGCCACTCTGCAACACCAATAGCAGACGCAATCGCTTCTTATCGAACAAACACATTTTTTATGACTCTGACGCCTCCTCGAGCGTACTTTGAATATTTAAATTTCGCATCTCGATCATTTCTGAACGGTCGACGAAAAGGGGGGGGGGCAGAATTTCAAGCAGATCGCATGCTTACGAGGTGTTGTATGTTGTCTGGCGATGTGTTTGTTTGCAAGTTAAATGACCATGGAAATTAGAGTCTCATCCAGACTCACTAATCAGAAACACTGATCGACACTTCCGGTTTATAAGACGTTTGTGTTACAAGAAAAACTCTGGTTTGGCGATACGCAAGCCATCGACCTCGATACTACTAGGGAGTTAGGGCCGCACGTGAATTGCGGTTGCAGCTGCCGCACTAGCGCTTCATTTAAACGCAACCTTAACTATACAATTAGCAACAAATTAGAAGGTGTTTACTGTTTGCCTAATTTTTATTCAAAACTAATTTAGCTGTCATTACTAACTGCTAACAATATCGTAACACTTAGTTTTTAATACGTACAAAACGAATCTGAAGTCGATTTAAGATTTCGTTTAAAAAAAGTGTTGCAAAGCGAAGAGGTGTTCCCTTATCGGAGGAAACTTCTTGGCCTGTCCCTGTATAATTGACATTTAGTTTACTTATTGTTTTCGTTCTGTTGTTTTTCATAAATAATGCATCCCCATGCAACGCCATCTCTGCCTAATTACATACTACAAAAAAAACCTTTGCTTTTTACTTTTGCGCACGAAAATAAATTAAGAGCGATGAGAAAAGACGTTCGAATTCTAATCGAATTCGACTTTCTTCTTTATAAAAAAATTACAAAACAAAAGACGATCGATTGTTTAACAAATGCAACAAACAAAAATTTTGGTCGATGATTTGGATATTAAAAAAGAAACTTTCGTTTTTAGTTTTGCGCCAAAAAATAAATTATTAAGAGCAAAAGACGTTCGAATTCCGAATTTCGACGTTTTTCTTCATAAAAAAAAATAAGAAAACAAAAGACGATCGATCATTTAACAAATGCAACAACCAAAAATTTTAGTCGACGATATGAAAAATATTTTGAAAATAAATTAAGAGCGAATCTAATCGAATTTCGACTTTCTTTTTTACAAAAAGATTACAAAACAAAAGACGATCGATCGTTTAGCAAATGCAACGAATAAAAATTTCGGTCCACAATTTGGATTAAAAAAAAAACTTTCGTTTTTAGTTTTGGGCCAGAAAATAAATTAAAAGCAACTACAAGACGTTTGAATTCCAATCGAATTTCGACTTTCTTCTTTATAAAAAAATTACACAACAAAAGACGATCGATCGTTTAACAAATGCAACAAACAAAAATTTTGATCCACGATTTGGATATTAAAAAAAAACTTTCGCTTTTAGTTTTGCGACAGAAAAAAAATTAAGAGCGACTACAAAAGACGTTCTTATTCTAATCGAATTTCGACTTTATTCTTAAAAATATTACGAAACAAAAGGCGATCGTTTAATAAATGCAAGGACCAAAAATTTGGTCGATAGTTTGTAAATTAGAAAAAACTTTCGTTTTTACTTTTGCGCTAGAAAATAAATTAAGAACAATGACAATCAAATTCCAATCGAATTTCGACTTTCTTTTTTACAAAAAGATTACAAAACAAAAGACGATCGATCGTTTAGCAAATGCAACGAATAAAAATTTCGGTCCACAATTTGGATTAAAAAAAAAACTTTCGTTTTTATTTTTGCGTCAGAAAATAAATTAAGAGCGATGAGAAAAGACGTTCAGATTCTAATCGAATTCGACTTTCTTCTTTATAAAAAATTACAAAACAAAAGACGATCGATTGTTTTACAAATGCAACAAACAAAAATTTTGATCCACGATTTGGATATTAAAAAAAAACTTTCGCTTTTAGTTTTGCGACAGAAAAAAAATTAAGAGCGACTACAAAAGACGTCCTTATTCTAATCGAATTTCGACTTTATTCTTAAAAATATTACGAAACAAAAGGCGATCGTTTAATAAATGCAAGGACCAAAAATTTGGTCGATAGTTTGGAAATTAGAAAAAACTTTCGTTTTTACTTTTGCGCTAGAAAATAAATTAAGAACAATGACAATCAAATTCCAATCGAATTTTGACTTTCTTCTTCATAAAAAATAACAAAACATTTTAAGAAACTATTTTAGGAAATTCTAAACCTGTTCAGCGCCACGATTTTAGGGCAAAGAGATTTTTTCAATTCTAGGAAATTTTAGAAGCTTGCACTAAAATTGGAAAAAAATCAGTTTTGTTTGATACATTTGCTTGTTAAATATTCTCTGTTTGTTATTTTTTGTATTTTTATATATTTTCCTGAATAAGTTAAAAGTTTTTCTTTTCATTTTCCTTTCTCTGTTGATGATAATTTGAAAGTATAATTCAAATTCTTTGTGCCTGTTTTTCAAACCAATTTTATAAAAATAAACAAGTAATTGAAGTCAGTTGAAGTTCAGAGGGGAATTATTGACAAATTTAGGGAAACATTTTGAACTTGCTGGGAATATTGCAAAAAAATGTTGGCAACACTGGTTAACGTGTACCAACTTACTAATAGCGTTTTCGATTCACCTGCATCGGTTGCACTCAGTGTATTTGCATCTTCTTTTAACCTCATGCAATAACATGAGATGAACATATTCTGAGTGCGCACTAGTGCGATCAATCGAAAACGCTATAAATTTCTTCTATTTGTTTGGTGGTCAGATCATAATTACCATAAATCTCTTCCACGATTTAAAAGTAATTAAATATTACCAACCAAAAACAGTAAAAGTCACCAAGAAAATTAGAAACATATTACACGTGAAAATAGAAAAATACGCTAAAATCTTTTGGGAAGTATGATGGGGTCCAAACGTGTTCGTCCGACTAGCAATAAATCTGTTCGAAATTGAACCTTATTGATATGTTCGTTAACACGGCTCCGATATTTTGGTGTGTGAACACATTTGGACCCCATTGTATCACTCTACAGAGATCTTTTCAAATATACTGAAAATAGTACAACCAAAACTACCCTTACCGCAACCCTGCTTACCGATTCGAGGTTGCTTACTGACTCATCGTCAGTTGATGAGTATTCATCCCTCAGTTGGAGTGGGGGAAACTAATAATAAATTATAAATTATTTTCACAAAATACAGAGTGAGCAATTTCAACTGACCTCCACGTACGTGACACGTAGAATTGTAAGTTGGGAACAATGCAATATTGGCATCATGACCTCTAAAAGTTTGGTCATTGTCATTATGATAAAGGTGACTTGTTGGATAGCAAATGGAATTTTGATAAGAGCTTAATACATATACAAGGTGTTAGGTAATTGACTGGACACCTTCAAATCACGTATTGAGAACACTCTGTACAATAAAAAAGCCTTTACATTAGAGGGTGCTGCGGCTTTCGTTTTCCAGGAAAAAATTCAAACAAAAATCGATAAAAATTGTTTGGAAACCACTGATTTTCTTATCTACTGTTACACCCACGTGCCGAACACCATCCGAGTGGGCGATCCCGTGCCATAAATTCCTAGATGGTTTATTGTTTTACGGCAAGCAAATAACGTACGTTCAGTGTCTCAACAGATTTCGGAGTGTGTAGGTTAGTGCGAGGTCAGGGTCAGCTTACACATATAACGAAATTGTTGACATTATTCTAACGTACGGAGAATGTAGGTGCAATGCACGTGCTGCAGAACGTAGATGTCGGCGGCTGTATCTTCAGCGTCGTACACCGAATCGTCAAACAATTGTTGCAATTGTGCAACGGGCAAAAGACACTGCTTTAATAGGCGCTCGCTACGTAAGTACTATCAGCGGTCCTCAATAGTTCGCTCTTTTTGCATTTTTTCAAAATGTCCCGACAATCCATCATGTGTACGTATTTTCTGATCCAAAAAAACTACATTTTAATTTTTTTAAATTAATACTGCACGTCTTAACTATCCTCTACAACTTCTAGCTTTGCTTTGAAAAGTTTATTTTCTTAGATTGACCATTTATAATCCCCCCCCCCCACCGTTCTCCTCTGCTCAATACTATTTTGTAACAAAGAAACTTATTTCAATATTTTTTTAAATTAAATACGTACTTAACATCTTAACCATCCTTTCTCTACAATCCCTAACAGTGCTTTGAACAGTTTATTTCCTCAGCATGTTCATTTATATTTTACCTTCCCTCCCCCCGCTCTGCCCCCAGATTATCAATAATATTTTGTAACCAGAAAACTATGTAATTCCTTTGAATTAATACTTTACATTTAACTATCCTTCTCCTATAATCTCTAATTGTTTTATCATATCCAACCTCCTTTCCCCCAGAGTAATACTATTTTATAACCACCAAAAAGTCGCATTACGATTTTTTCTTTTTTTTTTAACTTGTTCATTTATACTTTACCCCCCCCCTCTCCACCACCTTCAGATTATCAATGCTATTTTTTTTAACAAAAGACCTATATTTCGATTTTTTTTATTAATGAGGCCTTGATAACCTCGATTTGTTCACGACATTATGATCGACAAAGGCTTCCTTTCCATCCTGGGGTAGCAACCCGAGCAAGAGGTCTTCATTCTTTATTTTTTTTTAACATTATTGTTATTTCTTTTTTCCATCTGCAACGAGAACTGCCTGAAACTGTAAACGTCAGCAGATCTTGTATGTTGTACCTGTACCCATCACGCCTTATTTCTTTGAACTTTCAGCAAGATTATTTTTTTAAGCTGAGTGGACGACTTTAAACCCCCAATTTAAATCACAGAGTAGGTTAGTAGGTTGAATTTTTCGAGTCTGGAGGGATGAGGGGTTGAGAAAAACCGCGACTTGTCAACTGAGGGTTTGAACTGAAGGCCAATAGCTCGGCAGCTCATCGTATTGCCCACTGCGTCAGCGAGGCCCTTGCTTGCAACTCTAATTTCTTTCTATTTATAGTTTTTTATTTCTTCCATTTCCGCCATCTACATGACGCAGTAATCTATGGACCTTTTGATACCAACCTCCCAGGATTCGAAAATATGTAGTAAATTAATAGCGGATTTCACAAACGTTACTTAAGTTTAATCATCCGTGAAAAGTAAACGTTGCCATGGTTACATGTGTTGAAGGTATAGGAAAGATTATTCTTAATCGATGATTAAAGTTAAGTGACGTTTAAGAAATCCAGCGTAATAAAATACTACGTTAAAAACCCTGTTAGAAACTACATATTTACTACCTACATCTCTGTTATCTTAACATTTTCTACTTCATTTCTCTCCTGGATTCTATTCTAAAATTGTAGTAAGTTAAGTTTAAACTTTATTTAAGCCGTTAAGGCCCTGTTTTATAATTGCAAGTTAAATTAATCTACAGTTTAATACTTTAGTAACAATTGTTTTTACAATTGGTACTCAGGCATTAAAATATAATAAAGATTGAAGTTATGTCATTTTTGAATTTACTACAAAAATTATAAACGGTGAGCAAATAAAAATCAGATTGGTGTAGGCGGTGCAAAGAAAATGTATGTCTATGATTAAATAAAGTCAATAAATAAGAATTGTCGATATCGAAATTAAAAAGTAAAAACTAATGACCCAGGATAAAATGATCATCATCGTTCTCATTATAAAAAAATTGATTTAAGAGCTGAAATTACTTTTGAGAGTTATTTTACAATTTGTGAAGCTAAATTTTACAGAAACCTAACCCTGAAAGAGATGAGTTGGCAACACTGCGGCCGTGATTTAGTTTATTTCTTAACAGATGGCGCTTCGTATGAACGGAAATCGTCGTCGCCATGGCAACCGTCCAATAAACAGATTTGGTCTACATGTCAAAATTGTACTAAATAAGCCGTACACTTCGCGAATATGCTAAAAATGAGCGAGTTTTCTGGTGAGTACAACCTCAAGCAGAGAGACTAACCCAATTCAAACGACCAACTTTGCAGACGATATAAATTTCACGAGCTTAACTCTAGACCCGTCCGAGGAGGAATTCCATTCGACGGTGGGCCACATCGAGGACATTTTGATACAGGACAAATTTCTGCAGTTACTCAACAAGTTCATGGACAAATACTGGAGCGAATTCGAGGACACCGAAGAGAACAAACTGGTGTACACGGACATCTTCAGGGAATACCAGGCGACTGTAGAGAAGTACATCGAGGAAGAACTCATCAAAAAAATGACCAACTTTAATATGAATACATTCGAGCAACAGTTAAAGTAAGTATTTATTTGTTTTTGACTGCATCAAGTGATTAGTCAATGGTCAGATTAAATCACGTGATAAGGGTCGGCTTCTGAAAGAAATTGTACCCCTCCCCTCCAAGAAATGCTTGAATATCATTTTGTCTGCATGGCTGCGCCTCATGGTCTAAATTAATCTCAATCGGGATTCAGGAAACAATTGCCAATTAGTTTAAACTAAGTGAAAAAGTTTTCTTCTAAAGTAAACCGTTTCAAAAATACTGGGTGTTTAATTTAATTTCTTATTTTTTAAAATTTGTAAGTTCATCTAATCATTTATCCGTTCACCTAATAATCAACTCAAACTAAAAAAAACTAATAAAGCAAACCGTTTTTCAGGTATACGTGTTTTGTAATTTTCAGAATTTTTAAACTTCATCTCAAAAGGTCTTTAAAGGCAACTAGATCTCTTTTGAAGCGCGCTCGAATGTATTTAGCAAACAGCGGAGGTCGTTTTGAACACCTTTTGAGATAAAATTTAAAAATTCTGAAAATTACAAAACACGTATACCTGAAAAACGGTTTGCTTTATTAGGTCCTATTAAAAAAAAAAAAAACAACGGAATAGCTGTCATACATAAGACATGTTTTAAGTCTTACACGAACCGAGGTCCAAATGCGTCAGCTCGAAACTAGACTATTTTAAGAGCCAATGAATGAGTTCTTCTCAACATACGGACCGAGGTCAAAATAAATCAGTCCACAACTAATCGGATCATTTGCATTTTTTAAGTGTAGATATAACGAGTAATCAATATCTTTTCTAATCAAGTGACCTATGAAAATAAAATCGTGCGTCTTTGATTAGTTTATTATGTGAAATGCCATTTCAATTATTTATATTGCATTCCTACACTAATCTAACTGTTCTTATGTATTACATGTATTTTTTTTTATAAATTTGGATTTGAAGTTCACATTTCCCACAAAATGAAAGCAAGCGCCAAGATCACCGAAAAACTGGTTCATAGAAGGCAGTGTAGGGCATTAATCAATTAAAATTTCAATTAATTAATCAATTGATTAAAAAATTAGTTGATTAATGTTTCATTGCGATTAAATTTAATTACAATTAACATCAATTGCAATTTACAATTTAATTAATTGCAATTAAATTAATTGTCATTTGCAATTAATTAATAGTAATTGCAATTAACCATGGCTTGCTAAATTAATAACGACTTCTAATCGAATGACGGGCGTTGTCATTACTGTCAAACAAGATGAATTCATGCAAAATAATAATATTATAATGAATGTAATACAGTAGAATTTGTATGATATAAATGTTACTTATACATTCAGACAGAAATGTTAATTGTTAATTGTCAATGAAACCCATTCCAAGAAAACTAACAATTAATTAATTGTAATCGTAGAGACTCGCAATTAACCATTGATTAATTGTAGAAACACATAATTACAATTAATTAATTGTTAATTGTGTGTTTCTACGATTACAATTAATTAATTGTTAATTGCGAGTTTCTACGATTACAATTAATTAATTGTTAATTGCAAATATAGTCTAATTGTGCCCAACACTGATAGAAGGTGCGTAAAATGTCCGCTGTTCTCTTGTAAACATAAGCGAATTCTGCGTTTTAAATTGTTAATAACATTCGCTAAGATTGCTGGATTGTTATTTAACTGTTCGCAATGTAACAATAAACTCTTATGATTTCTCTTAAGATTTCTGTTAATGAATCAAACTTACTGACAGTTATAAATAATTGAAATGAGATTGACATTTGAAAGAATAAATTAATCAATAACATACGATTTTCTTTTCATAGGTCACTTCATTAGAAAAGATATTGATCACGCGTTATTTCTCAAACCGAATTTTAAAAAAATGTAACCCGGCAAACAAGTTTTTTAAAAGCATATTTCTCACAATTTTTTTTAAATTTACTGTGGATTATGCAGTAGTTGACATGTTTTAGTCTTACACGAACCGAGGTCTAAATGCATCAGCTCGAAACTAGACTATTTTAAGAGCTAATGAATGAGTTTTTCACAACACGCGGACGGAGGTCGTAATAAATCAGTCTATAACTAATCAGATCGATGCATTTTTTATGTGTAAACAACTATATCTCTTTTGAAGCGCGCTAGAATGTGCTTAGAAAACAGCGGGGGTCATTTTGAACACCTTTTGAGATAAAGTTTAAAAATTCTGAAAATTACAAAACGCGTTGAAAAACGGTTTGCTTCATTAGAGTTTTTTTTTTTTAGTTTGAATTGATTATCAGGTGAACAGATAAATTATTAGATGAACTTTAAATTTTTTAAAAATTAAACATTAAACACCCAGTATTTTTGAAACGGTTTACTTTAGAACAAAACTTTATTACAGTTTTTTACTTACTTTGAATTGATTATCACGTAGGTGAAGTGACGTCACGGGACACCCTGTATAAACTGCGCATGCGCCAATATGTTAACGGATCTACGTTAAATTAACTAGGCATTCAAGTGTTTCAGAAATCCATTTCCTACTTTAACGAGTAGGGTTGCGTTCATAAATTACACTTCGGAGAACAACTTGGGCGCGTAATTGCACGTTTCTCACTCGCGATTTTTAACATATTTTGCGTCTCTCTCATCTGTTCCAAGAAGTCTTATGTTTACATTATTTCCATGACAACGGACGCACTTTTCACACTCTGCTTAAAAGTGGGATATGAAAAGTGCATCCGTTGTCATGGTAATAATGTAAACACAAGGCGTCTTGAAACAGACGTGCGAGACGCAAAATATATTAAAAATCGTGAGTGAGGAAGATGCAATTACACGCCCAACTTGCACTCGATGATATAATTTATGAATGCAACCTTGTCGGCCCATTAAATTCGTTTCCAGAAACCGGCCCTTAAAGGAAAACCTGATCAAATTTGACTGTTGACTTGATGATTATTTGTGCACTTAAAATTTGTCTTAGAGTAAACTTGAAGTTAGTTTTTAATTTCAGGCAAAGACAAAACGAAATTGACGATCAAATTTTCGAGCTCCTTTCAACATTTACGGATTTCCTCGAGTTTAAAACCATGTTCTTAGATTACAGAGCCGTGAGTAATCCTCGACTCCTTTCCCTATTGAAGACTTAACTGCACGTTTATTTCAGATGAAGGAGGGTCAGTTGGCCGACTTTTCCAACGATTTTTCCGTGTCGAAATACGTATTTGTAAGCGAATGACTTTTTTCAGTTGTAGAAAAAAACACTTTTATTTCAATTATCATTTAAGAAATAAAACGTTAATGCATCAGTATTTCCATCTGGACTAATCTGCTGTTCGTGTCCCCCGGCATCCTGTAGGGTAGCATGCCGGTGAAATTTGTTAGAACCTTCGCTTGCTCTCTTATGCAAGACAATTGCTTTAATAAATTAATCAATTAATAAATATCGTAGTTTTAAGTTGAAACGGCTTACTTTTTCGATGGAATGGTCCTGGAATTTATTTGGGATAAACTCGTTGCTTTTGATCTTCTGGTATCGTTCGAAGAGGATGTTCATGGTGGCCAGCAAGACATCGGGAATGACCTTGCAGACGTCGACGTTCAATCGCTTGAAACTGCTGACCCTTTCGTCCAGGTCATTCGCTTGCAAAGGTATGAGTTGCATGTCGTTTATTGCCTGCAAGATTTATTTTACTTTACTTAAACAAAATAAACTAAAAAAGGGACACCTTCAATGCTAAATTGTACTGCTTTGAATGGTAGTAATCGAAGAAGATTAGCAAGTCCTTGAGGGTTGTGAACGAAGCAACGATATTTGCTGGACAATTATAACCGTTGGACGTGTAACGCTCTGCAACTTCCTTGACTTTAATCTGCAGCCTTTCCCTTAGAGATCCCACCTGTGGAGCAGTGTGGACGACTTGCGACAGCAAAGTGCACAGAAGACTTAACACTTCACTTTGATTCTGAAACTCTTCACTTAAATTTTGTTGAGGAATACAAACAGTTACTTACGTTTGCAATATCGTACATATCGGCTGCATCCTCGAACATGCCTTTTTGGACCAGCTGCTCTGCAACTACCTCTGCAATTTTCTCCGGTGTAATCTCGGCGTTCCTGAATTGATCCAGAAGGCCCCTGCTCCTGATTCCATTGGGTTGGATCTTCCCAAATAAGGCCTCATATTCCCTGGATTCTTGAGCGAGGTCCCCAACGCACACCGTGTACATGTTGCGCTTGTCTTCATTTGAAATATTATTGAGCAAATAGAAGTAATGTATGGCTTCGTTGATGCAAGTTATCTCGAATTTACGTACGTACACCATTATTATTCGGACCAAGTTTAAGCGACGGGCTGGTTTTGGATCAATCAGATCCACAAAGACTAGAAGTTTTTTAAAGTTAAGTGTATGAATGAACAGTTACAATGTGTAAATATTTACTGAGTGGTGATGAAAAATCTGAAGGCCCTGCTAATAAATAGATTTCATTGAGAGCGATCGCCATGTGCACAGCGTGAACACGATACCTCTCGATCCTAGCCAGAAATTCACAGGCCGCCTCAAATTGACCCGTCAACGCAAGCACTTGGAAATACAAATGTGGCTGATTGATGGCGTCGTAATGTGTTTCGCCGTATTCTTCAAGAATCGTCCTCTGCAACTCCTTGTAATCGATGTGGTCTTCTTTTTCGTACTCCACGCGGACCAAGCTCAGTTTCAGCCAGAGGTAATCATCGGCCGTCTTGGCCACTTCGGAGTGTTCATCGGCAACATCGCAGCAACCGAGGACGGCCCAGATGATCCTCTTGAATGGGTCGGTTGCGTTCCGTATGAATCTTCGGTATTGAAAACGTATGTTGTTCTCCATCTTGTGTATGTCCGAGTGGTGAGGATTGTTGAATTTCATCTCGAGGATTGCAATCAAATCCTGACAGTCAACGCTAAGGGAAAATTGTTTTTAAGAAAGCGATAAGTAAATTTATTAGAATTACATAACTTTCAACAGCAACAAGATTTAATAGAAAAGAAAGTATTGGAAAACAGATTGTATTAAAGATAAGAATGGAGACTTGTTATGGGAAAGGTGGAAAGAATACTTCTATGAAATATTTAAGTACAGCAAAGATTTGCAAGAAAAAGAAGTTCAAGATGATTATGTACTGAGAGAATGGGTCTGACTACAAATCAGTTAAAAGAAAAAACTAATGACAGTAGGCTCACATAAAAGAAAAAACTAATGACAGTAGGCTTACGTAAAAGAAGGAGATGGGAGAGATGCTGTTATATTAAATTTGAAAGAGAGTGGTGAAATAAGGAAGGCTAAGAACGTGAAGATGTCGCCTTGAAAGGCTAAAAAAAAAGCTAAATATTTATTGCCAACTCTTACTTGGACTTGTTCAGGCAATGCAGTGCAGCTGATAAATCCCCGCTCCTCAAGCAATAATAAACCATAGGCCAAAGAGGACGGTCATCAATCTGCCCATCCTGTAAACCCAAGTATTCGCCTTGCAATCTAATCCCAACGAAGCTTCGCACCAGCGGATAAGTCCCGGGTACTCCTCCCCTCTGCGCTCTCAGGAGATTCTCATTTATCACATTGCTCATATACGTCTTATACCTGAAACAAGCAAATTAAACTCTGCGTACCTCCCCTGGAGCAACGGCGTACCTATCTTGCAAGTACTTCTTTGCTTGTTTCACCATAACTTGGACGATGGGGTTCGTGTTGCGCACCGCAATGGGATCACTGCCTTTCGGAAACGCAGGGATGTCGACCATGTATTTCACGATCTCCCACATGTCATTCACTTTCTGTTAGAAAAACAAGAATTACTTAGAGCTTGTTTACCTGTATGCAGCGTCAAATTAAGGTAAATTTTAATTTTAATCTTCTCATTTCGAGGCGGCAATTTTAGCATGTTTAAAGTGGCAAATTCTTTAATTCAGCACTGCCTGTAGGAGAGATTACCGTATCCTTGAATTCCTCAGCAGCTTGTGCAAATAAACCGATGGGATTCGGTTTGCTCAACCCTCGCGAAGGCGCCAAATTATACTCCATAACTTTGGAGGCATACACGGCTTCTTCCTTGCCTAGCAAAGTCGTGCCGAGTGTGGGCTCGATGAACGTTATCTTCTGCTTGCCCGGGACTATGAAGTTGCCTGAGGGGCCGATCATCGCGTTCAGTATTTTGCGCTTCTCTTGTTTCCACTCGCCCTGTTGATGCTCCCAGCTCTGCTCGGAGACTGTGTTGAAACACTAGAAACATTCGTGGTTTTTTTTTTTTTTTTAAGATAAAGTGAAGGTTTACTGTTTTATGTTCCTCTTCGAGAATACTAAGGATGCAGTTTCGGATTTCATTTTCAAGACAGGCTGTCACATCGATGTCATCGATGGGTTCGACCGATTCGAAGGTGCGCTTTGAGCTGATTACGTCTAGTTTCTGAGCGATGCGTGGTAAATCTATGCCTTTCGAACCCAGCAGTAAATTACTGAAAGAAATTTTCAAGTGGAAGAAAATGATGGTTGATTGAATGAGTGAGTGCTTACGCTTGAATGTCCTTTGCTCCGCCTTGAGCTACTCTGTTGTAAAGCTCGTTGGAAGCTTCCAGGACCTGTCGCAAGGATCGGTCGACTCTTGGGAGCTCTGTGGTTCCTTCGATGTCTTGAGTTAGTTTCTCTGCTTCGAAGAGTAAATCGGAAAAGTCGGCCATTTCTAGTGTTTACTATGGCAGATAATTGTTATCATTTAAAACGGTTTTAATTAAAGGCGACATTCATTGTAATTATAAAAAAAGAACTTTGCAACTTACCGGTTTAATAACAAACGGAATATAACCTCAATTTCAATGTTGCCAATCATCAGGAGCAGGAACCAGGAACGTACTTGTCAGAGTTGCCACTTTAATTTTCACAAATGTACTAGAACTGTTACCAAGATTGTACTAGACGGAACGAAATAGTACTAGATTGTTTTTTAAGGTGGGAATATGAAAAAAAAAAAAATAGAACTTATTATAGGTCTGTTTGTTATCCTGTACTGGTGTACACTAGTGTACACTTTTTTCACGAAATATGCTTTAATGAAGCCTGAATTCTTTGATAATGTGTCAATACGAATCATATTCATTCACACTGACATACCACACAAACATTTCAAGTTGCATTAAAAAGTATTTTGCGAAAAAGTATGCATTGGTGTACACCAGTGCAGGATAACAAACAGACCTTATATTGTGATACATTCAAACTTATTAGTTTCTTAAATAACAACTCTACAGGTGTAGAGTTTCCCAGATTCTTTTGGTGTTCATAGTGCATATCACATACTATGAAAATCACGGTACTTGAGTGCTGCGTAGTCAATCGCCGAAGCAAGAACCGACAATTATTTTAGTATTATTTCTTTGTTAACGGTGAATGAGAAAAAAGGACGGAGTTATGATTCATAAGTCTGTGGACGCAACACCAGACAATGACGCAACGGTCTTCTCTTGTGAATAATATAGTATGCACATTTTTTTTTCTTTTTTTTATAAACGAACATTTGCATATAACGAGCAATGGTCGCGTTCAGGTAAAAAATTAGTTTCAGCGTTGCAGCACAACGTAAAGTCGTCGCGCTTTAAATTACCTGAACTTGATTCAGTTGTAGAGGTTATAAATTCCTTACGTTGTAATCCAGCGCTGCGATGTAGCATATAAATACCCCGCTTGATAAATGGCGGCCGCTTAAAGAAAGCGCTGCAAACAATGACGTCACATGTACCTCGTTCAAGGTTACGCTTTATTAAAGCACTGCAGCACTGTAGTTACCTGAACGCGGCCAATAAGTGTGGTCCCTTGAACCCTCGTTATATCAGAATTTTACTGTATCTTAAAGTAAACTGAAAATTCTGTATTTCAAAAACGTGGAGTATGTTTGTTTATTAAGATAGAATCATAAAATTCGGTAAGATATTGGAAGATATTTCAGAAATAAATGTAGTTAGTCTATAGGCGTTTGATTTTAAGATCGCAGCGCTACCGCGGATAAATCTGAACCTCTGTAAGCTATTCAGAATTTTTGTAATGCACGTGTTTAAGTGCGTACCAATACAAATACACAAGTTGATTTAATGTAAATATCACATATAACAATCCTAAAGGCCCATTTACACCAGCCGAGCATTGTTTGCAAACGTTTTCAAACGTTCAAAAGCATTCGCAAACCTGCAGGAGGGGCTCCCGTTCACACGGCCTGAGCACGTTTACGAGCAGTTGTTCTCGAACATTCGACAAAGTTCCCGGGTTATCAAAACTTTCTATTTGTGCTGCGTCGATAGTGATACTATCAGAAATCGAGAAACGCCGTCAGAGGAAGAAACGCAGAATGTGGGAATCTTCGTTTAAATGAAAACAACAAAAGTTTATCCACTCAACAACGGCCGCTCGAGTTCTCTCTAGATATGCCGTTCACACTGGACGCGCAACGAACACTGAATCCCTTTGAGCATTCGTCAGTTTACCGACAAGTAGCGGAACGCTCGAGAACGTTCTAGAACAGGGTTCGCAAACCCTGTTCAGCGCGGGCGAGTGTTTACACCAACCGCGCATCTTGTTCGCGAACGTTTGCAAACAGTGTTCGTAAACAATGCTCGGCTGGTGTAAATGGGCCTTAATACATCATATACTCAGAATCGACGCCAAAACACGAGATGTTATGTAGCATACAAGGGTTTGTTTAGTTGACACCAGGTGGCGAACGCTTAGTTGCAAACTCCAATTCGGTCTATTCATTACATTATATTTCGCGCCATTTTCTTTCTCCTATTTAGTTATTGAAAGGTTATTTCAAATAACTTATTTGCATGGCCTTCTATGGTTATTATTTGTTACCGTGTATTTGACTTGACATGTTGACTAAAATAAAATAATTTTGAAATTTTGTACTATATGCCCGTTTTACACGGTTATATTTTTGTATCAAATTTATTACGAATACGAAGTGAGTGAGAAGTGTCAATTCAACCAATCAACATTCACTGTGGTAGCTTATCTCTCTCACTTCGTAATAAATTTGATACAAAAATATGACCGTGTAAAACGGGCAATAGAATTAGTCTGAAATGTACCAGCGCATTTTCTGTTCTGTGTAATTACTCAAGTCGAGTTTTCGCGGTACAAAGTTAAAACGCGAAGTTATAACTGAAAGTAACTTAAATGATAAAAAAAGTAAAATTGCCGGTATTGTAGAATTCTGTAATTACCATACTTTAGGCTGTGCTTTAGGGCCATTTTCATAATAGAACTTTAAATTCAAAGTGACTTTCGGCCTGTATTACTAACGTTTTAAGGAGACCTTAAATTTAAGTCGTGTTCTAAACACATTTCTGCTTGGTTTGTATACAATCAATCACATTCTAAACACGAATTAAATTTAAGGTCTCCTTAAAAAGTTGGTAATACCGGCCGTTTAACCTATAAAAACACAGCATAGTTTTCCTATGCTTAAAGTGACTTTAAATGAAAGTCTCTTTTAGCTCTATTATGAAAACGGCCCTTAAAGTTTAAGGCCCAGTTTCATAAAACTTATAGCGTTTTCGATTCACTTTGCACATTAAATTTAACTATATAAATAAAATTCGAGAAATGTTATTTGTATTCTATACACTGGAGTTGCATGATGAAGATGAAAGTACTTGAAAGGCGCTTACTTACATTACGCTTTAGCTGGGTTTGTAATCTTTGCGTTGTCGTTGCAGTTCACTGTTGCAGCTGCCGTTCAATGTTAAAGTACTGTAAACGCTTAGGATCGTTTATAAACTACGAGCGATCATTGGCGTTTTTCATTTCCGCTAGATGCCGCTGTATATGACCACTTCTCCGCCATTTTTGTGTTAAAAATGTAGGGATACATAAAGCGATTTTAAGCGCATTACTAGCAACAACCGGTTAATCCTTTCGGTTTTGTCCTTGGTTCCGTCAACTGTCAATTTCAGCCCTAAAATCCACCAAATAACCAAGCCGCTTAAATGAAATTGGTATTTGTCGGTTCGATCTAGGGCGGCCAGATTCCTAAGATGAAAAAAGAGGACACGATGAAAAAAAATTCTCATTACTGTCCTACCTGTGTCTGCCGCATGTAATTAAAATGTGGCCTTCTGATATGACGCCCTCGATATGTATACTAAAATAACAAAACAAACATTTTATAAAACAAAAAAGACCCAATTTCTAAATTTCAAGAGAAAGTTAATCTTCTTCGCTACTGCTATTGTTTAACTCATTGTCAGTATACTTATATTTATCAGAACTTCTAATACTGCTTAAAAATGACTTATCATTTGTTGACGTTAATTGAAGTAAATAGACTAAAGAGAGCATGCGCGAAATGTACTTCTGAAGTGGCGCCAAATTTAAATTATGGGAGTCCGGAGAGCCGATGAAAGTATCAAAAATTCATTTAACATGCGAACTTACGAAAAAAGAGAACAAAAGAGAACATTGACCACAGAAAAAAGAAAAAGAAAGATCCGTGTCAAAAAACAGAACATGTTCTCTTTAAAAGAGACATCTGGCCACCCTAGTTCGATCTAATTTGTGTTTATTAATACTTAGAATGGTAAAAGGTAAGAAACTACAATTTTTGATTCTGTTTTTACAATGTTGTAGAAATGTCAAGATCCTAATTAGTTGGTACGCAGATATGGATAAAATAAATATCCTCACACTTCTTTTGGCAGAAGATAGTTTTTTTGAGGAAGATACGTTATTAATAAATAATTATTTGGAAAGTAATAAACACACTGAGAATACTGCAGCAGTGTTACTTCACATGACAGCTAATAACTTGTCTTGTCCGCTAAATCAGCGATGTTTACGAGCCGTTACAATTTGAAATTTATCCCCTTCCATTTAGTAAGGGGAAGACGAAACTCATCGTGGTGACGCAACGATACAAGTCCAGTCAGTGAAAACAACAACGACATAAAGAAATATAGATGGCTGAAATGCGATTAATTATAAATATTACATTGATGAGAAACGGATGACTACTGATGCTCCCAGGATTGTTTAAAAAATGTTTGCATTTCCATTTTATTTTAATCGCAGATTTATATCGCAGACTTATAATAATATTAATAATAATAAATTGTCTTTATTGCATAATCGTGAATTACAAATATAAGGACAAGAATTTTTTTTTCCTTTTAATTACTACCGAATTATTTGCTAATAAATTTCGGAGCTCTATTCTTCCTTAATTTGATAAGACAATCACTCACCTCGACTTTATGATATCACCGCTCCTGTCTATCGAGCATTTAAATGAAATCGCGCAACCTATCAAAGGAGGGGATGACGCTTCTCAAGCGCTTGAGAGCAACGCTGCGCTAAGTAAATACCGATTATGATAATGGCTGCGTTCCGCCAAAGACAGCGCTTACATTTCGCTATTGCTATGTAGCAGAGCGCTAATTTGAAGCGTATTAGCTAATTGAGAACTGGCTGAACGGATTCTTTGTTTTACTCCGCAAAAGATTTAAAACATGGCGGCCGCTAAGTTTATCGCTCTCCCTTAGCAGAAGTTTAGCTTCGGCTTGAACACACACGTGCCGTCACGCTACGTGGCGCACGCGAAGCGCTACGTAGCTTTCTCCCAGGCTGAACGCAGGCATTGACGTATCGAAGGGCTTGTTTCATACGTCATCGCATGAAGGAGAGGAATTAACCAGACCGCGAAAATGTGTTTGGTTAGGAATATTTATAACCGGTGATAACCGGCAATTCGCCTAAAATCGCTTATAGTTTTTTGCGATTTTTACACTGCGAAACCAGCGCCAATGGTGGTATGAATAGTGGTATGAAAATATGATTTGTTTCAAATTATTAGTGTACATTTGAACTTGAATATTGTAATGTATTTCAATACCGGGAAGCTCAAGTATTATGTTCTTCAATCGTAAATTGTTATAAAAGTGATATTATTCCCATACAATGAGTCTCAAGAAATATTTTCATATCACTTTCATATCATTTCATAGCACCAGGCCACCAGTCGGCGCTGAACACAGAGATGTGCTTGGCGCCTATACTTATACTTTAACATTGAACGGCAGCTGCAATAGTGAACTGCAACGTCAGCGCAAAGTTTACATATAAATTTACCTTACGCTTGATGCGCCACTGAACATCGAAAAATTCCGAAACTAACCTAAAAATCGTTCACTGAAGTCTATAATAACGTATCAGTGTATCGTTCGCATATAGGCGTTTGATTTTAAGATAGCAGCGCCACCGCAGATAAATCTGAACCTCTGCAAGCTATGCGGAATTTTTGTAATGCACGTGTTTAAGTGCATACCAATCCAAATACACAAGTTCATTTAATTTGAATATCACAAATAACACAATCCTGATACATCATACACTCAGTATCGACGCCTAAACATGATTTGTTATGTAGCATGCAAGGGTTTGTTTAGTTGACACCAGGGGCCTATTCCTGAAAGGTATGGAGTAGTAATTATTAGTTACAAGTTCCTTGTTTTTTTTGAAATATGGAGCTTTAAAATTGTTTTCCTCAGAGAAGAAAAGTGCTTCCTAATAATACTAACATTAGTAAGGACTTTTCCTTTGAGGAAAACGATTTTAAAGCTCCATATTTCAAAACAAAAAGGAACTTGTAAGTAGTAATTACTACTCCATACTTCCCAGGAATAGGGTTGCTAATTAGAGGAAAATCAAAAGCACCACTAGATTTAGTCCTAACTAGCACTAGAAAGCATTACATGTTGTTTTTGCTAATAACATTAAAATTAAAATAAAAGCATTGCTTTATTGAAAAAATATTTATAAGTCTAGGGTCTAGGTAGTTATTCTATGAACTCCTGTTTGAGAAGCACTCAAACGTCTGAATTTTAAATTTGTAGGTATGTTTTATCGTTTTAAATTTGCCACTTCAAGAAAATTGTCAGACTTTCACATAGATGGCGTTATTTTCTTTCTTTATTTATTACAGTATTATTATTATTACATAATGTAGCGACAACGTGAAAGGATCAGCAGAAAACGTGATCAATTTGTTTAAATCGCGTTTTTCTCTTTGATTTTTAACTGTGTGTAAATTACACACGCTTTTCATATGTAAAAATAAAATGAAAATTCAAATTAGTTGTTTCTGACAGCTACAGGGACATTCTGTGTTAACCAAACCAACAACAGGTATAGTAGGTAGATTAAAAAAAATTATTCGCGTCCTTGAACGAAAGAGTCGCCGCGCGGCGGAATCATGTGGAACCTGAAAACTGGTGATGAAAATACACATGTGTTTGACAGTTGTTGGTGCGAGCTGCTAACAAGGGAGTCAAATCAGTGAAAAAAGTGTTTTATTTACGCTTATGGCTTCGTATAAATTGTAATGTGTTCCGTACCGTAAAAATCGCAAAAAACTATGTAGCATTCTCTTTTGAGAAGCACTTTCTCGTTTTAAATTTGCCACTTCAAAAAAATTGTCGGACTTTTGCATAGATGGCGCCACCAGTTTCTTTATTTATAATAGAATTTCATATTAGTTGACAGTCGCAGCGATATTCTATGTTAATCAAGCCACCAATCATTTAATTTTTTTAAATTTTTGTAAACAAACAATCGAACAATCATGTTTGACCGTAAGTTCCTTGATTTTAAATATTCAAGTAATCTTGTCTGACTGTCCATGAGCTCCTTTCTGACAAGTATCTTTGTAACATGTGGTCATAAATTCCCGGCATCACAGTATCCCAGTCGATATGTTCTGTATGTTAGAAAATTTCCTATATGTTAGGAAATTTCAAAAATTTCTGTTCTTCATTTAGTGGTAAAAGCAGTATTCCAACAGAAACCCTGGAATTTTGACACTGACGGGTATTATTAAAAAAAAAAAATACTTTAGATGAGCTGGGTTGCGTTCATAAAATATACCTTCGAGTGCACCTTGGGCGTGTAATCGTATCTCTATTAATCATGATTATTTGCTTATTTTGCATCTCGCTTATCTGTTTCAAAAAGTCTTGTGTTTATATTATTACCATGACAACGGGCGCACTTTTTACGCCGCACTTTTAAGTAGGGTGTAAAAAATGTGTTGGATGTTACGGAAACCTCGCCTGATTTAGTTTTTTATGATTCATAGATGAGAAAGAAGATACATAAATTCATTTATACGAGAGAGACTGCAATATTAGCTAAGAGTAACTCTAAAGTGTCTTTTATGAACACAGCCCTGAGTTGTGTTCATAAACTATACCTTCGAGCGCACTTTGGGTGTATAATCTCATCTTTCTCACTCACAATTTTTCACTTATTTTGCGTCTCGCTTATCAGTTTTAAGAAGCCTAGTGTTTACATGTTTTTCATGACAACGAGCGAACTTTTCACGCTCCACTTTTAAATAGAGTGTAGAAAATGTGTTTGTTGCTATGGAAACACATGCCTAATTTAGTTTATTATGATTCTTATGTGAGAAACAAAATATATAAACTCATTTATGCGAGAGAGACCACAATATTAGCCTAGAGTGTAATTTATGAACACAACCCTGATAGTGAATCTATTTAATATAGTAGATTGGCAACACTGCTTAACCTTTCTTTTTCATTGTTGCCAATAGTCTATAGGAAACATTATAGAAAATTTATCTTGTCGTTGTAAAGTATAGTTTTTAAAATAGTTTCTTTTAAATTAATTCAAATAACAATTAGCGAGTCATTAATTCACGCCAATTTCTGTTGCATCATAGTATGTGCATAACTGACTAGAACAATCGATTGCGAATAGCGAATTTCCCTAGAAAAATGAATTTTTTAAAATATTATTATATATATAATATAATATTTCCTTCGTAACATTCACTTAGAATTATATAATTAATAACTTTTCGTATATTTTGTATCGTTCCGTCAAGCAATATTAAAAGTATTATTTTCTCCATTGTTTACAGGCCTGATGAAGGCTTAATAGCCGAAACGAATAGCTATGTATAAGATACAAATCATCACGTTATACCTCCTAATTCGGGCATGATTCAAAATTGCGTGGAATATTGCGTGTAGTGGAGTAATAAATTATACAAATGTAGCACGATTAAGCTTTAATTTTTTAAATAAATTGCTTCTAGAGTTTTGTTCACTTTCAGAAAATATATAAGTTAAGGTTGAAGGCGGTTTGCGAAGATTCCGTTTTTTCAAAAAAGAAACCTAAATAAAATACTAAACTTATAAAAATTTAAAAAAAAATTAGTGAAAATGCAGCATCGGGAATTCCCCGTCCTAGCGAATTTTAACACAAGAACACAGAACTTTTAACACAAGTATGAATGAAACAAAAAGGTTACAAAACAGTTTTCTTCTTTGTGCTTAAATCAGATAGTAAAGAGACTTTACTGGAAAGAAAAGAAAGTACATGTTCGTCTTTTGCTAATATTCGTTTGTGTTACAATAAAAAAAGTGACTCTCTCAACTCTGCTACCTACTTAAATGGCAGCAAATTGCAGGAGGACAATTTAAGCGGTTGGGTGAGCTCAAGTCCGGACAGGCGGAGGAGTAATGGCGGTAAATGTAACTGTTGTCGCACTGACCTTGCGGTAACTTCAAAATGAAGGGGCCCTCGAAATCAACTTCAACGGTTTGGGTAGCCAAAGATGCGATGATTGTAGTAAACGTAACCAATCGAAGGATAGAAGATAGAGCAACAAACTGCAAAACCAAATCTACACACAAAAAAACCTAAAAGAAAAAATCTCATGCGTTACACTCTGAACCACGCCCAAGTACCTAATCTCAAACTGCCGGAATTAGGCTTGGAGAAGCATTAAACAATGCTTATAAATGCAGGGGTCACGATTTTTAAAATCCGGTAATCAAAGTACCGTTAATCTTCATCTTCAAGCGTTTTCAGCCAAATGAATTGCAAAGCACAAAATCAAAATAATGGCACCACACGTGCAAACCCTACAACGAGCCACGAAGGACTGGTTAGCGTGCAAGCGTTTTCAGCTCATGTAAGATATCAAGAGGAGGGTTGATAGAAGAACAGAATTAACTCACTTCAGGACAGAGGGAGACGGCAACATATGAACCCTTGTGGTAAACTTCCACAGTGCCAGGCGGTCACGCATGTCGCCCGAATAATTTTAAGCACCAGTATACCTAGAATCTTTATTAATGTAAGTAATAATGCGAGCGATGGAGTAAAATGTTATACAAATCAGCTTTAATTTTGTAATTAATTAATATTCTTAATCAAAAAAACGAAAAATAAAAAATTAAGGAGATGAAAACAAATGAATTTATACAAACTGCTGGAAGGTATATGATTCAAAAAGTTTCCCTGGAAATGCAAAGAGAGGAGGAAAGGCATTTCGATGATGACTCTCCTGTCGTAGCCTTTTCTTAAACCTTACATACTTTGAGGTGTGGACAAAGATTATTTTCCAATAATTTATAATTGAAACAAACGTGGAAGGAAAACTGTATTATCGGGAATTCCCCGTCTTAGCGAATTTTAACACAAGAACACAGAAATTTTTATACAAATAATAAATAATAAAAAGTAAAGAGCTCTAAGACAGCTTTCTTCTTTGTGAATGAATTAAGATATTCAGAAAAGTTTATACAATAAAAGTACAATAAAAAGTGACAATTGAGCGACATTCTTAACCATAAATTCATGTATTCAATTTCTTTCTACTATGGTGTCTACTGTCTAGAATCTTCTTTAAGGTAAATGATATTTTCAACTCGAAATGTTTATCTTCTCTTGTCTTTGTTGTTTAAGGTATCCAGCTGTAAAGTTGAAGGAAATGAAGGGTGGTATGGATAAGTTTGACATAAATCGAAGATAAAAAAGGGAAAATTCGTTTTATTGTTATTTCGGAAACGCGATCTCCATCTCATTAAGAACAAAGCCCACGGTTGATACCTACCTGCGGAATTATTGATGTAACAAAGTGTACGAGCAGATCGCGTGGGCAGGCAATTCCGCCCCTCGCTTCCAGTCGAGCCCGACATGCCAAAGACACCATCGCCTCATCAACCTCCTCCTCCTCGCAAGGAAAACGTTTTCTTCGGCGTGCGTTATCGGATTCCTCCGCTGCTCGGACTTGGCCGACCTAGATTCCCGATGTAGGTCACGAAAATCAATTTACTACGTAATTTCACGTGGTGCACGATGAACTCGCCGGACGAAGAGGAAAACGCGTTTTTTCTGAGTGAGTGACGATGTCAGTGCGCACGTGTTGTGGCAAGAAATGGGGGAAAAGGCCGATGTCTGGGGCCTTCAGGAGATGTGCTGAAGTCACGCGCGTCGCGATGCCTAACTGCACGATGCCAGATGTTTCTTCAGGATTAGGTAATAACGTCTCTTTTTTTGTCTTTTATGACATGGGAAACCCCCAAAGCGCCAACTGGATAATTTGGTTAAAAAAACAATTCTAAATTAGTTCTATCCTCAAAGTTCAGAAAAGCAATAATGGAAAATCGACTCCTGAAGAAACTCGAAGCTTCCTCCAATCCACAAATAAATTTAATTTGAAAAAGAACGACGCACTTTTCCTTTTTAATGAGATCCAAACACATAAGGGGCCAATTTCAATCAATTTCCAATGAAAGATAAAGGGCACATTTTAATTAAATTGCATTAATTCTACTTAATTGAGAAAATTAATTCTTTATTTGATGGAGCCCCCAAAGCTCGAACGTGTAATTGTACTTTAATTATCATTAAAAGCTTCGAATCAATAAATTATTTTGTTTAAAGAAAAAACAAATTTTGATGCGTCTCACTATAACTTTGATGTCTTCTCCTAAAACCCCATAGTCCTTTTTTGATGGGACCTACCCTTTTTTGCTTCGCAGCTATCTCAAAAACTCTTAGGCGCTATAAGAATTTAATTCCCTTTAACTGAAAAAATTACCTCTTTATTTGTTGGAGCCTCTAAAGCTCGAACGTGTACTTGTACTTTAATTATCAATAAAAGCTTCGAACCAATAAAATATTTTATTTAAGCAAAAGGAAAACAAATTAATTCTTTGATGGCGTCTCACATGGCCCCTTAGAGCTTTCATGTTTCATATTTTCTCCTATACCCCTTAATCTTTTGGTAGTGCCCCTTTTTTGCTATCTTAAAAGCTGTTAGGTGTTAAAAGCTAAATTCCCGGTTCCCAAAAAATCCATGAAGAGTCCGGGCCTGTACGTGGGTGTAGTATCTATAGCAACGGCGGGCTCGCCGGAGATTCAGTATATTCGGGAGCGCAGCTTTAGACAAAGCTCCGCGTTCGGCCTCAACGAAATGATTAGATTCGATCGATGACTGAAAGGGCTCGTAAAAATGCCTTCCGCTGATGACACGTCCAAATAATGGTGAAGATCAGGCGAAGAAACCAACGGGGGCTCCTCATCGGTCCCAAGGGGATCACCACCTTGGGCAAGCAGGTGGAAAACTGTAAGTCGACCCCCGCACGAGTCCCGAGATTATTTGCTTTCACTTCTGTCTGGCGATCGCCGAGATTTAAATTTAAATTGTTATATAAATAAATCGAGTTCGTTTCGTCGGGGAGCGTGTGTATTTTTTTTTTGTTAAATGACCAACGGGTTTTCACAAGTCGGAATTTATTTGTCGAGAGGTGGTAGGGCGATATTTGTTTGACATTTCGAAGATCTATCTCATTTTTAAATATTTTTCGGGCACAAAATTGCCCAGTCGCTTTCGAGATAATCGAGGGCTAGGTCGAAGTGTAGAAACGATATATCGGGCGATCTTTTACTTAAAAAAAAGATATAGGATACCTTACGGGAGAGAGACGGGAACAACTTGTCAATTACACAACGTTCAAGGAAAAGTAAGATTCTGCATCTGCATTTTGTTATAACCAATTATATTACATGTGAAAGTACCTAAATTAGTTTCTTTCTCTCAGCTAAAGTGGCATAGTAATTTTCTTTTATATTATCGCTTAGAAATCTGTGCTTAGAACGAATTACTTCCGTTGATGTATGTGCTGGATACTTCAGCCGAGAGAGATACGAAATATTTGGACACTCACTTCTGATGTTTTGTACTGGATTTCACACAATTATCGTTGAAAACGTTCGCCCAAATACATCCATTTCTCTCTGGTAAAGTATCCAATATCCAATTGTTCAGATTTGTATTTCTCAGTCTGTTTTCAATTATCACAGTTATTTCTCTTGAAACGTTTAAATCGCGACATCTTGCGATCCCTTTTTGATCTAATATAGCAGTATTTCTCTTGATTAAAACATTTTATTTTTATTGCTTTTGAATAAAACGAAATTTTATCTTAACAATTATATACAGCGTTCATAAATGACTGACAGGCATTTGAACTTCCCGCTGGGTATCTAATGTTTAAAAGTTGGTACTAAATACTGTACTATTTTCCATTTAAAAAAATTACAAAAGGCAATTAATAAATTATTGGCAAACAATTTATTAAAAACAGGTTAAAAGTATTTCATTTTTTTATTAATTATAGCGATATTTAGAATAGTTTTTTATACAAAGATTGTGGTTTGACAAATTAAATTAAAAATTAAAATGTTTTTCCACAATAATGTTCAACGTTTAATGTTATACGTATTTTAACTACTAAGCTGTTATCCTCAGTACACAAATTTATGGAATCTGGTATAACTGGAGAATACTCTTCTCACCACTTAGTTCCGATTTTACAATCGTCGGATAAGCATTATTCTTAGAATAGCGTGATATAGGTGTGACGTAGATATGGAGGAACATAAAAGGATATTCGGCGAACATTTATTTCGTCCTTATTCCACGATTGTAAAACCGGGCCATACAAATATTATTACAGGAAGAAATATTTTAATTTTTTTACATTAAGTTACATTTTAATACTAAATTTTAAAGTACTTAAATAAAATTATGTAATTTAATGAAAATTGTGTCAAATTAAAACTTTTCTTAAAAGTGTCCTCTACATACAAACCTCTCCTTTTCATACTGTTAAAAAAATATTACACAGTATTTCTGAGTGACGTTTCGTAATTTTTTTAATGTATGGTGACGTTCTGAATATAGGAATGTAATTAAAAAAAGTCTTAAAGGAATCGAAGGGGCTTGCTTAAAACTGGTGACTGAGAAGCCACTACTTATTAATCTAAACTCGACAAAGTTGTCTTTTTTATAAAACTTATAAACTCAAATAAAAGTGTGAAAATCGCAATATAAACAATTGCACGCCACTGGCGAAATTTCGGTCGAATGCTTCTTGTGCGGTAGAAGTACCGACGTTGTAAAATAAAAATTACCAATACGTCTGCGCGCTAAATTTAAACGCCTTTCAACTATTTATGAACGCTCTGTATAAGTAATTACTTAAGTCACGCCATCCTTTTTGTTTATTAATAAAAAAAATCTTTTATTATTTAAATTTTTTACACAATTTACTAAAAAAGCAACGTTTCTTCCAAGATATATCGCTTTTGAGTAAAAGCATCTGTTACTGACAATAGATGTCACTGGGGTTTTTAATTTTCAAAATCAGTATCAACAGACTGGGGAATGTCGCATTTCTTCAATAAGTATATGAAAGGGAATATTTCTTTAGTTTTTGCAAAGAAAATTAATTTTAAAATGTTGTGTTGCTCAAAACATCTTAGGAGACATTTCCCAGAATCCATTTCTTTTAGTAAATTCTATGAAGAATATCTTTCTGATTACTGATGCAATACTGTATGTATACTGTAACGGCATAATATAGAACAAAGATTTTCTTATACAGGGTGACTGACAATTGTTCCGTCAAAAAATGTTCTATGGAACAGTTTATAATTAATTAAAAATTTACTCTAAAAGCACGCTGTAGCACTACGTACGAAATACAACGCCACATTATAAATGCAGCAGTAAATTGGAATAGAAAGTTTTATGATTATTATTTTATTGACTACTTGACAATCGAGCAACTGATTGTGAATGCACAGAGATGTCGCACGGAGGCGTAAAATAATAATACTTTATTAGATACAACCGTAGAATGTACGATTTTTAAATGTCGTTAGTTATGCGTACAATTTTTGATCACTCACAAAAGAAATGAAAATGAATGTCACAGATTAAGAGAAAATGTATAAAAAATTCTGTGGAACAGTTTGTAATTAATTAATTAATTAATTAGAAACTTATTGAAAAAAGTAGGTATGTTTAAACTAAAACGCTAAATACACAGCTGTACGTGTGTCATAAACGTTTTATGTTATTTACTCAGAACAAAACTTGTAAAACTTTAACGGGCACATTAACAGACTGTTAAACAGCTGGTGAAAAAACAATGCCATACTCGTGCGATAAATTATTGTGAATTGACTAAAATCGCGTATGTTATTTGAATTCGAACAAATTAATCAAAATCGTAAAAATAGTGCTTACAGTGAAACGAGGAACGATTTACAACTAGTACGCTAAAAACACAGGATAGAGTTGCAAACGCGTCTTGAATTTGTTGTTGTTTTTCAATAGATTTGTGTTAATAATTCGTCTTTTATAATAATGGAATTTGTTTCTCATCGAACGGTGCCCACAAAACGAAATTATAATAATTAACAATCGAAACAGGTACGAATGTGTTTCCTGATTATAATGTTTTAAATTCTGGTTGTAAAATGTTTATGACGGACACATTGCTTGTGGGAATAAACTTTATTTACAATATAATGTAAAATTAAAATTAAAGAAAAATATTAGGAATTCTTAATACGGAGATTTTAATTGCTTTCGCGTTGTAGTGATTTATTTGTTTACTTGCCAAAGCAGATGTTCAACGTGAGCCGTTGTTATCCTTTGTATGGAATAATTTATTTCAGATGATTTGCATACATTTGTCAATAATTTCGGAGTAATTTCAGCTATTTAAAGGTCAAGTTCACGTCCGACGCCGCGCCTTAACACTCAGTTATTTCGTACATTTACTTCCATTTCTTAACCAGGGGCGATTTAGGGACAATTTTTAATTAATTATTTCTCGAAAACTAAAGTATATAGAATTTTTTAAATATTTTTCCCATACCCTCGGATTTCGTTTCTTATCGTAGTTTTTCTTTGGCGGAATAATAGTCAGTCGCTGTATATACAGTCTGCGGCATTTATCCGGGTTTCTTCATTAACGCCGTTCCTATTGAATATATGGAAAAATGTTTTATACAAAAGTATCGTCCTTTCAAGCTCCGCATATTTTTAAATTATTTTCAAATATACACGCTGTCCCAATTTGGCTGTACGATGTATAACTTCGTTAAATGCAAAAATTATGAAATAATATTAAATATCTCCTCAACTGTCAGTAATTGGTATAGGGAGGGAAGTGTATATAGCTAATTGAAAGATAATTTTATGGAGTATCTAACGCCGATATAAAAATAACACCGTTCCATTTAAAAAACAAAAGTTATTGCCCTTCAATTGTTGTCGAAATGGAAATAGTTTTACTGAATCCCTGTTTAAAGAAAAGTAAACTTTGTTACTTAGCTTGTAACAGTACCACAATATTTGCATTCTAGCTTTCTTCGTTAATGAGATATTAATTATAAAAGTTACATCTGTATTTTCCGAAAACCGTAAACAAAGCCTAATATCTTAAAAACCATAGGACTTAGGTATAGGGAACTCTTGTCAAACTTATCCTAAAATAACCTGACAAGCTCAAATTCGTTATAAAACATAGGGTGTTCTGTTTAAAATAACGAAGTTACACATCGTACAGCCAAATTGGGACAGCCTGTGTATTTGAAAATAATTTTAAATTATGCGGAACTTTATACTTTTGTATAAAACATTTTTCCATATATTCAATAGGAACGGCGTTAATGAAGAAACCCGGTTAAATGCCACACCCTGTATATGTTTAGAGCAAAGGCGAACAAAATTAAACAAATTCAAACGCGGTTCATCCTGTAAAGAATAAACTCACACAAGTTCTAATTTTTACTTTTTTATGCTAAACTACTCGTTAGAACTTGTTTGTAATAAAAAAATATAATTTATTTTGACTTAATTAATGAATAATAATGTTTTTTTAAGTATTTTCTCCTCGCCCGAAATCTGTGACACAAATTGCTGAGCCGGCGCGCCTCTGCCCAAGATGTTTAATTTGCGAAAAAATTTTAACACCTTGTATTTGTACAATAATGTGTAATTATGATACATTCCTTGCAAACAGCGAAAAACGTGACGGCGAATTGTAAAGACCATAACTTTTTCTTTTTATATAGTTTTTGGAATTATAATGTTATAATTTTTGGAATTATAATTACATGTAAAAGTCATGTACATATTATACAGTGCCTTCAAAAATGATTGAAGGGCATTTGAATTTTCCGCTTATTTTCGAAAGTTGGTACTAATACCAAGGGAAAGTTTACGAAAGGCAATTTCATGAGACATTGATAAAACAATTTATTTAAAAAAATGTTTAAAAGTTTATTATTTTTTTGAATTACACTGATGCTTACAGCAATTTTTTTACGTTAAGTTCTATCTTGATATTCTCAATAAAAATAATTCAGTGAAAGTTAAATATGGAAATCACAACGTAAACGACGGCATGCTATCTATACTGGTACATGAACGCGCGGCAGAAATACCAATGTTATAAGATGAAAGCTACTAACACGACATACAGCACGTTAAGTTGAACCGTCTTTCAATCATTTATGAACGCTCTCTATATTATTTTATATCTCACAAATTTCATCACGCCTCCTTTTTTTAAATTTAAAATAAAATTCGTGACGTTGCTAAAGAAATATTGTGTTTTGCTGTAAAAATAAACAAAATCTTCACCTAATCAATACTTTTCAGTCAGCTAGTGATTCATTACTCGCGTTCAATATTCACAAACAACTAGCGTTGAACACCTCGCCCCCCTCCCTAATATGTACATTTTTCTCGGTTATTTTTTCTATTTTCTTTAATTTTTGCCGTTGGTCTTCATTATTCCATAAAATGTTACTCCTTGTCCTCAGATATTAGAAACGTGTTTTAAATGCGTGAAAAATTTATATTTTAAAATTGTTCAAGGTGAGAAACTGAAGGAGGTTAGTAGTAAAATTCCCCTACAATACGAAAAATCTAAGTTTGACAGTTTGCTTGTCTAATCGTATTTTTCTTACATTTGTTAAATTTGTTATGTTTCTCGTTCGTTCGTTCTATACTTAATTGATGTTTCGCCCCTAATATTGAGTGTTCTGTCAAAAGTAAAAGAAAGACAGTGTTCATTTTTGACAAACCAGTCACATTAACTGCGAAGCGTCAAGTAATTTGAATTATTTGCCTATTTCTCATTATTATTTGCTTGTAACCAGTGATCCATATAAAAATGAATTAGAGTAAGAGTTGGAATTTAAATGCTTGTCTTGGATAACGAATGAAAAGAATCGAGTCTTTGTACTGAATAAACGATATCTTACATCCCTTCCCCCTTACTTAAAAGAGTTAGGTAACTTTAGGTAACTCTTTTCTTTAATTAAACACTATTGTCAAAGTTAAAATGTTCTTGCTTGAATCTAACTTTACGTTAAAATATCCAACAAAAACTTAATGTTATCAAAATCTTGTGCATATTAATACTAATTGTCAATCAATTGTGACATAAATAACACGCCGGAAATATTGTTTAATGTTAGTCATGCAGTTGTTTATAAAGTTGATGCAGACAGTGGTTATTTTACGCATCTGCTTTAATTTTTTAAAAATAAAACGTTTTTCTTTGTTTGTAAAAACGTCAAAGTGACTGAAGGAAAGTTTGATGAATTAAATACACACAAGCGTGTTTAGTTGCATCGCCAATCTAATCCAATTTTAATTTGATCACTTCTATCACTTCTATAGATCTATATTTTTTCAGGTATTTTTTATATGGCATCTAAAACCTTGTTCAAATGAACTTCTAATAGTAACTTGTTTAGGGGTTGTGCAGATATTCAGCGCCGTATTCCCCAAATAAAATGTGGAAGTCAATAAGATTTCTTTAAAGATAATATCGCAAATTAATTTTATTGCATTTAACTTAAAACAAAATATATTACAAAATATTTAAACATTCCATAAACGAGATTTAAATGTTTTTTTTTATTGGAGCACTCTGTATATTGATACATTTTTGGATTTTTAAATAAACTACAAACTCCAGTAGGACTGTGTAAATAATTTACGTAAATATCACCGCCAGATATCGCTACTTCACTGACTTTTTATACAGATTGAAGACTTTGACTTTAACCAGTTAATGTAATGTATCGTAAGCATTAAAAATTTATAAAATAAAATTTTCCGTTATAACAAATTATAATAATATATTTAATATATAATAAATATTTTTTGTAATTATAACTTAAGTAAATCTGCAGAAATAAAAAGGTTAAAGGGGGGAGGGGGGGGTAGAATTCTCGCATTGACAATCTGTAGCAATACCATTTTTTAAAAAAGTTACTTGATTGTTTGACACATATTTTAAACTTTAAATTATAAGCTGTTCGTGGTTATAAATAAATTAAAAAAAAAACACTTTTATAAATTTAAATTTCCATTGGGTTTCGCCCTTCCCTAAAGAACCCCCCCCAAAAAAATGTTCTCCCATTTTATGCCTCAATGAAGTGAAAAGCCTCTGGTAACGCTGGGATGTGTTCGTTATTTATTTATTTATTAAATTTGATGTCAACTCGACGGTGTTCCCATTCGAAAGTTTTAAGTCACGAGAATTTCAGTAGCATTTGCTCACTCTGAACTTATTTGATGTTCACTTTCGACGAAGCTATTAAGCCTATTAACTGCGAAACGTCAAGAGAGTAGGTACGTTTAAAAAATTGCAAGAATTTTTGCTTTTTTTAAAGAATATTAGTGAACTTCAACATCTGTCCTTCACGGTGCCTCGGCCCTGGCTAATGACTACACAGAAAAGGAAATCAACATTGACAGACTCTACAGTTACATTTTGTTTTTTAATTTCTTTTCTTATAGAGTGTCATTAATAACAAAACAAAAACAAAGCTTAGTTTCTGGACGTTCTTTTCTTTAAGCAATCTGGTTCCATCTGGACGGTGAGAAGGATTTCCAAAATTTAAATCTTTGCAATCAATTTTTGGTAAACCACTAGACCACGAGACCTCAACTAAAGAAAAGTGAAATTTTTACTTATCCTCTAGATGAGTTTTTTTTTTTATCCTAAATAGATTTGGCCCGGAACAAAGTGATTAGACAAGCGTTCGTTTGATGTTGTTTTATAGTTTTTGGAGCACGTACTGGTCACTGTATAAAACTGCCCTGCCGTCTATTTCGGTCAGTAAGGTTTCCGTGCACACCGTGCGAACTTTAGCTCCACTTTGGTCGAAGGTAGCCATCCAGATCAGAGCAGAAGCTGCTGAAGAGGTATTTAAATAGTTCAATATCATCAAAAACAAACACATCTTTACTAATACACATCTTTACTAGTAGGAAATTCTCAAGTCAATAAGGAAAATGATTTGAAAGACTAAAACAAAAATTTTTGTTTTATTTTGACAGATTTTTGCTAATTCTATCAGTACAATATGTAACCAAAAAAAGCAAGAATTTTTCTGTTGCTTTTTCCTGAAACTTCGTCAAATAAAATTTGAGCGAAAATGAATTTAATTCGGCGTGAATCCGCTGACTAACCGTTCGAAAATCTTGAAGGGAGTCGATGATTGGTTTCTGCTTTAAATTTATAACGCGCAGTCAGACCGAAATTTCCACAAAGAATAAATATCTCATTCTAACAAAATAAATTCCATCCTGAATTACGAACGTTTCCTGATTGATCTCTGCCTCCAGATGAGCTGAAATTAGAGAAAATCAACAACTGGAACTTCAAGTATTTGAAATTTTTTTGAGTGAATCAAACCTGACTAACAGTTGTCGGTGCTTCAGGCAAGAAAAGGATTTTTAAATTTTGATCTGTTTGATCTGCTCACTACATCAAAAATCAATAGAGCTTTCGATTTTGTAGGAAAGACCTTTTTCTACATAAAGGGATTCTTAGTTGTCGTAGATATAACGTCTAGCCCTACATTTTTACTACTTATGCGAAATTAAAAGTCGTTCACGCTGTTAAAATTTGAACTCGTTTCTCGTGATTATTTTAACAAGTGTTTAAATAAAAATCTGGTCAAGTAGGCTACATTTAGTAATTCTGCTATGTAAATGCAATGGATAAATTCTCGATCACAACCTTCTCGACTAGGTTTTTATTTAGACGCTCGTTATAATGAAAACAATCGGAATCGTGCAAATTCGGATTCCGCCAACCAACGATATAAAATAAATCGACCGAAATTTATTGCTTAAACGGCGAGTGAAATTCCGTTTCGTTTCCTGATGCAACTACGGCGCCGGATTTGACGTCATCTTCAGAGGTATTCGGCTTACACGAGGCGAACTGCTTACGCGAATGCGTTCGCGTTTGTTTTGGAAATCAAAGCTGTTTTCTATATTTTAGAAACTTAGATTACAGAAAAACACTTCCGAGGAATTCACTCCTAAATAAAACTGTAAAATGTAAAGTAATTAAATACTTTCTTCCAAATTGAAGAATTTCCAAAAGCTCAAGCCAATTAATTCACGTGATGATTTCTAATTGTGAAAGGTCAAAGAGATGACGCTCTGGTCTTTTTTTTTCACTTCAAAAATAAATCTTTAGCATAATTTAAAATTAGAAAGTTTCGTCAGTTTATTAGTGACCGTCCATCAAGTTTTCTTCTGCGAATTTGATTCGGACCTCGTTGATGCTTTAATGGATTTCTCAAAAGACGCAAAGCGCTCGTTCATCTCGTGTTAACACATCGCGTTCTCAGTTTCGAATTAAGAGGGTTTATTTTCGATTTTAGGTTTTTGGGAAATCTGGATTTAGTTTACCACTGGAGGAAAACATTTAATTACATATTTAAAATAATTGTTGTCCTTCTAAATGAAAAAATTGTTTTCAAATCAAATAAAAACAATATGTATTTCAAAAATTGGTTGATTATATTGTCACGAGGGGGATTTCCTAAAAACCACGAGGTTTTTTTTTCTGTGTTCCGCGAATAAAAAACATAAAAAAGTATTTAAACGCGAACTTGTGTAATCGAGGGCAAATTGCGACCGTGTCGAAATGTAAACGCAATAAGGAGGTAACCGATATAACGTAAAGGTTCACATTTCATAATAACACATCAGCGGAATTTGTTACAAGCGGGGTCACGCGCGTACACTAGCGTATACGAATGACGCAAACGGACACAATGCAGGTGACGAAAAAATGCAACGCTCGAATAGGCAAAAAACGTGTATTTAAAGTGCGGGCCAAAATTAGGAAGCCAGTTGTTGCTACCGGACCGACTCAGTGGGCACTAGTGCCAACTCAACGAGGGGACCCCCAACATCGCCTTCGCTGCCGCCCCAACATCGCCGTCGTCGCCACCCCAGCATCAGCGTCGCTGCAGCCACATCATCGGCCACTGCCGCCGACAACATTGCCGAACCCGTCTTAAGAGAACGAGGACCATCTCCCTCGCCAGCTGTCCAAGAGAAGACGCCACCGGAGCCTGCCCTGGCCACGCTGTTCCAACCCAATCACCCATAGGCTGAGCAAGGATGCGTCGCATTCCAGCCAAGGTACGTTGTCACCGAGACCGACCTTGACCAACCACTCCAGTCACGGACCGGCCTCGAGCTCCGCAGTCTTCCCCGGCTAAGGAAACGTCGCCCGCTGTTCCGTCTTAGACGAATCAACAACCCTAGTCGCCGCGAACGACCCAGGACCGCATCCCCAATTTAACAGACAAACCACCCTCCACTAAATTAATTATTTAACGTAATAAAGAGGTATTAATTTTTTTTAAATCATTGTCTTAAAGCTCTACCTTCTGATAAACCTACGCACCCTAATCAACCCCGAAAGCTAAGGACCACCTTCGTGACACAGTGAGGGCCCCTAGCGTGACATGGTGAAGGCGCCCTTACGGAGGCCCTTCGCGACAATATTTTGAAATGTAATGGAAAGTAGGCACAGCCATCTCTTGGTGAAAATACGTACGAATTTGAAGTCAATTTCGCTTTCCTCGAGGGAATGTATTTCAGAGCGTGTTCATGAAATACGCTCAGGACACTCAGCAAATTACAAACTTCCTGTAAAAGCAATTAAAGGTAAAACATGGTTTAATTAATTAAAAGTTCGAGGTATTTTGACCAAACATGTGTTTGTGGATAAAAAAAGAACAAATAAAGAACGGAAAGAAACCTGAAAAATTCGTAAGAAAATTCAAATCTCATGATTTTTAAACTGACAGAAAATGAATACGGAGCGTCATCTATTGGTACACCTATGAAACAATTAAAGCAATAATTAATTGAATGGCAGCTACTTAAAAGTAACTGATTATCATTTTATTTTTAACATAAGATCATAAAAAGAAATTGAAGGCACCACACGGTGACAAAAAATGCATTAATTAGAATTCCAATCGAATGTCGAAGGTAACCAGTGATCAGTATAATAACAAATTAGAATATGCGTTGGAATTTAAATGCATGTCTTGGATAACGTCATATTAAAACTAACTGTCAATCAATTGTGACATATATAACACACTGGAAATGTTTAACGTTAGTCACGCAATTGTTCGTAGAGATCAGAAGTATCTTGATGTGGTCAATTTACGCATTTACTTTAATTTTCTTAAAATGTTTTCCTTGCTTTGGATGTTTTAATTTCAAATTAAGGTTAAGATCGAATAGAAACATGAAAAGTGACTGAAGGAACGTCCGATGAATTAAATGCACATGCGTGTTTGGTTGCATTGCCAACTCGAATTCGTTTTTCATTTGATCGCTTCTTATACAGCGTGTTATTGAACGTTGTATAGATATTTTAACTGACGATAGTACTCTTTAAATAGATGCTAAATACCTAAACTTCCTTTTACAAAAGTTAGTGGTTTCAGAGATACACTATTTATTGTCGCTCCACCCTTTTCCCGGAATCCGGTGCTTTAGCGGCGCTCCGGGTGGTCAGATCTTCAAACGCGCGGCAGCATCGCGTTCCTCATCGTTTTCTGCCATACTGACGTGCAGCTCAATTCGATCCGAACCCCCCCAGGTACCGTAAAAGATTTCGAAAAAAATGCTTAAAAATTTCATAATTTTCAAAAAATCATATCTCGAAAAAACGCATTTTCCTGGGATATAGGCCCAATAGGTCGGTACCTGGAGGGGTTTAACTTGCATGTGATTCGGTCAGTAAAAAAGGGTCGTGGAATTTTTTGTCTGTGGCTCTCAAACAAAAACAATAAATTGTGTATCTCTGAAACCAGTAACTTTGGTGTAAAGGAAGTTTAGGTATTTAGCATCTTTTCAAAGAGTACTATCGTCAGTTAAAATATCTGTACAACTTTCAATAACAACCAGTATATCGATTGTAATTTAAAGCTACGAATTCAAACCGACTCAACTGTCCAAAATGACTGCTTGCAGACCTAATGGGACAAATTAAACACATTTCTCTCTTTATAGATACTATATATGTCGCAACTAGATGTCAGTCAGTTATCTCATGAAAAGAATCATCATATACGTACTTGTTTGAATTTTTTTATGTGGCCACTATACCGTTTGAGGACTTTAACTTTCACCATTTAATATTTTATGAAGAGTGACAAGGAGTATTTGTAAGAGATTAGGTGGAAAAGATGAGTAGGGGAGGTGCTCACCTCATTAGACTATACAATACATGCATTGATGCAGTTGCATCTAAAAATTAAAAAAAAAAGTTAAAAGTCTTTCCTTAGTACCTATTGCTAAAAAAATTCTTGTGTTATTTACGGAATTAATTTATTATATATAGTTATCCAATATGATTGAGGACGGTTTGAATTTCGCGCCGTATGTTTTAGTGTATTTACGTAGTTAGAGTGGCACTGTTGACACGTGTTGAATAAAATGACTGCATCGACTCATCACTTTCCTGTTTACATTGTGCTTTTCCACGTTGTTCCGGGTTTTCATCGAATTTTTGCTTTATTTCGCTTGTTTACTTATTTTACAAACTAGTTTTCAGAATTACGATTTGTTAGACGATTGTATTGACATTTGTTGAATGCTTTTTAACGTAATTTTGTAACATACCACTCTCCTTTTTGAGACGCTACTGTAAAAATGTCTGAAAAGTATTCGTGCTACCAACGTGACAATAATTAGTAGAAGTAGTAAAAAATAGCGGTAAACTCAAACTATCTTCAATCATTTTGGATCACACTGTATATGTTATACACGAAAGAATTTTTAATTATGTTGTTTACGGACCTAATTTTTGTTTTTATTTTTTTACGGAATTTATTTTTATTTGCGATATTTACGGAATTAACTTTATGTTATGAACGCGTTTTAGTTTCTGCAAGAATTTATTTTCTGCGATTTGAATCAACGTTTCAATGTTAATAAAATAATTTGAAAGCACCATCTATCGACAAAAATTCGTATTAATTAGAGTTCTCTGTCCAAAATGATTAATTATAGAATCGTTTCTAGTTTGATACGATACAACTTTTAGGAATAATAGATTTGAAGACTACTAGAATGTTAAGCGGCAAGAAATCGTATTTTTGAGAACATTGAAAGCGCCATCTATCATCTAATCAATCTCAACAGAAATTCGTATGCAGTTACGAAATAATTTTTGTGATTTTCTGTTCAAAATGATTAATTAGAGAATCGTTTCTAGGAATTATCATCAAAACTACTTTAGTCGATGCAATTTTTTGGTAAAGTAATTATGAAGGTTTCTATAATCTACAGTAGCGCCATCTTGTGATAACGTGTCGTACTTAATGAGTTATTACAGTTATTACCATCTGTTTGTGAAAATTCGTGTTAAACGGAACTTCAATTAAAAACAACACTTCAGCAGCATTAAAAAAATCCGTTTTAATGCGAATTGAAACTCGCAAGCAGCTAAATAATTTACGATAGCACTGTTAGAACGTAAGCAGAGCCATCTTGTGGCAAACAATCGTACTTAATAAATTTTTTTATAATGATTCGTACTTATCGAGAGAGCAATTACGTCTCTGGTGGATTAAATAAAAAAATCTTTAATTTGGCAATATGTGAACAGAAAAATACTTTACGAATAGCAACTTTGATAAAAATTAAACAGAGCCATCTTCTGGTAAAAAATGGAACTTGTTGGAATAGAAGTGTAACTGAAACGGCAACGAATAATAATATAAAATCAATAACGTTTGAGGACAGGATTAAGAGAAACTGAAATTGACTGAAGAAGACTGAAATCACAAAGTTCGCACGACGATGAAAAATAATAAAATACATATAAATATTTAGCAGCCGCTTCCATCCATATTTCATTATTAAACGAAATAGTAAAACCAAATTTATTCGATCTGCATGTGCGTGATGGCCGTAAATTCTTTTTTTATTAAACTTTTACGTCCCATAAGTTTTATTCGCATCGGCTTTTAGATGACGCGGGGCCGGATATGAAACATATTTAAAGTTCAGCGAAAAAAAGCAAAATTCTTCCCCCTCGACATGTGTTCCAGTTCTCCTATTTTTTTCTCAATCAAAAGCGGGGACAACTAACCCCTTCATTCTGTAACTCATAACGGCATCATTAAATAACGACAATCGTTAAGTGACATATTTTGGCCAATCAATACCTAAGTGGGTACTGTTTGGTCAAAATGTCAGTTAATTTAACGATGTCGTTATGAGTTACAGAAAAAGGGGTTAAATTAGGGTATAAATTCGGTTCGAATTAGAATCTGCGATAATTCGGATTTGGGACACTTTAAGCGCCGAATGTATTTCATTGATGCTCGCTGTACGTCACGAATGTTTTATTGGGGAGATAAAAAAAGGCCGTAAAGTTCTAATCTGAGTGTTGTCGCAGGAAGGTTTTTATTCGGGCCGCTATTTTTAGGCCCGGTTACGTCGGGCAATGCGTTTTACTTGTTTACTACTCCCGTCTACATACTTTAAACTCTGTGACACAATTTAGGCCCGGTTTATTCATCTCTGAGTAAGTTCCAAGTTATAACTTGACGGATTAGCACAATGTGTTTGCCCTATCTTTAATTATTTTACTAGCCACTTACTCAGAGATGAAAAAACCGGGCCTTAGTGATGTAAAGTTAAGTCCGGAAGAAGCTGTAGCAAAAAAAGTGGCATAGTTGACTTACAAAGAAATGTTAGAGTAAATAAAGAAATAAATGTCAAGAAGGACAGCATATGGTGTATGTGTATTTAATATATGAAATAATGATGCGTGTAACAAAAGACAAACAGATAACAACCGGAAGCAACGGAGTTAGAAAAAGGACGTTCTTGTTTTTATTCCATTTCTTTCTTTTTTTCTTCTTTCTGTCTTATCCTGTTCACATGAGCTTTCCTGATCAAATAAATGCAGAAAGAATGAAAAACCATCAACACCCAAACTTAGAAGAGTTAACTTTAATTCATGCGAGGATGAGCCTATTTAATCATAAATATGAAGATTGCAATAGACTTTAAAGTCCCAAAAATTATGAAGGAAAGAAGAGCAAGCTTATCTTGTAGAAAAAAAATGAAGAGATCTTTGAAAAAAGAAGCTGAAACTTAGGAAAAAACCTGGCTACAACGGAAAGAAAAAGAAGAAGCTGGTCATAAAGAGATGTTGACTATGAAGGAAAGAAGAGTGACTTGGTCTCGAAGAACAGAAGAAAAAGAAGAAGCTGGCGTAAAATCTATCACAGGAAAAAAGAAAAACTAACCATGCAGGAACGAAGAAAAAAGCTGATCATGAGAAAAATAAGAAGGAGAAGAAAAAGCTGATCTCAAAAGAAAGAAGAAAACTTGACTATGAAGGAAAGAAGAAGCTGATCTCCTCCTTAGGAAGAAGGATCATCCTTAGGAAAGAAGAAATATTGACACTTCATTATCGTACGTAACAAAGTATACTTTTCAAAGTTGTGTTGTACTGTGCGATCTAATATTATTTAGATAAGGGGAGGATATGAAGAATAAAATCAGAGTCTTAGCTTGATTCGAAATTTTTGACTGACGTGACGTTTGCTTTCTGACTTCTGTCAAATCTGTTAGTTGTTTAAATGCTCTCGAAAACTGTAGCCATTGGTCAGCAGGCAATCCCGTGGCACTTGAAATTGGTCGTTTTCATATTAAATGTGAATTCAATTAGATGATTTTTTCTACTGTCGTCAAATGTATCTTGACGTTTCAGTTTTGACAGATCGCCAATAAGTTAAGTATAATAGTCTCATCCCATTCGTTATCTCCACGGTTCTTCTTTCTTGAGTGTGTCTTTCCTTGATCGCAAAAAAAAACTGATCATTAAGGAAAGAAAAAAGTTGGTTTTGAAGGAAAGAAGGATATGAGCTTGAATAAAAAAAGAAGAAACTAATCGTACGGGAAAGAAGAATTGACTTAGAAGAAAAAAGTACAACGTCTCTGATAAGATCCTCTTTAGGAAAGAAGAAATATTGATCAAAGACAAAGAAAAACTGCTTCGCACATAATTACCGTAAGAATCTATACAGAATCTGTATAGCCTCATTCCAAGGTCATTCATTATCGCTATGGCCTTTCTTTTCTTTCGCTTTTTTCCTTGATCGCGAAAAAACTGATCATTAAGGAGAGAGGGAAAGTTGACTTTGAAAGAAAGGAGAAGAAACTGATCTTGAGGAATAGAAGAAGAAACTAATTGTATGAGAAAGAAGGAAAAAAGTTCAATGTTCCGAATTTGAAACTTGTTAGATCAGTCATTCCCAAAGAGGATATTATCGTCCATCTGCGGACGCTAAACTGACTTGAATCATGTTGGTCAGTGGGGAGGTGGGCATTGAGAGCAACATCAAGCTAACCGTTTCATTGGTAATAATTTTTAAACTTAGTGATTTCATTGGTGACATTATAGTGTAAATGTTGACTGTGGATAAAAACGGAGGGAACTAGTTTTGAAGAAAAACAAGAAGCCAGTCTCATAATCCATCATATGAAAAAAGAATAACTGACCATGAAGGAAAAAAGAAAAAGATTATGAGCCCCTGCACTCGCACAGCTTCAAATTTTATTTTGAACAAAGATATTTGACTTGGGTCGATAGAAATGCTTAGAAATACTTAATATTTCGTCAGTTCAACTTTTCAAGGATGCTAAATGGTATTTCAAGGACATGCACAATTGTGTGCCTTGGGAGTGAAACCAATGAAATCACAATTGTGAACAACTTATTTTGTTGTACTTGACGCACTGGACTCTAGAACGACTTTTGCAGCCTTCGAGTCTACATCGCATTCGATTTTTGTTGGCCAATGTTCAAATCCATCCTAACATCGATCTTGACAAGGCATTGGCGCAGAGATGTTTCTTTTCTTCTTTGGTTCTGGTTCTTCTCCATTTTCTGTCATATCTTCTTCTGTTAAACGACTCTTTTTTATTCCTGGAATTAAATACTTTCCCAAATTCAGATGAAATTCTAAAAGATCCATTACTTTTCTTTTTTTGTGGGCATTCGCAGCATCGCTTTTGTATTCTATCCAAATATTTGCAATAGATAGATCGACTAAATGGAAAATTACCTTGACTCTCCATTTTCTTGTTTTGAAAAAAGAACGACAGTATTTAATCATTTGGTCGCACATATCAACTCCACCCATTTTTTGGTTGTAGTTCTTGAGGTAGTACTTCGCTACTATTTGATTCATTATCAGAATTATTTCTTGAATTATTTAAATTATTATTATTAAGAGAAGTATTATTTTTCAAACCATCCTTGTCAATGATTACCAACCATCGTCTCCTTCGACTAATTCTAAATCCGACCCAATGTTATCTAGAGGATCATAAATTTCATCTGGATCGTTTTGCAATGTAGCCCCATCAATTGGATTTCCTAAATGTAAAAAACTGCAAAATTTTAGCAAAGTGAGCACTGTCTTCCTTCATCTCATAGGCTACGTTAACTCCCATGGCTCACAATTGTGAAACTTTTAAACAGACCTAACTCTCAAGCTCATTTTGAAAGCACTTACGGCTAAAATGTATCAAACTACTAAATTTAACCTTTTTTTGGATAAATATATGCATTACATTGTTATAAACATAATTAATTTAACAAATATGGGTTACTTACTTTGGACGGCATGTTGACAAAAAACCATGCGCACTAATTGCGCCACAGAAAAATAAAATATGAAGCACGTCGTCAGAATTCTTGCATATGTCGAGTCGTAGTCGACACAATCATACGATGCAGGAATTAACGCAGTTAACATGAATTTCGAACCTTATTTACAAAAAAAAAAATAAGGAAGTCACAACTGTAACGCCTGGGAGCGTAAGGGATGAAGGAAACAAGAAGGAAAATCTGGTCATAAGAAAAGAAGAAGAAGGAAAAGAAAAAGCTGAACATGAAGGAAAAAATAGGAAAAGAAAAAAAGATAATCCTCCTTAATGAAGAAGGAAAATTGCTCGAACAAAAAATCTGACCATTGAAGACAGAAGAAAAGTTGCTTTCAAGGAAAGAGGAAGAAGAAACTAATCGTAAAGGAAAGGAGAATTGATTTAGGAGGTAAAAAGTCCAAAGTTTCCGAAATTGAGACTTCTTTAAGTCATTCCCAAAGATGCGGAAAAAGGACACATTAAGGAAGTGATTAAAGGGGAAATAAAAAGCACCGTTTCATTTTAAACTTAGTAATTTGATTGATGACAATAAATGTCGAACGTGGATGAAAACAAGGGGAGCTAGTCTTGAAGGAAAGAAGAAGCTGGTCTCATAGTCGATCACAACAAATAGGAAAAACTGACCATGAAGGAAAGAAGAAAACATGATTATAAGGGAAAGAAGAAGCTTGAAACAAAAGAAGATTCTCCTTAGAAAAATAGAAATAATGACCGAAATGAAAAAAAAAACTGCTCATTAACGAGAGAAGAAAGTTGACTTTGAAGGAAAGAAGAAAAGAAGAACCCAATCATAAAGGAAAGAGAATTAATTTAGAAGGAAGAAAGTTCAATGTCTCTGAAATTGAAGCTTGTTTAGGTCATTTCTATAGAGGATTTTAATGTCCATCTGCGGAAACTGAAATGACTTGAATCATGAAGATCACGGGGGCATTTGGGGGGTACAATTAACCGCATCTTATTTTAACCTGTAACATGTAAAGGATGGTGATAATTTGAAAATGCTATTAGTGATTTGGTTGTTGATAATATTGGCCTAATTTTAACTTACACTCCCTTCTTGAACTTTTTTCATTCTGCTTCCAACGATTATTTTATCTCGAATTTAGGAAAACGGACAGATTTTAACTTTTTCGAAAGGGCGTAGGATTCTCGCTTTTCACCATTTTTGCATTCTGCTGAAAAGTGCAGGATTTCTTCCAAAAACTATGAATTTTTGTGCTCGTCGAAGTATAGCTTTGGTTCCTAACAGATTTTGTCATAAACTTAAATTTTTATCCTATTTTGTTCTATTTAATTTAAGTACCAAAGAATTGCATTGCTCTTTAAATTAGTTCTTCGTCTGTTGCCTATCTCTTTGAACAAATTTTAATATAGATTCCAATTCTCTTATTTTTTTCGTTCTATTTCCAAAAATTATTTCGTTTCGAATCAAAGAAATGCACAGGTTTTTACTCAATTAGCATTTTTGTCTCTTGCTACTGCCTTACTCTTCTGGGAGAAGACTGTACCTTTATAGTTTTTTTCATTCAGTTTCTAAAAGTAACTTCCTAGGAAAATGTATGTATTTTTTCCAAAGAACCGAAGGATCTCCTGTGGTTCTCGAATCACTATTTCTATCCGATATTCCTTTGCTTCTTTAAATTTTCTTTTCGTTCTACTTACACAAATGGTTTCATCTTTTGCCCATCATTTTTAATTATTTGAATACATTTTGATTTAGACTCCGCCTTGGTTTTAAATTTTGTTTCCAACAGATACTTCGTTTTGGATCGAGGGAAGCGTGCCAGAAGAATAAAATTCTCGTCGGGCTTTTCTTGACTTTTCATTTCCATTGTACCTTATAAGTTTGCTTTATTCTTCGGTTGTAGGAATGCGAAGAATTATTTTATTTTTCCTCCTGTCTGTTTCTCGAACCTTTGTATATTTGTATTGCGTCGACGACAGATTCTGACTTACGTTTGCATACAGAAATTTCCAGGACTTCACTCCTTTCAAAGACCAAAACGTAAACAAAAATGCCAAACAAATTTGGTATGCCGCCTTAAAACTAACCTTTTCAAATTGCTTTCTATCTTGATTAAACATCGCGCTTTGATACACAAGAAGTTAAATGAGTTTTTATTGGCTTCGCGTAAATATTTTCTTTCCCGAAACTTCGCCGATAAATTTCGCCGATCGATTCTTGCACGCCACGTAAAAATAGTCCTGTTTTTCTCCAGCAGCGCGAAAAACACGTCGGATCGATTGTTCCTATTTTTATCCGATCGATTCCGATGCGTTCGAAGACTTAATTAAGTTTTATGGCTTTGCTCGTCGTATGACTCAATTGATGATGAGCTTCCCTGTTTTTGTTTCAGCTGCGTTTCAACATGTGAGGAATAACATCGACGGATTGGATGGGACGACTGGTATAAATGAGACTGATTTGATCTTTTTGAAGGGCCTAATGGATAGTCCTGTGTTGCAGAATTTGGTGAAGGTAAGATGAAGATTATAAATCGATAACTTTCCACGTTGATTGTTAAAGTTTGCGCAATATTTTTTCCGAAGAAAAGGGTTGAAGGGTTGATTTGGTTAACATGAGAAGGTTAAGAGCGACATCTCTGCGCCACTAAAAGAAAAGATATCAATGCATTTTATGAAAACGAACGACTCTCTAGTAGTGTATTTGGATCGCCATCTTTTCAAATTTCTACAGATGGAGCTAATAATTTTGGCTTTAATTATTACAAAGTTTGTGTTTGACAATAATAATTCGATTTAGTTCTTTTAAATACGAGCCAAAGAAAATTTTAAAGTACTTTAAGAAATCGATGACGCTCTGGCTGGTTGTTTGGAACGCCATCTCTCGCAATTTCTATGAACAAATTTTATTTTTTTTTTAATTTCTTCGAAGATTCCTTTATTACACTATTACAGTGTTAAAAAGATTTCATTACTTCAAAGTTTATGACTGAAAATAGCCCTGGCAACTTTTTGATTCTGTTCTCTTTTTAAAAACTAACTATTAAGTTAGAATGAGAGGACTTGGGGCGACATCTACGTGCTCACTAAAGCACATGTTCTCGTCTCCTGATCACTGTTCCATCTATTCATTGATTAATGACTTCCTTGATTTATTTGGACTTGAAACCTTTTCAACTGCCATTTTTTATTTTTTTTTACAATCTTTGATATAACTTGAGAAGAAAACGGAGATATTTGTTTTTTTAAATTATTTTATACTTTAAGAGAGCACTTCTGTACAATCACAAACATCGAGATGTATTTCTTATTCCCATTATATACATGTCTACATAATATAAAATAAAATTTATTTGTTAGACGATGTTGATTCGTTTCGGATGAAAAATGTACATAAAACTGATTGGGTTTTCGAACGCAAGTGCCTCTTGGTTAGTCACACTCGTGTGTTTAAACAAACCTGACTCACAATCAGGGAAAACAATGCCTGAGAAAACGTGAGCGACAAGTATGCAAATATTGACGGAATTCCTGGGAGGTTTTCAATTCTACATATTTAGAGTTGGTTGCCTACATCGAAGCTTTTAAATCCTCTGGAACTCCGCTTTTATTATTTTCGAATTCACGAAGAAAGAGACAAAGATTTACAGAAAATATTGAAGTTGCAAAAAGAATTCTAAACTTTAATTCAATTGTTAAAAGTCTTTCTTGATAACTTTAAAAAAGAAAGTTAAACCATTTGAAGTTCACGTGGCGATTTTTCTTAATAAAATAGTTGGAGTAATAAAATATCTATGACATTATGATGTTGAATTATATGATTTCGATCTCTATAAAATGACGCACGTTTCGGTCACATTAGACCTCATCAAGGTTAACACCATAAGTAATTAATTAGAATTATGTGATTCCGATCTCTAGTGATAACAGTCAATCGAGACCTCATCAACTTATTAGATTTCATCAAGGATAATACATAGTATGTATGTGTAAGACATATAATTTAATTTCTATTTATTGAAGCAAGACCTTGGGTAGAAATTGCACATTTTTTATTTTTAGAAAAACAATAAAATTAAATCTATTTCTTGCTAATTCAATTTCACGATTGGTCATAAAGTTCTGAGCCACATAACATCTAGGTCAGCACCTTCTCGGACAATTAAATAAATTACTAGAATGACTGCAACTATTTTTCAAGCGCATGACCTCAGGGTTAATGTGATTAAAGGCGCCCACTGTATTCTATTTTCTTTCTAGAATTCAAAACTTGTTTTTCTTCTTGATGGACTTCGAGAGAAATTTTCGGAAAATATTGCCACACTTTCTCAGGTGAGCCACGCGGCGCTCATTATAAATAAATAAATAAACGCGCATTAGTAAGCGACAGCGTGCGCATGCTTAGTTTTCACTTTCTTTATTTACCATCGCCGTCCGTCTGAATTTACGACCCGCGAAAATATTATTTTTTTCCGGAATTATCGGTGCGGAAAACCTCGCGACTGGGGGCGAACGAAAGCTTGCAATTTACGGCCTCCGGGGCCAAATCGTTAGGCGAACAGTTTCGATTTGTTTATTTTTCCTGTAAAGGTATCGATCGCCTTGTCGGAGTATTCATCGAGACTTCATGACTTTGCGGGTAAGAAGCGCCATCTGTATACATTTTTTTCTAGTTTCTAGGCCACAGTCACTTTTTTTTTAATTGTAAAGGCAGTTCAGGTTATTATTTAATTAACAAGTGCGATTCTATAATGTTGTTACAAAATGTGCAGATAGTTCAAAATTGTCGAATTTTATAAAAAAAATATTTTTCTTAATATTAGTTTGCGTTTTGTTTTTTGTTTTTTCTCCCTCTTAGGCATCAATTGTTTTTTTTCTTAATCGCATAAGAAGCGCCCATCCATGTTCTAGCGTTTTTTAATTTCTACATTTCCACATTACTTAAACAATCACTTATATCGGTTAGTCCTTGCATTTTTGAACAATTCCTCGTTTCTTTCTTGTTCATCTTATTGCTAAAAGTATAATACAGAGTTTTTAAAGTTGCCTTAAAAATACCTAAATTTAGTTATGTAGTTACTATCCTAAATTTTTATTATTGATTATTATTTTTTTATTTGCTTAGATTTGTTAATTTATTTATTAAACATTTTACGGGGCTGCTGCTTTTTTTGTTTTTGCAGTTTAGTGCCGAAATAAATTATATTATAACTATGTATCACAAAATCTTTTAACCGGACACTAACTCTCGCACTATACACTTAACGTTTCACCGTCGTTCGACAGCTTCGTCAGTGAAACGTTAAGTGTATAGTGCGAGAGTTAGTGTCCGGTTAAAAGATTTTGTGATACAAATTTTATCGGACAAGAACCAACTTTATATATTATAAATATTATGAGTATCTTATTTATTTAGTTTATTATTTTTGTCGATTTTTTTGTATTTAGTTTTTCTGTTGGAGTTATCGTTATGCTGTTAAGATATTCATATAGTAGGCGTTTGATATTAATATTATCAAGTAATCAGTTTTTGATACAACATAGATAGAAGTTGTTATCGTATAAATATTCGCAACTTAATATATTCTTTTCAATGCTTATCTTGAGTTTAATCCACTGGCCAAATACTCTCGCCATCATTTTCGATCGGCCAAAACTCAGAAGTACCATAAATCGATAGATTTTAATGTTCTCTTTCATATTTTCGAAGAAATTCGTTTGTGCAGCATTTGCATAGAAAGTTATGTGCATTTATAGTTAACGCTGTCTTGAATATCTGAAGTCGTGGGAGCGTCCGTTTTCAATCGATAATTAATCAATAAAATCGATCAGCCAAAACTCAGAAGTACCATAAAATCGATAGATTTCAATGTTCTCTTTCATATTTTGCAAGAAATTCGTTTGTGCAACACTTGCACAAAAAGTTATGTGCCTTTAGAGTGTACGCTGTATTGAATACCTCAAGCCATGGGAACGGATAATTCGAATCTATAATCAATCAATAAAACCGATCGGCCAAAACTCAGAGATAGCATAAATCGATAGATTTGAATGTTCTCTTTCATATTTTGCAAGAAATTCGTTTGTGCAACACTTGCATAAAAAGTTATGTGCATTTATAGTTAACGCTGTCTTGAATAACTGAAGTCGTGGGAACGCCCGTTTTCAATCGATAAATAATTATTAGTCAGTAAAATCGATCGACCAAAACTCAGAAATAGCATAAATTGATAGATTCTTTTTCGTATTTTGCCATAATTTCGTTTGTACAACATTTGTACAAAAAGTTATGTGTTATTGTATTTGGCGTTTTTTAAGTGCTTGACATTAACTATTTTCAATCGATCAGTAATCAATAAAATCGATCGGCCAAAACTTACTGGTGGCATCTTTCGATATATTTGATCATTTGCGATCCGATTACGGGCAAGTTTTCATCGTAAATAGTTTCTTTAAAAAGTTATTTAGATAATTGAATTGAATTTAGGTAAGGAATGCCTAGACAACTTCTTTGAACACCTAAATTCTCAACATCCTTACATTCGCTTCACTTTGGAATACGAAACTGACGGCCACTTATCTTTTCTTGGTATCTTAGTAAGCCTGTCACCAAATTTTAAAATTAATTTACTTGCCCCTTACTTACCACAGACCAGATGACAAGCTTCTGCTGACGAGACCGTATCAGCTGAGCCCCAGCTAGCAACAGTGAAGAAAGGGGCGGATTAATCAAGGTGGTAAATTTATTAAGGGCGCCAGAAGACAACTCTTCAGCTAAACGCAACCGATCAGTCGACGTCTCCAATCGACCAAATCGTGCAGAAAATTGAATCAATAATAAATACAGAGACGAGACTTTACTCACTGGTGTGCGTGAAAGTTTAAACAAGAACACACAACATAAATTATAAACGTTTAATTAAACAATTCAAACAAATACCACGTTACACAATTACAACAGGTTGCTTACTCAATAATAAAGCGATTTGCCCGTTATTTCAATCCGCATAAAGAAACCTTAATTCGCTCTTAAAAATGCATGCGCAATAAATTTAATTGGTTACCTCCCGACCGATATCTGTCAGTGTACCGTCTATGCCGTGAAGTTGGCTGTCACCACACCATCTAGTGGTCCTGTTCGAGCCGGTAACTGGTTTGGCTAGGGGAAATGTTGGCAGTAAGATGGCGGACCCACGCTACTCGCAGAACGGCAGACTACAGCTGGAGTTCGTCGTGGCACCAAAACTCAATACAAACGGGAAATCCTCGCGTGAAAGCTTGCGGGGATTAAATAAGCCTGCGCTAAAACTTGCGCCCAAACAGAAAAGCCTACATAGAAGAAATGATTTTTGTTAGCGGCCATGTTGGCTTGTTTGTCGGCATACGTCGTCATATTTTACCTGAGAGAACTGGGGTCCCAGGCTTGGTAAGGAGATTAAAAACTGTCTCCAAGGATGTTCGGTGGTGTCAATGAATCTTCCGGCACAGCCGCAAATGAGTTATTCCTCCCAAAGAGCGAAAACTACGATAATTTCATAACGCACGTAAATTACGTCTAACTGGCACAACGTTCCGAACAAGAAAGGACGCGACGAGATTGAAGATGAAGAAGGTCGCTACGACGCGAGAGAATTACCGACGATAACCAATGATGGACCACAGGGTAGTCACATGGTACCTTCATAGCCTATGGATGTTGAGCGTTCGCATCACGCAGGTTTCCCCTATAGCGATGTAAATGAGACACAAATGAGGAGAGGGGACAGTGTAGCCACTTGTGTTAAAACGCAGTTGAATGTTACTGTATCGCCACGATGTTTTGGTGGGAAATTTGAACGTAACAAGCCGCCTCCCGAACGGTAGATTAGGACAATCTGTGTATCGCAAACCGACCACTAGTCAGCTGCGCCTTTGCCCTATCAGAATCCTTTTCACTTCAAACTGAACTGAACCTCAAAATCCTATTCAATAATAGCTACAAAGGACACGAAATCCAAAGATTCATTTCTCGTCTTCTCACCCCAATTTCACCACGCCCTGAACCTGATATACCTCTAATTGCTACAGCTTTTCTACCTCCACTCTCTACATCCACACCCTAACAGATCGAATTAGCAAAATTCTCAAACAACAGAACATCAGACCTATGATAAAACTCTCCGACTGCATACCTCCTTGGCCACTTCCTTGGCTAAACACGTCGTAGTGAAATTTTGAAATGTTGATGTGCTGCTTTGCGTTTCTAGATACTGACCTGGCTGAAGTGTCTATTGAAATAACGTCTTTCTTGAAATATTTTACCCACCAGTTTCGAAAATCTTTAATATTTAGATGATCAATCAGATGAACTGTGAATCGGTGTTTGGCGGAAGAGCTGGCTATTTTTTCAAGTTATGAAATATTTGATTTTCGAATATTGGAATTAGGTTGTTTATGCATTCAATTGATAGAGCTCCATAAATAGATTGCCCTCACATATGTATATAACTCAAATTCGACAAATTTGTGACTTAGGGTGTTTCTGAAATCAGTGATTCAATTAGATACTGTTCATTAATTACTGCCAATAATTTGGATTTCGTTTTTTTCTCAGTTGTGATACATCAGGGACAAACTATAGTTAATGTTCTTCACAATGCTGTTAATATTGTAGTTCTGTGATAATTAGGACGGCTTTGGCAGCCAATTTAAATTTAAAAAGTTTGTTGCTGGAAGTTTGTTTCCAGATGACGAAAATTTTGTTGGGTACTATAATAATTTTTTGATTATGAAAGTTACACAGGTTTTCTTTAGTTTGTTTGTATTTAGAAGAATGTAATGGATCAATAAATCAAACATGTTGTTAAAAAATATATAGGTGTTTGTTTAAATGATCGTAATCGATGCATTTTAATTTAAAAAAATATATATTATTGTTAATCTGCGAATAGTTTAATATTGTTTAGTTTCTTTTGTTAGTTATCGATTGATTCGTTGGTGCAACGAGGCTTCGTGGATAAGAAGCGCCTTTTATGTTTAAGTTTTTCAAATTTCTCTGGGCCTCCTGATTTTGTCAAACAATTACTTTTTCGATTGTTCATGTACCTCAGTTCAGACTTTTGAGCTTATTATTTATTTGCAATACAATTCCGTAATTTTGTCACAAAACATACAGGTAGTTTATGATGTATTCATCAAGACTTTTTAGGTAAAAAGCACCATCTGTGTTCCTTCCTTCCAATTTCTAGGCCACATTACTTTTCGAATGGCGGATTTCACAAACGTTACTTAAATTTAATCACTCGTTAAAAGTAAACGTTGCCATGGTTACATGTGTTGAAGGTATAGGAATGATTATTCTTAATCAATGATTAAAGTTAAGTGACGTTTGTGAAATCCAGCGTAAACGAATCACGTTTTTTATTATTAAGAGAATGTAGACTTCTAAATTCATTGTTTATTTACAGTGTGAGTCTGCGATTCTAGAATGTTGTTAAAAGATATACAAATAGTTGAAATTAAATAAAAAATATTTTTCTTATTATTTATTAATCTCTGAATAGTTTCGTTTATTATTCCTGTTAGCCATCGATTGTTTCGTTGATGTATTCATCTGGTCCTGATGATTTGCGGGTAAGAAGCGCCATCTATATTCAATTTCTTTTAGAAAGTCGATTAATTTTCATTATTCAACAATAGTAACAAGCAACGTGTCCGTCATAAACATCTCGGCATCTTTTTATGGCCCAATATTACGCGTTACCCTTCCTTTGCATTTCCATCTGTCGCGTTTCGTTAACGTAATTTATTCGGTTTATCGCTGATGTTTGAATAATAATAGACTTTGCTAATAACAAAGAAATGGTGATGACAACCATTAACCATTATAATCAGTAAACACATTCGTAATCTGTTTGGTTTTTTTAATTATTACAATTTCGTTTGCTGCGCACCGTTCAATGAGAAACAAATTTTATTGTTATAAAAGACGAATTATTAGGCGCGTTATATGTGCGTTCGATGTGTTATTTTTTAAAGCGACGGAAATACTCGTCGTAAATTATTCGGCTCGATGTTCGATGTAAGTACAGTGAAAGCTCCCATAGCGGACAGCTCTCTTAAGCGGACACCTCCCTTAGCTGGACAGTTTTTAATGTCCCATTTATGTAATTTACATGCATTTGCACCTCTAATGGACGGACAATTTGCTGGTCACGGTCGGTGTCCGCCTAAGAGAGCTTTCACTGTATTTCACTTTTGTACACCTTTGAAAACGTAATTGATTTTAATTAATTTCGTAGCAGTTAATACACTTGTACGACGCATTCATCATCAGCTGTGCAGCTGTGTGTTATTAGTTCACAGTCAAGTTTAACGACTGAACGACTGTTTTTCTGCGTAACACGTTTATTGCACGTTTTGAATGACGTAGAGGTTCTCGTCTTATGCATGGGCGTAACGTGCATTTCTAGTAAATTTTTAATCAATTATAAATTGTTGCATAGAATTTTTTAAATATTTTTTCCATGTTCTGGGAAGTCTTCTTTCGTCAGCATTTCTTGTCGCTCTATCCAAGAATCACCCCGTATTTCTTAACAAGCAAAAATCTATTTTAAACTGAATACATTTTTGTTTCTTTTTGAGAAAGACTGACTCATTAAAACTTGCCGAATATTGGCCCACTGAAAACCGTATTTATTTAATATTTACGAAACCGCGCGCGATTATCGCGCGTACATAAATTTAACGGCGCTAATGCGAACGTCGTCGGGTCGCTAAAGACGTAAACAATTTAAATTTACATCAAAGATTCAACGTGGCTACTTAGCCCTAAATCTCTCGGTAACGTGCCTTGTTTATTTTCCGCGTTCGTAGTACGCATATCAAAGTCGCGTAAAACTTTTGATGTATGTATTAATGGAGTTCATGCGGCTTACAGGCAAGAAGCTACGCAAATAAACGCCTCGACGAGTAAATAATCGATTTGCGGCGCGATTAAATTCGGTAAGGCGTAAACTCGTCGTTAAGAATTTATCTCCTCCCTCCAGGAACGAGTTTGCAGTACCGCCATCTGTGGGTTATTCGAGGAACGAACTTGATTCGCTTAAAAATAAGACGCACAGTTCAAATTTTTAAGAACGTAAATCCTCAGGTTGACCGCAAGTAGTAATTTAATTAAGTTAATAAAGTGTCCATCTGTGGGTCATTTGAGAAACGAATTTTTAGTTCGAGTTGTTAGGGTTTGGGGCATTCTTATTCTAAACTAAAGAAAACAAGTGTTGAAATTTATAGCGACATCTACAAATTATATGTGAAATAAATACAAAATAAATAAATTAATTATTAATATCGCTTTCATAATTTACAAAATTCAGCAACTTCGACCCCATTCCCATTTTATCTTTGCTAAACCCCTACATTCCCATTTTATCTTTGCTGGAATTCTCGATTTAATAATACAAACGAAGCTTAATAGATGGTGCTGATTTTGAGAGGCGCTTATGCTTTTTTGATTTTATTTTAAATAAAACTTTCCTCGTTCTCAGTAGATGACGTTGACGGTAAACAATTTATAGAAATAGTTTTTTTTAAGAAGAAAGTATTCGATATGTTTGGTGCCGAGGCAAGTCAATAGAGGGCGCTGACGTAAGAGCTGTGAACAAACTCTTTGATATACTCAGAACAACACTACAGTAATTCAATTTTATTTTTTTAAATTACTTATTACTTTATTAACAGTGCTCCCGACCATTGGAGTACAATAGATTAGCAAACAGTTTTTAAAAGTTCAGTAGATGGCGCTGACATAAGAGTACGAACAAAAGAGTCCTTTGATATATCTATTCAGCAAATGTTTATTACGTTGTTATCATCGTTCTCGACTCATTACCAACGCAGTTCAATAGATGGCGTTGATTGTGTATAGTTTGTAGACGTTCAATAGATGGCGTTGACATAAAAGCTGTGACTGTTAAGAAACAAAAGCGTTTTTGGCTTCGTTCAACGCGAGCCTTTCATCTGACAACTTTATAACTAATTGTTCGATTTTATTTTTGCAAATTATTTGTTGGTTTGTTAGCATTACTCCGACTTAATACAAACGTACTTCAATAGATGGCGTTGACTGTAAACGTTCTTTGCTACACTCAACGTGAGCCGTTCGTCTGATAACCTTAAAGTCGTTCGATTTTATTTTTCAAAATTGTTTTAAAAATTTTGTTTCAATGTCAGGTCAAAAAGCAGATCGCAGGATGTCGCTAGTTAAACTTTACATCTAAATTGTTTCTTTTGTTCTCGACTTAATATCAGCGGAGTTCAGTAGATGGCGCTGGTTGTAGGCATATAGCAGAAAAACTCTTTAAAGAAAGTAAAGTTAGTTTTTCTTCTTTGTTTACGGCCATCAGAGTTCTCAATTTAATACCAGCGAAATTTCATAGATGGCGTTGATTGTGTGCAATACAACCTTCGCTTACACTTGATTTCACTTTATCTCTTGATGTAGCCGTTTTCAATAGATGACGTTAAGTGCAAACATTTTTTTTAATAGAGCATTTATATGTTCGGCACCGGCTCAACTTAATAGATGGCGCTGACGTAGAAGCTGTGACTTTTATCAAACAAAAGCGCTCTTTGGTAAACGCAGTACAACATTACAATAGTTCAATTTTATTTAGCAAAATTGTTTGTTACTCTGTTGGCAGTGTTGTCAACCATTGGAGTTCAATAGGTCGTTGACCGTTTCACGTAAAATCTGTGTCCGTTAACAAACAAGCGCTCAGCAAGTACCATTCACCTGTTAACCTTAAAACTCTTCTCTTCCAGCTACAGCTGTTCTCAATAGATGACGCTGACTGTAAACAACTTATAGAAATAGCTCTTTGCAGGTACAATTATAAATTATTAACATCCGAGCATGTAAATAGATGGCGCTGACATGACGTAATAAGACAGAAACGCTCTTTTATACCTACAACTCACCCGAAGCTTTACTATCAGACAATATTGTTTTTCAGAACTGTTTTGTTGCTTTGTTAGCATTGCTTTCGACTTAATAGGCTGCACCTAACAAACATTTTTTATTTGAAGTAAAATCAAGAAAGTTCTCAAAACAACGCCTTCTGTTAAACTCCGCTCGAATTAAATCGAGAATTCTAAAATAAAAGTTAATAGAAAACTCACTTTGCCTTCTTCAACGAGCTTTCCTGCTGACCACCTACAATCAGGGACATCAACAGATGGCGCTGATTGTAGGTGGCTTGCAGGAAAGCTCGTTGAAGAAGACAAAGTGAGTTTTATATTAATTTTTATTTTAGAATTCTCGATTTAATTCGAGCGGAGTTTAACAGAAGGCGTTGTTTTGAGCACTTTCTTGATTTTACTTCAAATAAAATTCTTTTGTTAGGTGCAGCCGTTCTCGTAGATATAGAAATAGTTCCCCCCCTTTTTTTTGAAGAAACCATTTATATGTTCGGTACCGGCGCATTTCAATAGAGGGCGCTGACGTAAGAGCTGTGATCAATCGATTATGGTCATTTGAGGATGGAATTTGATTATCATAACCTCTTGGTTAAAATTTTCCTTTTAATTTTATAACAGCGCCATCTGTGAATTATCTAGAAAACTAATTTGATTCATTAAAAATAATTTATTACGCATTTTAGTTTTTTGAACTTTATAAAGAACATCGCTTACTTGGAAAGACAAACGATGCATTTTTTAATACGATTTTTTTTCTCATTTATCGAAAACAGAATGAACTCGATTGTCGTTATTTTACAAAATAAATAAATGTTTAGTGGGTATTTGAGAAACGAATTTGATTGGTTTCATATAACCACAGATAATAGGTCTCTCCAGATAGCCAACAAGGTAGGAACGAATGGAGGCTCGAAAAATAGTTTGTTAAAAACTCAATAGATGTCACTTATATGCGCAAACTCGAAAACCGCCAGATGTCGCTTTTAAGTAACAGAGACTTTAACAGAGAAATAAGTTTAAAGTGGGGTCAGGTCACGATAATGTGACATAAAAAATATTGAAAGGATTATCCCTCCTCCGGTTTATTGATGAATAAATAAATTCGAGCTTACTATAATAAAATTAGTAAATGCTTAGAAGTCTTGATTGGGTCTGCTGGCAGCGGATTTGACGCTTGGTTTGACAAATATAGGCTCGATTTCCACTTGGTATATGGGAGTTCTATGTGATAGATAAAATGTTCATGTGTCGGTTTGTGTTTGGATTCGTACCAGCTCCTTCCAAGGATTTTCTGCGTTTGCCTAGTTTGTAAGACGAATGCCGGAGGAGAAACCCCCTAGTAAGTCGGTCGCAGCCGCAGCTGGCAATACGTAATAATTAGCCAAAGACGCCTTCACGACAAACTTTTAAGCTTGGAATTACATAGTTAGGAAAAAAAAATGTTAGACTAGATTCTTGCATGATAAAAATTTGTACAGTTGTACAATTGCTTTAGCTTTAATGAATTGAAGAGACAGTACCACATAGTCGCGACATTACATCGCACGGCTGCGACAACAAACAACAACAAACAACAAACTTCTTCCTGGGTTTAAACTCGTAAATTATTTTTTGTTAAATTTCTTGCGGATTCGTAACCATACTGCACAAGACCAATTTTGTCTTGTAAACTCAAAACCATTAAAAAAAAAACATTAAATTGAAAATGATTTTTAAAAATTCCTTACTTTTGAAAAATTGTCAAAGAAATATTACTGTGGTAATCAAAACTAAAAAATAAAAAAGAGATACATTAACAAAACCCCTTTGCTTAACGAATGCATTGAGTTTTTAAAAGTTGTAGGAACTTAAAAATGTAACTTTCTTATGAATAGCCCTACATAATGAAAATAAGATTTTTTCAATTGTAAAGAATGTGTCAACTGAAAGCGAAACGTTGAAAATTGTGTAATTTTTTTAAAAATTATTAATAAACATTGATGTCGAATTTGAAATTGATTATAACGTTATAGATACAAGGATGGGTTAAAAAGTTCGCTGAATGAAAATAAGAAATTTGACATTTTGGACAACGATCCAGAGCCTGTATGCCTTGATTGATAAAGTTCAGAACTCCATCTATCCGCCTTCCTATGCACTTTTCAGACCACCCTCGTATATGCGAATTAATATGTACTTGGTCTATTTTAACCCAAATACAGGGAACATTATTTAAAACCTTAATTAAAAAAAGAAAAAGAAAAATGTTTAGAAATGTAAAAACAAAATCAAAAATTCTTCTTTGGCTTCTCTTTACATAAACAAAATGATATTACGCAGCTTATTATTTGGCATTTTAAGGTAGACGTTTATTGATTTAAGCATACTATATCGGGTGATCAATTTGAACGGTTCACATGAATCCATTAATTCTTATAATTGTTCCATTTATCAATAAAAAGGAAATACATACAAAAAAGTGATATTTCTTCCTTCCAAAAAAGAAAAATGTATCGACGACCAACATGACGAAAACTTCTACTTCACGAAAGGATAACAAAACGAAGTGTTTATCTTGCGGACAAATTATTATCATTGTTTAAAGAGTGTAAAACCGGTTTAGTTTGTTTCAAGTGCAAAAATAAAGGAGACGTATCCGCAGAATGCCTAAATAAAACGAAAGCAAAAGACTTCGCTATGTTTTCGCAATCATCAAGAGAAATTCAACACGAGATTAAGGAAATTAAGAAAGATATTCATACAAGAAAATTTTTGTTTACTCTACTTTTGACCTTGATATCAACAAATAACTTCAAAAAACGCCTTTATGTAGATGAAATAAAATAACTTCAGAAAGAAATATGCTTTTCGAAGATAGTATTTCGATTAAATTACCAAAAATAACATATAATAATATGCTGTTAATTTTACTTTTGAACTTCTTAGTCACCTCTTAGTCATGGAATTTGCTTAAATGTTATTTATATTTACAGGTTTCGGTTTTCTATTCTGCTATTGTAACAGTAGTGCCACCACATATTTTGTGGGCTGTCTTCAAACTAAATCGAGTCTCCAAATTGCGGCGTAGAATTTAGAACATTTGACAAACCATCTGTCCAGTTCTATTATTTGTAACACACCTTAATTAAAATTTTTATAACAACGCCATCTGTAAATCATTTGGAAGATGAATTTGATTTATTACTTTGATAGAAAACTGATGCAATTCTTAATACAATTTTTACTATTATAATACTATAATACAATTCTACTAGCACAAGCAAAATGAACCCGATTGTGTGTGTCTAAAATCGATTAGGCTCAGTTGAGCAACGCATTTCATTAATTTAATAAAATCCCTAAGTGACAATTTATTTTTTTATTTATCTACTGTTAATTTTTGTCTTTTTTTCTGAATTAAAAAAATGTTACTTCGAGAGGCTTTCTATTTTCTTTTTTATCTTCTAGAAAAATGGCGTCCTCTGTAGGCCATTCGAGAAGCAGATTTGGTTCGTTTAAAATAAGCTGCGCAATTCAAATAAAATTAGTGTTAACATAAGCGCACACTGTTGTATTGATCTTCTTTTAGTAGGTCCTAAAATTTTCTAGTGTTCGATTTTCTCTTGAATAAAACAGTACTACCATCTGTGAATCAATTGAGAAACGAATTTGAACCTTACAAGAAATACTACAAACGTAGAAGGAGCTTCTCTAATTCAATGCTCTTGCTAAAACAAAATCGAATGTAATCTTAAAAATATTTAAAGAAAAACAGTATCTTTCAATTTAATAACAGCGCCATCTGAAGAACATTTCGTAAATTAATTTGATTTGCCTTGACGAACTTCTTAGGGCTCATCGGTTCATGGGAAATTAAGGTTATACTTTTAACTTTGACACGCATAATAAGACACTCCTGTCATCTATCGGTCATTTGAGAAACGATTTTGAATCGCATAAAATAATTTTGTAAACGCAAGAGCAACTTCGATGCGTTTCTGGTTAAATTTTCTTGCTAGAATGCAATCGAATATATATAATTAAAAAAATAGATTCGCTCGAACTTCCCAAATCAAATGTTTTTTTTTTTCAACTTAATAATCAGCGGCATCTGAGAGTTATTTAGGAAACAATTTTGATTCGAATAAAGTGACACAAAAGCTTATGGGAAAATAAGATTTTATTAGTAATTTTGATTTCGTTTTGTTGTGAAACGAGACAACTACTTCGAACTGGGTGTTTTTGCGTCCCACTCCCTCTATCGGTTGCTTGCGAGACTAATTTGTTTCATCTCAGTGTTCGCGGGTAATTCAAAAATTGTGCGAGAATACCTACAGTTTCAATTATTTCTTGAGGGGGTAAGAATGCCTTCATATTCGGTTAGTACTAGAACTGTCTATTGGATATATGAAATACAATTTTTAACCGTTTTAAACGTCAAAGTACTGTTCCTTTAGTTGAAGATGAAGAAGGAAAGGACAAACTTTTGGAACTAATGGCATCGTTAATGGTTGACGTCTGTAGATTTTAGAAAGCGTTCGCGTCACTCGACGTTTAAATTGTGTTGTAACCTTGTCCTTTTAATTGCTTCGTTAACCGTACAATGAAAGTTTTTAATTTAACCTCAAGTGATAAGATATCGCCCCTGCGATTGTTTCGTGTTGACTTATCACTTGAACGTGTTTTCAGTTCAACAAGCGATAGCAAGCGCTCTTTATTTTGACCTCGAGTTTCGCCGCAAATTAACGCCTTTATCAATTTTGTAAATTACAAAAGGTAATAATTTTTGTTTTAGTTCATGTTGACCTTCACATTCAACTTAAAAAAAATAATACTCGAAAGATTAAATTCCACAGGGTAATAAGTAGATGTGAACAAAAACTAAAGTGGCTCCTATTTGCGTCCTTTTCTTTCTCTTAGGGTATCCACAGTTATTTCCGTCAGTCGTTCTTGAAACTATATTTCGAGAAGACATAAAAACGCCCTAAATTATTTCTATTTCTTTTTGCCGAGACTGATATGATATATTTTTTAGTGAGCAAATGAGGTAGATTGAATAATTTCTTTCCGTTTCTTTTATTTAATCTTCAGTCAATGAAGGAGAAGAAGAATATTAAATAAGATAATAAGTCCTTTGATTTTTCATAAATTTTGAGTAACACGATCAAAATATGCGACGTATGCAAAAAAGAAAAGGCCCCGTGTATCTGCATTTCATTCAGTTAAAGTATCCAATGTCTTTCTCCTCGCAATTTGACATTCGCTTCTCTTCTCACGTCCCATTAAAGTCTCCGCCTATTTTAAATGCTAAAGATGTGGAGACACAAAAGACTACGCTTCGAACAAAAACAATTGCGAAAAATTTGTTGCCTGAAAACCATGTCGAAGAACGAATTTGTTTTGTTAAATTTCGTGGTCATGATCAAGACATGAAAGAAAGTGAAGCACTTTCCTTCTTTTGGCACCGAATTTGGCGAACAAGGCAAGAAGTCTTTTTATAGTTTTTGTGCAACACGTGTGCAGAAAAAGACAGGCGAGACCCTCAAGTACTTCCGTTTCATTCAATTGAGGTTACAACGATTTTCCTTTCGCCATTCGGCGGATTGTTTCTTTCCTGACTTCCCATTGAAGTCTCCCTAATCGTGGTATTGATTTCTACACACGAAGACGCCAAGGAACAAAATATCCCATTTTCTCCATCTAACAAAAACAATTGCGAAAGTTTCAATTATAATTCACTTATTTCCATCAGACTCGGTCCAAGACTCGGATTTGGATAATTTTACACTGACGTCCAAAGGGGTTGACATAGGGTTGCAGTTTGTCCTTTCTTTCGAAATTCATTCCCAGACAGTGTTTCAACTCTTGGTCGTTCACCTCGAATGTTTTCCAAAATCTTCAATGTCTTTCTGGCTTCTTGACATTACCATAATGTCGTCGGCGTAAACAATAATAAGAAGTAGACGATCCTTTGGCTGAAGGTGAATCTCACGATTCAATCGTTTGTGCCATACACGTCCTGCCTGCCGTAAGCCATACAAATTTTTTCGCATCAAACAAACTTTGTTTCCGTTTGAAAGCTCCTTCAGCATTATATCTGCTTTTCTCGTGATGTCGCAGTCCTTTTCTTTCTTTCTTACGATGTACTCCAGTATGTCTTCCATGAAGTCTGGCATCTCCATGTATATCTCCTCCTCCTGTGTACCGTTCAGGCAAGCTGTAGTAATGTAGTAATGGCGTATAAACATCTTTCGGTATGCAGCAAGTGCTATCCCAAGACGAATTGATTTGAAACGCGCAACGGGCGCATAGGTTTGATGAAAATCCGTTCCAGGTTTGTGAAAAGCCACGAGCTACTATTCTGGCCTTTCGCCTTTCCAATTTTCCATCAGCACTGTACTTGTTACGCAATACGAATCGACTTCCGATGACTTCTTGGTTCTGTGGTCGATCTACGATATCCCATGTACTATTTTTCACGATGGAGTTTACTTCCCTGGCCATTGCTTCTATCCATTCATGTGATTTTGAACTTGACATGGCTTGTCAGTGGCTTGCAATATTTATAACACGATTTGTATTAATATCAATGAACGATTCACCTTCAGTATTGATCGAAAGATTTGGTGAGTTCTCAAGTATTTCTTCCGAGTAAAATTCTTCAAAATTGCTTCTCGGGACTGCTGATGATTTCTTCAGGAAATTCACATCCCTAGTAATTTCCATTTTTCTTTCATCAGGAATCCAGATTGTGTACGCTTTAGATTCCCACAAATACTCCTCTTCTTGGACGTGGTTGGAATTTTTCTTTGTTCGGAGATCTATTCAGACAATATACTTCTTGCCCAAATTCTTTGAACTCCCTCACGTTGATGCGACTCCAAAATATGTTTCATAAGGACTTTTTCCATTTAATTTACTCGAAGGGCATCGGTTTCTAATATAGTTCGCAGTATAAATTGCTTCTGTCCAGAAGGTAATCCGAACTGGAGAAGCAGACATCGAGCAGTTTCCACCAGTGAACGGTTCTTTCTTTCTGTGACTCTGTTCTGCTCGGGAGAGTTAATCGTCGTCGAATCCCTTGATTTTTTTAGAAATTCGTCGAATTCATTGTTGACATGTTCTGTTCCATTGTCGGTTTGGAGGCATTTTATTCGTTTTCCTCTTTGTGTTTCCTTGAAATTCTTAGCTTCTTTGTGAACATCATTTTTTTGACGAGGAACACCATTTTGTGGAGACATCAATAAATGTTGCGAAATAACGCGCTTCTCCATTCTCTCTCCACTCTCATCAGAATGAATAATGTCACCAATTTCTGTTTTTCTTTCCGACTTCTTAGGAAACGCGGACCGTGACATCTTACCTCGAAAGCAAATCTCGCATTGGAAGTCATCGTTTATGTCATCGATGTTCAATCCCTGAATTTTTCCTTTCCTTACAGCTTCACGCAAATCCTTCAAATTTAAATGTCCGAGTGTATTGTGCCATTCTTTTAGAGTTTTCTTCTCTGAAATTTTCTGGCGCTATCTATCACCAAGTAATGAAATTAGTTATTTGCGCCATCTCTCAGAGAGTAGCGCAATTTCTTTCTTTGTTCTTCTTCGCTCTGATACTTTCCATCATATTCCAGAGAGTGCTAGATGACACTGGAGCCTTCTAGAAATTTCAATTTAGCTTTATATTAGCTGTGAGATAAAAAATGCCTCAAGGCAAAACTCTGTTATTTATAGTCGGATTTGAATGAGTGAATGAGCTTATAAAACGGCTCCGTTAACACTGCCAATTGAGAAAAGTTTCATTCTATTTTAGTGTCAACTGTTAAATCAAACGATGGAAACTCATTTTTCAAATGGATCTTTTTATATTGTTTGATGGAGAAGTTCCTCTGCATTCTTTGATACGCAGTAAGTTGATTTTGGTCCAAAATTTACCAAAACAAATTAAAAAAAAAAGATTTCGTATAAATAAATAAATGTTTTATTTCGAAAACCCCCCCAAGTTGTTTAATGGGGGTCGCTACCCACACTTTGGGGACCACCGCACGACGATGTTTCTTTCGCAATTCGACTGCCGTTCCTCTCCTCACGCCCCACTAAAGTCTCCATCTATTTTTAAACGCGAAAGACGTGGAGAAAACCAAAGACGTTCACTTCCCAGGTTTATGAAAAGAAAAAAAAAAGAAACAATTGCGAAAGTTTCTCGCTCAACAAAAGCAGCAGTGGAGAGGAAAATTCGACATCGGTGAACTCGAGTCGGTTGTTTTAGGTGGCCCGATGGATTACTGACTGACTCACTAATGAAATCTTTGCCGGCCAACGAGTTTAACCCGCAGAAGTCGCGGGGGCCAACAGCACCGATCGCGGTGCCCCCCCCCTACTAACGTATGTGTGCTTCTCAACTCCGCAGAACGAACCTGCAGACCCACGAAGTTACTTAACGAAGTTCGAAAGCGAACCCTAATAAAAAAGAGTTCCGCGCGACAGGTGGAAAATAGAATCGCGAAAAATAAGTGCGTTTTGTGTTGTGCACCTGGAATTAATTACAATAACAATTACGCTGTGAGTGACGTCACCTCGATTATTGTTGTTATTGCGAGGGAACATTTTTTGGGATCGAATCTTTGATTAGGCGGATTCACGCGGGTAAATACAATTTTATTTATTTATTTTATTTAACTTCAGCATTTTCGTAACTTTTTTGATTGTGTGCGCTTCTGCGTTATTCTCCGATTATTTAAAGGTATTCGAGCCACACCTGTGAAAGCCAACTCGCGCTTGGTTACATCAACAATGGCAACGCTGTAAATTGATACGTGTTTATGCTTGGAATACCTGAGCGCCGTTGCTTTTCGTGTTTTTTACAGAGCAGGGCTAAGGGATAAGTGGCTAATCTTATCTGGGGTTCGTCGCGAATTACTTTAGATCGGTTTTGTTTCAAAAGAGGCGCGCTCGTTTTCAGGAACGCGAAGAGAACGAGCGTGATCTCATTCTCTATTCCGTTAGGTCGTTAACAGACTGGTTGATGGCTTGAACTTAAAGTTGCTTGGATGGGGAAAACCGTTTGCTGTTTTGTTAGCCTCAATAATTTTTTTCGTTGCTTAAATATACGGCGTTTTTTTAAATCCAGGAATAACTCAGATAGAATTATTTTAAATTTAACATTCCAGATTCGGTTGGAAATGCATTTACGTGCAAAGAATTTTGGATTATAAAAAATTTCTTCTTTCAGAAAAGAATCACTATGAAATTCATAAATGATAATTGCTTTAAATCAAATCGAATTGACTTCAATATATTTTCTCTTTAAACGTAAAAGCCTGAGAAGATTTTGGCCAAATTTGAAATGGTCCTTTAATTTTGTTTAGTTTTTAATCCTGAAAGGATATCTCTTAGAGTTTCCAAGATATACCGAAATACGATGAAGCCTTTGCATTCCCTAATGTGTCACCATCATCAGTACATTGAATCAAACCTCTCTCACAGCAGTCCAGTCTTTAGCTATAAGTTCCATAAGCAACAGCTGTTATCATTACTATCTTTCTACTGAAATAATAATAATAACAAAATAAGTTTAGGTATTTGTCTGAATTAAATAAAACGTTATCCTTGGACTAATAAACCCAAAAGAGAGTTTAAACCAAAATCATCTTCACTGAATCGCTGGATAGTTTCATTGAAAAGGCAAATTTCTCGAAATGATTTCTTCATGATTCCATACGTTGGCTTAGCAAACCTCACGTGTTTCCAAGTTTACGCTGTTATGGCATCCTTCCATGGCAGTCGTGAGCTCTATACCATGCTCACCTGGATACTTCTTCCTTAACCGAAAGGTCTCTCCCTTTTCTATGACCATGTAAAATTTCAAGACAGCGAACTTGGTTTTATTGTTCTCGGTCTTCTTAGGAATGGTGCAGTTTTTCCATGGCAGCCATGAGACCACACTGCTTACTTTCCTTAATCGTTGGATCTTTCCAATTTCAAAGATCTTGCAGACTTTCAAGACGACGAACTTGGATTTTCTTGTTTTTGGTCGTTGGAGTAGCAGCCATGAGAACCCCTGTACAACACTGCTCACCTGGATACTCCTTCCTTAATCAATGGATCTCTCCATTTTTAATGACTTTGTACAATTTCAGGATTTTCTTGTTGCTCTTCTTAGGAGTTGTGCCACACTGCTCATCCTAAATGGATGAATCTTTCCATTTTCAATGACCTAGGAAAATGTCAAGACTAGTGTAGTGCGGTAGTTCTTTTTCTTTCAATATCAGATAGAGAGTAGATTCCTTTTGGACGTTGCAATCTGTCAAAGTGCGGCTATTCTCTTTGCACTTCATCTAGAGTGAATCCCAGTTTCTTTTGAAAGGAAAAAAATATTGACTTTACGATTTTGAGGTCACATCGAATTCCATAAAACCTCTTGTATTCTGGTTTAGCAAACCTATGGTTTCTATGAACAATTGTGCGCCAACCCATGAACTTCCTTGTTGATCAGAGATCAAATCCTGAAACGAAGTTTGATATTAACGACATCACCACCAGCTTTAATTCTTCTTCTTCTTCCTTCAATACCAGATGGAGAGTGGATGTTGCAGTCTGTCAGAGTGCGGCTATTCTCTCTGAAAGCTCATCTTCAGTGACTTCCAGTTTCTCTTGAAAAATCTCTTTTAAAGTCACATGGAATTGGTATTGCCAAATTCCATGAAACCTCTTGTCTTCTGGTTTGGCAAACCCACTGTTTTCTTGAGAAATCCTGCGCCAACATGTGGACTTCCTTGTTGATCCTGATATGCTCCTCTTTGGATTAGAGATCAAATCCTCGAATGGGAAGATCCCGAAATCAACGAAATATTTCTTGTTCATTTTCGCTTCAAATTTTTTCCACAGCATTTTAATTTTTCTTCTCCTTTCTTATTTTTTTATTCTTCAAGTTTTTCTGATCTTTCGTTAGACTTGAGTATACGTTACGTATGCAGTTTTTTCTAGCACAAAATTTTTTATTTGCATACTCTATTGTTTCCCAACTAGATAAGGAAGCAAGCAAAGTATAAAACAGCAAAAACCCAGCTTGAACATACTCAGGTTCATATCCTTAACAAACGATTAACACCAAAGCAAGATTTATCCTGAAAGCTAAGGAAAAGAGTGATACAACAAGAAGAAATAAATGAAGAAATGAACAAAGGCAAATAAATGATATTGGGCCAACATTTGAGAAAGGTGAAATCTGGAAGGAAAGCGAAATATTAATGGGGATAGTAAGCGAGGACTTAAGAAAGAAGTGGGGCTAAAGAATGACAGAAAAGGAGAAATTGAATCCCTACTCAGGTGATGATCTAAAAGAAGTGGAATGCAAAAAAATGACCTTAAGGTCAAATTTACATTACTAAACCCTATAGCTCATAGGTCTCTGCTTTGACTTATTTTTATTTGTCATTTACCATTTGATTGCTTTGTAATATGAAATTTTCTCGTAAATTCAAATTGCGTTTAGTCCGCTTAATAATAGAATGCGTAAAATCCGATACTTTTCAAATAATCACGCGCCCGTTATTTTCGGGCGTAACTCGAGATCGTTTGCGCAATTAAGTAAGTAAATCGTGATTTTTGCGAAAATTTCGTTAAAATAACAGCGCGCCGTTGAATGATAATGAAGTGGCTCGGATTTGAAGCCAGAAATAAACAGACGTCCGCCTTGGACTTGACGGGAAAATAAATAATTTTTTTTGATGTATTTAATTGAGTGAAATGTACTAGTCGAGGTCCAGTTCGGCGTTGTATGTTTATTTATTTTTCCTTTTTTTTATCGAAAATATTCAATTTAATTGAATGGACTAAGTAGTAAAATGGATGAAAATTGATAAAAGTCAAACAAGAACACGATGATTCATTTCATTCAAAAATAGAAAGAAACACTCGCGACACTTTTTACTTACGAAGAAATTAATCTTTTAAATTTTATAAATCAAATTATGTATTTTTATTTCAATAAATAAAATAAGGAGACATGTTTTTAAGACAATAGGGATGTATAGAAGAAAAGCAAGGATAATTTTTCGGACCATTACAGAACAAATAAAGAAAGAAAAAATCCAGTTGGGTTTAGAATGAAAGAATGGATAAACCTTTCTAAGTGGAAGGTTTTTTTTAAATGGAAGAAGTCATTCGCACGATTCTGAAAGATAAATCAAGGACTGAAGGAAGAAAAAGAAAGGAAAAGTATTTTCACTTAGAGAAAAATATGGAAAATTGGAAAGCAAAAATGTGGAGATGAATTTAAAATGACGGAAGGATGTTCCTAGATGGAAGAAGAGAAGTAGAGGACAAGCTTCACATTATTCTAAAAAAAGAATAATGGATAAATAATGAAGAAAAAAAAACATTGTAAAATGAAAATCAAAACGGAGCTATTTGGAGCTGAATTTAGAATGAGGGCAGATAGTAGATTTTGATTTGTGTTGAAGATAAAGGCAGCAAATTTCGCATCATTCTGAGAGAAAAAATAGGGAAAAATGACTGACAGAATAAAATGAGAAACCTCTTGATATTTTGGAAAAAGAAACTTATTTTGTAATAGAAAGACGAAGAGCGGAAAAAAGAAAGAAACATTTTCTTCCTGCAAGAAGACGCAAGAAGTCGCATACCCCAAAGAGCAAAAGGAAAAGCTAAAGAATGGATGGAAAAGCAACAAGTTTGGGCAACGTGGAGACTAATGAGGAATAAATTTAAAAAAAACAAGTTCATGAGAGTGACTTTGCAAAATGAAAATTATCTACTGAATCACTTCAACCAAGAACCACGAGAAACAAATGAAAACGTAAAGATCTGTTACAAGCTCTAACTGGAAGAAGAGAAAGAAAGAAAGAGAAAGCAATTCTCATCTCTGGAAAAAGACGATGAGGTTATGACAGAAAGGAAAAGGGAATAGGAATCAAAGGAAAAACAAGAGAAAACTGTTGGGGAAAAATCCTGAGGACGTAATAGTTGCTGCAACAAAAAGAAGGACACCTGTCAAGAAAATGATAACGGCCTTATGTATGAATTAAACAGAAAAGAAGTAAAAATTGGAAAACAGGGACAACATTTGAGCAAGACAGAAAGAAAACGCGAAAGACGAAAATCTATTAAAAGCAAAAAAAATGAAACGATTTGATAGATTGGAACGCGCAACCTTGCAAATTTAATCCAAATCCTTTTAAAAAAGACTCTTTAAAATGCAAACGTACGCGAAGAACTCAACCGACAACTTTTCTAATTAAATGTTGACTTTTCCCATGGCACGCGATAATAAAAACAAAAATCAAGGTGAACGACGCTTTTTCACGTCGTGCAGCAAACGGTGAAAAGGGGCCTTCGAAAACCTCATTAACACGACGAGCGTACGTTTTTTTTCACATTCTCTTATTAATTACTTGCACAAACAGAAAAATTGCTCAACGATCTGCTTGATCACCGAAAACAATAAAATTCACAATAAATATGGGTAATGGGCACTTGCTCCACATACAATTAGTTATTCCGTTCGCTTGCGTCAACGTTTTTAATTATTGCAAGTCGAAGCAAACTATTGTTTTCCCTGAGAAACGAAACTGTTTCAAGGTGAGGTTTGTTTTTGTAAACAAATCTGGTTTTACTAATATTGAGGTGCTTGATGTGTGTTTGACGAATTGTTTGTCTAGCCTGACTTATACAGGATGTTAAAAAAAGTGTCACAAATCTTAAGGCCCAAAATATGTAGAAAACTCTTAATGAACACGGGTCCGCAAATGGTCGTTTTCGGAGATATGAAAGATTTTACGTTTACACATTTTTTTTAAATTTATGTACAAACAAACAAATTATCAATATTTATTAATAAACAACAATTACAAAAAGTCCAATGAGATGTTGCAGATAAGACTTTTGCAATTGTTGTTTGTTTAAATATTGTTTTGTTTGTACATAAATTAAAAAAAAAAAATGTGTAAACGTAAAATGTTTCATGTGTCCGAAACCGTCCATTTGCGGAGCCATGTTTATTAAGATTTTTTTTGCTTATTTTGGACCATACTACCCCCCTTAAGATTTGAGAAACTTCTTTTTCAGCCTGTATATAAAAAAGTTCATCAAATATGGTTCAAAATTCCGGACAATCCAGAACAATGCTGAATGTAAAGTTAACCTATACAGATAAATCACCACGATCAAATTAAGTTAACATTCAAGAAAATAAGAATGGCCGTCGTTTATTAAAAAAAAAAAATAGTTAATGTTATAATAGTGGTCCAAGAATAGAACCTTGTGGAACCTCTACCGTTAGTATTTTTTCTTCAGAGATACTACATACATAAACGGAAGAACGGCTCGCTTGTTTCTTTAAAAAATAAAATAAAATAAATAAATATAAGTCTTTAGAAAAAAGGACATCAATAGATGGCACTGGTTTTCAATATTTTTAAAACTTTTTTATGTTTCCTGTATTTTTTTAATAGATTTTTTTAACCATCAAGAAGAAAGGAGACGGCGATAGATGGCGCTGTTACAGAAAAGGAAAAAGACAAATGGCTACAATCTCAGACTTTCATAAAAGTATTTAAAAAAGAAGGACATCAATATACGGCACTGGTTTTCAATTTTTTTAAAACTTTTTTTGCTTCTTATATCTTTTAATCGGTTTTCTAACCATCAATAAAAAAGTAGATAACGATAGATGGCGCTGTTACACGAAGGAAGAAGACAAATGGTTACAATCTCAGACCTTCAGAAGTCTTTGGAAAAAAGACCAATAGATGGCAGTGGTTTAAATCTTTTTTATGTTTCTGTATCTTTTAATCCGTCTCTTAACCCTCAACAAAAGAGGAGATAACAATAGATGACGTTGTTACACAAAAAGACAAATGGGCACAATCTCAGACCTTCATAAAAGTCTTAGAAAAAAAAGACACCAATAGATGGTTTTCAGTTTTAAAAAATATTTTTTAATGTTTCCTATATCTTTTAATCGGTTTCTTAATCATCAAAAAAAATGAGATAGATGGCACTGTTACACAAAAAGAAAAAAACCAATTGGCTACATTCTTAGACCTTTATAAAAGTCATTAGAAAAAATACACTAATAGATGGCACTGGTTTTCAATTTTTTTTACATTTTTTATATTTCATGTATCTTTTAATCGGGTTTTAAACCATCAATAAAAAATTAGATAACGATAGATGGCGCTGTTTCACAAAAAGAAAAACGACTGATTACAATCTTATGCATTCATACATAGACTTTAGCAAAAAAAGGCAGCAATAGATGGCGCTGGTTTTCAATTTATTTTTATATTTGTTGCTTGATGTTTGACATAAAAGAGAGACAACAATAGGTGGCGCTAATACGCAAAGTTCGTCGAATTTCCGGAAACTACTCTTTTCTACCTTTCTCGCTCTTTTTCATTGGCTTCTAAATCTGATCTGTTTTTTATTTTTTTTTTTTTTGAAAATTCATTCAACTTTTTAATGTTTTCTGTGTTTTTCGAACGATCAATCGAAAAGGACAATAGATGGCGTTACTAGACAACATTCATAGAATTTCTGACCTTTTCGCTTTTATTTGTAAATCTTCCAGAGAAAAAAGAAACGGCTGACTAAGGCCCGTGTGACACTTTGATATTTCTTGTGCAAGATTTGTTACGAAGTGAGCGAGAAGTGCCAATTCAACCAGTCAGAATTGACTGTGGTAGCTCATCTCCCTCACTTTGTAACAAAAATGTTATCAAATCTTGCATGGTGTCACACGGTCCTATGAACGAAGAGAAAATCGAATTCATTAATATTTTCTGTATTTTTTGAACGATCAATTCAAAGAGACAACAATAGATGACGTTACTAGACATTAGACAACGTTCATCGAATTTCTGGTCTTTTTTAAACTTTCGCTTTTGTTTGTAAACTTCCCAAAGAAAAAAAAAAAACTGCTGGCTATGAACCAAGAGAAAATTGAATTCATTCGACGTTTTAATATTTTCTGTACGATCAATTGAAACGGACAACCATAGATGGCGTTATTAGACAACGTTCATTGAATTTCTGGGTTATTTGTAATCTCTCGCTTTTGTTTGTAAATCTTTCAGAGAAAAAAGAAACGGCTGACTACGAACCAAGAGGAAATCTAATTCATTCGACTTTTGAATATTTTGTGTATTTTTTGAATGATCAATCGAAAGGGTAACAATAGATGGCATTACTAGACAACGTTAATCGAATTTTTTAATCTCTCACTTTTGTTTGTAAATCTTCCAGAGAAAAAGGAAACGACTGACTACGAACCAAGAGGTAATCGAATTCATTCGACTTTTTAATGCTTTCTATATTTTTTGAACGATCAGTTGAAAAGGACAACAATTGATGGCGTTACTAGGCAACGTTCATCGAATTTCTGTTCTTTTTTTAATCTTTCGCTTTTGTTTGTAAATCTTCCTGAGAAAAAAGAAACGGCTGACTACGAACCAAGAGGAAATCTAATTCATTCGACTTTTTAATATTTTGTGTATTTTTTGAATGATCAATCGAAAGGGACAACAATAGATGGCGTTATTAGACAATGTTCATCGAATTTCTTGTCTTTTTTTAATCTCTCGCTTTTATTTGTAAATCTTTCAGAGAAAAAAGAAGCGGCTGACTAAGCTGTTTTCTGCTTTTTTTGAACGATCAATCGAGAGGTACAATAATAGATGGCGTTACTAGACAACGTTATCGAATATCTGATCGTTTTTAATGTCTCGCTTTTGTTAGTAAATCTTCCAGAGAAAAAAAGAACGGCTGACTATCAACGAAGAGAAAATCCAAGTCTTTAGAAAAAACACTTTGTCCAAGATATTATCAAACATCTCAATAAGCTGTTTCTGGTATTCCAAGTAGGGTAAACTTGCCTGATTCGTACCCCTTAAGAACTTATGCCTATAACTTTACGAAATTTGAAGAAAAATAAACCGCAATAGCAATAATAAACTCTTTGTTAACAAAGTCATTAATTTTACAAGCAAACAAAAATGAAAAATTGCGAATTCTTAAAGAAACAAAAGTTTTTCAAAAAAGTACGATTTAAGATCAATGTTCCAAAATCGTACCGAACCAGTTTTCGGCCTTTTTGCCAATTTTTTTCTTCGTTTTCTCTTGCTGTCTTTATTGGTTGCCGTTTTTTAACGCTGTTTTTCTTTTTGAGAGTCTCATTTGCTGTTAAGTTCTAAGATGTGCTCTTCTTCTTTACTTTAGTGAACTTCTAATGTAAATTGTTTTGCATGAATTTCCTGTTAGAATTTGGGTGTCCGTAGTTCCCTGGGACAGTTTATTTGAACAGGTAAGCATTTAAAACTTCGGAAATAGGTTTTCTATTTCAGTGCGAATTGAGATAGAACTGTTTTCAGCTTTTGGTACGAAATAGGCACAAACGCCATCGCTTTAACTTTGCCAAGAAAATTTTAATAATTGGCCGAAGGTTAATAGTACCAAAAATAACATTACAGATACGTGTACTTTTGCACAAAAATTTGTTTCATTCTTTATCTTCACTAGAATTGATGCAAAATCATTATAAGTGACGTAAAAGTTTTACTGAAAACTAGTCAAAAACTTATGTATTTTTTCAATAATTTTCCATAGTGTGCCTATACCACAATAACATGGCTAGGTTAAATCATCTAGTTCACTGTTATTCACAGTTTCCGCTGCTACAAGCGCTTATCACCATTACGGCTTACGAGAAATTGTGGAGGTATGTACGATTTAGCCACAGGTACGAATTAGGCAAGTTTACCCTACTTAAACATTGTATAAAATAAGTAACTTTATTATTCAAATTTTTCATCAGGCAATTTGCCAAACGTCTTAGCGAATGCCCCGACAATTTTCCAGAAAACTTACGGTAAAATATCGTTTTCCGCGCGTGTGACGCGTCAAAGATAACTCGTCGAACATCATGTAAAACATACAATCTCGTCTAGGTGCAACTAAATGCATTACAAAGTCGAAATCTGCTTTTAATTTAATAGCTTGCGTTGACCTAGCTTCGCAGGAATGTTCTCACAACATTCCCATGCCTTTCTAATTAATTAATGTCTTGCGTTATTTTCTTCTAAAGCAATTTCCGTTTTACTTTTCAAATGCAACATATTTAGAACAGAAAACGAAAGAAAATTGCGAAGCACTTAACTAAGTTATCACTTCAAAACTCCAACGTCAGTTACAGGATATTAAATGAATTGTAATTTTTTGTATGCAAATTCGTTCATTTGGCCTAAAACTTAAGTGGAGAGTAATTTCCACATCATTGAAGGATAAAAAAACGTCTTTTCTCTATACAGTCGAAGAGCCATAAACCAAATGAATAAAATAACGGCAAAAATCTTTTTGTTACATCAAGACTTGGAAGAAGTATTTAAGAAAGAACGTCGCGTGTGAAGAAAATGGAAGATTGACACGTATGTACATACCTACAGGCTGTAAAGCAACAGGAAAAACGAACAAATTAAAATTGAAATGAAGCCTGAGTTGTAAATCAATCCTACCTTATCCCATACTGTTGCCTTAGGCAAGGCAAGGAAGTAAGGGTACAATTTCAGAGCCAATAAATCAAATTACAAAAACTACCACTTGTATGAAATTCCACTTACTAAATTTTAGGGATTACTTTTGCAGCAATTCCTGCGAAAACGAAGACTTTCTTTTATTAGAAATAAAACGATAGTTTTTTAAATGAAAAAATTAATTCTATTTGGAACTGCTTTTGGCCAATTTGAGTCAAGACCTACACTATTTCTTGTACAATTGGTTCAATTTCTCCAACAAAAATTTTTGGGGTGCGGATAGAGTTTGGAGATAGAACATGTTCTATTTTTCTATTGAACCAAATCTTGTAAGTACAAAAAGTAGGGTAGTGTAAAACGGCCTTTTGAATTCGTGAGGTTTAAACTTTTTAATCCGTTAGTTAGTAACAACAGCTTGTCTGCCGTGTATTAATGAGATTTAAACCCGTGACTTTCTACCTGCTCTTGAATTCACCCCTCAAGTTACGCAACGCTACACCACCGTCGCGCCGTTCCGAGCGTGAGCAGGTAGACAGGATGCGTCAGGTGCTAAGAGGGTGCCCTTTGTTTGCACAAAGTAACGACGGGGTGCCACCAGGTCATTTGTAACAATTTCACAACAAATAGATATCTTTGTTTGAGCCACTTATTGCCGTCGTGTAATACTTCAAATAAAGTCTACTGTTACACCACCGCAAACCCATTCATAAATACCTCCTCAAATTTTCTTTTACACGAGCCAAGTCATGGTCTTAACTCGTGTGATTAAGACAATTCCCAGATTGGTCAAATTACATCAATTACACCTTGTTACATATGTATTTTATTTAGATGGTGGGTGAATCATGCATGTAGCTACTACGTGTTTAGGTCTGGGCTGTCTCACACAGTCACAGGCAAGGAATGTCTTGTTGACCCGCTCGCGCTCTTATCTACGATAATTGTTTGTTATCTAGAAACCGCGCACTTGTGTTTTTAATTTTCAACGTTTCTAATTTCCAAAGGTTCAAGATCGCCTGGAAGATCCCCCATCTCTACCAAAACCCGTCTCGCTGAAGAACAAAGACCTAGTGCGCGAGCTCATCATCCGCTGCAGTAGATCAAGGAGTCGGGAGGCCCGTGAACTCGCTGACATACTCTCCAGACCGCACTTCCGGTCCTTAATCGACACCCACGACGAAATCGGAGAGCAGGCCGAAAGGCCCAAGACACCCAGCGTCAAACCTGCGGCCGTCAACGTCATGCCGGATTACGCCGAGATGATGGGTGACACCATCAGGATGGTTGGGTTGAGGAAAAAACCCGGGGAACCCCTCGGGTTAACGGTAAGCCGAAATTAACTCAACTATCACGTGCTCGCGCGTACCTATTCAATCAACAATGTGCACATGCATTCCTCAGTGACTCACTTGATAAATTATTAAATATTGCCGAAGTGAAATCACTTCGCGTTTGTTCTCTCGATGAAAATGGAAGAAACTCATTTTGCTTTTCACATGTTTAATGTGTGAATAACTTTCTTGCGTTCGATAATAATTCTATGATCGGTGAAACGCTCGTTAACTATTGTAGGTAGGTATGTTATGTAGAGGAACATTACATTTCACTTAAAGACGACTGTTATTGTTAAGAACGTTTGCGATTTCTAATCACAGTCGCTTTCATGATTTTTCAGAAAACGTTTCAGTTTTTGTTAGGCATTTAATCATGAACCGGGTAGTTCGCTTTTTTTAAATAAAACAATTTGTAAGTCTGAACAATCTGCATTGTAATTCTTTTATCGTTACTGGTAAGAGCATTAACCTTCCAAGAATTCTCGGTTTGAGAGGAGTTCCGACCAACGACGATTATACGTTTTAATTTCAAGGCCAAATTTAATCGTCATAACAATTTTTGTCGAAAAAAAATTGAGTGATTAGTTAAATACCTTTTCCCATTTCAGTTCTATTAAGAAAGACTTTCCAGTTTGCAAATTAATTTTAAAAAAAATTCTTCCAGGTACAAGTGGACGAAAACAAGAACCTCGTAGTCGCCCGTATTCTAGAAGGGGGCATGATCGAAAAGCAAGGCCTTCTGCACATCGGCGACGTCATCCTAGAAGTAAACGGAAACCCAGTCTTCACAGCGGAAGACCTACAATCGGAAATCGCCAGGGTGAAAGAATCTGTCACCCTCAAAGTCGGCCAGACAGACCCCAACACTCCCTTGACCCACTCCTCCATCATCGCGAACGGCACCACAAAAAACGGCGTCACTAAAAAATTAACAGTAAAAAAAACCTCCTCTCTTACGCTCAGCACCCGTGCAAACCCCCTTTTTTCATTTTAGTGTTACATGAGGGCCTTATTCGAGTACATCCCTGAAGAAGACACCCTACTTCCGTGCAAGGAAATCGGCTTGAAATTCGACAGAGGCGACATCCTTCAAATCGTCGACCAAAAAGACCCGAACTGGTGGCAGGCCAAAAAGGTCGACGGTGACGGAACCGTCGGACTCATCCCCTCGTTAGAACTGGAAGAGAGGAGGAAGGCCTTCGTCCCTTCCGAATATGATTACGTGCACAAAATCAGCATCTGCGGCGCGAAGATCTCCAAAAAGAAGAAGAAGATCATCTACCAATCGAAAAGTAGCAGCGATTTTGATAAGGCCGAGCTCCTCTTGTACGAGGAGGTAACACGGATGCCGCCCTTCAAGAGAAAAACGCTGGTGTTCATAGGGACGCAGGGCGTCGGAAAGCGGACGATTAAAAACAGGTTGATCAACAGCGACGCGAACAAATTCGGCGGGGTTATTCCATGTGAGTTACCCACTTTTTCTAGAAACCCATCAAGAAAAAAATAATCATATTTTAGATACGACGAGACCCCAGCGGGTCTTGGAGGAAAACGGCCAGAGCTATTGGTTTACTAGCAGAGAAGAAATGGAGAACGACATCAAACACCACAAGTTCTTGGAGTATGGCGAGTACAATGGTAATTTGTATGGGACTCACCTGGATTCGGTTCGCGAAGTAATTAAGCAAGTAGGTCTTCGAGCTTTGAGGGTGTGTTAGGGTCGTGTTAAATTCACGTTTTTTGCTTTTAGGGGAAAATGTGCGTTTTGGATTGCAGTCCGCAATCATTGAAAACATTGCACAACACCGCCGAATTTCTACCCTACGTCATCTTCATCGCCGCCCCTGGAATGGAACACCTCAAGACTCTGTATGATCCATCGTCGCTTGGAAGAAGTAACAGCAATCTTCGGCACTCCAGTAGGAATTTAACGGTGAGCGTTCGATGTAGAATCTTGGAGATTATTGTTTTTGGAGACTGTTTTGAAGCATGAGATATGTGGTTACTTAGATTAGTTATTCTGTGTGCTTTATCCTTCCCGAATTTGTTGCATTGAAAAATCGTTTTTTGTAGACTCTCGTTTTATTGTTTACTGTAAAAGTCCAAAGTATCGTCTTCTTTTTTTCTTCGTCCTTCCTATTTAGGTACCTGGATCTTTTATTCCTTCGACTATGACATTGAACATTCTGTCTACCTTTCAAGTGGTCTCCCAGTTAATCCTCTTCATGTTGGTCTGGTGTCTTTGCAAATTTTAGTAGAACATAGATTGTTCATTTTTTCTATAAGTTGGCTCCATTTCTCTCTTTTAGGTTCCCTTAATTCTATCTACATCTTTCTCATATCTATTGGTTAGTTTGTTAACCTCTAAAGATCATTGATGGTCGTTGAGATTATTTCTTAGATATTTTGCAACATTATTTCACGTGCCCTCGGGACGTCTTACTAAGCTAAAATTTGGGAAGTTTTTGCAGTAAATTCTTAATGAATTAGTCGTCCGAAACGGCGTGTGACCTCGACACTTAAAAAAAGCAAAAGAGACTTGCTTTCAACCTTGCTAAGTTAAACAAATTAATTGCATATTCGGTTAATCACCTTTCCATCGAGTTCTAGTTTACGTCCGATGCTTTCCTGTTCTTTTGACCTTTTACCTTTATAGTTGAATCGATTCTTTGCAAGCGATGCATCGAAGGAATCGAATCGATTCAATTTGGTGTGAATCGATTCAAGAATCGAATCGGAAAGGTGTGGACATACAACCAATTTTTTATCATTGCGCCATCTATATGTTACTGGCAGCCAATAACTCAAAATGATAAAATTGTGGGTAGGGAAAGTCCGCGGCATAAAACCGAACATTTCAGATTACAGAAATTTCTTTGGCCATTAACGAGCAAAAATTTGCGTTGCATACTTGAACAGTAGGTAAATACGTATTTTATATTTGAGGGTGAGTGTAGAACAATGCCTCCTAAAAGAGTGGAAGCATTTTATTACTGATAACAGCAAATCTGTTCGTTAGAAATACTGCAGTGGCATCATAAAATATGATGCTGCGACATAAGTTTTAATTTCAAGAATAGTAATTGGTAATATATGTATTGAATCGAATCGATTCTACGTGTTTAAATTGAATCGATTCATCTGAATCGATTCCACACAATCGATTCAATTGAATCGATTCATTTAACTGTTTTGAGCATCCCTACTTTGATATGGCTGATGCAAAATTTTTAAAAACTGTTCGTTTAACAAAAGACGTTGTCGTGGATCTTATTGAAGGACTCAGACCTTTCATTTTATAGAAAGCAGACATGGTTCGGCTTTAAAGCTTGAGGAAAATGTATGTACTTATTTAATCAATTTTCAATACAATGGGCTCATTCAACATTTTTTTTAAATATTTTTTTCGATAAGTTGTAAAATAAGTATACTGAAATTCAAAAAGAATTTTTTTTGAGCGTTCTAACGAATAACAGTGAATAACCTTTAATATAATTTTTTTTTCGATAAATTTATTTAAGTAAAATTCTTTTTTAAGTCAAAATATTGGGTTTTTCATATTTAGAACCATTTTTGAAATTCAGTGAATGCGCCCATAATGTAAAGAATTTAATTACTCAGTACTTTTCAAGTAAATTTAGCCGATTTCATTTCAATATTTACATAGGTATAAAAAGTTAGATGAGTGCCTGCTTTGAACAGTTCGAATCAGTTCCACAGTGAACACACCTTATAAGTCAGTCTTATTCAAAACTTTTGTTGAAATGTAATAAACTAAAAATGTCTGCAAGTGATTAAATTTCAGATTTGCCAACTTAAATTTGTGAAATTATCAGCTGACTGTTATTCAATTGAACTAATAAACAACGTTGCCATATCGCTTCATCGACAATTGGAGTCGCATACGATTTTCACTGTCGAGCAGTGTTTGAGAATAGAGGAAACAAAACTCGTGCGACTCTACCCTTCGACAATTGTCGATGTCTAATGTCATCACCCGACATTTGAGAATAGCCCCCCTGGCCTGCTTTAGAAGTCGTGTCGCTCGGCGGTGTGGGTTCGAATCCCACCAGGGGCGCGGATGTCTGTGCTGTCTAATAACTATAACATACGATGCAATTGTCTGGGATGGCTTATGGCCAAAAGACAAAAAGCAAACTTGCATGGTTCAGGGTTAAATATAATCTTGTCAATCGCTTATTAAAAAGCAACTCCTTATAATTATTTATTAACAAAGTACGCAGCTAACTTTATAGACCAAAATAACTTCTTAAAAAATTAATAATCGATGTTGAAATTAAAATAAAATAAAAATTCATTGTCATTAAAGCTATCGCATCAATAATTGGCTTTGAGAGTTAAAATAGCTCTTGAGAGCTATTTCTAGAGCTGCGTTGTACAGAAAAGCGCTAAATCTAGCCCTAAAAGATCTAAGTTGGGAACACTGGTTGGAAATTTGAAATTCAGTTCAGTTTACAAGGGTTACCAACATGCTTAAATTCTACGTTACTAACTTAACTGACAGTTAGGCGCAAGGTTAAATTTTGGACGCAAATAAAGGTATTATTTTAAAATTTGATCGCAATTTGGAATTCCAAGTACGGCAAAAATCTTTAGATTTTTTTAAAAATCTTCATAAGTTGCTTGGATCTAAGGAATAAATCTTTAACTTGGCAACACCGAATTAATTAAAAATAAAAAGCTTAAATCGTCGATAAATGTGGCTCGCAGATATAGTTTGAATAAATCATTCACAAATTTTACGTGCAATTATAAGAAGGACGAACTCCCCGCATTTATGAATGAAAAGACAACTGACGGTCGCCATTCACAAGCTGAAGGAGCTCCCGTTCTGATTGGTTGACCTACATAAATTCCGGTAACTCGTGTAGAGCACCCGGAAGGAATTAATTCCCTGACGTAGTAAAATTTTGGAATACAAACTTCCAGAGTTTGCAATTGAGTTTAACAAATCAAAATTTCGCAGAGGCAGTCAAAAATAACGTGACGCTAAAAAAGCAAGTTTCTGCGAAACTAAATATTTTTTTAAATAATTGTAACGTGTGACGGGAGATTTCTTTTTAAGTTACTTTAAGCATGGTACAGGATGGCTCAGTTAATCGTTCGCATGATATTCTTGGATGTTGACAGGAAGCCCTACTTGCGTCAAGCATGGTTTCATTTCATTGTTTTCTCGAACAGTTATTTCTTTTGTGTTACCTACATGTTTTTAAAATAGATTTTTCATTTGCATGTTAGTTTGACCGCCAGAGTTCAATACGTTACAGTTCACGGAGGGCAAGGACACTCGAATCGCTGGCTTCTTTATACGAGGTAAGAACGACTATATTAGTGGAACCATAAATTTAGACAACAAACACTGAGGTGGTAAAATTTTCTTGCGCAGGAGGAAGACCTGAAGCGAACCCTCGAAGACAGTGCCAGCATGCAACGAAGCTACGACAAGTACATAGACTTGGTGATCGTAAACCGCGATTTCGATTCAACTTTCAGGCAGGTCATCGAAGCCCTAGAGGCCCTTACCACCGAACACCAATGGGTTCCAGTAAACTGGATTTATTAAATCTACTGTCTACTTTAAAGGCCTTGGTTGGAATTTTTTTTTAAGCACCGCTGCCATATATTGTGTAAATAAACAAGAAAAGAAACTGACCAATAATCACGTTAATTCGTAGGTTTGATTGTAAAAAAAAAATTGAAGGTCTGATCTGCACGCATTTACAGTTTAGTTTAGAGTGTAGTTTTAGAGCTGTCGCGCGTTTTTTTTTTTTTTAAATTAGATAGTGATGTCGCGGAAATGTTCCAGGGAGATGTTTCCCTGTTTAGTATTTATCCTCATCATGATTCATTTCGATTTAATTTTATTTCAAATTCCTTACAATAATGCCAAATGCTGTTGAGAAAATTCCCTGTTTACTAATTGGACCATAATTTCGCTCTTTTATAATTAACTGATCGTTAAGTACATATAAAAAAATACATTTTGTTCATTGTTTCCTAGTTTAAAGACAATCACATTTTTTAAATAATTATTTTAAAATAGAGTTAGATATACGCGTGTTTTGATTTCTAGTTTACTGGGTAGTGATACCAACTGTCGCAGTGCTGTGCGCACTGGTTTAATTTGCGTTCATTATCTAATTAAATTGTTGTAGAGATGCACGTTAAAAGCGTACGCGTTTTCTTACTCTTAAACAATAGAATAAGCAAGTAGATCGTTAGTTAAAAAACAAATTAAACATCGATCTTTCTACTACTAACTTACGATTGTTTATAAATAAATATAGACGTAGATTAAGTACAATGTGTAAATATTTTGTACACAAGTGAGTATTCCGTACTATACAGTATAACAGAAAATCCTGGCAGTTACGCCACAGGACATAAGTTAATAGTTACTATTAAGTTAGTCTTAAGGAAACTGTTTGTATATTGTGAAGAAGCAATTTAGGTAGACGTAGCCTTGCTATTTTACGATTATTATATTTCTTTTTGTAACGTTAATTTAAAGTGCTGTATCGATATTTGCTAACCGTCCATGTGTTCAGGGATTTTGTTTTTACTTATTAACACGTCCTCTCAGTTCTACGCGTAGGTTTTCCTCTTTTATGCAGTTTTTATAGAGTTATTTTCAATGCATTTTATATGAGCGTGAATAAAGTGCGATTTATTAGACTTGCGTCTTGTTTATTTTGGCCTAGATATGTACAGGTGTGATCCTAATTAAAGTGCGCCTTGCAAGTTTCTCTAATTTTTTTTTTTTAATACGGCCACGTTGTACTTACGGTCAAAGCATCGTAGCATTGATAATTATACCATCGTCTCTACAGTTAAAACTCTCATTGTTTTCTTCATAAAAAAGTCAAAATAGTTGTTATAATTTCTGCTGTTAAAAAGTTGATCATCGTTTGCTTTTATTTCGTCCTGTATTCTTTTCACCTTTGTTTCCTGCTCTTACTGATGATTTGTTTTAGATTTATATTTTGGTAAGACTGACATGGCGAATGTTCGTGTTATACAGTTTTACTTCTGTATAAAATATTTAATTAAAACAAAATAAAGTTCACAAATGAATTCAAATATTCTTCTCCTGGTGCATATGGGTTCTATGTGAAAGATACTTATGTGTTGGATTGTGTTTCGGATTCATATCGGCTCCTTCGAACTGGATTTTCTGCGTTTCCCCAGTTTGTTTGTAAGGTGAATGTCGAAAGGAGAAAACATCTAATAAGTCGGTCGTAGTTGCAGTCGCAGCAGGCAATTCGTAATAACTTTCCTCGATGAGCGTATATAGAGCTTGGGGCTTCAATGGTGTATGTAATGGTAAGATAACAACTACGAACGGATATAAGCTCGTTCTCTCTTTAATTTTCGTTGATTCATTAAAAACTTTTGCTAATTTTTTAAAAGATATATCAATGTTTCGTTTTTCTTTTATTTTCAATTGTATTTTCGTTCTGGATTTTCGCTTATCGAGTCAGTCGAGAAAAAAAAAACATTGTGGAAAAATACAAAAGTGACGAATTGATTGTCGATTTGTCACACGACTATCACTCCTTGTTTTTGCATTTCTAAATCAATTTCTTCCTCTGCCTGTCTTAAACATCGCATTTTTTTCTCGTAAAATTAGACACTTAAAAAAAATCGTGCTATTTTCGTTCCAGTTTTGTTTTTATAATGTTCAATTGAAGAAATAAAACCAAAATTTAAAAACATTTGATTTGATCATATACAGGTTGAACGTTTCAACAAATTTTTGTGTGAAGATTTCATTCGATTATTTATTTCTTGTTCGTTTCTTTCTTCTGTTTCGTTCTGTTTTCATTCATCGTTCTGCCTACACAAAATGTTGCTTCCTCTTTTATCGAAAAACGGAGTCGGGTCTCTTCTCTTTTTTTAAATCGAGTTGTTTCTATTCTCCTGCGGTTTCAATTATTTAGGTACTGTTCTCATTATGATTCAATGAACTTAAATAAAAGACTTTCCTTAAACTGAAAAAAAAGACGAAAACAAAAGGTAATCGATCATTTAGCATCTGTTTTTATGATTTCATTTTAAGACGGAGAAATTGCGTTTCTACTTTTTTTTTTCAAATAAATTGAGCTGTTTCTATGCTCCTTCAATTGTTTTCTTTATAACGGTTCGTCATTTTCGGGGTCGCCTGTAGTTGTTGATCGTTGCTCTGCTTGACGTCGGTCCGGCTATTCGGGTTTGCTCGTCGGTGTCCGGGTTAAGCGGAAATAAAAGCGTCGATCACTTAGGCCCGGCTTTTCGATCTCAGTTTAACTTTAAACTTCAGTTTATTCCTATAGAAGCAATGAGAACAAACTGAAGTTTAAAGTTAAGCTGAGATCGAAAAACAGGGCCTTAGCAACACAACTTTATTTACAAACTTAGTCCATATTTACAGGTGTTTACAAAATGGAATGTTTGTATTCTGGCAAACCAAAATTACAGGACGGTAAACGAAAGTTAAAGCTTCGGGAACAGTAATATACGGTGTGTCGCACGGACACTAATAAATCATAGGACGGTAGTTTCGGAAACGGTAATATACGGTGTGTCTCACGGACACTAATCACAGAACGGAAGTTTCGGAAACGGTAATATACGGTGTGTCTCACGGACATTAATCACAGAACGGTAGTTTCGGAAACGGTAAATACACGGTGTGTCTCACGGACATTAATCACAGGACGGTAGTTTCGGAAACGGTGATATACGGTGTCTCGCACGGACACTAATGTCAAACAAATGACAACGCACTGTGCATACGTTCCGGTACAAGCTCCGGGGATCGGATCGGTGGTATGGTTGTGAGTGAAACTCCCACTCAGGATCAGGATGTGCGAAACGCCCGCACCAGGTAAGAAAGAGTGAAACTCCCACTCTAGGATCAGGATGTGCGAAACGCCCGCACCAGGTAAGAAAGAGTGAAACTCCCACTCTAGAATCAGGATGTGCGAAACGCCCGCACCAGGTAAGAAAGAGTGAAACTCTTGCGGTTGCAGGTAACACGAACGCAGCACAGCTTGCTTAGAGCGTTAAGCTGGATTTACATGGAGCGTTGAGCGCGTAAAAACGCCGAGCATACTGTACTCCCATTGGTTAGCGCTCGTTACGTAAAGAGCAGTAACCAATGAGAGTACAATACGCCCGGCGTTTTTACGCGCTCAACGCTCCATGTAAATCCAGCTTTAGAGTCGAAGCACCGGCGGAAAGATGAGAGCGCGCTTTTAAGGCTTGCGCGTGGTGGGCAGCGCTACTCTTTTGGAACACCCACCTAAATTAAACTTTATTCGGCGCAAACAAAACGAAATCCTAACTATACAGGCTAAATTAATACATGCAACACCTAACTAAATATGTACAAATGCGGCAAATGAAAAGTATTTTTAGTAACTGAATGGTCACATCTTTTCTCATTATAATTGAATCAACCTAAAAAACTTCTCCCTTAAAGTGAAGGAAAAAGGGACGAGCAGCCTCTGCTTTTACGATTTCATTTCAAAAAAGGAGGAGTTGCGTCTCTTTTTATTCTAAAATAATTATTGAGTTGTTTCTATTCTCCTGCAATTGTTTTCTGATCTCATTGTGATAGAAACAGCTTAAAAAAACTCTGCGTTAAACTGAAGAGAAAAAGGACGCAAACAAAAGGCTATCGATTATTTAGCATCTGTTTTCATGATTTCAGTCTATGAATAAAAAAAGAACAAAGAAAGTTTAAAATCCTTGACTGTTGATTTAGTACTTCATTATCACTTGTTTTATTAGTTTTTAAGCCAATTGGGACGTGGCTTTACAACGTCATTTAAAAAATGTAACTATTCCTGCATTGATTTTAACTATTTTCATGTCCTACTATTTATATTCTTTTTTTATAATAAAATATCTAAAACGTTTTACTTTGCCTTTTACTTGTGAGTGTGTGTGTACTGAAGATGGCATCATAGTTGCCGAAATAAGGATCTATTGATTTAAACTGATTGTGGTAAGAGATCATGTTTTGATTTATTATTTCTAAGCTACCTCTATACAGACAATCATTTCTTTACACATTTTTTTTGATTTAATTAAATTAAACGAATAAAAACAAAAGACGATCGGTTTCATTGTTAAAAAGAGAGACACTAACTAATTTTTTCTTAATTTATTCTTTGTCATTAAATTCTCATAATTTATTATTTATTAAATGAAAAGTACGTTACTGCACTCCTTGATGCTGCTTTACAGTAAAACTAAGACATGCCGTTCAAATTCCATGGCAAGGGTTGAGATATAATCTCCATGAGGGCCGGCCACAAGGGGGACGCACCGGGGGCCCGGGCCACATAGGGGCCCCCACCCATAACAATATTCTTGTAGTAAAATTTCAATTCAATGTTTGTAATTTTGTTACAAGAATATTGAAACGCCAAACATTTGTGTGAATATCTTATACAGTTTGTTTCTAAAGCTATTTGAGCTAATATTGTGTTACTTTTTACTATTTCTCTTTCTGTGTGTTTTATTTGACATGCGTTAAATTTGATTAAACTTGCCGGAAAGAAAATCACTAGAAAAGTTGCCATTTTAGTGCAAAAACGAGGTTTCTCTATCTTACACATTAAGCATATGGATTGCGGTACTGTATTTATTTAGTAACTGTAAGATTTCGCGAATAAGTTCTTCCGTCTTCATGGAAATAATGTAAACAAACACAGGACTTCCTAAAACAGAAAATCGAGCTATAAAATAAGTGAAAAATCATGCACTCGAAGGTGCTCGAATGCAACCCTAAATTATTTTATTCTTGTTCGATATCATACATACAGTGGAATCTCTTTAATCTGAACAATTAAATGTAAGGGGTCCTTTGAATTAGCGAATTGTTCGGATTATTGGATAGACATGATGAAGTGTTAATTTTTATAATCATTTATTTATTTGTACGAATATAGATATTCTGTTTTTAATACATCATAAAAAAACGAAACTTGGGAAACTTCAAGTAATAAAATAAAATTCTGAAAAGTAGATGCACGATGTTACTTACAATTAGTTATTCTTGATGTATTTCTCATTTCATATTCTAAAGCAATATTGGAGTAACTTACACCAACTTCAATTTTTTTTCTTCAAAATCTCAATTTTGTCTTTCAACTTTAATGTTAAATGCTTTCTTTTTGACATGTTGCAATAGTGAAAAATACGGGGAAAATATCTACAATGCGATCGAAAATGATTGAGCGTCCTTCAAAAATATGTACTAATTTCGATATGAAAAACTCGTAGAAAACTCAATTAATAAACAAACATAGGAACGCTATTGATTGTCACCTGACCATGAGTATTCAAAAACGCTAAAATTCTCTAGGCCGAAGGTAGTTTTGATCACCTTTGGGTATTTATTTTTTCAAGGACGCTCAATCATTTTCGATCACATTGTATATGCCACAATGAGTAGAGTGGGCCTACGTATAGTCGTGCGCAGCTTAAATGCTACAACTTGACAATTTTGTGAGCCTTGTACTGCAAGGTTTTAAGAGTGAGGTTTGCGTGTAAGAGGTGCATTTACGTTGCGCGGGACTGTACTTATGATGACGCTAAACAAGTCTCTACAAGCAATATTCGGATTATTGGATGTTCTAATTATAAAAGTGTGTTCGGATTAAAGAGGTTCCACTGTTCAATAATAGTAATAATTTAGATGCTTGTTTTTAATTTTCACTTTAATTGTCATTATTTTATTTTTGTTATTAACTTATTAAATAATAATGTACCTTTTTATTAACCATTAATTTGTTAATTTCTTGTTTTTGTATTTTTTATGAATAAGTACAGTATTACCCATATTTATTTAAAAAAATTTAATGGGCCACCACTTTAGGGCCACCGAACTTCAGAGACATCTCTCGAAATGTTTCACAACTATTTTCCAAAATGTGTACTTCGTCGATTGGTAGCACTGGCTTTAGAGCACCTCAAAATCAACAGCATTCTTATTTATTTTAATATGACTAAAAATACTAAAATTTTAGGACACGTAGCAGTGAATAATATTGTTTTGATTTATTTTAAAATACAAACACTTGGAAACTGTGTTTTTTTTTTAGTAACTCACACCATAAATTAATATTTTTATAAACTCCCTTCCTTGAATGTAGGCAACCTAACATCCTCGGCTATGATTAGACATCTGCAAAAGAAGAGCTGAGAGTTTCAGCTTTCGGCTGCCAGGGGGCGCGCGCTTTCACGTCAGTTTCACACGTGCATGTGCGTAAACTGACCGTTTTGTGTGCGTTTGTGGGGTGATGCTGTACTTGACATCGGTAAATGCTTTGTTTTATTTATGCGCCGGATTCTGTAATCGGATAATGTGAGGCGTCTGCTGTAGTTGCAAACGCATTTTGCCCATTAATCTCGCACCGAGAATAACTAACCTCAAACAACAAGTAAACATTAAAGGGATCCGCTTTAAAGGGGGAGGATTTACGCGAATTTGGTTTGTTTTTGAATGATATGGTTGTTACGGTCTGTCTGGGCAAAAAGAAGGTTTAATGTTTAAAGTGTGTAACTGTCGTGGATGTCAGAGGTGTATAATAGGTGTATTTGTAAGGGGTTGTTACAAAGGGCGTAGTTCTGGCCCTTTCATGATTGGGATTTAGTTTTTTTAACTGTTATAATTCCTACTCGCAGATTTTTTAAAATACTTCCTGAGTTGCTCAGATGTATAGGCAACTCAATTTACGCTAGTGAAGTTATTTTATAAAAATATTTTTTTAAATTTGATGTTGCATTTTTAATTGATTAATTTTGTTTAAATAGACACCTAGAAGTGATTAGTTCTCTCTATTCTTTTTCTTTTTGTTTTGAGCTGATGTTGAAAGAAGTTCACTGTAATATACAGGGTTTATTTAGAGATTCTAGTCGATGCTTCTTCTTTAATTTTTTTTCTATTGTTCATTCTATTTTATTTTTCATTGTTATTGGTTGCTGCATAAGTTAAGCTTACCTACACATTTTTTAAAAAAAATTGTGTTCTCATTATGATTGAAAAACTCTCTGTTAAATTAAAAAAATGACCTAAATAAAAACGAAGCAACAGTTAGTTAATCTATTTTTATAATTTTCATTCGTCCATAGAAAAAAAAGAAAGCAGAGGAGTTTGAAATTTTGACTGTTGATTTATTACTACTTGATCTTTAAATTAATTCGCGCTTGTCTTCATTATGTCGCTTTCGAATTTAATTATTTCCGTGCATTGTGTGGATTTTAACTGTTTTCATGTCCTACCAACTATTTCTTGTCAAAAACAAAACACGACTGTTATTTTTGACTTTTTAAACTTCTGGAAATACATAACAAAAAATGCACCTCTCTACTACTTCCTCTTTCTCGATTTTGTCTCTTTAATGATCTGTCTGTATTTAAATCGACGAAAATATTGAAAAAAGAAAGAAAATATGTTCGATTGATCCCTATTTGTTTGCTTAAGGTACATGTACCAAATAACGCCATACTTAATTTAATTGAATCTGGTAGCTAAACCATTTTTCAAAATATTTCAAATTCTAACCCAACTAAATCTATAGACATAATAGAACAGTACATAGAGCAAATTATATGTGTCTGACATTATTAACTTTTAGAAAATGAGACTTTTGTGTGAAAGTTCAATTGGCGTTATTGGGAACATAGGTTCTAAATAACGCCAATCTTAACATGGTATTTTATTGAATGATTTTAATTGGATCAAAACTTTTATGTAGGCTTAAACTACACTGAAAAAATTGGAATTTTGCCATTTTAATAAAACATCATTCCTATCGATAAAATAAAAGTATAATGCTGTCATATTATAAGATCCATCTTACTCTAAATTAATCATGATTCTTAGCACAATGAAACTGTTTAAGTTTAAGAATGTAAAATTATCATTCTATCATTCATTATGACTTTTTGTTAATTACTCCGGTAATTTTATCATGACAGGAAATTATACTCTAAACAACAAACCACAGCGTTAATTTTGCAGTAGTATGCTGAGTCGGTTTAAAGTCACTTTAAATTTAAAGTTCTATTATGAAAACGGCCCTTAGAATTCAAAATAATGGCGCATGGCGTAATTGGGAACGTGGCGTTATTTGGTTCACATACTTTAGTTCTTAATTTGTAATTTTTTTTTAAATTTGAACCGACAATAATACATAAAAAAATGAATAAAAATAGACGATTGTCTCAAAATCTTTGACTTTTCCATGTCCGTCTCGTTCTTGATTTTCAATTGTCTATTTCGATTTTAATTTACGAAAATAAGCATACAAGTTAAAGGATGATCAATTGGCTGTCGTTTGTGTTTCTTTCTCTCGATTGTCAATTGTCTACTGTCTATTGTCTATTGTTTGCAGCCAATAAAAGTAACGAATAGACACAGAAAACAATCGGGTTTATTTCGTTTTTAATTTTCAATTGTTTGACTACATTTCATTGGACGAAAATTAATTAAAAACAAGAGACGATCAATCGATTGTCGTTTGTCTATTTGGTCCTCGATTTCGAATCAACAAAAATGATGAAAAACAGAAAAAAACAAGACAGAATGAATAAATAAAAGAGGTTCTCATTTATTTGTTAAGTACAGGGTGGATCAATTTAGATGTCTCTTATGGTCATCTCTGTAACTGTAAGAGATAGAAAAAAACTAGTGGCCAAGTCTGGATCTCTTTTTTAGAGATACAGTCAATAGTGTAAACAAAAATTGGCTATCTTCTTTTGTTTTAGAGTTATAGGCAAAAATTGACATTTTCGACTTTTCGTCAATCGCGCATATCTCGTTTATTTTTACAAATATTACAAAACTGTTTTGACATTATTAGGACACTTTTTGGAATACAATTCAGTGGTACAGTTGGTTTTTTGACATTTAGTTAAATTTTCGAGTTATAACAAAGTTATATTTTTTAAATGGAAATCATAGTAGGCAATGTCATCATTAAATAGAGATTTTTTTCTGTTTTCAAAAATATATACTTTGTTGGGTTTATTTCTTATAGTTAAAAGAATAAAACGCCTTTTTTTTATTATTCTTGGGTGCATTCTATTCTTAGAGCTGTATTACATTATGATATTTTTTGTGCAAAATTTGTTACGAAGTGAATGAGAAGTGCCAATTCAACCAATCAGCATTCACTGTGGTAGCCTATCTCTCTCACTTTGTAACAAAAATGTTATCAAATTTAACAAGTGTAAAACGGCTCTTAGTATTAAAGCATTAAAAAGAGAGCACCTACGATCTTCGATTGTCATTCGTCCATCTTTTTCTAGATTTTCAATTTTAACTTAAATTAAAATTTACTAAACTAAAGAAAAAGGACAAAAGACAAAGAGCCGTATTCAATAAAGAACTCTAAATGGTACGATTTATAAAGGTGGGTTTATACGGCTAGCAAAGAAAAAGTATGTCTGTTACTAACGCGGCATTAGGCTGATCTGCTGACAGATTAATTCTGCTTATGCATATATTTTAACCTCACTTTTAACTGTTTAATTATTATTTACTACACGTTAGTTGTTAGTGTTAGTTACTGTAGAAAGCCACCATAAATGATTTCATTTATGTAAATGAAATGCTAAATCAGACGTCGTATTCACAAATCAAAAATGCGACATTTCTTCCATTGTTTTATAAATCGTTTGATTTACATTTATAAATCAGACGACCTTTGGCAACACTGCAAAAATGCATCAGTTTTATTGCTCAAGAGTGACAGCCAGAGATACGTAATGGCTTATCCATGATGTTAGTGACTATCGAAATAAGAAAAATTTGGAAAAGTATTTGCCTTAAGTCACTTTTAATAGTGACTTAAGGCAAATACTTTTCCAAATTTTTCTTAGCCAGAGATACAATGAATAAAAAAAGTAATTAGAAAAAGGTGTCGGGTATACATAAGTACATTGAATTGAAGAGTACTCTCCTCTAATTTATAATCTCGTAAGTATTCGTATGCTTTAAGGTATAACAATTAATTAGTTAAGTCTACAACACTGGTGTCTTGCCCGATCGTTTGAACCATAGATTGTTTGAACTCCTTTCCTAATTTCTGTTTTTTGATTCGATACAGAAAGAAGAATGTTATCGTAAATGAAAAGTCATGTGCGGATCGTTAAGAAAAGACTGAAGCAAGGACTGAGATAACCCATAGCATGAGGAAAATTTGCTATTTATAAAATTTCGAACATGTGTGCACAATCTGATTAATTATCATTTGCCTTCGACTCACCGTAGCAACTTGTAATGTCAATCTTTTAATTATTCGGCACACAGATGTTTGTGAGACATTTTTGTGATCTCCAATACAATTTTGAAAAGCACCAGCGACAAAATCGTAGTTACCAGAAGTTGGGATAAAGAATCAATTTGACTTATTGCGGTTACTCATGCATGGAACTTATGCCATAGTCAAAATTATGTAAAATTTCCATCACAGTTTATTTACGAAACTGAAACCGCTTTCTAAAATCTATGCCGGCGTAAACTGTAAGTGGATCGGTTCTAACTCTAATGACTGTTAACCTTCTGGCAACTTCTGCTTCATCAGAAGATTAAGAAGTTGATTATTATGCTCATTTTTCGGTCTTCTTCTTACAAGTGATGTCTATAGAATTTGTTACTCCAGATTTTGGTATTGTAAACAGAACTTCTAATCTTCTCTTGGTAGGTAATAAATTTATAAATATAATTATATTTATAAAAAAAATTCAAGCAGGTTCGATGAAAATTGTATCACAAATTCTTTGAAACGGACACTGAATATGCGCACTAACATGACGACGTTTCGCCGTCGTTCGACAGCTTCGTCAGAAGTGAAATCCAACATTCTTAGTCGGATCCGAATAATTGGAAAGAAAATGAACACCTTTACGATCCATCCATTTTAGATAAAAATAAGCCCTCTTTGCTGACTCGCCAATCTGCTTGTCCCCGCTTCATTTGTTTGTCAACAAGTATGTCGTCCGGTAAATCTCTCCTGCCACGTCTAACTGTTCCGCATGCTTATATCATGTCATCTTGCAACTTTTTTTGTAAGGGAACGGAATTGAAGTAATTGTCGAAGAAAACGTTATGTCCTTTTCCAACCAACGATCGAGACAAATCCATAACAACACGGGCACCTAAGTCCTTCTCAGCAGAATCTCCAGATTTTCCAATATAGATTTGAAATTGGCAGGCAAACCCAGTTTCATCTGCCCGAATCCACGCTTGATGGGTTTTAGGGGCATATATTGTTTTAGGCTACTCCGCCCTTTGAACCTAATCATTGATTCGTCAATGGACTGATTTTTAGAGGGTTTAAATGTCGACATGTTTCAGATAGTCTATCGAGAACAGGTCTTAGTTTATATAACTTAACGTAATTGGGGGAATCGCGGCCTGGAATAACAGCATTATCGTTCAGATGAAAATTTCCGAGCAAGCAGACAAAACGATCTCTTGAGAGTACTGAACTAATAAAATGGTGCCTAAGGACAAAATTAGATGACCAAAGGTCACGACAACTTGGTAATTTCTTTATGCCCATCAACATGTTTAGTCCCAAAAATTTTTTAATTTCTTTTGAATTCGTTGGAGAAAAAGCTGAAGTATTTCCATATTTTTGAAGGGCATAAAGGTTAGTCTGGAAAACAATGTGATCGATTAAATTTTCAGGAAAAATTGAAAGAAAAATATCTAGTGGAGTTTCTAAACATCTATCGATATTTGGCCCAGTATCTTCGTTGAAAAGTTTGAAATTCTGTAGACAATTTTGTGAAGATTTTGTCCACGTTGTTTTTTTCTTTGACAATTATCTTTTTCGAAGAACTGCAAGAGGAATATCATCCTCACTATCCCAAGCATTTTGGTCCTCGATTTCAGTATTATTTTCAAAGTCGGTAGGTAGGTTCATAATATCAAACAAATTGTTTGCATTGCTACCTGCAAACGCAGACTCTTCATTTTCCTCATTATCACTGACGTCTCCTATATCTGACTCGATATCGGACGGTATTTCTTCAATAAATGTAAAAAAATTATCAGGATCCATTTTTTGTAATTCTTCAAACGTATACATTTCCTTTTTACTGGTTTTGCCGTGAAACCGGCAAATATTTTATAGAAAATCTCAAAGAAAATGGCGGTTAATTTTTGTATTAGGCAGCAATAAACTAATAACGGGCTATTCATAATATAAATAAGGCATTTTTCATACCTGACATCTTATAAAACACTTGAAAATACAACAAAAAACACACACACAACAACAAACACTGTCGATCACATGTAAATCATAACAGAATTGCAATATGGCGTTTAACAATAGGCGCCAAACACCTACAGCCAATCAAGTGGTATATCTAGAGCACGTGACTTGAAGTGGTTTCACTGCTGAACCGATAGCGCATAAGATAAAAATTCATATTTAAGTGGTTCCACTATGAAACCATTAGGCGTCAAAGGGTTAAATCATTTACTGTAATAAAGTAATTAGGTGCGATTTTATCGCTCGAGTTTAACATTATTAAGTATAAATTACTATTTGCTTTCAGAATATTAAATGATAAAGAACGTCTAATAATAATTAAAAAGGCAAATTTCAACACAACACTTGCAACTATCGTAATCAGCTGACACTGTGAACAGGCGTACACGCAGTACCTCCGCGACCTTTCGGATTTTTTTTTGCTTAGCCTGAACGTAATAAAGAATCATAAATTAAGGGATGATAAGTTCGGCGCTTTTTGTTCCAATAATACTTTTAGAATGTTACCTTTATTGAATTAATTGTTACCTATTTTTTTACTTATTGTTAGATAGGATTCATAATTACAGTTTTATTTTTAATTAAGGAAATAAAATTTTTAAGCAAAAATTATTTTGTGAAAGATCTGTATATCTGACACTTAAATATTAATTTAAAAAACAGCTGGGAATCTCCGTGTTCTTTTGTACGAAAGTAATAAATGCCCTGCCTCAACGTTTATTGTATCGCATCTGCGGGTTTAGTGCTCTATCATTTATTGCGTATAATAGTAAATTTCGCTCAGCCGTTCGGGCTGTCCGGGGCTTTAAATCAAAGCCAGCGGTTCTCAAACGTTTTATGTAAAAACTAAACATATATTTTTCCGGAGTTATTATTGAATTTTTTTCAAACGCATGTCGCAACTTTGCTTGTTTTCTTTTGTATTAGTTGTGGTTACCATATGTGAAACTTATTCGATTACACGCTGTATAATAGTACATTATATCATTAGGCGCAAAATTAAAATTTACGATCTGTGATTGTCATCGGTCCATCTAGTTCTTAATTTTTAGTTTTCACTTTAAATTGAAATCTACAAAAAAAAAGAAAAGAAGAAAGATAAAGGGCAAAGACTAATCATATTGATCATGACCATCGTTGGTATGCTTTGTCCTTGTCTTAAATTTTCAGACGCTTAACTCCGACTGCATAACGTATTAAAAGCAAAGGACGATCCACGCTTGACGTTTGTTTGACTTGCAGTATTGTATTATTGTTGGTTTACAGTTGTTAGTAATTTAATCAAATTTGTAGTTGAAAGCGCTTTAACTTGAACTTTGATTAAATAAAATATACCAAAATAAATTACATTTGAATTCGAATTTGTCTTATTAAAAAAAATCATAACTGACTTAGATGTGAAACTTAAAAAAAATTTGCCTACAGTTTTTTTTATGGGGAATAAAATTTTTGTTTTCAATTTTTTTAATTTTAATTTTTCAGATTTTCCGATACAGTGCGCGTCGTGCGGTTAAAGTGAACAGTGTCGTTACTACTACGACTACATTCCCGTTTTTTCGCATCACGTCTTTTTTTTCGTCGAAAAAAATGTCTCAACCGGAAGACTCAACTTCGACTAGTGTCAGTGACGGTTCTTCCAGACAATTTCCGACGGAAAGCAAAGCCACTCAGTGCGGGGATTCCCTGACAGTTGACGAGGAAAATATCGTCGTGATGACCAAAACTTACTCCCCCCAAAGAATAGTTCCGCCAGAGCCGCCTTTAGACGAGATGAACGTCGAAATGGACTCTGAGGTAAGAAGAAAACTCTGAAAATTTTGTTTATTACCGTTGCGTTAAATTCCATAACGAGCCGGCCGTTTCCATTAATTTATTAACGCCGCTTTGCGGGCGTGCGCAAATTTAAAAGTTGGTTATTTACGATCAGGTGTGGGCTGTTAATTCTGATTGGGCTCGAAACTGAACCCGTGTGGGTTTAGTAATCGCAATTTATTATTCAATTTGGCGAAAATTCGCGTGCTCGATTTAAAAACGTTTTAATTAGCGAACCGGAAATTTCTTCGTCTTCAAAGAAGAAGACCCTCAAAGACGTTCCATAAATTATTACGCAGGCGTTAAGTAACCGGCGGCGGAGTTTTAAATTGGCAATTAAGGCCGGACTCAAATTGAGAAAAAGTTGTAAATCTGATTACGTGACATCTTGACCGTTCCGCGGTGCATTAGTTTAATCTATTGCGGACAAGTGCCGGACGAGATGATCATAATAATGGCGAAAAGGCGTAGATTTCGGGGAACAGATCTTTTGTCGACATAATTTGGCTTGGCCCAACTCATAATTCAGGCTGGTTTTAAATAACAAAGACCGTTTCGTCTGCGACTTATATTAAATGTTTAAATCACTTTAAGTGTTCACGGAAAGAAGCCATACGATTGCAACGAGGAAAAAAAATATGGCGTCTGTTGTATTCATAACTTTTTGCAGACTGGAAAACGAAACAAATGCCCCACACGTAAATCCTTAGAACATCAAAATAAATTTCTATTCTAATTTCCATTCTATTTGCATTCTATTTGAATACAATCTGTATTTATTAACTATTATCTGAAATCTTCGATTTTATTGGTTTACAGTAGATATAACCAAATGATTATACCTACTGAGTCGTTTATATATTTTCAATTTTTTTAATTGTAAAAAAAACTGAAAAAAAAACAAACTAAGATCCTTGCGCTTACAATTTATTAAAAACTGCAACGATTCTATATAGACATCAATAACAATTTGAATCATGATGACAGATTTTGAATGCGCAGGAAACTCGGATTCTCTTTAACTTTTCTTTACTAAATCTCTTGTTAATATTTGAAGGAGAAGCGTAGAGGGACCAGTTCTATCCGGTAAAGTTTGTTAACTGCCCCGTCGATTCTGTTTACTTGCGTAAGGGTGTAAAGGTCTTAAGTCATACATACATATTAGATTACGGCCGTGCCATGATACATTCAAGGGGTCGTAATTTCCTAAGCAGACGTAATCAGCCTCCTTTGATACTCCGAAATAACTCAATCTCCAGACGGATTCGAAACGGGGTGTTCGTGTGTTTCCAATTTTTTTTTTAATGTTCAAACTTATGGCGAAACGTAATTCGGATTTAATTCCAATTTAAATTTGCCCAAGTCGTCTCGTTTTGATTTGGGACGGAGTTTAATTACGCCGGATTCTTATTGTTTAAAGAAATGACGTCGAATTAGGGGGGGGCGGCAAGGGGATTAAGGGCGGAAATATGGAAGAAGGATTTTCCTTTTCTTCTGGATTTTGCTTCGCTTGTTTACGTCCTGGGGATGAATTGCAGACACGTGCTGCCAAATAGCGCTAATCAGCGCCGTCACGACGCCCGGTGGCGGCGTCGCATCACCTGATTACGGCGCTATTGAATGTACTGGAAATACGTGTCGGGAATCTGTCGAAAATAATTAGGCGGGAATTGGACTCGCACGCGCATAAATTATGTCTGGTCGGATTCAATCTCGTCCGTATTATATTATACATCAGCCGAAAATGAGGAATGAGGCGAAAAGGAAACCGCACGCGGAAGGATTTATATTTCATCGGCGCAAATTGGAAAGGCCGGGGATTTTTTCCCCCCAAAATATTCGGACTCGAATTTTACGTCGAAGGCGCGCCCGTAAATATTCCGCGATTCCCGTCCTCTCGGGGCGTTAATAAATTTTGAAGGCTTTTAATAATGAAGGGAGTCGATTTTCTTCTTTCTTTTTAAGGGGTAGCAAAACAGAGGGACACCTTTGAACATGAGCAGTTTTGAACAGTTGGGACTTTCTATTCTATTTTTGTGGCTGTTCCGCCACTTTGTCTTGCTTTTACTTTTTTATTAAAAAACCAGTAAGAAAAGGCATTAGGCAAAAATGGACTCAGCGTCGTCGATTCCCTAGTCTTATTTGCCGCACCCACCTTGACTTCATACAACTCCCCTTGTTAGTTATATGTAAGAAGTTTTGAATAACAGGATGACTCATGATAAATCATTCATATGAATTGAAACATTCAAAATTCTTTGATGTTGTGTCCACGAAATAGTTTACTATAGTAACACATGCTTGCTGCCATAGTAATAGAATCAAATTCAAAGCTGAACCCCATGGTTCAAACATGTTTTGTGCGACTGGTCTTTAGATGTATAACTCGAGGAAGCTTAGTGGTGATGAAAAAGCCGTTGCTTTTGTGAACGCGCCTCAAAATTGAATTTCACTTGCTTCAAACACACAAAAACCAGCACTTACAATTTCGTACGTTTCTTGTCCGGCTGATTAATGTCCTCGTGTTAAAGATTAAGATTCTAACGGAGCGTAATTCGCCGGCGAAACTTCGCCGAAGTTTCGGAATTAGCCGTAATTTACGGTGTCGCATTAATCGCAAAAAGTTTTGCAGAGTACGATCCAGGTGTTCCCTCCGCCACACACAACAGCAACTCCACCGCGAACTGGGGGGCATTCATCCCCGGCACGTCATCTTAAATCCTCTTGATAATGTCTAAGTACTTGAGTGTATGTGTGCAGTGAACGAAAGCTTAGTGCGCTTAAAGTAGTTGAAGTTCTTACTTTAAGATTAAGATTTTCTGTTGCCTTAATAATATGGAAAACATCTACTTTTCGACATATTGCTGTGATATTACTAATGTAGGAGTAAAAGGGTATAATGAAGCAGAGTTACTTCATCGCCCTATAAATGCAAGAGCGCTAACCGCTTCAACTGCAGTGCGTTCTGTGCAGCCATTGTCGGAAACACTCAGAAACCTCCCTTGCATCCATTGTCAGGAGCAACGCAAAGCCTTCTGTGCAGTCAATGTCGGAAACACACACAAACCTTCTGTGCACCTGCTGTCAGAAGCATCCACCTTCACACACACTTCTTATGGAGCCACTGTCGAGAGATCACTCACAATCCACACATTCATCGGCATCATCGAAGCCAGCTGTTGTAGAAGAGGAACGCACCAGGTATTCGAATCGTCTTGAAGAGTTCCCACGCACTCCATACATTGGGGAATAGGAACCCGCAGGAATAAAATCGACCAGAAAGGGTTCCCACACACTCCACACTTTACCAAGATCGTCGAAGACCGTCGTTGAAGAAAGAAGAGTAGGAATCAAGACGTCCTGAGAGAGTTTCCACGACAGCACAAAAACTTTAACGGGTAAACTACGTCATCGTTGCCAAAGCTATGAGAGATGAAGATAGGGAACGTCGGGATTGCCGCGTCGTGTTGAAGAATTTTTTTTGACATGTGACGAATACAGCTAGCGTTCTCCTCTGCGTGAGGTGTTAAGGGTAGTTGTTCAAACCACCGATTGAGACGTTTGCCCCAATAAGATAATGGAAGGTTCCATCATGGCAATACCACGACACCAAGCATCAACAAATTCCAAATGTAAAAGTAAAACCGTAGCTTAACTTAAGACGGGGGTTCTTACTGAATGGCTTGATTATGTGGCCTAATTTGGGCAAACGCCGAAGATTTTCGTTAATGAGCGAGAAATTCTTTTCCCAATTCGTTGAAAAAGAGAGATCCCGAATGGGGCGAGATAATTTCCGAAGAAGAAACGTTCCGCTTGCTCACCTCTTCCTTTTTCTCCGCGTTCCCGTTTTAATGGCTCTCACAAAGAGCAAATTAATTCAGTCGCTGCGCCAGTTTGAATTATACTTCGCATAAAACAAAACATGGAAATTAATTACCGGGAAGTTCCATTTTTACACTTGCACATAACCGGCTGCCTCGACCAGAGACCGCTCATTAAAACGATACTTAATCCATTAGCCCCGCGAAGGAAAATTATGCACGGAGATTCCCGCCTGGCCGTCGTTCGTCGTAAAGCTCGGCACGAAACGTACCGAACAGAGGCAGGTAATGGGAATTAAAAAATTTTATCGTCTGCCCTTAACGGGAATTAAATTTCGAAGGCGGAATCAAAGCGCTCCCGTTGCAATCTGGAAAATGGATCCGGACCACTTCGCAGATATTTACGTCTTTCTTCATGTAATATAAATGCAAGGGACGACCTCTTACGGTGCAATCGCTAACAATTCGCTCCTAATTGAATAATGCGTCTCGTAAGAGGGTTTAGCGGCCGGAATCCAATTCGGTTCTCGTCTGCTTGTTTTTCGTCGGCTCCGGAATGGTCATGCGAAGAGGAAATGCTCCGAGTGATTTCATTTGGTTCGAGAACTGGCGGAATTAGCTCGTTTTTACCATGCTTAGCCCAAATGGAATTGTAAATACAATTTGGAAGGAATTTACCCCCATCAAGTAATGTCTGTAATGTTCACAAATAGTAAAAAGAGGTTTCTTAGGAATTTGAATTGGTTTAAGGCCAAATTACCATAGATGTTAAAAACCTTCTCTAGATACCTAATTCACGTCTCATTCAACTCCGGAACGTCATCTAGTTTGCCTCCATGGAAGAGGTGGCTCGGTGAAAGCTTCCAAGTCACCTGTAGCGCAGTTGGAGACTGTTCCTTGGTTCCTTAAGATTCGTCACAATGGTTTGCTACCTACCTGAAAGGCAGCCAACTGCGGCAACTTACGATCTCCAGCACAGCCGGCTAATTCCTGGAGATGGGATGGGTTGCACGTAACCCCAAAAGTACAAGGACAAATAACTACTAAAATAAAATTCCCCAATACGGCACAATTGTCTTTATTTATACATAGTAATAAATAGCACGCAAATATAAATGAAATAAAAGAAAGATAATGCAAACGAGGTTGTCAAATATCAAAACCCGAAAATTCGGTATCGACTTTCCGTTACAAAGTCAAAGTAAAAATATCTAACCTTGGCAACTATGTTGTTAACATGTCATGTTGTAACAATGTCAACTAAAAATATTCCGATCTTGAATTACATCACCAACGGCAGCTGTCGTCCGCGATGTCCAGAGAGTATCGAATTCGACGGAGGGTCGCTGAAGTCAAAAAGATATATCGCTATTCCCATGATACACGACGCGGCAATCCCGACGTTCCCTATCTTCATCTCTCATAGCTTTGGCAACGATGACGTAGTTTACCCGTTAAAGTTTTTGTGCTGTCGTGGAAACTCTCTCAGGACCTCTCACGACGAAAGTCACCAACAGCGGTTGACTGAGTTCAAGTCCGAACAGTGAATGTAACCGTCGTTATCGAACTGACATTGCGGTAATCTTCAAGATGGTTGGCCCTAGAATTCACAACGAAAGGTTTGGGTAGCCAAAGAGCGATGATCGTAAATAGTAATCGTATTAAGCAGAAAGGAAACAGCAAACAACAAAAAAACCTAAGTAAGAAAAGAAAACATGCGTTACAGTCCGAACCACGCCCAAATAATCGCCATATTTACCTAATCTCAGTCTGCCGGGACTAGGCGTGGAGAAGCATCATACAATGTTTATTAATGCAGGGGTGACGATTTTAAAAATCCGGTAACCAAATTGCCGTTAATCTTCATCTCCAAGCATTTTCAGCCAAATGAAAGCACACTAAAGGCAACAACACGTCAACACCACGCAACGAGCCACGAAGGACTGCCGGCGTACAGAATTTTCGATGCATGTAAGATATCAAGAGGGGGAGTTGATAGAAGAACAGAGTTAACTCGCTCGAGGACCGAGGGAGACGGCAACAATTCCGTATTGCGTAGTGCAGGCTCTCTTTGATTGCGCACCAAAATTAAACGCGCATGGTCAATAAAGGACAGTTCGTGGTACTTCGCAATACAGGGTGACTGACAATACTAAAAAGGATTTAAACAGCCAATTTGCAAACCAGAGGAAAATTCGTATTTTGTCGTTAAATATCGTGTTATCCCGATTTGACGTTTAATAATAATAATAATAATAAATAGAAATGAATTTGTTTATGGACTATTTTAAGTTTGAAATTCTCGCACAAATATTTCCCCGTTCCTATTTGACTTTTTTATCGACTGTTCCTCAATTTGAAATTCGTCTTCAGATACAAGACGGCACTTCCGTCTAGCGTTCTTTTAATGATGAAAATAATAAATGCTCTTTTCTCCCCTCTATATTCAAGGGTTCGAACACTTCGAACCATACTTGTCTGACCATAGAGCTCAAATATTACAAGTTAATACAACAATAGAACAAGAAAAGAATTCAGCTTATATTCGGAAATTCACGCGCGAAACTAAAGACATCCTGTTTTGTAGGCTTTTGTCTCAAGACTGGGGTGATGTTTACAGTAATGCAAATCCAGTTGAAAAATTCGACATTTTCGTGCATACATTTCAAAAGTCTTTAATGAGATCGTACCATTCATCGAATACAAACATCTAACAAAAAATAAAATGCAGCGCAAATTAGAGAAAGCTTGGGATTAATTCATGATACTTATAAAGCAACTGCCGTTCCTGAAATATATGATATCTACTTGCGATATAAAGCATTTTATTTTGATTTCATCAAAAAAGAAAACTAGATAAGATCAATCAGTCTGATAATAAACAGAAGGCTTTATGGCATCTCATAAATAAATAAACCGGTAGGAAATAACACCTTGACCACACACAGACACGTTAACAGCTGAAGACTTCAAGAAAACGCTAACTGATTCTGTAAAAGAGATTGTCCTGTATCTCCTTCAGATGTAACAGAAGTCATTAAACCTCTGAAACCAAGGACAAGTAGACATTTTTGGAATCGACATAAGAACACTACAACTCGTGTTCTCAAAAATACTCGAACCTGCAATGGTAAATATCAGCCTTTCTCGAGAAACATAATTACCTGTTGGATCGAAATCATAAGAGATCGAGCCCTGCGTCATAAATTATACACGTATGGCGCTGAATCATCACATCATCAGACATAAAATGCATAACTTCATCCTTCTCTTATTCACCGTTATCAAGGAAACAATACTGAAATATTTATAACCAGACCTCGGACATTTCGAAGCGATGGCACTTTTCATTGGTTCTCGAATTGCGTAACCGTGGCAATGCTCCGAAATGTCCGAAGTCTGCTCATAACTTGGGTGGTTCATGACGCAGGGCTCAACTCTCGTGATTTTAATAATAAAAAAAATTGGTCCTTAAATACGTACTTCAAAAAATCCACCAGTTTTTAACATAACTGCGTTTCGAATAAGTTCTATAAAATTTTGTTTCATTTTCATTACTTTTCACTTCTTCGGATTAATTAGGTATTTACTTGAGTAGAAATAAAAGAGCTTCGGCTGTAAACTCATAGATGGCGTTGTGATCATTCATTGTTCCTGAAAGATAAATATGTACATGCATAATTTGTATTTGAAGGTAACAGATGAGATGTGCTCTTTCTTTTTCTGACAGTTTTCGACATTTTCGTTAAATTTATTGTTCGGAATAAACCGAAGTAAAGATTTAGTGTTCATTCACAGATGGCGCTAAAAACGATTACGTTATATGTATAGTTTATTATAAGTAATAACAATTTGCCCATATACCGGGTGTCCCGGGAGGAAAGGTCAATACTTCGTGGGGGTGTAGAGTGGGTTATTATAAGTCAACAAGTATAAACTATGTCAGAAATCATTAATAAGATACTACCTGTTTATATAAATAAATTGGTTTATATAAATAAATAGGTTTATATAAATAAACAGGTAGTATCTTATTAATGGTTTCTGACATAGAGCTATTTGAAATTAAAAACATGAAGTTGCTAAAAAAACTTTTATTTTAAAGTATTAACATTAAATTTGTCAAAAAGAGCGCTATATTACGGTGAAGAACAAAATCAACATGAAGCGACAAATTTATTTAAATTATTCCTGAACGGCCTATAGTGGTAAGAAGACATCAATATTTATCTCAGAATCCACCTGTTTATATGTATAAACTTTTTGACTTATAATGACCCACTCTACACCCCTACGAAGTATTGAGTTTTCCTCCCGGGACACCCTGTACGTATACATCGTTTAATCGTATAAAGAATACGTCAGGATCTAATGACAAATTAAACTTTTTAACGAACCGTGACTATGTATGTAAAAATAAATATTATAAATCGTCGAAGGACCTTTTTCGTTTCCAAAATAGGCAACCCGTTCATATATGATAAAAGGCGCCCGGCATGTGAATTCGTTAATTAATCCTAATTGAAAAGATCGCGTAAACAAGTCGCGCGACGTTGAGTGACGAATTCCAAAATAATTCATTTCGAAAGTAGACAAATCGCAGTTGAAAACCTAACGAGGAACATACAAGAAGCAGCTTGGTCTGCAACTCCCGAGTACACTGTACCACAAGGAAATTACAAAGTGTCACCTCCAATCAAACAGAAAATCGCCGAAAAAAGACAACTGCGGAAACAGTGGCAACAAATAAGAACAGCAGAAAATAAACGGAAACTAAACAAGGCAGTAAAAGAACTAAAACAGCTGATCCAGGAAGAACAAAACCAAGGCATACAAGAGCACCTGGAGAGCTTAACTCCAACTCAAGCCACAGAATATTCACTCTGGAAAGCAACAAGGAAATACAAAAGGTCTCCGCAACACAATCCTCCCATTAAAAATGACAACGACACATGGGCCAGAAACGATAAAGAAAAAGCTAAAGCTTTCACCAAACACTTAAACAATGTGTTTAAACCATTCCCTTCGGAATTATCTACTGAAGAGGAAAATGATATAATCGACTCTCTGGATATACCATTCCAAATGAACCTGCCGCACAGCAATTTTACGGTTAAAGAAGTTAAACGAGTTATAATGAAAGAAACCAACATAAAAAAGGCACCTGGTTTCGACAAAATCTCCGGTAAAATACTACAAGAACTCTCGAAAAAATGCATAAAGCCTATAACCTTCATTTTTAAACCTCTGTGAAGTTGGCACCTCATTTCTGAAAAATTTAATTTTTTATTGGAGTTCTGATGGCACCCCGAAGAGTTCTGGAGTTCTATGTGAAAATTAAAAATAGTTCTGACGAATTAAATATAATAAAATGACTTTAAAAATTTGGGGTGCTAAGTTCACAAAACGGACTTTGAAAATTGGCTATAACATTTATACCATTCAAAATAATTAATTTCATCATTAAAATTTTCTTTAGAACTCTTGTAGTGCTATCCAGAACTCCAAACAGAATGTGGAAATTTCCTGAAAAAAAAAATTCATTTTGACAGAATTTCAAATCGACACACGAAGAATCGCTAGAACTATTTTACTTTTGATTTTAACGCTTCAGTCATGAAGAATAAACGCGAGAACTCGTGGAGTGTTATCCGAAACTCCAAGCAGAAAGTGAAAATTTCCAGACACAATTTCAATTTTGCACTTTGACAAAATTTTTAAATCGAAACACGGAGAATCGCTAGAACTTTTTTACCTGTTATTTTAGCGCTTCGGCCGTGAAGAATAATCGTGAGAGTTCGTGAGGTGCTATCCAGAACTCCAAACAGAACGTGGAAATTCCCCGAAAAAAATTCCATTTTGCACTTAAACAAAATTTTTAAATCGAAACCCGGAAAGTCGCTAGAACTTTTTTAACTTTGATTTTAACGCTTCGGCCGTGAAGGATAATCGTGAGAACTCGTGAGGTGCTATCCAGAACTCCAAAGAGAACGTGAAAATTCCCCGAAAAAAAATCCATTTTGCACTTAAACAAAATTTTCAAATCGAAACACGGAAAATCGCTAGAACTTTTTTAACTTTGATTTTAACCTTCGACCGCCAAGGATAATCGTAAGAACTCGTGAGGTGCTATGCAGAACTCCAACAGAACGTGAAAATTCCCCGAAAAAATTTCCAAGTGCAAAATGGAATTGTTTTCGGGGAATTTTCACGTTCTGTTTGGAGTTCTGGATAGCACCTCACGAGTTATCACGATTATCCTTCACGGCCGAAGCGTTAAAATCAAAGCTAAAAAAGTTCTAGCGATTTTCCGTGTTTCGATTTGAAAATTTTATCTAAGTGCAAAATGAAATTGTTTTCGAGGAATTTTCACGTTCAGTTTGGAGTTCTGGATAGCACCTCACGAGTTCTCACGACTATCCTTCACGACCGAAGCGTTTAAATCAAAGCTAAAAAAGTTCTAGCGATTTTCCGTGTTTCGATTTGAAATTTTTGTCAAAGTGCAAAATTGAATTTTTTTCTGGGAATTTTCATTTTTTATTTGGAGTTTTGGATAACACCTCACGAGGTCTCGCGACTATTCTTCACACAGAAGCGTTAAAATCAAAAGTAAAAAAGTTGTAGCGATTCTTCGTGTCTCGATTTGAAATTTCGTCAAAATGAATTTTTTTTCAGGAAATTTCCACACTCTGTTTGGAGTTCTGGATAGCACCCCAAGAGTTCTAAAGAGAATATTAATGATGAAATTAATTATTTTGAACGGTTAAAATGTTATAGCCAATTTTCAAATCCCGTTTTGTGAACTTAGCACCCCAAATTTTGAAAGTCATTTTTTTATATTTAATTCGTCAGAACTATTTTTAATTTTCACATAGAACTCCAGAACTCTTCGGGGTGCCATCAGAACTCCAATAAAAAATTACATTTTCTAAAAATGAGGTGCCAACTTCACAGAGGTCATTTTTTAATGCAATACTACGAACAAACTACTTCCCCAGCTCTTGGAAAGTTGCCCAAATCATTATGATCCCCAAGCCTGGGAAAAAACCAGAAGTCGCCTCTTACAGACCCATAAGCCTACTACCGGTGCTGTCCAAAGTATTTGAGAAATTACATGTCAAAAGACTTAAGGCTACTGTGGACCAAAAGAAGTTAATTCCTGAGCACCAATTCGGATTCCGCAACAAACAAGGAACAATTGAACAAGTGCACAGGCTGGTGAACAAAATTAGCAAAGACCTGAACTCGAAGAGATATTGCTCAGCGGTCTTCCTCGACATATAATAATAATAATAATAATAATAGTTTTATTCATTAAATTGGCTGATAACAAAAATAAAGTAACATAAATAATTAAATTTAAATTAATTAAATTTAAATAGAAACAATTAGTATACCCAAAAAACGAATCATAAGGTTAAGTTCAATTGTGGCGGCCACTCTTGATCTTCCACTTAACCTTAACTGATGGAGAATTATATAAAATAAAGAAATTCCTATTACTAACTTACAACTAGGGGGTGAATTTAAAAGGAAAATAATAAAAAAGAGATTTAATTTTAATTCTGTGATGGAATATAAAGTATAAGTAGGAGAATTTATCAAATCAAAATTGTACATTAGAGAAAGGTATATAAATTAAGATAATAAAAGAAAAAATTGTCTTTTTAAGGCGCTTCTAAATCTAATCGAGGATTCGAGATTTTTCAAGTCTTGCGATAATTGATATTAATATTTAGCTACACAATAACTAAATGACCTTTCATATTGAGAAGTTTTATGCATGGGTGGCATAATAATATAATAATATAATAATATCTCAAGCTTTCGACAAAGTGTGGCATAGTGGATTGCAAGTCAAACTGAAAAAGTTCCTTCCGTACCCACACTTCCTACTGCTCAAATCGTACTTAACAGATAGGCACTTCCTAGTTAAGCAAGGCAACGAACTTACTGATTTGCATCCCATACATTCAGGGGTCCCACAAGGAAGTGTGCTCGGACCAATTTTCTACCTGCAGTATACAGCAGACTTACCAACAACACGACTCACAACCGTAGCGACATATGCTGACGACACAGCAGTTTTGGCATCTCATACAGATCCAATATCCGCGTCGAGAAACCTGCAGGTCAACCTCAATAAGATCCAGAACTGGCTAAAGAAATGGCATGATACAAAGTCCATCCATGTTACATTTACCTTATGTAGAGAAACGTGTCCACCCGTGACGATCAACAACCGCCAACTTCCACAAGTTGAGGAAGCCAAGTACCTTGGCATGCATTTGGACCGCCGTCTCACATGGAGAAAACACATATTCACCAAGCGCAAGCAACTAGGTCTAAAGCTAAGTCAATTGAACTGGCTCATCGGCCGCAAATCAAAACTGTCTCTGGATAACAAGATATAGCTCTACAAATCAATTCTGAAGCCAGTTTGGACTTATGGAATTCAACTCTGGGGTACTGCCAGCAACTCTAACATCGACATCCTGCAGAGGTTTCAAAATAAAGTGCTGCGCGCCGTACTACGTTTCCAACGAGATAATTCAACACGACATTCCACTCGAATCTGTCAAGGAAGTGATCTACCAATTCAGTGTCAAGTACAACGAAAGAGTGACAGTACACCCTAATATGCTGGCCAAGCAGTTAAATGTGTTGGAAGACAATGAAGTGCGTAGACTGAAACGTTTGCTGCCATCCGACCTGACTGCAGGACCCAGATAAGACAATAACCTGAGACATTGTGTATATAAACTCACTTAAACATAAGAACTCTAGATTTAGGTTTAACTTTAAAGGAGATCACTCATTGGAATGATATCCTTCATGTCATATACCGTTGTTACACCAAACGCTTATTGCCCATTGGACAGATTGCAAAACTCACTAAGAGTCTATAAAAAAAAAAAAAAAGTAGACAAGCTGTGAAAATATAGATCTTGTTAAAATGCCGCAAAATCGAAAAGAGGCAATGGGAAGCAAAAGTCGTCTTAGGCCCGTGAATCATCGGACTTAAGGATACCGATTAAGCATCATAATCCGGGCTAAGACGACTTTGCTGTAATAATAGTGCTAATAGTATTAACAGTCTTTATTGGTCCAAAATAAATACAAACACAGCTAAGAAATAAAGGACCAAAAGGCGGAGTTCAGTACGTCTTTTTGTATGCGCGTATGTATCGTCGTATCTAGTCTTTTTCTTTCGTAAAATTTACGTTGTTTTTTTTCCCTTTTGAACTTTCTCTTCCTTTCCGATTAGATTTTTCCAAGAGTCAAAAATGTCTCTTTTCTGTTTATATTTTCTGAAATTATTTCATTTTCTTTCTTAAATGTTATGATAGTCGTTTGTTGTTCTTTTTTCTTTTCTTTATTTGTTTGGTTTTTGAAAAGTCGTTTACGTACAGTGAAATATTCAGTACATTCCGAATAAGAAGAAGTTAATATTCAGTACGTTCCGAATAAGAAGAAGTGACAATGATATTAATTAATTTTTTTTTAAAGCACCGTTAGTTTTTTCCGAGTTTACTGTCGGATAATCGGGACAATTAGCGTCTCGCATATATCTTATGCGGGACACCTCTAAAAACGGGACATCCCGGCCCACCCGGGACGGACCGATTTTATTTTTCATAGACTCTCCTTATCTAAATAATTTTGGATCGCACAGTATATGTAAAAGATGAAAGGTTTTTGTAAAATTGTAAGTTCATTCTTTCAAGGATGTTATAGGTCCTTAATAGCTTTTCAATTCAAACTAGTTTCACCTCCTTCACGAGGGGGTGAACGAATGTATGAAACTGAACTGATTGCTCGTCACCATGGAAACCAGATAAGTTAGTTTCGGAAACTTATAATTGTCGGCGGAATTTCGGGGGTAACTTTGCATGTGCCGGTGGAATTAGATTCTCGTATTACGTTAAGCGTCACCTTTCTAAAATGAGTTGCAAAAAGAAAGCTTTCCTTTCAGTTCTTTTAAATTTAGACATGACCGTGACTCCTCATCTTATTCACCCCTTCCTTCAGTTCTCGCCCCTTAACGAATTTAAATTAATTTTGAACCTGATCGAACAAGTTCTAAGTTGTCACGGATTCATATGAAACTGAAAGCTCGATTAATTAATCGGTGAAATCCGATGAAGTTCTGACAGTTTCAGTCTGTATTTAGATCGTTAGGCAGAAAACTAATAAGCGAGTTAGAGGGCGCACGACCCCCCCCCCCTCATCCTATTAATAATTTCCGGCCTAATTCTATTAGAATCTTAGCGCAAATAAACCGAACGAAAGCCGTTAAGCACCGGGCTTAATATTTAACTGGCCTAATGTTATTGGCCTGACTTATTAATGTTAGTCGACTCGACATTATTTCACGAGGATTTCGGTGAATACTGCATGAGACGAGTTTTCCCAAAAAGCTAATATAATTCGCGACCTCTGCGTTGCATTAATAATGGGCGAGCGTTTAATAGAAAGTTTTTACGTGACGCTCATTACCGTTTTAATTAAAAATTTCGGTATGAAAATTATTACGGGCGTAAAAAAAATTGAAGTTATGCGGGGGGGGGGGGGGATATTTTTATAAAAGCATTCTGCCGCTTGGGTTGGGAATGCATATTTTCTAGTGCGTGCGTCGAAACGACATACAAAGGATGGCATTTCGCGTTTGGGATACCTGAGTTGCGCATCCACAAAGCTTTGTGGGGCCGGATCTGCAGCATTAATTAAAATCAGATACGGTTTTGGAGGCTAGGGGCCGGCCGAAGGGGGGAGGGCGACAATTAAACACAGGGGCCGAAGAGACAATGCGAATTATCTGAGAGAATGTTCCGAAGATGCAGAGATAATTTTGCTGTAATTCATGCCTGGGAATCAGAACCGGCTCAAGGCTCTAACACTTTATTCTATAGTTCAATACATCCCTAGCTTACAGTGAAAGATCTACAACGCCATCTCTTGTTTTTATGATTGCGCTTTACTAGAATCAAAATTAATGTGCGCTCCTCCACCACAATGTTCTTATTATCAAAAAATTTTAAAATAATCCACGTTGTCTTTATTTTTGTGCTTGTCTCTGTAGTGTTTTCCACTCATGGTTTTGCAATATTGTACATGCCAAGGAGTTTTTTTTTTTAGTTTCGAGTTTAATTAAGTCGTAGTAAGTTTGGTTTTTGATTGAAAATTCCTCATGCCTCGCATCTCTTCCTTTTATTATCCCCTTGCATCGTAACTATTTGCCGACCATTCGCTTTATTAAAGCAAAATTCATTGATGTTTTCGTCTGCGCGCTCTTGTTTACTGGCGAGTTAATACTTCATTTCGGGGGAGGATATGACTTGATACGTCCCCTAAAAATATCCCCGCGCCATTCAGATATACAACATATTCTTTTACTGCCCTCACCTTAGACCTCGTCACATAAATTTATTCTGGGGCGAGCTTTCAAAATCCTTTTATTTCGAAATAAATCGCTCCTGATGGCGATTCATTTCTGTGTTATTTCCTTTCATTGAGTGTGGGTTTGCGAAAGTGAGCGCTTAACGGAATGGGACAGGTCCGTAGATCACTTCCGCGATCGCAATATTCTCCTTGATGGATGCATTGAATTCACGCCGTCGTCTATCTGGACCAATCACGAAATGAAATTGTGCGATTTTTCACTTATGATTGCGGTTATGTTAGTTTGTAAATTTGATGAAATGCGGCCCTGGCAATTCGTGCAGAAAACTTATTAAAAACCTGGATGAATCAAGTTTCTGTTTGCGCTACAATATAACAGATGGCGCTCTAATACTTTTTTGTTGGTACAGTCAGTTTGTGGATGGTGCGAAAAAGATTTTCCAAATTTTGTTTGCTTGTATTTTTGTGTATATTTAGAAAACATCAGAAACTCTTCTTTCATGACAGGATTAAATGACGTCTTATATTCGCCTTAGCCTATTAGATGGCGCCCCAAACATCTCGTAAGTCTGAGAGGATCTCAGCTTCCTTAGGTCATGTAAAGTAATCGATTCTTAAGGTCATTTTTGTAATAACGTCTGATAAGATATTCAAAATAGAAGTAATATTTTACGTTTATTTAAAGTATGGTCTAAATTATTAACCGATAGATGGTACTTTAATAGTACTTACAGGCTCCGCAGTTTGAAGGCGATCGTAGATCGATTTGTTTGCTAATTTCAAGCTTCTTGATTAGTGCCGAATCTCCACTGATTTAGAGAAAATTTAGCAGTCCTACTATCTTGGCGTTGTTTTACTTTAGCTTTAGCTCATTAGAGGGCGCCTCAAATTAAATAACGGTACAAGAATCACCTGTGATTTTTTCAGGACTGTGTAGCGGATCTTTACGTTAATGACGTTTGAAGAGCTATGGAAGAGAAATGGAAGTTAACAGAAGCTAATAGAAATACATATTGGATACATTAAGCTTTTGTTTAAGCTATAATTCAGCAGATGGCGCCTTAACGCTTCTTATTGATATAGTAAATACGGGCATGGTTTAGACAGAATTTTCCAGAATTTAAAGTGCTATATTCTTGCTACTCATTTGCAAGTAGAATTAAATACTACGTGAATTCAGCTGTAGATGGCGCTTTAATCTTTCGTGCATATTCCGTAATTTCGGGCATGGGCCAGATAGGACATTTCGAAATTTGAGGTTCCACCTTTTTTCTCGTCACTTGCAAATAGAATTATGAGCTGGGTAATCTTTTACGAAAACGTTTAATTAGGTTTCTGTCTAAACTATAAACAATAGATGGCGCTTTAATACTACTTTAACTACTTTAATAATAATAATTGACGCTGCCGTGTTTCGATTTTTTGGGTTTAAGCTTTTTGAATTGTGTTGAATCTTTATAGACTTAGAGAAAACTTAATAACAATCCTACTTTCATCTCAGATTTTAATTCAGCCTTAGCTTATTAGAGGGCGCTTCAAATTAAATAATTGTGTTGCAATTGTGTTTTGTTAATGACGTTTGAAGAGCTATGGGAAATGGAAGTTAACGAATGAAATGAAAGCAAATAGAATAACGTATTGGATAAATTAAGTTTTTCTTTAAGCTATAACCCAACAGATGGCGCTTGAATGATTCTTATTGATATAGCAAGTACGACGATGGTACAGACAGAATTTAAAATGCCATTTTTTGCTCAGTCTATTAAGCTGTACATAGCGCTTTAATGTGTATAGTCGTCCCAGTTTAGTAGCGGTTTTATGGCCTTGCCAAAAAAGCGACAGAAAGGCGACCGCAGGCCGGACTCTTTGAAACTGTTTTTTATAGCAAGATCATAAAACCGATACAAAACTTGGACGACTATAGATTCCATAAGTTCGGGCGTAGACCAGATAGAACATTTCGAAATTTGAAATTCCTCGTCCTTTGCAAATAGAATTAAACGCTGGGTTTTTATTTAAGCTACTACCTAATAGATGGCGCTTTAGAGCTTCTTGTAAATATAGTACTGTTGCACACGATATAGGAAGAGTGTTTTAAATTTTGAGATTCCTATGTTTCGCTTAAACCGTAAATGTATTGGAAATACTCAACCGATAGAATTTAGTGAATTTTTGTTTATTAGAGGGCGCTCATATTAAATAAATGCACGGAAAGCTTCTTTTTTAATAATAATACCTTATAAGGTATGAAATGTTTTTTAACAACATAGTTGTTGAAAGCAGTATTGATTGAAATATAAGCTAAGTCTCTGTCTAAGCTATTAACCGAGGCACATTAAGTGCTTTTTTTCATAGTTTGGTGACGGTTCTTATTCGATTTTCTTTAATCCAGTTTCTTCCTATTATATCTCCATCGATTTAGGTACAATACTTTCAGGAAAGAACTTAATGGCGTTTGTATTTTATCATTCGCTCAATAGAGGGCGCCTCAAATTAAATAATTGTATCGAAATCATCTGAGGATTTCAGAGATCCGTGACAGATCTTTCAGTTAATGGTGAGGTGGTTCACTTTGTTACGATTCAAATTTTATTCATAAAATTTTCAAACTATTTGTTTATTTTCGGTTTCGGTTATCCGCTCTTTAGGATTTCTAGTATTTCTCATTCTTACTTTTGTTAAGTTGTCTTTGGTAACATTTTATAACAGTTGGGAGCACTGTTTTTCCTAAAAAAGTTCTTCCCGTTCGATATCTGAAAACGAAAAAGGAGGCGGGCTAGCCATTTTTCGAGTTTGGTTGCGTTTGCCAACATCTCGGTCAGTTCACGAGCATGCTTTGCAAACGACGGTTTCTGAGCTGTTGCTTTGGAGTTAAGTCCGCCCAGTGTTAATGGGGTTTTAGTATCGTTTGTGAAGAGTACGTGGAGGATTCAGTTGTAACGTTTTCGTAGCGGATGAATTTACGTGTTTCTCGTGGACCGACATGCCACGTGTTTCTTTGGTAGGCCTATTGTTAGTAGTCGATGTGTTTCTCCCGTTAGCACGTTTGGAGATAGAATCTTTGTAGCCAATTTGGTTCCTTCCGAATGAGTTTGATGCCATCGAATCTACTTTGACATCCTGTTCGCAGAGAAGGAGCTGCCGAACCGCATAAGAGCACTCACCGAGGATTGCACCCCTTCCGGTGGATGAACACGCGAATAGATTGGCGGGTACTTCCCAAGGCGCAATTACCCGACGAAGGCTTCCTTCCGAACCCGATTTATAAAGTTAATATAAAGTTGTTTGGGAGTTAACGTTAATGTCTTGAGGACAAAGTATTGTACTTTTAACGTAAATCAAAAAAGGATGTCATGGCCGGTGTTTACGCGTTTAATTTCGCGCTGTTCAATGAAATAGTACATCTCACATACATGATTCTTTCTGTAAATATATTTGAGTAGGGTTTCACGCCCACTATTGTCTTTACTTGCGTAGTAGTCTTTTGCGAATTTTTGTTGCATATTTCTATTAAATTAAACGCACTGTACTACCATTTCTTGTATTTTATATAATTTTTGTGTTACGATAGGGGCTGACTTTTAATTGTGTTACTGTATTAGGGTGACTGTCAAGCGTATATGTTTTGCGGGTATAAACATGTGGGAATTTCAATTACTTTCAACACCGTGAGTAGTCCGCTCAATAACCGTTCATAGTTAGAATTTTTCAATAGACCTCGAAGCCGTTGATTCTTTTTCAAAAGCGAAGACACGGTTTAAAAAATCAAAGAAATCGAGAAGAAAACAACGGCCCTATCTTTAGTTCGATCAAGTCATAAGCAAAGATCCTGAAGAAAGACCTTAAGGTCTTCCTAAACTGATACACCAACACGATGGGGAGATAATTGTTATTTGAAGTCCTTTGAGATTCGAGGTCCTTCTAGGTCAGCCGATTCTTCATGGGATCAATTCAGTTCAAACAAATCATGGACAAGGATCTTGAAGTCAGTCCTTTAGGTCTTCCTAAGCTGATGCACTAGCACGACAGGCACATTATTATTACTCGAAGATCTTTAAGACTCAAGATCCTTCTAACTCAGCAGAATCTTCAAAGCCAGAGTCACGGAATGAATTCATTTTAATCAAGTCACGGGCAAAGAACTTGAAGATGGTTCTTCAGGTTTTCCTAAGCTGATACACTAACATAGACTGATCATTTATTATTACTTTAAGATCTTCCAAATCAAAATCCTTCTAGGCCTAACCGAATCAACTCAAAGTTATGAAATCTATTTAGTTCAAGATTCAATATCTTCCTGGGTCAACCGGATCTTCAAGAGCGAAGACACGTTTCGGATTAAAAAATCAAGAAATCGAGAAGAAAACGACGGTCCCTATCACTGAATTAATTATCTTCATTCAAGTCATAAGCAAAGATCCTGAAGAAGGTCCTTAAGGTCTTCCTAAGCTGATACGCTAACACGATGGGCAGATAATTATTACTTGAGGTCCTTTGAGATTCAAATCAGATGAACCTTTATAGGATCAATTCCGTTCAATCAAATCATGGATAAGGTTCTTGAAGACAATCCTTTAGGTCTTCCTAAGCTGATACACTAACACGATGGGCAGATAATTATTACTTGAAGTCCTTTGAGATGCAAGGTTCTTCCAGGTCAGCCGATTTTTCATGGGATCAATTCAGTTCAATCGAATCATGGACGAGGATCTTGAAGATAGACCTTAAGGACTTTCTAAACTGATATACTAGGACGTCAGGCACATTATTAATATTCGAAGACTTTTAAGACTCAAGGTCCTTCTAACTCAGCAGAATCTTTAAAGTCAGGAACTCAATCCATACTGGTGTTAGGTTCCTATGTCCAACATACATCTTTTTAGTATTATTTTTAACTTCCTTAATAAATAACAGGTTAAATAACACTGGGCTTAAGATTCCTCCTTGCCAGAGTCTTTCTTTTACTACAGATTCTCGTGGTTGCAGGTTATCTACTCTTTGGTGATTATAATTTGTAATTTATTCCTCTGTATACAGTAGTTCTTGAAAGTACTGTTTTGTTGTTGCTGTTTGTTCTCAAATTCCTTAAAACTTTATAAAAAAAGTTTCTGATTCTTGCAATGATCGGTTTCCATTTTCTTTCCAAAGTTCTCCCATGCATTTTCTTTAGCCTTCCCTTACAATTTTTTTGACTTCAAGTCTCTGATTTTTATAGTCGCTATAACCGTCTGAGGTTTTTCCTTCAAATGTCGTTTCTTCAATTGTTTCTTTTCTTTCACTTCTTTCTTGATTTCTTCACTCCACCACGGTGTTTCTTCCTTATTTTTATTTACCTTCGTGATTCCACATGTTTGTTTTGCTACTTCTAAAATTGTTCTTCTAAAATGTTCCTATAATTCTTCAAGATTCTTCTTTTCTACATTTTCTATGTATATCCTTGCCTCAAATCTTTCCTGTATTGTAGTGCTATTTCTTTACCTCCTAGTTTATATGCTTTTATTGTTTCTTTTGTAGGCACTTTTAACTGGCTTTCTTTTTCTTTTCTGATGTTCTTTTCTTTATAACTGCTTCTTCCTACGTAAGTCTTGGTAATTACTAAAAAATGGTCGCTACCAATTTCCGCTAGCGGTACCACGAGTTATACTACCTACTATACTTGGACAATTTTACGCTTAGTGGCGCCTCGACAATCTATTTGTTACCCACTCCGTCTCCATTGAGCTGGGCATATTTCCAAGTAGAGTTTTTAATTCCGACGATTTCCCCCAGTGTTCGCAACGTTACCTAAGTGTTACCTAAAAGTAGGTAGCGAGTTATTTGGGAACAAGTTGAATTAAGTTTGTTATGTAAGTAACTGCTTGTTAGATGGCGCTTTAATTCTTTCTGTGGATACAGTAATTAGGGATTCCTCAAATTTCGACATTTCCGCTTTTTCTTAAATCGCCGGTTAAGGAAAATTCAACAATCTCTCTCTCTCTCTCTCTCGTGGGAAGATTTAATGATGCTTTAGCTTTAGCTCATCAGAAGATGCTTTATAATTATAAATTGAGCAACTGTAACAAAACAACCTAAATTTTTGTAGAGTGCTCTGCATTTATAAGGTCGAGGCTTTTTGAAATCTTGACGAATTTAAATATGGAAAGTTTTCAATAGATGGCGTTTTAGTGCTCTTTATACATACTGCAGCAGTTTTTTGTATCTTCCTCGGTGATTATGGGCAAAGTTACTAGATGTGGCAATGCGTGACGATTGAAATCCAAAAGACCTCATATACATATTGTTACGTCTAAGCCACCGATGATTCAGTTTCGACCTGATCACGGCAGCTACCTTCTCGATTATTGCAGAGAGTTTCGAGTCGAATACTAGGTGATCCTGGGCGTTTACTGGAAAGATCGAGAAAGACAGGATCTCTACTATAGGTGTGTTCTACATTACGCTCTGAGCAAAAGTGTGAGGGAGAGCGAGTGAGTTTCAGTGTATGTAAGAGTGAGACAAAGGAAGACTCCGAGTGCTCCGAGCGTGATGTCGAATGCACCCTATATAAGCCAGGAGCGGCGCGCTATTCAAATCAGTTATTATTTCGAAAGTGCCTGTGTGTGTATCTAGCGATTAGTAGAAAGTTTAAATTATAGAAATGTTATTTGTTAGACAAGTGTTCGTTATTTTTGGGCTTCTAATGTGTTAAGCGATTGTGGTCATTAAAGCGTTTTTAAAATAAGCGACCACTATAATTTTCGAACCCCGAATTCGTAACAATATACAGGGTGAGTTATTAAGCGCCCTTTCTTCCGTAGCTCATTTATATTACGAGATAGAATTTTTTTCTTTTACAAGGACATTCTACCTATTGAGTACTATAACCTAAAATTATTTTGATGCATACAGAGTGTTACGTAAAATAATGGCAGCATGTAGCAGGATTTTTTAAAATGGAACACCCTGTGTATTTTCCTATAGAAAGAACACTCGAACTTCTAAACAGCAGCATATAAAATATTTATATTTATTTAACCAATTAAGAGTAAATTATTATTTTATTGAACACGGTCCGATTTTCAACTTCTCTTAAAATACTGATTGTAAACGAATCGTTTGTCGTACAGCAATAAAAATAGGTAGAGTTATAAATTAAAGTATAGGGAATAACCCAGATATAAATTCATTTAGTTTCATTTGTTTTCTCAAGTGTTCAAGCCTGTGTAATTGTCAGATTTTCAAACTGCCGTTATTCAATTTTTTTAAATGCAACCCCCCTATCTCTTTTCACGAGTAGATAGTATTCATGTTCCTCTTCAATTCTGTTATAGGTTTTCTGCATCTAATCCTTACGGTTTTTTTGCTATAATAAATTTTTTCATTTTTACTCTAAAATCCAATATTAAAGTTATTTAACGTACCGTATTTTAATTTCTTTAAGACAGCGCCCTCTATTTCATAAAACAGATGGAAAATATCAAGTTTACAATTGATTACAGACTCTTATTTCATTATAATTATCGTATTTTTATTGTAATACAGTTCTTTCACTTTGTTGTAATTAACAATGTCTTAAAATTGATTCTATGTGGTTTACAACAAAAGAAAACATCAGTGTTTGTAAATAATTACCTTAATGTAAAAATTATTGTAAAAATATACAAATAATAAATTAATAACCTAACGAATAAATGAAAATTGGCGAATTTCTTTTGTTCAAGTATTCCGATTTTATTAAATCAAATGTTAGTTAAGACAACTGAAGCTTGGGAACTACCTAGAATCAATTTTAAAGCATTCTTAATTAAAACAAAATAAAAGAACTGTATTATAACAAAAATACGATGATTATAATGTAATAAGAGTCTGTAATCAATTGTAAACTTGATATTATCCATCTGTTTTATGGTGTTGTCTTAAAGAAATTAAAATACGGTACATTAAATAACTTTTTAATATTGATTTCAGAGTAAAAATGTAAAATATTTATTATAGCAAAAAAACTGTAAGGATTAGATGCAGAAAACCCCTAACAAAATTGAAGACGACCATGAACACTATCTATTCGTGAAAAGAGATAGGGGGGGTTGCATTTAAAAAAATTGAATAACGGCAGTTTGAAACTCTCACAATTACACAGGCTTGAACATTTGAAAAAACAAATGAAACTAAATGAATTTATGTCTAGGTTATTCCTTATACTTTAGTTTATAACACTACCGATTTTTATTGCCGTACGATAAATAATACGTTTACAGTTAGTATTTCAAGAGAAGTTGAAAATCAGACCGTTTTTAATAAAATATTAATTTACTCTAAGTTGGTTAAATAAATATAAATATTTTATGCGCAACTGTTTAGAGGATCGATTGTTATGTCTTTCTATAAGAAAATACACAGGCTGTTCCATTTAAAAAAATCCTGCTACATGCTGCCATTACTTTACGTAACACTCTGTATGTACCAAAATAATTTTAGGTTATAGTGCTCAATAGGTAGAATGTCCTTGTGGAAGAAAAAAATTCTATCTCGTTCTGTAAATGAGCTATGGAAGAAAGGGCGCTTAATAACTCACCCTGTAGAAGTATATTTTTTTAAAATTTAGTGTTCGTTTAATGGAGAGAATTCATCAAACCATCCCGTCAGTAAAAATGTGAAGTGGCCTCCCTAATTTTAGGGAAATGCGACATTGTCAAAACAGAAGAAAATTTCCTTTTTTTTTTTCATATCTAGTCTGTATTGCGCAGGATTTAATGATATTTTAACTCATTAGATGGCGCTTCTTACATTTCATTAGATATAAACAGCTGTAAGCGATTTTACAGGACACTCTAGATTTATATGTAAAAGTATATTGTAGAAAATCGAAGTTTTTTGCATACATGATGCATTTAAAGATTGAAATTCTCAGTCAACATCTCTTTGATTCGATAGATGGCGCTGTAGAGTTCCTCATAAACATTATAAGAGAAAACCTTCGTTTAAGGATAAAATCGTAGTAGTGCAAAGCGATTGATACGCAAAGGACCTTAAACTTTTTTTTAAATTTAGTTTGCCGATTGGAGATTGTATCAAAGCATTTAATTAGTGAAAAAGTGACACGGTGTAATAAATTCCTCGTCTCGTTAAGCAGTATTAAATTTCCTAATTTTGGGGAAAACGCCAGATCCGACAACGCTGTCAAAATCAATCTATCAAGAACGATGGCTTCGAATTCTTAATTACTGTTATTAGTTAGTAATTGGGGCCAAGGAAGAAGACGTCGTCTACATGCAGCAACACCCCACGAATTTTTTTCCATAATTACGCTAATTAGAGGGCACTGATTTTCGCTAATTACAAGGCCGATCATTAAGGTTAACTTTTTTAAATTTAATTGATTTCGACATTATTGAAATTTACGTTCTGGACAAACTATTTTTTTTTCCTTTGAAGATGAGGGAGGTTCCGAAACTAAATTTCCTTGAATTTGTGTAGGTAATGTCAAAATCGTATTGCTCCAGTTTTATTTTTTTTGTATTTGCGTGGGTAAAGGATAATTTCTTAAATGGTCTCAATCTTCATTTTCTTAAAAGTGATAACATTACATAATTTGATGATTATGACAACTGAACTGTTTATCGTTTTTTTTACAATAATGATGCCTACTTCTTTTTAATTGAATTGAATACACAACATTTCTTCCCTCCTTAAAGAATGGGAAACAATGTAATCAAAATTATTTTATGAGAACAAATTTTATGAAATTTGTAATCTTCGAGGTGATCGGCGTTGTCGAGTAGACCGACGCAGGATCTGCGGGGATGTCTCCTGTTGCTGTTGTGACTGCACTGGGATTTCAGATGTTCTCCCTGTTTGTTCTCCAGCAGGTAAATGATTATGTTGATGTTGAGGATGATATGTAGGTACTTCGACTGCTTGGTGGTGGTTATAAAAATGTACTCGGCGAGGTTTGTTGTTATTGAAATCTCCATGAAATGTAACTTGATCTTCGTTCTTAATTTTTGGTAGATGACGTGCTCGAATTTGATCCACGTGACGTTTGAAGGGTTTACCATTGAAATCTATTTCATAATGTAAGTCTCCCAAACGAGTAGTAATTGTACCAGGGATCCATTTATCCATTCGCACATTTCCTGAAAGAAAGTACACAGGTTGCTTTGGATTAAATTCACGAAATGAGGATTCGAATTCAGCTCGCTGTTTGTTGGTGATCTTGGTGTGTGTGTCTTCAGGTCTTAGAAGATCTAATCTTGTCCTAATATTTCGTCCTAAAAAGAGTAAGAAAGGGGGTTGATTTGTGGTCATGTGAGGTGCTTTCCGATATTGACGCAAGAACACATTCAAATTATGTTGTAATGAAGTTCGGGTTGTATCCATTGCTTTCAATGCATCCTTCACTGTCTGTACATATCTCTCGGCTTGTCCGTTTGTCGCTGGATGGTAAGGAGCAGTCAATTTGTGATACTTGACACCACAGGAACGCAGAAAATTTGCAAATTCCGAGGACGTAAATTGAGTTCCGTTATCTGAAACGATAGTTACGGGAGCTCCATAGGTAGCAAATAATTCTTCAAGAATTGTAATTGTTGCAGCTGTTGTCATGGATGTTGACGTTTTCACTTCCAACCACTTGCTATAGGCATCTACGACGACGAGAAGCATAACACCTGCAACTGGTCCAGCATAATCAATATGTACACGTTCCCAAGGTCCTTTTGGGTATTCCCAGTGATGATCTCGGAATTTCGGCGGAATATGTGCATGCTTTGCGCATTCGGTGCAGGACTTGGAGACAAGTTCGATGTCCGCGTCGATTCCAGGCCAGAAGACGAATGATCGGGCCATGCCTTTCATCTTGACGATGCCGACATGGGCAGCATGTAGATCGTTCAGGATTGGTTGCCTAAGAGATGCAGGGATAACAACACCATGTTCGAACATCAGACAACCTCCAGATAAAGTATAATTATTTTCAGGGGATTTGTAGTTATTGTGAGCTAGATTTTGACCATTTTCAATGAACCTAACAATATTACCTAAGGCTGGATCTTTTCTCGTCTCTCGTGCTATGTCTTCTGCTCGAATAGGTAGTTGCTTGATTTGGCAAAATGTAAATTGATCAAATTCATCTTTTTCTTCTTCCTCTTCTTTGATTTGATGCGTCTGACGAATTGAAGGTAAAGGTAAGCGAGAACAATAGTCCGCATTGGCGTTGTCTTTTGTTGGTTTGAATTCGACGTCGAAGTTAAAATGTGCTAAATAATCAGCATAATTTGCCATTCGACTTATACACAGCACTGGGAGTGATTTTTCTGGATGCAAAATCTGAGATAGGGGTTTATGGTCCGTGATTAACGTAAAATGACGAGCATAAACATAATGAAAAATTTTTTGAACAGCCCAGACAATAGCTAATGCTTCTTTATCCATCTGCGGATAATTTTGCTCTGTTTTGCTTAATGTTCGACTAGCAAATGCGATCGGTCTTTCTTGTCCATTACTTAGTCTGTGTGATAGAACAGCTCCGAGTCCAACTTTACTCGCATCAGTCGCTAACAATAATGGAAGAGACGGATCGTACGGCATAAGAACTTGAGGAGAGATTAGTATCTCTTTGATTTCATTATAGGCTTTTTCTCCTTCGGGTGTCCACGTAAAACGTTCTGATTTTAGCAGATCTCTAAGAGGTCGGTCTCTTGAAGACAAGTCCGGAATGAACGCACCATAATAAGTTGCTTTCCCTAAAAACAATCGAAGTTCTTCGGGTGACGATGGCTTCGGGGCGTCGCGAATTGCTTCAATGTGTCTGTCTGATTTGTGAATACCTTGGCCGTCTATCTTATGACCAAGAAATTCTACGGATGATGTAGCAAAGACACATTTACCACGATTGAGACGTAGACCATGTTGCCTCAAACGATCCAATGTTTTGTCAAGGCATGAAATGAGTTGCTCGAATCCATTAGCAAAAATCAAAATATCATCAAAGAAATTTACCACATTTGATAACCCTTTTAAGACGGTTTCCATACGGCGTTGCCAAATAGCGGGAATGTTAGCAGCTCCGTATACTGCACGGGTTGGTCGAATAAGTCCAGTCCATGAGTGGGTGTATTAAGCGTTAAAGCTTGACGAAAATTATCATCAACTGTCAGATGTGTATAGGCATCAGTAATGTCTAAATGACAGAACAAATTTGCACCTTTCATATGACTGAAAATATGTTCTGCTCTGGGTATTGGATGTTCGTCGATAATTATTCGGGGGTTAAGGGTTGGTTTATAGTTACCAGTAATCCTCAGTTTACCATTCTTCTTTGTTACTACGTGTGTTGTAGAAGCCCACTCTGAATAATCAATTCTTTCATAAAATCCGGCAGCTATCTTATTATCAATTTCTTTAGCATAGGCAGCGCGTAATGCCAAAGGAATTTCTCGAGCTCGAGCGAATACTGGTGAGCTATTCTGTTTCAGATGTAACGTTACAGGCGGTCCTATTAATTTTCTTGGAACGTCGCTGAAAATATCTTCATATCGAGACAGCACACAATTAAGTTGTCTTTGTTGGTTCAAAGACAGTCCAGGCTTTGTGGTAATCAAAGATCCAATTCGTTCAGATGAAGAGAACAATTGAGCAAAATTTATTTCGTCTACAAAGGAAGCAATCCACTCGCGTCCAAAAAGCGCGTCGAAATCTCCCTCCACAATGTACAAGTCTAACACTTTAGATGTTTCCCCGATTGAAACATTCACTGCAGTACAACCTAAGCACTTAATCCGATGACCGGTGTAACTGGCAAATTGACGATTGGTTTTCTTTAGTCTGCGACTAGGAACCATCTTGCTAAAATTTCGCTGACTCATTATTCCACATGGCGCTCCTGTGTCCAATTCCATTTTAAACTGATGTCCCTCGATTTTCACTTGAATGAAATGTTTTGCAACCCCATTTTTCTCATTCACTACATCGAGTTTTTGCAAAATATCAATGTGTTCTGCTGGCTTCTCTGTCATAGTGATTTGACTAGTTATTCGTGAAAGAGATTTAGATCTACACACTTTTTTAATGTGCCCTTTCTTGCCACACATATGACACGTAGCATCCCGAAAAAAACATTTAGCGCGAGGATGTTGTTCACCGCAACCGTTGCATAAATATTGCTTACTTGGGCGATTTGTAAAAGTTGTTTGAGATCGCTGACGTCGTTGTTCAAGATCATTGTTAGATAATCTAGGATGGACTATTTTCTTTTTATTTTTTAATTTTGGAGGTACATATCCTAATTTGTGAGTAGATTCTGGATTTGACTGATCTGGATTTTTGACACTATTTGACGTATTGTGGGTTGCCTCTAGAGTATGTGCAATTTTATACGCATCTTGGAATGTTTCTGGATTTTTCGCGATGATTTCGTCACAGGATTCACGTGATTTAAGACCATGTAGTAATTGTTCAATTAGCATTCTATCAGCAAATTCTCCATATTCACATTTTGAAGCACTTTGTTTTAGTCGAAGAGCAAAATTGGCTACAGTTTCTCCTTCTTCTTGCTTGATTTGTCGAAATTTTATACTCTCAACGTATTTATTCGTTTCTCTGTCGAAATGTTTTATTAGAGTCTCTTTCAGAACATTATACGTGACGCTCTCAGGTGACAGAGGACTGACCAAAAACTTAAGAGCATTGTTCAATTCTACACCCATGTGAACTCGAGCATAATTGGCATGTAGATTTTCCGGTACTTTACTAAGTTGGAGTGCCCATTCGAAACGTTGGAAATAATCTTCTACAGTCGCTCCTTCAGATGATTGGTATTCCCCAAATGAAAATGACGGTGGTCTCGAACTTGTACTTGATAAATTAGCAGTACCATCTCCGTTTGCTGCTACGTTTGCTGCCGATGATTGTAGAGCATTGACGAGCATATTTGTGAATGCTTGTAAGAGTTCTGGGGGAAGTTCCATGTTATCCACACAGTTTCAACTTAATTCCGCTTCTGACACCACTTTTGTATTTGCGTGGGTAAAGGATAATTTCTTAAATGGTCTCAATCTTTATTTTCTAACATTGATAACATTACATAATTTGATGATTATGACAACTGAACTGTTTATCGTTTTTTTTACAATAATGATGCCTACTTCTTTTTAATTGAATTGAATACACAACAATTTTCAAAGAACTGACCTGCTCCTGTTCCTGTTCCTTCGGAGGAACACGAATTTCCGGCGGATGCTCGTCCGAAAGTTTACGAGGCGTAATTGGCCCGCCTATCGACCGGCGGGCGACTTCGGCTCTTGGGACCTCAGTGTACCCTGCTCAGTTTCGTGGACGTCTTGGGGCGCTCGCTCGTAAATCTCCGCCGAATTCGACGCCGACTTGGAGATTATTAATTTGTGGCATCGCCGTCTGTCGGAATTACGAGCTCCGGAAGATGATTAGGGGAATGTATTTTCTCGTACGCAATGTACTACGAAATCGTAAAATTTATCGTTGTTGAAATTTTAATGGAGTTTGCGGTTTTGGGGAGCTTGTTATTTCCGGTTTTTCAATCAACGGAAGCACCAGTTCAAGATTTGACGATAAAATTTTTGAAAAGGGCAATGCTCCCTAGAGTAGTTTTTTTTACGAGATTCAATTTATTGTTTATTAAAAATCGCAAGCAAAGACATCGTTGGCAGAAAACTTTTAATACTTTTCAAACACGTCCTGTAACTTCGACGTTTTCTATCGCCCCCATCGCATCATGAGACCCCTCGAGTAGTTTTTTACGAGATCCAATTTATTGTTTATTAAAAATCACAAGCGAAGACATCGTTGGCAGAAAACTTTAAATACTTTTCAAACACTTCCTGTAACTTTGATGTCACCATCAGACCCCTTTTTTCTGCGAACCCCATTCGCCCTAAATATAAAACGCGAAGTAGCACAAGCGCGTAATGTACTTTTTCGTTGCGGCGGAGGAGGAGGAGGACACGCGCTTGATGTCCTTGCGTTATCCTTTTTTTGTTTGGCCTAAAAAAAAAGACGACGCACAAACGCACGGGTTATTATACAAAAAAGTCTTCGTCCATTACTATAGGAAATTGCTTGCAAATTTCCGTTTGGTTTCTCGAGCTTTTCAGCAGCTTCAGTTAATTAACCCGATCGAAAATAATTTTTTGTTTTGTTTTGTTTTGAGGCGAAACCCCGCCGCTTTTGTTTTCTCTACTAGTTTTCCCTTCGACGTATAAATTATTTAGCGCCAAGAAGACAAACGCGCCTTGAATATTTAGCGAATTCTTCAAAGTGCCGAATCATTATCTCGCCAGTCAGGCCCATGTAAATTCCCTTGTACACGCACCGGGCGAAATTGAATACTCGACGTCTACATTTTGGCACCCTCGTGAAATATTCAGCAGCTCTTTCGGCCATAAATTCACATATTGCGACCTCGTGTTGTGTTCTTTCATTGCGCGGAGGCACGCAACAGGCGCCGGATCTTGAGGGCCAAATTAATTTATGCCTTTCTTACTTTGAGAGCTCCAGAATTATTTATTGTCGCGAAATGATAGAGACGTAACAAATCAATGTTACTCATTGTCACATTTTTCTTCATAGATGGGGGCGTACATGTTTTATGAAAAGTGCAACTTATTGTCGGAAGCACATTGAAAGCCTCCCGCGCAACCAATTGACAGGAGCAACGCACACACTCTTCTGTGCAACTTATTGTCGGAAGCACATCCAAAGCCTCCCGTGCAACCCATTATCAGGAGCAACACACACACCTTACTGTGCAGCTTATTGTCGGAAGCATTTACCACACATACCTCTTATTGAAGGCAACACTCGTACTCCACACATCCATCGGCGTAATCAAAGCCAGCCGTTGAACAAGAGAATAAGTGGAACTCAAGCAGAAGCAAGACACCCGGAGGTAGTTCTTACGTCAACCTCATGTTCAACATCCGTTACTACGTTATTTGAGACTTTGTCAGTAGATTAAGGTAGAGTTGTTTAAATCAGATGTGCATAAAGTGCCCGTGGCCTCGCCCCTAAAAATATTAGAAACGCATTCGCTTTATTATCGTTAAATTATGACTATAATAATGTGGTTATTTCAGTTTGAAACCGTTTTTAAATTGGAACTAAAACTAGTCGTGTCTAGGAAACAGTTTCCGGGGCCTTATCGCGCCGCGGACATTTCGTTTCCAATTTCAGAAGGGAATCGCGTGCAGCTGTTCCCGTATCACATTACGCGAAGAATTTTTAATTTCCGAAACAATGCGGAAGAATTTTTATCTGCTCCGCCAGGGCCGGGCGCTGCTGTTTGCGGAAACAATTAAATCGGGAGCAATTAAAACGCGACAAAGGCCAAGTATGCGCTCGAGGAAATTTCGTGGGGACGTTTTGAAACTAATTTTTCGCCGGCGCGCGCGGTTTTTCATCGCTCGTTTTCCGCCGGATGGGTGTGCCGACTTAATTGTGATTTATCCGCGACTTTAAACGGGTTTTAATGAGGTTTTTTATTACTGCTCCGGAAACGCCGAGAATATGCAGTTAATCAAAGGAGGGAAAAAGCGCGGGATTTATCATGATGATGAAAATACGAACTGCAGGGACGATGTTTTAAGTTCAGCTAGAATTTTTGCTAATAATTTTAACATTGACATATCCCTTTTACTAAACGAGACTCTATCCACTCCTCTAAACCCAAAAAAAACACAATTGTTTTAGCAAAAAAATATGTTACAGTCCAAAATAGCGTAATGAATAGATTGGCAATATTCGCAAAGTTTACTCAACTTAGAATTTATTGTGGCAACCCGATCGTCACGTGAGGATGTTCGATAATAACCGTTTCTAATTGGTCGGAGCTGACGGCATCCGCGATCATCTCGCGTCACCCGTTTCATTACTCGTTTAACTTTGGTGATGCTGTGTTGAGGCATTTACAATTATCGGAGTCCTACTAAGAAAATTTAGAGAAACTCTTAATAGACGGGGTCGGAATATTCATTAGTGCATCGCTAAACGAGACCACTCCTCTGCTAGAACCTGGTTTATCTAAAAGTCCAGGTAATGTTAGGTTAACGGCTCGACGCCATCTTTTCGCTAATTATGATGTTACTTCTTTGATTCAGGCTTTTTTATTCTGGTAATTTTGCTTTCGAATGCGTTAATGTTTGGATTTTTCTTTTAGGATACCTCTCTTGGTAATTTTTACGCTAGGACACCTCTTTTGGTATTACCGTATCGCTGAGATCGAAGAACGTATCTAGTGGAAGTGGATGCAATTGCCTCAGACATCATGCAGAACATATACATGGAGGCGTGATTGAGCTTGACCTACGAACACGTTCTTAATTACCTACCTGTGTACTTGTGTCACTCCCTTCGGCGTATAAGTGAGTTTAAATTAAAATCCCCTGTGATTGTTGCGAATGATCAACTGCAAAGCCAAGACAATTTGAAAACACTATCGAGGCTATTTCGGATCAGCTGGGTATTTTGTTCACCCTGGCGCCTATATTATTAACATCTGTTTATCCACCCCATTCTTCACTGTTGCTTGGCGAGGGAAAAGTTGATGAAAATAATTGTTACCGATCTAAGTAAGTAAGTAAGTAAGATAGGAGTAATTGTCAGTATAGTTTTGTTTTTTCTGTTCTTTTTTAATTAAGAGGCAAAGAACAGAATATAGGAGGAAAGAGGAAAAGAAAATAGTCACCGCCTCTTTCCCCTACTCTGTTTCCTTTGTTGGACGAGTCTGTCTTGGTGGAAACTCGAAGGACCTATCTGTCAGCAGCCAATTGCGGACGAACTCTTCCATTGTAGCAAAACACCGACCTTCTAACGTTTCTTTAAACGATCCAAAGAGGTAATGGTCACATGGAGATAAGTCTGGAAAATGATTAAGAAAATGTTCTTGAATTTATCACAACTTACGGCATAATGTTAGATTTGGGGTTGTTTTGAAGGAGGAGAACGGATTTTTTGGCCAAACAAATGATGGTAACCCATTACAAATGAACGGTCCAAACAGATGATGGACAAAGGAAATGAGGAGTTGAATTTAATAATATAAGAATTGGGGTTGTTTTGAAGGAGGAGAACGCTTCTGATCGGTTGGCCAAACAAATGGCAGTCATGAGGAAATAAGTCTGCACTTTAGGGAGAATATTTGAGTGGTGGTTACCAAAATTTTTTTCAATTACAAAGAATTGCGGGCAATATAAGAGGTCTAGGGACTTTACTCAAAGAGAAGAACGTTTCGGATCAGTTGGTGCTAACAAATGGAGTGAATGGTCGAGAATGTATCCCTCTTTTTAAATAAGAGTTCGTCCATTGCTTGTATGAAGGCTGGCTTCCATCTCTAAAAAAAGAACAAAACATATGAGGAAAAGGGAAAGAAAAGAAAGGCCTTTTTCTCCAATTCTGTTACAGTTTCTGATTCTGTTCTGGTAGACACTAGATGGACGTGTTTGTGCACGATCTCTTCTGTTGTTTCATCATTGACAACGATTCTTCTTTGAGCGGTTCAAAAAGTGATGGTCACGGGGAGGGGATGTTCAAGTGGTATTCAGAAAATTTCGTTGAGTTCACCATGAGGCTACGGTAAATATTGTTGTCCTGAAGAGGAAAAGCTCCTGATCGGTTGGAGAAGACTTCTCGTTCACATAAGAGGAAATAAGTTCGATCTAAAGGGGGATGTTCAACTTACTAATTTCCTTCAGTTTCTCACGAATTTCGGCAAGAGTGTGATGTCTTGCGTTGAACAGAAGGGGAAGAGGAAATAAGTTCGATCTAAAGGCGGATATTCAACTTACTAATTTCCTTCAGTTTCTCACGAATTTGGGCAAGAGTGTGATGTCTTGCGTTGAATAGAAGGGGAAGAAAGGAAATCCTTTGGTCCGATTAACAGTCCGGACCTATTCCAGGAGTTGATCGCAATCGTAATAGGCCGCACAAAACAATAGAAGATACGTTCCGACCAAAGAAGAATATTCAAACGATGTGAGAAATTTTCTTCAGTTTATCACAAGCTGCGGCAGCCATGTGATGCTTGATTCTATCATCCCGAAGGTGAATGAAGGAGTTCCGATAAGCAGTTTTAGCCTATTCGAGGAGTTGATCACAATACGTCGCTTTAACTTTTTTTGTGCTTTCGTTTGAGAAGCGCGTTTTGGCTTTGATTGGTACAGTGAATTTATAGTCTCTCTTCTTTTGCAAAGCTTTTGTACAACTTTTAAACACGGGTCCGAAAAGGGTAGACGTTTTTGGCTCGACCTCTTTCTTTCGTTAGACACTACACGACGATATTTTGCGGAACCGACGAGGGCACCTTCTTTTTCTATTTCATCAGACTAGTGAATGAGGAATGGCAGTTGGGAAGGGCTTTAGAGTAGTAAACCGACTTTAAACGCTTCTTCCGTCGCTTCCCTTTAGGGCCCCATTGCCCTGCTGGAACTTCCTAAAAAAAATTCGTTCATATTTGATCAAAAGACTGCAGTGTATTCAATTATTTTTGAATGAAGACACTCTGAATCAGATTTCCATAAGTAGGCGAAGTTCAAGAGATAGTTTCTTCTCTCTTCCATAAATGTCTTCTATCAACATCACTTGTAGTGATAAAATGAGACTGACTTTTGATTTGTTTGTTGTTTTGATTTGATTTCATTGCCTTGTATCGTTGGATTTTTTTTTACAAGTCTTCTGTCCGAAATGTACGAGGTTTGACAAAAAAAAACAATGAGACTGGCAACATCGTGCACCAACCGACAACGCTGCTGCCTTTCCCTTCACACGGCAATTATAATGACCCCTGTCGTAGGTTTATTACAAGTTTGAACACGTTACGAAAAAGGGTTGGGCAACTTTGTGCTATCAAGTTTTGTATAAAGCTTTGTGACATGAAAAGTTACGAAGATTTATGGAGAACATTCTCTATCCAGGGCACAAGTGTTCAGATGGCACAAGGTCTTTCTAGAAGGTCGAGAAGAACTGAAAGATGAAATTCGTGCGGGAAGACTTCCAGCCTCAAAAACGGACGACAGAGTGAGGACTCTTGCGATGTCAGATTGTCGATTGTTTACCGTTAAAACAGGATTTGAGTATGAGCAAAATGTGCGCCGAGATAGTTGAGCAGAAGGCCAATTGGAGAGTTGTATGGCTTAATCTTTTGTACCGTCTTAAGAGGGAATAAGAATTCTTCAGTCACGTGATCACAAGTGATCAAAGTCGGGAGTGGCACACTGCAACTTCTTGTCATCCCAAGAAACAGAAAAAATGACCAAATCGAAAACCAAATTGATCTTCATTTTTTCAACAGTAAAGGAAAGGTCCACAAGGAATTCATTTCGCCAGGACAAACTGCCAATCAAGTTTTTTATCGGAAAGTCCTTGAAGTGCGCAGGAAAAAAGTGACACGTGTGCGACGCATTTGGATGGCTGCACCACGACAAGGCCCCATGTTACAAGGCAACCTCCAACAGGAAATTTTTGGCAGAAAAAGCACTCCAGGAGTTCCTCAACTCTTTTATGCGCCGAATCAAAGTCCTCGTGCCTTCTTTTTATACCTCCGGTTGAAAAACCATTTTCATTGGTACTTTGGATAATATCCAGAAGAGCGTAACCGACGAGTTGAAAGGCATTCTAGCAGAAACCTTCCATGACTGCTACGAACAATGGAAAAAACGCCTCCATCGGTGTGTAGCTGCCCACGGGAACTACTTTGAAGAGGATAACCTTGAACGTCCGTTATTTTATACTTTAGTCATTTTTGTCTTGTCCCCTCCGCCTTTTTCCAAGCTTCAATGAAGCAATCGGTATATCGTAAAAGGTCGCATGCGCACAACTTCTTTTGAATTGTGTAGGTAGGTACCTGATGCACTGATTCCAATTTTCATGAGTAGACAGGGTTCAAAAGATATTTCCTTCTTCGACATTTTTATTCTCTGAATGGTTGTTATGAAATGAGATTAGCGTTTTGATTAGCCAGTTATAACCACATGATATGCTCTGATAGAAGATAGAATTCCAATACGGAAGGCCACCAATGTACAAAACGTAGGTAGCAAGCAGTGTGATTTCATTTACCATGTAGTTAGTAACTGGGTTACTAACAGAATAGACTTTTTTCCTCTTGCCTTTTGTCTTCCAAGTATATTGAAGAATGATTGCAGTTTTGTAACGTTTTTCGGTAAGTGAGGAACCAATGTGTAATTACGTTTTTTTGCTAGACTTTGCCAAATCTTTTCCTACGTGTTGTCCATGACTGAAGTTTTATCTGAGCAGTTTCCTACCCGAGTATGTTTGGTTGCCTATGTTTACCACTTGACTCTCAATTATTTCACAATTTTGACGTAGAAACTACAGAATTGGTGAGCTCTCAGTTTGTCTACTTTTACAAGGAAAAAAGGCAAATGACAATTTTTTAACAAAAAATGTAGATTCAAACATTTCTTTCATTTTAAAATGAGGAAGGCTTCTGGTTTTTGAATCTCAAAACACAAATGCGTCCAAAACTTTGAAATTATAAATTGAAAACATGTTGATATAATAATTCTAAAACTGTGTACACAGTCCTTTGAAACATGGATCAAAATTGTTCGCCTACATTTAGCAATTAATTTCCTTGTCCGAAGCTGCACCATTATCCCGTTAAAATGACACCTGCAAATGTTATCTGTCGCCATCGGTTAACATCACTTTGATTAACACAACGGACCTTTGTGCCAGGAAGACGTCCTTTGCACAAAGCAATCGATTCCAACACGTTGCCGAGACACATCCCGTCTGAAACTCGAATGTAAATGAAGGGAAAAAACGGAATTAAATTCGTGCTACTTCTGGAACTGGAAATCAACTACACCACCAACAAATAAACTGAGGAATAAAAAAAGATACGAATACAAATCGAGCACTTTCTGCTCCAATTATCAGCTCCCGCAGTTATTTGAATTTCTAGTCGGTGCTTGGGACGGCGGGAGTACGTCAACTTTTTCGCCTACTTTTTTTTAGAGCGCCGCGACGTATCGATTCGTCGAAAGAAATAACATCAACTCGCTAAATTAGAAATTACTCGTCCGCGCCGTTGGCAAGAGAACTTTTTTTTATTAATCCACTTGGCTATGAAAGGTCAATTTCATTTAGGGATTGGGGGGAAGATATCTACATTCGAATCTAGCTCAAAATTCCATAAGAATTAACATAGAGCTCTCAGATGGTATCCTGTTATGTTGGCCCCCATTTCGAAGTAATTATTTAATTCAGATTTTGGTGTTACAAACAAGAATGGATCGCCCATTTGCCCCCGGTGATACGTCTGGGGAGCTGCAATGCAAATTCAACGCAAATGTGTATTTTGGATGTTGACGCCGGAGTATATATATCCCGGATTATGTAAATTGGTAATGGGCGTGAGCGGAACGCACATAAGCAGGGGGGCGCGTTATTTTTCCGGAAGACCGGAAAATTCGACTTTCGCAGAAGAATTTGTTGGGCAGCAGAAAAGAAAGCGGCGCGAGGTCGACACGTCTCTGCTTGATTGTTTTATTTGTGGTTCTTGGCGAAAAGTCGGGTGACGTAGGAGATTTTACGAATGCTGATTGTGGGTTGGAGGCACGTGACGACACGTTTACGGAACGTGACTTTTTTTCATTCATCTCGGTGACAGGTGATGTATATATTGGGTCTAAATTCAAGAAAAAAAAAAAGATCACGTCTTTTCTTACGACGAATTATGTAACACTGGACTACAATTATATTTATTATACGTTTAATGAAACTAGTTGGGAAAGTTGGAACGCAAAAATTCTTTGGCTCCTGATTGTTATGAAACAAGAGTACTCTTTACTGATGAGCAATTTATAAATTGAAGCATTGACGTAACGTGAAGCGCCCCACGAATTTTTTCAAGCGAGCTCCTTCCTCGGTCGTATAAACAAGAAACTCGAGCAAGCCGAATTCGATTTGCTAATAATAGGCTGCCTTGAATTCTTTTTCCAAATAATGAGCACGAGCGCGCCGCTACTTCGCGAAATGAAATTTATTTACGATAGGGCAGCCTGCCAAGTCTGCGAAGCCCTAAGATAACAGATTGTAAACCGTGCGGGCGCTGTTATCTGGAAGTACAGAAATACAACACAAGACAAACAGAATAACAGGAAAAATGGGGTTTAATTAATGCCGGGGCCGGATCGCATAATCGACGCCCCAAATCAAACATAACTCTCGGCTTTATTAATTGATTCGGCGTTCGACGTCGCTTATGCGTCCGCTTTATTTTGGGAGCTCGCCGTTACGCAATGCCTAATAAATCCGTACCGGTGATTGGCAGTTTCGAAGCTGCGAAAATAATTGGATTGTTTCCAGAAATGTAATTAACAAATGACTCGTGCAGTCAGAGTCGAAAAACTGGCGATTACAAAGGGTCTCGGAATTCAATTTTGTTTCGATCGCCCACTGGGACCAACGCAACAGTTTGTTCGTCATTGGAATTAGTTTGGAATAAACGAGAAAATTTTAGGTCATCAAGACGGGAACAAATTGAATCGTCTAATTTTAAGCGTATCGTCAGAATCGAAAAGCTAAAGAAGTCTTTTCAAGTTTTAGTCACCAAAAGAAGACGTACTGAAACGTCTAATTCCGAAAGAATCTCTTTCCAAAGCTTCACATTTAATCAAAAAGTAACACCACGAACCACTTTTACAAATTATTTAAAATCCTTTTGAGAATTTTTGATTTTGCTTCGATCGCCCACTAGAACCCAATGCATCTACTGCTACCTACTTAATTGACCTACCTGTATCAACAATAACTTTACCAATGACCCAGTATAAAGTCTCCAACTCTCGGGTAATCGTTCGATGTCCAAAATCCACTTGGCGCTTATCCCCAGCTCAGTGGGCTACAATGTGATTGTGGATAGCATAAACCTAGTTGTAAGAGGGGCACAAGTAGGCAAGTAAAATACGTGGTACCCCTAGATCTACACACGATAAGGTGAATTTGAGCTAAAATCAAATATCATCGTCGGAAAGTTACGTATTAAAAAAGTTGCCCAAACTCGTCAATTACAATAGTCAAATCGAAATCATGTGATAAAATTACCGTTCAATTCCCACTAATCTACCAGGGAAGGGGATGTAGCTCTCGGGGAGTGCCCTAAGATATTCGACCGCTACAAGCCGGAATCCGCAGAGGAGGATTACTATTTCGTTATGCCCACATTTAAGACTTCTAACAAGTTTCGCTTCGCTTATTATGGTTTTCCGTATGGTTTCTTCCTCTTCGTATTTTTGGCGCAATTCTTTGAAAGGTCCAACTCCATTGGACAGATTCTAGAAACTCTCTTCTCTTGTAGAAAGTTGTATTGTTCCATGTTTCTCCTTTTTGCTTCTCCTTCTCCTCGTTTTTGGACTTGTGTTGGTCTTTGCCAGGACTTTCAAAAAGATATTTTTAATAAAATTTTAACCAAGCGAACAAGAGTATAAGATATGTTCCCAACATTGCTTCTTCTTCCTAAACGAAGGTTACGAAGGACATTTTTTTTGGAGCTGGACGATCCAGTGCGTCTTCTTTCGATGACCAAAACTTGGAAGTGCTTCCTCGATTATTTCAAAGTTTAGTAGTGTTAGGTTTTAAATTTGGACGATATGCCTCGACTTTAATGTTGTTTGTATGTACGATACTGGTCCTGGGTGACAATAGCCGTCCTCCATTTACAACTTATGTGAACGCGAATCGATTCAAATTCACTTAAAAATTAATTGCATTTGCAGTTATTCATTTGGCGATCAGTGATGAGGAAGTGATTGAGTTTCCCCTCCCGCACCCCGTACTGATCAAGCTGGTTTTCTAAATCAGTTATCAGTTTCATGGTGGAGATTAGGTACTCTGCATCATTGGTGTGTTTGCTTGCTGAAATCAGTGACGAGCAGAGTTGAGTCCTATTCATCGGGGGGCAGTCCTTTTGTGTTCGCCCCAGTGCGGTGGTTTGTCTTAGGTCTTAGCGACTAAAATGAGGTTGCGGTTCTATTTGTTGGACTATCAGAAACGAATATGGTTACGTTTTAATTCGTTAAGGGGTTCGTTATTTTGACGATCGTCATCGTGACTGTTATAAAAAAAAATTGTTGTTACTCTAGGTTTGTCCGTTTGTTCTGCACTTTTTACACTTTTAACTCCTTTACACTATTTTTCTCACTCCTCCTTACATAATATTACATACATCTCACTCTCTCGGGACCGGTTGGTGCAAAAAGTGCAGAAAAGTGCAGAACAAACGAACAGATTTTAGGTTTGTTCGTTTATTCTGCATATTCTGCACTTTTACTCTATTTTTCTCACTCTTACTTACATTATATTATATACACCTTACTCTCTCAGGAGCGGTTGGTGCAAAAAGTGTAGAAAAGTGCAGAACAAACCTCTTGTGTTACGTAGATGTCAACGTGACGTTTCGCCCATATTAGTCAGCGTGACAACGCTTGACGTTTGTCATTGTGACGTTTCTTGTCGTCTGTCATCATGACATGATTTTGTTGACCGCTAAGCAACGTATGAGCCCCCCACAAGGGTTAAGAGGTTAAAACGTGACAAAACGTGGAAAAATTTCGTTGTTATTCCAGATCCAAATAAATAAGGGACACTTTCTACCTCTCTCATGTTACTTAGTGCCTTTGATTTTGAAAACTGCAGGGTTTGCGAACGCGTATTAAAAAACAAAAACTGTGAACTGAGAGCGTTTAACTCTCTCGCAAAATAATTACTAAATTATGTGGCAGTTACCGGCACGTGTTGCGCATTAGTTTTTATATGCCCTACTCGTCGAATCATTTCTCTCGACAATAGCGTTGCGAATGTCATTCGATTTACATAACGCGTCACTCTAGCACGCAACACCGTTTTTTTAACGAGCAGAAAAATTGCGATTTTTCGGTTCGTCTTGAACATTTCGCTCATCGAGATAAAGAAGGTTCTAAACTGACGTAGGTAGTTATTATTAGAGAGCGGTTGACCTTATCCTTCGGGTCCCGTTCATAATTATAGCTTGGGGTATAAGATGAGGCTCTTCAAACAAAGAGAAGCAAGAAGAGAAACATGGAATAGTACCAAAAGTCTCTTTGCCATATAAGGTGGCTGACTATGACTTTCTATGCGAGGGTTGTAGGTAACTCGTGTCTAAATAAAAACCTGGTCAACTAGGCTATATTTAGTAATTCTGCTATGTAACTGCAATGGATAAATTCTCGATCACAACTCACTTGACCAGGTTTTTATTTAGACACTTGTTACATGACGTAAGGCGTTCATAAATTTTATGATATATCGAGCAAAATCGCCATCCTTCAGATCGCCTTGACCTAGCGAATCGTGTTACTGTTCAGGACACTGCAAATGCTTTTTAAACTCGAAATTTATTACGTAGACTCATACAGGTTTTAAGGATGTCATTTAAAGGAAATTTATTTGATTCGCTTAAGATCCTGACAATCTTCAAATAGCAGCGCCAGTGTAATGGTGAAATTGATTTCATTTCCAAATTGCGTTCACGTTGCCCTTTGTTTGGTGAGGTCTAATAAGATCGAAACGTAGACAAATGGCATCAGTCTTTAAAGTTGTGGGATTTTCGAAAGACAAGTTGCAAGTTGATTCACGGGGAAACCCCCCGGTATTAATTTAAGGTTTCGGGCGTTTCGAGAGTCCCGACGGCGAAGATTGATGTCGAAATTAGCATGCACGCAAGGCGGCGGTTTACGAGTCCGGTGCCGGAAGACTTTCATTAGGAACGAAAACACGGTAATCGCTTTAATGAGCGAAACGCATCGCACGTAACGCCGATGTGAAAATAGCCTCGCAAGCCTTGAACCATGTATTACATCGGAACATAATTGCTTACAGGTATAGATGGGTTGGTAAACATGATTCATACTGCGCAGCACTAAGGACGAACGGAATCTTTTTGTTTTCTTTTTGAGTAAGTGCATTGTTGAGTAACGCAATTGGTAAAGTGAATTTTTTTTCTTTGCCTAATTACTACTAATTACTCAAGGTAGCTCATTTACGAGTAGCTTATTTACTTTTCAAATACCAGCGCTTCTCAAACAACTTTTTTTTTATTGGGTCGTTCTTAATAAATATTTTATAGAATCAAATTGCTTTTCTAACTTGTTGTTTGTTATGGAATATGGAATTGTATGTGCGTACAAAAAAACGTTTGGGATAATTCAGGTTGTTAATGAAACAATTTCTCCGAAATTCAAACTCGTACAATTTCGTGAACGCGATGCCGGTATTAATTTAGTCCGGTCGCACAATTAGTCCGCGACGTCACTCGTTGTCTGCCCGGGCGCGCTATTTCAGGCCTGAAACGCCGGGACGCTTTCAGACGAGGCCGAAATACACCGCAGGACTCGAGTGTCCTCTGTGCTTATGACACAGCAATTTGTATTCATTACGATACATAATTAATACGCAGGACTAAGTCGTCGGCTTGTAACTGTCGCGCGCTCGAAACATCGATCCGTGCCAGATTCGAAACAGATGCGAATCAACATTAAAAAAAAATCAAGTTAATGAGACTTTCTTTTCAATTGGCTGAAGAGCGACGTAGCGCTTACAGCAAAGAAAAAAAAAACAAGAAAACGATAGATTCGTCAAGCGCCATCTAATGAAATTTGATCGAACTAATTGTGATAATCTCAGTTGTCAACTATCACAGACAGTTCTAGAAAACTCACTGATTGTCCATTGTAATTCAGTCTTTAAACATTGATTAACATAATAACCGAAAAGATTAGTGCCCTCTGTTGACAATTAATCCAGACGATCGCTCTTTGATGTTTTTCTCGGTACAACCATGGCCAGCTACATCTGATAGCTAACGCTATTATGGCCGTCCCGTTCTACGATTTTCCGTATAAACTTTTGTTCTTTTAAGACCCTGAGCTTTGTTCCTCATTTGGCGCCACCTATTGATAACTTGTATAGGAGATGTGTCAAAACTTCTCGTTTTTAGGTTAAAGTAATGTCGTAAAGTTTCGTTTTGTCAGTTTGTTTTTATTTGTTTCCCGGATAGAAAAAAACACAGGTACTTATAAATTTGGAAAAATTTATTTACATAATTAAGGTACAGATTAATATCATAGCAGACACGCTTCAAAATTCTAACCATTTTTGCCTTGTTGGCAAATCGCTTGGAACTTGAAAAAGAGGTTTATTTTTCTTTCCACAAACAAAGCACTTCTTGCCCATCTTCAGAAAGAAAAATCTTTAATTAAAACAAACAACGGATCTGTCGCTTTAGTCTAATATGTCAATATTTGGTATACTGAGGGCGCTACTTAGAGTACTCTCCATGGCCAACTTTATGGAAACAGTTTCTTTGCGAAACAGGACGGCCATAATAGCGTTAGCTATCAGATGTAGCTGGCCATGGTACAACTACCCTGTGCCGAAAAGAAATTGTTGTCTTTTGTTAGCTCCATCTACTAAAGTCTAATGGAAACTAATGCTCCTTGCAAATTTTCCGTTATGCTGATTTAATACGTAGTCGAAATGATTAATGTAATATAAAATAGTAGTGCCATCTATTAAGTATTAATCGGAAACTATCTATCTTTAGTTGATTTTTTCGAGTTACATAACTGCTTTGAATTTTCGTACACCTTGCATTCCTTGGTGTAACTAAGAAAATAAGCGGATTCTATTGAGAATTCGTAGTAAGTATTACTTTCTTTTACTGAACTTTGAAGTGACTGGATTTTGCAAAGTTGGCTCGGTACCAAACGTAGAGAAAAGAAAATGGCGACGTGAGTAGACCTTAAACTAGTTTCGAATGCAAATGCAAATGTCACTAAATAATTACAGTACCGCAATCAGCCGCCATTTTAGTGCAAAATATTGGCGGGAAATTCAAATGTTTAACGCTAACAACGACACACTTGGGCATTTTAACCTTTTATTTAACAGATGTTAAGATTGATTAAACTTGCCAGAAAGAAAATCACTAGAAAAGTCGGCCATTTTAGTGCAAAAACGTCGTTTCCTTGTCTTACACATTAAGCATATGGGTTGCGGTACTGTACTTATCTAGTGACTGTACAAATGGCTATTTATTGGCGCCACCTTTGGAGTATTCGTAGAATTTTATCATCGACGTTTCGAATTACACGCTAGCCTTCGACAGGATGAAAATGGCGCAAAAAATATGAAATAGTTTCAATAACAATTGGAAAGGATTGAGTATTTAGAAGCGCCATCTATTGGGTATTTTTAGAAACTGGAATTTTTTGTTTCGTTTTGAATCATGCTACAATTTGAACCAAACGAAACAGTAGAAGGAGAAAATGGCGACGTGACGTACGAAGTAACAGGTTGAAAAATTTGCGCATATAAGACGAAATAGTTTCAAACACTATTGGATATTTAAAAGCGCCATCTATTGGGTCTTTTTGGAAACGGTTATTCATCGATAATTTTTTATTCGTTTTGAATCACGCCACAACTTGAACCAAACGAAACAATAGAAAGAGATTACAACCAAATAGATGGCGCTGAGCAGACATGTTTTGAAGCCAACAACATAAATACCATAATATATATTTTTTGCGGTTTTGTTATGACCTCGACACAAAAATTAAAAAAGAGTTAATTCTGCATTTTGCATGACTTTGAAATAAATGAGGGGTATCAGCATGATTGGATACTTTCATTGATTCCCAGTAGACGACGCTGCAAAGGCAAATTTTTTAAACAATAACATAAACGATTCTGTGAGTTCTATTAAATCTTGTAAAAAACAAAACCGCCTCAGTTATGATCTTCAAAGAGATCTAAAAATGTATTGAACTAGTTGGCGCAAAATCGTAAACTCCGCGGCAATTAAACCGCATCCGAAGAGGTTTGAATGAGCTCGGCACGTTTTCTTTTCAACTACACAGGGTTCCACGTTCCACGCATTAAAATCGGTTTATTGATGTAAGAAGGGCTTTTCGGATGCGTTTTATAGACCCATAACAATATGAGTTATAGCTATATGTAGGTCTCATCCTCTAAAACACGCAATAAAAAATCTATTCGCGAAAGAGGAGCAGTAAATCACGCGAAGCCGAGTGATTTCTGTGTGGAAATGGCGACGATTTTTAAAATCAAAAATTCATGAGAAACGCCGGTGAAGCGTTTTACAATCACTGCGCTGCAAAAAAAAAATAAATAAAGAATTAAATAAGCGGTGGCCAGCGTAAACAGAATTAAAATTCCTTGTGGACGGCGGTAAAAAAAATTAAAGTACAATGAGGCAAACATGGGGAGCGGTGATAATAAATTTTCCGGCGACTTTTACCGTACGCAATTTAAATATTTATTAAACTGCGTAAGCAATCCTTTGACATTTACAAATCGAGGGCGATTCGAATCAACATTGAAGAATTCGAGGAATGAAAGCAAAACCGTCAAGTGGAACAAATGACGTTATCACTAGTAACGATTGGAATAAAAATCAAAGAATCGAGCTTAAATAGGACTACAGTTAACAGAAAAATTCAAAACTATTCCTTGACTAAAGCTAGGAAGTTCAACACAGAACGAGTGAGACGTTATTACTGGTGAAAATCTGAATAAGAATCGAAAAATCAAGAATCGATTAGAGTTAGTGTTTAGTGAAAAATTCGATCATATCTTTTTTAAATTATATGACAAAGTATAAAACCAACAAGGAAAAAATAGAGGATTTAAAGCGAGAGTGGTCAACTCAAAACGAGTGAGAAGTTATCACTGGTGATACAATAGAAAATTCAAGAAGATAATAGGATTATGGTTGGAGAAGATCTCAAATCATCGAAGTTACAAAATGAGGACATATGTCCTTTAAAATTTGTTGACTTCTGGACAATGAAAAATGATCTACAAATCGTTGGAGTAAGAGGATGATACGGAAAGATAAGTGACATTCTTCAAAATCTGAAGACTTCTGAATAATGAAGAAGAGCTCAAATCATCTGAGTTATAAGATGGAGACGAACGATAAGAACAGACAGAACAGACTTCTGGAAAAGGAAAAAAAATCTACAAATCGTTGGAGGAAGAAGATGAAAACAGTATGAAAAGTGGCAAGAAATGACATCCTTTAAAATGTGGAGTTTCTGAATCATGAAGAAGACCTCAAATCATTCGAGTTAGAAGATGAAGACGAACGATGAGCACATCCTTTAAAATTTGTTGACTTCTGGACAATGAAAAAATATCTACAAATCGTTGGAGTATGAAGATGAAAAGGAAAATGGCAAGAAGTAACATCCTTTAAAATTTTGAGACTTCTGAATCATGAAGAAGACCTCAAATCATGTGAGTTAGAAGATGAACACGAACGATGAGCAAACCCTTTCAAATTTGTGGACTTCTGGACAATGAAAAAAGATCTGCAAATCGTTGGAGTAAGAAGATGAAAAATAAGATAAGTGCCAAGAAGTAACATCTTTTAAAATTTGGAGGCTTCTGAATCATGAAGAAGACTTTAAATCATCGGAGTTAGAAGTTGAAGACGAGCGATGGTGAACCCTTCTGGACAGTGAAAAACGATCTACAAATCATTGGAGTAAGAAGAAGAAAACGAATGATAGGAGGCAAAAAGCGAAATTCTTTAAAATTTGGAGAATTTCGGATAATGAAGAAGACCTACAAATCATCGGAGCAAGAAGATGAAAACGAAAGATAAGTAATGAGTAGCGACATTTTTTAAACCTCGGAGACTGACATTAATGTTCGAAACACTTTTAGCCATAATCAACTAGTGATGATCAAGTTTTATCATCTTTCAATCCTAGTGACCAATTGTCACTATTGTCATCACAAGAGTCGACTCTGAATTCTTTTGCTTGATGGTAAGATTGCTAAGATTACCTAGTTATATGATTTCCGTAATTTCTGTTTTGGTTATTGTTCAGAAGATGGCACTTTTCAATTACCTTTACTTTACATAATAGAAGTAATTATATTCTCGAGTTATTTCGATTTCGTGTCTGTCAATCCAATTTTAAATTCGTACTGTACTTCAAGACTTTTGAAAATTTTTCAACAAAACAGCAGCTTCCGCAGTTACTCAACAGATGGCGAGATTAAACGACTATTCATAATTGCATGATGTTAAACGGATGTAACAGATTTTGGTCAGTTGGTCTACATTTACTAGTGCTAATGAGTTTATAAAAGCGACCTCTACAGATAATTCAATCAAAAACTACGATTGACATTTCCACTGTATTTTTTTGGCACTTATAGTGTTTTTTGTTTTTGGGCGAAGTTAAGTGGTCGGGTTTGCTAGCCGGGCTATGGAATTGCCTACTCCAATTAAAGCAAAAATTTCAAATATCTTGACTTCGAAGAGATTTCAATGTTGAAGAAGTTGTGTATCGAAACAGATATTTTTTGGTGGAGGCGCCAATGTTTTAGTTGCAAATTAATCAATGCAATAAATTCATCAAATCTCCAGCAACTCCATCATAAAACTTCAGTTTCGGTTGATGTCTTCTTTCATCGTTTCGGTGAAACGTGATATTAATAATCAAAGATGGGGTTGTGCCGCCAGTTTTGAAACGAGCACGAACATGGTTTATTTTATTTGCAAGCCTTCTTCATGTTCTCTTTCCTTTTGAACTAGACTTCGCATCCTCATTTCTCTCTCTATTTTGGACTAGCTTTAGTCTCCTCAGTTTCTGTTTTCTTGACATCATTTGCTTACCTTCTATTTCAATTTCGAAATAGCCTTCGTCTTCCTTATTTACTCTTCCTGTTGAGGACTGACTTTATTTCCTCCTTTTTTCTTTCTATTGTCACGATGTCATTATCTAAGAAAATAAGTAAAATTAAAATTCGTTTGGTAATTATTGCAATTGTGTGCATTTCAAAATTATGAAGGTTCAGCAGCCATTAATAGAAGAGTAGGTCAGCCGCGTTACATACGCTCGCATTCCACTTTACATAGAAACGCAAAGCTCTGCGAAATGTAGGCGTGTATGTTTACATGAGCCAATTAAGAAGTAAGTAAGTAAGTAAGCAAGAAGAAGTAAGAGTCTTCGATAATCAGAAATAGAGTAATTAATTAAGTATCAGTAGTAAGTGAGAAGTTACGCGGAAAAAACTGAGCGAGTGACCCTACGAGCTAAGGGCTTAATAGCTGCCCGATCAAGCGTCAAGCCCATTACCAGTGGAATCCACCAACTCGGCTAACAACTACCTAATATCATAACTAGTCAGCAAATTAATTAATGTTTTCTCACCCAAACCATGGTACTACATACAGAGAGATGGACGGATTTCTCGGAGTTTGTTCACACACTAAGAGATTCTGTGAGTGTTAATTTCGCCTTCGCACTCTGGGAGTGATGTATACGACCACACGATTACTGGCTATGTGATATCTATCGTGAAACCCGGTTGGCTTTTTATACAGTTTATACAGGAAATTCCGATTATGAACACTATTGCATTTGCCTTGTGAGTCATTGTGATTTTCCTGGATCGTTCGCTTTTAGTTATGTTTACATAATGCGGTTTCTTTGATGAATTACCTCCGTTGCAATATGCAGCTGTGTTCTCTGAACAAGGTTTTATTTTTTGGTGTTATGTTATGTTTTGAGCTTACATCTTAAGTCATTTTAAAATTTGAATAACAGATGGCGCTAAATTAACCGGTTGAATGTTTTATTTGAGCACGTGAAGAAATAAAAACTGTAAACATCACCAATTTTAACAATTTGGCAATAACGTCGTAGAATTCGGACGGACCTTCATTTTGAAAATACCTCTGATGCAACAATTTTTTTTCCTCTTTTGTCAAAAATGTAAAGAAAATATTAATTTTTCGGTGGCGCCACTGACTTCTCGAAAACGCGATTATATTATTTCTTAGGAATAGCACTGAATCATTCTCTCTAGAGATGGCGTTCGTGTCTTTGAAGTTTCAAAAATTATAATACAAATTCTCATTTTTATTGTAAATCGTCAAATCACAAGAGAAAACAAGTAAAAATAAATGACCTTGATAACGGGGGTTTTTCTTTACTCAATGCCCAAATTCGCTTGAGGACCAGAGTTCATTTCCTCATTTTGTCTTTCCATTTTAGACCAGACTTCGTCTCCTCATGTTGTCTTCCAAAGGTGTCTAATTGGACTCTTACATAATTCCAAGCCTAGGATTAAAAAACTCGGATGACCTTGATAACAGGGGTTTCCTTATTCAATGCCCAAGTTCGCTTGAGTACTGGACTTCATTTCCTTACTTTCTCTTTCCATTTCAGACCAGACTTCGTCTCCTCACATTCTCTTTCAAAGTTATCCAATTTGACTCTTTTATAATTCCAAACGCAGAACTGAAAGATTAAATTTCCGCCTACTCGACGTTGATAATGGGCAGCTCTTCCTTGCAAGTCCCAAATTCTCTTGAAGATCAGATTTCAATTCCTTATTTTATCTTTCTCTTGCCAACTAGACTTCAATTCTTCATTTTTTCTTTCCATTTTGGATCACACTTTGGTTCCTCATTTCCTTTTCTTAATGAGGGTTAGACTTCATTTCGTCATTTTCTCTTTCCACTTCGAACCTCATTCATTTTCTCTTTCTATCGGGTGTTAGACTCCATTTTTGTATTTTCTTTTTTCATTGCGGACTAGACTTAATTTCCTCATTTTCTTTATCTTTTGAGATGTAAACTTCAATATTGTTACTCTTATTGCTACATCATACTCGCAGCTGCAAACCTTAAAGCAAGTAACGCCGACATACCATGATGCACGTGCATATGACGTGCGTGGGGGCACTAAGAAAAGTAATGGAAACAGACAACCGTGCATCATCTGGTGGCAGCTTCTGCCCATTCGGAAGCTACTTTGAATTTGAATGTCACGGGTGATGTCTTTTTACCCCTCTTAGAGACGCCGCCGCCGGAGAGATTATTTAAATACTGTCATCTCAAACAAAAGTTAATTCTTGTCGAGTCTAGAATTCAGAAATTAACAAAAGCATTAGTAGTTGTACAGAATACCGTTTCTTCTCTTATCATTGTATTGTTTGTATTTTTTTACTTTTTGATACTATTTAATTTCTATAAGTTTATTTAATATAAGTAAATTCAATTATACTTTCTAAAAAGTTCAGTATTGAATTCAAAAATTCCATTATTTGTTCTTTTGTCTTCCTTTTTCTTAGAACAATCTAAAGTGTATATAACGTACTAATTATTTCATATGTTATCACTAACTTCAGTGAAGTTTCCGACTGAAAACAAGCACCCAATTAAGTCTTCACTCGCACATTATGCTCGCACGTAACTCAAAGCAAGCCGAGCCGTTTTCATATGCAAATTCCAGAGCTGTGTGTGTGAGCGCGCACAAACATAACATTTTATGTGTCAGAGCCGTCGTCGCCCTTAGAAATCCATCGAACCGAAACAAACGTCTCATTAACGCAGATGAGAAACTGAACGGAAGTCGCGCTTGGCTCTAATTATATAAACGATAACACGAGTGTTACTTTAATTAGAGCCGCTTACAAACGACGTTAACACGTTCTGTATGCTGCGTAATTCCAATCGATGGAATTTTGGTTTCTAGCTGTATGTATGTATGTATGTACCTACACGATTGTTAAGTTAATTTGAGACGAAAATAAAAGCGGATTGTTTTGAATGGGTTGTTGGTTTGGATTCGCCAATTTTAGATGCATACGAGCTACGAAATGAAGTCGTGTGTACAAGCTGGTGCAACGTACAAGTTTCCAACCGAAACCTATGAAGTTGCATCAGCTGTAACTAGGTGCATCATAATGGGTAAAGAAATATCATCTTCTTTAAGTCATATGCTCGAAATTAATATTGTTACTTGTAGCCTGTGGGAACTGACAGGAAACTGAACAGTTTGCGAAAGCTGCCTACACACAGGATCATAATAATACGATTATTACATCCTATGTAGGAGGAACTCATTGACCGTTTCCCTAGAGCAAGTTAACTTTCCTGCCACGTGATACTGGTACGTAACAATACTTGTCGATTGGAAATTTACTTATTAATGACCAATAAAATGGATCCATCAAATTTACCTAATACGACGATGTCGACCGTTTTCCAAAAAGAACAATAATCGAATCCTACTATAGTCTGGAAAAAAATTAATGCAGGACAGCTGTTTTAATGGCGCGGGCGCTTCTTTGCCAAAAATCACAGAAAGAAAGCCCAATAACTCAAGTTAAAGGAAATTTATTTATTAATGTCCAATAAAATGGATCCATCAAATTTACCTAATACGACGATGTCGACCGTTTTCCAAAAAGAACAATAATCGAATCCTATTATAGTCTGGAAAAAAATTAATGCAGGACAGCTGTTTTAATGGCGCGGGCGCTTCTTTGCCAAAAATTACAGATAGAGAGCCCAATAACTCAAGTCAAAGGCGGCGCGACGAGCGAGAGACAATAGGCTCCGAGTTGCCAAAAAAAAAAAAAACTTGCAGTCGTAGTACCAGCGTGGTCCAAAAATATCTCCTCCGGTCGCGTAGTTAATAATTCGCCGCCCACGCGCACGTCGTTCTATTAATATTCTCTAATAAAGTCACTGTGAACGAAGAGCGAATTTATTAGAGCAATGACGTTTCGTGTGTAAACGTAAATTCTCTGCGTTTCGTGAAGAGAAATTGGTCAAGATCAATAAGCTAGGATTTATAACGTGCAGATGTTATGATTGGTGCACCAGACACACGGTAGATAGGACTTAGTGATTTAGAGGAGACTTAGAAGACTTAATCTTAGGAGAGAGGAAACTACTCCAAAGCACTGACTTACTGACAGCGCAGTTTCTAGGTCTAACTGAAGAATCTGAGTGTTTTAAGGAAGACCCCTCATAATCCCCTGAAATTTGATGGATTTGATTTGGAGAAGACCCTTCTAGATCTTGGGACCTTAATCTTCAGATTAACAGGAAACTCCTATAAATCATTGATTTACTGACAGTGCAGTTTTCAAGTGTAACTGAAACTCAGTACTTTAAGGAAGGCTCCTCTTAATCTCCTTTTTCCCAAAGGACGAAATTCCATGGATTTGACTTGGAGAAGATCTTAGGACTTAATCTTAAGAGAGAGGAGACTTCAGCTTCCTTCACTTCCTTAAAGCGCAGAGTTTCTTCAGTTGAACTGGTTTGTGCAACTGAAGGAAGAATTTATGCTTAAAACTTTACGCAGATGTGCTAAGGTTAATCGAAACTGTATCGAAAGGCACGTCCAGAGGTGCATCTACGTGTATCTATGAAGAGTTCAAAACCGACCTACTCATTCGTTTAATCTCCTTTGGTCGATATTGTAACAAAGCGTGTGCCTTTGTGCAGTAACTTAGACAGATATAAAACCGAGGTTTACCAAGAAAATGTGAGGAGATATAAATATATGAGAAAGAGGCGTGCGATGGGAGTCGAATGAAGGAAATTTGGGGAGTGACTTAGTAGCAGATAGAGGTTTTGGGTCTAATCAGCGGTAGAAGAAGTTTGTTTGGAACGTACTTAAGCAGAAGAAAGTAGGAAGTATTGGCTCCAATTTAGGTGAGGTCGTAATTGAATACAGGACTGATGGTTAAGATTATTTATTAAAGCTTTTATAAAAAGAAAAACTTGTTACGTACTTTAATTGATCGATAAAGTAGGAGACAGCTGTCAAAAGATGTGTGTGGATGAAAGTCAAATGAAGTTTGTTTGAGACGGAAGGGGGAGAAAGTGGAATGTGCTGGCTCGGATTTAGATGAGGATGTGATTGGTTGCAGGACTGAAGGTTAGAAGTATCAGAAATTTTCTAAAAGTACGTGACACCAAGACGAAGTGTCTGGATATTCTAGTCCTAAAGGCTAACGAAAATGAGTTACTCTTACTTCAACGTTTGTCAGGTCATTAAAGTCTCCGGAGTTGTACAAATGAGGTTGTAGTTGAAGTTCGGTGACCCTTCCTGTTCCAATGTGCTTTTGATAGACAAGGGACACACCAAAAGTCTTTCTCTCTTGCAAGACGTGACTTGTTGCTCTTGTCTATCTCATCTGCAAGTTGCTTCATTGAAAATGAGCCTTCCAAAACTTTTCTGCCATCTACACGGTTTTTAAATTGAATTGGTGAGGACTTCCACTTGTTGAGGCGACTGAGTTGATGTTCGACCCAAACTGTTGACGTCGACACTCTTCGGTGTAGGGAGATCTTTTGTTTTATTCTCTACAGGCTTTCTTTGCAAGCGGGGTTGTGAAGGATGGATCGACATCCCCCGAATGAAGACTAGCCTACAGTCTTCATTTACCACTAACTTTGGCCTTGCGGATGTCGTGATCATTTAAAAGAAAGGATACCGAATTCTTCAGAAAAAGTGGTGGTAATGACCAAAAGCCTCGACGAAAGTCTTAGTTGTCACACCTTGCCAAAAACCTTGAGGAAAGTCTTTTGGCAGAATGTGTCAACAAAGACCCGAGGGTTTTAAGTGTGTCGATAATAACCAGAAGGTCTTTGTGTTTATCGATTCGGTCAAAGACAGCTTCAACCTGTGATATGCTTATACTCTCTGCTGTGGGGATGCTTTTTTATTCATTATAGACTTTGCAGAGGTGGGGTTGTGAAGGATGGATTCACACACCCCCGAGTGAAGACTGTCGGCTTTCAATCACCGCCGTAGTACTGCGTTACATTGGCCTTGCGGTTAGCATGTGTCCATCTGGAGTGACCAATTAAAGGGCCAAAGTGTTGACAAAGACAAAAATCCTTAAGGAAGGTTTTTCTGCGAGATGTATCAACAATGACCAGAATGTTTTAAGTAAGAGTGTGTTGACAATAGCCAGAAGGTCTTAAGGAGAGTATTTTTCAGCAAGGGGTGCATGTCAACTTCTTAAGGTATACAATCTGGCGCTCTGCAGTTAGATAAGTCTACTGATGTCTAGCAACGTCTATTCTGCAATTAACCATGTCTAATCTTATCGCGCGCTGAAGAAAGAACGCGGATCATTTTTTTTTTACTTATACACCAAGACTTTCTGCTTGTCATTACCACATCTATACTTCTTAAGAGTTTCTGGTCGTTGTTGACACGTACAACTGCCGAAGAATTATTTCTTTAAGACCTTACTGTTATTGCTGAAGGATTTTCCTTGAGACCTTCTGGTCTACAGATGCAAGTCTCTTCTGCAATTAACCATTCCGACTCATTTTTTTTACTTACACACCAAGGCTTCTGCTGGTCATTACCATATCTATACTTCTTAAGACCTTCTGGTCATTGTTGACACGATGGCGCACAATTTCCTTAAGACCTTCTCGTTCTTGCTAGAGGATTTTCCTTGGAGTTTTTGAGGTTTTTTCGAATATCACAGTAGTTACATATACTACTCACAGCTCTGACGAGTACAGCTCAACTATTGGGAGGAATCTCCCTTAGCAGAAGCCAAAAGGATATTCAGGCAACAGATTGAATAATTCTATGTGGCTACGGCAGGAAATTCCTTTATCTAGACAACTGGAGGCAGATAATTTACATTTCCTTGCGATGTAGGACAAGGATAACAATGGCCTTATCTAGGCCTTATCCAGGAGGAAAATAGTTTCATTTGTAACCACCTGGACAAACGAGGGCAAAAAGCACGAATTAAAGACACGCCAAGCAAAGAGTGAAATGTGTAGGTTCTGCACGGCCAAAAGGTTTCATATTGTTACGGTATAAATCGAAACAAGGGGCATAGCTTAAATATTATATTAGAAATATGACTAGACAAACGTTAATTATACAAATATAACTTAAATACTCACATCCTTAATTCACAACACAAATCAAAGTACAAGAAGTTACACGCTGTATGATAGCTGATTATAATCATAATCTTTTTATGTAGATCGCGAGGTTTTTATAGGAAGTGCAACTCGAGCAATTCCGAATTCTAACGAAACCGGAAAGGTACGACAGAATACGAGATACTTTAAATCCGTTTTAACTTGTTCAAGGTTTACCACCTGCAGGTGTCAAGGTTCCGTTGTTTACGTTGACGAGTTGCATTTTCTCTTATCTCCTAAATGAATCTAATATTTTAATTTACTTCTGTCTTGTCACAATATGAAGTTCGATATCTGAAGTTCTTTTTCTGTTTGTCTTTGGGAGTCATACAGATTTGCTTTTACGTCCTGGAAAGGGAAGCAAAAATGTACCAAATAAAACTTGAAATAGTAAATATATTGTGTGAATTAATTTGCTGATATATCTATGCCTGTATTACTGGGAATAAAAAGAAGAAGAAGAAGAAGAAACTTGGAAACTATCCTATGTGCTAAAATTGCTTTCCAATTGCTTCGATTGTTAACCTCAAATACGAGAAGTAATTTGTTCCGAGACTTTAACGCCTTTCAAACGCAATACAATCTAATCCACCACATAAGCGTCGCGTAACTTGTTTGCACACGTCTTCCAGTAAACGCCTTTAATCTTGCGCGTGCAATTAGTTGACGTTCGCCAACAATGCGGTTGATATCAAGGAAATACAAGCAAACAACAACATCTGCACCTCACACACGCCGTCAAGAAGCGTCCTTGATGCCTCGCATTCATTCCATTTCACGTCCGGATGAGCACACGCCAAATTGCAACCCGGATTAATTACAATTGCAATCGTCCATAATTCGCGGTAACGAACCGTTCCCGGATTTGCATGCATTCCGGGCGGGTTTTGTTTGCGGTCGGTGTAAGACGTCTGTTTGCAGTGTTCGAGGGAGGCTTAATTGCGTCGTTATTTCTTGGTGAATGCGGTCAGGGAACGTACAGATGACTTGCCAACTCTGAGTTCATTCATAGGGGACTTCAAAATTAACAGAAATGGAATTATTAAAAAAAAAGCTCGGTTGAGAGGGTTCTGAGGATATCAAAACGTCCTTTTTGTTGAACCAAATCACCCATCATCAAGGAAAACAAAAAAAAAAGAAATTTGCAGAACGAAGAAAACATGTTTTAGGAAAACAAATAAAAGAGGAGAATCAGTAGTTTGCTAGGAATGGACCAGACGAAGAAAGATGAAGAAGATAGGACGAGTGCAGCTCTAGGGATAAGGATGAAGAGCCGGTTAGAATAATTTGCCTGTCACTCTTAAAATATACATCTGTAGTATTTTGGCACAAGCCAATTGAAAGTGCTTCTACATCATTCGTGTCGCTTACCTCTTGGCTTGGCGCCTCCCTGGTTTTTTCCTCCAATTTCTACATTCAGGTCAAGGCAGTGATTAACTGGAATATTTTGAGTATTGTTCACGAAGTAAAAGAACTCGCTCGTGGTTCAAATTGGCCGCGTGGCCTGCGACAGACACCTGTCACATCGCGAAAGCACAAATTGCCTCGTACCCTCGAACTCTTAATTTCCAGGTCCGGCTCTGGCGGTGGCGTTCGTAAAAACTACTCTCGCCGCGCGATGATCGCCATTAGCGGCGTTCTCTTTCCTTCAATTGCACCCGGCGACTTAATTGTTTTCATTGTTTTTCTTTTTAATTAACATTGCAGAATTTATGTAGAACAAGAAGAAGAAGAAAGGAGGCTCCCCCCGATCCTTATCGCGCCAGTTCGCGACCGTGTTGCCGGAGTTTAACGATTTTGTTTCTGAGGCAATAAAGCAGGACGGGAATTTATGTCCGGCTATGAAAACGGCTTTTTTTTCCAGGACTGAACTTTGCTAATTAGCGTTCGTTTACCGAATTGACTTAACTAGCTGCTCGTTGGTTCGCAGGAGGAGTTTTTGTCGCGCCTAGTAATGAAGCGAATCAATATGTAACGGGCGCGCTGTTTGCCGTTGACTGCATGTAATTAATCGGGTGTTACGTAACGAACTGAAACTCACTAGCAGACTGCATTTGTTTTGTCGAATTAGGGATATTCACGTATCTCGAAAGTCACAGAAGAAGGTTTTCGGTGGAGGAGCCTGAAATTTATTCGATTTTATTCAAAACGTCATATTTTAAGTTTTTCCTTCGAGATTCTAAACGAAAATCGATTCAAACCTGCCATATTTCCGAAGTCTGCGGAATGAAAAGGATTGGATTGGGGATAGCCAAGGGATGATGTTGGTGATAGCCAAGGAAGACAGAATCCTCGTCAGAAATATCATAACTGCCTCTAACTTCATCAAATGACAACCTTTGTAACTTTTTACGCAGCTAACTCTAACATACCTGATTAAAAGTACAATGAAGGCGCAGTAATTCCTCTGAACCTAACGTTAGCTGCGCATAGGTAACAATTTGCGCAATATCAAATGCGCATACCCACTGTAGGGTGGCCGATTCTAAAAATGGGAATTTTACATAATGGTAAAATAGACCAATTCTTAAAGTAAAATAATTACGCCACCACCATCATCGGAGTTTTGAGGGACACCGGATCCTTTACGTATTTACATTTACTAAAGAGAATTATCCTCATTTATTTAAGTATGACTTTATTTTCGGAGGACTAAGTTCTTGGACTCAATAGCTGTGTAGAAAGTGAATGAAAAATGCTGAAATATAAATATACCCAAATTAAAAGGACAATAATCGAGTATATTAATTAGTAAATTCCATATAATTGGGGGTCATGGGGAATACAAGTGGTTCCTACCTTTAGGCAGGACGAAACGCAAAAGCGTAGGACCTGTTGGCCGTAGTTGCTCCGAGGTTCTTCTACCGTTTTTTAGGTTCTAGTTTAGCATCTACCGATGCAAATCCGAAGGCAAATCGAAGATCAATTTTGTAATCATGATGTCAGCACAAAATTGAACACTTTTCGATGGTTTCCGAGGACTGGGTGTCCTCGGGAGCAGACTGGGTATGAGGCGAAGCTTTATCTTGAAAGAGTCAATCAAACTATCCTCCTCATAGTTTTGACATTTCAATGGAGATGAGAAGAGATATTTCAAAGGCAAGGATTAGACAAGAAACCAAAAATAGCGGCAAAATCTTAGATAACTTGAACATCTGGTTTTCATCCAAAGCTCTTCCTCCTGGGTACCCAAGTTAGGAAAACCTGTTGAGTACCAAAATCAAGTGGCATTGTCTCAATCAGGGTGTCGGATGAAAACAGGGTAAGTCCGTTACGTAAAATTCTCGGAAAACTAAAAACAAAAGTATGAAGTCTCGATTCTTCTTGCTAATATACCTTACCTTTTGAAAATATTATTTTTCCCACGATTAACCTCGTTTCCCCCCTTTAGAAAGCTCTCTTCAAGCTACACCGGGTGGCACCGAAATCTCAATTTCATTTAAAAGTGGACTTACCCTGTTTTCCTCCGACACCCTTCATGTGCAGTTTATGGAAACATAAGCAGCATTGCATAAGTATGAAGGAACCACCTCAGGGAGTAGACACTTTCAGAACATTAATTAATTTTGAATTTTCTGTTGCCACAGGACTTTGTTTACATTAAGAGTTTACCCCTCTTAAACAATTCTTTCCGAGAGGTGCTGTCCTCTAATCGGATTCCCTTTCGGTCCGGAATGACATAAGTTGCGTAGTGACCAGGTATTTCGTTTGATCGTCCTAAAAACGTGGGTGTATTTCTCACGCGTCAAAAGCTCTTTATCATTATTTATTTACTTTAGCGTATCTTAATGGTCACTTATCTGAAGGAGAGTCAGTATTTTGACTAGGGGCTTTCCGCTCGAGCGCGATAACGTTTACGTTAAAATCAAACTTTGAAATTCTTTAATGGATACGTCTAAAGAGATTTGCATTTTATTTTAATAATTTAAAGTTCATGAAGTTGGTTTTGATTATTTTGTTGATAAAAGGAGACAGAGCGAAAGAAGGTTGACTTCCCAAACTGATTTTTTGATGGATGACAGTTGTCAAATAAATAGTTGCTGTGTTTTGCGTATAAGCTAAAGTGACATAAGTCTGGAAAAGTCTAATGTAAAGTCTAATCTATGCCATCCAAACGGCCAGGAACAAAGAAGACGATAGCTTACATATAAATTTAAAATTTTAGAAAGTTACAGCCTCAGTAGCTTATGGTTAGAGTCCTTGGTCTAATAATTAAACCTAGGTCCTAGGTTCGAACCCTGCATAAAAAGAAATAAAATCAAACAGAGGCGTGCTCGTAAAGTTCAATTATTTCTATAAGAGATAACAAATGAAACTTTGGATTATAATAATTCCAGAAATGAGGTAGTAATACCATCAGCGCTGATGATGACTGCATCGCCAATGAAACACGCTTTTAAAAATGTTCAGAGAAGTGAACTCTTCATCAACACCTTACTTTCTGTTTCGACGTACTCAATAAAACGTCGCCGTCGGCCCGTTTTATATTCACGCAAAATTCCAGTAGGTGGCGTTCTGAACAGTACGTTTCTGCGAGTCGCCTTCTGTTTCGAATACTGTGACCTCTTTTCTTTAATAAAAAAATAACATTCAATAAGTCCTGCTGTTTCATTTTTCACGAAAGTTGAAATTTATATTTCATGTTCCCCGCCAAAAAAAAAAATCTCCCACCTTAGATGGCACCACAAATAATCTGTCTCTCTTTTCTTGAAGACTGTTTTGATGGCATTCCTGAAAAATTAAAGCCTACTGAAGTTTATTGTTTGGTTTGTGTTAGACAACCACTTCCAATTGCGCCATCTACTGAAACTTATCCAAATTGATTTTGCATTAAGCTCAGTTTCAGTATTAAGCGATTAATATTTGACAGCAACGAGATGAGTATCGTTGAGAAGAGAAATCGCAGGACGAGACGTAAGTCACAGGTTTATTGTACAAACGAATTACAAACAGCGCCATCTATTGAGTAGCTCGAAACTTATCCAAATTGATTTTGCATTAAGCTCAGTTTCAGTATTAAGCGATTAATATTTGACAGCAACGAGATGAGTATCGTTGAGAGGAGAAATCGCAGGACGAGACGTAAGTCACAGGTTTATTGTACAAACGAACTACAAACAGCGCCATCTATTGCGTAGCTCGAAACAGTTACATTGTTTTTGAGCGCTTTAATGCTTCAGAGACTTTCGTTGTTTATTATCTTTCAAATGGCCTTCTTCCTTCAAAGTACAGTTGTTTCTGCTCTTTCAAAGTATAAAGGAGAAAAAGTGTATTGTTTGGTTTATGTTTCAAAATCATCATGTGGTTGCGCCATCTAGTGAAATTTATTCAGACCGATTTTAAGCGATAAATATTTGAAGACAATAGAGATGAGAGGAGAAATTGCAGGATAAGATGAAACTCATAAGAGAAAGTTACACGTTCAGGTTGATGTTAAAAACTGGGTTCATACAGCGCCATCTATTGAATATTAGAAAACATTTATATCGTTTTTGATCATTTTGACGCTTCAGGAGCTTTCGTTCTTTATTGTCTTTGAAGTCACCTTGCTTTTTAAAGTACACCGAGAAAAGTTCATTGTTTATTGATTTACGTTCTAAAATCATAATCTGGTTGTGCCATCTAGTGAAATTTATCAAAACTTATGTTGAATTAAGCCCTATTTCAGTTTTAAGCGACGTTTACATATTGCAGGGATAATTACCTTGGTCTCTTACAAAGAAACAGTATTTCGACCAAAAAAAAACTTGTAAAGCGTAACAAGTTGGACATCATGTATTTCAAGGTCAACGTGTCAAGTGAAAGGACCACAGACAACTGATGCAACGGCTTCTTGGGGGACTGTCGAACACACCAGAGCAGCAGAGTCCATCGCAGGCAGCTGAAGACGTACAACGGATGCCACAAACGTCGTGCAATTTTCCTTCGCCCTACAAACAAACGCAGATTAAAAACAACAGCACAACACTCTCCTACCACAAACAAATAAGATTCAGTCTATTTTGTTGCACAGCAACAACGTCGTGCACATATCCATAGAAGACGGCGAGGTGGAGTGGTTACGCCATTTCGAGTCCAAGGCAAACTGGCTCTACTTTAAGGCTTGGATGGACAAGAGGTTCCGGAGGCCACAGCACCTCCTTACAGCGCGATGTTGGCCTGTAAATCCAGCTAATACAGGAAGAAAGAAGAGGTTGGTATATTTGGAGGACGGTCGTCGAGTTAGGTTCCGCATGGATAAAATCCCACAGGGACAGAATCGACTGTCCCTTTCTCAGTCCTATATTCCTGAACCCTTAGCGAAAGAGAAGAGCAGAGAAATGGCAGAACTTTTAAAGTAAGTCAGATTCCATTTATCATCACACACACACATACACTTACACAAAACATAAAATCAGCGTAGCAGGGAAGGGTTAGATCCGACGAGGGTTTGCCCAAACCAAGCACACCCAAATTTCCGGGTATCATAGAGAGGTTACAGTCCAGCACTGATTGCGAAATCTGTCGGATAGGTACGATCCCGTCTGTGGTACTGGTTTTTTTTTTGTACACATCAACACACAAACACACCCTTTCTCATACATTTTTCGAACACACTTCAAAATTCACACACACACACCTTCACTTCACTCCCTCACTTCCTTATCTGACTGACAAGGAGACCCACTAAGTTCATCACCCTGATTATTACTGAAATTAAAGAGCGAAATAAGAACATAACACTGTGTGATATATGGCGATTCAGAAAGGCAAAACATAACACAACACTCACACAACCCCCATCGAAAACATACGTAGCAAAAACACTGTAATATGTGACGTCAACAGAGATGGAAATAGAGGTCGCAGAACGAGACTTAGGCCCAGTTTCATAAAACGTAGTTAACCACTCGTTCAAGTTAATCATGTGATTAAGCAATATCATTGGAGGAAAGTTTAAATTTCCTCCAATGATATTGCTTAATCACACGATTAACTTGATCGAGTGGTTAACTACGTTTTATGAAACTGGGCATAAAGAGAAAGTTATACGTCTTGGTTGTTGTTAATATAACGCCCTCTATTGAGTTTTTGACCATTTTAATACTTCAGGAGCTTTCGTTTATTTTTATTGTCCTTGAAATCGCCTTGTTCTTTCAATAAGTTTTCCGACTCCAATATTTTGACCTTTCCTTTCGCATATTCAAGTAAATTCCAGTAGATGGCGCTTTCAACAAAACGTTCGCAAGTATTTAAGTGAGTTTCTTTCATGTTCAACTTAAAGACGTTTCTTTTTAATTTTAAGCACGACTCGATCAAACGTGGAATTCATTCTTTCGAAAATACCAATTAAGAAGGTCTGTAATCTTTATTTCACTGTAACTGTAACAGATGGCGTTTTTCATAAATAACACCAATCTCTTTCTATGCCGGATAAGTCCAGTGATAGCAAACAAAATGCACCGTTACAGGTTTCATGAAGCGCGAAATGAAATTTAGATTGATTGAAGCGATGCAGATTGATTAAAGCGATCTAGATTGGTTGAAACGAACTTGCACTAGATGGCACTATTGAAAATCAAGTTTTGTGAATTCTCCTTCGGCTATTACGCGCATTTCTATGCAATAAGCTTAAGCAAAGTAATTATTTTATAGTTTATACATTTTAAAAATGATATTTCTTGACGATGAAACTAGAACTAGAGAACCCAGAGAAGAGCGTTGGTTTGTGGGTATTTTAAAGTTATTATTAACTGCGCCACCTAGCGAAATGTTCGCAAATTAATCCTGAAGTTCAGTTCTAATTCGATTTCAAATGATCCATACTTTAGCCACCCACTGACAAAGACGCAAATCGCAGAGGAATATAAGCGTTTGCTTCGCTCTAACACTAATGAATTTCATACAGCGCCATCTGTCGAGTAAAGCTTATTATTAAATTGAGAAAGCGCGGTAGTTTCTGACGTTGCGTGGCTTAATGTACCTGGCACACCACAGATAACTCTTTTTTTATCTGTGGTGGTTGCCCAACGGGTCAAAGACTTGTCAGGACCTCAGGAGCGGGAGTGTATTTGAGTGTGTGTAAAGTGTTCCATGGCTTTGTTGCTTTCAACCTTCTCGCCGTTTAACGGGAAGCAGTGTCGAATTTTATTCCCAACACTGAAGGGTGCCTGACGTCGATACCGACCACCCCCCAGAAAAATCCCGAGTGCGGTTCGAACCGAAGACCATGCGATTGCAAGGCCGGTCCTCTTACCACTGGACCGTTCAGGCGTTAATTGATTTTAACTGATTTTATTAACAGAATCAAAATTACTCCCAAAATGACAATCAAGATTTTTTTTTAATGGTTTTGGGCAAAATTTTTGATGGTTTATAAACTCATTTCCATTTTCCATCATCGACTTTACTGACCAAAACCTTAATCCTGTTCTGAACTAGTCCATCAAAAGTTCCGAACATTGCAACAGCGTCCAACTTCACGCTCCTCGCGTAGATCAAAGGCGGTCTAAATGGAATTTTCGACCGCGCAAATTGCCCGTTTAATTGCAGACGTCGTCCGAATAACATCGGCGGAGTTTTTGCGCGCGTAACGGAATTATTTCGTCGCAGGAGTTAGTTCCAGTGGGGCCCTTTCATTAACGTGCAGACTGAAACGCATTAAGCGGTGAACCGCCGCAACAATTTCCTTATACATTAATTTTAGGCCGAAACCTGCCAAATTCGGTCGAATTGACTGCGTGTACGGACTGTAGATGAGACAAGGAGTATTACAGACCTGAAAACAGATGGCGACATACATTAAGGTACCACAAATATGCTGGGTTGCTTGTCGACTCGTTTCATGAAATGTATTTCTGCCTATACACATACACATACATATTTGATTGATTTCTTCATTTAATTTTCATTTTGTTACTTTAAAAATTTGAATAAATAAATCAAAATTCTACGGGATATTTTATTAAGAAAGTATGTATTTGTTACTAAAAGAACAGCTCCTGAAGAGTTAAAATGATCAAAAACGACGTAATTGTTTCTTAATGCTCAATAGAGGGCGCTGTATTAACTTCGTTTTTTACGCCAACCAAGACGCATAACTTTCTCTTTAGACTCTTTCTGCTCCCATCTCTGTTGACGTCAAATATATATTGCTTAGAACTGAAATTGAACTTAATTCAAAATCAGTTTTGATAAGGTTCGTTAGATGTCGCAACCAAATGATAATTTTGTAACGTAAACCAATAAGCAATACTCTTTTCGGTATACTTCGAAAAAATAGGGCGCTTTCGAAGTCAATAAAGAACGAAAGCTCCTCAAGCGTTAAAACGGTCGAAACGATGTAACTATTTTCTAATACTCAATAGATGGCGCTGTATAAACTTCGTTTTTAACGATAACCTGAACGTATAACTTTTTTTATGAGTTTCATATCGTCCTGCAATTTCTCCTCACATTTCTATTGCCTTCAAATATTTATCGCTTAAAATCAGTTTGGATAAGTTTCACTAGATGGCACAACCGTATGAGATTTTGAAACGTAAAGCAAACAATACACTTTTTTCTTTATACTTTGAAAGAACAGGCATGCTTTGAGAGAAGAAAAAGATTTGAAAGATAATAAAGAGCGAAAGCATCTGAGGCATTAAAATTGTGTTACTCAATAGAAGGCGCTGTATGTAGTTCGAACGTATAACTTTTTCGTGTGATTTGAAGAATTAGTGTGTTTAAATACTTTTACCAAAAGCACTGCTTTGAAAAACAGAATCATAAAAGAATTCAGATGGGTGCAGAATAATTGATGACAATATCTTCAAATAGATCGCAGATGTTCTTGGATGTTTGACGACTTGTCTGATGAGATGTATGATAATGAAAATGTTTATCAATCTCTGATGCAGAAGTTTCTTAAATAATGGCAATACGTTAGTCTGTTTTTGATTCTAGAAGACTTTTTGACATTACCTTTGATGAAATGTCCATTGAGGTATAGATATAAATACCCTTGTTTGTGTTTGACAAGAAAAAAATGTTCGCCTATTTTTGATGCACAAGTTTGTTTGAGAATTCGTCAAGATCTTGCTTGTGCCTTTTGATTTATAAAGATATTTGACGTGACGCTTGATGAAATGCTTGTTGAGATGTTCACAGACTTGTGCGAGGACTTTATAAAATATGCTTGTGCTGATGATTAGTTGCTATTACTCGAAGAATTATTATGTTTAAATAAAAGCACTGTTTTGAAAAGCAGAATCATAAAAGAATTCAAAGACAGACACAGAATAATTGATGACAATTTCTTGAAACAGATCGCAGATGTTCTAGGATGTTTGACGACTTGTCTGATGAGATGTATGATAATGAAAATGTTCATCAATCTCTGATACAGAAGTTTCTTGAATAATGGCAAAATGTTAGTCTTTTTTGATTCTAAAGGGCTTTTTGACATCACTTTTGATGAAAAGTCTATTAAGATGTAGATATATTTTATAAATATCCTTGTTTGTGTTTGATAAGATGTAGGATAACAAAAATATTCGCCTATCTTTGATATAGAAGTTTATTTGAGTATTCATCAAGATTTTGCCTGTGCATTTTGAATTATAAAAATATTTGACGACACGTTTGATGAAATGTTTGTTGAGATGTTTGTTCGAAGACTTCATAAATATGCTTGTGCTGATGATTAGTTGCTGTTACTTGAAGAATTATCATGTTTAAATACTTTTACCAAAAGCACTGATTTGAAAAGCAGAATCACAAAAGAATTAAAAGATATTTACAGAAACCGTCACAAGCATGCACTCATCAAAGTTGTCAACAAAAATATTCGCCTATCTTTGATACAGAAGTTTCCTGAGTAATGGCAATACGTCAGTCTGCTTTTGATTCTAAAAGACCTTTTGACATCACTTTTGATGAAATGTCTGTTCAAGTGCAGATAGACCTTAAAATATCCTTGTTTGTGTTTAATAAGATGTTTGATACAGAAGTTTATTTGAGTATTGCCTGTGCTTTTTGAATTATAAAGATATTTGACGTCAAGTTTGATGAGTTGTTCGCAGACTTGTTTGAGGACTTCATAAATATCCTTGTGTTGATGATTAGTCGCCGTTTCATCAAATTGACCTCAATTGTACCGCATGTATACATAAGTAGATATTTTTAGACGACTAATTACATTGGATGTACGGTTTTTCTGTTTATTTTTAATGCGTTGTCTATTAGCGGCAATTAAGAGGGTCGATAAAAAACTCATTAATTCCGCGCCGTGACCGCTGATTTACGTCGAACGCTAACTTATAATTTAGCTTTTGTAATGACGTGACGTCGCGTTAGACAACCGATAGCACAACGTCCATTAAGCCCACAAAAAAAACGAGGGAAAAAATTGGCTGTAATTAAACCATGGCGATGATCGGCGTTGCTTCAAGGTTTCGGAAAATTTTCGATCTTATCGTACGCAAATTTGTTAAATCGAAAGATTTGCTTCGTATGCCGTAATTTCGGGCGATTAAAAATTCGGAGACGGTCCTTAACTTAATCGCCTCGTAAAGCCACTTTATTAACGGTTGACAACGATGAAAACACGTCAATTACGAGGCCGTTAACGAGATGCTAAACGCAATCGTAAATAAACGAGGATCTATTTGGAAAGCAATTTCATCAAGGAAAATTTACTTAAAATAAATATAAACAAACCTCTACTCAAAAAATATGTTCAAATAAGTTTGAAATAAGTTTTAAAAAAGCAGCAAACTTATATTCGTCCTGAAGTTGACTTTTTTTTGAAAAAAAGTGTCTCGTTGCATGAAACGATTCAGTTTTTAATATATATTTTTCTGCAATATTTACATAAAAAGTAATAAAAATTTCGTTTAGTATAGTTGTAAGAAGGCCTATTTTCGATCGATAATTAATCAATAAAATTGATCAGCCAAAACTCAGAGGTACCATGAATCGATAGATTTGAATGTTCTCTTTCATATTTTGTAAAGCGGCCCCTAGACTGTCAATATTATTGCGCAATAATATTCCGCAAAAAATTGCGACTTGCCCTAGACAGCAGAATTAAATTGTGCAATCTTTAGTTCTCTGTTTACTTCTGATCAGCGAACATGCTATTTGATGTAGAAGCAAGTTGTGTTGCCAGCGCACTGTCTTTCTGCTTGCGGAAAAACAACAGGAAAAAGCGCAGATGGATGAAAGAGTGGTATAAAAAAAGAGATAGGTACACTCATGAACATTTGTTAAGTGACCTGAAAATAAGCGAACCAAAAGATTTTAACAACTTTCTGCGAATGGACGTTCTGACATCCAAAATAAACTTCCTTTCCTCTTCCTTGGTAGCCATTTCACGAATTTCAAACACAATTACCACAGTTTACTCTACGACGATCGAGACAAAACTGATTAATTATTGTGCAATATTAAGCCCAGACTGCAATTCTTTTTCAGATTGCACAATAAAAATCAAACTATTGTTGATATCCTCAATATATTGTACAATGTTTCAATATCATCCACAGACTATCAATAATATTGCACAATATAAAATATTGCGCAATAATATTGACAGTCTAGGGGCCGCTTAAGAAATTCGTTTGTGTAACATTTGCGTAAAAAGTTATGTGCATTTATTGTTGACGCTGTCTTGAATATCTGAAGTCGTGGGAGCGCCTGTTTTCGATCGATAATTAATCAATAAAATCGGTCAGCCAAAACTGAGAGATAGCATAGATCGATAGATTTGAATGTTCTCTTTCATATTTTGCAAGGAATTCGTTTGTGTAACATTTGCATAAAAAGTTATGTGCATTTATAGTTGACGCTGTCTTGAATATCTGAAGCGTCGGAGCGTCCGTTTTCAATCGATAATTAATCAATAAAATCGATCGGCCTAAACTCAGGAATAGCATGAATCGATAGATTTGAATGTTCTCTTTCGTATTGTGCCAGAATTTCGTTTGTGCAACATTTGTACAAAAAGTTATGTGCTATTGTATTTGGCGTCTATTAAGTGCGTGACATTAACTATTTTCAATCGATCAGTAATCAATAAAATCGATCGGCCAAAACTTACTGGTGGCATCTTTCGATACATTTGATCTACGTGTAAATTTTTATCGTAAATAGTTTCTTTAAAAAGTTATTTATGTAATTAGGTACTGGGCATTAATTATTGCTACTATTACTAATTTGGTTTTCGTTTTTTCTCAATTGTGATACAACAGAACAAGCTATAGTTAATGATCTTCACAATGCTGTTAAAATTATAGTTCTGTGATAATTAGGACGGCTTTGGCAGCCAATTTAAATTTTGAAATTTTGTTGCTGGAGGTTTGTTGCTAACTTCTGACCAGTGTTTTCTTTTGCGTTGTAACTAGTTCTTTTTACAAAAAAACAAACAAACAATTGATGCGATTGAATAATGTTGTTTATTTACGCCTTTAAATCGACGTAATTATTATTTCTTCTTCATCATCTTAGCGTGTATAAACGTTATTAAGCGATGCGTGTAATAACTGTGTGTATGTAAAGGATATGAGAACGTGTAGCGCAGCTTCTGACTACAATAACGTTTTTGTATGCAAATGTACTCCCGGCGGCTAAATATCTCTGGTGTTTTATCGCAGAAAGTCCGTTCAGATGTATTTCCGATCCAGGAAAGAGCCCGGCCAACAAAGAAATTTATCACCGCGAATCTAATTTATTGTCCGCAATAAAACCGATGCTGTCGCTTCACGCTCGAATTAAACAATTGGGATTCGAAGCCGAACGCGAGATAACATCGAATAAACAATCGAGAAAGTTCGCTTATGAAGTAAAGCAACAGAAACCGAGGCGCTTTATTATCATCATCGTTTTGAGGGGGGGTCCTTTGATCACAACGCGTTATGTTACAGTAAATGTCTCTCGCCCTGTCGAATATTGAAACGAGACGAAGTTTAGGATTAGCAGAGGACCTCAAAAGGACTATTTGCACAGCTAAATGTGTTTTGGTACTGAAGGTTTACATCCAATTAAAAGTCAATTGAAACTTTAATAATTTTATCAAACATGTCCTCAAGCAACTCGTCAAGTATCTGATAAAAGTCCTTCACCTTTAATTTTATTCGAATTCCCAAAATTTTTTTTTTTTTTTTTTGAAATCTATTAATAAATATTTTTTTATCCGAGCTTCATGATGTAAATTCGTAGAACAATATTGACACGTGTTAAATGGTGATGTATACATTACAATGATTTTAACGCAACGCCATTCAACAATGTGAGCACAAATGAATCAATTCAGTCGAGTCGAATCATGCGTGAAAAATAATTTTAATGAACAAATAAGTTAATGATTAATTGAGGCGCGTTCGGTTCGTCGGTTTTATCGCACTTTGCGCAACTGTATCTATCTTCTGGTCGTGTAGTTTACCTTTGTGTTTTGTAATTCAACTAATTTAATGGAATGTCGAAACTGCCTCAGATATTTTTTGAGTCGATTCAAATTTCCTTGAAACTTAGGAGAAGTGATTTAAGAAGTTGACACAATTGAGAAGAAGGATGTGATCCTTCTGAAAATTTGAATCAGTTCACAGAAGCGTCATAGTAAGTTCAATTGCGCTCCAGATTTTCTAAGAAGCCCCAAATATGCTTCTTTCATTTTCCCCAAAATCGTCTCAGATATTTTTAGAACCAATTCGGCTTTCTCGTGAGATTACAAATCATATCTGAGGCCCTTTAGTTACAATATCTTTCAAGAAAATTTGGTCAGTTGAGCGATTATCTGAGACGTCCTTGTCACGTCCTGTGATTTCTCTGAAAAATTGAATGATCTCAGAAAGTGCTCAACAATTCCTGGGTAATCCAGATGCAAAGTTCCCTCAAAGCCGATTCAGACCTGAAGCGCAATTAAGAGGCTTTAAAACAAGTACTGAGTCGATTGAGATAAAATATCAGTGTTTTCGTGACGAAAGTTTAATTTCGCTCAAAAAATATCTGAGACATCTTCATGTCCTGCGATGGTTTTAGAACGATCCAGTGTCTGTCTCAACAATTCTTGGGTAATCCAAATACAAAGTCCCTTCAAAGCCGATTCAGCCGATTTAAAACAAATATGAGTCGACTGAGGTAAAATGGAAGAGTTTTCGTGCCGAAAGTTTAATTTGCCTCAAAAAATATCTGAGACGCCTTCATGTCCTACGATGGTCTTAGAGCTGTCCACAAGATATTCCGAGATAGTTTGATGAAGATTGTTAAACGTAATCAAGAAGTGTCGATATATTTTCAGGATGTGATAAAAACTGAGAAATTTTCTGAGTAATGTTTTCATCATCTCCTGAGGTTTATCTAAAAGTGTGGTTTATGAGTTTTTTAGACTTTTAGAAAAGAAGATGTTTGGAAGATGACGAAAAGTATCATTGTCAGTATTTTTCAGGCGCCATGAAAAATTCTCAGTCCTGAGGCTACTATGAAAAACAAACCTTAGTTGAAAGTTTGAAATGTCTCAGAACAATTCAATTAATTACGTTTCTCAGACGTCTCAGACGTTAGATATTTTGTAGGCGTCAGGATATATCCTCAAAACAATTCTGAGGCTATTATGAAAAACCTTAGGACTGAAAGTATGGATTGTCTCGGAATAACTCAACTCATTACGTTTTTCAGAAGTCTCAGAATTTTAGAGAGAAAGTGGAAAGCGACGAAAATTCTCAGATATTTCGTAGTCGTCAGGAAGAATACTCAACACAGTTCTGAGGCTATTATGAAAAACCTTAGCACTGAAAGTATGGGTTGTCTCAGAAACACTCAACTCATTACGTTTTTCAGAGGTCTCAGACTTTTAAAGAGAAAGTGGAAAGCGATGGAAAATCTCAGAAATTTTGTAGTCGTCAGGTTATATCCTCAAAACAATTCTGAGGCTATTATGAAAAACCTTAGGGCTGAAAGTATCGATTGCCTCAGAACAATTCTACTCATTACGTTTTTCAGAAGTCTCAGGCTTTTTTAGAGTAAGTGGAAAGCGATGGAAAGTCTCAGATATTTTATAGGTGTCAGGAAGAATCCTTAAAACAATTCTGAGGCTATTATGAAAAACTTTACGACTGAAAGTATGCACTGTCTCAGAACAACTCAACTCATTATATTTTAGGAATTTCAGACTTTCAGAGAGAAATTGGAAAGCAATGGAAAGTCTCAGATATTTTACAGGCGTCAGGAAGAATTCTCAAAACATTTCTGAGGCTATTATGAAAAGCCTTGGAGTTGAAAGCATGGATTGTCTCAGAACAACTCAACTCATTACATTTTAGGAATTTCAGACTTTCAGAGAGAATTTGGAAAGCAATGGAAAGTCTCAGATATTTTACAGGCGTCAGGAAGAATTCTCAAAACATTTCTGAGGCTATTATGAAAAACCTTGGAGTGGAAAGCATGGATTTGCTCAGAACAACTCAACTCATTACAGTTTAGGAATTCCAGACTTTCAGAAAGATCGTGAGTTTACAGATATTTTGCAAACCTCTTGAAGAATTCTCAATTCTGAGGCGATTATGAAAAACCTTAGCGCTCAAATTCTGGACTGTCTCAGAACAACTCAAGAACTTCAGACTTTTAGAGAGATCGTGGAAAGCGACGAAAAGTCTCAGGTAGTCTTAGGCGTCGTAAAGAATTTTCATAACATTTTTGAAGTTATCGTGAAAAACCTTATCGCCGAAAGTCTGAATTGTCTCAGAACAACTGAGTTGCGTTTTGGGAGTTTTAGTCTCTGATATTTTCTAGATGTCATGAAGAATTCTTAATTCTGAGACTACCATGAGAAACATTAGCGCTAAAAGTCTACATTGCTTCAGAGCAACTCAACTCATTACGTTCTTAGGACTTTCAGAGCTTTAAAGAGATCATGACGAAAAGCCTCAGGCGTCATGAAGAATTCAAAATTCTGAGGTAATTGTTAAAAACCTTAACGCTTTTGCCTCAGAGTAATTCAACTCATTTGAGTTTGAAAGTTTTAGAGAGATTGTGGAAGATGTGGAAAGCCTCAGATATTTTTCAGGCGTAGTGAAGAATTTTCAAAACAATTCTGAGGCTATTGTATAAAACATTGCCTCAGAGACTTGGGACTTTTAGAAAGATCGTGAAAAGTGACAAAAAGCTTCAGATATTTTTCAGGCGTCATGAAGAATCTCTCAAAACAATTCTGAGACAGTTATTAAAAATCTTAACGTCGAAAGTCTGGATTCAACTAATTATAATGATAGGAGTTTGAGGCTTTTAGAGAGATCATGCCAAGTGATGAAAAGCCTCAGATATTTTTCAGGCGTCATGAAGAATTCCTCAAAACTGCTGCGAGGCAGTTATGATAAACCTTAACGTCTGGATTGTCTCATAGCAGTTCAGCTTTGATTGGAGTTTGAGACTTTCAGAGAAATCATGGAAAGTGATATTTTTCAGGCGTCATGAAGAATTCTGGAAACAATTCTGAGGCTATTATGAAAAAACTCGTCGCTGAAAGCCTAGTTGCCTCAGAGCATGATTTCTGTATATTCTGAAGCGGTTTAAATTTTCTGAGAGAATGTGAAAATGAGTCCTGAGTTTGCTGAGCCCTACTCATGCCTTCTTTGTAGAACTTTTACAGGTACGACACTCAATCTTATGCTTTAACCAAGGTAGCCTTTTGCAATTTCGAAAAATAAATCAAGCTTCAAAAGAACTATGTTATGACTGTGTTCAAGAGGTCCTTACTAAGGACTTACTAATCTCATGAGATTATTGTCTCTATGCAGAGGTAGATTCGGAAAGAGGTACAAGCGAAGGAGAATTTGAAAAACTAGTAGGTTATGAAGTCAATGAAGAAAATCTAAATTTGATGTTTTCCAGGTCTGTTCTCCTACGTGTTCTCGTATCACTCTACGATAAACTAAACTTCGCTTCGCGTTTTGTTTGTTTGGAAAAATAATAATTATATATATTTTAGAAAAAAACAAAATAAACACGCCCGGACCTTTCTCAATGTTCGCGAGCGTAAACAAGCGCCCACCGGCCTGAAAACGGGCCGGTGCAAAACACGGAAAGTAAACAGCACCGTGGAGAGAGTGGCGCGTGAATGAAGATTTTTTCGTAATTCGTAATGGCGGGCTAAATTTAGCCGACGAGTGGCTTAAAATATCAAGGCGGCGTGGGCGGGTGTCGTAACGGGTTTATTATTAGCAAAATCGAGATAAAAATGACTCGCCGAACTGTTTACTTTCTCCGGACGAGGGTTCATGAATGAAAATGACGGGGAGTTTTTTTTTTGTTCCCTCGCGAACACCGATTAATTGATTGGAACACGAATTGGGTCAATTAATTCCAACCTTCAGTTTAATGCAATTTGCCTGTAATTACAACCCCCCGAGTGTAAGACTAAATTAGATAATCGGGAAGATTCGATTTTACGCTTTTATAAAAATTTGGCAGTGCGTTTGAGAAAATTAGTTTTTGGATACATTTACACACCATCCCTTGATCGACCGGCGATTTTTTTGAGAAACTCTCAGGAAATTTTGATAGCCTCAGAGTCGGCTAGGGCATGATAAATTTTTGAGATGCTTGAATCGCCTCAGAGTGTATTGAGACTCCGCTCTGAGGCACCAAACTCTCAAAATGATCGCAGGACTTTGTAAAAAGAAAATACTTTTTTTTAAACACCTCAGCAATCTTTGGAGAAGTCTGGCTTAGCTCTGATGCAATTTTGAAGAAAATATCAATTGCGTGAGTGCGTCCTAATATCTCTGCAAATGCGTCGCAATGTGTCGAGACGTATCTTTGGAAGGCAAAAGTTTCATAATCTTTCGAAGAATTTGAATCACTCAAATAATATCTGAGGCTATTTCGAGGAGGCATTACACAATTTTCACATGTATTAAGACCTTTCGGAACAACAGAGAGACTCCAGTCGTTTACATGAATCGCATGTACGTGATGGAGACGTCTCAGATATTTTCTGAGATATTTCAAACGTCCAGAGCATCGTGGGAAAGGTGATATTTTGCTTGATCGTCTCAAAAGCGCTCTGAGAAAACGTGAATTCATTAAAAATATCTGAGGCGTCTTAAGTGACCCAAAAATATCTGAGGCTATTTCGAGGAGGCATTGCTATCTTCAATGCATATTGTTCGGAACAACAGAGTTTAGTTTTGAGCCAATCCACACGTTTACATGAAGCGCAGAGACATGATGAAGACATCTAAGATATTTCAAACTTCCAGGGCATCATCGAAAAGGTAATATTTTGTTTGATCGCCTCAGGAGCGCTCTGAGAAAGTTAGAATTCATCAAACAATATCTGAGGGATCTTAAGTGACTCAAAAAATATTTGAGGCTCTTTCGAGGAGGTATCTTCAATGTTATTTGGGATCTTTCAAGACAGCACGGTGTGGTTTTGAGAAACTCCAAGCGTTTACGTGATGAGACGTATTCAATATTTTTTTGAAGTATTTCAAGAGTATCACGTGAAAGGTGATCGCCTCAGGAGCGCTCTGAGAAAGCTTGAATTCGTTAAAAAATATCTGAGGCTATTTACCATCTTCAATGTGAATTCTTCAGAATAAAAGTATAGAGTTTTAAGACACTCCAGCCGTTTACATGAATCGCAGGACGTAATAAAGACATTTATACTGAGGTATTTCAAACTTCGAGAGCATCTCGAAAAGGTAACATTTTGTTTTATCGCCTCAAGAGCGCTCAGAGAAAACTTGAATTCATCAAAACATATCTGCGAAGGATCCTAAGTGACTCAAAAAGAAATCTTTGAAGCAATCTTCAATGTTTGGATTTTTAAAGACAACAGTGTCAGAGTAGTTTTGAGAAACTCCAAGTGTTTACGTGATGAGACATTTCCGATATTTTCTGAAGTGAAAGGTGATATTTTGCTTTAACATATCAGAAGCACTCTGAGATATGTTGATTAAGTCTTGAAGCTTTTAAAAGATTTTAATTCAAAACATATCTAAAAAGTTTGAACCGACTCAAAAAATATCTGAGGGTATTTTAAGCCTCTTCTGCACCTCAGAAAGTCTTAATCGCTACAGAATGTAATTCTTAGGCACTGCAACGTTCAGTAAGACCTGAGGTATTTTCTGAGACGATGGAACTTTCAAAATGCTCGCAGGGCATGACGTAAAAGGTAATATTTTGCCTCAATCACCTGAGAAATGCTCTGAGGCCTTTTGAGTCCGCCTTGTAATATTTAAAAGATTTGTATCGACTCAGAAGATATTTGAGCCTCTTCTGTGCGTCATAGGATCTGCCAGAAAGTCTTAATCGTGACTGAATGTAATTTTGAGGCACTACAACGTTCAGTAAGATGCCTGAGGTGTTTTCTGAGGCGATGAAACCTTCAAAACGATCGCAGGGCATGACGTAAAAGGTAATATTTTGCCTCAGTCACCTCAGAAATGCTCTGAGGCCTTTTGAGTCCGCTTTACAGTCCGCTGTAATATTTAAAAGATTTGTATCGAGTCAGAAGATATTTGAGGGTATTTTGAGCCTCCCCTGTGCGTCATAGGATCTGCCAGAAAGTCTTAATCCTAACAGAATGTAATTTTGAGGCACTACAACGTTTCGTAAGATGCCTGAGGTGTTTTCTGAGGCGACTGAACTTTCAAAATGATCACAGGCTATGACTTAAAAGGTAATTTTTTGCCTCAGTCACCTCAGAAATGATCTGAGGCGTTTTAGCCCGCCTTATAATATTTAAAAGATTTGTATCGACTCAGAAGATATTTGAGGGTATTTTGAGCCTCTTCTGTGCGTCATAGGATCTGCCAGAAAGTCTTAATCGTAACAGAATGTAATTTTGAGGCACTACAATCTTCAGTAAGATGTCTGAGATATTTTCTGAAGCGATGAAACTTTCAAAATGAAATGTTCTGAGGTCTTTGGCTTCGTCTTATGAGCATTTGCGCCAAACACTTAACTGAGCTTAAATTTGAGTGGTGTTTATAATGTGACATCTTTAGGTTACACAGCATTTGTAAGTCATATTCTAAGTGACGCTTAAAGTTCAGCTTAAGTGCTTGGTACTAATGGCTATTAATTTCTTAAACAATTTGTGTCAACTCAGAAAATATCTGAGGCGATTTTGAAAATACTACATTAAGCCTTAATATCTCTCAAAAAGCTTGAGTCGTTTTTGACATGATTTTTGACATGATCCAAACTTGCGAAAGCATTATTGGACGTCACCTTATAGACTTTGAGGCTTCTTTGCTACATCCCTAAGAAAACTTTGAGACTTTTTTAAAGGCACTGTAAAAGTGAGGTGACTTCAAATCAAAGTAATTTCATTAAACTGTCAAGGGCATTATTTGAAAGGGGGCGGATGCAAATTAAATTGCGTCACAAGAATTCCTCGAACTCTTTGTGTGCCTCCTCGTAGTTGTTCAATGTTTTCCTTGAATTCATTCCTCTTTGTGGAGTATACTGTATGAGTGTCGTTTGATCACGCACCCCTACAACAAAGCCCATTATGCAAGTACAGATAATCTTATCGCGGTCCTTCACTGTCTGTCAACCGAGGACGGCCAGTTCCGTTTAATCGATCAACGTCGGACTCGCTAATGAGGGCATCTGTAAGCACAGTGTGAAGTGATAAAAACGAATGTGGAAGTTAAATTTCGAATTTTTTTTACACTCAATTAAAGCACGTTGCGTGATCGCATAAATAAATAATTCAAGGCCGTCCGGAGCATTAAATTAAATTAGAAAAAAGCGCAATCACATCACCTGATAAACATACATCGTTTTACTCAACATCGATGTCGTAATCGCCCCCATCTCTAAATACGATTTGTAAGACGTAATTGCTATGTTTGCTCAAGGATGCCCGCCGATATAGTCCGGAGAACCGGGCGAAGGTGAAATTCGTTTTCTTTTTCTGGACGTTATCGAAACGCCTTTGCGCATTTCTAGGTCGGACTTAATGAGTACGGAGATGATTTCAGCTCGGTTTCAAACTGAAAGTATGCGCTGCAATTCAATTGGTATTCCTCAGGGTAATGCATTGGGATCCTTTTGTTTGGCATGCAACAAACAATACTTGGCTCTTTTCCATGCTATTGAAAGAATTTCTACGAGAAGCAGGTTCCAATCAAATAAAGGTTTCGTTTGTTATTTCTTATTATCGAAGAATGCAGAGACGAACGAAAGAAAGCAAAAGAAGCTTAATAACGTTGCCGGGAGTTTGTCCTTCTTGCAAAGACAAAATAAAATCTGAATCGAATCGGTAGATTGCGGTTTTATATTACGACTCTCCGAAGAAAAAGAGACCTAACCCCCCAAGTAGCCATAATTTAATTATAACCGCGGTGGCCGAGGACGTTCACGAATCACAACAATAAACATAAGATGCGCAGATAAGGACGCATTAAAGCCGTGTCGCGTCTGAATAAATAATTTTATGCGGCGGGCCACATGCTACTTTATCGTCCCGAACGAGCCAAGGTCGGAGTTTTCCTCCGGTTTTCGTTTTAGACGTGATAATTAATCTGCGATGTCGGGCGTGATATGCAATTATTACTTCTAATTAGGCGAAGGCCCCTGGAAAATTATCAGAGCAGAATGAGAATCGGCGGAGAGGTTTTCCCGAGAAGATGACTTGGTCGGAATTACAAATAACAAAAACGTCGACGAACAAAATATGTATATTATATTCATATATGTATGGTATGTCGTGACATATCCAGTATCTCAAATATATGCGATTTTTCTGCGGTTAGTTTCGATTGGAAAAAATACTCCTGACGTTGTTGATTAATTAAAATGAGCAACAGTAGAATACGAATAAATGACGCACGTTTAAAAGTCCAAGTGTATGAAGCGAGAATATGGAGGACTCCAGATTAACCAAAAGGGGTCTAAGAAATGAAATAGAAGGAAAAATTGAAATTCAGTGGCAACTGAAAAGCTTTCACACTTGTGCCTTTCTCTCTCTATCTTCATTTTCGTTAAGTCATTCTTCATCTTCTTACTCTAATGATCTGAGGCCTTCTTCATTTTCCAGAAGTCTCCAAAGTTTAAAGGATTTCACTTTTTGCCACTTATCATTCGTTTTCCTCTTCTTACACCAATGATTTGTAAGTCTCTTTTCATTGTCTAGAAGACTCCAAACTTTAAAGGATGTACCCTTCTTCATTAACCAGTGGTCTCCAAATTATTTCTTGCAAGTCATGGTTCGTCCTCATCTTCTAACTTTAATGAGCAACAGTAGAAGAGAATTGAATGTGGAATACGAATAAACGATGCACTGAGGACGATGTTTAAAGGTCCAAGTGTATCAAACGAGGATATGGAGGACTCCAGATGAACCAAGAGGGTCTAAAAAGTGAAATAGAAGGTAAAAGAGGAATGGGAAAACAAGTTAAAGACCGTCGTTTAATGCGATCAAAGACTAAAAAGAACTTGGACTGAATGATCGGACTTAGCATAGTGAAGAATTCAAAAAACTGATAATTAGTCTCTGTGATCCATTCAAGAGTTTAGAATGGTTTAGATAAGGAAGTTGTAGACAAAAAATAGGAGAAAAAGCGCAAGAGGAAGACCAAGAAAAATACGACCAAACACTTAGAGGAACTTGTCCTAAAAAGAGCTGGAAACACGATATTGAAACATACAACGAATGTTCTTGATTTAATTCAAGAGTTTAGGATGGTTAGCCACCGGTCCCACAAAGAGGCTATGAAAAAATACAAGCAAAACATCAACAGGAAGTCGAAAATGGAGATGGCTGGGTAATGTAGCCAGATACCTTCGAGGAACTTGGAATAAACGACCGAAAATGGTAACGGTGCAAGAATGGCGAAGAAAGCAGGTTTGGGCCTCTGGATCTACTTCCAGAGGTTTGCAACTATTTTCGTACGGAGGTTGTCGAGAAAATGAAAAGACAAAAGCAAAAGGAAGGCCAAGATAAAGTTGGCTAGATAATGTAACCAGGTACGTCGGGCGAACTTGGAACAAGAGACTGCAAATGACAGTAGTGGAAGATGCAGAGAACGTAGGATTCGGTCTCTTAATCCATTTCAAGAAATTGAGGTGGTTTCCGATTGCTGTCGTAAGGAGATTCCAGGAAACAAAAAGAAGGGAAACAACAAAAATAAAATGGAGGAAAACATGGTTGGAGACACTTGGGAGAACCTGAAATAATGTTGCAAAGGAATCAAGGATCCGTCTTCTTGATCTATCTCGAAAGTTTGTCATCGTTTACGACTATTTTCGTAAGATGATGTTAGAAAATAAATAGAAGGATAATTGGCAAAAATAAAATGGGGACAAAGGTAGTTGGATAATGTAAGAGGAATTTGCAAAGTATGCGGCTTGGTCCACTTGATTTACATGGGGAAGTGAGGATGTTTAGCAGCAACAATTTCCGCAAGGAAATTCTAGAAGGAAAAGGAGCAAAATAAATCCAAGAAAAAATGGATGCCGGTAGAAATAGTCACAGACCACAAAAAATTTGACTGTCTACTACGAGATAGCGCTTCTGGCCCAAAAGATGACACGCTTTCAGATTTATTGCAGCGATAAATCCGTCACAAATCAAAAGACTTCTATTTCAAACGTTATCTCTTTGTAACACTTGATATGGCCATCCACTTGAGGGACCATTGTCATTATAAAACTCGTATCGAGTCAAGTGTCTTTTAAACTTTAAAGGCAATATGGTGAGGTAAAAGAAGATTCGTCATCTGAGAAGAGATGGCGCCCTCAATCTCTATTAACGCTCAAATGACGCGTTTTAAAATTATTTATTCAAATCCTTCAACCGCAATTCATTTGGGCGACAAGGTAGAGTGAGAGGCGATGATTTTGCGCCTAAAATTTACACAACGCATTTTCAGTATTTATCTCACGATAAACGTATAAACATAGCCACACCTTTGGTTGTATGTCTTGTATCACGCATTCAAATATTCCCACGTTTGGAGTTGGCGTTAGTTTGGTTTACGTTTATCAGTGCTGCAGTCATAAGTCATAACCGACTGATCTCACTTACTATATTCGACCTTTTAATATTAAGAAAAGTCATGGCCAACTTCAAACGTGGGAGTTTTTGGACGCAGATACATTTTAAATTAGGCGCCAATAAATTTAATCAAAAACAAATGCCAGTTTGACGTCTAGAAACATTGTTAATTGCACGTCCGAGCATTTCAAGACTCCAAGACATTTGAAGACTCCAACTTTCAAAAGGTGTTGGATGCTTCTTACTACTCACTGCAGATGCAAAGCTCTCGTGCTTCTTTTATCTTCATCTTCAACATGGCGTTACAGTCATTGGACGACTGTAAGTTTTATTCCAGGTATCGTCAGTTAATGCTATCCAACTCTACCTTCTCACTTCAATGGCCCGTACGTCGTGTCGCCATCGATATTGCCTAAGAGGCGTATTTTTGGTCTTTCTTGCTTAGTTTTTCCCACAATTATTTGCAGGTATTTTCGTTTTAGATGGGTCATTATCAAGTGTTCTCGTCTTTCTTATTTTTTCTTCTCCGCTTCAGTTCCAGCGTGACCACCTTTGAAGACGGAGGACCGGAGCTTGCAACCTGGTCCAGTATCGTCCAAGAAATGTGTATCTGGGGTTTTCTTGTTAGGATGTCTCCAAAGTCTTCATAGATCTTCTCCATTCCCCAATGGATATCAAAATATAAAAAAATTTCTGACCTTTCTTGGTTACCATTGCCTCCATCTTCTTACTCGAATGGTTTGTAGGTCTTCTCCATTATCGTCATTATCGTTTTTTCTACTATTGCAGTTGCAGATCAATATCAAGAGACCCAAACCTATTTTTCCTCACCAATTCTTACACCATTATCGATTCTGGTCGCCTAATCCAAGGATCTACAAGGCTACATTACCCACCCATTTTCAAGAGCGTTCGCACGTGAATTTTCTTCTTCTTGATAATTATCATCTTGACAGTTCTAGTAGGCTACAGTTTGTTCCACTGGATTCTGCCAGATCTGGTTACTTAACTGTTTCCATTTTTAGTTTGCCAAAAAATCAGTATGATCTTGGCGTCAATCCACAGCTTTCTCTAACGAATTCTTCCAGGCGTCCTTATTTGCATTTACTTGTAAGTCTGGTTTATCTAAGAAATGTATTCTTGGTCTTTCTTGCTTGCATTGTTCAATTGGTAACCTCAGTAACGTTCTTCTTGTCAGCGTATTTCCCGCATTCTTCTGCTTCAATGATTTTTAGGTCTTTTTCGATATTTCTCAAGAAATGGCCTTCTTGGTGTGTGTTGCCCGATGGCAACTTCATAATATTCTTCTTGTCAAAACGTTTCCTCGCTTCAGAGGTTTGCAGGTCTTCTTCGATATTGTCCGAGAAATTCATTTTTGGCCTTCCTGGCTTGTGCTGTTCTATTGGCAACTTCAATTCTTCTTGTTAAGGCATTTCTGCCCATTCACTTTCTTCACTGGTTTGCAGATCTTCTTCGGATATTGTCTGATAAATGTAATTTTGGCCTTCCTAGCTTTTGCTGTCAAGTTGGCAACGCTTTTCTTGATTTGTAGGTTTGTAGGTCGTCTTCGATATTTCCCGAAAAGTATATTTTGGTCTTCCTGGTTTGGGTCGTCCAACTGTCAATCTCAGTAACGTCCTTCTTGTCCATATATTCGTCATTTACTAGAACTAATTTTGGAATATGGGGGAAGCGATCCCACTCAAGTCTAACGGTGATTATCGCTGGATAAAGGAGGTGAGTATCGACCAAGGAATGACGTTCTATCTACTACTAATGCTAAAAAGATGGAGCGCTTTGTCACAGCGACAAGTTCCTTAGAAGCTATTATCCCAGACTTCACGTTTCATTTGATTTTATTTAAAACCGACTTTGTAATTTCATTTTCCTGGAATTATAATAAGTAAGTACAGCAAAGTTAGTTACGATCTTTACCAAAAAGTGACGCTCTATTGCTATGAATCAAAATATACGTGGTGTCTTTCTATATTTTGCTTTGGTTCTTGTGTTTTGTCTTAATTTCGATGTTTCTTTCGTGTCGCAGTCTCTCGAGCAAAATTAAGCAGCCTTTTATTGTTAAATCGCCGAAGAGAAACATTAATCTTTGTTAAGTCGTCCGCCTTTTAGAAACACTTAAACTTCCAGTTCGCGAAACAAAACGGAACAAAAACACAAAAATCCGTGTACTTGCAACTTTTGCGCCGGAGTTTCTTGCTCGCCGTCACGTCCGGTTTTGTTCGTTTTCGCCGGCTGCGAACTTCCCCGGAAACAAGTCGGCAATTGTGTTCCAGCAACTACTTCAATAATAACAACTGCTTTTGCATTCCACCTCTCCCCCCTTATTAAAACCCAAATCCCATCACGTAGAACTCGGAGGATCCTCTCTGCATGGACACTGTAGGACTTCTCGCAGACGTAGAATTTTTTAGCAACTTTATGTTTCAATTTAATTGCATTGTTTTACGTGCGATCACCTCCGTCGTCGCTCGCATTTATTGACAGGAAATTGCGTTTCGAGGCCTCGGCTAATCGACTCGAAATCGAATTTCATTAACGCAGTTTTACTCGAACAATAAAATGCGCGAAATTACCTCCGTCTAGTCACTACTTACCGATTCGACATGACTTTATCTCGCCTCTTATCATAAAATTACCCTTTTCTGTGTGGAATGGATCCGTGTGTGTGTTAGTGTGTGTGTAATTAGCATCGGAATTGAAGTAGCATTTCCGTGACATTAACGTCTTTAATTATCTGCTTCTTGCTTTCAACCAATCAAGAAATTAGATTTCTTCCCACGTTAAATCCGGAGCTTCCACCAGCAGCATGATTTAAGCAATTAAACTCGTCAGGTGAAAATAAAATGCTGTAGATAACTCTGGCGTGTAGACCTCCAACAATCTTAGAATGTTATTTCCAAATGTTTGGGTCTCATCAGTTAAATGCGACTAGCGTCCCCTAGTAGCAGACTCGAGCAATCCTCGATGTTTCTGGACTGTTTGTGAGAGCTGATCTGCTACCTGAAATCGTGAAATAGAAGAAGAAGATTCTGATATAAACGAATGTTTCAATTTTCTTACATCAACATGGCTGCCTGTTTGAAGTTCAGTGACTACTGATTACAGTAGCCTCTCATCGTAACTACAAATCTTTCTGTATTCATTTTCATTAAGTCATCTTCATCTTCTTACTCTAATGATTTGAAGTCTTCTTCATTTTTCAGAAGTCTTCAAATTTTCAAGGATTTCGCTTCTTGCCACTTATCATTCGCTTTCTTCTTCTTACACCAATGATTTGCAGGTCTTTTTTATTGTCCAGAAGACTCCAAACTTTAAAGGATGTGCCCTTCTTCATTAACCAGAGGTCTCCAAATTATTTCTTGCCAGTCATGGTTCGTCCTCATCTTCTAACTTTAATGAGCAACCGAAAAAGAGAATTGAATATGGAACACGAATAAACGACGCACTGAGGACGATGTTTAAAGGTCCAAGTGTATCAAATGAGAATATGGAGGACTCCAGGTGAACCAGGAAGGTCTAAGAAGTGAAGTAGAAGGTAAAAGAGGAATGGGAAAACAAGGTTAAGACAGTTGTTTAATGCGACAAAGACTAAAAAGAAGTTGGACTGAAGGATCGGACTTACCGTAGCGAAGAATGCAAAAAAATGGAAATTAGTCTCTGTGATCCATTCAAGAGTCTAGAATGGTTTAGACAAGGAAGTTGTAGACAAAAAAATAGAAGGAAAAGCGCAAGAGGAAGACCAAGAAAAATACGACCAAACACTTAGAGGAACTTGACCTAAAGAAAGCTGGAAACACGATATTGAAACATGCAATGAATGTTCTTGATTTAATTCAAGAGTTTAGGATGGTTAGCCACCGTTCCCACAAAGAGGCTCTGAAAAAATACAAGGAAAACATCAACAGGAAGTCGAAAATGGAGATGGCTGGGTAATGTAGCCAGATACCTTTGAAGAACTTGGAATAAACGACCGAAAATGGTAACGGTGCAAGAATGGTGAAGAAAGCAGGTTTGGGCCTCTTGATCTACTTCCAGAGGTTTGCGACTGCTTTCATACGGAGGTTGTCGATAAGATGAAAAGACAAAAGCGAAAGGAAGACCAAGATAGAAATGACTAGATAATATAACCAGGTACCTCGGGCGAATTTGGAATAAGAGACTGCAAATGACAGTGATGAAAGATGTAGAGAACGTAGGATTGGATCTCTTGACCTATATCAAGAAGTTGAGATGGTTTCCAATTGTATTCGTAAGGAGGTTCAAGAAAACAAAAAGAAGGGAAACAGCAAGAATAGAATGAGGAAAACGATAGTTCGAGACACTTGGATGAACTTGAAATGAAGTTGCAAAGGAATGAAGGATCCGTCTTCTTGATCTATCTCGAAAGGTTGTGATCGTTTACGACTGTTTTCGTAAGAAGATGTTAGAAAATAAATAGAAGGAAAATTGACAAAAAAAATGAGGACAAAGGTGGTTGGATAATGTAAGAGGATTTGGTCCACTTGATGGAGGGAGGTGAGGATGTTTAGCAGCAACAATTTCCGTAAGGCAATTTTAGAAGAAAAAGGAACAAAAATAAATCCAAGAAAAAATTAATAGATAATATAATTTGACACCTAGAGGATTGACATAAAAGATTGGATTATATCCGACGAGATGGCGCTCCTCTTAATGCTCAAATTAAACATTTTAATATTAAATTGAATAATATCGTAATGTGTTAATTTTAGTTCTTACATCCGATGTGTACCCTTTCGATGTAAATGAAGTAAAATTGCTTTCGTAATTCCTTCTTTATATGAGTTTAGTTACTCTTTAGACATAATCAAGTCGGATTGAATTCATACATTCCACACTCGCTGGAAATTTCAGAGTTCGCTGCTTTTAACTTCGCAGTTTTAGCCACAATTTAATGGAGTTATAAATCCACCGCTTTACGCCGCTAATGACCACTGGAAGTTCGTTATCCGAAACGCCCTTCCGTTTCGGGGTCAAACCGAAACGAACCATTTCATGCAAAAACTAGCACGTCGAAAAAAAATCCAATGCCAATCATCGACCACGCAAATCCCCATCGACTTCTTACGTCGTTGGAGAACCACTAACAACAATCACTTCTTGCACGTGCGTAATTCACTCCGGGCTATTACGTAAAAATCACTCGCGAAAAGGAGCCCGTATTAGCGCAGGCGAATTCCGCCCGTTAAATAAATAGGGCCGGGCCCGTAAATGTGGAAACTTTTAATGAACTCCGGCGATGCAATTCGAATATTTCACGGCGGAGTTTCAGGTGGCGCCCTGAAATTGCCTATTTTTCTTCGGTATTAAATCTTACTGTGCCGAAGGATGTAATTAAGGACGAACGAAGTCGAACGGTTTCGCTTACGTTGTTTTTCTTTTCGATTTTGCGTGACGGTCGTAAGACAAAACAACTTCGTGGAATTGGCACCCCACATAGTCTTAAAAAATAATAATTTCTAACGTTTTGCTTTTTTTTTGCAGGCGTTCCCTCTCAATACAACTTTTATTTTCTGTTTACTGTAAGCATTTTTGTTTCACTTCTTGTGCGTCCCTTTTTGTCTACGTCAGTATCTTCTATCTCTTCCTTTTTCTGTCAGAATTACATAATTGATGTCCAACCACGTGTTCCATTTGCATTCTCGATTATTATTTCTTTGAAATGTGACAGGCAACCTGATTTTTAGCTTTCTCCAATTTGCCTCCATTGGTATTTCCCCTCGTGATTATAATGTTGTTTGGTCTTCATTGGTTCATCGTTTTTTCTGATTTTTGTCTTTCCCCATTGATTTCCCTTTTTTTTGTTACTTCTTCTGTACTGTTCTTTTCCTGTTGTTAGTTTAGAAATTTCTGTCACCTGATTGACGTTTTCCTCTATCAATATCTTCTATTCCTTTCTTTTTCTGATACGATTAATTGAGGTGCAACCATGTGTTCCTTTTGATTTTTCGTTTATTGTTTCTTTGAGGTCTGACCAGCCTTCTTCAATTGGCTGTCATTTTCTCTTGGTATTTCTTTCTCACAAACGTTTTCCATTTTTTCTCTTTTCTCCATAAATTTCTTTCAATCTATTGTTGTGATCATTGTCTTAATTTGATTTGTCGCTTTTTCTGATTTTTGTTTTCTCCAATTGGTTTCTCATTTTTTCTTGATATTTCTTCACTGCTTTTTTCCTGCTGTTAATTTTCTCTCTCCTTTTTTGAGTTTCCCTTCTTACCTACGTCATTCTTCCTTCTGTATTCTCGATAATTGTTTTTTTTGAGGCATTACCAATTGGTTTCTTATTTTTTCTTGATTCTTCTTTCTCACAAACATATTTCGCCTTTTTCTCTTCTTGTATCCATTCGATTCTTCCAGCTTATTTTTTTCGTAGTTGTTTCTTTGTTTGTTCTTCATTGATTCGTCGTTTCTTTCTGATTTTCCGCCTCCTCCAATTTGTTTCTCTTTTTTCTTCTTGATACTACTTCTTCATCGGTGATCTTCATCATTGATCCGGCTCCAAAGAACTCCAAGAACTATCGGTATTGGAAGGAATGTTGCTTAGTACGATCTGAGGTATTTGTGAGTTTACTATTATTGAAATTTCTAGTTGATTTTCATGTATTCAAAATTGAAGCGATCCAAATTTGGAGTCGACTCTTCCTTAAATCGTTTGTCGTCATTAATTCAGAAATTATTGTCAACTTTTCTGCTTTTCTCTTCTCTTTAGTTTAACCAACTTCTTTCAACGTACCATCATTTTCGTTTTTTTTTGTCTGGATTGAATTGTTGTTATCCAACCAAATCTTCTAGATTATTATTTCTTTGAGGTGTGATGATCAGCCTTCTCTATTTTCTCTTGGTTTTTCCATTCCCTCCTCACAAACATTTTTGCCTTCTTCTTGTCTTGTCTCCATAAAATTTTCAACTTGTGTTTTTGTTTAGCCTTTTCTCCTTCTCTATTTCCTTGATTATTATACCTACAAATAGTTTGAAGTTTTGATATTAATTAGGTTGAACGCGGCAGTCAAAAATTAAAATCTATTGTCAGGGCGAGGAAGACTGTCACCAAATAAACTTCAAACTGACTGCCTCTGACACTCACCTTGACCTGGTGACAAGTCTGCGCTGTATCTTTCACCAGCTTTCCCCGCGACTAGCAACAGTGAGATGGAAGTGGGTGATTAAAGATGTTAGTAATAATTAAGGGCGGCAGGTTGAACATAAAACCCAGCTGGTTTAATATGACCTCGACAGCGTTCCCAAACCGTCTCGGTCGTGCAGAAGGCCAAAACGAAACAGCAAGCTTGGCTTAACTCACTGGTACGTGAAGGTGTAAACATAAACACAGTAATTAAAGATAATTAGAGTTTAATTAATACATTAAAGGCATGCAAGAGCCGATCAAAATTCAAAAATTATAGAAAAATAGTCAACTCACAAAATACCGACAGTGCCAAGGTCGAGGTGAACTGTCAAATTTGTTCGATGACGTGAAGTTGGCTGTCGTGCCGCCTATCTGTCGTTTCCAACGCTATTCAACCGGATCGAACCGGTTTTCACAGAACGGGACTGCTTTTTCGCTAAGGAGCTCGAAAAACGCTTAGACTGACGCTTAGTCCCACGGAGATTCGCAGACCAGAAGCGCAAAACGCTCGTATAAGCAGGAAAATAGACTCGAACAAACCCAAAGACCAGAACTAAATTCCAAAACAGAGTCTAAAACTGGAACTCAAAGCCTAAAGAGAAAGAAATACTGTTAGCGCCAAGATGGCGTCAGCCAATTCGCTTATTTTTACCTGGATTTTAGAAGTAGGTATCCCAAGCTTGGTAGGGAGTTTAAAATACCCCAAAACTCGTTCGGTGGTTCTCTAATATATTCCGGCAAAGCTGTAGATGAGCTCTCCTTATCCCTAAGCAAGGGCTCCGTTAATTCAGCAAATACACACACGCAACACCACCAGATTCGAACGAGAGATGACGCTGTAGCGCGAAGCGGAATCGATAGACACGGATGATTCGGCGCATTAACCAATGAATGAAAAGGTCAAGATCACGTGGTGTCCCTCAACAAATGAAAATCCCCTCACGTGATACTGCACAGCGATCAATAATTTCTGTCTTGCGCGGTCACGCTCGTATAAGCAGGGTTGTCAAGTCACTCGAAACTGGGCAAACGATGCTCTGATGCCAATTTGTCGTAGCAGGATTTTGAAATGTAACAAGACCTCGATAAGATAGACATAAAAAAATATCACATAAAGAATTCATTGTGCTTTCAAGAAAGAAACTTCATTAATTTGAAGTGACCTTGTGTACTGATTTTGAAATGACCCTGTATTATGTTTCAAAGTGAAAGGATTTTTAATTTTCTTGACCACAATGATTACAGTGAGTAAAGAGAAACTACAGCATCAAAGTGGTCCTGCCTAGCGATGGCAGGGCGGCAAAAGAAGTTCATAAAATAATAAATTTTGTTTATGAGAAGAATTCGTGTTATGTTCTGTGAGGATGAAGAACCGGAATGTCTATGGAAGCAAGCACTGCGGACTTAAGTAGAGCAGTTGGTATTGAAAAGTTAATGAATGACATGATCGGTGGTTGTGGCAAATTATATCGAGGAAACTGAAGTAATTTTTTTCCAAAAATTTATGGGGGTGATTTAGGACCGAAATCCAACGAGAATTCCTGAACAGAAAAGGCCACCGGGAATCTTCTACTTCTATTAACGACAATTGCTTTTTAGAAACGAACGAGACAAAGAATGAGTTCCACTGATCCAATTCGGACGAAGAGAGAAAAAAATCGTGACTACAAAATAAAAGACGAAGAACGACGCAAAAAATATGTTTTATTTTTGAGTTCGATGAAGTTCGACGACATATTTATTAATGTGGATTTGCAAAGCTTAGATAACTTCCAGGTTCATTTTTTTATTGAATTCTTGAAGGAGAGTTTCTGGAAAAGCGCAGACCTTTTCCATTTTTTCTTTTTTGGAGGCTCCATAGTCGAAATTGATGACTTTTCAAGGAATCTGTTTGTGTCAAACCTATGCGCCCCCTAGAAAAGGGCAGGTTTGTATGAGTCTGCGCAGAAGTAGGCTAGTGGGGGTAGCACAGTATACATATACTTGCCTATACTTCCCAGCTACTTTTTTTAAATTTAATATTTATCTGCATATATTTTCATTGCACGTCGGGACCTAACGGTATTAATTATTACGTAATCTTCAAGACTTGCAGTGCTTCGAGCCTCCTTGCTTTATTATAACATTCATTAAAACGACAGTGAAAGTGTTTCCTTTAGTGTCTAGATATACATACACTTATTATTTAATCTGTAAACTGACTATAATAAATTTGCCTTATTACTTGATGAATATTGCAGACGCTAGTCGTCGTTTATAGTTAGGCCCGCCTACATTTTCGTGAAACAAACGGAATCGCGAGCGTTTGTGGTTAATTTTAAATAATTGGTCCGCTGAGGAGTCAACTGCCAAGGTGTATTTTCGGCAGACGCGACGGCAATTAATAATCTTTCAGGCCAATCCGGCATGTGTGGCTAAACCTTTTCGTTTTGGAATTCGCACGATTAAATAAGTCTCAAAGTTAGACAGAATCTCAAAATTAACGGAGAAACGTTGGGGTTTAAAATAAATAAATAACTTATATGGTTTTTTAAGCCTCAAGCACGAACTCTGCTTATAGGACCTAGTCACTTCTTGTTGTACCACTGTAAATAATTATGCGATAATAGAGAAGCAAATTTAAATAAAGTTTGGATCAGATCCAAAATAATCATCCCGTACGAACATACTGTTTTAAATGTTTCCTCCCAACAATCATCATCCAGGCGCATACAAATTCAGAACACCATAAGTATGACACTTACAGCAACTCTGATTTGGATTTCATTTTGTTAATTGGCCTACTACTTGATTTTTAATCTTTTGGCTTTACGACTAGTCTATGCACGTAATTGCCCTCAGTATCACAATAAAAACAGAGCTTCTTCTTCTTCGTTTTTCGTTTTTTCTTTAAAAGTAGAATTCCTATTCCTGTTCTTGCGTTGGTTGGTCAATTAAGAAGTTCTATTATTATTGGAAGATCTCTCGAGTTAGTGTATATCGACGTACCTCATGTTTGATTGGCAAAATTTCCACCATTTCTTTTTAATCTTCAGTATCTTTGTGTCCTGTTATTCTTACATAATTTCTGTGGCTACTTGGAAGGTGTATTACTTGGTCTTTAAGCTTTGGGCTTTGCGTTTAGTCTTTGTATATGATTGCAAGGGTTCCATTGCTCAGTACCATAACAAAAAAAAGCTTATTCTTCTTTGTTTTTCCTTTTGCTTTCGATTTTTACCTTCTCTTGCAGTAAAAGTGAAAGTGACTCTTTTAGAATCCCCAAGTGTTTACCACTTGACCTTTTGTGTCAACAAAGAGCGTTCTTTCTTCTGTGAATTCATTGAAATTTTATGTAAAGAAAGATTTATGATTCTATCTATTGAGTAATACCAAATTCGAACCGCTTTTAATTAGAAAACAGAGCTATTTTTGAAGCAAACAGCTTTTTGGACTGACTGCTCGGAGTATCTCCATTCCCTATTATTACATGAGATTAAAATAATATTCTGAGAGTGCTCTAGCCAATCGAACACCCTGTTTAAAGATTCAGTGAAACTCATATATTCAAATAGCTATTATCATGGAGAAAGACCTTCTAATGGGAGTATCAAGCAATGTTGCCAAATCTGTAGAAAAGTGTCTAAGTTGGTACTGCTTTATTCCCGGATTGGAATTGCGTAGATGTTTTTTCAAAGGAAGGAAAAGGAGAAATAAAATCAACTCAGCTCCAACCCAGGAGGGAAGAACTACCAGAAATTTTCAAGACAAGTTATTGGGAGTAATAAGCAGAGCTTTCAACTCTGAAGAAACGTCTCTAAATTGATACTTCTTCTCTTCGGGATTGGAACTGCGTCGTCGAGATTTTTTCAAAGGAATGAAAACGAAAGGAAATCAACGCAGCTTCGGTCTAGAAGCCAAGAATTACTAATGGACAATAGCTTTAGAAACTTTCAAGTTGATGGAAGTAATAAATGTTGTCTGATCTGAAGAATCGTTTCTAAATTGGTACTCCTTCGCTTTGGGATTGGAATTGCATCAATCTACTTTCAAAGGAAGGAAAAGAAAAAAGAAAATCAACAAACCAGATGCCAAGAAGAACCAATTGTTGAGTCAAGTTATTTGGAGTAATAAGCAGATGGCCACGCTGTTCCTACCCAATCACCCATAGGCTGAGCAAGGATGTGTCGTGCTCCACTCCAGCCAAGGAACGTTGTCACCGAGACCGACCTTGACCAACCACTCCAGTCACGGACCTGCCCCGAGCTTCGCCAGTCTTCCCCGGCTAAGGAAACGTCCCAGGAAATGACCCAGGACCGCATCCCCAATTTTAACGGACAAACCACTCTCAACTAAATTAATTATTTAACGTAATAAAGAGGTATTGATTTTTTTAAATCATTGTCTTAAAGCTCTGATAAACTTACGCACCCCAATCAACCCCGAAGGCTAAGGACGCACCGTCGCGACATAGTGGGGGCTTAGCGCGACATGGTGAAGGCCCTTAGCGTGACATGGTGGAGGCAGCCGTCCTTCATCGCGACAATATCTATAGAATCGTCTCTAAATTCTTGGCCTCCTATTGCGTCGATCTTTTTTCAAAGGAAAGAAAAGAAGGAAAAAATCAATATAGATGCTGCCCAGAAGATAAGAAATACCAATGGACAACGTCTGCAGAAACCTTCGAGCCAAGTCAATGGAAGTAATAAGTAGTGTTGTTAGATTTGTGGAATCGTCTCTAAATTGGTATTTCTTCGTTTCCTAATTGGAACTGCGTCGATCTTTTTTCACAGGAAGGAAAAGAAGAAAGAAAATCAACGCAGCTGATTAAGAAGTTTGTAACGTGCCTACTTACACCCTTTTGTTTGTTTACTTCCCGGACAAGCGAACAATCAATAGGTATACTGTCCAAACAAACCGACAGTTGAAATTTATTGCCCCTTAAGTAACTGTATAGATGTTAATACGACAGCTGCATGCGGTCCTGTCTCTACCTGAGGCTTTATGGCAGGCGCTAAGGTTTAAGGGTTAGTGACCTACTTCGGCTTACGGTGAATGCCCTCCGGAATTCGTGCAGTAGCTGGTAATAATTATAATATTGCCTAATTATGGCCCGATCGTCAATGTAACTTCGTAATTACGCTGTGGTAACCTGATTCTTTGGTGCGAGAAGTAAATAACTCGTCAGAACAAAGGAACTAGATACGTTAAATGAAAATGCAACAATTAAAAGAACCAGACAAAAACAAAACACTTTAACTTGAGCGTAATTCGATATGCCTTTTCCGCTAATGTACATGTATCTGCGATTTCAGCGCGAACAGCTTTTTTTATAGAAATTCGAAATACAAAGATAAAGGTTACTCTGCTGACAGATTTACAGCTAGCAGTGGGTCCATCATTACTTAAAAGAGGACGGCACGTCGCCCTGGATTGGTGGCTTATCGCCTGCAAAAAAATACCAAGAATACGAACATGTGTTTGTTATTTTAAAACTAAACATGTAATACTTAATTTTGTTTTGAAACAAATTTAGCGAACGTTTCAAGTTAAGCAGTTAAGAAGTACCAGAAGAAAATAGCTGCAGAAAGCTTCTGTTCAAGTCGATGGGAGTAACAAACAGTGTTGTCAGATTTATAGACTCGTCTTTAAATTGGTACTTCCTCGCTTCAGAATTGGAACTGTGAAGAAAGGAAAAGAAAAAAAAAATTAAAGCAGCTTGAACTCAGAAGCTAAGAAGTACCAATGGACAACACCTGCAGATACCTTCGTGTCAAGTTAATCGCCTATAAAGTCCGGAAAAACGAAATCGTAAAGCCTGAGGTCTAAACAAAAATCTATAATTCATTCTGAATTTATGTTAATGTTTATTATCGTTGTTTCCTGCAAATGTTTACCCCAAGTAATGAAGTATGTTTATTTATAAATGATTCTGTGGCGTCATCTGTTGGAAGGTACTTTAATGAAACAATTGCGAGAATTGATTTACATTTCGATTCTGAAAACTTAAACAACTTGAATGTGTATATTCATAAATGCTTTATCCTCGTATACATATAAGGCAATTTAGTCAAAGATAAGATTCTTTTTACGTTCGATATACACGTAGCCATTTTTGTTACAAATTCCTGCTTTTTAAAATTGGTTACAATTAACGAACGCTTACATTGATTAGTGGAAGGCTTGAAAAAGTTTTCTATTACGCAAGCACAATTACCTCGTAAAAGTAATTCCAGTGATTACACGCAATTACTTCTCCAACGCCAAGTGCCATTCCCGGCCAGAAAAACAAACACGGCACGCTAATTAAACTCCTATTAATAAGTAAACTCAAAACATTACGATCCGTTTTTTTTTTGCGTCAAGGATTAAAACCGCCCCCGAACTAATTAAACCCTTCAGCTCGGCGCTCGTTCTAATTATGAATCTTTTCAGAGAGGAACTCGAACGACATGTGTTTATCGGGGGTGCGGAAACTTTTCGGCCGCTCGCGAAAGAAGAAGTTGAAATCCCTAATTAACTCCCCGCGGCACGCCTCTGAACCACGCGAAATATCAAAGGCGCCGTGGCGAAATAAACCGGAATTAAGGAATTTGCTAATTAGTCAGAAGATGCGACTGAATTATTTCAACGCGAGTGTAAGCTCCGGGCGAAAATGCAGCGAGTAATTACGGATGTTTCAAAGCAATAACCAAATATCTTTAAACTTGATTAAGACGAGAAACGAAATGAGGTTTATTCGTGTAGAAATGTTTCGCTGTTGATTTCAAAGATTCATCATTTCTTGCAGTGATGAGAATTCAAACACGTTCTCATTTAATCTGGTATCCCACGTGACCTATGACGTATTTCTGTGATATTTACCTTAAGGTAATACAAAATTAAAGTCTCAAATTAAAAAAAAAAAGGCGAAGTTGCCATAAATAGAAACAAATAAAAGGGCTCTTAGTTTCGTGACTCGAGAGACACAGTGTAGATAGCCGTACATAGACAATTTATATAAATTATATTAAAAATAAAAACGATACCATGCAAAGTGAAGTACAACTTCATGTGGCAGACCAGGAAGTTCGTTGGGTGGAGGAGATAGTTCTGGAGGCGGCCTGGGTAGAGTTTTATGAGGTTATGCAGCGGTTTCCCAGAAAGTCGAGCGCTCCGTTAACTGCAAGGCATTGGCCGGTTGAGGCTAATCAATCCGGGATAAAAAGAAGACTTGCCTACCTTGATAATGGCCGAAGGGTGTGCCTAAGAGCACAAATTGTAGACGTTAGAGTTGATTGCGATGAACTGTTACAACAGAACCTGAAGAAAACAGAGAACAAACTGTATGAGTGAAGTGTGCGGAAGTCGTTAATTTTAAGTTTTTATTTTGAAGTTTTGAAAGTGTGGTAAGCAGAAATGTCAAAAAATTAAGGAAAAGTCGCCAAGCCCCTTTTACACAACATTAATATGGCGCCCAACGTGGGGCTAACATTTTTGAAAATTATTGCCCTTCACAGCAGTATGTACTAACCGACTATTTAACAGTTGCCCGAAATGACAGTGGACAATGGCGAAGTATTTGGAAGTGCCATATATTTTTCAAAGTGCATTGTTTTAAATGTGAATAAGCTTTTAATTACATAAAATATTGGTCAGATGGCGCTGAGTAGAGCTCCTGTCACCTGATAGACTAGCTAAATCGATGCATCACCAAATTGTAATATGCAGTTTTGACTTTGTGTCTGGATTTAAACATTACGTATTTTTCAAAAATAAGACTGTGTGTTTAAAACTAGGAAACAATTGAAAGAACGACATCTTTTGGGCAAGGAGAATACCATTTCCGTTACACCTTAAATTAGATTGTCGTTTTGGGATTTATTATGCGCCTATTCTCCTCCTATTACGTTTAGGAAATGTAAGACAGAATCACTCTGACGTTTTCCTTTAAGGAGAAGCGTTTCGAGCGTAATAAAATTTCAATCAGTCGGAGGATTTAAATAAAGGTACCAAACGTCGAAACGTAATAAATATGGTAATACCGGCGGCGTATATTCGACACTACCTGTGCGCGCATAGCCAATTTATATGTAAATCAACTTCGCGCGACATATTTCCGAGGGAGCGAAAAATGTATTTCGCGCGTTTTCCGCGGAAAACGCGCGCACCTGCGTTTCGTTCGTTCCGGATGCACGGTTTAATTCAGGATGGTGAAATTCGTTCGTCGGACGAAAGTTTGAAGTACGCAATATTACCCTTAAAGCACCACAAAAATTCCAGCAAGGAAATCCTCGGAATGGGTGATAGATGGCGCTGACGATCGATCGCCCATTTCTTATTTACTTTATTCTGAATCCTTCATGTTGCATAAGTTTTAAAAAAACACGCAATATTCCATTTACGTTTAAGAGACCGAATCATATTTAAATTGCCATAAAATTTCAGCAACGAAAGTCTGAGATAGGACAACAGATGGCGCTCGCAACAGATCTTCTGGTGGTTACTTGTTATTTTCTTTAATCTTCGGTCTTTACGTTATTCCTTTGTTATTTATAAAAAAAAAAAACGATGTACAATTCCAGTCGGAATTAAGAAATTTATTTTAAATTGTTAAATACCACTAGATGGCGTTTTGTCGTACGTAAAAAAAAGTCGGCGCAAGACTCCACTTATATTTGAGTTTTTTTACAGCGTCATAATTAAATGTAGAATCATATCTTTAAATTGCCAATGAGATTCTCGAATTGGACAACAGATGACGCTCGCAACACACCTCCTGGCTGCTTTAGTTTATTTTTCAAGCTTCACGTTCTTCCTTTGTGTTTTATAAAAAAAAGTATTTTTTGAATCGGCGCAAAATTTCAGTTGGCATTAAGGAATTTATGGTAGTTGGTCAAGTAGATGGCTCGTGTAAAAGAATTTGCGCAAAAATTTCAGCTGTGAAGGTTTTGAATAGAACAATAGATGGCGCTCGCGGCGGAACTTTTTCTGGCCACTTCATCCATCATTCTTTGCATTATTTGCTTGTGTTTTATAAAAGAAACGCTTTTTTGAATCGATGCAAAATTCCATTGAAATTAAGGAATTTTTGTTAAGTATCAGTAGATGGCGTGTCGTTGTAGGAAAAAAAAAACTGGCGCAGAACTTTAGTAGCGCTTATTTTTTTTTGAGTTGTAATTAAATACAAAATAAAATTTAACTTGCCATTTATATTTCAGCAATGAAAGTTTCTAATAGGACAACAGGTGGCGCTCGCAACGGATCTTCTGCTGGCTGCTTACCATTCAGTTTATTCTTCAGTCTTCACGTTATTCCTTTGTGTTTTATATTAAAAAAACGTATTTTTGGAATCGCTACAAAATTGGCATTAATTATGACATTATGACTCAAGAGCAACTTGAAATTTGCACCAATATTTTTAATTTACTGCCAAACGCCATCTATTGATGTCCAACATAAGAATAAACTATGACAAGTATCCAGTAGAAGGTCAAAGGCAGTAGATATGATACTTATGATATCATAAGTACCGACACGAAACGGCGAAGGCACCACTAACGATTTTTGATCCAATAGAGGGTGCGCATTTTTCTGCTTTAATTGTGAACGACAGTAGAGATAAGTGTTGTTTATTTTTTATATTTTCATTAGAAAATCTTTGAAAACCAAAATGATGATGATTTTCATCTATAAAAATAACGCGTAATTAAATCAAATCCGACAACGCCTTTTATGAGTGTTTTGATCGTTGCGGTGTCCTCAGGGTGTCCTACGCGTTGTGACGTCATTCCATGTCGGTACCTTAGCAATCTACTAACTTTGCAGAAGGTCTGTTGCGAGCGCCATCTATTGTTTTATTCGTAACTTTCATTGCTAGAGCATAATTACAATTTAAATTTAATTTTGTATTTAATTATGACTCAAAAAAAAAAGAATTAAGCGTAATTGGAATTCTGCGCCAGTTTTTTTTTTCGTGCATGAAACGCCATCTACTTAACAAAAAAAACATTAATTCTTAATAAAGATACATTAATTCTTAATAAAGATACATTAATTCCAATGGAATTTTGCTTTTTGATTCAAAAAAAGCGTTTCTTTTATAAATCACAAACAAATAATGTGAAGACTGAAGGATAAATGAAATCACAAGTCGTCAGCAAAAGCTCCGTCGCGAGCGCCATCTATTATTCTGTCCAAGACTTTCATAGCTGAAATTTTTCTGCCGATTTTTTTTTACATACAACAAACGCCATCTACTGATACTTAACATAGTTCCTTAATCCCAACCGGAATTTTGCATCGTTTCGAAACAACAAACAAGTAAACGTTTACGGAAAGTTGTTAATGGTGAAGTGTCAATATTGTTAATGTTGTTTACCACCATTTCGTGGATTGTTCTCATCCGACGTTTCGGTAACAACTTGTCGGTTACCGTCTTCAGGGGGGTTTTGCCTCGAGAAAGGCAGTTGTTTGCCAATTCTTCCATAAGGGAATAGTTGAACTTTATGTGCACGTCTCTAATTTTTTCACCTTATGTGGGGTTTCAACTTGAGTTCTTCTGATGGTTGATTTTATCAGACTCGGCACTTAACTCACTCGGCTACTGAGGCGGCAACTTATTATAGTTTATAACTTCTATATAAGCTACCGTTTGTTGAAGCAGAAGCGTAGTTGCGCAGTTAGTGTTGCGCAGAGGTACTTGGGTCCCCGATACCTTGTATCGTTGATTCCTCCCTCTCTGTTGTGTTGGTTCGAGTGTCCGTGGTTTTTCTTCTCTTCAGGTTTTTCCTTATGATTGTACCCACATGTCCTTAATTTCAAGGCTTGCTTGGCTAATGGGATAGATTGCAGTTCCGATGTACGCTGCTTCTTTCAATTTTCTGCGTATAGTTTTTTCTTCTTTTGATATCACCATAGCTTCCTCCCATTTTATGTTGTGATCTTCTTCCCAAACATGTTCAGCAATTCTGGACTTCGTCGTTTCTCCATTGTGTGTGAGGGTTTGATGTTCTTTTACCCTGACTCTTAGAGGTCTTTTTGTTTCTCCAATGTACTCCCTACCACATTCACAGGGTAATGCGTGTATGCAGTTCTTGGTTCTTTGGTCCTCATTGTCTGGTTTTGTTCTAGTTAACACGGATCTTATTGTATCCGAGGACTTGAATGCAGTTCTTATATTGAATCTGTTTCCTATTCGTCTGATTCTTTCAGAGACACCTTTTACATATGGGATTACCGTTGTACATAAGACTTCTGTGTTGGTTGGGTTGGTTGGGTTGGGGTGGTTTTCATTTGCACCACGTCCTAAGTTGCTTGTTAGTTTATTTCTGGCTTTTTTAGTGTGTTGTTAGGATAGCCATTTCTCTTTAGAGTTTCTGTGATGTTCTTTAACTCTTTTTCTTTATCATTAGGATTTGAACATGTGGTATAAGACACTTCGCTACACCTAATTTGACTTGGTAATTATGGTTTGAGTCAAAGTGGAGATATCGTCCCGTATGTGTAGGTTTTCGATACACTTTGGTTTGGAGTGTCTCTCCGTTTCTCTGAACCAATACATCCAGGAAGGTGATTTTTCCTTCTTCTTCAACTTCCATTGTGAACTTGATGGATTCTTCTTGGTTGTTCAAGTGTGCAAAGAATCTATCTAGATTTTCTCTTCCATGTGGCCATATTACGAAAGTATCATCAACATACCTTAGCCACAATGTAGGTTTGCAGTAAAATTGGTCTATTGCGTTTCGTTCAAATTCTTCCATGAATATGTTGAACCCATTGCCATACCAAATTCTTGTTTGTAGAATTTTTGTTCTACTTGGAAGTAGGTGGTGCTTATGCAGATGTCCAGTAGTTCCACTATGGTCTCTGTGTTTAATGTTGTTCTATCCGATAAGGATTCATCATTGGAGAGTCTATTTTTCACAATGTTCAGAGCTGCCTTTGTGGGTACATTTGTCTTACAATATCGAAGCTGACTAGTATATCCTGATCAGAAATTTTACGTTCTCTCCCCCCCCCCCCCCCCGGAAGACGGTAACTGACAAGTTGTTACCGAAACGTCGGATGAGAACAATCCACGATATGGTGGTAATAGCCCAATAAACAACATTAACAACAAACAAGTAACTGTGAAGAATGAAGAATAAACTAAATGATAGGTATCAAGCGAAAGGTTGAGAGCGCCACTTGTTGTCCTATTCCATTACTTCATTGCTAAAGTTTTAAGGCAACCTAATATGATACAGTATTTAATAAAGACTCTTAAGTGTAATTGTAGCTCATACATACTAATGAAGGATTCAAAATAAACAGAGGATCAGCGCCATTTATTAGACGTCGAGAGGATTTCCTCACTGATAATATTGCGAATGACAATTTAAGTATGATTTTGTATTTGATTATGACTCGTTAAAAAAATTCTTAAGCGCAACTTGTTTCAACATCGTTTCCAAGAATACTTTCTTTTTTATAATAAAACACAGAGGAATAACGTGAAGTCTGAAGAATAAACTAAATGACAAGTAGCCAACAGGTCTGTTGTGAGCGCCACCTGCAGTCCAATTCGAGAATCTATGGCAATTTAAATACGATTCTGTATTTAATTAAGGCTATGTTTAAACAATTCTTAAGCGTTACTGGCGTTTTGCGCCGATTTTTTTGCATACTATAAGAACGCCATCTACTGATACTTAACATAAATTCCTTAAATACAGAATCATATTTAGAATGCCATTATATTTCAGCAACGAAAGTCTCGAATAGGGCAATAGATGGCGCTCGGGATAGATCTCCTTAAGTTCACTAGTCATTTAGTTTAGTCGCATTATTCGTTCTGTCTTTATAAAAAAATCGAATTTTATGAATAGACGCAAAATTCCAGTTGATATTAAGGAATTTACGTTAGACGTCAGTAGGTGGCAACATACAAAACTTGTCATTTAAATACCGGGTGATAAATAACAGAGATCGGTGCTTTCATTTCTTTCTATTATGACTAGACATCGGAATATATGCAAAACTTCAATATTAATTTTTTCGTGAAATCTATGATGCTACTTCATTGATTTTAGTAATTACTAACTTAATTGACAATAATTAATTTCTAATTAGAAAATCAATAAAACGGTATGTTTATTTTGCGAAAAAATTAAAATTGAAGATTAACATCTTGCATATTATATTCCGTTGTCTAATTATGAGTCAGTTTCAAATGAAATTTTTTGAAGTTATAATGTATGGAGAACTCAAATATAATTGCAGCCACGTGACTGAGGAACTTAGTACTGATTAGGCAACAAATCTCATGCAGTTAACACTAAAACATTAAAAATAAAAAAAAATATATGGTATATTGATTATATGTTAGTTTTTCTCCATTGTTGTAACATTAGAATTTCAATTGAGGTAACCAGTTTTAAAAATTAAATTTTCCAAAGGTGGGTGACAAGCATTAATTTAAAAAAAAAATAATTTCAAAGTTATTACGCTTTAATTAAAAAGAGCCACAAAACGCAAGACAAAACAAGAATGGAGTACGAACGCCAATCGAGGATTTTTCTTCTCATTTAGGTCAACACAGAAATTAAATTTCGTGCCATTTTTAAATGTACGGTCACATAATTTATTACTACTGTTAATATCATTGTATATTAGGCTACAATTATTCTTATAAAAATGAATTCTAGTTGCCTTGATTCCAGATTCAACTTCATTTAAAACGAAAATAAAAAATTTTAGTTAGGGGAGAGTGGGGTAATTGCGAACACTTACGGGAGAACTGAAATAAAACAAAACCAGATTAAGTTGCGAATGTTATTTATTACTGAAAGTTTACGTAAATTAATCAATCTTAAGTTCCCATAATCGACGTAGCTAAATTTTCAAAATAAAATAAAATTCTAACAAAAAAACAAACAGTGATCCGGGATTACCCCACAGCGCGTGGGGTAATCACGAACATAGTCTAATTAGTAGCTAGAATATTGTACACCTATTCAATTTTACTCTAAAATTAGATGAAATTGTTGAATGAGAGCGGCCTCACTTCACCACTCACTGTTCGGCACTATGTTCGGGTTCGACTCGCGATTGCGTCATTGGGAATATCATTCTCAACTGATAACAATGTCAGATGATGGAGTTACAATAAACATTCACTCACCCATCAGTTAGATCTCGCTTTCCTTGCTTTCTTTCTCTCTTTCTCGCTTTCTCCACCACTGCGGAGCTAAGGGTAAACGTCTTAACATCTGGGTTTCGTTTTCCGATTGGATAGGGATGTCCTGAAAAATTACAAATAACCATTTACGAGTATCTACTCAAGAATGTAGAACTTAGGAGCCCTCTCCCATTTTGATGCGGAAGCTCCCTGCTGGGATGCGAACTCATGGAGAAGGTGTCCTCGAACTTCGCATGCATAAAGACGAGCCCAGGTGGAAATTAGCATACCTTGTCTTCTGAGCGTACGTTCTCAGAATCATTGGTGTTACTGTCTCCTTCAGTGTTAGCCATACTGGCCTAAGCCTAGTCAACACGAAGTCATGACCGTTCTTGGAAAGCACAATGCAATTCACCAGGTCAGGCATAAGTGTCTTCGACATTTACTACTCACGCCTCTGCAGCCGGCTGATAAGGTACAATGCTGTGTGCAGATGAGATGATCCCCTACTCTTAATCCGGCTAAATGGCGAATACAGCGAGATCACCCATATGACAGAGTGCCCAATGTCTTACCCTTCTCCGAGCCATCAGCGGACACCGAGAGATTTGCACCTTAGTCTATCCCAGAGTATCATCTATCACCAGCAAGCCTCAATTCTTGCACAAATTCTTTCGTCGCATGTTATTGCAATTCACTAACAACACTCGCGAGCCCTTCTGCCTAATTTGCGCATCTTTCCAACACGTTTACCACTCAAGGCTCATCCGGAGACTTTTCTACATCTCTCTGCCTGACACATAGGAATCCCCGTATCATATTACCAAACCATAGGACCAAACAAACAAACGTGCTCGTGATTTACGGATATATTGAGAATGCGTAAACTTTCTTAAATTCTAAACTTGATGAATTATACAACGACTACAAACATGTCTTTGACACCAAAAGATAATAAGTATGTGGTACAGTAAGTTCAAAAGTTATTGAATGAAGAGGGGGATGCCCCACACTGTATATTTGCAATTTACATTTCAACATTGAATCTATTTTGTGACTTGGTAGGTATACATTTAGGTGGTAGTAAAAGAGCTTTCGCCATAAGTCTGAAGATGGCGCTCCTACCGACTTGCCTCGCGAAACAAATTAGTTTTTATCGTGACGTCTGCAGCTGTTACGGAAAGTTTCGCACGATTTTCAGGCTTCACGTTCCGAAGAGTTAAAAGTTAGTGAATCTCCATTGCCCCGGAGCTTCGGAGGAAGGTTAAACAATTGTCTTCTCTTCTTCTTACTCACGGCGTATCTTAGTGTGTTTAGAGGAATCTTGTATTTTCCGTTTGGTATGTAAAGTAAATGACGACCTGTTGTTACGTACATACACATCAAGTAAATTATTTACTTTGAGCGTGCCAAGGTCTTCTTCACCTTTGCACGCAGGTATCGTCGATAGGTGTAACTTAAATTAACATTAAATACACTCTTCTCATTTCCAATCGGATAAATACCTTCGTTCGCTGTCATCGATGAGTCCCCAATCGCAGGCTGTCCGCCGAAGTTTTGCAATTCCACCACGATAAATATTTAAGCCGAAACCGGGGATAACATTAACAAAAGAAGTTTACTCTGTTGGATGCACGTGCCCGCGCGTTCCGGCCCAGATATTGTTTTAGTTTAAAATTTACAGCGCTCATGTGTTTACCGACGTCAGTCCCAAGATCAATAAGAGAATTTGTTTTTGGAGCCGGAACACGTCGGGAACAAATGAAGGCGTACGCGCCGGCTTTGTTTAATTTGGACGTACGCTCGTTTCGGCGTTTCGGGGGGTGTCCCCTTTACCCTTCCATCTAAATTAAAACGTACACGCCGTAAACAATCTTGAGTGATACGACGTGTTTCGGTTACATTTCGTTGTTGAGATTATAGGATCGATTTAGGAACGATCTGGATGACGTCATTGGAAAAGTAATTCGTCTTAAGCCAAGGAATCAGGAATTTGCTTGGCCTTCGGCTTCCTTATTTTTAGCTACTTCCTCTTGGTCTATCAACCTATTAATAAAAAAAAAACTTTTGTGACATATCCTGCATACATCACTTCGGAGGAAATTGGAAAAACGCTATTCCTCGTCATTGATTTTAATCTAAACCAAACCCAATGGTTTTGCTACATTTTCACATTTAAAAAAAATGTGTTTGTTGTCTTGGTAAGTAAGTAAGTAACCCCCCGTCTCCCACTCCTCCCTTCTGGTCAGCAAACGTAAATTATTAGTTCTGCAAATTCGATTCCGTTCTAAAATTCTCTTGGAATTCAAAAGGCGTTTTCGTCGACTAGTTTTGTAAGGGCGGCCGAAATTACCAAAGCATTTTTTTCAGTATTATCAAAATGTGGTACTGCGTATACATAAATTTAATTAATCAAAACGCTCACCGTCTCCTTTGGCTACCGGGTACCGTTCGCTACCATCACCTCCCACTGACATGGTGCGTTCATGCAACAATAACATGTGTTTACAATCATTTGTAAGAGACAACAGTTATTTACTCACCGGGGACCCCAGTCCCCTGGCCCCGACGGTCTGCACCTGCTCAACCCCTTGGTCAATTCACAACTCAACCTAGTGCTTCCATCATGGCTCCTTATGATGTCCAACCTTGGGCCTTCAGTATCATATCTGTTGCTCTTTCATAAACTATTGCTTTGAAATGTTATTTCCAGAAACACAAGCCACATGCAGCACAGATAGCCTCAATGACATGCAAACATACTCTACCCTACGTCTTTGTCATATCCGACCCGTAGATTCTCTACCACCAATCTACTCTTCCGCTAAGGTGACTCACTCCGACGTCGCCCCCATCTCACAGGTGACGCGACGTCCTTACCATGGACACCCCTTCACACCTGGCACGTAGGGGTGGCGACAATTACATAATAAGCTTAGGGCTCCCCATCCGCTACATCGGAGTCACTCATGGGACCGTGAACAGTACGTCGTTCACTCTCGGCTGCGTTTTTAACCCTATTAGTACGATTTCCGTTCAGGCATGGCCCCACCACACTGCTTAACGAGCATTAATATGCTCAGCAAACTGGCGTCACAAACCCTACGTCAGCATGGCCATCCCAACCAACCTACTGGTCAACGGTCAAGCGATGTAGCACTTGCTACGCTTTGACGAGCCTAACTCAGGGAAATTACTCATTCATACCATGCAGGAAATACTTCAAGCTAATTCTCTATAATCATGCATTAACTACAATTAATAACTTATCTCTAGAGTACTGTCTTCCTGGTTCTCCGGGCGTAGTGCATAATACTCTCTGAACACACGCTGTATATGCAAACCAGGAATATATTACACGCGTACTATACAATTAACGCGAGTTGCGAGTACAAGTTGCAAGTTGGCCAACTTTATGCGCGCAGCTTTCTATCATATTAATTAACACCGCAAACTCTTATTAATACGCCTATCTATTACGAATCTGTGTGTGTTTATATAATCTCAAGAGGGCACATATCACGATCTTAAACCATCTGGGTGAACGTAGATAAAACTCGATGCGTTGCAGACAAATTATAAATTATAAACGCGTTATATTTTTGCTTAAAAATAAAATATCTAACAGTTTTAAACAAAGTCAATTATTTTGTTGTTGTTCTCGAAAATAGTTTCTCAGTTTATAATTAATCAGAAGCTCCATCTTTTGGTCGTCAGCGAAAGTTATTCGTTTGCGTTTTCGTTGAGTTTTGGTGTGCACAAAACACTATGCATGATTTTATTACGTTTCCTAAAAAAATTTGATCCATGTCTGTTGTATTCGTGATTACGTGATTAGAAAGAACCCTCCCACTCTCTCTTCATCAGCTGCAAAATTATTTGTTTTAAAAATTCTGTACTTACAAGTAAGCAGAAGCTCCATCTCTTGGTTATCATTTCAACAAAGGATTAACTTTAACTTAAAAAAAAAATCGGCGCAAAACTCGTTACGCTTAAGAATTATTTTACAATCATAATTAAGTACAGAATCATATTTAAACTGCCATAAAATTTCAGTAGAGAAATTTTCGAATAGGACCACAGATGGCGCTCACAACATACCTTCTGCTGGCTATTTGTCACTTAGTTTATTCATCATCGGTCTTCGCGTTATTTCTTTATGTATTGTAAAAAACAGTATGCATTTTTGGAATCGATTTGTTGTAAAAAAAATTCACGCAATACTATATTATATGCTTATATTAAAATTGCCATAAAATTTCAGCAATAAAAGTCTCGAATAGGACAACAGATGGCCACTTGTTATTAGTTCATTCTTCAGTGTTCACATTATTCGCTCTGTCTTCATTAAAAAAAAAAAAGAAATCGAATTTTATGAATCTACACAAATTCCAGTTACGATTCAGGAATTTACCTTCGACGGCAGCAGATGGCGACATCCAAAACTTGTCATTGAAATACCGGGTGATGCAAGAGAGTGGTCAGTGCTTTAAACAAATCCAATCATTTTGTCGGTTTTCTCAAAAATCAGAAGCTCCATCTTTTGGTCGTCAGCGAAAGTTATTTTTCTTATTGTTTTCGTAACATTCGTAAATGCCATATTTATGAGCGTAGCGTATACCTTTGAATTATACACAAAAATTATTTGTTCCATTTTGTATTAAAATTGTACTAGGAAGTAAAGGGCGTTTTGATCCAAACAAAATCCATTGATTTTGTTTCTTTTCCAGAAAACGTTTCGTCAGTATTTGCAGTATTTACGAGTAAGCAGAAGCTCCATCCCTTGGTCATCAGAGGAAGCTATTCGTTTACTTGACTTAAAAGACGCTCTTGTTGAGTTTTGGCGCAAACAAAACGCGATGGTTTTGTTACGTTTTCCAAAAAATATTTCACCAATGCGTTTGTCGTATTCATGAGTAAGTAAAAGCCCTTCCCCTTCCCCCTATTCATGAGTAAGTAAAAGCCCTCCCTCTCGCCCCTTCTCGAACAGCAGTGAAAAATATTCGTGCTATAATTTTTATCCTTTTCTCAATTGGGATTTCAAAGAAGTTTTGATCTAAACAAAATCCATTGATTTTCCAGAAAATATTTCGTAAGGTTTCCATCTCTTGGTCATCAGCGAAAGTTATTCGTCTGCTTAACTTAAAAGATGAAAATGTAGATTTTTGACGTAAACAAAACGCATTGATTTTGTTACGTTCCCCCAAAAAAAATTCACCAACGTGTTTGTTATACAGTATGTTCCCCCACCTCTGATCACTTTATTATACAAGTTTTATCCTGAAAATATGTCGTCAATCAAAGTTATTTGTTCGCGTAACTTAAAGATGTTTTCATTGAATTACGGCGTAAACAAAACGCGATGATTTTGTTACGTTTGCCAAAAAAATAAAAAAATTCACGAGTGTGTTACATTCATGAGTAAGTAGACGCCCCCCCTCTTCCTCACCTGACTAGCGGCGAAAATTATTTGTTCCATAAATTCCATATTGTTCTGAAATTCTATTGGGGTTTGAAAGAATTTTTAATGTAAACAAAATCCATTGATTTTGTAGCTTTTCCAGAAAATATTTCGTCAGTGTTTGTCCCCCCACCCCTGACCAGTAGCGAGAATCATTTGTTCTACAAGTTGCATTTTGTTTTAAAATTGTACTGTGATTTGAAGGGCGGTTTTATCCAAACGAAACTCAGTAATTTTGTGTCTTTTCTATCAATCTGTTTCTGTATTTATAAGTAAGAAGAAGCTCCATCTATTGGTGGCCAGTAAAGATATTTGTTTATTGATTTATGGTGTAAACAAAACGCATATTCTGAGAAATGTTTCACGAGTATGTTTGTTATATTCGTGGCATTTCTACTTAATCCCTCCTAGCTCTCTTTTTACCAGGAGCGAAAAGTATTTGCCTTATTTATAAGTAAGTGGTGATCAGCAAATCCTAATCGTTTGCATAACTTAAAAGAGTTTTAGTTGAGTCTTGCTGTACCTACATAAAATGTCATAATTTTGTTGAGCTTTTCTCAAAAGCCTTTCTTGTATTCATGAGTTAGTAAAAGCTCCATCACTTGATCAGCAGTGAAATCCTAAGTTTCCTTTGGAATTTAATGGGCGGCGTTCTGGTTAAGTCTTGATCTAAATGAATCCCAACTGTTTTGTGTCATTTTCCAGAAAAAAGTATGATATTTACGTTAGTAAGCCCCATCTCTTGGTTGACAGCGAAAGTTATTTGTTTGTATTTTCCGAATGACGATGGTATATAGCGTGATTCATAATAGGTGTCCGGCCCGTTAGGAGTGTATTTACTACGGTTACGCAAGTAGGAAATTACTGGAAATAAATTTATCAGAAACATTTAAAAAATTTAACGTTTTTGTATCCCAAATTGAAACCGTTAGAGTATCACTGACAACTATTTTTAGAATGTGATAGGTACGATGTTTATAAATACCAATATGAATGGCTTGTTGCCGCCGCCACACATTTTTATAACGACAATAAATTTCATTCTCTTTGTTTGCATTCCCAAACACGTGTCTGCAATAATTGAATTGCCCGTCATAAATCTCTCGGAAAAGTTGTAAACCCAGGCGTTTTAGAATTTTATTCAAGGGTAAATGATTTTGTGAGTTAGGTCAGTTATTCCAGTGCTGACGAACGTACGAGTTACATGTGCATCTTCAATTAATTGTATCTTAAAAACTATGCACCTAAAGCCCCCCATACACCTGCGAACAAATTGCGCAACAGAGGCTGTCGTGCAAACATTTGTATAGTGTATGGTGTTGTTTGGCGTGCTGTGCAAGTAGTTGCAGGAATTCAAAGTTGTTTGAAATTAATTGCACAACGAGTGGCGTGAAGTAATTTTTGAATGAGTTTATTGGTGTATACCGTCGTCAGCCGGCATACTTCCGTAAGTACACGACAAAAGCAACTGGAGTTTGCATAACATTGCGTATAGTGTATGGGTGATAGTGTATGGATGACCTTGTTTGCACAACAAGTTGTGCAACGTCAGTTTGCGCAATTTGTTCGCAGGTGTATGGGGGGCTTAAGACCCCCTATTCATATAAACTTTTTGCTTTGTTTGTTCATGCACTACGTGGGGTTAACGGGTAGGACACTTATTATGAATCACGCTGTATAAAAGATCTGATTCGCCTGATTTAAATTGCGGTGTATTCGCATGTATATTGATCGATTCTTTTTTGTTGTTGTTGTTTTCTTTGTAAAGCGATACGGAGGCGCCCTGCCGTTCGTTCGCCGAACGAATTTTAAACAGCTATTACGTTTTATCGCCTCGATCACAGTCGGGCAGATCCTTTTTTTTTGTAATACGTAACGCGATATCGCATACGCGGGGTCGTATTTCAGACACGCAACTCTTTCCCTGCTTCTACGTCAACAAATCCAATTTCCGCCAGCGAAAGGCGCGAATGACGTAATTGTTAATTCGAAATGCTTTGTTTGTGCCGCATTTTATCCCAGGTGACCCAATTGTTATTCGGGGAGTTCGCGTGGTCCACTTTGCAATTAATTCCGGGCGCATTGTGTCCTTCCGTGTTGAAGAAAAAAAGAACCGGAGCGCGTTTGATCTTCGCCCGGAATGTTTGCTTCGCGTAATGACCATCACCGTCGCTCCGTCTTTTGAGGGAAACCTTTCTTTTCGCTCGGCGCGCAAATCTGATTTTCCTTTCTTTCTTTCGGCGTCGCTTTCTTTCGCCTGATGTTTGAATAAAGAATCGAAACGGATGTGGACATTATGTACGACTCGTTTTCGCTCGCGTTATAAATCGGCGCCAAAAAAAAAACGGGGAAAGATTTAGGGTTTTTTTTAAGGTACGCGGCGTGAACTTGTAAATCCAAAAATTTATGGCGCCCCCGGAGATGTATGCGCGTCGTTGAAATTTCGATCACGTACTATACGCATAAATTCGATATAATATGCTGGGGGGAAATTACTCGCGTTCCCTTTCTGTATAAACTTCTCTGCTACAAATGATGTATTTTGGTAAATCGTATCGTCGTTTTTTCTTCTTGCTTTCATCTCATTTCTACTACGTAAAAACTATCCATATTTAAAAAGTATCGATTGCACCTCCATCTGCTAGACCTATAATCGAAAGAAACAGAATATGAAAGAAACAGTTAGTCCTTTGAAGCACGAATCCTTCTTTAACAAATTAAGAAGGGGGTATGGATTTGCACCCTCTTGCTGAAGCTAACTAGTCGTTAAGGGTTCCTGGATTCAGGAGTGCAGCGATGATCTCCTGCGATTCAGGGCACATTTTTGTTTTGTGAAGAATTTGAGAATTTGGACTAACTCACGTCTGACGCTTTGGAGATGTGCTCCATGTAGTTCAGCCTCATTTTTTTTATAGAGGTTTGGAGTATCATCAACAGCATCCAGTATCAGATGTGTTAGATTCGGCCTGTCTTTATCGCCTATTTCTTAGGTCATTGACAAGAGCGCCTACCGACTGAACTCCTTATCCTTTTTTGCAGCTGCTAATTTCTGGAATCCACCGTTAGGCACTAGGCATCAGAAATTAGCACTGTTCGTTAGCTGCGCGTTGTGAGTAGTAGTCTTTATATTTTTTCGTATTTTTTTAGTATCTTTCTAGGGTTTTTTCGTCTTGGACTTTGGTTTTCATTATTACTCGTAGCATTTCAGTGACATTGTTCCACTGGGTCTCGCTTTCTAGTAAGATGCCTGTCATAGTGTCATCAGTGGTGGCTTCTTCACATTTTCTCTCAGCTACGTTTCTGATTTCGGCACACAAAGATTGTGTGCTCCAGTGTGTCGGGTTCTTTACAGAATCAGCAGGAATCGCTCCTCGCTTTACCGATTTTTTGCAAGTAGCTCGCGAACACTCCATGGCCATTCATCGCCTGAGTAACGAAGTGGTCAACGTCCCTGAACTTCTTGCCGCACCATTTTCGTAGGTCCTTGACGAATGTTTTTGCCCAGCCTCGATATGAGTTCCAGTATGTTTGCCACTTCGCAATTAGGTCTTCTTCTTGCGTTACTGGGGTCGTTCTCCTTCCCTCTAGAAGTTTACTCTTTCTTTCCTCTGCCCTCAGTTTTATTGGAGGCAATCACGAGTATTACGTCAGTAGCATCTGTTCTGTAAACAGAGGTGCTTCTGATGGCCATTTTACGGTTTATCGCTTCCAGAAGTCGTTCGTAGTATTTATACTTAAGGGCGGTAGTCCATGTGGGAGCTGCGTACAGTATCATGGACAGCACAGCTCCTGCCAGCACCTTTCTCTTTTTTGGCCTGGCGCCTCCTATGTTCGTCAAAAGCCTTGCCAGCGCCATTGGCGATTTGTTAGCCTTTTCGCAAGTTTTCTTCGCTGAGTGGTCATCCTGAGCGCTCTATCGAGGTATACTCCCAGGCACTTCAATTCGGTCTTGTTGTGTGTTATTTCGCTGTCCATTTTTATTAAGAGGTGTTTTAGTTTCTTAGGGCCAGCCAGGATAATCATCTCTGTTTTGGCCCTGAATAATTTCAGTTGGTGGTTTTTATCTTTACCATGGCGTAGTATGCTGTTTTTCTCAGTGCTACTGGAGTTTTGGCAGTGATCATTACTGCATATGCAATGGCAACCACGCCCTGGCCCATAGTTTGGCATAGCAGGTCGTTACATAAAAGGTTCCATAGGTGCGATTGCATAATTTTTACTAGGTACTCGCTAATTTTCGCTTCTTTAGAGTGCCCCCAATACGTTGCCAGTAAGCAGAATTGAAGGCGTTCTCTATATCTAATGCTAACATTAGGCCAGTATTTCCTATGTTGATAGGTCATTTTTTTGCAATCGCTCACTATCTCGAAGACTTTTTATAAGGCATCCACAGTGGATCTGCCCGCTCTGAATCATAATTGGGAGTGCATGACCAAAGAAAACACCAATAGATGCCAAAACATACAGGCCCATTTGTCTTTTAGATGTGGCATCCAAACTATTGGAGACGTTCATTAACCCATAAACACCTTACGTTTAACGCATGAATTGAAGGTGAAGAACATCTTGCATGAAAATGTGCTAATAATGTGCTAATTTGTTATAGCTGTGGGAATCAATATTCACAATCTTCTTTTCACAATCGTCTTACATTATCATTTGAATTAGATCCCCCAGCAACAAGTCATCAGGGTTATTTTCGATGAGATATCTTCTTCCTCCAAACTATCGGTTTCATTTTCGGAAGGATGATATTCAACACGTCGTAGGCGTCACCCGATGTGAGCTTCTCCAAGTCAATAAATTTTGACCTGAAGAAAAAGATTTCTGTTTTTCGGACTTATGATCTTAACTTCAGACGCATTAGGTTTAAGATCTACTATGAATTATATGTATTTATTATTTGCAGTGAAAATGTTAAATTATATTTTTTTATTGTTTCAGGTGAGCAGCAGCGCTTTTCTTCGTAAGTAATCGTAAGTTTTCTTACTTTTCTAAATATGATATGATCATGATCATTAAAATACATAACGTTGGTCTGATCAGTAGATATTACTGTTTTACTATGGGAATTTTTAGTCAGTTATGGAGATTTTACATGGGTGTACCAAACTCGCATGTATGGTTGTCTACCATGACCTTTTCTAGGCACTGCTAGCAAATAAATACAGTAGCAGTTTTTTTATTTGTTTTTATAAACTGCTGTCGGTTATTTGGAAACAGCTACCTGTTTGTTTTACCTGTTATTTATAAATTGCTATCTGCTTTACCTAATATTTATAGACTGGTATCAGTGCTAGCAGAAGCCTTGATAGGCATCCATATAAAATCTGTAATGCGCCCCACCAATTACTTGGTTATTAATTAATTCTGTATAAACAAATAATAAATATGTGTCAACAAAACCCCCAATTAAGCTTTATTGCTGAGGAATGCCTGTCTAGACGTTACCTGCTTACGGGGTTTGTCGGACCGTAACGGTCAACCCTCCAGATGGGGTGAAGGGTGAATGACTTTTATGGAACTTGTTCAGTACTGAAATTAATTTTAATATTATCTAATTATGACCCAATCGTCGGATGTAATCCGCCGTTACGTTGTGATACCCCGGTTCTTTGTTTGGTGAGCAGTATAATAATTTCGTTACAACAAGGAAATTGGCAAGTTAATAATGAAACGCAACAATTAAGTTTAAGTGATTATTTATTGAAAAAAAAAGGGAAAACTTCTCGTCCCCGCCTCTGTGGGATCGGAGACCTTGAGCGAAAACCCTGTTGTTGAAGTCAATACAAATAAATAACAATTGCAATTCTCAGAAAGTACAGTGTGATTCGTTTAACAGCCTTCACTTTCGAATATCGGCGCGATCTATTTTCTTCCGATTCTCACCGTTGGTGGTGTAATGGGTACACAAATGAGAGCGGTGCTTTACCCAATGCCTGGCCTTTCAGGACTCCCTGTTTGTCGCTCTTTCGCCGTCTCCTCTAGCTAATTAATTTAAAAGGCGCAAGGACCCAGATCGACTGTTTTTGGACACTACACTATGGGTGTTTATGGCCATTTCAGTCGTGAGGCAATCGCTTCTAATTAACCGACAAATCTCTCGGCCCAGTCAATAGTTTGACCCTCCCACATATACAGGGTATGAAAACCTTTGTCAAGAAAATGGCAAGGAATGTGTTTCAAATTGTTTGGTTTACAATTTGTCTGAGAGAATTCCCCTAGGGTAGAATGATTTCTAAAGTACTCTGTATTGAAAGCCCAGGCAGATGTAGGAAATAGTAAATTGCTTTTGATTTATTAAATTATCGAACTCGGCTACTAGTTACGAACGCTGACCAATCAAATTTTAAAAGAGGAGGAAACAATTTAATGTTAATTACCACTAGTGTATAATCGTTTCACTCGCACTATACACTGACGGTTAAAACACTTCGCGTCACGTCGCGTCGTGGCGCCCACGTGTATGGTTTTAATCGGCCTTCTTATCACTAAATTTAAACCGGACCGGAATAAATGATTTAACAAACAACAATATATGTATATATATAAATACAAATTTGAATAAAGACTACAAGCGCCTGAAGATAAACACTATCAAGACAACTTGGAATTCAATTCGACCGATCTCGCTAGCGCTTCAATCTTATCTGCTGTTCTTTTTGCGTTCCCCTTAGCACGAAAACAATTACAACCCACCCCCTCGTAATTGCAAGATTCTCGAATCCCTTCGACCAATGGCAACCTTAGCCTTAAGTTCACACGCCCGCCTCTCACAGATGCCAAATGTATCAAGAGATACTCTATTAACTCATCGGAATGTTCGCCGTTTGTATGTCTTAAATGAAAGCCCTATAAATGACTATTCAAGTGTGGAAGTTGACATTTTTAAAGTATCCGTTATCTGCCTGAAACGAGACAGACTCCAGTGACGTTTCAACTCGCAGTGCAACTCGATATCTTCGGCCACTTGGCCCGCTCGTCTGCAATTTTGACACGGCAATGTATGTGAAAATTTAGAAAAACAATTTAAAACGTCAAATGGCTTTGTTTATGGTGTCTGCGTGGCACCAGTTTTTCGAGTATCACAGGTGTCGAGACTGCACCGATAAATAACACTTCAAATGACACGTAATGGATATGGCTTTTCCGTTAGCATACAAGCATCTGTGATTTCTGAGTGTCCAGATTTGTACGGCTCGGACAGATTTACGGCTTTCTGTGTGGTCTACGATAAATCGAAGGGACGCACGTCACTTGCCTGCTTATCGCTTGAAAAAAAATTTATACAGGATACGGACCAGTGTTTGTTATTGAAATAAAAAATTGGCTTTTATTTGAAAGCAAATTTAGCGACCGCCTCAAATCTCTATAAGAAAGTGGTCAAGAACCTCCATCTACTCTGATCTACTACATCTACTCTGATTTTGCAAGCCATGGGGATCAAAATCGGTTGTGTTTTCTGAACTCAAATACTTTTTGGATTTTTAGTAATTCATGAGGGCTTGTCAAATTAATTAATAATAATAATTAGCTACAACGATTTTTTAACAATTTTTTCTCTCAAAGGTTAAAAAGGTTTCTTCGTCTTTTGTGATTCGCCAATTTTTTTATGAGAACAAGTACTCCCTCTCTCACAGTTGTTGATCCCGTATACATAAACAATTAAACAGTCTCCTTGAGAAAATGTATTTGTTATCATGAATATAATTGCTGCTGTAGAGAGATATTCCGGAGTTGTACTTTCCTAATAAGAGCTAATAAAACTGGAAACAGTGTCCGAGCTTATTCTGAATCTTTAACTGTATATACCCGGTATATCTGCAGCATTTCCACTTTTGTTTTAATTTTGTAAATTTATCTGTAAATTTTACGACGTGCTTTTATGGATGATGATAACTAATTAACTTAGAGGTCAATACAGTTAAGATACATTCCCATAGACGATTTCTTTCTTTTTTAGATTTTTTCTTTGTTGGCATAAAGTAAATCTAATTTCTCTCGAACATAAACGAGATGCCGCGGTCGTCTGCGGTTACTAAAGCTTTTCAAATCCGAGAAATTTTCTTTTAAATGTTGATTGGCATTAGGTGCTTTAACTTCGACTTTATCACAATATTAAAACGAAATTTTCTGTAAAACGCATGACGTTATCTGTTAGGCTAAAGCGAAACTAATTTTCTTTAAGCATAAATGAGTCATTGAGGGTTGTTCGATCCAGGAAATTCTCCTGAAATTGGGGCTCAGGTTCTTCAAGAAGAAAGCGATGAAATGTTGTGTGACCTAAATTCAAAACCTTTGGAAGTTTTCTAAGCTTGTTTATTAAATTCACGTGGTGTGCTACCTAGTTTTTTGTCTTACCTGTTTGACTCTGTAAAGTTGCGAACAATGGGGAAAATCGACAATGTTGAAAACTCTACTTGGAAATATGCCCAGCTCAGTGGAGACGGTTTAGCGTAAAGTTGTCCAAGCGCCAGTGAGACATATGGTACCGCTAGGCCTAAACACGGTGTTGAAAGTAACAGAAATTCCCATGGGTTTATACCAGCTTAACATATACATTTGACGATCAAATGGTGGTACAGCTCGATTACTAGATCCCAACAAATAAAAATATGCAGAGAAAAAAAATTAACAATACCTGTGCAAAAAACAGATACGAAAATAGGTTCGAAGGTTACAAATGGACGAGTGACTTCATTCAAGTATGTTTATGAGCTCAAAATTAAATCGGAAAAAACATTTAACAATGCGAAAAAAATAAATCGGAATATTACCTGCTAGGATATCCTTTCTGGTTCACACGTATATACATACATATAACAAAAATCTGTCCTTCAGACAGCAATGTTAATTCGCAAACAACTTCACCTTAGTATTAAGTTCAAATTCCGGTGCAGAGGGAAGCAGGGTGTTTATTCTCGAACTGGAGAGAAGAGATCGCTCCCGAAATGTCGCAATTCCCGAAAGATTTGTGTAGTTTTACTGATACGAGGTCTACTGATACGAAGGTTCGTGTGTGGGTGTGACGTCGAAACGACGTCACACCCACACACGAACCTTCTCGCCCGATTCGAGAATAAGGCCCCAGGAGTTTTCGGCAGGCAATTACGTATTAGGAGCCACAGATAAGTACCCGAAGTTAACGTGTACGAAAACAACGCAAAACGTATGCTAAAACTATAACGATACCAAAATGATCTCGACCAATCTACAAGTGTGTTCGATCACGGAAGGGATGCAGTCCTTGGAACGTGCCCTATGAAGTTCGGCAGCTACTAACAGGGGTCCTCCTCTGCGAACACGATGTCAAAATAGACAGGATCTCAAGATACGATGGCATCAAGAGCAAAACTCGTCAGGGGGTGCTATTCTTGCCCCAGGAACTCGAATAGGAGGGTGATTTCAACCCACAAAAGGTGCTAAGGTTCTTTAAATTAATGAAAATATTTCGACACAAATTTCTGTAAATGTAGAATCTTGTAAATAAAATCAGATATTTTCTGTCATTTCGAAACTATTTAGTTTATCAGAGATGATTAGTTTCATTATTTTTACCGCACATGTAATACGAAATATTTAAAACACGAATTCCAAACGACTTAAAGAACAAAACAGGTTTCTTTTTAATGTTAATATAAATATCTACTTTTACATTCCTGTACTTTGCTTAAAGCAATGGAATTCAACGTCATTCTTTATGTTTTTTTTTTTGTTGTGATTGCGATAACAATTCCTGCCAATTACCATCATATCAAACTCGCTTTTTTCTCGCAGGCGGAACATATCTTTAATATAATTTTTATTAACAAATATACGAATGATTAATAATCAGTTCGAAGCCTGCTATAACGAATAAACTTATTCCTAATTAAGTGCCACATTTTTTGCTACTTCTAGTTGTTCGAATGTGTTTTTTGGTTTGTTGTATAACACCAAACCGTTCGTAATTTATACTTCTTGAAGATACTATCGGTTTGATGATGTGAATCTTGTTCCTCGCGATTATAGTACCTCAGTTTATTGCTGTTTTATTTTGGCGTTGCTTTCGATATGATAATTTCGCGTGGTTCCGTAAATTGCGGACTTAATTATGCAAGAGAAACCTCGTGTCGCACGAAACTGAAGCTCTGACAATTAAAAATGAGTTCGTGCTGCAAGGAATGCAGCTTGCGTTTCGGCTTATCGCCAAGGGTAAGCTCCTCCGGTCTTGGGAGATAAAGGACGAAGTGAAAGGAACGATCGGTCATGACCCCATCGCTACTGGGGGGTGACCGCCCTCTGCGTCGTCTTTGTACAGGTGCTTGATATTCTGGGGTAGTTGCACGTCGGGGGCTTTAAGGCGCGTGCGTCGCCGTCGCGGCGTCGCATCCTCTGTTCATCGACACCTACATGTGTCTCAATTTACTCATTTTGTTAACTCTGTCACTGATATCTCGGCATTCCCAAGCAGACAGTAATGCTTTTGTTTTAAAAACAAATCAAAATAATACGTTCGTGGATAATTAAATTTCATCCCGATCATCAGATGGTGCTTCGATCCATGCACAGTATGAACAGACACAAAATAATAATAATAAAAAAAAATTAAAACGAATCACATCGAGAAACTTTCGCTCTTTGTTACGTACGAGGTGGCATCCCATTGTTCCCAATAAATAACAACAATAAGTCTGTCTCTCTCTGACTCGGAAAAATTACCATATGATGGTTTTGTTGGTGACAAGAAAAAATGAAGATGGCGTTGATGTTTCAGATTTCTCTTTGCGAAACTGAATTAACATGTTTTCGAGGAACGCGTGCGGTTCACTAACTTCCTGAGGCAATCAATAGATGGTGCCCTTACGCAATCAATAAGTGCTGTTTTCATTGATAACCAAAGGGTGGCGCTATATTCGCATCGTTGACGTATTCATTAAGCTTTTTTAAGTTTTTTGTAACCCTCCAGCATACCGTCTTCAAAATTATTCATTATTTACTGGAAACTGGTGAAATTTCTTTTAAATTAGTATATTTCATAATTCAATCAATAATTTCTTAAAATATGAAAAGGAATCGCACAATTACTTTCACTATTATCTAAGAGATGGCTCTCATCGTTGTGCTCAACTGTTGTTCTGCCTAGCGAAAAATATTAAAGATACGTTATGATGATTAGCGTGATATAAACATTTTTTGCGCGGAAATATTTGAAGAAAGAAGCAGAGAAAGATGGCGCTGAGTTTCACTCACAATGACAACCTGTTGAAAAATTACTAATTTTGATTTTCATTTCATTTGGAAACCGTCGATTTTTAAAACTGAAAATCGACTTTCAAATTTTTAAAATGCTCAGAAAGTTGTGACAATATAATTGCCTGTATTCGTCAGAAGATGGCGACTCCATGACCACCCCATGCTTAAAAAATTGTTATTTTCTGGTTTTCCCAAAGATGTCGATACAGTTGTCTTATCGAAACCAAATTTCACTCGAGAAACTCACCCTGTCAACTAACTTGCCGTTTCAATTAAGAGATGACGCTGTGTTAGGCTCATGACGACACCAGATACGTATTCGCCAAAAAATAACGTTCTAGATTTATTCTAAAATTAAATTATCTCACAAGATGCTCTTTGTGTTACTACTTAGTTACTCAGTTACTTAGTCAGTCTTCGAGAAAGCTTTTACCACTGACCAAAAGATGGCGTTACATTCTCAGTATCAACAAATTTGTTATTCAGTAAAAGAAAGCCACTATTAGTTCTATTGGGCACTTGTAATTCAAAGAAGAGTGTATGAACAAAGCGATCAAAAATATGCACCCAAAAGATGACGTATCCTTATATTCGTGATAGAAATCTGTCTTATCGGCTATGTTACGATGGATATGGATCGAAGACGTTTGGAAATAAAAGGAGGGAGAGGTAGACGGTGGCGAATTCCCTTCACAATAATCACTGGCCAAGAGATGGCGCATCATATATTCGTAACAACTAGTCCGTGCTTTCGTTTGGGAGATAAGTACTGAAATGATTACGGATTACGACTTGATGATTAATGTTAAATAAATATTTTGTGCAGAAATGTTTCCAAAAAAGGTAGAGATGGCGTTGAATTCTCTTCACAATAAACCCAATAAGAGATGGCGAATCGTTACATTAATAACAATGCCACTTGTGTTTTCAACATGAAAGGGAATTAAAATAGTTATGATGCAAAGGCTAACGTTGAATTTTTGTCGAAATTTTTGAAAAAATCGAGAGTGGGGGCTGAATTCCATTCACAGTAATCACTGACCAAGAGATGGCGCATTGTTACATTCAAAAGAAGTCTGTTTTCCTTTTGGAAACATAGTTGAAATAATTACAGGATATTGACTAACGTTAAATAAATGTTTTGTGCCGAAAATATGAACACAAAATCACAGTCATCATTGGCCAAGAGATGGCGCATTGTTATATTCACAAGAAGTCTGTTTTCGTTTTGGAAACATTGTTGAAATAATTACGGGATATTGACTACCGTTAAATAAATGTTCTGTACCGAAAATGTGAACACAAAATCACAATAATCATTGGCTAAGAGATGGCGCATCGCTGCATTCATAACAAGTCTGTGTTTTCGTCCGAGGAGAAAAGTTAAGAAAATTATGTTATGATGGTTAACGTTAAGTAAATGAGTAGAAATATTTGAAAAAAAAAGAGACGACGCTGAATTTCGTTCACCATAATCATTGACCAACGGATGGCGCACCGTCAGATCGTCGTTTGGGAAAAAAAATGTTGAAATAATTGAGTGATGGCTATTCCATACAAATGAATGTTATGTGCGAAAATATTTACAAAGAGAGAGAGAGATGGCATTGAATTCTATTCACAATAAACACAAGAGCTGGCTGAATTTCATTCACACTAACCACTGGTCAAGAGATGGCGCACCGTTACGCTCATAACATGGCTTCCTAACATTAAATGTTACAACATGATGGTCTAAGCCTTAGGTTCCCAAATTAGTCACTGAAGCCCTTTAAGGAGGTGGTAGCGGTTTCAGAGGCAATTGGGGGGCGTTAAGGTGGTTTAGGTGTCGGTGGAAAAATTAATAAAAAAATGTTTTAAAATTAATAATTTTCGTGATTTTGCAATCGGAAAATTTTTATCTTGCAAAATCACAAAAAATTTGGGAACCTATGGTCTATGCAAAGAGTGAACCTACTGGCGCTCCTAGTGAGATAATTTGTAAAAATTTGATTCGTTTCTTCTTTAAACAAACAAAGAAAATATTTGATACGGGAATTGCAAAAATATAAATTTGTAAGGTTTGACTCTTGAATGTCAAAAAGTCTGAAGTTACGATTTTTTTTATCAGGACCTCTTGATCAGGTCATAACATTTAGTACTGGTGGGTCATGTTCTTAACAGTTCTGTTCTTTCATGAGAAAAAAAATGTTGAAGTAATTGCGTTACGACGGCTAGGTTAAATTAATATTTAAAAAGAGAGATGGCGCTGAATTCTATTTATTGCTACAATCACACTCCAAGAGATGGCGTTTGATTTACAAAAGAGATCGGATGAATTCAAAGTTGTAGCAGCATCCCTCGTCGTTTATAAATTAATTAAGGGAAACCTTATTTGTACGAATCAGAAAAACCATATGCATCAGAAATTACCGGCTTTTTGTGCCCTCTGCGTCCATTACGTGCCCGGACAAAGACCGCACCGAGGACATTAGGCACGTAGCTACGCACTCTCGCCTCGCATGAAAATTTAATTTCGCCTGATATAATAACACGGCGCGATTTTAACAACAACAAACTCCGGAGAACAAACAGTCGCACCCCCGCGCGTTTGGAGCTGCGAGGATTATGTTAATAGCTAAAGGATTACACGAGCGCCGGATTAATTCCGGATAAAATTCGAGATGTTTGTGTTCCGGTAATTTCTGAAGTGTACTAATTCCTGGACATCCTGTAAGAGTTCAGCTGCTCGAGTCGATTTTTTTTCTGGCCTGAGTGGAAGTGGTAATCAATACTGGCAGACAGATTTACGAGGAGTCCTGGAGGATCTTGTGGCTTATAGGAGGGCGAGAGAGTGATTCGATTTTTTGCGATGATACATCATAACACTGACTGATCGACTTCGGCCACCGGATAATACAAATCTCATAAGTCAATCTCACCCTTATTGTTTTAATACTTCTGTTTTCTTTGGAGAGAATATTTCACAATAGAAACTGAAAAATTAATTTGAAACATGTAACTTTTGTTTCAAAAGCGAAATTAAAAAGCTGATAAGAACACGGCGTTTCTATCCACCCATATACAATATCGAGTCGACGAAAAAGCACCTTGAGTTTGCCTTGGAAAAATATTGTATGACATAACCAATTTCTTGTATGTAAAAAATGGATAAATATTTGATTTACCGCCCCTTTCAATCCCCTTGAAATCCCTCTACTTAATACGCTAACACACAAAAAAAAATGTTTCGTATCTCCGAAACTGTCAATTTCAGTGCGGTGGTCAATGAGTGGCTGTAAATTTATAAGAAATTTAAACTGCCACTGTAACTTTCTTGTTATTGAGCAGCAACGAATTAAGAAAAAAGCTTTATTTTGATCTCCCCAAGCTACCCTTTCTTCTCCTCCATACGTTATGAGACACCCTGCATATTTGCTACCTAGTATAGGATGCTAATTAACCCATAGGTGCCGCCCTTACTGAAAATTTTTAATATCGAGTCAGAATTTTAAAAATAATTTTAAAGAATAATTTGAAATACCAGGTGACAAGTAAGCGTTGCTTTCCCGCAACTGTTCCCAAGCCAGCTCAGTGAAGGGGGGAGGGGTACTAATAAAATAAACCAGCGCGCCAGGGAATTTCCCCCCAGTTGCAGAATCCACTTCGAAAACCGTTTCCGAGGTCTCGTCGTGTTCGCTTCAAGTAAATCTTAACCTTCAGGAGATTTGTCCCACTTGATGCGCTCAGAGTAGGGTTTGGCATAAACAAAACACACACGCAGTGTATAACAAATGTATTGGTGCACCACAAACTAAATAACAACAGTTGTCTCAGCTCGTCAACTTTAAATGCACTCATTGTCAGTTAAAAGTAAAATAATCGATTCACACGGTACGCAGTTGATCAGATCTGATTGCACAGAAGGTGTCTTAATGGCAATGTCGACTAACTGGTTATTTAAATATATTAACTTTAATCAAAGTATTGGCACAGTATCGGCCACTTCAGTGTAAGTTCGAGAACGATATAAAAATAAATTATTAGGTCGTTCGGAAAAAAATGTCGTATTATATCTAGAATTTTTTGATTCCAGAAAAGTTGGATGATATCGTGGAATATAACTGCTAGCAGAAAGATGGCAAAAGGTCACTGATGCAAATGGTGATTATATAGTGTAATCAAAATTTATATATTTATATATATAAACATTCTGAATTAAAAAGAAAACGTACATTTTTTTTCCGAACAACCTAACAATAAATAAATGAGGTTATACGTCACTCTCTGTCGCCTGAAGTTCGTATGTTGCCTGGCTCGTGTAGTCACGTACAGATGACGCACTTGTTCACTGCAAGGGACGCCTCATGGAACTTGGAATCAACGGTACACAAGGCAACTGCGACTTACTTCGGTAGATTTTTCCCCAAACGAGACGTAAATCAGCAAATGATCGGCAAAGTGGTTACGCCATAATAAGAGAGATACTAAAAAAAAAAACATCCTAAAAGGACATGAAAAGCGGCCATTAATTACTGCGACGCCATTAAGAAATATTCAGAACGTTACCTTCAATTAACGAGGTCGTTGGTTTAAAACGCAAAACGCGTTTCACTGACCCGTGTGAGATACTTGAATCTTCCAGTCAAACTGTATATTGTTTGAATTTTGCACTAAATTAGCAACAATTCACGAGAGCGAGACGCTACGTGTTAACCCACAAGACAACAGACACGAAAGTGGCCAGATCGCGGAAAGTATGGAATACTTCCGGCAACCCTAACAAGATGAAATGGCGTGACCAATGGGAAAATTATGACGTAAATATATTCGAATAAAGAACCAATATGAAGACAGAATTAAAGAATTAAAGCGACCGTGAGTTACAGTCTTGTCGGATGTCCAGACAAGGTATACGTACAAGTGACGTTGCCAGCTCGCTGCAAATGCGTCGCGAACTCGCTGCGGTGAAATTAAACTAGTGTTGTAAATTGACCGGTAAATTATATAATTTACTTAATTTACCGGATTTTTAACCTGTTAATTAAACGGTAAATAAAGTAAATAACAAAATAAATGAAATAAAACTGGCTTTATTGTATTGCTTTTGACTTATCCTTTTAGAAAAGACCAAACTTAAACTACCTCACAATCTTGATTTTATGAGGAAATAGAATTGTTGTTAACCTTAATCATCCAAAACTAATACTAATATTAATAAAGTTTGGAAATATTTCCAAACTATTGGCGGCAAATTCAAAATAAATAACCACACGTTAAATAACTTAATTTACCGGGTGTTATTAACCGGATAATTAACTAGTTAATAACCGGTTTATAATCCAATTTACAACACTAAATTAAACTGTAACAAACAAATGAAATGAAACTATAATAAATAAACCAGTCTATTGCTTTTTTTTAGAAACTTTTTTGTGTTAAACATTCTCGACTAATAACATTGTCAGAGGACCGAGTTACAATAAACATTCACTCACCCTTTGGTTAGATCTCTCTTTCCCTGCTTTTTTCTCTCTTTCTCGCTTCCTCGACCTCTGCGGAGCTGAGGGTAAACGTCTTAACACCTGGGTTTCGCTTTCCGATTCGATAAGGATATCATGCAAAATTACAAATAACCATTTACGAGTATCTACTCGAGAATATAGAACATTTTACTCGCCGGCCCCGCCCACTCCAGCGGCGAATCTAGATGCAGAAGCTCCCTGCTGGAATGCGAACTCACGGAGAAGGTATCCTCGAATGTCCATCTGTGCAGGTGGATATTAGCATACCTTGCCTTCTGAGCGTACATTCTCAGAATCATTGGTGCCACTGGCTTCCACAGTGTTTGCTACACTAGCCACAGCCCAGTCAACACCAAATCATGACCGTTCTTGGGAAGCAGAATGCAATTCACCTGGTCAGGTACACAGCTAGCTGTGCTTCCGGCATTTACTACTCACGCCTCTGCAACCGGCGGATATTGTCAAATGTCGTGTACAGGTGGAGTGATCCCCTACTCTCTCCACTACCGGCGAATACAGAGCGATCACCCTTATGATAGAATGTCCAATCTGTTGCCCTACGTCCGAGCCATCAGCGGACACCGCGAGATGGGCACCTTACTCTACCGCAGAGTATCATCTATCATCAGCAAGCCTCAATTCTTGCACAACTTCTTTATCACATGTCATTGCAATTCATTACAACACCTCGCGAGGCCGTCTGCGTAATTAGCGCAACATTACCTTCTGTTTTCTGTTTTCACAATTCCTGATCTTGTGATTTCATTTACTATTAACAACCGTGCGTAACCGTTGGGGTTATGTCATACCCCCAACAACACATATGTAGGTATAGTTCTGACGACGTTTTATGACTTCATTTTTAAATGTTCACGCTGAAGCTTCTCTCTGAAAAAAAAAAAAAGAGAAATAGCATTTAAATTTTGTTAAATATCCCGACAAGGATAATCCGCAAAAGCAAATTCGTTTTAATAAATACCACACCCCATCAACGGATTGATTACACCCGCTGTGACGGGAATAAACAGCAAAAATGCAAATCGCGCCGCGCCAGCTGAAACGAAAATACGAGGGCCGTACTCTGATTTATCGCAGGACCACAATGCACGTGTCATATACGTCGTCGTTAAAAACGACTCGCGAATTTCAGCGGATAAATAAATAGCGTGATACGGCGGGCGGGATTCGGGATAACTCCATTAGCGGCGGGGGCGAATTTCAAAAGTTTACCGAGCTCCGAACTTCGCTAATAACAATTTGCATTCGGATGTAGTAGCGACCGTTACCACTATTAGGACGAATCAGGCGAAACTTAGATTGGATTGGAAAAGTGGGAAACTATTTTACGGCGAGGTAGTAACGCGAGGTTTTATTGGCGGCGGCGCTGGCTCTTAATTAATACATTAAAATGCGCTCGCCCGTGTTCGCGATGAACACTTGTTAAGTAATTATGCAGTTAAAATATGGCCTGCGTACGTGACTCGGCCAGACGATGGTGATAACGTCGCGTGTCGTCTGCATATGTGTGCCTGAATTAATTTTAGAATTGAAAAAAAAGCTACACAAGTTAACATAAAAAAATTAAACCGAGAATAAAAAACTCAGCTCTTTTGCTATTTCTGTAGCACAATTGCTTTTATTACTGTCCAAAAGATGGCATTCGAATCTCCTTAAATGGATCCACAAAAAATTTCAAACTTTCATTGTAATGTAAACATTCCCATATGATAAGCTACACAAGTTGACATAAAAAAATTAAACCGAGAATAAAAAACTCAGCTCTTTTGCTATTTCTGTAGCACAATTGCTTTTATTACTGTCCAAAAGATGGCATTCGAATCTCCTTAAATGGATCCACAAAAAATTTCAAACTTTCATTGTAATGTAAACATTCCCATATGATAACTGGCTCGAGCGGTAAGCCTCTAGTCAAAATACTTTCTCTCTCCTTCAGATAAGTGACCATTAAGATACATTAAAGTAAATATCCAGAACTTTTGACGCATGCATGAGAAATACACTCGCGTTTTTAGTACGATGTTCGATTTTATTCCCCAAATTTTCTACCTTTTGTCTATTTCCGGATTGTTGATCACTCTTGTTTCTCTGCTCTAGGAATTCTCCATTACTTTTGTTAAGTTGTCATTATTGGTAACTTTTCATAACAGTTGGAAACCCTGCTGTTTTCACTGTAGTCTTCGCGCTCAAATTTCCACACATTAGAGGAAGTGACTGGCTAGTCTTCAAGCTTGGTGGTTGTTGGCGGATCACGAGTACGATTTGTAAACGACGGTCAAATAGTTTGTGCTCCTTGTGTTGTTGACTTATGAATAAGAGCCCTTTTTTAATCGAAGGAAGTTTAACAAAATGTAAATAAACTGCATCTATTTGTCAACTCCAAGGAATTTTTTAGAGTGAATGTACCTACCTTTTCAAAGCTGATGTGCCTCGAATACGAAATTTGTAGTTTACATAGCTCTCCGTTAGATGACTTGAAAAAAAAATCAGTTCTGTACACTTGAAGGATTCCGCGGCCGTCGTCCATGTGTTGCTGCTGCTTCTGGTTAGTCGTTGAGACTGAGTGGGTACGTCTGCTATCGTGGTGGAGGTAGTGAGTCGGAACGGTGACCGGGGATTAGTCTGTTGGCGCGTGACGGATCGTTAATGAGATGTTTCCAGGCATTGTGGAGGTAAAAGCCAGTATCACGGTTCAAATTATTGGGATGTTTGAGGATTTCTGTGGATTCACGGATTTTACGATTGAAGAAATGAGATGAGCGGGCTAGAAGTTTTTTGTCGGAGAATAGGATTTGGTGACCGGTTTCTAGTTTGTGTTCAGCTAGGGCCGAGCGAGTTGTTTGTAGTAGTCTAGTACAGCGTTCATGTTCAGAAACACGAGTGCTAACAGACCGTTTTGTTTCACCAATGTATACACGCCCATAGGAACAAGGAATTCGGTACACACCTTCGGATTGTAAGGGGTGCTACCTACCTGTGCAGATAGGCAGTAGTTTTAACACCGGAGGGGAATATTCCGGTGTCGCCAGCCAGCATCAGCGGGACGGGGGGGTTCGAATCCAAATCGCGAAGGCCAAACCAAAATAGGCGCCACTTAATTTTTGAAAGGGGTAAAACGTGTAAAATTAAGAAAACACGGTACGTCCAAAACACTTTAGATTTATTAAACAATTAATCAAAAATGATAAATAGTAAATTCACAACATGAGAAACGTTTTACAGGATACAATCACTCTTTTGTCGGAACCGAACTTCGCATTACTCTGATTTAAATTGGCCAAAACAAACAAAGAAATTATCCTTAACCTAGTACAAACGACGACGTTCGTCGACGTATACTCTATTAAAAAGTCGGTAACTAACGGCTGAGTGTACGCAAAAATTACATGCACAATCGCGGAAGCTTCAAAAATCACCGTACGAGCATTAATGAAAATAATTAAATTGCATAAATCCGACCTGTTTTCAACGGTGTCCAAACGTTCGTCGACGTTTTCACGGTCTGCAAGCAGTCACGCAATTCGTGAATAATCGGCCTTCTCGTCGAGAGGCGGGGAACGTCGCAGTCGCGATGAATGGCGGGGAATTCCCGACGACGCAGTTCAGAGCGGTCGCAACAAACGGACTAGGGCCAAACCCAATAGCTTCCACTGAAACAGCTCCCGCGAAAATAGCTAACGCTAAAAGCCTATACACAAGGAAAGAAAAAGCGAACGTAAGGGCCAGATCGAGAGTAATTTCGCGTAGAACTCACCTAGTATCTCGACCAGGCTGAAATAAACCGCAAGGCACGCGGCTTTCTCGTCTCCCAAGTGGATCAGTCAAATTCGGCGAATAGCCGTACACATGCACTCTCACCCCTTAGGTGTAATGGGTACACAACCAAATACTTAACAAAAGAACGTGTGATCCACGAGACGATCGTAATATTACTGAAACGGCGGAAAAGAAAAGAATATCAACGAGAGAGACACATTCAAGTTCAGCACTGGCGGATCTACTTGACAACAGCGAAGACCAATCGACGAAAAGGGCAAAGGTTTCGGACATACGCGCCGTGAAGTACAACTTCTTTAAGATTTGACAAAACTCTTCACGTACACGCGATTTCGACCCTAAGCAAGGATAGGTTAATTTTATGAAAGGGATTTGTTCGTTTAAGCGAAAGTTTTTTAACGAAAATATGTTAGATGGAAGTTTTGGGAAAATTACGCAGACGAGGAATTATGCATTCCTACCCCTAACGTAAGACGCAAAACGACGCGTTCCAAAAATAGACCGGAACGTTGGAATGTGCACTATACAGGGTGTGTTTAGCACACAAATGAAAAATGAACTGTAACAGGGGATGTGATCTTTTGTGGAGGGTAGGCAATCTGAAAGTTTCGTCATGGGTAAGTAACATCTCATTAACGATCCGTCACGCCCCGACAGACCAATCCCCGGTCACCGTTCCGACTCACTACCCCCACCGATCACTATAAATACCACGACAACAGATGTACTCACTCAGTCTCAACGACTAACCAGAAGCAGCAGCAACACTACCAGCAGCAGCCCTGACGAAGTTATTCTGCAATGAAGAACCAAACGTCGGCAGTAGAAAAAGTCAACGTGACGCGGTTCCAACCGGAAGCCAATTCAAACAGTTCTGTAAATTTAATAACAGCTGAGAAAAATAGCTACAAAATTTCACGTTTTCGTTTTTCTCAAAATTACCTATAGTTTTTGAGATTTCGATTTGATTTTCCCAAAAAATTTTTTTTTTATTGTCAGGGTGAGACCTAGATAATTACATTGCTTGCCCAGAAAAACTTTTTTAAAAATTAGCGCTTTGCGAAAGGCCTCTTAAGAACGCCCTGAGTTAAGGAGTTTTATTGTCATTTGTGGGAAGTGTCGGGAAGATTTAGTTCCGACGCTTTGTTGCGGGTAATTACGAGTCACTCGAAAGTCGAAACGTCCCGTTTTCTTTTGTCGGCTTCCTTCTCGTTTAAAGGCAAGCATCAGCTTGTCATTATGGTACAGTCCTATCTATAAGATACTACGCCTGGATATGGGCCAAGGAATCATAACGATCGCCTATGCGGATGACCTGGCGATAATCATCACTCCAAAAACCATCACCCTATTGGCAGAACGCGCGCAGTACGCCATGACCAGGAACTGGCTGGAAGAAAACGGCCTGGAACTGGAAACCGCAAAGACAGAAATGATCATACTTGCGGACCCGACGAAATTAAAAACAGTGATCCTAGTTGTCGAAGGAACGGATATCACCTCGAAAGACACGATTAAGTATCTAGGGGTACATTTAGGCAGAGGGCTAAGGAGAACGTGCGAAAAGGCCAGGAAAACCCAAATGGCCTCAGCAAGATTGGTGGGAGTCATCGCGTCAACCATCATATACGCGGCGCCTACTTGGTCCCCGGCCATGAAGTATAAAGGATCCCTCACACCAAAGCGGTACGGCGGGAGCGGGAGCGCGAGCGAACGCAAAGCGGGATTGGATTCTGTGGCGGGATATCGTTTTCATATAAACACTTAGATATGCCGCCACAGAATTCAATCCCGCGTTGCGTTCGCTCCCGCTCCCGCTCCCGCCGTACCGCTTTGGTGTGTGAGATCCTTAAGCATTACGATGGGTTAGTGGAATCCATCAACAGGAAGGTAGCCATCCGCATCACCTCCGTGTATAAAACGATCGCCACATAGAATGTCCTGGCGATCGCAACAACTCCACCTATAAAGCTGAAGGTGGAGGAGCGGAGGCAACAGTACAAAACAGTGGCAAAACGCATGGGACTCTTACCATGGGTGGACCAAAACCTACATCGAGGACTTCGGCGCGTGGTGTAGCAGACGAGAAGAAAAGGGACAACAGTTTATTAATAAGACCGCAAAGAGACCAAAACATACTAGACAAAACAACTGACAGTGTGAAATTTCTGAGTCCAAATGCCTAACGGCGGATTCCAGAAATTAGCAGCTGCAAGAGAAGAGTAGGAGCTTTAGTTGGTAGGTGCCTGCGCTGTAGACCTTTAGAAAGGCTGCGGCCGGGTGAATCCAGCACGTCTTCGGCTTGGAACCACCGCCAATGATGTCTTTGGAAGATTTCTCCAAACCTCTCAATTAAAAACAGAAAAAGGCTTCCTTCTCGTTATCGAATTTCTCTTATATTTGAGTTTCTTCCGTTAACATGTTTTGTGTTATTCAAGTCTTATTCAAATCAGCTTCCTTCTCGTTATCGAATTTCTCTTATATTTGAGTTTTCTTCCGTTAACACGTTTTGTGGATTTACACGCCACCTTGTTCGAGTTCCTGGGGCCAGAGTTGTAGCCCCTTCCCTCCCGGACGAATTTTGCTGTTCATACCAGCGAATCTCGAAATCCTGTCTACTTTGACATCGTGTTCGCAGAGGAGGACCTCTATTTGTTGCCGAACCGCATAGGGCACGCTCCGAGGGCTGCACCCCTTCCGAGGTCGAACACGCTTGTAGATTGGTGGAGACCATTTCGAGATCGTAAAAATTTTTAGATTGGTGGAGACCATTTCGGGACCATTAAAATTTTATCATGTTTGTGTGTTATTTTCGTATACGTAAATTTTGGGTATTTATCTGTGTCTTCCATTACGTAGTTGCCTGGCGAAGGCTTCTAGTTCCTTCTGAACACGAATTTAAATTTATTATTAAAATAAATATTAACAAAAGGAAATATTAGATTTAAATAGACTTGTCAAGCTTCGCATACTTCCCTGGAATTTACAGCATAATGCCGGTAAGGAAAATTCATGTGGGCGTTTCAAAATCAATTAGCGAGGAAGTATTAAAAAAAATACTAAATTTAAAACAAGACATATTTTGTTAAAGTTGAAGCAATTTTCTCAAAAATAAACGAATTTTTAAACAAAATATTACGTACTTTAACCTCAGTTTTTAGAGAATACGATATAAAAAATAATGTCCTATAACTGCATCGCCATCTTTTGGGTTACAGTGAACTAATTTACATGAAATATAATCAAGGCGGTGCAGGTGCCTTCAGAATTAACTTCTTCTTCTGGCAATTGCAGTAAAATCTGTTAAGTTCAAGCGAAACTAATTCCTCTTAAACATCTGTTACATTGAGATTTTTCAAATCCGGAAAATTTTCCTAAGCGATGCAAGTCAAATATTGAACATGTCTTATTTCAGCTCTCACATTCACGGGACTAATGTTTTATAATTGTAGAACGCCATCTGTGACTTAAAGAAGAATCATTTCACTTCAAACTTAAACTAGTCAAGGTCACGCAGAATTTTTTTTTTCAAATATGTAAATATTGGATATTTTTCTGTCTTTTACAATATCAGAACTAATTTTTTGTAACTCTAAAGGTAGCCACACAAAGAAAGCAGATTGCCTGCTTACTGGTAATCGGCGCCGATAGGTTCAAGTTTTTCGCACATACGGATACAGAGTGAAAGCCGATAAAAACAGGTATCTATTAAGAAAAATCAGGAAATACTTTAATTGTATTATAACTTATTTAAAAAATATGTGTTTATTTTAAAAGTTTATAAATGCGCATCGGCGCCGATTGCCGGAAAACAGGCAATCCGCTTTCTTTGTGTGTGTACCTTAAGGCGCCATCTTTTAGATTAGAGTGTAACTAATGTACCACCAATCTGCGTTTTGCGATCATATATATATATAGTTTTCACGTTTCTTCCTAGAAATGCAAAATGAAAAATGCTTTACATTGTCTATTTCAGGTCCACCTTTCGAATTAAAGCAAAACTAATTTATTTGGAAAACAAACGAAGCAGCGTCTTTGTTTATTGAAGCTTTTCAAAGCACGGAAAATACAAAGGAATTATTGGATACGTTTCCTGTAGGCATCTGGTTTGAGCTTTATTTAGTCAGAGATTGCTCTCAATGTCCCCTTTATATAAAATGAGATTTTAACCCTTGTCCGCCACTACATATATTTTTCAGGATTTACGTTCTTTCTTTTAAAATGAAATTTAATTAAAAATAAAGAGAAAATTTCTGTAAATGTATATATTTATTCAGAATAAGTAAGAACAATTACAAATCGATTTAGACAATTTTAAAAATGATTACATACGTACAACAATTTAGTCAAATTATTATTAGAGAACAAATGTAATTAATTACAGATTATTTCAGAACGATATCATAGAGATAATGCAAAACAAATTCAAAATCATTTTACTACGAGAAAAACAGCATTCTTTAAATCAAATAAAACAGTTGCTAGTTTCTAATAACATGACGAATTGGCAAATGAATTAATGTTTTCTCGCCCAAACCATGGTACTAGATACAGAGATATGGACGTATTTTTCGGAGTTTGTTCACACACTAAGAATTCAGTTAATGTTAATTTCCTTTGACTCTGGGAGTGATGTATACAACTACACGGCTACTGGCTCTGCTATCGTGAAACCTGGTCGGCTTTTTATATATTTTATACCGGAAATTCCGATTATGAACACTCTTGCACTTGCCTTATGAATATCGAAGAATTGTAAATCACCACATCGCAAAAGAAAACAAGTAAAAATAAACCATTCTGTACAGAAAGAATTCTAATAGAAAGAGACATTATAGTTAGTAGAGTATCAGTTTCGAATCAATTCTAAATTTTCATTATTATTAAAAAATACTACAGGGACACCTACATTTAGTAATGTAATAATAACGAATAGTGTAGGTCTCAGTGATGCACCCTGCGGAATGTCACGGTATTAAATCTTTTGTTATTAATATCGATCACGTATGTAGATGGGACAACATTTTGTTTCCCCGAAATCACGGTTTAATTTTACGCAAACGCCCGCACGATCGCACACGAACAATTTAAACAAAAGAGACTTTATTTTTACGCAACGGCCCAACATAAACAGAACGTGTTTACACGCGTCGAACGTGCCAGGTCGTCAGTTTATTACCGACCATTCCGTAACAAAAGCGATTTATTTTATTAGCCGGAATCGAACGCCAAATTTCAACCGTTTCGCGGTGGAAAATTCAAGCACATTCGGATCGGGTTTCGTCCACCTCAACACAAATTTCATCGCCAATCACTAAAGCGCATATCCATTCGAAAGTATGTACAGTCGTGGCCATTAAAATCATTACCTTCACCCTCATTGACCTGCATTGGAAACGAAACAATGGTTATGGCCTCCCCACTCATGTTGCACACATCATCAGCAGTGCAACTGTGTTTTATTAGTTCACGGTCAAGTTTTACGTACTATTCAAAAAATGGCGCTCCAGATCATTCGTAGTAATTAGAAACTCGCGTCGACTAATTTATTTAGAGGGTGGTCTTCTAATTCACTCGCAGCATCTGTTATTGTATTATCGAGTTTCAGATTGAATACGATGCATTTTATCAGCAACTCTGTTGCATTCAATTTCGAGCGTGCACTTCGGTAATTTATTTTAATTTGCGTTAATTAGATCGACGTGGAATGAAAATGGACGCCGACGCATCAATTTAATGCTGCCAGTTGGACGGCTTTTGACGTGACTGATGGGGAGGGAAGGTTTTCATTCGCTCGTAATTTAATCTTTTGCGAAACGTACGCGAAGCGGGAAATATTTTTTGTGTTGCATTGTTGCAGGAATTGTCAAACTGATGAAGCACCGATGTAGCAGCAGCAAGACTTTAATGCTGTAATATTTTCTTTTAAGGCCTTAGTTATCACTAACGAGCTTTTATTGCCTATGTGCAAGCTTTTATTGTCACGTATTATAGTTTCGCAGAAGGCAATGTGCAGACAATCGCTTCAGGTCATCCTCGCCTTACGCCCCTTCTGATTCAAGACAAAAGTTAGTCAATTTATAAGAAATTTTTGTTGATTGAGTCTTGAGTTTTTGGACTTTATGAGTTCGATTTTTTATAAGAAAAAGAAAAATATGCTCCGGCTAATTCGTTTGACGTGCGGCGACCATAAATTTCTGCCAACGTTAAGGAACGAGAAAAAATGTCCGCCGACGTTAATAAAACGAATTTAAATGAAGGTGCGTCCTGGCGCGGTGCCAGCGATTGTGCGGCTTTTGTTTATTGCCGAAAAATGCCGAGGAACATTTTTGGCTGATAGTTGCCAAACAACTTTGAAAAGTCACTGCCCAGTCAAACGTAAAAGCTTCCAAAAAAAATTGAGTTTCGAGCTTAATATACTTCTTACAGACGAAACTTTCCCTGTCACCAACATCTGTGCTTAATTACGCATCTTCCTTTGCTAAGTTCATTTAGTTCTTAGGCGTATCTCGGGGGGGTCCTCTCTTGCAGTTTTTGCCCCGTTACTTGTTGAGTGATTATGAAGAATGTCGGACTCGGAGTTACGAAACGTTGGCAGATGAGGCGCACTTTAATGCCAGCGATATCAGACAATAAACAATGCATGCCCCCCCCCCCCGATTTGTCGCTCCGGGTTTGCGGTGGGGTATTATTAAAATTCCGACCTTCGCGTATTTATAATTTCTGGGAAGGTTTCGGCTTCAATTAACTGATGTGAAAGCTGCGGCTAAGGAGGCGTGAACTCCGGAGCTTTATTGTGCTCCGCGAGCTTTTTTCAAACACTTGCTTTCGTTGAAAAACAGCTTTTGAATTTTTCTCGGGGTAAACGTGTGCGCCGTTAATTAAATAAAAGTATGAAATGTAAGGGTGCCTTAATAAATGTATTTTTTTTTAAACAAATATTTTAAATGCGACCTTCAATCGCCTTTAATATATTTGTCTTTGTCAATCAGTTACTGACAGACAATCTCTTCGTTTTACTCTTTATCTATATGGAGGCTATGCCTCTGTCTATTTCCTACTTTCTATTTCTGCCTGGCGGATTTGTTTATCTTCTTTTATCTATCAGGAACATCTGTCTATCTTTGGTTGTTTCAAATGCTTGCCTTTTACTTTCTGCAGTTGCTTCGCAGCTTTTCTTTTCTGTCAGATCTGTCTGCTTTTGTCAAATTGCTTGTTTGTCTTGAGTCATCTCCAATAAGTTTGTCTTTATCTATCAGTTACTGACGGACAATCTCTTTATTTTATTCTTTAGTCTATCTATTTATCTACACAGAGAAGTAAAAGAGACTATGACTCTGAATATTCCCTCCTTTCTATTTCCGTCGGGCGGATTTATTTATCTTCTTTTATCTATCAGGTATATCTGTCTATCTTTGGTTGTTCCAAATGCCTGCCTTTTACTATCTGTAGTTGTTTGGCAGCTTCTCTTTCTCTCTTCTTTTCTGTCAAATTGTGTCTATTTTTGTCAAATTGCCTTTTGCTTGACTATCTTTGTTTGTCTTGAGTCATCTTCAATAAGTTTGTCTTTGTTTGTCAGTTACTGACGGACAATCTCTTCGTTTTATTCCTTAGTTTACTTCTTTAGCTACATGGGGAAGTAGACGAGTCTATGACTCTGTCTATTCCCTCTTTCTATTTCTACTGGGCTTATTTGTTTATCTTCTTTTATCTGTCAGGTACATCTGTCTATCTTTGGTTGTTCCAAATGCTTGCCTTTTAGTATCGGTAGTTGTTTCGCAGCTTCTCCTTCCTCTCTCTTTTTTCTGTTAGAGTATCACCCAGTTTGTTATTTGACAAAGTATCTGTCCCTACATATATCTATCTATTAGAGAAATATACGAATGCAGGCCATAAGGCAAACGGAAAGCCGGAGGAAGATGTTGTTGAATAGATGAAGACGTTTTCCTTTACACGTAACTGTTTATATCAGCCTATTTTATGTGTTTTATTTTGTCTCTGTATCTCCAGGTAGGTCCAATTATCTCCAACAGCTTATCTTTATCTCTCTGGAAGCAGTTATAAGGCGCTCCTCGATCTATTCACCTCGCTCTTTTGTCTGCCTCTTTGTCTACCTAAAGAAATAGATGAACGTGAGAATTTAGATGGGGGGAAAATAAAGAAAGCTAAGATTCTGTCTGTTCTCTCTTTTCAATTTTGTCTCTTCTTGGTCTGTTATCTATGCCTGTCTGGCTTTGATGATACTACTTGCTATTCTATTCCATTTGCTGATCATAAATGTCGGCCTCTCCATCTCTGAGTCTTTTAGTTGAAAAACATTTATTCCATCTGCCTCTATGTCTATCTGTTAGACAAATAGACGAAGGCAAAGCTTTAGGCAGAAGGAAGATGTTTTTGAATACGTCTACCTTTCAGTGGTTAATCCCACCTATCTATTTCTGTTAGAATGTTTTTGTTTGTTTTTGTCCGTCTCCATCTCCAATTGTCTCCAACAGTTTGTCTTTGAGGCTATTTAAGGTTGAATCTGACCAACAGTCAAGACGGTTGTAAAGAAACTGAAAATAACATCTCTACCTCCCTTTCAATTTTAAATAAAGTCCAATGCCAAAAGAAAAATTATAAAGTAAATTGGAATTGATTCCGACACTTTGAATCTGAGCAAATCAGAAGCCTAAACTATCCACAGATATCAACGTTGAATAGGATTTAAAGAATGGAAGATAAATTGCACCGAAGTCAAGATTTTTAAAAGAATTGCAGATTTCAGATTAATGGATTAGTTTGAAATGCGGAAATCAGAAGATTCCAGGTCGCGAAAAGAAAAAAATGAAAAAGAAAAAGAAGGAAAAAATGACTGCGAAGTTTTATTAACAATACATCTCCAAAAATCTTTTCTTGAGAAGAAATTGTACAGAAAAAAGCTATCAAAATTTCTCAAACAAAGATTATAAAGAAGAAGAAGGAGTAGAGAGAAGGCCAGAGATAAAACAAAGAAGAAGGCTTTAACTGTTTCCAAATAAACAACAAAGGAAGAAAGCAGAAGAAAAAAAAAGGCAACAAAAAGGAAGATGGAAACGGTCCATTTCGGATTCAGATTCTTATATGAACAAATTTTTTTGTTTGGCTCCTATTAAACATGTATTGTTCGTTGATCCATGTAATCTTTTCTGGAAATTGAAGATTGCATTTCCAAAGTAGTTTAACAGTCAATGACCAAACAGTGGACATCACTGGCTTATAAATGTTGAACACGCACTGGACGTCGCTCGTCTAGAGAAGCTAGACTATATCTTCTGACACTTTTTTATGGTTCCTGTTCGAAATGGTCCAATATTGTGGGTGTCCTTATTTCATTTTGAAGTGGAGCCTGTAAAAACAAATTCCCTACAACAATGCTGAACCAAAAAGATTGTGGTGAATCTGCTTGAAGCACTTCAAAAGTATAAGTTATATTGCGGGTCTGGTGGGGTTTCATGGGTATTGTGTATTATGAGCTGCTTGGGAGGAATTCAATAAATGTGTGTACCGTTATCAGATGAATAAATTAATTGACACCATCAAACAGGGCGTTGTGTTTCACCATGATAACTCAATACCACATACAACTTTGGTCACTCGCCAGGAATGACTGCAGCTTGGAGGGGAGTGTTATCATCTATCATATTTCCTGTGGGCCCACACTATTATGTTTTCATTGGTTTGGTTCTTTGTAAAGCGCCTTTGATTGGTGCTGATGAGGATAGCAAATTGCTCTTGAAACGGTTCTTTTGTCATCAGAAGTGATTGAAAAATCATGAATAATGTTTATCTTTTACTTTTGCAGAAGAAAACGTTTTGGCCAATCCTGTACTAATCAATTACTTACGTATTACTAAAGATTTAAACAAAATGACGTTTAGCTTGAGTCCAGTACGAATAGATAGCATTTGATGATTTCCATCCTAGGAACTGCAGTTTTCCAAGTGATTAAAAAATAAAAATACCCACATATCCAAATGATGGAATTCAGGCCAATGAAAATATTTGGAGAAAAATAAATAAGGGATAATTTCAACTCTTCCTAACAATAAGGGACGTCTGGGAAAGTATTTTTAGAAGCCTGCCGTTTGTAAAAAAACACCTATCTCTCCAAACCAGAGAGAAAATTGAAAACCTAATTTTAAGCTCTATTCGTCTTTTAACCTTCTTTCCTGTTTCTTTATTTACCTAGAAAATTAGATGAAAGCAGACCATTAGATGGAAAGAATACAGATAAAAGTTATCCCCGAGTTTTGGTGAAGATGTCTATTTCTACAAGACTCTGTCTATTTTTTTAAATTTTTTTTCACCTTATTCTATCTTTCGTCTACGCTTGATGACTTTGATTCAATACAAGATTAACTGAAGACTCTATATTATGTTATGTTATTAATCACCATGTAAACACCTTTTGGATTTTTCTCGGGGTAAATGTGCATTCTTCAGTTTACAAATTTGCCACCTCTGGATCGAAAATGGAAGTTTTTTTGCTGCATTGTTCAAAAATCGACATTCTTAAAGAATCGCTTTCCATTTTTTGCGAGTGTTTCAATACCATCGTTTTTATTTAAGTTAACCATCACTTTGTTCTTTTGCCATTTTACCTCCAGCATTAGGAAGCCCATCGTGAAACTAACACCATAATCTTGCGGCCGGCCGTCGTCTGCAAAAACCAGAAGTGAGAAGTATAATTTCATTCTTCTAATCCCAACTAGATGCCTCTGTAATCACCATAATTTCGCGATGCAGAGCAATTACGGCGCCACCGCGGTTTTTTTTTCCCAACTTGTTCGTGGGTCGAAACGACGGCGGTACCCTCGGGGGCGGGGAGGAAGTGCAGGTTGATATTTAAGAGCCTTTCAAAGAGTCACCGTCAATTACTGCACGCACGGGGGGTGAAATGCCACCACGCGAAAACTTTTTTTTTTTCGGCCTGTAATGAAATTGCCGTTCCGGGACTTAACTTTTCCGGGTGATTACAGCAGCGCATTAGGCCTGCCTTTTTTCCGGGCGGGCTTAATTACCCCTCTGCGTATTACTTAATTATTTAACATTATTATTAATAATATCGGAGATGAGATTTCGGCTCGCGCTGAAATTCGTTCGCTTTCGTGTGATATTCGCTCGCGGCTTTCGCCTCTCTCGAACAACGAAATTAATAATTTCCCAACCGAGTTAATGACAGTGGTGGTAACGTGTTATTTTCGGCCCTATTTGCATTCCGAGGTTTTCACCAGGAGCCGATACAGTAATCAACTTAATTCAAATATTTGAGAGGTAAATAATTAAAGGATGTAATTTCGGATGTTGTGTGTTTTGCCGCAACGGCAGATGTGTGTGCCGAACTGCGGCCGCTGATTGCGGATCTGGTTTACGCAAATTGCTTATTGAGGCTATCGGTTTTTTTTGCTCCGATCGTCATGGTTATTGTTGTTATTAAATTGGTCTCCTTTATTTTGCCCATGAATGGTTTCAATTAGATTTTAAAAAGATTAATCCCAAAACATGCATCATTTTAGTAGTTGCTGTTACTTTGCTAAAGCACTGACAACTGCCACATTGACAAAAAGCTGTTATGAATTGGAACAGGTCCTTATTGATTCATGCATATCATAGTTCACCTGAGCAAGTCAGCTAATGCCATTGCGAAACTTATACAATTATTGGTAATTAAGAAAGGCCACCCTAAAACCTGTCAGAGTCGATGATAGTAGAGTCCCGTGCCGACCAAGCTCAGTGAAGAAAGGGGTCAGAGTCGATAATAGTAGAGTCCTGCGACGATCAAGTTCAGTGAAGAAAGGGGTGGATCCCAGAGGTTACAATAAGCGATAAGGCAAACTATTATACAACACAGAGTAAACCTTGGTAAAACAGCAGTTTTCACACTGTATCCAAGTTGCATATAATTCGTCTACATTTGTGCAGAGGATGGCAATAATTAATCGGACAATGAACTAATGGCAGGAGATTGAATCGAACTCAAGTGTAGAGGTCGATGCAAACGAAATATTTTTTGACAAAATCTCGCAAGCGATATTGCGGTCCAAAATTATGACCACAAAGTCCAACAAGGAAGATCCTGAGAAATGAGTCAAAAAAAGGCTTAAACGAAGGTCAATAAATTCGAAGTTATCTGAGATTGTTTTCTCGGTTTTGATGAAAACTTCGGGGCCGTTGATTTAGGAATTCTTGTGAAATTCAACAAACTTCACACTCAAATTTAGGTACAAAACGCATTTCAGCTTTGAAGGAACCAAACTAATAGAGACAAGAGTATTTAGGTCCATTATAAGAGGGGGGGGGGTAAAATAACCCCTGCATAATTACAGTATAGTCAAAAATTATGTCGCCATTTGTTGAACAGAACGAAATTAATTCTCCATCGTTACTAGTTGTTTTATTTTTTTTTCTTCACTCAACGATGTATGTTGCGGTAAGGAAAGGCAACGCCATCTGTGGTAGAATAGGGGAACGACTTTTAATTCAAATAAACAAACAGGCAAACAAAAGAGAAGTTCACAATTCATTTTCATTTCATTTCTTGCCATTTCTTTTAACTTTAGTCAATTTTTACGTTCAATCTAAGTACTTTTTTTTAATATTTAATATTTATTTCGCTCATGATTTTTATTTGATCATTGAAATTAAAACCGATATAGCTTTTTATGAAAATTTGTTGCAAATCGGTTTTGTTTAGGTCAATAGGTTAAAAATGGTTGTAAGATGTCGCGACCTTGCTTGCGACTGTTGCTTGCTTTGTGGTTGTTTGATCATTTCATCTCGCCACAAAATGACGGAATCAATCACTAAATTTGGCACTTAACTGGTCACAAAATCATTAACTTTTCGCAATGTCACCAAAACTCGTCTGAAATTTCAACTGAAAGTCACCAAATCTAAGACACGCTCAGTCTGGCATCAGTTCAATCAAGTTCAATCTGTTGTCACTTTTACCAGGACTGACGAAAATTGTCAAAATATTCCAAAATTATTTGTCATTTCGGTTTATCAATCCATCAGTCAACGTATTATGTGACCAATTTGACGTCATTCTGAACACAGTCATGGACTGAACTGACGCCAGACTGGGCGTGTAACATTCGTCTAATGACTAGATTGGCAACACTGATTACGGTGATTCTATTTTTGTACAGTTGCGAACAAAAAATTTCGAATGTGACTCTCATTCACCTGACGTATACTCAAAGGAATTTCTCAACTTTTACGTCAGTGGAATGAAATTTTCTGTCCGCAATTGTACATACGTGTCAAATAACGAAGATACTTTTCGAAGATAACAATTAATATATAGAATGTTCCATATCTAAACGACAAACACAAACACAAATAAACTTTCAGGAAGGGTGGCTCAGGTCAAAGTACTTAAGTAAAAGAAGACCAGTAACATGTGTTCGAAAGCGCTGCTTTACAGAACCACAGCAATGAAAGACGTAAATAACTCCCAAGTGTTCTTCAGAGTAAGTTTTAATTAGTCGACTTTTGGTCATTCGTGGTGCCTGCCATCTCTCGGCTGTTTGTAAAACTTTTTTTTTTATTTTAGTCCGCGAATTCACTGTAAGTTTATTTATAAAGTCATTTCTGTTCAGTGGGAACTTTTTATACTCGTATTATGTATTATATTACATGAGATAAAATGGAAAAAGCTAAATTTCGTCAATATGGACGGTCGACAGGTGGCACTGCGGCAACGCTGTTATTAACTCAAGTTAACCATGTTACGCTTATTTTGGACTTGGGTGGGTGACCATCAAGTGAACGTTATCAATTACGGGAAAAACGTTTAAAAATTCTACGAAGCAGTTTATAATTAAATGGTTAAAAATTTACCACAAAACAACGAGAAAATGTTTAAAAAATCTACGGAACAGTTCATAATTAATTAGAAAGTTAATTCAAAGTCAAAAAAATTATTCAAAGTCAAAATAATGCTTATGGTGAAACGGTGAAATATTTACAACCAGCACACTAAAAACATAGGATAAATGATTGACATAGGTTGAACCCCATTGTAAAGTCTGTGACGATATCAACAATTATTATAAATAGATATCAATTTAATTGAAATTTGGAATACCAATGAGTAATCCCATTTTGGCTTTGATTGTAAAGGACAGATTTATTAATTGAAATTTATCTCCGCCCACAATAATTGTATATCCGTAGGTACGTATTTCGGCAGCTAAGCTGCTATCTTCAGTACAATTTAAAAAACACTACATGACACTACAAAAACACACAATCTAACAGCTACCTACCTGATCATACTATCTATACTACTAATAGTATCTAAAATTAACAAAATTAACACTAAAAAATAGTCAATTATTATTAGTTCATAATATTAACAGTGACTGTTAATATTATTGTGGGCGGAGATAATTTTCAATTATCTCTTAAACCACAGTCTCCTTTACTATTTTTTTAGTGTTAATTTTGTTAATTTTAGATACTATTAGTGGTATAGATAGTATGATCAGGTAGGTAGGTAGCTGTTAGATTTCATGTAGTGTTTTTTTAAATTGTACTGAAGATGGCAGTTTAGCTGCCGAAATACGTATCTACGGATATACAATTATTGTGGGCAGAGATAAATTTCAATTATTTCTTAAACCACAGTCTCCTTTTCTATTTTTTGACAGATTTATTAGATTTTGTTATTGTCAGATTATCCTTCCAACTTCCTTTTATTCATAATATGTCGATGACTTAATCATATCAATACCTGAAAACCAGATGCAGGATGCTCTGAATATTTTTAACAGTTTCAATCAACGCCTTCCATTTACGGTCGAGGTTGAAAAGAATCAAAGCGTTCCTTTTTTGCTGATCACGGTAGGTGTCCGCTTGAGAGAGGTTTTTTATAGTTGCCTTTTATTTGATGTCCACGGGACCACATCCAGTTAGAGCTTTGGTTTCTTCCTTCTGAATAATTTACTTCAGGTGATTTGCATGCGTTTATCAATAATTTCGGGGCTCTCATTTCAGGTGTTTAAAGGTCAAGTTCACGCCTGACGCCGTAACAATCATAAAACTACAAAACACTTTTATTTTTAAATTGTCTATTATTGATTGTTTATATCTGTGATACGAGCTATTTAAAGTAGTTCATAACGCCCGTCCGTATACTAATACGAACAAATATCGAGTGTTTTTTTAAATCTGACGTCGAAGTTGGCCATATCAAAGTATTTTTCTGCACATACCACAAGTTTTGAAACCTCTGTCACTGTCTGGTGCTTTGTTTTGAAAATAAAATTGGATTTCTTTTCGAATAAAATCGTTTTTCGTCATTTTGATATTTTGATGGTTCACAATAAAATGTTTATGGCCAACTTCGACGTCAGATTTAAAAAAACACCGTTTATAAAAGATACAGCGATCTAAAGAAACGTTTTAATGCTAAATATCAAATTAAAACATCTATTAAATTTTTGGCACTACCTTTTTCTCTGAATGAAGACCTATTTACTTCAAATTTGGAGAATTCACCTTATCAGTCATTCGAGATATTTTATGCTGGGACGCCATATTATCTTCGATATATCTTGATGCAATTGTGTCACCTTTCCACTTTCTATGTATGTCTCTTCAATGTCAACATGTTAACTCCAGCATTCACTACAAGACTTGCCGATGTACGGCGTATTCTTTGGAATCGGCATAGTCCAGGTATTTCGCGACTTTTGAACGTACACTCCCAAAAGCAGAAAATGTACAGGGTGTCAATGAAATGTGGCACCAAAAGTATAAGGCGCTAATCTTTGGGGTGTACGCATGACGAATTTTTACTTAGAAATATTACTTTCTGCTTCTTCATTGAATAAGAAGTAATGTAAGAATTTTAAATTTGGCAACCGTGTCGGCATCACTAAAGCAGTCGTAATTTGAATTTCACACGAGTTGTAAATTGGAGGTAAACGGCAAAGATTTTAGTTCTTAAAAAAACAATTTTATACCTGATAAAAAAATTAGAGTGGTATTGTTAATAATGTTAGTAACATTTTTGATCAGGAAGGTTACTTATACATAATTTATAATGGTTACATTTTGTAGCACCAGGGGGTCGATTCTCGAATTACGATTATCCATGTCGCCTGCGACATGACGTCAAAATGACGCAATTCCCGAACGATTTATATAGTTTTGAATGAGAGTCTACGTCACTTTGACGTCATATCGCATGCGACATCGGTAATCGTAATTCGAGAATCAACCCTCAGGTGCTAAATTTGACAGTTTAGAGTTTCAAACCTAAAGTAGAGCGGAAACTAATTTTTTCGTGTAGTTGACAGAAAAGTGACACAATGTTTAATCAAAAATCGTGAAGAAAAGTGGGACTTGTCTCGTCAGCAACACTTTTCTTCGCGATTTCAGTTAGCAACACTTTTTTCAATCATTTTATTTATTATGTTGACGTTTCATGGGTCGAAGATTGATTGATTGATGTTTTGTTATTATGTCAACAAATGCTTGACATACCTTGATATATTATTATTCTTCGACACTCTCATAATGTTAGCGTTATTTTCGTCAACTACACCAAAAAATTTAGAAAAGTTTCTTAACCAGGGACGTATTAATCATTTTTCGGAAACTAAGGTATTTCTTTAACATTATCCCCGCACTCTCGGATAGTGCTTTTTTTCGTGTTTTTTGGCGGAACAAGTGTTAATCACCTGGTATGCCACAAGGCGTCTGTGTAGTCGGCACCGTTACATCGAAAGGTAGAAAAGGGTTACAGATTAAGTATGTATCAGCGAATCAAAACTATCCCATATATAAAGACCTGGCAATTCTATATAGTTTTTTTTTAACCATAAAAATTAAGTTTACCACGTAAAGAATTGTAACGCAGGAGACTTACCTTAGCAAAATTTTTATATTCCAAAAGCGAAGCGGAAATCTTACTTGTACATTGCAGAGATAAGATTGAAAGCGTACCTTAAGACTAAGGCTGGGAGTTGTATTCGAATAATTCAATAGTCGAATATTTGCCATTCGAATAATTACAAAATAGATTATAAATATTCGAATAAAAACTGAAACAAATAATGAAATATAAAAATTATAAAATTCCCAGCCTTAGTTGTACTACAGGCTCAAACGAAACAAAACCACTTCGTCTGTTTTTAGCCTTACTTTGTTTTGTTTCTAGAACATATTTTTTTTTTAATAGTTTCAGTTTCAGTTTATTCAATTTATCAACAAATCAACAAATTTAATTAAACAAACAGTTGAAATCTATGTTCAACAAGATTATGTAGTACATACAAAAATAATAATTTTGTTTATCAACTTTTGAATGTGAAGATGCCATCGTAGATTAGCGTCTATTAATAACCTTAAGTATTTTGTATTATCAGAGTATTCCAAAACCGTATTACCAACATTGATTTTAGGAATACAGTCAAAGTTACAATTCTGAATTGAAAATGGAATAACTACAGTTTTATCTAAATTTAAGGATAACAAATTAAAATCTAACCACTTCTCGATTTTAATTAAAGCATCAGATGTTACTTTGGCTACTGATTCCCATGTATCAGACGTAAAAGCTATGGAGATATCATCAGCAAATGCTGTAAAACAATCTGGAATATTCAACGAAAATAAACCATTTACATACAGTAAGAAAGAAGCGGTCCAAGTACTGTGCCCTGTGGAACAGCAGTTCGAAAATTTTTTTTCATTACTACAGTACCTTTTCGTGTACACTGTGTCCTATTGACAAGATAACATTTCAATAATTCTAGAACTTTACCTCTAGAGCCATAACTTTGTAGTTTATTTAAAAGACGATTATGGTATCGAAAGCTTTTTTTAAATCAAGAAATGTACCTATTACTTTTTTTTCCATCATCTAATGCCTGTTTTAGATGGTCATGTTTTTGTATCAAATTTATTACGAAGTGAGAGAGATAAGCTACCACAGTGAATGTTGATTGGTTGAATTGGCACTTCTCACTCACTTCGTAATAAATTTGATACAAATATATGACCGTGTAAAACGGACATAAGGATTGATAAATATTCTGTGTTAAATTGATGATAGCATCATTACAACTAAGATTTTGACGAAATCTGCACTGAGAATACGACAAAATATTGTCATCTTTGATCCTATTCATTAAACATTTTTGCTTGTTAATGTTTTTAGTTTTAGTTTCTTCTATGAGAATTTTATTTTGTGTTTTTTTTTTTGTTTTACGCAGATCCTAATTTTATTTTATAGGTTTATACAAGTTCATCATACAACACTTTCTTTTCTTTTGAAAATGAAGATGTACCTGTCCTGTAATCCACATCTTGTTGCACATTAAGGATTATCGGAATCCTGGAAATACGAAATAACTAACTGAACAACTTTATACAATTATATTCATGCAGTTACTCAAATTTCCAAATAGTCGAACGTATTCTAATAGTTCCAATAATTCGAATATTAAAAAAGGAAAGGTGAAATTTTAAAAATGTTGCCAAGATTCGCGCACACTCCTGGAATTTACAGTATAATGCCAGGAAGAAAAATTCACATTCAAAATTGGGCGTTTCGAAATCAATAACTGCGCTCAAAAAAAAATTTCTAATTTTAAAACAAAACAAATTTACAAGGGCTTCTTCAAAACGCAAATCAAATACCTTTTTGACACAAAACGATCTTCTACAATCGCAGGGCGCCATCTAAATGCGCCAGCAAAAATAAATGAATTTTTAAACGAAATACTATGTACTTTATCTCAGTTTTTGACGATATCAAAAATAATGTTCTATAACTGCAGCGGTATATTTTGGATTAGAGTGAACTCATTTCAATGAAGTACGATCAAAACGGTGCCTTCGGAATTAATTTCTTCTTCTTGTAATTGCAGCGCCACCTGTTAAGTTCAAGCGAAACTAATTCCTCTTAAATATTTTAAAAATATTTTCAAATACGGAAAATTTTCCTAAACGATGCAAGTTAAATATTGAGCACGTCTTATTTCAGTTCTCACATTCACGGGACTAATTTTCAATTTAATTATTCGAATAAAAACTGAAACGAATAGTCAAATACCAAAATTTATAAAATTTCCAGCCTTATTTAAGACAGACGTGTGAAACTCTGCCCCAGCATAGGATTACTCGGGAAAAATTTCGTTCTTATCACAGGCTGACGCCATAAGAAACCGATGATTCAGCAAAATCGTACCTTCTTTGTTTAGTCAGCAATTGGAAGAGAGGACTGAGTAGCTTGCTTGCGTTGCACGAAAGAAAAAATAATAATAAAAACCACAGCTCTCTGCTATTCCTCGATTAGGGACGGAGGGGACAGATATTTCGAATTTAATTGGCTCATGAGACATTAGCCATTCCTTCCAAAATTGATAAAAAAAGCTTTAAAAGCCTTAAGTCCAGATCTTACAAATTGAAGTCAAAATTTAAATAATGAAGAGGCAAGCTAGTTTGAAGGACTTTCCATAGTCAATCCGTTCTAGTTTATGACTTATTTATTTCGTTCTTTTTGTTTGCACCAGGTCCTCGGATTATTAGAGTATGTTTAAAGTTATTATTGAAGTATTTCGTTTGTGTTTTCCTGTCAGCGTGAAAACAGGCATCCAAATAATGAAGCGTCGGTCCCATCGTGCGCGTCCAGTCTGCAAGGATTATGCCTGCGGACGACGCGCAGCGCATACAATAAATACGGAATCCTGCAGGCAAAAGTTCCTTCCACGCACGGCGCATAACCCAGTCGAGCCTTGTACGCGAGCTCTCCTCGATCAGTCGTGGTCCGCAAGCCGCAGGATTCGCTCGCGCAGAGAAACCTGTCGAACACGCGCACGCAAGGACCTTACATCACAAAACCCACCTATGCACAATACCTAAAATACTCAGAACGAGCCGCCCGTTTCCCTCCTGTATGCGAGCGAGCGTGAATTTTCGGACGGGCAGTGACGGAATCGAACGCCGCGTGTGTTTCGTTCAGCTCAGAATGAATGTAATAGTAGTGCACGTGCATTTTGCCAAGTTCCCCCCAAAAACATAAAACAAACCGGCTATGTCCCCCCTGGCTTCAATCTAGGGTTTTGAGAGTGAACGCTGATAACAACAGGTGATCGGGTTGATTGTGTTTCGGAATATGTCCCGCCGCCGTTCGAAATAAATAATAACGACAGCAAGAGCACTTGTGATCCGCTGATCGAAACGGGGTGGTAGATATTAATAGAGAGCGCCTGCCGAGGGTGCCAACTAATATATAGGCTATCGATCAAACTTGAAGAAACAATGCAGCACCATCCGGCCGGTACTTGGTACCTACCTTGGGGTGTTCCCCTACAGAAAATGGTAGCCGTGCCCATCCATCCCGGAGGGCCGCTACATCTTCAGCCTCCCGCTGTCCACGTGCAGCCGATGCTGACGGGCCTTCCGGCTCCGCTCGCCACCATGAGGACTTTCGTTCCGCAACCTTCCCTGCGACAGCCGCAGAGAAAGGTATTTCCTAACGCTTTATTTTATCCCGTTGTGTTCACTCACGCTAATTTGTAATTTGTCGTCGTCGCCGTCGTCGTTGCGGTTTTCCTCGCGGATAACGCTCGGTTTGTTACTTCCTTTCCCAATTAAAAGTAATTTCATTCACTTTATCAACATGTGAACCACCAAGACACTGATAAGATTGTATTTATTTTTAAACATAAACAGTGAAACTTGCTTGAAATTCACGTTTTTCCACAAAGGAGCTGCTAAATTACGAAAATTCAACAAAGAAACAGAGTTTGACCTGTACATATATAATATGTTTGACTTGCGACATACCAGGAGGATCCCGAAGATCAAAGTTCAAAGAGACAAACTGATTTTCTGAAAATAACGCGCACACCTAGTTTGCCACTATGGGGTCGCGGATTATTGATGTTATTTTTTTTGTCATATTTTGAGGAATCGCAGAGCTGGATACAACGACCAAGAGAAATATGTAAGAACAAGATCCTTTGATCTTTAAAGGGCATACGAAATAACTCCGTCAAGATGTGCTTACTTAAAAGTATTCGTAAAGGGCAAGTTTTTATTATTAAATAAAATCGTAATGTTTGGGCTTGAGGTAATATTATAAAAACAAAAGGTTGACTTAAATTAATTACGATGTAAATCATGTTTCATGATAATCAAATCACTTTATAAGTAAAAAAGAACCTGTGCTAAGTTGTTGACGATTGAAATTCTTTTTTAGAAAGTGCATAATTCTACAACCACGCTGCAAAGTTATGATAAAAATAGCCTAATTGTTTAAAGAATATTGTGGTAATAACCGCGATTAGCGTTTGTTTCTCTTTAATTCTAAACGTCTATTCATTGCAGTAATAATTCCAGAAACTGTTGTTCTGAGTAAAAAGTACATATGTAATGCATGACCTTGAAATATAACATCCGATTTAAAACTGATTTTTCAGCATTTAATTTGAGTTGCGATTTCATGTAATTTGATACAAACAAAAATATCTTTTAAAGATTTTGCCCTACAGTTAAAAAACAAATGGGTTCAAGTCCAAATTATTGAATTGTTTAAATTTTATTCAAGCAGAAAAGATGCCATTGAAGTCCAAATTTTTTGGTTAGAAGTGTACATAAAAAACATTTTTGAAAAATGTCGTCTAAATTTGAGAACTGCTGCATTGTTAGTGAAGTCCAAATTTTGAAGGAAAAAAAGAGATGCTAAGGCTGTTGCTTTATAATTCAAGTTCAAATTATAATAAATAAAAAGTACGCACTTTTTGAAAAATGTGCGAAAAGGAATTTTCAAGTCTAAATTTTTGACACAGAAAGATACGTAAATTGAAAGCTTTTGGAAATGTATTGTTCTTAAATTAAAAATGCTTCTAGCTTAGCCAAACTAAAAGAAAATATTTATTTATTTAATTATTAACAGCTTCTTAATTGATGCACCTTTTGTTCTAATGAATTTGATTACGGCAGTTGTTATCGGTTTGTTACACTTGTATGTACTCACATACATAATCTACTATTACTTTATTTTTTAACCTGTTTGCTTAATTTGGAGTAGTCCTATGAACTATGAACATAAATAAATGAAAATGAAAAAGTCGTTCAAATTTAAAATCTACTATTGCATTGTTTTGAAGTCCAAATTTTTAAAGTAGGATAGATTCAGCTGCTTTATGATTCAAGTCCAATTGAGATACACATTTGAAAAATGTTCAAATTTGCGAGCAGTTTCGCGAAGTCCAAATTTTTCGGCAGAGATTCCACAATTATTCAAGTCCAAAATTTACGAAAGAGGAAATAAGCACAGCACAATCTCTTTGAAAAATATCCTTCAAAATTGGGATGTGCTGCATTATCGTTGAAGTCTAGATTTTTAAAGCAGAGTAGTCTAGATTATTTAAATCCAACATTCTTTGAAAGTTCAATTCTCTTTGAAAAACTCATCCAAAATTGGGAAGGAAGTATTATGTTATTATGTTTATAAATCATTGTAGTCCAATAAAATATTACAGCAAGAAAATTGTCTCCTGCGTCATCGTAATTTATTTCCAAATTTTTGAACGTCTCCAAATTTGCTTCGTCATTCATTGAGCGTCAAATTTTCAATACAGATGAGTTCCTAGATCTGTTGCGTTGTTTATCCAAAATTTAGTCCAAAATTCATGAAACAGAGAAATGAACAAACGCTAATCTTTTTGGAAAACATCGTCCAAAATTGGGAAGTGCAACATTATCTTTGAAGTCTAAGCAGAAGTGAAGCAGAAAAGTTCTTATGCATCATGTGTTGACACTTAAGTCCAAATTTGAAAGTGGCTGCAGCATTTTCATTGTAGTCAAAATTTTCGACGACACTAGATCATTGTCATTGTATTGTCAAACAAGCCCAAGATTTATTAAACACAGAAAAAACAGAACTTCAATTTTTCTGAAAATCCTACTACATTTGAAGTCGAAATTTTCGAAGCAGAAAAGTTCTTATGCTTCATATGTTATCATTCAAGTTTAATAAATTTTTAAGTCAGTAAAAGCTGCAGATCTATTCCGTTATCGATCTTTTTATGAAAAAGGAAGGTCACGTAATTTATAATTTGTCATTTAAGTTCAAATTTGGAAAACAAGAACGTACGCGACTCCGACCTTTTTGAATGACGTTGTCCAACTTTGCGAACTGTTAGTACCTTGTCATCGTCCAAATTTTTGAAACATAAGAAACTCTGCACCTGTTGCCCTATCAATCTTATTAATGAGTTCAAGTTTTATGAAAAATAAAAGCACGCGCAACTCTTATCTTTATTTTTTCAAATTTGAGACCTGCCAGGTTGTGACTGAAGTCTACATTGAAGTGCCAGGCAATTTCGACCGTCTTGAGAAACATCGTCCAATTTTACGAACTACTGCCTCGTCATTTGAAACAGAAAAGTATAGAAGCTTTAATCTTTGATTAAAATTTACGAACTGTGCGTTGAAAGTTCAGCAAATTTCCTAAGTCATTGCATTTTTATGTAGGTAAGTCCAAAACTTAGAATGAGGAAAGTGTATGTAACTCAAACCTATCATTTTATTTGCGAACTGGAAAATAAAAGAAGCTGAGCTATTTAACTTTATTGATTTGACAATTATGGTGCTTATTAATTTGGCCTTCTTAAGCTTGCTGCATCATCACCACTTTTTGATGAACAATGAATTATTTTCGTTCTTTTTTCTTGTTTGCATTTCTTCCTTGCGTTCCAGTCTTTTCTCTTTTGCCTTTTCTCTCTGCAAGTGTCCACGATTCGTTCAATCCATTTTTCCTAAGACTTCGCTTTCTTCTAATCCTATACCTCTTTGCTTCCATCTCTCTCGTTTAATCCAATCTTTTTACAAGTCGATATTAGTTTATTATTCTTTTATTGGTTTTTGGGTTAGTTATGCGCTTTCCCTATCCTTTTTTGTTTTCCCAATTAGTTACCGAATTTCTGCCTCTTCTACTTCTTCCCACTGCATTTAAAAATAAGTATGAAACAAAACATTTATCTTGAATTACCTTAATCTGCGGCTAATTGATTAAGTAAATCGCGCGAATCCGCCCCGATAAGGGCGATAAGGCGGGCTTATCGCAGTTGCATTGGTCTTTAAACGATTCCGAGCTCGGGCCGCATTTTCGAAATTCCTGTTTATATTTTGCTCCCTGCTGGTGATGGTATCCCGTTTCGCGTGCTGCCGTCGGCTTGAAGAATTGGGTCACATGTGCTCGTTGTCTTCTGGCATTGTACGTGCGCGAGACTGATTAATGAACGTTGAAATGAAATATTTTAGAGCGGGCTTCGTTTTCGGTTCTGGCGCAGGGTCTTTCCTGTGTGATGGGGAAATTCTTGAAGTCTGATTGATGCTGTGGCAGAACGCGAAAACAGTTGAGAGTTGTGTAAAAATTGCTTAAATTTTTCTTTTGTATTTTCTTTTTTACTTGATTTGTAAAGCTGATACCCGTAAACGAAATTGCCAAAATCGAGACAAATCGAACGTCGGAGGATTTGTAAAAGAAAAGCAGTACCTATTAATGAAGCCAAAGATGAATAAAAATCATAATCCTTTGGGCCATTGAAATCGACTGGCAAATGATATTACATTTGAAATGATTGGCAAATTTGGTTGGGTATTCAAAAAGTCATATCGCCGAAATCGAGATAAATCTTTAGATTTGGCAACGTTGCATAATTTTTTCAAGTGATTTTAGCGATCTTCAACTTCCTCTAGAAGAATCGCCCAAATCTTCACTTAAGAAGCTTTTCCCAAGTTCCTGCGTAAGCCAAGAGTTTTTGGTTTCATAAAGATGGGAAAGTGATAAGTTGGTTCCACAAATTAATGCTTCCAGAAATGTGCATTTTTTTCTCTAGATGGCGCCACCGTTTTTCCTTATAGATAAGGAAATACATGTTCAATGCACCGTTTGTTATATCAGAATTCATCAAAAATGTTTCCCTCGCTTCCTCTATTAAATATCTGTAGATTCCTTAAAATTACACTTTTTAGGAAGGAGACGACGATTTCAATTTGAGGCCAGAAGTGGCGCCACCTAGTAGATTCAAACTTCATGATCACTACAACCACTCTTATTAGTACAACCAAATACAATAGCGTTTTCGATTGACAGGAGTGCGTTCAGAATCTTTACCTCCGAGAGCGTCTTGGGCGTGTAATTACGTTTTTCTCACTCAGGATTTTTAACATATTTTGCGTCCCGCTCATCCGTTTTAAAACGCCTTATGTTTACATTATTTCCATAACAACGGACGCACTTTTCACATCCCACTTGTAAGTAGGGCGCGTAGAGTGCGCCCGTTGTCATGGAAATAATGTAAGTACAAGTCGTTATATAAAATTATGAGTGAGAAAGACGCGATTACACGCCCAACACGCTCTCGGAGGTAAAATTGAACGCACTCCTGCTGTATAGCTAGAACACTCTCAGAACATTTACATCCCTTATTATTTACATGATGTGATAAGATAAGAATACTCTGAGAGTGCTGCTAGAGCAGTTAATCGCAAGCGGTGTAAGTAATAAACTCTAGATTTAATAGATTTAGATCAAGTAGGTTCCCCATAGCACCGAAATTCGGAGGATTAGGACTTTCTTTGTATTTCAGAGGTCTTTGTCTTCTTTTTCTTCCGAGAAAAAGAAAAATAATACACTCATTGTTTAATTTTTCGTTTTGCTACAAAGAAGTTATTAAAAATTAGCTGCGAAAACTGATTGCAATCTCATATCATCGGCAGACAATGTTGCAAGTTTAACATGAATTTAAAAATTGAATCGAAAACAATCTGAGATAAGTTTCTAGTTTTGACAAGTTGCATATATTTTTTGTAAGTTTGTATAAAATTTATTAGTCTAGCAACTTATTCGATAACAATGAATTTTTTATTATATTTTCTTTTCCTTGATAACCTGCCAGTATTAAACGAGTGAAATATTCGATCACTCGCAATCAGTTAGATTAGGCCTGACTATTTACTTGTGGTAGTACTGGTTTAATAACTTTGTGATTTAATAAAATATTTCATTTCCATTTAATGAGAAAGTGTGTTATGTATTTTCTACAACTTGTCGCACTCGTACAATAAAATTACATTTTTTCTTGTAGTATTTTTGCACTTGGCCGAAAAATATCACTTTATGCAACTTGTTCCGAAGATTAGCTTCTTGAACGTTAACATTTTAAAGATAGTAATTTTCTTTCCACTTTTTGGATATGATGCACAATTAAGAAACTTCCTCTTATGAATGGATGAATGAATTTTATTTGTCTGTTTTTTTTTAATTCAATGAATAGGTCTACTTTTTAGAACGTGTTGCCATTTTAAAGCTTACTTGATTGCTTTTAGCAAGTTTGTCAACCAAGTGAGTCGTGAAATCGTCATTTTAAAGAATGTCACGAGCAAGATGAGTTCCAATTAGTCGACATTTTTATCAAGAGAAAGCGTTGGATTGTAATTCAAAAATTAAATCGCTAAAATTGAAATAAATCCATGATCTGGCAACGCTGCAGGAATAATTGTTAAAATTTCACAATTTTGAATTAATTCTAGAACATCCTCGACTTGATTTGTATATTACGTGAAATTAAAAAAATAGCAGCAAAATTATCACAGGCAATAGTGACAGTGTTTGATTGATTGCAAATTCAAACATTAGGTCGGGTTTCTGGAACGTTTCATAAAGTCCGGTTAAAATAAATGTTCCTGTAATTCTAACATGTGTAGCCATAGCAACGTTTATTTTAATCGGACCGTTAACTCTACGAAACGTTCCAGAAACCCGACCTAAATCTCCAAAATCGAGATGAATCGCTGAATTTGGCAACGTTGCTGGAATAATTGTTAAAAATTGATTGCATTACTTCTGAAATTACGTTTTACATTATATTAGTCTTTATTTGTAAATTCATAACGTTTGTTGCGCATAATTCTATGAAACACTATTTTATTATAAAATTTTTATGTTGCGCTCGTATAAGCAAGTATTTTAATCAATTAATTTAATTGAAAATTCTCACCAGCAGAAGACTACCAATTAATTGCCCTATTTCAAGCAATAGGTAGCGTTTTAGGGCAAATTAAAAAATTAAATCGGCAATATTGAGATAAATCGCGGGATTTGGCAACGCCGCCCGAATAATTATTAAAAAATTTTCAATTTTGAATTGGCTCTGCACTCTTTCACCCACTCTATCTAAATATAACATTGGTTGCATATAATTTTCTCTATCGAGTTTGGCAGTCAAATGTCATTTTTATTTTCCTCCCATTTTAAAAAGAGCTCTCTGTCATTAACTTAATTTAAAATTATCACGAGCAAGAAGATTACTAATTAATTTCAATATTTCAGGCAGTTAATAGTGTTCAAAAATTTAATCGGCAAAATAGAGATAAATCGTTGACAACTTGACAACGTTGCTGAAATAATTGTGAAAACATTCCCAATTTTAACTACATTACCGTCTCTACAGCGTGTAATCGAATAAGTTTCACATATTGTAACCACAACTAAAACAAAATAAAAGAAGCGAAGTTACGACATACGTTTGAAAAAAATGTCAATAATAACTCCGGAAAAATGTATGTTTAGTTTTTGCATAAAACGTTTGAGAACCGCTGGCTTTGTTTTAAAGCCCCGGACGGCCCGAACAGCTGAGCGAAATTTATTATTATACCCAATAAATGATAGTAAACCCTAGTGCTGTTCTTATCGATATTTACGTCGAATCGATTCAACATCGATTTTCAGCTAAAAAAATCGATAACATCGATTCAAATCGGTATATGTTTGTTTCTGTTGTAAAATTTCAGTGAATCCAAAAAAAATTCCTAATAATATTTAAAGTGTGAACACGGTATTCATAAAAACAGAATAACAATGATAGTGACAGAATAATTACTTTTTACAATAAAATATTAATAAAGTAAAGCAATCACATTGAAAATTTTATTTGTTTTGCTTTTTCGTGAAGCATCTTTGCCTCTTGCAGTCGGAAGTCATGTTGTTTTCTTAACTTAGATTGATCAGATCGACATATAAGAAGAAAATTACGATACGTAACAAGCAATGAGTATAGATAAAGTATAGTAAAGTTCATTCATTATTCATTCATTCATTAGTTTAGTTCTAGGTTAGTTACTTAGTTTAGGCACTCCAGGATAAGTGGTAGAACAGTTAATACTCTCGAGTATTGACTGAACTTATTCCCATTTATCCGCCTACGGTTATTATTTTTTTACCTGGTATCTCTTCTATTATTTCTTTATATTATGTTTGTTTTGTTTTTTTTTTTATGGATCAATAAACGTCGTTATTATTATTATTATTATTCTATATGTACTTAGTACTTACATGCCGATCGCATAGATATTTAAGAAAGTATACGACGAAATGATATAACAGAACCCGCAAGGCCGTTTCACGGAAGTTAGAAGGAGATAGCTATATAAAAGTTCTTTGACTTATATAGTATATAGTATGTATAGTATATAGCATATAGTAAAAAAATGAACTGTAGATCTTATAGGTATGTATACTCACTGCACTGGCATAACGCATATACAGCATCTAACACATATATGCATCAAAACAATTTTGAAATTATATGTCTGTTCCTGCAACGTTCTGGACTAGTTTGAAACTGTCAAATATAATCGCCCATCGAATTAATCACCGCTTTCAAGAACTACCTTAAATGTGAAATTTTGATCGGCGCATGCTTCTGACGGTTTCGAACCAGTGCTGCAGGAACAGACCTTATATTTGGTCTTTTTATTTGTTATAATACAGGACAGATTAAAGTGAGAAATGTTAAATGTTGAGGATAAAAAGGAATTTTAAAAATATCGATAAATCGAATATATGTTTTTAACGAATCGATATTCATTTCGGTGTCATTGAATCGATACATCGAATCAGTAAGAACAACACTAGTAAACCCGCAGATGCGATACAATAAACGTTGAGGCAGTTAAATGACCTGCCTCAACGTTTATTGTATCGCATCTGCGGGTTTACTAGTGTTGTTCTTACTGATTCGATGTATCGATTCAATGACACCGAAATGAATATCGATTCGTTAAAAACATATATTCGATTTATCGATATTTTTAAAATTCCTTTCGAAACTTATTCGATTACACGCTGTATACATGCGTGACATTTGAAGCCTACAATTCTATGAAAAAAGCTATCTTTATGAAAACGGTTATTTCATAGAAATTTATAAAAGCGGTTATTTCATCAAATTTCGCAGTCAAAACGTCATTTTTATTTTTCGTTCGTCCTAATTAGATTAAAAATTATTACGAGCAGAAGCTTACTCTCCAACGCGTTATTCTAGACACTTCAGAAAGTACCAAAAAAATGTCGAAAAATTCTCTAAGTCAGCGAATGTTTCAGTTTAATTTTTATTTAAGTTCATAGTTTAATGAATTTTGTGTGCCTCACCAGCAATAAACTTTACATTTTACATTTACATTTTACGTTTCATGTGAATTCTAAGAAGTCAAAACAAAACTTTGACTTATACATATTTTGTAAAATTTTGAAGTAAAAATTTTTTTCAACGTTTTTCTGGTACTCTCTTAACTATCTAGATATAACGTACTAGAGAGTTTATGCGCTAATTTTGAATCACTCTGTATATGTATACGTGATTATAATTTTATGGAAAAAACTAATTTCATTCAAGTTGTATACTTTATCCAATTTCACAGCCAAAACATCAATTTTGTCTTGTGCTTGTTTTAAAGAGTGGTTAACGTAATTAAAAATTATCACGAGCAGAAGATTATTTATCAATGAACTACAACCAATAGAGTTTGATTGCAAATTGAAAGATTAAATCACCAAAATAGAGACAAATTGCAGGATTTGCAATGATTTTTAAAAATCTCTCCGTCTTGAATTAGATTACATCGTCAACCATAAATTAATTAAATATACACGACATTAATTGCATATATGAAAAAAGCTAATTTAGCAAAAAATTGTTGTTTCATCAAATTTCGCAGTAAAAATGTTATTTTGATCTTGCGTTTTAATTAATTAAATATTATCGGAGCAAGATTTTCAATTAATTATGACACTTCAGCCAGTAGATAGTGTTCGATTGCATTCATCAAAAATTATATCGTCAACATCGAAATAAATCACAGGGTTTGAATTATTCAAAGATTTCTGGATTATATCATCAATTCTAATTAATTATGTAGCTACACCGTATTATAGTTACTTATCTTTATTTCTTTTATTTGTTTTTCCCACTTGAATCGAAAACGTTATTCAGGTCTATATAGACCGAGACATGTTTTGTATGGTCGAGTGTGTACATTCATAAACGCACGCTATCACTTAATAGTAATACCGGTGGAGATAAAGCCGTCGTTAAGTAACTATTTGGTTTAGATAAATACAATTTATACAGCGCGACCTTGTGGTGGCATCAACAACACAAATACCAAGGGCGTGAGCAAATAAAACGAACAGAGAAAAAATAATTGATCGACAAATGTGAGACCTGCTCATCAGTAAATAGATACCCAAACGAGGTCAAGACTAACGCAAGTTTTTTTCGTTTTCCCTTTCTGGACAAAGATTTCTTTATTTGTTTAAAAAAAATATGAGCAAATACGTTTATTACTTGTTTTCACTCTCTGTAAGCGTTACGCCATCCGTGATTTACACGTTACGTGAATACTTTCCCTTCGCTCCTTCTTTATTACTGTTATTATTATTATTTTTTTTTTGTTTAATTACATGTATCGTTGTTTGGTCAATTATTTATTAGGATATGACGTGACCAGGTGTGAACGAAATAAGATGAGCAAATCAAAACCCGGATTATGTAGACATATACCTCCCGGAACCGCCGAGGTAATTATACCTCCAGGCCAAAGTCGTAATCGCAATCTTTTCGGTTGTTTTGGCCCAGGGGCCGGGGGTGGGGAGGGGGCTCTTATAATCGAAGTTTTTTGTCTGGTAATTAATTATGGGTTATCAGAAGAAACCCACGGCCAAACACACGAGTCCAAATCGCTAATGGATTCGCCGAATAAATACAGTCTAAAAATAAGGTGCAATTAATGCGCGGAGAAATTAGCTTTTGTTTGAGTTGTGGTTAACAGGAATTTTTTGAAACTCGATGGATGGATTCCAGCGGGGGGGGGGGGCTTACGGTAACTGAAGATACGCGTTACGCATGGTGATGAAGTCACTTTTACTTATAAATTACCAACGTTTTGTTTTGCAAATTTGCAGACTAACTTGAAAAGCGAATGTATAGGATGTCCAGAAATTAGAAGGTAGACTTTTGTTGACTGTCGTTAATACTGTAAACTTTTTGTATGATGAGAGGAGACAAGAACCCATGAGGACGTCCTTTCTGTGTCATTAGGAGCCTAATCAAAGTCACTCGTTTTCTTTGAGATATTCGAAAGGATTCTCGTATGTTGGTCAAAGTTTATCCTTGAACGTCTCACCAGTACCAACAAAAAATTCGGCAAATTTCATTAGGCGCTAAAAAAATCGATTCTTTTGTAATCCTTAACTTCATCGATCAATCTCCAATCCTTTCCAATTTGTTTCTAGTAAAATTTCCCAGAATTAATCTGCAAACAACAACGCAAAACAAAATTGATTATTTTTTTGGTCTTTCGAAAAGCGCACGCCGCAAAAGATCTCGCTTTCATGCATTCCTTTGTTACATAATCGAGCCGTTTGTATGTACATACACCTCGTCCTCATTATCCACCGACATAATACCGGACAGAATCGGAATTTTTTACTTTCGTTCTTGCCCAATTCCCGGCGCGCATCCAGCTAACAGAAGCGCAACAATGGCCGATTGTATCTTGTTTTTGCCCGAGCGCCGCGCTTTGATCCGCGCCATGATTATCGATAATTTTGGACAATGCGGATTGCGCAACGGAAAAATGCGAGAGTCGGTGGCCCCGCTTACTCTCTCTGCACGTACGATGTATGAAAGTGATAGATAAATGTCAAATGTTTACACAGCGATCGAGACGGTGGATTTTGAAGGTCTCGATGATGATATCGAGGATCGAATTAGAGCCGAAACACACGGACCACTTTTGGCCATCGAAGTCTGTAAATATATTTTTGTGGAAATTGATATTCTTTTAACAATGGATCGGCACGACAACCATTAACCATTGTCCTTCATCAAAGACTATTATTGTTGCAAATTGCCAGACATGCAGCTTGTCAGGGTCAGGATCAATATCACTGTCAAAAAAAGAACGTGTTTTATATACGTTCATACACATTTCGTAACAATCACTTTGCTCGACAGCTGTCGAAATAGTTAGTCAATAAAGACAGTGCACGTGTGATACTTATTGTGTGTGTCAGACGATTTAATTTGATTAATGTTTGGTTATGTGCGTTTTTAGAAAACTATACTCCATTTCAGAATACTTAATTTTAGATTAAGCGTAATTGAAAATATCACTCAGAATATAAACTTTTACTTTTAAAAATCGAATAGACATTAATAAGTTTTTATTCGTTCGGTAGGTGATTAAATATTTGTAGCTTTTTAAGTAATTGGGTCAGATTTTTGTAATATTGGTAGAAACTGAAATTAAAATGAAAAGGAAGAATGATATTAAAGCAAAACATTAAATCGAATTGTCATTATGTGATAATTTTTTAAAGAGTTAAGTTTCTCATTAAAATGTTGTCGGTTCGTCAAAGTAGCATTGTTAAAATACTGACCAACTCATTCAATCATGTAAGATCGACATCTTTATTGCCTATCGGTATTACGTATACTGGCGTTGCTGCTAAACTTCCAAAAAATATTTTTCTTTATAGTTCGAAAACGGTTACAATTAGGGCATCAAATTTCAGGCATTTTTGTATGTCTTGATCCAAGCTACCGCCGTGTGAAATTATCGCACTCGAGTCCTTGTCACCCTGTATAATAATATCTAATGATCCACCCCTTTTTACTTTAACTCTTTGACTACCAATTTTTTGTTTTCTTATTTATGTGTTCTTTTTTATAGATCTGTATTTCCATAAACAAATATATGTAATTTCTTTATTTTTCTTTTGTTTTATTTCGACGGGGGTATACTACCTGCCCCCGGGACATATATGTCCCACTGGTGTTGCTATTTGGGACCATATGTCCCACTGGTATTACTAGTTGAGACTGTGTCTTAGTTCAACATCAGATAGTGGTATTTTGCGGTTGATTGTAGGGTGTGACATTTTATCCTTCAAAAAAGATATGAAATTAGAATACTAAGTATCTAAATCAGATTACATTTGAAAAAATTGGAATTATTTTCAATACCATTGGGACAATAAATCCCGCTCTATTCAACCAATGCGATCTACACGATTACGAAGCAATAAACACTTTTATTTTACTTACCGAATGTATAATAACTGATATAGATGCAACAGTAGAGATTATAAGTAACACAGAATAAAATAAAACACAAGTTTAGAAAGATAACTGAAAAACACGAAGAACATGCGCTAAATGCAGGGATTAACTTGTTTGAAATATGTCTCTGTCCAGCAAATACTGCCATCTAGCGGAAATATATAAATATAAAAAAAAATTCCTCTTGAGAACCAATGGAACAACACATAATACTAATATGAGTGACTTAAGACCCAATAGTACTTTTGAACTTTCTCGTGGGACATATGCATCCCGTTGGGAGTCAAAGGGTTAATGATTGTGAGTATGACTGAGAGCACCTACCGGTGTGTAAACTCTCGCGAATGGGAGCGAAATGGTCTGTTAGTAGAACAGATGGCGCCAGTATACATATAATCAGTAGTTTCCTATAATTTAGCAGTGCTTATGCTTGAACCAAAGCCGTCTATATCTTACAAGCCGTGCTGTTACGCTTGGCAACGTCGCATTGATACCCGAAAGTAGTCCTAATCGAACTTGGCATCTACAACATAAATCTAATTAATAATTCAGAAAGAATAGTTATTTATTTACCTACAACGAAAAGTCAAGTTTTAAAGTAATTAGGAGCAAGTTGTTTAGCCGAAGCTGTAATTACTTCCAAGTATATATATTTAAAGTCAATTTTCGTTCGAGGTAAATATTAAATTTTCTTTCAAACTAGACGTTTAACGAGTTTAAAATTAAGTACTAGGACTTTAAAGTTCCACTTTTTGTACCATTGAAAATCCGAAAAATGTCACATTGGTATGAAATAAAAGCAAATAAAGGAAAGCGAAAAAGTTTGGTTATCTAGCAGAATTAGGCTTTGTGGACTTACCTTGATTGTTAATATAACATTTAAAACGTTATTTTAGTCACCAATACTATAATAAACAATAATAAACAATAAAATTTGATTAATAAGTACAGAATTACATTACAGCATTATCTCGTACAACCTACGTCAAACTGGTGAAACTCGTGATCGGACTACTTGCTCTGTTGCCAAATTTACAAGTGCACGGCTTGTAAGATATAGACGGCTTTGCTTGAACCCATAGCTTTTAACTCTTAATTGGCGCGTCGTGGCAAAAGTAATTCTCACACAAGATATGGTAGGGTTAAATTTGATCCCCTTGATACAAAACTTTTATATAATCATTTTGATTGTCATGTTTTGTTGAACTGCTTTTGAGATTCAAGAAACCATAAACAGAATGTAGCGGCTTTATTAATCAAGAATTAAGAAAACAATCCATAAAGAGGCACTTCCTCAAGAAAAAAATCTTCAACTAAATTCCGATTTGCTTGTTCTTCAATTTTGCGACCATTCTCACTTTCTACGGGTACCATGGCTTAATCTCTATGTGACTCCTAAAGTGGTTTTTATAAACGTAACCATAAACTTTCTTCCTTTCTTTGGGAATAGGGCAGATGTGACACCTGCCTCTTTTGGTGCTACTTTTTTCTCCAGGGTGAGGTTCTGTTGCAGTTTCTGGAACATTAGCAATTCAGAGGATAAACTAACATATTATTCAGAAAAACTTAAATTAAAAAATTAAAACCCGTATTCCTATCCAAGTGTATGAGGATGTTGCGACTCGACCAACACTCGAAGCATAACAGACGAGGTCAATTATGACCCTCTAATTGTAATTTATCCTAAAATATTGTCATGTGTTTCGAACAAATATCAGTGAGTCGATTAGATTCCTATCTCAAGAGAGGATAACCTAGAATCAAGGTTGGTAGAGCTGAATTGTGTAATGGGAGGTTGACTCGATGAAGAGAGAAAGGTCATACCACGTGACAAAATGGATCAGGATTTTAGTTATCAGTCAAGTCAATTTCTTTTTCGAATAAAATGATTATTTCGCAAGTTGATGGTGAGTGGCAGTATTCAATCCAAAGTGTAGTGTTGACAGTTAATAATTGCCATTTTGAAGATGTTGTCTGTTTCAAAATCAAAAAACCACCATCCTTGCAATTTACGTTGTGAATACAACCGGCAACGCTGCTGCACGTACCTCCTAGTGACATATTTAGTGGAAAAAGAATTTTAACTGCACAATTGCACAATGATAAGATTTAAGGCAAATTAAGTGTTGCATGACATTTTACATTTTGACACTAAATTACTGACGTGCTTAAATTACAGTGAGAATGTGAAGTACCAACCAAAATAAATCTGGAAATTTTGTTTTTTTGGCAACATAATTCAACAGGTAGTGGTTTTTTAATTTTGAAACAGACAATAGTTCACAATTAAATTTTCAAGGTCAACTTCGACGCCAGATTAAAAAAAAAACACTCATAATATGAGAAAAACTGTACTGGAACTAACTGATCATGTACAACGTACACATTTTGTTGTATTTCCGTAGTGGGATCGCCTTAAATGTTATTAATTATTTTGTGTGTGTCATTTTAGATAAACATAAATGTTAATAGTTCTATGAGTAGATATACTACTGGCATTGTGGCTCACTTTCTTATGGAGATTTTACATGGATGTATCAACCTTGCATATCATGTCTTAAGGGTAGGCGTGACGTAGGGGAAGGCAGTGGTCGCGTTCACCAGAACTAATTGCTTGCAAACGGTTGGCCAACTGTTGGCAATTTTTCTGATGAACGGGTGTTTATATTGCAAACATGTTTGGTGTATGATCGGAATTAGACGCCATTTGTTTAAGCGTAAAATTTTAACGCTGAATTAGCGCTGCCAGCAGCAAACGAAGTAATCGTTCACCAGATAGGTCAACAGAACGACAAAATTGATTTCATATTTAGTAAATAGACTCGTTTACTTCGTTGTGCCGAATAGAAATATTGTATGACATCACGAGTTAATCAAACTACAGATTCAAGTGGAAATTCTGCCAACCTTGCATAGAATCTTAGCGCGCGACACCTATATTTTAGTATTTAAATCTCCGTTTTAAAATCTATGGGGTCAAATTTGACCCTGCCATACAGTGTTACCAACTGCTTGGATATTTTTTTAAAGTTATATTGTCCTTTTGTTTCGACACTCAACAAGAGTTTTTGGTACGAATTGAGGGTGTTTTCAACTAACATCTAAGGGGAAAGTGTATTGCAGAGTTGACAACACTGCGCACTTTTGCAGTTGATGGAGTTTAATTGATGTCAGTGTTTTTAATAAATGGTAAAATAAATGAAATATTAGTATTTTATTCCTACTTGTCCTTGGCATTTGGGGTAATTTGGGATATTCTTTAAATTTCATTGGGATTTCTGGATACGCAGGGTTGGCAACACTGCTGCTAGACCAGTTAAGGTTTGAGCAAAATGTTATTAGCGAGTTAATTAAATAATAATGTGTTTATTTATAGCGACTAGACTTGTAATTTAAATTATACATATTTCTTAAAATACCGTTTTATCACTTCCTTATTTATTTTTTTTTTTGTGAAAAATTTGATTATTTTCTACACTGAATATTTATTTTGTGTATAAATCTTTACCGCTTCAATATATGTATGTATATATATTTGTGTTTATTTTTTTATGCAACATTTTAATTTATTGTTAATTCTGCTTTAATGACACATTTTTCTATGTATTTTAATTTTAAACGAATTCAATTATTTGTTTTAAATAACTTTTTAAATTTTTGTCAAGAAGTGATCGAAAGATGTCGCTACTTAAAATGTTCGTTCTAAATAACATTTTTAATAGCTTTAATAATTATGTTTATTTCTAAATAATTTAGGCGCTTTAAATTGTTTATTTTGTTTGTAAAAGTTATAGTTCAGAACAATAATGTTCACTTACATGTACTATAGGTTGTGAAATCAAAATAATTTACTTTTCAGTCAATTTTAATACTGGGGTAAATTAACATGCTTTGAATTTCCCGCTTAACTATGGGAGAACTTTTCAAGAAGGCGCTTTACGTGATTCCAGTTTTTTGCAGTCAATCAGTGGTAAAGAAACTCCTTTTAATTCAGGTCCAGCTTTCGGAAATGTTTATCCCCTTCATCAGGACGCTGTAGGCTGAACGTTACAAACATGGGTTTCAATAGTCGAGAGTGGTATTATAAATGGTGAGAGTGGTACTTATAAATTGAAGAAGTTTTTTTCTGTTAAAATTTCTTGACCTTCAAACCCACTAGAAACTCAAACATCTGTCTCAGAGTAGTGTCATCTTATTTTAACCTCATGTAACAATAAGGAATGGATATACGTATTTTGAGAGTCCTCCAGAGTAGTCAATCGAAAACGCTATTAGTCATCAGAGTCATTATTTTTCTTAATTATTAGGCATCACTTCTCATCGATTCTTTGTTGTTAATTTTTTCCGATCTTTATCATAAATTCTCTTTATTTTTCCTAAATTACTTTGACACTACTGTGAACAAGGTACAAGGTTCAAATCCAAATTTCGCACTAACCACCTTACAGTGTCCTGATGAAGGAAATAAGCATTTCCGAAAGCTTGACTTAAGTGAAAAGGAGCTTCCTGTTACTGTTCAAATTCTATTTGTTGAGATATTTATAGAAACTCATTTATTCTGACATTAACTTGTTGACATCAAAATAATTTATTGGTTAATTAATTAACAAATCACATTTCTCTAATAACTTGATCATAAACTTATAAACTTAAAAACTGACTGGTTTACTTCATGTTACATATTCATCAAATTCTCAAACTAAAGTCTATTTTCGGATTCGGTTGATCACTAACGTTTTTATACTTTACGAATTCTCTTTCGTTTCGTTAAATTGTCGCTGGTAACTTTTTCTAACAGTGCGATCACCCACCCCCTTTAGTCTTCGCGCTCGAATTCCAAAAACGGAAAAGCGGGCGGGGCTAGCCATTTTTCGAGTTGGTGGCGTTTGCCGTCCATCTTGGGCAGTTCACGAGCACGCTTTGCAAACGACGGTCGAATATTTTTACGCTTTCTGTACTGTTGCTTTAGAGTTAAGGCCGCCCAGAATTTAAGGGGTTTTTAGTGTCGACCGACGTGCCACGTGTTCTCTTAGTTAGTCCATTGATCTGTGGGGAAAGTCTTTTTCGAATGGGCTATCGAATTTCTCTCATATTTTTGTTTCTTCCATTAGCACGTAGTGTGGGCATGTTTTTGTGGGTTAGGACACCCCGCTTGTTCGAGCTTTTGAAGCCAGACGAGCTTGGCTGTAGTTACTGACGTTGTAGCTGCCGAACCTTATAGGGCACGTTCTAAGAGATGCACCCCTCACGTGCATGCATCTTCGAGTAGATTGGTGGAGACCGTTTGGGTATCATGGAACTCAGGTTACTTTTCTTCTGCGTTGTTTTCGTGCATGTCAATTTTGGGTACGTAACGGTGCCTCCGAATACGTAGTTGCCCGACGAAGGCTTTTGGTTCTTTTCGATCCCATTTATAAAGTTAATATTTAAGTGGAGTTTTCCCCAGTGGACGATTTTCCCCAGTATTCGTACGTACAGGGTCAATCAGGTAACGCTAGAAAGTAGGTAGCATTCTTTACCATCCTTAATTGACTGCGTCCACAAGCTATTCAACTTTGTTATTAAACGTTTAATTATGGCACTTTAAAATCTTTGTAATTTTCTTGCGTATCTAAGCAGGAAACTGTAATGGCCAGTTGCACCAAAGTTACGCTTAAAGTTAGCCAGAGCTTAAGAGTTTGGTGCAACTGGCCCTGAGTCGACCAGACCACATCTAAAATGTTCATGTAAACAAAAAATAAACTAAAGGTCTTTTCTGGGGCATTAAATTACTTCCCTTGAATATAAGGACAGAGCGATGTACATTAGAGTTCACATTATTGTGTTGCAAGTTCACAAGGTGAAGTATAACAGGTGGCAGCACCTACGCTTATTCGTTGCATCAATACGTAATAACGTATATTATTTGTAGGAGCGTTTGACTAATGTACACTGGTACACTTATTATAATGAAAATAGCAACTTGCAATTGCATAAGTGATTTCATGAATAGATTATTTATTTATTGATGCGACAAACAAGTTTTTTTTGCATGTTTAATAGTATTTTCTAAACTCAGTCAAGTGATCTAATTTAAGGTCATCTTCACAAGGACATGGAATGTATAGATCATGTCTTAACAGCTGGATCTGAAATTTTCTGAATTTAACTAAAGTCTGTTACGAAAAAATAATACTTACAAAATAATAATAAGTTGTAATTTCCGTGCTGTTTTTGTTTTTCTGTTTTGCACTTGTTACACCTCCTCAAGTATCATTCCTTATGATAATATATAAAACAAGCTTTAAGACAGTTTAATTCCATGGCTTTCTGAGAATGACTTTAAATTGGAGCACTTGATACTTATGACCAAAGTTTTTTTTTCTCGCAGAAATTTAATTCGTTAAGAGAGGGCATTCACTCGCACTTAAAATCATAAATCTCGCTTGCGCTTGGTTCTTGAAGCTTTCTTGGCCCGCACCGCCGATAATAATTCAATGATTCAAGCAGTTTTATTTTCGGGAATAACAAAAGCGCCAATACATTAAACTCGATGTTTTTTAAAAATGTCCGAGATTAGTAGGTGTCGCTGTTCATCAAATTATTAAAAAAAAAGAGAGTCATCGAGTTTTTCAGAATTGTAGAATTGAATTAGTTTTAGATTCTGGAGGCGCCGTCGTCGTCGTCGCGCGCGTCGTAAATTCCACTGTAAAAATAATTAACTTGGTTTTCGATTATGTTCCGAGCATGGCACGGAGTTTATAAAACTTTTGGAACACACAATGTGCGAGATTTTTCCGAATATTTGAACGCCTGCCAATGCCGTTCATGTTTAGTATTGTATTTGCGCTCGCCCGTGAAATTCGTTTATACAATTACAAGCGAAAAATCAGGGGGCGAAACTTCGTGAAATTTTAAGCCGTTTCCATCTGAGCCCCTCTTCACATTTCAACAGTTTTAAAACCGCCCGCATTAAATATTTACGGTTCGGCGATCGTGTGCGTTTGTTTTCCGGACGGACTTTTATTGGGAGGGGGGGGGCGCATCAAAATAATAATTCCGTACACCCGACAAACAAATTCGGAAAGTACGGATCGGGCTGCTGTTTTTTTTCCGGCACGAAAAACAAGAGGTAAATCTCGGTGTTAAAATCGAAGGAAATCTAAAATTTATTCACTGCTTGCCATAAAACCCCAAGAATCATTGAATTAAAATTAGTTCCAACGTATGGTATGTTGAAGATTTCACACGATATGATCAATCTCAAATTGAACGATTTACTGGACCGCAACAAATCGCCAAGTGTGCGGTGGGCTTAATTTAATTCGTCAAGCTGAACTTGAGCAATCCGCGGGATTCTATAAATCTGGGGTAAGGTAATTTAATGATGATTTATTACGTCGTCCGTCGTCAAGGTTGGGGAAAAACGAGTTGATTTCCGTTGCATTTAATTAACATTTAAACTCGTCTTAAACTTAAAAAAATTGAAGTTTTCCTTGCCCTGGACGACCTACAGCTTTTGGGAAAAATTTCCCGGGCGTGTTACCAACCACAGCAAACCGAACTGATTTATTTAATTTGTTCCTTGTGTTTATCTTTTCGTCACTTGTCGCGAGGTGTTTTTTTTTCCTCCACTTGTTTTTGCAACGTGCAAATAAACCTGCATTTTACGGCGTGTTTCGAAAAATAAGCGCTCGTCTTGTTATTTGCGCGGCGTTAATGCTCATCAACAAGGCGAAGTTCAAACGAAATGTAAGCACGTAGAGATATGCAAATAGATCAGAATTCTTGAGTTTAATGTAATAGAGCGAACTTGCAAGGTGTAAGGTGCTCAAATTTAAAGAACAGAATCAGAGAGCCTTTGTTTAAAACAAAATGTTTCTTCTGCTTCTGCAGAACTGCACGTACATACTTGTTTAATGAAGGCACTTTGATTCATAAGTACCTAAATCGAATTTGTATATTTGTATTAAATCTCACCATTTCTATAATTGTGCGTTTAAGTCACAAAATGCAAATTGTTTACTGGGGTTCGTTTGTACGAAAACTTGTGTGTCCTCCTAACAATGGCTGCACAGAAGGCTTGTGTGTGCTTCTGACAATGGCTGCACAGAAGGCTTTAGGTTGCTTCTGACAATGACTGCACGGGAGGCTCGTAAGTGCTTCTGACAATGACTGCACAGAACGTACTGAAACTGGAACGATTACCGCTCTCGCTTTTATAGGGCTTTCTCGTAGCGGGGATGAAGTAACTCTGCTTCGCTGATTTAAATGTGTACCTGATCGAATCACAGATAATCAGAGCTGTAACTCATTCGTCAGGGGACAGTTTTTTGTGTTTACTCGGGGGTTGTCTTACCGACCAAATTGACCAGATTGATAGTACATTGATACGTTTTTTATAACTTTTTTTTAAATTATTGTTTACTGTAAAAGTTGTTGTAAAATCGGACCTAATCTGCTTTGCCAAAAGCAAACCACTAAAAGCATTCCTTCTTTAAGTCAGAAATTGAATTTCGCGCGTTTTTTTGACGTTTGACGTTTGTCCAAAAAGATTGAAATTATCTAGAAAACAAATTACAAACTCGCTGAAATATGTTTTCTTTTTGTTTTTGTTCTTGAGATTCATTTCTTTCAATAGTATAAACCTTTTAAGTTTAGTTTCTCTTTTTTGATTCTCTCTTTTTCTTTTATTCTTTTTTTCTTTTATTCTTTTTTTTCCACTACCTCTTTCTTTTAGAAGAGTCGATGTTATTAATAGGTTCCTATAAAAACCATTTAGCTGAAGAAAATTGCTAAAACTGACTCTGGTTACTTCTCTCTCTCTGTCTCATACACACACAACGGAGGTAGATCTACTGAATTTTCAGCATTGAAATCAATCTTAAATAAGGAAGAAAGAGGTAACTGAGGTTAATCTATTTATCTATCTCCCTTCTCCTCTTCGCCAAGAATTCTCCTGTTCTATACAATGCCAACCACGAATTCATCTTACAGACTATTCCACGTATAATATTAATATTTTAAATATTTATAATATTTTAAATATTAATATTATACGTGTAAAGAGTTTAAAAGAGTTTGTGATACAATTTTCATCGGACAATAACCAGCTTTAATTATAATATTAATAATGATAAAATGAGACAAAAATTGTAGTTCAATCTCAATTGAATCGTTATACCCACTGTGTACAGTGTCGATGATCGTCAGAAGAAAACCAGTCAAAATTTGGGCGTTTCAAACAAAATTCGAAAGCGCAACCCTTGAGGTTATGCCACGAAAGGGTACCTCTCGCGTACAGGCACTCATAGGGCACCCTGTACATATATCAAAGGACGTTGGGTAACTAAATGATAGTCACTTTTAAAATAATTTTAGGGTTCCTAACAGTTACATTCACGAACCTTATTACAAGACAAAGACGCAACTCTTCTCTGTTGCTTGAGGCATTTAGGATTTGTTGTGGTGACCATTTTGTGTAATAGTAGGACGAGTCAAAATTCGGTTGTTTCAGATTCAAAAAAGAAGACGCACCCCTTGCAATGGTTATGTCACATAAATGCTTATATAATTCGAGGATGCGATCCTATTCGCGGGCCGATCATGAACGAATGCGATTTCACTTTAATTCGTCAAGGGGCGACCTAAATTTTGTTTATTTGTGACGATCGTCATCGTTACTTTGTTACGCAGATGTCAACGTGACGCTTCACCCGTATTTGTCTGTCTGACGGCCGGTATTACCAACGTTTTAAGGAGACCTTAAATTTAAGTCGTGTTTAGATTGTGACATTTCTGCTTAGTTTATATAAAATCAATCACATTCTAAACACGAATTAAATTTAAGGTCTCCTTAAAACGTTGGTAATATCGGCCGTGACTTTATCAATCTGACGTTTCTTGATGTATGACAGACATCAAGAAACGTTTCTAACATCTGTCATTTTGACGTTTGTTGTCATCTGTCATCGTGACGTGCATGTCCCCACATTATATCAGAAAGAGAAAGATAAAGTAATGGAATGACGAAAACGGAACTTTTGAATTTACACAGCGAGAAGAAACATTTTTTTTTTTTAATAGAGACTGACTAATAGAATGGTTGTTGTGAGAACGTGAGTGTACTAGGAATAAAAAATTAAGCTTACGGCAGTACTTCAAGGAATAATCTCGATTAATTGGAAGGAACTTAAACAATTCCACCTAGAAAAACGAAAATAATCTAATTAAAGAAAAAAATTTTAAAAAAAGCAAGAGTGATTTTTAATTTTAATCATAGACGAAGAACAAACACCTCTTGTCCGTTCCCCTCCCCGTTTTCGTTTAGCACGCGAGTTCATTACACTTCGAACGTAGATGGGTGATTAATAAAAAAAAAACACACACAAAATTATCATAGCTTCGCCTGGTGAGAGGAAAAGGAAAAAACGCAGCTTCAGAGCCATCGAACCTGTCACTATGTTTTTTGCTAGTATAAATAATCAACGACTAATTTAATAAGTGCTAATAAAATATCGTTTCTTTCTTGCAACAAAAAGTTACACGAGTAAATTTACATTATGATTTGGAGTGAAGGTTTTTTTTTCCCGAAAGGTTTAATGTCGCTGCGGGTTTTGAGCTAAAATTTCTTTGGTGATGTTTGGTTAAATCTTTGGTAATTATCGTCATAATGGTGAAGGTAAAGAATAAAAATGCTTGGTGTAAAATTAACGAGTGCATTGACGTCGTAATGGTACGCTTTGGCTGCGTTAAGTAAACTGTCAACTTAACAGCTACACCAATACCAATACTTCTTCAGTTGCCAAACTGACAATTCATTTGACAATTCACATTTGCTAAAAATAGAAAATAAGGACTGCATTAAGTGAACTAACAATTTGCATAAAAATGTCAAATCAACGGTCAGACTAAATGACCAAATTCCCAATTACTGATTGATTACGTGGTGTAGTTTGACCCTTGACTTGACGATTCTATGTAAGTTGACAGTTCACTTAACGCAGTCTTTATTTTCTATTTTTGGCAAAATGTGAAGAATTGTCAGTTTGACAACTGTCGAAGTATTTGAATTAGTACAGCTTTTAAGACCATTTTATCATGTCTTCTATTTTGCAAATATTCCTAATACCTTTTCAATCATTTTCGGTCACTGTGTCCAATTTCGAAACAAGCGAATTATTCAATGAACTGTCAGTGTAAGAGCTGTCAAATTATGTTATTTGTGTGTATGAAAATTAGAGCTGTAAACAATAAAGGACCTACCATTTTTAGGCTATATTTTGAATGAAATCTGACGTTTATTGTGTTATCATCAAAGGTTGTTAATCGTAACATCATAATCTTTTTTTTTATTTTGTTAAACGAAGGCCGAGTTAAGTGAACGGTCAAATTGCACAAAACCGTCAATCACCTGATCAATTGGGAAAATTGAATACGTGGTTGAGTCTGACTATCACTTACTACAGCCTAACTTTCACTATGACAGCTGTCAAGTAAAGTATTTGTTTTGGTATGTAAATGTTTCTGACGAAACTGAGAGAAATCAGAATTATTAAACGAACCGTCAGTTTGACAGCTATCAATCGCATTGTCATGAAAACATAATGACATAAACAAACTTTGACAGCAACATTGTATTTTGTGTTTCTGGCAAAAGTAAGAGGAATTAGAATTATTTTAAATAAACTGTCAGGTTGACCAACTATCAAATAAAGTGTTTGGTTAGCTTTTTAGTGTATTTTATCGCGTCTTCTACTTTACAAATTTTTATAATATCTATCTCTTCTTTTTCGAACTTTCAGAATTGTACCTAGTATTGAAGGAAACAAAATTACCAAACAAATTGTTAAATGTCTTGTAAATTTGACAGCTTCAAATAATATGTTCGTAAGATTTGAAGACATAATGACACAAAGAAGCGAAAGAAGTTTGAATTTTTAAAGAACCGTCAGTTTGACAGCTGTCAAATAAAGAACTTGCTTTGGTATAAAAATAACCAATGTATCGACACTAAGAAGCCGTTAGCAGGAACATTTTATTCTCGATTTCTGTCAAAAGTGACAAGGAAATTAGAATTATTGGGTGTGGTCGTTTTACTTCAAAACTCAGAGTTACTCAACGTCACTCAGTAACCTTGAAAATTTGTGTGTTTTTTACCGACTAGCTGTTGAGATTTTGTGAGACAATTTCATTCTCCCCGCACTTAGGGGACAGACTTAGGTTAGAATGCACGCGTTTGTAATGGCTGAATGTCAAATTTGACATTTGCGAGATGTGAGTGGAAATAACTTGTGTTTTTAGGAATGTTTTAACGCGGCAAATCTCATCTCACTTATGATATTTACTGATCTGAGTCGGATGTAAAACGAACACGCCTATTACGTGAACTGGCACTTTGACAGCTGTCAAGAATTGGTATAAAAATAACAATCGTATGGACCTTAAAGAAGCTTTAGCAGGAATATTTTACTTTCAGTTTTAAGCGAGAGCGAGAGAAATTAGTAATATTAAATGAACTGTCGGTTTGACAGCTGTCAAATAAAGTATTTGTATTGATATAACTTGTTAGTCCATTTTATCATGACTTCTATTTTGCAAAATTTGCTTAGTATCTGAACTCTTCTTTCTAGATCTTTTAGAATTGTGCCTGGTATCGAAATAAACAAATTTATTAAACAAATTCTTAAATGTATTGTCAATTCGACAGCTTCAGATAATGTATTTATATTGGTAACGAGTGCATTGATTTGGAGACATAATGGCGCGAAGAAGTTACAATAAAATCATTTTATTTTCGGTTTGTGGCCAAAGCGCGAGCAGTTATATTTTTTAAATGAACTGTCAGTTTGACAGCTGTCAAGTAAAGTATTTATTTATACTGTTAAAAAAATAACAAATGCATCGACACGAAGAAGCTTTAACAAGAACACTTTATTTACTATTTACGTCAGAGTGACATGAACCGTCAGTTTGACAGCTATCAATCGCATTGTCATGAAAACATAATGACATAAACAAACTTTGACAGCAACATTGTATTTTGTGTTTCTGGCAAAAGTAAGAGGAATTAGAATTATTTTAAATAAACTGTCAGGTTGACCAACTATCAAATAAAGTGTTTGGTTAGCTTTTTAGTGTATTTTATCGCGTCTTCTACTTTACAAATTTTTATAATATCTATCTCTTCTTTTTCGAACTTGCAGAATTGTACCTAGTATTGAAGGAAACAAAATTACCAAACAAATTGTTAAATATCTTGTAAATTTGACAGCTTCAAATAATGTGTTCGTAAGATTTGAAGACATAATGACACAAAGAAGCGAGAGAAGTTTGAATTTTTAAAGAACCGTCAGTTTGACAGCTGTCAAATAAAGAACTTGCTTTGGTATAAAAATAACCAATGTATCGACACTAAGAAGCGTTAGCAGGAACATTTTATTTTCGATTTCTGTCAAAAGTGACAAGGAAATTAGGATTATTGGGTGTGGTCGTTTTACTTCAAAACTCAGAGTTACTCAACGTCACTCAGTAACCTTGAAAATTTGTGTGTTTTTTACCGACTAACTGTTGAGATTTTGTGAGACACTTTCATTCTCCCCACACTTAGGGGACAGAATGCACGCGTTTGTAATGGCTGAATGTCAAATTTGACATTTGAGAGATGTGAGTGGAAATAACTTGTGTTTTTAGGAATGGCAAATCTCATCTCACTTATGATATTTACTGATCTGAGTCGGATGTAAAACGAACACGCCTATTATGTGAACTGGCACTTTGACAGTTGTCAAGTATTGGTGTAAAAATAACAATCGTATGGACCTTAAAGAAGCTTTAGCAGGAATATTTTACTTTAAGTTTTTAGCGAGAGCGAGAGAAATTAGTAATATTAAATGAACTGTCGGTTTGACAGCTGTCAAACAAAGTATTTGTATTGATATAACTCGTTAGTCCTTTTTATCACGACTTCTATTTTGCAAAATTTTTTTAGTATCTTAACTCTTCTTTCTAGATCTTTTAGAATTATGCCTGGTATCGAAATAAACAAAGTTATTAAACAAATTCTTAAATGTATTGTCAATTTGACAGCTTCAGATAATGTATTTATATTGGTAACGAGTGCATTGATTTGGAGACATAATGGCGCGAAGAAGTTACAATAAAATCATTTTATTTTCGGTTTGTGGCCAAAGCGCGAGCAGTTATATTTTTTAAATGAACTGTCAGTTTGACAGCTGTCAAGTAAAGTATTTATTTATACTGTTAAAAAAATAACAAATGCATCGACACGAAGAAGCTTTAACAAGAACACTTTATTTACTATTTACGTCAAAAGTGAGAGAAGTTGGAATTATTAAATGAACTGCCAATTTGACAGCTGCCAAGTAATATATTTGTGTTGGTATAAAATTAACAAGCGCATTGACATGAAGACTGAAACGACATGAAGCAAGATTTATTTTCTGTCTTTGGCAAAATTGAGAAAGGATAGATTAGTCGCTTTCCTTTGACATAAAAGGGCAGCTCCGAACTGTCAGGTGCTAACTTTAACAGTCTGTGGTTTCAAAACCAAATCAGACCGAATGAACACTAATTTTTTCGATGTTGGCATTTTCATGAACTAGAATCACTGTGATGTACTTTTTATGTCGTGTTTCATTTACAGCCCTAGTCTAAGGGCGTTTAGCTACGTAATCTTTTTTACGAGAGCGTGACAGCAAGCAGGAGCTTCACGCCCCAAGGTCACTCTTTCCTCTCACCCTTCAAGGTCACCAAATATGATTAGAGGCGACAAGTCCTCATTTCGATATTTTGAGGTTATGTGTATGATTGTGTTATATCGCTGTTTTGTGTTTTCAGTTGTTTACTTCAATGGTTTTTATTAATCACTGAAAGAAAATGGCCATTTTCAGGCCATGAACGGGAATCATTTTTATTTGAGTCTCCTAATTAGTCGACCAATTAATTATTTACAAAACTTAACTCCACATTTATTTGTGACAGCTGTCAAATAGTAACACGTACACCATTTGATTGAGTTGGGTTGCGTTCATAAAATATTTCTTCGAGTGCACCTCGCTTATTTGTTTCAAGAAGTCTTGTGTTTATATTATTACCATGACAACGGGCGCACTTTTTAAGCCACACTTCTAAGTAGAGTGTAGAAAATGTGTTTGTTGCTATGGAAACCACGCCTGATTTAGTTTTTTATGATTCATAGATGAGAAACAAAATACATAAATTCATTTATACGAGAGAGACTGCAATATTAGCCAACGGTAACTCTAGAGTGTCTTTTATGAATACAGCCGAGCTCTAGATTTTAAACCGTGGCGCGTCACAAATTCGAATGTAAACTGTCCATTAAATAGTCAGTTTGACAGCTGTCAAGTTCTGGTATTGATATAAACGTAACCAATACATTGGCATGAGATAACAACTGTTCAGTTGAAAAGTTCATCAAGTCAATTTTCATTTCTTAATGGAAGAAGATAGAGCGGAGAAAGGATGACTTCCCAAACCGATTCACGTGTGATAGGTGACAGTTGTCAAACAGTTGCAGCTTATAAGCTAACGTAAAGTGATGTCTCGCGTGAAGCTATTTCAAAGGCTATTTGATGAACTTTTCAATTGAATGCCTGATATTACAAAGAAGCTTTAGGTAACAGAAACATTTTATTTTCTGTTTCTGGCAGAAATTAATGAAGGTTGCAAGCAGTTTGTTTATGTTTCATGTCAATCGAAGTTTGTGTCGCCTTTCGGACTTATAATTTTTAAACATCTTGGTATATTTTTTCCATTACAAAATGGCTGAAAGACCTTTCGCAAGCTTTTTTTTATTTCGGTCGACTTTTTTCTCCTCCTAGTGAGTTTCAAAAGCGTTTCATTCCGACAGTGAGCAAGTAAGTAAAACCAGTCTTTCTTGGGATTCGCAAAGAAAAACGCACTCTATTAAAACCGAGGGCGTTTTATGCACGCCAAAATATGATGTTACAAACTAATTGAAAGCGGTAAGAGCTGTCAGACGCGCATCCCATTACAGTAATTGCGACTTTTAAGGCCTAAATTCGTTATGCGGCGCACGGGTAACTGCGTCTGATTACAGTCGAAGGAATTAAAAGTCCGGACCGGAATGCGTTATGACTGTAATTACTCCGGCTGCATTTCGTTTTTCAGTTCGCTTTCACTAGGAACGGGTTTTCAGCCGTGGCGTGGATGATGTTACCTGGCCGGCAAGAGAGAGACGATTACCACACCGTATAAAGGTCAGTCGGTTAGGAACACGTCGGCTCGATTTGTGTAAATATAAATAATGAGGATTACAGCATGGCTACGTAAGCGAAACCCAATTAAGTAATAAAATAAATGCCAGAAAAAAATTGAAACGATCGACTTTTGAAGGTGACATACATATTTTAAATCGGTTCGTTTTCGGACCAAATTTAGACGATTGCATAACCAGGGAAAAACACTAATTTGTTAGTCAAAATTTTAATTTCTGCATCTGCTTAAATTTATTAGTCTATTCAAGAATCGCCCTGTAAATTTGAGAAACTTACCTTAAGTAAAATAAGCGTTTCTAAAATACGCGGCATAAAATGTAACTACGGTCAAGGATATAAGCGAAAGCTAATTAAATTAAAACTTTATATGAATTATCGCCGCCATTATTACGATTACCCGAATCCCATTGTGTCCGGGCGCGTTCGAATGAAAAATGAGTTCGTTCTATTTTTTTCTAAAAGCTCCAGTGGCCAGATGTTCCGCTGCAAGTTGAAAGTAATTGTGGTTAATTGGAGCCGTTTAAGAACAAATTGATTTATTTGTTTGCTTATTATTCGGCGGCGGGCGCGATGACCGCGCCGTCAAAAGAATTTAATAATGATAAAAAACGGAAGGCTTTGTTCAAGGTTTCCATGCGTGAAATTCGAGATTTTCTGGTCGAGTTGCGAAAGAGCTCCTCCGACATTTGCCGGCTTAATTTTCGAGCATTATTATTACATCATCATAAAATCCAAGAGATTTTAGTTTTCAGTTCAACAGACGCGGAAACAGAATCATTCCACGTGAAGTCTTCTGCTATGGGATTAAAAACTTTTGATCTCTCGTCGCGTCGGTTTGAATGCGATTAAAACGTAAAAGCAGAGCGTTGGAGGATTTAGTCCTCCTGAATTGGACAAAAAGATATTTAGTTTTTATTTTCATTTCGAGCGGTAGAGAGAATTTGAAAGCAATAAATTTTTAAGGGTGATACTTAATTAATCTAATGCTTTGATTGAAGTAGCTAATAATTATAATTGTTTTACTGCTTTATTTATAATATAAATGAGTTTGATGCAGTTCTTACTCGTATGAAAAAGAAAATAGATAGATAAACCAGGCCCTGACAGGGGAGCAAGAATCACCCCAAACTCGTTTGACGATGCACTAAGAATTTCCGACCACCTATATTTGTCTTTGTACAAATTTAAAAAAAATGCATTTTTAAGGGCATTGTAGAGAGGACAATGACCTACCTCAAAATCTCAAAAAGAATAGAAATTGAATATCACAAATTAATTAGGATACATACACAAAATAATAATAATAATAATAATACACAAATAATAATAAAAATTAAATGAAAGGAGCATTTACAAAAAATATTCTAAATGTCTAGCCTCTAAATTCTGGCATAAAAATGTTTTATTGCAAAACTTTTACATTTTGAAAAGGGTTATTATTTTTGTGATTGTTAACAGTAGCATTCTTTAGTTGAAAGCTTTTCAGTTACAATAGTATGTAATGTCTTATAATTACATATAATGTTACAAATCTGAAAACAAATGCTAGAAACTGAAAACTGATAACGTCGTTGGTTGTAAAATTGAAGTTCTTTTCAAACAACAAGTTACTTAAACCATCCTGCTGTTTAAAACTTCGAAACTGGTAGTGCGCACAGCGCCATCTAGTGCGTTATCTAATGTAATTTTACCTCTGGACCATGTCCAACTCCATTAACATAACTGACGTGTATGTATGGCCGTTTCAATTCGCCTAAAATTCGGTTCCGAGAAAGCATGCCGTGAAGTACTCCCCTCAGCGCTCCCTATTAAAGATACTACAAAACTACTCATAGTAACCATGGCCAGCTACATTAACATTCACTGACGTGTATGTATGGCCGTTTCAATTCGACTTTTAAAAATTTTGACGGGTACTCCCCTCAACGCCTCTTGTGAGCTTTTAAGTAATTGCAGTTGTCATTACGTTACTATCAGTAGTTCTGTAGTATCTTTAATAGGGGAGTACTCCATGGCATGCTTTCTCGGAACAGAATTTTAGGCGAATTGAAACGGCCATACGTACACGTCAGTGAATGTTAATGGAGCTGGCCATGTAGTAACATAATGACGACTGCAATTACTTAAAAACTCACAAGAGGCGCTGAGGGGAGTACCCGTCAAAATTTCTAAAAGTCGAATTGAAACGGCCATACATACACTTCAGTGAATGTTAATGTAGCTGGCCATGTCTGGACTTGGTACTTTTTATGTATTTTGATTTGGTTTTTGTTCAAACTTCCTACCTTATTTTGTTTCAAAGTTAACACGGAGGAGAAACGACTTTAGACAAGCACAAGCTTTTTGTCATTAACTCAAAAATACTCGTAAATGAAGACTGTTAAAACTGACAACGTCATTGGATGCAGAATTAAAATTCCTTTAAAATGATATGCCACTCAAACCATCTTGCCGTTTAAAATTTTGAAGTCCTTGGTCCGCACAGCGCCACCTAGCGGATAATCTAAAGTAGTTATATGTCTTTTCTTCTCGTTGGATGTCAACTTCAGAAATTTGAGTTTTTTTAATGCGACAAAATTTGCAAATGTAATTTGTTGTGATAGTTTTGACAATAGTTAACTGAGATAGAAATAATCTCGTTTACTGCGAGACAAACAGCGCCATCTATCCGTACTTCATTTGTCTTTTCTTCTGGGTGGATATTAATATCTTAATTTAATGCGTCAAAATTGCAATTACAATTTGTCGTGATATTTTTGTCAATCCTTATCCAGCAGAAAGTATCTTTAAAGCGTACCGTCACTAAATAATTACAGTACCGCAATAAGCCGCCATTTTAGTGCAAAATATTGGCGGGAAATTTAAATGTCTCACGCTAACGGCACACTTGGACATTTTAAGTTTTTATTTGACAGGCGTTCAACTTTCCGGAAAGAAAATCACTAGAAAAGTTGATCATTTAAACTTGTCGGAAAGAAAATCACTAGAAAAGTCAGCCATTTAAACTTTCCGGAAAGAAAATCACTAGAAACGTCGGATATTTAAACTTGCTGGAAAGAAAGTCACTAGAAAATTCGGCCATTTTAGTGCAAAAACGTGGTTAGAGAGATTGCGGTACTGTATTTAGAGCAAGATAAATAGCGCCATCTATTGTTACGTACTTCAATTCATGTAGGTGAATGTAATGCGATAAAATCTCCAAATATAATTTGTCGTGATCATTTTGACTATCCTTAATCAATAGAAACAATTGTGTTTAAGGCCAGATAAACAGAGCCATCTATTGGCAGGTAGTTCATTTGTCTTTTTTTCTCGGTGAATGTTAATTAAATTTCTTTCTTCTTTAATGCGATAAAATCTGCGAATATAATTTGTTGTGATGGTTTTGACAATTCTTAACTGACACAAATCATTGTGGTTACAACGAGAAAATAGCTAACCATACACGAGCATTCATTCCCGCCGGAAAGTGCAATCGTGAAGGAAAGAACGAGTTAGTACGAGATGACTAGCCAACATTCTTACTACCTTCGGGAATCATGTTAGCGATATTCCGACATTCCTGACCGACACGATAAATACTTAGTTTCGTGTAGACTTGTTTATACTTCCACTATTTCCAAGATTCAGTTTGTGTTAGTGGGTTAGAACAGGATTTGTTTCGATTCAATTTCTTGAAGAGAAAGATTGTCGAAAGAAAGAATGGCACGAATGGCTAGCTAATAGCGACCTATATTGGTATTTCATTTGTTTTTTCTTCTGGGAGAATGTTAACTTCTGAAATTAGTTTTTTTTTAATACGATTAAATCTGTAAACATGCTATATCAAAAATAATTTTGATAACTCGTTAACTCAGGCAGATAGAATCGTGATTGCGGCGAGATAACAAGCGCCATCTATAGGTCGATGAAAATAACAACATTTTTACGTCAGCTTGAAGATAATTTTTTTATTATCTTTGTCACGTAACGAGTAACGTAAGTAATGATAACAGTTTAGATAATTCATCAACTGAGATAGACAGAACGGTGATCACAGCGAGACACAACGACATCTATCGGTAGATGAAAGCAACGTATTTCTACATTTTGCAATATCTTGAAGCAATTTTCTTTTATTATCTTTAGCGTCATCCAACGAATACCAGTGGCAATGACAACAGTAGTTGTGATAATTTGTCAATTGAGATAGGCAAAATGGTGATTACAGCAAGATGCAAAGCGCCATCTATGGGTAAATTAAAACAACGTATTTCAACATTTTACAATACCTTGAAAATGATTTTTTTAAATAGTTTTTAACGACATCAAACGAGTAGTCGCGGCAATTATAATAGTTTTGATAGTTTTATAAACTGAGATAGACAGATTGGTGATTACGACGAGACACAACGCCATCTATCGGTAGATAAAACCAACGTATTTCTACATTTTGCAATATCTTGTAAAGTTCATTTTTTATTTACATGCCAATCGTATAGATCTGAGAAAAGAAAATATACGACGAAATGATACGACATGACAAAAGCCGCAAGGCCGTTTCACGAAAGTTGGAAGGAGATAGCTATATAAAAGTTTTTTGATTTATCGATCGGTCGATCGGCATATATTAAAAAAATTAACTGTAGACAATTTTTTTCTTATCTTATCTAATTAGTAGGCGTGGCAATGATAACAGTTTTGATAATTCGATAAACTGAGATAAAGCGAATGGTGATTACAGCGAGACATGCAACGCCATCTATCGGTATATAAGAACAACGTAAGTTATCTTTTATTTCTACTTTTTGTCCATGAGTAGCAGCGACAATAGTAGCAGTTTTAATAATTCGTTAACTAAGGTACGTAAAATTGTGTTTACGGTGAGACACACAACGCCATCTATCGGTAGATAAAAACAAAGGTTTACTATGTTACACACCATCTTGAAGATAATTTGTCATTACCTTTAGTGTCACTTAAGCAATAGCAGTGGCAATAATAATAGTTTAATAAATAATTCGTCAACTTCGTGATTGTGGCGGGACACTCAGTGCCATCTACCAACGACCAGCAACTTGATAATAATTTTTTTAAATTATATTTAACGTCTCCTAACGTATAGGCGAGGCATAGATAAAAGTTTTGATAATTCGTTAACCGAGCTAGACAGAATCGGGATTACGGCGCCATCTATCAGAGGATAAAAACAACGTATTTCTACATTTTACAAATCTCAAAGGAGTTTTTTTTTTAATTATCTAACGTCACCTAACGAATAGAAGTGGCAATTACAACAATTTTGATAAATAATTCACCAACTGAGCTAGACAGAATCGTGATTATGGCGTGACACACAGCGCCATCTGACGGTAGATAACAGCAACAGATTTCTATATTATTTTTACATTATCTTGAAGTAGTTAATAGGCAATACGAAGTATTCCAGTTTTCATTTTTATATAATTCACATATTTTGACTGTAATATGTTAATACGTCAATCAGAAAAATGCACTTTCATTCGTTTCTTCTTCATCCTGGAAGTATTTTAACTTTTGAAGTTCTTTTATAATTGCGAAAGAGGTCCATGAACATAAGAGCTGGATTCGCCAGTGCGTTGACTAAACCAGAACCGTGATTCACATAAGACGAATAGCGCCGCCATCTATTGACGGATGTCAAGAACTTTTTTCTGCATTTCACTAACCTCCCGGAGACAATTTTTTTATTGATGTCTGTCATCTAACGAGAGGCAATGACATGTTTTCAGTTTAGTTCTCTGAGAACTTTATTGCTTCCACGTGCTGACTGAGACAGACAAAACCACGAGTAACATGAGCGAGCAACGCCATCTATTGTTGGATCACCAGAACTTTTTTCTGAATTTCCCCAACCACTTGAAGAATTTTTTTTAAAGTTTGCATCAGTGTGTCATGACTTCTAATGAGTAACGTTTTCATTTTGTTTTTCTGAGAGCCAGCTTTGTTGCTTCTTTTCTGTTAATCCGCTCGATGGGTTCTGATAGTTTATTTACAACAAAAGTAACTTAAGGTTTAGTGACAGTGAAGTCGCTCTGCCTTCTTCTGACTTTTTTTTTTGTCTTTGAAACGCGTTGTTTTCTAAAGTATCGTGAAGTTGAAGCGCCTTACGTATACGGTGCAAAAGGTGCGATTGATAACCAAAAAGTGTGATATGCAATCTTAACCTCACAACAAACTGTAACAGTTCCATCTATGAGATAACCGAGGAAGCTTTTTGTTGTCTGTTTTCTTATTTGCTACCTATCTGACTGCAAAATATTGAGAGTGCAAATTAAGGTACGTCCCAATTGCCGGTTAAACTCAATGGGATAGGCCGTGATCATACGTAACCCCAAAACAGGAGGCAGAATTTACAAGTATAAATAAAGGTCACCAGATTTTGCAGACTTGTCTTTGTTCGTGCTAAGTTTAAATTTGTAAGAACACTAGACCAATGCAGGTTTAATTAAATAAACGAACAGCTATTTTTCGTTTCGTTTTCGGATTCGTTTTTCGTTCCCTCTTCCGTCGACGAGGCCAAACATCGGGGTTATCGTCTCAAGTTCGGATGACTGGAGATGGACTACAACGGTGCCACCAGAATTTTCTACCGTGGCTCAAAGATAAACCAAGCCGGTAGCCCCAAATAGACGATCCAGTCAAGCGTCTAAAAGGCAAACCTAAATAAAAGATCGAAAAGCACGTTACGGCCTACATTCCGCACAAGATTTTCTTATTATTAAGGACTGGTAGTGACTGGTTGACTTTAACCTTTGGTTTTTCTACAATTTTTTCTACAATTTATTGTAAGCATGGGAATAAACCAAAGGTTAAAGTTAATCAGTGACTAAAAGTACCTGCCCTGAGCCTACCTGATTAGAATGCGAGTATCAGGCTTCGACAGGCATAGAAGAATGCTTCTAGTTGCTTAAAGTATAGTTGTTTCGATCAAGTAAACATGCTTGATGAAAAGATTCGAAAAGGCAATATTATTTTATTTTTGTTTGAATATGCAGAAATAGTTTTTTTTTACTGGTAGTAAATCTGCGTCAATTTATGTTTGAGTTTAGCTCTTATCTTCATATCTGCGAGTTGCAAAACTCGTTTTCGGACGCTAATCCCTTATTAAAATATGTTTAACGTCACGTAATCATGCCAACACTTAAATCCCCGAACTTCCACAGATCATATCACGCGAGATTACAAGAATTTCACACCTTAAAGCGCCAGTAATAAACGTGCAGCGCTCTAAAATCTCTTCCTAAATTAAATCCCGCAGGAGTACGTAAGATTTTTCGCGTATTCCTCGGCGAATATTGCAGGAGTGCTTATGCTTGCTCGTTTCATCACGAAGCAAAACACGTACTTACATGCATATTACAGCGAGCAATATACAGATATGAGGTGCACGATCATCATCATAAAGTTTCTTTTTTTTTTGTAAATTCGACGGTTTTCACAGGCGATTAGGGACACGCTTCTCGAAGTTTGGAATGTCTTCGCCGGGATTTTATTACAATTTTTTTTTTTGGGACCGTGAATTAGCGAAGTCATAATTAAATTAACCGGCGCTTCATCTTCTCCGTCTTGTTCTGCTTCGACGGGAAGAGGAGGAGGAGGTGTCCGGACAGTTTAATTAAAACTCGGCGAGTTATTTCGGAAGAATTCTGTTTCTTTTTTGCCAATGAATTTTGGAAATTTAATTTTAGATTTCATTATAGGTATATTTAGTATGCGCTGAAAGTGTAACTCGACTTGCCGTTATTCACTCTCCGTTGGTTTCACGAAACGACGGTGAAAGTGCAAGCAACACGTTTGCAAGGAAGACTTCAAAAGAAAGGCCTGCGGCTGACTTCTTTTTCTAGCGTGTTATTATGCAAGGGAATTACGTAAGGCTTCGCTTGAAACGTGTCCGTGATTCCATTGGAGTTTGACGAATTTTTATTCTTTATTTTTCCATCAAAATTCCTTCAATAAAGAACCAAATTGTTGTCTTCAAAGCATTCAACTGTTATAGCGTTTTCATTTCACTTGCACCAGAAGAGTTCGGGTCACACTGATATTACGTCACGCACTCAGTCAGTTTTGCCAGAAAACGAAACTAGAGCGTGTTTCAATCGAATACAAACGTGATCTAGGAGCAAAATTATTGAGCGGGAAATATACTGAACCGTAACCTCAAAATTATCATTTGTTGCCAGAAATTTAAAAATGCAATATTTATTTGTTATAATAAATTAAAAATCCTAAATACACTAATTATTCATATTCGCTTCTTAAGGAATTTACCCCGGACGAAGATTTTATGCACTAGACAAACTGTGTTTAGCAAATAACTTAATTATTATTATTAATTAATATAATTATATTATTAATTATTATTATTATAATTTCTTGATACAATAAATTGTTTTTGTTATCTGTCAATAAATCATCTGTAATATGCTTCTCCTGAAATGACAGAAAAGTTGCACTGAAACGCTTGCACTACCTTGGAAGTCAGTTCCAAAATTCTTGCACTGAGTGCACAACTGGTGCGCACTAACATTTCAATCGAACATAAAACACGAAGAAAGTTTGAACTGAAATCACCAATCGAACACGAAATCTAAACTCAGTGCGCACTGAGTGCAATCAATCCAGCTCAATTGAAAACGCTATTAGTTGAAGATCTCGTAAACTAGAAGAACGACCTCTTTTTTTGTTATGACTTCCACTAATGCAGGGCCGAAATCACGTAAACCTATTAATTCAAGGTTACACATATTGATTATCACGTGCATCATTCTAAGTTGGAAACGTGTTAGACATAATATATCATGCGTGAATGAAGTTACTGACTTCATAAGAGCTTTGGCTTAGAATGTATGGCGAATTGGACGTGTTCTAACCTACTTTTAACGTAGATACGTATTTCAACAGCTAATCTGTCATCCTCAGTACACAAATGAATATGGAATCTTTAGCCGGTGCAACCGAACTGGGGTCCGTTTTTCGAAAGTGACCGAATTGCGGTCAAAACATTTCTATGTACGTGGAAGGGTGTAATCCTTGTCCGAACTGCGGTCAGAATTTCAACGTGGGCAACATTAAGGATTAATAAAATTTAGGTAGAAGGATATCCGTAGGATATTTCGTTTTCCGAAATTTGTGGATTTTCTGGAACCTTGAAAACTCAGGTTTAAAGACAGTGTTAATTAAATTCTGAGGCAGAACTGGATTTGTATCTATTCACTAGAACTGTGCCTTTAACACTAAGCAAAAACAGCGCTGTGTTTACAGATAAATAAATTTTCGGCGAGTAAGGAAGGATCATTGTGTTCTTGCCAAAGTTTTTCTCTCCCAGTTTCATGGTCTTCTCCTTTCTTGTTTTTTTTTCCTATTATTATTCTAATATATTGGGACGGAAGAACCTTCGCCTTTTTGTAAAAATTTCCGTCGACCCTTGATTTACTTCAGAAAAAATTGTCTTTCGAAATGCCTTGCTAGAAGGGAAGACTTTTTGTCGAAATTTCTATCAATCTTATTTCTAAACGTTTTTGAACAACTTGTCTCGTCTTGGGTTAGTCGAGAAGGAATGTATTTCTAATGAATCGTAACTCCCCCTTTTTGTGTTATTTCAGGAAAAATTATTACCTTTTGTTAATGGAAAAGCAGGTTTCTGGCAACGCTTTTATGTTGTAGCGTGTTCTGGCATATAATTTTACTCAATGTAACTTCTGACAATCAAATAAATAAACGGATGAACAATATAAAAATCAGTTAACAACATGTGCGGCGCGCTGCTCCGTTGGCCGGTTATCGTCTTGGCTATTGGAGGACGAAGTCCTTGGTAACGTAGTAACTGATATTGAACAGGGGGTTGACCTAGCAACTATCTCAGGGTATCTTGCTTCTGCTTGAATTCCTTCCATTTCTTCTCTTGTTCAAGGGCTAGCTCTGATGTTTCCGACAATAAGTTGCACGGAAGAGTATGTGTATTGCTCCTGACAAGTAATGCACGAGAGGCTTTGGATATACTTCCGATACTTATGTGCACAGAATCGACTGGTGTAGTCAAGTGGTGAGTTTTCTTGACACTTGAATGCACAAGATCGACTGAAGCTTGTGTGGTTTGTGCTCTCGCTTTTATAGCGCTTTTTCGTAATGGAGGTTAAAGTCCCTAGATCACTAAAGTACCGCTATTCATTAAGCCAATGTAAATCTAAATTTGACTCAAAATGGCGGATAAGACGAGCCAAATTTTGACGCCGTGCCTCGTTTCTTAACGCCTTGAGGGATTCTAAATAATCGAACTCGCTTTTAGGATCGATTTTTATAATCTTAAATGCTGCAGGTCGGCATTTTTAATTATTATAAGATAATTTTTTCATCCGTCAGTTTGACAGAACTTGTAAGGACGTTTAAAATTGCGCTTATTTTGGTTCAAAATGGCGTTTAATTGCGGTATCTTGTCTATCTAGGGTAAGTTCCAGATAATGCTCACGCTGATCACATTCGCGATGACTCGTAACATCGTTCCATTTAAAATTCGATGTGAGCGTACCAGTGCAAATGGAACGCCTGCGGATACGTAAATTAAGCATTGACATTTGACATAACCTTATAAAACTTATTCATTAAAAATAAACGTTACAAGAGAAAGATCTCTTGCAGTGATGTTGATTCGGCGACAAAGAGAAGACATTTCAGGCAGCATCTATAATACAAACATCAACAAAAATAAGGTTATGTTTTCAATCGTTCACAAAGACCCACCTTCGTAACAAGAGCGTTGCGATCACGAATTCTAGCCTCGTACAGGGTACGCGTAGGTAACACTCGTCAACGCTAGCGTCATTAAATGGAACGTCGTCGAAGAACGTTACGAGTGTTGCGAGCATTATATTGAACGTACTCCTAGGAACCTTAACGGGGGTGAAGGTAAAGGTGTTAACGAATCATCGATGATCAGAGCTGTATCTCATTCGTCAGGGGGCAGTCTTTTTGTGTTTATTCCCTTACTTGCGGTCCAGTCATGATCGAATGCTGTTTTGCTTTAATTTGTCAAGAGGCGGCCGAAATTTTGTTTATTTGCGACCATCGTGATCTGTCATTTTGACATTTCTGAATTTGGCGTTTTTGTCATTTTGACGTTTCTCAATTTGACATTTCTCACATTTGTCATTTTGACGTTTTGTTGTTATCTGTCATCCTGACATGTTTCGTCGGTCACTGGGCAACGTGGGAGCCTTCGCAATGTTTTGGGGTGTGGTCTTTCTCTCAATATTTACTAAAAATGATGAATTTTTCCACTTTCGTTTGCCAAAGATTTTGGTTCAGTTGTCACATCAAAGAAGATCTTAATTTTCGTAAACCATTGGAAATGTTGTTTTTTTGAATACGTATTCTCTTATTTTATATTGTTAACGCCCAACAAGAAGAAAGTAAAAAAAAACGGAATTTTCAGACATGTGTGAAAGTATTTTCCTGTCTAAAATGCTAAATTGTTGGGGACCTAAAACCGACCCTCGCGGAAGTCTCGATGTGAGAAAGTAGCTACACATTTCAAACCCATTGTATTCCACAAAATATCAATGATCCCAGAAGACATGACTATTTGCCACATTTGTGTCAAATGATCCAGGACTAACTTATGAGAAAATTTTAATTAAAGTCCAAATCTATTACGAGTATATGTTGGTTCTGTGATTTTTTGAAAATGTACCCATACGGATTCCTTTTTCTAAAATTAAATTGTTTCAAATTTCTCCAAAAATTCTCGTTACTTCGTTTTTCTCGATCAAAAATATAATAATAGTATAGTATAGTATAATAAATATTAGTATAGTAAATTAGTAAATAGTATAATAAATTTAAAAGAAAGAGATCGGTAGAAAATTCTTTGTTGACAGAAAATAATAGAAAAGAAGTCGGCAGCAAAAAATATGTCCTTGAAATCTTACGGCTGAGATCCTAAAACGGAATTCCTGTTCATTTACTAGCATGTGGTGGCAACTATGCATGGGCCATTTCTTTTTGGCATGTGGGTGGCCTATTCACCAAGATGTAATATTAACATTTATTAGCGTATATGTTACCGTTAAAGCGTATAATTCCAGTATTCCATGAAATAACTAGTTATTTCATAAAATACCGATCTGTGGTAGTTAAATTATAGAATAGTTTTGCTATTTTATACTTTAACTAATTATTCTATATATTACCTAGTTATTCTGTAAAATAACGTAGTTGTACAAAGTAAAGTATAAAATAAATAGAACGGGGCGAAGGTTATAATTAAGGAATTAGATAAGTTTCAGTAGTTAGCAATTACATAATTTAACAATTTAACAATTTTTTTGTCATTAAGGCCGCTTACCCCCCTTATTCTGTAACTCACAAAGACATTGTTAAATAACGATAATAATCGTTAAAGTGACATATTTTGATCAATCAGTATATAAAAATGCGTTGTATTTAAGCACTGATACCGTAATCTATTACATTCATTCAGTTCGCGATTTAATTTAGAAACTGGACGCAGATCACCAACGTCGTTATTAAAACAGCTGTACGTAATAAAAATTTTATAGTCGGCGATGAACTTCAGGTCTAATAAATCGTTTCACATTTTCGGAGAAAGCTGATCCTTTTAAGCAATATTTTGCAAATGTAATCAAGTGATCATTCTTTTGTGGCGATTATTATTTATTACTAATTAGTATTACGCGCAATACTAGCGAGGCGACGTTTGATACATTCCGCTCTAGTAAATAATCCGCACGAATTAACAAACAATTATTTGCCAATTTATTATTCGTATTTCTTACTAATTATTACGTCGAGTAAAAGAAACTTGCCTTCCCCAGTAATAAAATCAATTGAGATGTGTGTCAAGGTCGTATTGTGTGCAAGCGAGGTCAATAAAAACTTTTTTAGTCCCTATTATAGTGCCGCATTTATAGAACGTGGCCGCTGTATTTCGTACGCAGTTGGTTTTGAGGTAATTTTTTAATTAATTATAAACTGTTCACAAGAATTTTTTTAACATTTTTACCGTAATCTGTGACATCGATTCTCTTACCAGTTTTCTTTGTCGGTATAATTGTCATTCACTCTGTATAGTCTACCCTAAAATAAAGTGCTTGTCAATTTTGTTTTAATCAAAACAAGCAATTGTCAGGTTTTTTTATGTGAGTTCTACTTAAATTGAGTACCCTATTTTTTGTATAATACTGGGCTCCATCATATCAGCAGCTCAAAAATTTCTCGTTCTAAATATTATTGTAGAAACTGAACCAAATCTTTTACAAGAAAGAAGATAGTGTAAAGCGGCCTTAAATCGAAAATAATTACAGTTTCACTTTGCACTTTATTTCAGGACATCCTACAGTATAAGGAAAATCGTACTAGCCGACGATCAATGACATTTATTAAAACTGGCATTGTGTTTTACATTTGATAACGACCTTGTTAACTACGTATATATTTCCATTTATTAATAAAACTCGTATTTAAAAAAATGATTGGGCATTCGACACACGTCCGAATCGAATTTCATAAGCGCCGGACGGTGTTCGTAATTTGGTCTTATTCACTGGCGGATTATGCTTTTAAAGAGAGAGATAACGCAGCGATTTGAGAGGTCCGGCTCTGCATACGGAATGTGTTATTATTGTTATTTGAGGGTGTTATCGTAGAACTCAGACTAAAGCCTAGATAAGAATGGAATTAATCTCGCTTGGTGCACTCGTGCGTAGGTTCGTATATTGGAATTATTCTTAATATTCTTAATTTCAACTTTCTTTTAACTTATCATTTGGTTATGACAACAAATCTCATGCTCATAAGAGCGTGTTTGATTATTTCGAAAAATGTTCCAAAACCAACCCAGATTATTTTAGGTAGATTCTAGACCTATTTAACATTTAATTCCTCAGACAGGGTTTGGGACCAAACTTTTTAATCTTCCTCTTTCTAACTACATTATATTTTGTACTTTCTGATTTTTAAATCAAGTCAATTAAATATAACAATCCCAGTTCTATGTCTCTTTTTAAACTAAACATAACAAGTTCGCAATTATTTTTGTAGGAAATCGACAATTTCGTAGATCATTAAGTTCAACACAAAAATTGAATTCGAAACTTTCGTCCGTCTCTCTGTATCTAGTACCATGGTTTGGGTGAGAAAACATTAATTTAATTGGCAATTTGTTATGTTGTTAGAAACTAACAACTGTTTTATTTGATTTATGAAATGCTACTTTTCCTCTCGTTATAAAATTATTTTGAATCTATTGTGTATTGTCTCGAATATCGTTCTGAACGAATTAATTTTTTACATTTGTCTAAACGTTCTTTAACAATTGGACTCAATTATTGTATGTATTTAATGGTGTTTCTTTCTTAAACAGCAGTTACATCAGTAAAAATGGAAATTCAAATAAGTGCAGACAGAGACGTATTTAGGTAATTTGATACTAAATCACATCATCTTTTCGTACAACGTTCTCGATTATATAGCACGACGTAGGAACGCACGCAAATAAGCAATTAGGGCGACGAGCGGAGTTTTAGTGTAATTGCTGCAGGGGGAAAAGAAAAAAAAATGTGACGCAGGGAACATCCCGTATGTTTACGACGCTACAGGACGACGTCGGCGTCGGTGGCCGGCGCGAAACTTTTGCTGCAATGCGGTCGGCCGAAAGACGTGCCGGATTAATTTGTTTATGAAACACGACGTGTTTCTTCGGTGATTTATCGAGTTTCGGGGTGAGTTTCGACTGCATTATGGTGCAGGTCAACGCCGCAATTTCTTCGACGTTACGGGGGGGGGAGTCGGTAAATAACCGAGTAATTTGCATGGTTTATCAAAATTCTCCTCCTCAATCGATTGCAAATTTGATTATAACACCACACGAAGCAATTAGAAATATCTATCTTAAATAATTCGAATATATCCAGTTCAGATTAAACAAAACTCTTCGAAGATTGACCATGGAGGCAACCCAGAAATAATTGTAAATTTAAGTGTCGACCCCATGCAGGAAAAAGAAATTCCATCGATTCCCTCTCAAACTCAATTTTTATTTAACGATTTGCTTATATTTGTATCGAGTCCTTTCAGGTCTTCATTGATCCCCGGGGTATCGATGTCAACCCCGTTGGTAACTCTGCTTTAAAACAGTGAATACTAAATAATAATTAAATATCACTCGTTTCTTTGAAAGCAAATGATAAGTTGCAGGACATTAGAAATTTCAGGAACGTATTAAGGATAACTCTGAGTGCTTGCAGAAACCCAATATACGAACCTGCACACGCGTGCACTGGGCGAAATTAATTCCGTTCTTATCTTGGTTTTAGTTTTACCCCTGCGATATCATCCTGAAATAATAATAATAATACATTTCGTATGCAGAGCCGGACCTCTTGAATTGCTGAGTTATCTCGCCTTAAAAGTATAATCCGCCAGTGAATAACGCCAAATTACGAAGTCCGGTGCTTTCGAATTTCGATTCGGACGTGAGACGAATACTCAACTATTTTATTTATTTTTTTGAGGAAACATCAAAACTGGTTCTCGTTCTTTAGGACGTTCTGAAATAAAGTGCGTTTCATTTAAGGAGGTCCTTTATAATAGATCTCCTTTTAATCATGTCACTCATTATTACAAAATGTTTCATTAAGAAGCGACATTTAAATCGGTTTGGGCTTACTTTAGGGCACCCTGTATACTAATATGTCGATTACAGAAGGCTATGCCATTGCCACATTTGCTGACGACGCAGCACTCTTCACAGCAGATGAAGGTCCAGATGCTGCTTCTAAGAAAAATTAAATTAATCCCAATCTACTATAAAAGGTGGTCACAAAGGAAACCAGACATACCACCAGGAAACCACCATGAAACCACATATTAATTACTTATGAATGCAAGTTTCTTCCCAGAAAGAATTGAAGAATAGATGTCAGTATAGCGAAGGTATTAAGATCAACCGTTTGGAGAAATAGTATCATTTGTGTCGTTTCTTGTTTTGACCTTCATGTCACCCATTCCGATGAACAAATCTTTAATTTCGCCATAAGCACATTTTTTGTAATTGCTTCCAGAAGTCATTTCTGTTCTTAATGAGCAAGTGTTTCATATTTCAATTCGAATTAGACATAGATCTGCAGCCCCTCAATGGTCTCTTGTCTTAGAATGTGCTGGATGCGAAAGAAATTCCTAAGGCTACGTCACTCTAAATTTGGACTAAATAGATCACATTTTTTTCTAAAAGTGGGCGCCCTGATGATTTCGCCAGATCGAAAGGGTACTTGAAGGTCATCCTATCGATCTCAACCAAAGACCAAGATTTCTGTAACCAAAGCAACGTCTGAATATATAAGACATCAGTTGGGCAACAAAGAGATGAATTGAGAATTCTACGGGCGAGAGCAAGAAAGGCTTTAAGAGCCCAAAGAAGAGGCAATGGTATTTGTGAAAATTGTCGTCAAATGGAAGGCGAAGGAAAAGGATCACGAAAATAGTCGCGTTTCGAATGGGCAACAATGGAATGGCGGACCAAATGGCCACCAAGTCAACCACCAGAAAGAAAGACTGTTAGCACAAATGGAAGACTGAAATTAGTGAAACAACCTGTATGGCATTCGTAGTATCCAATGAAGACAAGAGCCGAAACCTCAGAGACTAAAAGAATGGCACATACAAACGAAAGGAGTAAAACAGATAATGAGCTACTAAATGACTGCCACCCCAATCAATAAAGCCATGAAAGGTCAGCTGGTCCTCCAAATTAAAGTGCAGGCGACAGAGGACGATTAAAATGGATGAAACAACCCTTACAGCTTCAATAGTATGCAGCAGGTATGAATGCCAATACCTCAGAGACTCAGAGTGAAGTGAATGTGACTGCTACGAGCGATAATAAGAACATTTCTTAAGAGACTGGAGAAGAAATGAAGATATTCGTGAAGAATGTCTAACGGAAGACGTGGAGAGGAATGAACATATTGAACATGGGTCTCGTCGAAAATGGAAAGCCAGTTTCCAAGCGATCGCCGAAGCGATGGAAGGTGGTCAGTTAGTCCTCCACAGTAAAAAAGCAGGCGATTCAATCCATACGGCTTTTGCAATATGCAATAGGGTTTAAAAAGACGGCGGCGGCGCGGCACGCACAATCGAAATGAGAGTGCTACGAGTGCTTGGGTGACTAAAGAAGAAATAAAGATATTTGTGAAGAAAATCAGACGGAAGGGAAGGTAGGGTGGATGAGAGCATGGGAGAAAAGAAGGTTGGAACGAGCATGGACGGCATACACTGGCCAAAATGAAAAACGATCGCCTGATTGATTACCAAAAAGGTGAAAGGTGGTCTGCCGGTCTTTCATGTCACAAAAGCACAACCCATAAGGTTTTCCTAATATGCAGTAGAGACCGAAAAGATGGTACGCACAAACGAAATGAGGGTTCTACAGGTGATATTAAGAAGGACTTTCAGAAACCAAAGAAGAAGCAAAGAAAGCCAAACGGAAATCGAGATAAAATGGATAAGACTACTAAGGAAAGATTGGAACGAATGGACGACAATAACTTGGCCGAAATAGCCTGGTTCCAAAAGCCCACCACCTAAGTGGTGCATACTGCATACTATGAATGCCGTAAGGGTTGTTTCTTCCATTTGAATAATCTTCTCTCGCTCGCGATTGTGATTTGGAGGATCAGCCAAACAGCAAAGAGTTAGAAGGGCTACAGATTATCCATATACCAAGAGCTAGCAAGAGAAGATTAATCCTTATGGTTTCCACAAAGAAAATGGAGAATTAGAAGAGCCTTAAGTAAAACATGTCAATAAATGATACAAATATGTGTCCCTACTCTGAGCACAGCCCTATAGAATTATCAATGCCCTTAAGTAATAGAATAGTAATAGAATCGATCCGAATTTTAGGAAGCAATGATCGATAACATCAAAAGGAGTTTCTTTTTTCTCAGGGGCAAATTGATTTCTCCTTGCGTACTCTTCCTACCATCTCAATCCATCTGTTCGCAGAACCTAAATCATTCTAATGAACGCTAATTATTATGACCGAATGCAATTGCAGTTAAATATTTATTGCTTCGGTGATGCAAGACGTGCATTGCGCATATATTTATGACTTCCTTGACTCGTCTGTGCGATTAACTTGTTGCTTTTTCAACGAATCTCCATCCAATTAATCCTGGACTCTGTGTCCGAACACAATAGCGCCTCGGTAATTGAGGTTATCAATTTTGGCGCAATTCCGCATCGCAAACTTTAACCCACCGAAATAGTTGGACGTTGAATAATATTCTCGCGGTGATTTAGTGCAGTTCGGGCTCGATTAGGCTATCGGCCAGTTAATTCTTTTTTAAACGATCTGCATAAATGGGTTTGCATTTAGAACCGATGGAAAGTGTACAAGGTCACGATTGAAACTTCTTTGATTTCCATAATTAACATAGTTCGAAGCGCTTTCGAACTTTGCAAGATGGGAGAAACCGAGGAAGGATTAGGAGGAGAGCAGTTGGGTAATTAACAACAAAATAATTAAGTAGGAGGAACTTAGCTTAGCACTATGAAAAATCACCCTTTTATAGACAGGTGTAAAGAAAAGGTTATACAGTATATTCATGAATGTATGTATCATTACTTTCGGAACTGTACCTACATGTGTATTTTGAGTGGTGAGAGGATTCCATAAACTGTAGAGAGCTGGTAATGAGCTTAAAGCAGAAAACATCAAAACGTTTTTGATTATCCATTATATAGGGAATTCCAAAATGCACTGACGGTTTTTGGGATGGAATAACTTTTTAATAGTTGTACTTTTTTCCAGCCAAGGTATGAATAACTTGATGGTGTTTAATGGCATCAGCAGGATGGGGAACGACTAATCAATATTAATATGCAGTGGATATGTTTCCCAACCCGGTTCCCTGACTAACAGCGCCGGATTTCTTTTTAAAAAGTCGTACAGTAATAGACCCCATAGTCTTCAAGAGCTTAAACGAAATTGAAGCAATTTACTGCAGATGTATGTACTGCAGAGTGATGGATGAATTTGTGCGAGGCTAAGATGTGTAGCAGAAGAAGGAAGCCGCCTATGCCATTCAGTTTTCAAGTAAAGAAACTCCCAGAGTTGAAGATTAAGATGTTGTGTGTGTAATTGTTTTAAGTTCAACTATTAAAAAGTTATTCCATCTCAAAAACCGTCAGTGCATTTTGGAATTCCCTGTATTTCCATCACCTAATGGAATCGACAGAAAATATTGGTTCATTTGTTTTTTGCTTTCCACGTTATGAAGAAGACCGATGAACTGCTAAATAAAGAGCAAATTGAAAGGTCTGGATATAGTCAAGATCACCAAAGCCCAGAGTATAATATCAAAAAGAAAGAGGGAAGGCGATTCAGAAAAGGAAAGTCGCAAGTGATAACAGCTAAAGATGGAGAATCCTCAGCAAGGTCATCAAAGCCCACAGAACAAGAGAAAGGCACTCATATAGGAAAGAGATAGGAGGGAGAGTCAATTAAGAAAAGTATAAAGTAAAGGAGTAAGAGGTACACTTAAGGAGAGACGAGAGGAATTGTTCATCAAAGATCTGGAAACAGTAGATTTTAGAGGATAGAAAGAAAAGCTAAAGGATGAACTTCAGCGGAGAAAAATTCATACGACAAGGAGAAAGGAGAGACGATTAGGCAACTTTGGATAACAGAAGACGCAGGTGATAAGAACAAAATAGGTAAGGAGTTTACCGCCAAGGTCATCAAAGCCCAGAGAATCAGATAAAAAGGACTCTGTATAAGAAATATAGGGGGAAAACAATTAGAAAAAGTACAAATTGAAAGCTTAACAGTTGTAGGTAGACCTAAGAAGAGATGACAGGATCAGTCATCAAAGATCTAGAAGTAGTAGATGTCAGAGGACGGAAGGAAAAGATAACGAATAGACTTCAATAGAGAAAAGCTCAGAAAATCAGATCATATAAGAAAGAGGAATTTAAAGCTAATGAGAGGATCATCATCAAGGTCATCAAAGCCCAGGAGAATGAAATGGGCGTTTATGTAGGAAAGAGTAAGAGGAGGCAATTAAGAAAATTACTAATTAAAAACCTGAGCACCAACAAGAGACGAGAGAATCAAGTCATCGAAGATCTAGAGACCTAAATATCAGAGGGGGGAAAGAAAAGCTAAGCAGTAGGCTTCAGTAGACCTTCTGAGACCGAACTGAAGGTAGAACTTAAGCATCTCCTGAAGTTAATCCACCAAGCAGAAGAATGAATTTTCAGAACCACTGAGAGGAGGCGACTAAGTTTTTTTAGACACATACACTTGAGTGATACAAATATCTTTCATGTCCCAATTAAAAATGAAGAGGAGATATTTAGAAAACTTACGAACTGTAAAATGAAGTGTAAATTGAAAGGAGAGGGAGCAGTCAAGTAAAAGCTCACACAACGAGTTACACATCAAAGAGAGAGAAGAGACATTGGAAGTTTACACTTATATAATGCAAGTGACAAGAGCAAAAGATAGAGATAATAAGAGGACATTCATCAAGGTCATCAAAGCCCAGAGAAGGGAAAGGAAAAAGAAAGACAATTGGGAAAATTACAAAGTGAAAGTTTCAGAGTTAAAGATACACCTAAGAAGAAATGAGAAGATCAAGTCATTAAAGATTTAGAAGCAATGGTTACAGCGTATGGAGAGAAAAGCCGCTTCAGTGGAAAACAGGCGTCCAAAAAAATCAAAGCTCACGCTCAACTGAAGAGAGGGACACCATGAAGTAATTCACCAAGTAAAATGGATTCTCGGAACCCCAGAAAGGAAGTGGTTATAGTTTCTTTCCTCTAAGAGGGCTATAAATGGGCTAAGTCAGGCCACTCATCGTAGTAATTTTTCATGAAGGTGAAGCAATCAGAAGTTGCGGTTGTTAAGAAAACTACCTACAGTTCTCTCAAGGTCAACTGAGGTAGGTTTAACCTTTGATGTTTCAAAGGGGAAGTTTCTGTTAAGAAGGGTCATCAGAAAACTAAACTGGTTAAGGCGTCATTTATTGGCAGGCAGTAGAAGTGTCTTGATTGCATTTTTTTTTCGAAGTTTTGAACATTAACATTTCTGCCGAGTTCAAATAAAACTAAAACCAAACGATGTGACGTAAGTTAATCACACATGATGAAAAATCGTCTGTGGCGAAATTAAACAAAAGATTTCTGATTTTTTTTTGAAATTTTGAATTCAAAATACAGATGCACCGAGCCAGCCGCAGAGGCGTCCAAAAGCGCTCGCGGAATTTCTATTTCCGTCCCTCGATATCCATCAAGCGAATGCATTTCAAAACAGATCGGCTTTGGCACCTTTTGTAGCAGTTTGGCCTGCATCTCGACGCATTTAGCTCGCACTTTATTGCATTTAAAACTTGGAGGCATCAGAGGCACACCCATCAACTCGTAATTTAACGCAAACACTAAACAAACAGCGTTATGTGTTAACGGATAAATAAATTATCGACAAGGATGAGAAGGATGTTTTTGCCAAAACCCGTCTCGAGCTAAACGCTTAGTTTTAAGGACTCCTCATTTCTGGAGGTATTTCAGAAAGAATTAATTTACATGCCCCTAGAAAGAAAAAAACCTTCGTCTTTTGCCAATTATTATTGGATGCCCTCTTGCTTTCTTGGATTGCTCCAGAAGAAGACTTAGGTAGGAATGACTTTCATTTCTTTGCCAAAACTCCTGTTGGTCTTCTTGTTTCTTGGAGTTTTCTTATAGAACGCATTACTAATGAAGGTCCTTAGACAACGACGCTTCCAAACGCTTTTGTCTTCAAGGATTTCATGACTTTTTTGGATGTACCAAAAAGGACTTGCAGAATACTGTTGTATTATTGTTTAATTCCACCCTCGCTTCAATTTAGGTTTGCCAGAAGGAGGTGACTTTATTTTAGCCACCCTAAAACGTGATTTCATTCATTAAAACTTTCGCTCGAAAACTACAAACATCATTCACACACAAATAAAAAGAAAATCCGTTGCACCGCGCGTATGAACTTTAAAACATCAAAGTTCGAGAGTTTCGTCAGCGTGGAGATCCGGGAATTGGTCCCGTTCCAAATCGAGTCCCTTCAGGCTGATGCTCTGCATTCACTCGCAGTCTTTGGTTGTCCCGACGACTGCGAGCGTCTATTATTAAATCGTTATAGTCATACGTTTCAATGGCCGCCGTAAAACAGAACCGCCGAGGTGCCTGTCGTTAATCTAATTCCGCCTCTTGTGTTAATATAGAACAAGTGAGCACGAAAATATCAATCGCGAGCTTCGAGTGCTCGGCAGACAATTAGGATGGCGCCTCGGTAAATATTTATTCGTCTGCGGACGGCGGTTCTTTCGTTTACCCGCAGATAAAACCGATATTTCCAATTACAACATGGTGTCGCCCTCATCGATGTCGACCGTAAATGAAAACGAATAAAAGACTGAGCTTCTCTCACTTAGCGACTACGTTGTAGTCGATGAAAACACCGTGTAATTCAATTAGTTTCGCCGAAGAAAGAAAACCACACGGAGAAGAATCACATACTTCGGGGTTCGAACTCTTTAATTTTCTTATTCCGAAAGAAATCCGAAAGAAACACTTCCAAATTGCTCCAAGAGGTGATAATAAGTGCTGATATTGACGGTATCACTCCATTTTTCAAAGTAACCAGTGAAGAACGTAAGCACTTTCGACCATTTTGTTATTACAGACGTATCCAAACTCATACTTCGCAATTGAGGCCTTTCCCCTTGGAGATCTTTTCCTTTTTAATCGAACCGAAGTGTACATTAAGGTTTGGTCTCGATCATCTTGTCCTTTATTAAAGCACTCAATTAAGATGATACTTCCTCTTTGTCTAAAGTTACGAAACTGACCACAAAATTTTGGAGAAGATTCATAGATCGTAGAGGAGAATCCTTTGAAGGTTCTTAGTTTCCTCGTTGCTCCAGAAGCTTTCAATAGGAATTGACCTCGATTATTTTTCCCTTTATCAAAATAATGAGTTAAGGCAACTGCTTCCTTTTAGTCATTCTAGTTTTTATTTCATCTTCCAGCTTTGAAAGTTTCCAACACATGTGATTCTGATCTGATCTGATCTGATCTGTATGCGACGCTGTTGGTTTAGAGATGTTTCCTTTGGAGACTCTACCTCGAGTGCTTCAGAAGCGTACAATAAGGGCCGCCCTCTATCAAAATAGGCCATCAATTAAGATGGTCCTTCTGGTATATAAACCTTTCAACCATTCTTACTTTTGGTTAATAATAGACCCATATTTTATCTGCAATTGCAAATCAACCTCAAAACTCTATTGATTCTTCTGGATGAGATCCAGTAATCTTTGGAACTGTTTTTGACTTTGGTACTAGTTAAAACCTCGGGGGTATCTAATTTATCAGTTTATACCTGATACAGAGGCGATTCCTTCGAGGATCTTATCTTCCTCAATTGATCCTGAACTTTATGATAAAATTTGTGTTTAAGTGAAGTAAGTTTCTTGTTAATAATAGTTCCATGCTCTATCTAGAGTTGATTCTTAGTCTACAGAGATGGTTCTGTATCTATAGGTAGGACATTCCTTCTTATTAATCTTATACAACAACTTCTTGGGATTATTTCCCAACATTTTTACCAAGACGCCTAGCATAGCCAACCGAGAAGGTTGATCGAGCGGTGAACTAAAAGCTCAATACATCTGAAAATACTCTGATGGTCTTAACTACCTCGATTGCTCCACTCGAGATGCTTACAATAATAATGGTCCTCGTCGACATTACGACCATTCTCCTACATCAGCGATGTTTGGAATAGTAGAACCATGCTTTGTCCAAAGTAGCAAATCGAGAATCAAAACTGTGTAGATTCTTCTCGTCAAGATCTAAGTACACTTAAAGGTTTTGTTTTACTATTATTATTTTGGTAGAGATTTACGGAATCATCTAAACACATCTCAGAGCTGTGATGCAATCCCAAGAGATGTGTTGAGGCGCTTAAGCAGTCCCTCCAGCAGATTTCCGACCCGCCTACCAACTGAATTGCGTTCCTCGTAGACCCTGTGTACTGCTGAGGAATCACCTCTCGGTATTACTTCGTAGCAGCTGGTCACGTCTTCTCACCATCCTTATTTTCATTGTTTCTCCTCTATTTCCTTGGTCTTAATAATTTCTTCCGCCCAAGTAGCTATGGCTGTCCATTTTTCCTGGTTTACCAGAATTAAATTGATGGTATTCCCTGGGAATCTCATACACAGCCTATATTACAGTATCTACAATATGATCAAATACTTTTACTCTCTAGAAGACTATTTTATATGTCATTGCCAATATAATACTTTTGAATAAATAATTTCATAGACTTCTAGAGGGTAAAAGGATTCGAACATGTGGTACCATAATCTTAGAGTATCTGCATGAAACTCTTCAAAGGCCCCATGATCAGTAAGAACTTGTGTTAAATGGTGCGTGACCTTTCCAGGGTTCGCTCTCAGACCGTCTCTTTATTTCTGGGATCAGTCGTCTAGTCCATTGTGTCTTAACCTGATTTGTCCATCTGCGTTGCCAGGTCTTAAGTGTTTCGTTTTGTTCTTTCCTCAATCAGCAGATCTATAGTACGATATCCTCGACATACTCTCACCGCGAAGATTCTTTGACACTTCAGCAGTTGGCCTTTTCATTTCCATACTGCGCACGCCTGGGCACCAATAGGCGTGGATTCGGCTACCGACTCGAGGATCCTTCTCTTTTTTCCAAGGCTCCATGTGTCCTTGGCATCAGTCTTGACATCGCTATTGCATCAACTTGCGCCCTACTGGTGAACGACAAATTCTTTTTAAATACAACCTCGGTCCTACCAAATACACTTTTAACATAACCTAACTGCCTCCGTCTTTTCCGGGGCTAATTGTAGTTTATTTTGCTCTAACCATTCAGATTTTAGCTCTAAGGTCCTCCTTATCTTACACTCGAGATCTTCTTCCAAACGAGCCTTTCCCACAAAGCTAAATCATCAGCAAAGGCTAACATTTCCATATCTTCATGTGTACGGATCTTATTAAAATCTTCGAAACAACCAATTTATCAGAGATGACATTCTAGTAAGAGGTGACACTTGCTCTTGAGAACCGGTTTTCTTTAACTGCTCCAGAGGTTTTCGATCGACGATCTTGTACCTTCTACTACTGGTGAAAACTTTATTAATCAACTTTTTTTTTCTCCGCGATGGTGGGAAAACTTTGCCAAAGTTTGTAAAGACTACAATGGTCTCAGATACTTCCACACTCTCAACGTTTTAAGTAGGTCCAAATCTTTTAATTTCGTCCCCCAAAAAAGCATTGATCAAAACTTTTTCTAATTTCTTTTGATTTGTTATTGTCCCTCTTAGCCTCAGTTTTTCTTTTCTCCTTGCAGCTCTCCTCAGCTAGTTTTTAGATTTTAAGTACGATGTCTTAAGTACATTCTTACTCAATCGTCTTTAATTTTCGATTCTTCCATTTACTATTAATTCTTGTCGATTTTCAACAGTGTTTTTCTCAGGTGTCAATTCAGATTGTTTCCGGATAATTGAGTATTACATCATAACCGTTTATGGCCTCAAATTTCTGCAGTTGTTTAAAAACAGCCGGTGTACGTGACTTTTAAATCGACCCGTGCAAGTATAATAATTTTTTCCCTTACTTACCATTAAACACGAATTAATTAACTGTATAAACGCAGCCTGTGTAAATGTGTAAGTATAAATGAGCCGAATTTTCCTTGTTTTTAAAGGTTTACATAACAGATTATGAAACGGAAGTACCTACAAACAATTTATCACCGAAACCAATCTCGCGCAAAACAACATTAAAACGCAAACAGGCTCGGAAGAAAGCCGGCCAAATTTTACATAAATTTTTATTCATTCATGGCGCACCGTTTTAGAAATGACTTACGCGCGACGATTTAATGAAAACCGAAAAAATGCGATCCGTGTCTACTTGCGACGAAGTAGTACTTTCGGGGGGGCATTTGTTCCGCAATCGAGCAGGATCCGGGATATTATTGCGAATAAATCAATGGCAAGACGACACGATATTGCAGTCGCAGATTTGCATAGGAAAAATATACGTGCTTCCGGCGAGGTAATTCCACCGAATCCGATAAGATTTGCATTCGCACCGTGCCAATAAAGTTAAACGCGCGCTGCGGAAGAACGGCCGAGGAAAATCCGGGCACGCGACCGCCCCGGACTTTATCCGCAAGGCGTAAATCAGGCTGCTACTCCACTAAAGACCGATATAATCGTAAATACAGATGAATATTGAATGGATGTACTGGCGTATACTTAGCTCTATAGCTGCAGTTGCAGCTTTACGAGCTGCGAGGGCTTGTAATCATGACGTAGTGGTGATGTGTTTGTGATCAAGTAGGCTTTTATATTAATTATGTTATGACCGCTTGCATTAAGATAATGTATGGCTAATATAGAGGTCGATAGGTCATCAACATTGAAATGCATGTATTAAAGAAGATTAATTCTTACGTATGCATCTGTGAGAGTATGCAACACTTTAAATATTTTTCACTAATTTATAACTTTTTGTACTTATTTGGTAGAGAGGCAACGAGCGTTCATATAGAAACAAAAATGCCATAAATGTTTCGTCATGCGAGGACAAATCGTGAATAGTTTATTTAAACAATTAAAATACTAAAAACTAAGTGCAACTTCAAGTGTCGGATCAAGAAGTTCATTGGGTAGAGGAGGTCCTTCAGGAGACAGCCTGGATGCCGAAATGTAGCGGTTCTACAAGAAGCCGAGTGCTCCGCTGACCGCAAGGCATTGGCCGGTTCAAGATAACCAGCCCGGAAGGAAGAGAAAGCTAGTTTACTTAGACGATGGCCGAAGGGTGCGCCTCAAGGCTTCTCTAGTTTCGGACGTTGGTATCGTCTACGCTAAACTGTTGCGGGAAAATTATTATTAAATTGTATGAACTAATTTACACGACTGGCCCTACGTTCATATTAGAAAGAGAAAGCTATGCCCTTCTTAATCCGAGAGAAGTTTTCGTGTTACTACTTTAACCTTTTTGTTAATCAACGCACGTCACGTTCAGCGTCCCATTAATTGAAGCCAATAACTTTTACTTCTCCTCCTTTCGAGTTCGCCAACGAGTCATTGTTCCATCGATCGTCGAAAAAAGTGGTATTACTTAAGAACCAGTTTTTTCTCCCTGCCGGGACGGGACAGGTATGGGAACCCGGCGCGCGAAAGCAAATTATTCTTCTCTTACGTAAAGCTCTCGACGTAAATATTTACTCTCCGTCGTTCGCCGGGCTCAAGTGGGACAAAGCAAAACTGAATTTATTGTTCTTGCAGAACCCGATTACCATCCAACCCAACCGATTCAAATATAGCAACGCGGATTAAGACGCACCCGAAAATAATCCACCGCCATTGTTATTGTTTGTTTTTAAATACCCGATTACCGACGTACGTATGTGCACCTACCTAGATACATACATACGCCGCGCCGCTTGCATTATGCGTCTTAAATATACTTGGACTTGTTCCAAAAGTGTTCTGCAACGACTTGAGCGTGTAACATCCGATCGCAGGTGGCACAAGCAAAAAGGAGGTTGTTTAATTAAACTATTGTTATTAGGTTTTAATTGCTTTAAGCTGGCACTGGAACGGTGTGACGCAAGAGCGAGTAAATTCGTTAATTTGAGCCTAATTTATATTGGCTTTCACGCTCCGAAGCAATTTATTAACTAACTTAATGTACGGTGGACCTTGTAAATTTCGTGCTACTTTTAAACTCGTATTGATCAACTTCTTAAATGCTCCTTGAAGGTCTTACATAGTGCAATAGAAAATTGATTGATGGCAGTCGACCTAATGGCCCAGTTTGTTAGTAGACCATGTCGGGTTCGCTTATCCCCGACTTCGTCGAGGAAGAAACAAAAAAAAAGCGTTTTCTTTACATTGGTTGAAACATCTCAGTGTAACGTTCGAGTGAAATTATAACAAAGAAATTCACATGCAAAACTAACGACTCAATTCCAATTGGCAGTTGAACGTCAAGCGAAATGAAAATGATCACTAGGAAATTAACCCTTCAGTGCTCGCGTGGATTACAATTGTAATCCAGGGTTTATAGAAATATAAACGCGAAAGCGCATAAGTCAAATTCTGTTTTATTTACATAGGTGGCGCTTTCAGTAGCTGTCTATCACGGTCCGTAAACTATAACGGTTGCCTCATGCCGGGAGGGGCAGCGTTTGTGACGTCAGCCATAGACCAGTCAACGCTTGCTTGTTGAAGTTAAATGCAGTTTTGATCAGTTGTCAAAATTTGGAAAGGAAAATGACACTAAAATAATACCGGTTGAAGTACTTAATATGCAGATTAATCGCTAGTTGCACCAAACTCTTAAGCTGAGCATAAATTTAAGCGGTGTTAACAATGTGACATTTCAGATACTCCACATTATGTAAGTTATGCTTTGTTCCTACACAGTTCCTGACTAATAGTTCGAAAATATAGTCAAATATATTCGCCCGTCGAATTAATTATCGCTTTCAAGAGATGCGTTAAATGTTAAACATTGATCGGCGCATGCTTTTGACAGTTTCGGACTAGTTAGATGCTGGCCTAGTATTGTGACGCTTAAAGTTAAATTGAGCTTAAATATTTGATGCAACTGACCATAGCGGACCTTATCTTATTGTTATCGTTATCGTATGCATTCCCATTCCCGGGCAATTGTAGCTTTTACTTTAATTGATAAAAGTTAAATAATATCCATTATAATTTAAAAATTCAATTTAGTACGAATTTTCTGATGGTTAAACAAAATGTCCAAGTGACATTTTACCGCACTCACTCTCACTGACTGAAATTTACCAGTTACCAGGCAACCTACGAGTAAGGCCTAGCGATGACGTTGTATGTAGCTATATGTTTGGTTCGCGGATGAGGCAACCGTTATAGTTTACGGACCGTGGCTGTCTATTACATGTTAAATAAAGTTATGAGTAAGGTTTTGTGATTATTAGATTAATACTTTTTCTATAAAACACATTTATAATTTTCCTACCTTATAATAACAAAAAAAGAAAAATAATTACTTAGTTTATATTCAATGAAATAAATTGCGGTTTATTTTTCACAAATCATTAACTTTATTTACACAAAAAATTACTAAGAATTTTTTTCTAATCATTTTCCTAGAAGGTAGTTAATTGATTCACTGAATAAGTTGAAAACACAATGATACTAATAATAATTAATTTGGACTACAGTTGTAATCCACGCGAGTAACGGCGTTAGATTTTGTTCTCGAGCACTGAAGGGTTAAAAAGATTCTCAAAATCGTAAAATAATAAAATAAAGAGGAATTAAAAAAATGAATTGACGAAAATATATGAGGAAAATACAAAAGTACAAGAGAATTGTCAAATTCAGCCAGACTTCTCTATGTAAAAGATTTTTCAAAATAAAAGGAAACTGTCGAAACGCGTGGAAATTTACAAAACTGAAGAGAATTTTCAAAAGTAAGAAAATTTTAGCAGTAAAATTGAGGGAGGGGAAATTAACAAACGTCCTACTCTGCCGGCTAGTTCAATGGGACGGGCAAGTTCATACGAAAACCAAAATACAAGGAGGCAATAATTCAATAAAATAAATTCACTACTTCCCTCACACTTTTCTTTATTTCTATTTATCTCGTCGACATAAATGATTTCAAAAAATAAATGCAAATTACTCAGAATGTTTAACGTACAGTGCTTGAATTTAAATTGCGACGTACGGGGTCCGTTTTCCACTTACATTCGTTACAATACATATAGAAAACTACATCACGTATCACTCAACTCTCTAACATGTTGCAAAAGGAAACAAGAACTAACGTCAGGCGTTTTAAAATAGATTAATTCAACCTTGGGTCGTACACCAGGAGCAACTAACCGCCCTTCGGCCCAGGGGAAGACGCCCAAGTATAACGGATCTAGTAAAGGGCGGGGCGGTAGTCAGCGTCCTCTTGTGAACCTTCCTTCAGCATGTATATTCCGGTTCAGTTAGGATACTCATCGATACTAGCTAAATGCTCTAGCATGGCTTCCCAGTATCCCAACGATAAAACCTTCAATAAAAGTCCGATTAATAAAGAACGAAAACACAGTTACGATCTAAATTTGCGCACAAAATTCGCTCGCAGTAAATATCTGATTTGTGTGCAGAAGTCGGGCTTCGAAAAGCATCAAAGATACGCTTCTTTCCAGATCACTGATTAAATCTCTCCGTTCGACATTCACACAAGCAAAAGCAACAAAATGGCAATAGCCAACAATAAACGATTCCGCGTTTAAGAAAATACTGAACGAGTGAGTCTGCGCGCGGCTAAAAAATACGATACGGAATGGGTCACATGATCCAAACTGATCAATTGCAATAACCTTCTCGAAAAATCGATACATTCGACCGGGAGGTCCAACTGCGCTAAATCAGCGGCCATATTGGAAATGTACACTGTAACATATTACATTTTTTTAAAAACATAATCACCCACACTGTTGTTATTATTGCAGAAATTATGGACCACGTAAAAATGTAAATGATAAGAAATTGCAATAATTAAAAAAAAGAAACGTGATTAGATTTGAAACCGAGACATCCGAGCGGAAGCAAGGATCTCATGCAACTTGACGCAATATCCTTGTTCTTATCGCATTTTAAGAAGAGAGTATTAAAATGAAATTAAATTTTTCTTTCATTATTTAAATAACAGTGGCATAATTCTTCATAATTTCAAACATTCAGTTGTATTCGTTCGAGGATTAGCAAGCGCAATGTGAATTTTTGTCATATTTTGTCTTGGAAACATAAAATCAACAATACAATATCTCAGAAGGGCCGGGACACTCGGCCTATGAACTCACTATACCAGAGATAGCTCCAAAATGAGCTAATTTTAAAAGTAGAAACGCCTAAAATGAGACACAATTTACAATATGCAGAACTTGTAAAACAAAGTTAATTTAAATAATAGTCCTAAATCTCAGCGTGCAAGAACTGAAGTGGAATTTGCAAATGAAAGAAATCTCACAGTGTAGAGAAATTTATATGAAAGGCAATTGTAGAAAATTCAAAATGCAAGAATACTTCCAAAACGTTATTGAATCTATAAAATAAAAATAAATTTACAAAATAAAAGAGAATCCTGAAAAATTCTAAAAATAAAATGAAATGAAATTCGCTAACAAAACAAAACAAGTGCAAACAATTTGAGAAATTTCCAAAAGCATTATAATTCTGAAACGGTCCAGTGGTAAGAGGACCGGCCTTGCGATCGCATGGTCGTCGGTTCGAATCACACTCGGGATTTTCTCGGGTGTGGTCGGTATCGACTTCAGGCACCCTTCAGTGTTGGGGATAAAATTCGACATTGCTTCCCCTTAAACGGCGAGAAGGTTGGAAGTAACAAAGCCAAATACTTTACACACACTCAAATACGCCCGCTCCTGGGTCCTGGCAAGTTTTTGACTTAGGACCCCGTTGGACAACCACCACAGATAAAAAAAATATATATAAAGAAAAATAACATTATAAAATGAAAATGAATTATTTACAAAGTGACTAAAGTAGAATACCTAAGATAAAGACATCTTAAAAAAGAAAGCGATTGCTGTTCTTTTAAATTACCAAAGAAGAAAGGCGATTCCCTGAATGAAGATAAATTATCAGAGGGTGAGGTTGTTTTCCAAATAAGAGAAATTTCGAGGTAAAAAAGAATTTTCTAAAAATAAAAGAAATATAATTAGCAGTTCATTAAGATGAAGAAGAACTAAGAAATAAAAAATCTCTAAACCGACACAAACGTATTTCCAAAATAAGTATTATTTACAAAACGGAAAAGAAGTCAGAAATGCAAAGAACTCTTCGAAATAACGAAAATTCCTGAAATATAAGAAAATTTTAAAATTAAAGCGAAATAGGAAATTGTAGAAGTGAAGGCAGATTATCTGAAAGAAAATGAATTATGAAAGAACGAAGTATATTTCAATATGCAGGAAATTCCAAGGGCCATAATGAACCACTAACGTGAAAGGAAATTCCAAAAATAGAAGAAAATTGGCAAAATCAATCTGACCGACAAAATCGCATGCGTTGTACAGAGCTTGTACTCTTTGAAAATGGAACGGTAATTGTTCCTCACGAATAATTTGCCAAACAACAAGCTGCACAACTGATCAAAGCACTGCACAAAGGATCTGCTATTTGGCGAAGGGCGTTCTCGGTTACGCTGGCTGTGCATACAAACGTCTTGCAGCCAACGCATCTTGACCATATTCGCCGTAAATTAAAATCATGTCCACAATAACACTATTGGAAAATTCGGCCATGTTTTCAACACTGTTATCTGCGACGACGTTAACTTGAGAATTGAGTAACTGACCCACTTTAACAGCCGATGTTGACACACCAGCATACTTCCCCGATTACGTAATTACCTAATAAAAATAAACCAGGGACCGTTCGCCGAAAACATTTATTATCTCTAATATTTATTAATCAGTTATACAAAAACTGCTTCATTCTATCTATTTTGCATGAAGTTAAAAAACAGCCTATATACTCGACTATAGGTCAAAACCCAATCGTACGATGTCGCGATGTTGGTCATCGTGATTGCGATGGAGTACTCGAACTACTCTTCTGCTGATGGTGATGATGATACTCGAGTAGTTGTCAAAAGATTGCACTAGTAAGAAAAATCACCCACATTTGTTTCCAAACAAAAGAAAATATTGGTCTACTGACGCCGAGAGATGGCGTGGTACGTTATCCACTAAAACTTTGAAGTTAAGTATTGCATACTGCTACGATGTCCACCTGAGCCAGAACGGGGTTCACAGGAGGTGAAATAGGTGCTCGGTGAAGTGTATTGTGCGGTTTGTAAAGTGTTACGCAATTAGACGGACGTAAACGTCCAGAAATGATTAAAAAAACTGAAGAGTCGTCGATGAAGTTAATTTATAGTAGATTTTTAATCAGGATAGTTTTAGACGATGAAATAGCGTTGATAGTTAACAAAAACGCAGAAGACATTTTTAGTGATGACAAAATTTAATTTCTTTGGGAAATCAGGAGAATCGAAGTTAACTTTGAGGACACGAAGTTAGAAAGTTAGGTTACGTGAAGGAAGATTTCATTTTATGAAACAAAATAATACACTTGCCGACTAAAGGTAGCTTAAAAATTGTAAAAAAATTTATTTAAAAATTACTTACATTCAACCCTGGGTATATGGAAACTCGAAAATTTGGTAAAATGTTGGCAAAAGTTTGTTCAAATAAACAAGCTAGTGATAAGAAGCGTGGGGTAAGACGTCCCGTTGCGCCACATATTAGAATCATCGAGCAAGCGTAAAATTAAATGGAGATTCAATTGATTATCAGTATAAATACCGGTGCAAAGCGCTTGCGCGACATCCATAGTTTAACCTTAAACGCGGAAACTTTTGTTTTAACTTTTTTGACTTTAAACGCAAACATTTTTAGTTCTAAATACCTGATTTATTTGCAGAAGTCAGGTTTCGAAAAGCATTCGAAGGTGTTTGTGTTACGCGGAGAGTGCTTCTTTCCAGATCACGGATTAAATCTCTCCTTTCGATATCTAACAATAAATGCGTTTAACAAAATACAAATAATTCTTAGGTCTACCTTAAGCGCGACTTTTTTTTACTTTAAACGCGAAACTTTTCCTCAATTTGTACTTTAAACGATTAAAGTTTTGAATTTATAAATTTTGAAGGACGAGTATTAGAGAAGAAAACTAAAGAATACAAAAACAAATAGAATTGCGAGATTATTAGATTGTAACGAACTAGGGAGGCAGTGACATCTTATCGTGCAAACGCAAGGTTGAGGTTTGTGTGTAATTTGGTACTCATTTAAACAAAACAAAATAAAATTAATAAAAAGACTAAACACTACTAAGAAATATGAAATGTGAGAAACTATTAGATACTAAATAGTTCATCAGTTAGCAAGACACAAATTGACTTCATTCCAGGGACCATCAAACTGTTTCTGTTCATTCCGCTAAAATCCTAAATTTCCTTCGAGTTATTAATATTTTTATCAAGATCTTAATGCAGTGCACTTAAGTGCGAAACTTTATGTGCACAAATCCATTCGGGTTTACGTCGAGTTTTAATTTTTGTGCGGAACGGCCACCGAAGTTGTTCCGCCGTGCCATTACAGAGAGATTATATCCGAGGCTGTAAAGTTTATACGCGGCCGTTTTTATCGACGATATCGTTACTATTTCGCGGGAATGCCGGAACGATAACCGTTACCGTTTGATTGGCTCGACGACCGACGTCGGAATCGCCTTTGTTCAACTGTTTTGCGAAAAGGTGTGTGTAATGATGCGGAATATCCACCGGCGAGGTTGTAAATCATAGTTTGGCCTAATGTTTGGCGAGCGCAATCTGTGATCACGTCGCGGTAATAAAACTTGGGGAGTTATTACTCGGGGGAGTTTCCACTTTCAAATGGACACGACCGAGTATATTAAGACCTTTCTGGTGTGCAGTGCTTATAGTACATACACGTATTACTGCCTTATCATTGCAACTGCAAATACTGGGAGGGTAATACATAAGTCTTAACCTCAAAGTTTTTAACAACAAATTCAAGTTAATGATATTTGTTTTCATATACATGCCTTTCTTGTATGCTTAATAGCTTGTAGGGGAGGCCTAACCAAAAGTTAAAGTGCCCTTCCTAGCACGGTTTCCGGAAGCGCAGATATGGTATGCCATCTTTTGGAAAAGGACGAGAGTTATTCTTTTTGATGAATTCGGAAAGTAGACGTGCGACAGAAAGATTGAGAGTAAAGCAACCTTTAAAAATGTATTATGTTTTTCAATTAATGAAGTTTAAATTTCAATTTAAACTTGAAAAGAGAGATTTTCGTGGGTAATTTAGAACGCCATCTCATGTTCAGAAGTCAAGTTAATCTCGAAAAACAATTCCTAAAAATTAGACCGTTTCAAACTACTAAACTTAAGTCTGTCTTTGCATGGTTAATGAAGTTTCTAATAAAAAAATCTCTTAGAACGCCATATTTTGAGAAAGATCGAAAGTTATTTTTTTAATTTTTTTGCTGGACTTTGAACGCAGATTTACAAGGGAAGTGAAGCAACGTTTAAAAAATAAGAAGTTGGTCACACTTGAAAAGAAAAATTCTTGTAATGCCAAAATAAGTAATTTAAAACGCCTTCTCTCGCCAAACAAAGCGAGCGGCGCTTAAAATCAAAAGGAGATTCAATTGTTTTTTAGTATAAATACCGGTACAAAGCGCGTCCACGAAATTCCTAGCTCGACCTTAAATGCGAAAACTTTTACTTCGACTTTAAACGCATAAGAAGTAATTTGTACGCCATCTATCTCTCGCCAGACGGTTCAGTTTTATTAAAAAAATGTAGATCAGTTGGTATTGAAACTATTTTCATCATAAGACTACTTGAAACGATTAAACTTCAGCCTCTATTTACAAGATTAACGAAGTTTGAAGTCGCAGGAAAAAGTTTCAGTTTCAGAGCGCCATCTTTTACTAAGGGACGGAAGCTATTTTTTGCTGGATTTAGAACGAATACATGCAAGAGAAAATTGGGGGTAAGGCGATGTTTAAAATGTATGAATTTTAATTAAAGTAAGTCAAACGTGGAAAGAGAGATTTTGTAAGAATAGAATTAGTTATTTAGAACGCCATCTCTCGACAAGAGGTTAAGTTCTGTTGAAAATCAACGAGTTGAGTTCGAAACTCACTTCACAACATAAAACTACTTCAAAGCATACTAAATTAAAGTCCATTTCTACACGGTTAATAAGGTTTCAAATTGATATTCTCGTACCAACAGGTTTAGGACGCCATCTTTTGGAAAAGCTCGAAAGATATTTTGTCTTTTTTGCTGAATTTTGAAAGTAGACTTCCAAGAGGAAGTGACCGGTAAAGTAAGTAGGTAAGTCAATCTCGAAGACAGAGATTTCAGTAATGCCAAATTAAGTTAATTTTTGTTGAAAAATATAAGCCAGTTGGTATCGGAATTTAATTCATACATTAAGACCACTTCAAATTATTATTAAACTTAAAAGTATCTCTTTAGGTGGTTAATGAATTTTGAAATCACAGTGGCAGTTTTCGAACGTCATCTTTTGGGAAATGTTCGAAGTTCTTTTTTGCAGAAAACTTATTTTACATAAATACATAGAGTGTATTGTAGTGTGCTAGGTAAAGTGTTGCGATGTTTAAATATTTTTACCAGTGCGCCTTAGATGCGCAATTGTTTGACTGTCACATCTTTTGACAGTTTGTTAAAAGTAGAACAATCATTTATAAAGTTTGTCTTCAAGTCGCTGTTCTTTACCTCCCTTTTTGATTCTCAGCTGATAAACTGATAAACATATTTTCTCGTCGATTTTCTTTTGTTTTGTTCTGCAAGATTAATGACTAGGAAGAAGTCTAAAAAGCTTGACTGTATTTCCGTATCAGAAACTACCAATTTCTGGCAAGAGATGAAGCTCTAGCAGACAATTTTACAAAAACCAACAGAGACGTCACACTTTAGGTTAAGGCATGGGTTCTCGTCGACTTTCTTTTGTTTTGTTTGGAAAAATCAATATTTAGGAGAAGCCTAAAAACCTTAACTACACCTCCGTTTCAGAAACGACTAGTTTTTGGTAAGAGATGGCGCTCTAGAAAACGATTTTACAAAATCCATCAGAGATGTTACAATTTAAGTTAATGCGTTTGTTTTCGCGTCTTTCAGTCGACTTTCTTTTGTTTTTTTCTGTAAAATCAATATTTAGGAGAAGCCTAAAAACCTTAACTGCACCTCCGTTTCAGAAACTACTAGTTTTTGGCAAGAGATGGCGCTCTAGAAAACGATTTTACAAAATCCATCAGAGATGTCACAACTTAAATTAATTGCGTCTGTTTTCGCGTCTTCCAGTCGACTTTCTTTTGTTTTTTTTTCTGTAAAATCAATATTTAGAAGAAGACTAAAAACCTTAGCTACATCTCCGATTCAGAAATTACTAGTTTTTGGCAAGAGATGGCGCCCTAGAAAACGATTTTACAAGATCCATTAGAGATGTTACAATTTAAGTTAATGCGTCTGTTTTCGCGTCTTCCAGACGACTTTCTTTTGTTTTTTTTTTCTGTAAAATCAATATTTAGGAGAACCTAAAAACCTTAAGTATGCCTCCGCATCAGAAACTATCAGTTTCCTGCAAGAGATGGCGCTCTAGAAGACAATTTCACGAAATCAGTGACAGGCATCACAATTTAGGTTAAGGCATCGGTTTCCTCGTCTTCCCGTAAACTTTCTTTTGTTTTGTTCAGTTAAATTAATATTTAGGAAAATCTTTAGAACCTTAGATTTATTCTCGTATCGGAAGCTACTCATTTTGAACAAGAGGTGACGCTCTAGAAGACAATCTTACAAAATCAATGAAATATTTTACAAATTTTCGTTATGGTCGTGACATCTCGCGGCGAAATTTATAAGTTATTCATATTTTAAGCTCTCATCTCATTTAGTCTAGTCTAGTCGTCTAATTCCAGCTTAACTTTAAGCTGAAGCTGAAACCCTTAACAACAATTTTGCAATAATCGTTGTTATGGGTTTAAACTTCAGCTTAAATTTAAACTGGCATTGTATAACTGGGCGTTAGTGATAGAATGTTAGTAGTTTTATGGATAATTTACTTTGTTACAAGGGTCCTGTTCAAAAAATTTTTAAATTCTTGAACGAAGCAGTTTGATTTGATTCCAATTTTTCTCTTCAAAAATTGCATTCCACGTCAAAAAAATAATTTCACGCCTCTTTTCTGTGGAACAAGTGCAAAAGTATCTCTTTAGGTGGTTAATGAATTTTGAAATCACAGTGGCAGTTTTCGAACGTCATCTTTTGGGAAATGTTCGAAGTTCTTTTTTGCAGAAAACTTATTTTACATAAATACATAGAGTGTATTGTAGGTGAAGTGTTGCGATGTTTAAATATTTTTACTAGTGCGCCTTAGATGCGCAATTGTTTGACTTTCACATCTTTTGACAGTTTGTTAAAAGTAGAACAATCATTTATAAAGTTTGTCTACAAGTCGCTGTTCTTTACCTCCCTTTTTGATTCTTAGCTGATAAACGTACAGTATGCAAAATACCTTTCTGTGTGAAGATCACACAGATTATAGCTAATAACCATGAAAGTTTATGGTACAATTTTATCATTGTACTTACACATAGGCTGCAGCATACTTTAAATTTAGCAATTTTTTTATTCATTCTAACTTATTAAGTAGATTTTTTTCCTCGCAACAACTATTTTACTAGTTCTACTTTGACAAAACAATTAAGCTTCATTTGTACACGTCGACATAAAAAATAAAATACTGGAAATACTTATATAAAATTGCTTATGGACCCAACCAACACAGCTGGGCAACTAATCAACTAATTGTGCTTCGTATATTCTGAGAGCCTTCTAATACTATTGCAGATTATTTTCGTTTGTTCGCCGAAAGATGGAGTTTCTTTTAACGACTATCATTTCGCCGAAAGATGGAGGCCTCTCTTAATGACCATCTGTAAAAAGTTCGCATTTTATAAAAAAAAGATATAGACGAGGTTTTGTGAGTACATACTTCAAATGTCAAAGTGTAAAAGAGAAAAAAAATTGTAGTCAAGAAGAAGGATATTATAGAATAAAATTTCTTCAGCGAAGTTACCTCTGGGGAGTCCACGTCCAACCGGAAGTAAAACAAGAAAAATAAACGCGAGCTTCCGCATATGGGAAACAAAATACGATAATGGCGCCGAACACCGGAGCTCGGTACAATCTCGTTAGAAGCCCCCTCTGTATACACGTACTTCGGTCTCCGGTGGTGTTTCGCAAAGCTCGGAACTTAGATTATTCCGGTTCCAATTGCCCGATTACTAGATTTTATTCGGTTGATTCGAATTTATAAAAGTCGTTCGTGTTTAAGATCAAGGCTTTCAGAGAGAAACATTTAATTAACTTCAGCTTAATCGCCCCCGGAGTAACGCTAAAAACAATTTAAACGAAGGCACGTCCTGCAGGATCAAACGTAAATCCAGTTGTTAAAATTAACTTACTTTCTCGCTTATTATTTAATTCAAGAGTTCTCTTCTCGTTTCGTTTAAACTAAAAAAAAACTATTTCGTCGCGAAGGCTCCGGTTAAAAACGGATTGCTCTCGCCGCCATAGCGCCAAATCGAATTAGTCCGGGGGAGATGAGGCGAAGACGAAATAATAAATTGATAACAGCATCGCAATGGTTTGTAATAACGAAGTTACTTTCCGATACACTCGTAACGAACTTCGTTATCTCCGCGTTACGGCTAATTTTCTTTCGCTGAGGAACGAAACGACGCCGACGCTTATTTAAGACGCCCACCCGTCCGCGTCCAATTTTGCCCGACGTGATTAATAACGAATTCTGCGAGCGCGTCTTTAAACGAGACACTTGGCAGAGCTTTCAAAAAAATAAACATTACATTTGTTCTTGATACTACATTTATATTTTTCGGGCAGGTTTACATAAATGATGTCGCACAATGGGAATCCGATGTCAAAATTAGACTGAAACCTCTGGAAGATTTTAAGGACCATTTTTATCGACATCTCCCCGTCAAATTATAAAATAAAGGATTATTAATAGATATGACATGCCGCTTCGGGGCCAAAATCCCATCTGTTATTTCATAAACTATTTTTTTTTTTTCGATTAGAAATAATTTATTAAGGTTCGAACTCAGTTCCTGCGCCTTGCACATAGGCAACTTCTGCATACGTCGACACTCCTCTTCCCTAAAGGTAGGCAACACATTGCCACCTTTTCGGCGTTATTAGATCCCTATGTTAATCTCTATAGAGTTTTTAATGGATTTTTAAATGTGTTGCTATTATCTGACATCTATTGGTTGTCGAGCAGGAGGAGTGACGCGCGCGTAATTCAAAACGGATATCAATTAATAAAAAACAATAAAAAGCAGGGCCAAAACCCCATCTGTTATTTTATAAATTGCTATTTTTTTCGATTAGAAATAATTTACAGAGGTTCGAACTCAGGATCCGTCGCTCCTGCGCCTTGCACGTAGCCAACTTCTGCACACGCCGACACTCCTTCCCCCTGGCCATAGGAACCCAACACATTGCCACCATTTCGGCGTTTTTAGACCGCTATGTTAATCTCTATAGAGTTTTTAATGGACTTTGTAAATGTGGTTACCTAATTACGCTAGGCAACAATGATTTTGCCTCAGAACCGCAACCAGTTATTATGAGCATCATAGTCGCTTATGGATTATTTCGATTTTCATTTGTTTAGTTGTTTTCGTTTGACAGTTTGCAACAGTCTTGTTAATCATTTCGAGAAATAAATATGTTAACAATGCTTATAACTTTTGTTACGTATGTGGTGAAGTTACTTCGGTTAAAAACGCATATCGTTTGTATTTTGGATTCGATAACGGTCACCAGGATAAGAAATGGGCTCCTCACAGGACATGTTTAACATGCAGCTCAACGCTCTTAAAGTGGTTAAAAGGAGAAAGGAAATCCATGCCCTTTGTTTTACCTATGCTATGGAGAGAACCATCGAATCATTTAACTGATTGCTACTTTTGTATGATGCCACCGTTGCGTAATGGGTACACTAAAAAGAAGAAATCGACAATAAAATATCCAAATTTACCTTCGGCAACCCGCCCTGTTCCTCACAGTAAGAACTCGCCTGTGCCTAAACCTGTAGCCAGTTGTTCTTTTGGTGCAATCGACCAAGATGAAACCGATTTGCTGGGACAGTTTTCAGGATCCAAATTTTACGTTAACTCCAGAACAGCCGCACAGAATCACTCAGGCTGAATTAAACGACTTGGTTAGAGATCTAGACTTACCAAAGTCTAAGGTTGAGTTGCTTGGGTCAAGATTAAAACAGTGGCATCTGCTTGACAAACACGTGAATACGAGCATTTACCGAAACCGTCACAAGGATTTAGTAGAATATTTTGCCATGGAAGACAATCTTGTCTTTTGTTCTGATGTAGACAACCTAATGAAGGCTTTGGGAATTGAGCATAATCCAACAGAATGGCGCTTATTTATAGATTCGTCAAAGTTGAGTTTAAAGGCGTTGGTCTTGCATAATGGAAACATTTTACCATCTATTCCTATTGCTTATGCAGCACATATGAAAGAGACCTATAGTAATATGAAAAAGATTTTAACCAGTGTGAATTACGACGAACATCAATGGCATATTTGTGGCGATCTGAAGGTGGTTGCTATTTTGTTAGGGTTGCAAACAAAGTTCTGTTGCTTCCTTTGTGAATGGGACAGTAGGGCTAGGACACTACATTACAAGAAGAAGAACTGGTTGCCTCATAAATCATTTGTCCCAGGTTCTAAAAAATGTTCAAAATTTGCCATTAGTTTGAGCCAAATAAAGTTTTTCTTCCGCCCCTTCACATCAAACTCGGACTTAAAGCTATTGATCAAACTGGGCAGGCTTTTCAGTATTTGCGAAACAAATTTCCTTCAGTCAGTGACGCGAAAATTAAAGAAGGCATCTTTGTGGGTCCTCAGATTCGAAAAATACTCTATGACGAAGAATTTGAGCGTCTCTTGGCTGAAAAAGAAAAGGTCGCATGGAAAAGTTTTCAGCTTGTTGTGAGCAATTTCTTAGGCAACACAAAATCTGAAGTTAAGTACACACTGGAGGAACAATCGGGAACTTTTAATTGCTGTTCCATGTTCCTTGAAAAAGTTACCGGTAGTTTCCGAAAGTTTCTTCAAGTTTCTGTTTCCAGTAACAAAAGTTACTATTTGTTGCGTGTTTCCATTTGTAGCGGTAGATATCAAAGGAAAATAAGAAACAAGTAGCAACATACAGGAACAAAAAAGGAAGTTCCTTCAGTGTGTACATCTTGTCACCAGTTTCGGTAACGGCTTGTAGCAATCAACGTATGTATGAACTTTTGAAGAATCATTTGTTTTAAAATATCTAGCAAAGTAAAATGGGATAGAGGATGATTAAATTAATTGAAGTGTATAGAAGTTGTGAATGTATATGGATTCCTTCGGATAGTAAATATAAGTGCAAAAATGCAAAAGAAGATGCATGAAAAAAATATCTGAAGATATCGCAGTAGATGATATTTTTACAGCTAATAACAATATAAGCTGCACAGTAGCGAGAAGCACGTCTTCTTCGGTCATACTCATGACTCTCAACAATATTAACTTGTTTCTTGTATGTGTGTACAGATTGTTACGTGCAACAATTTACAACAAAAGAACAGAAACAAAATTCAGATGTTTCTGTATTTTGCTACCTTTAGTGTGGACAAAATGTTTCCATAAATTGACGAAAGTTGAAAACTTTCGAAACATTTAGCAACAACCATCGACAAAAAGTTCGTATATGTTCCTCCAGTGTGCAATACGTTGCCCGTAAGCAGAATTGAAGGCGTTCTCTATATCTAATGCGAACATTAGGCCAGTATTTCCTATGTTGATAGGTCACTTTTTGCAGTCGCTCACTATCTCGAAGACTTTTTATAAGGCATCCACAGTGGATCCGCCCGCTCTGAATCATAATTGGGAGTGCATGACGAAAGAAAACACCAACAAATGCCAAAACATACAGGCCCATTTGTCTTTTAGATGTGGCATCCAAACTATTGGAGACGTTCATTAACCCATAAAAACCTTACGTTTAACGGATGAATTGAAGGTGAAGAACATCTTGCATGAAAATGTGCTAATAATGTGCTAATTTGTTATTGCTGTGGGAATCAATATTTCCTTCTTTTCACAATCGTCTTACATTATCATTTGAATTAGATCCCCCAGCAACAAGTCATCAGGGTTATTTTCGATGAGATCCCTTCTTCCTCCAAACTATCGGTTTCATTTTCGGAAGGATGATGTTCAACACGTCGTAGGCGTCACCCGATGTGAGCTTCTCCAAGTCAATAAATTTTAACCTTCTGAAGAAAAAGATTTCTGTTTTTCGCACTTATGATCTTATCTTCGGACGCATTAGATTTAAGATCTCCTATGAATTATATGTATTTATTATTTGCAGTGAGAATGTTAAATTATATTTTTTTATTGTTTCAGGTGAGCAGCAGTGCTTTTCTTCGTAAGTAATCGTAAGTTTTCTTGCTTTTCTAAAAGTAAATATGATATGATCATGATCATTAAAATACATAACGTTGGTCTGATCAGTAGATGTTACTAGATATACTATGGGAATTTTTAGTCAGTTATGGAGATTTTACATGGATGTACCAAACTCGCATGTATGATTGTCTATCATGACTATTTCTAATAAATATGTGTCAACAAAACCCCCAATTAAGCTTTATTGCTGAGGAATGCCTGTCTAGACGTTTCCTGCTTACGGGGTTTGTCGGACCCTAACGGTCAACCCTCCAGATGGGGTGAAGGGTGAATGACTTTTATGCAACTTGTTCAGTACTGAAATTAATTTTAATATTATCTAATTATGACCCAATCGTTGGATGTAATCCGCCGTTACGTTGTGATACCCTGGTTCTTTGTTTGGTGAGCAGTATAATAATTTCTTTACAACAAGGAAATTGGCAACGCAACAATTGTTGAAACGCAACAATTAAATTTAAGTAATTATTTATTGAAAAAAAAAAGAAAAAAAGGGAAAACTCCTCCTCGAGGCAATCGCTTCTAGTTAATCGACAAATCTCTCGGCCCAGTCAACAGTTTGACCCTCCCACATATACAGGGTGTGAAAACCTTTGTCAAGAAAATGGCAAATGGAAAATTGTTTGGTTTACAATTTGTCTGAGAGAATTCCCCTAGGATAGAATGATTTCTAAAGTACTCTGTATTGAAAGCCCAGGCAGATGTAGGAAATAGTAAATTGCTGTTGATTTATTAAATTATCGAACTCGGCTACTAATTATGAACGCTGACCAATCAAATTTTAAAAGAGGAAAGTCACTAGGGTCACAATACTCGTTGTAGTAACTCAAAATAGTTGATTAAATTTATTTCAGTGTAATGTTACTATGAAACGTACTGACTCTTAGCCTGATTAAGGACAAACAAATTATCTTTGCACAATTTCTACCAGTAAAGGTGCGTTGAAGGAAACAATTTAATGTTAATTACCACTAGTGTATAATCCTTTCACTTGCACTATACACTGGACTTCGCGTCGTGGCGCCCACGTGTATGGTTTTAATTGGCCTTCTTATCACTAAATTTAAACCGGACCGGAATAAATGATTTAACAAACAACAATATATATATATATACATACAAATTTGAATAAAGACTACAAGCGCCTGAAGATAAACACAATCAAGACGACTTGGAATTCAATTTGAAGTTACATTTTCTTCATTCACATTTAGATTTTTTTCTTATTAACTTTGGAGCAGTTAGCGATGAACACGGTGAACGTTTTCACCAGGATATTGCCGCAATGGAAAAACGATATCAAGGGAAATGGACTGCTTCAATGTTGGCGGATTATTGCTGGACTCTTTTAAGAGACAGTCCAGAAGCTATTTATAAGCGACATTCGAAAAAGAGCACAACAAATTAAAAATTAATATTTATTTTGATGTGTTAAATATTTCGTTCTTTCTTCTTTGAAAAATAAATATTTTTCCAGCCAGATCCAATTATTTTTTATAATTCATATATTTGCTTTTATCTATTGGTAAGTGATCCAAAAATAATAATTTGTTTCAATTTTGTTGCCCAGTGTTATCTGACATTTATTGGTCGTCGAACGGGAGGAGTGACGCGCGCGTAATTCAAAACAGGTAACAGTTAATAAACAACACATAAAAAACCGGTAGCAGTTTTATTTATTTATTGTTTTGAATTTCAAGTATGACACCCCATCCTTTCGACGACCAACAGATATCAGGTAGTTAAGCAACCATTCCTATCCTACACATTTACAACGTCCATTAAAAAATATAATTTGGAGAAATTGGCGCGTTATAGGCGCTAAAACAGGCCGCACGTGAACATGTCTTAAAAATAAAGTTAGCTTTCGTCTGTTGGTTTTGACGAAAAGCCACATTATCCAATGAATGGAAACAATTTTATTAAACAACAATTAAATAGTATGTTTAAGGATTTAAACTGCAACTAAGATTCATCCAAAAATTACCAACATTTTCCTTTTCATCAAATTAGACTACCTCAAAGTACTAAACTGACGTCTGGCTTTGCACGGTCAACGAAGTTCCAAATCGAAATTCTCCTAGTGACGGGCTTTGAACGCCATCTTTTGGAAAAAGTCGAAAGTAACTTTCTTCTTCTTCTTTTTGCTGGATCTTGAACGCAGAGAAAGTGAGGCAACGTTTCAAAGATATGGACGTTTGACTTGAAGTTAGTCAAACTTAAAACCAAATATTTTTGTAAAGTCAAAGTAAAGCGCCATCTCTCGCCAGAAAGTTAAGATTTGTTGAAAAATATAGTCCAGTGGGACTCAAAAGTCTATTCACAGTATAAGACTACTTGAAATTATTAAACGTCTGCTTTGCTTTACACGGTTAACGAGGTTTGAAATCGCATTCGCTAAAATTATTGTATTTATAAGGTACCGCCATTCATTTCCGCGGCTTTCATCCCCCAAATCAAAAAGGACGCTAGGAAACGCTAAGAAGAAAAAGGATAGATACATAATAAGTTACTGTTGCTAGGGAGTTTATGAATGAATTTGATTAACCCCAAATTAAAAGAGATAGAAAGTTGGCGCTACATTCTCAATACAAGCAGTGGCAGTGTCGGAGCGCCATCTTTTGGAAAAGGACCAGAGTTATTTTTTGCTCGATTCGGAAAGCGGACTTGCAAGAGAAAAAGTCAGAAGTGAATCGATGTTAATAAATATGGAAATTTCAATTAAGGTAAATCAAACTCGAAAATAATGATTTTTGTATTGCCAAAATAAGTAAGGGTAGCGACAATTTTCTATCTCACTCTCTTCTGTCTCTTTTAATTTTGGGTAAAATGTCTTGCTACATCATCACCGGCTCCAAAAAAACAGTAACTTGTTATGTATCCATCTTTTTCCTCTTAGCGTTTCATAGCGTCCTTTCTAATTTGGGGGGGTACCTTCTCAATACAGTAACTTTAGAAATAAATAATTTAGAGCGCCATCTCTTGTCACAAAGTTAAGTATCGTGGAAGAAGAGAATCCAATTTGTCTTGAAACTCAATTGACAGCATAAGACTACTTGAGATTATTAACTTAATTCTCTAGTGACGGACTTAGAACGCCATCTTTTCGGAATGATTGAAAGATTTTTTTTGCTGCAATGTTTAAAACTACGGAAATTTCAATGGAAGCGCGTCAAACTTGAAATGCTATATTGAGTAAACTTCGAACATGGCGTTCTCGTCAAAAAGTTAAATTTCATTGAAACTCAACAAATTGATTTCGAAACTCAATTCACAACATAAAACTACTTCAAAGTCCGTCTTTACACGGTTAATAACCTTTCAGATCGAAATTCTTGTAGGAACGTAGTAGTAACAGGCTTAGAACGCCATCTGCTGGAAAAGGCCGACAGTAATATTTTTCTCTCTTCTGCTAGGTTTTGAAAGCAAATTTCCAAGAATGTGAAGGAACGTTTGAAAGTAAGGAATTTCATTGAAAGTAAAACCAGAGGTTTTTGTAATGCCAAAGTAAATAACTTAGGACCTCCATCTCTTGCCAAAGAATAAAGTTTTGTTGCTTCGGAAAGCAGATATGCAAGAGAAAATTGGGGGTAAGGCAGCGTTTAAAAATGTAAAATTAAGGCAAGTCAAACTTGAAAAAAAAAACAAAAAGATTTTTGATTTCGTCAAAAACTCCATGGTTTGACGAAAAGCCACATTATCCAATTAATGTAAACAATTTTGTCGAGTGATTTTTATTAATCAACAATTAAACGGTGCGCAAGAACAAGCATTTCAACTTTAGCTATGATTCATCCAGAAATTACCAAGTTTCCTTTGCACCCTTTCCATTAATCTTTGTACAGCATCACCTGGTGTAATTTTTGTAGACTTTTTTCCATTTATATTTATAATCATCCGCATTTTTGGGTGACTCTTGATATTTTGATGGCGTTTGTTTCACGTGAGACCAGTACTTTTCAATGGGGCGTAATTCAGGGAAGTTAGGAGGGTTTTATTCATCATGCTGTTGGCCTAACATTACCTGGATTTTAGGAAAATCATACCTTGCCAGGGTTGTAAAAAATCAACCCAAACTCGTTTGGGGATGCACTAAGAACTTCCGGCCGTATCGAATTCAATTTTTTATTAGAGGTTCGTAGGAAGTGTGAATTACGACTATAATGGAAAAGACTTCTGTAGAATAACTTCTTTCTTTTATAATTAACCAGTAAACATGTCGTAAGTTATACATAACAACGTTGAAGGCACGCTGCTATAAACACAATCACATCAATGTACAACGTATGGGGTATCAAAATATCTAATGCTCTCCCTCGTTGTGTTCGGATCTCTGCATGCCAAAACAAATTAAACATTTACGATGCTTAGGTCCTGATAAGCCTTTTGTGTGAACACCTGCGGCCATCTACTCGGTAGGCAGATAGGTACTTCATTTTAATACCGTAATTTTTCACCGCTTCTCGAACAAAATGATAGCTCACGTCTATGAGCTTCGTGCGATTATGAAATACAGGATTCGTGGTGAGCACTCATGTTATAACAAAATATTTTTATATAGGCTAAGTACTCGAAACCAAGTTCAAGTAAGAATATTCGCAGATATATTGCTTCTTTCACGACTTCTATGATGCCCACATGGGGAAGCGGAATATATAGTCCGCTTCTGTAGATGTTCGTTGTTTTCGCAAGTCCCAAGATATGACTCTCTTTGACAGTATAAAGGCAAATCCTGCATATGATCTTCTATTCTCTACACAATTCCCCCAATCGGCATCGACTTACCCTGTAACAGGAGTATTGGTTGATTGATACTTGAAGCCGAGTTCTAAAGTCCCCTTCAAATAGCGGAGCACAAGTTTTGGTGCCACCCAGTGTGTAACTTCTAACAGTCGTTGAAACAACTAAGCCAAATGATGACGTGTGCTTTGTCTGGCCTGGTTCCTGAAGCTAGATACATTAAGGAACCAACGAATTCACGATAGGGTAAGTTCTGCACTTTTGAATCCTCGTCCTTGCACGTATCGGTTGTTTTTCGACAATCTAACATTGGTGTAGAGACCTGCTTGCAATCTTTCATATGAAAGCGATCAAGAATTTCTTTTATGTATCCCTTTTGTTGAATGGAATATCCATCTTTGTTTTAACAAATTTCAATCCGAGACACCGGCTTACGTTTCCCAAATCCATAACCTATTAGAGGTTCGTAGGAAGTATGAATTATAATGGAAAAGACTTCTGTAGGATAACTTCTTTATTTTATAATTAACGAGTAAAGGGAAGGGGCCACTGCGCGCGAAGCCAAGCTAAGCTGAGCGAAACTAAGTTTTTTGAAAATTAGCTCCAGCTAGCGAATCAGAACAGAGCTAAACTGAGCGAAGATAAACATTGTTTTATATCTTCGCTAGCCCAACTTCGCTTCGCTTAGCTTTAGTTGCCACGTCCGCGTAAGATGTTGGAGCTAATTTTCAAAAAACTTAGGTTCGTTCAGCTTAGCTTTGCTTCGCGCGCAGTGCCCTCTCGCCTTGAACATAGCAACGTTCAAGGCACACTATTATAAACACAATCACAGTGTACAACATATGCGATATCAGGATGTCTAACAATTTCCCTAATCTTTCTTAGCGAAAACTCCAATAACTTTGATCCACAGCGATACAGGCATCACCAAAGTTAAAACGAGAATCGAATGACGCGAGATGATCTCAGATACCATCAACCTCAACCAATCAGAAATCATTATTATTGAAATGCCCATATTAGGACAAGTCACGTGGCGGTCGGGCATCAGGGTTGCCGCAATAAATTCTAAGTTGACTGAAAATTTTCGAATATTGCCTCAACTTATTCGTTACGCAATTTGGGACTGTAACAGTTTCTTGCTTCGCTTTTTTAAAAGACTATGGAATTTTTTTATCTAAAGCTTTTAATTTTTTTTTTCAATATTCTTTAAAACCTAGATTTGCGTTCACTTCCACATCTTCCTCGTCTGTCATCCGTTTCACGCATGTACCTTCCAGTATTATCTAAATAGTTTTTAACGCGAAAGTTAATTTTTCGAGGAAAGTACTTGATTTGATGCGTCATTTGTCAGCTAATTGTTTTTTGTTTAGTGCACTGCCAACTAACAAATGGCTCATACTTAACTAAAAGCACTAGGGTGTGAGCAAATTTCTTTGTCAATTTTTTCTGAGACAAGCTTGACTTAGGCTGATACAGATATGTTCGGGCAAGGTCATACTTAACTGGCTCGAGGAGAAGGCATGGAAGTAACCCTCCGACTATCCTATAGGGTTCAATTGTACCCTATCTTTTTTTTTTCATTCTTTCTTTCTTATTAACAACGAGATGGTGGTATTTCGTAACTCTAAATAATGTAATTCTCACATTTCTACTCTTATTATAGTTTAATAAAAAAAAAAGATCTTTTGGGGACGTGTGTGTACCCCGTAGGTGGTAATGAGGTGCTTAAAATTAAGTCCTATCATGTTACTCAAATTATTCGAATAAAATCAGGTTTATACGAAGAGATCGACGTTAAAATTGAAAATGTAGAGTTTGAAGAAGATCAGAGTGGTGACTGGGAACCAGAAATTTTTGATTTTGATTCACTGCAAGTTGATACTGAAGAAGAAGAGGACGGTTTCAATCAACTGGTAGATCCGTTCGTCGCACTAAAGCCAGGATGGACTGAAATAAGTTCCTGTCACATTAAGTTAAGTGCATCAATAAGTGCATATGGACAAAGTTGGGTATACCTAAGCCTGAAGAAATCAAGGTGGAAGAATTGTTCTCGATTTAGACCAGAGGTGGTAGTGGTTCCATGACAGACTTTTTTTATTACCTTAAACTTAGCTGACAACACTGTTGAACACTCTTTGCGGATTCCAAAACTTGCAAACCGATTTTATCCAGTATATTTACTGCTTTTACTGCAAGTTATACAATAGTCCCACATGTGCCAAGTAAAAATGCAGCAGTGGTTTTATTACTAACTGAACATTACAATGACATCGTGTTTTGCGCAAACAACAAGTATAAACTATTGCAATGGAACGAAACGAAAGGTGCAGTTGACGTCATCAATAAAATGGCCAAGAGTATTCATTTAAGTATGATTTGGCTGTGTAAGATTATGGAAAATAAATTACCGTCCAGAACATTAGAACCTATTCAAAAAAATTCTTCTAAGGATACCTACCACACTTATAGACCTTTGTAAAACAATGTATGAAGACCGTCGTCCAAGAACTATAAAATCAAAGTACTTCTAAAGCTCTGGATGCACCGTCCAGTGAAAGTTATTAATCCCTAAATGATTGACCATTCAAATCATAATCAACGAAAATGTTTCCTTCATACGCCCCAGAGCAAGCGATCTAGCAATCAAATTATTTTTAATAATTAATAAATAGTAAGTTCTTCTGCAACTGAATCATCCAATAATAGAAAACCATAGGTTAACCTATTTTACATCATTTGAAAATGAACACACTAATTAATCTTGAACCTATACAAACTTGAGTAACGCAAGGGAGTGTTATGGGCCTCGTACTCTGTTTATTATACACGGACGACTTACTGGAATAACAACTGTCACATTTGCCGATGATACGGTAATTACAGCCTCTAGCAAAGGATACAATTTCACCTACCGAACCTGTACTGTTTATATTTATCATTATAGGCTTGTTCGGGTTCTCGCCAGGATAGTCCTAAAACCGTCTTAGAACGTCCAGGATCATGCGCACAAGCAAAAAAAAGTGCAGTTTCTTTGTTATGCGCATGCTCCTCACGGTTCTGGACCTGTCCTCACGGGAACCCGAACAAGTCTTATGAGTGTGAAAATGTAGAAAACTGCAAGTGTTTCAAAAGAACTTCTCTGCTTGCTGCTATTGAAACGTAATGTAACTATTAATCAGTAATCACGAAGCGAATGAAACAGAGATGGAAAAACTGGTCGCCAAATACAATACCGTAAACCGTAAACATGCAAATTTACATCCTGCCGATCGTAATAATAATAATAATAACGATAACAATAATAATGTATATTTAGATAAACTAATTGCGGGAATTAATTACAGATAGTTATTTATCCATTTAATTTCGCGCCGGCGATTCGGCGAGTGCGTTTGTACGCGATTTATTTGCAGTTTAACTCCGCCGACAATTACCACTCGGCATAAAACCGAGTGTTTATCCGATTTAATTACAATTTCCAGGCTGTGTACATCCAAAAAAACTACCACGGACTTGTGTTTCGGTTCGAATCGATCACTAGAATATCGACAAAGCCAACGCGGAAGCGAAAAGTTATGGTTATGGTTAGGCCCAAACTGGAATAAATTCACTCATAAATTAATGTTTTCTTGCTTCATTAAAAGCAACTACATATAAATAAATAATTAAATGAACTAAAATTGTATATTGCAAAACGGATTTGGATTTTCAGAATTTGTTTTAAGAATATTTCGAAATTGCCGCCTAAATTTGGAGCCAAAATGACTACAGGATTTGATCACACTAGCAAATTTTTATAGAAGAGTGACATCTTCGGATCAAAAAAAGAACCTCTTCATCGCCGTATTGCGCTTTAAAAAATCTGCAGTAATTTATAAATCTATAAATTTTATACAGGAGTCGTAACGCCATCTTTGGAATAAAAAGAGAAGTGTTTTTCATCAAAGTTTTACCGGTTTAATTTCTAGAAATAAAGTTTAGGAAACATACTTTTATTATCGCCTCAAAGATGTCGCTTCAGACTTCGTAATTGCAAACTTACAAATCTATCGGAAATTCGGCAAAATCTTATTTATTAATCTAAACAAAAGTAACCTAAGATTTAAAAAAAAATAAGGTAGATATTTAGTATTTTTTAAAGGAAGTTTTAATGTGACCTTTTACAAAAAGTCGAAACAAAAAGTGATTTAACTCGGCGAGCTTTAACTAAACTAAAATCAAATGTTAATCCATATCTTCTTCCTCCCTTCTTACTTTTATCTCTCTGATTACTACAGGAACTTTTCGTCTCCGAAACACGCAAGAGGGCGGCGCGGGCGGCGGCGTTAGCAACCGCAGGAACATCGCATTTGAATCTTTTGATTAAATTTGTAATTCATGCCGCAGACGTTCCGGTTCGGGGCCCTTCTTCCACATCCCTCATTCTTCTTGGCCCTTCCACTTTTATATATCGCCAGAGGTGACGTCCGATCTAGCCCCATTTCAATACCGAGCGTCACCTACAGATAAAGATGCGCATACACAATCGCCCCGCAGGAATCGCCTAATATCAGGTCAGAACTCTAAAACCGGCGGCGATTCAGTTTTGGGGTGGTCATAATGAAATTCAAGTGGCCGATAAAGAAACTGTAATGGGAAGTTGCTTCGGAACGTAATAGGGCCGAAAGTCATATCGGCGATTGCAAAACTTAAAATAATTCAGACTCGAGATTAAACTGAAGAGAAAAACGGCGGAGACGCCGGTTTGAAGTCATTTTGTTGCATTTTCCGGAGCAAATGGGTGCTCGAAACAAATGAATTGCGACAAATTGGTGGAGGTGCAGCTTTGCAATTTTGTATTTTACATTTGCCGGGGTGGAATAAGAAGAAATAGATTCGCGCTCATGTCTTTCAATGGTTACGTAAATGAGTTTTCGGTTTAATTAAATCTGCATAATAGATATATTTCTTGCTTGATTGATAGATGGCGCTGTGAGTTAAAAATAATTAGAGTCCCTATAAAAAAAAGGCACCCTAGACTTACTAATTACTTTGTACAAATTTGTTGCGTGTTTTGTCTTAATTCTGACGGAAAAAATTGAAAAAGAAGAAAGAAAAAAAAATGTAGAAATAATTGTAAACAAGAAATATAAGTGAAAGATCAAAACATGATACACCAGACTTATAAATTTTAATTGGTGATTTTGTATTTTAATTAAATATTTGTGAAGAAGTAGCAAAGAAGCAATTGTCTTTCGATAAGAGATGGCGCCGATAATAATCAGCGAAGTCCTCAACTGTATTAGGTAGGACAGAGGCGGTCCGCGAATTTTTTAAAATCAATCATGATAAACGCTCCCCGACTTTGACAAATCGGCTTAACCGCAGCAATAACGCGCCGACAACCACCATAAAAACCGCCGACGCGCCGCCGCCCCCGCCCTCGCAAGCAGGTACATTAATTCCGAGCGACAAATCAACCCGCGTTGTATACGAAACAAAAAAAAGAAAATTGCGAGCGAACGACTGGGCCTTTTAAAAACAATTTTTTTCTCCTCGGAGCCGATTTGTAGGAAAAAAGGAAGGGGGCGAAGGTCGGCTCGTCAGCAGCAAAAAATCGACAGCCGTCGACAGTCGGGTTAAATACTAAAACAAGGCGGCAAAAACTAATTTATAGGGAGCAATCGATCACGTCTGGAGACAATGGCGTCGAGTCTGGGGGGTCGTGTTTACCACCGGCTGAAGTTGGAGACGCAAACCCAAAAAAAAAAAATTAATGAGGACTAGATATTGTCTGTTACGTAAATGCGAGTTTCACAAATTGATGAAAATAGTAATCACCACTTTGCAAGTACAGTAAAACCTCGTTAATTCAATAATTGTCGCACCGATTCTAAGATAATCTCACCTCACTTCCCCTTCCACACTTAAATTACTTGTTACTTTTGCTTGAAGTGAGGTGAGCAAAAGTAAGGACGTTGGTTCCCCCTCTACTGATTAGAGAAAGCGCAAACCCTTCATCCCTCAGGCGGCTAGAGGGTTAGGATGGTCATTGATGCGATTCTGGTATCTTCGACTGATAACTACAGTCTCTTCCTTGACGCTTGGAGTTTATAAATCGCGATGGACCCGTTTCATAATATGTATAGGATTGCAGAAGCTTTGTAACTGGCAAGAGATGACGCTAGAAAAGTTTTTTTAAAAGAAGCTTTCGTAAGTTGTAACAAGTGTTCAACAAAAAAATACCTCGAGTGAGCCTTGGAAAAAAATCGTATGTCGTAGCTTGTATATTCCTTTCTCATATGCCAGAAAAATTGATTAACCTCAAAATGTACTTATGCGGACAAGATCTTGCTTTTAATCCTTAATTTCAATTGTTGGATGACACATATTCGTTGGCGGACGTGGCTAACGCAGAAAGATGTTTTGAAAGTAATATTTTAGTTTTTAAAAGGACATATTAAAATAAATTGTCTGAATTCAGTTTCTTCGCATAATCTAAATTTTTTATTCTGACAGTACGTGCGATAATCGCAACACTTGTACAGTTCAATCTGCGATACGTACTTTTGTTTCCAAGGCTGACTCGAGCTGGGTTTTTGTTGAACACTCGATACGTGGTTTAGACAGGGAACGAAGATGAAAACAACAATAGAATCGTAGATAAAAACAGACATTAATTTTAAAGAATTAATACGACTGGAGAAAACTGCATGTAGAATGTAACGAAGCTACTTCACTGGTTGTCAAGAGATGGCGCTTTAAGGAAATGTTGCCCTCAAGAGATGGCGCTATGCGTTGACGTTCTAGTAACGTTGTATACCTTTCGACGTCGAGTACAAGTCGTAGAGAATTGTCCTCTCCGGATTCTAACGGGTTCACCATTCCCCTTTATAATCAATCATCGTGTTTATATTAAAAATTAAACCTTTGAATATCTACAGTCGAAAGCAAAAAAAAAAAATTGTAGGCAAAAACAATTTCCTGTAATTGCTCTCTCTGACTCAAAATGACATTTAAATTTTCTGAAAGCTTTCAAATTTGACAAGCTTAAAACTTTGTAAAATCATTTTTAAAATGCCTTGCAAATAACTTGGGTATTTTTTTTTATGTTTCGTAGGTTGACAGCGCCATCTTTACGTCCAGACAAATAAAGCTTACGATTTTGCGTATTTACATTTGATTACACTTATTTACTCTACTTTATATTTACGTAACAAATTCTTTAAAACGGACGCTGAATATGCGCACTACCACTTAATGTTTCGCTATCGTTTGACAGCTTCTGACGAAACGTTAAGTGGTAGTGCGCATATTCAGCGTCCATTTTAAAGAATTTGTGATGTGATACAATTTTCATCAGACAAGAACCTGCTTTAGTTATTTATATTTACATTAATAATGAACAGTTCGAAACGCCATCTCTTGTGTGATTCAGGGAACGTGGAACGCAAAAACGTTTGAGAACTTCTGTAATAATTTAAAAAGAACCTCTCGAATACTTAGCATCGACAGATCTTACATTTGAAGTAGAAAGATGACAAAACCATTTTTATTAGTGGTCGAGAGATGGCACTTTAATAAGAACGTATTGTCACCAAGAGATGGTGTGAGGTGTAAAGCCTGTGAACCAGTCGTACTAAAACGTCTTTCGCGATTTGATAGGGTTTTCCATCCCCTTTGATAATAACATCCTGGTTATATTAAAAATTAATTTCCTCAACGTGTAGGTGCTAACATCTTGGCTGGTTTTGACTATTGCAGACTGATCTTTATGTTCAAACAAATAAAAGTCAAGAATTTTTTTTACGCTCAAGAAAGAGCGTTATGTATTCTGCTTTGTATTTACAGCGCCGACTATTGTATAATTTAAAAAGCGCTAAACAAAAAATAATTTGAGAACTTCTGTAATAAATTAAGAAGTGCTTCTACGGTACTTAGCATCGATAGATTTTACATTTGAAGTAGAAAGGTGACAAAACTGTTTCATTAGTTGTCAAGGAAATATTGCCATCAAGAGATGGCGCGATGTGGTAAACCTTCTTAAAGCCCCTAGATAGTTAAAGTACCGCAATTACCACCATTTTAAGTCAAAAAAACGCGCCAAATTTGAACTGACAATACCTGTAACGTTTAATTTTAAATTTGCGCGTTTAGTTTAATTCAAAAAGGCGGCAATTGCGGTACTTTATCTCTCTAGGGACTCTATACCTGGAACGACAATAGTACTGAGTCCTTTTCTCCTCTTTTTGATCATACCATCCTGTATATATTGAGAATTGGCTTTTTTAATATCTGGATATTTGTTGGATATATGTTGGATATTTTTTTAAGTATCAAAGGGTAACAGCGCCATCTCTATTTTCAGACAAATAAACGCCAAGAGTTTTAGGTATTTACGCTCGAGAAAGTGGAATACATAGTTCGAAGCGTCATCTATTGTATGATTTAAGGAAATCGTGAAATAGAAAAGAAATTTTTGGAATAAATTAAAAAGAGGTTACGTCGGACTCAGCGTCAACAGATCTTACATTTGATGCAGGTCACAGAACTGTTGGAAAATATTGCCCCCATGAGATGGCGCTTTAAGAAAATATTGCCCCCATGAGACGGCGCTTTGAGGAAATATTGCCCCCAACCACTAAAAGATGGTGTGATGAGATAACCTTCTATACCTTTTGATGTCGAGCATCGAACTTGCTGAGCTGCCTTGTCATATCTCTGCGATACAAAACAATACAAAAAAATTAAAAGACAACATAAAAAATAGAATAAAATAAGAAATGAAAAAAAGTACGAAGTAGATTTAGAAAGGAAAAAGAACACACCACAACAAAATATAAACGAAAAGTAAAAACATCAAGAGGATAATATAAAAGAAAGTTAGAAGAAATTTAAACGAAAAATAAAATAAAATAAAAAATTGAAACAAGAACATATGGCGCGAGAAAACTACGAAACGGATTTAGAATGGAAAGCTATGAAGTTGAATGGAAAAGCGTTATTAAAGCGAAAAAAAAACAAGACTTAAAACAAATAAAAAATAAATTTGAAAATAACAATGCAAAAAAACTTAAAGACACGAAAGCAAAATATGGAAAGAGAGCACTTGAACAGCTGAAGTGAAAAGAACTACAAAAAGAATTTAGCAAAGCAAAGAGAGGCAATATTAAAATCAAAATAAAACGACAAAACTGAGAAAAATTACGACATCAAAACAAAAAATAATTAAATAAGTAAACAAGTAATGAAAGTGAGAAAGACGACGCGATGTGAGAAGTCACGAAGTGTGTTTAGAAAGTAGAACGAAGGCAGGTACTGAAACGAAAAATTAAAACAAAAACAGGAAAAAAAATACAAAAACAATTAAAGATACCAAGGCAAAAATACGTGACATGAAAAGGCTACGAAGTGGTTTTAGAATAGAAAATGAAGACACTAAAGCAGAAAAAAATTTAAAACAACCAACAAGAATAAGAAAACAATAGAAAAAAATTAAAAGACGCCAACGCGAAAAAAAGAAAATAAGAAACGCCGCCGACGTTGAAAAGCTACGAAGTTGCCCAGATTAGAGAAGGAAGACATTAATTAAGAAAAGAAAAACTAAAATAAAATAAAAGTAGGAAACAAAATAAAAAAAAATTAGAGGCATCAAAGCAAACTCTCTACTTTTAGGAGAATGTTAAAAGTAAAGCACTTTCGAAGAATGAGTTTCAACCACGCCAAAAAGAAAAAAAACGTTTAAGGACTTCTGTAAGAAATTAAGCGGAGCTTATATTGTATTTAGCTTCAACATCTCAAGTAAGAAGGCCACGTAATCAAAACAAAATCGTAAATAATTGGAACGAAAGGATACCTTTCGAAACGCCGGTTTTTGCAGTAATTTTCTCGATCTTTGTGATTGTTATACGTCCTCCTATTATAGGACATAATTATTTACAATCTCCCTTTTCAAGTTTGACAAACGAAGTCGTCTTCTTTCTGAAAATCGAGAGGGTAACGATGTCCTTGCGTCTACTGAAGTATTCATACGGCGCGTATCAGCGCTGCCTGAAATATTAAATCGACGACTTCAACGACGAGACGCCATAAATATTTCACTTCCTAATCACCCGGCAAAATTCGCTCGCTCAAAATTCCAACCAAGAAAATCATACGAACTTAAGGCGTGTTTCCACGAGGCCAGTAAACAGCTGGAGTCCTGTGACTGGACTTCAGTAGCTGGCCTTGCCAGTCCAGTAAATTCCTATTTCAACGTGGCCGGGTCACTGACATCCAGTGGTGTTTACTGGTGCTTACACGGAGCCAGTTATTGGTGTCCAGTCACAGGACTCCAGCTACTGGCCTGTTTACTGCCCTCGTGGAAACGCGCCTTTAAACACCAAACGAGTCGAACTCACTTCCGGAATAACCGGAAGTTAAATTCGCACAACAAGACCTGCTGTATCTTAAATACATTCTACAATTTTTTTTTGTATAAATCCGAATTGAGTCGTTCAGACAACCACTAATTCGCAGAGGAGCAAAAAACAGAGCAGGCGGCAGATGTGCTTGTTAGTTAACGAGGAGTGAGTGGTGTAAACTCACTAGTCATAATTGCCTGATTATCGCTGTTCTCTTCTCGCTTTGATCTGATTAGCGACCGTAAATCACGTCGTCTGCCGCTGAGCGAAAAAGAACGAGCCTTTGACGACGCGGTGGAAACTCCTTTGAAATGGTTAAATTCGTCGGCATTGATCCGAGGATTTCATTTGAATCTCTAGGAGGATCGTGCAAATTGCCATCTCCGTGTGTGACTAACCTTGAACATGTTTTGAAAAAGTACGAGGCTGATTAAGATGTTACTTCACACAGACTCGCTAATTAGTGTCGGTTTAAATTTGTATTTGTCACTTTATTGTATTGCTCTTTCTGCGTTTATGTAATCTACTGTACAGTGGCGATATGCCCAGCTCTGTGGACGAGAAAATAAAATACAGGAAACCAAAAACCTGAAATGTTATTGTTCAAAACCGCGTAACGAATAGTTTGGCAATATTCGCAAATTTTACTCAACTTAGAATTTATTGTGGCAACCCTGATAATTCGATCGCTACGTAACATGTCCTTATATGGGCATTTTCGATAATAACGATTTCTGATTGGTCGGAGCTGACGGCATCCGCGATCATCCCGCGTCACCCGATTTAGCTTGTGGTAACGTTTCACTACTTATTTAACTTTGGTGGTGCATATATTGTTGTGTTTTAAGTTACCAGAGTTTTCGCTGTAAAAAATTAGGAAAATTCAAATTCCACGTGTCGGAAGATGCATCGCTAAACGATTTGGGGTGATTTTATGACGCTGCCGGGGCCTGGTTTATCTAAAAGTCCAGGTAATGTTAGGCTCCTTCTTGGTAATTATGTACTCTGGCTTTTACGTTCGGATACTTTTACGTTTGGATATTTCTTTCTGGGATACCTCTCTCGGTACTTTTACTTTTGGGTAACCTTTTGGCACACGGTTAACTAACCGACACTTTGGAAGCGGTTGCTGTGTTCCACTGAAGGAAAGCGTTTGACGAAGTTTCGTTACGAGTGCTACGGTCAACATACTGACGACTCGCCGGAAGACGTAAACGACCTTCGACCTACAGGACACGCTCTTAGATTTCGTGAGTTCGTTCCGTATTTCTTTATTAACTGCAACGTGACGCTCCGTTTTTCTTAAAGAGCGAATTTTCGACAGATCTTGCGCTATTAGTTGACAATTATTGTAGTAGTAATGAATGAGGTGGATAAATCTGATTTAGATACAAAATTTTAGTCTTTCGCATCGAATTAACCGTTCGTAACTTTGCAACTGTTCTTAGTGTTTGTAATTAAGACAATTGTTTATTGTAGCTATTTGTAGATTTGTGCCACTACCTTCAGCGTACAAGTGAGTTTAAATGAAAACCTCCTGTGATTGTTACGAACGATCAACTGTAAAGTCGATACAATTTGGGAACAATGTCGATGCTATTTCGGATCAGATGGGTATTTTGTTCATCCTGGCTCCTATATTAACATCTGTGTACCCACCTCATTCTTAACTTGTTACCGATTTAAGTAAGTAAGACAGGAGTTTTGTGGTAGCAAGCGTTTTTATATTCCTTTTTCTACATCAGTCAAAAATCAAACATACGCAACAGTATACCTACTTTTATCAAAAAGTAATCGAATATGACAGAATTGGAGTAAATTGGCACTACACATCCAATCTCGGCGGCAACTCAAGTAAAAGAGAACGTGTACTGACGTTCACTAGGTTACCGGAAGCTTGCTTTGATGAGAAATATTCTTCAGCTAGGGGAAAGGAATTCGTTTGGATCCTCGTCGTCAGTGCCAGTAAAAGTTGGAGGAGATCTGTCGAAAATTCACTCTTATTGCAACGCAGCGTCACGCCTTAGTTATGTGTTCGCAGGTCAAGGTCGATCATGTCCTCCGTCTTCAGTATGCTGTCTGTGGCGATTATGTATCAACTGCGTCAGGCATCTCCTCTCGCCTTCCAAATCGGTAGTACGAGACATCGGGACACAAATGATGAGTTCCAATAGTAGCAATTCCCGAGATAAATACCAGAGTATCAGAAGTCAGAAGAGTACCAAATGGAAAATAACTCAAAACGAAAAAAAAAAAAATAGGTACCAAGAGTAAAGGGTATCCAAACGTGAATGCCTAAGTTAAAGAAGAAATAATATAATTAGTAACAAGATGGCGTTAGCCTAACATTACCTGGATTTTAGGTAAACCAGGCCCTGGTAGGGGAGTGGGAATCACCCCTAATCTCGTTTAGTGATGCACGTAGAATATAACTTTTCCTTACCTTTCTTTAGCAAAAACTTCGATAATAATTTAAACACAACGACACCAGCATCGCGAAAGTTAAGCGAGTTAATAAAACGTTACAACAAAGCTAAACAGGATCACACGAGTTGATCGCGGATGTCGTCAGCTGCGACCAATCAGAAACCATTATTATCGAAGATGCCCATATTAGGACATGTCACGTGGCGATCGATAATTGTATTCATTCGGGGTAACAGGGTTGCCACAATAAATTCTAAATTGACTAAAATTTGCGAATATTGCCAGTCTACTCATTACGTCATTTTGAACTGTAGTGTACGTGTGGTGTACGTGAAATTGTTTGTCTTTTAGTGGGTCCGGTTGATTCCATCAATTTCTTGGCCACACGTTGGGTGCCAATTGATAAACATGGGTTTTAAACTATTTTAGTTTTCTCAACCAACAACACTGTTTTATTTCATAGCCGAATTGACGTGACCGTTCGTATCAATATAACCAAGTTGCCTTTGTGACTGTCAAAAAAGTATTGACGGGAATGTATCATACAACGCGATTAGTAAATCAATTGTCTCGATGGTAACCTGTAGGTCTTCAGGAAACAAAATTACAGTGCTTCCACAAGGTATTTTACGCCTGATACAATTTGATACAATACCCAATCACATCAGATTTAAAAAAGTCTTCTTTAGGCTCTGATCTGATAACTAGTCTGGAGGAACTTCCTTAAGGGGAATTTCTTAATTAAAGAGGGTAATATTCAAACTTCACTTGTTCCCATCATATCTGGCGTACCACAAGGTTTCATGTGCTGAAACCAACATTGTATCTGATGTACACAGTAGACCTATCGACCTGAAACAATCCGATACAATATCCAACACGTCAGATTTAAGAAATCTCCTCCAGGCTCCGATCTGATTACTGGTCAACTTCTGAAGGAACTTCCATAAGAGGGATTTCTTAATTAAAAAGGGTAATGTTCAAGCTTTACTCGTTCCCATCAAATCTGGCGTACCACAAGGTAATATGTTGAGACCAACATTGTATCTGACGTACACAGTAGACCTATCGACTTGAAACAATCCGATACAATATCCAACACGTCAGATTTAAGAAATCTCCTCCAGGCTCCGATCTGATTACTGGTCAACTTCTGAAGGAACTTCATTTAAGAGGGATTTCTTAATTAAAAAGAGTAATGTTCAAGCTTTACTCGTTCCCATCAAATCTGGCGTACCACAAGGTAATATGCTGAAACTATTTCTATACAGTAGATCTATCGATCATCCTCAGCACGGAAACTGCTACATTTGCAGATGACACTGCTATAATGGCCTCTCATGAAGATCCGTTTACCCTCATACTTCTTGCAGAAGCATCTTGACATAATAGAAAAGTGGTTAAAAACGTGGCGCACAAAAGTAAACAGCAGTAAATCCACTTACTTTACTTTTCCCCTCAAGAAACAATCTGGCCCACCTGTATCCCTTAAAGCCCGTTCACAATGACTTAACATAACAAAATTAATCACTTAATAAAGCACTGGTAGAAATGTGAGCGTGCTAATTGGCTAATTCTATTAATTTACGTTTCTTAAGTTGACAACTACCATTTTTAGGTTAACTCTGTTAAGTACAACCAATCAATGGCGTTCTAAAACAGTTTAGTGAGTGTAGTCTTTGAGTCCTCGAGTTGAGCAAAGCAATTTTGTCCTGTATTAACCTGGACAACCACTAACAGTTCGCAAATATTTGCGTATGCAAAGAACAAGAAATCCCTTCATTGTGAACACATAAATGAACACTCTAATTTCCTTAATTTAATTTTGTTACGTTAAGTCATTGTGAACGGGATTTTAATAATGCTTAACTATCTCAAAGGGAGGTGAAATATCTAGGTAAGTAACTGGATCTACATATGGAATAATTAGGACTTAAACTACTTGCTAGATAAAACATCAGTTCTACCAACCTTGGTTTAGTTTAGTATGACTGAAGATTTATGAAATTTAATTATAAGTAAAAACTCTCTGACGACTCAACTGGGCTTTTTGGAAAGTTGAATTTCGTTTTAATGCAATGTGATCCAATCAAAAATGAGTTAATGAATCCAGTTTCACAGTTGTTAGTGGTGACATCGAAATGTCATCGAAATTTATAATTGCGACCTTCAAGCGAGCGAAAACAAATATTGGTTTTGGCCAAATAAAATTATCGCCCTGGCAGAAATAAACATAAATTTTTAAGGTCCGTTTGGTGACGCTCGCGCTCGACGAATAAACCTTCATTTTGTGAAGTCCCTACTCACAGGCTCTGTCGGTCCCATTTCCAATCGAAGAACGAATTTATTGACTGCCTCCTTGCATTAGCGAGGATTTCAATCACACATCCACTTAGGACAGGTCTTAAAAATAACCGCGTCCATCAAACAAGTGCACCGGGAATTGATCATCAAATTATATCCCGAGCACACTCAATCACGCCCTGCACTCAGACAGTGAAATGGGGTGGCAGGCGTCTGGTTTTGTTTGAGTTCGGGCTTTACCTTTCCAACTCGAGCAGAGACGTTTATCAGGTCATTGTTGTTTGGCTTGGGTTAGTTGCGATGCAGGATTTGAACCGAAATATAATTGAATTAAAGAAGGGGTACGCGTAAAATTTATGCGCGGTTATTTAATGACGGTGTGTGAAATTATATTGAACCAAACTTAAAGATGAAACATTTGTGATGTCGATTGTCTTATTGGTTTTATTTCGTCGGAACAATTGAGAATTACCTTTGTATACAAGAGGTATACAAACGTAAAGCCTAAGTTAAAGAAGAAACAATATAATTAGTAACAAGATGGCGTCATGCAGTTAGCCTAACATTACCTGGATTTTAGATAAACCAGGTATGGAGGCAGGGGAATGGAAATCATCCCTAATCTCGTTTAGCGGGGCACTAATGAAAGTTCCGACCACGTCGAATTTAAGATGAAACACTTGTGAAATCAATTCTCTTATTGGTTTTATTTCGTCGGAACAATTATTGAGAATGGCCTGTGGGCATAAAAAATAAAACACTCGAAGTATATAAAATCCATTATTTAATCGCGATCGTTTCGGAAGGTAGAGCGCGTTGATTCCTCATTAAAAGAGCTCAACGACTGTCGATAATAAAGAAATAACGTCGTACATAAATGCCATCCGTCGCCCTGCCAATATGCCGCGGTGAAAATTCCTTAATATTTCTCGGAACTGTCGTCATCATCTCGGGTAACGATTGTACGGCCCTTTTACGCCGATAAGTATTATATAAAAAAGAAACGGTTACGACATCGTCGTCGTCGTGACCCCGAAATAAAGCGCGAGGGCCCCATAAAACTTTCACACTTAAAGCCCTCGAAGAACGCCTACGTTTACGTCGTTTTTAACGTGCGGAGGCCACCTGGAGAAACGATCGTCCGAAACAAAGGGAAACCTAATTATTTCCGAGGAGACGGCTCCGGGGACGGGCGGGCGTCCCTCGGGAAATGATGTGTTGCAGTAAAAGATTGCGTTTTAATTGAAGCTCGCAGGAGTGTCTTACATTTTTAATTGCGTTTTTAATTGCCTTCGTTACGTTCAATTGAGGAGCATAATTAAACAGGTGGAAAACAAAAACGGATTTCCATACATTTCTATAGTCAATTGTTCATTTTAATTCTACTCATTCGTACATTACGCACACCATCATGAACGGTTTATGTAATGAAGTCAGTGTTGCTGATATTCTATCGAGACTGACTGCGGTGCATTGATGTCACTCTAATTTATACGTGGGGGTGGAACCACTTGAGTAGTATAACTGGCGGGGTTCTGGGACACCTCGATGGCCTGTCCTTTCGAAGTGACCACCGTTGAAGGTCATCCCCTTGTTTAGGGGTTGTCTTCAGTGCTGAAGAGGTGATTTCGTGCACCCCTTTGGTTCTTGTACCTGAAGAAGTGTCGACAATGACGTAATTTTACCGGAGGAGGTCGCAGAGGGCTGAAGAAGTGTCGTCAATGACGTCATTTTACCGGAGGAGGTCGCAGAAGAATTTTTTCTTGCGGCGCGCGTCGGGAATGACCAGAGGAATTTTTTTCTGCAGTTATGACGTCAGAGTTGCAGACCAGAGGTGGTCTTTGGAATTTTTTTCTGCAATGACGTCAGAGGTGTGTGGACGCACTTTGGTTGAGGTTAAAAAAAAATTACTTACCTGTTTAAACGGGTGTATTGAAGTGGTCGTGGTAACAGGAGAGCAGAAGACGCGAGCATAATCGGAATGGGGGTCAAGCGAGAGGTCAGGAGGCGAGCGAAAATATTGTGAGAGGTCAAGGAGAATTGATAAAACGCTCGTTTGAAAATAATTTAACGAAAATAGTTTAACGTTATAATTGTTTAGGACTTTCAAATATCTTCGAGGTGTCCCAGAACCCCGCCAGTTATACTACTCACTTGAGCCGGACAAAGCGGTGATTGGAAGGGCTTGATAAGTAACCAATGAAGTTGAAACCGACTTGAGGTTAGATAGAGGAGATTAAAAAGATTTAGTTTTTAGAAATTAAACTATCGAATAATAAAATTCATCTGCCATCTTCCATGATATATGCCGAAATCCACTCGGCGTTATAAACGCGCAAACATCATACGGACGTTTTATGGTTTACGAGAGCAACTTAACGATGACTCCCGCGACTGATGAGTTATGGCTCACAGGAATCCCTCTCGTACATTACGCTTGACCTCATATTTCAAGAGGACGGGCCTCATTTTTAAGCCACCACCATTTTTTCCCGTGGTCCGGTGGTAGAACGAATGCATTCCCGACGCATCTCACTGCATCAGCAACGCAATTTTCCGAATTCGGTTTGCTCTTTTATCTGCTGCACGCCGTTCCATATTTTATGTGATGTGAGTGTGTGGGAAAACGCAAATCTGCACAGCGGCGGCTATGTGCCCGCTAATCCCGAGATTCCGTCGTAGAACATGGGAATCTGCTCCAGCTCGAACATTTCCGAACAGCAAATTTAATTCCGCTTAAATCTGCATTTACTCCGTTTAAATAGAACGGACGCTAATTACGTTTTTTTTTTTGCTGGCGCTGAAATCTCGTTTCAGAAAGTTGTTTTTCGGGATTTTAGGGTGCGCGTTGAAAAATGGAGCTTCTTGGAGATTTACTTTTCGTTTACTCTCTCAATAATCTTGAAAGTATTCAGTTAATGTTGTCTGTTTTTGTAAAAAAAGTCCGGGAAATAGTTGGCTTCAAGTCTTCTTAAACGCTTCTCCTCTCTTGAAATATAATCAGCGTTGATGTAGACAAAAGGTGGCAGTCGAAATCTATCATTGTTAAGAGTCATCATTGTTAAGAGTCCCTACGTATAGGTAGGGGGAGCTGGCGCAATTCGTACCGGATTTTTCTTAGGGGGCTGTAAAGAATGTGCCTGTGATTTTTTCAAAAAATTAATCTGTATGAAGTAGCATACATCCCTAACCACAATTTTCACAAAAACTGTTTTGGTGTGTTCTCATTGTGGTGAGTGGTATAAGTCTATAAGCGGATAGATACAAGATGGAAATATTCTGAGTGCAGGTGAATGGCAAACGCCATCAAATACAAACAGTTGTAAGTTCTAACTTGCAATGAGTGATCTACTAGCGCCGTCTATCAACGCCATACCGAAGTTATTGATTGTTTCTTAAAGTTTTCAATTTAGACGTAATCAACTTCGAAACTCATTTTACGATGCAACTAGTAAACATCATCCCTCTTGTAAACGACGGGGCGGGCGTCGTGCTTGCACCGAGAGCTTTTGTTCGGGCCTGGATAAGCGTCGAGGGGTGCGATAGGGTTGTACATATAAATATATATAGCCTGTATTATTGTCGACATTTCTATCGCGTACGCCGCTCGGGAGTTTGAATATTCACCCGCTTTTTTCTCGGTTTTGTTTTTTTAATAAATGCGGCGGAGCTCGCCTCGCATTTTTCTGATCCGATCGATATAGTCATCGCGTACCCGAGTTTTATGAAAAAATTATCGGTGAAGGCGAGGTGTAATACGAAGTGAAACCACACAATGCGCTCTTAGAATTATTGACGTACGAATTCTTTTGAGAGAGGATTGTGTTAAAGAGACCCACCTGGAAATGATTCCTTACGCTAAGAAAAATAACGGTTATAAATACACATTGATCGTATTTAATTATTGCTTTTCTAAGTACTGTTTCCTCTAAAGAATAAGTCCGGTTCGGAAGTCAGCAATGCTATGGAGAAGGTATTCAAGAATAATCTACAAACGGACTTAGGAAAAGAGTTTTTCAATAAGGAGTTCAAGAAATTAACAAAAAAATACAACGTCAACCATTATAATGTGTTCAGTGAGAAAAAAGCATCGATAGAAATTATCAAACACGATGTACAGCAACATTAACCCATGAAGTACTAACGTTGCCATACGGCAACATCACGTTTTGTTGGTGAGGAAGACATCTGTTTTCATTGGTCAATGAAATTTCTTTTCTCTATTGGTTTCTTTATTATTGTACTACATAATCCGAATTACAAGAGTTGTCTCGCAATAAAAGTGTTCTGATATTACCGACAGTGCGAAAGATTGTTGTTCATCATGGATGTAAGATTTGTGTAAGTATTTTTTTAAATGTTTACTTACCAATTTGTGATTGTTACGATCACAGTAGAGAATTAACTGGTATTGAATTAGCTATTGACTTGTTTTCCTTCGCTCTAGAAGAATTTGCCTCGTTTCTAAATGCTTCAAATTTCTCATGTTGCCAAATGGCAACGCCAGTCACACCAACCTAACATATCTGATTTTATCGTAGAGATGGACTATCTTTGGAAGAAGCGCTTGAACTCGCTTATGCGGAAGATCACAATGTTCGCAATATTTTCATTTTCACTTTCCGCTATTTCCTAAATGGAAATTTTTGATAATAAAATTACGGATGAAAGCAGTATTGATTCAGATCACACGGGATTTGAACATTATTCCTACCCACTTGATAATATAATGCCTGAACTTGCTGGAATTGTTGAAATTCCAAGAAATGAATATTTAGATGTACCCGTTGAGAAAGTTGACTATACCAAAATTCAGTGGATAGACGGAGATCTTCAAGAAACAGAGCAACCCTTTCCATCGGCAAATTATGAGAATTTCAAGACCATGACATTCGAACTATTTTTTGACGACGAAATTATTCAATATATGATCTCAGAATCTACAAAGTACGCTTTATACAAAAATTGGCGGCATCCTCAAATAACGAAAGAAGAGATGCGTTGCTTTTTAGCCATTCTCATCTTATCAGGATACAATTGGTTACCTGGTAAAAAATATTACTGGGATACACAGGGAGACATGGGCAACAAACTTGTTGCTAACGCAATGAGGCGAGATCGATTTCTCACAATATGGTGTGACTTCCATCTTGCAGATAATACTCAAATAGATATTACTGATAAATATTATAAACTACGTCCCTTTATCCAGAAGCTACAAAAAAAGTTCACAGATTTCTACGTTCCAGAAAGAGATCTGAACTACGATGAGTTTATGGTGAAGTATTTTGGCAGACATTCCTGCAAACAATTTATAAAGGGCAAACCCATCAGGTTTGGGTATAAAATCTGGTGTCTCAATTCAAAAAGTGGATATCTTATAAATTGTAGTCTTTATCAAGGTAAAGATCCAAAAGCAAACCCTAAGTATCAGGAAATATTTGGTTCCGCAACAGCACCGTTTGTGACACTTATGAACGAACTCCCAGATGAAAAAAGGAAACTGAAATATTCGCTATATTGTCATAATCTTTTCACCAGCTTTCATTTGTTGAAATATTTCAAACAGCTAGGATATAGCACAACGGGAACTATTAGGGATAACCGTATTCCAAAGAAGTGCCCTCTAATTTCGAAAAAAGCAATGTCGAAGAAGTCTAGAGGAGTTGTTGCATCTATTTTAGATCGAGAGAATGGCATCATTCTGGTGCGCTGGGTTGATAATAATGTTGTGACTATGGCTTCAACCTCAGATGGAGTATTTCCAAAAGGAACGGTGCAACGTTATTCTCAAGCTGCAAAAAAAGTCATTCAAGTTCCGCGACCGTGCCTAATTGGCAAATATAACAGTTCAATGGGCTTGATGGATGAGAATATTTCCCGATATAGAATTGGTTTGCGGTCCAAAAAATGGTGGTGGTGTTTATTCACCTGGTTTATAGATGCAACAATTCAGAACGCGTGGATTATTCACAAAAAAGCGGGTAATATACTGACACAGTTGCAATTTAGAAGGGAAATTGTCATCAATTATTTGACGAAATTTCGAAATCCACCAAAAACAGCAGGACGACCTTGAACAAGTATATCTAGCCGATAATTTTGCAGGGTTTCCGACATCAGATTTGATAAATTTGGCCATTATTTGGTACCTGTTGATGACAATAAAAAAATAAGATGTGCAGGTGAAGGTTGCAAATCTATCATTCGAACCATATGTAGCAAATGCCAAGTTGGAATGTGCATACATTGTAATTTGAAATTTCACACTAATATGTAATATATTCCATTTTCAATTATAAACAATTTACATATCCTGAAACATACACTATTTTTATTTCATTTTTTCAATGAGGTAATAAATCTTCCTTTACTGTGTTGGAAAATCTAGCGTTGCCATATGGCAACTTGCGTTTTTTATAAAAACAACGATTTTTGATAAATTCTGATTGCCCATTCTATAAAATTGAGTCGTTTTGAGCTAGTATCATATTGAACAATAACATATTAGATAAATTTATTAATTCCGTCCTTCATGGGTTAAGTTAGTTGACGTTAAGAATAAAAGAATCAATGTCGGTGTTCACGTACGCCTTTAAAAAATTAGAGGAATTTTTAATAAAAAAATATATGCCTAATTGATCTACCGAAATTTTTACGCTAAAAAAATACAACTCACAAACCCGATCACTTATTTATTAAAAGATTCAGCTGAGCCGTGAGAGATGAAGGAAAAAAGGCTTTCTTTTTGACTCTATTATTTTTTTATTTGTAATTTTTGAAAAACAATTGCAATAATGTGAAGCTTTTCTTGTGTCTGTGCAATTTCGAATCGAAAGAGCCTATTTCTAAGCGAGAAACGTTCTGAGAATAATCGAAAACGACTACCCGATAACTACCAGTAATTAGCAGCAGCGTTCGACGATTGAGTGAAAAAGCGGCGTGGCCTGTACGTGCGACATAAAAGGGTAAAAATGCAGTTTTTTCCCCGTAAACCGTAATTAAATTCGTCGGGTTGCTGGCACGTTTACGCGACTGCTGCCATTACGAGGAACGCTCGGGCTCTTCTATATATGGCCCGTCTGCTTCGCATCGCAGACGCCTTATAAATTCAGAGGGTTTTTGATCCCCGGCTTTCGTCCGCTTGACCGCTGGAGATTCCGAGCGGTTCAACAATGCGAGGGCTTAATATTTATTCCGGTCATCGGCTGTTCTATTAGAAATCTCTTATAAAAGCGGCCCCCCCGATTTAAGTACACCAATGCATTAAAGTTATATGTGACTTGAATCGTTAAATTTTTTTTAAAGAAAGAAAGCTTTTCTGCAAATTTCTATGAACTGTCAGATTTTTGTTTTTGTTAATGCCATTAAAATGATCTCCACATCTCCACTCTCAAGCCTTATCATCAACACCATATCAAGATACGAAAAGATTGTTATAATTTCGGCGTTTACACCATGTCAAGAACGGAAGGGATGTACTCTGTCTTGTTACGTTATAGAAAACGTTGGTTCCCAAAAAGAAATAAATTATCCTTTTTTAAGTGCGCCTCCCATCACGTTACGTTGTAAGGAAAATATAGTCAACGCAGTTATGTTATAAGGGGGCCGCCAGCACGTTACGTTTTCCCTTATATCGAGCACTCGCTTGCAGGGCAGGATATTGGCGAACGAAACATAATAATTAATTTAAATTTTACATTGCCTCACCTCTTTGCACCACACTCGACCAAACGCCGCCTCCAAGGGCCGATTCAAAAGTCACAAATAAAATTCACCAAATACATTAAACTAATCATATTAGTGAATACTCTGCAAACTGCCTGTCGACTGTTTCCGACTATACAACTCACTGATTAACAACTAATCAACTACCCTATTCATTTACAAATTTCCGTTTTTATACCACACGTGCCGGATGCCACAAAGTGCGTTTTCAAAGGTTCGGGGTCCAAAGATCGATGTTCCAAAAATGTCAGCGTCACATTTAATGAGCGAACAAACGAAACTGTTCGTAACTTGAACTTGGTTTTCATTTGTCGGCACGGAATTCCCTCTATTAAAACGTTAATTTTGCATAAGTTCCATCGACCGAAAAAGAAATTGACCTGCAAGCTAAGCAGACGTCGGTAATTCATGCTAGACAACTTCCGCGGCGATCAAGCCTGTGTCGATGACCGTACTTGTGAAATGCTAACTAAACAATTTTATCAATTAAACCTAAAAAATACGCGCGATAAATTTTGTGTAACTCCAAGAGTAAAAACGAATTAAGACAATAATTTTTCAAACGTGACGATATTAACTAGATCTTCTTTCATCTTCCTAAATGCGTGTCAACTTTCTTGGGGTTAAAGGCATTTACCAAAACCATCGCATGACACTTACACCAATCACAATCGATGGACCACGTCTGGTGGAGAGCTCAAGTTTAGAAGCGATTTAGCTTTCACTTTCTTCAAAATTATTGATGACGCGATGTCTACATATCATGTAACCCCGCAACTATAATTTAGGTTTTCATAAATTTAAAACCAAGTTTTCATCATGGACCGATTTGAAACGTTTTTGCTGCTTACATCATAGAAGTTGCGAAAATGTAATGTATAGCTTTCTCCTCGACTAACAACAGTGAAGAATAGGGTGGGTAAACAAATGTTGACATAGGCGCCAGGGTGAACAAAATACCCAGCTGATCCTATAGCCTCGACAGTGTTCCCAAATTGTATCGGCTTTGCAGTTGATCGTTCGCCACGATCACAGTAGATGAGACTTTAATTTAAACTCACTTGTACGTTGAAGGTAGTGGCACAAATTTACAAACAAAATAATAGTTGCTTAATTACACACACAGAATAATTACAACTGTCACAAACTTGTGCTGCCTACCTTGAAATTTCAAATTATGGGAGGGCAAACTAAAATCGTCCCAATTGCCGGCTACCTCAATGTCAAACGGAACAAGAGAGGCAATAAATAAAAAAATAGTCACTAGTTGTTGCACACTTGTCTTTATTTAAAGAAAAGGAAGAAGCTCAAATCTTGCGTAAACAAATGCAAGAGTCGAATTAAGTAATCAACCGATTGGACAAATATTGCAGTTCCAAAACAAATACGAATAACGAAATAACATATTTTAAAAACATCAAAACTAAATACTTTAGTCGTAATAAGAAAAATCTAAGAAAAACATTCAACCTTAAGTTGTCCGAGCAAACGTTACTTCGTACTTCAGTACTATAATAATGGGGCGGTTGTAATGACCCAAGGGGGGCATCCAAGTGTCGTGCAGCTTCCCCGTGCGAAATCGCCTTAGCTTACAAATGTCCGGTGTGTTTGAGTAGAGTCGTCGAGTCCTACCGTTGATAAATAAATAATCAAACTGCCTCAGCAAATTTGTCCAGATAAAACCTGCGATACAAAAAAACCTGAGCAGCAAAAGAAATGCTTGAATTACCTGACTAGCTGTAGGCCGTCAGGCTTAGAAAAGCATAGAAACTTGCTTCAGTATCAGGTAGGGTACGTCTTTCAAAACACGGAGTACATCATTCCGTTCAGCTTTCTCACAAACAATACAATTACAATGGTTACCAGCCGACAAAATAAAACACTGTACACCCTAGCGTGGTTAAGAAAATATTGACTGGCTCTATTGTGTCAGGCTTAGAAAAGCATAGCGTGATTAAGAAAATACTGGCCGATGGGACTTGATTATGCGCGCAACGAGAAATCGGGATAGGTAGGGGAGTGACGTGATTCAAAATGACCAATCGCAAACCTTTTAGTAAAATCAATACTTTTGAAAATCATCCTCAATCTCGTCGTTTAGCGATGCACTAATAAATATTCCAACCACTCCGATAATTGTAAACACATCTACACAGCATCAAAAAGTTAAACGAGTAATGAAACGTTACAACGAGCTAAATCGGATGACGCGAGATGCTTGCGGATGTCATCAGCTCTGACCAATCAGAGTCTTCTTTTTCTTTGTATTTGCTTTGCGCAGCAATGCTGCTTGTCTTACGGCCGTAACCCATTCCAGACAATTACGAAGTATGTTTTAAGCTGGGTCTTAACCTTTAAACAGCACAAACATCCATGGCTAATGGTAGGATTCGAACCTACGCCGCCGAGCGATACGACTTTCCAAGTCGGCTAGGCTTGACCGCTAAGCCACTCGGCGACCCAACCAATCAGAGTCATTGTTATCGAAAATGCCGTACCAGGACGTGTCACGTGTCGATCGAGTTATCAGGGTTGCCACAATAAATTCTAAGTTGAGTAAACTTTGCGATTATTGCCAGCGGTTTTGAACTGTAACAGCCTTTTGTTTATTACTATACAGCTAATGGTTGAAAGTGAGCAAAGCAACAGAGAGAAAGCTGTATAGCACTTCATGAATTTAATCTTCAATTTTTCTATTTGTTCTCATTGAATTGCTGTGATCTCAGTTTCAGCCAATTACCGGTACATTAAATCCAATTGTTCAAAATATTTAGGGATTTTCATTCAAAGCCCCTTTCCTAGTTCCTTTTCGAACATCACTGTATTTTACATAAGAAGTATGATTAGAGAAATTTCGCCGAACCTTCGAGGTTCTCTTCAGTGTTGATATTTAATGCTTTTGCTATTTGTAATGGCAGCCTTTTTTTTTTAAGCTTAACAATTCTAAAGTTACCTCGTGATCCTCTTTACTTTGCGTCTTGGCACTGCCCCATAATTTGCATTCTTCGTTTGGCACCACTTTTGGCAATACGTCGTTTGCTATTTTAAGTTGATTTCTAATAGCTTCCAGATAACGCGCTGCATAATTTATATTTGACGAAAATAGGCGAACAGGAACATCTTATGTCAAACAAACCGGACAACATTATTTTGGTTCGTCGTGAATAAAACCTTTTCTGCTATTTTCGGATCCGCATTCACTGGAAATTCTACTAATTGTACTTTTACCCAAAAAATTCGGAAATTAATTTTCTTGGACTTAACTTGCAAAGATAGTTGACGTTTAATTTCCTTGTTTGTGCGTTTCCGGATTGAGTTTTAGGTAAATTCCAAGAGAGAGGAAACGGTATTCTGTACCACATTTAAATCTTCTGTTAATTTCCGAATTCTAAGCAGATGAATTGATTTAAGCTCATCAAATGTTGAAGCCTGTTCCATACACTTCAATTTTAATTTCCAAAACGTCTTGATTACGACTTACTCAAATTATTAAAACAAAACCAAAGACGCCCGCGAAAAAAGTTATTTCTTCTCTAACTAATAAAAAACAAAACTGGGGAGGAGTTTAATGGATATTGAAAACTGATTAGCGACAAGCACGTAAGAGAAGATGATAGGAACTGGCTTTTTCTTTGAGACCACATATTTTAAAATCTGATCAGCGACGTCTCTAGTGGGGGAAAATGACATCACCCGTAACGTTCAAATTCAAAACATTTCCATTCCGTGCATAGCTTCCGAATGGGTAGATGGCGCATGGTTATCTATTCCCATTACTTTTCTTAGTGGTGCGCCTACGCTACTGATGCAGGTGTTCATATAATTTTGTGTCCATTAGATAATTAAACGGTTAGGTTTATCACTTTCGGTTTCGTTTACATAAATACTATGTATAATTAAAAAAAAGAGAAAGATTGCTAATTAGTTGTTTATGTAACAGCCCCGTTAATGAGATTTCCCTTTAATTAGTTTTAACCTGTACACAGAGAGTCAAACCCGATTTTCATTCTTGAGTAAAAGCGACATGTAAACAGATGGAAATTCCTCGGAACAAAGACGTCTCACCCGGCACCTCCGCCATTAATTTCATGAATTCCGTCCCACGTACAAGCGCAAGCCCAAGCAAAAGACACTGTTACATCAAACGTGTTGGGAGTTTGAGCTCCGCGGAGCAAACATTGATTTTACATCGTCGCCGTGGTAGTTTCATTTACTCATTGCATCCGACCTAAGTGAATTGCGATACGCTAACGGCGGCACACAAACTCGACCAACTTAGCCCGAATCGATTCGCAATAAAGCCCTGTTGTAATTGCATTGCCTTAGGAGTTCAATGAACAACAGAACATTTGCTCCATTGTTTGCGCTTCATGATGATGAAATCAAGCGAGCTAAAGAAATTAACTCGGGGAGCGGTGGCGGCGGTGTGAAAATGTCCCTTGAATATTCACGTTCGCCGCGGACTATTATTATCCTTGAATCGATGGTTTTACGACATACATGGCTTTTATCAAATGGGGCATCTTCAGTTCCGGCAGGCCGCCCCGTTACGTGACCTACAACCCCCTTGCTAGCTTTTATTTGCGCTCATGTTCTGGCCTTGCGCTTTGCTCCCGCGAGCAAACTGATTTCTTGCGCCGACTTCGTTATCTTTCAGCGTATTTGCAGTCTTTGTGGTAAAGGACATCAAAGGATCGCGTTAAGAGACCGATGTGATTTATAAACAGCGAGAATTCAAATTCTAGAAAGCTTTTTCCATAATTACTGATATTTTTCGAGTGCCATCTCTAGGTTCAAGTGACTATTAAAAAAATTAAAGGAATCCCCATTTTATCTTTTAACGATTTAACACTAATAAAAGCAAGCACATTTTTCAAAGTGATTCAAGCTTTAAAGGTTACTAGATAGGTAAGATATCTCACACTCTTCTGTCTCTTTTTCTTCATAGCATCCTCTTTAATTTGGGGGACGAAAAACGCGGAATGGAATGGTGGTACCTTATCAATGCAGTAACCTCCTTTGACTGCTACCTGTAAGCAACGGTCAAGATTCTTCTAAGACTCGTTACTTTTGAGTGGTTCATTACGCTTTCTTCACGTTTTCCAGGCGCAAGCAATTTCAGAAGAAGAGTAGGCAGATATTAGCTCTTTTGTCACAACAATTTAGTTTTAGTGTCAACTAAAGGTAAGAGTAGGCAGATTGAGACCTCTTCCAACGTTAAATTTTGTGCAATTTGTATGCACTCAGCTTTTTCTTCTGTAGTCTCTCGTCCTTATCGTTCTTTTTTCTGGCCTTTTCTCTTACGCGCTATCTTTTCTTGTATTCGTCGATTCTATTTCTTTTCTATTTTTATTTGGACGAATTCAATAAATTAACTACGTATATTTTTTGGCCTTTGGCTTTCGCCGGTGTATTTTCTTTGTTTTCTCATCGATTTTCAGGCGACGACGTCCCAGAAAACAATTTCCGACTTCATCATCTCGGCCGAAACTAAATTAAGCAGTGTCATTTTTCTTTAATTGGGGCGGCCACTTTCTTGATTAATTGTTTAGTTTCGTTCGGAAGTCGAGCGCGACGAGCACGTCACCGCGAGTTATTTATAGCAGCGGAGGAGTTCGAACTTGCGACAAACAAACCGCCGAGTAATTAATAAGTTCGAGAAAGAAAAAAAAAAGTCCGTCGTGACGTTCGTAATCACGTTGGACTCGAAGCGGTCGCGGAAAATTGCGGCGCTTCTAAATTAGAAAAGTCCTGAAAAAATTATTTTGGCTCGAGATCATATTCGTAGAGGAAATTGCCCGGACGATTCTTGTTATTGTTCTACAAGGCGGAATTAATGAGCGGCAAATTAAAAAATGTCTTGACGCTGAAGTAAAATTTCCTTCGCGAATCGTGTGCATGTCAAAGCTGGGGCGTGATGAATTAGAGTTATTATTACAACGGTGATGGAATTACACTTCAATGACATTAATTTCACGGACGGTGGTGAAAGTTTAAGTCGACAACTGTAGTTGTTGTTGTTGTTGTTGTAATAGAGCGGGACGAGTTTTACGGTCGTCCGAGAAGTACACAAAGGGATTAACTGTTTTGCCATAAATATTACGTAAGCCGAAGGGCAAAAGTTTACTTCGAGTAGTAAAACAAATTCGTTTATAATACACCGGGGTTTGACGTTAGACAAAATTATATTTTCGCAGTAGCAAAAAGTTTTCGCCGCTCACCAAGAGATGGATCTCACTTTCACTTTCAACCAATCTCGGATGAACTCTCTAAAAAGAAATTCAATGAATGCATCGACATTAAGTGTAAATTTGACGTTATTAATTCAATTGCAATTGAAAATCTGGATAGAACTTCTTCTGTGTGTCAAAAGATGGCGCACGAACGCTAAAATGTTCATATTTGTTAAAACAGTAAAGACACGTAGGATGCTTAACATCATGGTCTTACCATGACGCAATTATTTTTCGAAATTTTCCTTATCTACGGGAATATTTTTTTTAGATTTTAAATACCTATGAAATTTCGTCATGAAGAATACACCACGCTATTTAAAAAAAATGAAGTAGGTGTGGCTGTTTCGAAACAATTGAAGATCGAGGTCTTAGGAGTTCTTAGGATTGTAGTCCTCAACTTTTCTTAAAGGACTTTTTGCTCTATCTCTTTCGAAATAAGAAAATTATTCTAAAAAAAAAACCGAACCCTGTATAAAGAGTAGCGCACTTGGACACTTGGCCGCCATTTTTAGAGCTAAATTTTAGAGTTTACTTTATTTTTGTCGCTTGGCTCATAGATGGCGCGCCACAAGCATGTAATTCCGCAAATTTCAACAATTTTCAAAACCGATGACGAGGTAGCTGCAGTAAATACGAATTACTGCCGTAATTTTTTCTTTATTTATTCAAATCCTGTACAATATTTAAAAAGAAACTTTCTTCAATCGCTAAAAGATGACGCTCTACACTTCGGCATAACTCGCTCTGAAAACCTGAGGAAACGCACAACAAGGAATTCACTGTAGTCTCCTATCTCTATTTTCCAACTCTAGAAAATCAAACAGTATAAACTTTAGGAAATAGTTTTTATTTTTGGATAAGAGATGGTGCTTTAAAAATCGTCTATGGTTTACCTGTTATTCTCATTTATTATAAAAAAAAAATTAAACCGAAGTTTTACTGTCATAGATGGTTTTTGTTGTAGTTAAAGAGATGGCGTTCCGGAAGCAGTTTTGTAATTTTTATAAAATTTACGGAAATCCTTGAAGTGAGATAAGGCGATAAGATCTTTTTATGTCCCATACAAATGATGGAATTTCAATTCTTCAAAGCTTCTGAAAATGTGAATAAGAAGCCACTGCCTGCCCTGAGATGGCGCATGTACGATTTACGATAATAATGTAACAGATGGCGCCTGTAGTATAGTCTTTGACGGAATTCCTCGAATTGTTATCGAAAACTTTAATTTTATGGTTTTAGGTCAGTAAAAGTGTAACTGCATTTGCGACTGTCGCAAAATCATTGGCCAAGGAAACTTAAAAACAATATGTCTGAAATTACAAAGTAAAAGAACTTCATCCATTTGCTAAGAGGTGGCGCAAGAAAATTCTGCGTAAAATTAAAAAGTAAAAAAACTTCACCTATCTGCTAAAAGGTGGCACAATTATGACCAAATTAGAACTTAGTCTTATTTCCGTATTTTACATTCACCTTTTTTTTTTAATTGAAACAGAGATTTCAATTAATTTTTCCACCAATTTGGCTTAATACATACTTCCTTGAAATTAAAACAAACCTATAAAATTGCATAGAAGAAAGAGCTGTCAGTGACGGTTCAAAGATGGCGCTTTGAAAGATTCGAAGTAAATTGCTGTTAAAATGAAAAATAATGATGTAAAAAATAGGTAAAACAGACACGGTCTGTATATTTGATTGGCTAGCATTACACAAGAGATGGCGCTGTAGTGCTGCAGACTATGTTTGATGAAATTCCTCGAATTGTTTTGATGCTATAGTTTCAAACAACTCCAAGTTTAGTAAAAAAAAATAATTACATTTTCAAGTTGCAACTGAATTAATATTTCATCGTACCATTGGCTGAGAGATCCTAAACGGAAATTCAAATTGCAATTAAAAATTCAGTTGGTAAAAGACAGATGACGCATCAATACCATCATTTTTCGTAGTTAATTTTTTTAATTGATTTAAGCCCAGTTTCATAAAACGTAGTTAACGCCTCGATCAAGTTAATCATGTGATTAAGCAATATCATTGGTGGAAATTTAAACTTTCCTCCAATGATATTGCTTAATCACACGATTAACTTGATCAAGGCGTTAACTACGTTTTATGAAACTGGGCCTGAATTTTGTGGCTAATTTAAGACGAAATTTTCTTGAAGTAATAACGTTAGGCGATGGAATGTCTTTCCCTGGGAAACTTCACAGAAAAAAACTGTGAGTAACGGTTCAGAGATGGCGGGCGCTTTAAGGATCTGATGAAAATTGCTTTTAAAGTAAAAGTAAGTATTACAAACTCTTTTAAACGTTTAAAAGAGTTTGTGATACAATTTTCATCGGACAAGAACCAGCTTTAATTAAGTAAAAATAAGATTAAAATAGTCAAAACAGTCAAGAGTCATAGTCAAGAGAATTTAGTCAAATCGATCGATCTAAAGATGGCGCTGGAAGTTATATTCCTATCGAATTATTTGTGAATACTTGAATTTTTAGTTTCAAACAGCGCTAAGTTCAATGAAAATCAGCAAATCAATCGATTTTTCGCAAAAATGGAACTTTTTTGACATTTCGATTTGACTTGGAATTTACTTAAAGCAAAAATATTAGGCGATGGAATTTCTTCCGAAACTTTACAGAAGAAGCTGTGAATAGCGGTCCAGAGATGGCGCTTTAAAGATCAAAGATTGTCAACTCTTGAATTAAATTGTGCAGTTTTAACCTAATTGCATTTTGCTACTAAGTGAATATTTCGTCCTCTCCTTGACTAGTTGGCCCAGAAACTTTAAACAAAAACTCATTTTGAAGATAAAAGTCTAGATAATAAAAGAAATTGTGCTATCCGTCAAAAGAGGGCACAACAAACTTGCACTGACAGCAGATTAATCCATTACTCAATTATTTTTGGATGAAATGGAACTCATTGAATTTTTTCACGTTTCAATTTGAATTTTTTTTAAGCAGAAATATTGGACGATGGAATTTCTTTCGAAATTTTGCGGAAAAAGTTGTAGTAACGGTTCAGAAATGAGGCCCTAAAGATCTGATATAGATTGCTATTAAAACGAACAAAAAAAATGTAAAACAGTTAAAGTAGGCAAAGTATTCCCTCGAATGTTTGTGTAGTTTTAAGCAGCGCTAAGTTTAATAAAAATCTAACTGCAACTAAATGATTATTTTATCATCTCATTTGACAAGTTGGCCGGAAACCTTAAGCGAAAATTTAATCTGAAAATAAAAAATCTAGATAATAAAAGAAATTGTGCTATTCGTCAAAAGATGGCGCATCAAACTTGCACTAGCTGCAGACCAATCTATTATTCAGTTACTTTTTGACGAAATAGAATTTATTAAACTATTTAACATTTCAATTTGACTTAGACTTTTTTAAAGCAAAAATTAGGTGATAGAACTTCTTTCGAAATTGTACAGAAAAAGCTGTGAGTAACGGTTCCGAGATGACGATGTTGGCCAAGAAACCTTAAACGAAAATTCAACAGATCAGCAGATTCAGCAGATCAATCCATTACTCAATGCTTTTTCGACGATAAGAAGTTATTTAATTTCTTAACATTGCAATCTGACTCGGAATTTTCTTAAAGCAGAAACATTAGGCGATGGAATTTCTTTCGAAACTTTACACAAGAAGCTGTGAATATCGGTTCAGAGATGGCACTTTAAAGATCTGACATAAATTACCTACCATTAAAACGAAGAAAAAGTGAAGTAGTTCTTCTTCTTCTTCTTCTTGGTGGTATTTGGCTTTTGGATTAACCCATTCTAGCCAATTACTTTTTTGTTCGAAGCTACCCTTCTTTTCCTCACTTATGGTTAGTGTAAGACCATTGCCTGAGAGCCTACAATAAGAACAATGATGTTAAGACAGGATTCTAGGATTAAACTCTACAGGACACATTGTAGCAGCCACAGAAACGAGCCAGGCAACATAATGATTTAACAGAGAAGAGAAGCAGGATTTTTAGGATAATTTAAAGGAGTATTGCAACTATTTTCTATAGTTTAATTTTAAGTTTATATAGAAGGTCAAGGAGCAAGCTAGCAGCTTTAGTGTTAGGTTTGGCGAGAATATGGTTCAAATTAAACGGAAACTGATAATTACATTTAGCTAGATACAGGCTGTTTCACGACCTTTCCCGACAAATTGCAGGAGGTGATAATAGAGTTAAAGGGGATAAAAAAGTCTCCTACCAATTTTGTCTTGGAAGCTTTTTTTCTAGCGAATCTGACCCAAACGGTTGGGAACTGCAGAGACTGTACATATTTACATGTTATAAGCAAATGTCGGAGCACGTCCAGCACCGTCTCGCATCGAGTATACGGAGAATTAATGAAAACACAGCGGTTTTCAAACGGTGAAGGTCGTTTTTAAAAAATTCTTATCACGGTAACTGAGACCGAAAAAAAATTATTACATGCCTTTCTTATTCTGTAGTGTCTCTAATATTATACCCCGAAGTTTGTCGGAAAGGTCGTGAAACACCCAGTATAAAGATTTTGTGATTCGTTATGGTGAAGGGGGCATTCTAGAAATGTATGGTTTATGTTCCCAATTTCCCCACATTCGCAATCGGGTGAATCTAAGATTCCAATTTTAAATAAACGTAACAGGATAAAGCAATGGTTTAGTCTTAACCTCGTGATTGTAGTGATCGTTTTTCTTGATAGTGTGAATTTTTTAAATCAAGGTAATTTTGAAATGTTGGAAATGATGTTGTGGTAAAACTTGCATCCGATGCCTTCTGCCATTCTTCAGTTAGATTTTTTCTCAAGCCGTATAGAAAATCAGACGGTACGGTGACTTCGTTATCTATGGTTGCATTGGACTGCCAGTTGATCTGCAATTTCATTGCCTTGGATGTCCTGGTATCCATAAAAAAGGTTTTGAAGCGTGAAGTATCTTTGTTTGAGTTCTGCTAAAATTGGGTCTTGTTTGCGGTTAATGAAGAATTCTGAATGGCCATTGAAACAATACGTGAGTCTGTACAAATTAAAACTTGTCTGATTCTAAATGATTCTACTAAAGTTAAAGCATGAAAAATTCTAACGAGTTCAGCTCTAAAACTGTTTGTCTCCGTTATAAGTTTCGTTTTAGATGTATTGTTGACGGAGGGAATGTAAATGCACTGAGAAAAATAGAACAAAGGAGTACGTTTATATTAACAAGAATTCCGAACATTTTATTCGGATTGCGTTAAAAACCGACTCAGCGTACTACTGCAAAATTAACACTATGTCATCTCGTGTCATGATAAAATTATCGGAGTAATTAACAAAAAGTCGGACATGACATTTTATTACTAATTTATTCAGCATAATATTTCATTATGGTTTTAACAATGCGTATTATGTAGAATGATAATTTTACATTCTTAAACTTAAACAGTTTCATTGTGTTGAGAATCATGATTAATTTAGAGTAAGATGGATTTTTATAACATGACAGCATTATACTTTTATTTTATCGATAGGAATGATGTTTTATCAAAATCGCAAAATTCCATTTTTCTCAGTGTGCCTACGCCGACTCCACCATGATTACTTCGTTTAAATCCATCCGTAAAAATTAACTTGCGGGAAGGCCATTTTGCCTTGATAACTCTTTGAAACATGTTTTCGGTTCTTGATGTGGGCAAACAAGTAAAATTATAAGCGGTGAGCAAATAAAAATCAGATTAGAGTAGACGGTGCAAAGAAAATGTATGTCTGTGATTAAATAAAAAGTCAATAAATTTGACAGTCCATGAATGTATTAGATTAATTATTTCAGTTAATCACAGACATACATTTTCTTTGCACCGCCTACTCTAATCTGATTTTTATTTGCTCACATTTTATTTGTATGGAAATTGCAGATCCACTCAGACTGGTTTAATTAATTTGGCTGTACAGGCTATGAAGAAAACAGGGATGAAGTGGAGTAGACTGGATTTTATGGTTTATCCTATATATGATGTTGTGAAGTAGTTGAAGCAGACAGAAAGTATCAGAAAGATTTAGTAATATTGATCGATCAATAGATGGAGCTGGAAATTTTATTTGACTAGGGTACCTATATTAAAGAGGGTAAAGACATGAGCGCCATTAACAGGCCAAAGTCAAATTAAAAAGTGTAACGGGCTTTTACCGTCCTCCCTCATTTTTTTCAACACTTACAAATTACGAGTAGGATACCTATACTAAGGCGAAAAAAATAAAGGAGAATGGAAAAAGCCCGTTAGTTTTACATTTTTTTATTTGAATTTGGCCTGTTAATGGGGATTGATACACACTATGTCTTTACCCTCTTTAATATAGGTACCCTATATTTGACAGAATTCCTCGAATGCGGCGTAAGTTTAATAAAATTTTTTTTTTTTGATGAAGTAGAATCAATTGTTCCAGTTTTTAAATTTATTTATTTTTTTACTGATTTCATCTTTTAAAAGTAAAATTGATTGGCCAGCGGTTAACAAAAGACGATACTAAAGTTTAAGTTTGGATAAAATTATTTGTCAATACGTTTGAATTTTGTGAAGGCATTTTTAATTGGGTGATCATTAAAAATTTAATTGGAAACTTCTGCCAACTGTATAAAAGATGGCATATTAAACTTGTAGTTACTGACTAGTTGCTTGCATGAGCAAATCAACTTATAAATTTTTTATAATTCATTTTTTTATTGAAAGAAGGTTTCACATTAATTTTTCTGACTTGGAATTTTTTCAAAATAAATATTATCCACGGTTTTGAGGTGTTTAGAACTTGTTCGATGAACTTAGTCCTGCAGTGTTGTTAGATTAAGAAGTAGTTCGCGGACGTGTGTTGTAAGAACTGTGAGGTTTCCGAGGCGTTTAATTAGCATAAAACAACCGTACAACATGGTTTTCATTATACAGAACCACCACACTCATTAAATCAAATATTCATGGCCCTAAACATACAAGTTTTACTCGCCAGTATCTAATCCAATGCAAAATTAAACGACAGCACGGCTTTAATACGTTTTGTTCCCCGAATTTATAGCTTTCTTCCGGGCGTCCATTTGCATAATTCAAGCGTCCGATTCTTAGTGCACATGAGGACTTTATAAATCAAAAGACGCCGGCGTCGTCGGGTTGGGTTAAAGGGTTGTTCGATCATTAAGTCGCAAGGAGGATGAGAAGAAGAACGGGCAACATCAATAGACCCTGATCCGGACGCTTTGATCCGGGCCCTTCACGGTTAACTTGAGGATTTAAAACGTCTTCGCCTTTCGGGGCACTTTAGGAGTCGCTTCTGTGACGGAAACGAATCGATTCCTGCGACGTCGGAGAGGGGGAGGGGGGTCACAATAGGAATAAATTCCCTCTGCGTCGCCGTGATGTTTCGTCCTTTGACTCGGCGAGTTTATGATGAAATATTCCGTTTGTGCGGCGGCAAGAAACGGATTTATGAGTCCTACTGAAAGTGTTCTGCGACAATTAAAGCTAATGGCGCACTACTTCCACTAACTACTGAAGTTTAATGCGTTCGCGCCGGCGAGAAAACCCGTTAACCCTGGTAACTGTCTTTTAATGTACTCCGTACATCGACGTTTTACATTACGTCAAGTTGTTAAATTAAACGCCGCCGATAAATTTAATTAATGGCCTTCGCCAATGTCACACAAACATTCGCAGAAATAAAAAAAAAACTGTGAAAATTACAAATTCACAAATTTATGCTAAAAAAAAGAAAGACAAGAAAAGTTTCAGTCGATCACGGAATCTGTGTGAAATTTTTGATTTTTAATTTAAATTCTTCCGCCTCAAATCACGACCTACTAGATTTCACGAGATAGCGTGTCTTTATCCGTCCTGCACGATTATTAGTTCAAGTGTTAATTTAATTGCAGCAATAAAAGGATAATTTGTTTTAGTTGATTATAATTTATTCTGTTTTATTTTTTTTTATATTGAATAGTTTCGGTTTTATCATAAAATTATCAATTATCAAAAGTTCATTCTTTGAAAATTGAAAGGCTTCTCTAGTTTCAATTTATTTTAACTATCATTAACAACTTTATTGTCGTCGATTGTGTTTTGCCTTTCCACTTTCTTTTTGTTCTGAATAATTTTTGTTGAAATTTTATTAAGAACTCCAATTTTTTTCTCTTGATTTAGATTTTCTAATTTGTTTCCTGGAGAACCCGATTATGTCACGCTTCGGGAGGGTGGGCGGCCGGATAACTAATTCGGGGAGCTTTAATTGAACCAACCGGTGTAACCCGATCTCTGTCCGGTCGGTGAAGAAAATTCATCGAAGCTGAAAATGGATGAGGCCGATCCTTTGCTGTGCTTGTGTACACGACGGTATTAATTTACAGCTTATATCAAAGGCGGCCGGGACGGCTAGTAATTTCTTTCCGAAATTTCCTGAACCTTCCGAAGGTGTTATTATTTCCACGGGAAAATCTGTTCATAAAGAAAGTTTTCTACGCCTGACAAGTTTTCCTCAATTTACGTCATCTCAACGCAAAATTTCTTCTCCGGGAATTCTTGGTGGGATAATTCCGGCAAATTAAAATTCTTTATTAACAATTTCTTTTATTGCAACAATAGTGTCTGTTTGTTTTTTAGTTAAATTTAATATAATGGCCATTTGTTTAAGTACGCATATCACAGGACAATTGATCACAATAATTGAAGGCGCAATTATTATTGTTTTTTTTTTTAAAGCAAATTCTAAGTTATTTACAATAAAATAAAAAAAATTGTTCAGTTCCTTACGTCCTTACATCAACTAATTATTCTTCTCACTTCACCTTACATAATTCAAATTGATTGCATTGATATTTAGCGTCGCTCGAAATATTCAAGCTCACATAATTTGCTTGACTCTGATACGTTCAACTTCGCGTACTTTATTAGACTTCACCCCAATTTAACGTTGCTCGTATTTATAAGCTGTGTTAAAAAAAACTATAACGCGTCATACAATGATGGATATGGATAAACAATTTTTTTCGTGAAAATGCTTGATCTTAAATGAATCGCCCTGTAATTCTGATTTTAGTTGTCAAACAAACGAAACCGTACATGTTATTAGCGAGTTATCGCAACCATCACGTTAACTTACGGTAAACGTTAAAATTACGTGGCCCCATTCATTTTCCATTGGATTACATGATCTTAACGTGATGGTTGCGATAACTCACTATTAAATCGGCTAAATTGAACTTGCTCCTGATCTAGGAAGTTTGACTTCCGAGGTGCCTTCAAGAACTGCAAATCCTCCATGATAGTGTACATCCATCGGAACTGCTTTCGATACTATTCATCGTTGTCCGAAATATTACGTCATTGTTTCCAACAGTCCATTTAATCGGGGAATTTTCCCCGAATGTTGTCATATTTGTAACCAATTTATAAAAATGGGGACAAGAACCAGGTAGCCAATTAAAGAGGTATGTCACTTATGTCGACCATTTCGAAATTAAATGGACGCAATTATTGCACATGAACTACTGGATGTTTACTGTTTGTGCGTTTTAAAGGAATATCATGGTTTGATGAAAGGACGCTCAATGGCGACAAATTTAGCAGTATTTCAGGACTTTTTATCTATTTCCATAGAGGATCGTCATCAGGTTGACGTTATATACACAGATCTGTCCAAGGCCTTTAACTAATAGCTTCTAATGAAATTAGTAATTATGGGAAATGTTGGTTATTACTTTTTATGTCTTAGAGAACTCTAGAGAACAGGTACTTTAAAAAGCTACATTGCACCGCTTCAATAGCATCAATCCGGTATTGATACAGACCAAACAGGTGAACCATATTCGAGTCGTGAACAAACAAACGCAAAATAAAGAGACTTCGAGGCAGCCAGCGATGTTATTAAAGAAACTACAGTTCCGAATAATGAACCCTGGAGATTTAAAAGAAGTTGAAATATTGTGGTTAGTGTGAGCTGAGAATGATAGTGGAGTGATGTATCAAAGAGTATACCTAAATCATTAACATTAGTTAAACGTGTTATGGTAATACCATTCAACATGTAGTTGTAATTAATAGAACTACGTTTCCGTGTGTAAGATAACGCATGATTAATATCTTTTCTAATCAAGTGACCTATGGAAAAAAATTATGTCTTTGTTTGGTTCATTATTTCAAATGCCTTCCTATCGTTTTGTATAGGAATGCAATATAAATATGTAATTCAAGTGGCATTTGAAATAACGAACTAATCAAAGACACATGATTTTATTTCCATAGGTCAATTGATTAGAAAAGATATTGATCACCTGTTACAATTTTACATTTAGATAATAGAATTGTCTACAACATCTAAATTGGCTTGTAGTTTACAACAATCATGAAGAGAGCCAATAGTACATTCTTCGCATTTTGCATTTTTTGCATTTCGCATTAATTTCACTTTACCAACTAAGTCATTCACATATAAATTAAACAACAGTAGATCCAAGTTAGAACCTTGAGGTACACCCGAGGTAGCAACAAATGGCGAAGAAGAGAAACGTTGTAGATGACATTCTGAGTTCTGTTGGTCAAATACGATGAGAAAAAATGTAGCAGTGGTTTATTAAACCCAAAGTTACTTAATTTACTAATCACAATATTCTGATCATTATGATCGAAAGCCTTTGACATGTCTGTATAGACAACATCGACTTGTGCTAGAGAGTCGAGAACATCTAAGAGATATTGAATAAAATAGGTTAGAAATCGCTTATCCATGAAACCATGCTGCCAAGGAGAGGTATGATTTTTAACAACAGGAAATATGTGAGATTAAATACCTTCTCAAAGATCGGAAATAGGTCTGTAATTGGCTAGAACAGCAGGATCCCCTCCCTTTAATACGGGACAAACTTTGGCTACTTTCCATAATGTAGGAAACACGCATGTTTTTAAAGCTAAGTTAAATAAAATTTGCAGTGGCAAAGCGAAGATAGGAGCACAGTTTCTAATGAAAAAGCTGGGTATGTGATCTAGTCCTGAAGTAATTGAATTTTTGAGATTCTTGGTAGCTTTCTCAATTTCATCTTGAGATAGATCCTAAATTTTGAGAGATAATGCATTAATCTCTTCCTCATGAAGAATTGGTCGAGATGGTGGTGCAAAACCTTCAACTATTCTATTGACTTCAACTATTGACTGCGGATCTTTATACGTTATGTCATTAAAGTGAATCCTTCCCGGAATGCGAGTAACACCTTTCATTGACCGTACAAAATGAAATGGATTCTTCAACTCTATATACATACTTCTTAGAGCCCGCGCACACTGCAGATTTACTACGGCCGATAGTTTATTCTGCATCAAACTACGACAAACGTGATACGTGGCTGTACATTAAATTATTATAGGCCACGTAATCATACTTCTCGTAACTTGATTCAGAATTAACTATCGGCCGATAGAAAACCTGCAGTTTGCGCGGGCTCTTATACTCTGCATTAATCATGGATTTACACTGACCTCGTAACAATTTGAAACGTCCATAATCATTGGCATTTCCAAATTTCATAAGACTTATGGAACTGCGCTTTAATTTAAGTGCAAGCGCTTTTATTATTTCTGCATTATACCAACAAGGAAATTGTCTCTTAAATTCTTTATATTTATAAGAAGGTACAAACATATCAATTGCTGCGTATAAAACATTGTAGAATTCATTGAAGGTGAGATTCACATCATGAAAATTGACAAGATAAGATATTGGTAAACAAAGCCAAGGTTGCGCAGCTGCACTATTTACATAAAGTCATGGATATAACTTGTGTTTTGTTTAAATGACTTGAGTGCAATTTTTGATGCTCAACCCATTTTTTCTGAAGACCTGCACCATGTAGTAATCAAAAGTTATAGAATGTTTGGTTTTCTTCGTCGGTGCACAGAGCATATACAAGATACTAACTAAAGCTATATCTGCTCTATTCAATAGTTTCGAGGTAAGCTTGTTAGAATATAATAGTATTATATGAGCGCCGATCTACAAGCGTTACACAGACGAGCTTCAACACATTCACCTTTTATGGAAACATATGAGGGATTTAAGCTCAAGGCGTGGCGTCATTCTTACATAAACTGTTGAACAATCATATTGATTGTTCTACTCTGTTGTCCAAAGTTAACTTTCGTATAAATACCAAACTCACACGATACACGGGTATTTTTAGGGAGCCTCCCCATAGAACAAGTTATGGGCAAGCTGCATTTGTGGATAGTATGATGAGGGTAGATAATAATATGTTAAGTTTAATAAATGTAATCCGTTCAATGTTAGTGCTAGTTAATCCAAAAAGCTGGATACATCCTTTTGCGATTGTGCTGCCGTCTGTGAACAAGGTCATGTTTTTTTGTAGACATTTTTTATGTTAATATGCTCTGCTAAAATAATTATTAATTGAAACACGTCATTATTTCGCTGAAGAAGTTGTCAACGTACAGTGAAACGTCGACTTTTGAATTTATTTGACGACCTGTAACTTTTAAAAACATGACAGAAGTAGAAGTTCCGTTTCTTATATTATTCAGGCTTTGGTATTTAATAGAAACTTCTTTTCATCCTTGGACTGCTATCTATGAATAGTGCACGCGTTTGTTATTTTTGAATGAACGTTATAAAGTCCTAAACAGGATCACGTTGTAATACATTCATTTACGAGCGATTTCATAACAGTAGCAGGCAGGTTGAGGCGTCCTATAGTGATTTAATATTTCGAAGAAATTTCATTGAAAGCTTCCACTGATTTTTGAACAACGATTTTAATCTAAGAAAGAACATTCCAAATCGGACAAGTATGTTAATTACTGAATTACTGCTTTCGCTCCCGCCCACCCCCTCGCGGAATGAGTTGGACACTTCTTTCTTCAGCCATCGCACAAATTTGCAATTCATTACTTTTTCTGAATTTTAAGCGAGAGACTCGCCGAATATCTCCACCCTCATTAACAAGCGATTTTTTTCCCTCGCAACATAAAAGCCGATTTGTGTTCGGAAAAAAATACAACCAAAAAAAAAATTAAAGATTTGCAGAGTTCGCTTCTCGTTAACGTATTTCCGGAAGACGTCGACTTCGAGAAGAAATTCCGAAAGGACCGACGCGTTCAATTGAAAATCCGGGAAAACTGCGCTCGAACGTCATTAAAGGATAATTTTGTTTTCCGACGGCGTAATTCCGTCTTTCTTTAATCAGGACGCCGATTGAAAAGAACCTCTCATTTGCAGCAGCATTGTCGGGCGGGACGGCAAATAAAACAAATAGATTTGTCGGGGTTGAAGTAAAATAAAATTACGTAAAACGGCCCTAATAACGGCGAGGATATTTACGTTCCGGATCGGAACGGGGTGAGCAGGACGTCGTAAATAAATTCGAGCTCGCGTTAACACGTCCGTCGTTTCACCTTAAAATTAATTTTATTACGGAGTATGTTCGCTGGTTTATGATGGTGTAGTTACGAAATTCGCAGGAATCGTCGATGAAGCTACCGCGAATTATTAAATTTGTTTTCAATTTACCTGGATGATATCCTAGGGCGTTTCAAGGCGAACTTTGTTAACATGAAGGACATGCACGAAATATTGCCTTCCCTCATACACGTAAAACTTCAAAAGAAGAATTTTAGTTTATCTAGAAGAATACCATTTGCATTCTAAAAGAATTATTAAATATTCTATCAGATTGATTTTGCTTGTTTCTAAAGTATGATCTGCTATGTGGAAAGTTTGCTGTGTCGTATAAACGTGCATACATAAGATATCGATGGGACCTCATGAATACATATGTATGATATTGATGATGGGGGATGTTCCACGACACGTAAACATATACATACGATCCCGAAAAGTTTCGAGCGAGTTTAATAAAACTCCTCCTCAGGAATATTACGTGCTTCATTTGCAACAGTTGCGTGCCTTCGCGAAAACCTACAATATTACTTCCGCGTGCGTGAAAGCACGCATTTTCCCCCCGCATGAAACCCCCACACCCCCGTGCAGATGACGCGCGCGCCTTTCAACTCAAACACGAAAATTATTATTAAAATTTAAATAACGAAGAAATACATCAGCAATTAAGATTATATTACTCGAATTAATGTGACGTAGGCGGGAACGGGTTGGTGATGGGGGTTGTCAGACGAGCGGGGTGTAAATTCCCGAATTTTGTGCCACCACCGAGCCGGAAAGTAATTCGCCCCGTGCTGTCCGATATTAAAATGCGAAGTGGGCGTCGTTAACGGGCGTTTATCGGGCGAAATAATTGGGTGAAATTGCTGTTATCAATTACCGAAAACACGTGGGGGGTTGAATTTTATGACGTGCATATCCCCCTTTCCGACAAAATAAAATAACAATTTTTTCTGAAATTTAATTTTCAAGGCCGTACCTGTTAAGTTTTTGATAACATAAACAAGATTACTGGAAATACGGATTTGTATGATAAGCAGAACGAACCGCGTTTGCGCAGATATACGAACTTGATCACTTGAAGGTTGTTTGAAGGTCAAACAGAGTCAGTTTACGTGTGAGTTTCGTTACGTTAGTTGTTTTTACGTTGTAAAATGAACAAGAACATAGAGAACCTCCCCAGAGGAAAAAAATTATTCCCTGCCGGTGCAATGCCAATAAAACAAACGGAATTATTTAAAGTTTTTAGTGACAAGTCATTATCCATCGACCACAGAACTCGATTATGACCCTGAGCGACTTCTACTATGTCACAAGAACATGTTTCACAAAACATGACTCTGAACGACTTCCACTATTCCCATTTGGGTGGAAGTTGTTTGGCAAAGAACGACAAATTGAAAGAAAGTGTTAGAATGTTTCCGTATGGACCACACAGCCCGATTACATATGACCCTGAGCGACTTCTACTATGTCACAAGAACATGTTTCACAAAGCGTGACCCTGGAACGACTTCCACTATCCTCATTTGGATGTTAGTTGCTTGGCGAAGAAGGACAAATTGAAAGAAAGTGTTAGAATGTTTCCGTATAGACTTGCGAAGAGGAGCTTCATGAAGTGACGTGGCCTTGAGCGACTTAAACTAAAGCTCTCCTTAGGTGGAAGATGCTTTACAAAGAGCTAAGGGCGAATGTGTCGCGATGTAATGGCGATAGAGAGGGATAAGTGCACTTATCCCACAATACGACAACTTGTTAAAAGTCTACGATTGCTACCTCAAAAAAAATAGTCTAAAAATATGCCTAGTACTTTTCATTCGACCTTCGTATAACTTCGTATGTACCGCATTGTTAATTTCATCAAGTTTAAATGAGAAGTATTTTGATGACATCTGCGTTTTATTTGAGATGCAAAATTATGTATAAATAGTGTATAAAGCAAGCAAAGGACTCAGTACTGATCCTTGAGGCACACCAGATAATATCCGCTGGATTGCCGATAAACAACACTCTACAAGAGCTCGTTGAGATCTGTTTCTCATAAAATTGCTTGCCAATTCTCTGCTACTATTATCGACACCTATGTAATAAAGTATGGAAAATAAAATATCGTGATCAATAGGCCTCAAAGACCTTTGAGAAGTCTAGTATAGTTGCCGTCACATTCCAGCAAACTTTCGTATGTCTTCGTTGATACTCAAAAAATTCGAGACAGAGGGTTCAGATTATAAAAGCCAGAGTGAGCGCGCAGTTTCGCTTTCGGCATAGGTTTTGTAGTCTTCAGTCTGCCGAACATCTTCCGCCATCCACTCTTACTTGTAGAATTAGTGTTAGAGTTGATGCCTCCTGCTAGCGATGGCTGAACAGACGGCCAACATGTTTAGGTAAAAGTGACTTCTTGTTGTTTCCTAATCCATCTTAACACCTCTTAATTCGCAAGTCTGGGAAATTCGAAGCGGCGTTAATATCGAGTTTCTCGTTCGTCTTTGCCGTCTCAGAGGCATCGCAGTGTGCGTTGTGAAAAAACGTCTTTGAGTATAAGTGCACACAAGACAAAATACAAATACCTGTTTCTCTCTTTCTTCCACTTTTCCCAGATTTGTTCATCTCTTCGGTATGTGATTTCTAGATTTCAAAATCTTTGCTTATTCTGTTTAGGTGTTCCTTCCTTGTCTCTCTTTAATTATTTACATTGGCTTGGAGGAGTAGGAACTGCACAAAGAGCAGAAATGGAAGACCTCAGAGAAAATTGTTGAAGACGTGCAAACCTTTTAAGATTAACCAATTGAACGAGAGGGGGAAGAATGAAAGGCCAAGAAAAAACGTTATCAAAAAACGGCGTATTTCACTGCAGACATACTAATCCAATTTTCCTATTGAAAGAATTACTTCTTCCTCTTCTTCAGCCTCTCATATTTGAAGGATGGATGATGTATGTGACTCGGCTATGATTTGGCGAAGCGGGAAGACCTCAAAAAAGGACAACTTTCGAACTGGAACGCACTGACTTTTTTCTTCTGCTAACGTTTCGTCCTCGATTACATGAGACAAAAAGTACTGGGACTGTTAAAAAGAAGTGGTAGGAGGATGCGAAAATGTTTGAAGATTGAGCTACTAGGGTAATGATTGGGTATAATGAAGTGCTCAGAATGAAAGTTACTGAAGAACATAGGAAGCAAGAAATTCGATTTTTTCCCCTTCTTTGGCTCTCATACTTGAACGGCAATGACGTATGTGACTCGAGTATGTTTTTGGCGAAGCGGCAAATAGACCATGAGGATTGCCAAAGAAGATACTTGAATTAAAAATGAAGGGAAGCAGAAGACCTTAAAAAGATGGTAGAGGGAATTGGTACTTCTTGACTTCTGGATAGGAACTGCGTTGATCTTCTTTTCTCTACCAACGCTTCGTTCTCGATCGCTAGTCACCTGAAGTACTGTGACTAGAAAGCGCTTCTAGTTCGGATGCCAAGAAGTACCGTCGGAAATCTTCGAGTGAAGTGGTTGAAGGAAGTTGACGGAGTTGTTAAAAAATTGAAAGAAGTCAAGGCCGAAAAGGAGTCGACTTTGTTCACTTCAGTCATCTGCGGTTACCCATTCCTTCTTCTTCTTTAATTGTTCTTGGGTTGTCCTATCTGCCTATTTTGTGCTACTTTAATATTTGTCAATATTTGTTTTGTTTATTTATAACTGTGTATATTAGCATTGTATGAGAAACTCTCTGCCTTAATTTAAAATAAAAATAAAGTGAGCTTACATCGATCTTTGATTATGATGAAACTCATGAGCGCCATCTATCGTATTTTTAAACTAATAAAAAAGAAAACTTCATCCTTTGCAATTGAACAATCATGAAATACATTTTCTTATAAGGCCTGTGATTGTTGGTGACACTTTCAAAGGTCGCCAAAATTTGACTCTTTTTTGATTGTGACAAATCAAAGCAAGCTCACGCAGTTATTCATCTCCTCAGAGCCATCTATTGTATATTGTCACGAAGGTGGTCCTTAGACGTCTCCTTATGTCACGCTAAGGGCCTTAGGTTTATCAGAGGGTAGAGCTTTAGACAATGATTTTAAAAAAATTAATACCACTTTATTAAGTTAATAATTAAATTAGTTGAGGGTTGTTTGTCCGATAATTGGGGATGCGGTGCTGGGTCGTTCGCGGCGACTGGGGTTGTTGATTTGTCTAAGACGGGACAGCATGCGTCGTTTTCTTAGCCGGGGGAAGACTGCGAAGCTCGAGGCCGGTCCGTGACTGAAGTGATTGGTCAAGGTCGGTCTCGGTCGCAACGTTGCTTGGCTGGAGTGGAGCACGACACGTCCTTGCTCAGCCTAGGAGTGATTGGTTGGAACAGCGTGGCCAGGGCAGGCTCCGGTGGCGTCTTCTCTTGGACAGCTGGCGAGTGAGATGGTCCTCGATCTCTTAGGACGGGGTTCGGCAATGTTGTCAGCGGCAGTGGCAGATGATGTGGCTGCAGCCGCTGATGTTGGCGGCGGCGACGCTGATGTTAGGGGGTCCCCTCGTTGAGTTGGCACTAGTGCCCACTGAGTCCGTCCTGAGGCTCGACTGTCTTCCCAATTTTGGTCCACACTTTAAATACACGCTTTTTGCCTATTCGAGCGTTGCATTTTTACGTCACCTGTCCTGTGTCTCTTTGCATCATTCGTATACGCGCGTGGCCTCGTTTGTAGCAAATCCGCTGATGTTTTATTATGAAATGTGAACCTTACGTTATATCGGTTACCTCCTTATTGTGTTTATATTTCGACACGGTCGCAATTTGGCCTCGATTATACAAGTTCGTGTTTAAACACTTTTTATATTTTTTATTCGCGGAAACAAAAAAAAACCATCGTGGTTTTTAGAAAATCCCCCTCGTGACAATATTTTCACTATTAAAATAAGAAACTTTCCATTTTACAAATGAAGAATCGTGAAATGAATTTTATTATTATAAAGAAACTACTCAGCGCCATCTATTTTATATTTTCACTATTATGAAAAAAAACTTCGATTTTACGACAATTGAGGAATCGTGAAATGTATTTTATTATTACATCTGGGACTATTGGTAAGTAATTGTAGAGCCAAAGGTCGCCTAAGTTCGATCATTTCTTGCCCGCAACTAATCAAACTAAGCTCACACAGACCTTTATTTACGATCAAATGTCTGAGCGCCATCTGTTGTATTTTTCCAGCAATAAAAGAGGAGACTTTCCACTTTACAACTGAGGAATTGTGAAATGCATTTTATTGTTACCTCTGCGGCTATTGGTGGTAGTTGTAGAGGTCAACAACATTCGATCTTTTTTTTGCCCGCAACAAATCAAAGTAAACTCACAAATCTTTAATTACGATGAAAGTTCTGAGCGCCATCTACTGTACTTTTTCAATTGCAATTGAAGAATTGTGAAATTCATTTTATTATTGCACCAGTGACTACTGGTAGACGTTTTTTGTCCGCAGCAAATCAAGGTAAGCTCAAATAGATTTTTAAAAATGATGAAACTTTCAAGCGCCATCTATTGTATTATAAGGAAACAAACTTTGCTCTTTACAATTGAGGAACCAGAAATGCAATTTATTGTGCGTCCGGGACTTAGTAGTGTTAGAGGTCGCCAAAATTCACAGCAAATCAAAATAATCTCACATACAGGTATTTTTTTACTACATGCCGATCGATCGATAAGTCAAAGAACTTTTATATAGCTGTCTCCTTCTATCGTTGGTGAAACGAGCTTGCGGTTTTTGTCATGTCACGTCATTTGGTCGTATGTCTCTTAACTCGGATCTATACGATCGGCATATAGATAAAAAAATGAACTTTAGATCTTTAGTTATGATGTATTTTCTGAGCGCCATCTATTGTGTTTTGTCACCCCCTTTAGAAGATTTAAGAATTATTTGGTGGAATTGTGAAATGCATTTTATTGTTACGTCTGCGACTATTGTTAGCGATTGTAGAGGTCGCCCAAAATTCGATCCTTTTTTGCCCGCGGCGCATCGAATACCTTTATCTGGCTCCCTCATAATCCGGCAACGTTCGCATCTCTATCTGCATAAACGTCGCTATCACCGGCCATTTGCATATATATGGATGTCGGGCTGTTAGGTATACGAGCGTATTATTCAAACGCATCGTCAAAAGATGCTTTTCCCGTTCGTTATGTACGTCGGATGTTGGCGAGAGAGACTACGTAAATACACATCGAATTGGAAAGCGAGCGCTCCGCCCGAATGTTTATGGCTTGGTTAACATCGATTATATTCTTGTTTTTCTTCCGGATTATCGTTGGGGGAATATTGCACGTCACATGAAGTTGCAAACTTGATTTAATTTGAATCATTTTATAACCCCACCGGCGCGGCGCCTCCACCAAATCTTAACAGTACATAGAAAATCACAGATTTTTTATTAAGTATTTGTCAGACTGTTTCTGTTTAAGAATTAATCAGAACGGTGTCGAATTCTAGGTAGGTTCTAAATAAGTTATGACGGGCGCTCGGCCTGACCGTTAAATTGACCATAGCCGATTAATATTTGAAGAGGTTCGGGCCTGATTCACGGGCCGCAATCTTTCCGGATCACCGGAGTCAGGTTCGACGACGTTATTTCGACCGTCTGTCGGCCTTCGTATTGATTTTCTCGGCCGTTCGCGAGCGCCGAACGGCCGGACGAACGATCATTTACCACGGGCTCAACAGGCTGAAAACGCCCGAAAAAAAAGCGCGGTCGGAGAGAATGTTCCGAGGGTGAGTTTCATTTGTCTGATTTGAACAGATGGATCGGGGAAATTCGGGAACATCAACCGCGAGATTGGTGGCCTTTTAGATTTCTTGGAGTTTAAAAAAAATGAAAGATGTCGAAAAAGAAGCGATTTTGTTTTTACTTCTCAAAGTGATCACTAACAAAAATGCAAAAATGACCAAACAACAATTCGACCTTTCGATCTCCCTCTTCCAAATATTTTTTCTAGCTGATTATTTTTGTCGTTATTTACTCGGGGGTATCTCTCCCCGTTCTAGTCACGTGCACGTGTCCTGAATTTCGCCCGAAACTCACGACATAACGCAATTTAGGGCGCCGCAGAGGACCCAGCGAAAGGAAGCGGAAATCGAAAATAAATTAATTTCCGGCCGTGCTTTCGGAAGCGATGAATATGTAAACGGCGCTTAGCGTCGATCATCGATGTCACAACATTAATTTTTTTTATGAATAGGCGTAAACGACGTAATTACGCATTTACAACCAACTTGTTTCTACTTCAATTAGCTCTTCGCGATGTAACTAACATTTCGATCTTAATCTTGATCTTCACCAAATCCTTTCGTAAGTAACTCTAAAATACACACCTGACAACTAGGGCTTTGTGATGATCAAATTTGATAAAATAGGTTTTTGGGGGCCCCCAGCCAACATTCTGGACTAAGTGAGGTCTTACATAAAACGAAATTCAAAATTACACTTGTATTTTATGGTTACGCAGAGCGATTTGCAGTTATTAGGCAATATATCTTGAGGGGTAAAAGTGAGTGCATAACGCGAGATGGCAGGCAAGTACTTCGGAAGGTAAATTGCACCGGAACAGGTTATTTCACTGTGCAATCACCGGGTTTATGTGCAGGCTAAATGTACCGTAAACATTAATAGTGTGCGCAGAGAAAGAGGGCCAAGGAACAAGGAGGATTTCGGCAAATTGCTCCCAGGATTTCAATCTAGAGCTGCTACGTACTGGCAACTTCTTCCTCATTGGTTTCCATAAACCGGAAATATTTCTAATTCTAATTTACGGACGGCATTCATCGAAAGGTGATGTTTGGGAATACTATTTTGTATTCTACCATGTACGTTCTTCGCGCGATAAATCTCCTCGAAAAGGGCCCCCATTTCCTTACGCAAGCTAATTCCTAATCTGAAACAAACGACGGCAAACTTTCCGACGACATAAATAACGTCGGGACGCACATGAAGAAAAAAAAAGCGCGGAAAAACCCGACAGTGATGGATGATTTATTTACAAACAAGTCGGGGGAAATATCGCAGTAGGTCAGGCTTAAGTTTAGCTTCGACATTTAGCGGGAGAGATATTTATGTGCGACATTTAACGCACGGTGCATTACGAACTTCGAGTTGCAGTTCTGATGGAGGTGGAGGTGGGGTAGGTCACTCAAGGCTTATTTACAGTTACTAGCAAATCATTTTAAATAAATTTCATCAGTCAATGTGATGCTTAACGTCCTTTAGACCCACTTCAGATGCAACTTATTGCAACGATGGACGGTCAGTTCTGATGATCAGTAGGTAACTGATGATGCGAAAGCACCAGTTTGGATACTGATGGTCAGTAGCCCCGATACATCAAAATTGATCATCAGGACTAATCATCACTTGCATGTGAAACGGACCTTAGTGACTTAATGATATCTACTTCAATGACAAGTCCTTTTTAATTGTCTTCTTGGCCAATTTCTTTTAGTTCTCTTCGCCTTCCAGTAAAGGGTTTAATAAAGTATTACTTTGGATAACCAATTTTCCCTTAATGACCCATTGATGTCTTAGGTCTTCGAGAAGAATTTTGTTTCTTACGTATCAAGGTAATGATGACTTAGGTGTTTCTTTGCTTCTTAAAACGTAAGGGCTGATCTACTTTGCCTTTTAAAAACTTGATGAGGGCTTTTCCCATTGGAAAATCAAAAAATCGTTGTTAACGTTCTCTTAGATCTAATGGCTAAGAGTTAGCTAGGATTTTGTAGTTCAAGTGTAATGTGTAAGAACTAAGAACTCTTCCCCTTGGTATGTTCTTGGCTCAGGACGCTATTGGATCTGTGAGAAGAGTTTGGTTTAATAGCAGTCAGGATCAGTAGCTATCAACACTTTTGACTTACTTCCTCGTACAATGGCTCGTCTTGCTTTACTAACGCAACTCCTAAGCTCTATTTCTTACACACACGTAAGGGTTTGGTGATGGTTTTGCAGAAAATTTTCTTTCCTTTATTCTCTTTCAATCAACTAATACAATTTCTTTGGCCTTTAAATTCTTTCTGTTTGCGTTTTTGACAATGCATTCTTTCCAGAACATTTAGATTTATTGCCTTGTGATTGCTTTGTCCATATTTCGCCTTCTTCCTCCTCCACTTCTTTAATTGTGTTTCTCCTGCGTCTTCTACATCTTGTATGATTTGTATGCTTTCCTCTCTTTGAAATTTGTTTTTTCTTTACTCTTCCAATAGGCCAGTACAATTCTATGTCCTTCAGATCTTTCTGTTTGCGATTTTGACAATGTATTCTTTTCAGACCCTTTAGACTTATTGCCTTGTGATTATTTTTTTTCACATTTCGCCCGCTTCTTTAATTGTGTCTTCCCTGTGGCTCTTACGACTAGTAAGATTGTTTTCCTCAATTATCTCTTCGAAATTTGTTTCTCTCGCTCAAATTGTTTTGACTATTGTCTTGTCTTCGCTACTGCACTGTCTTCCCGCCCTTCGTTTCTTTTGTCTCTTCATAAATTTTGGAGAAAAAGTAATTAGAGGTAGATCTCCAACTAGACAAGGCATAGAAGTCATAAAATGCAAATTGCTTGACAGCTAAAGTCTTCAAGTCATAAAATCTTCACAGTGTTTTATTATTATTGCAATCCCATTTTGGAAAAGAAGCAGTTTGAAGTCGCGAACTAAAGATGGCGTATCTCCAATGAAACAATGAAAGGACGATCAAAATATAAAATAAGTAGGAAATTATCTCCGTCTTTCGTTTCGTTCGCCCTTTCACAAATACTTCGCGGTGTTTTAGTGTTGCGATCCCATTTTGGAGAAGAAGCAGTGAGCTAAAGAAGACGGATCTCCAACCAGACGAAACATAGACGTCATAAATCGCAAATTTGATGAGCACAGAAATCCTAGGTCTGGATGAAATGACAGCCAAAAATAAAATACTCAAAGGGTAAATTTAAAGGCTTTTAAAAAGGTGGACGAAAGAAAAAATGCCAAAAGACTGAAATCGGACAAAAGCAGAAACTTATCGAATTGCAGTCACTATAAAGGGATGGGTCATATTCACACGAAGGGTACCTAGCTTCTGAAATTACGGGATGGTCACATTCACCAATAAGGGAGACTTGCGAAATTGTGGGATGGCCATATTCATAAAAAGTGAGACTTACGAAATTGTGAGATGGCCATATTAATAAAAAGTGAGACTTACGAAATTGTGGGATGGTCATATATTCACAAAAAGGGAGTCTTATGAATTGCAATCACCATAGAGCGATGGGTAGGGCTAGAGGTAGCAACTTTAATGAAGAAGAGTTAGAACGAAGAGGGTAGGGATGCAGATTTTCTTTGTGGAAAAGGTAGACATCATGGTGCGAACACAAAACATCTACTTAGGTACAATAAGTACGAAGAAAATGATGATGATGTTGAACAAGTTGAAAAAAATTAAAATACATCATAGAGGGGCTGATGAAAAGAAATGAAAAGTGAAACCAATATAGGCAAATGAACAAAGAATACAAGAAATTGAGGAGAGGCAATTTTGCCGAAGGACAAACAAATATATTCGAAGGCAGACGCAGACTAAATGACCCTGATTTGCTTTCCTTTGCCTTGATTTTATGGGAAAGTTTTTCTTGCTCTCCATTCTCATTCAATTAAGGAAAAAATTGTTAAAGAATCAGTGCGAGAATTATTGTTTCATCTGGATTATGGCAACATTTTAGTGGTATGTGCAAAACACATAGAACAAAGGACCTATGACATTTCCTTGAGGAACTATAGACTTGAGCGAACTTTTTTCGTTTATTCTTGTTTTTATTTCACTTTAAAGAATTGATGAAGAATTAGGTAACATTTGTAAATGTTTGACATACTTTATATTGGGGCAGAATTCTAACAGGCGATTTATTAACGGATGGATGGCTTACTAGAGGGTAATCAACCGATGCATGTCTTCAATGATGTTAATATGAAATTGGGTTGCGTTGAACAATAATTGTTCAATTATTGGTTGACGTCTAGAAATTTTTGACATACATTATTCCTTGATGGCTCGATGGCTTTGTGTTAGAAAGAATTCATACTGGCGAAGGGGAATATCCATTCCTCATGAGTTATTAAGGGATGGTTGACTTACTAGGATGAAATCAATCGATACCCTTAATATGGGATTGAACTGGATTGCAAAATTGACTGACATCCAGAAATGTTTGATATACACTATTCCTTGATGGTTCGATAACTCTGTGTTGGGACAGAATTAGTTAGTTATTAGGGGATGGCTGACTTTCTAGGATGGAAACAATCGATGTACGTCTTTAATGATGTAATTATCATGGGGTTTCCAGATAACCTCACAGATCAGTCCTTTTGAAGTAGCAACAGGAGCGAGAAAACCAGCAGCAAGAAGTACAGTAGTAATGGCGCTAAAGAAGTTCTTTTGTGAAGGATTGATGACGCGGTTTAACCGGAAGCTCTGATGATAGATAACATTTCAACGAGATGTACATTCAACAAACACTACCGAAAGAAAAACGAGGTGTTGTGAACGGCTGTATATGTTAATGTCACAATACCAATAATCAAAACAATAGACTGGAGATTCATGGTTCAAAGCAAATACAATAGGAAAGAAACGCTTTTAGATACAAAAACTAAATGCGGTGAAGTAACAACCCCACGTGAATACCCACAGTATTAGAAGTTTCCTCAATTGACTAAAGTAATTCCAAATTGACGTTTACAACGTACAATTACAAAGCGGACGAGGAAGCTTTTAAGCGAGCTTTAAGAAAGTAAACGTCACTTCATGGAACAGCAATTACGCGCTTTAAGAACCAATCAATTTCATACGAAGCGATTAAACCTTCCCATGTCAGCCGGAATACAAGTACTATGCGCCTAGGTGATTACGTGTAACTCGGAGGCCCCAGAGTAGAGTGGTAATTAAAGAGCAACAGCAAATTGCTGACCTTATCCGTGATGGACGGGGTATTCAATTTATCTTTCCGTGCAGCAATCTATTATAGTTAAGACTAATAATATGCAGCAAAAAATCAAAACTAACAATTATAAAAGCAAACAGAAAAATATGTAACAGAAATAAATTCGACTTTTTAAATTTGGCATCAGTCTTTTCTATCATTGTGAGCTCACATCTGATTCCTCCCATCTTAAAACCAGACTTACAAGAAAATTTACCAATTATTTATGCACGCAAAATAATGTAAAAAAAAATTGAAAACGTGTCGCCATTATGCATGTGTTAACACGCCGCCCTAATTGAAATGTCTCAATGGTATAATGAGATAATGACGACCTGACCTGGTTGCTCCCCAGTAAAAAGCCGCGGATCGCAATGTCCGACAATTATTTAGTCTTTTGCGAAGGACAGGGCTACGTGCACGTCAGCAATTATCGTTGTGCAACGGAAAACGTATGTAAATGGGCACAGCGTGTAGTTAAACTTAAATTAAAAATAAAAGAACGAAATTGTGAGTAAGTATTTTCATTTAATTAAAGGAGTGCCGAGCAATCTGTTATTTATTTCATCATCTACTGTTTTAACAGCAAAGGGGTGTTGTATAATTTTTTTCCTAAAAAAAAAAAAAATTAAGCTCGAATATGAAGTAATTGTGTTATATCGCGACATAGATGGCGTTTATTAGGTGATACGATTAGTCGTAAAAGCTGAGGATAATTGAAGTACGGCGTCAATTTCACATCAAAAAGCTTTCAATGTAAAAGTGCGATTCTAGATGAAAAACAGAAAATCATGGTTAGGAAAAAAAAGTACCCTCCATTTTTCTTTTAGAAATAATACATTTTCAGTAAACTTTAATTTAATCGACTTTTTTAATCGCACTACACCTCTACAGGGTGTATCTAACTTTTCCTTACATTGTACAAGAACACTATTAATTTGGCCAGGCAGTGTTAATCCAAATGATCTTTCTGAATGTTGTTTGTGTAGACTGAACGTAATAAAGTAATAAAACCATAAATTAACGGGAGCTTTTTTCCCAATAATATTTTTAGAATATGACCTCTATTGAATTAATTGTTATCTAATTTTTTTACTATTAACCCTCGTGTTCCCTAATTTTATTCACTGTTTATTTGTCTCAGTTCTGCTTCTATGATTGTACCTCCGCGTACATCGCATTTGCGTCATTTGTATTTATTTCCTTGCGACATTTCCATTTGCAGATTTTCCTGCGAATCGGCCTCGTCTACCCCAGAGGAATCCCGTTTATATTTCGAAATAAGTAATCGTATCGAAATAACCGAATCAGACGCAATAATGAAGAGCGTATTTCCCAGCGGCATCCACTCTCACACGAATGCATTTACATAAGAATGTTTACGCTCGCGTCTACTTGCGTATATGTAACTAAGCAAATTTAAAGCAAACAGTGTCGCAGCCCACCCCCCCGTCCCCCACGGACCATTTTTTAGCCCGAAACACACTCGCAGAAAATCTAATTAGGTTTCAACCCCGGTTTGCTGGCCCCATCCGTCTTCATTATGATGAGGCAACCGAAAACTCGTCGGCCCCCTGAAAAATCACGTTTGCGCTTCAGTCAAGGGCGCGGTTTTAATCGAGGTGAAATCGAAACGCCCGCCGCCCTGCAGTTTCATTAAGTTGTCACTTTCTGCAGTTAGCTTGGAAGCTGGCAGTCACCTTAAACTCGATTCGAGTCGCTCAGGTTACGCCGAAGAAAATAGAAGTCTAATTAAAATGGAAAGTAATTTAGTGTTTTATTTTTGTTAGTCTCTTAGATTTAAAATAAATCCCTGTTAATTAAATTAAAAATACTCTGGTCCACTTAGAATATTTCATCTTGCTCTGATCGGCCTGCTCACGGATTCACGGTTGGATCGAAACCGTTTAAACTTCCCGCTCACGTCTGCTTTTAAAAATTATGTTCTCTCTCCTGGAATATTAACGAACTTCGACGAATCTTCGCGAAGCTACTACACGAAGCGATAGTTGGTGGCCTATCCGCTAAGATGCAACAGCGCTAAAAATTTAATAAATTCAGAATAGATTATTTCAGAAAATATGATGTTGTGTTAACGAGTTTTAAAAGAAGTCATAAACCTAATCCAAACAATGCTACGTTTTGAGCTGGAAGAAATACATTATTAAAGATAATAACAAGTGATAGACTTGCATGATTCATATTACACTATAAGAGGAGCAGACTTTCCTCTGACAAACAGTACAGGTACTTGAATGCTTATGCAATCCTGTCTTCACGTATGAGTAATCGAAAAATCATTCTAAAAGATGAATCATTTTTCTCCAGTGATTCACTCTGGTTATACCGTCCATGGCAAGACCGCCTGATTTAATTGTTTATGTTAACTATTTTTCCTAGAAGCATCGGCTGATTGTTTTAGAACCCTCAGAGCAATCTCATCCTGTTTTCACCCTTCACGTAATAATAGGGAATGGAGATACTCTAAGCGTCATAGAAAACATCCAGAAAAGTTGAAAAACTGGCATTTGTACACATGGTACGTGAAATTCAGAAGAAAGCGAACATGTGTCACCCACGAAGATTTGAAGGTCACTTTCGAAATGTGGCACACAATTTGTTCGCTTTTTTTAGCGCCAGGGTGAACAAAATACCCTGCTGATCTGAAATAGGCTCATCATTGTTCCCATTGTATCTCGAATTCGCAATAGTTTTACGCAACAAATCCAGGAGGTTTCATTTACTCACTTGTACGCCGAAGGTAGAGGCACAAATACACAAACAGCTACAATAAACAGTTGCTTTAATAACACAAACACAAAGTAATTACAACTGTCAGAAACAGTTTAATCATAATCGCGTTGAACAAAATAAAATTTATGTTGTTAATTTACGAATTACGATTATGAATTAAATACGGAAATGTCCTTAAATTACTTTTATTCAGTCTAACTTAACCCTTTAAACTATAAATTATTTTAAGCCCTTTTAAATTATAACTTAACTTAATCTTACGTTAACTGTTGATCACTATATTTAATATTAATGCACGTCCTACTCTTTTACGTTAATTTAAACTTTACATTACTTGGGGGTAAAGGGCCTGGCCCGGGGCCAGCCCTGCGCTCGTGGAGAGTTCACTCGCTTGGCTTCGGTTTACGCGCACTTATTCACAACACTGACTAATCACTTTCTGACTAAACACTTATAATAATAATGAGACTAACACTCTTAATAATGCTACTCCATAATGCTACTAATAATGCTACTCCATAATGCTACTCTTTTAATACTTCTTTTAATACTTTTTTGATTCTACCTGCGGGTCGATCTTTTATACATCTCCTATCTCTACGTCACAATTGGTTCCTTTGCTCTGGTGGCCGGGGTTCGATCCAAAGTACAAAGTTCTAAAGTTCAATGGGTGCTGATTCCGCATAATTTTGAAATGCACATGATTGCAATAATTACGAAATGAATTTAAATTTACTTATTTTCTCAGATAATGACATCGTGACAATATGCGCCGCTACAACTAAAATGTTGCAACTTGTTTACATACTTGATAAAATGAGATCTACAATAAATGTCATCAACTAATAGCGCAAGATTTGTCGTAAATTCGCTCTTAATAGAACGCAGCGTCACGCGACAGTTAATAAAAGTTATCAAATTAAACTCGCAAACAAAAATCTGTTCTTAGGTCAAGGTCGATCTCGTCCTCCTCTCTTCTTCTATAAGCTGTCCGTGGCGATGATTAATAAACTGCGTCAGGGCATGTTCTTTGATCTCAGCGTTACGAATCCACACAGCGAAGTGGTGAGTTTCGGTAGTACCAAAAGAGGTATCCAAGCGTAAAAAAGTGCCAAGAGAGGTATCCCAAGAGAAAATATCCGAACGTAAAAGTCTCCGAAAGTAAAAGGTACCAGAATGAAAAGCCTGAATTAAAGAAGAAACGACAAAGTTAGTAACAAGTTGGCCTCACGTCGTGGATTTTTGATAAAGCCAGGTTCTGACAAGGTAATAGAAATCTTCCCTAATCGTTTAGCGGTGCACTTATAAAATTCCGACCACGTCGTTTTCCTTTGGCAAAAGCTTCGATAATATAAACACAACGATATAAGCACCACTAAAGTTAAACGAGAAATGACGCCTCGAAACAAAGTGAAATAAGATGACGCTGAATGCATGCAGATCCCATGAGCTACGACCAATCAGAATTCTTTATTATCGAGAATGCCCATAAAAACACACGTCACACACGCCTGCTCCCTCGGCTATTAGGGTTGCCATAATAAACTCTAAGTTGACCGAAATCTGCGAATATTGCTAACCTAATCACTACGCGGATTTGAACTGTAACAGAGTTTCTGAATCCCCAGTATACCAGCTTCATGTTTTTCCTAAGCAATGTCCTCGTGAGTTTTCAAACATTACATCATCTCCATTCACCGGCGCAGGATTAGCCCTCTGGACTTCTTCCAGGCCAAAATCACAAACATTTGGTCCTTCGAATCGGATTGGAGATATTTGACCCTGTCGATCTGCATGACGTAGAAACGAATTACAATTTATTTGATATACCACCTTCAGCTTACTCGGAGCATAAATGGCTTCGACTCTGCAACATCCTCATCCCGGCCACGATTTAATGCGAAAGAACCTCGATATAACGGACCATATGGTGCACCCTCTTACATTGACCCCATCACAAAACCATTTGGCGGCGAACCTTCATACATAAATCGTTCCTCCGCTCGGCCGACTTTGACATTTTTTGGCTTGCAGATCGCGTGCCTCGTTGAAATTAGCGCGCGCGCGCACCCTTATTAATGTCATGTTCGCCGCTGTTTTTCTTTCTTTTCCATCCGATAAACAAACGCTACCGCTGCACGCGCTAGATGCATAAACATGTTGACTGTGTAATGGCTTATCGTGTTAATCGCGCCAGAGAGGACGACGGGGGCACGACAGGGCGACGCTGTAAAATTTCATGTAACGTCAGAGTGGCAGATTTAATGATACGTTAACGATCAAATAAAATGTGCAGTTTTATGTTTTTTTTTTTTGTCAAAGGCAGAAGTTTAGTTCCAAACAATGTTGGCTTCCACTTGAAAAGAAAATGAAAAAAGCTGAAGATCTTCAAAGTCTCTTTTGGAATTAATGACAAGTCATGGTCTCCAGGAGGGGGTGATGGGAAAATTCTCCAATTAAGCACGTGGCGAGCAAACAGTAACAGAAACGACCTGTAGAGTTCCATCATCAAAGCCACAAAAGAATCGGGGGCGCTTTGGCAGCGACACAATTAAACTTTCCGCTTTGATCAGTTTTTCATCGGGTTAAGCACCCCTTCATACAAATCATCCTTAATACCCTGATTGATTCCGCGTGTCGACTGTTCGGATTTTACAAGCGCACCGCCGCCCTTTGATTCCAAATGTGAATTACTGTGTCGCGCTTCGCAGCTTTTTAAGGGCGGTTATTCGATTAATTGTTCGGGGGCGCTTCTTGCTTTTACGACATTCACATGATGACCAACTAGTGTCCTTGTGTATATTTTAATTACTTACTAAAGGATTTTATTGTATTTTTCTATGTCAACTCATTTTAAGAATAGTTTTCCGGCGCCTCCACCAGATTAGAACCTATCGCCCCATCTTATGATGAGAACTATAATATTAACAAATGATTGAAGTATAGTCACACTCTGTATATGCATCGGGTAATTCATTAAAGCAATTTTCAATTTTTGGATGTTATCAGTCGAGGTAAATCACTTTTATTTCCTTTTGCTTCCACGTGAGATTCTTTCGGCTTTGACCCGGTCGCGTCAGATAAAACTGCAGGGGCAGTAACAGTAAATTTCTCGAACAGTAAAGAGACCGGAGCAGGGGCACGACCGAATTAAAGCAGAAGTGGAAAAATAAAGAAGCTTAGAGGTAACATTTATATCGAGTTACGCGGACCGGAAACACTCTATCACCCTGTAAAGTGTACCCAGGGCGCACATATAAAACAGTAAAACTTTTCATTTGTTAGGCGCGTTCAATGGACGCGGGGCGCCGGCGATTTATAAATTCTTAATCTCAGACTGGGCCTTCCGTTTCTTCACCCTTCGAAAACCACCAAGTTAACTTGATTAGAGCGCACGCAAAACACATATTATACTGAAGAAGAATATAATTGAATCTCTAAAGTCATTTTTTTATTTTTTGGTAGTATACGGATTAATAGAATACGAAACTTGTTGTGGTATAAATTCCGTTTTAGTGGTGCTTTGTTTGTGGAAACGAAACTTTCATCCCCCTCTGTCTTGTCTCCGGCGCTCATAAACATCTCGTCGCTTTATTAAATTATTTGCATGCAGCCTGGCGGGCAAGTTTACATTGGCTTCCATTAATAACTTGCAGTAACGCGTTGTTGTGAAATTGGGCCGGAAAATTCGGGGCTTCCCCTCTCCGAAAGTTCGCTCGCGTAATAACGATTTTAAATTCGGAGATTACTCCCTGATAAGCACGTACTTTCCGAGTTTGGCAACCCCCCCGCCGGCAATTTCGCGCAAGTTCTAACTCGTTCGCGAGTTTTGACGGATTTCACGAAGGTTTGTGCGCGGCCGAAAGTACACGCTTTTTGCTCATTATCGTTCCGGGCAGGCCGGAGCGAAGTTTTTATTAAAATTCCGGGGGCAAGAATGGAATTGTCAAGTTTACTCGGTGCGGTGTGGTGGTGCAACGAACCACAACTTTTTAAATCCAGGCATTTTAAAAACATTTTTTTATTAATTAATGTTTCTGAGGGAGGGACTGTTTAAAAGACGTCAAAAAGTAAGCACATTACCCAGTTCTTAGAGAAAGAAGTGTATTTTATAGGGCGTACAAAAAAAAATAACAACGAATAGTACATTTTCTTAAGGCGAACAAAAAATGCCTCTTTGGTGGACTTTTTAATAGAATACATTCTTTTCAAGATTGTTATGAAGCATAGACACTTATTCCTTTTTTCAACACCCTGTACATAAATGAGACTTCTTCATATTTCCCTTGGCTTGAGTAAAATAGCTTTTCTAATTCTAGATAAAAAAAAACTGGTCCTTTTTTATATGGTGGTTGGTCATTCCATTCTAATTTCGCTTTCTTTGTCGCTGTCTTTTGTCAACAACTTGCAACTTGCTGTGTTTTCTTTACTTCTTCTGCCATTCTTCTCCAACTTGTTTTCTTTTTTCATCGGACGATTTCCCTGGTAACCGTCTAATCCTTCCAACTCAATTTAGACCTTCGTTTGGAATTTACTGTTTCCTGAGTACGTGATACCATCGCTAATACCTTTTGTAACTTAACATTTTTCGCAATGTGCTCTCCTCTTAACATCACTTATTTTCTGATACGTTGCCTTCTGCATTGTTCCTCGTTTATAGTAGCAAGCACTTTGGCAGGACCTTGTTTCACAATTTCGACTTCGCAAAGGAAGCCGACCGTCAATAAAGAAGTTTTGTGGACGCGTTGCTGCTAACAAAAACAGACCAGTTGTCCTCTGCCTCTTGGGCTGAGAGGACTGTTTCTATTTTGTAATTTTTAACTCGTTGTGTTACACATTTGATAATGGCTACCTGTTAGACGAAACCGGTCATGTGCTGTTTATTATGAGCAATAAAGCTATTGTAGCGTCGACATTTTTCTTAAAAACAGATCAGGCTTTTTGCGGTGCCCTCAGTCAATCCAAATTAAAGAAAAGTATAAGCTATTTACGGTTGTAAATATGATAGAAAAACATAGATCAAAGATGAAGACTGTATCTTCTAATAGCAATTTAATCGAGAAACAGCATCTTGATAAAATGCACTGTACTTTCTTTGCTCTATAGAGGTGATCCAAAATTGCCTCGCGATATTTTTAGTACATCAGTACATCAAAAAGTAGGGTCACCTCGGCTTATAATTTTTTTATCTAAAAATATGTAATTTTTTATAAAAATTGCTATTACAATATACGGTCACACTATTTCAGATGCAAATTGCTGTGATTCTCGATTGATAGAAGGCGCAATTAATAAACAGCTTCAATTTACTAACGATTCGTACAGAGATAAGTAAGTTACGATTAGGAAAGCTTGGTCGTTCTTTCGTGTTTTGTTGAAAACCTGTCATTCTTACAATCGAGCAAAAGAAACCGTTTGAGCTAACCGAGACACCTAGAGATGTCACTGTTTAAACAATTAAAACAAAGCACTTGCTGCCTTAAGAATTGGTGCTTTCCTCTATTCTTCTTTTATTTTTTTTAAATTGTGGATTCCAATGGCAAACAAAATGTCATCGTATTCCTATTAGAAATGATTCATAAATGGTTAATAAATTAAATTACTCTAATTGGCTACCCACGTACTTATGATTAAGAAAACTTGGTGGCTCCTTCATGTTCTGTCGAAAATTTGTCATTCTTACAGTAGAATTGCAGCAAAACAAAAGAAAACTGTTGCGCTCCTGACCAAGCAAACTACTGCTTTCACGATTGAAGCAAAAGTATTCAGTGCTTCAGGAACGTATGCCTTCCTCTACACTGATAAATATTATGCTATTTCCGGTAAAAATTGTTGTGATTCTCGGTTCAGAGATGGCGTACTTAATAAATTACTCCAAAACACTACAAACATGTTAACGCGTAAGTTATAATTAAAAAAAGACTTCGTGTCCTCCTTGAAAACTTAAAGTGACGATCAAAAGAAAAGAACTCTTGTTTCTGACAGTGAGATGGAGCTATGATAGGAATTTAGCAATTGTTTCATATTTCAAGTATTTGTGTTTTCTTCTCTCCCTCTTTGAATTTGAATTCGTTCTTAAAATGAAATTGCGATCAAACAAGAAACTGTTGCGCCTGACCAAGAGCTGGCGCTGCGCTTTAACAATTAAAATAAGACGTTTGATGGTTCGCGGCTTTTCTCTATTTTTCTTTGAATCTTAAGCCGAGAATTAAAATAGCAGGCAAAATGCAATTCATAGTCATCTTATTCCAGCAAGAAATTGTTGTGATTCTCGTTTCAGAGATGGCGCGCATAATAAATTGACTACGAACGCGTCTACGCGTAAGTTGTAATTAAGGAAACTTGGAGTTTCCTTCCATCCTGTTGAAAACTCGCATTCCTTCAAATAAACAAAAAAAAAACTTTTACTTCTGACCAACAGATGGCGCTACTAAACGCTCTCTGTTTTAACAACGGAGGCAAAGCGCTTAGTGTTTTAAGAACATGCGTTTTTCTCAGTTCTTTGAATTTTGGATCAACATAAAACTGTGCGTAAAATGACAGACAGGATGTAGTACGTATTAATTTTATTCTGGTTAGAATCGATTTTATTCTCCATTCAGAGATGGCGCTCTTCATAAATACCTGCGGTTGATTGAAAAGTCTCACTCGCGTAGGTCGTAATTAGAAAAGCTTGGACAATCTTTCATGTCCATTCATGAAAATAAAATTGCGTCCAAATCACTGTTGCTTTTAACCAACAGATGGCGCCGTGAGGAAGTGTACTTCAGAAATCGCTACAACTGACTAAAAGCTTTCGCACTCACGTAGGTCATATGTCATATGTAATTAGAAAAACAAGATCAATCTGTCACGTTCATTCTTAGAAGTAAAACTGCGTTCAAGTAACTACTGCTTCTGACCAATAGATGGCGCTGATAGGTGCCACTTCACAGATTGATACAAATGACTGAAAACTTGTATTCTCGTAAGTCAAAATTAGGAAAATTTCCTCAACGTTTCGCTGTAAAGTATAATTGGGGCCAAATAACTGTTGCTTCTAACCAGTAGAAGGCGCTATGAGATAACGTACTGTCAGACATAGCTACAAATGAGCAAAAAATGAGAAATTGAGAAAATGTCATAAATCGTTCGCGTTCATTCCAAATAGTGAAATTAACTGTTAACTCTGACCAATGGATGGCGCTATAAGGTGACATACTTCAGAAATTGCTGCAAATGACTAAAAACTTACACTCTCATAATTCATAATTTGGCCATTTCTTCACATTCATTGCTATCAGTCATAATTTTAAAAAAATTGCAATTTTCGCAGTCATTCTTAAAGTAAAATTACGTCCAAGTAACTGTTGCTTCCGACGAAGAGATGGCGTTGTGAGAAATTTCTCCAAGTTACCAAAAACACGAAAACTCTTAAGTCAAAATTAGAAAAATTTCGTCAATCTGTCACGTAACAATAAAATTACCTTCAAATAACTATTGCTTCTGACCCACAGATGGCGCTGTGAAGTGGCGTGCTTCAGAAATTGCTGCAAATGACTAAAAATTTGCCTTGTCGTAAGTTATAATTAGAAGAATTGACACCTTCTTCACGTTCATTCTTAAAAGTAAAATTGCATTCAAATTACTGTTGCTTCTGACCAACAGATGGCGTACTTCACAAATTGCAGCAATTGATTCAAGATTTTCTCATTCACTTAAGTAATAATTAGGAAAATTTGGTCACTTTTTCTCTTTCATTCGGAAAGTAAAATTATATCCAATAACTGTTGCTTCTTACCAACAGATGCCGCTGTGAAGTGGCGTATTGTAGTCACTCTTTTAGATTATACACCATACGGATGACTTTATATTTAAAGTCTTCTTTATTCCTTGTACCAAAATTTTAACTGCTTTTTTAATCAACAACAATAGCTCTTTTTTTTAATGTTTCTTAGAAGCTAAAAACAAATGCTGTGAACGGGCAGTGTTGCCAACTTACTAATAATAAATGTCCGCCTTGCAAACAGTGCTATTAGTTGCGAGACCGCCACAGTATTTCAAAATTACCAAATTCTTGGATTATAATAGGCCATAATTAGCAAAACTTGGCCACTCTTTTACCTTCATACCTAAAGTAACATTGCGTCCAATTAACTGTTGCTTCTGACCAACAGATGGCACCGTGAGTTCATTTAAATAGCTGCAATTGACTGAAAACTTTCGCACTCACTTAGGTCATAATTGGAAAAACTATCAGCCCCTTACGTTCGTTCTTAAAAGTAAAATTGCGTTCATATAACTGTTGCTTTCGACCCGTAGATGGCGCTGTGAAGTGACGCACTACACAAATTTCAGAAAATAACAAAAAATTTGGAATCTCGTAAACATAATAGGAAAATTTGATAAATTTCTCACGTTCGTTCTTAAAAGTAAAATTGCGTCCAAATAACTGTTGCTTCTGACTAAAAGATGACGCTGCTGTGAAACAACATACTTCACAAATTGCTGCTGCAATTCATGTAAGTCATAATTGGGAAAATTTGGTCACTTTTTCACGTTCATTCTTAAAGTGAAATTACGTACGGATAACTGTTGCTTCTGACCAACAGATGGCGCCGTGAAAAGCAACGATTAAAACAAAGCGCTTAATGTTCGTGTTTTCCCTCTATCATTCTTCGGACTTTTTTTGTTAACGACGAGCATTATCGCGTTTTCCCGCCGACTAAAAACCTCCGGCCCGAAATCTCGGGGCTTTGTCTCTGACCTCGCTAAGCCGGCTGAATCAAGGATTACGTCCATACTTAACAACGCCGTCCGTGATTCCCCCGATAAATCTTACATAATGATGTCGAGGGCGCTCCGGAAGGCACTCGAGATTGATGAATCGGAAATTTGATTCTACGCCGCAGTTCTCTTTTTTTTCCGTTATTTAACACATCAAGGTCAGATCCGGCAAGAAGAGAACTGGCATATCAAGACTATATTATACTTTATTAATTAAGTGCTACAAAAAAGAATGCATTCCATGGATCGTCCGGGGGTTCCCGTAAACTCTCAATTAATTACGAGAAACCCACGCATCCAGCCGAAATACTTCTTGGGGCGGGGCGACCTTTCACCTTCGCGATCCGCCCGAGAACGTTATCGGCATAGTTTTTGAAGTTTGCACGGGCCGCCCCGTAATTACGAATTTGTCTAATCCTGGTGGGCGCTGCTTTGTGAACCTGAGCGTGCAGGTTGTGTGTAGGCAGGCAGCAGGAATTTCGTCCTTTCATCGTTTTGGGCCCGGTTCAGAGAACTCTCCCTCTCATATTGTTTCAATGAGATATACGGGTCGGAAAAAATTCACAGGACAGAATAAAAATCTCACTTAGAAAGTTAATTCGAAACATCTGCACAGAAAAATACACGTAAGGAAAGAATTAAATTTGATTAAAGTTGGTAATAAGAGGTATTTGAAGCATTGAGAAGGACTCTGAAAGGAGAAGATCAAAGAGGTACGAGGAAACAAAGAAATGTGAAGTAACGCGAATACTGCAGAAACTAGGAAGTCAAATTAATAGAAGATGAGGAAATGCAAATAATAGAAAACACAAAGAAGGAAGGAATGCTTTGACTCTTCTCCAAACAAAGAAAGGGGATCTGTGCTGGATTTGCGAACCAAGCATTTGCCTGTATCATACAAAATGATCGGGAAGACTAGTCTTTATTATTTTTATTAATGAAACGGTGTGTGCAATCTCCATACTGATAATCCCTTTCTATCTGCTGTAAGCTCAATTACCTACCTATAATCTGCTATCCACCTGAAGGACAGCAAATTGTGCGAGTGACTTTGAAGTTTCTCCGGCACCATCGACTAAACTCCTGGAGATAGGAGGGATCAACTAAACCCCAAAAGCAAAGGGTGGACAAGTTGAATAAAATAAAAGTCACCAGCTGAGCACACTTGCTTTTATTTGTCAAGCTCAAAATTGGTAAAAATAAGAAAAAGGTTAAATTACAAAAGACCCAGACGGGGTCCATTGAATCGAACACGAAATGTAATTAAATAAACTTTGTTATCCAGCAAACAATCAAGTTAGTCTTTACCCGACCAGCAGATCTGCTTTTCGTTCACAACAAAGCCTTAAAGTATGTAAATAACGAAAAGCACTTGATTAACAGGAAAGATAAAATAAATAACAACGCCGCGTTAAAGTGAGTCGACAAATAAGTCAATAAAATTAATTAAAATATTTCCGACCTTGTAACCAAAAATCTAGCGTAAAGGCAAACAGTTGTCAGTAGTGAGAGAGCCGCCCTCCAATGGAGGTAAAGGCAGTTACTTCGACGCAGTTGTTACGTCATCAAATGGCGTCGCGTTTGCGGGTCGGTCGGGTCCACTTTCACGGGCGAAGGGTGAGCCAGGATGCCGGGGATTTTATACGTTTCAAACTTCGATTCCGGCTTTTTCTTCCACCCAAAGAATTGACGATGATGTTCTCAACCTAAGTAAAACTACCACTAACAGCCTAGTAGAAGAGAGAGGTATGCGTTACCAACAGAACATACGCACAAAATTGCCAACAAAACCTACCTGGCCTTTGTCCCAGAAACAGGCCTTAGAAAAGTTTAATAATGAGCTTGAATTCACTCGGCGTGCTTTTAACAAATCTCGGAGTAGATTCCGTTTCAGGCTTCAATAACAAAATTCACATGAAAGAAACACAAAGATTGTGATCACCAACAAGCGAAAGGTCAGCACGCCAGGAGCGCTGTTGAAACAATGAGCGCGAAGCCGAGGGCTGCATTCTCTCCAACTATGCGCTGAGACGGGTGGTCGTTACGGGATGAAATCAGTTTCAGCCGGGCGAAAGAGTGAAATAGATAGATGCTGTAGGACTAAATAACAGCGTATGGTTTAGTGGTGAAATCTTGTGAAATGTGAAGAAAGTCACATAGGCCAAGTCTGGCCGTTTGATTCCCACATAAATACAGGGCGATCGGCAATAACTTAAATGAATTTCCAACCGTAACAAATCTTAAAGGTATCTGTCGTAGGGGTCCTAAGATGATACCATTACGGTTCATAGCTTTGTTCTTAGAAGGGGTTATTATATTTATTATTTCTATGATGCGTAAGCATTGTTACGCCCCGCTTCGGCGTTCGATTTAGGAGATGTATCCCAGGCAGAGAAGAGTGTTAGGCTAGCTCGAGGCAATTTACTTACCTTGTACCTTCTTTCGAATTACCGTGAGGGAGTTTAGGGACAAAGAAAGGAAAGCCTACTTCTTCCTAACATCCCTTCATTTAACCCCAGCTCGTTCCACTGTCAACTATGCTCTCTCTACTAATTAACTTACATGCGGAGTTCCCAGGACATTGTAAAAATGTTTTTACGCAGTTAGGCGATCTAAAAGTTATTAAATAAGGGTTAAAAATCATCGATTAAGTTAATTTACAGTATTTAACTTGAAGGCTTCCGCGGCCGTCGTCCATGTTTGAATTGGGTTCCGGTTGGAACCGCGTCACGTTGACGTCGGCAGTAGAAGAAGTCAACGTCACGCGGTTCCAACCGGAAGCCAATTCAAACTTAATTTACAGTATTTAAATATTTAACTATGAAGAAATTTAGTTGAATTAAGCAGGATGATTTTAGGAAGTTAAATCCAGCATCCCATAAATCATTAAGCTCAGCACGCAAATTAAATTCGTTACAACGTCGCCTACGCGATCGCGGAAAATATGTTCACCTAAAAATTATGTAAACAAACGCCTTGCTTTATCAAAAGCTTCGCCGATATGTGTCAGGATGGACCTTTGAAATGAGGCTGCACCAAAAAGCCGATACGAGTAAGAGCGCACAGACCAGGAAAACATGATGATTCATATTGGGAGTTTCCGGAACAAACGATATAAAAACGCAGCAGGGGTTCACGGAGAGATCAGACAGCTAGCAGCCGTTTGGTCGTGAACACCTCCTCGATTCCGAAGGTGCAATTAGCATTCGAAAAATGTCATAGTGAGTGATCAAAGTCTGACTATCCATCCGAGTCTGTGTGTCTAGTACCATGGTTTGGGGTGAGAAAACATTAGTTTGTTTGCCAATTAGCTGTGTAATTAAAAACTAATAACTGCTTTATTTGATTTATGAAATGCTGCTATTTTTTCGTTATAAAATTATTTTGAATTTTTTTTGGGTTGTATCGTATGATATCATTTCGACTTTGTATGATATCGTTCTGAAGTAATCTGTAATTACTTTGAAATTTTACGTTTGTCTAAATTGTCTTCTTTAATTCATTCCGTATAAAGAGGACATTGAGAGCAATCTCTGGCTAAATAAAGCTCAAACCAGATACATACAAACAAAGAAATTGCTGTGGGTCCTTTACGCTTTGATTAAAATTTTGGTAAAAGAGTGAGGAAAAGAAGTGGAAATTGTTGATTATTGTGGTGCAATTACTTTTGTGAATTAAGGTAAAGCGTAATAATAGAACTTCTCTCTTACTCTCGTCGTGATATCTAGAGGAGCATAGTGTATCGACGAGGCCTTATAAAATTGATAAGTTTGAAAATAAAGGATAATGCATCCCCTTTCTGTTATAATTTTTAATCATCCGCCCCTCACAGATGAAATAGCATTAATAGTTAACTAAAACACAGAAGAAATTTTTAGTTATGACAAAGTTTAATTAAATTTAGTAATTTCTTTGAAGGTTATGAGAATTTCAGTTGGTTTTGAGTGTACGAAATTAGAAATTTTCAAAATTAACAGCAAAACAACAGCAACTTTTGGTGCCTAACTAGGCAGCAAACGAATATCAACAATTTTTGGCTTCCAAAGCAGCTAACAACCTGGGCTGGGCTAACAACCACATGGCATAGCAATTTTTGGTGCCCAACGAGACAGCAAAAGAAAAGAAAACGGACAACACAAAATAACATAGCAATATGTAACTCATTTAAATCAAAATCCAATGCAAAAGAATTTTTTAAAAGACATCATAACATTCAAAGGTAAATCCGAAGCTAGGGACAAAACCTATAGGAAAGCCGCCCTGTTATTCCGAACGGTTGCAGTCAGGGTTGCTTCACATATTAAAACGGCAAGCGGTTAAACGTTGATTCCGAGATAACTAGGACAGGTCGAGCTAGCTGATCTTCTGCTGATGAAGCCCGAAACAGCTATACAGAGAATACTCGAAGAATCCATAGCAATTGAAATTGACTTGCAACACATTGTTAAAGTTTCAATCAGTAAATTGAATTGCAACGAGTGTAAACGTAAAGTGAACACAGACAAATAGAATCGTGAGTAATTTATTTACTTATTACAAATAAAATCAATTTAAAAACGAATTAAATAAAAAGGGAAGGTCATTGCTGTGCAAACGCGAGACTTTATACCTAATTGATTGTCAGATTATAACAAACAAGGATGGGAGAGACATCTTTGTCGCAAACGCGAGGTGTCACTTTGAGGTTTGTGTGTAATCTGGTACTCATTTAAATAAAATTAAATAAATAAAAAAGAGGGAATTATTATTATTATTATTATTATATTTAAAGTTGGTTCTTGTCCGATGAAATTTGTTGTTGTCAAAATAAACAACGTGTTTATATTTTTCACTTCTGACGAAGCTATCGAACGACAGTAAAACGTTAAGTGTATAGTGCGCGATTTAGTGTCCGGTTAAAAGATTTTGTGATACATATTATTATTATAATTATGAGAATCATGTCAAACACCAGTTTTTTTCTGAAGACAACGATTTTCAAAATTATCAATAAAGTATAATAGTAATTTTTGTTGTCTAATGAAACAGCAACGAATAACGTGACAATTGTTGACGTCCAAAGTGGTAGGCTAAGCTACCTGAGTGTGCTTAGTGCACACATGACACAGCTATGTGCAAAATGTCCCAACTACGAATTATGTGACTAAAGATTATGATTTCGCTAAGGCCATCAGAGCATGAAAGAAATCTTTGGAGGTTTCATGAAGAATCATGATCTTGACTTTTGCTTTTGACAAAGCGGCGAATCTTGTCTGCCAAGACCGAAAAATGAAACTTTTTCAGCCCAACCGACTCTAAGATAAACTTGGTATAACATTCCTAGGCTGAAAAAGCTACTTGGACATTACATCGTGCACTTACATCAGCTTTTTTTTAAAGTTCTCTAAAATTAAAACAAAAAAAATAAAAACAAACATTCCACATTTAAAGTACACATAGCGTTGTAATTAAGGATCTTTTCATTAAAAAAAAGAGGCTGCTGCTGCCCTCAATGGAACGCTACGTCTACACTTGACAATGTCTGTTGGGCGAAACCGGTCGTGGTGAATGAGGAAATATATTTTTACTAGCTGACAGCCTCGTTTTTTAATAACCTCAATGCTAGTAACAGCATGGAGAACTTTTCTTTATTAAGGATCTTTTTATTTAAAACAGTTGATGTTAGAAAAACACTGTCGCCTAGGTTCATAAAGTTCCAACTTTGCAAACTGTTACTCCTAGGCTGAGAAAGTCATTTAGACGACGCGTTGATGACTTCCATTTGCTTTTTTAAAAGTTCTCTAAAATTAGAACAAACAAAAATGAAAAACTCAGATATTATTATTATTACGTTATAAATAACTGAAGATTTTTTTGTTTAATAGAATACAGTTGGTGTTTGGCGACATGTCATTTTCAGCGCCTAGGTTTATAATGTTCCACTTTGCGTCCCTACTAAAACGTGTATTTTGAAAAGTGAACTCCATGTTTCATTCGGTGCTCCTGAAGCTGTATTTCCAGTTCCTACCTTTCGCCCTTCAGCCCTCCGAATAATTATTTTCTCATTAAGCACACAGTGGGAGGTGGTGTGTTTGTAATCAGGTAGAAATCAGGTCTGCTTGTTACGCACCTCGTTGCAGACACGTCCCTCAAGGTTCGATCAGATCGGATCGCCTTTGCTTAAGGTTGGGGGCGTGAAAACCCCCACGGGCGCTAATCTGATTTGGCGCGACACAGAATCGTTAAAGTTATGCGTGATCCGGCTTAATTTAGCAGAGATTTCCACACGCCGATAAGATTCCGGGTTTTCTTTCGGTTTCTCCTTGGACTGTCGGTTTATTGTTGCTGAAAATTAAATTCGATTCATGTCGCTGGTGTGGTACTAATGAATCGTCGATGGAGGAAGGTTTATATAAATGTCAAAACTTGATGAACCTCTAGTGTGCTAGGGGCTTTATTTGTAACTCGGCGGTGATTCGCTTTCGATTGGTGGAAAATGAGCGCAAATTTGGCGTAATCTTTAACTTCCGCCATACGTATGATAATGAAGAAAAGAGGCAATTTTCGGGAGCGTTAGGTACGAAATTGCCCGGCGCTGTTCCACACAAAGCGCTTCGTTTCGGACAATAAAATTGAGGCATCCGATCGGTTCGGGTCATAAGAAAGGGAATTTTATTTCTGCGGCCGGCACGAAAAAAAGGAACTTTACATAACTATGACGTGACACACCGCCCCGGAGGCCGTAAAATTCCGGCTTTAATCAAGCGAGGCCTTCACACGCGCAGAATAAAAAAAGAAACTGTCCGAATGCATTGAGGTGGATGCCCAAATATTAATTCGGCTTTCGAAAAAAAAAAAAATTATTCGACTTATAATAACTCATAAGGCGAAGGCCATACAATGAGCTTTCTGATTAGATGGAGTTTTGTTTAGATTACAGTTGGCAAACGTATGCGTATTATTTAAAGACCCTGACCTAATGACTGTAATAATAAAGATCGTAATAATAGTAATAGGTTGGATATTCCGGGTGAGCAGAATAACGAAGCCAAGAACTTAATTGCTCAAAAAGCGACAGCGGATACAAATGGCGGACGCGCATTTTAAGCGCGCCAACCTGAAATTCGACAAATTCAAAATAAAATGCGCATAAATAAGCGGCGCGCAAGGCAAAAAGATTAAGTGCCGCTATTAATTTCGAGTAAACTAAGCCCAAGTCTTTTTCCTTATCGTCGTTTTTCCGCAGGTCGCCGGGATTAAGTCGAAGCTTCCATTTATTTTCCCGGGCGTTTTTACTTTTCGTATTTTTTTTTTTAGTTTCGCAAATAATGTATGTTACTTTAATAGAATTTTTTTCCTTGAGGAAATCCTCGTCCTGACGAACACTCTTGAAGATGGCAAGAACCGAAACCAAACCAAAAATTCGTAAAGTAATCGATAGAAAATCTGTGATGGACGGGTGGTTAAAAATTATAAAAGAAAGAATTTTACTTTACTTTAAAATTTATCAATTTTACAAGACTTCGTCGAGACACTATATACTAAAATGTTACTGAAGATTACTTCAGAACGACAAATTGATAACCTTGTAATAACGAGAAGTAACAGCATTTTGTAAATCAAATAAAGCAGTTGTTAGTTTTTAATAACATAGCTAATTGGCAAATAAATTAATGTTTTCTCACCCAAACCGACTATGATCACACACTATGACATTCGGTGAATGCTACTTTCGGCTTCAGACTTTGGGTGATTGTACGATCACACAACTTGTAGTTACGTGATATCTAATCATGAAACCCAGTTGCCTTTTATACGGTTTTTACCGGAAAATCCGATTACGAAAAACTTTGCATGTGGGACACTTGTCCCATGAGCCGTCGTGGTTTTCCTAAATCATCCCCTCTTAGTCATGTTTGATTATGCTTGAATAGTACCGGTTTCTTTGATGGCCGACTGTTTGATGATGCAATATGCAGCTGATGTTCTCCGAATTGCAAAGGTCAGCCATGACTCATAATTGCAAAGCCTTTGATAAGGCTAGTCGTTTGTTTACATCTTGCTTCTCATAAGATTTTTCTTTTTCTTATATACAAAGTCTTAAATCTTTTAGATTCTTCTACTGGAGCTACTGGAGCCCATTTTGTATTAACAGTGGGCTTCTATTCCGAGTTATCTTGATTGTCTCCCTTCTCCACAATATCTTTCACAGTCTCATTGTTACGTTTTTTTTTTACTTTTAATTATCTTGCTCTATTTCGCTGGGAGCCCCGTTTGTTTTCACGCGAATCGCGTGTGTCGGCGTTCTGCCCACCTACCTTTGGTTACTTTCTATTTACGCCGATGCATCGCTATGCGGACCTCGCGCCTGTCGCTGCGCCCGCTTCCTTCGACGCTGGGGCCCGGTTGGTTTATGCATGCGTTTGTTTTGACAGCGCAAGACTTGACAAGGTTGCCAACCGTCGATTTACCGACGTGAGTGTTTGTCGTGTCTTATTTCGCTCTTCGCACAAAGTACGTTAAAGTTTAATTTTGATGCATTCCCTCTTTCTCACCTAGGAAAGGGTTTTCTGACGGGTTTTCGTGTATTAAGTTTTGTTATGATGTGTGGTTTTCGGTTGGTTTCCTGAATTCTAGAGCCTTCGTGTGACGTCGCATTTTCCGGGGCGCGGCTGGGAGCCATTTTTGGTCTCGGACGTCCCTTTTGGGAAATTCGTTTGAGAATTTCGTTTGCGCATGGGGATTCGTTAGAGGATTGTGTCCACGGATGCTGATGGGCCGTTTATAGCCTTACAAGCCTGTACACCGAACACCGAATTTTCTGGCACACCGAAGGCAGGCTTCTCCTCCTATGATTTCTCAGCTCGTATTTTATACGGAGTAAGTTGTTGTTACTCTTTTCTTTTGTGGGATTCGTATTTCGATCATTTGTGTTTGCATTCACTATTGCGATATTCTTTTTTTCTCTCCTTTTCAAATAGCAAGTGGTACGAGGCCGCCATTTCACCATTTTAAATCGCCACGCGGACCTCTCTGGGGCCTTGAACGACTGGTAGCGTCCGACCCCCTTTTGCACGTGTCCCACCGCTAGAATCGGACCGACTTTTGGGGTTGGATAACCACACTCGACCACCCCCTAGTGACGCCGTATCCGAACTGCCGACCTCCGGACCAAAGGGAAAGAGGGATTGATTGGTATCGTTAACACCATCTTTTTTATTACTTTCTCTTGGTTTTGTCCCATCGCCGTCTGCGGCTTGGCGGCGACGAAACTTCTTACGGATCTGGGGATCCGCAGTGTGCGCGTACTTCGCTACCGGCCACTCCAATTTTCGTTACCGAACGCGATTGTTATTAATTTTGCTTGGTATTAATTCAATGTAATAATTTAACTATTAATTTGTAAGAGGCGTGACCTCTTCTTAACGTTGTCACTCATTTTTATTCTTAGTTGATTTTGATTGCTAGTTTTTGGAAATTTAGATTTTATTGTAATTAATACACCCGGTTGGGTAAATTCTGTGAACGTCGCGAATGGGCCCGTACGCGTGCGGTTTATACATTGTTTATATACATGAATGTTTTCTTGTACATTTGTTATGCCATTTGGGCTTGATGTTTTCTTACTAAGTCACATAATTTAAGATAGATTTTCGTAGCGCTTGACGCACCGAACTTTGAGCGCTGTTTGTCGTTTGCGCTTTTCCTTTTCTCTCTTTTAGTTAATATATTGTTTGTTAATTCTTACGCTGGGGTTTTCTTTCACCTTGGTGGGGTCTGGGGTTGCTTTCATTCTGCTTTGCCCTTCTGGCGTGCCATTCGGTGTTGGAGCTCTACCCAGTGTTTATATTTTGGACCCTCTCCTAGCGTCGGTCCATGACCTTGAGGATCGCTGCATTACGGCTATGTGGCGCCCTAATAAATTGTAACATCGGGATCGTTCTCCCATTGTAGGGGTTGACGCTTTAATTTTCGCACAGTACGACCGTCTCCGCTGAGCTTCTTGGACGACAGCGTATCCTTGTAAAAGAGAGCCACACAGGTAGGTCCGACCGGCTCGACCGAATTCCCCTCAGGGTATTACCCGCCACGCACAAGTGGTTGTTGCACGAACCCTTTTTGGGACGCGTAGCATCATCTTCTCCTTGTTCTTCTTCCTCATTCTCTACCTATCTTCCTTCGTTTTCTTTAAATGTTCGAGCCAATTTCTTGCCTTCGTCCACTTCTTTCTTAGACGATCTCTTCTTGTCACCTCCTGGAAGTACTTTTCTACGTTCCTGTTGACCTGCGTTCCGTAAAGCCCAAAAATTGCACTCTTCAACTTTTAATTACTGTTGTCACCCCCAAGCCCCTCCAAAGTCTTTTTTGTGGGATTTTCCTACTTGTACTTCTTCCTCTCCAATCTTTCTTTAACTTCGTTTTTTTGAAATATTCGCGCCAACTTCTTGCTTTTATCCCCTTCTTCTTTGCCAGATTGGAGGTAGCAAGTATCGTAACCCAACCACCAATTTGACATTCACCTTAGAGGCATCGATTTCCTTGTTAAAACGTCGAATTTGATTTAATTTTTGGCTATGAAGAAATGGAAGGAACCGCGGTGTGTTAGACAGTGTACTAAGGAGGATGGATACAATGGCCTTATCGCAACATAACCCACTGTTTGACGGTGTGTTTAAAATCACCTTTACTGGATGAATTTGGCTATCAAGACAACGACCTTGAGCTTCTTTTTTACTGTTGGCATTGCCTAAACAAGACTCAACTATCGCACTTTTCGAGTTTTAATTACTGTTCATTCCATTAAATTTCTTTCACACTTCACATTCTCCCCCAAGCCATCAAAGTTTCTTTTGTGGGTTTTTCCCACTTGTTCTTCTCTAACTTCTTACCTTTAACTACTTCTTCCCTTGCTTCTTCTTTCTCTTCCTGAAAGTACTTTCTTGTGTGTCTGTTAACCCAACCACTCCGCTAGAAATCTTTTCTAAAATTTTTCGTAAAATAGTAAAACGAAAAGCAATTAATAATTGCGAAAATGAAACCGTTTCAGTTGGCGTTAGGAGGAACTGAATAGACAAAGAAATTTTGATAACAAAAAGGATCAAAATGCTATGAGATGACAGTGACGAGTGACTCAAATTCTTCCCCTCTCCCGCACCTTCAAAGTTTCTTTTGTGGGATCTCCCACTTTATCTTCTTTCTTCCTAAATATTCGAGCCTGCTTCTTATTCTTGTTTCTCGTCCTGTGTGTCCATTGGCCCAACTAATCCATTAGAATTCTTTTCTAAAATGTTTCGTAAAATAGACACATGACTTTTGATAACAAACAAAGATCAAAATATTATGAGATGGCAGAAAACGAAAGGGAGACAGAGTGACTGAGGATCGACTTGCAAAAGAAAGCCATAAACTAAGACATCTTTAGGAAGACAGTCAAAGAGATAGGTCGATTCAAATGGCCAAGCCAAATAAATAATCAGGAAGGACGGAGCTTAGGTCCTATCGGAAGATGGGAGATGGAGTGGGGTGGCTGAGGACCGACTTGCAAAATTGTCGTGCAAGAAAAGCCATAAACTAAGACATCTTTAAGAAGATCATCAAAAAGATAGGCCAATTCATGGACATCGCCATGTGGAAGCCAAATAAAAAATCGAGAAAGGTACTATTGTAAGAGGAAGTCAGAGACAGAGTGGCTGAGGACCAACTTGTAAAATTGTTGTGCAATGAAAGCCATAAACTGAGACATCTATGGGAAGACCATCAAAGAGATAGGCTGATTCATGGATATCGCCATACGGAAGTGATTGAGAAAGACAGAGCCAGATCCTTTGGGTTCAAAATACATATTGCAGTGATTTATCATAAGTATGTAATAGGAAATATGAATCTTTTTGGTCATGCTTCGCAAGTGTACAAAAAGTAGATCTTTGCTGCACTTACATCACATTGTTATCCTCTTGCCCAATCATCTCTTCCGTCGAGTCAAAATGATTACCATCTATTTCGGGCTCGGCAAAAACACAAATGTTTCTCAATTAGCGTATTTCACGGCGCGGGCTTATTGTTAGAACGCGAAAAAGAACGATAAACATGTCCGGCCTCTGGCCGAGAATTTTGGCAGAGGAACAGCAACAAGTGTCACCTAACAGCCCAGCCCGTCCTCTTAATTTTAAGCGTGGCCCGTCGTCGGCCATGAATTCTCGGAATGCCCGCCTTAAAAACTCCGTAAATTGCAAGTTTATGCTTGTACGGTCCGGGAAAAAGAAATTAATTATATGTATTAAAAATAAGTTGGGATTAATTTTATTTTATTTTTTTTGGTGGGGCGCCTTTTAACTTGTGGAATTTCGGACGATAGTTTTAGAATGTATCTCCGTCGACGATTTATGGGGAGGCAAGTATCTCGAAACAACATTCCCCGTTAACGAATGTTAGCAAGCAACGCCCTTTTGCTTGGCACGTTGGAGAGACCGATTAACGCAAAAGCTAATTACTCGCATTGTTCTCCCCAGCCCGACATTGCGAATCCTTTAGGTTTCTGGCATTTATCAGGGTAATGTCGGCGGGTTTTCAGCCCCAATTCGGGAAGAATTCTCCTTGCAAAATTTTAGACTGGCACAGAGAAATTTAGACTTTTTTGTTACGTTCGAAAACAACAACAAAATAGAATATTATATCATGTATACTAAAAATTATCAACCAATCTCGTTATTTATTATTTATCTTTGTCCTTTATCGTCCGGGTAAATCTAAGAAAGAAAAATTATATTTTGAAAAAAAGAGCATCAATTCCGCCCCCGGATAAATAAGGGGCGATCAATTACCTCCGATTAATTGGGCGGAAAATCCTGCAGGAGAGCACAAATCCCGCTGATTACGGACTAGTCCGTCGTCACCAAGGCCGAGCCGGAATCCCCGGAAGCGGAACGCTGACAGATAATTTATTAAAACGTCTTTCGCCCCCCCCGGCCCTCCCCCATCTAATACTAGGTCGACTTATAATTAAGTAAAGATATTGCTTTTTCGGGCGGGGCGGGGCGGGGCGAATTCAATTCGCGTTATGTTTTACGACTTTTTTTATCAACTCTTTTGAATAAAATACGAAGCCGCCACATAAAACCTAGAAATGGAACTCATACACGGTCGTTATGAATTATGTGTGGTTGGGCCCTCCCCCAACCATGTGGGGGATGTGTACACCACATTACATTACTTATTGGCATCTTAAAAAATTTAATTCTTCTCTTAGAGACTTCGGTTTATAGTTAGCTTTCAAAACTCGAAATGCGTTGGAAAAAAGATGATATATAAAGATAATTTAATAAATAAGATAAAACGATAAAAAACGTTATAGAATTTATGTACAAAAATGAAACAGGTTTAAGGTACTGGGGGCTATGACTTTAACAAGCGACATTGTTGAGAAAAGAAACTGAAACAATTCCTTACAATTTGTAAGGATTGTGATTCTGAAGATTCAGATTATCATTGAATCTAAATATCACTAGAGAATTACAAGGAGAAAAAAAGGAGAACGGAACATATTAGTACTGAGAATCAAGGTGCTTTGAAACTTGAAGATCCCCAAAAAATAAGAAATGATCAGACCAGGTAAGCCGGCAATATGATGTAGTAAACAAAGCTCGTTGAGGTCGACGAAATTGAAGGCAAAACAGAGTTAATTTTTCTCTTAAAAAATACAGTAGGTCCAAGAAAAGAACCCTGCAGGACACCACATGCGCCAGCTCATTGAGTAACGATTCGGGGTAGCGAGGGAACGGGGTAAAAGTAAATGTATTTATTCCTCTCAAAGACATTAATACAATGTATGAGATTTGTCTACAAATAATTAGAAAATAGTAAATACAAATATGTATACTTTATGTATAGACAACACCCGCAAACAATAAAACAGTGCGTACCTCCTCCACTGTTTACACAAAAATTGTAAATTTTAAATTATTTTTCAGAATTAAAATATTCACTGATAGTGTAGTAACTTTTATTTATAAGAAATACTTGAGTTGATTGAATTTTTTTTATTCGGGATTTCTTTAATATAAGATGGTAATTCATTAAAAATTTTCAAGCCTGTGTAAGTCAAGAAGCTCTTGGCAATTTCAGTATGTGATTGGGCTAAAAGGAAGTGATCGTTAGATCTGGTATTGTGGTTATGCAATAAATTATTAGTTAAGAATTTACTTTTGTTTTGATAAATAAATGAACATAAAGTTTAGACTTTAAAAACATCGCGGCAGGACTGTGTGAAACACCAGCAATAATTCGGACAGCTCTTTTTTGTGTTATAAACACACGATTAGCGTCAGCAGATAGTCCCCAGAGGATTATTCCGTAAGTTATTCTTGAGTAAAATCTGGCATAGTAAATCATAAGAAGTTGTGTTATGAGAAATTACTTTAAGAATCTAATTTGAAAGCACACTGAATTCAGTTAAGAATTTAGACTGGAACAATGACTATTCCAGGACAAAGTTTCTTCGACATAAATTCCTAAGAATTTAATTTCTTTTTCTTGCTTTAAAGCTACTTTGTTAACATTTATATTTAAATTAGTTAAAAATCTTATTTTGCTTTTTGTGAAAATGTAGATAACAAGTTTTAGAAATGTTCAAATATAACTGATTAGAGTAAAATCATTCCATTAATTTTGCTAATAGAGCATTGGATTTACTTTCTATAAGAGTTTCTGATGCAAGAATGGAATGGAATGCATATAAAGCCACCTCATAATTTGAAGGAAATTTAGGGAAGTCATTTATAAACAAGAGAAACAATACCGGTCCAAGTATTGAGCCCTGTGGAACTCCAATACTGATTGACATTATTTTCGATCTAACACTGTTTTGTGTTCCATTCTCATCGGAATGTAAAACCTCAACAAACTGTTTCCTATTAAATAGAAAAAATTAAAACTAATCGGATACTGTGCTTCTTTTGCCTCTTTTTCAATAAGAATATCATGATGGACTACAAGTAGATTTTTTTGCCCGAAAACCATGTTGATTCTCGTCAAGAATGTTATATTTATTTAGGTAAGACATGAGTCTATTTAACATAATATATTCAAAGATTTTTGAGAATACTGAAGTAAGGAATATAGGTTGGTAATTTTCCGCTGGTTTAGCATCTAGCTTTTTACAAACAGAATTCAAAATTTCGTTTGAGAAAGAAGCATTTATAATATTTGCTAAAGGTGTAGTTATTATATCAGATATTCTTTTTACTAAAAAAAAAACATGGTATGCCATCTTCGCGTGCGGACGATTTTTTTTTAAATTTGGTGATAACTGAATATACTTCTTCAGAGATAAATGCATACTGTTGATTCTGGTGTTAGTTATATGTTGGCTTAGTTACTTTAATTTTCGGTATATTATTTATTATTACTATGAAGAGCGTTTATGAGAAAACTATTAAACTCATCCGCTATTGTTTGTGGATCATTAATTAAAATATGATTAATATTTAAGGTGACATTTTTAAAAGATGTTTCCTTATATGTCAATTCATTGATTAAATTCCAGGTAGCCTTACTAGGATTTGATGCTGATGCCACAATTGTTTCATAATACTTACTGATTTTTAGTTTTGTGAATAAGAGCAAAGTGTTCGCGTTTAGCTCTGCGACATCGATGTATAAATTCAGTATTGACTTTCATATCCTGATAAAGTTGTTTTAGTTTATTACTACTATTTTTTACTTCTAATGTTACCCACCGTTTTTTCGGATTCGTAACTCTTATCGATCGTTTAGGAAAATATGTTTCAAAATAAAATTTAAAGAGATTATAAAAGTAACTGAATCTTTCATCAGTAGTTTTTATATTGCTTGGCAAATCCCAAGATTGATTCTTGAGAGCTGCGCGAAATTGTACCGTGTTATGTTCATTAAAAATTCTCTTAAATTAAGTATGTTTAGGAGATTTGGCCAAATGCAGACCAGAATAAAACATTATCATTCTATGATCAGAAGTAACACTATCAAAGGCGTAAACACATCGCTTTTTCCACATTAGTGTATATATGATCAATAATAACACGTGTATCGTCTAACACTTCTACACACGTGTTGGTATGTCTACAAGTTGACGCATATTATAACTGGAAATAAGGTCAAATAATTCTGACTTATCGTAGCTACTATTTTCTGTACAATTTAAGTTAAGCGATCTGGAGTAATAATAAAAAAGCTGTGTTTTAACAGTTCTGCTATATTAATATGTGTTTAATGAAATAAATTGAGAAAGCCAAGTAGATTCAAAGAAAACTTCTTTTAGATTGTTAACTGTTGATTATCTCATTTCTTTCCATAACCTAAAGAGCACTTACCAAGCCAAGAAGTAACTCTACCTGATTTATAACATCAAGGTATTTAGAGGCAATAAGCACGTATGTGATTACTGCTGTGATATCCACCAGTCAACCTGAAAAGAAAAAGAAAGAGTTGATGAAGTAGCGTACCAACTGTATGAGCCGAAACGAGGTCCAAAGGAGGTGAAATGAGTGCTCGGTGAGGTGTTGTGCGGTGTTAAAAGTGTTCTTGCGCAATAAAACCGCCATAAACAATCTAAAAATGATTAGACAAGAGTCGTTTGTTAGTTTACAATAAACTTTTAGTTAAAAAATGAAAAAATTTAGCTTCGTCATGCAGCATAATTTTAGGAAAGTTAAGAATGAAACAGCATTAAAACTTAGAAAGAAACGCAGAGAAGATTTAATTTATTTTAAGTTAATTTTGAGTATGCACAATCAGAAAGTTAGGTTGTGCTAAGAAAGATTTGATTTCATGAAGCGAATTAATTCACTTATCGAATAAATGTGGCTTGAAAATCGTGAAGCAAGTATTTTCAAATTGCTTACCCTCAATTCTGCTAGGCGCAAATACGAAATTTTGGAAAAATTGTGAAAATACTTGTTCAAATAGACAAGCTAAGAAACAACATAACCTATGCAAAGTAGCGTGGGTCAGTAGCCGCCCCGTTCTTCCAAACGATCGGGGTTGTTTCACATATTAGAACCAGCGAGATGCGTGCAAATCAAATGGCACATTCAATTGTTTTTCCATATAAATACCGGTGCAATTCAATTCTGGTAGATTTGGAAAAATTGTGACAGCAATTGCGTTCAAGCCGCTTCGTCATTTCAAACGGTTGCAACTTTGCTCAGACGCTGACACATAGTATAGCCAGCGAAAGAGCGCTCGCGAAATCAAAAGGCACATTCAATTGTTTTTCAGTATAAATAGTGATGTAAAGAGCGTCCGGTACATGCTTTCTTCGATTTTAAACAGAGGAGATTTCTTCTTCGACCTTAAACACGAAAACTCTTTGTTCGATTTTAAATGCTGCAAATTCTAAGTTTGACTTTAGACGAGAAACCTTTGCAATTTAAATTTTGAAAAAAAAAACTAGTATTAAAGAAGAAAATTAAAGTGAACAAAAACAAATGGAATCGCGAATTATTTAATTTCTTATTACAATTGAAATCAATATAAAATAAATATTAAATTAATTGTGAAGGACAGGTGGTTAAAAATGATAAAAGAAAGAGGATGAATTATCCTTTACTTTCGAATTTACCAATTTACAAGGGTTCGTCACCTTCGTCGAGATATTTTCTCTTCTAGTTACCACGACGAGAGTGAGAAAAAGATTCTATATTTACGCCCAAAATCTATGACATTAACTTTCACAAAAATTTTATTTATTTATTTTATTCAATCCCTTCTTCCTCTTCTCCTCACTCTTTTAATCACAAGTAGCAATTTCTTTATTTGTGCGTTTCTAGTTTGGGTTTAAATTGGCCAAAAATTGTTCTCAATTCCCCTTTTATATGGAATGAGATTTGACGTATAGACCTTGCCCGCCACTACACACACCACACATTTTTCGGGATTATCGAGATTACACCTTTTCTTCTCCTTTTATATTTTCTTTCCTTTATATGAAAAATTCGTCCAGCAGGAAAGTTGCGCCTCAAATTTCGCCACCGCGTTTGCTAGAATCATTTTTCGACAATGTCTCTAACGGCGGCTGGAAAATTCGTAATTTTGTGAATTTTTTTAAGGGTTTAATACAAAGAAAAAATATATAAATATAAATATTTAAATTAAATATGTAGAATCAATTACCAATTCAGATAAATTTACAAAATGGATATAATATTAATGTTTTACACAATTTGTTAATAATGACAATAATTGTAGACAATTAAAGATTAATTCAAAATGATACCATACAAAACAAATTTAAAATGATATATGTAATACAAAACAATGCAAGACAAATTCAGGATAATTTTACGAAAAGAAGAAATGGCATTCTGTATATCAAATAAAGCAGTTGTTAGTTTCCAATAACATAACTGGCAAATAAATTAATGTTAGCTCACCAAACCATGGTACTGGTTACAAAGAAGCAGACGGAACTTATGACTGATCCGATCATATTTTGTCGCTTCTGCCGATGACTTTACGGCCACACGTCTTCTAACTGTCTGATGCCCTTTTCAAGGAAGCAGCAGTCTTTTATATGGTTCATACCGGAAATTCCGATTACGAACAAAACCTTGCACGTGGACAATAGTGGCATTGCCTAGATCAACTGCTCTTAGTAATGTTTGTTTATAATTGTATTCGATTTAAAATAAACAAACCTCTTTACATAATAGTGGCTTCTTTGATGAGAAATCTCGGCGGCTGTTTGATGATGCGGGCAGCTGGTTTGTTTGAATACCATTTTATTGTAAAGGTCAGTCTCATTATCATGTCGGCAAAGCCTTTGAAAAGCAAGTCGGTGTAATATTTGTTTACATTATAGTAGGTGGACTGGCGACGTTCTATCGAGTTTGACTTGCGAATGATTTACAAAATGCCGATTTCTTACCAACTGAAAAGAAATTCCTCATGTTTTAGAACACAGGGCAAAATAATACTTTAAAGACGTCGTAACATTCAAAGTAAAATAATAGATGAACCACCCACATGTGTTGTCCAATCCAAATGAAAATACTCCAATCAAAGAGCTCCCCAACTTGGGGTAGGCAAACAAAGCTTCGGTTAAAACGGAAATTGCACTGAGGGCCGACGTACAACAACATCATCGGAAACCGAACTCGATTAGTTGTGACCAGTGGCTCGTTACAACGCTCGATTTTGTCTGCGAGCCGAAGTAATTTTTGGCTCATATTTTATTCAATGGCGCTTGGAAATTGGGGAAAATTTGACAGCACGGGCGGGGGCTGAATCGACATCCCCCCCCCCTCGCGTGTTAAATTAAAATCAAAATCGACTCCAATGGATTATTACAGACAGGACCTTTTACATTCATAAATGAATCTAGACAGTTTTAATTGGTTTCGTTAATTTCTCCTGTCTCCGCCTGAATGATTTAAAACTAGTAATTAGTTTGCGTCTCGCCGTCCAAGTGTTCTCTCGTTCTACGGAATTATTTTCCGAAGTTTCGAACTCGCAAAATAAGAAGTTTGATTCCAACGCTATAACTTTCCAGTAGATCCTTCCACGAAAAAAATAAAATAAACGACTGCGCTTGCAATTAATTAAATAGTTAATTAATTTCCTCTGCCTCATCTGCGTGCAAGGCAAAGAAATTCATCTAATTTGTGAACATCCTGTAGACATATATAATCCAACCCCGACCGCTTATAAATAGCTTCATCATCCCTCTTGCGCGTCGCCAATAATAATTTCGGTTTTTCTTTTTGTTGCAGGTACGTGAGCCGCCAGTTGAGGTCCGCAATTGGGGGGTGAGTTGTCCGCAAAAACTCCGGTTGTATTTCGTGGAGCGTCGGCCGTTTTTCTAGGCGACGAGATCAGGGGGTTGCAAAAACGCACCCCGTGTTATTAAGAAACTTCTAGGAAAGTGATGCTGTTGCTTGACTCGTCTTTGCGTGAGGGTCCTTGAGTCGGCGAAAAACGGACGATGTAAACTACACAAGGGGATGATAAGTTCTTAGACAGAATTAATAGGGTTGTTAACAACAAAAAGTATATATTTACACTATTCAAAGAATAAAAGTAGTCATTCTTATTTGCTCACGTATGTTTAAGCATGTATTTTGAGCGAGGAGTTTTAGAATTTTGAGAAAACCAAAATTATTAAAATCTATAAAGCTTTTTCTTGTACGGGGGATAATTCCGGAAGCATTTCACGTCCGCGTTTTCCCTCTGAAAACTGCGCGTTTTGCACGGTTTTTACCGACGACTTCGCCTAAACGATTTCCAAAACGCTACTGCTTCGAATGCAACTCGACGGTTTCAGTCTCGTCGAGATGCAATAAATCAAGTGAACTCCACCTGTTCCGAATTCTACACGTTTCAGGCCGAAGAGGGCAGATTTTGTACCCTACAAATATTTTCAGATGAAAAAGTTTCTAATAAAGCAATCGCGATCGAACCGAGGCGATAATTTATTCAGCTCGTCCTAAAATGCCAGTTCCAAGGAGGAAATTTCATTCGGCCAAGCTTTTCCCGAACGCGCAACTTCGGATGACGTTTGACGTGGTGCACATGCAACGTTTCATGACACGCGGGAATAAAACTTGTCCTTACGTTTTCTAAACTTAACAATGACATGTTCGACCTTCTATATTGCGGAGCTGAAGTACCGAAGTAATTTTTTATTCGAATAGAAAGCGAATCAATTCGAAACGGAATGACTTAATCTGATTACACGATTTGGTTCTGATTTTAAAAACGTCTTTAAAATTAGGGCGAATCTATGAGGGACACTCAAATGAAAATGAATCAGACAATTACCTCAAGTAATTCCCATTTATCTCACTCTTAGATAAGACGGTCAAATCAGTTCTTGTAGAAGTTGTTGCAACTTCCTCGTCTGAGTGAAACCAATGTCCTTGCCCTTCAGGGCACCAAAAGTGTGAAAATCACGTGGGGAAAGATCTGCACTGTAGAGAGGATATTGAGGTCTTCTGAAGATGGCGAAAGCCGCAACAAGTTGGGACGAGACTCAAAAACTATGTTCGTCAGAACTAAGAGAAACAACGAAAAGCGAAAAGACTATACAAGAACAACAATGATCGATTAAGTTGACATTTCAATGATTAATTAAAAGGAATGGATTAATTAATTAAAAATAATTGTCCGTCTCATTTCTAATAATCGATGATAATTGTTTAATTACTGTCAGTCGAGCAATCTTTTAATCGTAATTAATTGATGATCAAACAAATCAGTCATCATTCACGCGATTAAACTACATGTAGAATATCTCAAATATTTATTCAAAATCAATCATCTCCTTAATCAAGATCAAATTAATCAAATAGATCACCCTTACTGATCAAAGTCATTGTCAACTGATAAAATTAATCAAATTTAATCATTAATGACTAATTTAATCTTTTCCAAACATGAATTTTATTGTGATGCTAAGCAAAAAATGATGCTAAACAAAGAGTAAGATTGCATGATTATTTAAAATTAAATGAATTGATCAATAAGTCAATTAATCAAAAATAATTGATGTCATTAATCACATTAATTGTGTAGGTTGTAGATTTGTCAAGAGTGATTGATAATAAAATCGAAAATAAAATAGCTTTAGTCTTTACATTTTATCTTTTTTTTTGTATTATTAATTATACTGTCGAGGAACTTAAAATTAAATAATAATTTAATTTTAAGTGGAATACCATTAAATTAACATTTCAGTGATTAATTAAAAGAAATTGTTAAATGATCAAGGATTTAATTAATTAAAAACAATTATCGTCTCATTTCTAATATAATCAATGGTAATTAATTTTGACTTAAGTATAATATGTAACTAATCACTATCAATCAATCAATTTTTTAATCGTAATTCATTGATTTAATCATCAAACAAGTCCGCCATCATTCGGACGATTAATCAAATGTTTGTTCATCTCCTTAGTCAAGAAAAAATTAATCAAATTTAATCCTTTTGTATCATTAATTGTACTGCTAAGCAGGGCAACGACAAATAAACAAAGAGTAAGATTTCATGGTTATTTAAAATGAAATGAAATGATTAATACATCTCTCAATTAATTAATGAATTAACTAAAAACAATTGATCGTCTCATTTTTAATAATCAATGGTAATTGATTAATTAATTTTGACTTGAGTATGTGTCGTAACTAATCACCGTCAATCGATCAATCTTTTAATCGTAATTATTTCATCTGATCATCAAACAAGTCAGCCAACATCCACGCGATTAATCTGAATATATGACATATAAATGTTTGTTCATCTTCTTAATGTATTCCATGGAATTAATCAAATTTAATAATTAATGACTTCATCATCTGTTTGTGTCATTAATATACTGTTGAACAGGACAACGGCAAATAAACAAAGATTTCGTGGTTGTTTAAAATTAAATGAATTGATCAAATAAGTCAATCAGTCAGAAATGATACGGTTGATTTTCCTTACTGATCAAATCAAAACTAAAAACTTAAAAACAAATCGAATTGTTAATGACAATCTTAATTCATTTTGCACTGCTTGCTAAAAACGCAGCGATATATGAACAAGAGAGAGTCTGTTAAGGTTAGATTTAATGATTATTCAAAATTAAACGATCAACGATCAATTAATCAAAAACGATTGATGACCTTGTTTTTATTATTACTAAACATATCGCAATATTAATATTAATCTTGAGGTGAATACGGTGAATATACTGATCAATGTCATTGTCATCTGAATAATCAATTAATTTTAATTAATCATTCAAATCACACACAAAAACTTTAATCATAATTAGTTGTTAATGACAATCTTTATGATCCAATTTACACTGCTAAAAAAGCGACGATATTTAAACAAAAAGGAGTCTGTTTAGGTAAGGTTTTAATGATTATTCAATATTAAGCGATCATATCCTAATTGAGTTAAATACGGTGGATTCAGATCATACTTACTGATCATACAATCAATTAGTGGTCTTAATTAATTGATCAAATCAAACATAAAAACTTCAATCAAAATTAATCGTTAATGACTTAATCCTTATAATTCATGATGCATTACTAAAAAGGCAATGATAATTAATCAGAGAAGAGTAATTTAAAGATTATTCAAAATTAAATGATAGACGATCAGTAAATCAATTAACCAAAAATGATTGATGATCTTACTTTTAATATTCCACAACGTATCTGGATTTCAACATTAATTTTAAGTTAATTACGGTGGATTTAGATCGCCCTTACCGATCAATATCATTGTCAACGGATCAATCAATTAATTGATCAAATCAAACATCAAAACTTCAATCAAAATTAATCATTATTGACTTATTTTTTATAATTCATTTTGTATTGCTAAGAAAGGCCACGGTAGATAAACTAAAAAGATTATTCAAAGTTAAATGATAAATGATCAATGAATCAATTAATAAAAAATGAACAATGAACTTATTTTTATTATTAAAGAAAAAAGAAATTCAATCCCAACTTCAACTTTAATTAATTAATTTTAATTTAGATTCATTGTCGACTGCTCAATCAATTAATCCTAATTAATCGATCAAATCATATCTGAAAATTTTGATCAGAATTAATCGTTGATTTAATCTTTATAATTCGTTTTGCAATGTTTAATAAAGGCAGTCATCGATAAACAAAGAGATGAGATGATTTGAAGATTAATGAAACTTAAATGATAAATGATCAGTAAATCAATTAGTCAAAATTTAATTAACGAACTTATGTTTATTATTAAAAAAAAAAGAAATTCAATCCCAATAATTATTTTGTTAATTGTGAAATAGATTCATTGTCTGTCAACTGATCAATCAATTAATATTATTTAATCGTTTAAACATAGAAACGTTGATCAAAATTAATTTTTAAAGACTTAATCTTAGTCGAAAAGAGCGGCGATAGATAAACAAAAGAGGGTCTATTAAAAAGGTCAGATTTAAAGATTATTCAAATTTAAATGTAAAATTAATCAAAAATGATAAATGAGCTAATTTTTATTATTGACTAACTATTAACAAGCTATTCCTCGACTTGACTGCTGCTTATTTTACTCTACAATTAGCTTCGATTTTTTTTTTCTATTTTTAAAGTTTTATACTCGACACTTTTGTTCAAATAATCGCCAGCTGAAAACAAAACCAAGAAAACTTGAAATTTCTTTCTACAACGACTCGTTTCAAGTTAAATTTTATTTTAACGAGTAAGAAAACATCAACGTGGCACGTTGATGAAAGTTGTCAGAGTCTTGCAAAGCAAATCTTCTTTTTCGCATGAATATTCCAGTTCTCCCTCTGCGTATATAAAATTTATAATTTAAATTGCACCGGAATGCACCCGAGTATGTCGCCGGAGCCTCCCGGAATCTCCTTGCAAGTGCAAGGCAACTAATGAATTGTGCATTATCCCACCGTCCGCCGCCGTCGCGACGCTCAGGGCCCAATTTTATTCCGTTTCGTTTCGGGTCAACTCAAGCGAGCGCATAGAACGTCTTCGCTGACCCTGGAGAGTTTTCCCCGCAGTCGAAAATATCCAGATGCAGTCGTAAATCCTCAAGAAAATGTTTCTAGCTTTGCCTCAATTCGCAGCTTAACTTAATTTAAACCAATGGGATCGGACCTTGGAAATCATTTGTTCAAACGAGTTTCACTCGAATATCCTGGGTAAATAGAGTATATTACCTGAAAGATACTGAAAAATAATTTTAATCCGAGCAAGTACTTAATAAACAAGGCCGGAAAAACGAGGAGTTCTTGTCGGCGACGAGCGCGATTTGCATAGCTCTCGAATTTGCATTTTTAAACGGGCACCTGCTCTTCGCGAGACGTACTTTCGTTCAAATAAATGCACCACCGAAAGAGTCGCAAAAAAGCACACGGAATTTGCATACGCGTCCGATCCGTTTTGCCGCTCGCTCTATCCGTCCGTCCGACCGACCGACCAGTGCGGTTACGTAATTTCATTTTATAGCCGACATTAACCTTGCTTTATATATTTGAGGAATACGTTAATGGAGTGCCTGCGGGCCATTTGCATTTTAAATCGGGCAATTTCGTAATGCACGGCCTAGAAGAGATAAGCGAACTACGTCGCTTGTAATTACTTCAGATTCCATAAACACAACTTGAAAAGGAAAGGAAACGTTTTGCGTCGTCGCGAACTCATTCGATTTTTATTCATACTGCCTTCGATTTCGCTAAAATAAACACACCCATCGAGAACCGAACCAGATCCAGAGACGTATCCATCTTGTTTGCTCGGAGTAATCAGGCACAAGATGAATCCTTTTGTTTCGGTTTCCAATTTCTAGTATGCGTGCTAAGTCGAGCTTGAAAGCTGCATGTTGTCATTGGTTTCGGGGTTTTATCGTACATACGACATGCACTTGTCAGATCACGTCGTTGCGCAGCCAGCCATTCACTTTACTTGTAAAAGCATCCTGACTTTCTGTAATTTGAATAAAGCTTCGCACACACCGTACGTATACATAAATATCTTCGTCCTGTTGTGGTTACGTCTTTCTTATTGAAATAAAAAGCGGGATCGGCGTAATTGATTGTCGCACAATGGAAAGTCCCGATCTTCAAAAACGGAAGAAAAGACAATTAAAAATATAAGGCGCCCGAATGCGGAATCGACCATTTTATGGTAGGAGCAAGAACGACGCAAGATATCGGAAATGAATAGAGGAAGAGAATGACAGACTAGAAGAAGAATAAATAAAATATGAAATTGATAAAGAAAGCAAAGAAAGAAATGGTTTGATAAAGAATGTTAAGGCAAAAAACTGAAGACGTAAAAAGTAAAAGTGAATGACAAAGAATGAAAATAAAAAAAGTTATTAGGGCTAAAAAAATATCGAAAATCAAAAATGAAAAGAGGAGGAGAAGAGAAGACAAGAATGCTTAAAGAGCAAAGACGAACAAATAAAATGTGAAATGGATATAAAATATTAGAGAAAGAGGCAAAGAAAGAAACTGAAGATTAAGACAGTAAAATATACAGATAGCAAAGAATGTAAACAAAAAAAAATCATCAGGTATCAGAAATGAAAAGTGGAAAAAAAGAGAAGACAAGAAAGCTATTTGGTTAAAATGCAAAGAACAACAAATGAAATATCACAAAAAAATGGTTTGAAAAAGATTGTAGAAAAGATCTAGAAGATAAAAACGGCTAAAACTGTTGAAAGAAAAAACTGGGTAAATACGAACAACAAATAATAAAAACAACCTGCCACAGTAAATACAGAAACAAACAAATAAGTGGACGGAAGGAATATCTTGACGAACTATTAAATGGAGAAAGTGAAGCAAACAAATTAGGAAGAACATAATATTTCAAGTAAGTCTCTCAACTCCAGGAAGAGGTGCCACCCCCAAATAAGACAGAAACTGAGGAAATAATGAGGAAACTAAAAAATAATAAAAGCCCAAGAGGGAATGGAATAACAATACTTCAGCATACACAAAAATTCATACAAAAAATATGGAAGAGAAAATACTACCCACTTATAAGATAGTGGCAACAATTGTCGTGTTCTTTGGATTGTTCGTTTTCTTTTTTTGCTGCCAGGTTAAGCACCAAAAATTGCTATGTGTTGTTGATAATTTTGAAAATTGTGGACTGAATTTTTTTCATTCTCAGGATATATGGTGTTCGTCGTAATTCACTCACATAATAAAATTTTCTCTAGGCTCTCTCTTTATTAAATTTACTTTATTTTGTTGAAATGAATACACCTTGTACTTGCATGACTAAAATATCACTCCCTCCCTTTTCTGTTATAATCAAACTTCGGAAATTTCGGAGCGTTGTCATGGTAACGTGATACGAGGACCAATGAGAAGTGCCCATTCATTGCGTAGCGTTGGCAACGCTCCGAAATGTCCGAAGTTTGGTCATAATCTGATAACCGTTCTTTTAAATAAATAAAGTCACGTGTTTGCACAGCAGCTACCTTCCTTCCTTTTTGTTTAATTGGTTTTTATTTAATGGGGAGAGGATTATTTAATTTCAAAAATAACCAGGATCTGGCGTGTTTGCACGACGAGCAGCAATTATTAGTTTTTTTTTTTTTTTAATTAAATTCTTTAAAAATTGATGTTAATATTTATTTTAAATTCGTTTGCACTGTTCTGAGGAAATAAATAACTCACGATTCCATTCTCATATTTGTTCTCTTTATTTTTCTTCACTAGCAGTAGTTTTTTTATTTTATTTACAAATTCCAAACTTATCGTTTAATGCACAAAGTGAGAAAACGTTTCGCATTTAAAGTTGAAGAAAAAGTTTTCGCATTTAAGGTCGGAACTAAAAGTTTTCGCGTTTATAATCGAAGTAAAAGTGACGCGGACGCTCTTTGCATCGGTATTTATACTCAGAAACAATTGAATCTCCGTTTGATTCTGGCGCGGCTCGCTGGCTCTAATATATAGTCGAAGTAAAGGTGTCGCGGACGCTCTTTGCACCGGTATTTATACTGAAAAGCAATTGAATCTTCATTTGATTCTGCGCGCGGCTTGCTGCCGCAGCAGCCGTTTGGAATAACGGGCGTATTAACCTACGCTACTTTGCCGGGGATGTATGGACAAGAAGAACAAATAAATAATGAGCTGAAAGAACTTTATAAGGAAATAAACATATAAGAAGTCATAAGGTATCAAGGATTACGATGGTTAGAACACATATAGAGAAGATGTCTGAAAAAAAGAGTACCCAAACTATTAACGACAGGCACAATAGGCATGAAGAGGAGAAGGCTGCGTCCTAATGCAATACGGAAAGATGAAGTAGAAATACTAAGTGTAAAAGTAAACCCAAGGTTAGGCAACTACGGCGACAATTGAACTTGTGCTGCTAGGGCGTGTTCGAAAATACAGGGAGTAAGTATAAGAGTTATACCTACAAAGTGAATAAAGTGAAAAGCAAAATATACAAAATGATTTATATGAGAGAGAAAGAATATTACTCAAGAGTAACGCTCTGAGTTTTCGAACACGCCCCTATATGTTTTATCAATTATCATTGTTTATCAATTTTGTTAGGCTGGTGGATTATTTAGTAAGCCAATAAGACCAGAGCTAAAAGTAATAAATTACCTTGTTTCTGGATTTGTCAGATACTTCAGCAAATTTAGAATTTAAGGATTGGCGCATCAAGGAAAAGACGCGACACTACGATACATTATATGAATTCAATACTTATAAGTTGTCGAACAATTTAAGTTACGACATATTGCGATCACTTTTTGACCTGACATCTCAGTAGGATGCACAAAATTTTTCTATAAGTTGTTGGTTATTAAATATTTTTTGTAAACAAATACACTGTTAATTTCCAAACAGAAGATGTTTACACTGCCTTGTTATGGCTAAGGCCTAAATACTCTTCATCAACCTTTGCTTCCTTGCTGCATTGCTTGAAATTCTAGAAGCCCTTTCTACCTCTTTGCGTAATGTCGCCTTTATTACCGTATCATCAGAGTACGTTCTACGTTGAAACTTGCGATTTTAGTACGTTCCTTTAGATGTGCTTCTAGAAAGCAATGTTCAATAACGCCATCGACAAAGTGTCTTCTTGTCTCAGTCCTCTTTCCATTTCTGCCCTTGCCTCCTCAAAGCAAAAATTATTCGAACATTTTTTTAGTGCTCTTTATTTGTTTGTAAGTGTCTTCGGAAACCTTTTTAACGAATTTTTTTGCAAAACCTCTACCTATTGACAGTACAGAAAGTTTCGCCACTGTCTAAGAGATGGTGCTGTCATGTTTATTATATCAACAGGAAGAAATCGGGCGGGTTTCAATTTCAGTTAAATTAAAAAATCGAGAAGCATTTTTACTTCAACGGCAGGGAAGCTCTGATTTGTTGCGAATAGAAAACAAATTCTATTTTGTTTCATCTTATTTAGTCCAATTGCAAAACTTCAAACACCTTTTCTAATGTCATCTTAGGTTAAAATCTCAAGCAACATATAAACTTTCGCCACTGCCTAAAAGATGTCACTGTCATGTGCACTATTTTAGTTAACGAGAAGAAATTGTGTGGATTTTCAAATAATTAATTAAACAATCATATAATACCTATTTTACTTTAAGCTATGTCAAGGCAGACCTGTTTATTAATTATATAAAATGTAAATGAACTGTGTTTTTTTTTACCGCCAACGAAAATGAAAATATTGGTTAAATCCTGAAGCAGTTGACGATACAGAAATGTTCGTCACTGGCTAAGGCTAAGAGATGGCACTAACTATTTCAACTTAAACGAAATTGTGTGGGTTTTCAATTAAATTAAATTAAAAATCGGAAAACCTTTTTACCTCAAGCCTCGTCGGGGAAGTTCTGATTTTGTTGTGAGCGCGACAAGAAAACTGAGATTTCACCCTCCGGTATAAATACAAAACGCGGACGCGCTATGTTTTGTTTTGTTTTGCTTTGCTTTTTTTGATCCATTGCATATTGAATTTTTTTGCCCCTCGCAAACAAACTCACGTTATCAGCAAGCCCCCGAGTATGCAATAACGAAACGTTGCAAGCCGACGAACGCATTGAGTATTTCCAGGGTCGGACTACTTACTGATCTGTTGCAATTATTTCTAATTTCGCCTTTGCGCCCGATTAGATTCGAGGAACCGCCCCAAAAAATGATAAATCAAGTCCGTGCAGGAATACACTATAGAGCCATCAGTAACCGCAGTTCTGACACCTGGCGCGACATTTTTAACCCACGCGAAACACTATCGGACACGATCTCAATTTGTCAACGTCGTTACCGCAACATCGATCAAACACGCCGCGGTTCGAATAAAAATACAAAATTGCTTCACAGCACGCGCCCTTCTCCAGGGGGCACCTACCGGCTAAGGCTTAAAGTTGTTTTCCACTTTAAAATCGTAGTAACTAATTTTTTAGCTCAATAACCTTAACCTGTTCGAGAGATGGCCAACAAGAAGATTTCAATCCACGGTTTCCGCCACTATGAAAAGACATGAAGATATATGTACCATACTTAAGAAGAGAGGAAAAAAAAGTGTGGTTAAAAGATTCTACTAGGAAGCAAAGAAAGAAAGATTTGAAGCACTTGGGGGAGAATCATCAGAAGAAGAATCAGTTAAATAATAAAGTCCTGGCGTAAATGGGATAGCGGTGAAGGCGTCGAAGGATCCAAACCTGAATAATCGGAAGAGAGGAAAAATGCTCCCTACTTTCTCGTCTTACCTGTTTGATCCTGTATAAAGTTGCGAACTTTGGGCAAAATAGTTGTTGTTAAAAACTCTACTTGGAAGTATGCCCAGCTCAGTGGAGACGGGGTGGGCTACAAAAAGAGCAATGGTAGCTCAAACTTGGATGTATCAAGGGGCAACCTAGCGTGAAATTGTCCGAACAGCCAGTGAGATACGTGGTATCTCTAGGCTTATACACTGTGTTGAAAGTAACAGAAAACAGTCAGCCTGTATAGTGACAATATATCGGTCAGCTTGTAATCTGGCTTGTAAAATTAACAACTGTCAAAGTAGACAGGATCTCAAAATACGATGGCATCAACAGCAAAGCTCGTGCGGGGGTGCTATTCTGGCTCCAAGAATTCGAACAAAGAGGGTGATCCTAACCCACAAAACGTGCTAAAGGAAGAAACACAAATTTAAGAGAAAGTCAATAATCAAAAGGGAAGCTGACTCAATAAAACTTACCTGACTGACCACTATCAGCCTTGCCGAGAAAAGAAACGTGGCGTTCCGGTCCTCGAGTAACGTTGGAGCGTTGGAAACTAAATCTTCCAGGAAGTTCTCACAAACGGCAATAAAACCCCTTAACTCATGGCGATCTTGACTACAAAGCAACAGTACATGGAGCGCAAAATGTTCGACCGTCGTTTGCGAGTTGTACTCGTAATCTGTCTAAGATGGACGCCAAAAACCACAAAGCTCGAAAAATGGCAGTGTTCCCAACTGTTTTAAAAAGTTACCAAGGACAACTTATCGAAAGTAAACGAGAAATCCTAGGGTATAGAAATAAGAGCGATCAAACTAATCCGAAAATAGACAAATGGTTCGAAAATTCGAAGAATAAGAATGAACCGTAATAAAATATACCTAAACCCTGAAACATGGAGGGCTTAAGATTATATCTGCGAGTTCTTTTGGGGGGGGGGGGGGCTAACTAGAGCAATAAGCAATAACTTAACCATTATCAAGAACAAGTTGATGTTGCATATGAGGAGTTCATAGACTCCAAGCAGGCATACGTTTCCATAATGAGAAGTTAAGTGTAAAAAGCATTATAAAGACTGAGAGCGAAAAGAATATAAATGATAAAGATTTGAGATCGATGGTTTTGTTCAATTTTCTGCTACGTTTGTATCTTCCTCCTTCAGCATATGACATCATCGGTGTAGGTGTGCAGGATTTTAAGGGCAGCCTTCTCTTTCCAGTAATCCTGAGAGAGGTGGTAGAAGAAAAGGATTACCTTCAACAACGGATGGAACGGTTTCTCTCTGATGATCCTGCTCATTTCGTTGACGCAGGAAACGTAGCTGGATTCCGAGTTCTTGACTTCCGTACCCATTGCACTTTCTGGAATCAAATCTGTATTGGGTTTCGTTTTGAATTGGTAGGGCAGAGATTTCGGAGAATTTGAGAAAATTTGGTGAAAAGCAATCCCAGGTGCAAAGGTCCATCAGGGTTGGAATCCGTCATTCACCAAGAAGGTTGCGAAAGGGATTTATCGAATATTTTGGTGGAAATCAGAAGACCATGAACAACTAACTGACCCAGAAGAAGATCACTTACAACATCCAGGGTACAAACTAGAACGTGGTTGCACGCTTCATGCTTCATTATCAAAAGGGTGTAGAAAGGGTTTATGGGGGTGATTGGTAGGATTACCCTCATTTATTTAATTGTTATCCTTCATTGTTGGAGGATATAGTTCTTGGACTCAAAAGCTGAAGCAATTGAATTAAAAATGTTCGGCGAATATAAATTAATTTTTTTTATCCCCCTGCGACAGCTTACTATTTTCATTCAAAAAGTAAAAACCACGCCTTCTTCGAGCTGCGCTGCCCTCTTAAGCATTTCCCACTGGGGGCTTGCCCAAATAGGTCTAGAGACCTCGTAGCAATGGTCCAGAAAAAATGAAAATCGGAAAATTTTGTCACATATGACATTCAGGGAGTAAAGTCACATAGAGACCACATCCTCACTAAAAGAATGATAAAAGGAATTTATCGACGAACTTACATTCTTCGGGTCCAAAGGCTCCACCCCATAATTCAAACATAATCAGGGAATGAAATTTGAAGGATTTCGTTGCAGTGTGCACATCACATGGACTACTGAAAATCAAAGAAATTTGCCAGTTATAACATTCAGGGCCAAACAGAAACTACCGACTTATATTGGGACTCCTCGGTTACCAAAATAAAAGTGAAAGGAATCCTCACATCCTCACCAAAAGAGAGGGCGAAGGAATTTATCAAATACCTTGGTGCAAAATACTTAGAAAAAAAATGAAATTTGATGGATTTTGACACATGTAACATGCGAGGCCAAACTAGAAAGTAGTTGCACCCTTCATTTTGGGACTCCCCAATCACTAAAAGGAATATCTCCAATATGGTACGTGGAAAAGAGAAGACCTCATATTAATAGTTTGGAAAAAAAGAAAATCAAAGGATTCAAGTGGAAAGGACTTGTACACGTTACATTGGGACCACATCCTCTTCAAAAGAGAGGCCGAAAGAATTTATCGAATATTTTAGTGAAAAGTAGAAGGCCGTGGTAAGACCATTGTAAATGTGCTTTTAGGTAAATTAATTGCATGAACCAGGACTTCCTTGCCAATGTTTGAAGAAGAAAAGTTTTCCAATTTTGTAATTCAAATCTGTAGTAATATTAGATGTAGTAGGCATTGATTTATAAAAAGATATTATCATTCAATACTTGTCTTGTCAAAGAAGTTTGTATCTTTTACGTTATTGTTAATAAATTGGCTACATTTTGGCGACGAGGAACACCGAAACACGTTGAAACGATTACGGATAAAACATGAGTGAAGCAACAAAGCATTTTCATTTTGATAAATTTGCACCAGAAAGAGAATAGTGGGAGTACTATTTGCAAAGGTTTGAAGTAGAATTGGCGATACATGAATTAGCAAGAAGAAACAGTTTGGGTTAATAATCCAACAGAAAAAGGATCTACAGCAGGGAAAATTATTAAACAAACAGGACCTTATTCGTATATAGTAGATGTGGATGGTATTTCAAAACGCAAACACGCAGATCAGTTACGTCCACGTCTAACAGATTCAAAAGTATCAACAGAAAGTGAAGAAATTGCACGTGAAGAAAATACCGAGTGTACGCCAGATGTTCCTATTAGTGACATGGACCATACAGACCATACAGAAACAGGCTCAAAAACGCTTGAAGTAAACGGTGCTGATGAAGATAAGCATACCGTACAAGAAATTGACAGGGCAGCAGATCACTCAATGGTAATGGTGCGAAGAAATCCACCAAGGAAGAGACGACCTCCTTTTCAAAACTTTTTCATGGAAAAGAGGAAATGTAGTAATATTAGATGTAGTAGGCATTGATTTATAAAAAGATATTATCATTCAATACTTGTCTTGTCAAAGAAGTTTGTATCTTTTACGTTATTGTTAATAAATTGGCTACAAAATCCACACGATTTCTTCGAATTGAAATACTGTGCGTGATAGTATCATCTTTTAGTCAGTGGTGAAAGTTTCTGTACTTCTTGGGATTTTAACCTAAAATGTCATTATTTAAAGTTGGTTCTTGTCCGATGAAATTTGTATCACAAAATCTTTTAACCGGACACTAAATCTCGCACTATACACTTGCACGTGAAAATTTGGGATGAATTTGGGATTGAGCTAAATTTGACGAGTCGAACGTGTGAAATTTAGCTCAATCCCAAATTTTCACGTGCAAGTGTATAGTGCGAGATTTTGCTAAATTTGACAAGTCGAACGTGTCAAATTTAGCTCAATCCCAAATTCATCCCAAATTTTCACGTGCAAGTGTATAGTGCGAGATTTAGTGTCCGGTTAAAAGATTTTGTGATATAAAATGTCATTAGTTATAAGTTCTATAACTAAACGCCCCAAACCAAACCGTACCAAATTGATGTAATTATTCTCTCAGCTGACAAAGTCAGTGCCAATGTCATGTCGTTCTGACTGCAAGGAATACGATCAAAAGATCCTTAATCTTCTAGAAGACGATATTTGTCATCACCCATGAGTTCCACTCCTACCTCATGCATAGAACGTCCTATAATCAATTTAATTAATTCCTCATCTACTCCCCCAGAAATTTAAGAAAAAGAAACATTGATTCTTCATGAATCCAAAATCCCAAATCTTTTGGCCTCTCAAGAATCCACAAACCTGACGTGCCATTACGACCAACAGTTAGTGACATCAATTCACCAACCTATGAACTCTCCAAGTACCTAGCATGGACCTTCAAGCCTCTCGCAGGCTAAACCTTCATCCTCAGTTCACAACATTTCGAATTATCAATGAATCCACAAGATATCCTAGTTAGCTTCGATATCGAATCCTTTTTCACCACAGCGCCCATCCAAGATAGATCACCATTATCTAACAGCTACTCGAAGCTCAAGACCTACCTAAAGATTTGACCCTCTTAGTGAAAACTGTTAGACATCGACTTTCTTCATTTTCTAGGAGCAGTATTATGAACGAGCCTCCTATCGTGGCCAAACATTTGAGACCCCAAACCTTAAACCCAAATGATGGTTCAGAGAGATCGGTAATGTCTTTGTAAGTTGGCCACGTGCCAAAGAATTCATACAATTTTTTTCAATCTCCTCAACTCCCAAACTCTGCTTCACTTTAGAACATAAGACTGACCCTTCTTGGACGGTAAATTCGGACATACTGTACATCACAAATCGTCCTACACTGATCGTTAATAAACGCATTTTCTCATCGCTATCCATCCCAACAACAGTCACTCGTAAATTCTCTGGTTTCCGTTTCTCTCTGGGAACCTTCTTTATTTGCAAACAGAATTAAACCACGTAACACAAGTTTAGCTAAATAACAATTACGCCAAACAAGATAATTTTCGCAATCCAAACCCAACCCTACTTCACCAGAACTTAAATTCTTTACCCACCACCACCGCTAATCTACCACATATTCAGACCATAACAGACAGAATTGGTAAAATTCTCAGGAAGCAAAATATCAAGCCGATTTTTCCACCGTTAAACAAACTTGCAGATTGATTACCCTTCCCAAAAGACCAAGTTCCTCTACAGTCTGGTGGTGACCATCGTATCCCTTGATAAAGGCGATCACCAATACTTCCTTGCCAAGGTTGTAACTTGTTCCAGTTGAAATAGCATACACGACAGCGCTATCTCTTAGTCAGTGATGAAATTAAAAAGGGGATGAACTATCCAACACTTTCGGATTTATCAATTTACGAGACACCATCATCCTCTAGATTCCACGACGAGTTTTTTTACGCCCAGAATCTATGGCTTTTTACACAGAAATACAAACTATTTCCACCTCTCCTTCTCACTCTTTTACCAAAATTATAGTCAAACCGTAAAAGACCCAAGTCGCAATTCCTTTGTTTGTATGTTTCTGGTTTGAGTAAAAAGTATCCCAAGAAGAATTGCTCTCAGCGCCCTTTTTCTATGGAATGAAATCTTAGCCCTTGCCCGTCGCTACATATATTTTTCGGGATTGTCGAAACTGCGCCTCTTCTTCTCTTTTTTTGTTTCCTTTCTTTTCATGAAATTTAGTTTTCCAAGAAAAGTGCCGTGTTAAAAACAATAACTCGAAATCATGTATTTTTAAATAACAACATAAATTAAGAGAAGAAAAATAAATAAATAATAATTTAGAGGAATTCCTAACGGAGAGAATAAATGTAAAATTCAATTGAAACATTAATTTAAAATACAAAACAAATTCAACATAATTTTATAAAGAGAAGAGACGGCATTCTGTACATCAATTAAAACGGTTGTTAGTTGTACAGAATACCGGTTTCTTACACCATCAGTGAAGCTTCAAGTTCTTTCCTATTTGACAAACTTCTTTTTTTCAAAATTTCCAAAGGATTTTTTTGTTTCTTTGTCACCCAAGTTTAAATTAAATCTACTTGTCTCTACTTACCACGACTCCTGGATGACAAGTCTGCCGATTCTAAATCAGCTGTGCCCCAGCTAGCAACAGTGGAAAATGGGGGCAGGTTATCTCAACGATGGTAAGTTATAACGGGCGCCAGAAGACAATTTAAAAACAACTAATCGAAATTCGACTGGCCGACGTCTCCAATCGGCCAAGTCGTGCAGAAAGGAAACTACTAAATAGAGACTAGACTTATTACTCACTGTGTGTATGAAAGTAGTTAAAATTAAAATCGTACTCAAGTTAATACAATTTATTATACAACTATAGAAATAAAACAAACAGTTCCACTAGTGCGTTTAATTTCTAGCGTACCGTTGCAATTGCTTTAAATTAAATTCGCACGAAAAGAATGCATGCGCAACAAACACAGAAAAGGTTACCTCGCGACCGATGTCATATACCGTCTGAAGTTGGCTGTCACTACGCCATCTAGTGGTCTTGTCAGGGTCGATGACTTCACAATGGCGTACTCACACGACGGGGGAACGACAGACGGGCAACAAGAATTGTCGGGGCACCAACACGCGATGTACTGGGAAATTCCTCGCGTATACGCTTGCGGGGATGACCTGGGCCTGCGCTGTAACTTGCGAAAAGCCAAGCAGAAAAGGAACAAGCCCGAACTAAAAAGCCTACGTGGAAAAACGATATGCGTTAGCGGCCATTTTGATGGTGATATGCGTCGTTACATATTACCTGAGCGAACAGGAGCTTCAGGCTTGGTACGGAGATTAAAATTACCTCCGCTCGGTGTTCGGTAGTGTCGAATGAATTTCCAGCCAAGCTGCGATTGATTTCTTCTCCAAAAGAGCAAGGAATCCAACAATTTTATCACACGCGAAAAGATACGTCCTTACGGCACAATGCACGAACAACAAGAGAGAACGACCAAGCCGCTCGATTACGCAGATCGCCTTGAGGCAAGGGAATTACCAATGGTAGGCAGCCTGAAAGTCACATGGACCCCCAGAACCTATCAGAAATCAATGATCGCAGCGTGCAGGCTTTCCCCCATAGCGCTGTAAAGGAGGGGTACCAGGGTTACCACGGCGCGAAAACGAAATTATTAGTCGCTACATTTTAGCGCTAAATTTAAAACGTAATATCTTCTCTATCATTTTTACTAATTTCAGCCCTCATGTTTTTGAAGTTACTTTTGCTTCGTCCGTTCTTTCGAGCAACGAGTTCGGATTGCACTCGCATTCGATATTTGTACGTTGTTCGAATTGGAATTTGTATGAATATGCTCAACACTACATCAACCATCAACAACGAATACAAGACGGACGAGAAAGGAATTCCCGCAGTTTAATCATCTCCTGATGAGTTCATCCGTTGCCGTGGCAACCCGATGTTCCATCCAGTTTTAATTGCGCATCTTTGACGGGCTAACATCCAGAGTATTCGGGGCATTTACGTGCCTCTGCAGACACTCTGCAGTGGTCATAAATTTGCATTCACAGCCCGTAGGTAACTTACTAACTGACACTGCACACAGTGCATAAGCAAAACCACCGCGGTGGCCAACTGAGATCAGCATTCGAACCAAATATTCCCGACCGTGGAACAAATCAAAAAGTTCCTTGCAAATTGTGGCGCTGCTATCTCTTAATTCTCAAGTCGATCGTCACGCTGAGGAAAGTAACTGTTTTTCAGGATTTGCAATTGCAGCTTCGAGAAACACGTCGAAGTTTATAATTAGATGCGGCCCTGGTACGAACGAGCTTTCCAGAAATCAAATAACTAGGAAATTAGAAAATTTACGACGCGTAAGACGTAAACGAAAGGTAGTAAAAAAAATGGGAAATCGTTTTGTTGGCAAAATGTAATCGATGATTGGTTTTTTTTTAAATTTACTTCTACTATAAATCACGTGGTTTTCTTATAGGCACCCCTACGCCAGAGTACATCGAAAAATAATGTGGGGCCTAAACCGGAATCCTGCGGCATTTCTTCTTATAAATCAGTGATCCTGCATTTATTTAATTGGGTCGACTAAAAGCACTCTGCTTTATTCAGTTGTTCATTAGTTGACTTAACTTAAATTGTAAGAAGCTCCGTACAGGTTGTCCATGAAAGGTGTTGCAAGTCTGGCCAGAGCAGGAATTACTCAGTGTTATCACGGATGATGATGATGATGATGGCGGTGTGCGCAGAGGACCAAGTTTAATTTACTTGGGCTTCGAAAATGGCCGACGAGTGTTTTTTGTTGCTTTTGGCCTTTAGAGGAACTGTACCAAAATCAACCACTGAATTTTTGTCGAGGACAACGATTTCCGCCTTGAATCCCTAATTCCCCATCATAAGAATAGTTCACCCTCTCGTCCCCCGCCGCACTAAATAATTTAATTCATCCCCGGCATCTAGAATTAGATCTCGGCTTTGTGCCGGGCCCCATCGAATTTCCATTATACAAAACTGCTGATTCGGATTTTCTCCGAGGATTCTCACTTTTATCTTACGGAAGGAAGGAAGGAAGCGGCGGCGGCGCGGATTTAATTCGGGCCGTACGTGTCTGAGGAGGCCCTCGGCCCCATTTAACGCTCATTCGTTCGTGTATTATGCGCGTATAATTTTAATCCTTAATCGATTAGGCCTGAATAATGGGCCGCGCTGAAAAGGAAGGACGGCCGGGAATTCGATTTCAGAGAGGAGTCGGTTTTGAAGGTTTTGAGACGAAAGTCTCTATCAGTGTAAATACTTTCATCTTACATTATTTGGAAGTATTACAGGAAAAAATAGTTTTGATCGCGAAAGAAAATGTAAGAACTTTTATGGTCGTGCAATGAATTCCGTTTTTTTTTTTATAAATGAGAGTGATATAATCATCCAATTTAGATTGACCTGCAAGTTTGCTTACACAAATGCGTCACATATGTTATGATAACATAGATGGAGTGAAGAAGGGGGAGAAGTGGATGGAGGGAAGAGGGGAAATTGACCTTTAAATTCGTGCATCATAAAAACATAGATGTGTAAAGACCTGAACGGGGTTGTAAAGAAACGATCAAAAGGATCCAAGAGGTAGAAGTCCAAAAGCTCGAACTTCACACCAAACTTTACTCATTAGACGACGACGATTTCTTTCCCTTTTTTCTCACTCCTTTTTTACCAAAAATTTGGCAAAACCATAAAGAACTCGAATTGCGATTTCCTTGTTTTGGATTTAGTTTTTTTGATAGCCGAGAATTACCCTCAGCGCCCTTTTTATATGGAACGAATTTTGTCCCTTTGTACCGTACCGTTACTGTACACCTAAATAATTTCGATATCGACGAAATTTCTACCTATCCTTCTCTCTTCTTTATTTATGTCTTCGTTGCCTATCGTCGCTCTAACAGCTAGAAGTTCCTGGAAACAGCGCCTTCCGCACTCCCCCACAACCCCACCCCCTATCAAAGCGGTGATAGGCAACCATAGATACACATTTGGTATATAATGTTATTTCTCCATAAGAAGGTGAGCCCGAGCGCCTATTCTAAGTATATCTACTTATGCGAAAAGATTCCGTTTGAGGTGGTCGGTTCGTTTAAAGTACGTATGTGCATTCAAAAATAAACATAATTTGGATAATGGCCTCACAATACGATTTCAGGGATTAAAACCTGTCAACTTGGCACTAAATGATAGTGTTAACTAAGCTTTGTTTCAAGCGCTTGTTCGACCGAAATAGTTACAAACACCCGTCATAAGAATTAAATGCCATCCTCCTGCTTTTGTATTTGTAACGAAATGGAACTGTTGGCGCGATGCCAGCGCCATCGTAATACACCCGGAGGGATTGCGTACGAAACAATCCTGGAAAGCGTTCAACAGATGTCCGATTTTTGTCCCGAATTTACGAGCAGTCTTCTCGAGGAAGGGAACAACGTGGGGGCAACATCTGCATATAAATAGTTTGAGCTTAAAGAAAAAAGGGACAGGCCGATGCCCGGACACCCGGAGTTCCGCCCGGAGCGCAGCAGCGATAAACACTTGCTTCCGACGGCGACGCTAAAAATATTTACTGCTCCCAGGGCCGGACTAAAAATAGGAATTTACTACGGGCGGGTTCCCTAGGCTGCTGCATTTTCGTTTTAATATGCCGTGCATGGCATAATAAAGTTCTTCGCGTAAAATGAAAGAAATCAATTTGTGAGCTTCGTCTTGATTAACAAAAACCTTTTCCTCGTTTTAACTTTTTTGCTCAAGCGCTTCTGGTTGGTTCGTTTCCAATTGTAGAATAAATAAGGGCGATTGGATTACCCCGTTGCACTTCTCGCTGAATAATTGATTCGAATCGAGATTACTCGCGCCTTTTTCTTTCATCGGTGCACTCGAACTGTTCTTCAGCATCGTATTAAATGAACTCCTTGTATTTACAATAATGTCTAAAGAAACACGTGTGAAATTATCAAAACCCCATCTGTTGAGCAGCTGAAATAAATTCCTGTCTTTATTGCTTTTATGAGGAAAGTTAACTGTGCGAATAAAATAAATCCGGAGAATTAGAAAATAACTTCATGTAAATCGGTTTCGCTCGAGTCTCCTCTTTCTCGTGTCAAATCTGTAACTCCCACGCCGTGTTTTGTTGCTGAGATAAATTCGCCCAAAACTCGAATCCGTCTTTCCGGCTCATTTGTTACTGAAATTGGCAGCGCCTTCTCGCCCGACGTGCCGCATTTGCATAGAAAATTAGTTCTTCTTCGGTCGTCCCGTCGAACCGTAAGGAGATTTGGCGTGAATTCGCGCGCCGTTCCCCCCCCCCCCCCTAATCCTCCGGATTTGCTAGGCTGTCATTGTTCCCTCAAAAACCGAGCAGCGCAAAATTTCGGGGCGTAATGCGTACATTAAGCGGTGAGAGGGAAAATTACCCCGGTTTTGGCATTGACGTGGAAGTCACATCAAAGAAGTTGATTTGCGAATAGCTAGGAACTAAAGTTTTTGAAACCGAATTGAAAGAAATTAATCAAATTAATTGTTACCGCACACGGAACATTAATGGAAACCTTTCAAGCTTTCAAGGGTCTCAAGGGCATTACTCTATTTTCAACAACTTCAAATCCTGCAATGAAAGCTCGCAGTTCATCACTTTCTCGTTCTGTTATCGTGGTGAAAGCTCCTTCTATTATTAAACATACAATGTCCTCATTTGAAGCAAAGTCAACATCATATATGGGCAATATGAACTAGAATCTTTGGTTAAGTGCAGTTTCAGTTCTCTCGGAACTTTCAATTCAGATTTCAAGGTCAAATTCTTCATAGCTGCAAACATTTTTCTTGCTTCATTTTGTTAAAAACGACAAGAACAGGGTCTTCAGTCCGACCTGTATCTTCTTCAACGGTACTCTCAGTTGGTTCCGAATTTTCAGTTTGAGAACTTTCACCTTCCCCGTGCAAGGACTTTCATGCGCTTCAGTTTACTCTAGACTCTTTAACTTCGTTCAGTAAACTCAGTAATTCCAGCCGGAAAATGTCAGTTGGTGTAAAATTTTCACAATTTGTTGAGGATAAAGCTTACATTTCTGTTTATTCGGAACTTTTAGTTCTGTGAGAATTTCAGTTTTCGCAGAATTTTTAAAGGAAAATCAATTTGAAAGTTCCCGATGAAGAAACTTCTTGCGTTTCAATTTATTAGAAAAATGCACTTCGTCTTCAGTAGCTCGCTAGTTTAATTTCTGTAAAAGTTTTCAGTTCCAAAGTTTTCAATTCTTCCAAAAAGGAACATTTTGAAAGTTACGACATTCCTGTTAAAAAGATTTGTTACGTTTCAGTTTATTCGAAATTTTCGGTTCGTCTAGTCTTTCAGCAACTGTGCAAATTAAGTTCTGTGAGAATTTTCAGTTCGTGCAGAACTTTAAAGAATAGAACCGTTTTGAAAGTTATTGTGATAGAAGAAACTTTCAGTGCTTTCAGTAACTCAGCAAATTCAGTTCTGTTAGAATTTTCAGTTCTAAAATTTTCAGCTCGTGCTGCATTCACAAAGAGGGTCCGTTCTGAAGTCAGAATATTCTTAACAAAAGGTTTTTACTTCGTTTATCACCTTCGGCAAGTTATTAGCTTCAGTTCTGTGCAAATTTTCAGTTCGTGGAGAACTTTAATAAAAAAAAGCCGGTTTCGCGAGGAAACGTAACTTGAAAGTCAGATTCTTTCCGATCAGAGAATTGGTTATGCAACTTTCAACAACTCAGCAAATTCAGTTCCGTGAGAATTTTCAGTTCCAAAATGTTCATTTCATACAACATTCACAAAGAGAATCCGTTCGAAAGCGAGAGTATTCTTAACAAAAGGGTTTTTATTTCGTTCAGTATCTTCCGCAGTAACTCGTTAGCTTCAGTTCTGTATAAATTTTCGGTTCGTGGAGAACTTGAACGGAGAAAGCCGATTTCAAAGTCAGTCAATTCACTTCTATGAATTTTCGCGAAGGAAACTCAACATGAAAGTTATATTCTTTCTCATCAGAGAACTTGTCATGCAGCTTTCAACAACTCAGCAAATTCAGTTCTGTGAGAATTTTCAGTTCCAAAATCTTCAGTTCGTGCAACATTCACATAGAGAACCCGTTCAAAAGTCAAAATATTCGTAACAAAAAGGTTTTTGTATTCGTTCAGTATCTTCCGCAGCAACTCGGTTTCAAAGCTGTGCAAATTTTCAGTTCGTGAAAAACTTTAACGAAGAAAGCCGATTTAAAAAGTCAGTCAGTTCAGAACTACGAACTTTCGCGAAGAAATTCAACTTGAAAGTCAGATTATTTCTAATCAGAGAACTTGTTGTGCAACTTTCAACAATTCAGCAAATTCAGTTCTGTGAATATTTTCAGTTCCAAAAGTTTCACACAGAGAATCCGTTCGAAGGTGAAAATATTCTTAACGAAAAGGTTATTATTTCTTCTGCAGCAATTCATTAGCTTCAGTTCTATGCAAATTTTCAGTTCGTGGAGAACTTTAACAAAGACAGCCGATTTAAAAGTAAGTTAATTTAGTTGTATGAACTTTCGCAAGGAAACTCAACTTGAATGTCAGATTCTCTGTGATCAGAGAACTTGTTATACAACTTTCAACAATTCAGCAAATTCAGTCCCGTGGGAATTTTAAGTTCCAAAATATTCAGTTCGTACAACATTCACAAAGATAATCCGTTCGAAAGTAAGAATATTTTTTATTTCGTTCAGTATCTTCCGCAGCAACTAATTAACTTCAGTGCTGTATAAGTTTTCAGTTCAAGGAGAATTTAGTGAAGAAAGCCGATATAAAAGTTAGTCAATTCAGTTCTATAAACTTTCGCGAGGAAACTCAACTTGAAAGTCAGAATCTTTGTGATGAGAGAACTTGTTGTGCAACTCTCAAGAACTCACTGAGAACTCTTACAAAGAATGCCGGTTTCAAATTCAGTTAATTCATTTTTTAAAATTTTCGCAAGGAAACTTAACTTGAAAGTCAGATTCTTTCTGCTGTGCAAATTTCAACAACTCTGCAAATTCGGTTCGGTGAGGATTTTCAGTTCCAAAATTTTCAGTTCGTGCAACACTCACACAGTATGCGTTCGGAAGTCAGAATAATCTTAACTGAAAGTTTTTATTTCGTTCAGTAACTTCGCAACTCATTAGCTTCAGTTCTGTACTAATTTTCGTTTGCGCAAAGTTTCAGTTCCTGGAGAGCTTTCACAAAGAGAGTCGGCTTCAAATTAATTGAGTTCTATGAACTTTCGCAGGGGAACTCAACTTGAAAATCAAAATCTTTGAGAGAATTTGTTGTGCAACTCCCAACTCACAATCAGTAAATTCAGTTCTGTGAGAATTTTCAGTTCAGTGCAGAACTTGTAACAAAGATAACCATTCTGAAAGAAAGAAGATTCTCCACGAACGTACTTGTTACTTTACGTTCATTTAATACTTTCAGCAACACAGCAAATTCAGTTCTGTGAGAATTTTCGGTTCTGCAGAAAATCATCCAGAATATTCATATAATTTTCATTTCGTTCAGTACTCAGTTCTGTCAAAACTTTCAGATCGTAAACATTTTAACAAAGAGGACTGATTTCAAAATCAGTAAATTCAGTTCTGTGAAAATATTCAGTTGCAAGACGGGGGACCCAACTTGAGACTTTGAGAGTCAAAACCTTTGTGATGGAAGAACTTGTCTCGCAACTTTCAACAACTCAGTAAATTCAGTTCTGTAAGATCTCAAAGTTCAAAGATTGAGCAGAACTTTTGTAAAAGGAACAGGTTTGATATCTTTGACTGAAAAACTTGTTGCGTTTTGGCTTATTAGAAACTGCCTGCTCATTCAGTGACTGAATAAATTCAGTTCCATGAGACTGTTCTATTCCTAAACCTTCAGTTAGTGCAGAGCTTCAACAAGAAGATTCATTTTTAAAGTCAGAACATTCCTGACGAGAGGGTTTGTTGCGTTTTATTTTATTCTATGCTTTCAGGTGATTTAGTACCTTTAGGAATTCATTGCCTTCAGTTCTGTGAACATTTTCAGTTCCTGGAGAACTTTTACAATACAAAGAATACCAGTTTGAAAGTTAGAACATTCCTTTCCTGGGAAAACTTTCGTTTAGTTAAGGAGCACAGCACAATATTTACAGTTCGCTGAATTTCACAAGGGAAATTAGTTTGAAAGTCATTACTTTTCAGTTTATTTGCAATTTTTAGTTCATCAGAACTTGTTTCATGGTCAAGCTCAAAACTTCATTACACTCAGAACTTTCACCAATTTTATTGTTTTTAGTTAGTTTGAAGCTTGTATACCTGAGGAATGGTTTTCACACAAATGATTTTGAACAAGTTATCCGAAGTTAGAATGTTCTCGTTTCATATCTGGAAGAAGTAGTTTTTAGTGAGCAATTTAGAAGTTATATATCATCATTATTGTTATTATTAACCCAAAGTTTGCGACTGTAATTAACATCGGTTGCTGGCAAGCACGATATTACGGCGAGAATTGTCTCGAAATAACAATTATTCATGTTCACCCTTCATCCCTGCAAGTTCAGCAGCGGGACCCACCGCAATTATTACAGCCGGAAAAACCACTCCGACTCAGATTGAATTTCTGGGCTCATTAGCAAAGTTGCGCCCTCGTATCCTCCAAGTCCGAATGCGTCCTCGAGATGTCCGGAGAGTCGTTAAACGAAATCGCGAGCCTTGTCAAAATAATGAGACGATAAAGCGGATGAGTTACGGCCGAAATTTTACTGGCGGCCCTCGTAAATTTTTGGGAGGGTGCCACGCTGATCTGCCGAGTCCGCGATTTTATTCGGTGCGATAAGACTTTATGTGAATGGGCTGTGCGCCAATTAAAACGGGAAAATCGACGTCCCAAAAATTAAAATCTTCGAATGCGACAGCCTCTCGGAGAAAAGAAAGATTCAGGCAACAGAAGGATTTCTTAATCAATTCAAATTGGTTGGCACATTTAAATCACATCCAGTGCTTTTCAAACATTTTTATTTTTATAAGTTATTATCGACCTTTGCCCCCATACATGTGGCACAACTTCGCTTCTTTTCTTGTATAGTAAGTGAAACTTATTCGATTGCACACTGTATATAAAAAGTTGTTTCTTCAAGAATGCAATCTCTCTGCTGTATTATCGCCGACGCAATTTATGACATCATAAGTAAGTTATAAATAAAAAATAGCATAAAAAGTCACCCGGTGCGGTGCGGTGTATAGATTGATGAGAGGGAATTTTTGATTTAATTTCTTTCGCAGCGAGAGAAATTTCCGTCGTTCGTTTGAGGATCCGGGGCCGGAGACAAAGCAGATTAAAAAACAAAGTTTGTGTCTCTACGGATAGAGCAGAAATGACGGCGCGGGCCCCGCCAAAAAAAATTCCCGGCCCATAATATTTGAAAAGTAAATTTAACAAATGATCAACATCAAAGGGGCGCGGCGCGCCCCCGTCCGCGCGGAAACAAACTTCATAATCGTAATTCCGCCGTTCCCTCCTCGTAATAAAACAATTTCCCGGTCCCGCGGGATCATCCCGGAGTTTTATGAAATATTCGAGGGGCCGGAATTAAAACGAATAAGAACAGAGAGAGAGAGAGAGAGAGTCCTGCGACGTCCTTCGGGAACTGATGGCGGCGATTAATGATTAATTAAGGCCACCCCTAGGTGGTGGCCTCTTTTAAATGCTGAGCTGGCGGGTAGAAGTGTGAAAATATACAACGTTTAGAAGGGGCGGTGAGAGATTCCTTCGAAATCTGTAGAAGAAGAAAAGTTAAAAGCCAGGACCAAACTCGAATTTGACACAAGATGCGGCATAATAATTTTGCAATAAGAAAATTATGTAGTCAACCAAAAGATGACGCTGCGTCTGCCAATTGGTAATACAAAACACACTGGTGATACAAAACACCCCTGTACAGAATTTTATATGAGCGGGTGGGTACATATTTCAATTGCGATACAATCATATTATTATTGATCAATTTAGAATCAACAATGATTACAATCGCGATCTAAACACTAATTGTAATTATTTAATAATATAATGGACGAATCTCATTCAAAATGTGTACTAGTTTATTTTTCTGTCAAAGACGCACTTGCATTAGAAAATTCGCCGCTGCGTGGCTCGTTTTCTAAACTTCGACGCGTGTACGTACAAAAGAGTAAAGGCGATGAATTTAAGAAATATTAAAAAAACAGATAAACAAAAACCTTTGTTTTGCACTTGTTTTTATTAATTATTTAATAACTTCTGTTTTAGTAAAAATTATGTTAAAAACTACCAGTAGAATAGAACACGAGATGGCGCTTGTTTTTATGATTAGAAAAGAAGCAATACTTCTTATTTCTGTATCAGGAAAACTCGAATTCTTTGCAAACTCAATAAATTTTTACTATTGATCAAGAGATGGCGCAGTGAATCAACATTTCGAAGCACAACATGAACAAGAATTATCTGAAGTGCACATTTTTTGAAAAAAAAAATATATATATATAAATCGCGGACTTCTTTTTTCTTTTTAACAGCTCTTTGAATCCCAGAGAAAATAGTTCGGTCAGTTGATACTAGATGGCGATTCCTTTCATTTTTAGCAGTTTCTCTTTAGTGAAACGGAGAAATTAAAGAAAATGTGTATTTTTAACACAACAGAAGACGTATAGAAAATTTTTTCTTTGATTTTTTTTTCTTAATTTGGCTAAGTATACATAGAGGGCGTAGAATACCCATCATAAAACAAAGAAAAAAAAAGAATTCTAATTTAGATAAGTATGCCTACTGTGGTGGTCTAAGTCACTAGACGGTGCCAAGCATAAACACTGTGGTATTTATAAAATTTAAGAGTCAAGGACTATATTTTTCTTTTTGTGAACGCTCTAAAACGGCAATGACAATCCGCTAGATGGCGCTACTAAAACAATATCGTTTGTTTGTTCTGTATTTTGACAAAATGCCTCATTTAAGATCCGCTCAAAAAGTTAGAGTACCTAATGACTTTGCTAGATAAAGGTTGGAGCTGCTGCAAAATTTCAGTTTCAGTTTGACATCCCAAATTTTTTTTTGACAGACAACGTCAATAAAAGTTTGATTTACCAAGTTTATCTTATTCATATTCCCGCCCGAATTTTATTGTCCGCTACTGGACTTTCAAGAATGAACCCAAAATGTAGTTTCTGTACGCACCCCCGCTGCGTCACCATGACATTTGGAAGTTGTTTGCATTTTAAATAACAGATGGCACTATGTAATTTATGGATTTTAAAGGGCGCGTTTTTTTATTCAGCATTTTGCAGCGATGGACCACGTACACATTGATTTAAAAGATTGAATAGATTATAATCGATTTAGGCGACGCGACGTAAGAATGTCAGAGATAAGTTGTCACTAAATTCCTACACAACGTAAATTGTAATCTAACAGAGGTAGATACCTATCTATTCAATCTTTTAAATCACCGCATCCATCGCAGCAAAATGCTGAATAAAAAAAATTCGCCCAAAATTAAGAGTTGACGTTTTAAATATTTGAAGAAATAAAGAATAAAAAACGCATAAAGATTTTAGCAGTTTCGTTGCAGCGCAATCCCAGGGGGTCATTAAAGGGACCGATTTACTTTTAAATACATAAAACTTTTTCGTTTATTTCAAGAGAAAACTTTTCTGTAAATAATAAAGAAATTTGGCACTTCTGAAAACAGGGATTTGCAGCATCTGAGGGTCCACAACCAACAGGAGGTTAAAGATTTAAATAAGAACTCGACATTGAAGATTAACCGTCATTTTGATTTAAACGGATGTTAGAGATGTGATTGGGGAAGGGGGAGAGATAATGCGCTTTCTGAATATTTAAAATTTCGAGTTTTATGTAAATGACGTGTTCGACAAACGTTGACTCAGGTGAAACGTCTTTTCTCGAAAGTTGGCTTCTGCAATGCTGCTCTTTGTTTGCAAAACTCGAATTGTGTAGAAACTTAATGAAGTTTAATACGCACTTCTACTACTGGCCGATAGATGGCGTTATAAATGAGCTCATGAATTATAAAGAAAAGTAGATTCGAAACTAATTTAAAATTGTCAAACTTTATTCTGAAGTCGCATGACAAAGTTAACTGTTAACCCGTAAGATGGCTGCTACGTACCTGGTTGCAAATTTGTTGAGCGAGCAAATTAAGTTACGATCTCAACTGCCGGCTATCTCAGTGGGACGGATCGGGATCATACGACACCCTCGAAACACAGGTTGAATTTAAAAATGAAATAAAAGTCACCAGTATTGCACACTGGTCTTTCTTGACGTGATGATTGATCACGTCAAAAAGTTTAAAAGTTCAACTAAATAAACGATTAACTAACGACAGGTTAAGTAAATTGAAATACGAAGCACGGATCCGTTTTTCGCTCACCACCAAAAATAAATATCAACTCAAACGTTTAATTAAAATTATATAAAAGAGAAGAAAAGCTCCGACCTTAAGTCGACGAAAGGTGCAAGTACATCAGATGCACCAACATCCCTCGAATTTCGAACGTCCGGAGAACCAATTCCCTCTTCCAGCAATTTTGCCAAGCAACGTTGTTATCGGTCGCTAAATCGGTTGACGCAACGAAAGCCATCGACATGTTCTACCATGGCCCAAGGACAACCAGGCAATACCACGTCAAGGCTCTAATAAAACTTCGGTATAAATCCAGAAGCGAACCTCCGTATCGTTTGAAAGTCCGGCACAAAAAGCCTAGGAATGTTACGATTTGAATTGCGCAAAAAACTGTTTCTAGATATAAATCCTAACGGAGTGTGTGCAGAAATTAGGTTTCGAAAGGCCTGGAACAAAACTCTAAGTAAAATCCTCCGTTCAAACTTCACTTTAAACAAAACAGTTTGGTGAAAATCTCAACATGGCGGAAGAACCCAAAAACACGAGGCATACGCTAAGCGAGGAGCAACAAGACTGAGCGAAATAGGCGCGTCGTGGGGGTTGACGGATAAACACTGCAAGGGGAGTTGTTAAGACAAACAGCAGAATTACGCAGGGGAGTGAGTGAAGTAGAACAACTCCGTGTGGCGGAAGTTATTGCATTTGCCTACTTGTGCAATATTTTGCAATCTTGCGAAATTAAGGAAACTAGTAACGTTTTTTCGATTCTCACAATATGCAGGGTGATCCAGAAAAACTATTAATAATTTTAATTTATTTTGAAACCGTAACATGGCGCTACAAATATTTGTTCGAAAATTACTTTCCAATTGTCGCTAGTGACTACTTAGGCTCTTCCATATTTTCCTTCAAAAAATCTTCATTTTATTTATACCCAATAGATGGTGTTGCGTTTGGTTGCACTTCCATTCCAAGTCAGTTATTAACCAATAGATAGCGCTACAAATCTTTGATGGAAACATAAATAAGAAAATCGAAAAATACTTTCAGCTTGTCTACGGTCACTTCACAGCATCTCTAAACTACTTAGACTCTTCCGAGTTTTCCATGAAGCTTCATCATTTAATTTCTATCCAATAGATGGAGCTGCATTTCAAACTTCCATATTACAGATACGTATTGATTTTTTTTCTCTAATTGTAGGTCAAAGTCGATGAGTTAAGTTAACAAAAATTTCCGTATCTTCTCTAGAATTAGGCGACACGATTTTATACTGTTCTAAAGAAAGTGAAAGATGGAAACGCGTAATACTGACTAAGAGATGGCGCTTTATAGTCCTGCGTGAATGATGTTGTTACTACTCCAAAATACCTTTTAGAAAACATCGATTAATTCTGCTGAGATCAAATGAATGAATTGGTTCGAAAATACCTTAATAAGTCTTAACAAACTTTTCTAATAATTTTTATTCTTCGACGGTAGATGGCGCATTCTAATTGTTAATTACGAGGAGAAAGTCTATTTAAGGCCCAGTTGTACAATACCAGTTTAAATTTAAGCTGAAACTTAAACCCATAACAATGATTATTTCAACAATTATAATTGTTGTTAAGGATTTAAGTTAATTTAAAGTTAAGCTGGAGTTGTAACTCGTGTCTAAATAAAAACCTGGTCAAGTAGGCTACATTTAGTAATTCTGCTATGTAAATTCAATGGATAAATTCTCGATCACAACCCACTTGACCAGGTTTTTATTTAGACACTTGTTACATACAACTGGGCCTAAAAGTTATAAATTTGGAGCTCGTTATTTTTAGAAATCCTGCTTAAAATTCCTTACTTGTTTCTTTGATTAATTCCATTAATACTGCAACAAGGAAACTTGGGTTTTAACCAATAGATGGCGCTCTAGGTCGACGTTTGATGGAAAGGCAAAAAGTTCGATAGGACTGGGTCTGCTTGATATTCATAACAAGCGTTGAAATAGCTTTAGCTTACTGAAGTTTGGCGAATTTTTTTCTTCTAAAAACTTCATCACGGTATTGCCCAAAAGGGGGAGGTACCAAACCACATTACGGAATTCTATTCTTCGACTTAAACTTGACGAATTAAAAGTTAATCAAAATATCGGTTTTTTTCCAAATTGAAAGCCTCGAGATTTTATAAGATTCTAAAGAAAGTGCGCTGAAAATAAAGAGATGGCGCTCTACCTGAATGTAAAAGAAGGAAGTCTTCAGGTACGTTCCAAATAAGCGCCAAATTTAATTTCGTTATGGATCAATTATTATCAATTAACTTTGTTGAAAATCATTAACTTGCTAACTTTCTTAACTATGAATTTTGTTGCTGGTCCCACAGATGGCGCTGTAACTGTATATATTTCGATTCGTATAATATAAAAAATTGACGAATGTTGATTCAGATACAGTTCAAAAGTTTCAATGGCAAAAAGACTGTAAGAGAAATTAGAGTTTGTATTTTTTAAAACATTGAAGTGTCAAAAGTCAGCTATTAATATTAAGATGGCGCTCCGAATCGAATTTCACAGAAATCTAGCAATTCAGCCACAATTTATATTCGTAATCTTAAAGTGCGTACGTTGCGACTTTACAAACTGTCTCATTTAAATTTTTTATTTTAATGACAACCAATAGATGGCGTTGCGACTTGCAACTTTCGAAATAACTATAATTTTCGGCTGAAACTTCAACGAATATAAAGTTAAGAAAGTGTTGAAGAAAAGCATTTGCTAGCAGCTAAGAGATGGCGCTAGAATATAGAGTTCTTGAAATTTCTAACTAATATTCAGGCATTCTAAAAAGCAAAAAACTTCGGGACCCAATTAGGATTCGTGAAATTTTAGATTCGTCAACTAGTCAAAAGATGGCACTAGTATCTGTTGGTTTTATGTTTTTAGAATTAAATTGAAAACTAAATAGTAATTGTTGTGTCAAATAAAGTAATGATGCTTGCTGTTTCAACTTAGGGGCCCAATATACAACATAAATCCGGTCCTGAAATAATTTATGCCGTAAACTAAAGCCCGGAAAGTCTTTAATAAAATTCCAACATCTTCAAACAACTTCATCAATCGTGCGCGATTACGATGCCAAAATTTTAACCTCGGATCCAAAACCACGACTAATTACTCACGAAACGTTACGTTAATCGCGCCGCCAGGGGGCATCATATTTCAAAGTTGCGAGCATAAAACACACGCCGCACACTTTATGAAATTGAAAACGCCGATCTCGTCACAACCGCCTCCCCCAATATACATAATCCAAAAGGAATTTCGCTGCGAAGCACAAACTCGACGCCACATGATTACGTCCAAAGAATTTTCAGGTTTTTACACGAGCTTCAAAAAAAGAAAAAAACGGGCTGACATCTGTCGAGCACTGCGTGAAATTGTTTGACACTGACAACGCGTTGGTATTACGCCAAGCAATTTGTATGTATTCATTCAGGATCAACGACATTAAAAGCTCTTAAATATTTTAATCGAATTTTCTAAATGTTTATTTATTGTACATTGTAAGAACCAGATGGTTACTTTTGATCTTAGATTAATTCGAAAGCTTCTTCGGCCGTTGTCCGTCATATCTACATGTCTTTCGATGGATCATAATCGCGGTTCAGGGATCCCCAAATTGTACATTTTAAAATTTGTGTGCAGTTTGATGCGCTCGAGTTTAATCCTCACTTGACAAGTACTGGGCCCAGGCATCCCCTTGTACTTGCGACGGTATTAATTCTACATAGTTAAGGTTGTATTTACTTTTTCTCAGACTCATTCTAAAGGCAGGCGTTAAAAGAAATGTTCCGTGTAGAATAAACGGAAAAGTTCGTTAATGTAATGGTTTTACGCAGAAGTAAATAAATAATTGAAACTGGGTCCTACCGGATCCTCATCATAAATTTCACGCGTTTAATTTAACGGCACGTATATTCGTAATATAGGTGGCGTTAGTAGTCGATTTCGCAGCCATAAATCAGCGACGCGGTGAGATGAACCCCGGCGATAAGGAGCTTGCCAGGCAAGCACGGCGCGGCGCCTCCACCATAACGGCAAGCTCACCCCAATATAATCATAAACGCGCCCAAAATTTGAACGCCCTCGCTTTCAATTTATCTCTGGTCAGTCTCGCGGACGTGTGATTTGTGTCTCGTCGTTAAAAAGTTTTGTCCGCAGGTTTACCTCGTCGGTAATGAAACTATTTTTCACGTGTCGCGATAGCCCCTAATGGCCGCGACTTAGTCGGGAGTTATGGCTGGGGGCTTAGAATGTGACGTGGACGTGTTATTAGTTAATTCCGGTATTAAACTGCCATGATTCTTCTGGCATTTTATCACGAAACACCCCAAAAAAAAAAGAAATAGAGTACGAGTATTCATAAACAATTTTTTTTGTCTCTTTGTATATGAGTTACAATTTCGGTCTTACTGGAAGACGTTGAGGTATAGTGAAGCGTACAACTAGAAATATATTGCGTGTTTGGATCTTGATGCAGATATTGGGGGGGGGGACAACAAAGAGTACAAGTTTTTAACAAAGAGTTTTGATAAAAACTCTGAATGTTCTATGTTAATCAAGTTGCCTGAATTCTGAAACGCGATCTTGATAAACACAGCAGGGCATAACGGCTTTTGTTTCCCCAGATATTTACAAATGTAATTAAATTTTATAAGCGCAGTTTCATTATTTCATTAATTCGAAAGAAACGGAAACAAAGGAAGTAGAACAGAAAGAACCGGAAGACAAGGAGTTTGAATACGTGACAGACATCAGAGGAAGAGAGCGCCGGGCCCGCGCCGTCGGAAAACAAATGATAATCGGTAAATTAATAATTAATAAATAAGGAAACTAGAAATTAAATAAGGAAAAGAAAAATGAAATAACGGAAAGAGCTGAAAAAGAAAAGATTACGTCGCCTCAGCTGCTGTGTTCACATCTGACGATGCAAAGAAACCAACAGACGACCGTACAAGAAAGTACCCCAAATAAAAAAGTCGCGAATTATTTAAAAATTTAAATATTAAAATACGTAAGAGGTAACATCCAGAAAAAAGAAAATAATGAGAAGCAACTTACAGAATAGTGAAAGAAAAGTGAAGAAACGTGACACGCAAGAAATAAAAGAAAAATAAACGATGAAAAAACGTCAGACTGTAGCAAAAGTTTAAAGTAAAAAAGTTTCAAATTAAGGACACAGTGATGAAAGAAAACTTTTAAAAACCAATTTAAAATTAAAGTTCGGAAAACAAACAAACGTCGAATCGCCGATCATTCATCACGATTTCATGGACTTTTCCAATCATTTGTTCATCGGTAGCCGTTTTTGGCCTGCCAGAGCGCTTGTTCGACCGCGTTTAAATGCAGCAACCCAGTTTGCAACTGTTAAGGATTTATGTTTAATTTTATAGAATCTAGTATGTGAATTGAAAAAGGAAAAGAAAAGAATAATAACAAGTTTGAAAAGTAAAAGTCCTTTCTTATTATAATTTTAACATTTTGGTCCTTCGAGCTAGTAGAATGGATGCGCATGAAGCATCAAAGGGCAGTGAAAATGCCAGTGGAAGTAGATTTAAGGGATTTGGAAAATCAATGTCAAAAGTTTCCTCAAGAATGTCAAAAGCAAGTAGTAAAGCTAGTTTAATTAGCAGAAAAAGAGCGGAATTGGAGATTCAAAAGCAACTGAATGAAATAGAATTGAAGAGAGATGAATTGGAAGAAAGGAGATTGAAGCGTCAGGAAGAAATGATTCGTAAAGAATTGGAGTTGAAGATAGTTCAATTAAGGGAATGCAGTGAGAACGAAAGCGAAGAAGAAGATGAGAAAATAGATCAACAGAAAAATTTGAAATCCGTTGAAATTGGTTAAAGAAAAATAAAATAGGAAATAGAGAAGTATATATGTGGACGAACGTCAGAATTATATGAATAACGAAAATATAATGGGAAAACAATTAAATAAATTTATGACACGGCAGACAATAAACAGAGATTTACCTCAGTTTTACGGAGATGCAGTTGAGTGGTTAAATTTCAAGTTACAATTTGAAGAAACTACAAAACTCTGCGGTTTGTCAGATGACGAGAATTTAGTGAGGTTGCAAAGAAGTTTAAAAGGAAAAGCAAGAGAGTCTGTTCAAGCTTTATTAAACTTTCCAAACCAGATGAAGAAAATTTTGCAATTATTATAGCGAAAGTTTGGTCGACCTGACATAATAATTGAACAACTTATCAATAATGTCAAAAAGTGTCAACGAAGTCAAGTTTCAAAATTTAGTGGATTTTTCAAATTTAATTCAAAATTTGGCCATAACAGTAGAAAGTCTTCAGTACGATAATTACTTAATGAATCCTCAATTACTCAAAGAAGTTGTAAACAAGTTACCTGTAAATTTAAAGGTAAAATGGGCAGAACATGTACAGAAATTGAAAGTAGAAAAAAACTTAATGTCGATTTTAATACTTGCCGAATGGTTAGATTCAGTCACTGAAGCATTATCCATTATATGTCCTAGTAATGAAGAAATTCATCGTCATGACAAGAAGAAATATTTGGTAGCCACCACCGTCAAAGAAATTAATGTTTTTAAATGTTTATGCTGCGAGAAGAAAGAAAAACATAGGTTGCAATTTTGTCCAAAATTCCTGAGCTTGACAGTTCAACAACGATGGGATTTTCTAAAAGAAAAAAAAGGAGGTGTGTTTCTCTTGTTTGGGTTTTCAACATTTTGTAAACGACTGTAAGAAAGAAGCAATTTGTAACAAAAATAATTGCAAGAAAATTCATCATCCATTGTTACACATGGTCAAAGAAGATGCAAAAATACAAGATATCAATCAAGTTATTGTAAATAATCATAACATTGATAATGATGAAGAAGCTGAAGCTGAAGCTGGTTCTACGGTAACGCTCATTGACGAAAGTTTAGCCAAAGAACTAGAAATTAATGGTCCTCAAGAAAATTTAAGAATGGAGAAATTCAAGAAGACAGAAATTCTATGAAAGTTAAGTTTTTATTAGAGGCGTCAATGAAGTAAAAGAATTTAAAATGGGAAATGTTAGAACAGTAAAAGATTTGTGTCTACCTGTCCAAACGGTGAAAATGAACAAGGTGCCTTCAAAATGGCACAAATTTTTAATTGATCAAGATAACATCGATCTGATAAACAAGAGAATTGATTGAAAACGGAAAAAATTCACCCATACTTTCGAAGACTAAATTGAGTTGGGTGCTTCATGGAAATATGGGAAATTTAAGAAGCAGAATTGATGTTAAATTTAACTTTTGTATTGAAAGAAGATTTGATGAAGAAATCTCTGAGATGATGAAGAATTCGTATAGTTTGGATAATATGGGTATAAATTCAGGCAAGATTAGTATAATAATGTCTGATGAGGAAGAACGTGCGATGAATATATTAAAAAACACAACCAGAAGAGTAAATAAACAATGGACCACAGGTTTATTGTGGAAACAAGATAATTGTAATTTACCAAATAATAAAGAAGACGCTATGAACCGTTTAATATTTATAGAAAAGAAGATGAAGAAAAATTCCAGATTTACAGAAGAATATAGCAAGAAGATTAACGATTACATTCAAAAGGGATATGCGAAGAAGTGCAGTCATGAAGAAATAGAAGCAAATGGTAATGTATGGTATTTGCCACATTTTGGTGTGTACAATGCAAGTAAACCTGGTAAAATGCGTTTTGTTTTTGACGCAGCAGCAAAATCAGATTGTCCTGGAGGAAAAATGAGTTTAAACGACGCTTTATTAAAAAGTTCAGATTTTCTGAATTCTCTGCTAAGTATCTAGTTGAAATTTCGTCAGAGAAACAGTGCAATAGTTGGTGACATAAAAGAAATGTTTCATCAAGTCCAAATAATACCAAGTGACAGAAAGTTTCAAAGGTTTTTATGGCGAGAAAATGAAAAAGAAGAACCAGAAGTCTACGAAATGATAGTCATGATATTTGGAGCTGTTTGTTCACGTTCACCAACATCAGCTCAGTGGGTTCTTAGAAGAAACTCTGAAGATTTTGAAGATGAATTTCCAGAACAAGTCTAAGCTATTAAAGAAAAACATTACATGGATGATTATCTAGACAGCAAAGACACAGTAGAAGAAGCCATTTATATGGCAAATTCAGTTTTTTATATCCACAAAAAAAGGTGGTTTCACTATGACAAATTGGGTAAGCAACTCGAGTGAAGTCATGGAAAAAATCGCAAAAGATTTAAGAGGAATCAACATAAAAGAATTTGATACTTCTTCGATAATTCAACAAACTCTGGGTTTAAAATGGAATCCGTTAGAAGACACTTTCATTTTTTCTTTAAAATTGGAGAAAGAAATTGAAGAAACTTTGAACAGAAAAAGAAAATCAAGTAAAAGAGAAATTTTAAAGATTATCATGACAATTTTCCAATTCCTTCTGAACTGTATACCACTTCAGTGAAGATTTTATTACAAGAACTTTGGAAATGTGGTTTAGGCTGGGATGAATGTTTAGTAGATGAAATTGAGAAGAAATGGTTGGTATGGTTAAAGAAATTACAAGAGATTATAGAAATCAAAATTCCAAGGTGTTATGTTAAAAATATTCATGAAGCGAAAGATATTGAATTACATGTATTCTGTGACGCAAGTTCTCAAGCTTTTGGAGCTGTAACATACTTCAGAATTCGTATGTAAGATAAATATGATATTAGTTTTGTTTTGGGAAAATCAAGAGTAGCACCTTTGAAACCAACATCTATTCCAAGATTAGAACTTCAAGCAGCTTTGATGGGAAGTATAATTGTCACCTACTTAAGAGAGCAAATTTGAAATTAGAATTTCAAAAACTGTTTGTTGGACAGATTCCAAGACAGTTTTATATTGGATAAATTCGGAAGACTCAAGAAAATACAAACAATTTGTAGCACATAGAATCCAAGAAATTAGAGAAAACACAGAGGAAATTTGCAAAATTGACACTGACCCATAATGTTTCAAGAGGTGGAAGAATGTTAAGGATTTATGTTTAATTTTATAGAATCTAGTATGTGAATTAAAAAAGAAAGAAAGGAATAATAACAAGTTTGAAAAGTAAAAGTCCTTTCTTTTTATAATTTTAACAGCAACCCTTGCATCTGAAGGAGAAGACTCACCATGAACATCGTCTAATTCCGTTTTTATTTCTTTAGCATTTGAGCCTTTCAAAAAGAAATGCCTTATCACTCACTGCACGGAACTCGTTTTTATTCATGATTTAGAAAATGCATGAATACTTTGATCGACAGTAACGACTTTAGTTTATACACGATTTCTCTGAAAATTTGACAGTAGTTGTACGAACAATGACGCTTTCAAAACCAGTGAGCAGGATTAGAGTTCTAAGCAGGATGCGTACGTAGCGCCATCTTCTGGTTCGTTCTAGAAACTTTCCGATCTATCCTCGTATTAACTTTTTTTTGAGAATGCCTTCAAGTAATCTGCTTGTTTTTTTAGTTCGTTCCTTATTGTTTGCTATTGTTATTTACACAGGCGTAGCTAGTGAAGGACCCCAAATATGTAAATATTGCTGTGATATGTAGGATAGAGTTTACAAAGTATACAAGAAAATATGAAACGTTGAAAAATAGTATGACAACGGAAGTTAATTGTTGAAAACAAAGACAATTTTATTCATTATTTCAGTAGTAACGAGGTCAAAAGACAGTGTACAAAAGTGAAAGTACTGAAAAGTGAAAAGTTAAAATGAAAAAAACAGTAATAAAATAAAAATGAATAATACCAATAACATAAACGTAGAGGAAGATCTTCGGTGGGGGGATGAGGTCTTGTTGCAAGCAGCGTGGTTGGAATTTTGTGAAGCCATGCAAAGACATCACAAAAAACCAGCAGCACCCCTGACGGCGAGATATTGGCCAGTCCAGAAGCGGGAGACGGGCAGGAAGCGACGTCTTGTATCTCCAGCTGACGGCAGAAGGATCAGGATTAAAGCGTCAAAGATCTCAGATGTCCAAATAAATTACCAAGAATTGCTTGAAGAACACTTGCACAAGTGTAGTGATGTAAAAAACAAAGTGAAGTGCTGTTTTTTATAAAAAAAAACAACCAAAATTAATGTAATTTTTACAAAGAAAACAAAAAGAATTTAATTTATAATAAAAAAAATTGAAGTTAATTACTTTAAAAGAAGTTAATTTGTTTGTTGCTGTTTCCTTTATTAGATACATTTTTTTTTCATTTTGACAGTGCGACAATCATTTCGGAACGGAAGTAATAAACATCTCGCACATGTCACAGCATGTTGAAGTTCAAATGCGACCCGACGGAGCGTGGCCCGCGTAATTTTTGCGGATTCCGCGTCGTGACGCGCCGCGTTTAATATGCGTCACGCATTTACGCTGTGGCCGAAGCACGTGCCCCATCATCGCTTGTGGTCGCGTAAACCCTACCATGTGTGACCCTCACAACAAGCGGGCGCTAAATGTTATTGTCGCAGATTACGCAGGATTTGCACCATGACGAAATTGTGTGTGTGTTCCATGGCATTTCCTATTTTATAATTTGTTGCACTAAAACGAAATCCTATGGTCTGCGCCAAAAAAGTATTAAATAAATACGAATCGATTATATTATCAGAGTCACTTTGAGTAATATAAGGTCCTAGTAAAAAGAAAATCCTACAGGAGACAACTAAAATGATTAATTGTATCACAAACTCTTTTAAACGGACACTAAATGGCGCATAAACACTTAACGTTTCGCTGTCGAACGACTGCGAAGTGTTTATGCGCCATTTAGTGTCCGTTTAAAAGAGTTTGTGATACAATTTTCATCGGACAAGAACCAGCTTTAATTAAAATGATTAAATTAATGCCGATCTTGAACTCGTACGGTGTCGTTCGTACGTAAGCGTAAGGTCTTCAAATGCCCTCCTAATGACATAAACGTTAACCACTTCCAACTGCGACAGGATAATTCGAACGCAGCAAAAGTATTACCTACGTAGGGATCGGTCTTGAAACATTATTAGAGAACGAGTTATGACAATACGTGCATTTGCGTAAGCTATTAAACACGGCTTCTAATTTATTGATACAAACGGGCCAAAATGATAGCACCGAAATTTTATAGACCAAATCAAAATCCTACAGACTGCGCCAGATTAATTCAATTCAACTAAGGTAACTAAATAAGAATCCATTCCAAAATTCATAGAACGCATTCTGCTAAGACAAATGTAATAAAACTGACGACCAAAATAAAATTCTGGGATAATTCAAGCGACCCAAAAGGATTACCTTAAATAAGAATCGATTCTGTTACACAATTAGAACGAATTACGTCAAGGCAAATGTTAAACACGTGCGTTTCCGTTACGTACGCGGACCATTAAAAGCGACTTCTAATAATACAAACATCAGCCAGCCTCTTGGGCGAAATATTTTGACACGCGCGTGTCGGCCGACTTCCCGTTCGCCTTCGAAGTTCTAGGTTAAACGCCGCGCAAAAATAACGACGCCGCTAAAATTAGGCGCGTTTCTTTCCGGCGGCGTGCGTTCCGGAATTTGCGTTACGCCCCCCGAGCTTCCGTCAGAAAAACTGATTGCATGTCACGAGCTCCGCGGAAAATGTGAGAGCACGCAGATGGATCAACAGAAAAATTCGAAGTGACGGATTTGGAAAGCGTTTTATAATTAAATTTTGTGGTTCACGCTATGATATTGGGGCGAGAGGGAAGAAGGCTGGAAATTTGGGCAACATCCAACTCGTTGTTATTTATTCTTGGCCCGACTTGCTTTTGAGGAAATAAAGAACTAACCTAACAGAACGATGAAAGAAATACTTTGGCCCACAAGGTGAAGAGAATGGGCGAATTGGAGTATCAAAACACGCACATTTTAACTTCCTTGATAGTAAGCAAGGTTATTCAAGTTTATTCCAATGAATTTTTCGAATCGCAGTTTGATCGACGAAGACTTACCAGAATCCTTAGTGGGAATAAATAACCATACATATGGCAATTTGCTGTTGCTGAAATGGTTTCCGTATAAATGACTTTGAAAAATCTTCTTTGGACAACAAAGAACTTATGTCTTCCTTCATTGATAGGTGAGAACTAGGAATTTATCAAAACCATGTCTACAAAAAGTTTTGTAAACGAAATTGATCGAAATTGGTGCGAGAAGTCAAAGAAGCTTAACTCTAGTAATTCACAATGAGGAACAGGAAGTAACAATACATTTTCCAAAGTCGGAAATTAGTGTGGGAGATCCTTGGTGTCCTTTATGGAGGAAACAATAACATCAAGACATTTGCAAGCAATCCTATTGCCTAAAGGAAGTTAAAATCAAGAAAGAAGTTACGACGACATCAGGGTGCTCTTGAGGACCTCCACTGTCTAGGCCAAAATGAAGTAATTGGAATTCTAAATAAAAAAGAACAGTTCTAAAAAAATCTAATGTAGAGAGTATTTGGAAGGTCAGCCGTTTCACTACAGAGGTGCTCTTAAGGACCTCTACTGTCTAGGCCAAAATAGAAATCTAAGTGAAAAATGTAGACAGTGTTTGGGAGGTCACCCGTGTCCACCTACTGCAGAGTAAATAAACAAAACCGTCAGTAGTAAATTGGTGCTTACCAGGCTACTTGGTTCTGGTCTTAAGAAATAAGTTTCAAGTCTGTTGTAAGATAATTAGAAATCCAAAGTAGAAAGGAAAACAACTACCGCCACATAGAGACAGCAAACTGAAAAATAACTACAACAGAGTTCTCTTCAGGACTTCCAGGGCCATATTTTCCAGAACGAGTTAATCAGGAATCCAAATCAAGAAAAAAAGTTAAAGAAATGTCCCAACAATAACTGAATGTCCTTCTAAATCTCTACTGTATGGTCCCTTTGAGATTGGGGCTAAAAAATTAGGACCAACACGAAAGACATTGTCTCAATTAAAAATTCCACGTAATAGGGAAACTGGGAAAGCCTTGACTTCTTTTCAGTTCCGTTCCAATGTTGACAGTGAAGCTTCTCACAAGCAAAAAATCCCCATTGTTTTCTTAAGTTTTCCCAATTTTTTCGACTTTGCTTCTTAAAGTAATTAGATTTCGTTGTTGTTCTTAGAGTAAAAAAAAATGAATTCTTCGTTATGCAAAATCTGTTTTTATTCCTTTTTATCTGATTAAAAACGTACATATTTAGGTTAAGGACTAGCAAGCGTTTCTACAGGGGGTTGACGAAGTTGGGCCAGGACTGGATGAGATTGAAGAAGCTCTGGCCGGGGCATTCGGTGGCGGACGCTTGACGATGGCCTCCAAGTCGGTAGCTCCAGGCGATTTGGCCTTGGTTAACGCCGCAGGTAATCAAGTTTCTGCCTGCATTTTGGGCAGCGACAGTCGGCACAGAAGCTGGAAAAAATTAGCCTATGTAGACCATGAGGTAGACCATGAGGATGAATAAAAGCAAGTGATACTTACTGGTGAAGGTTCCGATGTACCCAATGCCAATACTTCTGGCGTTGAAGCTGACGGTGTGGGCGCCGGTTCTGCCCCAACCACGGCCTTCATAAACCAAACCATCACCACCAACCTAAGAAGAAAAAAGGCAAATATCAAAAACTCGATGAGGAAGAGGAGGAAAAGTCGAGGAATACAAACTCTTTTAGACAACGCCTTTGGAAGGAATATCATTTTCTTCTTTGATTCTACATTTCACATAAACACAAACAACCAAAACTTATGATGAAGACTTGAGCTGTTAACAAACTATTAGTAGTAAGCATTTTCTTTTTTAATTCCAAGGAATACATGTAAACGAAGCAGACCTTCTGTGTTGCCAAAGTGCACAGAATTTGGAAATCGATGAGTGGAGGAGAAAAGGGTATTCCTTCCGTGGTGCTCATCGAATTTCCATGAAACCTTTAGTTTCGCCTAAATGAAGTGATAAGTGTCATTATCCAAATACGACTTCACAATTTTCAATTTAATCAGAAGGACTTTTCTGGAAGTAATCTTAACCCCTCACGCTTCATAAAAACTGTAGAGATCATGAAAACAACTAGGAAATGAGGGGCTTGAAGTCGAATACCATACAATAGAGTTGCAATCAAAGAATTGACGCAAGAAGATATTTTAATGCTGAACATGCCAAATGAAAATCACAAGCTTTTGGGGCGAATATTATGGATAATTAATACTTTGAGTCAAAGTGATATTTTTAACCCTTTGCTCTTTATAATATTGATTTACGATGTAAGCAAGAGTTGTAACGAAGAAGTGAGGGAGCAAGTCAAGGTTCTCACACTACAATGAATTGTAAGTCAGCAATGGATGTACCCAAATGATTTGAAGCAGAAGCACCAATAGAAGAATGATCAGAAAAAAAGGAACCAACACGAAGTGTAGTATAGTGTACCACTATAAAGTAGAGGCTTGAAGATAAAAAATGAAAAACTAAAGCAGTGCTTAACTCAAAAGACAACGAGAGACACATGGACGTAGAAAGAAAAGTTCTTGAAGGAGTACAGACCAAGCACCAAGTACAGTACCTAGCAGTAGAGGTAGAAGTAGCACTGGGAAAGAAACTCCTAAACAAAAGTAAACAAAGACAAAAGTTGCTTTCACACCATTTATACACGTAGGAAAAAAGAAGAAGGCAATGATGGAAAATATATTCCAATCCTCACTTGAGTCTTGGATATTATAAAATACTTGAAGAGAATTGAAGGGATAAGAAGAGTCATCGAATCAAGGATGAGTAATAAGAGAAGTAAAAAAAAAGAGGGAATAGAGGAGTTGGCGTACGCCTGAAAAAAAGGCCTTGAAGAATGGTTTATCTTGGAACACCTGATCTCTGAGTATTTAAGGATTTTTTTTTTGAAAGACGTTGTCTGAAATAATTCAGTACCTAAAGCAGATGCGACTACCACGAGAAGCATTTGAAAAATTGTAAGTAACCCATTGAATAAACACAAAAAAAGAATTAAATTGTTTGATGAAATCAAAATTGAAAGGAAGAGGTCTTTGCTTACCAAGAAATTGTAACCAATATCAGCCCATCCATTACCATCCATGTGCCAGTTCTGAATGTTCCTCATCTGTTGAGCACAGGCGGCTTGGGTCGAGCACGCTGATCCAGCTGTATGGTGGATGATGACATGGGTTGGTGGGAAAGTAGTCAAGGCGGCAGTGTTGGCCGCCCTCGCTCCCCACTGGGCCCTCGTCACAATCGTCGGGCACTGACCTGTTCACCACACCAGAATTAGCCGAGGCCAAAACCCAAGCGAGTTGGTTTACCTGCAGCCAGCCCAAGGAAGGCGGCGACCACCAAAACTACGAGCAGATTTTCCATCTTCGCTGAATACTTCAAACAAACAAACAAAAGGCGAGGGACTTTTCCGTTTTTATACATCCATCCTTTTGCATATCTGCGTCAGAGGACTGATATGATCGATGTCGTCCTGCTACAACAGATGCCTACCCATACACTTCTTTTGTGTTCAGGCAGCGAATCCAAAAAGTTTTTTCTTTAAGAGTTTGCCTTGCACTTTGATAGCAACTCGGTGCTTTTGGTTTCACATGTTTTAGATTCGCTGTCGCGAGGTGTTTCCGTACATAATCGTTTTGATAACATTTGCACACGGCACAGCAATTCAAACCAAATCAATTAATTGTTTTACTTACTTTAAAATTCCTGCCCTTATCGTCAAGCATCTGGAGATTTATTCTGAGCGCGTGCAGATTGAGAACCGATAGAACAAGATCAGCCGATCGAAATTTTTTCACTTCCTTATCACGTGCGAAAACATCATTTTTATTGTCTTTTACAATTTCGAATTTTATTCTGTTTTCGAACCGTATATCAACAGTGATTTATCAGCGCGCCTATAAATTAAGTGGCGTCGGAATTAAACGGCGCCTAAACACATATATACAGAGAATGTTATAAACGGTTGTCGTTAACACAATGAAACGCTTTTGATTTGTTTGTTGATGCGATGCGAATTTATTTGGAGAGCACGGCGCGGATTTTTGTTGATGACAAATTACAAAAATTAAGTTGCGATAAACGCTGATAAATTCCGCTTCAAATAATCTATTTTCTCTTTCAATGAAGTACTCTTTGATATACTTCTTGATGGTCGTCATCTAATAGACTGGGGGGATTTTGTTTTAAATTAATTTTCGCTTGCAATTCGTCAAGTATCTGGTCTAGCAAAATATAAAGTTAGGATACTTGTTGACACTTAACAGCTTGATATGTCACAGCAATTTGAGTAAGTAATGGTTAAGACAAAGAAGCAAGTATATTTCATTAAACACGGGAAAGCTCGCGCGTCGCATATTCCCACATTTTGTTGTTGCATTCTCTGTCTTTGTAAGCTGTACAGGACGTGCATAAATACAGAAACGCCGGAAACCCCAAGAAAACTGTTTCGTATTTCTGATTATTTCTGAAAAAAAAAAACTAATGTAAAACACAAAAGAAGCAATTTAAAAAAAAAAATAGAGATGACTGAATTAGTAATTGGCACTGAATGGGTAGACCTTTATTTGCTTTGAGCTTGAAGCGGTTCAGTACCACGCGAAGACGTATTAAGGGTCGCGTCTGTATGTATATCGTATATTTCGTTTTGACTTGAAAATGCATGTACATTTCTTGCTTGTACTTAAATCCGTTAACCGAGTGCCCAGAAGACATAGAGAAACAGACATGGCTTACCGAGCCAGCGAAGCCTTATATCCTTCATTTTATAATGTCATTTCTCTCTTGTCTTCGCCTTTTTCCAAGTTTCATTGAAACAGTTGGTGTATATTGTCATAGGTCATAATCTAGAGGCATTAACATCTGGGACGAATTGGACATTAATCAGGTGTTGTCAGTTTACAAGTCGTCAAGAAAAGATGTTTGTTGAAATGTGTTGTCAAGCTTAAGGTGATGATGACAGATGATAATGGATATGAATCAAGTGGTGCCAGTTAAGTCGTCAAATATCTCATCAAGCAATGTTTGACGCTGAGATATGTTGTCGCCATCGTTGTCATCGTATAAAAGTTACATTGTCATCTGAAGGAATTGACTGTTAGCCAAGCACTGTCGATTTTCGCTTTCAAACCGTCAAATATATCCTCAAACAAAACCTAAGGTGACAACAAACAAGATGTTTGTTGACATATTGGCCTAAGTACATTGCTGTCATCATCAACCGTTATCTAATAAACCTGAACGCAACCAGTATTAATCTAAGACGATCCATTTTGGCTTGCAAGTTGTCAAATATCTCATCAAAGAAAGTATTTCTTTAAAATTTAAGCGCCGTTATATGCACTTGTAAAAAGTCAAACTTCTCGCAATGTTTGATGGGCTATTGACGTCTCTCCCTTCTTCTTCTTCCCTCTTTTAATTTTAACTTCATCCCAACAATTTAATTATTTTCTTAGTTATCATTCAATGAGTTACTTACAACATTTGGGCGGATTTTTGGTGCTCGTTCTGATTAAGGCGAAGTTCTCCTCTTATCCCCTTAATTCTCCTTAAATATTTTATAATAAGTGGTGTAAAGCAACTTTGGTCTTTGTTTATTTTTTGTGTAGGAGTTTTTTTTTCAGTGGTACCGCTACCGCTAGGTACTAGTGAATCTGTAGTCTGTACTTCTTTCAGAACTTTTCTTTCTACATCCACGTGCCTCTCGTTAAGCCTTTCGATTTTTTCAATTCTTTAACTTCCATCTTCATCTGCAGGCCTCTACTTTGTAATGGTAGATTCCATCACGTCGATAAGATGTTTGAGTAGTAGTTGACTTGCATTGTGTATTTATTGTATCTAATATAGAAAGAGGTATTAATTGATACATTTACTGTCTTCTTGTAGAGATGTACGAGTAGACATTCAATAAATCTTAACAGATTTTATAAAAAATCTCCTCGAATATATAAAGAAGGAGATGTTTTGTTGATGTATTAGTTGATATACATTGTCATCATCCAATGAAAACATGCCATTTATAAACCAGTCAATTACACGCCTGCCCGAATTAGTTGTTAATCAAGCAAACCTATTAAATTCCCTCTCACAAATAAATAGCCAAGCATCACATCGAACATCACGTGGTGAGATGATTGATTGGTGTTCGTTGAGGTTTTAGATGATGTAAATTGTTACTGTCTAATAGGTAACGAAAGGTACTAAACCAGAACGAATTCAATGTTTTCGCATTCAAACATCTCGTCAAACAAATTGCATAAGACATGTTAGAGTGATTTACGAAATGATGGTTAAGACTATCATCGTCTAAAAAAAGTTATGGAAATACTTTAAATCCGAACAAATTTGATTTTAACTAAGCTTCGCCTACTTTCTTCTGATGGCCGATTTCTTCACCACGTTTAACCTAAGGTTAATTTATCTAACAGTTGGAATGTGACGTACACTTGGCCGTACACATACTATGTGTCACATTCTAACTGATACATAAATTTAACCTCAAGATAAGGCGATGAAGAAATCGGGCATGAGTCGTAACGCATTACGTCAAACAAAAGGAATGATAGAGAAATATCTGCTGAGGTTGCCATCTCTTGATTTGGTTGTCTATTACACTTTATAATACGAAATCTGAAAAAACATTATTATTTTACTCAAAAATTCATTACCTAATTCTGGACCAAAGATGAATCAAATTATTATTATTATTATTATTATTATTATTATTATTATTATTATTATTATTATTATTATTATCTGGTGTCCACTTAATTACATGCGCAGGCGCGACTGTCGACGGTGTTTTCAAATTTAATGAAAGAAAAACGATTAGGTTTAAAAACAGAAAATTAGAACACCTCAAAATTTAGCAAAAATTAACGTATAGAGGCTATTACATAAATAAGGGGCAGCAGTGGATACGTGACCATATGTAAAAAATTTTATTACTCTAACAAGATTACGAAAACGGCATCGTTTGGAAGACACATATGCTAAAGTATAATACTGAGTCCGAACTTGCCGTCACTGATCTACGCAACCCGACCCCTATTGTGCCGCAAGGCGAAAGCTTTCGGTGAATCACAAAAGTTAATCAGTTCATTTGTCACTTTGTGTTGATGTAGAAACACTTATCGCAGCATGTTTACGACTGTAGAATAATACTAATTCAAAGCGCAGTACACGTGAAATTCGCGTGCCACGTATTTCGAGAGGGAATTTGTTACATCGCTATCACTTGCAATGTGTGCAACATTTGATAGAAGAGGATTACCATTAGCGATGTGTCTTTTGCCTGTGGAGGCAACAACAAGATCTGGCAGCAGCAAACTTTAGTACCATATGAACGCCACCATATGAACGCCAATGGAGGACATTTCGAACACTTGCTGTAAACATCGCGGTAAGTAATGATTGGATCGGAGTCCAAGGATCCCCAGCAATAAGTCTCGTTATCTTGAACAGGTCAGTTTTATTATCGTTTTATATCACATCTGCGTGCCAATGACGCATAGAATTTATAAGCAAACAGTATTCCGTTGAGTGACGTTCACAGCAATAAAAGAGTACCAACTTTAAACGCTCATAACTCATTAACAAGCATCTGTATAAACATTTTCTATACAGAATATGAAAGTACACGTCGAGATCTTTCGTTTCAAGTGAACCCTGAGTTTCAGCCGGTTGATTTTAATTAATTGCAAATGAATTGCTAATTAACACATTAAAAATAAACTACTATCAAATATTTTACATTTTCTAAACTATGACAACGTATTAGAGTTCTTCACATTCCTTTAGGTTTCTGCGATTTTCATCATCCTCTTCATCTCGTTGAGTCTTGAAGGTTAAATCAGAGAGAAAAATTTTCATCGAATTTTTTCGACAAAAAAAAACTAGGACCAGAAATAACGCATGATAGAAATTGTTTCGAAAAATTGTCCTTTCGATATTTAGATGATCTATAATAACTAACATTCTGATGAGTCACCAAAATATCCGGCTTTAGATGACTTTTTTGCTATAGAGAAAAAAAGGGTCTTTCAATTTGTGATGGGTTCAATTTTATTGCAAATTTTGGAAGTCTCGGATCTATGTGATTTCGTCGATTCAAGGCCAGAACCAAGATATTAAAAACAAAACCTAAAAAAAAAACAGCAATTAACTTGAAGCATGTTCCTCTACATCTGGCCTTGTATGGAGTGAAGATCCCAATCGCTTATCGCAAGATCGGCACAAAAAATCGGACGAGTCATCAGTTATGGGAAGCAATCTTTATCACGCTTCACTGCCACGCAGCAAAATGGGAAGTACCTTGCCCGAAACACTGGAAATTGCTCGTACCCGAAATTCACCCGGTATTCACATGGCGTATCTCGTCGGATGTTGCGAGGTGTGAGACGTAATTAATCGCAATAAAAAATAATTAATTACGCAAATTAGTCGGACATTATTTCATGTAATTAGCGATTGTGAAACTTGCGCACGCACGTGTCGAATGCAGAGATGCTTTCGCAATTTGTTTACGTTTCGAGCGATAAAGTCGTTCGAGTTTTATCTGTGCTATTTTTGCGGCATTAATGTAACGCCGCCCGCCGCACTTGAGGGCTTGCATAAAGTTCGATTTACACTGGGATTTACACAGATTAAGGCTCTTGATTTGAGATTTCCGTTTTCACTAGTATCGATAAGCTTGTTTCGTAATGCTCGTTTTACACGGTCATATTTTTGTATCAAATTTATTACGAAGTGAGTGAGAAGTGCCAATTCAACCAATCAACATTCACTGTGGTAGCTTATCTCTCTCACCTCTTAATAAATTTGATGCAAAAATATGACCATCTAAAACAGGCATTAGAATCGAAATCGAAATCCCCGCATTCCGTACTCTTTGATTTATTAGCAACAATTCGCCGGAAATTTACATTACGAGAACTTTTCTTCTGCATATACACACATATACAAATTATTCATGAATAATGAAAGACAACTTGATAGTTCTTTATTTTTAGAAATCAAACGTAAAGAAATTTAGGTGGTGACCGATTAAGCTCACCCTATTAGCCTAATCCTTAAAAAATGCCAGAAATTGTTTTATAGTCCAGTTGCGGCGCATCATCATAAACTTTGTTTGGCATGGAGTGGTGATTCTCTTGACTGGACTTTGTTCCGATTAACTTTTTTGTGTTGTTTTTACATCAAGTCTCGATGACGCTCTTCGTTTAGTTTTTTACTCAACGTTTTGTTTGTTTAAGTTTTTTGTTGTCGTTGCTGATGAATAAATTTGTTTGAATTTCTGTCTTTCGTTCATTTTCGTCTACCTTTTTTTTACCCGAAATCGATTGTTGGATAGTTTGTTTTTCTTTGTGTTAAACATGACAAACATAAATATAACATAAACTGATAACAATGTCAGAGGACCGAGTTACAATAAACATTCACTCACCCTTTGGTTAGATCTCTCTTTCCCTGCTTTCTTTCTCTCTTTCACGACTACTGCGGAGCTGAGGGTAAACGCCTTAACATCTGGGCTTCGCTTTTCGACTCGATAAGGATGTCATGCAAAATTACAAACGACCATTTACGAGTATCTACTCAAGATTATACAACTTATTTACTCACGGGGGCCCTCTCCCGGCCCCGCACCTTTCCAGCGGTGCTTCTAGATGCGGAAGCTCGCTGCTGGGATGCGAATTCACGGAGAAGGTGTCCTCGAATGTCCATCTTCATAAAGACAAGCCCCAGGTGGATATTAGCATACCTTGCCTTATGAGCATACGTTCTCAGAATCATTGGTGCCACCGCCTCCTTCAGTGTTGCTACACCGGCCCGAGCGCAGTCAACACCAAGTCATGACCGTTTTGAAAGCACAAGGCAATCACCTGGTCAGGCATACAACTAGTTGTTTTTCCGACATCACCGGTCACCTAACAGTGTTCTTCACTGTGACCGTCCCCCGGCGATGTCGTACTACTGGTGAAGTGAAGAGCGATCACCCTTCATCACATGTCATTGCAATTCATTGTAACACTCGCGAGCCCGTCTGCGTGATTAGTCCCACATTATCAACACGTATAGCCCTCAAGGACCGCGCCTCGACTGAGCGCTGGCGCTTTTCTTTCCTTCCATCCCTCATGAGATGCACCCCATAAGATAAAATAAACAAACGTGCTCGTGTTTTAAGGATACATTGAAAATGCGTAAACTTTCCTAAATTCTAAACTCTATAAAATATACGACAACACGATTGTTTTGCTTTGTTTCTGTTTTTTTTTTGTTTTTCTAAGTTTCTTGGCTTCTGTCGACTGATTTTGCTCAAAATCTTTGTCTTTTGTTTCATCCAAGACGACCTTTGTCCTTCGATGATTTTTTTTTCTTTTGCATTCGTCGCTGATGACTTGATGAGTAAAGTTTTTTTGTTTTTTTTTTCTTTTGTATAGTTTTCTACGATTTTACCACCTGAACCCAATTCGGATTCTTTTTGAGAAAAAACCATGTTGCCAAAAGTCGTAGATCCTGTGTAAATAAAGAAGTCATATACTATGCCAGAGACGTCAGCCCTCACAAACATTTTGAAGCCCCATTTTTTTTTGTTTTTTTTTTGGCATACTGACGAAGATTTCCTGTATCACAAACTCTTTTAAACGGACACTAAATGGCGTACAAACACTTAACGTTTCGCAGTCGTTCGACAGCTTCTGACGAATTTTCATCGGACAAGAACCAGCTTTAATTGAAGATTTCCTGCTTTGGTTCCTTTATATCAAATCATCATTTCATCTATGGAAAACATATTTCCTTGTTCCATCTGAATGCAGTTTATACTAATCTTCTCAAGGAGCGGTCTTATTTTGAATAAACGATCTCAATTTACTTCCACGTTATTGTCCTGAAAATGTCTACGCAATTTCTTGAACCTTTTTACCGGCATCACATCAGCTATAAGGCTCTACCGTGTATTCAGTGCCCAATTATCTTCAAACGATAACTCCCATTAGAAGCTTTATTCCAATGAATGCTTTTATCTCAGAGAAGTATTGATGGAGGAACCAGTTGTCAAAGTGAAGTATAAATTAGTTTGTTCGGTTATGTACTGAATCATCCCCGAATTTTTGAAAATATTGGTCTTTTATTACATGTTTTTGAAGCAATATTAGCTAATGGCTGATCATCATCGACATTCCAGTCATCTTCTGAATCATCTAGAACAGGTAATTCCTGATGTGGCGCTATAGCCTCAGCTTCAGTGTAAGAACCGAAATCTATTTCGACTTCTTCATCGTCGGATGAGGGGCCAATATCAGACAGGCATGCATTTTCAGGCGGTCATACTGTTACGAAATCTGCAACTTTTCGGCAATAGAAATTCTTGCTGCTAATTTCGGTAAACTGAAAGAAAAATTTAAATCTGGTATAGCAGCGCTGAAAATTTCAAAATCTAAAGTTTCTACTACGGCCGGTGTGTACTGGAGGATACAAACGAGTCAGAGCCAGTTTTACCTGGTTCAGAAAAACACAGACGTAAAATTTACTCCTTTTATCAATAACTGTTAGAGATTAATTATCGTAGAAAACGCGGTGCATAAGAAAAAGTGGAAAACTGCGAGAATTTATCATTGTAGTACATACCTCATCTGCACCTGATGATGTCACTATTGCACGCAATGAGTAAATAAAAGTTTTGAAATTTTGAGCGGCGTTCCAAACACCCTCACCGTTAGAATACTAGAATACGCTTCAATGCTTTTGTATCTTGCAAGATGCGTAACCCGATTTGTTCTAAATCGCACAAGATACGTCAAAAATTTTCCTATATTAATGCATCTTGCGAGATACATCGGCCGATGGACGCTCGTAAAATCGGCCATTTTTGAAATCTATGTCCGGACGGTCCGGACACAGATTTTCGATCCGATTGCAATCGGCCCGCTGCATTATATCCGTATTCTTTAAACAATGTCTGCGCGCGCACCGAGAGGTCAATCGGCCGAAACAGCACGTGCATAATGATTGGCCGATTTTCAAATCTTGGTTCGGATACATATTTTCGATCCCACTACAATCGTCCCAGTGCATTGTTTCTGTATTCTTTAAGGAATGTCTGCATGCGCACCGAGAGGTTAATCGGTCGAAACAGCACTTGCATAATGATCGGCCGATTTCGAAATCTATGTCTGGATATAGATTTTTGATCCGAATGCAATCGCGTGCGTTCATTTGAATTTCTTGAATGAATGTCCCTGCGTGCACCGATAGTTCAGTCGGCCAAAACAACACGTGCATAAAAATGAGCGACACCAATTCATGCGTGTTGAGATGGATTGGTCGTCCACAAGTAAGGTCCATGCGTGAGAAAATTGACGATTAAGAAGGGCGCAAGAGTTATCGTAAAATACCCCGTTTTAGAAATCTGTGCCTGGGGACACATTCGATTCGATTGTAATCGGTCAACATTTTTGAATCTATATTCGCGGGCGCACTGATAGTTCAATCGGTCGAAACAACATGTTCATCGCATTCGTATTCTACAGTTATAATCGGGTCTCTGATTGCAAAACCGATTGAGGCAAAATGCGCACGAACGTTTAAACAATCGACCTATTCAAAAATTGTAGTCAATAATGACTACAGTCTTTAGATGTAGAAACGAGCAAGAACGAATCGGCAAATTTTCTGTGATTTTCGAATCAAGTGCAATCGGCCAAGTGCATGTCAATCTTCATTTAATGAATATCTCCGTGCGCATCGATTATACAATCGGCCGAAGCCGGACGGACTCGTACGCGTTGAAACTGATCTATCGATCACAAAAGGAATCCATACGCGAGCAAATCGACGAACAACCGTGTATATGATTGGTCGATTCATGCACCCCTAGTCTTATGCGTGTTGAAACCGACCGATCTATCACAAAAAGGAGCCACGCGTAAGTGAACCTACTCTCAACCGCAACATAAACGACCGATTGCTTAATCGTTTACGTGCGTTTAGCGTTGAACTTAGCCGATTGCTTAGTCGTTCACGCGCGCCTAGGCTTATAATCGAGTCTCTGAATGAGATACCGATTAACCGATGACACCAGCAACACTCGTACCGATTTGCTTAATCTTTCATGTGCACAAATACTAGGCTAGGCGCACTAGGTTGATCGTCATTTTGCTCGACCGATCGGTTTCAACGCGCATAAATCGGTTTTTCCCTTCATTATGCACGTGATGTTTTGGCCGATTGTAAATCGGTGCGCACGCGGACCTTCATTCTGAGGCACTGAAATGCACTTGGCCGATTTTACGATCGTTCTTAGGCGCCTCTACATAATACGATCCTATAGTTAATACTAACCGATTTTTAAGTCGATCGATTGTTTAACTATTCGAGCGCGCTTAGCCTAAAAGTGCATCGTTCCGTTGAAATGTTGAGAACGACTTCCGGTGATTAATCCACAACGTATCATTTTTAATACGAATATCAAAATCTATTTTTTATTAAATGGGTTTGAATAATATGTATTAATTTGTTCTTATTCTCTGCCGATTATTTCAAGTCTTATCGATACAGACTAAAATTGCGTATGAGGTGTTTACTTGTTTTCGTTTTGTTATAAAAAGAAACAATCTTTGCACAAAAAAAGGCAATGCTCCTTTTTTAAATTATTTCAGAACACAAAAGCCCAAACGATGGCCCTTTCGAATCCAACTGAAAAGAAACAAAAATAAAACGACTACATGACCAATAACTTAAATACAGGCTAAGTTTTCACGTTTTTGTTTTGTTTGTGTGATTTAATTTTTCCCAATTACCACGTCCTTTACAAATACATTTTTTTTAGATTGGCGAATTTTGGTAACTTTGTCTGAGGCGAAGAATTAAAGTTTTCTTGTTTATTAAGAATCAGAAAGCATTTTTACAGATTGCTGGCGTAGTGAGGCCAATTCTGGATGAGGAAATAGAACATCAGGCCGGGGCATTGCGTGTTGGTGTCCTTCGCCTGACGATGGCCTCCGAGTTTAAACTTCTTGGCGATATAGCCTCGGCTGATGCCGCAGCTGATCAAGTTTTTGCCTGCCCTTTGGGCAGCTGCAGTTGGCAGCCACACTGCATAAATTCCATTAACGAAGACTTAAAGAAGAAAAACAGAAAGTACTTACAGGCGAAGTTACCGATGTATGCGATGCCAATGCTTCTGCCGTTGAAAGGTATGGAATGGGCGCCTTTTTTGCCCCAACCACGACCTTCGTAAATCGAACCATCACCACCAATCTAAAAACAAAATGCATATTCTTTAAGTACCGAAGAAGACGAGCAATTCAAGGAATGAAATTTTCAGGATGATTTGGGACTTGAACTTGCTTGACTTACCAGAAAATTGTAGCCAATGTCGTCCCATTTGTTACCATCCATGTGTTGATTTTGAATTTGCCTAACACGCTGATTACAATTGGCTCGATTCGAGCATGAAAATCCCGAGGTGTGGTGGATGATCACATGGGTAGGTGGGTTTATGTTCAGACTCTCGGTGGCTTTAGGCCGCCTTGCTCCCCATTGGGCCCTCGGTACAATCGCCGGGCACTGACCTAATCACACCCCATCAGAATTAACCCCTCTTAAAACAAAATCTAGATAACGTACCTGCGACCAGCTCAAAGAACACGGTGATTACCAAAAATAAAAGCAAGTTCTTTTCCATCTTCTCCAAGTACTTCTTTTACAAAAGGCGAAAGGACCTGTAGGTCCTTATATATCTGTAACAGAGAAGGGCTTGGACATCTTTTGAGAATGCCAGTCGAGCAAGAAGTATACAAGAATTAAAATAGAAGGTAAAAGGCTCAGAGAAAGACCACAAGAAATACAGTGGAAGACATCATAGAGGCAAAGAAGTTAACATTGAATCAAGTCAAGAGTATGGCACGAGACAGGAAGATAGGGCTGAGGATATCAAAATAACATGAATGAAGGAAGAAAGATTAAAGACCTCTGCATCTAGTGGGTATGCACAAGCTCTGGATCAAATAAGAAAAGAGAAAGTGGAAGTTTTTAACTACTACAAATTTCAAACTTATTTGTCCCTACAAACTTACATATTTTTTGGATAGTGGTTCTTCCTTCTAAAACTTCCCCGAAAATGATTATAGACGAAAATACCCGTCCTGTTTTTATATTTCCACTTCCGCTCTGGAGGTAGTATTGTTTGCACGTTTCGAAACTAATCCCAGTGGCAAATAAAACTCGTCGTATTTTTGATCTTAAATTTTGCAACCGAGATTGCCCAATACAGATTAAATTTCCGCGTCTACCTTTTTTTTTGTTTGCCGTGTGTTGTTTGTGACATTTAACAAACAGCGCAATTATACGACGTAAAAATTGCTGTTGCTAAAAACTGCTCCTCTCTTTTCTTTTTGGCAGCATCATTAGTTCCTTGTAAATGAAACGAAATTTGTTGCAGCACTCGGGCGGGCTTTATGCAACGCGTTATTTCTCGTTGTGTTTTTAATTTGAATCGGGGGGGTTTGCAGGGACTGAAATACACCCCGAGTTTAACGCGAATTTTGTTATTAAAGTTAACCAGTATGAGCGGAGCTCGTTTTGTTATTACGAGAGTTGATGGCTTACATCGTAAGCTCCTTTACATAAAGGGCTGTTTGTGTAAACTATTATTTAAGTTATGTGAAGGCAACTTTAGTTTATTTCTTTTAGTTCGCTTCAAGTATCTTTTTTTATCATATTATTCTTGAGCCTCCATTGGAAATTAGTTTTAGACTTGAACTTAGAACCGATGAGAAGTTAGCAATAAAATTCCAGCAATAAAGTTATAAAATTTCAAAACGCTGTTGCCGCTAAAATAACGATCACAGATCAATAATACTTAATCCATTGCAAAGAGTATAATGTGTACATTCTCTTTGTACCAAGAATTTGAAGAAATATTTGATATTAAGTTAGAAACCACTATTTAAACCAGCATGAGTCATTATTCATGTAACACACTAAAAGAAATGTTTTCAATGAAAATTTTCACGCAGTCATAAAGTAAACATCTATATCTATTCAATAATGCCTTTGGAAAGTTTTAGCCGGTCGATTTTAATTAATTACAGATAAATTAAAAGTACACTTTCACGGTCATATGACAATAGTCGAATTAGACGCTCATATCTGATTAACCAGAATTTGCATAAACATTTTCTTTACAGAATATGAAAGTACACATCGAGATCTTTCATTTCAAGTGAACTCTGAGTTTTAGCCGGTTGATTTGAAGTAATTAGAAATTAATTAAAGGTGACATTAAGTGACGTTCACAGCAATAAAACAGTACTAACTTGATTTTGATGTGTACTTTCATGTTCTGTAAAGAAAATGTTTATGCAAATTCTGGTTAACGAGATATGGGCGCTTCAAGCTCGTCCTGTTTTATGGCTGAGAACATCACTTTTAATTAATTTCTAATTACTTCAAATCAACCGGCTAAAACTCAGAGTTCACTTGAAATGAAAGATCTCGATGTGTACTTTCATATTCTGTAAAGAAAATGTTTATGCAAATTCTGGTTAATCAGATATGAGCGTCTAATTTGACTATTGTCATAGGACCGTGAAAATGGACTTTTAATTTATCTGTAATTAATTAAAATCGACCGGCTAAAACTTTCCAAAGGCATTATTGAATAGATATAGATGTTTACTTTATGACTGCGTGAAAATTTTCATTGAAAATATTTTTTTTAGTGTGTTACATGAATAATAACTCATGCTGGTTTAAATAGTGGTTTCTAACTTAATATCAAATATTTCTTCAATTTCTTGGTACAAGAAGAATGTACACATTATACTCTTTGCAATGGATTAAGTATTATTGATCTGTGATCGTTATTTTAGAGGCAACAGCGTTTTGAAATTTTATAACTTTATTGCTGGAATTTTATTGCTAACTTCTCATCGGTGAACTTAGATACACAGTTGTCTTTTAAGTACTTCTAAGTCGTAGGTTGCACTGACAATGTAAGTGTCTCTCTCTCGCGGTCAAAATTTCTAACTAATAAAATACTTTGGTAGTAGTCTTTAAGTCCCTTAAACTATGAACTGTACAAAAAATTCATCAAACAAAGAAGAAAGTGCAACTTCATTTGTGTATAAAAAATTAAGCATCAGAAGCATCAAGGTCCAAATTATTACATTATAATTGGTTCATACAATCCACTGAGTAATTGGGAAGTTTGAGCATGAAATGGTTTTCGGGATTATAAGATCCTCCTATTGCCCAAAAAGGATTAAAGGAAAGTTCACGACGTGCTTATCTGGTCACCATGATGACGTCTTCAATACCTTTTATTTTGACATCGCCAAGGATGAAAAAGTAAAAACACCTTCACAATACTTAAAACCGTTTTATTTTGCTACTCGTACAATTCGCTAGATTAAATAAAGCTGACCGTTTGTCTTTTTAAACGAAAAATATTAAAATCTAAGTTAACGTGTAGATAAATACGGAAGATGCACCCAAAAAAAAAATTTACAAGCACACTTGCTAGAAAAAGAAAGTATTCCGTCACCTGTCTTTTAAGTACTTTTGCGCTGCTACCCTCGCCGAGGGTACAAGTGTCGACATCTATCATCGATCAAACGAAATTGAAAACTATAAACGACTCGCACGTTATTTCCTAGGTTTCTCAATGCACTACTCTAAGAGCACTCTCAGAGTATTATTAGGTTAAAACAAACAGAAAACGGGATGTTGCGAGTTAATTTTCGGGATGAGGTGCCCACTGAGGCCAAGTCTGGATCAAGTCGAAGAGGTCCGTGCCTGGACACTCCGTGTTGGACGCCTGCCGGTGTCCAATCAGCTTGTAATCTCTTCGAATCTGTTCGATTTGAACGCCGCAGGAAACCAGCTCTCGCGTTACATTTATGGCGGACTCACTTGGAAGCTCCGCTGGAAAAAGAAAGAAAGAGGAATTAGTTGGTGATGGTTGGCCACGTAACTAAAACAGTTCAGGTCGTGACATCTTGCGGCCAAAAATTGTGTTTATGTGAGTAATGACAAATAGCAACCAAATAAAACATCCCACACAAAGCAGCTAAACAATACTCGATTTCGAGATAATTAGGACAAGTCGGTTTGATTGCAGTGGAGTTCTCGAGCTGCTCTTCTGCTGACGAAGCTCCAAGTAGGGCCGAAGCAGCTGTCCAGAGGATGCTCGACGAATCCAATACAATCAAAATCGACTTGCAACAATTTCTAAAATGATTTACTTGAGAATGTGCCCAGGAAGCAAATTCCGATGCTTCTGTTGTTGTAAGGGGGCGCGTGGGCTCCGTGGATCCCCCATCCTCGGCCTTCGTATACGTTTCCATCTCCACCAACCTGTAATTTTGAAAAACGTCAGTTTTTGAACCTACCTTACTGGAATTAATTTTGTAACCATCCTTCGCTGAAAACAAAATCCGAAAACAAGGACGATTTTGGCCTCAATTAGTTCTTTTTTTTTGCAAAGCAACGCTCGTCCAGGTACTGTGTTTTTGGCCACTCAAAATGTTATTAACTTTGGTGCCTTTAGAATATTTTTTTTAAATTCTTTCATAATAAGGTAAAAAGCAAAAAATATTATTATTCCATACAGGAATTTCTAAAGGATAGATTAGATATTAAGGATTTCGGATTGTAGGCCCATGGGCAATTAGGTTAAGCATTGACATGTACATCCATGTAATTATGGAAAAGTACGTAATAAATTGAATTTGAATTTGAATTTATTTTGTTTCTTTTTTTTTGTCTTTCGAAAAAGGAAGTTAAAATTTATTCAGAAATCATCAGTCTTTTGTTTTTCGCCGTTTTATAGAGAAAAAAAGATCGAAATCGTCGTGAACAGTTTTTTTTTTTTTTTTTGCTTTTCATCTTATCATGAAGGAATATCTCTTGAAGTTCACTGCCTTTTGTTTTTCGTTCTTCTATGAAGAAAGTAGTGGAAAATTAACCGAATTAACTGAATTAACCGTCTTTTGTTTTTCGTCATTTTATGGAAAAATCGAAATTGTCGTGAAGTGATCTTCTTTTGTATCTTGCTTTTCGTCTTTCCGCGAAAAAAAGAAGAAGAAATTTGTCCGGAGGTTGATAGTCTTTTGTTAACTACATACTTTTTAGAGAAAAAATTGAAATTGTCGCGAATTGATCGTTTTCTTGTTTTTCGACTTATCGTGAAGAAAGTCGTCTTTTTAAATCGTCCCTCCTTTGTATTTAGTTTCATTAAGATAAATCGAAATTGTCGGGAATTCATAGTTTTTTTTTTGTTTTTGCCTTTAGAAGAAGGAAGTCCAAATTTATCCAGAAATCGTCCGTTTCTTGTTTTTGTTTTTCAACATTTAAAAAAAAAAAAGTCGATATTGTCCTGAACCTGAATATTTGTGCATCAAATTTTATAATGTACTGCCACGAAATGTTACGGAATTAGACACTAAAACTTTTATGATGTTAATAAAAAAAACTTTAATTACAGAAGCGTACTATTCCTGGGACGAATATTTACTTAGAATTAATACACATTTAAACAAAGCAAATTCACATATTAAGTAGCTCTAAATGTAGCTTAATTTTTTGTATTGATTTTTATGACGTGAACACATGTACACACATGTTTCAATAAAGATTTATTATTATAGATTTATTATTAGCTGTTTTTTTTTTTTTCATTTTATAAGGAAATGGTCGCTTGAAGTCCATTGTATTTTGTTTTTCGTCTTTCTTTGACGAAAGAAGAGAAAATTTGTCCTGAATCAATTGTCTGTTGTTTTTGCTTTACGTCATTTAATGGAAGAAAATTGAAATTGTCGTAAAGTGATATTTTTTATTTCTTTCTTTTCATCTTATTCTAATAAGGAAAATCTTCTCTTGAAGGACCCCGTTTTTTGATTTTGTTTTTCGTCTTTCCGCGAAGAAAGAAGAATTTTGTTCTGAAGTTGACAGTTTTTTGTTTGTTAACTGTGGAGAAAAAAAATTATCGCAACTTGATTGCTTTTTCTTTTTAGACCTATCGTGAGGAATGTCGTCTCCTGAAATCGATCGTATTGTGTTTTATTTTCTTTTTGTCTTTCGAAGAAAGAAGTCAACATTTATCCAGAAATCGTCCGTCTTTTGTTTTTCGTCATTTTATGGAAAAAAAATCAAAATTTTCGTGAAGTTTTTTAATTTATTTTTCATTTTATTATAAGTAACTTGTCCCTTGAAGTCCAACGTCTTTTATTTTTCGTCTTTCTACGAAGAAAAAAGTGGAAATTTGTTCTGAATTAACCGTCTTTTGTTTTTATTTTTCGTCGTTTTATGGAAAATAAATCGAAATTGTCGTGAAATGATCTTTTTTTATTTCTTGTTTTACACCTTATTGTGAGGAAAGTCTTCTCTTGAAGGCCATCGTCTTTTGTTTATGTTTTCCGTCTTTCTGTTCAGAAGGCAGAAGAAATTTGTCCTTTTATTATTTCTTAACTGCATTATTGTTTTATGTTTTTGTTTCTCGACTTATCGTGAGTAATGTCGTCTCAGAATCAGGAAGTTAGAAGGAGAATTTTCAAAGCGAAAGAAAATTCTTTTTAAATCAAACAGAAAAAGAAATTTCTTTTTAAATCAGACAGAAAAAGAAATTTCTTTTTAACTTAAAGAGAATGATTTTGTCACGAGTTAACATTCTGAAGCAAGTGGAAATGGAATTGCCTTTACTGTTCGTGTCAATTTCTTTAACACTTGAAATTTTATGGATTTTAAAAAGTAACCAGTTTTCACTTCATTTCATTAATTTTTTCTTGAACCATCAAGAGACCGTAAAACCATAAGGTTTTTAACTCAGTGTAAAGTAGTTAACAGGCAAGTCCCATTTTGTCTTTGTATTTTTTTTAACAAATTTGCTTTTCATACTCTACCCTTCATGAAGTGATTTATATTTTATTTCTGTTCAGGTTTAATTCAATTATTTAAAAAAATATTTTTATTTTCTTTAACCATCGAGATATCATGAAGCTATGATTCTTCCATTAATCGTAGAAATGGAATTATCTACATAATTAATCCTTTTGAACCTTCAAGGGACCATGAAAGTATAACCGACGTTTTCTTTAAACTTGCAAAATTTTAGCTCGATGTAAAGCAGTCCCATTTTCTTTTCTTTGTCCATTAAGAGGTCATAATGCTTTCCTTTAATCAGAAAATTACTAACGTTTGGCTTGATGAAAATCAAATAGCTGAAACTACCCCCATGGAGTCTTTATAATTAATAAAAAGTAATCCTTTTTCTATTTGAACGTTCTCATATATTTATTTCCTTGTGAGCAAGTTTAATTCATAGCATTGTGAAAACATTTCCACAACTTCAAAATGGGTTCATTATCATTTATTAAGGTGACGCTCTTGCCCTCTAGATCCCCTGAAGGAAGATCCTAGGTACATTTTACTGCTCACTGTTTTTTTTTTATTACTTTTATCCACTATCACATTATAATTGGACTTTTATCCACATTTATGAAGCATTTAAAGGGACCTTATCCACTAGGTATGACAAAGCCTGTCATGTTTCATTTTACGAATACGAATATTTTTTAATTAAATTTCGCTTAAAACGATATAACGATAAAACGATGTTTTAGATGCATTTTATCCACTAAGAAAACTAAACGCTCGAACTTCGTTCTCGCTATCTAAACACTTAAATAATAAATAGCTATTTACGTTTTATGAAATTTAAAATGCAATGAATTCCGATTTCTTTTCACCGTCAAAAGGCCAACCTTTCTTTAAAATTAGAAACGAAAAATTTTGGCCCGATGTATTGCAGACAATTAAGACTAGCTCAATAGTTATTTAGTTAGACCTTTGGATAATTTTTTCTTTTAGAAAAGAACCCCATTTAGTTTTGAACCCCACTTTGTATATCTCTACGCTACTTTTGTGAAATAATCATGTTTAATTCATTACATTTCCACGATTAAATAAATAAATAAAAAGTCGTTTGCACAAATACGAGCCTTGTTGCAAAATAGCTGGCCTATCTATTTATTTTAAATATTTAGCTAAAAACAATATTATAATGCACACATCAATAAACGGACTTCATAACTGAAATATTTAAATTTTTAATTTCACAACCGTTAATTATACATAAAATATGTAATCATAAATTTTTTTACACAACAATACTCGATTTTTAACGCGGTATAATAGTTCACCTAAAATTGTTTTACGTCTATAATGTATTTATATTTTAAACACATAAACAAGCAGGATAATAGTGATCTATAAGGATGCCAAAAGATTATGTGATTACCAATAAAATTTTCCATAGTTTATTTTGATTATTACAGATGGGCCAACTATTTTGCAACAGGGTGGAGATTTGCGTGAATGTTCTTATACTACCCGTTTGTTTGTTGTTCTTGTTAAAGTCTTACCAAGAAGTTGTAACCAATATCATCCCATCCCTGCGTATCCATGTGATAATTCTGAATGGATTTGACAAGTCGAACGCATTGCTCCTCAGTGGTACACTCATAAGTCGCGGAATGGTGAATTACAACATGCGTCGGGGGAAAAACCGACAGATTAGTCCTCCCCTTTGGTTCCCTAGCACCCCATTCGCTCCTTGAAATCACCCTCGGACAGAACGTATCTTAAAAATTAATTTTCCCAAAAACTAATCCCAAAATAATCCAAATAAAACCGACTCACCCGATGTCAGATTATACAAAAGCACAGCCGAAATCGTCGTTGAAATTAACTTGACGTACATTTTTCTTTAAGTAAAATTTGTGACTTGCTGTGTTGTGGCTTGGCTGAACCGTTCACTACTAACACCGTGCGATTCGGATGTTAAGTACGGTTCCTGATATTTTATCTGCGGAATTAGCTCTGGGATTCACTGTTTACCACCACTGATTAAGACAGGCGGCGCGTGCGAGTGACCTCAGAATTCGACCGGTATTCATGAATTTTTTTTGCGTCCGGGTATCTTCACGCTGCAATTATACGGGAGGCCTTGAATGAATGCGCCAAACTCGATTAACACTCATTTATTAGCGAATACATTTATTTTCTCTGATAAAACAATCAGGCTTGCTTGAGTTTCTCGATTATCTTTGCGTGTCCGACCAAGTTGTAGCCGAAGTTTAATTCGTTGATGATGACGCCGCAGGTGATCAAGCGACGAGTGGCTAAGATGGCCTCTTCTGATGGCAACGTGTCTAAAAAAAAGGGGGTGAATTAATTTGAGAATCGATCGATTTGGTGGACGTGGGTGTTTACCGATGAATGTACCCAAGAAGGAGATCCCAATGCTGTTGTTGTTGTAGTTAACATTGTAGGCGCCTCTCATACCCCAGCTTCGTCCTTCGAAAACAGATCCATCACCACCGATCTAAACAAGAGAAACGTTTGTGTAGAACTTACGTATTAGCTGTTTTCGTTTCGTTTCAACGAGTGGAGTAGCTCTGAACAGCACTTTTCATACCACCATCGAATCAAATGGAATTAGATTAGTTCAGGATCACTTGAAGTTCAGATCAGTTGTGGATCACTTATGAAAAGAAATCGCCTATAGTTTCCCAAAGTGGATGCTATTGCCCTCCCCCCTCCCTGTGAGCGCTGGGGACCTTAGTTTCCCCAATCGCTCCTATGTGGGTGCGTTGTGGCGACAGCTGAAGAAGTGGTATTAGTGACTCCAAAACAAGGTTCCAAGCATTTGGTGGCCTGGCATGTTGTAAAATGCAAATTACAACCTATAGGGCTTATCCTTGCAGAGGGGGTGGTGAATCAAAGAAAAGTTTGGGAACCATAGATCAATAATTATTGAAGAGTGAGAACCACAACTTCCTTTCTGCCTTTACTTCACCTTTGGGACATTTATATTTTTTTTCTCAATTTTTACACGTAAGGTTTATTTAAAAAAAAATCATTTTTTTTATTTTCACGGTTCATTTGTCTTATGGAGGAACGTGATCTTTTGAAAGAGATCAACGCTCAATAAGATTCAGCAAGGATCAAGGAAGAAGAGCTAAAACCTTAGAGGAAAGGAACTGTTAGGATAAGATCTTCATTCTTGTTCCAAAATTATGGCAAGCCCCAAGCAACATCCTTAGAGGAAGCATATGATTTTTGAAAAACATGTTAGTTGAATGGAAGAAGGAAAACCTAGCACTTTTAAACAAAGGTCAACCAAAAAAGAAATGTGCTATGCTTGTACATGAACAGCAGCAAGCCTTCCTAAGAGCCATCAACTGATGACACAAAAAGAAGAATTGTTGAAGTAAGTTGAATTGGAGCAAAATGTCATACTGCAAGAAGAAAAATAGAAAGCACTCTTAGTGTACTGTCTTTAAAAAAAAATCTTGGATTGTAGAAATGATATACTACGACGGCCGATCAACAAAGAAAATGTTCATGCTTGTATTAAAGCAAGAAGCCTTTATTGGGAGCAATCAGTTGGTGCCCTTGGTGCTTGAAACCGCTTCGGAAGGAAAAGCTGTTGAATTAAGTTCTCTTTGATTTCTGGGCAAGCACCAAACAAGAAGAAAAAAAAACATAGTGCTTTGATTAAAAGGAAAATCTTAGTTGAGGACGAAGTGTCCATCTGAAGCTTTCACCTCCAAAGATATTAAACGAAGGTTGATCAAGAAAGAAGTGAACTGTAGTTGTGTATAAACAGTAAGTCTTTGTTGGAACGAAATGAGCCTTCCTCTAATAGTAATCGTTAAGTTTCTTCTCTAAGTGTGATTCTAACATGTACACTGTTAATTTTGCAGCGAGTTACTTACACTTTTTACAACCTTGAATGGTCGTGGAATGATACGTACAATTGGAAGCTGATGACCTTAGTTTTAAAACTGCTTCGAGAATAGATTGAAAGGATTTCTTTAACAATATTCCTGGAGGAAATACTGTGGGTGATTTTTGAAGAAAAGCTTAGCTTAACGGAGAAAATTTCGGAACAACAATTCCAACAATTAAATTTGAAGGAAATTTGTTACTGGTAATGACGGTCAAATTTTTACTTGAAATTCCAAATTCCCTTGCGCAGATTCTTTTATTCAAAAGACCGAAAGATGTCTTTTTTAACCCAAAGGCATTAATTCTTCTGATAGGTCTTGACTTTCTTAATTTTTTAAAAGATGCCGCTGTGCTGTTTCGCAAAGTGATCTTCTATAAATCTTGGAATAAAGAAAAGAGACTCAACAAAGCGAGGGTTTGAAGATTTCAACAGAAATAATAAAACTGACAAGAAATGATTTTCTTAATTTGTCAAGAGATGGCGCTGCTCGTATACGTATATCTCAGAGTATGTTTTTCGAGGTGCTGGGTACATCTGGGATTGTTTGAGGAATTCAAAGCGGGCGAAGGGCTACTGACGTATGAAAATTTTCATAACTCGACACACACCATTGACTAAAATTTACTGAATCGCATCAATAGAAATGATAAAACCTCGAAAAAGGTTTCTTATCTTATCAATAGATGGCGCTGCGCTATTGCAAAGTGTGCTCCCCGAAATCTTGCCCTTTTAGGGACTCGACAACGATGAAGGAACTCACTGTAGACGAGAAGTTAAAATTTAATAAGGGTTTGCGTAATTTATCAACAGATGGCGCCACACTTCATTCTCAAAGTAAGTTCTTTGAAACCTCGCATACATGGATTCACTTCAGCTGCGCCTGGACGAAGTCACGTCGCAGACAACTGGCCGCGAAATGGCGAAGATTAAAACAACATCAAAATTATTTCCGAGGATTTTCTCCAGTCCTGATTTGGAATAGAAATATTCCAAATATTTCAAGATTTGGTGAAACAGCGACAAGCAATTATATCACTTGACCTTCAAGATTATAAAATGGATGAAATTGACGATATGGTTTTCGATTTAGATCTAGTGGCGATGAGATGGCGCATTGATGACAATACCTAAGACCATTTCCCATAATTTTTCTCCACTTCATTTTCAATTGAAGAAAAAATTAAACATGCATGTTTTGAATTGATTTGGACAAGCAATTTTTTATATCACGAAGTATATTTACAGTTTCTTACCAAGAAATTAAAGGCAATGTCAGACAACCCCCGGATGTTCATGTGGTCAAATTGGATGGCCTTGACTTGATTGGTGCAGGCCTGTAGGGTGGTACATTCAGAAGTGACTGCGTGGTTCACAAAGACATTGACCGCAGGTGTGGTCGTCAGCCGGTCCATGCTGGTGGGGCACGACCCACCCCATTCATACCTGTTAACAACTCCTGGGCAGTAATCACCTGGATAAACGAGTTTTTTTACCAAAAGAAAAAAAAATTCGTAGCAACTTACTGCCAGTCACTATGGTGGTGCACAGAGCAAAGGCCAAGATCGCGAATTTGCAGGACATTTTAGCTACTACAAAGCAAGACGTTTCTGACGACTTCTTCAGGATAATATCGGTAGAGAAAAAGAACTTACTTTGTTAACGGTGCACTTTCTCTATGAATCGTTTCGCCCACAAGTGGTTAAAGTCGAAAACATTCGCCCTGCTTTTATACTCCTTGGTATTACAAACCTATCATTTGGTAATGTTTACACGTTTCGAAACTAACCTGGGCGACATGTGGAGGTCGGCGTAATCACCATTTTTGAACTTGCTGTAATTCAAATTCCAGCTCGTCCTTCCTCGCGTTTATCTTATTTTTTGTTTGCTTTATTTTTATACACGTAAAGCAAATAGGTGGTTTTGGTCTGTCCGGGATACGTGTACAAGTCTTGATAATCTCACTCTTAGTTTCAAGCAAACGAAATTAAATTTCTTGCATGCAGGTAATTTTTATGCAGCGTATTATTTCTCGTTACGTTTTTAATTCGAAACGGGGGGTTGCAAGGGATGAAATACAGTCAGAGTGAACTCTGATATTAAACTTAACGAGTGCTTCGGGGTTGTGAGTGCTAATTCCGTACAACGAAGTAAATAATAAAAAATAATTATTTGACATGAAGGGGTGGGTATCTGCAGAATTCTGTCGTAAAAAAATCATATGGCTTCAAGTATAACTTCGACAGTGAAAGACCTTTGGTTAATTCTTATTCACGATTGGTAGAAAAATCTAAGAGTTTTATTTTCAAAATTGTTAAATAATTAAATTTTAACTTGATTTTTAACGACTGTAGTCCGAATATTATCAAAATACTTGAATAGTTACTATATTTATGAGTTCATCCCCGTTTCCGATATTGCATCAGGATCGTAACCGTGGATTCCTGATGTTTATGTATGTTCCACTCTCACATGATAATGATTATTTTAATTATAACCTTCATGAAGACGCATGATCTTGATCCTGATTCTGGTTCTGGATCCTGATCCTGACTGCAATCGTTCTGATTCTGATACTTCGCTTTTAATTGCCATATCGACCACGCTTAGCTTATAGTCAATCATTTCTTCATGATTCCGACTAGTTTAATTTCAGTCCTAACCAGTAATCATGATCATTATGACTTTAATGTTAGTTATTTTGAACTCAGTATTCAATATTCTTGACCTTGCAGAAATACTCAGAATTGAGAATCAGAATTAATTTGTCTTTTAGAGTACAATTATTAAATTTAATGAACCGCAAGAAATGTCCATCATTGCATGTATCATCAAGATACTTATGATCAAGTTACAAAAATATTTTTGCCTTAAATTAATCAAATCACTGTAGTTTTAATTTTTGAGATATTGACCCTGATTATGTTTTTTTTTGCTGGTAACATAACCACGCTTTGTTTGACCTTGATCGCTTTAGTCCTGAACACTCGGAATCAAGAAGTTGAATTGTTCGTGATACTTATGATCGAGCTACAAAAATAATTTCGCATAAATTGATCACTATGGTCCTCATACTGATCTGGATTGATTTTGCTTATAGTTCTGAATCATACTATCTTTGATTCTTGTCAGTTTAGTTCTGAATACTTAAGATCCCGATCTTGATGTTATTAGTATTAAAGATCGTAATGAACGGTCTTAATCAGTCGTGATAAGATTACGATCGAGTTGGCTTTAATTAATTAATCATTTTGATTTTAATTAGAATGTACTCGTCCTGATTATGATTAGTCTTGATCCTGATTATCCTTTCTTCGGTCTTGATCAGTTTGGTCCTGAATACTCAAGATCAAAACATGGAATTAATTATTGTAAAAGATTTTAATGAGCACAAGCAAGGCCGAAAATTCTCGACATTGGACATTCATAATCCTGGTCGTGATACTTATCGCAATCGAATTATAAAAATAATTTCGTACTCATCTTGATTATTATTGTTTTGCTTTTAGTTACGCGTCATCCTATTTTGGTTCTGATCAGTTTAGTCCTGAATGCTTACGAACAAGATGTTTTCGTAATGATCGCTTGTAGATCTTACCAGGACACTTACTACTATGAATTGCTCACTTACTATGAATTGATCACTTTGATTTTGATTTAGAACCTACTCGTCCTGATTATGTTTAGCCTTATTAACGTTTGATTGATCTTTGAGCGCAAGCATTCGGATTTTAATCGTCTCAGTCCTGATCCTTATCACAATAATTATGATGAATTGTTTGCTCTCGCTCCTTATCATACTTTTTTGATCTTAATCGGATTAGTCTTGAATACTCATAAACTCGACTGTTAGTCGTTGGTGGTAACGAATGATGTTAATCGTTTTGACCCTGATCCTTATTACAAGTGAACTAATCTTAATTATTATTCTTTGACCTAAATCGCTTTAGTCCTGAATACCCAGGATCAAGAAATTGAATTAATTTCACACGGTCATATTTTTGTATCAAATTTGTTACGAAGTTTGTGAGAAGTGCCAATTCAACCAATCAACATTCACTGTGGTAGCTTATCTCTCTCACTTTCTCACAATTTATACAAAAAAATATGACCGTATAAAATAGGCATAACAGATTTTCATGAGCGCAAGCATTGTCGAAAATTCTCGACATTGAACGTTCCTGATGATGATACTTATCATCGATAATGATGATGAGGATGAATTATAAAAATAATTTCACATAAATTGGTAGCTGTGATCCTGATATTGAATATACTAATCTTGATTATTATTGTTTTGATTTTGGTTATGGGTCACCCCATCTTTGATTGTGATCAGTTTAATACTGAATACTTAGAACCAAGAAGTTGTTAAAAAGATCATGAACTGTTTTAGACCTTATCAGGACACCTACGATCGAGTTACTATGAATTAATCGCTTATGGTTAGCCTTATTAACCTTTGTTTGATCTTTGAGTGCAAGCATTCGGATTTTGATGGACTTAGTCCTGATCCTTATCACGACACCTGTGATGGATGAATTGTTTTGTTCTTCCTCCTTATTATATTTTCTTTGATCTTAATCATATTAGTTCTGAATCCCCGTAAACTCGACTGTTAGTCGTTGGTGTTAATGATGTTAATAGTTTTGACCCTGATCCTTATTACAAGTAATTAATTATTCTTATTCTTAGACCTCGATCGCTTTAGTCCTGAATACTCAGGATCAAGCGATTGAATTAACTTGATTAGTTTAGACTGTTTTAATAAGCGCAAACATTTTGATTTTGATGGTTTTAATGCTAATCTTCATCACGATACTTACGAGGAATTGTTTCCTTCTTGCTCCTAATCATTTTTTCTTTGATACTGATCAGTTTAGTCCTGAATATTAAGGAACGAGAGATTGGATGAACCGGATTATTTTAATGAGCGTAAGCATTCGGATTTTAATCGTCTTAGTCTTGATTCTTATCACGACTCTTGATATGGAATAGTTTTACTCCCGTTCCTGATCCTACTTTCTTTGATCTTCTTAATTCCTGAATAAACTGGACTGTTGATCGTTGGTGTCAATGAATGAAATTAATCGTTTTGCATCTGATCCTTATTACGTGTGAATTAATCTTAATTAATTATAACTATTCTTTGACCTTGATCGCTTTAGCCCTGAATACTCAGGATTAAAAGACTAAAAGAATTAACTTGACTAATTTTAATTTTTTTTTAATGAACGCAAGCACTCTGATTTTGATCGTTTAAGTCCTAATCCTTATCTTGATACTTATGAAGAATTATTGATTGAAGAGAATTATAGATTGAATTAACTGGATTATTTTAATGAGCGCAGGGTTTCGGATTTTCATCGTTTTAGTTCTGATCCTTATCAGACACTTATGATGGAATGTTTTGCTCTCGTTCCTAATAATCCTTTAACAATTTTGATTAATTGTGGTACATAGTTAGGATCAAGGAGTTGGATTAACTCGATTGTTTTTATAAAAGATTTTAATGAGCAGTTTTAATCGTTTTAGTTATGATCTTTATCACGGTACTTACCACCATTATGGTTTTGATTTTGAATTTATTTATACTGATCTAGATCGATTTAGTCGTGAACCTTCAGGATCAAGAAATTGAATTAACTCCTCGGTTATTTGAATGAGCGTAAGCCTTCGGATTTCGATAGTTTTAGTCTTGATCCTTATTAGGCACTTATGATGGAATGTTGTTCTCTCGTCCCTATTCGATTTTGATGAATTGTCCTACATACTTAGAATCAAGGAGTCGGATTAACTCGATTGTTTTTATAAAATATTTTAATGAACAGTTTTAATTGTTTCAGTTACCACGGTACTGACGATTGAGTTACTATGAATTAATCACTATGGTTTTGATTTTGAATTTATTTGTTCTGATCTAGACCGGTTTAGTCCTGAACCTTCAGAATCAAGAAATTCAATTAACTTCTCGGTTATTTTAATGAGCGCAAGCGTTCTGATTTTGGTCGTATTAGTCCTGATCCTTATCGCAACGCTTATTATAAATTAATTACTGTGATACTGATTTTGAACGATTCGATTATGATTGATTCTTTTATACTCGATCGTTTTAGCTCTGAAACTCAGGATTTTTACGGGTTTTGTTCTTGTTCCCGATCGTACTTTCTTTGAAATTGGTCGATTTAATCCTGAATTTCCAGGATCGGAAGACCGTTTATTTAGAAGATTTTAATGAACCGCAGACATTTTCGATTTTGTTCGTTTTAGTCCTGAACCTTATCGCAATACTTATTACATACTACTACAATAAATTAATCACGAACCATTTGATTATGATTGTTTTACTCTTGTTCATCCGTGACTTTGACCTTGATGGTTTTAGTAAATAATTTCGAGAATTCTCGTTTTTTATCGTCTCGGTCCCGATCAAGGCATATGATGCTGATTGCGTTTACTTTGATTTTGATCCTCCTCATGATCGTGCTAACCCTGAGTGCTCAGGATCTAAAAATTGTAATAACTCGCTGTAAGTTAAAAAAAATTGAGTAAATGCATCTTAATCTTGACATTTTGTTTGAACTGGGCTTGAAAATTTAATCACTGTTAAATAAGTGTCTGATCTATAATGTGGATTTTATTTACTGACGTTGCGAAGCTCTTCTTCACTGCATTAAGCAGTCACAGTCTATTCGCGTTTCCGGCAGTTGTGCCAACCTTAAATCTAATACCGGCCGTAAGCTGCAATTCATTACAGCCGGAGTGATACCAACGAAGCAACGCAGAGTATTTGCGAGATTAGATTTAGGCAATATTAAGTTCCCGCGCGCATTATGAGATCCCGCGTCCGTATTTTCGCAAAATATATCGGCCGCTTAATGTCTGCGACAATATTTGCGTTCGAAATTAAACCCTCTGCCCTCGATATTGCGTTTCATATTGGGGCCAGTTCTGTTTCTTTGCCGAAATATTGGACCGGGCTCTGCGGAGATATTAGCTTAAGCTCCCCGGTTATGAAATGTTTCGCTTTTACGAAAGACGCTTTCGTTGCGAAATTCTCTTGATTAATGTGAGGGGGGCGGTCGAGTTAATTAAATTAATTTTTACGTTTACGTTTCGACTTAGTCAATTTCTCTGCCAGTTTTACCTTGATGTAAATACTTGTATATAAAAAAAGTACACAAACGAAACACGACCTTACTGTAAATAAGACGAAAAATAAATAATAAATTAAACCTGTATTATTGCATAATGATAATTCCATGGCTCGAATATGACATGCCGATGTTTCATATAGTTACGTTAATAATTAAAAAAAATTATAATCATGATGACTGATGGGAATCAATAACCTTGATATTTTACAAACTTTCAATTTGTTCATTATTCTGCTTCCTTGAATGTTACAGGTTCGATTTTTCCTGTATCTAATCAATCGTGTCCATCAAACATTTCGAGTTAATATTCAGGATCGAAATAGTTTAAATAATTGATTGAAAATTCATTTTAAGTATAATACTGACACTGTTTTAATTGTGGTGATAACTGTGTTTTAAGAGTGATACTGAGTCTGATATTGTCACAATCTCATCGCAATTCAACTCGCTTATTGATAGCCAATCATTTCGATCCTGTTTCAGTTCTAACATTGATTTATTGATTGATTTCAGATTATCCTCATTTCAGTTATTGTTATTTTGATCCGACCAGGCAATTTCATGATTTCAATCTTTATAACTCTGACAGTATTCCTAAGATACTGATCCTCATCACAAACATGTTGGACTCATTTTGAGTATAACACTGATTTCAACTTTGACTGTCACGATCAAAATATTCATTGCAATTAAGATCCAATCATTTCGCTTATCGATCCCTAATCATTCCGATCCTGATCCTCTATTGATATATTTTCATTTCAGGTGTAACACTGATTCGATGATGATTCCAGATTATTCTCATTTCAGATGTTATCTTGATCCAAGTATACAGATTCATGATTTCGATCTTTAGATCCCTGACACCTGGCAGTGTTTCTAAGATCCTGATCCTCATCACAATCATGTTAGTCACATCGTCATGTTGATCCACTCATACAGATCATGTTCAACTTTTCATTATTTTGATTATCTGGTAGCCCTTCTAAGGTCCTAATCCTTATTACGAACATGATTGCAACTTGGATTGCTACGATCAAAATCCCGGTCACAATCAAGGGTTCGATAATCTCAATCAAGGTTTCAATAATCTCATTTGATGGTTCCTGATTATTCTGATTCTCTCTATTTATAATCTCTCTCATTCATTCGTAGCTCAGACAGCACTTCTAAGGCCCTAATCCTCATCATGAATGTGATGTGATTTGTCATGGTCAAAATCCTCACCGCAATCAAGATCGTTTATTGATTTCTGAAGGTCCTTATCCTGCTGTTATCTCCTTCATTGTTGTTTTGATACTGATTCAATGGTAATTTCAGATTATCCTCATCTCAGGTATAGTCATATTGGTCCGATCATACACACAGCGAAGCAGCGTTTCATGGTTCCGACCTTGGTAGCTTTGGCTGTGCTTTTAATGTCCTGTTCCTTATCACGAACATGAATACAACTTGGATTGCCATGATGAAATTTTTTAATTGTCACGCTTTTAAGGTCCCGATCCTTATCATGAACATGATTCCAATTTGGATTATCATAATCAAAACCCTCATCGCAATCAAAATCCAATTACCTCATTTATTGATGCTTGATTATTACAATCGTGATTATGATATTTCTCATTTTAGTTTTGATACTGATTCAATGATAATTCTAGACTATCGTCCTCTCAGGTATATTGTCATATTGATCCGATCATAGTAATCCGCTTCGTCATTTCATAATTTCGACCTTGGTAACTCTGACAGTGCTTTTAAGGTCCTGATGCTCATCATTTTCATGAGGAAGTCCAAATACGTCGTTTATTGATTCCTGATTATTCTGATCCTGATTGTAATCTCTCTCGTTTCAGATTTGATACTAATTCAATGTTAATTCCAGATTATTGTCATCTCAGGTATAGTCTTATTGATCCGGTCATACAAATCCGGTTCGTCTTTTCATGATTATGACCTTCGTAGCTCCGACGGTGCTTTTAAGGTCCTGATGCTTATCACAGACATGACTCCAACTTGGATTGTCATGTTTTTAAGGTCGTGATCCTTACTTGGATTATCATGATAAAAACCCTCATCGCAATCAAAATCCAATCAGCGTGTTTATTGTTCCTAATTATTCTGATCCTTGGTAGCTCTGACAGTACTTATAAGGATCTGATCCTCATCATGGTCATGATTCCAACTAGGTTTGCTATGATCGAAATCCTCCTCGAAATCCAATCCAAACACCTCTTTTATTGATCCCTGATTATTCTGATTGTGATTGTAATCTCTCTCATTTCAGATTTGATGCTAATTCAATGTTACTTCTTATTATCTTCATCTCAGGTATAGTCATATTGATCCGATGATACAAATCCGGCTCGTCTTCTCATGATTTTGACCTTCGTGGCTCCAACGAGGCTTTTAAGGCACTGATTAATCAACCCGTTTATTGATCCTGATTATAATTTCTCTCATTTTAGATTCGGTACTGATTCAAAGGCGATCAGATTAACCTCATCTCAGTTATTATCATACAGTTCCTATTCAACTTTTCCTGATTCGTAACTTCGAGATCTTGATCTTTTTAACACGTAAATGAATAGGTAGACTCATTTCAAGTATTCCAGTTTTGATCGCTGAGCTCAAAATTTTTGATTATTGATTATTGATCCATGATCGTTTAAATAATGATGGCAGTCTGTTAAGTATTTTGGTTCTGATCCTTATTTACTGATGATTCCAGATTTTCCTATTATGATTATTTCGATCATATTATACACATCCTTTCTGTCTTTGTATGATTCCGACCTTGATAACTTTGTCAGTGTTTTTGATCCTAATATTGATTACGAACGTGATTAAACTCATTTTAAATTTGATACTGATTTCATCTTCGGTTGTCGTGAACGAATTCTCCTCGCAATCATCTCGATTACTGATCTTCAAAATCATTTCGGGTGATTTTTGATCATCCTGATTGTAGTTTCTATCATTTTAGTTCCGATATAGATTTCAATTGCGTTAAGTCAATGAATTCTCATTGCAATCATCTCGAATATTGATACCTAAAATCAGTTAGAGTGATTGAATGAAGAATGAATTCTCATCGTAATCATCTCGATTATTGATCCCTAAAATAATTTCGAGTTATTTCTGATCAATCTAATCCTGATTGTAGTCGGTATCGTTTTAATTCCGATACTGATTTCAACTTCATTTTCATGAACGAATTCTCATCGCAATCAACTCGATTATTAATCAACAAAATCATTTCAAGTGGTTTCTGACCATTCTGATTATACTTTCTGTCATTTTAGTTCTAATACCACGGAGACTCCAAACTGTCCTCATCTTAAATTTTGTTATGCTGATCCGAACATATTCTACTTTTCATGACTTCGACCTCCATGACTTCGATAGTGCTTCTAAGATCATGATCCTTATCACGAACTCAGCCAAACTCATTTTAAGTCTATAACAGGCTCTGATACTGATTCTACTTTGTTTATCACGATCAAAATCCTCACAGCTCGCAAGATTTCAATCATGATCTCTGAACATTACGATGCTGATTGGAAACTCTGTGATTTTACTTCTGAAGGTAATGCAAGGTTGTGCTCATTTCGTTTATTATGTTGATCTATTTTGCAAAGCTGCAAACTCGGCATTCTTCAATAATGAAGTCATGTTTAACCTTCAAAAAAATGATAACCGTAACAATATTTAAAAAAAAAATCTTTTTATTTACACAAGTAACTATAAATAAATATTAAATTAATAAGGTGCCCAGTGAGTGGATCGCCTGATTTCTTGATACAACTTCATTCCGGGGCAGTACTTAGTTTCGACTTGCCTGTGGCCCATCATCCTGTAATTTTCGTCGATCTCTCCGATGGACACCCCACACTCGATGAGGTCCTCGACGGCTTTCATTGCGGCGTCGTTCGGCAGACGAGCTGAAATAAAACATTCCTCATCCCTCTCGGCCAAATGATTATTATTTGCAAACAAAGCACGTCGCCGGTAATTGAGTTAATACAAAAGACGCCTGACTCGTTTGCCCCGGATCGTGCGATTTTTGCGAAAGCTTAATAACGTCTTGGGGGCCGGGGCAGAGTCGTTCGTCTCTTAAGAAACGTTAGCGGAGTAATCACAGTTATTAGTTTGCGTCTCTGACACTGTGTTAGTAGAGCAGTTTATTTTTCAGGCCGTCCTTACACGTATAATCTCCAATTATGCAAATCCCCAAGCTCTTCGCGTTATAGCCGGCGGCATGGTTTGCGGATCTATTCCAGCCCACTCCTTCGTAAACGTTGCCATCCTCGCCCACCTGAAACGTCAATCAAATCAATAAAGATGTTGAAAACGATGACGTGCGGACGTAATACACGTTACGCGCTTTTTATCGCCGCAAATTAACGCTTGCTTTGTGTAAATATTTTTTCGCGCGTTTTTTTTTATTGGATTTTGCGCTGCGAAAACAAAACTTCGCCTCAAGGGACAATCTTGAGTTCCAAATCTACTAATTTTAGATTTCGTGATGCCAGAGTGCGACAGGCGTGAAATTACGGGCAATTTTCTTCACGCAAAATTGCAACAATGTAACAACATTGACTGAAATATTCACGAAAGAATATCACGCTTTTATTGTTAATATAAACAATCTCAGGCAATAATAATAATAATAATAATAGCCAAAATACTGACTCTCCTTACGATAAGTGTCCATTAAAATACGTTAAGGGCGCGTGAGAACCTCACCCATGCAAGTAGCGGAGCCGGTCCAAAAACATCTCGCAATCCCTTGAGGGTAGGCAACTTAAATCACTCCAATGACCTAAACGAGCGGGACCAAAAGAGGGACTCGCACAGATGACGTCACTTCGCATTCGCATTACAAAAGGGGCTCGGGTTTTGAAAATGTAAACAATACGGTTTCGCAAGAGAGAGAAGATTTAAAAAATTTATGTTCGTCGACTCACTTTCGGGAACGCTTGCGTTTCCTGTTTCACATTGATATTCATGTAATGTTCGCCAAACCTTTTTCGTGAGCAGAAGTGACCCCCTTATTATTTGTGTATCTTCGTTCAAATGTAAAAAGTATTGCCGTCAAATCTCATCGACCAAACTTTCCACTTACTTTTTGACTCGCCCTTGTATAAATCACGAATTTCCCACGAAGAGACAGCAACACCTTTTGATTTAATCAACCGTATTATTTGATTCTGGAGATATAAACGTTTTTTTTATTTCTATTTTTAGATCTAATACAATTTTGGAGCCATCTAGGCACGTTGGTTCAGATTATTTGATCAAGGGACTTGCTGATGTAATCAGTTAAAAATTAAATAAGAAATTATTGTTATGATCATCACATCAGAATTTTGCGATGAACAATCGGAACGTAGGTACATTAAATTATAATGTATCGTTTCAACTTTGAACCAGCGCCATCTAGTTCAATTAACGTCAACCAGGTGAAACATTTATTGCCATTTAATTGATGCGAAATTAATGATAAGCGATATATCAATGCTGGCTGACGTATTCGGTTTAGTTTTGGTTAAAAACAGGTGGTTCAGTTTCATTGGAAAATTAGAAACATCTGACATTTCTAGTTTTAAACCCCCAATTGTACAGCGCCATCTGTATTTATGAATTATAACGTGCATTTGTAAATACTTCTAATTTATAACAAGCTTTTGGAAGTCGTTTTGAATACTATACTCGTAGTTAGAAGATCTTCTTTTCTGTTTGTGTCTCTAATGAGTTGTAAATTATGTACTGCATTTAGTAGCGCCATCTAGACTTCAAAAATCGTTCTAAATTAATAGCATGCTTTTGGAAGTCGTTTTAAATAGTATAGTTAGAAAACCTTCCTTTCGGTTTGTATCTGAGTCAGTTATAAATTGTGTCTGCCTATATTTAAGACTTTTAAGAATTGCTTCTGTAAATCAGCGCCATCTAGAACTGCGAAACAAAACTAATTTGTAACCGCACTGATGAGATGGCGCTGTATAAAGTACCTTATCAGTTGCATTTCTTCCAGGGACATATTTAATTTAAAAAAGGAAAAACAAACAAAAATCCGGCGACTTAAGTTGTTTTAGATTTTAGAAGTGATAATTCAGAGCCATCTAGAAACGATGATTTCAAACACATACAAAACTTTGTTGCGCTATTAAAAGTTTAGTACAAGGCTGAATTGTTGCCAACCTGTTAACCAAAATTAGAGTGCGCCAGCTAAATTTGAAATCTAAACTCAAATTGTGACAGTGGATGTAAACAGTGCGAGCGCCACCTATACGTATCTAAGCTCTACTATATCTGGAGCCCTACACGCTCAGATTATACTAAGGCGTACGGACCACTGCTGATATCTATCCTAAGCTACACCTGGACTTGAAGCCAAAATTAAGACATCGATGCCATCTTAAGACAACAAGCTGAACTAATCGTGCATCATTTACAAAATAATTTGCCAAAACGAAACGAAACATGTTTCTCGTTCGATAAATTGTATGTAGTACATACCTAAGAAAGTGCTAGTCAAGAACCGCGCGTGAAATACCGTAGAATTGAATATCAGCAGCGCCATCTCGTGTTGCTAAACTCAACTGGAGGTATAAGAATATCTACCAAAATACCAAAATGTCCAAAAAAAAAAACGCTCTACAATAATAACCATATTTATGTATAATTTAACAAAATTGTTTTCACAAACACAACAGGGAGTTCTTTATTATAAGTAAAAGAAGTCGCAGTAGAAAATCGAACGCTAAATGACGTGCAATAGGAGATCATCAACGACATCTAGAGTTTTTTAACTGAATTAAACTTACGCAAGCGTCTAATTTATCAGGAACTTTGACTCTGCGCTCTAGAGGATTTAAGTGCAAGGATTTGCGGCTTTGAAGTAGAATTTCAAGACAAGGAAATCAACGCCATCTTGCGTTGAGAAGCAGGCCTAATCGCACAACATTAGCAAAACAATTTCCAGAAATAGCACATGGAATGATGATTATGATAGTTGTTTGGCCAACGTTATTGCCGTTTACTTTAGAAAAATGTCGCATTGGCTAGCCACCTAGTGTCGCTAAACTAACCTAAGATATAAAAACATGTAAAATTTCTTTGACTTGAACGCATTCAGCGCCATCCAGTTAGCGTTGTTAAACTTAATGGAAGCACCAAAATAAGTCCAAGTTATTGGAAGCAATCACTTAGGTGATTTAGAGCAAGTCTAGTACTAGAAAGCCGCAGTCACAAAAGTTCGCGTATTTGGGTACAATCAGCGCCATCTAGCGTTGCTAAACTTAACTAAAATACCAAAATATTCAAGTTGTTAGAGGTCTTTCTAAACAAGCGATAATACCAAAATATTCAAGTTGTTGGAGGTATTTCTAAACAAGCGAAGCAAGTGGAGATTTCTCCGACATTAGAGAAGTCTCCATACAGAATGTCACGTATTTGGATGCAATCAGCGCCATCTGGTGTTGCCAAATCTAATTTAAATAGCAAAATGTATCATTGTCATTGCCATAAGCGATCTAGGGGCAAGGCTACGGAAGAGTTCCCTGACATATCGCAAAATGTCGCGAGTACAAAAATTCAAGCATTTGTTTGCACGTAGCGCCATCTAACTTTGGCTAAACTGAAGCAGCGTTTCAAATTTCAAATTGAAAATACAACAGAAATAAGATTGAGACATCAACGCCATCTTTAGTCGAGGGAACGAATTAGTGGTAGAACATTAGCTGAGCACAAAGCATTCGATTCGATTATATTTTAGCTAAAGTTACAGAGCGACAGGCGAAAGCTCAACGCAGAACGTATTTGAATTTGAGCCTCATGAGCGCCATCTAGCGTTATTGAACTGACTTAGATGTCCAAATTTTATCGGAGGCGCTAACTTAAGTACTTTAGACATTCATCGGCATTGAAGGAATTTAAAGTTTCTAGAATTTTGGGGAAATTAGAACTAGGAAAGCAACGCCTTCTTGAGTTGGAAAGTTTAATTAATTGCAAAACAATTTACAGAAAGAAAATTATACGATCGTTGTTCGATTAATAGGAGAGCATTAGATAGTCGAAGTTGAAAGCTAAGCGCATTTGATTGAATATAATGAGCACCATCTAATATTACTAAACTCAACTAAAACAAGAAAATATGTGAATCTGCGAGGAGCCTTCGACTTGGGTGATGCAAATCGCGCAACAGAAAAACAACTTCGCGATTTTTAATTACTTAGCGCAGAATTATACCATGAACGCCATCTAGTGTTATTAAATTCAGCTAAAGTACAAAAAATATTTGAATCAGTGCAGTGAAGAGCATTGACTTGGACGATCCAAATCCATGTTGTTGCAAATTTACGAAAGCTGAACGCAGAGTAAAGTTTGGGCATTTGGAAGTAATTAGCGCCATCTAGTGTTACTAAACTGGATCAAAATGCGAAAATATTTGAATCAGGGAAGAGCATTGGCTTTCGGTAATCCAAGCCACGTAACAACAAAGCAATTTGGGGCAAGAATTTGTCGTTCATCGATATGGCAAAATTACGCGTGCATTTAAAAGTAATCAGCGCCATCTAGTATTACTAAACTCAATTAAAATACTAAAAATATTTGAATCAGTAAAGAGCATTGACTTAGGCGATCCAAATCCATGTTACTGCAAATTTATGAAAGCTGAACGCAGACTCAAGTGTATTTGGAAGTAATTAGCGCCATCTAGTGTTACTAAATTCAACTAAAATACAAAAAATATTTGAGTCAGGGAACAAAAAAGCAATTTGGCGATTTTGAGTAATTTGGTGGAAGAATTTGTTGTTGATTGAGATGGCAAAATTACGAAAGCTGAACGCACGCATTTGGGATTAATGAGCGCCATCTAGTGTTACTAAACCCAAGTAAAATACAAAAAATATTTGAATCAGTGAAGAGCATTGACTTGGACGGTGAAATCCATGTTACTGGAAATTTACGAAAGCTGTAATGCAGACTCAAGTGCAGTAGGAAGTAATAAGCGCCAGCTAGCGTTACTAAACTGAATTAAAATATAAAAGATATTTGAATCAGTGAAGAGCATTGCCTTGGACGATCCAAATTAATGTTACTGCAAGTTTACGAAACTTGAACATAGACTGAAGTGCATTTGGAAGTAATTAGCGCCATCTAGTGTTACCAAACTCAACTAAAATCCAAAAAACATTTGAATTAGTGAAGATCATTGACTTGGACTATACACATCGCGCAAAAGAAAAAATGTTGCGACTAATTTGATACAGAATTTGGTATTACTGTAAATTTATGAAAGCTGAACGCTGAAGTGCATTTGGAAGTAATAAGCGCCATCTACTGTTATTAAGCTGGACTAAAATGCAAGAATATTTGAATAAATGAAGAGCATTCAGCTGGACGATCCAAATATTTCCAATAATTTGGAGCAGAATTTGATTGATATTGGAAATTTTCTAAAACTGAACTCGTGTACATTTGGAAGCAATGAGTGCCATCTAGTGTTAATAAACTCAACTAATATACAAAAAATATTTGAATCGTTGAAGAACATTGACCTTGACGATCTAAATCGTGTAAAAGGAAAACAGTTTCGAGTATTTAGAATAGTTTAATACTGAATTCGATGTTACTGCAAATTTACACGCAGAATCGCATTACACCGACGGAATTAAGCTCGAGCTTTAGTCGTCTGTGGATCACCGCGAACAATGGCTCTTCCTCTTGTCGGTTTCCTCTGACGTTTCTGTTTATCATTCGTAGCACATCTCATATCAATACGTCGCGTCCGTCTAAATCTCAAGGGTTACAAACATTTAGTTACATCTATCCTTAGTTCCTATCTACCCTTAGTTTACCTAGGATAAAATCGCCTAAACGTTTTCGCACAGTTTTTTAAAGCTCACCAAAAAATTGTAGCCAATATCATTCCAACGGTTAATCCTCATGTGATAACTCTGCATGGACTTAACCAAAGCCGAGCAGTCTTCCTGCGTGATACATGATGGCGTCCCAGAATGATGGATTAGGACGTACGTAGGAGGGTGCGTATCCAGGGCTTCCGTTGTCGTGTCCTCCCGCGCTTCCCACTCCTTCCTTGTTATTATGTCAGGACAACGAGTACCTGGGGAAAATTAGCATAATTTTCAAGGGGATGAAAACAGAAACTTAAACGAGAGAAGCCCTGAGCGCCAAATCAAAATTTTAAGTTTTCAGTTTCGTTCCCCGTTAGTTTTAAATAAATAAAAAAAGAAAATAATCAAATACCTGCAACGAACATGTGCGATACAATCACCATAAACACCGTGCATTTCCCTTTCATGTCGTGGCCTCTAACACCGGCGGTCCAGTGAACAGTGTTTGTTTATATATCGAATCTTTTCAACTCGTGCTTTATTTTTATTTTGCAAGATATTGCAAAACGTGTGCGATTAATGATATTTTAAATATTTGTTGCTCTCGAATCGGTTTCAAAGGTGGTCTCGGATTCGCCTGAATTGATAATGCAGCACCAAAAAAAGGGTCAAAATTCGGCGGGCCTATCTGGCCATCGTCGTTGTAAAACGTGTAATTTGGAAGGCAAACAAGTTTGGCAGGCAAACGAGTGACTTCATGGGGTCACGGCCTTAATCGTTGCGTTAGTGATTGCGATGTGTCAAGGTCAAGTTTTCGGTGGTAAACATACGGTTTGTTTACGTCTTACGTATTTGATAATACGTACGCATTGTGATTAAAGTAAATAAATCGTTTTGTAATTTTCCTGGAGCTGTTTAGTACGTAGTTACTACATAGTTAAGTAAATCCTTGAACAAGAGCAGAATGATCAAAACATGTTGGTCACATAATGGTATTATCAAATTCACGCAAATTGAGCTCAGCGTCATCAAGCACCGAAGTTACAACCGATAAATATTTCAGTATTATTTGATCAAGTGTTCATAAACTTACTTCCCCCCGTAACAGAACGAGATTCAGATTCATGTGTGTTAAGGTCATATTGTGTGTAGTCAATAAAATAATAATCATAAAGCTTTATACTCCAATTGCGTTTATAGAAAAGCGCCGCAGCATTCTTTTAGGGTAAATTTCTAATTAATTATAAACTGTTTCGTAGAATGTTTTAAACATTCTTCCTGCAACCTATAACGTCCATTCTCTTACACATTTTAAAAGCAAAAACGCGTTTGCCCCTCGCTTTAATTATAAAGGACGCCTACCTCTCTCATATTATCTTATTCAATTTTGTTATCTTAAATGTAAGTTATTAACGTAAAGTGATATTATAGTCCCCGTACTAAATATAATAAACACGTCCTAATTGCCCCGTTTTCTTGTGCCTCGAAACCCTTGAAAACCATCGAGGGATGTTACAAAATCTGCTTCATAATTACAATTACGAAGTATTTCAATTAATAAAGCGTCTAGTGTTTCACGTAAATTAAAGAGGGTAAATATAACTCACAAACTGCACCCTAGTAGTTGTTTCGAGACAAAACTTCTGCCGAGAGCTGCGATGCAACAACTAACAAATAATTAAATCACAAGAGCGTTTTAAAATCATAATTTCCCCGAGATTAAAACTTGCGTTGCGCTTTAATTAAGTTAAATTCACCCCCTTCTTTTCTTTTGGTGTTTTATTTTTCGTCGTCGGCGGCGGCGTCTAGACTCTGTCGGTTTGAACCACCCCCGAAAACAAACGCGAATAATTAAGCCCTCGCTCTTCTTGTCTAAGTGTGCGATCTTGTTTTCAGATATGCGGAAACGAAAAGGACAAGGGAAAGCTGGCGGGCACCGAGAAGAGGAAGGCGGACGACGGAGAGCCGAACAAAGACCTTAAGAAGGTAAGAATTTTAATAAGCCCTCTTTGTACGGATTACAATGAGAGGGATGTTGTTCGAGTCCGTTTAAATTTTCACGATGAAAACAACGAATTACGTAATTACTCCGTCGGGGAGGGCATAGTTTTCGATATTGAATTAAGTACGAGTTTACTCGCGAAAGAATGTTTGGTTTTTAGATACCTCAAATAAATAAAACTCGCTCGTAAATATTCGACGCGGCAAAGTAAATCCAATTACATAAATTCACGTGAACAAGGAGCGTCTGTCGGAAAAGTTGCGCAAAAAATCCTGCGGGAATCGAAACCATATGGAACGCAGTGTACGCAGATTGTACATCAATTATTTATTGCCTCTGACATCCTGAAACCCCTAGATTCTGACTCTTCTTTGCGTTTCAGAGTTACTCAGTTAAACCTTTATTTTAACAAAAAAATAAATAAATAAACTACGTTCAGGGTGGTCATAAATGGTTTTAAAACAAACTTATCTTCATCGGCTTCTATCCGTTGCCTTCAGTAGTTACGACTGAAGAGGACACCGTCATCTTATTACATGATCCTTATTCCTTCCAACCTCTACAATCTTACTTTTCTTTAGCTTCTCTGTTCTGGCCTTGCTTCTTCTTTAAAAAAAAAGCAAATACGTTTAGGAAGGTCAAAAATACTATGGTCAGATGAATTTAACATCAACATCAGCAAACAGTTCGACAGTATGATTTGAAAAAGAAATCATCGTAGAATTGTTGGAAGAATAATGGAATTTCCATAGATGGCATTTAAAATAAAATCATCTTTAAAGTCCATCCACTTTCATCCGTTGTCTTCAATGGTGACAGGAAGTAATTTTTTCATTCATTTTTATTCCATCTTAAATTATGCTATCCTCTACGGTCTTACTTTTCCCTCAGTTTTGGCCGCAACTCTTCTGTTTGGGCCATCCTGCTCATATATTAAAATCAGTTCAGTAATTTTTCTCTTTACTTCCTTGTAATGGATGTCGGATCTATTGCTTACATCCTCGACCTTCTCATTTTTCTTTTCCTATCTGTTTGGTCCTCACTTCTTTTACTTGAGACCGTTTAGGTTATACGTCTAAATAGTCTTTCTTTTAACTTCCTTGTAATTGATGTTTCTTCCATTCCTGACCTCATTTTTCTCTTCCCTTCCGATTTTTGCTTAAATTCTTCTGTTTGGGGACACCCTGTTCATATTTTAATTGCCTTCCTTGTACCTTCCTTGTTCGGTTTATTTCTTTCCTCTTTAGGCTTCTCATTTTTCTTTTTCCTTCTACTTTTTGCCTGAATTTTTTTATTTGGATCATCCTGCTTACGTATATATAAAAAAAAATTGGTTGTCTTTCTTTTAACTTCGATCTATTTTTTTTTCATCTTTGACTTTCTGATTTTTCTTTTCCTTTCAGCTCTTTGCCTCAGTCTTCTGTTTGGGGCCATCCCGTTGATGAAACCAATTTTTATTAGTTGTCTTCCTTTTAACTTCTTTATAATGAAAGTTCTATTTCTTTCGCCCTTGGCCTTCTCCTTTTTCTCTTCCCCTCTGATATTTGCTTAAATTATTCTCCTTGAGGCCATCCTATTCATGAATCCATATATTTTAATTGTCTTCCTTTTAGCTGCCTTGTTAGATCTATTGCTTTAATCTTTGGCCTTCTCATTTTTCCTTTTCCTTCTGCTTTTTGCCCGAATCCTTTTATTTGAGATCATCCTGCTTACGTGCATAAAAATTTTTTAACTTCGGTCTATTTCTTTCACCTAGGACTTTCTAATCTTTCTTTTCCCTTTTGCTCTTTGCATCAATCCTTCTGTTGGGGCTCATCCTTTCATGAAACCAATTTTTATTGGTTGTCTTCCTTTTAACTTCCTTGTAATGAAAGTTCGATCTGTTTCTTTCGTCCTTGGCCTTCCCCTTTTTCTCTTCCCTTCTGATTTTTAATTAAATTCTTCTGTTAGAGGCCATTAATAATTGTCTTCTTTTTAACTGCCTTGTTAGATCCGTTTCTTTCATCTTTGGCCTTCTCATTTTTCTTTTTCCTTCTGTTTTTGCCTGAACTGTTTTATTTGAGATCATCCTGCTCTCGTATTTCATCCTTGACCTTCTCATTTTTTTTTCTTCTGCTTTTTTCTACAATTTTTCTGTTTGGGGCCCTCCTTGTGGCGTCTAATTTGATTCATATTATCGATTTGGACCAGAGTTAATCCTGTAAAACAGAACATGCCTAATTGATTCATTATGCGGTCCAAATTTTTGCTGGATCCTTCCTTCGTTTGTTTAATCATCCAGTTTCAAGTCGTTTCACTTCACTCGATTGTCACCTGCACCCTGTTACTTACTCGTGAATGAGGGTTGAAGAAAAAAAGGAATTACGAGTTTCTGTAATTATTTTGACAGTTCCGCTAAGTTCAAATAATACGTACATATTTATTTTAGCAATTTAATTGGGAATATTGATGCAAATAATTCTCTCTACTTGCGACGCCCACAATCCTGTTCATGAATCTAAACTATTTTGGTTGTCTTCCTTTTAATGAACGTTCCATCTGTTTCCTTCTCATTTTTCTTTTTCCTGTTACTCTTTGCCTCAATTCGTCTGTTTGGGGTCAACCTGTTCATGAATCTAAATTATTTTGACAGCTGTAGTTCTTGCCAAATGAAATTGTAATTAAATTGATTTGTTTAATTGGCAGTATTAGAGAAATAGAATATCTTATAAATCACGTGAATTATTTCAGCCTGATTGGGCCTCATCAGAGATATGTACTAAAAAATTACTTTTTGAAAGGATAATAATTAAATTATACACTTACATATTTTTGAATTTCCAATAACCCAAAAACAAACCCTGAAAGAAAACTTTTTGAAAAACCGTCTATTATCTTGCAAAATTGAAAGGAACAGTTACGTTTCATCCTTCAAAAGGCAAAATGTGACAGTAAAAATCAGGCTGAAATAATTCACGTGATTTATAAGATATTCTATTTCTCTAATACTGCCAATTAAACAAATCAATTTAATTAAATTATTTTGGTTGTCTTCCTTCTAATTTCCTTGTAATGAATGTTCTATCAATTTCTTCCATCCTTGACCTTCTCATTTTTTCTTTATCCTGTTGCCCTATACCTCAATTCTTCTGTCTGTGGCCATCCTTGTCGTGTATCCAAATTATTTCGGCTGTCGTCCTTTTGACGATCCGTTTCTTTCGTCCTTGACCTTTCATTTTTCTTTTCCCTTCTGGTTTTTATCTCAATTCTTCTGTTTGGGGCTATCTTGTTCATGAATCCAAATTATTTTGGTCGTCCTCCTTTTAACTTACTTGTAATCAATGTTCGATCTATTTCTTTCATTTTGGGGCTATCCTGTTCATAAATCCGAATTGTTTTTCCATGTACGAGATCTGTTTTCTCTTTCCTCTTTCTTTTCTCCTCTGTTTTTCGGCTACATACTTCTTCTTCTTCTAACCCGATTCCTTTTATATTGTTGACCTCGCTTCTTTCCAAATGTAACTTTCGTATTTCTTCAATCATCGTTTAGACGTGTACATATTCCGTTCTCTTCTTTTCTAGTGTTCTTCTGATTATCTTGCTCCCCATCCTCACTGCATTAAATTTTCTTTCGACTTCTTATTTGGGACTCACGTCGCACAACCATAGAACACAGCTCGCTTTTTAAATATCCTTAGTTTTGTATTTGGATCTCATCAATCGATTAACTGCTCCTATGCATCTGTTCGCTGTCATTATGCTCCTGTCGCTCTTTTTTCCCGTTACATTTGCTCATAATCAGTGGTCCTAACAGTAGCAATTCTCCTTCTCCAAATTTCATTTCTCAGCATGCGGTTATATTTGGGTTCTAATTTAATTAGTTTCACGGCCATTGCGGTTATTTATGAATTTAAAATCAGCACACATCCGAGAATGTTGCATCGCAACTGCGACCGACTTACTAGAAGTTTTTCTTTCTCCTCTTTTCAAAGGTTGCGAGTTTAAAGAGTGAAGTTTGTGATTCGAATATAAAATCACTTGCTTATTTGTTTGTTAAGAGACACCTAACGGCTTGAGATTATTATTATTATTTTTTTTAGTGTCCGACTGTGATTGACTTACTACTTATTGTTGCCCTACTATTTTCTTCAAGCATTATCAGATTAAAGATGCCTGTGATTTGAATTCAAATCATTTGCTTATCTGCTGACACCTACCGACCTGAGATGAAAGTTACATTTCAATACGTTCTGCCGTTTCTTGGTCAATAGTCAAAGCTTGTTTGAAGTACCTACAATTCATTAAAGTACATACTTCATTCGCACGATTGAAAGTGTCATTTCTTGTCCATTTTTTTTTCACATACATTTAAAACGCCATCTCTTGAAACTTTCCCCATTTTTCTAAATAATGTACACCCACTGCCACTGTAACTAACCAAACCAAACCTGTCCAAACCATTTTAGTTGCTTTACTAAACTTCTTTCTAAATGAAAATTAGTTGGCAGAGAAGAGTTCAGCAACAACTGATTACCTCTCAATCCATTTTAGTGTTTTCCTTCTAACTTCCCTGTAAGTGGAATCAGTTGGGAGAAGAGAGAAGAGTACTGTTGCAATCTCCTAGCTCTTCTTCTTTTGTCACAGAATAAACAAGGAAAGTAAACGGTGTGGGGGGGCTAAAGAAAGAAGGCCTCTTGTTTTATTCTTAAAAACTGTCTGGTTGATTTCAAAGGCCAATAAATGGTGAGTCAAGAGAAAGAGGATTAGTTGTTATTCGAAGTACGGCGGGAAATCGTCGATTTTCCATTGTCGGAAATCGACGGCGTAAGAGGCCGTGAAAAGGAAAAAACTTCCGGTCCTAATTCGCCGACCCCGGCAGGAATTTCTTATGTAACTAATTCGCGTCTGAGCGGAATAAGAAATGCTCTGGGCTTTTTAACTTGGAACTTGTGCTATTTGTCACCGGAATTGCGTTTTTGTGCGCCCCTTTTTTGCCACTTTGCAGGATTGTGTTTTAAGCGCGCGCCCCCCCAAAAAGTCGCAGGCTATGATATTAGTTTTACAAGGACGAGGCCGGAATTCTAAGTACCTTTGCAAACATATTTTGAGTGGTTCGTCTGGTCGTTCGCGTTCGCGTTCGAACGATTAGTTTAATTCTCCCAGCCACCGCAAGGACAAGAAACACCCGTCGTCAACAACATCGTTCTGAAACAAACACGCCAACAAAAACGACCCAGCGCCCAAAGGAACATAAATACCAGACCATTGTCTGCCTCGCCCCTAATTACCGTCGGGCTTCCCCGAAATCTGTTCCGGCAAAGGCCCGACAAAAACACCTTCGCGTCGAACGACAATGGAGCGATTTTAATAACGAAGATTATTCTTCGACTTCCTTTTATACATAGATGCGGTGCGACGCGGCGCGGCGCGGCGGGGAGGACGCTTTATTAGGAGTTCTCAGCATTAATTAAAATTAGAAGCGAACGGGAATAGGAAAGGAATTGTTTTTTCAGTTTGCTTTTAAAAGACGCTAGTATTAATTGGATTAATTTTGTAGCTCAGCCGTCGAGTTGCTTTGAAGAATTTTTTTCATTGCTCTCAGAACGATTCATTATCTTAATTGATTGGACGGCGCGGCGTCGTGGGGAAAAATAATTTTGGGTGTCATCCAGACATAAATTATACAAATTTTAATAACGGCCATCGTGTTAGTCAAAACTAGATGCTCATTAATATTTTTTTGCGTTTATACAGGGTGAATGACAATTGTTCCGACAAGAAAAAAACGAATAAGAGAATCGATGTCACAGATTATGGGAAAAACGTTTAAAGCATTCTTTTGAACAGTTTATAATTAATTAAAAAATTAAATAAAAATCAAGCTGCGGCATTGCGTACGAAATACGACGCCACGTTCTATAAATGCGGCATAATAGGACTATAAAGTTTTTTATTGACTACTGGCTTGCACACAATGCGACCTTGACACACATCTCAATTCGTTTTATTATACGTTTAACAGATGGGAACGGAAGTCTGAGTTGTTTCTTTTACGTGACGTAATTATTAATAATTTCTAAAATAACTGGAATTGCGTATGAAATAAGGACAACAAATTCGCAATTGATTGTGTAAATAATTAATTAAGATATTTTCTTTCGCAAGGTGAATTCGTTTTTCGAAGATTTGGAGCACTATCTGTTGGCGTTCGAATGAACTGCGCAAAATTTTCCTATTTAATTAATTTATCTTTTTCCGCAAATTCTCTAATGAGAAATTCTTTATACTAATGATACTGGATGAGCTTGAAGTGATATTGTAATATGACGTTTGTAAGCGATACAGCTTCAGTATTTTCCTGTGTAATTATCCTGTGTGGTACTCGCGGAAAATCATTGAATTGATTAAAGAGAAAAAAAAAACATTGGAATTGTTTTCGCAAAACGAAGGCGCAGTATCATCATGATAAAATGAAGGAGCTGAAAAAGGATCTGAGGCGTGAAATTCATACAGAATATTTGAGGTTTGTTAAGAATGCACAGGACTCTATTAGACGAGATCCAAAATCGTTTTGGTCCTTCGTTAATGATAAAAGAAGAATGTCTAGTATCCCAGGAAGAATGGTTGCTGGTGAGAATGCTTTGACCTCGTCACAACAAATTGTCGATGATTTTGCTGGGCATTTTGCAAGTGTGTTTTCCAGTGATGACAATGCTCATGTCTGTGATGCCGGCTGTGACATAAGTGCTACACGTGAATTCTGTGATGACTGTTATGTTACAGATGATATAAGTGACAATACTGTTACACTTTCCTGCTTTCGCATTGAGCAAGAAGATATTCTGAAGGGTGCCAAAACGCTTAAGGGTAACTGTGTGTCTGGGCCGGATAATGTACCAGCATTTATTGTTGTAGACTGTATTAGTTGCTTAGTTGTTCCTTTACATTATTTTTTTAATTTTTTACTTAAAACTTCAATGTATCCTGTTGTATGGAAGCAGTCTCGCATACGCCCTGTCTACAAAACTGGTGACAGATGTGATATAACAAACTACAGGCCTATAACACTAATTTTGCCAAGGTTTTTGAGATAATTTTAGCTAATGCTATATATTCACACGTTTCGCCTTACATTGCTCCAGAACAGCATGGTTTTGTCGAAGGTCGTAGTACTGCTACTAACCTCTGCGAGTTTGTTGAAATTGTTTCTACTGGTATGGATAAACGCTTTCAAGTGGATGTTATTTATACGGACTTGTCCAAGGCCTTTGACAAAGTCAATCATTCTATACTGTTGAGAAAGCTTAAGTTGTTTGACCTGTGTGACAGTTTGATACAATTAATAAGATCCATTACTGTACGTAGATCGAACTTTGTTGAATATAATGGTTATTTCTCCTCCACTTTTTTTCCGGCAACAGGTATAGCGCAGGGCTCAAATCTGGGTCCGTTAATGTTTATAATATTTTTTAATGATGTTGTAAGCTGTCTAAAGTCTAGCAAAGTCTAGCTGATGATTTGAAAATTGCTAGAGTTATAGAGTCGTTCTCAGATTGTATACAAGTACAACATGATATTGATAATCTAACTAGGTGGTGCCTACAAAATAAGCTTTTCCAGGAAAAATAACAATATGAACTTTTACTACAATATTAATGGCACAGTTCTTTCCCGTTGCAATGAGATTGTTGACTTGTGTATTACCTTGGATTACAAGCTAACATTCATTCTTCATATCATAAAGGTAACGAATTCATCAATAAGAACTTTAGGTTTTATTGTTAGGCACTCTAAAGACATTACTGATGTAAGGTGCATCACATTGTTGTTTTATGCATTAGTGAGAACGAAATTGGAATACTGCAGTGTAGTTTGGTATCCTCATCAGTATGTATATAGGTTGTTGATTGAGAATGTACTACGTAAGTTTTGTAAATACTGCTACTTTAAAACCTTTGGGTCGTACCCTACTAGAAATTGTGATCAACGGGCTCTTTGCAGCATTGTGAATGAAACATCGCTGACATCAAGAAGTAATTTGTGCAGCCTTATATTTTTACAAAAAGTTATTACTGGTCACATATTTAGTTCAGCCCTACTTAGTAGAATAAATATATCAATTCCTAGATTTACTACCAGATCTGTCGTATCGTTCTATTATGATATACCAAATACGTATCGCTGTTTTAATAGCCCATTGGTAACTTGTTTTCGTTTACTCAATTGTCTTCCTAGTGATAAGTTTGACATCTTTTACGATGTATTTAGCACTAAAAGAATGCGAATTGAAATTTGTCGGTATTATGATCTTGTTAACTATTAAATAAGCTTGATGAGTTGTTTGCCATTTCTGTTTGCATATACATATATTTACTTAAGCATTGTAACAATAGTTACTTATCTGTTAAATTATACTTAGTATAGTATATCCTGTTTTCTGCTACACTTGATATGTCCCATTATAGATGTAATGTCTGCTGGGAAATATATATTATTATTATTATTATTATTTTTTTTTTCTCAAACTCAGATGCGTGATGATAATAGAGTCTGGAAAAAATTTATGCTTTCTGTTCTGTTCCAAATGAATTAAATTAGTGATGCAGAATCCCCCCGTCCCCGAAACATCCAATAAAATCCTCGTCAAACCGGAGGAGCCAACCGCCAACAAGATTACGCGCGTAAAATATGCGTCGGCCGGCGTGCGTTTTTCTCCGTTCGGCCGCCATTCAAATGATTGCCCGCATCCATTATTCATGCGTTCATTATTTGGCCTGGAAATGTGAGCGATTACCGAACGTTTTATTGTTCTTGTACGCGACGTGTCCTAATTTAATAAAACCCCGATTCGCATTCGCTTATTCTAAACGTCTATCGGATTTTTATACAGGCTGACTGAAGTAGGTAATACCCGACAAAATAAAACTACTATTTTAAGAAGATCGATGTCGTAGATTATGAAAAAAGTTGTAAACATTTATCGTAAAATCATGTTATGACGCAGCTTACACAAAAATACAACGTGACGTTTTGGAAATAAAACAATAAATTTATTATTATTCTCGCCTAGCGCAGCGTGATCCTAACAATCCCTGGAAGTATCTAGGATAACCATTTTGGCTCCAAATTTAGGCGGAAATTTTAAAAAGTTTGAGGAGAAAAATTATTAAATCAAAACTCAATGAGAAATGGCAACACAGGAAGTATCCAGATTCGACCAAATTTTGTTTACATAGATTTTCCTAATAGTTATTTAATGAAGAAGTGTAGGAAGTTTCTCAGTTAATTAACAGATGGCGCTGCTGATTAGACACAAATTTCGGCGGAAAATTCAAAACAAGTATAATAAAAAAAAGGTAGTAAAAAATATGTATATGAAATCAAAACTTTCGTTGACAGTAGCAAAACAGAAAATAAAAAAAGGAAATAGAAATTCGGAATAATTTTAATTAAAAGTTAAATTTAAGTTAAAGAGAAGGTTTCTCAATTAACTGATAGATGGAGTTGCTAAGTACCTATTGTTGAAGCCCTTAGTTGTATTAAGTGCTGCCACAAGTAAAGATTTTGTATGGGGGTTTTCAAAAATGGCCCTCTTTCGGGATTCAAAACATTCCACAGCCCTTATTTACTGACTGAATCGGACCAAACTCGGAACGTAGACGTAAGGCCATAAGTTCTCTATGTCTGCGGATGCTCGACCCCGAGTCCGGTCCTGGATTTTAGTTAGGGCCCGAAAACCGCCTTTTTCACACGTTTTCGCATTTTTTTCAAAAATTCGACTCCAGAATTTTTTTAATGACCCCATCTTTTGCCATATCTACCACCACTGATTGATGTTGGTTTTCTGCCACCTTCATTAGACTTAATTGACAAAGTTCAATGCAAGTGTTCACGCTTTTGTTATATTTTTTCTGCATCGCCGCGCCGTACGATTGGTTGGAAAATCTTGAACGGGCAGTATTAACCTCCAAATTGCACGACGCCCATCAAAGATGAGAACTTTGCTATTTTATTAGGGGATAAATCAAGCTACCCTTACAGAAGAATAACCAGAACCGACTCCCGTTGGAATAGCAACATTCGCCGGATCAAACCCCACTGTTCGATATTTGGTTCGTAAATTGAAAGTCACATCGAACTGACTTAACTGACGCGTTCTGTTATGTTTAAAAAAAAAAGAGTTCAAAGGCGTGTTCAAGTTCGTTCCCGCCCACTTGGCACTATCGCTCCGCCCAGTACAAATACGATTGGCATTTTTGTCAATTTACCGCGTCGCTGTAAGATCAAGACATCGATTTCATTACGTCTTCGAAATTTTTTGACCTAAATGAAGATGTATCCTGTAATTTATGAGAGGCACTTTAAATTGTTCATTTATCTGTATCACTGAGCCGTATGATTAAATAAAAACTTCTTGCATGCAACTGACTTAACTCACGCGTTCTGTTATGCAAAAATAAGAGTTCAAGGGCATGTTTAAGTTTTTTCCCGCCCACTTGGTACTGTCGCTCCGCCCAGCACAAATACGTTTGGCCGATAGCCGTATCCGACTGTTAATTGTTGCAGCGTTGTAAGATTTAATTTCGCCTTCGAACTTTCTTGACCAAAAATGACTTATTTAAGAGAGGCGTGTCGTATTGTTCATTTATCTGTATCACCGCGCCGCATGATTGGACAAAAACGTTTTGCTCGTTACCTAACTCTTATGTATTGAAAGTAATTACTAGTTGTTACCTTCTATGTAATAGTATGACTCCGCCCAGTATAGAAATGATTGGCCAGTGAGTTATTACTACGTTCGTAGCATACCCGTATGATTGGCTTTATTTAAACGCAGACGTACACCAATTTTATTGCACTTGTAAAAAGGCAAATGATAATCTAATATTAACAAAAAAACTTGCAAATAAAGGAGATCCAAATTTTAAGAAAATTGTGTGAATATTTTTGAGAATTAATTCTTTTTAAAAAATAATAGCAAATTCAAGATTAATAGAAATCTCAAAAATAATTAAAACGAATACGTAGCCAAAAATAATAAAAAGTTTAAGAATAACAGAAATAATAAAAAGTAATCGAAAACTCAGAAATAATTGAAAATTTAAGTGTCGGAGAATAAAAATGATAAAAAAAAAACAATTGAAAATCTAATATTAACAAAGATTTGCAAATAAAGCAGATCCAGATTTTCAAAAATAATAGAAAATTCAAGATTGATTCAAGAAAATTCAAAAATAATTAAATGAAGTCAAAAACAATAAAAAATTTAAGAATAACAGAAAATTTATAAAAAGGAACAGAGAATTCATAAATAATAGAAAATTTAAAAGTGACAGAGAATTTGAAAATAACAGAAAATTAAGAAAATTAAACTACTAACTTAACTTTGAGAATTTATTCTTATTAAAAAATAACAGAAAATTCAAAAATAATTAAAGCATATAAATATAGAGAGAATAATTTTACGAATATAATTTGAGAGTTACTCCTCATTCAATAATAATTTTAAAAAAAATTCAAAATTAATAGGAAACAAAAATAAAATAAAAAATAAGAGTCCAAAAACAAAAATAAAAAATTGAAGGATAACAGGATATTTAAAAATGAGAATTCGAAAGTAAGTATGTAATAAAAATAATAAAAATAAATAAATTCTTCATCCAATAATAATTATTATTAGAAAATTCGAAAATAAAAAATGTAAAAAAATCATTTTTAATAAAAAAAAATATCCTGCGGGGGTAAAATATTTTTTTAATTTAATTTGAGCTATCAATGAACTCTCTCACAGGCAACAACAATCCTCCGGGTATGTAGCCCACCGGGCCTGGTCCGGCCCTATGTCACGGACGGGGAGATATGATTTTTTTTAATTTGTCGAATTTGCAAGCTTTTTTTACGATACCTTAGGGGGCCTTGATCGAATCGAGCTCGAGCTGCACGTCATCGTATGGCAGAAAATGACGAGGAACGCGATGCCGCTGCGCATTTGAAGATGGGACCACCAAGAGGGCCGCTACATGACCGTACTCCCGGAAAAGGGTGAGGCGACTTTCGGGGGGTCGCCCCCACTAGAATTACCGGCGGATCTGGCCGGGGACACGCGTCCTCTTAGCCCAGTCCTTCTTCTTGCCGCCCCCGTCCATCACTTCCGCCTCGGCCACACCGTAAGCCGACGCTAAGCATTCGAGCGGTGCAGTGCTCCCAATGTATTTTAAACGTGAATTCTTAATTCGTTCTTAGGGTTCGAAGTTTTTTCGATCTGGACGGTGCCCTATTAAACCCAGGCGGACGCGCTTTTGACGTCGTTTAGAAGAGTCTCTGATGCGTCTTTTAAGGCCCAGCCCGTACCGGTAGGACGCTCAGGGTCGGCTCGACAGGATTTACAATTCGGCTCCGGTTAAATAACGCTCAGGAAATTTTTTTTTTCTCCGGAACCGGAAGAGATATCGTAGAGGTGTTTCAACTAGAGAATAGCCTCCCTCCTCCCCCTACGCGACGCCACCGGTTTCGATCCGATCACACCAAAAATAACGAAACGGCGAATTTTTTGAATCGAAAATGCACTTCAGGGGCTCTTGCTGACCCCGTCTCGGCCCCGGCCCCGGCGCGGCGCGGCGTAAAAGTACAAAGAAACGGCCCCGGTCCAGTTAGGCCGTACACACACACACACACTGACGGTTTCGCGTCCTGGCTTTCCCGCTGTGTTCGAGGAGACAAACCCTTTGTGTCGCACAGCAAATCAAAGGTCTCGATGAGGCAAACTCGAATGTCACAACGGCCATCTTTGATTCCAAGATGGCCGACTTACACAATCGAGAAACTTTCCTTTCAGAGATAAATAGGTCGTGCGACCACTCAAATGAAAGGTCTCGACGAGAGGAACTCGAAAGTCATACCGACGCCATCTTGGAATCAAAGATGGTCGCCTTACACAGTCGAAAAACGTTCCTTTAAGAGATAAGTACGTCTTGCGACCACTCATATTAAAGCGCTGAACGAGCACAACACGAAGGAAGCAATTTACTAGCTTCCACGAGCCCCCCCCCCCAACGGCGAGCGGCCCTTAACGCGCGAAGCGCTTTCTTCAAATCTTTCTCTTTTCTCATCACACTTACAATGACAACTTCGAAACGCATGCCGGCACCGCAAGAAAATCGCCTTGAAAAAAAAAAACAAAAGAAAATCGAGATGTTTTCAGTATAAGAGAACAGAAGAACGATTAATAACGAAAAAAAACAGCTGATAATCACCATTCCAGAAAGAAAATTGCAAAACGTTAAAAAAAAGTTTGCAATATTTTTGTTTAGGAAACCAAATTTAAAAATTAAAAGAAAAATCAAACAATTGACAAACGCCTGCAAAGAAAAAAGTGCAGAACGACAATCGAAAGTTAAGTTAAAAAAAATTGCAAATCGGCTGCGAGGAAAAACATATATGTATGTTGTATGAAATAACAGAAAATTATCTTGAAAAAAGAAAACAAAAGAAAATCGACAACTTCCCAATAGTAAGGAAAACAAGGGGAAAACAACTAATAATGGAAAAAAAGAGCAACTGACCATTTACCCACGCAAAAAATGCATAGGAGAAATCGGAAGTTAATTTTTTTCTTTTTTAATGTCTATTATTTTTGTTAAGGAAATCACAATAAGAAATTATGTAACAGGAAAAATGAAACAATTGACAATTGCCTACCATTTTTTTCCTCCAATCTATGACGTGTTTTCCCTTATGGCCGGTTGCGCCAGTATTTTAAGCAGAGCTTAAATTTAAGACTTGTTTAAAATATTTTGTAGGTTCAACAAAATGCCAGTCACATTCTAATTGAATTTAAGTGTCAATCAGAATGTGATTTATTTTATACTAAAACCATTCCTAAATAAACACGACGATGTTTTTTGCAATCGGGTATTAGTGGCTTGGATGTTATTACAGTCACCCTGTATATTTTCGACAGTCGTTATTTACAACAAGCGCGAAGAAAATAAAGTTATCCACAGAGGGGTTAGTTTAGAAACAAATTTTAATTTTTTTCTAGATAACAGTAGAAAGGGAGAAGCCGATACACACGTAAAAATATAAAAGGCTGGTTTCGCATCAAACTTTCCGACAGAAATAAAAGAAACCGAGATAGAGCCGAATGATTCAAAAAAAAAAAGAAAACATACATATTTCACCCTCCACGGTAACACCCGATAGTTTATCTCCATTTCGTTTCCGGAAACTTTCCGCGTATTTTCATTTCGCTTAATGCAATCTGTCTCGGGCAGCTGCAAACTTCTTCGACGGTGATGTTTACGCCGCAAAGGAAACAAATCGGGGCCGATCTTACTGTTAGGATGAGATTTTTATTCGCACAAACCAGACGAAACAGGTAACCAGTAAATTATTTTAACGACAAGAGCAAAATCGCATAATAAACGTTACAATACAAGGTACGTACAATGTGGAAAATTTATTACCACAGTCATTAAGTACAATATTTTTGTAATACGATGTACATAATTTAAATCATCGTAGCCAGATTAAATAATACATTTACTAAAAGTAAAATACTAGAACTTACATGGTTTACACTACTACAGTAAGTTACAAGAGGAGGAAACTTTCCTCTGACAAGAAGAACACAACACAATTTATAGGGTTCAGCTTAGAAGGCTCGAACAGGGGAGCCTATGCAATCTATGAATGATTCATCGTGCAGCTGGAATTTTCGGTACAGGAGAGCTTATGCAATCTGTGTAGGTGGAATTTTCGGTGATTCAGCATCATGAGGCGAGAGAGCCTTTTGAGGGAGTAAACCACCTTACGTCATTTGTTTATATTATAACAGGGTAATTAGAACGCCACCAAGGCAAGAATTCGCAGCTGAAAATGGGTCAGCCAAATTGTACGCAAACAATTGCATAAGTATGAATCTTTGGGAAATGTCAAGGCAGGAATACGCAAATTCCGAGTAACACGCTTTCAGTTCCGCATGAATCATATGCCAAGACATATTTACATAACCCTCCCTGGAAAGACGTCCTCGGACGGAACCCCTTTGAATAGTCGAGCTGTTAATTAGATCATTAGTGTGATAGCTAGTCGGAAGGGAAGTTCTCATGTAAGTTACCCTTAATTATTGTTAATAAATGTTTCGTTAAGCATAGGCGGACTGTTTGATAGCAGATGTTCTAACTTCCTTGTTACAATACGATTGAAGTAGCTTTAACCGTTGTCTTTCTAATAGGGAGAGATACTTGAATCCTATAGAACTGAATGAAATTTATCAGAAGCTCTGGATCAATTATTATCGGATTGAACACCTGCAGTATTAGGGTAACTCTGGGTGACGTCGTCGTTGATTGGCGGCGTTTTTTGTATAAAACGAAAGGCTGAAAAGCTTGAATAGGTACAAATTCGTGTAACAAATCGTCATCTAAATCACCGCCGGCGCTTCCACCATTTCCCGCCGACACATGTAGGAAAATTCAACAGCAAATCTTCGTAACAGGTACATCAATCATCACGAGCGGAAAAAAATAAATCATCCGCATTCGGTCCGCATAACAAGCAGAGGCGGGAAACGCGTTTATGCTAAAGGACGCGAAGTGAGGAAGAAACCGCCGCGAATCCGTCGCCGAGAAAACTTCGATTTCCTCCTGCGCGATTCTTTCACGGTAATAATGTGATTGATGACCGAACCGCAGGTGATACATCAACGTCCTCGTCGTGGGCTCATTCAGGTTTGGCACCGCGGAATATTTAACGTTTTGTGCAACGCAAGAGATAAGCCCTTAATGGTCGGTGCATGTACATGTTTGACCGAGTCTGCAAGTTTCGTTTTCGTAATTCGGAGAAGTGCGAACGATGCAAGGAACCAATTACCAGACTTAATGATAATACTCTCTAAATATTCTATTCTACTTATAAAGTGCGACCGCAGCCCGACACCAAAAAGCTATAAAGAATTATGAGAAAGAAGAAGACGAATATAATATCCCATCAAAAATAACATCTCTCGACGCAAGCGATCTTAGACATTATTAACCAAAACGAAAGAAATATACAATATCATCAAAAATGTGTTTTGGATGCTGATCTTTTCTTTGAAACAACAATAATTCTCTTTATGTAAATAGTTCAGCTGCGCAACCTTAACATAATATTTCAGCTGTTCATAACTTGCAGCTGGGCAAATCTTGATCTTGTTTACTAATATTTTACTTCACAACAGTAATTATTGTTCAACAGTAATTTTCATGTTTCTAAAACAGTCTTGTGATGTTCACACGTATAAAATGAGTCTTGATAAAGTCTGTACTTATCAGTCGATAAAGTTATTATATGTTTATACTAATACACTCGTGGACAAAAAATTCCGGACACCCAACTTAATTTATGTGATCATAAGGGGAAAAGTTTGTTTTCGTTTATTTTTACAAATTATGAAATATTACCTATTTATTTGTTCAATCAAAGTAAGAATGGGGAATAAAAAAAGGAACTAAACATTTATTTCATAAGAAAAACTTGAAAAACAGAAAAGTGTAAAAAATAACTAAAATTCATTTGGCTTATTGACTAGGTTTCAGAACTGCGTTAACAAAAAATTTTGGTTGACTAATAACACTGTCCAACAAAAAAAAAATTGAATGTTTCCTTCACTTCATGAGTCAAATCGTACTAATTTTGGGTCGAGAAAAACGAATATGACAAAGAAAAAAATTTATTAGCTCTAGTTTCTGTGATACAGAAGAGGTGGAAGTTTTTTATTTTAACGGATTAAAAGAAAACGATACATTTTAATTACATATGCCAACAAAACTGAAAGTCCATTTAAATTTTTTTTAATAACAGTTACATTCTAAGAATTCTAAATTGATGGAAGAATACGTAGCAGGTGGTTGGGTCTAAAGAGAATCATGTGGTAGCTTCATGAGATCGTCTTTTGGCTTGCCTCTTGTAAGTGACTTCCGGAGCATCTCTATACACAGACCAGCAGTTATCCGCCAGCATTGCTTCATTCCAACGGCCCTGATATCTTTGTTCTATTAAAGATATATCCTGATAGAATCTTTCTCCGTGTTCATCACTGACAGCTCCACAACTAGGAGGGAAAAAGTCTAAGTGGGAGTGGAGAAAATGAATTTTAAGGGACATGTTGCATCCGAGTTGATGGTATTTTTGCAGTAGTACTGTCACCAACTGAGTATAGTTATCATCTCTTTTGTTGCCTAAAAATCCATGAATAACTCCCTTGAAGGCTTCCCAAGCTTCCTTTTCTTTGGCTTCCAAAACTCGGTCAAACGCAGGATCCTTTACAAGTTGTCGAATTTGTGGCCCAACAAAAATACCTTCCTTAACTTTTGCATCACTTAATCTAGGAAATTTGTCTCTTAAGTACTTAAAGGCCTGTCCTTCTTGGTTCATACCTTTGACAAAGTTTTTCATCAAACCCAGCTTTATATGTAGGGGTGGAAGAAGAACATCTTTTGGGTCCACGAGAGGCTCGGCAACGACATTTTTCTCGCTAGAGTTAAGATTTCTTGCAGGCCAGTCTGCTTGAATATAATGTGATTTCCTATCCCTGCTGTCCCACATACATAAAAAGCAGCAGTATTTGGTGTATCCCAGTTGCATTCCTAAGAGTACAGCGAGGACCTTTAGATCTCCACAGATTTTCCACTTGTGTTCAGCATATTTGATTGAGTCGAGGAGGGCTGACATGTTTGCATAAGTCTCCTTCATGTGAACCGCATGAGCAACAGGAATAGAGGGAAGACGGTTGCCGTTGTGAAGTAATACAGCTTTTAAACTAAGCTTGGAGGAATCTATGAATAGCCTCCAGTCAGTTGGATCATGGTTCAAATTCAAACTTTCCATCAAGCCATTAACGTCGCAGCAAACAACAAGATTGTTTTTCTTCTCAAAAAAAGGAAACAGATACCTCTGACGTTGTCTGTACTGTGAGACCCTGACATCACGTTGGAGAAGATTCCATTGCTGTAGTCTTGACCCTAGAAGTTCTGCCTTCTCCTTCGACAAGTTAAGATCTCGAATGAGATCACTCAATTCCGCTTGACTCAGTCTGTGCGGTTTATCATCTTTTACCTCAAAATCAGGATCGTGGAATGTGTAAGGCATGTTTGGTTCTTCTTCTACCACACTGTCTTCATTTTCTACTTCAAGCTCATAATTTTGAGGTGGAGTAGGAACTGGTAAACTATCTGAATGTGGAATAGGTCGAACAGCAGATGCAAGATTCGGGTAGTCAACTGTTCCTCTTTTCTTCATTGACAATCCTGCTTTTATAGGTGGAGTCAAGCAGAAATAGCAGTCATCTGTATGGTTTGTAGGCTCCCGCCAAATCATAGGTACAGCAAAAGGCATACATCGTTTTTTATTTCTTAGCCATTCTCGCAGTATAACTGAACAAGAGTTGCAACATATATGTGGAGCCCATGACTTATCCTGGCACCCTACCTTCATACCAAAATACTGCTGATAGGCAGTCTTCACAAGAGGCGTCAGATTGCGTTTCTGTGAGGAAAATGTTATTTCACCACAAATGTAACAAAAATTATTCACTGAATTTACACATTTTCGTGGCATTTTGCTTTAACAAATGTTACACTTCAAAAGCACCCCAAAACCAGAAATTCTGCACTAATTACAACAGAAACAATAAGAAACTCACAGTCACAGCAACAGTAATTATATTTATAACTTACAAACAGCTAGAAATTGTTGCGTTTTGTCAGTTGACAGGTGTGACACTGACAATTCCCAAACACGGAAGTTCCCCCAAATTGAAAATGTAGACGTAGACTCTAAAAAATGACATGTCACTGTATCTCCAAAGCAAGAGCTAATCTGTCATTTTTATGGTGATATTTGAATTCAGTAGGTGGAAATACATAAGAATTAGCTATTTTTGAGCTCGAAACATTTTCATTGTTGGACAGTGATAATGTGTGCTACCTGCACGAGCTGTAATGACTTCTGCCATACGGCGCGGCGTGGTAAACTTAGAAAACAGTTAGAGACCTCTTCTTGTGTGATATTTTCCCATTCTTCAACAAAAGCTACTCTGAGTTCTTGAATTGTTACTGGTGTGGGCTGTCGATGCCGAACTCGTCGCCCCAATCAATCCCAGAGGTTTTCTATTGGGTTCAAGTCCGGGCTTCGAGCTGGCCATTGTAATCGATGAATATTGACTTCATTCAAATAGCGCGTAACCACCTGTGGAATGTGTGGTTGTGCGTTATCGTGCATTAACGTAAAATTTTCACCTAAGAATGCAGCAAATGGTACGACGTGATCAGCTAAACATTCGTTGATATACCTTTCAGCCGTCATCGCACCATTTTCAATGAGAACATGCTCAGTTTTCGCGTGCATTGAAATACCAGCCCACACCATTATACTGCCACCACCAAATGGTATTCTTGGAATTATGCAGCAATCTGAAAACCGTTCACCTGGCCTTCTCCACGCACGTTCTCGTCCATCTGGTGAACGTAGATGAAAACGAGACTCATCCGTGAACAATGCGGAGCTCCATTGCTCCATTGTCCAATGTCTATGTTCACGTGCAAAACGTAGTCGCTCAACACGATGAGCTGGGAGCAAAAGGGGACAAGCAGCAGATCTTCTTGATGTCAATCCGTATTCCTGCAATCTTCGGCGAACGGTTCGAGCTGAAACTGCAGTACCATGTACCTCTTCCACTTGACGAGATAAAACCATTGATGGTAAACCACGGTCGCGTAGTGTAGATAACACCAAAAAGCGGTCCTGTCGTCGGTTTGTGATGCGTTGTCTTCCCGATCCTGGTCTTCTCGTGTACTCCGCAGTTTGGCGATATCGTTGGATTACGTCTTGGATGGTACTTCGAGGAACATTCAACACATTGGCGATGTATCTTATGCTGTGTCCATCTTCATTTAAAGTTACTACTCGAGCTACATTTTCAGGTCGCATTTTTTCCGAACAATAACGTCACTCTAGACAGTTAAAATGCGCGTTCCACAAAAGCAGTTCAACTTAGGAAAACTGAATAAACAGCACACTAAGATTTTTTGACTAAAGATAATTTTGCACAGTTTTGGTTTGTCTTAAGTTTTGCAAATAAATCAAATGTATACTACCCCTTTTTTATTTCCCAATCTTAGTTTGTAAATGTTTCACATGTCACATGAATTTTATGTCCACGAGTGTATAATAAATAAAAACCGAACCGCTCGGTCGCGAAATGTAAATTGACCCTTGGAGTGAAGTAGGTTTTAACGGGCGGCGTGGCGGTGAAATCTTTTTCTGTAATTTCGTGCCCAAATCCACCAATCAACTTTTCCGTGTTCTAACAACATCGTATTTACGCAAGTCACTCACGATTTCGCCCCCAAATTAATAGATAACGTTATCGAAGTGGAGCTTTAATAGAAAACGGCGCGCCCTAATGCTGATTAATGAAAACTAAGCCGAACCGCGAAGGGTTTTATTATTATTTAATAGAGTCGTGATTGATTATCGCCGGCCCCATTTTTCCGTCATGCTTACTTCGGCTTTTACAAAGTTGACCTCGACGGCGCGCGTGTGTAACGACGGCATAAAGCGCCCTGATGAATACGTCGGGGATTTTTTTTTTTTTTTTTGGAAAAACGACGCTGAAAAGGCTGGAGGAACACGGTGATTGATGGATGGGCGAAAGCCATCGAAATGAAGACACTAATCGTTTTTAAGGTTGCGTCAGAATTGGGCAGATTTTTGACTAGCAGAGAAATAATTGGGGATGAATTGCACGGCTTGGCAACTACGGTAGGACCCATAATTACGCATTTTCTTTCTCCCTGAAATAAGTAGTTGCTAGGTAACATGACTGAAGTTCATATTGGACAGCCTATTTGAGTTTGAACCAACTGAGGGCCATGCAAGAAGATTGAAAATCGCATTCGACCACTTTCATCTCCGAAATTAATTTAGAAGAGTAACCCCAAAATCAAGTTGGTAACAAAGAAGCAAGATGTCAAGTCTATGTGACATGGCAGAGACAAATGTGGGGCGCCAATGCGAACTGTTCCTTCATGCAAGATGTCCAAACAAATAAGTCGGTGAAGAGGGAGGGACGAGATATCGATCTCAAAAAACAGCCCACCGTGGTTCACTGCACTTCTCACACGTCCACAAGGACCAGGCCGGCGACGAGGAACCGGGGGTGGCATAATAGAAGTCGAACGCTTCATGGGTCCCAGACAACAGACAACAGAAAAAATGTTAAAATTGGTCCGAAGACAACAGACAACTCTACCAAGTAGAGGTCAAATCAGAAAAAAACCCGAGTGAGTAGAAAAGAAAAAGAAGGAAAGAAAAGAACTAAAAAGAAAAATGAAAAGGAAGAAAATTCATCTTAATGTCCTCAAGTTAAGCAACCCAAGTGCAGACGACAAAGGCTCCAGCCGAAACAAAACCGACAACCTCTCCAGTCTATGATTCCTAAAGTCGCCTCTTACGATACGCGGATTACACGTCGGGCCTATTCGCTTAGCCGTACCCGCAGGCCAAGTCCAAAAATTAATACGTCATTACTACGGATAGAAACGCTGTGCCAAACTGGTTTAAAATTTTGAAATACTCAAACCCGAACGTTGGGCGCCAAATTTGCTACCTACCTGAAGAGCAGCAAATTGCGGGAGAGCAATTTAAGATCTCCAGCACAGCCGGCTAACTCCTGGAGATGGGATGGGTTGCACGTAACCCCAAAAGTACAAGGGCAAATAACTACTAAAGTAAAGTTCCCCAATACGGCACAATTGTCTTTATTTATAGTAATAATTAGCACGCAGATATAAATGAAACAAAAGAAAATATAACGCAACGAGGTTGTCAAATATCAAAACTCGAAAATTCGGTACCAACTTTCCGTTACAAAGTCGCTGTAACCTCGGCAACAGAAGGTTGCTTAATTTATAAGTGAAATAAAGGCGTGCATTACCGCAATGTCAACTAAAAATCGCGCCTCCCACGGCAGTTGTCGTCCTCGATGTCCAGAGAGTATCAAATTCGACGGAGAGCCGCTGAAGCCAAGAAGGTGTATCGCTATTCCCAGCGACCTCTCACGACGAAAGTCACCAACAGTGGTTTGGTGAGTTCAAGTCCGGACAGACGGAGAAGTAATGGCGATGAATGTAACCGTCGTTGTTGAACTGACCTTGCGCTAATCTTCAAGATGGTTGGCCCCAGAAATCACAACCAAAGGTTTGGGTAGACAAAGAGCTATAATCGTATTAAGCAGAAGGGAAACAAAGAAGAAGCAGCAGACAAAAAACCTAAATAAGAAAAGAAAACATGCGTTACAGTCTGAACCACGCCCAAATACACGCCATATTTACCTAATCTCAGATTGCCGGGATTAGGCTTGGAGAAGCATTAAATAATGCTTATAAATGCAGGTAACCAATTTACCGTTAATCTTCAATCAGCCTGTCGAATTTTCTAACACGAAAACCACAACGTCCACTCCCATCGACGAGCCACGAGGGACTGACTAGGCGTACAACGTTTTCAGCGCATTTAAAGATATCAAGAGGGGGGTTGATAGAAGAAAAGAGTTGACTCGCCTAGGGACCGAGGGAGACGGAGACAATTCCGTTTTGCGTAGTGCAGGCTCTCGTTTTATTTGCGCACAAAAGAAACGCGCATGGCAGAATAACAGACATGTTCGTGTTACTTCGCAATACAGGGTGACTGACAATACTAAAAAGGATTTTAACGGGATTTTCACCCCTAACAAAGTGAAAGGCGTTTGGCCGTAATTATTAGGACTCTTGCACTATTTTAATAAACACTTCTTCACTAGGTTTAACTTTCAGAGAAACAAGCCAATCAGACGCAGTGTCATTTGGTTTCTTCAACAGGTAGTGGAGGTAGTTGGTCACTTCACAGGATATCCTTTTCACTCCTCGAATAGGACGAGACCATGCCCATGTATCAGGGGTACTATGACATACCTCCAATACAACGCGCACTCAAAGTCGATAATTCAGGAATACCTTAAATTGCGTTAAGCGTAACATGCTGAACCCTACATTCAGTCTTCCTGGTCATCGATCAATGTCGCTAAGTTCCCCCAATTTGCCGACTTGGGAGAGTTAGTTGCGACTAGCAAGGCACGTAGGAAACTGCTGCTTCTGAGAACTTTGCGCGTAAATAAGGCGCAATCTTTTAAAATTTGGGAATCATCCCCTTCCTTAACTGAGCTTGGTTTTGTCAAGACACTCCTGGACCCTTGCAACTCGAAAATGTAAGGGTTTCGAAGTTACTCCTTGTTGCCCCCTGCAAATTACTTTTGGAGGTGAGAGTCAATGTTGTGATGTGGGTACGTGATTTTGATCCAACGTGAACATGACTTTTGCAAACTACTCTTTACTCTTTCGAGCTAGAAGTATAATACATATACATTTTCTTTGTTTTGGTCTGTTGTTGTTTTTGTTTTGGTCTGTTGTTCTTTATTGGGAGGAGAGAGCTGACAGCCGGAATACTCTTTCCTCTTCTTCTCAAGTTGGTTTGCCAAAACACGGTCTGCATGAACCTTGTTTGAAAGAGGAGCGTCTGCCTGGGGATGTTTCTGGATTTCTCCTTTCGGCCATTCACGGGGTAGGTGATTGAAAGTTCAGTTCGACGGGTGAATTACAGTATTTAAATCGGGCAAGTAGTGATTGGATCTGAACCTCCTTGCCGGAGGGGGTTTAGGAGGGCAAGCAACCGTACATCATTCTGATATACAAGATACTTTGATTGGGCGTATCCCAAATTTGTGTCTCTACATTCACAAGCCAATAAACCACGGGAAGACAGATTTTGCTTTTCCTACTGGTTGGCAGATGCAAGTAGTGACTGGATAGGAACTTTCTTTACCAGAGGGAGTTTACGAGGGAAAGCAACCATACACCATTCTGATATGTAAGATACTTTAATTGGGCGTATCCCAAACTTGTGTCTTTACACTCGCAGAGCCAATAAACCCCGGGAAGATTAGGTATGGCTCTCCCTACTGGTTGCTTTTTAAGCAAAATGCGCTTGGTTACATTCTTCCTTGTTTGCCTCACTTTCTAATTTCTTATTTAGCTGTGCCAACGTCTTCAGCGTATTCAGTTGTTTTTTCTTAAGTATAGAATATATTGGTACCTCTTCATTGGTCGAGCTAATAACCCAGATAAATAGGTATGGCTCTAAACTCTCTTCTAATCGATCGTTTTGAACAAAATGCAATTTTATTTAAATTTGTTTGTGTCGCCTTCTAATTGCTTACTTAGAGTATTTTTCATAAGAGAAGAGCACTGCGTCATAAATAAAACTCGTCTGGCGTTGCATAATCACAATCAGACATAAAAAGCATAATTCAATCCTTCTTTCTTAGTCACCGATGACAAAGAAATAACATTGAAATATTTGACGGTTGTAACTTCGGCGATTAATGACGCAGAGCTCTTCTCTTATGAAAAATACTTTATCTGTGCCATTATTTCAATGTAATCAGTAAAGTTGTTGTTTTTTCTGAAGTCCAGAATTTATTTTCTGAATATAAAGGCGTAAGTACCTACATTGTAAATTAATTTTTGATGTTTGGTGGCGATAATGAAGTGAATGAATGAACCAGACGACGCCGTTTTTGTTTTCTTTTTATCGCAAGATCGCGTAATATACTGGCCGTCCTTCAGAACTGTTTATGGAAGAAGAAAGCAGTAATAACGACAATAACAATGCGATAACCGGTAGGTAGCAGTACCGTTATTACGCTGATGAATTCAAATGAAACGACACGCAAGCAAGTAACGAGCCATAAAAAATTAATTAAATCGGCCCCGCGCGCATACACACACGGGGCTGGCGGCGAGGGCGCGCACACACACACAACCACACCGAGCGCTAGATCGTTATCGCGTCAACGTTTCGTCGAAAGATAATTTCGGTTTGTTGACCGAAATTAAATCGGCCCTAATTCCACCGACTGCAAAATCCGAATTGCCCCCCGAAAGTGACTTTCGGGATCTTTTGGTTAATACTGGGCCGTCCACAAACCGGGGCGTTCAGAGACGTCATCATCGTCCCAAAAACAAAAAATACTTTTTCAATTTTGGAAATACACGATACTTAGGGTGGGTGTTTGTCTTGTGGTATGTAAATTAAATTTTGTAGTGCTGAATCGATTCAGTAATTTTGATCTTGATTTCGCGAGGCGATAAGTTAATGTTCAATCAGAATACTCTCTATCTCCCTCTTTCTCTTATTCTTTCTTTAAAATTCGAGCCAACCCGAGGCAAAAAAATAAGGAAGAAATGGGGGAATTTTTTTTACAGATTTCGAATTACGAGAACAAAGGTTCGAAAAGGTCAAAGGTCAAGCCAATTCAAGGGAAAAAATTGGGGAGTTGCTCTTTAATTTGATTTCGAGAATAAAGTTTCGTATGGGTCAAAGGTTAAGGTTGAGCTAACTCGAGGCAAGAAATTGGGAAATTTGGGATTTTTTTTTTAAATTTTGAATTTCGAGGACAAAGATTCGAGTAGATCAAATGTCAAGGTCAAGCCAATTAAAGGGAAAAAATTGGAAAAAATCTTTTAAAAAGTTTGAATTTCGAGGACAAAGTTTCTAAAAAGATCAAAGGTCAAGGTCAAGTCAGTTCCGGGGGATGAATTAAGAAAAATGGGGGAAAATCTTTTTAAAAATTTGAATTTTTAAAACAATTTGAATTTCGAGAACAAGATTTCCTAAAGGTGAAAGGTGAAGGTCAAGCGAACCCAAGGCAATGAAATTGGAGATATTTTTTTCAAAAATCGGAATTTCGGAAACAAAGCCAATTCAAGGGAAAAAAATTGGGAATTTTTTTAAAATTTGATTTTGAGAACAAAGCTTCGTATGGGTCAAAGTTCAAGGTCGAGAATAGAGCTGCGTAAAGGTCGAAAGTCAAGGTCAAGGAAAACAATTAGTAAAAATTGGGGAAAATTTTAGCAACTTGAATTTCGAGAACAAAGCTTCGTAAAGGTCAAAGATTAAGGATAAAGCAAAAAATTGGGGAAAATTTTTAAAAAAATTTGAATTTCAAGAACAAAGATTCCTAAAGATGGAAGATCAAGGTCAAGCGAACCCAAAGCAATGAAATTGGAGAATTTTTTTCGAAAATCTGAATTTCGAGAACAAACCCAATTCAAGGAAAAAAATTGGGGAACTTTTTTTAAAATTTGATTTCGAGAACAAAGCTTCGTATGGGTCAAAGTTCAAGGTCGAGCTAACTAGAGGCAAGAAATTTGGAAATTTTGGAATTTTTTTATAATTTTGAATTTTGAGAACAAAGTTTCAAATAGATCCAAGGTCAAGATCAAGTCAATTCCGGGTGAAAATTAGGAAAATTGGGGAAAAAACTTTTTGAAAATTTGAATTTCGAGAACAGAGCTACGTAAAGGTCGAAGAGTCAAGGTAAAGGAAAAGAATTGGGGAAAATTTCTAAAACAATTTGAATTTCGAGAACAAAACTTCGTAAAGGTCAAAGATCAAGGTTAAAGCAAAAAATTGGGGAAAATTTTTTTAAAAATTTGAATTTCAAGAATTATCTTGAAAGGTGAAAGGTCAAGATCAAGCGAAACCAAGGCAATGCAGTTGGAGAAATTTTTTCAAAAATCTGAATTTTGAGAACAGAGCTAAAGTTCAAATTAAAGGTCAATGGTCAAGGTGAAGACAAAAAATTGGGAAAATTGCGGAAAGTTTAAAAAAATTGAATTTCGAGAGCAAAAGGTCAAATTCAAGCCAATCCAAGGCAAGACATTGGAAGGCAATCTTGAAAAATTTTAATTTCGAGATCGGTGGTTGGAAAAGGTCAAAGATCAAGGTCAAATGAAATTTTAAAATCAACGCAACATAACTGCATCCGAGCAAGAAATTTAGAGAAAACTTCAGAAATTGAAAATTCAGAAAGAATGAAAAAGTTAGAGGTCAATATCAAACGAAAGTTCAAGGTCAACCCAACTTGACCGAACCTAACCCTGCTCAACCCGAGCAAGAAATTGAGATGGATAGAAAAAATTGAAGAAATAAAATTAAAAAGTTTAAGGCCAAGGTCAAAGGGACCCGAGCAAAAATTCATCGTTAGTCGAGTCTCTAGGTGCCGCGAGTCCCTCAAACGGCGAGCGGTCCTCAAAGCTCTTCGCGCTTTCACATCACTCTCTCAAAAATGATAGCGTCGGAACGAATGCCGACTCTTGCGAATCCTACAGAAATTGTCGTCTCACTGATAAGAATGTTTTGGTTTTTTGAATTTGAATTTCGAATCAGTGGTTGGAAAAGTCACAAGCCAAGGTCAAACGAAATTTTAAGGTCAACCCAACCCGAACGAACCTAATTCCGCTCAACCCGAGCAGGAAATTGAGATCGATAAATTGAAGAAATTAAATTAAAAAGTTTAAGACCTAGGTCGAAAGGACCCGAGCAAAAATTCATCGTTAGTCGAGTCTCTGGGTGTCGCGAGCCTCCACGGCGAGTGGCCCTCAAAGCTCTTCGCGCTTTCTCATCATTCTCTCAAAAGTGATAGCGTCGAGACGAATGCCGACTCTTGCGAATCTTACAGAAATTGTCCTCTCATTGATAAGAATGCTTTGGTTTTTTGAATTTAAATTTCGAGTTCAGTGGTTGTAAAAGGTCAAAGGTCAAGGTCAGACGAAATTTTAGGGTCAATCCAACATAACTGCATCCGAGGCTAGAGCAAGAAATTTAGAGAGAACTTCAAAAATTGTAACGAGAAATTGAAAATTCAGAAAGAATTAAAAAGTTAAAGGTCGAGGTCAAACGAAAATTCAAGGTCAACCCAACTCTAGCGAACCCAACTCCGCTCAACCCGAGCAGGAAATTGAGATCGATAAATTGAAGAAATTAAATTAAAAAGTTTAAGACCTAGGTCGAGGAGACCCAAGCAATAATTCATCGTTAGTTGAGTGCCGCGAGCCTCCAGAATGGCGAGTGGCCCTCAAAGCGCCTCGCGCTTTCTCATCATTCTCTCAAAAATAATAGCGTCGCGAATCCCACAGAAACTCAGTCTTCTCATTGATAAGAACGTTTTAGTTTTTTGTTGTTTTGTGAATTGTAAGTTTTTTTTTAAATTTTGTTTAAAAAATCACGAAGACATTCCTTAAGGAAAACAGGAAACTTGTGGATTCGGGAAACAAAAACTCGTTCAGCTTGTTAAGCAATGAGATACACCCCTAACCACATACACCTCGTTTATGTGGTTAGGGGTGTATCTCATTGATTAATCTTGATTACAACCACAGGTTTAGTGTTGCTTTGTGATTATCGTTCAGCTTGGAATGAAAGGAGCTTGATGTACTCGGAATGCAGCAACTTTTTTCTCTCAGGGCAGAGCTCCTGCATGCTCGTTGTGAACAGGATTTCACTAAAGGAAAATAATACTTGCACACTCATTTGTTGATTAATATAATCTTAATATAATAATAATATAATATAATCTTAAAATAACTTCGTATTTCAGCTATCAATCATGTCAATTTCGTTTAAAGGTCAAGTAACAATCGTAGAACTATAAAAACATTTTATTTCGTTTATCTGCCACTCTTTCTTAACCAGGGACGTAACGCCATTTTAAAATACATAAAATGTTTAGAGTAATCTGTAAAATTAGAAATTCAACGTGCGCAGAACTTTTTAGGATGTAACAAGTAGCTTTGAAATGACTCCTCGTTTTGGGGAAACTGGGGCTAAGAGTATTTACGATTACGCGAGCGAAAACCAACTTTCTATTATCGGCTTTGTTCCGCAACATACCTCTAAGTCGTTAAAGGATTTATCCAGTTTCGCATCCCCGCAGGACGTGGAAGTAGTTTCCACCCCTAATGTTTCTATAAATCTCCGGATCCGGCGCGGATCGAACTTTATTTCATTAGCGTTTCGTTTCGACCCTAATTACCGCGCCGATAACCGGCGAAGCTATTTCTGCCCGTCGGATAAACAGAACCGGACGTGTTTATCGCGGGTCCACGAAATGTTTATTAACCTCCGTCGAATCCAACGAAACCCAATCGACTACTTGTTTGGAGACGGGTGGAAGTTGATCGAGTGCAGGTGAGAATTAAATTTAACAAGAGTGCCTCGTTGAAAGAAGGAGCAGGGGCGGACTCTGGCTATCAAAACACAGGGATTCCTGATATTTCAGACGCTCTCTGATTTATAAATATTTTGAAATATTTATACGTTCATTAAATTGTCCAGTTTTAATAACGTTCGCAGTTGAAACTAAACACGTTTAAATGAAGTGGGTCTAACACTTGACCTCACTTGATGTATACGGGACACCAAATCATGAATGAACGAACAATCAATGTGCCCTAGTAGGTAGTAGGTCTTAGTTCGGATCGTGTATACGCGGCTTAACACATAAAAAAATTTTTGGCCAAATTTCCGACGTTTCTCTTTTGATGTTTCATACCAGATGTTTCATACCTGACACAATCAATTTCATTTATGAAGGCGTTTGGTCTCGGAACAATTATTTTGTTGGCTTGCAGCTCGTGCTAAATCCGTCATTGCACTCTGGGATATTTTATTGGTGCATTTTCAACAGTCACACATCCACTTAAAGACCCGAATTACGAGACAATTATTAGGTGTCTGTACGCTCGATTGTCCCGAGAAATAAATTATTTTTTTGGCTGGGAAAAGACAGAGCAGAATAAATAATAAAACCATTTAATTAATTGCAGTGAATTCTCCAAGGTGTCTCTCTTTCCTTTTTTTTTTGGCCGAGAAAGACGGGGCGAACTAAATAATAATAAAGCCGTCTTATTTAGCTCGCGAATTCTCCGGGAAAAGTTTAAATGCAGCGCCTTTTTCCGGCGAAAAAGGCAAACAAAAGATCGAGATACAAATCTGTTGTTTGGAGCAGTGACAAAAGCGAGAGCGTCGAAAATAATTCGCGCAGGCAGGATCCGCCGCTCGCATAATTAAGGCGAACTTAATTAAAGCTATTTATGCTTAGTTCTGGAGATTTGAACGACGCCACGTCGCCTCGTCAAAGCGACAGGGAAAGGGAAGCGAGTTGAAAAAGTTTCAGGGAAACTCGTTTTACTATTATCCACATACCGAAAACAAATCGGAAATATGGTGCCCCAAAAGGAGTTTAGAAGAAAAAAGGGAAAGATGGAAGGAAATTAGAATCTTCCATTTTTCTTTCTTGCTAGCTCCAAAGTAAAGGTACTAGGAGAATTTTAGTTTTGTATTGGAAGGGAAAGGACAATTTGCTTGACTAACACAGCTAGAGCTTATTGGGTGCTAGTTTTGAATCCTGAACGACGTCTGTAATAATCCGAAAACTTCACCGTGCCTTTTACTTTGCTGTCCGGCAGCCACAGTTCTATGAGAAGCCACTGGTAACAAAATGGCGTTTGTTAATTCGGAAAAGCTTCGATTTTTATTTGACTCTGAACTTAAATAGACTTTACACGAAGGATGGTAGTGATCCAAACAGTAGTCATCGTGAAAAAGGAAATGTTGAAAAAACAGAGAGTGAGAGTGAAGAAAAATTATTTTATATTGAAGAAGAAAGGACGACGATCTTTTCATCTAACATTGAACTTAAAAGATTTTATATGAAGACAACGAAGAGGTTAATTAGGATTGTGAAGATTCAGAAAGCAAGAAAAACGATCACAGTGTAAAAGAAAAAATGGAGAGCGAGAGTGAAGAAGATTTACTTGATATTGAAGAGCACGAAGGAACAATACGACAATGTGGAGGAAGAATTGAAACGAATGAATTAAAGAAAAATGAAGAAAAAGAAGGACGAGCGAAAATGACGATCACTGTGAATTTTTTTTTTTAACAAGGAGCGAGAGGGGAAATGAATACTTGATATTGAAGAGGACGGAAAGGACAACAAAGAACGACAACTTTGAAGCAGAAATACTTGGATATTGTTACGGAAACATGAGGGTCGTAGCTTGATAAAACAATACATTTATTAACAATATTTAAGAGAAACTTACATGGTTTGGCCACTTACACAATAACACAAAAGTACTTCCCATTTGACTAGCCATCGCACGAATGTTCCAATTAACAGCTCGACTATTTAAAGGGGTTCCGCCCGAGGACGTTTTTCCAGGATAGTTAGTTATGTAAATATGCCTTGGCTTATGAATCATAGGGAACTGAAAGCGTGTTACTTGGAATTTGCGTATTCCTGCGTTGACATTTCCCAAAGATTCATACTTATGTTATTGTTTCCGTACAGCTTTGGCTGATTGATTTCTTAGCTGCGAATTTTTACGTTGGTGGCGTTCTAATTTCCTTGTTACAATATACAAGAAGGGAAGGATTAGAAGAGAATCGAGAGAATGAAGGACGAGCGGAAAGTGTAAAGTAACAATCTTAAAAAGAGTGAAGAAGAATTATTTGATATTAAAAAGGATAAGAAAGGACGATAACATTAAAAGAAATGGAAACGAATGAATTACAAGAGAATCAAGAGGAAGAAGGACTTCCGAAATAGGCGATCACTGCGAAAAAAAAATTAAGAAATCGGCGAGCGATTACCGAAAAGAATTACTTGATATTGAAGAGAATGAGAAGGACAACAAAGGGCGAAAACGTTCGTATAGAAACGAACGAATTAGATGAGAATCAAGAAGGAAGAACGAAAGAAATTAACGATCAAGAAAATTTTAAGTTAAAAACGAGAGAGTTGAATTTGATATTGAAGAGAAAGAAGGACGAGAGAATGATTATCAAAGATGAAGATAACCGGATCAATTGCAGATTCATATTGACATTTTCAAGTTATTTTTTGTTGATGTCATAATAGACCAGTTTTATGTAAATTGATGTATACATAGCAAAAAAATCATGATTTTCAACTTTATTTTTTCACATCAATTCGATAGATACTTCGAATTCCTTTTGCCAATCTTCCGATGTGGACTGTCATCTCCAAATGGCCCCTCATCATTCACCTTTTTTTGGTCTTTCGTATAATCGACGAGGCAAAAGGAAAACTTTGGTTTCTTTCTTTCAAAAGTTTTTTAAGGAGTCCCTCACGCCTTCTGTTGTGAGGTTAACATCCTGTCGTTATGAGATGAAAAATCCTTTTGCAAAACTTTCAACATAGACTGGCATTTTCTCATTCAATATTTGTTTGCCTTTCGTATATCAACAAGACAAAAGGAAAACCTTGTGTTTCTTCTCTTTTAAAGTCTTTTAGTTCTTCTTTTTCTTTTAAGAAGCTCTCAGGTCTTCTGCTGTGAGATTAAACATCCTCTTGTGACGTTAAAACTCTTTAATCACATTTCAAATTCCTTTTGCCATACGTCTCCTGACGTATACTGTCACCTTCAAATGGAATCTTCTCATTCAATTTATTTTGGTCTTTCGTTTATCGACAAGGCAAAAGGAAAACTTTGTGTTTCTTCTTTTGTAAAGTCCTTTAGTTCCTGTTTTTCTTTTGAGAAGCCCCAGGTCTTCTGCTGTGAGGTACCATTCCTGAGGCAACGCAGCAGGTTCCCCAAGATGGTCGCTGAAACGGCGTTTCGCTTTCACGACGCCGCGCGCCGCTGGCCATGTCGTTCGTTATTATCGATTTCTTTAAAGAGAGTTTTGCGATTGGTCAATGTGACTTCCCTTCGTGCCTAATATTCTAGTTACGCGCAGAATCGAATTAGTACTTTGCAAGACGCGTTGAAGTGCTGCTGCTTTGTTTTTTTTTTTTTTGCTCGTGGCGATTTTGTTGTTCCCTTAAGTGGTGTGTACTTGTATGGGAAGCCAAATGGAGACTTATTCCGTGATCTGGATCTAGGCACTCTACGTGTACCGAAAGCGTTTTTTTTTTTTTTGCTTTTCGAAGCCTGGCGGATGTGAAGTAGCCAGATAATTTCTACGAGCAAAGTGTTGGGCGATTCAGTTCGTAATTATTTACGCTTTTATTTACGGTGGCTTTTCTCTTTGGGATATTTCGAGGCCATTTCCTGTACGACTTGGCGGAACCGAACTCCGTTGTGATCGAGGCAGGCATCGCCGCATGTCATTAAAGGTGGGTTCACACGAGGACGCTGACGCCCTGTCCCTCGGCCAGTAGTACTTTGACGTCTTCCCTTGGACGAAAACGTGACTACACCAGGTTGGATTAAATTATTTTATACCTTCCGACTGTGGGACGTCTTTTTAATTTATCCTCCTACAATCTTGAAGCCTACAGGTAGGTAGCACCATTCAATATTTTCGCTTTGGTCTATCGTACATGCACCTTGAGGCATCATACCCTCTTTTCTTACTTCTCTTCCGGCGTGCTTTAGACTTTCTTATTATTTTTTCACGTCACTTCGATAGATACTTTAGACTTCTTTCCTTTCACCAGGCTTCTGGTGTGGTCTTCCCATTTAAAATTCCCTCTTTGGTCTCTTGTACCTACACTGTAAGGGATTATACCTTTCTTCTTACTTCTCTTCCGACTCTTTTACTTTTCAACTTTTCGGTTATTTCTGCGAATTAGTTCCTCGACTTTTCTATTTGTCTTCTCTTCCTCATTATATTTTACGATAACTTTAAGTAAGTTAAGTAAGTTTATGTTTCCGGTTGCAATTACAAACAACAAAGGTCTCAAGCTATTCCAACGCTATTGCAAAACTCTTTTGTAATACTTCTTTTTGAAATAATGAAGAGTAATTTCGTGGAGGGAATTAATTAGGAAGAAAGAGAGAATGAACTAAATATATTGATCATTTTGTAACTAGGATAAGAAAACCAGCAAACATGTACTGCTGAAAATCAGTCGAGCGTAACATCAACACAAGACGATAACATAAACAGAAGAATGACTCCTTTGCAATTACGTAACGTATGACTCACCCGCGTTGCGGAAGATCCACCTGCACATATCACAGCGATGATTCATTCGTGTGCAGTAACATCTTATGACTCATCTACGTGCATGGATCTAACGCAGAGCCGTGTACAAAATGTCAAGGCAATAATTGACGTCACAACCCGGGAACGAAACCCCTATAAAAAGGCGACAAAGCGAACGCCAGCGCATAATTAGAATAAATCTCTTCAGAGTGTCATCTAGTCTAATTGTCCGTAAGTGCCCCAAAAACACAATGTAAGTAATCGTACTTGTAATTAGTTGATAATAAATGTTTTGTTATATTAAGCTACGTCCCTTATTTCATGTTTCTTAAATAATTACCGTAACAATTTTGAAGAAGAGACTGTCATCATTTCATTACCATCTTCATTTACTGTTAGGTAAGCTAATGGATTGAATTAATTGCAAAAACGGCGATGTTTCTGTGAAAGGCGTTCATCAGATGTCACAGGAGCGATTAAATATTAACACGGCAAGGCGGAATCAGCGCGAGCTAAATCCGAAGCCACGCTAACGACGGGGTAATAATTTACGTAGTTAATTTGTGTTTCGCGTCTAAAGAGAGGAAATATCTCCGCGCCGGGAAAACTCGCGCGAAATAATCCCCGCGACCGTATTCATTAGGTTTTAGTGCCATTCCCTCCTAATCTGCTGGCGTAACTCATTTCGACAATGCTCCTCAAACCTCTTCGCTCGTTACAAAGCCGAAATCGCATTGTGAGAGAGAGCTGCTCAAAAGATCCCGGCCATTGTTCGGGTTCGCATTCGGGACGTACGCATCGCGAAATGGCTAAAAGAAGAAGACGAGATTAGACAGACGGATAAAACTAATTTTACTACTTCGTCAAAGCAAGAATTTTTAATCATTTGCTATTTGCATACCCACTTGAATTTATTAAGGAAGACTCTGCGCCATGTTGCTTTTACAATGTAGCCTTATGTAATATACAAATTTCGCGATTTATGTACTTGGTATAGACGATCTTTATGTGTGTAAGTGTAAACTTAAACCGTAAACACCTAAACAATTAAATTCAGTTTAATCTAGGAACCCCACCTGAAATCACCTATTGACCTAACCATCTTTATGCTTTGGGGGTGAGATGAGCGCCCCCGCGATTTACACTGGAGCTCGATGAACCTTAGAAAATGTAACAAGAAAGTAAGAACGTCACCAACGCGCAACCTCGAATATAATATCTGCTATCAAACAGTCCACCTATGCTTGGCAAAAATCCAAGAAAAATAGAGTTAATATAAACAAATTACATAAGGCGGTTTAACCCTTAAAGCAATCGCTAGCATGAGTCACCGAAAATTCCAGCTACACAATGAAACATCCACAGATTGCATAAGCTCTCCTGTTCGAACTTTCTAAAACTCAACCCTATAAATACTTGGTAGTTTCATTTGTAATTCGTTCATGTATTCTTCTTGTGAGAGGAAAGTTTCCTCCTCTTGTAACTTAGTGTAGTGTAAACCATGTAAGTTCTACTCTTTTACTTTTAATAAATGTATTTATTTAATCCTGGCTACGTCCCTTATTTTTGTTATTTAAATTATGTCGTAACAATACGCCAGTGGTTATCTCGTCGTCGACGTTGTCCTTGTGGTTCTGGGGCGAATAGCAGGTAGGTCAACATTCGCTCTCAGTTGTCTGCTTCGCCTTTTCGAATTCTCCTCTCTTTATTTTTTTACCTTTGCATTCTCTTCCGAACTCCACTATTTTTTTTTTGTTTTACCTTCGCTTATTTATGTAATCTCATATTTTCACCTTTCGCGCCACCGACATTAGAGATTACATTCGTCCTCGTCTTGTATCTTCAACTTCCTTTTCATCTTCGTTCTTGATTTTTGTCATTTTCTTCTTTATCTATATTTTCTTTGTAACCGACATCAAAATTTTTGCCATCATCCATGCCTTCGACTCCGTCTGTACCTGTATCATCTTCTTTTTCGTCCTCACCTTGGTGTCCTTTGTCTTCATTTTCATCTCTCTCCAACCTTCTTCACCATTGTCATTATTTGGTCAGTTTAATCGCCACTTTCTGGAAACGTTTTAATCAAAGCTTCTTTTCGACTTGACTTCCACGTTCCAGTAGTGTCAGGTTCAACCGGTCTTTGAATAAGATCAATTTTTGCTCTTGCCGTACGCAACTCGCGTTCTTTGAACTTCCCCTGAATTTTGGTGGTGGTCCATCCGTCACTGTTGCCACTAATTGATGCCTTTTAACGTTGTGAATATTTGAGTAGATTATATCGACCGGTCGTTACGTTTCAAAAATCTCGCATGAAATAAGTTGGCAACGTTTGGGAATTTCGGCCAATTTAGAGTTTATTGTGGTAACGTTGATCCTCACGAGAGCCTGCGCGAAATTATCGTCCCGAACAACGCATAACGATGTGCTTATATGGACATAAGTCAATATTAACGAGTTCTATTGGGCGAGGCTAATTTCATCTGCGATTACTCCGCGTCTTTCAATTTTGCTTTGATTCAAGGTGTCATTCACTCGATCAACGTTTGTGGTGTTCCGTGTTTTAATTTAACTGAGTTTTCACGAAGAAAATTTAGAAGAACTCATATTCGACAATGTCGGAATCTCCTGGCGCACCATGGTGCTGGTTTTGGATATTTCTTAGCGTGCTGCCAAGTTTGGTAATGGTGCCTTAATCTCCTGAAGTCCTACTTTTAAATTTAGAACCAATGCTATTTGTGTATTTGCTATGGTTGTTGAAAATTAAACTAAGGCTCTTATTCCGGCAATGTAACAAAAATATGTCCTTCTTTACAAAATAGATAATTCGATCCATTACGTAGGCATAATGTAAATCATGTAAGTTACGTTCATTCAGAAAAGATAACTTCCATTCCGATTTTCTTTTATAAGGGAGAGAAGAGAAAAACGCCTCGATTTATTATTTATTTACGCATCGCGTTTTTCGCCTGCGCTTCCGCCCTCGAACAAAGCGTCCCCCACACGAAAACAGCAATAAAAAGAAATATCGTATATTCGCACATAAATTTCCGCGTTCGTATGTTTTCCTTTATCGACACAAAAATCAATTACAAAACCGAGACGTTTAAATAGATTCGCGTCGCAAGGAATACGCCCGTTCCCGGGCGCCTCCGCCAAATGGGTTTACCGTGTTTCTTTTTCTGGTCCGCCGATTTGTTTTTATTCCGCCCCCGTCGTGCCTCACGGTTTATCTTTATACGTGCGCAGCTGATATTAACATACCCTTCGGACCCACCCGCAGCCATCAACGTTTCATGCCAGTTTTATTCTTCACAACTCGTTTGTAAGCACAAAGTAATTCTCCCCTTTTTTTTGGGGGATGATGACCGACATTTTCTTACGCGTTCAGTTTTGGGGCGCAGGGACCTAATTTCGGAAGGCAAATCCCCGAACGGATTCTCCCCATGGCGATAAGTCAAAAATATTAAATATTCATGTAATAATCCTCAAAAACCTATTACGGCCAAGCGGTTGCTTAGATACTCCATTACGCATTCACGAACGGAATCGAAACGCCGCGACGCTGGTGAAATTATCTCGTGGGCGACCCCCCAACGGGGGCGGAAGTACCGATCAGTTAAAAAAAGGTCCATGTAAACAATTTCTTTTTAAAGCGAACTCGAAGTAAGTAATAACTTCCTCATTTTATCAAAAGCGAATACTTCACTTTTGATGACCAAATGCGAAACGTCGAGCGCTTTCAAGGAATGAATACTTTAACTAATTAGAAATTTCGACGAGATTCTCAAAACTTAAATAAAATAAACTGGTTTAATATTTCTAAGTTGCTCCCCGCATTCGTAAAGAGATAAATGGCGACGCCGACGTGTCCTTGTCCGCAGGACATGCGCTACGCCCCCGGAAGCTTTTAATTTCCATTACTGCGTATGATAGATGGCGTTCCGGAAGACGGACGAGCCTCGTGACGTCGCAAATTAGCCGGAGTTTATAGCTGGAGGCCGGCGAAGTATTAATTAAGGTGACGAGGTGAATGCGTCATTGAAAAGAAAGATTTATAATATGGAGGGCATCCCTTTAGGACATCATCTTTACCAACTCTCTGTTTTTTTTTTTTTAATTTCCAAACGTGCTTGTTAATACAAGATGCAGAATAACACATTTTTCATTTTTTATATTCATTTTCGTTCCGGCCAGATTGGATTCTTAACATCCAGAGTGCTGAAGTGTGATTTAATTTATTCCGAAAGGTCTGGAGATTCATTGAAGGTTCGTTTTTCGCTGTTCGAAAGCTGATACCTTCTCTTTCTGTAGGTACTTTCACTTTTACTTTTAAATTCAGTCAAATATAGGAACCCTATCTGAAATTACCTGTTGACCTAACCATCATTATGCTTTGGGGGTGAGATGAGCACCCTAGCGATTTACTTTGGAGCTTTATTAAGCTTAGAAAAGGTAACAAGGAAGGTAAGTTCTAGTCTTTTACTTTTAATAAATCTATTAACTTAATCCTGGCTGCGTCCCTTATTTTTGTTATTTAAATTATGTCGTAACAATATGCCAGTGGTTATCTCGTCGTCAACTTTGTCCTTGTGGTTGTGCGTGAGAATCGCAGGTCTCCTCGTGACCAACTTCGATGGTAGGCCCTCGGTTGTCTCCTTCGCGTTTTCGAATTCTCCTCTCTTTATTTTTTTACCTTCGCATTCTCTTCTCTTCTCTTCTGTTTTACCTTCGCTTATTTATGTAATCTCATCTTTTCAGCTCATCTTGGACAACTTTGTCTTCATTTTCATCTCTCTCCAACCTTCTTCACCATTGTTACTATTTGCTCAGTTTAATCGCCACTTTCTGGAAACGTTTTAATCAAAGCTTCTTTTCGACTTGACTTTGACGTTCCAGTAGTGTCAGGTTCAACCTGTCTCCGAGTAAGCTCAGTTTTGCTCTTGCAGTGCGCAGCTTGCGTTCTCTGGGCTTCCCCTGAGTTTTGCTGGTGGTAAAATTGACAGCGTCCAGCCACTGAACGTTGTAAATATTTGGGCAGATTATCGACCGGTCGTTACGTTTCAAAAATATCGCATGAAATAAGTTGGCAACATTTAGAAATTTCGGCCAATTTAGAGTTTTTTGTGTGCAACCCTGATCCTCTCGAGAGCCTGCGCGAAATTATCGTCCCGAACAAAGCATAACGATGTGCTTATATGGGCATTAGTCAATATTAATGATTTCTATTGGGCGAGGCTGACTTCATCCGCGATCACTCCAATTTCGCTTTCGTTTCAAGACTCGTTTAACCTTGGTGGTGCTGTGTGTTCTAAGTTAACAGAGTTTTTACTAAGAAAATTTAGAAGAACTCATATTCGATATTGTTGGAATCTCCCGGAGCGAGTTTTGGATATTTCTTATTATCCTTCCAAGCTTGGATTTTATTGAAATCCAGGGAGGCGTCGAGTCCGAACATACCTTGTACACTCGAATGTAATATTTTGAATCGCTTTAATCATAGTTTATTCTGCGCTGTATGTGTAATTAAAGTAACCGTTTATAGTAGCCTATCTTGTGTACTTGTGCATCTACCTTCATCATGTAAGTGAGTAAACATAAATCTCCTGGATTTATTGCAAAAACGATTGCGAATGCGCCATACCTTGGGAACAATGTTTCGCATCAACTTCTTCAACTGGGTACTTGTTCACCCTGGCGCCTTTTTAACGACGCCCTCTCTTCACTGTGTTACCTAGGGCAACAGCTGGTGAAAAATAGCGCAAACTTGCCGCCTGTTTGATGTAAGTAAGTGAAAATTAGGAGTAGTTCACTTGTGGTAACAAGTCCCCAAGTTTTTTGGAGAGGGTGAAAAGTGCATCTTTTGCAGAAACCTTGTTGCAACATTAAGATAGATTCTCGTGGCCCATCAACACTCATGCCTGCGTCAACCCCTCTTGTTGCCTCCAAAACTCATTTATGAGCAACAAGAAGGAATGTCAAAACTTACCTACTCAAGTTGTTAGCAGACTGCAGAGGGTGCCAAGCTAAATGCCCTATGTGAAATAAAGTGAAGGGTTTTGAGTCGCTGGTCTTGTACGCCGCACTCGTTTGGTACGAGACTTGACCACAATGAGAACCTGTCAAAGGACTGTGGCAATAAGAACTGCTCGTGCGTATAGGACAATCCCTACAGAAGCTGTCTCTGTCGGAGCAAAAATGACTCCTATCGACTTGCTAGTACTGAAACTTACCGCGCAAATACCGAGGAAAAAGGATAGCACGTAAAAAACGTTGGAAGTATAGCAAAAGAGATGGGATAGTTTCCAAAGTGGAGAATAATACCAAAATTTGACAAGTGATATAATAGGATTCATGATTAATTGACTTTTCATCTGACATAGGCTATGAGTACTTTCAAGCATACAGAGAAAGATTTGCAAAGGTAAAGGAGTAAAAGTAGACAAAGTCAGATGGGAGATCTAAAGTACTTACTTTATACTATTTGTTAGGAGTCTCGCAACTTGAGAAGAACCTGTCACGTGACCCGTCACATATGTTCTTCTTTCGTAACGAAACCTCTACATTACCACCAAGTGTGTAGTTTATTGTACCTATCTTGTTACGGTTGAAAAATCCATTCAAGTTATTCATAATAATTTTCCGTACACCCTGTATCAGCGTAGGAAATACGGCGTACGTGATGATCGTCGCGTTGCACCATATTTCACAATATTGCATGAGTCAAACTATCCGCTGTTACTTCAGGCATTCTACATATCTCCGTCTCACTCGGTTCCCCGTTTAAACTGTGCTTCTTTAGTAACGACTCCTGTCTGAACCGGTGTTGGGAGAAGAACGCGACATGCATCCGCAGCCAGTCTTAGACCGCAAGCTCTCCCGTTCGCTTCGTTTATTTTGTGTGTGTAAGGATAGCTCCTTTGTGCCCCTTTTCACTAGCTTTTGTGAAGGTGGTGGAACCGGATTATTCCGAGATCTGTTGTTATCGTACGTGGAGAGAATTTTAAGCTTGTGAAACAGCTTTCCAAAGCCTGTTGAAATACGAAACAGGTATGTCTTGCTTTGTTCTGACTGCGACGAAACATAACGCATATTTTCTTCCTTTGGGCTTTTTTTTTGTACGAGTTTTTCGTACGAGTTTTATTCCGAGTTTTTGTGCGAGTTGTCGTACGAGCTTTAGTACGAGTTTTATTTGGGTGAGAAATATCGTCGTCCCCTTGGGTGCAGGAGAAGCCCGAATTTGGCTTTGACCAACGAATTGAGTCCCGCCACCTGGCTTTCCCCGTCGTTGAGAATAGGCTCGCCCTGCAAGACGACGCCATTTCTGGCGGTTTCCCCATTTACCGCAACATGGCCCACTTCGCTAACCACCGCGGGAGGACGCTCCGATCTGTTGACGTTGGACAGGTGACTGACACTGACGCTGGATCTTAGGAGGTCAAGGTCGGAGTAGCCCTTTTATCTTTATACTTGCGGAGTGGTTGTATTGTACCACTTATTAACCGCGGGGTTCGTTTATCGGTACCCGAACGTGTTTGAATCTTTATTTGCGTTGTTCGTATTTCGTATAATCTGTATGTGTGACCGAAGCACAGATCTGTGGTACGGATTTAATTTAACGTGTTATTTGTTTATTGATACCCCTTTTTCATGTTTGACTTATAGTTATTTAAATTTTGAGCTGGCTAAATATAAACAAGTGTGCTCAGCTGGTGCGTTTTATTTAAAATCATTTTTGCCCACCTTTTGCATTTGGGGTTTCGTCGAACCCTCCCATCTCCAAGAGCTTAGCCGAGCAGTGTGGAGATACTTAAGTCACTTCGCACAAAATTTGCAAGCCTACAGGTAGGTAGCAATCTGTTAACGGACGCTTCCAATGCCAACAACTCCGTGCTATTTAAGAAGTACTAAATTAACTAACTAACTAACGGTATTTAAGGTGAATCACTGCTTTAGTCCATGGAACGGATTCCAGACGTCGTACATGCAACAATGAGAATGTTGTTTGCCACAATATTTAAAAATAATCAACTCTTACAATAAATACACTTTGGAACTTCGATATTTTTAAGATGGCAAGTTTTGTTGGGGATGATTATTACAAAAGTTATAAACAAACAGACCTAAATAGAGTGTCTCATTAAAGAAAATATAGATCACATGAAACACCGACGACGTTCGTTATCTCCCCGCAAGTTCTCTCAGATATATATTCGACTATATCCGAAACAACAATAAAGTCTAATCTAAGAGGCGATCTCCTGGAACTTTTGTATCCACTTCTTCCGCCCGCCTCCAGTAAATAAAGCACTTAGCATCATTTAAGCAGCATAAATTCCGCCCCGAGCAAATACGTAGTTATTATCGTGAGATGCGGCTCGTTTTGCTTTTAAACGCCCGCGCGAACCTAAACGAATCAACAAAATTTTCCGCAAATTAAAAGTCCTGTTTTTGACTTCCAACTTTATCAAAAAAAAAAGCTCCTTCGATATTGCGAGAGTAATCCGAGTTCCATTAAAACAGCCTTCATCACTTGAAACTGGTGAAACGTGAAAAGCTAATAACGTTAGATCAAGCTCGAGCTGGTTCTGCTTTGGCCGCCCCCTCAAAGCTTCGTTAATTCTACAGTTTCACGAAGTACGAAACTTTTTGTCCTCAGAGCGCAGTGAATGTCCCGAAATTATGGACTGTGACTCATTATGTCCCAAATCAATCCGCCTCGTGTTTTCATGGAATTAATAACTGCCAGGCCGCCCCGATTGCGACGCTTTGATGTCGGGCGTTTAATTTCCGCGTCGAGCGTCGTTTTCCACCACGTCAACTTCGGCGGGACGCAGGACGCATGCGATCGAGGATAACTCATTAATAACCGTCATGTGTGCCATTCAGCGAATACTTTGTGGTGAAAGGCATTACTGCGTATCTAAAATTTTTAATAAATAAATAATCAGTGCTTTTAAAAAAAAAAATTAATGAAAAATTATCCCCAAAACGACGATACGTTCCTGGTTAACAAAAAGCAGGATATGAACGAAAAGCGAAATTTCCAAAATTTTCAAAAAGTTAAGTTAATTGGTTTTATGTTTCAAACTGAGTTGAAACTGACAAACTGAGCTGGATTTCACGACGTCGGTGCATACGTTTCTGAATAATTGAGAATTGTAAAATACTAAAAGCGCTCGTCTCACGTAGAAATTCCACGTATTCCTCGGAGCACACACATAAAGCCGATTTCGTCCCTATTCCCGGTAATCCTCAGCCATTTGTAGCGGGTCTTTGTTTTCGCTCTGTTAAGTATTGACAGTCCGGGCTTTGGGGTAGTCTCGCTTAAAAAAGTTACGTTGTATAAAACACGTTTAAATTTAAATGAAGAAAATCGATGGGGTCTCTTTTTATTAATTTAATTTAAAATTTGATACCACTCAAAATAATCAACAATTTCCACTCTTTTACCAAAATTTCATAAATCAAATAAAGCAGTTGTTAGTTTTTATTATCGTAACTAATTGGCAAACAAACTAATGTTTTCTCACCCAAACCATGGTACTGGATACAGAGAGACGGACGGATATTCGGACTTTATTCACTCACTATGACATTCTTCGAATGCTAATTGCAGATTTCTTACACAAACAATACCTAAAGTCCGGCTAAAAGATTTTATGATACAAACAATACCGTAACAAATCTTTTGAGACATTACTTTTAACGCTCCGTGTACTTTGTACTTTAATTTGCATGATCGCAGATAAAGTGTTAAGTCACTCTTGTCAAAAGTCTTTTTATAGAGCTCCCTGAACCCCTTCAAACTTACCACTTATGATGTCAGAAATAATTTAGTTCCAGCGGAAATTATTGACCGCCATCTATGAACAGTATCTGGCTAAATTTAAATAATTAAATTTTTAACAACAACATTTGAAACTCGAGGTTCGTTTACACATTAACTATAGGTTTATTCTGTACTTTCTACACTTTTAAGTCCTTTACTATATTTTTCTTACTTCTACTTGTAGTGGTCCAAGTTTTGTATCGGTTTTATGATCTTGCTATAAAAAATGCTTCAAAGAGGCCAGCACTGCGGTGTCTTTGTCGCCTCTCTGTCGCTTCTTTTATAGCAAGACCATAAAACCGCTACCAAACTGGGACGACTATACATTATTATACCAACTTCTACATCTCACTCTCTCAGAAAAACGATTGGTGCAAAAAGTGTAGAATAAACGAACAGACCTATGTATAGGTATAGCACAAACTAAACACACTTTTTCTTCTATTTCTCTCTCATTTTCTGGAAGAGCAGCGTTTTTTTTAAATTTAATTTAATCATTGAGGACATCAAGAGAAAAGTCACAAAAACTTGGCATAGGTTTCTTAATAAAGTCATTTTAAAAAATACGAATTAAAAAAATACCTTTCTTCATGATAATAAATCGCGTAAACAATTTTGAAAAAGATCCGTTTTGATGCTGGAAATAATTTAAAGTTTACTCAAAATTTTGGAGGTTCAAATGTAAAAATATTTTTAATTAAAATTTTCTCTTAACTGGCTTTTTTTGGAAAAAATGTGAGATATGCGAAATCTAAATTTTGAAACTTTTCCAAAATATCCAATACACTTCTTTTTGTTGTCAATTTTAGATTATTTTCCAAAGTTCCGAGATTTTTAGTCAAATATCAGGCTTAATTTGTCTTACAAGTAAAATATAAAACTCAAAATTAAAATCCAGAAAAATATTGCAAATTACGTGTCTTATAAATTAAAACATTCTCTATTCATTTTCTCTAAAAAAGAAGAAACAAAACATACGTATTGGTACTTACTACAACGTTGCCGGTTTTACTTTTCTAAAATAAATTAGGAAAAAAACCGAGTAAAAAAAACTGATTTTACTGCCTGTCATCAATCGTACAAATTCCTTTCTTTATTTAGCACTAATTAACAACTCTGAGATGGTACGTGATCGTGATGCAGAGGGAAAGAAACTGCAACGTTGCCGAATTTACGGTACGTTTTCCAAAATTAGGTAGAAGTTCCGAGCGAAGGTTGAATTGAAACTTCAGAGAAATTTGCTCTGGGCGCTTGCCGTCAACCTTCTTTGTTTCTTTTTCTTTCTTTTTTTAATCACTACCAATTAACGGTCCTGAGAAAACGTGTGGCCAAAACACAGAGGTAAAATATTACAATGTTGCCAGATTATTTCAAATTGGGAAGAAATTGAAAGGGAATCAATATTTTTCAAGAAACGATTAGAAAATTTTCATTCTTTGATTTTTTTAATGGCCATCAGGCCATGCGTTGTGAAGCTAAAACATAAAACACCGTTGCCACATTAGAAATACCTTTCCTAAAGGTGTGAGAAAATTGTGAAGTTATTGTAGATATTTGCGAAAACCTCATTCATTATTTGCGTTTTCTATTAGCAGCGCCAATTAACACACCCCTGAGAAGAAAACGCAACTCAAATGACAAGATATTACAACGTTGCCAGATTTAAGAGATTTGGAAACAATGCAAAAATTAAATTAAAATCTTATTTTTCAATCTCCCGTCAATCAAGCAAATTGTATACTTTGTTTCTGTTATGACACACTGGATGATAAACTGACGGAAAAGCTGTTTAATAGCAATGAATTTTCGATACTATAAAATTCTTAAAAAAAATTAAAAACGATCACTGGGTGGGCTTTAATCTTATGAAAAGCCTAATGCAAAATAATGAGACGTCAAAGAGTTTAAGGTGAAAAATCAGAGAGCAATTTAATCGCGTTTGAAATTCAGGCGCATGCAATCGCGGGGCCCCCATTATAAAACTCGAGTATCGCCCCCATAAATTGTAAGGGACGGCACTATTTCGTGTGACTAATGGCGTGCGGAATTATGGACGCGAAACACGCGAGACACGATAAAACAAATTTATTTATCTAATAGCGCCGCGCATTTCGATAATTTCCGGCCCGAAATATAAGCGCAAAGCCATTAACGTCCCCCCGAACAACAAGAAAATTATTTACAAGAAACCGTACGCCATTAGCTAAATGACACACATCCAGGGAGGTAGACAAAGGCGACGTTTCCATTCTCCTGGAGGAACGAGCGTCCCTTAATCAAGTGCCGGGAGTCAACACTTACGGCGCTTTCATTTTCTCATTCTCATTCTCATTCTCGTTCTCATTTGACCGCAGTAACATTTCCCAGGCAGGGCAGAGTTACAAGGGTGAGAGGTATTATACGACTGCGGGCGGACGAGAATCGTCGTAAAACTACCTGAAGAAAGCCTTGGAGAGATACTTGGGGCGATTAAGGACGACGATGTCCGGGTTTACGTGCATGCAAGCGGGGTTGGAATTACATCAGGTAACGATAATTCTTTTTTTAAGCCACGTTTATGCGGTGCGGGCTTGAAAGTACAAAAGAAAATGATGCCCGCCTCACTTAAAATTTAATAACAACACGAATGCATCTCCCGAGTAAGTACATCGGGAATGGTGGATGCGCCTGGATATGAATCCCCAGGAAACTTAACGCGTAATCTTGATGACTTCATACAAACTACTTTATCTGAAATTTTATGGGGATAAATAAACAGAATAAAAATGGCGGATGCGCCGGGAACGATATTTCTTTTCTAATCTTGAAATAGCCTCTCTTAAGTTCAGCCTTATTAAGCACTTTTTTTTGTTTTATCGTGGTGACCTGAGGCACTCGCCGTTTCAAATTATAAAACCAAATGAAAGTAAAAAAAGTTTCGTCCTTGATAACTCTAAGGAAACCCCTGATTTTAATTTCGGCAGCTAAATCTTTTAAAGAACTGTTTTTCAAGACCTGATAGGCCAAGTTGCAGGATTTCTGTTCATACAGTTAAGGTTCTTACCGGAACTCTGATCTAACCCTTACAGAAACTGAAAACTGTAGGTGATAGTAAGTGTTCTTAAATAAAACTTGCAGTTGTGGTGTATTGTAACACCAAAGACTGGTTGTCAAGTAGTTTATTTATATAAAATAAATACAATCATAAACAGGTCACTAGAAAATGTGATTTATACATATCAGTACCTAACAGCAGACAGTGCTGACATTCAAAGTCCACGTTAATCTGCCTATAGGCTGTTCTTTTTTTATTCAGAAGGAGTTATTCAAATTTGCCCATCAAAAATTCTCGAAGTTATTGGGGCTGTTACTCCTCCTAGTTTAAAAACGTCCGTACTGGCCATCTTGTGGGTAATAGCTTATGAGACAGCACTATTCGTTGTTATTTGCTATTTCCGCACAGCTTCAGGTCAGAAACCAGTCGTGCGAGGGCACGCCTTAGCCAACAAGCTATGTTTATTTAAACCAATACTTGAGTGAAGTTTATTTAATTCATGTCGTGTTCTGAAACGTCATTTAGTAGCTTTAGACATATTGACATATTGGCGATAGCTTCCAAGCCGGTCACAACGTCATCTAATAGCTTTCGAGCGAGAGATGACAGTTGTAATAACTTTTAACCCGACCACAAAGTTATCTGAAAGCCTTCGAATGAGAAATTGTGTTGGTGATAGCATTCAAGCTGGCCGCGTTGTTATCTAACGTCGACTTCGAACGGGTGATGGTGGCGTTAGCTTTTAAGCTGGTCGCAGCGTTATCTAATGTCATCTAACTGACCTAGAACGAGAGCGATAGCTTTAAAGCCAGCCATAACGTTATCTAACTTATCTGACAACTTTCCAGCGAAAGATGATGGCGGAGATAACTTTCAAGTCAGTCGCGACGTTATCTAATCGCCTCTAATTACTTCGAATATCTATCTGATGTTACCTAAAACCTTCGAGCGAAAGCTGGCATTGGCGATTGCTTTCAAGCTGGCCACGATGTCATCTAACAAATTTCGAGCGACAGATGATGGTTGCGATAATTTTTAAGCCAGCCGCAAAGCTATCTAATATCATCTGACTTCGTCGAATGAGAGCGATAGCCCTTTCAAGCCAGCCACAACGATATCTAATGTTGTCTGAAAGCCGGCCGGCGAACGAGAGATGGCGGTGGCGATAGCTTTCAAGCCGGCTGCAAGGTTATCATCTAATGTCATCTAACATTTCTCGAATGAGAGAGAAATGACGTGGGCTACAACTCTCAAGCTGGCTGTATCATTACTTAACGTGATCTGCCGATTTCAAACGAGAGCCATAGCTTTCAAGCCAGTCACAACGTTATCTAAAAACCTTCGAGCGAGAGATGGTGTTCAAGCCGGGCGTAATCGTCTTCAAACGAGAGATGGCTTTCAAGTCGGCCGCTAAAACACCTAACTGACTTCGAACGAGAGCGATAGCTTTCAAACCGGCCACAACTTTGTCTAATGATATCTGAAAACCTTCGAGCTAGAGACGGCATTGCTAATAGTTTTCAAGTCGGCCGTGACATTATCTAGAATCATCTTCGAACCAGGATGGCGGTGGTGATAGCTTTAAAGCCATCGGTAAGGTTATCTAATGTTAGATAACAGCTTTCGAATGAGAAGTGGCGTTGGCTATAGCTTTCAAGCCGATCGCAACGTTACGTAACGTCATCTAGCAGTCTTCCTGCGAGAGGAGGCTTTGGCCATAGCTTTCAAGTTGGCTGCAAAGTTCTCTCGTGATTGACGTGCTTCCTTGCAATTCACGGTACAAGTTACAGTGGCTGGGCACAGATCTGTACACGATCGAAGGGATATCGCCAAACCAAAGTTGTTGAGTAAAATTCCGAAGTAAGGCTGATACAGCATGATACAAAAAGGACCCTTCCGTACAGTTCCCACTTTCGCCTTCCATGTCCTCACATTCACTAAATAAGATTGGAAAAAACAGTGAAAATTATAAAATGCACTAGGAAATTGATTCGTCCTTTGTAACTTTGAAGAAAACTTAAAGACTTCAATTGGACTCTTGTAGCTTATTCTTTACGAGAATTTGTTTCCGGGATTCTTTTTCATTCTGGTCGATCCTCCAGCCCCAAGTTTTGACAAATTCTTGGACCTCCCAGCGATAAGTGAGTGCATAGAAACACTTATTTTTGATGGTTCGATTATCCAAGTTATGTTTGGTGTCAACCTTCGCCCCGTACTTCTCTAATCCTACTTCCTCGATGCCATATCCTGTGCCACCTGTTGACGAATCTCCCGGCAGAAAGAATTCCTGACAGTAGAAGGATGAATCCGGGAACAATGCGTCCAAAGTGACCTCTCCGGAAGCTTCATAGTACTTAGTACTTCAATGTACTTAAATTTGCCCTAATAGGGCATACCATCGTTACCTTATTTGATTTTCAGAAAACATTTGGAAGGATTTTGTGAGTTACGGTTTTGGTGACAACTATGGGGCGACCACTTGGCATCGTCTGGGGATACCCAGAGATGTACAAGACGGCACTGATGGCTGTGCCGTGCTTGGTGACCTATGCCATAAGTCACTTAAGTACCAAATAAGATCATATAGGGATCTCAGATACAATTCTCGGGTCGATTGGGTTGGGTTCGCGTAATTAAAAGTCCGTAGGCGGGGATAGGGATGATGAATACACTCTGAAGACTGAACTTCGGATAAAAGCTCGAGGTCTCTCCTCACCAGAGGTAAGAGGGGCGTGCACTCCTAGTCTTATGGTAACACGTGCTTACGAGTGTGTGCGCTGCTCGTATGGGTGAGAAGTTCTAACGTGGAGCTTACTCAATCGATCAATTGGATTGGATTGTTGATGGATCTGGTAAAGATGGACAATTGTTGTAAATCGCGGTTTCGCTACCTTATTTATTTTCAGAAAAACATCTTGGAGGCTTTTGCGCAGTTACTATTTTGGCGGCACTTATGGGGCAATCAACTTGACATCGTCTATCCCTTTCAAAATTTGCAGATTGCTTATTTACCGGTGGTCTGTACCTTTTTTCCGCAGTTGGTGCTAGGATGATCCATAGGGATCCAGGATTCGATTCCAAGAGAAACCAAACCCGCAAGAGCTGGTAGCCCTACCGGGAAGAATACCGGTGGAATTGATATCGCTCACGGTCGATTATAAATCTGGCGAAAGTCATGATGGAGCGGATTTTCGAAGGGTGTAAATCAGATCGCTGATCATCCCAAGGGGCTAACAATCAACCCTCGTAAGCTTGCACTGCCACCACGGCAGGTATTTAGGGCCAGGCCCGAGGCAGTTTTTGAGGGCGTGGATCAGCCTGTAACCATTGGTCACTTAGGGGCCCCCCATAAGAATCCGGCGTCTCCTCTATGACCCTCTCGCTCCAATGGAGGATAATCACAGTTACTCCCGCCCAGTTTTTTCTATCTTCTTTGTCCTACATCTTCACGACACGGACCATCCACAGAATTTTCCAAACCTGATCGACCTTACAATCTGGATTGTCACACCTTCTGAACGTCGCGCGTCGTGCTTCAAATATGGCCGGGAACGTTCATTACTTTTCGCGAAGGCTTAGGTTTCAGTTCCTTCAAGGTTTCCGAGAAATCGGCGTATCTGGAAGCATTTTGGATGACCTCTTGTGGGGGGGAAATTCTTTTGTTAAGCCTAAGTAGGTTTTGTTTACCAAGCATACTTTTTGCTTTGTTTGTACCCCCACAAGTAAACTTTAATGAATGCAATAGAAGTGACGCATTACCGAGAGAGTAGTTTCTAGCCATGGCCTTGGACTTTCACGAAGTAAACTAAATTTTTATTACATATACGTACCTACAGACTAGTAAAAGACCCATGCCAGATCTGAGCCACAAATAACTCGAAAATCGATAGTATGACATGGTGCCTTCGTCTTCTCATGACGATTATATTTCTTGACTTCTTGATGGATGTAAAGCTTAATGAATCGCACAATTTGTATTTTTTGGTACATTATTTCATACCAAAGCGAAGATAACAGATATGGTGGATGCGCCGGGGGTTAAAGTTGTTTCATAAATTTCTACTTCATAAGAACGTTGCCTTGACTGAACATGTTCCTCCTCAACAATCTAAAGAAAAATCTCCGCGTTTCACACATGCAGGAGCGATAAGGGCGGTAAATTCGAAAGGCGACGCGACGCTTCCTTCGATCTGCAGATTCGAACGCGATTCGTGCGTGCGTGTACGCCGAAAATTGAAAACTGCCGACATCATTTCCTCGTTTCGCAAATACTGGAGCCTTTCACAGGCACAATAACGCGCGAGTTATTGCCTTAATGCCTCCCACCCCGCCCGCCCGCCCTTTTCAATATTCACTTTATGACGATCCGCCCCGGCGCGCGAGCGTTTAATGTACACACACGTACGTACGACATGCATCAGGAACTAATAGCTCGGGGCTTTGTCGCCGTAATAAGTGGAAAATGGAGGGCGCAGATATTGGTTGTTGAGATGCGGACTATTAGCTTCAGAGGGAAAAAATGCGAAATGGTTTTGGTTTTATTTTAGAGTACAAATTTGTGATTACCATAAATTGCGTTCTTATAGAATTCTTTTTTTTTTGTAATAAATTTCGTAAATACTTCCACCAAGGATTATATTTTACGGGGGTGAGTTTTACGGTAAATTTTTAATTTGGTGTTAAACTACGTGCTCAAAAACGTTAGGCATTTAAAAAAAAATATGCGAGAATATTGTAAACAGCCGAGCCAATAATTACACCTGACGACTTAAAAAAAAACAATTTCGCGCGTTCTCGCAAATTCCGTGCGCAATTTCACACTTAATTTCGCCCCTTAATTAAAACGTGCGTCGCCAATTAGTTCCGTCGTCGGCTTCCGACGCGCCGCGCTTTATCTCTCGTCGATAAAAATGAAAGCCACCCCCCCATCCGTAGCACCAGAAAAAACGCATAAATTGCATAACTCGCGTTCGCTTGTATTAATTGACGTAATTTATTTATTTGTTCGACAAAGTGAAATGCGCATGAAATATGAAACGCTTGGAATCAAAACGAATGCGATTCGAACTCACCCCTTCGATACCGGAACGAGTTTCCACCTTCACAATAATGAAAATGAATAAAAAGTTCACATGGCAAATGCTCGCATTAATTAACGTAATTTATTTATTTATTTAAAATGTAGTATGCGTAAAATATTCGAAACAATTTGTACACGGTTGATACAACTCGCCCCCCTCACCACGTTTCTAAACGACTTCTCTGCCCACCGTCGAAAAAACGGAATAAATTTACATGACGAATAAAAGACTCCCAGCAAATTCTACATATCAGCGCTCTTTCACAGTTTACCGAATTTATTTATAGGCATAATAAATATGCAGCAAAAAATTACGTCGAATAACTGAATAATTTAAGTAACGAACGAGTCTCGCCTTTTCGGATTTAATTTCCGCCGAAATATCCAACAATCATCAGCGCCCGCCCGCCTTATTTCATAATTAAATTAAGACGCTGATTAGGAAGTCAGCCGATTCGGAGGGCTATTTCACCCCCCGGAAAAGTTTTTTTTTTCCGCGCGGAAACGCTTTTAGCAGCTCTCGAATTAGCTTCAATTCTTAATGCGCCCCCCCGTCTCTCTGATGATTACTCGATCTGATACAGGTCCGGCCTTATTAGCGCAAAAGCTCCGGATGTATCTGTTTAGATAACGAGCTACAGTTACGATTCGACATTAACAGAAAACTTTTCTAATCGATAGAAAACAGATGTAAATCGCGCACTCGCTTCAGCTTTTATGTAGGTGTCATCTTTGAATAGTTTGAATTATCAACCGCATGTGATGTAACATTATTAAAGCGATGTTGATTTGAAGTAAATCAAAAAAATTTAAACCCGATCGCTGAAGTCCAGCATTCCAGCGTCTATATGTAGGGATTAGCGATGTTTTTATTGAGTGTTGAAAAAAAAAACAGAAATAAATGAGCGTTGACAAAAAAAAAAGTAAAGTGTAATTTGTCCTCTGAAAATCAGAGCGTCGAAACGTCGGGCGTCCCGTCATCGTAAATCCGTCGAGCGGGCTGCATATTAAAGCCTCATATCGCGGGATTATTTCATTATGCGACGCGCTGCATCCGGATTGCTTTTTGTGAAATGTTTTACGTCCTGCCGCAATTCAAATCCGTTTGAAATTTATTTGTACGCGCGCACTAATTTCAACTTGCGTCGAGCCGGCCTCATAACGAACGCCAGGGGTTGTTTATGAGCGACGTAAAGCATAATCTGCTTGTTGAGCGACCCCCCCATATATTTTCTGCATTTGTTCGTGGCGTAATATATCCCTACTGTCGGATTAAAAGGCTTTCAGAACTCACTCGCTGAATGCAAATCAAAAAGAAATAAAAATGATTCGGTATTTAAAATAAAACACACAACGTTTGTTATGGGCCGCTCTATAGTGATTGTTTTTATTGTCCCCCTCTTACCTTGTAAACCGAACAAGTAAATGTAAGAAATCGGCAAGATCGGACAATTTAGGGAAACCACCATGACTCATAGGACAAGTGTCCCACATAAAAGTTTTTCATATTCGGAATTTCCGGTATAAACCATATAGAAGGCATCTGGGTTTCATGTGTGGTCGTGCACATCACCCAGAATATTGTCACGTAAAGGTGCCTCCGTGAGGGCGCCTTCACCATATCACGCTAAAGGCTTCCTCCACCTTGTCACGAAGGTGGTTCTTAGGCCTTCGGGGTTGATTGGGCTGCGTAGAGCTTTAAGACAATGGTTTAAAAAAATTAATACCTCTTTATTACGTTAATAATTAATTTAGTTGAGGGTGGTTTGTCCGTTAATCGGGAATGCGGTCCTGGGTCGTCCGCGGTGACGGGGGTTGTTGTGCGTCGGTTTCTTAGCCGGGGGAAGACTGCGGAGCTTGAGGCCGGTCCGTGACTGGAGTGGTTGGTTAAGGTCGGTCTCGGTGGTAACGTTCCTTGGCTGGAATGGAGCACGACACGTCCTTGCTCAACCTATGGGTGATTGGCGAGGGAGATGGTCCTCGTTCTCTTAGGACGGGTTCGGCAATGTTGTCAGCGGCAGTGGCAGATCATGTGGCTGCAGCGACGCTGATGTTGGGCGGCGGCGATGGCGATGTTGGGGGTCCCCTTGTTGAATTGGCACTAGTGCCCACTGAGTCGGTCCGGTGGCTCGACTGGCTCGAATGCCCGACTACCCGACTGGCTTCCCAATTTTGGCCCGCACTTTAAATACACGTTTTTTGCCTATTCGAGCGTTGCATTTTTTCGTCACCTGCTTTGTGTCTTTTTGCGTCATTCGTATACGCTAGTATACGCGCGTGGCCCAGTTTGTAGCAAACCCGCTGATGTTTTATTATGAAATATGAACCTTGCGTTATATCGGTTACCTCCTTATCGTGTTTACACGGGTAATTACACAAGTTCATGTTTAAATACTTTTTATGTTTTTTATTCGCGGAAACACAGAAAAACCCCATCGTGGTTTTTAGAAAATTCCCCCTCTTGACAATATCATTCAACGAATGACATAATGTATGGTCAAACTCTGAAAATCCGTCCGTCTCTCTGTATCCAGCACCATGTTTTGGGTGAGAAAACATTAATTCATGTGCCAATTAGTTACGGTATTAGAAACTAACAACTGTTTTACTTGATTTACGAAATGCTGTTTCTTCTCCTTACATGACTTTGAGTTATTGTTTACTGTTTAGAATTTCGCTTTATGCCAAATTCCTTAAATATATTTGTAACTGTTTTTACGTGCCACTTCACTCATTACATAACGAATGGAAAAACACATTTTTCTTACTTTTACCCCTTACATACCTTATAAAGAAATCGACAATTATTTTGTATATTTTCGGTGTAATTGAAACTGTTTCATGTTGCTGGTATTTTCCGGAAGGATTTTGGTGAACAAATGCCATCTCATTAGGACGCGGAAGAGCTGCCTTCTCATAATAAGATTCTGCAATTCGGCGAAAACGACGACGGTGAAATATGGCGGTCTTTATGCGCGATAATGTGTCCCTTCCGCGCTCGCGAAATGCTCTATTTTCTTAATAGGTTAATTAGCGCAGTGATTGCCGCTAATTAAAAATTGTGCTACAGATTCTTCCCGACTCGTCGGCGCCCGCTCGCTAATTGCCCTTATTAATTTCAGCCGTTTGTTCCATCGGGTTGCCTGGGGGCGCAGTTTTCCCCGCGGGGATTTAGGAAGTCGTGACGCTCTTAAGTTTGGTGGTGACATCTGTCGGTTTTCAGCAGGATCGTGTTTTAATAAATAAAAAAGGAGAACTCAACCTCAAAGTAAAAATAGAAAACACGACGGTTTCTTTTTGTGAGCCTTTTCAATTAAGCCCTCTACTGAATGCCACCTTATCAGAAACACTGAGGCATTAGAAGTTAACGTCAGTTACAAGCGCTGTTTCAATTAAGTCTCCTACTCGACACCATCTCATCAGACATATTTTTAAGTGTGACTGCGTTTTGTTATGGTAATGAACTTGGCTAAAAGAAACTCGTAAAAAAACTTCGTAATAACTTCTCACGATTAGTTTTAAGTTCGCAAACTTAGCAGTTGTGATTAATAATTTGCCAAACAGGATCGTGTTTTAAAATAAATATAAAAGAATACTGTTAATGTTAAGTTCTCTACTCGATACCGTCTCAACAGCGTTTGTCATTATAATGATTTAAGGTGAAAATTTCTTTTTGTGAGCGCAGCTGTGCTAGGTCCTCTACTTGGCACCACCTCATCAGAAACATTTTTAAGCCCGAGTGCATTTGAAATTCTAGTTTCATTATTACCATTAATAATAAAACTAGAATTTCGTAATACCATCTCACCAGTAGCCCTAGAGCTTGACAACAGCTTGAAAACAGCGCTGCGTTAGATGTGAGCGTCATCTGTTAATCAACTGCGAAAGTTTCTTTTTGTGCGCATGACCACCTACGTTGTTGTAGTTGTATGTATGTTTCACTTAGGTCCTCTACTCGACACCATCTCATTAGAAAAAAATCGCATCTGCTATGGTAATGAATAAACTAGATCCCTGTCCAATGAAAATTCTCACCGGTAGCTCTAAAGCCCGCCAACTTGTTAGTTATTACACATTAATTATTTAATGGAAACGGATGAGATGACGCTGAGTGGTGGATTCACGCGGACGTGACAGTCGTCCTAAAGGTTTGAGGTTAAACGCGATACAGACAAAAAATATCTACTATGAACAAGAAGCGACACTTGACTACTTTGGGCGATCCAGTTTAATGCGCATGCTTACCAGAGGTATCAAAAATTAAAAGCAGTGGGCAGTGATTCAAGTATTTGTTGCACGTTTGTTGTTCATATTTAATAATAGAACATTTACTGTTATTATGTAGAACACTTAGATTGTGTTTAAGTTATGTTTAAAAACGTAACAGCAAGCGACTCTCAACTACATTACACGTGTTATTGAGATTTCTGGCGAACATGCGCGAAGTCAACCAATAGTCGTCGATATTTCTGTTGAAGGTCATTGAAATTAATTACGTAGCAAGTATAGGAAGTGTCGCTTCTTGTTCATAGTAGACATTCTTTGATACAGAGTTATTGCTGCGCCATCTCTTGTTCAGTTATTGAACTGAGCTCTTTCTTGGTTGAATTCACAAAAAAAATGTGAACTAGAGTACCATCTAGCGGCCGACGGTGAAACTCTTCGGTTAATACTTTAAAATTCGCATTCAGTAATTGCATTTTATTTACAATTTTATCAAATACAAATTAAGAGCTTTCATCGAGGCTGCGCGAATTGGAGTGCCATCTATCTATTCACCAACAAGTGAAACTTTTCGGTTAATTCTTTAAAATTCGCGTTTAATAGTTGAACTCCTTTCTTCCATTGTTTATCGCATTCTTTAAGGAGCGCATTATTTATCAAATTAAGAAGTTTCCATTAAATCTGAGACTAAATCCGCATTGAATTCACAGTTACAAAATGAACTGGAGTGCAATCTATCGGCCGACATTGACACTTTTTGCTTAATGCTTTCTTTTATTTACAATTTGCAATTTGGCAACACTGACCTAAGCTTAAAATAACAGAAAATGATACTGAAATTTTAACAATATACAAAGCTACGAAATAAAACAAAAAATAATCTAAATTGTCAGACAACTGAAAGACGAATTTGAAATTTCCCGCTCAGTTCTAAAAGCAAACGAAAAGTTAATTTTAAAGTTAAATACATACGATTAAAAATATAAAAACTCTCGCTTATTACCTTTGTTTTATTAATTGCAAATTAAATTATGTGTATTGATTACAAATGACGTGGAAGAAGAAATACTTTATAAATAATTACGTAAGTATAACCGAAACCCAAAAAAAATTATCAAACACTTTACGTTTCGCTATCGTTTGATAGCTTCTTCGGAAGTGAAAAAATATATATAATATACAGTATGATTCAAAAGGACCGGGTGTTCTTTAGAACCATTTATATGTTCTCAAAAATGTAAAGAAAATTTTTCTACGAGCTTTCTTTAAGAAGATTTAGGCCTTGAAAGATACAAATTTGATGTTTATTTTGTACTAATTAGAAAATGTAAATTTATGTTTTTATTAGTGAGAGCCGTACATACAGGCTTGTAAATTTTCCTTGTTATTAAACATAATTAACATTAAGCAACAAAGCAGCAAAAACTGTTTGGAAATATTAGCATTATTTTAGATAAAAGGTCGGCAACGGTGTAGCAAAAATTTGGTGTCACTATGGTTACCATAGTCTGACATTTGTGACTTTAAATGAGCGTTTGCTGCTTTTAATTTCTGATTTTTCTAAGTTCTTTGAATGTTTACCGTGTGTTTTGACAAGCACGCCTCGACCTACTCCTTCATCAAATTTTTACTTAAGAAACTTAAGAATAGCTAAATAGAATAAGGTATTAAGAAGTCACAATTATTATTGTGTCAAATTTGATTTCCAAACAATTCAGTGCAACAAATACTAGGTGCAAATTCAGTTGTCAACAAAAATGAGGGTACCTATGATCCATGGCTTCAAATTACTAAGTTCATCTACAAGGTGCAGTGTTGCCTATTTGTGATATCGTTAAACATTTACATCTAGAAACCACGCACCATAAAAATATTCTAAAAGTATATTTGTGCTCCTATTAACGTTCTCTATGACTACCTAATCGGTGGTGCGACCCTTTTGAATCATACTGTAGAAGTTATTTGGGATAAAATTCGTTAGATGGTGCTGTTAGCTGAAATTTTGTGAAATCCTGTGAAATCGACTTGTATTTCGTAAGATATATCGAATTTTTATGTTAAAATAAAAATTAAAATTCCGTCAGATTCAATATCGGTGGAATCTCAGACATAATTTAAATTATTTTTCTTTCTTCTGCCTTGTCTGCCATTTCTGAACGCGCTAGAAGTGAAATTCCAACAGAAAGTCACCAAAAGTAGTAACAAAATCATCAAATTGGCAACATTGTAAAAAATATTCAACTTACCCTCTCACAGTACCCTCTATGGGCAGGCTGTGAAACCACTTTTTATAAATGATGCTCTTACTCGCTTTATTTCGTCGAATTAATTAAAAATCACCCTGTATATTATAATTATAATTTGCGCAGCAAAAAAAAACTTAACTATCTGCAAATTCGAAAAGCGAGTTTTTTGTCGATTGTTTCTTATTTAGAATCAAAATTAACTTTTTTGTTTACCAAAATGTTACATTAAAATATAACTGGATGTTAACGTCTTAGGCTGGGTTTCTCAGTCCTAGTTTAACTTTAAACTCCTGTTTATTTCCATAGGGACAATGGTTTTAAAAGTTAAACTAGGACTGAGAAACCTAGCCTTAGTGAATACCGTGGAGCTCCACCTATTTGCTGTCGCTGTAACTTTCTTGTCTACACTTTGCTTTGTTTACTATTTCTGCGCAAAGAAACCTCGTAAATATTTTCAATCGCTTTATATTCACTTTTTATTATTATTATTATTATTATTAAACGCAGCGGATTCATTTAAATTTAAAAACAATAAATCAAGGCCCATTTTAACCGGCGAAACGGAAACGAACGCATCGCGCGCCGACAAATCAATAAACGCGCTCGTATCGAAAACGTACTGATTTTGACGTAACACAATTATCTGCGCGTTCAGAGTAATACATTTAATGTTGCAAATTATCCTAAATATCCGTCGATAATTCACGCTCGCTGACATTTACACGAGATTTAATAATAACAACAGCCGCGCAACAAAGTTAAATTCGGAAGCGAATTAAAAAACAAAACTATGAATCCGGTTCGCGCGTGTTATTTTCGAACGTTGTATTTCGGGGATGAAGTTTCCGTTTTATTTCGAATTCGTTCTGACGTAAGCAGAAGGGCGGACAAAGACCTTCGCACTACTTGCAAATACATCCGGAAGCGCCCCGGGGGCGAGTCGACAAGTCGTGCGAAATCGTCGGTCGGGGAACAAATTCGAAATGGAACTTGAAAGGAAAACAATCCGGGGAGGCTTTGCAACGGCCGCAAGATAGATTGCCCCTCAAAAAAAAAAAAAAAAAAAAACATCGATTCAACAACTGATCGTTGGTGCGCGAGCTTAATTTTAAGTAAGCACCACACGATAAGGAAGACAAGAGCTTTGTGTAGGTAATACCTTTAAAAAAGTATTAATTAGCTTTGAGGGAGTTGACATTCTTTTTCAATTCTAAATTGAGCGAAAGCTCTTCTGAGTATCATGTAGGTGAGTGAATATCTTTAGGGAAACTGCAAGCTTCTACTTGATGGAGTGTGCAATATATTCAGAAAAAGCGCTCGCCTTATAAAATGAATATGTTATGGAAGCTCCAGATAAAAGTACCTCGAATAAACACAGTTGGAGATTTTTTCTTGACGGCGCGAGTAATATATTCAGTGGGCATTTACCGGAATCGATCAGGGCCCGGATCGCCGTCGAACGACGGGCTATCCGCCATTTCCAGAGATAAAGCGGATCTTCTTTCCGGTTAGCGGACTTCATTGGCTCGTTTTGGGCTTGATTGATGTTTTCGATGACGGAAGTAGATTTCTTAGATCTGCTCGCGTTTCGGGGGAAAAATTGACGATACGAGGGAAACTGATGCGATGCGAGGATTTTGTATTGTTTTCAAAAACCCTTCGCAAGAACTTTCCGTTTTTCCGACGCATATTTCAAGAAAGACACATTCGTTTTGTGAGGAAAACACGACGTATGCAATCCGTTTAAACAAACGAGTTAGATAAGTTGCCTATACTGCATACCAGACAAGTCAAATAACTTCAACCTACTTTTCAAAACGAACGAATCAGATTGGTTGTTTCTACTGGGATTGCTATGCTAGATTTGATTGACATTTAATTTATGTAGTAGGATTTGGAAACTTTTGTTAATCATTTCAGATTTTATATCTCAGGATTGCCAACCAAGCCAAGGCAATCAACTGCACACACCAAAAAAAATGTTCTATTCCATTTCTCCTCTTCTTTAAAAGTTGTAACATGGTGATGAGATGAAAGTGGATCTTCTTTTCTGCTAGCGTTTTGATTGATATTTTATTAATGTTTCATTCAAGAAATTGATCATACAAGAGAAACTGAAGCAAGGATTTTTTATTGTTTAAAATGTCCTCATCACAAAACCTTCTTTTTGCTAATACATGTACACTCTTTTCCTAATGAGAGGTGTATTCTTTCGATCTGAACGAGGTGAATGCGTTCAACTGAACAAACTGAAAGTGAATAAATATTCAGTTCACTTTCACTTTCGAACTGATCGGGAAAATTATTTGCGCAGTAAAACTGAATGTAATCACTTAATTCACAAGAGTGGGGAAACTGAACGCAAACGAAAAAATACGATCAAATTGAATATTTTCACTTTTCCTGATCGCATTCACTTCGTTCACATCGAAAGAATACAGCTGAGTTCGTCCGATTTACAAGCTTTACTTTGGTGCTTTAATATATTTGGAAGGCGCTGTACATGCTTTTATTCGTGAGCAATATGCACATAAAATACGCAATCTATTAGAGCATAGAAGCTAGATAAGTTGCCTACACTTCAGTTAACCAGGTTAACCAGGAACGGCTAAGCACAGCTTCGAGTGCCACATAATTATATGATGTTCACTTTCGTTAATCGTTCAAAAATAATATGGTTTCGAGTTAAATAAGTTCACTTGAAAGAATTCTAAATTGATTCTAATGAAATGAAGAAGTAAACTTAATTCGAAGGACTTTTACAGAAAAGACTTTAAAAGGATTCTAAAAGAATTCTAAACAAATTTCAAAGTCAACGAGAAGGTGAAACCGTAACAAGATGAGTTTTCGAAACAAAAAATTTTCTGTCGAAATTGATCTATTTCTTGTTGGTATCTCTAATATTTTATATTATAAAAAAATTTTGCAAAATGAAATGTTTTGCCAACCAAGCCGTAGGGCATCTAGGCCAAGGAGGCCTCAATACGTAATATTTCGTAATTTCGCAGTTGAAAATCCTTGTAACCCTCGAACCGGAAAATTATTATAATTTTCCGGGTTTCTCGACGTTTAAACGATAATGGTAAAAAAAATTCTCCCCCTACATATATTTACAACAATTCATCTTCCGATAACGCGTGCACGCGACAGAAATAATAAATTCCGCCGGTTATTCATTACCATTTCGCTGCAAGCTTCGGCAACAAAGGCACAATATTAAATATGTGCAGCTTTTTGTCGCGTTATTATAAAATAATATATCAGCAGGCTGGCTGACGGGGCCAAGCAACTTCGAGGAGGACGCGCGCATGAATTACGAGCTTGCGTCGCGTAGAAGAGGAAGGAGGAGGATAATGAAATGAAGAGCGGCATGTATTTCGGGAGGAAACGCGCGCTTGGAACTTAATAATGAAATATTTATTGCCGGTCGTTGCCTGTAATTTGTTAGTTTAATGAAATTACCGAAACGCCCGGCCGCGTACCCACGCATTAACGCAGCTAATTAAAGATCACTTTTCCTTCCTTCCTTGAAAAAGAATTACAATTTTATATTAATTAGAAATACATGGAACTATTTTTGAAGTAAATGTTCATCCAATTATTTCTTTTTTTTTTTTTCAATTCGGCTACATCGATTATCGTTTGTTTTTCTTTAATTTAATTCTTGTTCTTTAATTGTTTTCCACTTACTAATCCACATTTTCAAATTTTTTGTTTGGGTTTTTTATTTTGTTTAAATTTTACTCTTTTAGGCCAGCTTTTTATGATACCAAGTCGATGTTATGTTCGTAGCGTTTGACGTTCATCCGGAATTGGTTATAGATGATGAGAATGATGCTAGAATTTCGTTTTCCAATTTATTCAAAATTAATTAGAAAAACATAGAAAAGTGTTCGCCCCACCTGTTTCCCTTAATTTTCTTTTATTACGGCTTAAATCGACTGTCTTTTGTCTTTCTGTTTCTCTTGTTTTTTTTTCTTTAATTTTATATTCTTACATTTTCGCATTTCCTTCGGATTTTGTTTTGGAATGTCAAGCACTTGAAGAATCAGTAATTTTCTTAGAAATAAAAATAGTTTTCTGGTTAGAGAAGTCTGATTTAATTTTTTTATACATACAGGGTGTTCTTCAAGTTCGTGCAAAAAAATTAATGGCGTATTTGGTAACAGATATCCTTACGAATGCACAAAAATTAAAACGAAAAAAAAGTCAAAAAATTCATACCGACATCCGGATAATTGTTCCTCACGAATAATTTGCCAAACAACAAACTGTACAACTGACACAAAGGATCTGCGATTTGGCAAGGCATTTTGCCTAAATTTTGGCCATAAATTAAAATCATGTCCACAATAACACTATTGGAAAATTCGGCCATGTTTTCAACACTGTTATCTGCGACGACGTGTACTTGGGAACTGACCGACTTAAACAGCCGATGCTGACACACCAGCATACTTCTCCGATTACGTAATTACGTAATAAAAATAAACCAAACTGTTTCAACCTTCGCCGTAAACATTTATTATCTCTAATGTTTATTAATCAATTGTTATACAAAAACTGCTTCATTCTATCACTTTTAATGTCAACTTTCACTGGTTTCATTTTTTGCATGAAGTTAAAAAACAGCCTGTATAAGAGTACTTCCTAATTTTGAAAATTTAATGCAGCGACCGGTTTCGAGAAATTTATCTTCTTCAGGTTGCTATCGTCAAAAAATTAAAATTGGTGGTTTTCTGTTTTCATATTAATTTCTTATTGACAGCAGCCTGAAGAAAATCGAAACCGCTCGCTATAATTACGGACAATCAATGAAATTATTTTTTTGAGTTTGTTGGCTCTAGTCGATGACGAATTTCTTGTTTCGTTTTTTCTTTTCTTTCTCTTCCTTTCATTATAATTATTATTTCTCTATAATATCCGTTTTTTTTTAATTTATTTTTTCTATTGTTTGAATTTCGTACTTTTTTGGCCTTTTATTAATATTCATTTTATTATTTTCGCTATTTTTCTGATCCTAAACTCATGCTACTCATTCATTCACATGTCTTAAAACAATGTTTCATGTTTGTGTTGTTTTTTTATTTATTTTTTTCTATAAAACAAAACTTTAACAGTTTGCCAGTAGACATCGTCGTCGTGTACGTACGTTTATCATATATCGGAAATTGGTTGTTGAATGATTCAAGTTTTTTTTTTTTATTAATTTAAAAACCATGGAAAAGTTGTTCGTCCGATTTATTTTTATTATTATTTTTTCGTTTTTCGTTTTTTCGTTGATTGTCATTTGTTTTTATTTAATTAATTTCGTATTCTTGTATTTTCACTCCTTTCCTTCAGACCTGAAGTTTCCAGCACTTGAAGAGTCAATAATTTTCTTAAAAATGAAAATTAGTTTCTTTCTTATTAACTTGTTGCAATTTGTTTTTCTTTGTTCTTCTTTTTATTAATAATATTGTTATTATCTTCCTATGGTTGTCTTTTCTGTTTATTTATTATTTATTTTGCACTTTATTAATTTCACCCTTTCTCATTCATCTTACATATCTTTAAATAAAGTTTAATGCTTCTGTTATTTTAGCTGTTTGTTTTTATTAATTTTTTTTTCCTGCTTAATTCTAAATTAATTAGAAAAACATGCAAAAGTGTTCGTCCCATTTATTATCCTTAATTTTTTAGATCTATTGTTATTTGTTTTTTTTTTTTTAATTAAAACCATGTTCTTGTAGTAATAATAATAATAACTTTGTTCCAAAAAATACTGCTGTAAAAATCCAGTACATGTTACAGATTCACAAAATAAAGAAGAACGCAGCACAATAGCCATTTCTACATATTAAAATATTCTGTTAGCGAGTAGGGTTCCAAATTTATTAAAAGCTTAAAGACTTACAAGCATTGTATGGTCCTTTTTAGTATTTTCTTAAATGGTGGACGGGATATCGATATCAATTTTGTGGCCGTGTAGAATTGCCTCGAGAGTTTGTAAAAAATTTATAATGCATTTTAAAGAAGATATATTTGTAAATATCTATATTTGTAGATATAAAAAAGATAAAAGTGAGCAAATTGTTCTCTGTAAAAAAGCCGCGACAAGAGTCATCTATCTTCTTCTGATATAATTCTCAAGGCTTTCTTTTGAATTACAAAGGCTCGATATACCTCTGTTGAGTTTCCCCAGATGATTATATTGTAATATACGAGTGAATAGAATAACGTTTAGCACATAAATAGTTTATGCGGCTGCTCCAGGATAGAGCGTCATCAACAAACAGACCCAAATATTTAACATTGCTTTTGAATGTCATTTTCATTTATGGTATCTAAATGGACACTTTAAAGAGTACACTGTTGGTTTGTTCTTCGTTTAACTTCAGTTTGTTTACCTGAAACCACTCGTTTGCAGTTTCCATGCATTTACTGAATTCATTAATTACGTCTGGATAGGTGGTGCTTCTGACTAAGAAGGCAGTATCGTCTGCAGAATTGAAAGTTTCACTGTAATTATGCATAGAGTTTGGAAGATCATTCAGGAATAATACGAAGAGCTGGGGCCTAAGTATACACCCTTGTGGTACTCCAGTTTTAAGAACTTGTAAGAACTTGAAGATTCGATTTTTCCATTTCGAGTTAAAACTACTTTCTGTGTGCGATTATGAAGATAGGATTCAATTCACGTTAAGGGTATCCCTCGTATTCCATAGTGATCTAATTTTGCTAACAGATCTAAAGAATCAAAGGCCTCTTCGATAAGTCCAGGAAAATACCGCTTGTCATAAATAAATGTTTCATGTCAGTGTTATTTTATCCATTTGTTTTATTTACATATTTTATTTTTTCCTGTGACACAAAGCATCAACATTTTGCCCGTAAATGTTGTCGTTTCTTTATTATTTTTGAATTAATTTAAAAAGAAAACATGGAAAAGTGTCCATCCTCTTTATTACGCCTAATTTTTTTTATTTTGGTTTTAGTCAGTTGTCATTTGTTTTTTTTATGATTAATTAAATTCATGTTCTTGTATTTTAGTAATTCATCTTTTCATTCCTTTCCTTCAGATCTTTGTTTTTGAGCTTCTGGTACTTAAAAACTTAATTTTCTATTATTCTTATTTTTTTCAATTTGTTGGCTGCAATCTAAATTATTGTTTTGCTTTTTCTTTTATTCTTCTTCCATTTATTAATAATATTCCTTATTATTATCTGTTTTTACTGAATTTGGTTTTTGTTTAGATTTAGCATATTTGTGGCCTTTTATTAATTTTCATTTTATTGCTATCTTTTTTAATGGTCGTGTTATTTTATTTATTTATTTATTTATTTATATTTTTCTTGTGAAATAAAATATCAACATTTTGTTAGTTTATGAAGAACTGGTTTGCTAAGTGATGCAAGAATTCTTTTTTAATTAAATCATGGCTTCCATTGAAACGACGTCCATTGAAACGACGTCATGGCTTCCATTGAAACGACGTTCCATTGAAACGACGCTTCCATTGAAAGGACATGGCAAGTTCCACCGGAAGCCACGAAAAAGAAGAAGAAGAACGGCCACAGAAGTTCTCAAGAAAATCCGAAATCTGTATTAATTAGGAAAACACTAAAAAATATTCATTCAATTTATTTATTTATTTATTTATTTTGGCTTCAATCGATAGTCATTTGTTTTATTTAATGTTTTTGCAGTTTTGTATGCCGAGGTTTCATTTCTTTTTCCGGACATTTTCTTTTTTTAACTTAAACTTGAATGTAGTGAATAATTTACACAGAAATACAAATTAGTTTTCATTTCTAGCGTTTTCGATTCGCTGCTCTGGAGCAATTTCAGAGTATCATCTTGTTTCAACTTCATGTATGTAATAATGTGAGATGGAGATACTCTGAGAGTGTTCCAGCTAGGTCTAGACTAGAGCAATGAATTGAAAACGCCATTAAAGCTTTAATATCAATTTTTAGTTTTTTGTTACAACCTAAAACCATTTACTTTTGTTTTGAATTTTCGAACAGAGACGGCATCAAAATACATACGTCAGAAAATACATTAAATTCCGCTTTCTTTTGTTTTTTATTATTTTTTCTATTATTTTTGCTCGTGTTTCTTTACTTACTTGTTTTTTTTTTAATTTAAATTTCTTAATTAAAACTCTTTCAGTTTTTCATTCAATATTCTTAATTCCTGTGATACATACCACATGTTCAAATAATTTTTTGATAAAGGTGAGTCATGGAAGTGTAAACGTATGTCGTAATTCTAATTGGACAGCAAGTTGTCAATTCATAAATTGTCAAGTAAATAAATAAGTTGCTGTAGTAATCTGCGACATGGCCTAGCTTTATCAAAAATTCATTTAGGTTTTAGGTTCATTTTTAGTTTTTTACCTTTTTAATTACCTTCTTGTTGCACAATACAATAATAACTTAGAATACCTTCCGAATTAGATGCATCGAATTTGTTTTAAAATATTTACAATGCTGGCACATCAAAGAGAACCTATCTAAGTTATTAATGTAATTTTTTGTTCACCATTATCTATTTTGGCAACTGTTTTTCTAAAACATGAAATCACAAATGCAATAAAAATTAGGCGTGTTATTCGAAAAGAAAACGGTTAGTGTCAACTATAATAATATATTTGGATCATCCTTTATAAGTGCTACTAAATTTAAAAACACACCTTCTGAAATTATTTAATTAAAAATATTGAATTTTTCGCTTTGTTTTTAATTGGGCATGCTTTATAATGTCATTATTATTATACTGGGTGTTTCATTGAAGATGCATCAAACTTGATGGACACGTTTCTGTCATTACATCAAATAAAATATCTTAATAAAATTTTTTAATCGAAATTTGCATAATTTGGAATCGATCTTTTTTGGAATACTATAACGCACGAATCGTGAAACAAGATCACACACCAAAATCAACAACCACGATGTTTTAAATGTGTTTTGCCGAATCAGCTGGGGCGACATTCTAGAGGCAATAAACCAATAGACCGATTCGTATGAGAATGAGTAACAATCCATTCATTCTCATTTAAAGTCCATCCTAAAAATATCCGACTTTGCTTTCCCTTCGTTTTCTCTAAATTTATTCATTACACAGAAAAATTTACAAAGAAACTTTTATTTCTTTTCCCGACATCTACCCGCATACCAAGTTTGATGCACCTTTAATGAAACAGCCTGTATAGAACGTTCACATATGGCGCGTTGTATACGCACTCGAAGAGTCGACAAGATGATTTTTCTTCATCCTTATCACATTTGGAAGAACAACTAATAAAGGCAAGATCATTATATTTAATGAATTTACCTTCATTTTGACAGGGTGTTTAGTGTTGATGGTCGCTGCGTTGTACCTACCACCTTGGTGCGGCCGTAACGTGTTCATTACACCACCGCAGTATTAAATTTCGCCGGCCCCAAAACATAATTTTGCGATTTTGCTTCCCCCCGAGGAATACGCCAGCCGAATTAATACGGCGATTTATGGTTATCGTGGTGTCGGTCGAACATTAATAATGAACGACTTCGAAACCTCTACTTTGTCATGATAAAGCGAAAAGGTTATTAATTAATTTTCGTTGGTGGGAAATCAAATTTTCTTTTAATTAATTCAGAAAATATGATCATACTGTATATGTACATGTATCAATATCAAAAGCCTTCAGGCATTCATGGATTGTTCTTTTTTGCTATTGACAGCAAGGATTATTGTTTACTACGCCACTGCTTTTTTTCTAATTCTTGAAAACCAGAACTTTCAAAACGAAGCAGGTTTTTCGCTTCCATAAAACTCTCATTCCGTCCTCGCATTAACGTCACCGCAAAATACGCTGAAACGTTTCGGATACGCAACGACATCATTAGTTCAATTCGTAACTGCCGAATTATGCGAGCGACGACGTAGACGGCGCTTCGGCTTATCGGCCCCGTCGGGTTTAAGCTTCCTTAAAACCTGGAGAACAACTTCTAAAAATAAATTAATGAAATGCAGGCACGTACGTACGCGCCAGTTAATTTTGATTTTTATGCGGCCCCGACGGAGTTAACACGGCGTTTTATCGCCGACTGAAAAAAAAGAAAAAGAAAGAGAGAAAAGTGCACCGGCTGATTCGGAGGCAGGAGAAGTTGAAAATAAATTCCGCTTTCACGTCGGTAATGCCTGGATTTAAGCGAGTATGCAAACAAAGAAGGTTTCATCGGATTCAAACGTTTTGTTCCCAAGCACATGTTCCAATGGAGATTCGCTCGAATATTATTGGTAAAGTTAAGTTTCCTTCGTCTTTAGTAAACATACATTATAATGATATCATCCCCTTTTTTATGTCTTCATTTTCTCCCAGTGGACAGCCTTTTGCACCTCGACGACTTCTACTTATTACTTTCATCCCTTGTTCTCTTTCTTGACTTTAAGTTCTTCCTTTATTTGTATTCTTCATGTTAGTTAATCAATGGGTCATTGTGTTCCTTCTCTGTATACACAGGGTGATCCTCTGTCTTGCTTTGATCTACAAGCCATAGACAGAGAAAGATATGGAGCGTGTAGGGGGTATGTGCCCAACTTTGGGATGAGAGGAAAGGAAGAAATATGTAGACTTGACGAATAGAAGATGCAGCCAAGGGCAGCGATGTGGTGCTTATCTTCTTCCTATTGACTATCCACATCTTCTTGGATGTTTTTCGCTTAGCTACATCTTTAGGTCTTTCTCTGCGCGCATCCTTTCACGCCAGCGACCCTCATTCTTATTTTGTACTTTTTGTCTATGCCATTTATTTCAACCACTGGCATAAATAGCGACCGACAGATGGTATGAAAGAATTATAAAGGAAAGGAACAAGAAGGTCTATCACTAGACAGTAAGGTTTGGTGCTGTTCAAAATTGCACGGATAGAGAAAGATTAGAGATTGTAGGAGATCTGTGCGATATGTAGACTTGACGAGTAGAAGATGCAGCCAAGGGCAGCGATGTGGTACTTATCTTCTTCCTATTGACCATCCACATCTTCTTGGATGTTTTTTGCTTTGCTACATCTTTAGGTCTTTCTCTGCGCGTATCCACAGCACTTTCACGCCAGCGACCCTCATTCTTATTTTGTACTTTTTGTCTATGCCATTTATTTCAACCACTGGCATAACTAGTTACCGACAGATGGTATGGAGGTATCATAAAAGAAAGGAACAAGAAGGTCTATCACTAGACAGTAAGGTTTGGTGCAGTTCAAAATTGCACGGATAGAGAAAGATGTAGAGATTGTAGGAGATCTGTGCGATATGTAGACTTGACGAGTAGAAGATGCAGCCAAGGGCAGCGATGTGGTGCTTATCTTCTTCCTATTGACCATCCACATCTTCTTGGATGTTTTTCGCTTAGCTACATCTTTAGGTCTTTCTCTGCGCGCATCCACAGCACTTTCACGCCAGCGACCCTCATTCTTATTTTGCACTTTTTGTCTATGCAATTTATTTCAACCACTGGCATAAATAGCAACCGACAGATGGTATGGAGGAATCATAAAGGAAAGGAACAAGAAGGTCTATCACTAGACAGTAAGGTTTGGTGCAGTTCAAAATTGCACGGATAGAGAAAGATGTAGAGATTGTAGGAGATCTGTGCGGACAAGTAAAGCAAGATGAGGGGCAGTAGTAGTTCTTTCTGTTGGGAATCCACAAGTTTTTTCTTGATCTTTTTAGCTCAGCTGCACGTCAGCGAGCCATATTCTTAGTTTGCTCTTTTTGTCTATGCCATTTCTTTCATCCAAGCGACAGAAAAACCCGATGGTATGGAAGGTCTATCACTAGATGATAAGATGGTACCATGACGAAGGTGCAGCTCAAAATAACCAGAGAAAGATGGAGGGAAAGTAGGAGCGTTGTATTCAACTTTGGGTGCAGGAGGGATGAGAGAACGACGAGTCGAAGAGACACATAGGCAAGAGGCAAGGTGAAGGAACTACCTTTGAGAGCAAGAAGGCTGAAAAGACATGAAGCAAAATGAAGACTAAAAACTTTAGAATAGGCAACCCATCAATAAAATCTGAAACGTCTGTTATAAGCAACCTTTCAGAAGTAGAATGGGTTGCCTATTTTTTTTATTTTAAGGCGTCATACTTTAAAATGCTCACCCTCTCTGCAGAGTGGAAAGCGATTTGTCTGTCTTAGAGTTTCAAAATGGGAAAGACATTAAATATTTTAGTAATTTAAAACAACTTGAAAATGATTCTCTTTACCACATTTGCCTCTTTGTCTTGAACCAAATAAATTTCCAATCTGTGTACTTAAATAAGAATACTTTGATCATCGTCGTGTAAATTTTATTCTCTGTCTAGTCTGTCTCATCAGATTCCAGCTCGCTTCCCTACTTTGTCTGGGAAACCGTGCATTCGCTAATTCACCCTCCCTTACAAGACGCTCGACGTGTTTCCTTTTCTTGCTGCTGGAGTAGTGTCACCCCCCAACATAAGAGACCTGTTACATGCAGCTCCAATTTTAATCACGTGTTGCTTGTTCGCACACGTCGAGATCAAATAAAGCAAGCTCCTCGGAGTGCATCGCGTCGCATAAAACGCAAATAAAACTTCGCCTCGGAGATTTTTATTCCGGAGCGAATTCACTCAGAGCAGATGAGAAATTGATTTCCTCCTGCTCGATATATTTAGGCATCTCCGAAATGTGCGCCGGCCTTAAGGGGGGTATTAACGGAGATAAGATAAATCTGATTTGGACTTGGCAAGGCGAGCCAATAAAAAATTAATAAATAAAGTTTTATTACATTTTGAAATCGCCACGCATTACAAAGTAACAAGCAGATAAAACCAGGAATAATCCCAGTAAGGTGTACTGCAAGGTGATCATCCAGAAGGCCGTGAGGTAGGCGATCCTGTTGCAGTACGTTGCAACCCCCGGCGCCTCGTAATCCGGTTGGTACTCCCTGTAAACGAAGTAGGAACCTGGAAATTAAATTTGAAAAAAAAGAAATTAACTGCGATGTTTACGATGATGTTAATAAATAAATTTCGCCGACTTATCTCGATTAATTGGGAGTAAAACCGCGCTAATTTATGAGCGGCTAGTTGTGACGCATAAATTCCACCAATTTGCCCATAAATATTTCACGTGAGGTATTAATTTTTTATGGATTGACCGCGGACGAGTTTACGAGGTGTTTACCTTTGAAATTCTTTAAATACGTCGCTGCTTTTAACGTTCATCCAAATAATTAGTTTTAAAATTGTTGCTTTTACGAAAACACCAAATATTGAAACGACAATGGTGGATGCGCCACCGTAATCGCTTTTGCTTAATTATAAAAATTAACGCCCCTCATATTTAAAATGGTTTACCTCAAGGCCATTTTATTATAAATCACGTCGATGATTCTTGCGGTGTGGTATTGTGTTGTTATGTCTTTTTTTTTGTTACTGTTGTTTTGTTACCTCATGGACGCTGCTTTAAAAGTTGTTTAAAAATCTATGCGTTACAGCCACAGAAGCATTTAATGTTTGCAATTTTACGGATCGCCTACAACACGCTGTGATAAATTTTCTTCTAATAATCGCTTACTGACCTTAGGAGCATTTCGCAACCTGTATATGTATGTATGTATGTAAGCACTAAGTAGTATTTTCAAGTGCCTTCATACTCATCATTTTTGTTGCGAACTTTGTTACATAAGGTGGCTTATAAATAGCTTAGAAGTGACCATCTTCGATAGCTTAATCGCCAGCTGGACAATAGGTGCAGCGATAAAGTCACTTATAAATTTCATTATCTGAACATTATCGCCAACGTCGTTCAATTTTTTTTTAATTACAAGTCCTGTATTATTTGTTTAATCTCTTGGGAATCTGTCGGTGTGGAATTGAGAGTATTGTGTATCAAGTGCACGTCACTGTGATTTATTCTTAGCAACGTACTCATGTATCGCAACTGTGGTGCATTCGTTGCGAAATCATTTCCAAACTTTTACTCTTTCGAATAGTTTCTTCCTGGAATGAGATTTATTTGTACCGGTGAGTGCTTGAAGATGCATATCTGACGACTGTAACATGCTATTTTGGCTTCGTTTCACTTTTCATGCAGCAGCTCACAGAAGGTTCGTTTCTTTCATGAATTTGATAAATTGTCACGTTAAGGAACGTTTCTTTTTTTTAGAATAGATTTGGTTTAAGTGTGTTATTATTTTGTTATCAAATCCTTCATTAATTGCGCATGTTAACTGATATTTCAATCAGTTCTATCACATCAGATAATTTCGCATCAAAAATCTGAAAATCTCCGACAGGTGATCATCAACTTATTAAGAGACGGACTATAGAAGAAAATATCATTAACGTCACCGCGTCTTTCACAAAACAAGGTCAATACTACAGTCGTTAGAAACTAGTTTATATACAGGGTTACTCAGATCTATTTTCACATAATTATGTACACAAGTTTGAAATTTCAAACCTTCAGAAAATATATGTATATTAAAGAACCGTTAATCCTTAGTCATAATAAAAACCACTGAGGGAAATTTCCTTCTTTCCTTAAGGATCTCAGAGTTCAGATAATTAACAGGCTAGTCATAGAAGAAACTTCTGTGTCATGTTTGACGTTCTATTGTCTTTAAAAAATTGAATTTCTCTTTCATTTTTTAATCATTTTCCTTAAAACTTTTTTCTAACATCCTCAAAAATGAAAATAACTCAAGTACACTAATGCCCTATATAAGGATATCCTCCACTCAGGCTTTATTCGTCTTCATAAAGTTTTCTGTTAGGGCCAGTTGTACAAAGTAGGTTTAAAAATTCAAGTTTAACCGAACCAGGTTTAAAGTAAACAAATTCGCATAGAACCTTAATGACATGACATACATATTGCAAGTAATGCATTCATAAATAAAATTTAATGCGATTTTGTTCACTTTGAACCTGGTTCAGTTGAACGTCAGTTTAAACCTCCTTTGTACAACTGATCCTGACTCTTGAACAAAAAAATAATAATCATCGTTCATTTTCATTCCTGTCTCAATACTTTTTGTTGAATCTTTTCTCTGAAATTTCTCTCGAAAATGAAAATAATTATTTTTTTCCAGAAAGCTTTCGCTAAGGTTTTAATCTTAAATTTTAATTCAAATTAAAGTATCGCTTGGAAATTCAAGTTTAGTGATACCCTGCATAGGAAAAAATGAAGATAGTTACTCAAACCGTTTTCTTTAATTTGTTTAAAAAAAACTCTTAATTAAAAAGAATTCTTTCATTATTATATCAACATCAAATTTTTAAATCTTCTTTTGTTTAAAATTCCTTGAAAGTGAAAGTATGCGTTTGTATTCTTTCCTGAAAGCTTCAGATTTAGTAAAAGTATTTAAAAGTTTTATTTTGATTCTAATTAAGAAAAAACTGCCCCATTTTGCATTTTGTCATAGTTTCTTAAGTATCGTTTGGTATAGTAGTAGCAGTGTACTTAAAAAAAACATGTTTACAAATTTACAAAACTTTCTTTTTTTATATCGTACATGTTAGTTTTATTTTTATTTAAAATTAGTTTTGATGTTAAGCAAAAAAAGTAAGAAATAATAATGTCTAAAAAGTACTTAACTTCACAAACACGTTAAAAGATGTTGAGGAAGATCTAAGAGATCTTCCACCGTATGGAAAACGTTCTCTTGAAGAAAAGTTTTCATTTTCCTTTGGAAGTTTTGTCTATTCATATTCCTCACTGTTAATGGCAGTTTGTTAAATAATTTTTACATTGATGGTTTGTACTTATTTGAGCTTTTTTACACGTTGATATTGTATAGTAAATTGATTTTGATTTCGAATATTGTATAAGTGAAAGTCTTTATTTCGCGAGAACTGGTTTTGGGATGAATGTATGTGTGTAAGACAGGTGAGAATAAGTATGCAAGGAATGATTAGGATGCGATGTTGTTTGAACAGTTTTCTGCAACTGGTTTGATTGGATGAGTCAAATTTAGTAACACCCTATATGTATAGGAAAGAAATAAAACATTTACAGTCGTTATGTTTGATAGTAAGTACTCTGTATAAGAAAAATTAAGATAATTACTCTGTTTCCTAAAAAAAAAAATTTTTCTATTACTCTTAAGCAAAAAGAAATATTTCATTAATATATCAATCAAATTTTTAATTCTTTTAGTTAAAAGCGTCAGGTTTAGTAAAAGTATGTTTTATTTTGGTTCTAATTAAGAAAAAAAAATTACCCAGTTTTTTTTTCCTAGTGTTTTAAGTTTCGTTTGGTATGTGAGTGGATGACTCAAGTTTGGTAACACCTTATACAGAAAAGAAACTGAAACTTCATGTTTGGCAATACCCTGTATAGGAAAATTAAAATAATTGCTGTAACCACTTTCTTTAATTCGTTTAAAAAAAACATTTATTTTTCTATTACTCTTAAACAAAAAGAATTGTTTCATTTGTTTATCTCAATCAAATTTTTAATTCTTTTGATTAAAATTTCTCGAAAGTGAAAGGTTTTTCTTCTTCCCTGAAAGCTTCAGGTTTAATAAAGCTACGTTCTATTCTGGTTATAAATAAGAAAAAGAATTGCCCAGTTTTGTCATAATTTCTTAAGTATCGTTTGGAATTTCAGTGAATTCCTCAGGTTTGGTAACACCCTGTATAGGAAAGAAATATTTACAACATTTAACCATATTACATGCTCTAACTCGTCTTCAAAATTTCCTTTTCCTTTTATTCTTAAACAAGAAAAGTGTCACTTCTTCCTTTATCTATTTCACAATAATTTTTTTATTAAAATTCCTGGAAATGAAAATAAAAAAAAGATCTTCTTTAAAAATATTCTTTTCTGAAAAATTCATGTCTTTTATTTCACTTTTGATTAATAAATTTTTGCTCAGTTTTTTCATTGTTTTTCCTAAATAGCGTTTATAGTTTCTGTGCTTAATTCAAATATGGTATAATAATAATAAATAAATAATAATAAAATAAATCTTTATTGAAACATGTGTGTACATGTGTTCACGTCATAAAAATCAATACATAAAATTGAGCTACATTTAGAGCTACTTAATATGTGAATTTGCTTTGTTTAAATCCGTATTAATTCTAAGTAAATATTCGTCCCAGGAATAGTACGCTTCTGTAATATTTATTTTATATTTTTCTTTTAAAAAATGTATAGTTCTGAACTTAGTAATTTTTCCTCTTACATCTATAGATTGAAGTCGAAATAAATTCTTTGCCTAGCTTCCACAGTTTCCAGTTTTATCCAAATTAATCTTTCTGTCTGATATCTCCAGGCTTAACAATAGTTTGAAATGTTCGTAAAGTTTTCATTTAGCTTTTAACTTTAAAAAATCGCAATTATCGCCCAAATTTTTCTTATTTTCAATGTGAGGCGTTTGCAGTTTCAATTTAAGGCTCAAGTTCGGTGATACCCTGTATAAGAAATTTCAAAAAAACGTTTCACGCCTCGGAAGACTCACAAAAAAAGTTTTAAATGTTTTTGCTCAATCGATTTTAATTCTATTATGTACTACTACTACTACCACTGAGTGATTTTTTTGTCAACAGTAGACGTATGTCGTAGATTGGACGCACGCGCTCCATTTCTTGACATAACCTTGCTTTTGCCGCCTGTTGTCCTGCCGTTTTAATTATTTTCTCAGTTGTTATCAAGAAATAATCTTTTTCAAGACTAAAATAACGCTTGTGATTTAATCAGACTTCCTGAAAGCGCTTTAACTTGAACTTTGATTAAATAAAATGGACCAAAATAAACAAACGCCATCTGTAATAAGCTACGCCCTACGTTTTGCGTCGCAGCCGACTAGATGTGACATTTAAAAATCTTTGTAATATAATTACTCACCTACAATATGCCAAATCAAATGGAAAACCATCAAGGCGACAAGTATATTAAACAGCCACTTGCTCTCGGTATTATACAAGACCTTGATCAAAATGCCGGTAAATCCTGAAAATGTTGACAGGTAAAGAGCGCCATCTGTCGTTTTTCACCTGGAGACATACCTGCAACTATCAAGTAAACCGGCACCATCCTGCTCACGGGACAGCTGTTTAAAGTCACCCATCCAACCAGGAACATCGCGGAAAAGACCGCGTAAATCAAAACTTGCGAAACGTGCATACTAGCTGAAACCAAACCCAAAACGTCTCATTTCCGAACGCCCCCCTCCAAGGACGACCGAAACTTACGCACTTTCATCTTCAGTTTCTCGAGGGTATGCGTCGATCCCAGATCCTTAAAGGCATCCTGCCTTTCCACATCCTGCGGTTGCGTCGTTTCTTCTTTGTTCATGGCCATCTGATCGCTTCTACAAAAACAACAAGAACAGATTCGTCAACGCACACCTCACACAATGTTGCGACTTCTAATTTGAATTTGAAACGATTTTAATTGCGCCGCGTCTTCGGAAAAAAAATTGTTTTCGTTTTTATGTGAGATATGTAGAGGCGATAGTCGTCTACTATTAGGCCTTGGCCCGCACTGAGCGAGCGCTCATTGTTTGTTGTCGTGGATTATTCGGGCGTCAGCGCGAATTAATAAATAATCACTCGCGTGATTGGTTTCGTTTTAATCGGAGGAACTTCCTCGCAGAATCTGGCCGGTTCCACTGCCAGAAATAAACGGGACTTCGAGTGCTGTTTGGCAGTTAACACGCGAGGTTACGTGCCAAATTATTATCAGTCCTGCGAAATTCTTTAGAAAAAAAAAGAACAGTAAACACGTGGCTTTTTAACACCATTAGACCGAAATATTTAGAGCACTTTAAACCACGACCTTTCTTAATGAGATCGTAATTAGTGATAAGCGGTGTTAATGGCCGGTGCAGTTACTTGTAGATTGCAAGAAAATTCCAGCGAAGTTTATTGTTTGGGAAATGGTTTTTTCCTTTTAATTTGCGTCTTGCTAAAGCAAAATGTGAAGACCGTATGCGATCAAGAGTAGTTCCTCGAAATGGATAGTAGCTAGATGTAGAGTTGACCAACAGTCATGGGGCGTCATAGTCTTTTAAATCTGAATCAAAGTGTTGTCCAAGGCATTAACTGAAAGGTAGCTAGAAAACAATGATGACACTGATGACCAATAGATTTGGGATCATGGGCAAATCGTTTTACAAAGTCGCTATTAACAATGATGACACTGATGACCAATAGATTTGGGATCATGGGCAAATCGTTTTACAAAGTCGCTATTAACTACAGTGTTAACCAAAAGTTATGCGACACGATTTGAAGCGTACAGTCAACGAAATATCATTCGTAGCATTTTTCACTTAAGAACGTCAGAGTACAGTGTTGGTTAAAGTTTACGGTGTGGTATGGTCGTGTGTCGAAAGTGTTCTGTTAGTTTCGAATTGACATTAGAAGAAAATTGTTTTGCAAAATATGCAACCTCTTAAGGCCGTTTTAGACTACGCTATTTCTTGTACACTCCCACCTCTGATAAATGTAGACAATCTTTGAATCTTCCTCATTTTCGTGTTGCTTGAGGTTCTTTAACATACAAGATTTGGTTCAATTTCTATACGGAACAAAAAATTTTCGAGCTGCAGATATGGTTTGGAGATAGAACACGTTGTTCTAAAATCTCAGATAGTTTTCGATTCAATTAAATTTTTGATACAGTTTGCTGCATAATTTAAATTGTTCGAGAATTGCAAAGCAAACCTTGGTCTAGAAAATAGGATAGTGTAAAACGATCTTTATAAAACAAACAATGTAAGTCGCCTTTTTAAAATTGTAGAGGTACACTATTTACCAATAGTGATGCGACGTGGACCATTAAAATCTAGGAACTTAGGTCTTTGATTATTGCATTTACCTACGGCTGTCATTTCATAGTATAATAGTCATTTCAGTCCAAGCTAGGCCTCTTTTAATACCAGGAAGCTGTAAAAGTAGTTCCAGTTTGAAATTGAATTTGTAAAACATCGACGAACTGGCATTAATCAAGGGATGATCAAGTATAGTAAGAGTCAACGGTCGTGGGACATGTATGTAGCTTTAAACCTGACTTTTTCTCCATCTTTGCGCGACACTTGTTAATTTGGAGCTGATTCTTGCCATAATAAATCCCATAAACCAGAATACATATAAATGGAAAATATTAAATGAAAGTCTCGTATAGTGACAGCCAATTATCGTGAGACATAGGATGATAGAAATCGGAGCGTTTGTTTAAGGATGTTTCTAGTGTAGAAGCCATTTATAAAGTCACTATGGACGCCAAAAATCGGAGCTTTTAAGCTGTTTTTAATATCTGTGTCAAATTTGGCTAATTTTTTTAACAATCTTGGGCAATTGTTAATTCGGAGAGCTAAATATTTTCGCCTTTAATTTGCACAAATTTCCAGAGACCATCAAAATGTTTGTTAAAAAAATCTTGTTAAGAAATTCCGGAATCCAGCTTTGCTGAGATTGCTTTTTTGAAACGTCTTTTTTTTTAAATTCAAATCTAAATCTAAACAATTGCACTCAATAGGTAATTGTTCTTTTGCTTTTTGTTCTGATAAGCTATCAATTGTCTACTGACAAAGTACACAAAAATTCAGGAACCGTAAAAATGTTTACCTATAAGTTTCAAGAATCAAGCTTCGACTTCATACTTAATTTATCAAATATTTTAACTCCATCAAATTTCAGAGGTCACCAAAATGTTCGCCTCCTAATCGCAGTATAAAAAGTAAAGGTTCTAAAAGAAAATGTAATTTCTTTTGTTTCTTTTACAAACAGTTCAAAATCGAGCTTTACTGTTACACTTTTTGATACACTTTAATTCAAATCGAATTTCATTGCAACGAATGAGTACAAATTGGCCTTTTTTGTGGATAGATTTTTTTTGTTTTCATTAACAGTAGGCTGTCAAAGTACACAAAATTCTCGAGGCCATCAAAATGATCGGCTTTAATACTGCAGCAAAAACAATTCAAAAATTTTCGATTTGCTTAATTTGGACTGAAAAAAAGTTAACTCTGTCCAATCAAAATGTTCGTTTAATAAAACCCAACATTCAGTAAGTTCTCAGTAAGCAAATTTGTCGCTTTTTTATTTGGATAGTATCTTTTATTTTGATAAGCATAAGCAATAGCAGCCTAATTCCAAAGGTTATGAAAATGTTCGGCAATAATTACAATGTATTAAAACAAAAGCAGCAGATTTGTTACTTTTGTTTCTTTAACAAACTCCGTAGTCAACTTTGCTTTCAATTTTTTTCAAGCCTTCCTCAAAAAAATAAATTAGGAAATAAATAAAAATGGTAAAATTCAAGTTGGATTCCATCGTGTTGATAAATCACATGTAATAACATGTCCCCCCTCCTGCACTGCTCAATTTCCTTCTAAATTCTAGGCTGGTCATCTTTTAGAAAGAAATTCTATACAAATCAGTCAAAAAAAATTCTCCTTTCTTGCATAGCCCTTATCTTATGAAATTTTTCTTCTTGTTTATCCCTTTCTCATAGAGTCTGTCAAATCTCTTTTTCGTCTTATTTTTCCTCTTATTCTTCTTTCTTGCCTACTCTTTACTTTATGAAGTCAAAGAAGAAGATTTAAAGGCAGAATCTTCCTACAATTTTTTATTTACTTAAGTATCTACAACCGGTTTCGTCCAAAATTGGACTTTTTCAAATGGTAAATTATAATTAAACAAAATATAAATAACAAATTACTAATAAATATTAATATTATAACTTACTTTAAATATTGTAATATAAAATGTTGTGTAAAATGACAACTGTTTTTTTTTAATTATAAAATTATGTTAGTTACCGAAGTTTTTTTTTTTATCTTGGAAGTATTGATTATTATAAAGTGTAATAGAAAGTAAGGATGGAGAGTGAGGGATCAAGCACACAATTTCCAATTAATATATAGATTCAAAGAAATTATCTGTACTAAAAATAGTTTGTTCACTAATAATATTATATATTTCTAAATTTTCTGCAATAATTTAATTTATTACTTTTAGGAAAATTATGTATTAATTTTGTATAAGAAGTTGAGTCAAAATCATGTAAAGTATCAGATAAATTGTTAAAATTATATGCACTTCCTAATTTGAAAATGGTTTATTTAATCTGAGCGACCGGTTTCGGTATGAATACCTTCTTCAGGCCTACAAAATAGAGAGATTGAAGTATAAAACATGTGAACAGTAAGAATTACAGTGAATGGTAAAAATTGAATACATTTTTAACAGAAGATTTTTAACCGCATGGTGTACAATGTTAGGTTATGTATATTCGAAAAACTATGTAAATACATTGAAAAATAATAGTAAACTTTTTTTATTAAGGTATGGTCTTAATGGAAACAAATACTTACGGCTGTTAAAATTTAGAAAATAAAATTATTAAAAATTGCAAAAGAAAAGAAATAACCATAATGTAACATTTTACTTGCAAAGGTTGAGGAACAACTGACAGGAGATAAAGCGAGTGAAGTTAGTTAGTTAGTGCCATGAATATAGGTTCGTATTGAAGTTTTAATTGCTCATTTAAACAAATATTATTTTGATTTTGTTTAATTTTATGTATTTCTAGTGCTTCTAGTAGTGTAAGTTTATGACTTTTAGGGCATTCATGTAAGAGTTCGGTATTATTGATATCAAGTTTATGACCGGTGTGAAGTAGATGTTTACCAACATTAGAATTTATTGTATCTCTAATCTGTTCTTTTATACGTTTATTTATATTTCGTCCTGTTTCGCCTATGTAAATTGCTTGACAGTTTTCACATTTTCATTTGTATACTCCGCTTTTTTCAAATTTATTAATTTTATCTTTATTGTTTTGTAATATACTTAGAGTGTTAGTTTTTTGTGTTGTTGTGTAATTGATATTAAATTTATGTAAAACTTTTTCTATTTTATAATTAATATTTCCTTGAAAAGTTAGTTGTTTGTATATAGTATTGTTGTCTTTATTTTTATTTTCAGTAGAATTTTGAGGTTTATTATTGATTTTATTGTATATTTTATTTATGTTGTTTAAATTGAAGTTATTGTTTATTGCTATTTGATTGATGTAACTTAATTCTTGATTTTTTTTGTTTTCATTTGAAAGTGGAATGTTTTTAATTCGATTAAAGTAATAATGAAAAGCTTGTTGTTTGTTTTTGTGAGGATGATTACAATTGAATGGGATTATTATGTCAGTAGAGGTGGGTTTGTGGTATATGTTAAAGTCAAAATTGTTGTTGTTTATGTTTTTGTAATGGTTAGATCTAAAAAGTTAAGTTTGTTGTTTATTTCTTTTTCTATAGTGAATTTTATATTGATATGTATGCTATTTATGTAGTTATGGAAGAGTATTAGATCTTCGTTGTTACCTGACCATATACAAATAATGTCATCAACATATCGCTTCCATAATTTTATGTGTTTAGCAAAATTTTTATTATTAAGAATGGTATTTTCTAGGTGATTCATATAAATATTGGCTATTAGATATGCGTTGGGTGCGCCCATTGGTAGGTCATCTGACATTTTATAATATTTATTATTGAATTGATAGTAATTGTTTGCTGTAGTTAGTTGGAATAATGACATTAAGTTAAGTTATCAGATAAATGTTTTGCTAAACTTGAATCTAAATGGTTTAATCTTAAAGATCGTAAATGTTCATTTACGCGAATATGTAAACTCCTACCTGTTTGACCAACGTATTTTGCGTTACAAGAATTACAAGTTAATGAATAAACACCATTTTTAGAGAAATTATCTAAAGAATTATTGTTATTTGAGAAAATATCACAAAAATTTAGTTGAATGTTGAATGAAATATTAACTCCTATCCACTTCCAAGATATAAAAAACTTCGGTAACTAACACAACTGTTTTTTTTTTAATTTAATTATAAAATTGTCATATTACACAACATTTTATATTACAGTATTAATATTTAAAGTAAGTTATAATATTAACATTTATTAGTAATTATATTTTAGTTATTTATATTTTGTTTAATGATATAGTTTACCTCTTGAAAAAGTCCAATTTTGGACGAAACCGGTTATATGGATACTAATAAATAAAAATTTTAGGAAGACTCTGCCTTTAAATCTTCTTCTATAACATACCTACAAACAGTAATGGAAGCGTACAATAATATTATGAGGTCAAGTTGAAAGTCTTCCTTTTAAAGAGGAGGAAGAAATCAAGAGAACCCGATTTCTTTCTATAGAGAATCAGAATAACTGCAACACTTTCTGTGAAAGCAATTTGAAACCGATACTGGACTTCCTTTAAACCAATATTAAAACAAAAACAAGACGACGAAACACCCTCCGAAAAAGAAACACCCACTTGCGCATAACTTACTGAAAAAACGATACTTAATTTTTCTTAAATCAAAATTGAAACAGAAATGGAGTGACGAAAATTTCCTTCGTTTGTTTGTCTTTTTTAAAGGATATTGCGTACACTCACAGCCAGTAATACTGCAAGAGTTGCTATGAAAATAATTTCAAACTGATGCTGAATTACTCCTAAACCAATATTAAGGTTGCTTTACACGATGCAATTTGTATTGCAGCAAGACGCAATTTAGTTTAAGCTCAGCTGCTGCAAAATTTGTTGCATTGCGTCTCTTGCGTCCTGTTGTAATTTTTCTTGCATTGCAGAAAGATTTTAGAAGGTTTAATGTAATTTTTAATACTGTCAAAAACACTATTTTGTCTTGCATGTTATATTTTAAGTGCATAGTATCAGACTAAAATTTGTTATTTGTCAATACACGTGCAATGCAACATAACTTGCCATCACGTAAAGTGACGAGCAATGTGCACTTTTTTTGTGCCATCTATTACAACAATATTCCTTGCATTGCATTTCAAATTAAAACAAAGGTGAACCGACGAAAATTTCCTCCGTTTCTTTAAAATAAAAAATGCGTACAGTCCCAGCCAGCAATATGCGACATGTGCCCTAAAGACAGTTCGAACTTCCCTTAAATGAAAGTTGAAGCAAACATAAACATTCTTTACACAAAAATTGCGTTCAATCGCAGACAACAATTTGTAGGCAACACTTGCTCTAAAGCAAGAGCATTTGTTCAAGAATGATTTACTAGTTTGTTCCGTGCTTCTCGTCCATCACTGTACTTAATTATCCCAATTTTAAAATTTAAACAATTACACACCTTATCAAAACAAAATTAAAAAAATAAGGCAAGTATCAAAGTCTTCTTGACTTTACCTTAAATGATACATGATGTACAGTCGCAATCTTAATTCATGACGCTTACAGAAAGCTTACAGAACATCGTACCCATCTCCTTCAGAACTGTGAATGCGTCCAAATCTTACTAAGTACTTAAAAGTGAATCGTGAATTATAACGTAAATTATTTTTTGCTTGGAAACCACAAATAAAATGTCCACAATGAGTTTTTCCATGAAGGTTATCTCATGAATTATGATTGCGTCTGTACACGAATGGCAAAAAGTCACGTGCCACTTTCGGTTAAAACCAGATTTATCTTCAGCGCAGATGAGACGTAAGCTCTTTGTAATCGGGCAATGTGCTCAAAGAATGAACGTACACCTTGAGACGGTATTAGGCACATACGGCAGTTCTTCGAGCACATAGCCTAGTTACGTAATGCTTATATTTTTTACGTTTACATTTATGATCCTAACTTTTTAAGTGTTTAGACTAAGACATTATTTATAGATTTAAGAAAATGTTAGTCACATTCTAATTGATACTTAAGTCAAAATTTAAATGTCAATCAGAATGTATTTGACATTATACTGACCATACGTAAATGTCATATTCTAAACATAACTTAAAATTTAGCTCTGCTTAAAAAGTTGGTACAACCGGGCATAAGTATAACCAAAAAAAAAAAAAAACTTTGAATACAAGTTTTAGAAACCTGAAAGTATCAAACCGATTTTGACTGAAGCATTAACATTTGACCAAACACAAATTTTATTTATGGCAAATGTGTGTTTAGTAATAATACACGTATACCTTCTTTTACGTCTTAATCTCTAACTATTGGAAAACTTCCGAATGCCTAAAACGTCAACTTTGTCTCGTAATCTTTGTCCGTCACTATACATAAAATTACAGGAAATTATTTCGTCTTTGTTTAATGTAATCTGAAGTCTAAGAAGAGAAAAGTTGTACTCCTATGTTTTTCGGTTATCAAAAAGACGTTTGAAGGTGAACTTTCCACATCGCATCGCCTCAAAACAGTTTAGTTCCAGAATACGCCATTATCAATTAAGTCATAGTCGTACTTGACATTCATTATCAATGTGCGAGATGAAACCGGTCGTTTTTTTTTTTTCTTAATAATATTTACCTTTCATTTTTGTTTACTGATTTGAAGAAATTACTCTGCGTGCACTTCACTCACATCCATCAAAACAATTGCCGAACTGATGATGCCTTCGCCGATGTAAAGTCGGTAATCCCCCCGAATTTAGATAAACAATCCGGTAAACAGTGATAAGTTGAGCCGTGATTTATCCGGAATTAATTCGCCTTTGTTTACGTGCGTCTTCGCCATGGAAGACTTTCGCTTAAGCACTCGTGCACCTCCTGGGATTACCTAGTTATTTAACCTTGCATTTCAGTTTAAAAATCACGCGATGGTAACTTGGATTAAAACAATCAAAATCCAGTTATGAAGAAAAACATTTTCTGGAAACTTGGCAGCAACGCCAGTATACATAATCCCATTGACCTCGCCTAACATTGAGAGATATGTAATAAGGATGTTGATTTTATATGATCGGCACAGTAGGTCAGCGAACAAATAACGTTTTTAACAAGAAAGTTAATTAGCACATAATGGCAATTTTTTTTTGGAAAGTAATCGTAGATTGTCGGAGTTATTATTGATCTTTGCCTTTGACGTACGTCATAACTTCGCTACTTTTCTTGTGTATTAATAGTGGTGACACTGAGAGAAACTTATTCGATTGCACACTGTATAACATTGTTTAGTTTTTGTTTTGATCCATGCTAACACCCAGCGAAATTATTGCACTCTAGTCCTCGACACCCTGTATAAATTTTAAACATGAACCAAACAACAAGTAATTCTGCATGGCACTATTCAAAAACACACTTTGTCTTCGTAACTTTACGAAAATAAACAAAGAAATTGTGATAATTGATGAACCAGTTCCTCTACGTGCCGTCGCGTTAATAAAACAATAAGCGTTAATTTTTGACGTCACTTTTTTTTTTCTTGACACGGACGTGCGAAGTGCATGCCAAAATGATACCTAAGTTATGCGAAAATGATATCTAAGTTATCTACCGATCGCGATCGTAATGATTGTTTAATTAACACCGCTCAAGACCTGAAGTGGGACACTTGAATTTGCGTACGTGCATTAAAGATAAAGAGGTACTCCTAAAGTAATCTCGGACCGTTGTTGTTTGGAAAAAAATGTGCCCTTTACGATGACTTGCACTCGTCGAATACGGCCGATTAATAAACTGAATTCAGGAGAGAAAAAATAATCCGAGTGGGACTTCGAGGGTACGTGGCAGGTCTGTGCGAAACAGAATAAATAAGGACCGCTTTCGTAATTAAATTAATTAAAGTGACGAGTTCGGATTAGCAAGTTCTCTCTTCGCCTTTGCCCTCCTCTTCGGCGACATCACGAAAAATTAACAAGCTGGGTACACATTGGCCGCACCTCATCTGTATTGCAACGTTGCAATGCAGGTTCGCTGAAAATAAAAGTTAATGCACCTGTCATGCACCTCGAACGCACCAATGCGCACCTCGGACGAACCGTTTTTGCGTTCGAGGTGCATGACGGATGCATTAACTTTTATTTTCAGCGAACCTGTATTGCAATGTTGCAATACAGGTGCGGTGCGGCCACTGTGTACTCAGCTTAAGGGACGGCGATTTTTGTTTTACTTGTTAATTCACACACAGGGAAAGTTTCCAGAACAAAAAAAAAAATTACGCGGTCTTGTCGATCGAAACTTGGCACACCTGGAGATGATGTAGAAAGAGAAGCAAAAAAAAATATTGTAAAGTATGATGTGATCTTGTCGATAATGCAATGTGCTTCTGATGCTGGCAATCGTCGGCGTAAATCACAGGTTCACCCTCCGCCCCGGATAATACACAATCTGGGTGGTTTCAGGATTACATCCCCGCACGACCAACATGTGTCTGGTGAAACCAATATCCGGTTGCTGGCGAACGTTTCGACGCTAATTGGAATTCAGTTTCTGATCGGATGCGAGCGCACATGTACACAAACAGTGTTTTGATGTTCCCGATCTTGCCGGGGGATTTCACTTTTTAATCGGGCGAATATTTGATTTTTCTGCCGCCACCCGTTCAACAAGTACGACGGATAAATCCATTTCAAATGACAAAACTCTTTTATAGAGGCGATTTGTAATAGAGAGTATGAATGTTAGCAAACGCCATCTCTTAACGATTAATTAGGCAATTATTTCAGCAATCGAGAGATTGAGGGTGTAGATTATATCAGCGGCTAAAACCCCCCAAACTACTGCGACGCGAAATATCGCCGCAGCAGTTATTTTAATTTTTGAAACAATTCTCTGGTGAGGAGGAGATAATCAAATGCCTACAGAAAAGAAAAATATAACAAGATAATCTGAAGAAAGTGCCGAATGTAATATGAAAAATTAATTGGAGTATAATCAGACTTCGGACATTTCGGAGCGTTGCCACATGGTTACGCAATACGAGGACCAATGGAAAGTGCCCATTCACTGCGTCTAAATTTTCCCCTGCAAGATTCTCGGTAAGGAATACGTATAAATCCTCTTCTGAGCTGCAAATACTTTCTGAGCATAAGAACTGCTTCCCAAGAAAATTATACCATATCTTGCTAAAGAGCCAAAGTAAGCAAAGTAGATTAACCTCAACGCTGATGAATCTATGGAATTTCTTAGCATACGCGGATGGTGAAGCAAGCTTTGTTCAACTTGATTACCAAATCTTCAATATGTTTGTCAGATTTCAATTCGGCATCTATAGTCAAACCAAGAAATTTAGCGTTGCCATGAATAGTCAGCAAACCATAGTGAGACGTATATTCTAAGGTGGATCATTGGATCATAAGCGGGTCGATTGGTTCTGAATACTAAACAGGATGTTTTTGCATTATTTAATATAAGGTTCTTCATTCCAAACCATTCTTTGAAAATTGGTAAAATCAAATTTACAGTTGTCGACAGTTGCATGAAATCCTTCTCCCATTCAAGTATATTAGTGTCATCCGCATAGTTTATCATTTAAATATGCTTGTGTTGGCAATATTCAAAAAGGTCGTTTATATACAAAACAAAGAGTGTTGGGCCAAGTAGACTACCTTGTGGAACTCCCGCCTTGACTGTACCGGAGTTGGAAAAAGTTTTAACACCGTTTGCGGAGGTTCTGTGGCTACGACCGACCAGATAGGATTGGAACCATCTTAAAAAAATTCCTCGCATACCATAACATTCAAGATTGCCTAACAGTAGTTATGGTCAACGCAGTCATATCTCCAGGCATCTCGCAAGGCATATCTCTTCTCTCCCAAGCTGCCGCAGTCATTGTTATGAAGTCAAAAATCGCAGTTTCGGTTGACCTTCCAGTTATGAAACCATGTTGAAATGGATTGAGTATATTGCATTTATTTAAGAAATTCTTGAACACATTATACTTTCATCAAAATCGACAATTTTTTTATATTTTCAATGATTGTAAGTAGGGGTTCATCTTTTGTTGACCGGTGGTTTAAATTTTTCTTTTCTTAGTTAAGTGAAAACTCAGTCATTTAGTTTTGGATTTTTTTATTGCATAGTACTTTCGGAGAACCTTCTCTTCCGACCACCAATCCGTCGAGAACTCATCAATTTACGCACTGAAGAAGGACCCGATCGGATCCGAAAGTACTATGCAATAAAAAATCCAAAATTAAATGACCGAGTTTTCACTTAACTAAGAAAAGTAAAAAAATATATTTTCAACGTTGCTTTTTCTAAAAAAAAAAAAAGAAAAACGTTTTCTCGTCTGTCTTAGAACTTCATTTTCTCGTTCGCCTCAACATTTGATGAGCTTTCTTACTTTGACTGTTAAAAAGGAACGACGGCAGTAACGAAACTTGACGCATCCCAGACTCCCGTAAATTTAACGCAGCTTGATTTTACACCAACATAAACCGTTGTTTTTATGCTTCAAATAATCAAATCTAGAGCGCCATGTTTTACGTCACTTGAATAATTACCGCTCGAAAATAGTGCGTGTGGGAGACTGGCACAAATTCCGAAACTTTCTTCGGATTTTAAAAAAAAGCAAACTTTACAATTTTTTTTTACATAAATTGATGATAATAAATAGTTGCACAGCCGATGTTGCCAAATATACGAATTTGATATTTTTTGGATCCGGTTTTTCGCTTAAACGTTGCTTTGCTCGGAATTAAAACAATTCTGCACAAAATTCAATTTTTACCATTACATTCCCTAAACTTTAATTTGGCAACCTTTTATACACGCTAACAATTTTACAAACTAAAAAAAAATAAACATACAAACATACCAATCCGACCCATAGTTAACTCTATAAATTCACCTACCCATCTTTTAAATAAAACACTTATCGACATATTTAATAACACCACTAATTTCAAAACTGAACATACTTTAAATAACTCAATAGAACTTATAAACATCCTAGAATCCACAACCATACATAACAACGAACAGTTAATATCATTCGACATAACCAACTTATATACCAACATACCAATACCAGAAACATTAAACTTAATACGTGATATATTAAAACAACATATAACTAATCAACAAGACTTAGATAACATAATAAAACTTTTTGAACTCACCACAACAGCAAATTATTGCCAATTTAATAACAATTATTACATAATGACTGATGGCTTACCAATGGGAGCACCTAATGCATACCTCATTGCTAATGAATCACTTAGAAAACATAATTCTCAACAACAATACTTTTTCACAATACATAAAACTTTGGAAACGCTGCGTTGATGATATCATATGCATCTGGACAGGAGATAATCACAATTTAACACAGTTTCACAACTACATTAACAGCTTACATAAAAATATTCAATTCACAATAGAAAAAGAAAATAATAACACATTAAACTTCCTAGACTTAACAATTAAAAAAATACAACAACAATTTTAGTTTTAATATATACCACAAACCCACAACCAAAGATATCATAATACCACACAACTCAAACCATCCACATAAAAACAAACAACAAGCTTTCCAATATTATTTTAATCGAATAAAAAACGTTCCCCTATCGACAGAAAATAAAAACAAAGAAATAAATTACATCAAACAAATAGCTACAAACAACAATTATAATCTAAACAATTTAAACAAAATCTACAACAACATTAATAACAAAACCCAAAATAATACTAACTCTGATAATAATAAACATACACATTACACAAAACTCACTTTTCAAGGTACAATAAATTACAAAATAGATAAAATTCTAAACAAATATGATATAAACTGTGCCACATCACAAAAAACAAATTTACTAACTAATTTACAAAATAACAAAGATAAAATTAACAAACTTGAAAAAAGCGGTGTATATAAACTAGAATGTGAAAATTGTAAAGCTACATATATACATAGGTGAAACAGGCAGAAACATAAATAAACGGATAAAAGAACACATAAAAGACAAAATAAATTCTAATGTTGGTAGATATTTACATGAAACAGGTCATAAACTTAACCTCACTAATACCGAATTATTACACGAATGCCCTAAAAGCTACAAATTAACACTACTGGAAGCATATGAAATCTACAAATTAAAACAAAATAATAACATAACTTGCCTAAACGACCAATTAAAATTACAATTCGAACTTATATTCATGTCACTTAATAACTAACTTCACTACATACTTTTTCATTCAGTTTCTCGCAACCACTGATTTGACATAAACGTTATTATTTTTCTTCTCCAATATTTGCAATTTATTCTATTTTAATTAATTACTTTCGACGTTAGCAGTAAGTATCCTAATCAATCAAGAACATTACCAAAATTTGTTACTAACATTAACTCTCTAATTATGTATTTTACAAAATCTAACCTAATTTTAAGAACACGTTTTCCAGTCTATTCATTTTTCAAATTCATTTCTAATTATTATATTTTCACACATTGTCGCTAACAATTTTCGATCTAATTACTCTTTTGCAAAATTCTAACTTAATATTATGAACACGATTTTCAATCAATTCAATTTTATTTCAATTTATTATATTTATACACAATTTTTTACAAAAAATATGTATCATCATTCAAACTTCTTCTCTTTCCAAATTTGCAGGCCTGATGAAGGTGATTTTCACCGAAACCGGTCGCTAGAATAAATAAGATTAAGAAATTAGGAAGTGCCTTTTTCTTCATACATAAAAAAAACGAGTAAATAAAATTTAGAATTCTTCGGCAGAGAACGTTTTAACACTTTCAAAAGTTCTGAACATTCAAATTCTAGAACTTGTGCCAATTTAGGGAAGTAACACAACTATTGCTCAACAGATGGCGTTCTAAAACAACTCTTTTAAAGTTGAGAAAAAATTGATAGGGTTTTGGTAATTTCTGTTGGTACAGATCCTATAATGGAATAGTTCGCGTAACGCACTGTCAGGAATTGTGTTTCAATTTAGTAACGTATCAATTTAGTAATACCTGTATTACACAACCGAGGGCACTACTTGCTCTCAAGAAAGTTCTTCAATGTGACAATTTAGTTAGAAAAGATTTGCGTATTTATGTTTCTTAGTTTTGTGGTTAGAATTCGTAAGATGGCGGTCTACTTGCCTTCACGAAAATGCTGTTTACGTTTCAAACATCAGTTATGGGACAGTCATTTAAACCGTAATAAAAGATAAAAGAGACGAGTTTGAAAAATAAAAATCTCTTAACAATTCAGTTGTTCAAATTGAGGGCGGGCGGTCGAATGATAAAATGATAAAAAACTTCTATTATTTTAAATAAACATTTTTTTTTAAAGAAAGCACCGCTCCATCATCCTCGGCCAAACTTTTAAAGTTTTTTAATAGAACTCGCGCGTAAAATCCTAAGAAGTTTTAGTGAATGATAAGGAACTCCATCTCTTCATCACTATAAAAAATTATTTGCAGCAACGTTATTCTTGTTTCTTTTTGGCGCCTCTCGTTTATTTTTTGTAACCACATTTCGAACCAAAAAAATATATTGGACGTATCGTGGCGAGTCAATGGATTGCAGTGGATTCCTTGAACATCCTCTTTACAGCTGCTTCGGTTCCATTTGGGGCCTCGTCAGCAGAAGAGCAGGTCAAAAATCGGGAGCAGGTTGCCGCTACTTAAACTATTGCTTATTATTATTGTTCGACGCATTATTGAAAAAAGAAAAAGAAAATTTTAATTTATATTAATTTTCCTCTTCCAACAACAATTTATGAGTGCTTCATCTAGCGGAATTTTTCGCAGCCGCGGTTTTAGTTGTTTCAAACAACAATAATAGACGTCGCTGGTTATATTTTTATTTTCATTGTTATTGCTCGATGCATTATTGAGAAAATATTAAAACTTCAAATACTTTTCTTTTACGAGCATCAATTTATAAGTGCTGCCATCTAGCGGAGGTTTCCGTAAATAAGGTTTTAAATTGATTCGGGCGACAGTAGTGGTCACTGGCTTTATTTATTTGTTATTGCTCGACGCATTATTGAAAAAAAAATTGAATTTCAAACGAATTTTCTTTTGCCGCCATCAGTTTCCGTGTGCGCCATCTTAGGGAATTTTTGTAAATAGTCACAGTTTTAGTTGATTCAGACAACAACAGATGCCACTGGTTTCAACTTTATTCTTATTATTATTGTTCTATGCATTATTGGAAAAAAAAAAATTTATTTGAAATACATTTTCTATTTCCGACGACAATTTATGAGTGTGCCATCTAGCGGTTTTAGTTCATGTAAACCACGGTGAATTGAATACTAACGGTGCCAGCATTCAAGTGACATAGCAAACGTCATCGCATACCCGCTTCTCCCTCTAATACATTAACTGTCGAGCAACCATTAACTGTCACGGTTGACAGTGTAAAAGGAGAAGCGGGTATGTGATCACGTAAAAATTCGCTATCTCACTTTCGGGAATGCTGCCACCGTTAGTATTAAATTCACCGTGGATGCAAACAATAATAGACGTCTCTGGTTCGATGCATTGTAATATTTGTGTTTCAAAGAAATTTTGCTTTGCCAGCATCAATTTATGTGCCGCCTTCTAGCGGAGTTTGTTATAGTCACGGTTCTAGTTGATTCAGAGAACTATGGATGTCACTGATTTCTATTTTATTCTTATTATTATTGTTCGACGCACTGCTTCGACGCATTATTGATAAAAGAATATTTATGTTTCAAAGAAATTTTCCTTTGCCAGCATCAATTTATAAGTGCCGCCATCTAGCGGAGTTTCTTGTAGTCACGGTTTTAATTGATTTAGATAACAATGGATGTCATTAATTCCTTTTTTAATTTTATTATTATTCGACGCGTTATTGGAAAAAAAACTTAAATTTCTTTGCCAGCATCAACTTATAAGTGCGTCATCTAGCGCAGAGTTTTTTGTAGCCAAAGTTTTAGTTGATTCAGACGACTGGTTTTATTATTATCGTTCGACGTACTATTGAAAAAAAAATTGAATTTCAAATAAATTTTCTTTTGCTAGCATCAGTTACGTTATCTTGGGGAATTTTTCGTAGTCACGATTTTATTTCATTCAGAGGCAACAATAGATGTCACTGGTTTCATCTTTATGTATTATTACTATTGCTCAGTGCATTATCGAAAGAAAAAATATTTAAATTTGAAATAAATTTTCCTTTTCTAATACATCAATTTATGAATCCGCCATCTAGCGGATTTTTCGTACCCCCATTTTAGTTGATTCGAATAAACTTTCTAAAATTAAGATGTTTTAAGACAATTGTGCAATTTTTGGTGTAAAATAAAATAAAAGACGATCAAGAAATATAGACGATTTGTGAAATTAAAAGAAAATTAAAAAAAAATATAGTAATTAATCATTTACTAAATAACTTAGTAATTGAATTGAATGAGAGACTCTCATCTTAATGACTTACAATTTAGTGATAAGTAAAAACCAGAAGGTGTCACTGGTTTTATTTTTATTCTCATTGGTGTTTCGTACACGCGATTTTTTCTTGAAACAGCAATAGATGTCACTGTTATTTATAGTTGCATCCTGGTGAATAGGCCACCTGCGAACGAAGGAGAATACGTAATTCCAGCAAACTTCGCGCGTAACCTCGTCGGCTCTCGAAGATTCGAGAAGGTGACAGATGTAAGCGCGAAATTTGAACGGTTTATTTCGAGATTGGATTGGTAATCAGTGAGGAGTGAAAGACCTTCCAGAGGTTTTAAGATATTGTATAAAGCGCCATCTCTTGATCGTTAGGGAAAACTGTTTGACATAGTTTGATGTTCAGTTTTCAAAGTATTTTAGTTATTTTTTTCTTTAAGTAGGTATGTCAAATTCGAACTTATCCAAGCGAAACTTTAGAGCCACATGTGTTTGATGAAGTGAATCGTGGGAGAGCTGGAAATTAATTTAGGAGGTACGTGCAACTGGGGCAAACTTTGCGTTGTGTGCTAAATGAATGCAATTATCGTTCCACAAGCTGGCTCGGTCTATAAATAATTGTCCTCGAAGTCCACAGTCACACGAGATGCAACAGCTGAATCAATTTGCTGAGCTGTTTCCTGCCCGCAGATTATGACCTGGTGATTGTCACTTAATGTAATGCACACAGGCCGACGTTGCAGCGAGATTAAATGAATACGCAATTGCATTGCGTCGGACGCTGGAAATTGGCAATTACCCCAAAACGGGACTTGCCGGTCTTAGACGGATTACGAATTTAACATGCCATGAATATTATAACTGCTTATGATGAACTTGGTGCACCTGCCCTCGGTCCCGCCCTCCAGATTGTGGAAGTTTTGCAGTTGCGCGTCTTTTAGCCGGCGAGAACTTTTCGCCCGCATGAATTTTCCATGGACGGTTATTCGTCCCAGCCCCCCAGTAAGACACATGAATTTTCAATCGGCCTTCCGGAAAATAGAGGACGAAGTTTGAGAGCCGAACTTTTCTTGTTTGCTCCGAGACTTTCACTCGTGTCTCTGTCCCTCCTGTTTTCCAGCTAAGTGGAAATTCATTTGTTCCATTTTCTTATTCTTGTGTCGCCCGAAAAATACGAAGTTAACTCATTTTAACAAATTATAATTGTTATTATTTCATTTACCAATTAAAAAAGAAAACTATTCTTAAAATTAAGAAAAATGTAACGAGGAACTTTTCTCCACTGAACAAAAGACGGTGCACTATTTCTTTACTAAACAGTTAAAAGCAACTTTGTAAATTATTTAAGAAAGTCGAACTAAATAAAGTCTTTAAATTCTATGTTGTTAGAAAAGATTTCGAGATAGAAACTCGCTTTAAAAATTAAACAAAAACGCAAAGAAAAAGATTTAGCCGATAGTCAGAAGATGGCGCTTCAAATTAGGCACCTAATAACATTTTCTATTCATTAAATACTCTAGAAGTCTAGAGCACTCCCAGAGTATTTCCATCTCTTATTATTACTTCAGATTAATAGAAACCCATTTTAAGAATTAAAAAAAAAAACGCAAAGAAGTAAGATTTAGATCGCGATGATCTCAGTTAAATAATCTACTGCTTATTATAATCGTACAATAAACGAATTGGTCTGCAACCAATAAGGAAGTTTCATACCCAAAACAACAGAATTAAACAAAACTTTGTTTATGTTTGTTTTGTTTATTTCTCAAATGAAAAGTCTTAGAAACGAACCCGACGCCAACTCGAAACGGAGTTGTGATCGAAAATGTTTGCAGAAAAGAGAAACTCGTCGTATGACCATCCATACCGACGCCATCTCGAAATCAAGTAAATAATCCAAAGCATTTTCGGAAAAAAAACCGTCGTGTAACTCATCAAATGAAAGGTCTTAATGAGTACGCGAGTGTCATACCGACGCCATTTTAGTATAAACTATTTCCGACTTGTGGTCCAAATTATTCACGGAAAAACGAAAGACATGACCGTCATGTGATCCATCAAGTAAAAGGTGCTAAAAAGAAGAAGACGAAAGTCATACCGGCGCGGCGCGGCGCGACGTCATCCTGGAATCAGTATAGCTGAGTTATGGTCAAAATTAATTACGGGAAAAAACCATCATGTGACTATCAAGAGACAAATGCGTGTGACACCTCGACGTCATCCTGGAATCAGTATGGCTGACTTATTATCAAAATTAAATACGGAAAAAGGCATAACCCGTCGTATGACCCAATCAAATCAATGGTCATAAAGAAACGAATGCGAGTGTTATACCGATGCCATCTTGGAATCAAGTATGCCGACTTGTTCATTACAGAAAAAAGGAAAATTCGTCCGTCATCAATTGAAAGGTTTTCAAAAGACGAACGCGAGTGCCATCTTGGAATCAAAATATGTACAATATGTACATATGTATATCCGACCTACAGTCAGAATTAAGTACGGAAAAAGCGGTCCTATGACCCAATACAGAAACCGATACGAATGTCATACCGACGCTATCTTGGGTTCAAGGTGGGCGACTTATAGTCAAGATTCAGTGCGGAAAAAAGAAAAACCCATCATGTGAACCATCAAATGAAAAGCGTTAAAGAGACTGAGGTGAATGTCATAGCGACGCCATCTTCGAAACATATACGGTCGACATATAGTCAGAATTAAGTACGGAAAAAGGGTAAACCCGTCGACGTGACCAATCAAATCAAAGGTCATAAAGAAACACAGGCAAATTTGATGCTGACGTCATCTTGGTATTAAATTTGGCCGACTTATGGTTAAAATTAATTATGGAAAAGGAAAAACCAGTCGTCTGACGCAACTAATCAAAGGTCATAAAGAAAGAGTCCCAAGTAACATACCGATGTCTTCTTGGAAACAACTATGGCCGACCTTTGGTCAGTATTAAGTACGGATAAGGGAAAGAACCCATCTTATGGCCCATGAAATCAAGGGACATAAAGAAACAGATGCGAATATCATACCGTCGCCATATTGTAATCAAGTATGGGCGACTTATGTTCAAAATTCATTACGGAAAAAAGAAGAACCCGCCGTATGACTCATCGAATGAAGGGCTACGAACGCGAATGTCAAATTGTCCTGGAATCAATATGACTGAGTTATCGTCAAAGTTAAAAAATCCGTCGTATGATCCATAAGGCCTTAAAGAAACAAAGGCGAATGTTACACCGACGGCGACGTCATTCTAGAATAAATATGGCCGACTTATGGTCAAAATTAACTACGAAGGAAAGAAAAATCCGTCGTGTGACCCATCAAGTGGAAGGCCTTAAAGTGACGAACACGAAAGTTATTCCTGCGCCATCTTGGAATCTAGTGTCGCCGACTTACGGTCAAAATGAATTACGCAGTAAAAGAAAACCGGACACGTGATCCATGAAATCCGAAAGAGACGAACGAGAATGCCATAATTGCGCCATCTTCGAATTAAGTATGATCGACTTACGGTCATAATTAATTACGTAACATAAGAAAACCCGTCATATGACCCATTAAATGAACATTTCAAAGAGGCGAACGCGAATGTTATACCTACGCCATCTTGGGATTAAATATAGGCGACGTATGGCCAAAATTAATTACAAAAAAAAGCAAACTCTGACGTGTGACGCATCAAATGAAAGCCCTTCGCGAAACTGATTATCACGATTTGGTCGAGATATCAGCTGCCGCGAGCCCCCATTCGGCGAGCGGCCTTTTTAACTCGTACATCAAATTCTTCACAGGTATTTTCACCATGAGGATCGTCATTAGTTAAAAAAAAGAGAATACTTATTATTTCTTCTGCAAGAGATTACTGTGTTAAATCAGCTGGAAGATTCGCGTTTCACTGCAACATTAATTCGACATTTCCAATGCACACACACGTATGCAAACGACGTTGTCACCTGTTTCCCCTCGTAATACAATAAACGGGGGGGTTACCCCCGTGAACGTCGGTAAGTTAAGCGTGAAATTAGTACGTCTTCCAAAGGGTTTGCAGCGCGCATATCATTGCAGGAAACAGAAGCCAGCGGTGCAGGAGGCTGGATATCGGGAAAATGCAAATGGGATGCCCTTGTTCGGGATCATCCGACCGCCCACACGGGGGCCCTCGTCTCGCGCGCACGTCTGTCAAATTACTGAATCGAATTTGTGCCACTTGTTATGCACAAGTCACTTACGTAGTTCTAATCTGAATGCACATTTTGCAACGCCGACCGGGGGAAATCTTATTGATTTGCAACGCAGGTTCCCAGTAAATATTTATTGTTCGTCTCGAAGAGAACCAAGTTCGTAAGAGGACACAGGGAAAGACGGGTTGGAGGACCTTCGTCGGGACGCGGAATGAATCTTAATTCACGTCGCGTGATCTTTTTTGTTTCCAGTTTTTTATGGTACAGAAGTGCTAGGAGGAGAATAACTTAATTAAAAGACGTCGCGTCGGCCTTCAAAGAGGTTGCCAAAATAAATCTTGTTGTTACTGGAAAAGAAATGGTGCAGCAGTATAACGTATTCCTGTGAATCCGAGACACTTTGATGATTTCGATGTCTCCCAGAGTGAAGCAGCCATCCAATTAAGCTCGGCAGGTTTCACCTACGTATTTCCGCCTACGACGTGCAGAGTTTCCGACTTCGAAACTCGACCGGCAAATTGAGCACGTGTTACGACAATATCATGTCACTTTGACGGAGCGCCGCAACTGCACTCGATGGTTCAACTGTATGTAATTTTCCAGGCTAAAAAACAACTTTTGACAATCAAATAAATAAACGGATGAACAATATTGTCACGAAAGGGATTTTCTAAAAAACCACGAAGGGCTTTCTGGTTGTATACCGCAAACAAATAATTTAAACGCGAACTTGTGTAATCGAGGGCACCGCAACCGTGTCGAAATAAACAGGTAATCGGTTCAACTTCCACAACGATAGAGCTCAGCGAAAATTACGATAAACGAGGCCACGCACATATGAAATCGATGGGCGAAACACGGGCAAGAACAAAGAGATGCAACATGCAAACTAGCCAAAAACGGTGTATAAAAATGCGAGCCAAAAATTAGGAGGCAGTCGTTCTACCGAACCGACTCAGTGCTGACGCACCGAGACGCTGTCCTACAACTGAACATCACTCCACCGAGACGCTGTCCTACACCGCCACGCTCCTGCATCGAGACGCTGTCCTACAACTGAACACCGCTCCACCGAGACGCTGTCCTACACCGGGACGCTACTGCATTGAGATGCTGTCCTACAACTAAACGCTACTGCATCGAGCTGCTGCAACCCTGCTGGCCGACTACAGTACCGACCCCCGGGAACGAGGACCATCTTCCCCCCGCCAGCCAAGGGAAACGATACCCGAGTCCACCAACCCGTCAGGAAAGAATCTTGTTCCACTCCGGCCAGAAAAGGAACGACGTGAGCTAACCGTCGCCGTGAACACCCGGACCGCATTCCCAACAATTCGAGACGAACCCCCGCAACTAAATTTATTTAATTTCCTTTAATAAAGAGGTATTAATTTCTTTTTTTCTAAAACACCTGTGTTTCAAGCTCTACCATCTATTACCTCTGCTACCTACGCCATAAGCGGATAAAAAAAAACCCGGACCCGTGACAATATAAGAATCAATAAATAACAATATGTGCGACGCTCTGCTCTCCTGGCCGATTATATCGTCTGGGTTACTGGAGGGCGAAGTCTCTGATAACGTACTAAGTGATGTTGAACACGAGGTTGACGTAGGAACTTTATCAGGGTAGCATGCTTCTGCTTGAGTTTCACTTCTTCTCTTGTTCAACGGCTGGCTTTGATGACGCCGATAGATGTGCGATGGCTTCCGACAATAATTTGCAAGGAAGAGTATGTGTATTGCTCCTGACAAGTAATGTACGGGAGACTTTCGATGTGCTTTCGATACTTGAGTGCACGGAAGAGTGTGTGCGTTGCACCTGACACTTAATGCACGGGAGGCTTCCCGACACTCGAGTGCAGAAGATCGACTGGTGTAATGGTGGGGTGCAATTCGTATCCTCTTCTTAATTTCTTCCCGCCCTGGTACACCTAACGGGCACAGGTAAGTTTAGGTGATAGAAAACCTTCGGTTTTGTATGATTAAGGACAAGGGTTTATTTTTGGGCCTTCTTTATTGCTAAATGCAAATCCTAAAGAAGCTAGAAGAATAGACACCGAAAAGTCGATACCCAGAAGAAGATTCTATCACCAAAAAGAATCAAACTGACTTCTCCCTCTCTCTTTTCACTGAAATAGATGCAATTAAGAAAAGCGTAATAAATGCAATAAATAACCTTCAGTCTTTTTTTATATAAAATAGAGAGAATCCTTTGAGGTCTTTGTTGTTCGTAATTCCAACAAAAGATACAATAATAGGAACAAAAGCCAAATGTTGAATGTGGTATTGTCAGAAGCAACTTAGTGAAATCAGAAGAATTATGAATCAAGACTAATTAAAAAACGTAAACTCGAACAAGACAAGCGAGAGGAATCTTCACAAGGACTTGCAATGTTGAAGAAATAAGGACACCTTTCTATTTTGGATCTCTTCCCCATCTACTGGTTTTTAACCACTTCCTTTTATGTTCTTCTTGATCTCTTTTCCCTTATTCGTTTGTTTCACTTACTCTTTTCGTTAGTCTACCATCTGACATTCTATGTACGTGACTAAACTAAACAGTTGTCTTAATTATATTGTCATTCCAACTGGTCTCACATTAATTATTTTTTTCCCAAATACTTCTTCCTTCATTTTATCTTAACCCAATTTACCATCCAGACCTACTGGATGAGTTCAACGGTCGACATTTTTCAATATGTCTCCTTTGTTCAAAATCGTTTTACTCGCCTTTCGATTGCCCCCCTAGCTTTTTTCTTCAGATTCTGAAATTGGCAGAGAACGAAATCCAAAAAGAAGGATCGATCTTTTTAGGAAGAGTAAATAAACGTAGCAAACATAAGGAAAAAGTAGAAACCACGAGAGAAGGTTTCGTTGAAAGAAAGGAGATACTATAGTATCTTTGGTCAACTGAAAGAGCTTAACAATAACATCAGAATTAAAACAAGGACGTATCTTGGGGCCTTTGCTATTAGTGATTATAACTGGTGACATAAACATACTAAGCTGCGTTGGCGTTGTCAGTATTGCTAACCAAAATGAGTAAGATGAGGCAGATCACCGAAACAACCAAAAGGAACTTTTGATCATGAATATCCGCTATAAGAAAGTCGATGGAGAGACATTTTCAGATTTTGGTGGAAAGAATTTCAGATACTAAAATGGTCTATAAAGTGCAACGCGGAGAAGGAAAAGAGGCAATTTGAGTCACAATAGAGAATGGGCGAGCAAACTACAGAATATCTCACAGCAGAAGTCTCAGAACTTCTTAAGGAAAAAAAGAGGACCAGAAGAAAGAAATAAAATGCACAAAACTTCTAAACAAAATTATGAAATGGTGTAAGTATTTCTTAAGAAAAACCATTGCAAGATAAGTAAAACAAATGTCACCAAATTTACTTTTAACTTGACTGCTTCAACCTTACCTTGACCAGATGACAAGTCTGCGCTGTATCTTTCACCAGCTTTTCCCCTCGGCTAGCAACAGTGAGAAAGGGGTGGGTCAATTACGATGTTACAAAACTAAGGGCGCCAGGACGGACGATAACCCAGCTGATTGACAAAGACTTTGTCGGCGTCACCGAACTGACTTGATCGTGCAGAAGGCCAAAACACAAACTCGAGGCTACACTTGACTCACTGGTACGTGAAGGAAGGGTAACGTAAACACACACTTAAAGTTAACAAATCCAAGTTTTATTCTTTAATAAATTATCGAGTGAATGCAGGAAACCAATTACACAAAGTTATACATGTGCTTGTTCAAAACAAAGTTTAATCAAAGACGCAGGTTTCGATAAATCTAAAGTTACCAGCTTTATTTACTCTCTACGAATTAAATCTGCATTTGGCCGAAATTCGCTCTATGAGAAGGGAATGCATAAACCGGTCAACGATTCGAAATTTAAAATAAAACAAATAACAACGCCACCTGTTGGTTGTCTCCAACGCCGGTGAGCTGGTTCGAACCGGACTTGCAGGCTCCGTAAAGATGGTTGAACCAAGTCCCTCGGACGCTCGCAATAACGTAAAAGAAAACGCTCGGAAGCAAAAGACAGTCGACTCGGCTTGAGTCAAACTCAAAACGGGAACTAAGACTAGAAGTAGAACTGAACTAGAAGCCTGAATGGAAAGAAAGAAAGAAAGAAAGAAAGGTCGTTAGCGTCCAAAATGGCGTCAGACAATTTCCTTGTTCTTACCTGGGTATTGTAGTTCCCCAAGCTTGATATGGGATTTAAAATATCCCGAAACTCGTTCGGTGGTGTACTAGGAAATTCGGGCAATGCAGTAGATAACCTCTCCTTAATTTTGTAAGCAAGGGCTTCGGTAATTTTCTTAGCGATAAACACACAACACAGCATCACGTCCGTACGAGAAATGAATCGAGGGCGCGAAAGCTAAACGGAGGACGCCGAAGATGCACGTATGCCATAAGCAGTATCCAATAGCGGTAAAGGTTACGATCACGCGGGGCCTCTCAACGAATGAAAATCGTGGCAAGCGAGGGAGCGACTCGAAACGCGGCCAAACCGATACTTTGTTGCCGCTTTTCCGTAACCGAATTTGTAAACGTAACACAAAGTCTTCTCTTTACCTCGTCGTGTACAAGGGATTAAAGAAAAAATACTAAATGAGAAAAGACAATTTGTTTTGTGGATGATGAGCCTCGTCAGAAGATAGACAAAGCGAGTTTGAGATGTTTACTGAAACAACGTGAAAGGGTAAGGTTGAGAAGCCCCAAGAATGTGGGGTGAAAGAGAAACGAAGATAGTTTAAGGTAAGGGTAGAAGGGAGTTGAGACAAATTCGAGTTTGGTAGATACTTCACAATAGAAGACCTCAAGATTTCTTAGAGAAGAAAGGTAAACCTGAAAAACGGCGGAAACGAAGGAGAACAAGATGCAAAGAGAAAATGTTAAATGCCCAGGAAGATGGTGGGCTGCGTCAGCAAATTCCTGAAAAGCTTAGGAAAACGAACATCAAAAAAGGAAGAAAGAGCTGAAGGTAAGGTCTCATAGCAGAAGGTTTCAGAACTTCTCAGGCAAAAATGAACGAGAAGGACCAAAGGGCCTTGAAAAGAAAAAACAAAGTTTTCTCTTTGCCTCGACGTATGCGAAATATCAAAGAGAAAATGGTACACTTCTTAGGCAAGATTGAGAAGTACGAAAGAGCGTTAAGAAAGCTAATTTCTTCCTTTACCTCGTCGGTATGCAAAGAGAAAATGAGAAAGAGATACAAGACTTGTCAAAAGGTTGATCAAAAGAGTTTAAGTTACCCACTGAAGTGGCGTAAAAGAAGGAACTGTCAAAAAGTCTGCAATATAGGACATGAAGAAGAAAGAGAGATAATTGAGGAGACAAAGTGGAAGAAACCCATGGGAAGTGCTGGATTAAAAGTTTTACACTTTTCAGTAGAATGGTGTCGTACACCAAAAAGCATTATGGCTTCTCATTGTTTAGAAACAGAGAGAGAAGGACAAAATAAATAAAAAGAGGAAGGAATAAAAACAGTTTGACGCAGAACCCAGGAAGGAATTAGAAGAATTCCAAAGGACTAAAGGGTTGAGTGCCTCACAACGAAGATCCTATTGGTTTCTTGGAAATGGAAGAAGAGCCCACGATGTGCTAAGAGACAAAAAGAAGAACACACAACTCGACTAAAGAATTTGATTCCTCAAAGCAGATGAAAAGATACTGATGGAAGTTTTTCCACTTTTCTGTTTCTTAAAACCTCTCAGTGCCATCTCTGTTTAAAATCTGCAAACTCCCTTGACTTTTCTTCCAAAGCCAACTTCATTCGTGTCGACGCGATCGTCTCAATTTGTTTGAAATTGAATTTTTAAATTCCAAGAGATACTCATGCCATCCAGCAGAGAGTTGAAGGAAGATTAATAAACATTCATCGTCGGGCCCCTAATCTTTTACGAAAGGACGTTCCTGTCAAAGGTTTTTTTTACTGAAATTGAAACAGCTGCACGTAGGCTTCGGTGAATTAAGATGAAGTTTGCTATGATTTTTTTCTTGATCCGCTGCGTTATGACTCTTTCAGTTAGGACCTTCACTCATCGCCATCTCATCAACGCTTTAAATAACCACTGTATTTACTATTGTATTGATTACAATGGAAATAGGATGATGAAGTGGTGTTGAGTGGAGGTGTGGAAACAGGCGTCCACGTAGATGCAACTTCTTCTTTAGGTGTGAGCTACCTTATCTAAACTATTTAGCTCATTTTTAGCACCGCACTTCATGTGGTAGTAAAGTTACCTCGGTGGTTACAACTTATCTTTCAAGTCATTAAGAAACAGTTGATTTCCTCTGGGATTGAACTCGGATCATTTTCGTAAGGGCCATCGTCATCATCCTCGGAAATGATGCATGCACTGCACTTCCGTGTACAAGCGTCTACAATCGTCTCCCGGAGTTTTCCCTACGATCGTTTGGAAACTCGCTGGCAGTTAGCATAACACGGTAACAGCGCCCTCTAGATTCAGTTCTCCCGTTCAAATTCGACGTGCACCGGCTGGCTTTTAAGCGGGGCGAAAGTTGGGAATCGCGTTGCGTACGCGAGCCAAGTTTGCTCATAAAACTTTTTACTGTCGTCTAAGTGCCTCCGCGAAAGACGCCCCCGTTCCGGGGGATGTTCCGCGGAGTTTAAAACTCTCCGGCGGCGGCGTATGTAAGCACGCGCTCTAATTTAATAAGAGGAATTTAATAAAGATGAACACATGGCGGTAGCTCGCGAGTTTTACGGTGGATTTTAACAGCGCTTGTCTTCGTCGGAGGAGGTGGATGGGGATTATTGTAATTATGGCATGGCAACTTTCCTTCAGGCGCACGAAAGCCTCACACTCTCGCGCGCGCGTCCTCTTGTTGCTCGCTTGACGAATTGATCGTTATTTAAAACGCTAACGAGATGGCGCTAAATGAATCGAGCTCTTTTGTCTACTACCCCGTAGAGTTCGCTAAAAAATCTCTCATTTTAACCAAGATATAACAAACTCAGTTCTTCACCGATTCCTATTTGGTGTAAATGAATTTGTTATTTTTTCGTTCTATTTAAAAATATGCTCAATGCGCGCAAAAAGCGGTGTGCTCGTTAGCTCTTTGTCCCGAGTTCTTGTCCCGTTTCTTTGCCTCTGCTTCGAGCTCAGATTTAACCGCGTGCTTTCCTGCTTTCAGGCGAAGTTGGAGACGAAGGCGCTGAAAGCCAAGCGGCCTGGATTCACGGACGACAGGTACAACGAAACGTCTTATTACATTGAGAACGGTACGTATACACTTAAGTTGTTACCATTAAGATTTTGCCTAAGTTGAAGGCAATTCGATGTCCATTAATTCACCCCTCCCCCCTCACCCTTTATTCAATTGTGGCACTGAGTTCTGAAACTGTTAAGACTTCACCTCAGTCGAAACCCCTTTCTCTCTTCAGTCTCATCAGGAATTTGTTTTAATTAATTGTACCTACTTTATTTTTGTCGCTTATTCCTTTTTTTTTAATTTTGAGATTTAGTTTTTCTTTTCATGAAATTAAAAAAAAAAAACTTAATAACTTTCCCTTTCATGATTTGTTTGTTTATTTGGTTTTCTGTTTTTTTTTTCCTGTTTCTTTCTTTACATTTTTCTTTTGAAAGCGATCGATCTATTATTGATTTTCTATTACTGCATCGACAACGTATTCACGAATTGTATTTGCGAAGTTCTAGTTAAAGAAACATCACTGTCTGATCATACATATCAAATAGTACAAATACCATTAACAACGCAGTCAATGTGTTCGCAGATGGATGACTACTTTTACAACAGACTTTTTAATCACCAAAATTTACACCATTTTGCTGATCTAATAAAGAAAGAATCTTGGATTGAGGTTTATCATGAAGTTGGAACAGATAATAAATTTAATATTTTTATTGAAAAGTTTCTGTCTTTGTTTAACACTGGATTTCCTTTGGTGAAATTAAAAAAATCAACCAACAGTCGATCGCCTTGGATCACACCTCGTATCAAAGAATCTTACAGGATGTTGAACGATATGTGTGAACTAAACAAAGAACTAAAAAGCGAATATTACCATACGCAGTATCTATCTTTTAAAAAATTATGTAAATCTCAATTACATGAGGCCAAACGTGCCTACTATGATGATAAACTTCTTAATAGTCACAATTTTAGCAAAGAAGGATGGAAAATTATCAACGATAATAGATATCATACGCGTGAAGCTGAAATGGAAATTCTGGATATTGCAAACAATTTGATTACAGATAATCCAACTATATGTGAATTTATGAACCAATTCTTTATCAATTTATCCAATAATCAGCTCAATCCAACTGGAGACGTTTCTCAAGTGCAAATGATCGAAGCCTCTATGTTTCTTTCACCCACAGATACCAACGAAGTTGAAGAAACAATCAAAGAAAAATGCGTAAAACATAGTTCTGGCTTGGATGGTGTACCCGGAATAGCATTAAAGGTTGTGGCCGACTTCATATCCGTCCCTCTCAGTAACATCATAAATGAATCATTTGCTGAAGGAAAATATCCAGCGGCATTGAAATCTTCTAAAATTGTGCCTGTCTATAAAAAAAAGGGAAACATCAACGATCCTGCCTCTTATAGACCTATTGCTGTGCAGAGCCAGTTTGGTAAAGTTTTTGAAAACATCTTTATGAAGCGTTTATGCCTCTTTATTGAAAAACATCAACTGATTAGTGAATCTCAGCACGGTTTTAGAAGAGGAAAATCTACCATTACGGCTGCACTTCAAGCTGTAAATTGTATTTTAGAAGAGTTAAATAACAAAAAGAAAGTATGTGCACTTTTCTTCGACTTGAGCCGAGCGTTCGACTCTGTTAATGTTGATCTACTCTGCCACAAATTAGAGGTGATGGGTATTCGTGGTATCCCAAATCGATGGATAAATTCATTTCTTAGTGGTCGTTCACAACGAGTGACTATCAAGAATTCACAATCCAATGCCCCTCTTGTGAAAGCAGGTATCCCCCAGGGATCGATACTCGGCCCCGTTCTGTTCTCGCTATTTATAAACGATTTAGCTAACTATTGTGTTTCTCCCTCAAAAACTTTATTATATGCAGATGATACCAGTTTTCTACTCTCCGAGAATGTGCTGAATGATGCTTTTCAACAGTGCAACGCTGCCGTTGCTGAAATGAAAAAGTGGTGTGACAAAAACGGTCTCGCGTTGAATGTTGCTAAAACACGTGTGATGCAATTCGTAACGAAAAACACAAAAATTGACTTTTCGCCTCTTATCTTCTGTGAATCCAAGTCAGTTGAAGCTGTTACTTCCTATAAGTTTCTAGGTATTGAACTAGATTCTAAACTGACTTGGAAAAATCATGTACATAGTCTAGTTAATAAGTTAAGTGCGAACTCGTTTTTATTTTATAGACTTAGAAATTTTGTATCATCGGAGGTGCTACGAATTATGTATTTTGGGCTCATTCACTCAGCATTATCTTATGGCATTATATTATGGGGTAATTCTTCTGACATTCTAGACGCATTTCGCATTCAGAAAAAAATAATTAGAATTATGGCCTTTATACCTTTACGTCATAGTTGTAGGAATTTGTTCATCCGTTTTCGTATAATGACTGTCATATCCGTTTATATTTATGAGTTAATTATGTATGTTAAATCTTTTGAATATGAAAAAAACAACGATTATCATGATTATAATACTAGACAGGGTGCAGATTTGAGATTACCTTTTAACCGTTTAATTGTCGGGCAGAAAGGTTGTGTGTTTATGGGCGCTCAATGTCTTAGAAGGATTACAGCTCTTTGGAATGGTGATTTACCTCTAACTTCCAAGCTTTTTAAATCTAAACTTAGAGAGTATTTAATATCTAAGGCTATAGTGTAGGCGAATTTTTGGGACACTAAAACTTAATTTTAATTTATTTTATATATCACTTGTCTGTTGGTTATACCTATTGAGTTTTATTTTATTTCTGTATTTTCTCTAACTTGTCATGAACCTACGATGAAGTTTTTTTGTACTGCTTTGTAAGGTCTGGCTAATAAATTTATTATTATTATTATTACAATTTCAGTTCTGCTTTGTCTAAATTTTAATTCATGATTCTTTAATCTTACATTTCGGGAGAATATGTTTCAAATGAAAGTTTCATTAAATAACGTGGTGAATGTTTTTGCAGAACGGTTTTTTTTGTATACAAAGTATACCATCTACGTCATTTCGAATTACCAATTAAATTAATAACCACGTAGACTTTACTAGGTACATGTATGTAATAATGTAATGTACACCACTCGTAGATCTTAAAAGTGAACCGTTTCACGTTATTCAACTTTTTAAAAGATAGTTTTGTAATGACTCATTCCTTTTCGGATTCACTCCAATGACATTAAAATTAGTGCTGGCAACGGTTAACCGATTTTGGATATTCGCTGTGTACAGCATGTCACTCATGCAAATAGAGTTGCATGAAAAAATTTTTTTCATTTAGATTCACACTTAAGTTATGCAACTCTATTTGCATGAGTGACATGCTGTACACAGCGAATATCCAAAATCGGTTAACCGTTGCCAGCTCTAATTAAAATACCATGAGAGTGTTCTAGAATAGTGAATCGAAAACGCTTTGAATAATGTTGCACGTTTAGAAAATAATTTCGACTATGCAAATTCATAAACAATTACGATTTTGAGCTTCCGCCCGCTTGCCCTTCTGCAAATGAATTCATGCGTTGCGGCCAGATTCGAATTTCGAAATGCCAATAGATATTTGAGCGTGCAGGACGATATATCACGGCCTGAAATGATGTTAGAGCATCACAAAAACATCGAGTACATAACTGATACGATTCGGCAATATGAATTGCTTCGTTTATTCAGTCGACCGACGGCGATAAATATTTCGGGGACAGCCCCGATAGATAAACTGTTAAAATAGATCGCCCAAAGCACGCAAAACAATATCGCTCGATCTGAATCCTCGTCATCGACATCGTACAACACACCGGCGATCGTTTGTTAGAGCGTGTCCCAGTAAATGGGATTAATTATGGAGAAGTGAACTGAGCCGTGAACAATGGTACTGAGGGATTCGGTTGTTTAACCTCCGGACAAGTTGAGTTGCTCTTCGGACAGCTCGTTGCATTTAGCAAGTGGAATTATCTCTCCTGTTCGCTCCTGCTTATAAAGGGGCAAATTCGGTATCTCCCCGCTCGATATGTTTTATTAAATAAGTCGGGATCAAATCCGCCTTTAGGTCCGTCCTCTAGGTGCGTAGTACGTTTTTTATTTTCGCGGGATTCAATCCGAAACCGTCGCTTTTTCCTTTTGCGGGATTACGGTCGGGATAAAGTGGGGCTTGGGAACGTTCTGTATTTTGCTGCGAAAAGCTCGACTTTACTCCCAAGCGTGTAACTACAGCACGTTGACTTGTCGCTAATCAAAGATCAGTTCATGTGATACCGCGTACAAAAACATGTTTGTTTATACGATTTACTTGAAACGTTTAAAATCGTCATGCAATTCAACTAGAATCTCAAATTTTGTTAGTCGTAGTTTGGCGCTTCAAAATTACTTACGTTCATTCGCCTGTTAATCCGCGAAATAACTTGGATCAAAGTAAACTGAAAGAAATAAAATCAATACGCCAATTTTTATCCTGAAAGTCGTTTGAAACACGTTTGATTAAATGGGAAATCTAATAGATGGCGCTCCAAAACCTATTTTCTTAGTCTAGAATCGCCGTGCTTGTAAATGAACAGAAACTTTACTGATGAAGAATTTAATCAGGAATGAATGAATAAGACACAAATTTCCAAATAATTGTTTAAATAATCTGTGCTACCGGTTAATAGATGGCGCTAATGTAACACCTTCTAATCTAAGAACACTTAGTTAAAAGATAATTTAAAACGTAATAAATTGGAGAGAATAAAATCAACTTCCAACTGACCTGGAAACATTTTACAAAACCGATGTCATTTCACTTACTAGACAAGTTTTCAATGAATTTCTTAAGTAGTCCCTGCCATTGGTCAATAGATGGCGCTAATGAAGCTCCTTCTAATATAATTATGAGGTAATTTAAAGCGTAATAAATAGGAGATGATAAAATCAACGTCCAACTGACACGGCAACATTTGAAGACAAAAACCATTTCGGCTATTAGACAATAGATGGCGCTCCAAAATCTATTTGCTTGGTCTAGAATTGCCTTGAATATAAGTGATCAAAAACTCTAATAAAGATACAGTTTAAATCAGAAAGGAATGAGCAAAACACAATTATGCAAGTTACAAATTTCCTTAAAATTTCTTTGAGCTAGGTCAAGAAAAGGAAATTTTATTCGATCGCAGAAAGCATCTGTTGGAACAAAAAACAGAACTGCTATCGAGCAGTGACCCAGTAGCCTTTGCCAAGTTCGGGCGGCTAATAAAAGCATTTTTTTTCACGTCGCAGTAAGTCGTATCGTAGTCAAGGAATTTGCTTCATTTTATTTCATTTATGATCATGACACACAGTTTATTGCTTCGTATCCTTTGGGATCAACAGTTTAGTTTGTGAAAAGTACAAATGTGCAATGCAAGAACATTTACAGTTAATGTCCCCGCATTTACGCGATTACGGAACGTTTCGTGTGTGTGCCGCTAATGATGGATGCCACTTTGAACAGTTGTTATAAACATTACTAAATTACTTTAGTGAACGTTTGAATGTGTTCTTCCACACAGATATTATACGGTGAGTGAGTGCGCCTTTGCATATTAGTCACGCCTGCAGTGTTTATTGCCTACGATCAGCGAAGCAGGTTCTGTAAGTTTTTAGTTGTTTCATGACTGTCGTATAAGGGGCGGATAAAATAATTTTCCCCCCGTTACGAAATTTTTTTTTTAATTTTTCTATATGCTCTCACGGTAATGTGGTTAAAATTTTTGCACTTATTCTACAAACACCCTGTAGAATCGTCTGCTCGATCTGTGGTTAGGTGAGATTTTTGTGTTTATATTGACGAGATTTATAAATGGGTAAAACATCCTAACATAATTTCTAAGAAACATCCTGTACATCATATAGGCAGCGTCTGAGGTATTAGTCAATAGATGGCGCCTACTAGATTACCATTTGCAAAAGTGCTTTAAAGCAGAATTAATCTGACGAGGAATACAAAAAAAGACAATTCAAGTTTCTTCCCTGTGTGTTTGAAATACATCACTTTCGTGATGGAGTCTGGATTTACTTATTAAAGTATTGACCAATAGATGGCGCGCTACAAAATTTTTAGTGTAACGCAGAGGAAGAACTTTATTTTTCTCTTGGCAATTAAGATTAGAATACGTTCAAGTTAAACAACTGTAGCCTCGAAGAAGTAAATAAATTAGGCACTTGGGAATTAACAATAAGAGAAATTTTTTAAGTAAAAAAAAATTGGGGTAGAGTTGTTAAATATTTTCATTTGTTGGACGTTATCCAGAAACGTTCTTATTTTTATTGTAAAAGGAGAATTCCCAAACGAAAAAAAAATTGGCGATAATTAATATTTACGCGTTAAAGCATTTTCATTTGCAATCGTTATGGGGTAATTCCCCTGGACAAAAACATTCTCAACGTGGGAATTAAACCTGCTTGAATTTCGCTTTCGTGCCGGAATAATTGCGGGCGTAAATTTGCGACTTATTCAGCGGGCACCCCCGCCCCGCCCGTTTTGCGGCAGGAAAAAACGGCCGTAAATTACGGCGCGCCGCCCCTGCCTGCTCCGTTTGTAATTCATTAATGGATGTTTTATGTAGTCGGTTTTTACCTCGCACTCTACCCCTTAATCGCTGTTTATTTAAGGTGTAATTCAGCATGAATTATGTTACACGGCTGCGACAAAAATCATGTTTAAAAATGTATATTTTTTGGTTTACTTCCACCATGAGACCCAAAAAAGAATGATTCGGTTGTGGGTGTTGATATAAAAGTTGGCAGCACTGACTTTCAAATTTTGATTTGCCTTTTTTCATTTTTGATTTGGTCTTCGTAATTACACTGCAAGTTTATTCCTCTTTCTTCTTTTGCATATAAGCCGACAATTTTATTTGTAAATGCAGCCGCAGTTAAAACATAACGCCATAACACAATTCCGGTCGCAAATAGAGAAACTCCCCGCCGGTAAATAAGCGAGATAAATTTCCCACCTGGAAGCGCTAAATCAATTTCGGGGATTAAATTTATACGATGTTAGAGCCCGGGTTTGTATCACGTGCAACGACAACGACCGATTCAAATATGTTTTTCACGTTTGCATTTTATCTTGCAACAAAATTTATGAATTTTTTTTTGTAGTTTCTACGATTCGTTCGATATTAATACGTATTTTGAAACTAGATTAATTTCTTGACAAACAAATTTTCCCAAACTGACAAACTGGGGGCAAACTGACCCCAACTACTGGCAGAATACTTTCGAAGTAGGCCTCCAACTTGGTTGGGCACCGCGTAATTAATTTTGCATTAATTTTCAGGCGAGCGCGAAATTTGGGTTTGCGTCCCGAAAGGCCTCGGGGTGGTTTTTTTTTTTCGATGTAACTTTCGAGTTTACCGAGAGTTCAAAGCTGAATGGGAATTTTGGAATTGCTGTTATATTTTTAAACAAATTGTGGTTAATTAGCCTGCCGACAAAAGTTAAAGTAAAAAAATAACTTGTAAATAAAATTAACAATTTAATAATTTCTTAACGCGCAACAACTTAAAATAATAGGAATAATGTCAATGTTGAATTTTTCACTTTTTGTAATATTTTCTATAATTTATTGAAATAAATTTATATTATTATTATTATTAAAAGCAAATGTAACATTTCTAAACTTGTCGTTTACACAAAAATTAAAAAAACAAAAAGAAAACATTCGAACAAGACAAAGTTGAATAAATCAAAAAATAGCAATAAAATTAATTAAAATTAAGTGGAAATGAAAGGTGAACTATTTAAAAATGGAAATTGTTCCAAAAGTAAAAATATAACTACAACGTACAAGTGGTTTTCAAGAAATACGAAAGAAAAATATTCAAGAAATACGAAAGAAAAAGATTGAGGAAATTGTTACAAAAACACGATGAAAACGAAAAGGAAAAATGGACATTTAAGTAGCGACATCTTTCGATCGCTTGTTGACCTGATATTGCAGTAGGATTGACAAATTGAAGCCAGTTCGCCACATAATAAGTCATCCCAATGCAAGGCGGCCATGTGCTGTCAAAGCATATGAGAATTTTGAAAATTTTTGTGCAAATCGGTTTTGATTGCAGCGGATTCCCCGAGCAGGCTCTGTACAGCTGTTTCAGGCCTAGTTAGGCCTTCGTCAGCAGAACCGTAGCCCGAGAACTCCACTGCAAACCAAACCGATATGCATTGGGATGACTTATTATGTGGCGAACTGGCTTCAATTTGTCAATCCTACTGCAATATCAGGTCAACAAGCGATCGAAAGATGTCGCTACTTTAATTTCCATTACTTTCACATCGCATTGGCGAATGACCCTAGGACATATCGGTTTGGTTCACAGTGGAGTTCTCGGACTACGGTTCTGCTGACGAAGGCCCAACTAGGCCTGAAACAGCTGTACAGAGCCTGCTCGGGGAATCCGCTGCAATCAAAACCGATTTGCACAAAAATTTTCGAAAAGGAAAAAGTTACAATAGAAAACAAAAGATAATTGAATTTACAACGTATTGAATATGACAATAAGACTAGCAATAAAGTGATGAAGTTTTCTTTAGGCATCTTCAATTCTTTTCTAATTTTTTTAACATTATGTTTCGTTTCCGCGCCAGATCAATCTCGGAAACACCAAGAAGCACCAGGTCGTCCGCGTACAAGAATAACAACAGGTCATATTGATTGTCAATGTTGACACCAACAGCACCTCGTTCTCGAAAAAAAAAAGTCTCAATGTCAGCAATGAAGAGAGCGAATAGTGTTGGACTTAGGGGCTCACCCTGTAAAACTCAAAGGGTTTCATGAAACAATTTTTTATAGATAAATTGCGTTAGGGAGACAATTTTGTACTGACTCCCAAATTGAATAGTTTGTGCCAGAACAATGTGTGATTAACTAAGTCGAAGGCCGTTTTAAGGTCAATGAAAGCAGCAAATACTTTTCTGCCTTTTCGATGAGGTTGAATTTGAATTACACTATTAAGTGCGAAAACGTTGTCAAGACAAGATCGTGACTTTCGGAACCCGGATCGATTTTCAGGTAAGACGTTGGTATCAATCCAGGATGTCAATCGATTAAGCAGGATGGCAGTAAATAGCTTTAAAATGCAGTTAATGCATGCAATGCCTCTATTATTAGAAGGAACATCCGCAGGGCCTTTTTTCAACATTGAAAGGGAGGTAATGGTCCATTCGGCAGTTATATGGAAGATTCTTAAGAAATTCGAAAGAACTCCCATCAGGACCAGGTATTTTGTTGTTTTTGCCGGCACCAATTCAAGTTCCTCGAAATCAATGAGCTTATCCAAAAAGAGATGCCGTGCGTCAAAGTAATCGGTATGAAGAGTGGATTTTTGAACTACCAGACTATCAAAGTAAGACTCCCAACAGTCAGTTGTTAAGGTTGTAACGCGCCCACTAATAAAACCCTTGTTTGTTGACTATTACGTACAAGAAATAAGCAATAAAAATGTACAAACAACCACAACTTAAAATTTATTGCTAAAGAAATGACTGTCCAGACCGTTTACCCAGATTCCCGAGAAAAATGCCATCCAGATGTTCTACTACAGCTGTGCATGCGTCCTTAACTACGCTACCTGCTTACTGGGATTTACTTGCGAGCCGACGCTAGCTGTTAATATCTACGAATTGGGTTACGGTTGAATGGCCTTTGCGGGGATCCGCTCTAAATAATAATACTTTTGATTACGGCACGTGATCGTTGCTAAATGCTAACTAAATGCTATACGTTGTGATAATCCGTTCTTTGGTGCGAGCACTAAATAACTCTTCAGAACCAGGAATTAGATACTTTAAAATAAAACGCAACAATTAAATTTAATTAATTATTTATTGAAAAAAAGGGTAAAAACTCCTTGTACCAGCCACTGCGGGATCTGGGATAATGAGCGAAAAAAACCCTTGTTGAAATTAAGTACAAACAAAAATTACGATTTCCAGAAAGTACAGTATAACTCGCTTAACAGATTTCGCTTTCTAATATCGGCGCTATCGACTTTCTTTCGATTCACACCGTTGGTGGTTTGACGTCTACCCAGATATTTGTTGGAGAGCTCTGCTCCTTAATTAGATTCACAATTAATTGAATTTCAACTTAGCTCGAGTCTTGGTACAAGTGTTCGTCACTTCTGATCGTACTCTAAGACTGGTTCTGTTTAATAAACCAACGCACACAATGTGTCACCGTGGGACTACAGTGTACTTAATTAATCAGATGGTTTGTGGGCGTATGTCATACAAAATGCCGCCTTCAGCGATCAATTTGCAAGTAAATCAGTAGCAATCACCCGTTTTTCAGGGACTCCCGAGGGAGTTGTTGGATATCTATCTCTAGCTAACCTGATTAATAAGGTGGAGTGTAGTGAGCCGATACTATTGCTACTCCTCCACCACAGCGTTAATTAAGGTCGAAATAGTAGGAGCTTTTCTCGACTACTTTCGCCTTGTTTCGAGTACAGTACTCTGTACCCGCCCGCCTGGATTTCAGGTCGCTCTTTCTCCGTCTAACCTATCTAATTCATTTATAGCGTAAGAAATCAGTTTTGACTGCTTTTTTTGCACTCCACTATGGGTGGTTTTGGCATTGCAGTCTCTAAGCAATCGCTTCTAATTAACCGGCAAATCTCTCGGCAAAGACCACAGCTTGGCCCACACACATATACAGGGTGTGAAAGAAACTTTGTTAAGAAGATGGCTATGAATAAGTGGTTCAAATTGTTTGGTCTCGTGATTTCACGAAATTCGTAGAGACAATCTAATTTTCTTGATTTCTGGGTTAAATGGTGCTGGCGCACGTGATTTCGGCGGCAGATATAACTTGCCTCAAGCCAGTGATTTAGATCGGCGATTTCTCTGTACAAATCGAAATCAACCGTTAGCGTGTTTCCAACTTGCCGGAGAAAATCCCCAAGGGTAGAATGATTCCTAAAAGTACACTGTATTGGATTCCCAGTTAGATGTGGGGAATAGTTAATTGCTGTTGGTTGATTAAATTACAGAAGTGGCCTAATAATTAAAGAAACAATGACCAATAAATTTTCTAAGGTGAATGTCACTAGTGAGTTATAATACTCGCTGTACATGTAAATAAAAATAGTTTGATTAAAGTTATCTAAATGCAATCTCAACATGACCTTGACTGACTCTTTAGTCACTAATTAATGCAAATCAAATTAACCCTACGCAATTGTTACCATCAAAGGTGCGCTGAAGAATACAAATAAATGTCAATTACCTAACACCGTATAATCGGTGTCACATCCGCACTGTTCACTCTGATTTAATCACTCGCGTCGCGACGTGCACGTGTTTGGTTTAATTGCCCTTCTTAACACACTGTATTTAAACCGTACCGAAATAATGGTTTAACTATAAGATGAATAAAGACTACAAGCGCCTAAGGAAAAACTGCTAAGCCAAATTAGAATTGAACAGACCCGTTCTCGGTAAAGCGTTCAATGCTATCTGCTTGTTTTTCGCGTCCCGTACTTTCAAGAAAACAATTAAAACACACCCCCTCGGATTTTGCAGCGAAATTCTGAAATCACTTCGACCAATCATAGTCGTAGCGTTTAGTTCACACTCACGCCTATTCCAGATGCTCAAAAATGTATCAAGAGACACCCCATTAGCTTATCAGGAATGCTCGCTGTTTGTCTGTCACCCATAAATTTAACTATTCAAGTGTAAAAGCTGGTATTTTTTTAAAGTATCTGTTGCCTGACTGAAAGAGACCAGACTCTAGCGAAGGTTTCAAATTGCAATGTAATTTGATATCTTTAACAACATGGAACATTTATCTGCAATTTTAACGCGACAAAATATGTACAAAAATCTAAGACACCAATTTAAAACGTCAAATAGATTTGTTTTATGACGTCTGTGCCAACCTATTGTATCTGCATGGCGCCTGCGATTACCGAATTTCTAAAGGGCTCTTGGGAGTGGCAAGCCAGCCCCTTGAGACAGGACAGGCCGTCTCGCTTAATCACCCCGAGTTGTATTTTTACAGCGTGCAGTTTTCGTTATTTGAAATGAAATATGCAACAATCGATTTTGTTTTGAAAACAATTTTAGCGAACGCTTCAAGGTACTTGTATTTCTGGAACCGCGGATAGACTTTAGAGTTTTGAAAAAATAATTGTCGAAAAGAAGCCTCGAGTCACTATAAATTATAGGTTAAATTTCCAAATCTGTTTATTAATCAATCATCCCATTAACAAACTTGACTAAAGTTGACTAGTTGACATGTTTCGGAACAAATTCCATTATCAAAACTATTTAAGTCGAATCCGCAAGCGTAGCCATTTCTAAACTCGTTTAGAAGTTTAGAGTTTAGAGTTTAGAAATGGCTACGCTTGCGGATTCGACTTAAATAGTTTTGATAATGGAATTTGTTCCGAAACATGTCAACTAGTCAACTTTAGTCAAGTTTGTTAATGGGATGATTGATTAATAAACAGATTTGGAAATTTAACCTATAATTTATAGTGACTCGAGGCTTCTTTTCGACAATTATTTTTTCAAGATTTAAATAGTCACTAATATCATGGACAATCCCTTGACTTTAGAGTTTGCCAGAAGGATTTAGAGTCTTTGGTATTAATTAGAGTTAATGTAACATTCTTTTCATAACAAATTTCTTATGAAATATCAACATCTTCAGTAAATGATTCGACTTTAGTAACACCCTGTACATCTAATATTGGATTTATTTAGTATTCGCATTGAGGTTCAAGTATTGAACAGATGTATTGAATGCTTGACTTTTTTTGCAGTTTTACTAATTCGTTTATTTAACTTTTAAAAAGTTTTGATTATTTCGGAGCTACATAAAATTCTTGGCGGAAAATCAACAATTATTAATCTTCCGGGTAAGTTTCGGTTATTCCGTCCACGTCCTGCGTGCCTAAACAAACACCCTCGCTCTCCCCTGATTCTAACAATTAATATTTTATTCCAGGTCTGAGGAAAGTTTACCCTTACTACTTCACGTTCACGACGTTCACCAAGGGCCGGTGGGTGGGCGAGAGGATCCTGGACGTGTTCGCGCGCGAATTCCGGGCACATCCCGCCGAGGAGTACGAGAGGTGCATCCAGGCGGGCACCCTCACCGTCAACTACGAGAAAGTTCCGACTGATTACAAGCTCAAGCACAACGACCTGCTCGCCAACGTCGTCCACAGGTCCGTCTTATTATTAGGGAATAATCAAGGAGTCTTCCTCCTTAATGGAATCGCCATGAATTATTTATAAGTTCCAGGCCGACGAGTACGAAAGACGTTGCTTTCGTTAATCATAATTAATTTACGACGCGGCCTTCACTAATTATACATCGTAGATGTAATTCAAATTTCGAAAAGGGGAAATCAAAGTCGTCGCTCTTTGTAATCTTGAGAGCTAGCTATAGGCTATAACGTCCATGATGTAGCTCCACCTCTTGGTCACCCTATAAACCTCATTATAAATCTCAGATCTTGTTTTTCAAATATTCAAAACAATCCAAAACACCTCTTTATTTATTATTTTCCTTTTTTTTAATAAAGATGGATGTGAACAGTAAATAGTCGGAAGTGTTCCAATTATTACCTTAAGTATTCAGCGCCATCTTTCCGCAACCTTGTTGTCTAGCCTTGTTTTCTTTGTCTTTGGAGATTGGTCTACGACCACTTTCTCGCCTATCTGTTTAGCTCTGTTTGGCCGAAACGCAACTTTGTTGTTTCAGTAAAGACTACTTATATGCGTAGCGCCATCTCTCGGCCATCTTAAAAATTTCTAACCTCAGGTCTTAACGGTCATTCAAAACAATTTAAAACTCCTCTTTATTTAGGTATTCTATTATTTCTCTTTGTATTAAAGATGAATATGAATAATAAATAGTCGGAAGTGTTTCAGATATTGCGTTTAGCAGTCAACGCCATCTCTCCATGACTTTGTTTTTTTTTTTTTTTTTTTTAGTAATTATAACGACGTTATAATTGTTTCAGAATCATCCAATCGAAGCCAACTCTTTTGTTTCTATTAATAAAAAAATGGAACTCTAGTTATTGCAATTAGTATGTGGCTCCATCTCTTGTCGGTCTTTAAAGGAATTGTGAAACTTAACCTAGTAAACACTTCATCATGATCATTTCAAGTCCAAATCCAAATCAATTCAAAACATGACATCTCATTTTTGCTTCAAATCAAGATGCAATTGGAAAAGAATTCTGGGAATTGGTCTTAACAGTTGCTGTCAACAATACTCAGCGCCATCTCATCGTCGATAGGGTCATCTTACTAGGTCATCAGACTTTGATACGTTTCACGGCGAATCGCAAACAGTAAGAGCGCCATCTCTCAAGTAATTTCGAAAGCTTCTTATATCTCATCAAGCTTGCTTGATTGAAAACAAGATCGTACATTTCAGTATTGCCTGCGACGCCAAACTAATAATAATTTATAATCTTCAAAATAAAATAGAAAATTCTCGGATACATTTGATATTATTGGGAGTGATGTGTGGAGCCATCTCTTGGCGAAGCTATATTGTTTCACCAAATCTTAAGACATTTGCCAGCAAATCAATTTACTTTTCTATTTCCAAATCAAAACCGGAATACCCTTGAATCGTTCTGTAGCGCCATCTCTCGGCCATTAGTCTACGCTTTCATAAAATCTTGACGCTTTCATTTTCAGAGGCAAAACGACATCTCTTTTCCATAAAACGTAAATGATCATTGACAATTAGTTTACAGCTGGCGTTGAATTATTTGTCAGCATCACTGGGTCTATTATGAGAATAACATGCAGCGCCATCTCTTGGCAAATTAAGAAAGCCTTTTCTGATCATGCTTATTATTCCTATTGAATCATGTAATTTTGTCCCAGTCCAAAAAGTAAATCTGAATGTGTCCAAGGCTTCAAAGGACTTGCTTTGAAAATGAAGGGCGAGGCCATCTTTTGATAAATTTCGGAAACCTTTAACCGTCTACAATGAGTTCCTTCATCGTCGTCGAGTGCCTAAAATTGCAAGATTTCGCGGAGCACGGCGCAACGCCATCTCTTGACAAAATGAGAAAGCTTTTTCGAGGTTTTATCGTTTTTATTGACAGTCGATTGTCTTCGTCGAGTCCATCCTGAGATATGTGAAACAGCGCGCTACGCCATCCCTTGACGAATTATGAAAATCTTCACGCATCGGTTTTAGTCCTTCACCTGTAACGTACAGCGCCATCTCTTTTAAAAACTTAAGAATTGTTTATCATTTTATTGTTTTTGTTGAGATCTTCGTACCTTTTTGAATTTTGAATTGAATTTTTCATTCGAGACTTGGAGGAGCTAACTTTGCGAAATAGCGCAGCGCCATCTCTTGAGAAATTAAGAAAGTCACATCTTAAATGAGTTGTATCATTTCTATTGATTTTACTTATATCAAATCTGGAGCCGTTTATCTTTGTGGAACTTTTGAAGTGTCGAAACGCATGTTGGGAAGTGTGCTTTTGTGAAAGCGCCCTCTCTTGGCAAACTAGAAAAGCCTTTTTGATAATTTTTTATCATATCTATTGAAGTGGTGCAGCAGTCATGTTTACTTTATCGAGACCCTGAAGTAGATCCAAAAGTACCCAAGACTTCAAAGCGCTTACTCTGAGACGTGTGTGAGGAAAGCGCGGCGCCATCTCTTGACTAACTATTAAAACCTCCGTCAGATTTTAATTTTTCGTCTGCAATGAATTCCTTCATCTTTGTAGAGCCCCTAAACTTGCAAGATTCCGAGGAGCATACTTTACTACAGCGTGCAGCCCAGCGTTGTGTCACACATGTGAGAGTCATCTGCTACGCCATCTCTTAACGAATTATAGAACTCTTCATACGTCAGTTTTATTGTTTCCGTTTTTGTGATTTGCAATACGCATAAATTTTAGCTCTTCACCTCCGTTCGGTCCCTGAAACAACTCCAGAGATACCGAATCGCACTATGAGATAAAAGAAGAGTGCCATCTCTTGACAAATAAATAAACAATTTTTTTCCATTTTATTACTTCTAATCACCCAATTTTAGGTCAAAAATCGACCGCAAGATGTCGCGACCTAAACTGTTTATTATTTCTATTAACAAATTTTCGTGTTGAATATTTAAAATTCCAAGAGTATTTCACTTTACGAGTTCACGCAGCGTCATCTCTTAAAAAATTGAGAAAGTGATTTCTTGAATCAGTTGTGTTGTTTGTATTGATATAATTTGAAGCGAATATTTATCTCTTTGTCTATTATCAAGGCTTTAGAATTTCAAAAAGCCGGAAAGCTCACTTCGTGACAGCGCCATCTCTTGCCCAATCAGAATAGTATTTTTGCAACAATTTCACGAGCTTGTTTAATGAGATTTTCAGCAAATGATACTGCAGTTATCTTCAGAAAACTTCAAGTATACTTCCCAATCTAATTATTTTTATCCCCTAAATTCGAAATGTGAAATTATATATACGATGTTTTTGTATAAAATATTATGAATAGTAATTATTCCTCGCGTACTCGTGTCGACTTCCCTCTCATCATCAAAAGCGCTTCCTAATAATAACAACGCTAATGAAACGAACGTGCTGCACAAGCCGAAGCGTTTCGACCGGAACACGTCCGGCAGCGTGTTCAAATATTGAAACAATGTTGTAATCGCACGTGTACCAAGAGACGTACATTCAAGCGTATGATGTTGCAGACATGAAGTGCCCGTCACTTGCCAACCGATCACCATTGTACACATGGATGAGGACATTGTGGTGGTCAACAAACCCGCCTCTATCCCAGTAAGTGGCGATGAGACTGCCATCTTCACGTAGGATTGTCTCTTTCATTTTGAGCAAGCACCGCATTAATTAAAGCTTGCTTTCGCTTGGCTTTCCGTAGATTCTTTCTTGCTTCGTAGCTTTGCTTTCTCTAGTTTTAAGTTTAGGGGCTTTTAGTTACTTGTAGCATGGCAAAATCTTAATTTAAAAAAAAATTGATGGCTGATCATTCAAGCCGGAAGATACCCAAAACTTACTCACAAAGTGGTTTTAGGCGTTTTTAAAAAATGAATGTACAGAATTTAAAGCCGCCTCGAAACTAGTCACTTGTACAAAGATTATCTCTAAATAGATCTTTCTACAGGACCGTACTCACATACAGCCAGCAACTAGATTGTAGGTACTCACCATTCGCCGTTGAGAACTTCAAACATTACATTTTTTCAATTCTTCAAAAGAAAATGGATGCATAGTATTTCCACTATTTCCAGGGATAGAAAGACAGATTCTAAATTTCGCGCCAATCTAGAAAAGTCAATATTACTAACATACACAGTCAAAATTGTCAATCATTTAAGTCGGCTATTCGGAAAGAAACTAGCGCCTTGTATTCGTACTCCATGAAGTACCTCCTTGCCGATATCCAAAGTTTTGGCGCATTGAAATTTACAATCTGTCTTTCTATCGCTGGAAATACTATACCTACATATGTAAAATCGTAGTGCTTTCATAGGTAAATCATAGATGGCGACACCTTTACTGTGTTTCGACGTTTCTAAGAGACGGTTCCATTTTATAATATTTTTTCATTTTTTTATAAGAAAAAATTGAACCTAAATGCGGTCTTGAATCTCCATGGGAATCGCCAATCCAAACCAATAATCAAAATGGCGGTAAACTTTCCGCGGCGTCTTCTACTAATTTGCGACAGCAATTTGTTTATTTTCCCATAAATCGAAATAATTGAACCTGAATACAGTCCTGGATGTCCAGATAATTCGTAAAAATTATCAGGACTAGTAATTATGTGAAAAGCATTTTACAAAGTAAATAAAAATATTCTTGATAACGAAAAGGTCACTTCGTTACAATATTTTTTTATAAAAAAAATTTACTACCTGTTTGAATTAGCTACGTCTCAACGACTAACGAGAAGCAGCAGCAGCAGCCCTGAGGAAGTTCTTCTGCAATGGAGAACGAAACGTCGGCAGTAGAAGAAGTCAACGTAACGCGGTTCCAACCGGAAGTCAATTCAAACATGGACGACGGCCGCGGAAGCCCTCAAGTTAAATTTGCTACCTACCTATCAGCAGCGGCAAATTGTGGGAGGAGAAATTAACAAACGACCCACTGCTGGCTAGTTTAATGGGACGGGCAGGTTCAAACGAATCAATACAAAACGGCGCAGTTAACTAAAAATAAAATAAAGTCACCAGTTCATGCACACTTGCCTCTATTTAATTAAATGAGCTAAACAAAAGGCTCACACATGCAGAGAAAATAAAAGATTATATTTTCAAATTAAACAATGCAACGTAACAACAAAGGTTTAAGTCACGAAGCACGGGGCCCCCCTTTCGCTTGCAGTCGTTAAAAACAGTGATTTAAAGATATCAAAATCGCAAGTAATAATTACCTGTGTTTCGACGTTTCTAAGAGACGGTTCCATTTTATAATATTTTTTCATTTTTTTATAAGAAAAAATTGAACCTAAATGCGGTCTTGAATCTCCATGGGAATCGCCAATCCAAACCAATAATCAAAATGGCGGTAAACTTTCCGCGGCGTCTTCTACTAATTTGCGACAGCAATTTGTTTATTTTCCCATAAATCGAAATAATTGAACCTGAATACAGTCCTGGATGTCCAGATAATTCGTAAAAATTATCAGGACTAGTAATTATGTGAAAAGCATTTTACAAAGTAAATAAAAATATTCTTGATAACGAAAAGGTCACTTCGTTACAATATTTTTTTATAAAAAAAATTTACTACCTGTTTGAATTAGCTACGTCTCAACGACTAACGAGAAGCAGCAGCAGCAGCCCTGAGGAAGTTCTTCTGCAATGGAGAACGAAACGTCGGCAGTAGAAGAAGTCAACGTAACGCGGTTCCAACCGGAAGTCAATTCAAACATGGACGACGGCCGCGGAAGCCCTCAAGTTAAATTTGCTACCTACCTATCAGCAGCGGCAAATTGTGGGAGGAGAAATTAACAAACGACCCACTGCTGGCTAGTTTAATGGGACGGGCAGGTTCAAACGAATCAATACAAAACGGCGCAGTTAACTAAAAATAAAATAAAGTCACCAGTTCATGCACACTTGCCTCTATTTAATTAAATGAGCTAAACAAAAGGCTCACACATGCAGAGAAAATAAAAGATTATATTTTCAAATTAAACAATGCAACGTAACAACAAAGGTTTAAGTCACGAAGCACGGGGCCCCCCTTTCGCTTGCAGTCGTTAAAAACAGTGATTTAAAGATATCAAAATCGCAAGTAATAATTACCTGTGTTTCGACGTTTCTAAGAGACGGTTCCATTTTATAATATTTTTTCATTTTTTTATAAGAAAAAATTGAACCTAAATGCGGTCTTGAATCTCCATGGGAATCGCCAATCCAAACCAATAATCAAAATGGCGGTAAACTTTCCGCGGCGTCTTCTACTAATTTGCGACAGCAATTTGTTTATTTTCCCATAAATCGAAATAATTGAACCTGAATACAGTCCTGGATGTCCAGATAATTCGTAAAAATTATCAGGACAATACAAATGATCAAAATGGCGGTAAATGTAGTAGGTTTTCTATTGATTTAAGACAGTCGTTTGTTTATTTTCTGCGTAAATAAAAGTGCCAACTTTATTTACACAAAAAAGCGACCGATTTTAATTACAGACCATAGATGGCGACACCGTAACGGTATCGAAGAATCAGTAGCATTTCACAATTTTTTAATACATTAGGAAATTGTAAGAAAAATGAGACCTAAATACTGATTGTCTGAATTGAGAAACAAATGTTCAAAGTGGCGTTAAATATAGTAGCTTTTCGTGTCACTTTCTACTGAATGGCGACAGTCATTTGTTTCTTTTCCCGTAAAGAGTAAATAGAAAGCGCTAATTTTATTTTCGCAAAAAAACTGCATTCGTAATTTTTGAAAATTCTTTTTTAAATCTCTGCAGATGGTAAAATTAAAGGAAAATCTATAAAGTTGTGGTTTGTTGAATAAATCATAGATGGCGACACCATAGTTATTATGATTTGATAAGAATTTCTATGTTTCTAGTGAATAATAAAGTCTATGAGAATTTAGTTGGAGGAGATGGTAGCATTTTGCAGATTTTTTTTACGTATATTGTAACGGGCCGTCTTTCTTTCTCTGGTGTTGCTGATTGTTGCTCTGCTCGACGTCGGTACAGCGGTTCGGGTTTGCTCGTCGGTGTCCAGGTTCAGCGGAAATAAAAGCGTCGATCAATTAGCAACACAACTTTATTTAGAAACACAGTTTATATTTACATAAATATATTTACAACTTGGAATGTTTATATTCCGAACATAGTTCACTTAACGGTAATCGATTGTTAAACTTCCGGACGGTATTTACAGGAACGGCAATATACGGTGGGTCTTGCGGACGGTTTAACTGATGACAACACACTGTGCATACGCTTCGGTACAGGCTCAGGGAATCGGATCGGTAGTACGGTAATGAGTGAAACACCCACTCAGGATCGGGATACACGAAACACCCGTGTCAGATACGCAAGAGTGAGACGGCCACTCAGGGCCCGGGTACACGAAACACCCGTGTCTGGTACGTATGAATGAAATACCCACTCAGGGTTAGGTTACACGAAACACTCATGTCAGGTATGTTTGAGTAAAACTCCCACTCTGGGCCAGGATACACGAAACGCCCGTATCAGGTATGAATGAGTGAAACTCCCATTCTGGAACAAGTAACAGACAGGAGGAGCGATTGCAGTTAATGCAAACGCAGCACAGGTGGCTTAGCGCGTTTGAGCACCCACGGACGGATGGTTCGGCGAATGACTGCCTTCGAGCCACGAGCGGCGGCTCGATGGTTCGGCGGATGACTGCCTAAATGCGTGCTCTTGACTTGCTTATAAAGGCTTACAAGTGGAAGGGAACCCCTCTCTGATGGAACTCCCACCCAAAATATAACTTTTAATTCTGCGCAAAGATATGTATAGATAAGATATTGTATAGATATGATATCTATACAAACTAATTAAAATATACAAAAACGGCAAGTGAAAAGCATTTTACAAAGTAAATAAAAATATTCTTGATAACGAAAAGGTCACTTCGTTACAATATTTTTTTATAAAAAAAATTTACTACCTGTTTGAATTAGCTACGTCTCAACGACTAACGAGAAGCAGCAGCAGCAGCCCTGAGGAAGTTCTTCTGCAATGGAGAACGAAACGTCGGCAGTAGAAGAAGTCAACGTAACGCGGTTCCAACCGGAAGTCAATTCAAACATGGACGACGGCCGCGGAAGCCCTCAAGTTAAATTTGCTACCTACCTATCAGCAGCGGCAAATTGTGGGAGGAGAAATTAACAAACGACCCACTGCTGGCTAGTTTAATGGGACGGGCAGGTTCAAACGAATCAATACAAAACGGCGCAGTTAACTAAAAATAAAATAAAGTCACCAGTTCATGCACACTTGCCTCTATTTAATTAAATGAGCTAAACAAAAGGCTCACACATGCAGAGAAAATAAAAGATTATATTTTCAAATTAAACAATGCAACGTAACAACAAAGGTTTAAGTCACGAAGCACGGGGCCCCCCTTTCGCTTGCAGTCGTTAAAAACAGTGATTTAAAGATATCAAAATCGCAAGTAATAATTACCCGAAAATCCACGATAAACCGCAGTGAATAAATAATTAAAATCGGACCTGTCATTGCTCGAGCGTACGGTGATCCACAGCCTCGTTCCAGACGATGTCGTCCAGGTACGGTAGTTTACAGATGAAGGTATGCTTCGTCTCCATACAACATCGCCTTTAATTATGTACAGCAATACTTGTCTCGTCACATGGGTCAAGTCCGGCCCAAATGATGTGGGAGTTACCAGTACCAAATAAACTCTCTAGTACGGCCTTAAAATATCCCGACCAGAAAGGCCACAAACCAAAACCTAAATAAAAAAAAGAAAGAACACCATACGACTTGAATTGCACAACACTTTGTAGAAATTACCTGTCTACTTCGCATCCGCCAGGCTTCGAAAACTAATTTAAAAGATGCTCTCGTTACACGTAGAGTGCCTAGTTCCAGATCACGGATTAAGATTCCGTTCGGCTTCCCGTACAAGTAAACACCCCTTGAGGAAACAACAAAAGGCAGTTGGCTGCTGGCCTTTTGTTGTTACATCAAGTGGTGTTTACTTGTACGGGAAGCCGAACGAAATCTTAATCCGTGATCTGGAACTATGCACTCTACGTGTAACGAGAGCATCTTTTAAATTGCATTTCGAAGTGCACTCTTACGCATTTAACAAACTACTGTGCGAGTCTGCGCGCGACCAAGAAAGCACGGTCCGGAGGGGGTCACCTGATCCAAACTGTCCAATCACGGAAACATTCATGAAAAATCCACAATATCGACCGACATGGCCAGCGGCGTCGCCTAGGCGGCCATGTTGAGACATATTGCGTCTAACGGAATTTTACACTGTAACAAATTGGACCTAAACACGGTCCTGGATGTCGAGGTTGATTCGCAGAAATCGTCAGGCCAAAATAAACGTTCAAAATGGCGATAAGTACAGTGGCTTGTCAGTGTTATTTTTCATTGATTGGTGACAATCACTTGTTTCTTTCTTCGTAAGTGGAAAGCGTCAATTTTATTTACACTTTCAAAAATCCCTTTTACTTTTACTTTCCAAAACGTTCATTCAATTTTTGTAACTTTTTTTATGTGCGGCGAGCCATGCGAATCGTAGATGGCGCAACTGGAACTGATAGTCCAACAATATACCGTATAACGAATAGTTTGAGGTTCCCTTAGGACGAGTTGCACCGGGCAAATCATAGATGGCGCCACTGCAACTGTTAATTCAACAAAATACCGTAGGTATAACGAGTAATTTGAGGTTCCCATACGACGAGTTGCGCTGAACAAATCATAGATGGCACTAACCGTGGCCTAATCAATTGGCATACCTATCAGAGCTACTGTGAAATACAGTTAACTATTTTGATTCGTTTCTCCGCTTAAGCACACTTTTTGTAATTGTAAGGGACGGGAGGTTAAAGATGATAATAGAAAGGGGATGAATTTATCCTTTGCCTTTCAACTTTACCACTTCTACAAGGCCTCGTCGGAACACTATGTCTCAACGAGAGTAAGAGAGAAGATTTATTATCACTCAAAATAATCAACAATTTACACTTCTCCTTACTCTTTCACCAAAATTTTAATCAACCCACAAAGGACCCAAATAGCAATTTCTTTGTTTGTGCGTAACTGGTTTTAGGATTTACAGCCAGAAAATGCTATGGAATCCTCTTTAAATGGGATGAGATTTTAGCCCTTGCCCCGCCACACATATAATTTTCGGGATTAACGAAAATATTACGTTCTTTCTTTTAAGAATACCCCTTGACTTGAATATAAACAGAAAATCTATATAAATAAATATATTCAAAATAAATAACAATTAAAAATTGATTTTGACAATTTTAAAAGTGATTATCTAATATACAGCACTCTAGTCAAATTACTCTCACAACTTACACAAATATGAAATTTAAATACAAAATTCAGATTACTATAGAACAATATATGGGAGAACATAAAACAGATTCAAAATAATTTTACAACAAGAAAAACCAGCATCTCATAATTAAATTAAGCAAATGTTAGTTTACAAAAACATTAAAACATAGGCAAAATAATAAAATCAAACGATACTTTCTCACCCTTAGACCATCGCAGCTGATACAAAGAGACTGACGGAATTCAACACTCACTTCGATTATGGAGATGTTGATGAACACATATTCACTTAGCAATGTGTTGTTCCTGCAGGGTTCGGGGGGTCTTATATATTGCAAGGAGAATGGGAAAACCCGATGACTTATCTGTTCTTCCCGATGAATCATCTCGGTAGTTTGCCTGCATCCTGCAGTCAGTGAGTCATCCTTATATGAGTCATTCTCCTTGACATTTGCCTTAGTGAACATGTGCGTATGATTACATAAAACACAGATGTGCTCTACGTTGGTGGTCTAAAAGGTCAGCTCTGATTCATATCGGTGAAAACGTTTGTTTATGTAAACATTTATATATTTTTTTTTCTTTCTATGGGTATGATTCATCGACTTAAACTTACGTACTGAATTTAAATAATTATGAAATGCGATTTCTTACATAATAATATATCAACTATAAATTTATTGCAGCAGATGACGCCCTAAGATGTGCCCATTCTATGCCCATTGATTGTACCGTAATGTCTCACATTTAATATTAATGGGTTATGTCATAAACTAAGTAAACACCATAGTGAGTAGTCGATAAGTTGTGTCGAACGAATCATAGATGGCGCCCCTGTAATTGCCAACCCAACGAAATACCGTAACAAAATACCTAGTCTGGCGGTTAATTAAAAAGCAGACAAGAATTCCTACGAAAACAATCTGGAAGTGGAACTGTCAGAATAGCCAACCACGAAAGACAACAGGCTTTTATTAACCGATCGTAGGTGGCAGCACCGTAGTTACTAACCTCGTAGAAAGTATTTAGCGATTGTCTTAATTATAACTAACGTTCATAAAAACGAAAACGTTGAACTAAACTGACAAGAAAAATCTCCGAGCATGTGAAACCGAACTTCGTTTATGGGCCATGGACGGCGACACGTTTAAAGTAAACGTAAAAAGTTTTACTTGACTTTTTCTTAACTAACAGTCCTGTGCTTCCATCTGGAATCCTGTTCACCAGGCCAGACGTTGACAAATCGTATGAAAAAGTCTACAAAAATAATTGGCGGCAGACGAGGATTACCATACACCGCATCGCACAGATTCGACAAAAAAATCATAGATGGCGCCACCACCAACGTGTAATTTATTGTTTTATTACAATCTGAAAATTTCGTCCAAAAATAGTGATTGGACGAAGCTGTTGTAACAACCACTGCGAGTGGGGGAGGGTATTGTCTTAAGTAACTCTTTAATTACCGAATCATAGATGGCGCTACTGTAATTGCTGATCTGTTAGGCATATTTAGGCAATTGTAGGACTGACGAAAACTCAAATTTTGAGGTAAATCGCTAGTCAACCGGCGGCAAGTGCGCAAAACCGTCGAGAGAGTTAGAAAAATCGCTTACGTTGTGATTTGAAGGATGGATCTTAGATGGCGACACTGTAACTTCTGCATTTTAATGATATTTTTGACACGTATAAAGAAAGTTGCCTGAATCGATGCGTGAACACTTTATATGAAATTGGGGCATGTTTCCTTTGTGCAGAGACGGGTTGTTAAAAACGATAACGGAAAGAACTTTCAACTTTATCAATTTTACAAGGCTTCGTTGAGACACTATGCTCCTCAAGTTATCACGATAAGAGTGAGACAGGAGTTCTAATACCACTCAAAATAATCAACAATTACACTTCTTCCCCTCACTCTTTTACCAAAATTTTAATCAGACTACAACTGACCCAAGTAACAATTTCTTTGTTTGTAGGTGCCTGAACAAGACGTTGCAATGAGTGTCCTCTTTATATGTAATGAGATTTTAGCCCTTGACTGCCACTACATATGTTTTTCGGGATTGACGAAACTACGTCCTTTTGTTTAAAATGACATTTAATTAAAAGTAAAGAGAAAATTTATATAAATGTATGTATTCAGAATAACAATTACAAATCTATTTAGACACGTTTAAAAAAGGATGACATACATATAACAATTTAATCAATTTATTAGAGAACACAATTTAGGCAAATGTAAAATTTAAATGTAATTACAGAGACAATGCAAAACAAATTGAAAACGCTTTAATAATGAAAAAAACAGCATTTCATAAATCAAAATAAAACAGATGTTGGTTTTTAATAACATAGCGAATTGGCAAACAAACTAATGTTTTCCCACCCAAACGATGGTACTAGGTACAGATAGACGGACGGATTTTCGTACTTTGGGAAGGTGTTCACGACCATATAACTTGAAGCTGTGATTTTTATGTGGGTGAATTTTTCCGCGGTCGCGTAGGCGAAGTTGTATCGAATTTAACTTACGTCCTGAGCTTAATGATAATACCGATTTCCTACATCTTGTCTTCATCTAGTAGCTATGCTGTACCGGACTGTACATTCCCCGCCTTCGCACGCATCTGGTAGTCCTCCATGTACAGCCAAAATAATAAATTTTCGAAATATTTAAATGGGTCGAAATTGTACAAGTACTGAAGGAAATAAATTTCCAAAAGCATATTTTTTGGTTCCGGTGCTCCGGGAACGCCGGAGACTAACATGAAACTATTTTGTTTATTGCGCTTACAGAGTGTTCAAAATAATATAAAGTTGCGCAGCTTCTTGTTAATCGTTGTTACGAAGCTGTCGTAGTTTCTCCATAAAGCCGACAGTTTCCAGTTCCGCCGGCAAACTTCGTAATCAAGTAACAAACGCGCCAGCGCACAGTTAGTTGCGAAACACACTTAACAATCCAGCATCGGACTCGGACGGGCCGTAACTTCGGAGATAAATAGTTCCGGCAGATTTTATCGAGTTCCCTAACTCGGGACGTGCAGATAACATCATAAACTTCAGTTCGTTTATGAATAGTTCGCTTTTTGAGGTTGTCTCATCTGATGTATTCTCCTTAAAAGCACGTAATCTAGATGGCCAAGTTCATGTAGTTGTTATTATTGCTTGATTGCAGACACGAGACACCTGTATTAGCAAACCCAATCAAGCTAATTCATGTTGATGAGGACTTGGTTGTTTTGGACAAACCGTGCTCTCTCCCGGTGAGTACCGAGTGGTTCCGGACAGCAGCAACGCCATCTACGTATGGTCTTTTTAAACCACCCTTTCGTTACTTGTCACTACTGTCGAAAAACATGTTAGCTGATTGGGTCTTTTTTTCCCCCTAATCCTTTAACTAAATCTCGTCTATCTAACTCATCAAGTGGATTGTTTTTTTGACTTGGAAGTCAAGACGATCCAAATCGTCCACGGCGGCTCGTATAGTGACGTAAAACCGTAAGCTCGCGGTAGAACTCATTTGTTTCTCTTCCCTCTAACTAACTATTAGAATTAACAAGTAGAAGCTCAAGGAAATCACTTAACAGCGGCGAAACGCGAATTTAATGTAGATGTCGCCGGCGCCTCCGAGCTATCTCGGGTGCTTTTGAATGTGGTGTAGCGTATTGCACTTGGTTAACCTGCCTGCATGCCCTCGTTTTTCCAAGGATAACTCCCCCTAATTTGCATGCTCCGTGCTATGTGTGTTCCTCTCGGAATTAGCTTCGTTCTCTCGCTTACGTGCCTTGAAATAAATTTCAATTAGTTTAATTTTAATAAGTTTGAGGTCGCCGAAAATGGACGTTGCTGTTTACAGACGATACGTGACAGTGCAGACGTTTTTGAAAGTATACACAAGTTTTCTTTTTCTCTCATCACTTTCGTTGTAACGAACGCCATTCGCCCAATGATCGATAGTGGTCATTAACACCTGTGTTTCCTACTCTCTAATCAATACGTTATGTAGACTGAAATTCCGCTGGCATCTACAGCTTGTAACTCCCGATTCCCGACCACCAAAACGCCCCCATTACACGAGGCGGCCTCATCCTCCTCTCCTTTGCCCTTCCGATCAATTCGTGTATGGCGTGCGTGTCGAGGCCCACCGCAACTTCCATAAATAATGCGAGGGATGACGTGAAAACACCCGCACTGCACGTATCGCCCCGTTGTCTTGACCGCCGGCCGTTGCGAATTTATGGGCCTTCTCTGTTTTGTACTTAGGTCCACCCCTGCGGCAGGTACAGGCACAATACGGTGGTCTTCATACTCGCCAAAGAATACAACTTGAAAAACCTCAGGACGATTCATCGACTGGATCGGCTGACCAGTGGTCTTCTGCTATTCGGGAGATCGCCGAAGAAGGCCCGGCAGATGGAACATCAAATTCGAAACCGCCTGGTACAGAAGGAGTACGTCTGTAGGGTCGAGGGAGAGTTTCCGGAGTAAGTAAAACACTTAAAACTCACTCACTGGTATACCTTACGAGAGCCATGCTTACAGCGAGATCGTTGAGTGTAAAGAACCGATCGAGGTCGTCAGTTATAAGATAGGCGTGTGCAAGGTGTCCCCTAAGGGCAAGGATTGCATCACGATCTTCCAGAAATTGGGGTACAACGGAAAGAGCAGCATCGTCCTGTGCAAACCCAAAACCGGAAGGATGCACCAAATCAGGGTGCACCTCCAGTACTTAGGTATGTCCTTTAATTTACCCCCCCCCCCGTTGCATCTTCTAACTGCGGAAAGGGTTATAGGTTATCCCGTTGTTAACGACCCCCTTTACAACCACGAGGTTTTCGGTCCAATGAAGGGTAAAGGTGGCGACCTCGGTGGTAAAACCGACGAGCAACTGGTGAGGGACCTCATCCACATCCACAACGCTGAGAACTGGCTGGGGATGGACGGTGACAGTGAACTGTCGATGTTCAACCCCCGCAAAGGTGACTTAGATGATTCATTAGTTAGCGCCCTCGTGCCTAAAGGTATCTCCATCTCTAAAGGTAGCTATAAATTGTTAATAACCGGACCCCATTGCAGATCGTGTCTTAGGAGATGACGACGCGGACCCCGTGTCGAGGGAGCCTTCTCCCTGTGAGGAGTCCTGCGAAAGCTCTTGTGATCGCTCGCCTCATCCCCTGTCGCTGTCGTCGCTGACGTCGCGGAGGAACGCCGACGCTAAAGTCACGGTGGCCACGCAAACCGGACACGAGGCGCCCGATCACTCGTTTAACCCGGACAAAATGACCGTCGATAAGCACTGTTATGAGTGCAAGGTCCGGTATAGAGATCCCAAGCCTCAGGATCTGGTCATGTATCTACACGCCTGGAAGTACAAGGTAAGTTTTGTTCTTTCCTAAATAATCTTTTCGGAATTTAGAGCGATTAAGTAACTGCGACTTCAACACCCTGGTGTCACTACTTCTGATTTCAAAAGTCTTATTCACCCTCTATAATTTAATCCTGTACATGCAACACGGCATTTAGCCGAAATTCGCTCTCCAATAATCTGCATTAACAGATCGACGATACGTGATTTAAAATGAGGCAAATAAATAGATAACTTACAACCTTCCTGTCAAAATTAAACAGTCGGTAACGTCCGTCACTTGCCTAACGACGGGTAGTTGGCGGTCACCACTTCACCTGCCGCATGTTTTCCCAACGGTGGTGTTCTGGATTGAACCGGACACGAAAAGACCGCAAAGAAGGCAGAATCAGGTCCCTCGCAGACACGAAGTGGCGTACTAGCAAACGCCCGAGAATAAAAAGGTAGGGTCGGCTCAGCTTGCGTCAGCCCAGAACGCAAAACACAACCCAAAACAACGCAAAACAACAACCCAGATGTAAAGTCTCGAAGTAAGAGTATAAGTTATATAAGAGTGAAGAGAAAGAGAAACCGTTAGCGTCCAAAATGGCGTTAGACACGAAGTGGCGTACTAGCAAACGCCCGAGAATAAAAAGGTAGGGTCGGCTCAGCTTGCGTCACCCCAGAACGCAAAACACAACCCAAAACAACGCAAAACAACAACCCAGATGTAAAGTCTCGAAGTAAGAGTATAAGTTATATAAGAGTGAAGAGAAAGAGAAACCGTTAGCGTCCAAAATGGCGTTAGACAATTTGCTCAATATTTTACCTGAGATTTGAAGGAATCCCAAGCTTGGATTGGTGCTGAAAATACCCCAAAGCTCGTTCGTTGGTGTGAATTCTATTCCGACACGGCCGTTAATAAATTCTCCTCACCTTAAGAGCAAGAATTTCGATATTGCATATCCACGTAACTGCACACCAAGAAACCGTAACGAGGACTGAACAAAGGCGCTAATGTCGCGGCATTTTGAGAGCGGTCGTCGAAGATACTAAAACGTGGTACCCCGTAACCAATGAATATCGCATAAACGACTCACGCGAGTTTTTCCCCTTTTGCTTGGTAAGCGAGGGAGAACAGGGTTGCCAAATAACTCAGGACGCAGCCAGACGATGCTCTGTTGTCGCTTTTCAAAACGTAACACTCTTCCGACGATGATGCCAAGCAACGGGGGTATCGGTCTCTAGTTCGTATGTCCGGAAATGAAACGCAACGATTGTTCCAAAATTTTCTACCACGGCCCAAAGATGAAACAGCCCGGGGGTCCCAAATAGTTCCTTCCTGATATGCAGAAATCAGGCTTCGAAAGGCCTTGGAGAAAGCCTTTTGTTGCTCAGAACGCACTTATCAAAACTCGGAACAATATCTTCCGTTTAAATTTCATTTTAAACAAAACAGTTTGGTGAATTTTTCAAAATGGCTGAAGCGCCCAAATAGGCGAGGCGTAAACTAAGCGAGGAGCAACAATACTGAGCGGAACTGGCGCGGTCGTTCACGAGCGGTGGTTGACGGAATGAACAGTGCAAGGGGGCTTGTAAAGGGATGACGGCTGAATTATGCAGGAGAGTGAGTGAAATAGAGCATCTCCGTGTGGCAGAAGTTATTAGATTTGTCTAGTTGTGCAATATTTTGTAATCTTGTCAAACGAAGGAAAACGAGTAACGATTTCTGCTTCCACATAAATACAGGGTGACCCGAAAAAATAGAAATAATTATAACGAAATTTTCCAACCGTAATAACCAATTGATTAGGTTTGTTAACATACAAAACAGGCTTGGCTAATAAAAACCACGCCCACTCGTCGGTGGGTAACAGATTCAAAATTAAGGGCGTGACTTAACCAGTTGTCACCGCCCACCAAAGTGAGATACCCACGTATTTTTGTATTGTACTGGGTGTTATGGTGTCTTTCTTTTTGTTATAGGGTCCAGGATGGGAATACGAAACAGAACTTCCAGAATGGGCCCGAGTCGACTGGATAGACCTCGACATATCAGAGTGATAACAAGCGCGATTCCTTCTAACTTAAGGCATCTCTATCCGCTCTGTCTTTCCACGCTTAGGATACGTGTCGGTGAAACCCCCGCACAAGAGGCAGGGTCCAAAAGCAACCAAAAAAAATAAAAATTTATACAATACGAACAATCATTCATTTTACTCTAGCTCGTAATTTAGCGAATATTCCCTAGTTTTAAATAATTTGCGTAGTGGTCGTTTTTAGTTTTGTTGATTGACTTCATGTTGTTTTAAGTAAGTAGAAGAAGACGACGATAAAAAAGACAAGCGTGTCTTCCTCGTTGGACCTCCCCCCAATGAGAAGGACGTGTGTAGATTTTAGTATTTTTTTTATGACGTAGGTATTTCAGTGCTGTTGATAATACTTAATTAAAGTCGGCCTCTCACTCTAATTCTCTTTCTCTCTATTTCTCTCGTTCTAGTATTCACGTATGATAATGAAATTGCAATCAAATATTTTTATATGTCATAAAGCATAATAATATTAAAAGAAAAAAACCCTTTGAAATCTGTATGTAATGTTGTTTCAGTAAGTGCCATGATTTTCCGTACATTAAAAAAAAAACTGATAATGTCTGCGTACGTGTCGAAACGTCGGCGGACGTTCGCTGTGAGGCAGGTACGTGTGCGAGACGATGATGAAGACGATATAAAAACTGCGTTCACCGATCTTTTAAAAAAAGTACTGGAATACATTTGTGCCTTGAAAATGTGTGTTGTGACAGTTCTTACTGTAAAGATATCCCATTTTCCATATCAATCGCTTCGGACCCTTGCTTATATTACTAGTATTACGGTTAGGATGTTACTACTAGAGGTTTTATTAAGCACTGACCCGGATTGTTGTGTTTGTGATATTCTAACAATTTGAGCTAACAAATGTACAATGTGATTCTGTACAGATCGCTAACCAACTTAATTTTAAACGTTTTGTTCTGGGAACTTAAAAGAATTCCCTAAATACATCCGAAAGAACTAAATTATCACCTGCTTTGCTTTGCAATTTATTTAATTGGTAATCTGTACTTAATTCTAAAGATTCAAAAGCAGCCTTTTTATTTAAAGACCGAAGTGATAAATTATCGCCTGTGATAATGGCCTCAGGTGATAACTTATCAATTGAACCTTCGAAGAGCTCTAGATTGATTGAACGTTATTTTTTTTATTTTTGGATTTTAATCAGAATTTTCGCGATTCTGGATTTTCTCGTAGGGATGACCCTCCCAGAAACCCGAATCTACCCGATACCCAATTAATTGTCTGTGACTTACTCGGCCAGACCCTTCTCACTTCTTTCGTTAGCTTTCCATAACTTTGTTAGCCTCACATTCGTTAAGTTCCTTTCACTCATCATTAGCTCATTACTTTTCTTACCATTTCCATTTCCCCATTTTGGTTTTATATTCAATTAAGTCGCATGTGAACCCATTGGCGCAGCCAGTAGGAGACTTAAAGGGGACTTAAAGGTAAGGAAAAGGTGTAGTTTTACAAAGAAAAAAATATGAGGTAGTACGCGAGGGATTAAGGGTAGACCGCAACAAAAGTTTTCTGACCGTCACTTGTCTCTTGTTTTCGCGTTTTTTTGTATTCCAGTTGCATTGTCTATCTTTCTAAAAGCTAATATTTACTCGGTTAGGCCCAAAATGGCATAACTTCTTTCGTTGGCTTTCCATAACTTCGTTCGTTAGCCTCACTAATTAAATTCCTTTCACTTTATTCATTGGACTTTATTCATTGGTTTAGGACTTAGGTCGTTGTAGTTTGTTTTTGTGAATTTTGTTCACAATTGTTTATTTTGAAAATCATTGTTGATTTTCAATTTGTGGTGGAGTTCTCTGAATTTTATGACAATCGCTTGTCACTTGTTTTCACCTTTCTTGTTTCCGTTCTATAAACTAAAGTTAGACCCATCTTGGTTAGACTCACTCATGCTAATCCTTGCGCTTCTTTCGTTAACTTCCCATAACTTCATTCGGTAGTCTCACATTACTTCATTCGTTAACCTCACATTTCTATATTCGCTAGTCTCACTTCATTTCACTTATTAATTCCCTTCACTTTATTGGACTCCATTGGACTCACAGTTAACCTCACCATTTAACTCACGTCGCCTTTTGCTTAAATTTGTTGTTTTGTTAAAGTGTGGGCTACTTGCGACATACGTGGCTATTTTGTTGTAATTGACGTCATGCAAAGCTATTTGATTCAAGCGGGGCTACTTAAGGCAACAATTTTGTTTTAAATTTTTGTAAAGGGCGAGATGAGACTCTTAAAACAAACTCCAAAAATTCTAATTAGCCCCACGTTCCTCAGTAGCCTCATCCGGTTACTTAGACAGCACTATTCTTTAAACATTGAAATCCTCATAACATTTCATCCGTTAGCCTCATTTTATTTTTGTTTTATTAGAGTCATTTCACTCACTATATCGAAAACTGTTCACTTCATTCGTTAGACTCATTCATTTGTTCATTCATTCACTCATTCGTTTTGCTTTGAGTCCATGAAACTCACGCCCATTCTTTGTTTAAAGTTTTATTTTATAACTCTCTTCATTAAACTTCGCATAATTCATAAAAATCTATTAAACGCAACCATTGGACTCATCTGACTTCATTGTAGACTCCTGTACTTCATTACTTGAACTCTCGTCACTCCATTTATTCACTTAATTGGTTTAACCTTTGAGTTTCTTTACGGTTGCTCATTAATCCTGCTTTGAGTCCATTGGACCCACGCCGCTCCTTTATTTAAAGACACATCATCAAATTCGACCCCTTCCAGGCCCATGCAACTTCCATTCGTGTAGACCCGTGTAACGTCATCTATTAGACCCATTTAATTCGTGAATTTATTATTTCGACGTTCATTCTCGTTCATCGTTTGCTGTTTTGACGTCACGAATTATTTTCTTCCCGCGTAAACGGTCTAACGATCGACGTTTCGCTTTTTGCACCATTTGCAGCATCAGTGTTTTTATCTTTTCATTAAACTTATTTCATTTCATCTGCTAGACTCGCGCCTCGCCATCCAATAGACTCATTTCACTTCAGACTAGACTCACAACACTTCACTCGTTGAATTCTCTTCTCGCAGTCATTTATTTTCCTGTTGTTTTTCAATGTTATTTTCTTCTTGCGCAAATGGTCCAACGATCGTTTTTTCTTAGACATTTCCAACAGTTCCTGGTTTCCGCTTTTATTTATTTTTTTTGAACATTTCTTCCCGAGCGTCGTTTGGTTTCGTACACTCATTTCATTTGATTCATTATCGATTGTACCCATTTCGCTTTATTCATTTGACTCGAATCACTTATCACGTCGTTCATTGAACGCGCGTCGCTTCGTTCCGTCTGGTTTCCATTTGCTACGTATTTTCGGTTTCCCTCGTTGATTCTGCTTCGAGTCTATTGGACCCACGTCGCCACTGTTTTGTTTAAAGTTACATCACCTCATCATCATTAAAATTTGTTAAAAAAAAACTCAAAGCTGTTAGTCGTTCGTTAGACTCATTTCACGGAATCCATTAGACCTTTTGGACTTCGCATTAGACCCATTTATTGAAGAATTCGTCGTGTTTAGCCTAAAACGAATTAACGAATTCTTCCTCGCTTATTTGTGTTGCTCTGAGCCTTTCTTAGTTTCATTGATGTGAATGTTCTTGTTTGATTGTCTGTTGTTTTGGCATAACGAGCACCCATTAGACCCTTTGGGCTTTGTATTAGAACCATTTATTGAAGATTTCGTCGTGCTCGGCTTAATATAAATTGTTATCTTCTTCCTCGTTCATATGTTTTGATCCTTGCCTTTCTTTTAGCGTTTTCGACTGACTACTCCATGGCACTCTGAGAGTACCTCCATCCCCTCTTGTTACACGAGGTTAAAGCAAAATGGAGATACTCTGAGAGTAGGTACTCTAGAGCAGTCAGTCGAAAACGCTATTAGTTTCGCTGATGCAAATCGTTTTTAATTGATAAGACCCTTTCGGGGTCTCATTTATAGGATTCGTTGTGCTCGGTTTGATATGAATTGACGATTTCTTTCTCGCTCTGAGCCTTTCTTAGTTTCACTGATCTAAATGATTGTCTATTGTTTCGGCATAACGAGTACCCCATTAGACCCTTTGGGCTTCGTATTAGACTCATTTATTGAAGATGTTTCATGTGAATTGATATTTTATTCCTGGTTCATTTGTTTTGCACCGTGCCTTTCTGTAAATGTAAATGTTTTTGATCGATAACACTATTTAGGCTTCATATTAGACTCCTTTTTGCTCCGCGCCTTTCTTGGTTTCACTGATGTGTTTGATTGATAAGACCCTTTGGGATTCATATTAGACTCAATCGTTGTGCTCGGTTTGATGTGAATTGGCATTTGCATCCTCGTTCATTTGTGTTGCTCCGTGCCTTTCTCAGTTTCACTAGTTTGGCATGATCAACAGTAGTGCAGACGGCCCGACGATAGTCTCCGTTTTCAACTCCAGTTTTATTCTTTTACTCATCTGGTGCTTGAGTTTTCTTGTTCGACATCCTTCTTGCATGATGTACGTCATCCATTCTCAAGGTCATCCTCAGCACTTCCTTTTACACTTACGTTTCTTTGGATCTATTTGAACTGAACCACGGTTTTCGTCCTTGAGGACCGGCGGTCAACATTTGTTTTCGAGATGGCTTTTCACAAATGTTATCGCTTTTTTGTTTGATTTTTTCGAACTCGATTCGTAACTATTGGAACCAATCTGTTTTTAATTCCTTTCTTATGCCATTATATCAACGAGTGGCATTTGTTTTCAAGGCCATTCCTGCTAGTCTCTCTCTCTCTCTTTTCAGTTGAGTTTGATCTTGTTGAACTTGCGTTTGTTTGTTACTTTTTGATTGTTCTTCTTGTGTCGACGCTGGATTCGCGATTGCCATTAGTTTTTATAGTTAGTTTTGTTGCACTTTACCCATTTTGGTTTTTTATTCAATTTACTCACGCGTGGGCGCAGTCAGTAGGGGATGAGGAAAAATATAGGTTTGTAAAGAAAAGAAATATATAAAGTAATACACCGCATGCTCATGACCTCTCTGGCCAAACTTACGAATTAATTGACAACGATGAGCAACAAAATTATTACATGCCATGTGATTGTTCCAAGTTTTTTTTTTTTTTAAACAAAGTACAGTATTCTACTAATTAGTGAATACTTACAAAATCGTCGACCTTTTTGGGGGTTTCCTCGTGTCCTACCCCTAACAAAATTTCTGGTTGCGCCCATGCGTACACGGATATCAGTTCATCATCGAGAAAATAAAAGGTTTTTATTTACGTAGCCGTTTTTGAGCGTTGCCTAAATCCACGTGGAGTAAAGTTTTGTGACTAACCCCCGTAGTTTTAAGGGTAATCTACTCGATGTCAGTGCTTAAAGTGCGGTAAAGTTTTTCAAAGGAACAAAGACATTTTCTTGTTAAACGTATAACCGACCTTGTAAAGATATTGCCCCCGCTATACATAGTTAGACTAAACTAAATCCACTATTATTACTTATATACAGTTCGTTAAGTGGCGCTCGGGGGGCGCCGGAAATCCGCCGTCGTTGTTGTTGTCGCCCTCCTCGTCCGGAAATTGTAAATTTCTCGGCGTTCCCGAGCCCACGGTCTAACTTATATTTGTGATGTAAAGACAATTATAGGGACCTACTCTTATAGACATTTTACTTTTTTTTTTCTTTGCGTATGTATACATACTCTTCGAGAGGTTTTAGGTTTAAGACGATGTTGTTTTCATTCTCTAATAATATGTTGTTTTACTTACAAACTTTTGTAAAGAGGAAACAAATCTAAATCTTAAAAAGGAACAATCCCAAGAAATGAGCTTAAAATTAAATAAAGCGTAAGCCTAGCTTTTCTACATAATTTTTTAACTCGACACGGAGATACGATAGAATCGGTTTTTACTTAGCTTAGCGCTTCCAACAGTAAGTTAATGAATATTAAAATAAATATATTGTATTATAATATAACGATCAGTATGCGAGTGTTGTTCGTTAACTATTTTTTGTATCTCCTTACTCCTTGCAAATGGGAACAGTCGTCGCAGGCGCGCATCAAAAAAAAGAAAAAAGAAACTTATTTTCCTAAACCGGACTGTTTTCATTTGGCGCATAAAAGACGTCTCTTAGTGTACATTTTAAGTGATTGAAAGTATAGTATTATTAATTTTATTTTTTCGTCGTGGGCCTCCGGAATAAATGCAACACCCCATTTTTCTTTTTTAATTTCAATCGAGGTTAAAGCGCATTTGTTCCGGGGGCGTGTGCGTAAGATGCCTATATTGTGAGTTGTATTGATGCTTTCGAAGTTTATGAAATGACCTTTGTTCACAGCTTGTTATAATCTGTGATGATTATTGTTTATACAGCTATGACAAGGTATATATTTAAGGATAATATAGAGAATATGTAATTACTGTAGTTTCCAGTGTGTAATTAAATGATATTCAGGACGAATGCGTTTTATTTACATTATTCTGAAAAATTCGTTTATCTCTTATCGAGATTGGCCCCAAATAGTACCATAGATGATAGAAAAGCCTTCACACACGTTACGACCTAAACTGCGCACAGACTGCGCTTGCCATAAATACCTGATTGATGTGTAGAAATCAGGCTTCGAAAAGCATAAGAGAATGCTATGAGTTGTTTACAGTGCTACAGTCAAAACAACGGGTTAGTAACATTCAACCAAACATTTCAATCTAATGAATTCACAAAATGACTCAAAGGGCCATAGCAAAACAATTAGCAAGATTCTGCGCTGATGTACCGAACACAGGCCGGCGAGGAGTCACCTGATCCATGACGACCGGTTTCAGTAAATCAATAATTTTGAACGAGATCGTTGGGACGTTTTGTGTTCTAACGAAAATTTTACGTGTAACGGAATTTTACGCTATAACACGGCAACAAGGTATCCTAACGAGAAAAGCCTAATCTGGCAACGGGCGTGACGCTCGGCCTGGCAACTATTTAGGTGTGGGTTCGAATCTCATCCTGGTGCATATGGGCTCTATGTGAGAGATAGAGTACTTATGTGTCGGATTATGTTTCATCCGAAACACAATGAATGAATGTATGAATCCTCATACCGGCTCCTTCGAACTGGGTTTTCTGCGTTTCCCCAGTTGTAAGGCGAATGCCGAAGGAGAAATTAATATCTAAGTCGGTCGCAACCGCCACCCAAAAAAAAAAAAAAACGAAAACAACGTTACGATCTGGATTGCGTAACATTTCGCTCGCAGCCATTATATGATTTATTTAAGGTAGTCAGGTTTCGAAAAACGAATGAGATTGCTTCTGTTTCACGCAGGGTTCTTATTTCAGAACACGGATTAACTATTTTCGTTCAGCATTCACACAACTGTTACACGTAGGGTGCTTATTTCAAAACACGGATTAAATGTTTCCGTTCAACATTCACACAAACAAACGCAGTTTGATGAAGTAAAAGAATGGCTTCAGCCAAGAATAAAACGATATGCAACCGTCCAGAAAAATTAATACGATCGACCGGCATGACCAAGGCATCAACGTGACGGAATACCAAATCAGCGGCCATATTAGGGACATATTGCGTCTAATGGAAATTACACTGTGATACTGTCTATGAGCGTTTTTTTTTCTGCAAAAACAAACCCTGTAAAATTTAGCAGTAAGGCTAGTCCTTCAAACTTAACAAGTCAGTGAAAGTTCAAAACCTTACTGAGTTAACTAAACAAAATAATTTACGGCTTCCTCAGTGGTCACCTTAGAGACCAAGATAAGAAGTTTCTTATTTAAGCCATTGGAGAGAATTTGACGGTACTTTAAGATCATAGCGTTTTATATGGAGATGTACTCTTCGTATAGAGGTGGTAAGAATCTACTGCGCAGCCCTAGTGTCCTCTGTTTGCTACTGCGCAGCCTTTTTGTGTAGCTTCCGTTTTTCCAGATAGTAGGTAACACAACCCTATCCAACTGTCTACGACCGTTTTTTTTACGAGTGCGGATAATGTAGCAGTAAGGCTTACCTACGCTTCAAAATTAACAAGTCAGAGAAGGTTCGAAGCTTTACTGAGTTAACTAAACAAAATAATTCAGGGCTTCCTCATTCGTCGTCAGAAATCAAAGTTTTTTTTTATTTGAGATCTTAAGGAACATTTGATGGTACTTTATAAGATTTTGACTTTTTATGTGGAGGTGGACTCTTCGTACGGGAATGGTAAGAATCTACTGCGCAGCCCTAGGCCCTAGGGCCCTCCGTTTCCTACTGCGCAGCGTTTTGTGCAGCATCCAGAAAGCAGGTCACAGAAACATGTTATCCTGCCAGAAATAGTAAAAGATGTACCAAAATGGCTGTCCCTATTTAAAATATACAGGGTGTCCACCGAATGCCGCGGTCTTCTCTACCGTCTATAGTACATATATAAGATAGAGAAAAAATTCAAACGAGCTAAGATGTAACTGGGTCAGCTCTACTTTATAAAGTTATTTTTGGCTATACAGAGTGTTCAGTAACTGAGAGCCATACCAAAGTTATATTTTTTTAAATGGACCCAGTATATTTTTACATATTTCGAAAGTACGCATAACGAATAGGTAATAACCACAAATTTAGGAAGTTTTACTTAAGAGTTTGTAAGATATTGATGTTTAAATGTAAAAAATTGCCATAATATGAGTGCTTTGTTATTTATTTACAAAGCTTATTAAAACAGTGTTTCACGAGAGTCTAGATGTACTGGGTGTTCCATTTAAAAATGTTGAGAAAAATTATCTTTTGCAAAACTCAACACCCTGTACACATAATAACTGTTAGACCGATGCTGTTTGGAAATTTCTGTAGAAAAGATTTTGTATTGAGTACCTACAAAAATTCAAGACGAAATATAAACAAATAACAAAAATTTAAGCACTCATATTATAGCAATTTTTTACACTTAAACATCAATATCTTACAAACTCTTAAGCAAAACTTACTAAATTTTTGGTCATTAACTATTCGTTATGCGTACTTTCGAAATATGTAAAAATATACTGGGTGTTCCATTTAAAAAAAATATAACTTTGGTATGGCTCTCAGTTACTATGTACTATAGACGGTAGAGAAGACCGCGGCACTCGGTCGCCACGCTGTATAATAACAATTCATCAGGACGAGTTCATTCTCTTGTATTGTGCAACGTAACAATTTTTTTAAAGAAAAAAGGGCCGAAGGGATTAGCAAAAATATTTTTTCAACAAAACAAATGTGGTAAGCCACTTATGGAAAAAGGATCCGGTTCGTAGTGAGCGATGTTCTTCCGCAGTTAACCGCATATCGGAAGTTCAAACAGTTTAAAGAGTCTGTAGAAATCCGCCATATAAATATCGTTCATTTTAAATAGAACGCAATTATAAACAAAATATGACGAATCGCGCTCACCGCCTAGACCTTGCGGTAACCTTAAAAACACCTGCATCTGTTTTGGAACACGTACGCGATGAATTACTGCTTGATTCAACCTACAGGTTTTGATCGTAGTTTATCGGTTTAATAACTAAATAAAAGACGGCTGCTGTCGAGAGTTGGTATCACACAATCAGCTGTTAACACATCGGCAGAATTGGCATTCGAATAATGTCCTCATAGTGTAGTCCTCTCTGTATCTGTATCCAGTATCATGATGTGATAAATGTATTTATTTACTAATTAGTTTCCAGGGACAAACTACTTTAATTATTGTACACAATGCCGTTTCTTCTCTCTATAAAATTATTTTGAATTCGTTTTGTACCGGGTGTCCCAACGGTGTGTATTTCTTCTGTGGTGCCTATAAAAATAACAAGTAGAGAAAAAATGATTAAGAAAGTTATACTAGACATCACGCGGCACATTTTAAAATTATTTTCAACTATACAGGGTGTTCCAGAAAGTGTTGGTGCATACAAAGCGATTTTTTTTAATGGAACGTCCTGTATATTCTTATAACTTTGGATGCCTCGCGGAGAGATGATTACAATGATACAAAGATATATTAATTTCGCTCAGCTATTTTCATAAGAAAAAATTCTTTCTTCTAAAAAAGTTACAAATTTATAATTTATAATAAACAAAATTATAACCAAAGGAATTGCGACTAGGGTCTTTTATGGTTTGATTAAAATTTTTGTAAAAGGATAAGAAGAAGAGGTGTAAATAGTTTGTTTATTTTTATAAAGTTTGAATTAAAGTCCGAGATTTTGGGGGTAACAATCGAAACCTCTCTCTCTCACTTTCACGTCGTGGGACCCAGAGGAGAATAGTGCCTCGACGAGCCCTTGTAAATTGATCAAGTCGAAACGGCTATTCTACTTTCTTTTATCTTTTAACCCCCATCCCTTACAGAAAATATTGCAGCAGTAATACTGCAAAGATGTTATTCTACAATCAATTGCATTTCAGTGGCTCAAAGTAGGATTTCCCGACCATCTCTGCGATGTTCTTCCACAGTTAACAGCATTTTGGCGATTCAAATGGTTTAAGGAGGGTTGTGTTTCAACCGTAAAAAAGGAAACCAACTCACCCCACGCTCTCATTTAGTCAAAACCTAACATTTTTTTTTTTATTTAAGCCCCCTAGAAAAAAATTAAAAATACCATAAGATTCCAGATTTTTTTCTGAAGTCAAATGCTACGTACAGGGGAGACGAGATCTATTGCGCAGCCCTAGCGCCCTCCGTTTCCAACTGCGCAGCCGTTTTATGTCTTTTTGATTTCTCCCATAAAAATGAAAAAACAGAATTTATTGTGTTCATCGGTAACTTAACAACTTGCTACCACAAAACTCTAATGAGCTTGACGAGCTTTTCGTCGTCTAGCAACAGTAAAGAATGGATGTGGGTAAATAGATCTTAAAGTAGGCGCCAGGATGAACAAAATACCCAGCTGATTCGAAGTAGGCCTCGACAGTGTTCCCAAAGTGTCTCGGCTTTGCAGGGGACCGTTCGCAACAATCGCAGGAGATTTACTTAAAACTCACTTGTACGTTTAGGGTAGTGGTACAAATACACAAACAGTTAAAATAATAATTGCTTTAATTACAGAAGCACATTTTAATTATAATTATCACAAACATGTACGACAGAAGGTTGCCAAAAGACAAGTTCAAAGTGCTCGTTACTTCAGATCAAATCCGCCTTATTTCTACTGCAACGATTTAATCACATAATTAGGGGCGCAAAATCTGTCGAAAATTCGCTCTTTAACAACCCAGCGTCACGAACAATTAATAAGAGACAAGTACTGATTAAAGCCACGCAATCAAGAGTGTGCCCAGTAGGTCAAGGTCGTCCATGTATTCTGCACGATGTCCGGAGCGATCACCTCCCCCTTCAGTCGAGCACGTTCTTCGATTTCAGCGGTACGAAACTGCGGGTCGAAGTGGTAAATTTCGATAGCAACTGCTTCCAAAATATCGGTTACAAAAGTACCAAAAGAGTATCCATACGAAAGAGTATCCAAAACGGAAGCTACCAAAAGAGATATCCGAAAAAAAGTATCCCAATGAGGGATATCCTAAGAGGTATCCCAAAAAGCCTGAATTGGAAATAAAAAACATGATTAGTAACCAGATGACGTCATCTCGTTAGCCCAACATTACCTGGATTTTAAGAAAATCAGGCCCAGGCAGGGTAGTGAAAATCACCCGAAGCTCGTTTGACGATGCACTAATAATTTCCGACCACGTCGAATATAAGTTCTCCTAAACTTTCTTAGCAAAAACTCTGTTAATTGTAATCACAAGACAGACGTCACCAGAGTTAAAGGAGAAGTGAAGCGTTAAAACAAAGCCAAACGGGATGACGCGAGATGATCGCAGATGCCGTCAGCTTCAACCAATCAGAAACCATTATTATCGAAAATGCCCATACTAGAACATGTTACGGGGCGAACGAGTTATCAGGGTTGCCACAATATATTGTAATATCGAAAATAAATGTGTTTAGTTTCGTAACGTCACGAACTGCTTTCTGACGCCATATCAAAATTTATTTCCCGTTCATTAGTCGCTTTATAATGTATTTTGGTGTAATTTATTTTATTTAAGCCCGACCAGGCCCCTAATTTACGAACTCGCTGGTGTTAGTATTAACTCTTTTGTTCATTTGCGCCCCTACGTTTAATTTGATAGTATCATGAGGTCGGGGATAAAACGAAATAATCACTTCGGGGTGGTGCGCAGCCCTTGCATCCTCTGTTTCCTACTGCGCAGCTATTTCCTGCTACTGTAGTGTTCCCTAAAATCCAGAAAATTTCATTTTGGTTTTTTGTGATCCCAGAATCTGAAAATAAAACAATTATGGGAACCAGTTGATGTTATCGGCGGTCGCTGTCCATTGGTACTTCTTAGCTTTCGAGTTGAAGTAGCGTCGGTCTTTCTCCCGTTGACGTTTCGTTTTTTGACTACACGGAACATCTGGCGCTATTGATATTGTTCTACAACTGCCGTAGCATTACGACTATGTAATGAGCAATTTTTAATTTTGTTAAGTAATTAAACAAAATCATTAACTGCTTCCTCCTACAAACATAAGAAACTGGTATTCTGTACAGAAATTTGTTTATTTTTAAATATTCAACGCCTCGACTTTGCGGAAACCGCAGAAACATCTGCATCCGTTTTGGAACACGTCTACGATGAGTTACTGCTTGCTTCAACCTGCAGATAGAAAGGTCTTGCTAGTTCCGAAAGACCTTTTAAGGTTCTTAGAATACATCCCTTAAAGTCTAACATTTTCTGTTTAGCTTCGCCGCAGCAAAACACTTTTGTATTTACCTATTTATTAAATGGCCACATTGTTTAAAACTAAAGGCAGTAAATAAATTAAGTATAAAAACAAGTCGGATCTACTTGAGAGGGTACCATACGAATTCGAAGCTCTTGAGTCCAAACTTCTTTTCGGTGTCCTCCTTGGGCGTGTCCGGAGAGTCGAAACCTAAGTTAACGAGCCGGAACTTCGGCCTGTAACCGAACTCGTCGGCGACGTACGTCACGATCCGGCTGATTCCGTCCCTGCCGTTCACGAAGTAACCCCCGATCTTGGTCCCGTTACGCCACCCCTTTTCGTAGTGACCGTGGAAACCGACCGTGTAGTTGAATTTGTACAGCAAGTCGGTGATGTCGCCTTCCGTGATGCCCTCGGGGAGACCCTCTGTCATTCCGGGGTACTTATCCACGATTTGTATTGGCGGATTATTCGGTACGTTAATCACGCCATTGGACACGTCGATGCTGTCGACTCGCGAAATTGGGGAGAGGTTCTGGATTTGTTGGGGGAGGTTTTGATTGTAGCTCGAGGGTGGTTCGTTGACGTCGTTGCTACCGTACTCGGGATAGTTCGGGGCGACCGGCGCGGGGGTACTCGCTTGACCTTGAGGGTTTTCCGCACCTCCCGGTGGTTGCAAGGTATTCACGGGGGCTGGAAAACCGCTTGGGTTTTGGAAAGACGGTGGTTGACCTAGGTTCTCGTTAGAAGAAGGCGGCTGGGAAATTTGGGCCAACTGATTTTGATTGTTGGGTGGAATTTCAACAACCGGCGCCTGGTTAAAGACTGGATTTTGATTATTCAGCGGAAAACCGGGGGGTTGTGGACTGGGAAACTGGTTTAGACTTTGAACCTGGGGATTTGAAACTTGGTTGTTAGGATTTTGATAACTTGGGGGTTGAGGATTGGGAAACTGGTTTAGACTTTGATCTTGGGGATTTAAAACTTGGTTGTTAGGATTTTGATAACTTGGGGGTTGAGGATTGGGAAACTGGTTTAGACTTTGAACTTGGGGATTTGAAACTTGGTTGTTAGGATTTTGATAACTTGGGGGTTGAGGATTGGGAAACTGGTTTAGACTTTGAACTTGGGGATTTGAAACTTGGTTGTTAGGATTTTGATAACTTGGGGGTTGAGGATTTACGTTTTCGGTATTAGGTGGGAAAGAAGGAGATTGAGGATTCGGGTTTTGAGCGAGAGTGTATTGTATAGGTGGAGGCTGAGTGCTCGGATTTTGGTTATAGGGTGGACGAACTGGAGGGACTTGTGGACTTGGTCGGTTTAGATTTTGGTTGGACAGCTTCTGTTCCTTGTCTCTAACCGCGGGATTTTGGAACTCGAATTTCGCGGGCTGAGTGACGTAACCACAGCCGGCACATCCCGGTTTGATGGTCGACAGGGTCGTAAACGTATAAGGTCCCTGGACGGTGGTCGAAATTGCCAGAGGTCTAGGCGTGGTAAGAACCGTTGTTCGAAACGTCGTTGTACTTGGAAGATTCTGTAACTTAGCTGGAGCGCCCGGATTTGGCGGTGATTGCCCCGGAATTGCCGGTGATTGTCCCGGAATTGCCGGTGGTTGTCCCGAAATTGGCGGTGATTGCCCTGGAATCTTCGGTTGCTTATACTGGGCGTTCGACGGGCTATAGTCTTTGGAACCATCCAAGGCTGCAGAAAACAAAACAATCAGATGTTCAAAGGAAATGAGCACGTGTACTTACGCGGGCTGATTTTTATGTTTTTCATACTGAGTATCCTGAAGGATCCGTTTTCGTCAGTGGCGTACACGGTCACGTGGTACACGCCGTCGGCAGTGATGAATCCAAATTCCCCTTGGATTATACCATTTGCATCTGTTGAAATAATTTATCGTTAGAGGTGTTCCGCAGGACACGATGTTAGGACCAATTCAGTGCACGTTACATATATTTGACTAAGCTGACGATTAATTACTAATTTTTGCGAAGAGTACGGCTTTGGTAATCCTAGTTTTGATAAACGAATGAAAATTGCTGACGTCATTCAGTTTATTTTGTTTCAAATGAAAGCATGAACATTGGTCACAATTTTCGAACTCAATTCGTTTCATACAAAAATAGTTAATAACAATGATATGTTTTTTAATGTCAGGATGCTATTATCATTAACGTTTTTCATGACGCCATCCATTGTAGACCAATCAAACCGAGCGTTCTAAAAAAAATTTTAAAAGTAAATGAAGGCGTCGTTGTGTTACCTTTCTTTTCATGTCTATGTTGCTCTCCGTCTATGGTGAAGCCAAACTCGTAAGGCCTTCCAATATCGTCGCCGTCTTTAGCCCCTTGGACCCACAAAATCGTACTGAAGATGACTAATAACACCTAAAACAGGTAGTTTAGTTCCTTGCTTACGAGTATATACAGGTGGTACAGCTCAGGTAAAACCAGCATATCACACCCTGCATTTATTAATCGTTTCTTGTCGTTTTTACGTTGCTTCTTCTTGAGAAAAATTAAATGACTAAGTTTCGATCTTGAGAGGTCTCATCAGCAAAGTGTTCAGATTAAAAGAATTTTTTGGAGTTTAAGAATGTTTTGCGAAGATTGAAAGTGAATAATTTATTAACTGTAAACGTAAGTTTATTAACATTATAGTGGCCGTCTAAAATTAACTTTATGACGCGTCGAATCTCCGCCGAGTTTCGTGACCCACTAACGTACACACTCCGTTACGAGAACACAATAAGAAAACCAAGCGAAGGTAACCACTCGGGGCGTCAAAAAACGAGAGAATAAAGAAACCTTCGGAGTCAAGGCCCATTCGATTAATTGTCGTTACCTGGAAGGATTACATCAATCGATTTGCGGGTCGCCGGCGAAAATATTTTCGATATTTTCGCTTCCAATCTACGGAATTAGCGGCTCCGAAGGCGACCGCTGTGTCAACAAGGAAGAGCGTACGTGTGTGTGGGCGAAAGCGAAAAAAAAAAAACTCGGCGTGTTTGGAACTTACTTGATTGATACGCAGGGCATTAATTGCAGAAGCGTTTGTAGTTTTATCTAAAAATGGATACTTGTAATTACAAATTGTTCCAAAAGATAATAATAAATAAACAAAGTTTCTACCATTTCCCTCTTCCCTGTATAAGGAAGGCTTTGTCCATTCTATCAAGTAAGCTGGAGGTTCAAACATTTTTTACAAAAATCTCATCGTCCTTTTTCATTTTGGTTCCAACAATTGGTTATGAACTTCATCGAGTATCAATTTTGTCCTTCCCAAGAGTAAGTCCAAACGTTTTGGACAAGATCATTATCACTTAACTCAGTTTTGGGTTAAAATCTTGAATCTTTTTAGCAAAGTCTTATTAAATGCTAACCAGAGCCGTTATCCCACTTTCGGCCATTTTTAGAACCACACTACTCGTCCTTAAAAATCAGAAACCAAAGCAGCCTCAACAGTTCCCTTGAGGTACACCTGCAAAATGGCAAATTGGAGATTCTTATAGAATTTTCGAAGTAACTTGCACATTTTGAGCTCAGTGATTTCAAAATTCACTTAATATGGGACGATTAAGGGCATAAAAAGAGAAGACCCGAGTACCATAGCCATGTCAAGGCCTTCTGGAGCAAACTTGATGCTTTTTAAGTTCACCAAGAAGCTTATGGGCAAGACCATCATCGTTCCATTTCAGTTTTGATTCGAAACCCTCCGAATCAATTTGCTTTCTTCATGAAAGTCGACCAAACACGTATTCAACGATGGTCAGAGTCTCTGTCTGTCATTTCCGTGCACCTTCTACTAAATCCCAAATGACGTTTAATGTTGAGCACACATCGAAGCATTTGGAACAAGGCCATAGTCATTTGATTTCAATTTTGAGCCAATAACCTTCCTAGAATATTTGAACATCTTCGATTTTGATTGAACACAATTCTGCCCATCTCATATTCTACAACCAACAGAGTACGTTAATCTACGCCAAAGCGTTTTGGACATGGCCATCAATTTCGGGCCAATATTCTTCGTAGAATATTTGAGTTTCTTTGGTTTTGAACACGACTCTGTCCATCTCATGTTCTATAACCAAAAGAGTTCGCTAACCTGCGCCAAAGTGTTTTGGTCAGGACTATCATGATTTCATTTCAAGTTGGGCCAAAATCTTTCCCGAATCTTTGAATATTCAACAACCAATAGAGTTGCCTTTGGGTTTTCTAAGGACTGTATGAGTTGTCACGACGAACACCAACGTACGCGAAAGTATTTTGGACAATACCCTCATCAATTTGAGCCCAATCTTCTTTACATTTGATCAAAACTTCAATCTCATTTCAGTCATGATTTTTTTTTATCTGTGGTGGTTGCCCAACGGGGTCCTAAGTCAAAGACTTGTCAGGACCTCAGGATCGGGAGTGTATTTGAGTGTGTGTAAAGTGTTCCATGGCTTTGTTACTTCCAACCTTCTCGCCGTTTAAGGGGAAGCAGTGTCGAATTTTATCCCCAACACTGAAGGGTGCCTAAAGTCGACACCGACCACCCCCGAGAAAAATCCCGAGTGCGGTTCGAACCGAGGACCATGCGATTGCAAGGCCGGTCCTCTCACCACTGGACCGTTCAGGCGTTAATAAGAAATAAGATAAGAAAAGACTTTGAAGAAAGTGAAGACCATAATTCCTTATTGAACTTTTATGGTTGATTTGGTGGTACCACACGATTCAAGGTGTTCAAACTGTCACGCTTTGCTTTGGGGGTGACGCGAATAAACTGCGTAATTGTAATGCCTTCAGTTAGCTACTATGCAATCATAGCGCCTTCCTTTCATAAGGAAGGCTTTTTCCTTTTCTATCATCTGCCTTAACCTGAAGAAAATTAGCGCTACTCAGAATTCTTTCTTTTCAAATCTATCATACCATTCATACCCGTTTCGATCATGACAGAAAGAAAGAATAAAGATCAGATTTGAGACGGTTAGAACAAGACGCTACGTCATGCCCTGCGCCTGAATAAGCAGCTCCTCTACAAAGGAAGTAAGGGCATCAAGCGTTGAAAGAAGACTTAACGAGTGTAATAAGAGCACCAAAATTGTGATGAGCAGGTCACGTGGCAAGAATGAATGATAATCGACCGACAAAGCTAGTGTTAACAGGAGGAATAACAGGAAGGTGAAGAAGGAGTAGACCACGACGACTTAGTTGCCTTCAAGTGGTAGAAACTGGCATATAAGAAATAGAAATAGGGGACTGGAGGAGATTAGCAGGAATTAAAAAGGAATGGATGAGAAAATATGTCAGTCCTGGGTCTCCTAGTCCCGATGCACTGCTACCACAAAACTACAGAATGAATCACTCTTGATTGACTCTTAAACAGGTGGCAAGCCGCGCTGCTTTACATCAGCTGTTGCCCCAGAAAGCTCAGTGAAAGTGGGCGAGGTTTTTAAAGATGTAATATAGGCGCCAGGGTGAACAGTTACCCAGCAAAAAAAGTTAATGGGAAATATGTTCCCATTGCATTCGCAATAATTTTTGCAATAACCCAGGATGGTAGTTGATGGTAGACGCATAAATACACAAAACTGCTACAATAAACGGTTACTCTAATTACACACGTAAATTTATAAATAAATTAAACATAAACGACAGCTGACCGCAGAATAAACTGATAAATGACTAAAGCGATTCAAAAATATTACACCAGGGTGTACAATGTATTTAAATAATCTACTTGATGCTTCGGATCAAATTCGCATTACTGTTTACTACAACCATTTAATTCAACTGGACAACGATGCCAAATCTGTCGATAATTCGCTCTTAAATAATGCAGCGAACTCACACAGTCCAAAAGGGGGTCTTGTAGGTCGAAAATCGTCCTTGTCTTTCGTTCTGCCTTCTGCGCGAAGCACGAGATGGTCAAGTCAGGCACCTACTCGTGTTGTTTTCGGCTGTATGCGACCACGATGGAGTATGAAAAGTTTCGAAAGCACAAACGTAAACGGTATCAAGACGAAAAGAAAATATTCAAAGGTAAAATATACCGGTTCGAAAAGGCCTGGATTAAAAATTAAGATGTCAGCTACTAGCGTATTGCGACGATTTTAAGGGTTCTATTAATTTTTATTTTAAAACAAAACACAATATAGTTAATAAACTAATTTATTTATAAACTTACACTATAACTTTAAATTTTACAAGCTTATATCTAATTTATTTTAATAGCCGAGCGAAAGTCTAACGCGAACTTTAATGCCGAACTGTCCCCCATTCATCGGCTGCCGGTTTTATATAAGCCAGGGCTGTTTGTACTTGAACTTTCCCGAACGGTTCCAGAATGTCTGGTTTTATTCCGCCGCCCGAATTCTCCAGGCTGTCCGCAGAAGCTTCTAGGGCGCGTCGGTTGTGACACAAGAGACAGGCTGACGCCGACTGGTGTCGACGAATCATTACAGTATATTACCTGGATTTTTTAAGTAAAAGCCAAGCTTTTGAAGGGTAAAAGAATTCTCCCCTAGTCTCGTTCTGTGGTACAGAAAAATTTCGACAACGTCGAATATAAGTTTTCCTAAATCTTCATAGCGAAAACTCCGTCAAACTGAAACACACGACGCAAGATCACCAAAGTTGAACGAATAAATGACGCTTTGAAACAAAACGAAGGAGGATGACGCGACGTGATCGCAGATGTAGTCAGCCGCGTCCAATCTGAACCTTTTATTATCGAAATGGCCATATACGGACATCGTTGTTCACGACGATCAATAATTTCAAGCCTGTGTCCGGGATGGTCAGGATTGCCACAATAAACTTTAAGTCGACCGAAATTCTCAAATATTGGCGACTTATTCCGTGCCATTACTCGATGAATGTGTTCGGTAATAGTTTTTCAGCGAAACTCTGAGGCACCTGTTGTGACCTCACGAGATCAGTTTTAATAGTAGCTTTCGGCCACTGCACCAAAATCGATTGATTACTGAGTTGAAAATAAACGGATTTTGGACAAACGTTTGGCTCAGTAAACAAAAATAAAATTATAATATCAGCTAGGAAGGAATTGAGTATAGCAGCAAAGCCAAGAGGACATTTAATGACGACACTCAGAAAAGGGAAACATCAGCTAGCAAGGCATTACTTTCAGAAAAGCACATTAAGAACAAGAGGGAGGCAACTACTGGCATATGCCGATGACCACGTAATAATATCAAAGAGACGGGTCATGATGTCTAAAATATTGCAGGAAATAATAGAGAAAGGACAAACAATTGGGCTGAAGATAAGCAATCTTGAAAGTGCGAAAAAATCAGGAACAAGGAAAATTAAACGAAGAAGTTGACAAATTCAAATACTTGTGGTGTTGTGTGATACCTAAGTGATGGGTATTGGAGGGGTAGAAATCAAAAACAAAAGAGTAGCAGTATTTTACACCAACAAGAAAGTATGAAAGAGTAAAACGAGAGAAAAACAAACTGAGAATATACGAGTATAATACCCTAATAAAAGCAATATTAATGTATGGGGCAGAAGTAATTACAATACAATACCCAGAAAAGAAAAGAAAAAAGACGAGGAAATCGTAGATATCATAGGAAATAGAGGAAGATATTATAAAGAAGATAAAGCAGCAGAGGGTAAAATGGCTTGAAATGTCTTGAGAACGGATCAGCGGGAGACAATAAATTTATAATGAGAAGGACACCAGCAAAGAAGAGAAGAAGGGGTTGGCCAAAGTCAAGATGAAGAAATAAGAGAATACTTAAGAGCTATAGGAATTGAGAACGTTAAAAAAAGGTTAAGAGCAGGAAATTATGCAACAAGATAAGCAAAGAAATTGGATAAAGCATGGATTAGGACTGATCCACACCAATGGACACCAGTAGTGAAGGAAAGAAGGAATTAGCCAAAGTCAAGATGGGGAGATGAAGTAAGAGACGACTTAAGAGCGATAGGAATTCAGAACGTGTAAAAAAAGGTTAAGAGCAGGAAATTATGGAACAAGAAAAGCAAAGAAATTGGATAAAGCATGAATCAGGACTGAATCTACACCAATGGACACGAGTAGAGAAGAGAAGAAGGGTTTGGCCAAAGTCAAGATGGCGAGATGAAGTAAGAGAAGACTTAAGATCTATAGGAATTGAGAATATTGAACGTTGAGAAATTATGGAACAAGATAAGCAAAGAAATTGGATAAAACACGAATTAAGACTGATCCACCCCGACGGGCACCAGCAGAGAAGATAAGAAGGAGTTGGCCAAAGTCAAGATGGCGAGATGAAGTAATAGAAGACTTAGGAGCTACAGGAATTGAGAAATCATAGAACAAGATAAGCAAAGAAATTGGATAAAGCGTGAATCAGGACCCCACTACCCTTAACAACGAATCTAGAAAGCTCCTGAAGCGGCTCAACCCCATTACATACATTAGTTACAGCGTTTTCGGTTGACTGCTCTCGCAGAGTATTCTCATCTCATTTCAACCTTATGTAATAAATAAGGGACAGAGATATTCTGAGAGTGCGCTGACACAGTGAATCAAAAACACTATACATAAGTTTATATTTTTCAGCCGCGCTTTTTAAGAAGCAACTCAGGAATATCCTGCAAAAAATTCATTTTTTTTTTAAATTTGAGCCATTTCTTAATCACCGAATCTGTCCTAAAAGTAAACAACGATGAGAGATGAGAGTGCGTGTAAACACGATGACATCATGGCGAACGTCGTAACTGAAGAAGCGTCCATTGGCATCGTAAAAATCTCGCAAGGTTGACATTTGCATCTCGCCGGGAATGATTTATTAATTCCGTCCATCTTTTCCACCAAGAAAAAAATCCATCACGTTACGTATAGCCATTAAATCAGTCGTTAACGAAACTGCAGGAATTGTTAAATGAAACAAGCAAGAATGCAAATGCGACGCTAATTAGAAAGAAACGTCCTTCTTACAGGATCTTCACTGTTGTTATTATTAATTATTATTGATTACGATCAAAAGCGGAAGTCGATTTGATTTACGCTTCCATTAGAACAATTAATCAAGAGGTTTTAGTGTACTCGCGCGAAATTGTTCGAAACTGCAGGATTTGTTAAATGAAAGAAACAAGAATGCAAATGCGACGCTAATCAGATAAAGAACGTTTACGGCTTCGTCCTTCTTACAGGATCTTCAACGATATTATTATTAATTATGATTGATTACGAACGAATTGATTTACGCTTCCATTAGAACTATTAATCAAGTTGATTTTAGTGTACTCGCGCGATATTGTTCGATGGATTGCGGAATCCACTTCTGATTTTAAAAATCTAAATATAAATGCGTATTTACATACGTTCGGTTTTCGAATTTACATTTAAACGATCCCGGATGCGCGGGTTTTATTTGCCGCAATGCTTCGATTGTTTGAAGAGAGTTTCGACCGTCGCGTCCTCACTTCTTTAAAGTTCGCTCTACACTTGCTTTCGGGAACAAGTGTGGACGGACCTTGAGCGTCGTTATCGAGTTAATTTATTAGGCACTTTCGCCGTGTTTATGAATTTTGTTGTATTTTTGCGTCGGGAAGAATTTTTACTGCGCGGATTACTCGGACGCAAGAAAGGTCAATGTCGAGATAAGTGAAAGAGGGAATTTTTGATTAATAAAATTATTAATAATAAAAATTTTATCTGTTCGCCTTCCGGCAGTTGCGAAGCAAAAAAACAACGTCGAACGCCCGCGGTGAAGAAGAGAATGCGAAACAAATATTTTTGAAGTCATTAAATGTCTCTTCCCAAAATAGCAAAGCGTCAGGTGTTATTACACGACGGATTTTGAAAACACAACTCAAACAATACAAATTAAAAAAAAACATCTTTTTGTAATTTTTTTATATAAGATGTTACTGAACTTTAACCATTAATTAGAATCACGGTTAGAAATCAAAGCAAGAAAGTCAGTTATATGTAAATAAGTTTCGACTCCTCTCTCTCTCTCTCTCTTCGTTAATTAAAGCCAGAATACAATTCAACAAAAAATATCTTGTTTTCAAAAAGAAGAAGAAGAAACTATTTTCCTAGGAACTATCCAGCTTTAATTGGCAGTTTAGACTGATTGTCATAGGAATCAAACTATTAATAACTTCAATAAATAATTAAAAAGAAAAGGATTCTTAACGTATTTACAACTGCATTTTAGTAGATCTAAATAATTTCAGTAAAAATATAAACATAATGTAGATACAACTGCACTGCTTAAGTTGCCATCAATGTGGCCATCGATCACATAATGACATTTTAACGGTACCTACAGTTTTCTGTAATCTGAAACCACACAGCCAGATTTTGGGCATTTTAGATTTAAGACATGGCCCGTTTTCTATGCTCGCCACTGTACAAGTCACTTTCAGTTGAGAACTGTTACAAACAAAACAAATGAAAGGTTATTTCCTTGGGGAAAATTATAAAGTAAATAAAGATCGATTGATTAATTTTTGAAATAAAAGCCAAACATTCACGCATTTTAGGTGAACATATTCATCACTTTTAGTTGATAATAATACTTCCTAATTATATTGATTTTAAAGGAAAAGGAAAAAAGACTATATTTTCAGCTTTCGTTGCATTTTAGAGTTTTGGCAAAGAAAGAATGTCATCCAACAAGTCAACAAACACGACAGCACCTAAATGATAGTCCCCTTTTAATTTTTGACTGTCGTTAAAGAGCATAAGTTTTGAGTAATTTTGAACCAAAAGAAATCTTTCTTTGCATTAGAGTTTTGACAAAGACAGATAAATAAATCGAGAATGTCATCAAACAAGACAGCACCTGTGCAGGAGCCCCTTTGTGATCGTTGTTAAAGAGCATCATTTTGAATAATTTTATAAATCAAAAGTGATCATTCTTTGAATTATAGTTTTGAGAGAGAAAGACAAATAATTCAAGAATGTCTTCCAACAAACCAACAAACAAGACTGCACGTATGTTGGGGCCCCCTTTTAATATGTTTTATGACTGTCGTTAAAGAGCACCAGTCTTTCATTGCCTTAGATTTTTGACAAGGAAATTTAAATAATTCAAGAATGTCATCCAACATGTCAACAAATAAGACAGCACCTAAATGGTAGCTCCTTTTTAATTTGTTTTATGACTGTCGGTAAAGAGCATACATTTTGAGTAATTTTGAACCAAAAGTAATGTTTCTTTGCATTACAGTTTTGACAAAGACAGATAAATAAATCGAGAATGTCATCAACCAAGACAGCATCTGTGTAGGAACCCCTTTATGACTGTTGTTAAAGAGCATCATTTAAGCCATTTTGAACCAAGAACGATCTTTCTTTGAATTAGAATTTTGTCAGAGAAAAATAAATAATTCAAGAATGTCATTCAACAAACCAACAAACAAGACTGCACGTATGTAGGGGCTCCCTTTTAATATATATTTCGTGACTGTCGTTGCCTTAGAATTTTGACAAGGAAAGTTAAATATTTAAAGTTGGTTCTCGTCCGATGAAAATTGTATCACAAAATCTTTAAACCGGACACTAAATAGCGCACAAAACACTTAACGTTAAATAATTCAAGAATGTTATCAAACAAGTCAACCGATAAGACAACACCTAAATGGTAGCTGACGAAGCTGTCGAACGACGGTGAAACGTTAAGTGTATAGTGCGCGATTTAGTGTCCGGTTAAAAGATTTTATGATAGAAAAAAAAACGTAAAAATAAAGTAAGAAACAGAAACAAATGTATCGATGATAGCAGAAAATAAACGTGCAGAGTTAATCAAAACTAGCGCGGGAGAACGTCATAAAGATGAGTGTGATGAAGAAAAGATTCATGTATTAAGATTTCAGAGAAGCAAAACGAAATAAACGGAAAATAGGGAATTCAAAAATAATTGTCAAATAGCTCTACGACTGCAACCGACTTACTGCTGTTCTTTTTCTACTTTCACAAATGTACAGCAAACTCAGTTTGAAGAAGCCCGTTAGGAATATGCGAGGGAAGAAATCGAATCGACCTAACCCAGTACATATCAACCCCATTAGCAGAGGGAGGTTTCAAACAAGCAGCGAGTGGCTACGTAACTAACTATTTGTATTTTTATTATTAATAAGGCGCTTTTGTTATCTAGGTTTCCTAATCAAAACATATAATAGAAAATAGTTGTCAATTGATAGCGAAACGTTGAGATTTACGAGAAGATAACTAGCGGGTTTCTAAGTGAAAAAGCTGGTCGAGTAGGCTGTGGAAAATCTTCCAAGCAAGGTATGTATGGATAGCTTCGTACTTTTAGCAAAAAAATCAACCGCCAGAAGGCTGGATAAAGGACTTTTCTTCAATTAAATATGCAAAATCACTATTAACAATGAAATAATAATTTAACAACAAATTTTGACAGCTTGGCGGTTGAACTTAGAAGTGACGTGCGTGCAGCGAACAAATTTTCGGTCACAGCCAACTTGATCAGATTTTTATTTAGACACTCGTTATACCACAATGTAATCAATAAATAATCGAGTCATGTAATTGCATTTAACAATGTGCGAATGAAGGTGAACACGTGATCTTCAATCATCAAAGTGGAGAAGACACTGTTACCTTTTAAAGTTGCAAAAGATGAGACACAGTTTTGACAGTCATCACATAAACAGAGCGAACCAAACAAAGAACGATCAGTCTTTACGATGTGGCAACGACGAGAAGAACAACAACGACCATAGTAAGAAGACTGCAGCCCTGAAGAAGTTCTTCTATAACAAAGAACGAAACTTGTATCACAAACTCTTTTAAACGGACACTAAATGGCGCATAAACACTTAACGTTTCGCAGTCGTTCGACAGCTTCGTCAGAAACGTTAAGTGTTTATGCGCCATTTAGTGTCCGTTTAAAAGAGTTTGTGATACAATTTTCATCGGACAAGAACCAGCTTTAATTAAAGAACGAAACGTTATCGACAGAAGAATAGGTTCCACCTGGCTTCGAAAGTGTCTAAAGATAGTTGAAGAAGATCCTTCGTATAGGTAGACCAGTTCTAGCCCTGAAGAAGTTTTTCTATAACAAAGAACGAAACGCCGTCGGCAAAAGAACAAGTTCCACCTGACTTCGAAAATGTCTAAAAGCGAACCAAACAAAGAACCCCATCAGTCTTTACGATGTGGCAACGGCGAGAACAACAAGAACGACCACAGTAAGAAGACTGCAGCCCTGAAGAAGTTCTTCTATAACAAAGAACGAAACGTCGTCGGCAGAAGAATAGGTTCCACCTGGTTTCGAAAATGTCTAAAGATACTTAGTTGAAGAAGATCCTTTGTTTAGGTAGACCAATAAAAGTGACAAGAAACGAAAGAAGGCAAATAAATCCCAGTGAAGTAGGGGCAGAAGAGTTTTCTGACATTTTTCGGGGAAATTGAATTTTATTCTTGATGGGATGCAGAGGAGAGAAGATTTCAACTTGAAGACTCGAACCCGCTCTTGTAACTTCTAGTCTCTGTTAATATTTGCTATACACTCGTACAGTTCGGGGTCACTATGACCCGGATTCATTTATATTGAACTTTGAATAAAACAATGTAATGATCATTTACCTAAAAGAACTCTTTAGCTATTGTTTAAAAATTCTTCATCATTAACGAACCTTCAGTAACAATTTTCTAATAATTATTTTTGCCTTTTGCTGGAGGAAAAGCAAAACTTGTAAAACAAACATTTGATTGCCACTTAAAGGTAAGTAGCACGCACATTTCTTGTATGTATATACATAGGTATACGAGCAGACATAAAATCGTGCTGCAACAAAATTGCAAGTCAGACGCGTTACGTAAACGACTGTCAGTTTATTTACCTTGTTAAAACGAGAGTCTGTCATTCGACAAACTCGTAAAAATATCGCCGCACTAATTAACATTGATCTTGAAATTTGGATCACCTGCAGCACACTCTGAATATTTATTTGCTTGACGAGGTCGAATTCTTCGTATTTAAAGCTCATCTTAACCGGACGCAGAGTTAACAAGTTAAATCAAAATCGATTAAGCGAGTCGACATTTAATAATCTTTAAGCCAAGATGATGAAAAAGATGTCTTTCAAGGCCATTGATCTGCAAGCTGATAATCAATATTAATTGTCCTGTAAGCACGTGACAAAGCCAGGCGGTGTGTATGCGCGACACCTGGTATGAATGGGGCCATAATTTCTTCATTGTGTAATAATCACATGATGTAGACGTCTCATGTTCGCCATTAGAAATCAAACGTAAATAAAATGGTCAAAAAAAAGGACAGCAGCTTTGGTAGCTAATAAATATTTTACCAAACAGGAGGGTTACTGTCTTCATCTTGCGTTGACGTCACCTCCGGTACGCCTTTTATAAATCTCTGTATTGTATTTTGCGTAAAAATTTACGTCAGTTTGGCTTAAAATCTGCTCCGGATGGTTGGATAGTGTCAGCCAATGAACGCCATTGAAAGAAGTTCTTTCCATCGACTATAAATCAGTACCTCGAGACGCTTTACAAAAAAGAAAAATAATAATAGAAAGAAATCATAATAGAAAGGCGAACTGACAGTTGAAAGAATGTCAGTTTTATTATAAAGATTGAAGCTTGCTCGTACAGTCAGATTTAAGTTAAAATAAACAAGGAAAGAAAAGGTAAAGAAGAAAATGCAAATAAATAAATAAATAAAACAATCATGAAAGGGCCCATTTTTCTAAATGAAAAAATGACGATGATAATCAGGTAATAAAAGCAGCACAACTTAATAAAATAAATGAAACAATAAGAAGATATCAACAAGAGTTCTAACAACAAGGAAAAAAAAAACAAAGTTGACAAGACGGTTTTAGTAAAAAGTTAGAAGTCGTCTTCTAATATACAACGGTATTATTTTTTATGAGGAAAAGTTATGAACAATGGGTCTGACAATAAGTAAAAGAAAATTGCCGACGTTTTGTCTTGTCGCTACTGCTGATGCTTTTCTTCCTGCTTCTGGTCCATGGGAACTGATTGTGATGCTTTCGTCCTGCTCCATTTGTAGGAATGGAGGGGGGTAATGTAAAAAAAACGAGCAATGTGGCTTAACGATTGACCAATGAGGCACTCCCAAGTGTTATGAAGATGTCATGTTCAAGATCGTTAAGATGGATTAAATGGAGTCATACTAGCAGCCCTGAGAAAGAAGTCCCCTTGCAAGAAAGACCGAAACGTCGGCAAAAAAAGAAGAATTGCGACGCGGTATAACCGACTGGAAGTCAGAAGAAGATAGAAAACCTTCGAGTTAGGTTTGATAAGATATTTAGAGAAAAATCTGAGGTTCTTTTATACCCTAATATTGAAGTGAAAGGGAATATAAAAAATTTAAAGCGAGAGACTGTCAAAGAAGTCATTACTAAAGAATCCAAATAAAAGGTTCCTTTATCCCCCCAGCTGTAAATTTGCGTGCTGCTCCGTAATTTGATCGGTTTGAAGCGCGTATGCTTTCGGTACTATTTGTTGGAGTCTTTAGTCATTACAATAAAAAAAGGGAACCAATACACTGAAACAAACAATGATGAAACCGTAATATTTTCTATGGGGCATAAATTTAAAAAGTAATCTTTCAATCGTGCTTTTCTTTAATTTACGAAAACGGGCAAAACAAAAACAAAAATCTATAAAATGTAATGAAATAAATAAAATAATGTCAGAGAAATTACCACAAAAAGAGAAATGACAAATGGTTGCTCTTTTCTGGTTAACAGAAAGAGGATAACAAAGTCAAAAAGCAAGTGATGATGGTAGGAATCATTAAAAAAATCTGCGATTCAAATGAAGAATATAAACATGCAACAATGTACATAAACAAATGACGACATAAATCGTGATATACATATTACCATAAGTTTGCGTTACATATTACACACAAAATAAACCTAAATTCCTGTCATTTTTTGCAAATATTTTGGGAAGAATCTAAGTAACTATGGAGCAATTTTTTCACCAAATGAATGAAACGAAACTTTAAATTTAAAAAAAGGAGCGAAGCAATAACTTGGTTTAAACTTTTTTCAAGTACAAAATTTTGAAAGTTACTTTTGATTTCCAACGAAAAATTAAAGGCCAAACAAAAGGTTTCGTAGTATTTCTTTTTGCAATTATTGTACATTGTTTTCACAATTTTGAAAAATCAAGTTAATACAGGAAACGATCGTCAGATGGCGCTACTTCCAGATTTATTAAAATATTTTGTTCTGCAGTAATTTTTCATGGCCTTTATACGTAATGAATAGGTGACATTGAAAAAAATCCTCTGATTTTATTATGTTTGTGATTGTTTCTTCAGATTTCTTCAAATAAATGAATGACGTGACAGCTTTTGTTCTGAACAGCACTTTAAGTGTGTGACAATAACGAAACACTTTGCTTACAAACGCAGTGGCATCTTTATATCTTTATAAGTACAGTTAACAAAAAATCTAAAAACGAAATAACTTAATGCAAGAAACGCTCCATAGATGGCGCCGCAACAGTTTTAATTAAAAAAAGTCGTTTGGAAATTCAAAATTGTTTTACTTAACAAATTAAAGTCGCTTGAAAATTCAGAAATTTCAATGATACCTTTTTTAAAAAATTTGTTTACCTATTTCTCTTTTGATTTCCGATCGCATTTTATTTTCTTACAGCAAAGACGAAGACGATCTTCGACTTACAGGACCCCCTTTTGGGCTGTACAGTATTTTATTTTATTTTACTGTTTCATGACGCTGCATTATTTAAGAGTGAATTTTCATCAGATCATCCATCTTTGTCTATTTGAATTAAATTGTTGTAGTAAACAACCATGCGGATTTGATGTGAAGCTTAATTAAGAAATTGTACACCTGCGTACAATATGTTTGAATCGTTTTAATCATAGTGTATTCAGCAATCGGCAGTCGTATACGTTTGCTTTTGTGATATTTGTAATTACTTTGACTGAGTAATTAAAGTAACTGGTTACTGCAGATATTTGTATATTTGTACCTTCACCTTCAACATACAGGTAAGTAAAGTAAAAATCTCCTGAATTTATTGCCGATATTGAAGAAGAAGTATAAGGTGTGTTCGAACCTTGAATTCTGACTAATTCACGCTGGATTTCACAAACGTCACTTAACTTTAATCATCGATTAAGAATAATCATTCCTATACCTTCAACACATGTAACCATAGCAACGTTTACTTTTAACGGATGATTAAATTTAAGTAACGTTTGTGAAATCCACCATCAGAGTTGTACTTCTCAAAGAGCTGTCAAAATAATTCACTACTTCGAAGGCCAACTGGTCAGAACCATCGGTTCGAACAAACCTCCTATAGTAACAGAAATCCTGATTCCGAGTAGCACAAATACACTCTGTCACTGACGATGCTCGTATCCTTTACGAAATATGTATTTCTTTGAATTTAAATGTGCAGCAATGTGCATTTTCATCAGGACAAGGGAAGAAAGCGCAAGTGAAAAGACTGCTTGAATTTTAATTTCGAAAAAGAAGTAGAAGTTATAATGAAACTAAAAAGAAAACAAATGGAATTAATATTTTTGAAGAAATATAAATTCAAACGATTAATTTTAGTTACGATTAAGAAACAGAAAACTAAAATAGAAAAAAAAATCTAGAAAGAAAATTGAAGCGTGAAACTAAGATGGTCAAACTCCATCGACGAAATTGAAGAAGAAAAGTGAGAAGAAACGTCTAACGAACACAATTATTTAAATTTTAATTGAAAATGAAGAAATAAAAGAAAGAAAGAAAATGAAACACAATCGGCCCTCGATTTTTTCCTGCACAGTCCAAAGAGAATGGAAACGAACTTTCAATTTATTTTCAAAAATCACTTTTCACACCCGGAAAGCTTCAACTCGAAACTCACACGTTCTAGAAACGTTCTGACCTTGACCACAATAAAGACTAAAAGCGAGAAGAAACGATAAACGAATATAATTATTCAAATTTGAATCTGGATACCGGATTGAAGACAAGAAAGAACGAAAGTGAAACAATTTAATAAATACACTGGAATGAAGCAATGAAATGAAGAAATAAAAGAAAGAAAGTATTTTTTTTTATCTGTGGTGGTTGCCCAACGGGGTCCTAAATCAAAGACTTATCAGGAGCTCAGGAGCGGGAGTGTATTTTGAGTGTGTGTAAAGTGTTTTGTGGCTTTATTACTTCCAACCTTCTCGCCGTTTTAAGGGGAAGCAGTGTCGAATTTTATCCCCAACACTGAAGGGTGCCTGAAGTCGATCCGACTACCTCCGACAAGAATTCCGAGTGCAGTTCGAACCGACGACCATCGATTGCAAGGCCGGTCCTCTTACCACTGGACCGTTTAGGCATTAAAATTGAAACGTAATTTCGATAATTCTGGGCTGATTTTTTCCTGTACGGGGGGTAATTAGTTTTTAATTCATTTTCAATAATTACTTATGTGGGGCTTGCACGTTGCCTAACGACAACAAAATATCAAGACGTCAGATGTCAGGAACGTCAGGTCAAGAAACATCAAAGTGACAGCTGTCATCTTGACGCTATTTTGTAGCTTTGCAACGTGCGAGCCCCCATGTTGTTGGGCGTTATCAATCTGATATTTTCCGATGTTTATCATTTTGACAACGTCAAACAACGTGCAAACCCCCACAATTATTTTTACCATCTGAAACCCTCTTCTGGAAACAAATTTTTGGAGGTGACCTTGACCACAATAACGAATAAAAGCGAGAAGAAACGATGAACGAATATAATTGTTCAACTCAAATCTGGAATGAAGACAAGAAAGAAGAAAATGAAACAATTGAATAAAGGCATTGGAATGAAGCAATGAAATGAAGAAATAAAAGAAAGAAAGAAAGTAAATGAAACGTAATTTCGATCACAATCAAGTAGAGAGGAATTTTGAAAAATGACTTTACACATCCGAAAAGCTTCTTCTGGAAATACTGTAGTTCTGGAAACTAATTTCTGGAGTTAACCTTGATCACAAAAAAATAAAAGCTAGAAGAAAAGACAAATGAATAAAGTTAATCAGATTTGATTCTTAAATGAAGAAAAGGCCGGCCTTCGTTTTTCCCCCGTACATTCAAGCGCATAGAAAATTAACTATGAATTTATTTTCAAAAATTACTTCAGCTTGTTCTGGAGACAAGTTTCTGGAACTGACCTTTGATCACAATTTCAATGGACGCTTTTTGGAAACAATTTCTGTCAAAAGAAAAGCTTCCCCAAGCAAGTCCAAATTTCGCCAAATCCTCAAAGTCGATTTCTTAAGGAAACAAGCCGAGGTGGTCATCGTAATAGGTCGAAGTGAACATCTGCTTGTTTGCTGCAAGCGAATTGACCGCAAATATTGACGGAAAGCGTTATTTTAATTAGGGAATGCAAATCCGAAGGACGCAACTATTAAGTAGGTCAAAACGTAAATAATAACTACTTGGACGCTAAAGAAAACTCATAGCCTGACCATGTCCCTAATCCCCCCATCACGATTACACTATTTTATCCTTCTGCGAGAATTCTTTTACTTTTCTGAATTTTCAAAAAAAAAAATAATAAATAAATAAAGTAAATCAGAAGCGAAATTAATCACACATTTTGGTGCTTGGTGAATTTCTTTTCTTTTCACTTTCTCAAGCAGGGTTCTCTCACCTTAAGCTAAAGTATTACCTTAACGGCCTCCATGTCGATGTCGCTGTCGGCGCAATTCAGAGCAGCCTGCCACAAAGGCACTATTGTTTACACATCAATTCGGCTCGATTAGCACGACACAAACGGCTGTCCTACCGCGGCTTGATCGATTATTCGTAATTCGCAGGTTCATCGGCTAACTTTTATGTCGCTCCCCCGCCACAAGCGTTAACGCACTATAAAAACAATTGACAGTGCGATGCAAATTGACTTTTTAGCGTCGCCGTCGCAAGAACATCCTGAAATCTAATTAATCCACATGATTCATCACGTATTTGATTTGATTCGATTTGACGTTGAAACTGTGCCTGTATTCTTAGTATTTTCCACAGATAATCCAAAAATGCAAAAAATGATAGATGATCACTTTTTGTTAGTGTAATTCGTAGAAGGACTTTGCAGCTTCAAACATATTCTCCTGAAATTGTGTCGATGCGTGTACTTTTTGATTTGCCCTCGTATACGTGATACTAGGGCAAATCGAAAAGTAAGCGCACTTTTACTACTTTCAAATCAAAAAACCTTGCAATGAGAGTCGGACAATACTAAAACATCTTTTATTTTAGGAACGACCCCCGTAGTTAATCCAAAAATGCAGTGATCAAATAATCACAATTTATCGGTATTTTCGGGAAGCAATTATTGTTCTTCATATGTTAGCGATAAAATAGAATCCAAACGAAACAAGAAATGACCTTGAACCCATTAACTGGTTAAATGTGAAAGTTTTGCTTGACAAAGTTGTGATACTGTAATCTCATGAAAACCATTCACCATTAACTAGTTTTACTTCTTGATTTGTCCTCGTATACAAGATGATTATTTTTACACCCGACACAATAAAACTGGTAAGGTAATCGAAGTCATAAATTACGGAATTAGAATTATGTACTTATAAACTTACCCTTACAAGCAACCTACAACACTGCCTATGAAATACAACGCTACGCTTTGTAAATACAACAGATAAAACTTTATTGTATTTGTGTAATAGATCGCCTTAAGTGCAATTAATTATTTTGTTCCTAAAGTTTATTATTGTTAAGCGCACTTGTAAGCCGTAAACAATTTTTTAATTTTCCGTTTTATTATTGCTTATGTATGTAGACAGTATTTCGTTTGCGAAAAGATCTATTGTGTAAACAAATTTTTACTTGGCCAGTTAAGAATGAGGGAATTTTCTTCACCCGAAGATCGCTTTCAATGATTCTCCGTACGCAACAGTCGCATTAATTTCTTTCGCTTCATTTTAATGCAGAATTACTCACGGAAATCTATCGCTAACTAATTTTTTACTGTAATTACTTTATTTATTACTTATTTTTCATTGTAAATCACTTTTTAGAAGTACAGCTAGCTGATCATATTAACTTCCAATCCGACGTCAAGGTCACACTCCGAGATTTTATCGCAATCATGAAACAATAGAACTTTATTAGACACGTCTGCGGTATGCATTGATTTTATTCTACATAACCGCCAGTGCTGTATCGTGGTTATAGCAATTTTTGATGAATTATACAGAGTGATCTATGATATGTGTGCCACACGATAGATGGTGATTGGTAATAGAGGAGGTCAATTTGATTAAAAATGTGTACATCCGATCTGCTTTTTTCCCGAGTTATAAATAACAAATTTAAACTTTTCAGAAGTAGAAATTAACCCTAGACCATTAATTGTGAAATTATCACGTTACTTATAGAACAAGCTACTGTTATAGTAACAAAAAGGAATCTGAAGTTTGACAGATTCAACAACTAGGTGCTTGTAGGAGTTGTATTAAGTATAACGGAAGACTTTACTTCACAGGAACAATTAATTCAAAGGACTAACAATTCCCAACAATAGCTGACATAAATAATAATATGACGAGCGTCTAAATAAAAACCTGGTCAAGTAGGTCGTGATCGATTTATCCATTGCATTTACATAACAGCATCCACACTAGTGGCTTACGGAAAAGAAAAATCGCTAAAGCTCAGAGACAAAAGTGCATAGGATATAATGTACAACATATTATGTCGTATGGACTCTTTTACTTAAGATGACCCCTATCGCTGGTTGCCATTTGGAACACACGTCATAGATCATCCTGTACCTCGAAAACTAAGAGACAGATATTTTTTATATTTTTCTCGTCATCTGTGAAATCGATTATCTTAATAGTTTTAATCTGTCGGGCTTATTAAGAATCAGCCTGTATATGATATTTGAGAGAATAGCACAAAATTAAACAAAAAAAATGCCTTTATCTTAAAAGCTCTTGTTCTTCATATTAAATTGAATTTGAATTTGAATATTAAAAAAGAATAATGGACAAATGTATTCACTTTCAGCAAAGGATTAAAAAAATGAAAATTACGTCAATTCAATGATGTTGTTAGGTAATTAAAAAAATTGGAGACGGAAAAAAGATGTTCCAAAGAAACAGACAAGTAGAAGTAATTAAGAAAACATGCAGTAGTAAAATTTGAATGTATGTAAAATTTTAGTACTGACAAAAAGTTTAAAAAAAAATTAAACCAATAAATGATAACAAAATAGATGGATAGGTTGAAATAATTTGGACATGTAATATGTCAAATAGCACAGGAAAGTCTCTCAAAAAAAGAACACGAAACGAGGTTTTACAAAATGGAGCATAATGAAATCAGGCCATAAAGAAGAAGCACCAAACAAGAAAAACACATAGCGTGAAGATTTTCTTCAATTAATGTCGGTCTTTAATTTTATTTCTATTTGTATTTCTTTTTATTCCAAAATAATTTAATTTTGTTTCTTTCACAGCCCCAAGCTCTTTTAAAAGTGAACTGGTAATTCTTGGGCCAGTTTTTCCAACATCGCTCCAAGATCCTTTCTACATTTCAGCTCAATTTTTTAAATTTCTTTTTTACTAACTCAATTTGATTTCTATTACTTATCCGTATTTTTTGTAATTTTTAAATGATTTCTTACTGTCACGCATAAAATTTGTTTTACCAGACTTTCTATCAGCATTTTCTTTTCTTTCTATATTTCTATGTTATCGTCTTCTGTTTTCTTCTTTTTATTAAAATTTCACTTATCTTTAATCCAAATGACTTCTTCTTTTCCTTTTCTTCAATTTGTTGAGATCGTCTTATGAGATTGCTTTGTTCTGCATTTTCTTCTATCTTTTCTTTTCAATTCTATCGTCTTTTACTTATTTTTTTATCTTTCGACCTTATCGTCTTCTGTTTTCTTCTTTTATCATTGTACTTACATTTAATCCATATGACTTCCTCCTTTCACTTTCTTCAATTTCGTGATTTCGTTTTCTCAGATTTTCTTGTTCTGCATTTCCTTTTGTTACTTTTCTTTTATCAATTTTCTTTTCTATGTTATTTTCTTCTTTTTTTTATTTTACTTACCTTTGGTCTTGACGACTTTTCCTTGTGCAGAGTGGATTTTTTTCTTTTCTTCAATTTGAAGGTCGTTTATCAGGCCTTTTAGTACGCATTTTCTTTTCTTCTTTCTTCTTTCGATTTGAGATACTTACTTTTGGTGTAGATGACTTCCCAATGTTGAGCACGAATTTTCTCTTTTCATTTTCTTCAATTTTAAAACTACTCATGAAGGTTGTTTTACCATCAGACTTCTTGCTCTGCATTTTTTTGTTGTTTTTGTTTTCTTTCCGTTCTATCGTGTTTTATTTTCTTCTTTCTTTTAGTTTTACTTATCTTTGGTAGGTATAGATGATTTCCCGATATTCAACACGAATTTTCTTCTTTTCCCTTTTTTTGCAATTTTAAGACTCAAGAAGGCTTAATTTGTTCAATATTTTGTTTTCTATTTTTCTTTCAATTCTAGTGCCTCCTATTTTCTTCTTTCTTTTATTTTTGCTTACCTTTAGTCCCAATGATTTCCCGACGTTCAACGTCTTCTTCTTTTTGTGTTCTTCAATTTTAAAACTACTCACAAATCTCGTTTTGTCAGACTTTCGTTCAACATTTTCTTTCCTTTTTTCGATTCCGTCGCCTTTTATTTTCTTTTAATTTACTTAACTTTAGCCCAGATTTCCTTTTCCTTTTCTTCAATTTTAAGACTACTCGTTCACAGTTCGTTATGTCGGACTTTTGTTAAGCATTTTCTTTTGTTTTCTTTCTTCTTATTGATTCTGTCATATCGTCTTTTGTTTCCTTCTTTCTTCTGGTTTTAGTTACCTTTAGTCTAAATCTGTCGTGTAGTGTTTTCTTCTTTCTTCTTATTGATTCTGTCATATCGTCTTTTGTTTCCTTCTTTCTTTTGGTTTTAGTTACCTTTAGTCTAAATCTGTCGTGTAGTGTTTTCTTCTTTCTTTTAATTTTACTTACTTTAGTCTAGATGACTTCCCGTTACTCAGCGTGAATTTTCTTCTTTTCTTTTTCTTCAGTTTTAAGACTATTCTTGAAGGTTGTTTTATCAAACTTTTTGCTCTGTATTTCCTTTCTTGCTTTCTTTCTTTGTGTCAATTATATCGTGTTTTATTTTCTTTTTCTTTTGATTTTACTTACTTCTTACTTTTGGTCTTCAATTTTCAGACTATTTACGAAGCTCATTTTATCAGACTTTTGTTCAACAATTTCTTTTATTTTCTTTTCTTTTTTCGATTCTATCGCCTTCTCTTCTCTTATTTATTTTAACTTTATTTACCTCTCGTCCAGATGTCTTCCCAATATTGAATTTTTTTCTTTTCCTTTTATACAATTTTAAGACCCTACTCGTAGAGTTCTTTATGTCAGACTTTTGTTAAGTATTTTTTCTATTTTCTTTCTTTAGATTCTATCGCCTTCTATTTTTTTATTTCATTCTTTTAATTTTACATTTAGTCCAGCGTGAATTTTCTTCTTTTCCCTTTCTTCAATTCTAAGACCACTCATAAGAGTTCGTTATGTCAGACCATTGTGGAGCAGTTTCTTTTTGGTTTGTGAACTTCTTTCTGCATTTGCTTCTCGTCTTTTTTTGTTTTGTTTCGTAATTTCCTCTTTTGCGTGTGGTCGCGAAATATTTACGTTTTTATCGACGTACATTTACTGTTTACTGTTTGAAAATATAGAATTTTGTTTTGTACAGTGGCAGGCTTAGGAATGGAAAGAAAACTTAACTTAAAACATAACGCATCGCCGAATATGACGACTATATAAACAGCAACAACACATACATGGAGAGATAATACGAACCTAAAACAATGTGTTTTCAATGTGTTCAACAATGACCCGGAAGAAATTCTTGCAGTGGCTTTATAACTTTTTAAATTTTGCTAATTTTATTGCAGTATCTCTCCTTCCGGAAATAATTTCAAAACGCCTCCAGCATCTCTAAAAAGCGTACGTAATTATTATTAATTTTTTTTTTTTTTCGCTAAAAGCCGCTAAAACACTAGGTACTTAAACTTTCATTCCATGACATTTAACCACCAGGTGCTCCGAACGGAAGTCAAACATTCGGCCGCAAGTGCTCTCACTTTCAAGCATCCCAATTTCGGAGACCTCAGCTTAATTCGGACGTCCTTTCCTCGCCAATTACGGAATCAATCCCAACACAAAGGACGTGTAAGTAATTATCTTCTCGTACGCGAGAGCACGAAGTTCTTGACCTCAGGCGTGAATCACGGACGGGTCTTGAATGAATGAATGAATTTATTTTGGAAGATGTGACCGCCAATAATTAAACAATTGAATAATTGCCGCGCGGTAATTCCGCTTGCTAAGTGCCAAACACTAAACTCCAGGAAAATTATCGATCGTCAAGGACCGGTGTAAAAACCGATTTCGTAAGATTAATGCACGTCGAAATTGTTGCTAATTGTTTCTTGTTGTTTCGGGAAGATAAACAGAGCGCCAAGTGCTAAAAGAATTCGTGCAGGCGCAGGATTCTAATTTCGTTCTTTCATTTATTTTAACAAGGTCGACGCTACACAAGACAACTTCGAGATCGCATCTGCACATTTAATGTTCGTCGAAAATTGATTTAATCGCGACATAAATTACATTGCCGAATTCGGCAATTAGTGGAGACGTTCGAATTGTTCAAATTTGAATTTCGCGAAGGATGCGCGCAACAGGATTTTAGATTGTCTTACCTTGCCGGTTCTATTATAAATTATTTATTCGCCGCCGCTTATTCGACGTCGTAAACCCGCGAACGAAACGCGTACGTCCGGCAATTTATGATAATTGCCCCGCATAGATGCACGCTTCATTCCTCATTTGCGTTCGTTATGCACGAGCTCATGTTCAAATATAAATAGAAATCAATAAACATGACTGAGATGAGAAGACCGTTTAAATTCCCGCGTTTATCAAAACAGTCTACGTAATGTTGCACGTTGCAAACCTTGATTCATCTGAGCTTCTGAAAGAAAACAACAATTCATATAAAAAATGAGGAATAAGAGAAAACAAAGACAAGGTGAAAGAGAAATTAAATCGCAGTACAATCAACAATCACGAAAGTATAGAAAAAAAAGAAGATACAACATCAAGTAGAAAAAATGCATAAAGACATACAACTGCAACTATAAAAGGAAAATCGTTTATGAATCGTAAATACAGAAGAATCGAGAATTATAAAAGATGGTAGAGAGAAAAAGCATAGCATTTTAGAATTCAGTATGTATTTCGATAACGAAGCTGCTATTTTCAGACCACCACAACTGACATTTTACACTAACCACTGTAACATCAATATCATTGGTAGATAGTTAAATTTCTGGCCCTTATAATTTCATCAAATCCCTAGCAAGGATTATAAAAGAGAAAGAAGAGATACAGTAGAAGAAAAATGAAAAGAGAAGAAAATCAAAGATATTTCAAGAATCAAACCGTCGTCTTCAAAGCTTCGAAACTACCTAATATCCTGTGACTTCTACCAGTAAGCGAAGAAAAGAAAGAGAAAATTAAAGAATTCGTTTCAACCGTTAAGTAACATCTTCATGACTTATATTCAAGGTTTAAGATACACTGACATCAATCAAAATACAGCAAGGAAAAGGAAAATGAGAAAAAGCAGAGATAGATATTAAACAAGATGGAGGTCTGAAACGTTCATCATTAGATTGACAAAGTACCACGATGGGTAAAAATAATATAATTAGAACCTTGGAGTCAAAATGGTTGTAACAGTGATCAGTTCTTAGCATCCTCTGTTTACACCGTGGTTTCGCTATCAGTCAGCTGTCAGTTTTGACACAAGATAAGTCGTTGCATGTATATATCTATTGTACAAACAGGTTTAAAAAATATTCGAGAAACTCAAGAAGAAAATTGTAAAATATATTTTTCATTAAGAGTTACATCTAAAATCACAACAAAGAATTAAAGTTTTCGATTGACTGCTCTAGAGAGAACTCTCAGAATACCTCCATCCTTTATTATGACACGAGATTAAAATAAGATGAGAATACTCTGAGAGTGTTCTAGACCAGTTAATCGAAAATATTATTAGAATTGATGTGCAATTTGGCAAAACGTATAAAAATTCTGAAAAATTAATTTAAAAGTAAAATATTTACGATTTGTTGTAATAATTAACATGAACAATCATTTTCAGTACAGCCGACTCAAAAATTCATTCATAACTAATAAAGAAAAGCTTTTAGAAGATTTGGTGCATTTTAAATTTTGCCGCCAAAAAGTGGAGTTACAATGGCGGAAGTGCGCGGTACTTTGATATCATCAAGGGACTTTATGCATGATAGAACATCAAAACATTCTTTTGTTTTGATGAATCATTCTGTGAAATTCGAAACTCTTGTTAGTAGCAACAAAATCAATAATTAAAACGAAATTTACGTATTCTGACAAGTTCGGCAGTTTACTTATTAAAAAAAACGGACCTTGAAGTTAAACGAAACCAGAAGCTTTTGCAATCCACCAAAAGATGGCGCACACAAAATGTTCGTCACGAGAAATTGACAGCAAAAATGATTGTGTTGTGTTCTTTAATTTCATCATTTTGTGAAATTAGAAATGGTCCACACGTTTGTCTTCATAAACTAACTAGTTAGGTCATGAGATGAGACAAGATTACGGCATGATTAAAAAAAAATTCAATATCTTTCACTGCTGATCAAGAGACGGCATTCCAAAAGGTTCGTGGGCTCGTGGGAAAGAAGTATCACGCGATCGGAAATGAAACGATTCAGAGTAAGACATGGATACTGAAAAAAATTTGGCAATTTAACAGCTGTGACATTTTAATTGTTTGAAAAGGTTGGAGTCTTGAACACAAAAGGTTCTTTGTTGAGAATTACTTTAGAAATGGTAAAGAACTGGATCGCGGCCTAATCTAATGATTCATTTGTTTTCCGATCGCGTGGTATATTGGCGGTAAAAGATAAATTTTAGTTTAGCGCCATCTACGAGCACGTTCTCGAACTACGTACTTCAGGCGATGACACATATTTATTGTTATATTTCTTTCATTTAATTTATTTATTTCAGAAAATTTTCATTAATTTCAGGAAATTTTCTTTTCCAATGATGATTCTGTTATCAGTATTGACAGTTGACATTGAGGCCGCCATCTATTGGCGTTTGAATGAACTGCGCAATATTTATTGTTTTACGAATAAATTTCGTTCATTTAATTTGTCTATTTCGGCAGCAAATTTTCAGCAAACTTTCCAAAGAGGATTCTTTTATTATTGAACTCATATGTCCTTAAGAAAAGTATGTCTTTGAGGTAGGTCAAGAAAAGGAAATTTTATTCCACCGCAGAAAGCATCTGTTGGAATAAAAAACAAAATTGCAATCGAGCAGTGACCCACTGACCTTTGTCGAGTTCGGGCGGCTAATAAATGCATTTTTTTTTCACGTCGCATCCTTTGGGATCAACAGTTTAGTTTGTGAAAAGTGGTTGAATGAGTTAAAGCTAAATACGATTACTATTTTTTGTGCTTAGTATAACTTATTAAAATGCCGCAACTCACGAACGGCGAGAGAACAGATGCTCTTCATCTACGGCGAAGCTCCAGGAAATACTGAAGAAGCACGACGGATTTATGGAAACACATTTCCAAATCCATGCAAGAACATTTACAGCATTTACGCGATTATGGAACATTTCGTGTGTGTGTCGCTAATGATGGATGCCACTTTGAACAGTTGTTATAAACATTCGTAAATTACTTAGTGAACGTTTGAATCTGTTCTTCCACACAGATATTATTCGGTGAGTGAGTGCGCCTCTGCATATTAGTCACGCCTGCGATGTTTATTGCCTACGTTCAGCGAAGCAGGTTCCCTTTCATGATCGTCGTATAAGGGGCGGATAAAATAATTTTCCCCCTGTTATGAAATTTTTTTAAAATTTTTCCGTGTTCTACATATGTGCTCTCACGGTAATATGGTTAAAATTTTTGCACTTATTTTACAAACACTCTGTACATTGAGAGGGCCATCTGTTGAAGTTTGAATGAACTGATATTTTTTTGAATTGAATTTTTGAATTTTTTTTTATTACCTTAGTAGAAAATTTTTCTTTTTCAAGGCGAATTCTTATTTAATGAAAGTGTACATTTAGACATGCTGTCTATTGGTGTCCGAATGAACTACTACTTTTACATTAAATTTTCTTTTTCAATAAATTGAAGAAACTTGTTTGATGACAACGTCGATCTGTAGGAGTTTGAATAAACTGCGCTTTATTTTTCATGTTTCTTGAATAAATTTCCTATTTCAGAAAAATCTTTCTCAGTAATTTCAACGATTAGTGAATGCTATAGTACGTTTTAAAGCCCTATCTATCGGTGCTCGAACAAACTGCGCAATATTTTCCACATTTACTGTAAATTTTCTATAAAACTCTGTGCCAGAATTTTTTTACAATTCGACGTTTCGGTAGGTATTTGTCTGGATGTTCTTCATGAAAAAGGCAGTTGTTTACGCTGTTCTAGGAACAATAATAACTAAACACTCACGTGCACATTTTTTAAATTAAATAATTAAATAAATGATCATAATCTTGGGAAAGTTGAGTCAAATTGTTGTTGGAGAAACAAACAGAAAATAGTTATTTTTTTCTATGCTTCAAATTATTCATTAACAAATGTCTCAATAATTACATGCACAATAGAAATGTTAATTTGGATAATTATCTTCTACTTCTTTATTTATTTATATTTTAATAGACACTCAAAAATCCGTTAATTAATATTGTCGTTTTTTAACTAGATACTGAATAAATAATAAAATTGGTTGTGCATAATTACAGAACAACGCAGACAATTAATTAATACCCTGCTATTTGCATTACTCCGAACAATGTAAACAAATAAAACATTTTAATTCGTTTAATTAATTATTCAAATTTGTATTTAAATTAATTAAATACATAAATTATTTTAAATATAAACAAAATAACAGGATTTACGAAGGTTTTTTTTTGTAACCCCCCAATTCTGATTTAATTTGGCTGGTTTTTAAGAAGAAGAAGAAGAAAAAGACTAAAATGAAAATAAAACGCTAAGTTGCGTGCTCTTTTATAAAAATCGTATTTTTTAAGTTAATACAAAGTAAACAAATAAATTAGAAGTCGTGATAAATTAAAACTGCTTGGTGACCATCCGTGATCGTTTCTGTTTTAGTAAATGCGAGAACGTGCAGATAATTACAACGCTTAACATTAAAAAACATATATTCTTCTGAAGATGACTGTTTGATTGACGAGACGTCTCTTCTACCTTTACGGTATTATGTAAGTCTTCCACTCTGCAGTCTACACTTCTTCTCGGTCGCTTTCCTTTTGCCAATAGCTTCGATAGCTTTTTTATATTCTCTTGTTTTATTTTATTTAAAGGTCTTTCTTGCATTTTGTACCTCCCACCTAGTAACAAGTCTACTTTTTTGATTATTATTCACGGTGCAAGTTTACCAAGTGCAGGAAAGCTTCAAACATTTTCAGACTGCAAAGTGTACTTGAACAAGTCATTACATATGATGCTGCATGTACGTTTCCTATTATTTTTATTCCTTTGTTATTCTTTTAGAATCATGTTTATATTTTACATCTTGGGAATTCTAATACATTTATTGCCTAAAAATGGATGCCTTACAGTCGGCACCAACAACGGCAAAAAGACATTGCAAGAGGTGTAAAAATAAAGTCAGCAACTCCACTACAACCATTACATGTACAAACTATTCGTCTTCTTTACATACACAGAGAAAAATATGTGGTGAAAAGTAACACAATTGTCGCTGAAATGAAACAAATTGTACGAGGTATTGACACAGTTGTAGTAAAATTACAAACAAGAACAACGACAATTTTGTTACTTTTCACTACATATTTTTCTCTGTGTAGCATTGCGCATTACTCTTAAATTTAGTTATAACTGATAATGATAACAAAACGCAGTACTGCCAGAATCCTTCTACTTCCTCGCAAAGTAAGCCCAAAACTGATTAGAAGCAGGTCTACGATGTTGTAATAGAAAGGTTATTTATTTTAGAAGATCGTTACACCATTGAAAGCTTCCTATGTCTGAACTATTAGAACAATTAGAACTGCAAATAAAAAAGGTTACTGAAAATAACACCCCCTTCCTCAGTCTGAACCCACACCAGGAAAAAAATAGTAAAAAAAGATAATATAGTTCTTGTAAAATCTGCAACCCAAAGGAAAGCCATTACAAAAGATGATGATAAAAAGAAGATAAATCCTGTAAAGCTACAAGTTCCTGTTAGCGGACTTCGAGTGACAAAAAATGGTGCTACGGCAATCCAATGTGGATCCAAAGAAGACGCTGGGAAAATTGCTAAATCGGCCATGACAAATGCGAGAAATGACCATAAAAAAATACCATAGATTAAGATAATTGGTATTGAGTACGATCTAGATTCTGATTTATTGAAAGAAAGTCTTCTGAGGCAAGATACTGCGTTTAATAAAAGTTATCACATCAAAAAAATGAAATCTAGATTCATGGCAATGGTAGAGCGTGATCCTCAGACTTTTGATTCTATAATTGAATGGTTTATGTTAAATTCTCAGTCTGTCATGTTTTTAAAGATATAAATTTGTTAAGGTGCTACAATTGTTCTGGATACCATCACATTACCAAAGACTGTAAAAAAACAAGCTATATGCTTAAAATGTGTATAAAATGATCATGAGACGGCCTCTTGTAACCCAGAAAATCCGCAAGACCTGGATCATAACCACGCTCCATTTTCATATGCCTGTTGAGTTTATCTAAACAAAAGGAAAGCTGAGCAAACGAAAATCCAATATATCACTAATGAATAGCAATTACAAAAACACATGCAAGTGCAAAGCTTGTTTAAATCCACTTAATTTGTCAGACCATCTTGGACAAATCCTGGATTTGGTAGTAGGAAAACTTCCTCCTCGTCCTCAAGGTACTAGGCGTGCCTTCACATCCTTCAAGATGGATGTTTTCAAGAATTAACTCCGGCAACAAGATTGGTCTATGGCATATTCCTCTGACGACCAAACATGAAGGTGGAACGTTTATTGTGTATTTCTAAAAAATATTATAATGAGTACTTTCCACTTCAGTCTGTGCGCAAGTTTCATAAAACCTATTCAGCATCTACTTCCCTTCAACAAATAAAGGAAACGTTGAGTTAATATGTGATGCCTACAGAAAAATCGAAAGTGAAGATCTGAAGGTAACATATACTAGGTATAAGCAATTCTTTCTGAAAACAGCTGAAGAGGAGAAGAAAACCAGTAATTACCATTCCCGTGGAACATCATAAACTCATTAGTAAAGAAACCAGATGTCAATTTAGATGACGCTCCATCCTCTTGTGTATTCAACGAATACTTCAGAAATATTGCTGCGAATCTGTCTGATCACTCCAAGATATCCTCCAGAATATTTTTTACAAAAAACTCGAGCTAATGGTAATACTATCTTTCTAACACTTACTTCAAAAGAAGAAATATTTAATTTAATAAAAGTGGTTCCATTTCTAGCTCAAGCTGAATGATTTCCTCGAACTTATACACCAACTGCCAATTCGGATATCGTCCAAACCTGAATACTGTTGATGCCGTTCGCTCCCTGGTTGGTTTTGTAATGGAAAACATGGAGTCAAAGGCAAGTTCCAAGCGTCAATGAATTTTTGGGAATTAAACTTGAAACTAGGCTGGATCACATTTAGAATGTTTGCCAAAGTTTATCTTCATCTATTTATGCCATCAGAAGAATAATGACCAAGCAAGCAGCCTTGATGGTTTTTATGCGCTATTCCACGCCAAGGCAATGTATGCTATAGAAATTTGGAGTCATTCTCCACATGTTACCAAATTGTTAATACTACAAAAGAAGGCTTGCCGAAGCTGAAATAGTTATTTCAAAAACAAACGTTCCTAACAAAAGAAAAATCATTTTCTCTACGACATTTTAATATCTTCGATTATTTCAACTTAAGGCCGTTTTAGACTACCCTATTTCTTGTATGTACAAGCTTTGGTTCAATTTCTATAATAAATATTTGAGACTGCAAATGTGGTTTGGAGATAGAACACGTTCTATAGTTTCAGACAGATTTTGATTCAATTGAATTTTTGATACAATTTACTGTATAATTCAAATTGTTCAAGGAATTGAACCAAATCTTGTACAAGAAATAGGATAGTCTAAAACGGCCCTTATAGCTAAGTTTGGTGGAAAAGAAACTATTGAAACATGAAACCAAATTTCTTCAAAAAGTATCAAATGCATTAGCTCTTTGTTGATCACAAAAAAGTTAAATTAATTGTTGAAACAGCTTTCCAAATTTTCCACTTTTTTAATACCAATTTGAAGGAGGCTTTATGTCATAGTAAGGGTGGAGGGGGGAAATTTTCTCGTGTCTGCTTATTTGAATTTTTTTGTTATTTTAAACTCTCTCAATTTGGCCGTTTGCTTTTTGAAAACCTTATTATACAGGATGACCTTCCATGATTGCACAATATTTTACAGACATGTTCTTAAGTCAAAACCAAACGAGAAAGTCCTAATAAGCACATATCCGCAAATACATCATTTTCGAGGTAATAGCGAATTTAGTTTGCTGTGTGTGAGTTCGAGTAGATTTTCGCTTAGACATCAACAAGAGGTACACACCCACACAACACACAAAAATTTAAATTTCCGATTATCTCGGAAATTATGCATTTGCAGACATACAAGGTGACTGACAATTGTTCCGCAAACATAAAGCGTAATAGAATGGACGTCCAGATTATAGGAAAAATGTTAAAATAATTCCATCGAATAGTTTATAATTAATAAAAAATTTATCCAAAAAGTGTGAAGTGAATGAAGTATTTTTCTCAGACGTCGCAAGCCCCACATTGCTTTTGGTCGGTGTTTGAAAACAAATCCAGACAAGCAAAGTTTGTTTTTTTTATAATTTCAAGAGGTACATAAGCAAGAAACACAGAAACTTATTTATGATAGATTTGTACTGTCAGAAACCAGCATTTCGTAAATCATTAAGCCCAGCACCCAAGGGTTGTGCCATCATGACTCAGGGCTGACCTGTAAAATAAAACTGCGTTCGGAGAATATCAGCTGCATATTGCAATATCAAAGAGTCGCCGAGGTGATTCATGGAAGAAGACGACTTATACAAACATAACTAAAGCGAATGATCCAGGAAAATCACGATGACTCATAGGATACATGTTCCATACGGTAGAAGAAGGTAGAAGAAAGGTAGTCCTGTTGAGCTTACAGTGGAATTAATTATAAACTTAATTAACGTAATAGGTTTTCCGCTTCTGAATATTATAAACAACACTTTGGAAGAAGGAGAAGTGTCAAATAAGTTGAAAGAGTCGTTAATGATACCTATTGAAAAAACCAAAAATGCATCGAGATGTGAAGATTACAGGCCAATTAACCTACTTCCAGCAACGGAGAAGATCTTATAAAAAATTGTTACGGTAATTATTTCAGTAACATGAAATAAGGGACGTAGCTTAATGTAACAAAACATTGTGTTTTTGGGGCACTTACGGACAATTAGATTAGATGACACTCTGAAGAGATTTATTCTAATTATGCGCTAGCGTTCGCTTAGTCGCCTTTTTATAGGGGTTTCGTTTCCGGGGTGTGACGTCAATTATTGCCTTGACATTTTGTACACGGCTCCGCGCTAGATCTGTGCCCGTAGATGAGTCATAAGATTTTGCGGCACACGAATGAATCATCGCTGTGAGTCATACGTTACATAATTGCAAAGGAGTCGTTCTTATGTTTATGTTATCGTCTTGTGTTTATGTTACGCTCGACTGATTTTCAGCTATACATCTTTGCTGGTTCTCTTATCCTAGTTACAAAATTGTATATGAACAGTTAATATGGTTCACTGATAAACATGACATTTTAATACCACAGCAATCAGGCTTCCGAAACCATCACTCCTGTGAAACAGCATTGCAATTTATAATATCGGAATGGAATGAACCAATCGATGACGATTACAAATATTACAAAATAAAGCCATGCGGAAGATTATTGATTGCAATAGATATACTAGGACTGAAACTATGTTACAATCGCTCAACCTGTTGTCGGTAAAAGACTATGTAAACACTATGACTAGGTGAAGAAAAGTATGAGTCTGGCTACAATTATTTATTGTTGTGGTACACACGTACCAAACATACGTACCAAAGTTTTCGCTACAAATATCCGAAGATGTTTTTACTCAATAAACACTATGACTTTTATTCATAAAATAAAATGCGGTTTAATGCCCACTTACTTGGTTGATAGGATCAAATACAACAGTGATATTCACTCTTATTGTACTAAGCAGGCAAATGATATTTATGTATCAACGCCAACAACAGAGGCAGCCAAGAAGTCACTTTTTATTAAGGGACTGATAGAGTACAATTGGTATAACTGGTATAACAAAGCAGATTAAGCATATCCCAAGGTTCAAACGAAAATTAATAGAATCATTACACTAATTTTAATGTACGTTACTTTATATGTATCTATACTTATGTATTATCATTTACTATATTGTATTGTTACTAGCAATTTGCTATTATTAATAATAAATAAATCAAATCAAATCAAATACCCAAGATTTTTCATACTCGGAATTTCCGGTCTAAAATCATATAAAAGGTGACTGAGTTTAAGATAGATATCGTGCAGCTATAAGTCGTATGATCGAGTACATCACCCAGAAGCCGAAGACGTAATCAGCATTCACAGAATGACACAGTGTGTGTGAACAAAATCCAAGCTCAGTCCGACTCTTTGTATCTAATACCATGGTTTGGATGAGAAACCATTCGTGCCAAATTCCTTAATTCGATTTCTACCTATTCTGAATATATACTAATAATATATTTATTTATATATATTTATTTATATAATCCCGAAAATTATATGTAGTGACGGGCAAGGGCTAAAACCTCATTCCATATAAAGCAAGCATTGAGAACAATATATATTACAAACATAGAAACTGTTACTTGAGTTCTTTATGGTTTGATTAAAATTTTGATGAAAGAGTGAGGAGAAGAAGTGGAAACTATTGTAGAGTTTGGACGTAAATTAAAAGAATTTCTCTCTCACTCTCGTCGTGATATTTAGACGAGCATAGTGTCTCGACAAGGTCTTGTAAAATTGATAAATTTGAAAGTAAAGGATAATTCACCCCCTTTCTTTTATCATTTTTAACCATTCGTTCGTCACAGCACCATCAACGTAATTGGTTTACTTTTACGAACAATATTTTTTTAAAGAATAAGAAATAATAGTTCTCGTCTTATGAATCCATTAATATGTATTGTATTTACTTCCATCAATTTCTTTTTTTTAATGATCGTGTTATAGTGAGCAAATTTTAGAAAATGGTACATTGTTAGATGCGTTTTTTTTTATTACAAATCTAAATTGTGTCCTCTGAATAGAGTAAAAATTTGCTGTTTTAGGCAAAGGAGCGTTACAAAGTTTTAAACGCCCGCCATTTAGGTTTAGATGCAAAACTCAAATTCCGTTTTATTTACGTAGGAGGCGCCATCTTCCGACGACTCAACCTGTGCGCGTTTAACTTGCACGTCTACGCTCACATAATGAAGAAAGCTTAGTTCACAAGTTTAACAAGTTTAGTTTGTTACTGCCTACCATAATAAGATGTCTCCACTGTACACATATTAAGCTTGGTCTAAATTGGATATGTCTATCTACCGAAAGTTTTAGAATTTTTTTTATCTGTTTCAAGTGGATTTGTGTAGTCTTTTAGATCTGTTAAAAAAAGCGCCAAATTCAAACACATACAGGATTTTAGTGCCTGAAACGTCACAACTCTATGTAAAGCTGAAAATCGTAATTTTCGATTGGGCAAGAAATCGATTTCGCATTTCCCTCACATACTTGCTTCAACAAAAGAGCATAAAAAATGAAATTCTTATATGAAATACATAAATATTCAAGAACATGCAATTTTATGTAAATGCCTAACATTAGCTGACATCACCTAATGGAATTGCTTTTTTTTCTCTCGCTCTCTCTCTCTCAAAATATTTTGCGATGGATTATTTATCGATTGTATAACTCAATATATCAAAAATTATTAATTACATCTCCTTTTGCGTTAGGTAAAATATAATTACATCTGCATTTAAAGTACCTATTCATACATGCACAATCCGTCCATCTGATAAATTAATTGCAGTGATTTGTATTTTATTATATTATAAAAAAAAAAAAACGGCGCTTTACGTCTGATGAGACTGATGAAACTGAAAAAGATGCTCGCAGGAAAACCGTGCGATTATGCAACGCCGCATTAGCGACGTTTCATATTAGGTAATGTTTATTTTTTCGACGGTGATGACACGATTCATTGCGCCGGTCGCTTTTTGGGATGGATGAGCCGGCTGGCGCTTATGCAATGAACGGGAAATGGCTCGTTCACTGTTTAGAGAACAGTTACATAGTCGATCACCGTTTTACTATCAAGTAATCAGGACCGTACTTAAAATACATTCGACTGACAAAAGTTAAATTTCTATTCAAATTGCATAAATCATTAGAAATACTTAAAACGTTTATAATTCTATAATCAAAAAAATAACATGGCGTCTATAAAATACCGTTACGTTAGTAGGTTAGATGAGGCAGTCTTTTATAATCACTCTATTTGTGTACAGGGTGAATGACAATTGTTCCTATAAAAAAAAAGAGAGTCTCTCTTTTCAATTAATTGCGCCGCAGCACAAGTAATTTGTGACTTGTAAATTGTGCCGTGAACGGCTGCCCCATGAGCTATCATACACGAGATGGTGGCCAGAGCGGACAAATGCGTGTCATCGCAAACTTGCAAAATTGTTGGTTGCAAGTCGGCAGGATTGCAATGGGGCCCCCGAGCGATCAATAATTAAAAATTATTTAAAATTTGTTGCCTTTACGAACTTTAATTACGCATTTACAGCGAGCGCCATCTTTCGATTAGTACTGGAAATTGTTTTACACCAAATTAGACTAGGTACTCCAGATACCAATAAAAATAAAGTAAAGGGATCCATCGCCCTCAGTAACTTTGATCGATTGAAATAAATATCTTGACAATTAAGGTTAGCTGAAAACAATAAATAAGGTTTTGTAATAAATAATAATCAGTCAAAACCTTGTTGTTTTGTCCTTTTGATCGCCGATTGGTAATAATTAAACGCTTTACGTCCGTACGAAATGTCGAACGTTACCGTTGATGCGTGGAATATTGTATTATTTCAAAGTTCAAATGTCGAGACCTTCTAAGGAAAAGAAGACGATCCGAGTCACCTTGATGGTTCACTTTTGCTTTGAAGCCGCACATCCACCCTCCGCGGCACTTTGAAGAGCCGGGTGCATCATGCATGAAGAAGTAGTCGTGATTTCTCGCAAAGACGAAGAAAGAACGAGAAAAAATCGTCCACGTCTGACATTTACGGTTACGTTAAACGCTAAACCCACGGCGGCATCTTCTACCTATCAATTTAACACTTCTTACGTTTAATTATGATTGCAGGCCATGTGATGATTGGCTCTGACATTTGATCGTATCACTCTTTTATCACTTGATGTGTTGTTATGTATTTCGAGTTGTTGCTCAAGAATTTCCGCGATAAAAATTCATAAATGAGGTGAAAAGTGAAAATGATGGGGTATTGGATACGATATAATATTGCGAAACGATAAATTATTTATTGGGAAATAATAACTCACGGAAAAATCGTAAAAATTTCTTCGAGCTTTCGTAACGTCGAAATATGCATCTATGCAAGTATCTTTTTCGTATCTTTTTCGTTTGTAGAAGACGACGGCCTCCGCCGTATTTCGTCCTGTTTTGAACTGTACAACCTGTTCCTGCATTTTTCTGAAAAACAGGAAGCGAAAGGACACTGGTTATCCTTGTTTAAAAGCGCTGCAGAAAACACTTCGTAATTATTATTATGTTATCGGGATTTATTTGTTTTCGTTTGTTCCGATGTAAATATAAAATGTACATACATGGGCTTAAAGGCAAAGGATTTATTTACCTGCATACGCAAATGCAATTGCAATAAATTATAAATAAATAAATAAAATATATATAAATAAATTATAATAGACTATTGAAATTATTCTTTGTTGAGTCTTTCAAGAGAAAGGATCAGCAGGGCCGGCGCTAAACTTTTTATTTTTTTATTTTATTGATACATGGATGTAAAATACACGTTACCTAGCAAATATAAGTTCCAAGTAGTATGGTGAAAAATATTCCTCAGATTTAATTTCCGCAAAGCATAAGTGTTTGTCAGACACCCTGTAGATATCACAACTATCGCTCACCCTGTATATTGACAATAAATAAGGATACGACAAACGGTGAGGTAGTGTTTATTAATACGCAACAATATTTTGGCCCAATAAAAGGAACGAAACGTTCAGCATTCGATTACAGGGGCGGCTTTAACAATATGCCCGAAAATAAATTCATTACGCTAAATAATTTAGAAATTACAAAGCGTCGACTAACGCGAAATCACCCGCGAGGATATCCTGTACGGCTCACAAATTAACCCAAGATAGAAACTCTGTGAAAGCATGCAAACAAACGCAGGTTCTTAAGGAACCAAGGCCTTCGGCCTTTCGAGATATAATTTTTTTGAAAATTATGAAATTTGTAAGCATTTTTTTCGGAATTTTTCACAGTACCTGGGGGGTTCGGATCGAATTGAACTGCACGTCATCGTATGACAGAAAATAACGAGGAACGCGATGCCGCCGCGCGTTTGAAGATCTGACCATCCGGAGCGCCGCTACAGCATCGGATTACCGGAAAAGGAAGTTTAGGTATTTATTATCTATTTAAAGCATAATATCGTCGGTTAAAATATCCGTACAACTTTCAATAACATACTGTATATTGTTTTTAACTTTACGAGAATATTATAAAAGGTATAAAAAGCCAGTTAAATTGATGATGAAATAATGAACCTAACTTTTTTTAAATTTCTTGTAGCTACATGTGGATCCTGTCTCAGGAAGTTATATTAAGTTTATTATTTTGAGCATCAGTTACTTTGAACTCTCTTCTATGATAGATTTTCAAATTGTTATTCGATACTTATCAAGAGAACGTAAGAAGCAAACGATTAGTTGTTTTTGATTTAGATTTAGATTTTTGAACAAACTTTATAAAGATATTTATTTTTTTGGAACCATAATCTTGTTTATTGGCACTCAATTGGGGGCATAATGTAGCCAAGGGCTTTAAAGTAAACAAACCTATAGCAACACAAACAATCTACATATTTATTTCATGCTTCGCGTCGTGAGAGTATGTTCAACTCTCGGATTATAATTTTCTAATTATGCCCTTAATACATAAATAACTATTATAAACCAAGCGATTTTTATCTCACCTTGTATATTCTGTGTGCTTCTTTTTTACTTATTTATTCTTTTTTTTTTCGAGTTTTTCAAGGTTATTGTAAGTCTCTCGCTTTCTTTTCAAATACTTGATATCCTAACAAAAATTCTCCATCCTCACACTTAAGAAGCATAACTCCATCCTTTTTTCTCATTCACCGTTAACAAAGAAATAACACTGTTAGAATTGTCGGTTATAACTTCGCCGATTGATGACGCAGAGCTCAAGTTCCGTAATTTTAATATTAACTGCTTCGTCACGCTGCATTGTTCCTAAAGAGCGAATTTTCGACCAACCTTACGTTATTTTAATTAACCGATGTAATTTGTTCGTAGTAAACATAAGACGATTTAGATTTGAAGTGTTGGATAGAGTAAATACATAGTTAAATTGTACAACCGGATGCAACGTTTTTGAAACATTTTAGTCGTAGTGTGTGTGCATAATTAAAGCAACTGTTAATTGTAGCTGTTTGTGTATTTATGCATTGAATTTAAACCTAATCTAGAACGGCAACGCAATGCTTAAAACTAGCAGCCTAAAATTGGAGGTTCAGCTGATGGAGACGCTAAATAATCTGGTTGTTTACAGATGACAGGATAATTTGCAAAGATGGTGACTGAATATGCTTTGCATATTCGGTAACGTCAAGAAGGTTTGTGAAGGAACTAATAAATTACACATCAGCTGACCGCGCGAACCTCCAATTTCAGGCTGCCACTTTTAAGCATTGCGTTGCCGTTCTATGTTAGGTTTAAATTCAATGATTTATGCCTCTACCTTCAGCGTACAAGTGAGTCCAAATTAAAACCTACTGGATTTGTTGCGTAAAACTATTGCGAATTCGAGATACTTTGGGAACACTATCTCGTATCATAATTTTAATTTTCAGCTGGGCATTTGTTCACCCTGGTGCTTTTTAAGATCTTTAATCCACGCCCATCTTCACTGAACTACCTGGGGCGACAGCTAATGGAAAGCAGCGCAAACTTGCCGCCTAATTTAAAAGTAAGTAATGTTCACCCTGGCGCCTTTTAAGACCTTTAAACCACGCCCATCTTCACTGAACTACCTGGGGCGACAGCTAATGGAAAGCAGCGCAAACTTGCCACCTAGTTTAAAAGTAAGTAATGTTCACCCTGGCGCCTTTTAAGACCTTTAAACCATGCCCATCTTCACTGAATAACCTGGGGCGACAGCTAATGGAAAGCAGCGCAAACTTGCCACCTAGTTTAAATGTAAGTAAGAATCCGGAGTTGTCATCGTAAAAATTTTCTGGTAGCAGTTGTTTTCAGCCAGATTTGGCTTATTGTCATTGCGGGCGTGTATTATAATAATAATAATAACATATATTAACGTCCTTCATCATCCCAATGGTTCAGAACTTCTCACAATTGCAACATCAATTTATTGAATTTCACGAGTTTAAAAAGTTAGAGAGTCTAGTCGGTTAAGTCTAAATTTTGTAAATCACACTGTATATACAGGCTGTAGTAAAAGTTTCTGGTACAAATCTATTAATTTTTTTTAATAAACTCCTGAAAACTAAAAATTGCGAAAGTTTTGGTTTGTTTCAGATATATGCTTAGTACTATTTAAAAATACAAGTACAAATACAAGTACATCAAGAAACAAGAAGATATACACTTAAGTACAAGTACAAGTACTTTTCATATAATTCAGATAGTACTTAATCATAAGTATAGTATTTCCATCGATAGAAAGACAGATTCATGACAGATTGTGAATTTCAATGGGCCAAAATATTGCATATCTGCATATATTTCATGGCGTAGGAATACAAGGTGCGAGTTGTTTTCCGAATGGCCCACTCAAAACCATCAATGATTGACAATTTGGACTGTGTATGTTAGTAATATTGACCTTTTTTTTAGATTGGCGCGAAATTTAAAATCTGTCTTTCTATCGCTGGAAATACTATACAAGCACATTTTGTACTCAATAGTAATTAAGCACAGTAAGTAAGTACGAATACTTTATAATTATAAGTATTGAAATATTGATGACAGGAAAAGTTCAATCTTATCATTTTTTATACTAAGTAAATACCACGCGCTCATTTAAATTTATAATTAGAGTGGACTATGAATTTTGAATTAGATTGGCAACACTAGCTGTTGACAGCTTAATTTGAGTTTGAATTGTCAAAGTGACGCTTCAAAATGTTTAATTAATTGCCGGGGGCGAACACTTTGAACATTTGCTATGGTTGTCACTAAAACTGTTTCACTTCCTTTAAATTAAAACGATTGAACCCGATGAGAATCCCATAAACGTCATAATATTTACATAACCTCTAATCTACACAGCAAAGTATACAACCGTATAAAAAAAATCCCGCCTACTTTCATTATAAATTTAAATGATCGCGTGGTACTAATCGTAATGCAACTCAATTCACATAGGTTTTGTTAATCCTGTAATTCAGAATAAATGTGCTTAGTGGTCTTACTCTTATTCACCATTTTTTATATGCAATGATTTTATTATGTGCTTGCAATCTTTTGTTTGTTGAACATCGTGGTTTCAAAGTAGGTACTCGTATTTTAACATTAATTATTCATCACCCCCATATAGTCGCCCTTAATTTCGAATGGTAAGAAAGGCCATTTTTGGTTAAATTATCCTGTATTTTCATTCTTAAATACTCAATTCTCGATGCACCCTGTATCAATTAACCACAGGCGCACATCGTTGGAAACACTTTTTGTTTATTGATATGACCATGTCCTCTCGCTTTCATTGATTCAAACGTGAAAACTAATTAATTTGCTTCAACATTTGTGATCACCTTGATCAAAATATCTTTGTTTGTTTAATAATTTGTCCTCAATCACCTTACACACCCACGCACAGTGGATCAGACTCCGTTAATGCTGGCCAAAATTATATATTGTAAAATTTTCGTCTTATCTACGTAATTATTATTTTAATTTAAAAAAAGAAACAGTAACTGCAACTAGAAATTAATCATAGTCACATGAAATTTTTATTTTTCACCATCTGCAATATCGGAATTACTCATTTCGTCTAATTCTTTAAGTGTAGCTAATAATTTTAATACTTCTGGTAGAAGTTATTTTGAAAATGATTCAAAATTTTAAAAAATGTTGTGGTTTCGATTACAGCGGATTCCTCGAGCTGTAATCGAAACCGATTTGCACAAATTTTTTTAAAATTCTCATATGCTTTGACAGCAAGCATGGCCGCCTTGCATGGGATGACTTATTATGTAGCGAACTGGCTTCAATTTGTCAATCCTACTGCAATGTCAGGTCAAAAAGCGATCGAAAGATGTCGCTACTTAAAACTTTCATTAAAACTTTAGTTATATGATCTGTACTTACTTTTAGTCGTTTCTTCCATTTGTAATGAATTGAGCAACTTAACAAAATAATTGAATCAATAACAAAATAAAACATACAATCAGTTCTTTTAGAAACCTTCTCGTTTGACGATTAGGTACGCACTCTTTATTTTTTCCTACTGCAGATATAATCCGCTTATTTGTCATAGAACATATACTGTCATAAGCCTCAGAATATTTTGTTGCATTTTACGGCTATTTCATTTATTTTACTATTTCATTCGATAATTTTGAATGTTGGCCAGCTTTGGCAGAATCTGACCCACTGTGCCACGCCAACGTTTCTTTTCCGTGACGAAACCCATCCAATAATGAAATAATGAAGGCAACTGATTCTAACATAGAATTCGTTTGCAAACAGTTTTCAGGAAACCGAGACTTTTGTAAAAACTTGAAATGTAGATAATCCCGTCGCGCTTTCGCAATCCCACGCTGAACTTGGCCAATTCCAAGATCAAAGTCGACTTTAACGATAACGGCAAACAAAACAAACCGAAATTCCAAAAACACTCGAGCCAAGTCAATATTGACCAAGGGAATTGATAGTTCCCGCACAAAGTAATTCGGGAAAAAATTGTGCAATCTCGTTCGATCACTTTGTCTTATCATTATCACTCAGCGTCATTTTTCAATTCTTCGTTCGTAGATATAAGCGATCGGGCAAAATGAAAAACGCAGTTTAAGTTCAAAATGCACACTTCACTAATTACAATCGTCGTAATAACATCGGCCGTTCTGGCCTGCGCTTCGCCAACTCAGACGAGCCCTTTCGTTACCTTAAAAGACTTTCGAGCCCTAACTAAAGGTATTTTCTTGTCCTTCTGAGGATCAATTGTTCAAACATTTGAACCTTGGTTCTATTACTATGGCAACATTTGTAAAAGCAAGTTCAGAGTTGAACGATGTTTGAGCAACTGGCCCTAATTTCATTAAGCGCATAAGAAAACAATTGTGTTTTTTTTAATTTAGATGAACGCATAATTAGCGGAAGCCCAGCGTCCAAGGGCCAATTCCCCTGGCAAGTCGCTGTTTTCGCCCAGACTCCAGGAGGCAGTTTTTTCTGCGGAGGTTCCTTGATTAGCCCAGACTGGGTTTTGACCGCAGCCCATTGTGCCCAAGAGTAAGTCGTCTTTCATTTACACCACCACCACAACACAACGTGTTTGCTTAAGCCAAAAATCTATGTGCACAGTGTGAGGACGTTCAGGCTTCAACTTGGTGGAATCAACCTTAATGGAAATGAAGAGGGGCGCGTGGAAATTGGATCGTCCGTTGCAATAGTCCATGAGCGTTACAACAATTACCTCAATAACGACGTTGCCCTCATTAAACTCCCTAACCCCGTGGCAATCACCGACGGAATCCACCCAATCAGATTGCCCAAGCGTGGGGAAGTCGTTTCAGCTGAGGAGACCGTTAGAGTGAGCGGTTGGGGAAAAACCAGTGATGGTAAGTGGCTTTCGAGCTGGAATCGAGTTGATCTTCTTTCTTCTAAAAATTTCAGCGTCAAACAGCGTCAGTAATTCCCTAAACTGGGTGGATTTGAAATCCATCGAAAACAGACGCTGCGCTGGAGTTTACGGCCCCCAGGTAGTCATTTCATCCACGATCTGCGCAGTGGGGAATCCCCAACACAGCACTTGCAACGTAAGCTTTCCAAATACATACGGTGAGTTGGGGGTTATTTATAAAATCTTTTTATAGGGTGATTCTGGTGGACCTCTGGTGACCTTCAAGGATGGCGTCGCCACCCAGCACGGTGTGGTGAGCTTCGTCCACGTTTTGGGCTGCGCGAGCGGAAATCCTTCCGGGTACGTCAGAACCGAATCGATGCTGGATTGGATCGCCGAAAAAACCGGCCTTAAATTTTAAGCGCAAAATCGTGTAATCATGCAAATTCCTTTCTCATTGTTCTGGACGAATAGATAACGGTTGAGGAAAAAAAAGCGAGAATCTATTACATGTAACGATTTCATGGTCGGCGCTTCTTCTGCTGACATTTAGAGGCAGTCACGAAGTCCTCACCTTTTCGCTCCTCCCGCGGAATCTTCTGCTTGCGTGTTGCTCACATGTTTCGCATTCACGAGGTGAAATGTCGCCGATTAGTGATTGTATAAAAGCGAACGAGAGGTGATTTCAATGATCAATCGCGACAGGAATTTCGAACGATTTTGGAAACTTATTTCGAATTGCTGGAAATTATATGAAAACTGAAATTACTTTCTGATGTTTACGAACATATTATTTTCACTTTAAGTCTACACTATAGCCCAGTTGTACAATGCCAGTTTAAATTTAAGCTAAAGCTTAAACCCATAACAACGATTATTCCAACAATTGTTGTTAAGGGTTTAAGCTCTGGTTCAAAGTTAAGCTGGAATTGTATAACTGGCCCTATGTATACTATGCATTTTACCAATCCGAATGTTAGTTTAAAATTGTTGACGTTCTCTGAAAAATTCAATAACTTTATGCTTTCATTTATTTAAAAAAAAAATTCGACGACGTTTAAGATCAACCTCAAGCCCACTCTTGCTTTTTCTTTCTAAGTTGCGCCTCTAATTTTCTCTGTTTCTGAGTGGTTTAACGTTTCAAGAAATTAATTTCAAGGAGATTAATCAATTTGTTGATAGATGTCGCTCTTGGACGCTCTTGTAGTTTCGAAATTGTTTTTGTCTAAGAGTGAATCGCTTCTAAAGAACAAAAAAGTTTAAAACGAATTTGATTTTAAAAAAATCCGTTTTATCTTATTTTGCCAGTTATTAAAAAGCACACACTCAATTCGTCGATAAATGTCGCTGTGAAAATATCCTTCCAAATTTGAAATTTCCTGTAACGTTATTAAAAAAAAAACAGAAATATTTATACTGAGTTTAAAATTAATTCGATTTTAAAAGTTAATTTTTTTATTTGTTTTTTCTTAATTGCTAACAAGGAGATTAATCAACTTCTCGATATATGTCGCTCTAGAATTTGAGTGAATCGATTCTAAAGAACGAATTTGAAGCGAATTCGATTTCAAATTTTTTTTATTGATTTATTTTCCCAGTTATTAAAAAGCACAAGACGGACCGAGGACAGAATGAAAAAAAGACCGAAATCAAATTTAACACGAACCGAGGCTTGAACGGAAAAAAATTACAATAAGTATGTGAAAGCTTGCTTTATGTCCTAACTTGACACGGACCGAAGATTAAAGGGAGGATACCGGCGATTTTAGCTGGCTACTTCATGCCTCGCAGTTATTTACTTGAGACCTTTCAACTTTGAAAAATAGATGTCGCTCTTGGACGCTTTTGTAGTTTCGAAATTGTTTTTGTCTAATAGCGTTTTCGATTCACTTGCACCGGTTGCACTCAGTGTATTTGCATCTTCTTTTAACCTCATGTGATAACACGAAATGAAGATATTCTGAGTGCGCACTAGTGCGGTCAATCGAAAACGCTATTAGAGTGAATCGCTTCTAAAGAACAAAAAAGTTTCAAACTAATTCGATTTTAAAAAATCCGTATTCACACTCAATTCGTCGATAGATGTCGCTGTGAAAATATGCTCCCAAATTTGAGATTTCCTCTAACGTTATAAAAAAATACAGAAATATTTATATTGACTTTAAAATTAATTCAATTTTAAAAGTTTATTTTTTTATTTGCTTTTTCTTAATTGCAAACAAGAGAGATTAATCAACTTCTCGATAGATGTCGCTCTAGAATGCTCTTGTAGTTTTGAATTTGAGTGAATCGATTCTAAAGAACGAATTTGAAGCGAATTCGATTTCAATTTTTTTTTATTGATTTATTTTACCAGTTATTAGAAAGCACAAGACGGACCGAGGACAGAATGAAAAAAAAAACCGAAATCTAGAGATGGCGCTTGTACTATAAACTGTAAATATTCATGGAAATGCATGCAAAGTTAACTTACCTCTCGATTATGCTTCGTTCTTTATCATATATAAACAAATATCAATCTTTTTTTCTAATTTCCTCGAAGTCTTTCTTTTATTTGGAGAAATTCATCAGAAAAACTTCTGTTCTTAGTAAAGAGATGGCGCTTCAAATTGTTTATTCATCTTCTACGTCGGATTTTTTTGAGAATCCCCCTAATTTGTTGAAAAATGAATTTCGTTAAACAGCAGAAATCATCTCTCTCCTTTTTCATTAAATAATATAGGAAGGAAGTTTTGAGACCGGCCAAGATGTCACCCATCATCAGCTTCACTTTCCTGAGAACTTACAAAAGTCAACTGGATTAAAAGGAATTGAATTTTTCATGTTTTGATGAAACCTAAACAACTAATGAGTAAAACTAGTAAATAAATGAAACCTAATTAACAATGCATTTAAAGAAAGTTTGAGTTATGGACAAAAGATGGCGCTTGTTGTGCAAAACACAAAGTCCTTTATATGTGCAGACGACTATCAGTCAACTTATACCTGTTCTAAAATTGAATTTTTTAATCAACGAATTCCTCGAGTTGCAGCTGTTAAAACAGCTTTTGTTGTTGGCCAAGAGATGGCGCTTCGAATTTTTCGTTCGTTACTAATTGAAGTCAGTTTACTAATAACATCTTATCAGTTGACGGAATCAATTTGAGAATTATTAGATTTCGTAAACTAGCAAATATTTTATTTCAATGACATTGAACATTAACGTTTAATCACTTGGTGAATGGAAACGGTGAAAAGCCTTGGTTATTAGACGAGAGATGGCGCTTTTAACATGAAGCGTAAGAATTGAAAAACTGATTGTGTTTATCTAGAGATATGTGGTCGTTTATTTTCTGAGAACGCGCAGTTTGTTGAAAATTCCACAAAATAACAGTACAAGAAAGCTTTAATTTCCGGACTCGAGATGGCGCTTGTAGTATAAACTGTGAATATTCATGGAAACGCATGCAAAGTTAACTTACCTCTCCAATGTGCTTAGTTCTTTATTTTTTATTCTAAACTGCATTTCCTCGAAGATTTTCTTTTATTTGTCGGAATTCGCCTAGTGTTATGTCCGCTGAAATAAGTGCAAAGGGCCATTTGTTCTTGTTCAAGAGATGGCACTTCAGATTGTTTATTCGTATTATGCGTCGGATTCTTTTAGGAATCCCTAAAATTAATTTAACGAAAAATGAAATTTTGTTAATCCTAAATTCGTAAATACACTGTGATCAACGATGATTGAAGAAAATGTTATCAATCTTACATTCCGCAACAGATATTTACTGTTTAATGAGGATATCGATAATCATTTCTACACAGCGCCGCCTTGCGGACAATAAAAAATTATTGTGGAGCGGCACATTCGATCATTGTTGACCATAATGGCGTAATCCATCATCAGTTTCACTTTCCTGTAAACTTACAAAATTTATTTGGATTTAAAGGAATATTGAACTTTTTATGGTTTGATGAAACCTACACTAAATAACAATGTAGTGAATAACTAAGTTCGTTACTAACTGTAAGTCAAGTGATGGAATTAATTTGCAAATTATTAGACTTTGTGACCTAACAAATATAATTTCGTGGAGATTATAAAGTACTATGAAGTAACTTACAGTTTTAAATAAGAGATGGCGGTGCGTATTATTACATCTAGTTTTCTGAGAACGCGCTGGAGACATCCACGTTTTATTTGAGTTACGTTGTACCTTAACGTTTAATTAATTTATAGATGAATGAAAACAATGAGAAGCTTTGGGTATTAGACAAGAGATGGCGTTTTTAAGCGTAAGAATTTAAAAGCTGATTGTGTTTATCTAAAGATTTGTGGCCGTTTATTTTTTGACAACGCGCCGGAGGCTTTCACATTGTATTTGAATTACATTGAACCTTAACGTTTAATCAATTTATTGATGAATTAAAACGGCGAGAAGCTTTGGTTATTAGACAAGAGATAGCGCTTTTAACATGAATCGTAAGAGTTTAAAAACTGATTGTGTTTATGTAGAGATTATGTGGCCATTTATTTTTTGAGAACTTTCACATTTTATTTGAATTACGTTGAACTTTAACGTTTAATCAATTGAAGAATTAAAACGGTGAGTTGTTTCGGTTATTAGACAAGAGATGGCGCTTTTAACACGAAACGTAAGAAATTAAAATCTGTTTGTATTCATCTAGAGATACATGATCGTTTGTTTTCTGAGAACGCGCTCGATTAATGGATGAATAAAAACGGTGAGATGCTTTGCATATTAAACAAGAGATGGCGTTTTTAACATGAAACGTAAGAATTTAAAAACTGATATGTGATAGTTTGTTTTCTGAGAACACGCTGCAGACTTTAACATTTTATTTGATTTACATTTAATCTTAACGTTCAATTAATTGGTGAATGAAAACGGTGAGAAGCTTCGGTAATTAGACAAGAGATGGCGCTTTCAACACGATGTGTGAGAATTTGAAAACTAATTGTGTTTATCTAGAGATAAGTGCCCATTTATTTTCAGTAAAAAATATTTCTTGATTTTACTAATCCCGTTTTATTATTTTTTTTATCGAATTGCATCTACTAAAATAGTTGCATAAAAGCTTTTCTTCCCGGTGAAGAGATGGCGCGGCGCCCAATGTTCATTTGTTGCCAACTCAGTCATTAATTTGAGAAACACTTGGTTTTATAAATTCTCAATCCGCTGACCATAAAATATTAATGAGTAACTTATGATGTCAGTCGAGAGAAGGCGCTGTAATTTTTACTATAAATTGTTGCAGGTTATTCTTTGTAAATTACATTTTGTATTTAGGTGAAAGCTACGCCAATTAAAGTAGAGCAAAAGGACAACTTGAATTATAAAAATTCAAGAAACAGATTGCGTTTGTGTAGAAACATGTGAGCGTATGTTTTCAGAAAAGACATTTCCTGAACTTGTTGCCTTTAAGATTTGTTTAAATAAGCAAAGCTAAAATACTTACAGGTAGGAGAATATGATTTAAAGCAAAATTCTTTTTTTTTAAATAATAATATAAGGGGGTCACGAAAACATAGAGAAATTGTAACAAATGAAGATAATAAAAAATCACACAAGTATTTGGTATAAACAAAATACTTAAGGTTCAAGTGTTGTGCCAACAGGAGTTAACAAAATTTTTTTGTAAACTAACAAAGTGAATGTTATTATACTACATTTTGCTTATACGGCCGGTCACTAGCATTATTGGCACACCCGGAATATACAGGGTGATTGTTAATTAACCCGACAAAATGAAACCAGGATAAGGAGCGACATCCGAAAGTATAGGAAAAATGTTAAAAAAATTCTGTCTACTTTAGTTTCCGACAAATAATTTATCAAAAATTACTCCCAAAACGACGATGCGCCCCTGGTTAAAAACTCGAGAAGCAAATGAACGAAATAAATGCTGTCAAAAAAGTATTTTATAGTTTTATAATACTGAGGCGTGTGGTTTCGTGAACTCGACCTTTAAGTGGAATTTCACAACTCCGTTTTTAGATCAACGCTCGACGTGAAATACAAACTCAAAAATATTTACTTCCAAATAATGCACGCAGAATATTACCTGAAGTAGATTATACCACGCAAGGGATAAAAACCACACTTTGAACACCTGCTCTGACAGGTAAATAAATAAATCAGTAACCTCATTCGTAATCTGTTTCGAATGTTAATTTTTATAATATCGTTTTTTTGTGTGAGGAATTATTAACAGAAATGTATTAAAACTTTAACATATTCAACACGAGTTTACAACTCCACATCCTGTGTTTTTGGCACACTGGTTGTAAACCGTGCCTCGTTCTACCTACACATTCTTTTTACTTTTACTTAAATTCTTAATTAATTATAAACTATTTCTTAGAATTTTTGAAACATAACCCCGTAATCTATTCCATTCACTCAGTACGCGATTTAATTAGAAACGGGACGCATATCATCAACGACGTTTAAAACGGCTGTGCATAGTCAAATTTTTATAGTCGGCGTTAAACTTCAGATCTAATAAATCGTTTCACATTTTCGAAGAAAACCGATTCATTTAAGCGATTCCTTGCGAATGTAATCAAATAATCATTCTTTTATGGCGATAATTATTTGTGACCAATTAAAAACAACGTTTAAAACAAAAGATTGTATCCTAATAGTTTTATCGTCTCCGTACGATAACGAAACGAACATTTTGCTATCAGCTGCCTATCGGGCCATACATTTGACCCCTGCGATCACCAAATTTAAATCCATGCGATTTTTTTTTATGAAACGGCTGGTACATTCCGCTCTAGTAAACAATCCGTACGAATTAAGTTTTTTTTTTTTCATTTTATTTGACAGCAAAATGTAATTGTATAAATTTTTAACTGAAAATTAGAAACAAAAATAAATAAATAAGCAATTATTTGCACAATTATTTGCGAATTTATTATTCATATTTCACACCCCAGTTCCAGTTATTTTAGAAATTACTAATAATTACGTCGCGTATAAGAAACTGTCAAACGTGTAATAAAACCAACTGAGATATGTGTCCAGGTCGCATTGTGTGCAAACGAGAATCAATAAAAAACTTTAGAGATCTATTATACTGCCACATTTATAGAACCTGGCCACCGTATTTCGCACGCAGTGCCGGAGCTTGATTTTGGGGTAATTTTTTAATTAATTATAAACTGTTCACAAGAATTTGTTAAACATTTTTCCCCTAATCTGAGACATCGATTCTTTTAATGCGTTTTTTTGTCGGTACAATTGTCATTCACCCTGTATAATGCACATCCAAAAAGAAGAAAAAGATTCAAAGTTGAACGTAAACTTACCTTTATTGTTTTTAATGCCAAAATTCTAATAAATCGTTAACATCATGAAAAACATTTGCTACGAGAAAATCCTTTAAAGATACTAGTTTTAACAGCTTCTATTAAACGGATGTGTTCTGATAGATATCTCTATGACTTTCTGAAAAATTTAGTAATTTTTAGAAATTTTGGGAGGATTTAAATTGAAAAATCGCACAAAATAAACTAAACGACGATATAGATGAATTGCAATCGACTTACAAAAAACTTTGTTTTTATAAACCTATTGTATTAATGCGGAAAGGCGTTTCAAGATAGATAATCCCCTGTATATTTCGTAGTTTAAATTTTCGTGAAGGACTTTGACGTACGAAACGTCAAGTGCATTCAAGAACTTAACTATTTTTGACCGAAAATTTCTTTTTCAAATTGAAATATTCAAAGTTCCTCGAATATTTTTTTTATTTGGCGAAATTCATCCACTACCAGCAGCTAAAATATGTAATTGCAAAGAAACTTTTGTTTTTGGTTAGTAGATGGCGCTCCAAAGTATTCAAAAACTAAACCGTGATTCTTTCGATTGTAGTGAATAAAAAATAAGGTAAGATAAAATAAAAAGATATACCAAGGAACATATATACTTCCTCAACACCTGCATCAGAGAAAAGCTCTTACTAAATTTTACAAAAATTAAAATCGCTCAATTAAACGAAACAGAAATAATCACAATCCGAACAAAAATACTGAAAAATGCAAGAAAACAACAATACAGAAAACTATCAAAAATTGAAACACAAATAAATCAACTATATCAAAACATCACCGAAGAACTACATCACATAGAGATCGATTTGCTACGTACCGAAATAGACGAGTTCTTAACCCCACTCATACAAGAAAATAGAAGAAAGAAAAACATAAAACTTCAACAACTCAGAAATTATCAACAACACAAGATCAACGAACAAAATTATACCACACACAAATTCTATCCTAGAATTACTAATCTATCAAACTTGGTATTAAATAAAAAAGAAGAACAATTACTACAAAATGGACACAAATATGCGATACCAAAGAAACCAAACCTACATCTCTTATCAATAGAAATAGATAATGCCATCAGACATCATGAAGATGAACACCAAATTCGTGCTGAAGTCATCCAAACACTCAAGAATGAAGAAAGAAAATTCACACAAAAGAAAGAAAAAATCTTATATTCACAAACACAAGAACAGAAAACTTTAAAACAACTCAAACAAAAAAAAAATTAAAGAACAAAACATCATTATAACAAAAGCAGATAAAAACGCAGGTATGGTGCTTATGAACAAAATTGACTACATTAACAAAACAGAAAACTTTCTAATAGACAACAAATTCATAACTATTACTAAAAATCCACTTACTAACCTAATCAACAACACCAAATTAATACTAAAAGAAACTAAAAACACTCTACATAGACGAAAAACTTTTTAAAAATCTTATGATATAAAATATATCACAAACCCACACAAACAGATATTATCATACCAAACAATTCACAACATCCTCAAAATCACAAGAAAGCAGGATTTAACTATTATCTTAATCGAATAAATAATATACCTCTTACAACAGAACACAAAATTGAAGAAATAAACATAATAAAACAAATGGCACATAATAATAAATATAATCCAAACATTATAGACAAAATACAAAATGAAATTACACATAAATCAAATAATAAAAACACTCAAAATAATAATAATTACAAAATTTTAACATTCCAAGGAACTATCAATTACAAAATACAAAAAATTTAAATAAACATAACATAAATACAATATCTACACAAAAAACAAACATCCTAACACAATTACAAAACTATAAAGACAAAATAAACATATTAAATAAAAATGGAATTTGTCAACTATTTTGTAATAATTGTCCAGTCACATACATTGGTGAAACTGGACGTAACATAAAAACACGAATAAATGAACATACTAGAAATAAAATAACTTCTAATGTACACGAAACCGGACACACTTTAGATTACAATAAAACTAAACTTTTACATGAATAAAATAAAAATTTGAAACTTACTCTCCTAGAAGCATACGAAATACATAACGTAAAAAAACAACAAAACATTATTTGTTTAAATGATCAAATCAATTTACATTTCAAACCAATTTACACTTATTTAAAATAATTCATTTTGTCAAGTTACCAATTTCATGTTGTCAGTTGTCATCACTGATTCACTAACTTAATTTCAGTATATTTTCCTCTTCCCTCTAATGAATGTTGTTTTTCAAATTTATTATCAAATTTTGACGATAGTGGTGATATTGTTCATAATAGCCATACATATAAAAATTATTAACGATATTTCATTATTCAATACGATACAATTTTTCATTTATAGCAATTCTTAACCTCACTTATTGTACAACACATGTTTCATTTTCATTGTTTTCAATTATGTTGGTTTATATTCTGATTTCATTCAAACATAGAATTTTATTCTTTGTATATTTCTTTTTACATCTTTAACTTTGTATTCTAGGCCTGATGATGATTTAACAATCGAAACCGGTCGCTAAATTAATGAGAAATAAATTAGGAAGTACTTACATTACATATATATATATATGGCGCTACACTCATAAAGAGTTTTGCCGCTCCATTGGAGCCTTCACAATCCCCTTAATTAGGGTGGATTAGTCCCTATTTCCTTCTGTCACGGGTTGGCGAGCGATTTAAACTTCTCGATTATTAATTTCCATTCCTTTCGGTTTTTCGTTTTCTTTTTCCATTGACTTATTCCTATTTTCTTTAGATCTTCCTCCACTTCGTCAATTCATCTTGATCTTGGTCTTCCCCTGTTTCTTCTTCCTCCCGGTTGCCATTCGGTTATATCTCTGATATTTTTACCTTGTTCCATCCTCCACACGTGTCCGAGCCACTTTATTCTTTGCGTTTTAACATAAGTAACGACATTTTCTCCATCTATTTCTTTTACGATTTCATGATTCATTCTTATTCTGTATTCGTTGTCGTTGATTTTTTTGGGGCCTAGGATTGTTCTTAATATTTTCCTTTCCATTACGAGTAATGTGTTTATTTCTTTTTTTGTTAGCGTCATTACCTCTGCTGCATATGTCATGATGGGTCTTATCATTGTCTTGTACATTTTTACTTTTGTTTCCTTTGCTAGTGCCTTATTCTGGAGAAGTGGTTTGAGTGCGTAAAATGCTTTGTTTGTTGCTTGTATTTTTTGTTTTAATTCTGCCTGTCTTGCATCAGTGTTCGTAATCATTACTCCCAAGTACTTGAAATGATCAACTTGTTCGAATTCGTGTTGCCCAATTTTGGCTATTCCTTTGCTTTTCGTTTTTCCACACACCATTAATTTTGTTTTGCTTGCGTTTATCTTCAATCCCATGGCTTTCCCTTCGTTCACAATTTCTGTTACCCTTTTCGCCATCAGCTTTCTTTGTTTAGTTATTAGGACTATATCATCCGCGTATGCTATAACTTGTCCTCCGTGCATTCTCAGGGTTCCTTTTTTCTTGATCCTCCTTAACACATACTCTAGTGCAGCATTAAACAGTGTGGCGGAGAGCGCGTCACCTTGTCTGACCCCCTTGCTTATTGTTATTTCGTTTGTTGTACCAGCTTCAGTTTTAATAAATGCTCTCGTCCGCTTCATTGTCATAAGTACCAACCTTCTTATTTTTGCCCCTACACCCAGTTCTTTTAGCGCTTTCATTAGCTGGTTTCTTTTAATTGAATCAAAAGCTTGCTGGAAGTCGATGAAAAGTAGTTCCAGGTCTATGCTGTATTCTGTAGCCTTCTCCATTACCTGCTTTAACATATAGATTGCGTCAATAGTTGAACGGCCTTTTACAAACCCGCATTGGTAGTCGCCTAAATTTTTATCAAGGCTTTTTGTTAGACGGTCTTGTATTATAGTAGAGAGAATTTTGTAAACAGTACTTAGCAACGTGATCCCACGATAATTTCTACACTCTGTGTGGTCCCCTTTCTTGTATATTGTTAAGATCGTACCCTCCTCCCATTCCTTTGGCATATTTTCCTTTGTCCATATCTCTCTTATTAACTGGTAGATTTGCTCCTGTATTTTGTCGCCTCCGTATTTAATTAGCTCCATATTTATGTTGTCTTTACCAGGGCATTTTCCATTTTTGCTACCCCGTATTAAGGTTTTTATTTCTTCTAATGTAGGTTCCTCAGTGCGATCATCCACTTCTTCTTCAATATCACTGATTGGTGTTTCTTCCTCATCTGTTAGTAGGTTTTTAAAGTACTCCTCCCATGTTTTTACTTCTTCCTCGTCATTTTCTGTTATCTTACCATTCTTATCCTTTATGTCTCTCCTTCTGTACTTTTTACTTTTAGTAGCATTACTTTTTTGGTTTATAAGTTGGTAAAATTTCTTTGAATTTCTATTTTTGCTTTCTTGTTCTATTTCTGACATTTTACTTTCCAGCCACTTTTGTTTTGTTTCTTTTATTACTTTCTTGCTTTCTTTCCTTTCTTTTTTATATCTTTCTCTGTTTTCCTCGTTGCCTATGGCTAGCCATTTCTTCCTTGCTTCGTTTTTCTTTTTTATTGCGCTGTCGCATTTTTCATTCCACCATTCATTCCTATTCCTTCCAATTGTACCTAGTTCTTTCTCTGCTACTTGATTTATATGTTCTTTTAGTGCTGCCCATTGCTCCTCTGTGCTCCTTAGGATTGTATCATCTTGTTTTAATCTTGCTTCTACTTTTTCTATATATTGATTTCTTTTTTTCTCTTCACTTAGTTGCTTCACATTCCATTTTTTTAGTTCACCTTAGTATTTATTGTACCTTATTGCTACTTTCTGTTTTATTGTGGCTGTCACCATAAAATGATCCGTATCAACATTTGCTCCCCTATAAGATCTTACATTTTTCACCGATGACTGCCTCTTCTTCGTTATTAAAACATGGTCTATCTGATTTCCTTCCTTTTTTCCCGGTGGAGTCCATGTAATTTTATGTATGTTTTTATGCTTAAACTTTGTACTAACCACTGTCATTCCTGTTGTAGCTGCTAAATTGCATAGTTTGAGTCCATTATTGTTTGTGTTTTGATATATTGTCTGTTTCCCTGTCACCTCTTTCAGATATTCTTCTTTCCCGATCTGTGCATTGAAATCACCCAAAATGATCGTTGTGTCCTGCTTTGGGATCTGTTCATGGATTCTCTCAATTTGTTCATAAAATTTTTGTTTATCTTCTTCCTCAGCACTTTCTGTATGAGCGTACACGTTTATTACTTACATTACATACTATCAAAAAATAAGGTGTTCGCAATTAATGTTAGTTCACGTCATCGTCTTCAAGTGGATGCACTCTATATTGCGTACGTTTATGTTCAAATGTTAAAGCCAATGCAGTGCTTCACTTGACAGCTGTCAAACTGACAGTTCATTTAATAATTTAATTGCACGAACCAATGAAAGATATTGGGTTTCGCGTTAGTTTTTCACGGCCGACTCTTATTAAAAATTTTAATAAATGACATTTTGGCAATATTTGCGGCCTCGTCAGCAAAAGAGTAGGGCCGAAACAGTTGTCTAGGAGATGCTCGAAGAATCCATCGTAACCAAAACCGTCTTGCAACAAATTTGCAAATATCTAAATTTTCTATTTTGCTGTAAAAGCATTATTCGGCCGTTTTGTATGAGATGGCTTATTAGGAAACAAAACGATTGGCTATTTGTCATTTCCCATACAGTTTTAGGTTAAAAATCGACCGCGAGATGTCGTGAACTAAACTTGTTAACAATATTAATATGTATGTAAATACACCAGCGGACAATAAAATCGGGACAAGAATTTGACATGTCGTTCGTATTTAGACAGATTTGGTAAATCAGGCTTTTATTGAGGTTATATTTCTGTCAAAATTTGTATTAAACGTCAGAATTACTAATGATATTTTGTATAGGTATTAAACATCAAAAATATTAAAGTGAGGTTTAGTTTGTGCAAATGACGTGCCAAATAACTAGTGTGGCATTGACAGCCAAATGTCCAAGGCCGCACTGTTATCTACATTAGAATTCACACGTCACACGCAAGAGTAAAACATCAACAAATGTCACTTGATTCAAAGTGTGCTGAATTTTGAGTCTTGTGGTAAATTTACTTTGTTTATTTTATTTTTTTAAATTTCCGGCAGATGTCAACAGGTAATCACAGTTATGAAGTCAGATGTCTCGATGTTCTTGATTGATCATAATCTATGTTGGCCTACAACAGAATAGCTATGACAGTTTTAGCCTAAAATCTCACAAGAAATAACATAGGAATCTCAGAATACAAAAAAAAGGTGTTATGACATCTTTCTGAGTCTAACCATCAAGGGACACAAAGAACACCAATGAAATTAAGACCCCGATGTTGTTGATGGAGTATTTTCCATGTTGGCCTACAGTAGAATATCTACGTCATTTTTAGCCTAAAATCCCATAAGAAATGACCTACACCTATATCTCAGAATGCAGGTATGGCATCTTTCTTTGTGGTAGCAAGTTTTAATGAGGCACTTTTTTGTGAAACAGAATAAGAGAAGACTGAAAGAAACCGTTTGAAGTGGAACACCCGGTATACTCGCATCAAGACCCTGCCAGACGTGCGCCCGTTCTACGAACACATTAGCTATGTAGAGCTTCAGTGCGCTTATATTTTAGTGCAGTATATCACAGAAAAAACTGTAAATAAAGAAGTCGTTTACACAAGAGATTTGAACGCGACGTCAGGACACACGCAAATCCTTTACGAACCCAAACTCTTAAGCGCGAAGATGCTACGAAGTTTGAAGTGATTTGAATGCCAAATTAATTTAATAATGCAACTTTTCGTATCTGCGCTATTTTCGGAACGCCTAATTTGCATTTAATGAGGCGATATAACAATAACTATACATAATGCCAGACCTAAAGTTCAACAATTTCATCTTCAGTGACATTAAGCCGACTTTATTAATGCTAATTCGCTCGCCCGCGCAGAGAGCGTTAAATAACATCATCTCTGAACTCTTATTAAAACGGGACACGTTGTACTAGCACTACAGTTTTTCTTCTTCTTTTTTGTAATTTTTTTGAAATTGTGATTTTTCTTTGACCCAGAATGTGTTGCACACGTAATTTATTGAAGAATCCTCGTTCGAAGAATGTGCGCCCGTGTAATGAACCATTAATATTAATGGGACGTCGGCGTGACATGATTGTGCGGATAGTTATTTATTTATTTATAAATGCTATAAAACGGAGAATGCGGCGGAATTCTTGACGGATTGGATAATGCGCGTGGTTTTAAATTAGAAAAAAAAATACGACGGTGTCATTCATTCATTTATTTTGACGCGACGTACTTAAGAAGACATTCGCCGTAAAAAAAAAGTTTGACAACCGCTATACGTAAAAAAAATAGAATAAAACGGAAAGTGAAAACGCTGGAAAAAATTCTTCTGTTCAAAATCGACAAAGTCGTTTAGCAGAGCCCCAAAAAAGAAGAACTTTTTGAAAACAAATTCAGAAACCTCCTCTTAGAGCCTAACCTGTTCTTTTCATCTTATTTTATATTCCACTTTTTGTCATTGTGCTTCCTACTTAAAAGTTGTTTACAATGCTAATTCAGAAGTAGCCTCTTTTGTTTATCATAAACTTAAATGACTTTGCAATCAAGTTTACTGCATAGTGAAATGCCCTTATTAATGCCTTCTCTAGAAGCTTCTTCTAGAGCTTGGGACTGGTCAGGATGTTAACAGAAAAAAAAGTAAAATCAACCAGAAAAAGCAATTCCCTCGAAAAACCACAATGAAGCACATTAAGGAAGAATTCGTTGAGGTAGAAAAACCCTGATGATTAGTTGCTATGTATGGAAGACACCCTCAGGAAGATCCACAATCCTTCCAGGACGAATTTTATAATTTGGATCAAGACCAATTTTAAAGCCAGTCGCTCCTACTATTCGTAGTCGAATTTGCAACTTGGTTTTCATTGGTTTAGACCAATATACACAAAATGAAAACAAACCAAAGCCTAACTAAAGCTAGTTTTACACGGTTATATATTTACATGTAATTCTACGTGTATTCATCAAAATTGCATATTTCTCCGTGTAATACAGAAATTTCTACATGTAACTTTACATGTAAATAAATATAATGACAATAGAACTTGTTCTAATTTTGAAGGTCATACACGTGTATGTTGTGGTTTTTCTAGGGATTTTGTCTTTGCTGTTGGTGTTAGTGGTCACAAATTATTTACTTTTAATTTTCAAGGTTTTACTAACTTACATTTCTGTCTACCAGCTTAAAAATATTAATTTATTTGTTTAAGTATTGAACGCCGATTTTACTATGTAATACACAACAAATTACATATAAAAAAAACATGTAGAAATACACGTATAATTACATGTAAATCTATAACCGTGTAAAACTAGCTTAAGAGTCTAGAAGCGAAAGTAACTCAGGACAAGGTACAACTCATCTGGTTCCTGTGAGACTGAATAGAGCTGATAGGCGAAGGAACTCTAGCGAAATCATCGTCACTCCTGTATAATAAAGGAGCTAGAATTGGCATCATCCTCCACAGTGAACCAATCTCGGATTTCAAGATATCCCGTGGTCTGTTTATAGACATCATCAATCGGCTTAACAAAGCCAAAGATTTGAAGATACAGAACTACAGAATCAATTATTAACAAAGAAGAATCTAATACCTCAGAGGGTTCTTTAACAGATGAATATCCTAGAGTCTCTAAAAGAACGAAAGAAAGGTGAGTTTCTAAGTACAAAGCGTCAATGTTAGGAACAGTGAAGGAAAGTAGAGTATCGCAAAAGCCTTGCAATACAATGTTGGATTCAAACATCGCATTTCGTATCGTCTTCCTTTTCAGCCTACTTTCTTTACTTCTGCATTGCTTACTTTCTTACTCTCTATTTCTTCTTCTTCTGCTTCAATCACTTCCTTAGACTTTTACTTCGGCATTGCTTAGGTACGTCTTATCTTCTTGTTAAATCAATTGCAAATTATATCAGGTGTTCAATTGATAAGTAGCCTTTGAATTTGAACATTGTGAAGCTTGTGAAGCAACTTGATGAACTATTCAATTGAAGAATCATTACTTTTTATAAGCATTTACACAAGAAGCTTAATACTAGGGGCGGAATATAATGCAGGTTTGAAAAAGTGTACAGTTTCAAATACTTGGGGATCACAGCCAATAGTCGAAAAAACAACAGACATTTAGGAAAGGACAGCAAAAGGCTCGAGGTCGTTGGAGGATTACGACAGGTGTATCTCATAAAGCAAAAAGAAAAAAATAGAATATACGAAACTGCATATAATACGACCAACTGGAAGTGAACTGTGGATATTGAACTAAAAAGAGAAAGAAACTCTGGATATATGGAAGCAAGATGTGCTATGAAGGGGCAGAAGATGGAAGATTTCTGAAGGAGAACCGACAATAAGAAAACAGAGAATAAGATAGTTGGGACTCATCTACAGATTACCATAACAAAGAGCAATGAAACAAGTACTGACATATGGAGTAGAGGGAAGAAAAAGAAGAGAGATGCCCAGAACAAGATCGATAGATGCAAAAGAGTGAAAACTAGCAAAGTTATAAATAGGGGATTGGGGACATAAATTGCGAATAGGGGCAAATGAAGAGGAATCATTTCGAATTAATCGATATGCAACATTTAATAATATCAAACATGTAAATGCAGTATAGGTATAAAGTCTCAATCTCTTAGCATTGTACATAACTGCTTTGGACCTCTTAGGATCTCCTAAGGTCTTGTTTGGACCCCTTTCTGTCATTGACTTTACGTTCTTAGAAACACCAGATAACTCGGTTGGATTGGAAAATTATAATAATAACAGTCTAACGTCATAGAATATTTACAGTTGATTTTATTGTAAAAATACAAAAACACATTCGATCTTAACAACATTTAATAATGTAAAGCTGGCAATAATTTATAGATGAACTTGTTAAACACTCGGTATGTGAGCTCCCTGAGGTTGGAACCCGTTTTCGTCGGCGATGTACACGACCTGGTAGGTGTTTCCGTCAGGCCCAACATAAGAGTATTGTCCACGCACCGCGATGGACTCGTCTTCACGTCCGACGTTCTGGAGCTGTCCCTGTTCTTCGGCTGATATGCCATTGCTTGTCTGGTAACTGCAAAAAAAAATAATTGCGTTTAGGTCCTCTATCTATGGCCCTCTACTTTGCGCAATATGAAGTATATACTATGTATATAAATCTTCAGGACTATTTCCGTCTTATCGTTCACCATTACAGGTAATTGGTTGAAGAAAGAATTCCGCAAGAGTTCGCTTTTAATTACGTGGACATGACGATGAATATTACGCCCAAATCAAATGGATGAAGAAGGAAATCGTAGATTACTTCAAATTCTTTTTGAGGATCTCTCAGGGTATGACTTTTGCCCCTGTGTTTTGCATGATAAATATTACGTCGAATAGACGTAAAGAGTTTCTACTTAGTACCTTCGCTTTGTCTGATGGCTGAAGAAACGATATACAGTATGAACCAATTATCTATGTACATAGATGATGGAAGGTAAAAACGTTTTCTCTCTGTCAATTTGAATTTTCTTGTATTGTTTGTACAGGGGTTTATGAGATTCATTTGACTGTTTTGTTTCTTAAACAAGTGAGTTTCAAATAAATAATGATTTCCGAACATAAATTGTAGAGTATGTTGCTAAAGGTTCTTCAGGGTTCCATCTAAGGTCCTCTACTTTATGTAATGAAGCGCAGAAATAAGATCCAAAGAAATGGGGAACATAAACTACTTAGTTTTCCAAAGAATCACGGAAGCCCTTATTACTGTACCATTACAGAAAAGTGGACGAAGATAAAGAAAGCACTAAATGACAAAAAAAAGTCCCTCAGGGTTTTATCTGTGGTCCTGTACTTTATTTGATGAATATTACTTTAAAAATTAATGTTTTCTGAACTTGTAAAGGACTTTTACGTTTTGTTTAATGACGAAAGATAAGATGAAATTCCGCAGGTTACTCTGTGTGTTTTGCAATTTACACTTACGCATATCTGTAATCTCCGAGTCCAATATTATCGGATTCGCTCCTTACAATAACAGCATCCCTATCCGATTGTGGTGCGGCAAGGACAACCCCGACGACGAGTACAAGAGCAATCACCTGCAACAGTAATCATCACACTTCTTCGGTCATAAAATCCACAAATTGTATATAACGAAAGCACGAAACACGCCTTAATTAAATCATCATGAAACACTGACCACTTTCATTTCCGCAGGTGTCTTCTTCTTCTTCGGGCGTAGGAGCAAACACAATAGACTGTTGGCCCGGTGGTTGTTGGATTCACCTTTTATAGCGGCCAAAAAGTGTTACAAATTTACCGGGAACGCCCCCACCATGGCCCATCGACCGCGCTAAATCATCCTTCACATTTTTCTTTTTTTCAGGCGAAATATCGAATCCAGTTTCGTAAATGCCACGGAAATATGAGTTTCGAAATCGCCTCTGTTATGCTCACAGGTGGGCGGAGTCGCTCATTATCATAATAATAATAAATTCGAACGAAAATGAAAACGTCCGAACGAGGCGATTAAGAGCAGCGATGGTCCGAATTGGGTTTTAATCGTGAATCACGTTTTGACATCTGCTTAGCGGTTGTTCAGAAAAAGACTCAGTGACGACTTCTTTAAGGGCAAATTAATTAAGAAGTTTACATAACATGACGGAAATGCCATTCCATTGGAACTTTTGATGTTATCATAAATTGTGGTGGAAAAAAGGCAATCCTGAATGGAATGTCAATATTCTACCGCGGTTGGAAATCTCATTTTTAGACAAAATATTTTCGTCGGTTTTTGTTCTTTGAATTAAAAACTAAAAAGGAATTCGTGAATGAATTTAATGTTCGTTGTTTGAATTCACAATGCTAAAATAGTTTGTTGTACTGATTTCTGTCATTTGCTGGATTGTTGTAGTTCGACGTTTCGCCAGCTAATCCAGCCATCGCCTGCAAAGAGTACACCCGATAAAATTAAATACGTAGCCATTTAACAATTACAATTTTGATTAATGGGTAAATCAATGCAACCCTCTGAAGATAGCGATGTTGAGCGAATATATGCCCTTTGTGGCATATTTTGATAAAAATCATGGTTTCATAAATTCACAACCCATTAACCATAAAATATTAATAAGTAACTTATGATGTCAGTCGAGGGATGGCGTTGTATATTTAACTCTACTTTTGCTGTAAATTTTTACAAATTTTCTTGCGCTAATTGCATTTTGTATTCTCTTGAAAGCTAGGACAATAAAATAAAACAAATGATTTTGATTCTCAAAAGACAAGCGACGGCGCTTATAGCTTAAATTATAAAAATTCACAAAACAGATTGCGTTTATCTACGTAGAATCATGTGGTCGTATGTTTTCAGAAAAGACTTGCTACCTTTAAGGTTTCTTTAAATATGGAAAGCTAAAGTACGTACACTCTATCGAAATCATCGCTACTCCTGATTGGTCCTGAGCTTGTGTTGAACGAAAAAGTATAATAAAGGAATATGAAATCGGCATCATCATCCTCCTCCATAATGCAGCAATTCCGAATTCCAAGAAGTCCCATGGTTTGTTCATGAACATGATCAATCCGCTTTAGTCGTTTAACCAAAGATGTTTTACACGGTAAGAGTGAAGATAAGAAAAAACAGCCAGCAACTGCAGAACCAATTACTGACAAAGAAGGAGAAAATTCTTTAACGGACGAATACTCTAGGTCTAGAGGCTTTAAACGAAGGAAGTTAGAACGACGGGTTGGACGAAGGAAGGAGCGGAAAAGTCAGCAGGTGCGTTTCCAAGTACAAAGCTTCGTCGAAGTGAACTATTAGAAAGTCGAGGAAGTGATCTAAGCTCCTTAAACCTTATCCGGACTACCTCAAGTCTTGCAATACAATGTCGGCTTTAAAAATCACGTTTTTGGACTCGGAAGCAAAATGGGTTAAGAAACAACCTGACAAGTATTTCGCAGAAACATCTCAAGGACTTGGTTTGAGCATCTTAGGAGCTTGTTTGGACCTCTTTTTCATCATTAGCATTACGTTGTAACATGCGTATTAAATAAATAGTAGAAATTTATTGCAAGTCGGTTTTGATTGCAATGGATTCCTCGAGCATCCTCTGAACAGCTGTTTTGGCCCAATCCGGGGCCCCGTCAGAAGAAGAGTAGCTCGAGGACTCCACTACAATCCCACAGACCTATCCTAGTCATCTCGGATTCGAACACAAAAAATCGGCCTCAAGACGTCACGATCTGAACGGTTAAATAAATAGTGTTTGATAGAACTAATTTCTTTGTCTGGCGTTCTGAATTAAAAGCTACAGGCTCGCCAGGCAATCACCTGAAAAATACAAAGTAACATCTGATGGTTCGTTCAGTTTTGGACACCTATTTCATTGATGGTTGCGAAGAGTTCTTCTCTGAACTTTTCACTTTTGATCTGAGAGCAAAAACAACACTAGCATTTTCTTAATGGAAGGGCATTTACCTATTGTATTTCTTTACTGACGAGTTCAAATAGACTAAAATGCACATATCCGTTTGCAAGCATGGATTCGAGGGTTGTTCAAAACATTTTCGCACAGTGCAGACAAGATTATTTGAGTTCTTGTGGCTGCCCTCACCATTATAATTTTAGGCATGCACCTTTAGTTGAATTTTTGCGAAAGCTCTCGCCTTGAGAATTCACTCCTTTCTTATGTCCATATTCATAGTGCTTCCTTGAGGCTTCCTTGAATGAGGGACCCCTTAGAATAGGATTGTCGTAAGGCAGTTGCATTACGAAAACTCACATTCTAAGGGGTCCCTCATTCAAGGAAGCCTTAAGGAAGAACTATGAATACGGACCTTAGTACTTGCTCTAATTTATATGACTAGCCTGGCCTAAGCCTGTCAATTTAATTCCACCCCAAAGGGATGAATGCCTTCAGGATTGAACCCGAAGCCAATAATTTTTCGTATCAAAACCAAATTTCTGGACTTTTTCTCTAACCATCAAACATCATCAGAAATAAAAGGGTAAAGCAAACAACAACAACTCTGATTTCCTTATTTTTATTAGAATTCAAAACTCAACATAACAAAACCATCAAAAATCACTGAAGTCTTGAGAGGACGGGTTGGCAGTATGTACACTGGAGGTGGGGGCTAATTAGGCTGTGGGGATGTGGGCACCCTGGGGTTGGAAGCCGTTTTCATCGGCGACGTAGGTCACTTCGTATACGACGCCGTCAGGGCCGGTGTAGGAGAACTGACCGCGGGCCGCGATCGCCTCTTGTTCGCTACCGGCGTTCACCAATTGGCCGCTTTCTTGGGCTGAAATCCCATTACTGGTCTCATAACTGAAACCAAAAGAACACTTTTAACGCCTGAAATGTATTTCATTCTGAAACAAGACAGAAAATTAAAGCCCAGCTTAGCTTTGAGCTTTGACCCAGCTTTTACTAAACAACAATTGTTAAAAGAATCAGCTTAAATTTAACGATTGGCACATCTTGGTTTTTTTTTGGGCTGGAGTCTTGCTCCTCCTAGGCAGAAGACTTTAAAGTTCTAAAAATACTTTAAGCCAGGAAGTACCTGGTCGATAAGAAGAGGAGAGGAAGTTAAATAAAAGTGAAGATCTCGCGTTGGTACTTAGTTTTCAAGTTGGAAGCACTTTAAATTTCCTGGTGGAAGAACGGATGTTAACACAGTTCCAAAAACGAAAGAAAACTCGGGTTATTGGTTTGGAAAAAGGCGATACGAAGGGAAAGAGAGAACATGTTGCCCATTGGTACTTTTTTTGGCATGACTAAAAGTTCCGATGGCCACGGCCGTCATGAAATGAAGTTAATAACATTATAACTTGTAATAAAAATTCCAAAATTATTTGATTAATAAAAGGCAAGTGAAGGAAAATGACCAGTTAGAAGGAAAGACAAAGAAGAAAAATGCAGAACTAAGTCAAAATCAATACCTCATTGATTAGAAGATAACCAAAAGAAGTTACATCTACAAAAAGAGAAACGAAGAAGAAGAAGAGAGAACAAAAGGTAAGAGAAGGAAACAAAGAGGAAGCTAAGAAAAGATGAAACCTTGATTTCAAGTACGAGTTATCTAGGTTTCATGGTCTAGTCCCAAATAAGTTCAAATAGGGAAAAGTACGTACGCATAGTTGTATTCTCCAGTGCCAATATTCTCGAGGTCACTCTTCAAAATAACTGCGTCTTTATCGCCACTAGTCACAGGGGAAAGAGGAACAGCAACTGCGAGGGCCACAAGGGCGCTGAAGGCAAGTACCTAGAAAAGAAACGTCGTTTTAATCTTACGCAATCAATCCAGTTGACTCGTTAGAATTCACACGTTTTAATCATCACCACATAATTAATTAGCGAGCACTTCATAAAAAGCAAAAAAAGCAAAGCCAAAAAAAAAATTCACTGACCACTTTCATTTTTTTTTGTTACGTAGTAGTCGACTGCTTCACCACAAAGACGATGCAACCGCTGCAAATTACGCCTTATATACTTGTCGCAAGTCGAAAATCGATCGCCAAAAATCTCTTTCCCCCCCCCTCAACCCCGCCCGCTTCATCCTTCACATTTTTCCGCAGAAAAGCACGCTCAGAAATTTGCAGTTCACCTTTCGGAAACCCGTCCACGACTTTTTTCGACCCGAAAATACCAAGACTATAAAATGGCCTGGCGGAAACTCGCTCCTAAAATTCCTGCGATTTATTTTCACGAGATGTTCATTACGTCGCCTTTAATTTATGGCGCGATTTGCAAATCAGATTGGACCGCAAGGTTCGCGTATGCAAAGCAGGTAATTGATGATGATGATGGTGATGAAGATCGTCACCTACGGATGGGCCGGCGAGCAACTGGGAGTTACTCGAGGCGTGTTGTTGCGATCGAAATGTTAAGTAGGTGACGACGACATTTGGCCCAGAAAAAAGAGAAAAAAAAAACTAAATTGAAAGCGAACGCATTTCAAAACGCCAAATTTATAACCACCAGTCGGTTGCGAGAGGTCATCAAAACAAACTTGGAATTAATCGGACGAAATGCGTTCGTAAACGTCTTGATTAGTAAAGAATTCTTGTTCGGTGTCGAAATGCGCTTGGCCAATCCTATAGTCATTTCTGGCATTTGATTCCTTCGAAAGAAAAACAAATTTACGTCGTAAATTATGCATTCCTAATGTAATCTCTGGCGATTAAAACGTCCACCCAAATTACATTCTAAAACCTTTCCGGATTGCCAAGTCGCTGTCGAAAATCCATAATTCGCGAATTAATCAATGAACTTAATGGCCAAGAATTTGGTAAGGTTGTGGTGCAGACAAACAAAAATAAAAACAAATAAAATAAAAGAGACAGAAGATATTTTCTTGCAAGTGCAAAACAATGACAGTGAATAATAACAAAAGAATGACGACATTTACAATAAAACGCAATTTGTATTGAGATTTTCCCAACAAAAACAAAAAAAAATATCAGAAAAATTTAAAGATACACTAAACAAGACTAAAATTGTCAAACAATCAAAACTATAATGAGTCATGTAAGCAAATATTTTTTGGCAAGCGTAAAACAAAGGCAGGGAACAATAACAAAAGAAGGATAACAATTACAATAAAAAACAATTAACGTGTGAAGGAAGAACGTAGCCAACAAAACAAAACAAAATTATAGTAAACTAAACAAGACAAAAATTATCAAACAATCAAAACTGTAATGAGACATGTAAGCAAATATTTTTTGGCAAGTGCAAAACAAAGGCAGGGAACAATAACAAAAAAAAAGAAAACAATTACAATAAAAAGTAATTCACGTGTAATGGAAAAATGTAGCCAACAAAAAGGAAATATTTATTATACACTAAACAAGACTAAAATTGTCAAGCAATCAAAACTGTGAGACATTTAAGAAAATATCTTTTGACAAGTGCAAAACAACGACAGGGAACAACACCAAAAGAAGGACGACAATTTAATAAAAAGCAATTAAAGTGTAATGGGAAAACAAAGCCAACAAAACAAAAAAATATATTAAAAGATTTTTTTTGTTATACACTAAGTAAAACTAAATATGTCAAACAAACTGTTAGGGTTTCAGTCAACCTTGGGTTTCAGTAGTTTGAAATCATGTTATCGATTTAAAATAAAAGATAGTCTGATGTATGTTTTTAAAATAAACAGACAGAGTTTTTTACAATGCAAAACTAGTATTACTGTTTCAACGAATTCGAAGGCATTCACTGTGTAAGCGAATATACTAGGACTCAACAACTGGCGCTGCGACTATCGAACTATTAAAATGGTTAGTTTAGATCAGCTCACAAATTTGGTAGCTCAGCTTGCACAACAGCAACAAGTTCTCACTGCAACAATCAATACCTTACTTTCTGCTACTGTATCGTCTGTTCCAACAGTATCAGACATATACAGTCAACTTCTTGGTCGTATAGAAAAATACGAATTTGAGCCTGACGGAAAAATTGTTGAATTTAGTAAGTGGTTTTCTCGTCACAAATATGTTTTGGAAGAAGAGGCAATCAAATTGCCAGACAAACTGAAAACCCGACTTCTTTTGGACCGATTAGGGCAATATGAATACAATGAGTTAGCTAATATTGTCGCTCCAGAGAATCCAGAAGAAAAACAGCAAGCAGAGTTAGTAGCCGTACTAAATGAACGTTTTCAAGAACGAAAATCTCTAATACGTCGCCGTGCGGAAATTCTGTGTTATCGTTTTGATGAAACAGTTTCGTTCAGCGAAATGTCAACTTTGATTAACCGTCATGCAGCTAATTTTGAATTGTCAACTCTCAATGACGATCAATTGTGAATTTTACTCTTGATTTTAAGTTTGAGTTTTTCTCACACAACTAGTCATGAACGGATTAAAAAGCACGCACTTCGATGGCTCGAAAAAAATCCCAACGGAAAATTTTCGTCTCTTGTGACTGAAATTGAAGCTGAACTTGCTGTGGAAAGCGATCTAAAGGAACTCAAGAATGCCAGTAAGGATGAGGCACAGGTTCAGGCTGTTAGTTCTAAAGCTAATTTGAAGAGCAAGAATCAATCAAAATTTCGTCCGATAAAAATTCAAGAAAGAAAGAAATTTGCGGCACCTTTGGATTGCAAGTGTTCAGGTTGTGGTGATTCACACAAACGCAGTGACTGTCCATTCAAAAATGCAGAATGTTATAAGTGTCATAAAAAAGGACATTTGTCAAAAGTTTGTCGCTCTAACAAGAAATTATTAACTAGAAACAATCAGTTAATCGTAGCAAGTATTTCGTCTGTTCGTCATCGACGTATTATTCTTCCTGTTCTGATGAATAAGAAGATAGTACAGATGCAACATGACAGAGGTTCTGATGTTACCATCATAGGTAAAGATGAATGGATTCGCATGGGAAGTCCTGAGTTACAACAATCACGAAGCATTAAGCATGCTGGAGGACAACCATTAAACATTCTTGGACAATTTAATTGTCAAATCAGTATTTTCGAAAAGAAAAGTGTTTTGAATGTCTTCGTAGCAAAGAGGAACGGAATTAATTTGCTTGGTTTGGATGCCATCGATGTACTAGATTTATGAAATCATTCGCTGAAGCAATTTAGAAATCTTTCATCAAGTGCTACAATCAACGTACTTTCAATGAAGGATACCCTCTCAAATCGATTTCCTCATTTATTCAAATCTGAGTTGGGACTCTGTAATTCATTTGAGGCCAAATTTCACCTCAAATCTGGAGCTAAACCTGTTCAAGTCGCTTGTCGTCCAATTGCATTCTCCATGGAGGAACCTCTGAGCAAGGAACTTCATCGATTGCAAGAGGCCGGTGTACTGCAATATGTAGATGAATCACGATGGACCACTCCAATTGTTGTCGCCAAACGTGGAGACGGACGCATTCGCTTATGTGGAGATTTTTCAACAGGATTAAATGCAGCTCTAGAAAATGATAAGTATCCACTTCCTAACGTGGAAAGTGCATTTAATGTGCTAAATAGAAATCGAATTTTTAGTCGGCTGGATCTCTCTGATGCATACCACCAGCTTCGTCTTTCAGACGACTCCAGTGAACTTACAACGATTGTCACTCCCAAAGGACTGTTTCGTTACCGTCGTATGCCATTTGGAATTAAAACGGCACCCGCGATTTTTCAGCGTTGTATTGATCAGACGCTCAATGGAATTTCAGGAACTGTAGCGTACCTCGACGACATTCTCGTAATGGGACGTGATAATCAAGAACATGATTACGATGCCTGGGAAGAGATATTGAAGAATACGTAAGAAGATGCGACAAGTGTATTTTTCATCAGAAGTTACCAGTAAAGCAACCACTAGAACCTTGGCCAATTACAACAAAACCAATGGAAAGAGTACATATGGATTTTGCTGGACCCATCGACGGCAAATACATATTAGTAATGGTGGATGCGTACTCGAAATTTTTTGATGTTAGCATTACAGGTACAATAAGTGCACGTCAAACGGTACAATCGTGCCGTGAATTTTTTAGTAGATATGGTTCTCCAGAAATACTTGTAACTGATCATGGTACCCAGTTCACATCAGAATAATAATAATGTTTAATAATTTCTGTTTAATAATTTCTGTACTGAATTGGGAATCTATCATGTTTTCTCTCCAGTTAATCATCCCCAGTCAAATGGTCAAGCAGAAAGATTTGTAGATACAATTAAACAGTTTATCAAGAAAGCTGGAGAAAATTGGCGCGATATAATTTGGAATTTTTTGTATAGTTATCGGTACACTCCTTGTTCAGCTGCTCCTGAAGGGAAAACACCTGCGGAAATTTTTTTAGGACGACCAATACGAACACCTTTGTCTGTACTATTGCCAAATCAACATATTGAAAGTTCACACTCAACATATCAGAAAAACATGAAACAACAGTTTGACCGTCATCACGGCGTTCAGTCAAGAAAATTTAATATTGGAGAAAATATAGTTGTTTTGATCCGGAGAGGATTAAAATCATTTGGAAAATTCATTAAGGACACCGGAAATTTATGTACAGTAAGTTTACCGTCTGGACAAGTCATTCAGAGGCATCGTAATCATGTTTGGAAAGCTGGTTCCTCACATGAACATCTCAGTTATAGCAGAGAGCACAGTCCAGGTCCGATGATTACATCAACACCATCAATCGAGTCAAGTTTAACACCAAATGAAATATGTCCCTCCACATCAAATGAACCCTGTCCTTCTAGTCCGAAATATAATCAGCAATCGGAAGAAACTGTTTTACAGTCAAAACCTGAACCTTCAAATAGACAATCAGCACGGAACCGTTTCTCTCCAAGACGATTAAAAATGGATTGGAAATCTAAGACGTACGTTTCGCAGTCCTCATCTTCGTGAGGGAGGTTTCAGTCAACCTTGGGTTTCAGTAGTTTGAAATCATGTTATCGATTTAAAATAAAAGATAGTCTGATGTATGTTTTTAAAATAAACAGACAGAGTTTTTTACAATGCAAAACTAGTATTACTGTTTCAACGAATTCGAAGGCATTCACTGTGTAAGCGAATATACTAGGACTCAACACAAACAAACTGTAATGACGTACCTATGCAAAAAAACTTGGGCCGCAGATAAAAGATGCAAAGGTATAATTTTAAAAAATAGCAACAGAAATGGGCTTTAAAGGAGTAATAAAAACCGAAATGGGCCAGAGAAATTAATTGTACGATTGGCAATCCTGTTCTCTTCGACATTGAACTCTCATTGTTTCCTCATCTGCATAAACTCAATCACAGTGGACATTTTTTTTGACAGACAGGAAAACACTTGAAAAACAAAACGCCGGAAAGTTACTTAAATCCAGAATTTTCGATAAAATATGTAAAAGTGGCTGTCCACTGGTTTCTATTTTATTTTATTTTCCTGAATTTAATTCTCCGTTAAATAGTAGATCCGGTGCAGCTAGTTTTCATGAAAGAAGTTATAACACATGAGGTAAAGAGGTCACAGCCGCAGCAAACTGTAGAAACACCAATCAAAACTATTTAGAGGAGATAAAATTGTATAAAGCATGAAGTAAATCAGTCGCATCCCGCAATCGGCTGTCATAATGGAGAGTGCACATATTCTAGATACTTATTTTTTCGTTAAAGATTTTTTTTTTTTTAATTTTAACTCTTCGTTAATACGATTAATTTGGCGAAACTAGTTTTTTGTGGAGAATAATATTAAAAAAAAATGAAATAAAGCATTCGTCAAGTCGGTCACAGTCACAATTTACAAATATTAAAAAATGGCAAAATTGATTTTTGAATTCTTTAAGAGTAAATTAAAATTTTCCGTCGACCAACAGATGGCGTTTTGCATCATTAACAATAAAAGTCCCTAGATAAATTTAAATGACTTTACACGTAATTAAAGTTTCTAGATAGATTTATCTAATAATGTCACTAGATACATAAAGTACTGCAATTCATTACATAAGCCAATGTAAATTTAATTTTGACTCAAAATGGCGGTAATTGTGGTACTTTTCTATCTAGGGACTTTATTAACATTAACCACATACCACTCGATCATTTAAATTTATAATTAGAGTAGGCTATGAATTTTGAATTAGATTGGCAACACTAACAGTTGACAGTTTAATTTGAGTTTGAATTGTCAAAGTGACGCTTCAAAATGTTTAATTAATTGCCGGGGACGAACACCTTAAATATTAGCTATGGTTGGCACTAAAACTATTTCACTTCCCTCAACTTAAAACGATTGAACCCGATGAGAATCCTATAAACGACAAAATATTTACATAACCTCTAATCTACACAGCGAGACAATTGGCAAGGTGCACAACCGTATAAAAAAAATCCCGCTACTTTAATTATAAATTTAAATGATCGCGTGGTACTTATCCACATAAATCATCGCCTTCTATATTTTTTTTGTTAGCAAAGAATTTGCGACAAATGAATTCAGAGCGCGGCTAAAAAGTGACTCTTTAACTATAAATAGAATTCAAATCATATTTTGAATTGCGTACGATTTTTCCTAAGAATGTTTATTAAAATATTCGATTCGCTTCCTCAAAATTTCGATTTTATAGAAAGGAAATTTGAAAAATCAACCAAGAGATGGCGCTCTGACGTTGCTTTTAAAAAACTCTAAAAATCTTTTCGTTTTGCTACTTCTTTTTTTTGGCAAGGCGGCCATCCTGAAACATACGCACCTAGAAGGTGGTGCTTTAACAATAAATTCGAAAATTCTCGGAAATTCTGAGCTTTTAACCAAATATTGGATTGTTATCAATTTAAAATCAATTAAAATTTTCTGCGGCCAGTAGATGGCACGTTTGCATCGTGAACTGTAATTGCAGATTAATTAAAACATCGTTTTGCGATCAAATCATTGTTAATTTTCATACTTCTTTTAAAAATCTTGCGTTTTGTTTGTTTACCAAAATTCGATTTCAAAATTTTTAACTGACAGCTCATGTGAAACTACGATATGAAATATCAAAAAAAGGGCCACCAGATGGCACTCTGAAATTTCTAAACTCTAAACTGATGTTTATTGCTTTGCAAGTACTTGCCATCTTAAACAAAAAATGGCACTTTAATCACTAGCAGTGAACATCAAACATTTTGAAGCAGACAATGCCGTTTTGTTTCGCGAAAATTCTATTTTAGTGTTGCAGCAAAGAAACTGAAAAGATAACCAAAAGTATCATTTTTTCTGATAAGGCATCTAAAATCGCACCAAAGAATTTTGAAAACGGTTAATAGATGGCGCTTTGAACTGTGAAACAACAATACAACACAGTTACAGATGACGGAAATCGACTTTTAAAGAAAAAGTTTTGCTTTGCGTGTAAGGGCCGGTCTTTCCACCTCTTGATAAACTAACTGACGGATAACTGCCATGGAAACCATTCATAAAAATCAATCGACCATTCATAAAAATGAAGTTATCTGTCAGATAACTTTAACGGGAAGATGAAAAGACCCTTTAGGCCCGATATTTCAATCATGGTTTAACTTTAACCTTTAGTTTATTTCCATAGGAACAATTATTTTTACAATTGTTACTATGGGAATAAACTAAAGGTTAAAGTTAAACCATGATTGAAATATCGGGCCTTAGTGTAATAAAGATATTTCTGGCAATTATCAAAAGATGTCGCTTCGATTTCTAGCATTAAAATTCAAGTCTCTTGAAGAACTTTTGCCTTAAAGCGTGATATTCCGTCTTGACGTGAAGTTAAATCTTTCCAGTACTGATCAGAAGATGGCGCTCATTTTTTTTTAGAAACTTTTCATGACGACGTGACAGTCCATCGTGAAAAGTAGCCAGACACTTCGGGTACTGATGAAAAGATGGCGTTTCGATTATTCGTAATTAAATATCAAATGACTTGAAGGAAACTTTTTTTTTCCTGATGGCATGGTTGTCAAGCTTCGAGATATCGACATTTTCGACATTGATCAAAAGATGACGTTTCTGTTATTCACAGCGAATATTAATTTTTTAAAATAAATTTTGCCTGACGAGTGTCAAGCTTTGAGAGAACGTTTTAAAATGTAGTAAAGATATCTGCGACACTGACCAAAAGATGGCACGTCGATTAGCAGCAAAGCTCAAAATTTTTGCAGGAACTTTACCAGCTGGCCTTTCCTATCTGTCAAATTTTAAGAAAATTTCTTCGTTACGACTGGTTTTGTGCAGCTGCGGAAGTCGACTTTTAAAGAAGAAGCCGTCTTGCTTCAAGCACTGATCAAAAGATGGCGCCTCGATTTCTTGCTTTGAAACTTTTTGAAGAATCTTTGCCGATGACGAGACGGTTCACCTTGAGATATTTACAGCTTTATTCAAAAGATGGCGTTGCGATTATTCGTAAATAAATCTTAAATCTTTTGAAGAAAATTTGGCGTGACAGTTAATCTTGAGCTATTTTCGGTGCTAACCAACAGATGGCGTTTCGATTATTAGTAAGTGAAACTAAAAGCTTTTGAAATAAACAACATGACAATAATTCATCTTGAGATATTTTCGGCACTGTTGAAAAGATGGCGCTTCACGTATTCGTAATTTAAAATCTGTAGATAGATAAAGTACCGCAGTTACCGTAATTTTGAGTCAAAATAAGCGCGCCAAGTTTGAAATCATATTACTTGTTACGTTCAATTTTAAATTTTCGCGTTTACTTTGACTCGTTTGACTCAAAATGGCAGTAATTGCGATAGTAGGGACTTTATCGTAATTGAAATCTTTTGAAGACAATTTGACGTAACAGTTCATCTCGAGATATTTTCGACGCTGATCAAAAGATCAAATTTCTTAAAGAAAACTTGATATAACGGTTTATTTTATATTTTAAGCGTTACGATTATTCGCAAGCTTTTGAAGGAAACTTTGCCTGATGACATCATTCTCAAGCTTTGGGAAAACGCCTTGAAATGTTGTAAAGATATTTCCGATATTAATCAAAAGTTGGCGCTTCGATTACTCACAGTAAATAGCAAATTTTTGAAGGAATTTTGCTTTATAACGCGACGTGGCCTTGAGGAAACATCCCGAAATGTAGTAAAGATATTTCCGATATTGATCGAAAGATGACACTTCGATTATTCAAAGTAAATATGAATTTATGCTTGAATGAATGAATGCTTGAATAGTCGCGACATTTTGCGATATGTCAGGGAATTCTCCCTTAGCCTTGCCCCTAGATCGCTTATGACAATGACAATGATACATTTTGCTATTTAAATTAGATTTGGCAACACCAGATGGCGCTGAATGCATCCAAATACGTGACATTCTATATGGAGACTTCTCTAATGTCGGAGAAATCTCCACTTGCTTCGCCTGTTTAGAAATACCTCCAAAAACTTGAATATTTTGGTATTTTAGTTAAGTGTAGCAACGCTAGATGGCGCTGATTGTACCCAAATACGCGAACTTTTGTGACTGCGGCTTTCTAGTACTAGACTTGCTCTAAATCACCTAAGTGATTGCTTCCAATAACTTGGACTTATCTTGGTGCTTCCATTAAGTTTAACAACGCTAACTGGATGGCGCTGAATGCGTCCAAGTCAAAGAAATTTTGCATGTTTTTATATCTTAGGTTAGTTTAGCGACACTAGGTGGCTAGCCAATGCGACATCTTTCTAAAGTAAACGGCAATAACGTGGACCAAACAACTATCATAATCATCATTTCATGTGCTATTTCTGGAAATTGTTTTGCTAATGTTGTGCGATTAGGCCTGCTTCTCGACGCAAGATGGCGTTGATTTCCTTGTCTTGAAATTCTACTTCAAAGCCGCAAAGCCTTGCACTTAAATCCTCTAGAGCGCAGAGTCAAAGTTCCTGATAAATTAGACGCTTGCGTAAGTTTAATTCAATTAAAAAACTCAAGATGTCGTTAATGATCTTCTATTGCACTTCATTTAGCGTTCGATTTTCTAATGCGACTTCTTTTACTTATAATTCAAATAAGAACTCCCTGTTTTGTTTGTGAAAACAATTTTGTTAAATTATACATAAATAAGGTTATTATTGTAGAGCGCTTTTTTTTGGACATTTTGGTATTTTGGTAAATATTCTTATACCTTCAGTTGAGTTTAGCAACACGAGATGGCGCTGCTGATATTCAATTCTACGGTATTTCACGCGCGGTTCTTGACTAGCACTTTCTTAGGTATGTACTACATACAATTTATCGAACGAGAAACATGTTTCGTTTCGTTTTGGCAAATTATTTTGTAAATGATGCACGATTAGTTCAGCTTGTTGTTTTAAGATGGCTTCGATGTCTTAATTTTGGCTTGAATTCCAGGTGTAGCTTAGGATAGATATGAGCAGTGGTCCGTACGCCTTAGTATAATCTGAGCGTGTAGGGCTTCAGATATAGTAGAGCTTAGATACGTATAGGTGGCGCTCGCACTGTTTACATCCACTGTCACAATTTGAGTTTAGATTTTCAAATTTAGCTGGCGCACTCTAATTTTGGTTAACAGGTTGGCAACAATTCAGCCTCGTACTAAACTTAATGCACTTTTAATAGCGCACACAAAGTTTGGTATGTGTTTGAAATCATCGTTTCTAGATGGCTCTGAATGATCACTTCTAAAATCTAAAACAATTTATGTCGCCGGATTTTTCTTTGTTTTTCTTTTTTTAACTTAAATATGTCCCTGGAAGAAATGAAACTGATAAGGTACTTTATACAGCGCCATCTCATCAGTGCGGTTACAAATTAGTTTTGTTTCACAGTTCTAGATGGCGCTGATTTACAAAAGCAATTTTTAAAAGTCTTAAATATAGGCAGACACAATTTATAACTGACTCAGATACAAACCGAAAGGAAGGTTTTCTAACTATACTATTTAAAACGACTTCCAAAAGCATGCTATTAATTTAGAACTATTTTTGAAGTCTAGATGGCGCTACTAAATGCAGTACATAATTTACAACTCAGTAGAGACACAAACAGAAAAGAAGATCTTCTAACCACGAGTATAGTATTCAAAACGACTTCCAAAAGCTTGTTATAAATTAGAAGTATTTACAAATGCACATTATAATTCATAAATACAGATGGCATTTTTTAAAAGAAATTTTCTCGTTGACAGAGACATTTCCGATATTGATCAAAAGATGGCGTTGGTAAAGATATTTCCAATATTGGTCAAAAGATAGCGCTTTTGCTTGATGACGCAGTTGCCAAATATTGAGAAAACGTCTTCAAATATAGTACAGATATTTACTTCGTTGGACATAAGATGGCGCTTCGATTACTTACAGTATATATTAATTTTTTTTAAAAGAACAACGTGTCTGACAAACTTTAAGAAAATATCTTGAAATATACTAAAGATATTTACGACACTGATCAAGAGATGACGTTCCAATTACTTAAGCAAATATCAATTTTCTTTTAAAGGAATCTTGCTTATGGACGTGACCGTCGTCATATAAATAAACAAATTTTGCCTGTTGACTGTCAAGCTTTGAGAAAACGTTTTGAAATGTAGTAAAGATATCTACGACACTGGCCAAAAGATGGCACGTCGATTAGCAGCAAAGCTCAAGGTTTTTGACGGAAATTTACCAACTAGTTTTCCTGCCTGTCAATTTTTATTTAGGTCTCAATTTATAAAGAAATTTTTATTTCAATTCAAAACACAGCCAAAAAGGTTTTTATTGAATTTCTATTTAATTCGTTGGTGTTTCGGTCGTTAAACAAAAGAGTGGCGCTTTGTGGTTTTTATTGCTTTTATATTAGCCAGTTTTGCATTAAACTTTAGTTTTATGTTCTTATTGACTTTTATAATAATCGTTTGCAGCAGAAGTTTAATTTTCGGTTGTTTAATGCAAATCTTGATTAGTATCTGAGCCACCTACTTAACGTTTTAAATGTCACAATCAATAACCCGACTTGAAGTAGTAGCTCCGGCGCTAAAAGCTCGTGCTTTTATTATCAAAGAAAATTCTGCAGCTGCAATTTAACACCTGCGTCCAAACAATGATTTATCGATCGCTGCTGCAAACTGCAAATGATATTTTAGTTTTACGCAAGCGTTTCATTAGGACGATCCGCTTCATCTTCACTTTGCATAATCACAATCGAACAGATTCTATTCATATACAAAGTTTTGCAAGGAATTTAACGAATTCCGCGCTTACGTAAGCCCTAGAAATTCACGTGAATCACTCGCTCGACACAAAAAGATATTATTATACAGCATCATCAATTGTGTCGAGATGGCCCGTGATATTTCAGATTAGAAGAAAGTTACACACACATAGGTCAAGACGGTAACCGGTTAAGTCACGTCGCCGCCACCGACGGTTCAGTTTCACACGCGTTCAAATCACTCACGCCGAACGCTTTCACTTTGAACTTGAAAGAGCTCTCTTGAATGGACGGCTTTAAATCCGATTTAGATCAATGGCTGTTACAATTCATTGAACTTGGCCTTGTTCTGGCTCGTCATTTGCGGTAACGAGTGTTACGGTTACGTTACGCAACGCGCCGCTTTCATTACCCGTCGAGGCCACAAATCGTTTCTTCTGTGGGTCGAGTTTTTGCTGCTTTTGTTTTTTTTTAGAGATGGATTCGTGATCTTGAGACTTTTACTTTGTGACTTGAGCGAGGATGCAATCGAGACGATGATGCTCCTGATAGGTAAATCACGTTCACGTTGATGGGTAAAAGTCGGAAAAAAAAGTGAAAGTTCGTTGGGACCGAAATTACAGTTGATTCTAATATAAGTTGACTTCAATTCTCGATGAAGATGGAAGCGTATCGTAATCTCCAATTTTTAGATAAATCCATGAAAAATTATTTCGACGATTCCTCTAGGTATCAATGTGGGAATAAATCATAGTCATCAAATCATTGAAGAAGAAGAAATCGTTTACATTTTAAGGAAGAATTCGTTCGACATCTACACAAGTGATTTCAGTTCTAGATTAGGAAGAAAAGAAATCATAAGCTTCCATTCTTAAAAAAAAGAAAAACATTAAAATTTTAGGAGAAAACAATAACGACGCCTTCCGCAGGTGATTTCAATGCCAGCTCAAGGTCGAAACAAATCAAAATCTTAAATTCTTCGAAGAAATCTTTCACTTTTTACGAGGAACTCTTTTGACGCCTGCCTAGGTAATCAAGATGAAAGAATCAAGACAAAAACGAATCATAATATTCAATTCTTTGAAAAACAAACGTTCGCGTTTTAGGGCAAAATCTTTTCGATGTCTTCCGTAGGTGATTGCTAGATTAAGATGGAATCAAATCATAAGTTTCAATTCTTCCAAAAAAAACCTTCAAATTTTAAGGAAGATTTCAAACCTTTAATCAATCTTACGAAGAACTCTTTCAACTACCTAGATAATTCAATACTAAATTAAGTTGGAATCAAATCCTTATCTTCAATTCTTTGAAGAAAAGCAAACATTCAAATTTTAGGGGAAAAGTCTCTGGTCTTTTAGGTGATTTCAATGCTAGATCAAGATGGATCCACAAACTACATAAAATTATTGGATATTTGTAAAGTTGATTTCACTTCTTTGTATAAAATTAAAACTTAATTAATTAGAAGTTATTTTTTTGTACTTTTCTCCAAATACCCTAAAAATTTGTCCACTTGCTTCGACGTTTCTTCTAAAACCTTTTCGGACTCTTTCTTTATTTTCTGGACGTCATAGTCGGTTTATTTCTTATACCGCTCATAACACGTAGTAGACATTTTCTTTATGGACTTGTTCATGATTTCATTCATCTGTTGCTTCGTTTTGGTTATGTTCTCGATAACGGCCTTTGTTTCAACCTTAGATTTCTTGAACTCCTCTTTACAATCTGCCATGGTTCTGCATGGAAGCCTTGTTCATAAAATCACAATTTAGAATATTTCGTTGTCTAACTGCCAATTTTGATTGATTGGCGTGATTGGCACACGTGTTTTAATATTGGATTTTTTATTCGTTTTGACGCTTCTTGATATTCATGACTGATGATTAAACCAACGATATAGTTTTCCCAACATTTTCCAGTTTAATCGCAGTTCAAAGCTGATGAGACTTTAGGAAAATACTAAAATCGTAAACAAAAGAATAACAAATGTATTGTTTCGTGTAATAAAATACAGAAAAATAAACGAAGAGCGGGGCTGATTTGAAGCGAAAACTTTCTTTTAATTATTTTGTTCAATTCTTATCAAATGAATTCCTCACTCTCTAAGAAATAGCTAAATAGGAACTGCGTGATATCAAAACGAAAAGAAATCAGAGAAATTTGTTAAAATTAATGAACTTAATGCTCAATGCCGAAGTGTAAAAAAAAGAAGGAATGTAGGACGGTCCCAACCGCAATTGACACTACAATCACCTAACTAAACAGGCCTCTCTTAAAAGCTTGAAGCTAGACCAAGAAAAAACAATAAATTATTATAAAATGAATTTCTTATGATCTAGAAATCAAAAGAAGATCTACATTTATTTTAAAGAAAAAGAGGAAATGCTCAGAAACTCGAAAAAGCTTGAACTAATGAAGATTGATTTGAAGCGAGAACGAGCATAGAGTTATTGCGGTCGATCTTTCTGGGTAAACTCCTTTTTAATTAATCATCAGTTAAACATCTGACGATCCAAAAAAAACAAAAGATAATCGAGGATGATATAAAAAGTAGAAGAAACTCTAAAGAAACTTGAACTAATGAAGGTGAAGATTGATTTGAAGCGAGAACGCGCATAAATTTATTGAGAACGACATTTCTGGATAAAATCTTTTTCAATTAGTATAATGAATCATCAAATAAACATCTGACGATCCAAACAAACAAAAGATAATCGAGGACGATATAAAAAAAAATAGAAGAAGCTTGAAAAAAGCTTGGGAGATTGATTTGGAGTAAAAGCGCATATAAAATTCTTGCGAACGACCTTTCTGGATAAACTCTTTTTTAATAGTTAAATTAATCATCAAGTAAAGATCTGACGATCCAAGGAAGCAAAAGGTAGTCGAGGATTATATAAAAAAGAGAAGAAACTCGATAGAAGCTTGAACTAATGAAGGAATGATTGATTTGAAGCAAGAACGAGCATAAAGCTATTGGAAACGACTTTTTTGGATAAACACTTTTTTAATTAGTTAAATTAATCCTCAATTAAACATCTGACAATCCAAAAAACAAAAGATAAACGAGGATGATATAAAAAATAGAAGAAACTTGAACTAACGAAGGTGGAGATTGATTTGAAGCGAATACTCGCATGAATTTATTAATAGGATTGACTTTTCTGGATAAATACTTTTTTAATTAGTTAAATTAATCATCAAAGAAACATCTGACGATCCAAAAAAACAAAGGATAATCGAGGATGATACAAGAAAATAGAAGAAACTTGAACTAACGAAGGTGGAGATTGATTTGAAGCGAAAACTCGCATAAATTTATTGAAATCGTCATTTCTGGACAAACACTTTTTTAATTAGTTAAATTAATCATCAAATAAACATATGACGATCCAAAAAACAAAAGATAATAGAAATTGATATAAAGAAGAGAAGAAACTAATAAAGGTGGAGGTTGATTTGGAGCGAAAACGCGCATAAAGTTATTGGGATCGATTTGTCTGGATCAACTCTTTTTTAATTAGCTAAATTAATCATCAAGTAAACATCCGACGATCCAAAAAACAAAAGATAATCGAAGATGATAGAATAGAAGAAACTTGAACTAAAGCAGGTGGAGATTGATTTGAAGCGAAATCTTGCATAAATTTGTTGATAGGATCGACTTTTTTGGATAACTTTTTTTTATTAATTAAATTTATCATCAAATAAGCATCTGACGATCCAAAAAACGAAAGATAATCGCTGATATAAAAAAGAAAAGAAATGCAAATAAAGCTTGAACTAACGAAGGTGGAAAATTATTTGGCGAGAAAACGCGAAAAAATTTATTGGGATTATCTGGATAAACTCATATTTAATTAGTTAAATTAATCATCAAATAAACATGTGACGATCCAAGAAACAAAAGATAATCGAGGATGATACAAAAAATAGAAGAAACTTGAATTAATGAAGGTGGAGATTGATTTGAAGCTAAAACACGCGTAAAATTATTGGGATCGACCTTTCTGGATAAACTTTCTTTTTTAATTAGTTTAATTGATCATCAAATAATCAACTGATAATCCAAAAAATAAAAAATAATCCAGGATGATATCAAAAAGAAAAGAAACGTAACAACCGTAAATAAAATTGGATTAATGATTGAACAAAAGTTTCAGGAATTAACGTTTATGAGGGGGGGGGGTAATCGCCAATATTTATCAAATGTTACGCAATCCAAAAATAAATTGCATCAATGATTTGATAAAAGCACGCAAGAAGTTACAAGGATGACGTTTTTAAGTAAATAGGAGGGATGGAGGGAGGAAGTAAATTTCTTTTTACTTGTTGGCGATTAGTATTTATCAAATGAACCCCAAAAGATAGTCTAGACTGATATAAAAAAACAAGGGGTGGGAAAAAGTATTGGAACCCGAAATTGAATTCAAATAGAAATCAAGAAAACAATTTGAATTTGATTTGAAAAAACGAAAGCAATTTGAAAAAATTTTCTAATCCTCGAGAGGACAAATTCGTGGCAAAGTGAAAACAAAAGAATTACGTAATTCGTGCCAAATAAAAGAAAGAGTTCGTCTTGGGAAAATTAGTTTTCAAAAGAACTAGGAAACTATGCAGGAAAATAAACAAACGAATACTTCTGGCAAATTGTCAAACAGCTGACGGAAATTTAGTAATTTCAAAGTCATAAAGAGGCGGAACATTTCAACGCCTACTAGGCCTTCGAATAATTTACAACAACTCTGTATATGAACCAATACGAAAAAAGAATGTTAATGTTTCGAGTTATGAATAAACCTTTTTTGTTTCTTTCCTTCTTTAAAAAAAGAAGTCAGTTTAAAGATTCTCGTCGTATTGTTGCTCTTGTTTCTGTTTCTTAACATTCGTTAACCACATAATTGTTAGAAGTTTTAGAAGTCAAAGTAATTTTCGACTTCCAGTAAGGAGGATATGCTCCAGCCAAGAATTTCATGAAGTGTTTTGTGTGTACGTGAGTACTAAAGATGACAGCTTAGTTGTAAGAACGATATTTCCTGTTGTCTTGAATGTTCAACGAAAAAGACAATACGTTATAAATAGGCAAGAAACCTTGAAGAAACCAGTAGCTACCTAAAGATTGATTTAAAAATAAATAAATTATCCAAGTAACAACCTTGATCACCAATTTTGGACGATTTTGACATCCCACAGAGAATATAAAACTTCACGTGCAAATCTCAACATAGAAAAGAAATTTGAAATGCACATCGAAAATCGAACCTATTTTCTCAGGCCTTCGATTGTTTATTAATCATAGCCCGGCTATTTTAAGCCAAATAAAAATAGATCGACAACAGAATTAGCATCGATCAAAGGCGAGATCACGTGCGCTTCTGTTTGGTTAGAAGAAGTGATCCTCAAACTCGTTTTCACCTATTATCTTAACAAAGGAAACTTGAATTAGGTCAGACGGTAATTACGCGCGTACAAGACTATTATATTAATACACGGAGTGTTACGTGTCACTTCTTCTTCATCTTCAATATTGACTTGCGAAAGAACGTCGCCTTATGTAAAAATGTGTGCGTTCATTTCGTTTTTCAATTTGTTTTTTTTTAACAGAGAAGAATGAGGTCGAAACTAAATCAAAAAGAACGAGATCGCCCCGCATTATGTAACACCACCAGTTTCTCACAACCAGAAAACGAAACCATCCGGACCAATTAGCGTCGTCCGCCGAGCAAATAAAAACTCGGATTCCGTCCGTGAACTTACGATTTCACTTTTACTGATGGACGCGCTCGATTCGGACATGAGAAGAGTGTGATATTTCAGAGACGATTAATGTTGATGATGAACGGGTCGAAATCGTTCGAAACAAAGGGACGCGAGCGCGTAAATTACGCGGGCGTTGCGAAAGCGAAAGACATACGCTGATTCGAATTAATGCACATTATTCTAATACCACCGTGACAAGGTTATGGGAAACGAAGATGAGCTCAAATGTCAAAGGATCAGAAGAGATTCCGTTGTTATTTATGTGGAATTTTTCGTTTAGTAAAATACATTCCAGAATCACCATCAATATTACAAATTGAAATTCTCAGGAATTTGGCCCTGAACCACAAACAGATCTCTGAACAACCCATTCTCAGCCAAACTTTAAGACTATAATAGACATAATAAGAAGGCTGAGACTTCGATGGTAAGCACAAAGTTTTGAGCCTCCGCCAATATTCTTATTACAGTACTGAGTTTATAAAAGATTGATTTAAAACACCCTTGTTGATGGGGAGCCTCAGGCAATTGTCCTTTTTGCAACTGAACTGGGATAACACGCCACTGCAGACTATTAAAGACAGTAAAGGACAAGTCTATCTAAATTTAACTGATAGAAAGAGGTAGGCATACACAGCAAGGCGTTGCAAATAAAATGACGCTAAAAATAAACGGGCCGGTGAAAATAGAAAAAGACAGACTGTTACAGACTTGTAGGTAAATATAGTAACGGACAACTCTGATGACTAGACAAATTAAATAAAACTAAAGTTGATTCAAAACAGCAACCGGAAGTAAGTAGCTAGAGAAGAACGGCCTGTTACACACTGACAAAGATAGTAACAGACGATTCTGACAGCAAGACAAATTAATGGGTCGATTCTGTAGCAACCGTAAGATCTGTAAGCCTGTAAATCAATTATTGAAAAGTCAAATTTTGAAGTTCTCAGTATGATATGATTTCTTATAAGTCTCTAAGATAATGCCACCAAGACTTACGAGTAATCCTAGATCTTCAAAATTCCATATTTTAATAATTGAGGTACAGATTTACAAATCTTACAGCTGCTATAGATACGAGCAGAATTTACTGCTTACAAAGTTTTGAAAGAAATAACCAGAAAGAAGTAGATCGAAAGGAACGAATCATTACAGACTAATAAGAATAGTAAAGGACAATTCTGACGGTAAGAAAAATTAAATTAAATCGAACTGAAATTGATAGGAAAGAACGCATTGTTACAGCTTACAAGATACTCAAAACAGCAACCAGGAAGAAGTAGATCTAAAGGAACAAACCATTACAGACTAGTAAAGATAGTAAAGGACGCTTCTAACGTTAAGAGAAATTAAAATTAACTTAAATTAATAGGGAAGAACGCATTGTTACAGCTTACAAAATATTCAAGACACCAACCAAAAGGAAGTAGATCGAAAAGAACGGAACCATTACAGACTATAGTAAAGATAGTAAAGGACGAAAATTAAATTAGATTAACGCGTTGTTATCAGCTTACAAAATACTCTAAATACCAACCAAAAAGGAGTAGTTCGAAAGGAACGAACTATTACAGACTAGTAAAGTAATAAAGAATTACTCTGGCGGAAGGGAAAATTAAATTAAGGTGAAGAACACACTGTTTCAGTTCCAGGCCACACAAAATAGCAACAACAAAAAATAGATGAAAAGAAATGAACTACATATTAGGTACAGATTTTTAAAGATACTAAAGTTACAACTTGATTAAAAAAAATGCCATTACAAACTAGGAGTACTTCCTTCTAAAATAAAATCGCGACAATATTTTTCTCTTGCAAAAGCTCTCGAGAAACAAAAACATTAATATTTCTTTCCACGAAATACAATAAAAAAGATGAAAGAAAATAAAAGTTTTAACAAAAAACACAATGAGGAACACAAGAAATGTTTTCGATATTTTGAAGCTACCATGAATAAATACCTAATTTTTTGGCTTTCACTGTCCCTTTTTTCTCGCAGTTACACACATTTACTTTTTTCTAAATATAAAAGAAAAGAACCTGACTTTTCTTAACACATTTAAATATACTCTCTTGAGTGATTGCTTGTTACCTTCATTTATTCTTTTCAAAGTGCAATTCGCAGCAAATTCATTTTTAGTCTGCGAGAGGACCCACTTTGAATAGAATTATACCATCGTTTTTGTCGACGTGCTTGGTGATGGTTGCAAAAGCTCTGGAATAAAGATTGAAGGTTTGGTTCTTTGGTACATTTTTTTTTTAATGTTTGTCAAAATGACTATAAGATAAAGTATTAGGCCATAGGAGAACTTTTGCCTAAAGATCATAACTTCTTCTTCTCCTTATTCCTTCTTCTTCTTCTTCTTCAATTTTGTATCGGCCTTTTGTGAAATCATCCATGATCATCAGGCCGGTTTTTCTACTCGAGGTACACCTGGGAAAAATGGTATACCTAGACCAGAGAGTTCTTATTACCCCAAGAACCTACTGGGGATGGTATATTACATTGTCATGAAGGAGATTCTTATTCCACTTGTTAGTAATCGAAAATTGGTTGAATAGGAGGAGGATACATCAAGCAGACAAACGAAGAAGGAAGAGATTGCGTCCACCACCACATTAAACAGGAGAGGACTCATTATGCTCCCCTGCCCCACTCCCTTACCTGTGTTAATTTCGTTGTTTGTATTCTTTATTGCTATTTTATAAAACCCTTCGGTATCTTCCTTTCCCCCAAGTGCCTTTTGGATACCTACGGTGCATGGTTTTTCTTTTCGCAAATTTGCCACAAACGAAGAAGGCCAAAACAAAAAGGGGTTTGTGCTGTTTACTGTGTACAAGGCCGTTCCAAACTAGGAGAGGTTTTATTCTGAGAGAGGGAGCGATTCCCCTTACGAATCGTCAAATGAAATCGAGCACAGAATCGTCGCGTCGGTTAAAAAGGGCTGCAAGCAAATTAAAGTTATGCTAATGGTTGCTAACACCCTAGGAGAAACGAAAACGTGAATGGATATTTAAAAAGGAAGAAGAGAAAAAGGGATTACACTGTAGAAACCTCGAAGCCAATGAACTAGAAGAGGAACTAGGATGGGTCATAATGAAATGGTATGTTGCGATGATGGTCAAGGTTCTCAAAGAACATTGAGGGGAGAAGAAGAAGATGGGGTCGTGAAATTTAAATTTGCAACTTCACCTTCGAGTTGGAGACTACAGAGATCACTAGAAAGAGAAAAGAGATCATTAGAAAAAATCAGATAGGCAAGGATATTGTGAACATTTAGCAAGGGAAAAATCTTCTTACTAACCAAAAAGGAGTAGTTCGAAAGGAACGAACCATTACAGACTGGTAAAGTAATAAAGAATTACTCTGGCGGAAAGTAAAATTAAATTAAGGTGAAGAACACACTGTTCCAGTTCCAAGTTATACAAAATAGCAACCAAAAAAATAGATTAAAATAAATGGCTAATGTACGAAGAAAGAAATAAAACGAAAAAATTTCCGAAAGTTCGATTAAGAAATTGTGTCCAGGTCTTCTCCACGTCATCACATTCACAAAAAAAAGGAAATACGTAACCAAGATATGTTTTGAGAAAAATTAAAGGCAATAGATAGAAAAACAAAAGACAATCGGCGTTTTTAACAAGTTTGGTATTTTGCTACCTACCTGAAGGACAGCAAATTGTGCGAGTAACTTCGAAGTTCTCCAGCACCGCCGACTAAACTCCTGGAGACGGAAAGGTTCAACGAAACCCCAAAAGCAAAGGTTGGACAAATCGAATAAAATAAAAATCACCGGCTGAGCATACTTGTTTTTATTTGTAAAGCTCAAAATTGGTAAAAAAGTAAGAAAAGAGATAAATTACAAGTATCGAGTACGACCCAGAAGAGATCCCAATGAATCGAACAAGAAGTGGAACTAAATAACTGTTTGCGATTTCAAGAGATCCACGAGATCCACATACGGTCCTTTATTCAGTTTTTTATCGTTAAGGATATGTAATTATGTTTGACAGTGTAAAAAACAATTTCGTATTTGCATGTACTATTTTTCATAAAGAATAAATAATGTTTATTAAAGAAACGGTGCTTTCAAGTACATAAAGGAAACTAGACCATCGTGCTGCAATAACAAACAAAAAAATACAGTCCACCGAAGATTTAAAAAACCAACAATTACGAACATATTTTGGTCCATACGAGCCGGATTTGAACAACAGAAAAGAACAATTTTGAAGCATTTGGTTTGTTTGCGAAATATAAATCATGACCGAATCTACAATTAAAAGTTTGAAGCTCAAGCGTACTGCATTAAAATCAGGATTGACAAGATTTTCAAATTTCCTGAAAACCGACCCTGAAATCGCTCAAATTCATATGCGACGGGAAAATATGAAATCAGCCTTGTCAACATTTACTGAAATTCAGTTAGAAATCCAATGTTTAGAAAATCTCGAAGACGAAAATAGCGAAATTGAACAATTTGAAACAGATTATTTTGAAATAATGTGTCGCGCTGAAAGACTCTTGCAAGAAAAGGGCTCAGAAACAAGCAATTCAAGAGATTCCACAAGCAACGAGAAGTCACAAGTAACCAATATACGACTTCCAAGGATCGACCTTCCCGAATTTTCTGGATCATATCAAAATTGGTTACCATTTTATGACGTTTTTAGTTCATTAATCCAGGACAACATCGAGATATCAGCAAAAAACAGAAATGTCACAATCGAAAGTTTCAGTATAACGCGCGGCCAAATATGTACGTGAAATTCTCCCCGATGATGAAGGCAATAAATCTATCTGTGGCGTTGATCACCATCGTCCTGAGGTAATTCCATTACCTAAAGTCTTCTTTGAAAGGCGAAGCTGCGGAATATACCAAAGGCCCGCGCTGAACATATAGGCGTATATGCATAATTTGAAAAAAGAAGGTTTTATAAGTTGTTCACCACAATTTCACCCTGAGATGTACAAGTAGATCGTCCCAATATTCTGTGGGACGATCTACTTGTACATCTCATCAGCACAAAATTGGATCATAAAACTCTGAAGGAATGGGAAAACAGTCTAAAAACCACAAACATACCTACATTCAAGCAAATGACAGACTTTCTTACGCATAAATGCCATACATTGGAAGCAATATCCAAATTAGAAAATCTTCATTGTACAAACAGTCAAACAGTAAGCAAATTTCAAGATTAACTACATCACATGTCGTTTCACAAAATACTTTATGTCCAATTTGCAAAGCCGAACACCATATTTATAACTGTCAACGTTTCCTTCAAATGCCAATTAATAAACGAATTCAAGAAAAAAAAACAAGGAACCTTTGCGTGAATTGTTTACGTCCCAATCATCTCTTCAAGAAATGCACAAATTCACAATTCATTGCTGCATGTAAATACAGAAGAACTTTCTCAAGCATCAACTACCACTTCTAGTAAGGCAGAGACAGCTTCCAAGGTCGTCTCCCACACATGTTCAAGTGTTGCGACACACATCCTTTCAACAGTTCGTCCTCAATATACAAGATAACTCAGGAAGATGGCAACAGTGTCGAGCACTTTTGGACTCAGGATCACAATCGAATTTTATAGCAAAAGCATTAGCTGAAAGACTACACTTAAAACAAGAAATACTTCAAGTTCCCATAGTAGGTATAAACAGTTCTTTTGGGCAAACATTAAGCAAAGTTTCAACTAGAATAAAATCAACGCATAATTCATTTTGCACAAAATTGCAATGTTTAGTTATTAAACGAATTTCTGAAAATATTCCACAAATGTCATCAACCGATTTTTCAAAAAACACATTTTGGATGGACTGTTGCTGGAGCATTGTCATCACCTATATTACATATTACTATATTACATAACACTTATATTACATCACCACTATTACAGATTTTTAAAGATACTAAAGTTGCAATTTGATAGAAAAAGAGACGCCATTACAAACTATTGAAGATTAAAGGCTCTGTACTTCCTTCTGAAATAAAATCACGACAATATTTTTCTCAGAAACAATAACATTAATATTTCTTTCCACGAAATACAATAAAAAAGATGGAAGAAAGTAGATGTTTGAACGCAAATTATTGCAAGAAATTAAAAGCCAAGACATAAGAACAATGACAAGAGGAACACAAGAAATGTTTTCGATATTTTGAAGCTACCATAAATAAATATCAATTTTTTTGACTTTCACTTTCCTTTTTTTCTCGCAGTTACATTTGATGTTTTTTTTTTTAATATAAAAGAATTGATTTTTCTTAACATATTTTTTAAATATCCACTTTTGATTGATTGGCTGTTACCTTAATTTATTCTTTTCAAAGTGGAATTCGCAGCAGAATCATTTTTGAACCTTCTTTGGTCAAATCAACCAATTTTCTGAAACCAATTTTTTTGAAAGCACGCAAGAGCGTGATTTTGGCCCGCCTTAGACACGACGATTTCCTGCAATTTAAAGAAAAAAAAACGCAAAAAAGACTTTTAAGATCAATCAATTTTCTGTTTCTTGGATGCACGTGAGGACATGATTTTGACCCGCTTTGAACTTTTAAGAAAGTCGAAAAAGAAGATTTTTCAGACTTCATTTATTTTGAGTTTTCACCCAAACTGACTACAACCAGATTCAGTTAGAAGGAAAGTAGAAAGACATTTCTTTCTATTTGAAACTTCTTTCTTCATCTTGTTAAAGTAGGCTAAGGATTTCCATGTTTCCACCTCATTTGCCAATTCGGATTATATCTGGCTTCAGCCAGAGACTTCAGTTCAGGTGACGATCAAATTCGATTTGCTTAAACATTTTGATTGCTTCAATACCTTCTTACCATTGGTTAAACTCGGTGGAAGAAAGGCAAAGAGAAATTGATCCTTTTCTTCTATTTTTGAATAACTAAGTAGGTATCTTGAAAAAAGATGACTGAATTTGAAAAGTAAGGGAAAAACAAATCCCTTTTTCGTTGACTCAAGTCAGTTGGGTTGAAAAAAAAATGTAGGAGGGAGGAAATTGAAAATTTAGGAAAAATTCAAAAGGGGTTCGTATTTAATTAAAAGGAAATTTTTTTACACACTCTCATCAGTTAGTCCTCAGCCAAAAAAAAAAAACTTGAAGCAAAAACTATTCTTTCATTTGTTTCCATTTGAACACAGTCCTTTCCTTCAACTCCCGAGGCAAACCAAAGAAACACTTTTCACCTGTTTCTTTCTGGCTTATGTACCAAATTGGTTTTGGTTAGCTTTGAAGAAGACTAAGGGCAATTCAACAAGGAGGGCAAAATGAAAAATTGAAAATTAAAAAATGTTCCAAAAAGGGTTCGTATTTAATTGAAGGGAGAAGTTGTGGCGAAAAAATGCAGTCTTGACTTATTTTAAAAATCAACTTCTGTCAGAAAACAATTGGAAATGATTTGTTTATTTTTTGATACGTTTGCCTTTTTCCTTTATTTAATTTCAACGCAGACCAAATTGCGAGTTTCATTACTTTCTGTTTCTTTATCAAATTGACTTGAATCCTCTTCTACCATTTTCACAACGAACAGAGGAATGTGATTTATTCATTATGCTTTGCTTACACAAGGCCCTCTTTTTTGACTTATAACGAAGGTAATCAATCCAAGGGATGTCAATTTTTTTAATTTTTTTTAACCCAATTAACTTTGGCCAACTTCAAGCCAACTGTTTCCAAGATGACCAATGGATTTCAAATGTTTGCCCTCAAAAGAAACCAAAGACTGAACCTTAGACTAAATTGTCTTCACATCTTCGTACAGCTTCCATTGATTTTAAGGTAATAAGGTAATTTGTTTTCCAAAATGAAGATACTTTAACTTTCAAGCCAAACCAGTCGAAGAAGATTTGTACTCTCGGAAATCACGGGCAGACCAAAAATCAAATTGACTTGACTCTGCTTCATCTTCTAATATTTTCACAACAAACAGAGGAATGTGATTTATTCATTTTGCTCTGGGTGCACATAGTGCTCTTCTTTGACTTTCAAGATAACCAAGGAAAAATTTGCTTTGACTTCAGTTGTTTTTTAATCGAATTAACTTCGGGCAGCTTCAAGCCAAGTCTTTCCAATAGGTTTAAAATGTTTGCTCTTGAAAAGAAACCAAAGATTGACTCTTCAATCAAATTGTCTTCATGTCTTCATGATTCTTTTGTTTTGCAAAATGGAAATGCTTTAAGTTACATGCCAAACCAAAAGGAGATTTGCACTCTTGAAAATCATGGCAAGCCTTTTGTGTGGTGAAGTGTTGGAGGTGATTTTTGGGCACACAAACATTCTATTAATAAAACATTTATTTATTCGTGAACGTCTTTACATTATTTACATAAATAAGGAGGTCATCATCGTTAACAGACAATTTTATAAAAATTGAATATCATCGACTGTTAGGCGTCCATCGCGCCTTCGCTCAGCGAAGACCCCGACACCCACCTCACCAGCCGTTCCTATCTAATGGCAGAGAGACTTAGGCCTGAGGCAGGTGAGCCCCCTGGGGCTGGAATCCGTTCTCGTCGGCGATGTACGTGACTGTGTACGTGACACCATCGAGTCCGACGAACGAGAACTGGCCGCGGACCTTCATGATTTCATTGTCGCTGCCGGCGTTCTCCAGCTGACCCTGTTCCTGAGCGGAAATGCCGTTGCTGGTTTCGTAGCTGAAAGAGAAACCGCGCTTGGATGAGCTCTTGCGCAAGAAGGAGATTATCTAATCGGCATCCGAGGAGGAGCTACTCACAGATAGTTGTATCCGCCGGTGCCGATGTTGTCCAGTTCGCTTCGGACTATGGTGGCATCTCTGTCTCCGCCTTGAGGGGCGGCCAAGGCAACGGCCACAATGGCAACTAAGAGAATGACCTGAAACAAAAGAAGAATGCATAACAAAAAAAAAGAAAAGTTAGAAGCACCAAACACTGATTTTTTTATGGATTCGTCAAAAAATTCCAAAGTTATGGGATTATTAAAAGTAAAGGAGATCCTTGGAAACTGGAGGACCAAAAATTATCGTCAAGAAATCCTTGAAGGTTGACAAGTTCAAAATCTATTTTTAGACTTTGAATGCAAACTGATGAAGTTTGTCAAAAATTCCTAAAATAATAGGAGACCATGAAACCATGACCAGGAAGTCCTTATGCAATTTTCTTTTTGTGATCAACTGATTCTTCCTTTTTGTTAGTGTTTTTTCCAATTCAACTGACTTGGGCCAATAAAAAAAGGGAATTTGCTTTTCCCTTACTTTTCAAATTCAGTCATCCTTTTTCAAGTTACCTACTTAGTTATCCAAAAATAAAAGAAAAGGATCAATTTCTCTTTGACTTTCTTCGACCGAGTTTAACCAACGGTAAGAATGTACTGGTTTGATTTGTCGCTAGAAAAATGGAATCAAAACGATTGAACCAATCAAAATGTTTAATCAAATTCAATTATCTCGTTCCAAGTTACCTACTTAGTTATCCAAAAATAGAAGAAAAGGATCAGTTTCTCTTTGACTTTCTTCGATCGACTTTGACCAACGGTAAGAAGGTTTGATTTGTCGCTAGGAAAATGGAATCAAAACGAATGAACCAATCCAAATGTTTAATAAAATCGGATTTGATCGTCACTTGCTTTAGGAGAAATCAAAATGAATGAATTTCCGTTTAACTCGACAAAGACCAAAATAAATCAACTCGACTCAGTTCAACCAATAACTACGATAATTTGAAAGAGTCAAGAACTCTTGCTTGGTCATTTGACTTAGTTAAATGACCACTCAAATTAAACCTCAATTGCTTTCAGGAAAATTAAAACAAAATAATTTCCCTTTACTTCGAGTGCTTCTTTGATTGAATTTGGTAGAAAAAATTGAAGCCTTGGTCAAATCATATTAGATCGTCAATTGTTTTATTAAGAACAATCAAAATGGGTGAATTCAGCTGACTCGATAAAGATCAATAGGACGTTGATTTCAAAAATGTCAAAAATTGATCAGCAAAACAACGATTTTAGGAAAAACCGAAATAAATCAACTCAAATTTAAGAAAGATAAAATATCATAGCTTAATCAAATGACCAATCAAATTAAACTTCAATTTTTTTAGGTAAATCGAAACAAATAATTTCCTTTTCACTTTGACACCGCGTCGCGTCGGTTTGGTTTAATTTGATACAAAAAATTGAAATCTCGGCCGAATGTTTAATCAAATCAAACGAAATTTGATCGTCAATTGTTTTGAGAGCCGTCAAAAATCAAATCCGATCTTCACTTGTTTTAATTGACGCCGAATTAAATCAATTTTCTTCTAATTCGACCAAAATCAATAAAGTATTGCATTCCTTTTGAGATGATAATTTTGATCAATTGATCAATGAAATAAAAACCTAATTGTTTTCGGGAAACAAAAATTAATAAGTTTTTTTTTGTTTTTAAACAAATCTTCGTTGATTGGGTTTGTTGAAAAAACCATTGAATTGGACACAGTTAAATGGCTAATGGAGTCACACCAAATCTGGTCATTAATTGTTTTAAAGAAGCGTCAAGTATATTCTTCTCTCGATCAAAATCAATCTAAGATTTGAACAAAACAAGCAATAATCAAACATTGAATCAAAACATAGATATCTGAGCGTCTATTATTTTAAGAGACATCAACAGAGATCGACCAAGATCAATAAAAATTAATCAATCGAAGTAAGCGTCAATCTTTTTCAAAGAACGGAAATAAATAAATTTCTTTTTCTTTTCACCTTGATTTGAATTTGATTTAAAAAAAGTGAAAATGTCAATCAAACGTCCAGCCGAATCAAACCTAACCTGATTACTAATTTTTTCTTGGCACAACAAAGACCAATACGACATTATTTTAATTTGAAAAGTACGAGAAAAAGACTTCAAGAAATGATCAATCAAACGCAAAGTTTTTCAAAAAATGAAATCATTTTTCTTTTGCCCTTTGATTTGGCACAAAAAGTTTAATTGAAGTCTCTGATTGAATCAAACTAAATTTGATCATCAATAGTTGATTCCAACTTGAGCAAAAATTCGAAGCAAAACAGATTCAAAACAATGGAGGGAAAATTAAAATCTCAATCAAATGTCTGACCGGATCAATCAGTTGGTTTCAGGAAGACAATTGACAAATCAAATAAAACCTCAAAAATAAATGGATTTACTTTTTCTTTACAAGCCCTCCCAGCTTAAACATTTGATTCAGAAAATACTTTGACGTCAGGAAAACAGCCAATTAAATCAAATTTTATGGAACTCAAAACCAGTGCGTTTGATTTTGTGGACAATCGATTCAAATGGAACTCAACCGAAATCTGGAACCGATTTTTGAATCTTAATCTGAGTTCAATTCTTGCCTAGTGAAAAACCGTTGAAATTTTATTGACACAAACTAATAATTTTCATCAAACTGCAAATTTAATTTGACAGGTACAATAAAAAGATGAAGTCTCAACCCAAGAACCAATCAAATCGTAAAAATAAGTTCAATTCTTGGCAGTCAAATGAAACGCAAATTTGAAGGTAAGAAAATGAGATCAAGATATTGTTGGCTTAGAAGTACAAGTAATAATAGTCAGCAAACAACAGAAATATTCAATTTTATTTCCAGACGTGGACATTTAATTTAACAAAAAAATTAAGTCTCGATGAAGGACCAATCAAACCAAATAAATTCAAAAGTCTTGACTGCCCAATCAAACGCAATTTTGAAGAAAAAAAATTGAGAAAATGTCATTGGTTTAAAAGAAAAACAAGTAGTAATAGTCATCAAGCAACAAAAGTATTTGACCAGGGCAACAAAAAACAAGTGAAGTCTCACTCCAAGGACCAATCAAATCGTAAATTTCAATTGAGTTCATTGAACAATCCAATCAATTGCGAGTTTGAGAAAAAAGTACAGGTATTTATGACCATGAATCGAAGAAATTGATAATAGTCATCAAACAGCTGAAATATTTAATTTTATTTCCTGACAAGGGGGCTGACTCATTTGACTAATTCAGCAATGCTTAAATTTCACATTAATTAATCACATCGTTTCGTGGACAATCAAAAGAAATGTCTTTTTTTTCTAATCTTAATTCAAGCGTACTTAATAAAATGCAAACTCGCAGAAAATAAATAAATATGATTGACTCAACGCAAATAATGGAACAACGCGGAACTTTCTATTAACTCAAAAGTAGAGTGAGTTTTGAAAAACCAATCAAAACGCAGCAGGCGGTCAACTGTTTCCATTGAATAAAAATTTAATGAAATCAAGTTCTCTACTTCATTCAAGAATTACTCAATTAAGCACGAACCTGCAGAAGAAAAAAAATATAGGTAATTAAATCAGTTCAAACCTAAACAAGTGAGTAACGCGTGAATTTCCCCGAATTTTCCGTTTTTCATGAAACGCGAAGAGCAAAAACGAATTGACGTCACGTGAATAAAAAAGCTTGTAAAACATAATTGACACGGCAATTGCCGAGATGCAAGGCAAAGAGTGACCTTGACTCGTTCGTTTTACAAAAAAAATGAGCAACATAAAAACAAAACTAGAACTTCTTGAGTATCCAATCCAAATCGATTGAGTTCCCCAAATTCACATCTTTTGCAAACGAAAAAATCAACAAAATTAAATCACGTGACAAATCACGGATAACAATTAATACTAAAATATTTTTATTATTGATGATTGTTATTTTGGAAATTGACATGCAATGTTAATTACTATAAAAAAATATATGTAAATTCCGTATTGATTAGAAACTATTATTATTGTTATCAAAACTATCATGCATGGTTAATTCCAAAAAACTAAAAATAAAAAATTATAGTGAACTACCACCATCACCACCACCCTCGTTTTGTGCAAGGATTTCGTCGTGTTTGTGTAGGAAATACTCCGGGGGTTGTTCCTTACCACTTTCATGTCTGTGTGTCTGCCTGTCTATGATGATCTCACTGAACTGTGTGCAATTGCGAACTGTACATGACGAAGAAGCACCGAGTCTCTTTTATAGCGACCCGTCCCTGTACTTGCGTACCCAGCATCTAGGATCTTCACTGACATTTTACCACCACTTACCTGCATTTTGGCATTACAATTCGTTCTAATCTCATTACGGACGTTCTCTGGCGTGCACACGCCTCAAAGCATCATCAACGCGAATGACCTTTTAAGGTCGCCGAAGGAAAGAATTTTCCCCGAGGTTCCCAGGGCAGCCGCATTTTTTCCCTTGGGCAAAGCGCGAAGGTGCGACGAAGAATTTTTTGTGACATCGGAAGTCTATTCGTGGAAGTTTTTGCAATTATCGAATTTGTGGGTCACCTGCAGAAGCAATTTAATAAAATCTCTGTGCAATCCATTTCATAAGAATTTAAATAGAAAGTGATGTAAGTTGGCAGAAAAAAAGCAAAGAGGATAGGCAATTGAACGGATAAGAACAAGAACCACATGCACCACGTGTTCACTGGTAAGAAGAATAAAAGAAATAGGTCTTTGAAAATGGGTGGGTACATGGAGTATGAATAACTGGTGAAAAAGAAGAGAGAACACTTCTTGCTAGTTTTATCGTGTTCTATTTCTTTCGGACTCAGAGCGTTCTTTAATTTAATTCTTTTGTTGGATCTGCTGCATCTGCAACTTTAGTTTATATTCTCAGCGTAGTCTCCTTTCCTTCTTCTAGACTGTCTTTTGCTTTCTTTATTTACTATTTGCTTTTCTCTATTTACTATTCCTTCTTTTAGGCCTCATCTCTTTCTCACTTAATTTTTTCTTCCACTTAACCAATGTCTTTCTTTGATTCTTTCGTCTAAGTTTTATTTTCTCTTTCATCCTAGCTGCTTTCTTGTTGTCCTTTCTTTCGTAATTTTATCCTCAACCTCTTCTTTGTCGCTTTTGCGTCTTCTTTAATTTTCCTTGCAGGTTCTTGCACGTTATGCGTTTCCCTTCTCTTTTTATTTTTTATTTCCTTTTCTGTTGCTCTTTGATTCTTCCGTCTCAATTTTACTTTCTATTTCATTCTTAACTATTTTCTTCTTTTCTTTTTTGTCTTAGTTTTACCCTCAACTTCTTCTTTGTCGCTCGTGTTAGTCCCTTCTACGCCTTCTTTAATTTTCCTTCTTTCATTTTTGTGTTTCCCTTCTCTTTTTTCCTTTAATTCTCTCTTCTGCCCCTCTAGTGGCTTCCTCTGATGCTTCCGCCTCAATTTTATTTTGTATTTCATTCTTAGCTACTTTCTTATTTTCCTTTCTTGTCTTATGTCTAACATTTGTACTACTTTTGTTTGTACGCTTGATGACCTACAAGAACCAATAAATTTTGAATCTGAATTTGGACTTTCTTAGTTTTATCATCAACTCCTTCTTTGTCGTTCGCATTAGTCACTTCTACACCTTCTTTAATTTTCCTTGCGGGTTATTCCATGTTTTTCCCTTATCTTTTTTTTTCTTCTGCTGCTTCTCCGACGATTTTCTTTCATGCTTCCGCCTCAGTTTATTGTCTAGTTCGTTCCCATAGGCTTTCTTCTTTTCCGTTCTTGCTTAATTTTATTCTCAACTCCTTCGACAAAGAAGAAGTTAAGAATAAAATGAAGTATCAGTCATTTCTACGTTTTCTCTAATTTTTCTTGCAGGTTCTTTCACGTTTTGTGTTTGCCTTCCCTTTTTCTTCTTCAATTTTCTCTTCTGCCTAAGGTTCATTGTCTATTTCATTTTCTTCTTTTCCTTTCTTGCTTAATTTTTTTGCACAACTTCTTCTTTATCGCTCGTATTAGTCACTCTTCTTTAATTTTCCTTGCAGGTTCTTCCTCTCTTTTTTTTTCTCGTCTGCTCCTCGTCCTATGGTTTTCATCCGCCTCTGTTTTATTTTCTATTTCATACTTAGCCGTTTTCTTCTTTTCCTTTCTCTCTTAGTTTTGTCTTCAACTTCTTCCTTGGCGCTCGTGTTGGTCGTTTCTACGTGTTCTTTAATTTTCTTGCATGTTTTGTGTTTTCCTTCTTTAATTTTCTCTTCTGCTCTTCTGTCTCAGTTTTACTGTCTGCTTCATTCCTACCTGCTTTCTTCTTTTCCTTTCTTACTTAATTTTTTGCTCAACTTCTTTATCGCTCGTATTAGTCACTTCTAAGTCTTCTTTAATTTTCCTTGTAAGTTCTTCCTTTCTTTTTTTTTCTCGCCTGCTCCTCGTCCTATGGCTTTCGTCCGCCTCAGTCTTATTTTCCATTTCTTTACTTAGCTGCTTTCTTCTTTTCCATTCTCTCTTAATTTTGTCTTCAACTTCTGCCTTGTCGCTCGTGTTGGTCGTTTCTACGTGTTCTTTAATTTTCTTTCATGTTTTGTGGTTTCCTTCTCTTTTTTTTCTTTAATTTTGTCTTCCGCTCTTCTGCCTCTCTTGCTTAATTTTTGCTCAACTTCTTTTTTATCGCTCTTTTTAGTCACTTCTTAATTTTTCTTAAAGTTTTTCCTCTTTTTTCTCGTTTTTCCTCGTCCTATGGCTTTCGTCCGTCTCAGTTTTATTTTCCACTTCTTACTTAGCTGCATTCTTCTTTTCCTTTCTCTCTTAGTTTTATCTTCAACTTCTGCGTTGCCGCTCGTGTTGGTCGCTTTTACGTGTTCTTTAATTTTTCTTGCAAGTTCTTCCATGTTTTGTGTTTCCTTTCTCTTTTTCTTCTTTAATTTTCTCTCCTGCTCTTCTGCCTCAGGTTCATTGTCTATTTCATTCCCAGCTGCTTTCTTTTTTCCTTTCTTGCTTAATTTTTTTCTCAATTTCTTCTCTGTCGCTCATATTAATCACTTTAATTTTCCTTGCAGGTTCTTCCTCTTTTTTTTAATTTTCTCTTCTGCTCCTCGTCCTATGGCTTCCATTGACTCGTCCGCCTCAGTTTTATTTTCTATTCCATACTCTATTCCAGCTGCTTTCTTTTTTTCCTTTCTCTGTTAGTTTTATCTTCAACTTCTGCCTTGTCGCTCGTGTTCTTTAATTTTCCTTGCAGATTCTTCCATGTTTTGTGTTTCCCCTCTCTTTTTCTTTTTTAATTTCCTCTTCTGCTCTTCTGGCTCAGGTTTGTTGTCTATTTCAATCCCAGCTGCTTTCGTCTTTTCCTTTTTTAGTATTAGTCACTTCTATATGTCTTCTTCAATTATCCTTACAGGTTCTTCCTTTCTTTTTTTCTTTAATTTTCTCGTCTGTTCCTGCTTTCTTCTTTTCCTTTCTCTCTTAGTTTTATCTTCAACTTCTTCCTTGTCGCTCGTGTTAGTCGTTTCTACGAGTTCTTTAATTTTCCTTGCAGGTTCTTCCAAGTTTTGTGTTTGTTTTTTTTTTTATTTTTTTGTCTACTCCTATGGCTTTTTTATTATTCGTGCGCTGTAGTTTTATTGTTTTTTTCATTCTTACCTACTTCCTTCTTGGTCGTTCGTATTATATGTCATCTTTTAAGCATCTACTGTGGGTTCGTTCGGCTTTCGTTTCTATTTCTTATGTGTATCTTCTTGTTTTTCTTAACCCTTTTGTTCTATTGGCTCTCTGGTTTCTTTCTGCCAGGTTCTCTTTTGCATTTTTTCTTCTGCTTCTCTAACACTTCCCATCTTAGTTTCTTATTATTCAAAAGAAAAATGCAGAACAAATAAGAAACAAAAAGCACACTGCTGATGAGGGCCAATAAATCTGGAAACAGTTGCCTTGAATGTCTCGAGTGGTCCGCAACATTTTGTTTAGAACAAACAGTAGCGTAAATGTGAAAATGATTAATTGTTGATTGAACGAGAGGGTCGACTTTAAAAATTGAGTAAAAGTTAACAATTAGAAAATATATAAGGACCACTCAGGGTAAAAGAAGAATAGAAAGTGCGATGCACGCAATTTGGCCTTACACGCAAAAATAAATCAAGCTAAGATTGAAAGAAATCGAGAAAATAAAGAAACAAATGGAAAAAAATGTTGGCGAAGTAATAAAAAGTGTAACAAACAAGATCATTTTAAAAATAAAATCGAAAATCAAAAAATTATAAATCAACGATTAAGAAGAACGAAAGAATTAAAAATGCGAATTACCTTGACACACAGAAATAAAAAACTGAAAAGAAGAAGGTAAAGTACCAAGTCAAGGTGATGCAAAATTAAACTTCAAGCGCAAAGAAAATAAGGATTTAAGAAGAGAAATAAAAACGCATTCAGTTATCCTATAGCAATTAAGAATGAAACCAAACGAGGCAAAGAAAGAAGAACTAAACAAATGATACCCAATAAAAACAATTGAAAAAAGAGATCGAATTCAAACAAAAGAACGAAAAAGTGATGAATTAAGAAATGTAAAAGAACAGAGAACACAAATAAGAAACAAAAAAGAACACTTTGCGTCTCGCAAACATGAACGACATTGACTGCGTTTAATTAAGAAAAAATCAAAGAAGGGAAATCATAGCGGTGAATTATCAAATAAATGGATAAAGGAAACTCAAATAAAAGAGCAATGGGATAGAAGTAGAATAAAATTAGAATTAAAAAAGAAGAAATATAATCGTGCACTGCACTGTACAGAGTAGGACAAACAATTTCAAGTGCATTCTGTCCATGTTCAACGTGAACGGCAACGTAAACGTAAAATCTTAACTGCTGATGAGGCCCCAAATAAGGCCGAAATAGCTATGCAGAGGTTGCTTGAGGATTTCCTTGCAATCAAATTTTTAAATAGGTACTTACTTTACTTGACAAAGTCCAATTAATTTTGCATTTAGATCTGACAAATGCGTTATATGAATTTATCAGTTTTTATTGCTGCTTCTATTTCGGTTTCGTTCCATACTTTTATCAGTCCCCCGGAGATAAGAAGCCTCAATCACTCTTGCTTGTTGCTTTAAGAATGAAATATTTTAGGGGTAGGTAATTCAATAAGGTGGACGAATTCGTCTGAACATAAGTGTACATCCGCGCATGCAGATTTTATTGCAAGGCAAGAAGCATTCTTGCTTCTTATAAATTATTATGGCCGGGTGACCTTTGCTCCCGCGGAATCCGGATCTGCACCACGTTATCCTGTAAAATCGAAGAAGCACCGCGATGATGTGTCTTCGGCTCGAATTTCCAGCGGTGACCTCAAAACATGGCCTTGAGTCTGCGTCAGATCTGCTGAAAAAACGAAGTTTCTTTATCGGCCGGTGATGTTGCACAATGTGATGGTTGTTCTCGGATAGACGTGGAATGGGCGAGTGAGCAGTTGAAAACCGGATTGTGATGATGATCGCCGATGTTATTATTAGGATTAATCGTTGTGTCAGGGGATTAATAATTGTGGTCCTTGCTGAATTGAAATCGATGATAAATATCTCTGACGTCATTCCCTATTGGTTCTGGAAATAATATGACGAACCAAAAGCACAGAATTTCACATTATTAGCTCTTAGGACCTCTGCGGTTTATCTTATTCACCACTAAAATTTTTATCCCAAAACACAGTTATAAATAAAACGTTAAAATCAGAATAAGTTTGGTTCTGTTGGTTCTGAAAAAATATGACAAACCATATTAAAATTGGAATGCCTTAGGACCTGTGTTAGGACCTCTGCTGTTTACTTTATTCACTAGCGAATTTTTTATTCCAAAACACATACATGAAACGATGAAGAAATTGAAGCAGTTTTCGTCAATGCTGGTTGGCAATAGTTGTAACAAAATCAAGTTCAACATTGAATTTCTTAACAATGAGTTTCAACAAGAGAAAATGTCCACCATTCAAAATAAGTTCTTAGACGAACTGTTTTTTTTTCTTTTTCAAGTAAAAGCTATGCAAATGGAAAAAATTCTTGTTCTACATGGTACACCGCAAAAGGTCATATAATTGCAACAGAATTGATAAATCAGGTTTCCTTTATGAAAATAACAAGTTCCAAGTGATTCTTAAATTAAAAGATTCATTGAAGAATGAATGCCGTCAGCCTATCACGATAATGATTGCATTGCAATCAAAATATGCGTTCGTTTGCAGATTAATCTATGTAGGTATATGATATTATTATTTACAAAAATGAAACCATTTTGTTCCAGTCATATTTTAGTATTGTTCTTTATCTAATTTCTTTTAATTAACAAGCCTTAGAAATATTCTTCCTTCCCTTATTATATTTCTTCTTTCTTTGACTTTGTACACAGCTCTTTACGTCTCTACTTTTTTGTATAACTTGAGATTATGGGAACTTTTTTAATGTATTTGTTTGACTGATTTTATTGGTTGATTCTCCTTTAAAGTTCTTTGCAGAAACAGATCTTTTATTTCACTATTTTATTGATCCACACAAAAACCAGAACTAATTCTTCTGTTTCTATGTTTTACTGCGAATTTGTTTATGCTTTTCTTTTCCTGGTTTTCACAGTTCTTCTCTAAACTATCACTAATTTTTTTTAATTTTATTATTTTTTAAGTTTTTAGGAAAAAAAATTGTCGATCCAACAGCTAACGCCCTTTACCGAATTTTACTATAATTTTTTTAATGTCTATTGCTTCTCCGATTCCTCCTTTGTTTCTTTTTTTTTCAGGTTTTTAAGCGTATAAATTTAATTCCACTTTTATTTTTTATTGCAATTTTCTTTATATATACAGGGTGACTGACAATTATTCCGCGAGAAATAAACTTGTAATACAATTGATATCTATTATTATTATTGTTTGTATTTAAACATTGCTCCTTTAGTAATAAATTATGTTAAAACTTTTCTATTATTAAACGACATTTTTTGCCGTATTTGACCCAAAAAATTTGTTTTTTCTTCTTATCTTCAAGAATCTAACTAAAATGATTCATCTGTTGGAACTTCCCTGTATTGATAAAAATCAAAAAATTTGCTTTATTATTCATCAATTATTTCTTAAAGCATTCAAAGAACTTTTTGAATCAGTAAAAATAATATCGAGGGCGTCATATCCGAAGGGCGTATCAGCACAGGATTATGATGGCGCTTACGCCGCCCTTCTGATAGGATGCCCTCGATATACGGTGCATCTTCGATAATGAGGAACACGCATTTATCTGAATACCACCCAGTAATCGACACAAAGAAAACTTTTAGTTATTATTCAAGCAAATCTCGATTTTCAGAACAACGTAGCTTCCCTTGCCAGCCTTACCCCCACGTATGCTGAGTTTCCCTGTACTTCTATTTGTTTGCTATGTGCGTTAATTTGCTCACGTACAAGAATTGACGAAATTGACAGGTTTTAAATTTTACGTTATACAAGGTGACTGACAATTGTTCCGCAAAAAAATAAAAACGCGCAACAGAATAGTCACAGATTACGGGGAAAATGTTTAAAAAATTACATGGAATACTTCATAATTACTTACACATTTACAAATTTTGTTGCAAATCGATTTGCAACAACATTTTTAAAACTTTCATTATTTTTTTATTTAACAGCATGCATGGCCGCCTTGTATGGGATGACTTATTATGTAGCGAAGTGGCTTCAATTTGTCAATACTAAAGCAATGTCATGTCAAATAACGATCGCAGGATGTCGCTGCTTAAACTTTTAAACGTTTACCTAAAAAGTGTGTTACGCCAATGTGCGTACGAAGAGTTCCCAGCTATAAGGGCGTTCTAACGTTCTATGATATTGCAGAGGGCTATAATAAGCTGTAAAACTTAACCGTGAATGCCGTTACGTTGTTAATCCAGCTAATGAAAAGCAATGCGTCACAATCGATACTCGTACGAATAAATTATGAATTTTTTTGTGAATAGCAAGTTTTCGCGTTGAAATTTACGTACGTTAAACGTTAAAACTCGATTTCTGATTGGCTAAATCCATAAGGTTGCTAAGCAAACTAGCCTTTCACGTAATGACATATTTACCGTAACGTACTCCAAAAACACCCTATTCAAAGTTTAAATAACGTAAATTCCTAACAACGGGGTTAATAAAGTTAATGTTAAAGGATGACGGGCACGTGAAAAAGACTCCCTATTAGCAACGTCTATTATTAGAGGAGTCGTCGAACAGCTCACGGTAACTGTAACGCAAACGTTAAGCTTAATAGGTACTTGGTTAAAGCGCATACTCAGAAAATAACGTACCGATAAATATTTATCGGACTCCGCTGACGGAAATGAACGTTATCAGGTATCAAGTTATCAAGTTCAAGTATGTACTTACTTTATTTTAAGAATATATGTTAATTCCAAGTCATTTGCATCATCTGATTCACCTTCCAATGTGTCAAATAACCGAGTTATATGTATATAGCGATAAGTAAAAGTATTACCGGTCCGTTATATGAAATAGCGTATTGGGTCACGTGATTTTAACGTTAGCGTAAATGTGAACGTTGATATTAGGGAGTCTTTGGCAATAGGTTCCGTTAAAATGTACGTACGTTAAACGTTAAAACTCTGTTTGTGATTGGTTAGATCCATAAGGTTGCCAACCAAGGTCTTTAACGTAACGATATTTTTATCGTAATGTATTGCAAAAACTTCCTATTGCGATTACTACTCCGGATATTTACGAAATAAAGAAAACACGCAATATTGGGCCGTAAAATATTTTTTGGCCATATCGTCGTTTTGGGTATAATTTTTTGATTAATTATTATTAATTATTAATTTATCTATTTATTAATTATTTTTCAAAAACTAAGGTAACTTTTTTCCCATACTCTCGGATACCGCTTTTCTTTTTTTAGCGAAACAAGTATCAGTCACCCTGTATTTTCGTTTCGAGAAGAAAAAAGAGGAAAGCGTTTTTTTGTTCTTCTTCTACTCTGCGTAGTGCACGATCTCATTTCTTCGTTTCAAATTCTAATTTTATTCAGACCCTTTGCTTCTTGTTTCTTTTTTAATCACTTTGATTTCCTGCATCAATTCCTGATTTGGCCAAGCTTTTCATTTACTCTGAAGGATTTGCTTTCATTTTGGACTTGTTTATTGTTGTTTAATATTTAGTTTACTCTCTCATCTCATCTATTTAATAATTCATAATAATCATTTGTTTTAATTAAACATGTCCAGGCTGCTGATGTCAATCGTTATCAAACTAGGGCTTACCGTAAATGCGAGATAAATTTACTGTATAGTTAAATGCCTTGGTAACAATTGCGAAAACAATGATTACAATTTGTTACTAAGGCACTAAACTGTACAATAGACTTTGTAAAAAATGTTTTTCTTTAATTTTGATAAAATTAAAATAAATTGGGCTGGGAAGGTTTAAATGCGGCAAAATACTTTTGAATACGATTGAATGGCACTCAGGACAAATGTTTCGAGATTTGTTGTGTCTCATCATCGAGATGCAACCCTTAGCGATGTTGCTCATGAGTATGAAAAACTGCGATTTTTTTAAAACACGTCTTTTCTATAACGTAGTCAAAATATCGTATGTCCCTAACTGCGTTAATGAAGCTTCGTATCTTGAAACCGAAACTGAGCAGCTTTATTTTGGTGCTCTAATGCTTTTGGGAAAGAGTGTACGCAAATCGAATTTTGAAGCCCGATTGAATTTATTGAGCGGGCGATTTGCGAAGTTACGTAATCGATTATAAGCTGAAAAACACGTTAATTATTCCGTTATTTCTATTTTGCCGGCGCTCCGTGTAATTATCTAAAAATAAAATAACGCCGAGATGATATTTCACAAACGGTTCTTTTAACCTTTGTTGTTACGCCGAAGACGTGGCATCGGTAGCAAACAAATCGTCTTGCACGGAAAGGTTAATCCGTTAATGATTTTATTTGTTTTCAATCGCGTTTAATAACAACACCCTTTCTACAAAACGATGAGTTAGTTAATGTCGGATGCATTCAAAGCCGATGAAAAACTCAAAGTCAAATCGCAGTTATTAGTTAAGTGAGTGAATCTTGCTTGGAGTGACGACTTTTTTTTTTTTTTCATTTGAAGGCCGCAGAAAAATCCCCGAATTTTTCAAGCCAATCCCCCCGATTTCCGGCGATTACATCTTCGGAATCGCACTTCCTCTGCACTTTCGACGATATGCGAAGCATTGACCTGAAAACGAACACAATGGAATACCTGCATGTAAGAACCTGCGCCGGGGCTTGTAACTGCATTTTTACGGCCAATTCGCCATCATTATGTTTCGGTCGGTATTGAAGTCGACCGGCCTTGATTCGGTTCAGATTTCTAACGAAATTAGCAAAACACACGACGTCGATTGCGTCACCAAAATAAGATTCGGATTGCTTAAAACCGTGATTAATTAATTTGAGAATGGCACTCTGACCTATCGTTGAAATCTCCGCGTGGAAATTTTTAAGGTTTTAAGACAAAAATTAAAACCACTCGACGTTGATTGCGTCATTAAAACGAGATTCAGTTGAGGTTGGCGTTCTGATCTAGCGTTGAAGTCACGGAGAACTTAATTTTTAACGTTCTGGGACAAAGTTTCAAATCGTTGATGGCGTCGTTTAAATAAGATTCGAGTGATTAAGTTGAGGTTGGCGCTCCGACCTATCGTTGAAGTCTCCGCGCAATGAACGGAAAATTTAAGCTACCCGAAACCTTGACGGTTTCAAGCGGGCTTGATGGTGACGATGATGATGATGATGTGACATCCCCCCTGTGTTTTACGCGTCGAATTAAAAAAGAAGAAGTCACAGAGCAAGTGACATTTCGCCGAGTCGAATTAAGGCCGCTTCAATAAAATTTTACGATGCACCGTCGCGGTCTAAATTAATAAAATTTAGGTCTGATGAAATCGGCGACCTTTTTTTCTTTTCGTCGACCGGTTTCGTGTCAAGACCGAGCATATTATTAAAAGGAGCGTTTTATGTCCTGTCATTGTTTCACACATCCTGGTTTAATGCGCTCGATTTTTCAGAGTTCGAAACCGATTCTATTTATGTAATTATGCACGGCGTGGATTCATTTGCGGTTTCGAACGTGGGATGACAGGTTTCACTTTCATTTCGGAATTTTATTCAAGGTGCATTGTTTGACGACTTATTTGATTAGAGGAGCCATTAATGAATTTCCGACTTTGACAGTGTTTGTTAAAGCAGAATCAATCTGTTCCTCCGTAATTATTTCATTCCCAAAAACTTTGAAAAGCTTTTCTATGTAAGTATCAATTGAGAAATGAAAATTTAAAAAAAATTTATCAAATGAATGTTTAGAAATTAAAAAAATGAAAAAGTAAAACAGGATTTTAGAAAAATTTATGTAAATCAAAACTGATTTAAAATTTTCTGGATTATTGTAATTTTATGTTTCAAAACTAAACTCATACAAAAAAGATCATAGATTCATCCACAAGGCTGACTGACATATCCACCACAGAGCGTCATCTCATCGGCGAGTAACAACTACATTCATTATAATAATAAATGACTCCTTACTTAAACGCTGCGCTTTGGTGAGATGGATTTGCTTGGAAAATTTAATCGAAACTGTTAAGTATCAAGCCAATAGAAATTAATTTTCAGGAAGCCAATTTTTGGTATTCGCGTTTTCTGCTAAGCAGTACTCCCTCTGGCGGCAACTATGTGTACCAATATAATGACGTCACGACTGGGTTAGCTTCTGTTCGAAATAACATTCTTTAACATTCTTTCATATCTACGTCACGTTATTCCAAAAATAGTGTTATACTCGGTTTATCCGACGATCTAAAATAGTACCTAAATCTGTGATTTCAATTCTCTGCTAACTTTCTAGGAGTTATAATTCCCTGGAAGAGGGATAAAACGTATTTTTCTTTTGGCAACATCTTCTGAATCCTTTAAATTATCAAACTAATATTTGAAACTCAGATATAAGCCACCTAACTGAACATTTACAAGGCATTTGTCAGATCCTTCCTCCTTTTTAATTGGTAGTTTGAGGGGATTACTTTCAGCATTTTATGGTAACAAAATGCAATAGACGTATGCTAACTTTTAAACCTCAATTACTCGAAAACGGTTCGGTTAACGAAATGCAACAAATACTAAATAATCTAAAGAATATTTTCTTCGTAAATTTTTTATGAAATATGTAAAAATAAAAAGTTATGAATAAAATACTGAAAAGTCACCCCTTAAAACTACCCTTTAAAAAGGAGGGAGGATCTAACAAATAATACGCAGTTAGGTGCCTTATAACTGAACTTAGTTTCATAACTTAAAGAATCCAGAAGATATTGCCAAAAGAACAATATTTTACGCCCCTCTTTCAGAGCATATAATACTTTTATTGTTGACTTTTGGAATAAAATTTATATGAAAAGGTTACCTTATTTTTTGATATTCTATTCACCCTTTCAATCTCCTTCGTACGTTATGAGATATCCAGTATTTAGCAATTTCAAAACCATCTCCTTTTTTACCGGAGAAAAAATTATAGATCATTATTATGCGTCATGAAAAAATCTAGGTTAGACACATCGCATAGCTTAAGTTTCTTGCATGATATTGACATAATAATAATTTGAATTCATTAAGCAGCATTCCATAATTAAATTAAATAATTTACGATGTCAAAGAACGAACCCAGTCGTGACGTATTAGTGTTGCGGGTTGCATAGTTTCCGGCGTCATGGAAATCGCGAATAGCTTCCGTTTTTAAAATAGTTTTCACCAGATTCGAATCTACGTCTTTAAAATTAATTGATACTCTTTGGTTCGTAATTTAAAATTAATTGCAAGACTTCGACTATCACACTTTGTGCATAACACAGCGTCATCTCTTGACAGGTTAAGGAAACTTTTATCAGTTATATTGTTAATATCAGTAGATACTACTCATTTCAAGGCGAAAACAAATTTCGATGGACGTCCTTAAGTTTTAAGCGAATTTTGATATTACACCTAAATCTTGGACCATTTCGTGCAACGCCATCTCTTGGTAAACCAAAAAAAATACTTCGTTTTCGATTAGCCTAGTCGCTCACAATAAAATGATGGTGTAACAAATTTTACTCCTTTGTCTGCACTGTCTCTTAAAATTTATCCGAAATTGTCCAAGAGCAGATTCAGAACCTTGCGAGACCAACACCAGCGACATCTTTTGGCAAATGGAGAAATTTTTTTTTACCAACAGCTTTTACCAACAAGCAAATCTGTAACGCTTTGATTTTATCAGTCTCCGAAATTATAAAACTCCACGATCACATTTTGCGCATAACGCAGCGCCATCTTTTGACCAGTTAAGAAAGCTTTTAACCGTTAGATATTCAATTCAAGACAAAAATTAATTTTGATGGACATTCTTACAGTTTCGCGCGATATTCCTCGTCGCTCTAAGGCCACTGTAGCATAACGCCATCTCTTGGTAAACTACGAAAAGTTATTTTTAATCAGTTTTATCTTTTCTATTGACGTGATGACGAAACAATTTTAGCCCTTCTTCTGTTTGTTGTGTCTCTCGTACATGTATTTTCAAAAATATCCAAGAGCATATATGATCCTACATTGGCGCCATCTTGTGACAAATTGAGGAATCTTTTTTTTTCATCGGTTTACGTTCTGTTCACAAATCGGGTACTTCTTTATTGAAGATCCGACACATGATTTAAAGCAAATCTTTAACCCTTCGCCTATGAAATTATATGACTCCGACAATCACACTTTCCGCATAACACAGCGTCATCTCTTGACAACTTAAGGAAACTTTTATCAGTTTTATTGTTAGTATCAGTAGATTTTACCCAATTCAAGGAAAAACCAAATGTCGATGGACGTTCTTAAGTTTTAAGCGAATTTTGGTACTTCACCTAGATTATCGCGCAACGCCATCTCTTGGTAAACAAAAAAAAATACTTCGTTTTCGATTTGCCTTGTCGCTCACAATAAAATGATGGTGTAACAAATTTTACTCCTTCGCCTGCACTGTCTCTGAAATATTTCCCAAATTATCCAAGAGCAGATTCAGAACCTTGCAAGACCAACACCAGCGCCATCTTTTGGCAAATGGAGAAAGTTTTTTTTATCATCAGTTGAAGTTCTACCGACCTACATGATTTACAGGAAGTAGATTTTTCTACCTATGAAATTATATGACTCCGACAATCACACTTTCCGCATAACACCGCGCCATCTCTTGACGAGTTGGCAAAGCTTTTATCACCTTTATTATTAGATGCAGTAAATTTTAGCCAATTCTTAGCGAAAACAAATTATAACGAACGCAACACAGTTTGAAGAGAAAATTTTCGGGATTACGCCATTGTGGTGTAACGCCATCTCTTGATAAACTAAGAAAACTTCATTCTCGATCATGTCTATTGATGGTGCAACAAATTGTAGCCCTTCGTCTGCGTTGTTTGTGAAATATTTCCGAAAATATACAACAGCGGGACTTAAACCTTGTGAGATCAACACTACTAGTTCCATCTTTTGACAAATTGAGAAAGCTCTCTTTTATTCATCAGTTTAAGTTCTGTTAATCTACATGATTTACAACAAATCTTTAGCCCTTCGCCTTTATCAGTCTCTGAAGATGTAAAAGTCCAGCGATCACACTTTGCGCATAGCACAGCGCCATCTCTTCGCAAGTTAAAAAAACTTTTGACGTTTTTATTGTTAGATATACATAGTAGGTTTGAGCCAATTCAAAGCGAAAATTAACTTTGATGGACTTATAATTTCGAGCGAATTTTGATATTGTTACGATAAGGGCGGCTCCGCCATGTTACGGTAAAGCCCAAGCCTTCACCATGTTACGATATTGGCGTAGGTAGATGGTAGTAGATGGTAGAGCTTGAAAACACAGTTGTTTAAAAATGAAATTAATACCTCTTTATTCAGGAAAAAAGATTAAATAAATTTAGTTCGGGGGTTCGTCTTGAAGTGTGGGAATGCGGTCCGGGTGGTTGCGGTGACGACTAGCTCACGTTGTTCCCTTTAGGACGGACGGCAATGTTGTTGGCGGCAGTGGCAGGTGATGGCTTCCAGCAATGTTGATGCTGGGGTGGCGACGACGACGTTGTGGGTGGCGGCGACGGCGTTGTTGGACGTTGGCGGCGGCAATGTTGCTGGACAGCGATATTGGACGTTGGCGGCGGCAATGTTGCTGGACGGCGATGTTGGGCGTCCCCTCGTGGATTGGCACTAGTGCCCTGAGTGGCTGAGTCCGTCTGGTGGAAACGACTCTTGACGGATGGACTCTCTGGGTGACGGCCTCTCCGATTGACCGTCGACGGACTCTCTATCGGACTGACTCCTGTGTACCGGACTGTGGGACCAACTGGGGACCAACTGTCTGTTCAACTGACTGTTCAACTGTGGGATCAACTTTGGCCCGCACTTTAAATACACGTTTTTCGACGAGTTTGCATGTTGCATCTTCTTTGTTCTTGCCTCGTGTTTCGCCCAGCGATTTCGTATGTGTGCCGCCTTGTTAGCGTACATTCCGCTGATGTGTTATTTTGAAATATGAGCTTTACGTTATGTTGTATTCGTTACCTCCTTATTGTGTTTACATTTCGACACGATTGCGGTGTCCTCGTTTACACAAGTTCGCGTGCCCTGATTACACAGATTCGCGTTTTAATTATTTGTTCGCGAATACAACCCGAAAGTTCTTTGTGTTTTTTCTGGAAAATCCCTTTCGTGACAATATTCCTCGTTGATCCATGGACATTTTGGAATAACACCATCTCTTGGTTAACTGAGAAAACAACTTCGTTTCCTATCAATTGTGTTATTCCTCTTGATGTGATGAAGTTACAAATTTTGCCCCTTCGCCTCTGAAACGTTTCCAACAATAACCAAGAGCAGCACATTCTGAATTTTACGAGACCAACACTAGCGCCATCTCTTGACTAATTGAGGAGGGTTTTTTTTAAATCATCGGCCTAAGTTCTGTTAACATAGGTACATGACTTAACACCATTCGCCTTTATCGTTTGCTGAAATTGAAAGAGTCCGCCGGTCACACTTTACGTACAGCACAACAGCATCTCAATGAATCTCAAGTCAATGAAGTTTTTATCGTTTTTATTGTTACGATGCGATGAATTGTCTTTATCGGTCCCTAAAGTAATTCCGGAAATTTAGAGAAACATATTCTGAGACGTGTAAGAGTAATGCACTGCGCCATCTCTTATCGATTCATAAAAGTATTTTTTTTTTAATTTTTACTTACTAAAACGGAACTCTCATTCTACTTATTTGAGTGGTCAGGTTCGTGACTTTTAAATAAAATGAGCGAACCTTCAACTCCAAATAAATTCGATTCGACGTTTTCTTTTCATTGTTTCAATTAGCGTTGCTATTTTTATGCGAACGAGAAAAAAATCGAAAGTTGTATTTCAAGGGCAGACGGACCCCAAGGTTCTTCCCCGATAAATATTTTATTCATCGAAGGATCAATGCCGCATCGATTTATTTGATTTAATTTACGGCGAAATTTATTTAATTGGTTTTTTGCTAGTGTCACCCAGATTAACATTCCAGGAGATGTTAATAAACTAATAAAGCGGCTGAAACTGGCAGTCGCTTTTACGAATGTATGATTGGTTGCCTGCATATAAGGCGCTATTCAATACCGAATTGGCCAAGGAATGTTCAATGAGCAAGTAGGATACAAACCAAGCGAGCACGGCAGATTTATTTCTTCTTCACAACTCTTGTGCTGATCGTCTCATAGAAATTCTTTAAAACCCAGGCACTGTCATTTCTTGGTCTGTAATACATAAGAAAAATCTAAGAACAAAGAATGTAAGAGAAAATTAAATATGAAATTAAAATATTAAAGAGAAATTCCGCGACAAAGGAGATGATGTAATAAAATGGAGGTCAGTATGGACTACGAAAAATAAGAAAATTCAGGTACACACAAAAAGAAATGAAATCAATAATAGTTGACGGAGTGAAAATGCATTACCCGAAAATAAAGTAGGGGAATCACACAAAATAAATAAATGAATGGTCGAGAGAAATACATATTATATTGTATTCGAGAGACCTTCTAAAACTTTTTAAAAAATTGTGACTGTCATACAATTTTTGTTCTCATTGCTTACTTTGGGTTGTTCATCATTGTTTTACCTTTCACTCGATTTGACGTTACTTTATTAGGCAAGTGTTATTCTTGTCAATTAACCGCGCCGCAGCACGGGCAATTTCTGACCTATAATTCGTGTCGTGAATAGCAAATAGCAACTGTACTGCTGCCCCATGAGCTATCACTCACGAGATGGCAGCCAGAGCTGACAAAACGTATCAGCGCAAACTGCAAAATTGTTCTTATCCTTGTATTTTGACTGAGTTAAGCGACTGTTGATATGAAATTAAACGACGATTTTTTTGCTAACTCCGAATTCGTAACATGAATATTAAGAAGCCACTTCAGTCAGTTTTTTTTTTAATTGAATTGCTCAGTTGTAAGGCGAAAACGAAAAGTTGTAAACGTGTGGTACGTCAGTCACAGTCGCAATGATTAATAAAAAAAATCGAGATATTGCCTTTACAGGAAACTTTTCGAATGGAGTTTGTGACACAAGCTGAATATTAATTTGTGCCAAAATAATTTCGCAATACCAAGGCGAAACAATGTGTGATCTTTGATGCAATGCGATTTTACGACATGATTAACATTTACCTGCGATATTTAATCGACTCGCGTATGAAATAATTCGAGATTGTAAAACTTTAATTATGAGGATTTAAGATTTTTGCTGCATGCTTGGAAAGGTTGATTGCGTGCTTTTAAATGCCTTTAATTGATATTTTGTGTTATGCGAAGCATTCAGTTTCATCTTTCCAACTATGAAACACAATCGTCATCAAATGAAATTAAGATTCTGCCCAAAGAAAATGTTCAAAGCAAGAGTTCTTTAAAAAAAAAAATCGACTCTACTTTCTCCCCCCCTCCACCCGCGTTCTTTATTTGTAACTTAGAGTTACTTTCCTGTTTGCTTTTATGTCAAATTCAAAAATCTCAGAGTTTGTCGGGGTTGGGTAGCGGCTACGACCGACTTCGAGGTTAATTTCTCTATCGGCATTCGCCTTACAATTGATAAACTGAAGAAACGCAGAAAACCCAGTTCGAAGGAACCGGTATGAATCCGAAACACAATCCGACACACATCTTTCACATAGATCCCGTATGCACCAGGACAGGAATCGAACCCGCACCTAATAGTTGCTCGGCCAAGCGTCAAACCCGTTGCCAGTGGATTCAACCAACTCGGCTAACAATTACCTTGATCAAAATAAGTTGACTTCGACGATGAATTAGATGTCATTTTGAGTTTGACTTAATCAATTCAGTTGAGTTAGATGTTGTATCGCCTATTTGTATTTATGTATTACTTGCACTTGAGTTAGTTTAGATGATTTGAATTTGACTTGCATGACATTAAATACGAATTATATGACATCAACCTTAATGGGTTGAATGAATGATGAGTTACGTATCATTGAATTTGAGTTGATTGACGCTAAATGTGAGTTAAATGACGTTAAACTTGATAAGTTGAATGATGAGTTATGTATTATTGAATTTTGAGTTGAATTTTTCATTTGTTCTTGTGGATATCACTTATTCTAAATTGGACGACGACTATGTTGCATTTGAGTAAACTTGAATCACGTTAAGGCCAGCGATGAGTTAAATGACGTTGAGTTTGTTCTTACGTATCCCTTGCATTTGCGTTTAGATGACAATGAGTTTGACTTGAATGACGCTAAATGCCAATTAGATTATGTTAACCTTAATGAGTTGAATGAATGATGAGTTATGTACGTATCGTTGTATTTGAGTTGAATGACGTTAAATGTGAGTTAGGTGACGTTAAACTTAATGAGTTGAATGGATGATGAGTTATGTATCGTTGAATTTGAGTTGAATGATGTTAAATGCAAATTAGATGACGTTAACCTCAATAAGTTGAATGAATGATGAGTTACGTATCGTTGAATTTGATTTGATTGACACTAAATGTGAGTTAAATGACGTTAAACTTAATGAGTTGAATGATGAGTTATGTAACATTGAGTTTTGAGTTGAATGATGTGGCATTTTTCATTTGTTCTTGTGGATGTCACTTACTCTAAATTGAACGACGGCGATGTTGCATTTGAATAAAGTTGAATGACGTTAATGACAGCAATGAGTTAAATGACGTTGAGTTTGTTTTTACGTACTCTTTGCATTTGAATTTAGATGACAACGAATTTGACTTGAATGACGTTAAATGCGAATTAGAGGACGTTAACCTTAATAAGTTGAATGAATGATGAGTTACGTATCCTTGAATTTGAGTTGATTGACGTTAAATGTGCTTTAAATAGACGTTAAACTTAATGAGTTGAATGATGAGTTATGTAACATTGAATTTTGAGTTTAATGATGTGGCGTTTTTCTCTTATCCAAATTGAACGACATTGCATTTGAATAAACTTGAATGAGAGTTAATGCCAGTTATGAGATAAATGACGCTGAGTTTGTTTTTACGTATTCTTTGCATTTGAATGTAGATGAGAATGAATTTGACTTGAATAACGTTAAATGCGAATTAGATTATGTTAACCCTAATGAGTTACATGAATGATGAGTTATGTATCGTTGAATTTGAGTTGAATGATGTTAACCTTAATGAGTCGAGTTGAATTGAACGTTGAATTTTGAGTTGAATCATGTGACGCTTTTCATTTGTTCTTATGGATTTTGCTATTCACTCTAAATTGAACGATTGCAAACGATTGCGACAAAGATTTGGATGACTTTTCAATTGGATGACTTTAGTTGACGGCGTCAAATCTGAATTGAATAACGCCGAATTTGACCAACTTTAACTTGAGATAACTTGAGTGATTCAAGTGAATTTGCATTAAATGACGTTTTGTTTGAACTGATTATGACATTAACTTTGGCAATGAGTTTCATTATTTAAAATTTCAGTTGAATGAATGAATTAAATAGTTTAAATTAACTTTGGCGACGAGTTGAATATGTGTCGTTCATTTGTTTTTACGTGACACGGAATTGTAATTCGATAACATTGAGTTTGATGAAGTTGACGTCATTATTGATGTCGGATGACGTTGACTTTGACATTGTATTGAATGACATTGAATCTTATAATGACGTTAGCCTTAACATTGAATTAAATGACATTGATTCCGAATTGAGTCATATTATGCCGTTCATTCGTTTTTACGTGACATCGACTCAGCTGTTAAAGTTGAATCGAACGATGCTGCACCATACAATTGTTTTTTTCTTTAATTTGAATGAAATCGTGCCGCTCTTTTTTTTTAGACGATATTGAATTTCAATTTGATAACATTGAGTTTGATGAGGTTGACGTCATCATTGAAGTCGGATGAACGACGGCGATGTTGCATTTGAATAAAGTTGAATGACGTTAATGACAGCAATGAGTTAAATGACGTTGAGTTTGTTTTTACGTACTCTTTGCATTTGAATTTAGATGACAACGAATTTGACTTGAATGACGTTAAATGCGAATTAGAGGACGTTAACCTTAATAAGTTGAATGAATGATGAGTTACGTATCCTTGAATTTGAGTTGATTGACGTTAAATGTGCTTTAAATAGACGTTAAACTTAATGAGTTGAATGATGAGTTATGTAACATTGAATTTTGAGTTTAATGATGTGGCGTTTTTCTCTTATCCAAATTGAACGACATTGCATTTGAATAAACTTGAATGAGAGTTAATGCCAGTTATGAGATAAATGACGCTGAGTTTGTTTTTACGTATTCTTTGCATTTGAATGTAGATGAGAATGAATTTGACTTGAATAACGTTAAATGCGAATTAGATTATGTTAACCCTAATGAGTTACATGAATGATGAGTTATGTATCGTTGAATTTGAGTTGAATGATGTTAACCTTAATGAGTCGAGTTGAATTGAACGTTGAATTTTGAGTTGAATCATGTGACGCTTTTCATTTGTTCTTATGGATTTTGCTATTCACTCTAAATTGAACGATTGCAAACGATTGCGACAAAGATTTGGATGACTTTTCAATTGGATGACTTTAGTTGACGGCGTCAAATCTGAATTGAATAACGCCGAATTTGACCAACTTTAACTTGAGATAACTTGAGTGATTCAAGTGAATTTGCATTAAATGACGTTTTGTTTGAACTGATTATGACATTAACTTTGGCAATGAGTTTCATTATTTAAAATTTCAGTTGAATGAATGAATTAAATAGTTTAAATTAACTTTGGCGACGAGTTGAATATGTGTCGTTCATTTGTTTTTACGTGACACGGAATTGTAATTCGATAACATTGAGTTTGATGAAGTTGACGTCATTATTGATGTCGGATGACGTTGACTTTGACATTGTATTGAATGACATTGAATCTTATAATGACGTTAGCCTTAACATTGAATTAAATGACATTGATTCCGAATTGAGTCATATTATGCCGTTCATTCGTTTTTACGTGACATCGACTCAGCTGTTAAAGTTGAATCGAACGATGCTGCACCATACAATTGTTTTTTTCTTTAATTTGAATGAAATCGTGCCGCTCTTTTTTTTTAGACGATATTGAATTTCAATTTGATAACATTGAGTTTGATGAGGTTGACGTCATCATTGAAGTCGGATGACGTTGACTTTGATATTGTATTGAATGACATTGAATCTTATGATGACGTTAGCCTTGACATTGAATTAAATGACATTGATTCCGAATTGAGTCATATTATGCCGTTCATTTGTTTTTACGTGACATCGACTCAGCTGTTAAAGTTGAATCGAACGATGTTGCACCATACAATTGTTTTTTTTTCTTTAATTTGAATGAAATCGTGCCGCTCATTTTTTTTTCAACGATATTGAATTCCAATTTGATAACATTGAGTTTGATGAGGTTGACGTCATCATTGAAGTCGGATGACGTTGACTTTGACATTGTATTGAATGACATTGAATCTTATGATGACGTTAGCCTTGACATTGAATTAAATGACGTTGATTCCGAATTGAGTCATATTACGCCGTTCATTTGTGTTTAGGTGACATCGAGTCAGCTGTCAAAGTTGAATCGAATGATGTTTAACCATACATTAATTTATTTTTTTTTTAATTTGAATGAAATCGTGTCGCTTATTTTTTTTAGACCATTATGAATTTCAATTTGATAACACAGTTTAAGTGAGATAGTGTCATCATTGGCATTGGTATTGGAATGACATTGAATCTTATGATAACGTTGACCTTGACAGTGAATTAAATGACGTTGATTTTGACATTGGGTTTGAGTGAAACGATGTCATCATTGAAGTCGGATGACTTTGACTTTAACACTAAATTGAACGACGTTGAATCTGAGTTGATTCATATAGTACGTTGTTCATTTGCGTTAAACTAAAAAGTAATAAAAAAAAAGAAGAAGGTAAATGATCTGACAATTTGGAACTAAAATAGGAAATAGAAAAAAAAAATTCGTACGATCTCTACAGACTTTGATTTTAACTAAGTTAAACAAGCCGCAACGAGTCGTGGCGAAGTATAGGGGGTTGCGGGGTAAGCATTTCTGAAAGTATCTGCCTTCTCGTCAAACTGACCTTCAACATTTAATATACAGGGTGAAGAGACTTGTACAGCTTTGCTAACGTAAGTGATGTTAGTAGCAGTCAATGCACATGTACGACTCGTTCATCATCGGCTGTGCAATTGCGTGTTTTTAGTTCAAGGTCAGATTTTACGACTGAACGACTATGATTCTCTAGATAAACGTTTATTGCACGCTTTTCAAGTTGTAAACTAAAGTGGCTTCTTTCGGCAGTGTTTTTTGACGACCAAGAATCACCCTGTATGCCATTACAAGCACTTTGATCACGAAATTTCGTATTAATAATCAATTTGAAGTAGGCTTTCACCTTTTCTACTTGCGCAAACTAATTCCCACCTTTCGCCACCACTCACTGCGGCTGCTGTACTAAGCTGAAGAGTTGACAATTTCGCAGAGTTGTGCTAATGGCCATTACGCCACAGTTTACATTGCGTGAAAGTGGGTATTTGAATATTGTCATAAACATTGTTAATAGATGAGAAAAATTCACTATTCGTAGAATAGTATGAAGTAGAATCCCAACGGAACTTCATACCAGCGAGAGGTAGTGACAATTTGCTCCGAAGAGATCAAGATGAACTCTTTCAGTTTGACATTAAAATTTCGTAAACCCTAAATTAGTATTCAAGTCGTCTGTGAATTTTCAAGTGATACCTTATCAGCTATACATATAAATGCTTGATGGTGGTTTGTGGTTTGATCAGGATTCAATTCAAACGTTTTTGATTGGTTGGTTCAAATTTGTTTAGAGATTGAAGGGGATGAAAAGCACTCGACTACAAAAACGATCCTTTATTTACATTTTTACACTTTTTGCATTTGACAAGCTGTAGCATACTATAGTTATAGACGAAAAGAAAAAAGCTGGAGGCAGATTCCGCGCGCCCGAAAAACGTCTACGCAATGCTGACTTGCGGCCTGAAGCCGTTCTCCCCCGAGATGTAGGTGACGGTGATGGTCTTTCCGGACTTCTCGTCCGTGTACTTGTAGCTGCCGTGCACGTCGATGGCCTCATTCTCCGAGCCGATGTTCTGCAGGGTGCCCTCCTCGTCGTGGCTGATGCCGTTGCTTGTTTCGTAGCCGTATTTGTACCCGTCGATGCCGATGTTCTCGTTGTCGAATCTGAGGATCGTAGCAGCCTGGTCCTGCGGGCGAGCGACGCAGATTACCACGAGGGCAGCCAAAACGAACACCTAAAATCACAAATTTACATTATACAAAAAGAAATCCCCCTAACAGATAGGCAACCCACATTACAACTACGGTAACGAAGTTGCTTGCGTGTAGAGTTGGTCACGTATATCACATATGATAATAACGGAGAATTATGAAAAGAATATGAAAATTTTAAATCGATTAAATTGCCCCATCATTTCGAAACGAACTGAATAGACACTTTTTGCGAATTTTTTAGACCCCTAAACAACGTGGGGAGCGAAAAAGCGCACCTTCTAATGGAGAAAAACTTCAAGGAATCCAATGGTGGTGGCAAATTTTCGCTATGAAGCCCGAGCAAGGACTTACAGGTCCGAACTTGAAAAAATCCACGTTTTTGGCACTTCAAAAGATTCGACGCGCTTTATTTACAGGCCGATTATAAATAAATTTGGAAATGATATGTATTGTGGGTCTCTGTTTCTACTTGCATAAGGTCGCCCAGAAATCCGGCCCTAAATTCGAACGGGTCCCCAAAAATGCCCCATCATTTCGATTCGAACTGTTTAGATACGAATTGGCGAATTTTCTTTGACCCCTAAACGACGTCAGGCGCGAAAAAGCGCACCTTCCGATGGAGAAAAACTTCAAGGAATCCGATGGTGGTGTCAAATTTTCGCTTCGACGCCCGAGCGAGCACGTACAGGTCCGGGTTCGAAAAAATCAACGTTTTCGCCACATAAAAAATTCCACGAGCTTTACTTTTCGAGCGATTCGAAATAAATTTGGAGAGAATGCTTATTGTGGTTCTCTTTCTCTACTTGTGTGAAGTGACCCAGAAACCCGGCCCTGTATTCGAGAGGGACCCCGAAAACCGCAATTTCTGGAACTTTTTCGAGTTTTTCTCGAAAATGAAACGTCATATTTCTCATTCGAAGCCATCGTCCTTTATCTCTGAAATATATGAGTCCGGCCCTGCTTCGTTACATATAAACAATCCGTTTCGCGATTTTTCCACCTCGCGATTTTTACGGGCGTAATTTCGAACGTAAAACATTGGGGGCGCTTTTTTGATGCCAGGTCGATCAAATTTGAAGCCAGTGGCGTACCACCGCGATACGAGGTGGCCGACTTTAAGAGGGGTAAGAGAGACTAAAAAGATATGTGACCTTTTCGACTTCAACGAGATTATAAGGCGCCAGGCGTCTATTTTGTGCATACTGATCACTTTATTGGAACAATACTCAGTGCGGGGGCGTCGAAATCGAGCCTACGCTAGTCCTTTACTTTTACAAAGTCCTCGGTGTGACGAAGCTGAGTCTTACCAGAGCCGTCCGCGACCCCTTTCGACCGTTTGTGGATGAACGCGACCTTGAAACTTTGCAGAGAAAGGAACTCATCGTATGAGATATCAAACGAAAGGTTGAAGCAGATGTACACGTGACATCATCTTGAAATCGAAGATGGCCCAATTATAATCGAAATCATTTGGAAAAATAGGAAGCATATCGCGTGCCAGATATTACTTTCGAAAAGGGCGAATCAAATAAGAGGTCTTCACGAAGCGAGCTCGAATTTCAGAGTTTGTCCGAAATTTTAGCTGCCGTCGACCCTTATTCGGCGAGCGGCCCTTATAGTGCATAAAACGTTGTAGGCGATGTACTTTTCCTGTGAAGACCACTAGTTGTTAGAAAAGATAAAGAAGTTATACTTCAAAATTTTGAATTGGAATGAAATCAAATTGAGTCGAAGCCATCTCGAAGATGGCCGAGCTATAACCGAAATGGTTTGAAACAAAATTTTGTTTGAATTTCAAATTGACCTGAATGTAATAACTGCCATTTGGATGTCCTTTGAATCAATTAAATCATCGACCCCCTTTCGAACAAGCTCGAAATTTTTAATTTCCTTTCCAGTGTATGCCTCCCACTGAAAACCCGATATTTTTACGTTACCTTCCCCTTCCCCCGCCCAGTTTTTAGAAAATTAAAGGAAAGGATTGAAACACAGCACAAAATTGAAAATACTTTTAAATACGATTTTAAAACAATAAATATAGAACCAGGGCTACGCTAACTAACAAGTTGCAGAAAAAGGGGATATCTTCCAAGTTACTAAAGCGTCTGACCTGAGAAGATAAAGCTTTGGTTCCAACTTTTGCTACACAGACCTAAATGTGCGGCGAAAAATATAAAAATCGAAAACGGTGCAGGCAAGTGCTTTTTTGGTGATATACATAGAAATCCAAAAATTCGCGATGGGTTAATATAAATTTTTGAAACTTGAACTTTCGCTCACTTCCTTGGGCTTTCGCATGATTTAAAAATGGTTTCAAACAAAATGTAATGACAAGAGGGTTTCATCTCACAATCACTTAAATAAAATCGAGTTGCACAACACTTCACTAAAAAGCTTGCGTTTACTTAAAATCGTTGATGTAATTGTGTAAGTATTACACGAACGTATTACGCCGAGTTATGTAAGTGTCGAGAGATGATGATGATACATAAGTAGAAAAAAAACCAGGCACTCACCGTTTTCATGATGATTATCTGAGATGCAAGAACAGAATGCAATAATTTAATGGTGGCGTCGTCTTTTATACGTGTGTCCAAACGGCCGGGCACGTTGTTGTGTGTTTGCGCATCTCTCCACTAATTTACATATTAGGGACAATTTATTATTACTTGCCTGCATCTACAGGCCTCGGGCGGATTTTGACATTTCATAGAAATGTACATATTTGTTGCTATTTTTCGTTAATTTTGGCCAAGGTTTCCGACGCTAATTTATGCGCGATTATTTTTTTTTAATATAAATATTCAACGAGCGGGATAACAATCGTACGTTGTTGCGAAAAAAAAAGTTTACGATCATTAATTATGCATGATCGGATTTGCTCTCTTCTTATAACGGTTATTTACTAATTGATACGCCACGATTTTTTTTTAATTTCACTGAAATAAATACGAATTAGATCAAACTTCTTTGATACACGCAAATTTTTCGAAAAAATTAACTTAACATTCCATTTTCTAAATCTATGAAAAATCATTCTTATAGACTTTTACCTGCTTAATTCAATCTAAGTACAACATGCGTCAGCTTAATGTCATAAGTTCATGGAATGATGTTACTTAAAAGAGCGTCTCGTTCTTTCATCGGCTCTGTTCTGTAATCAATATAAATAATCTTGTGCTTCTGAAGCGTAAACAAATAAAAAAACGGCGAATTTGATTTTCTGATTCTGAGACGTTCCAGCATTCAAGGATCGCATAAATTCCACTTGCGTTATTTTTAGAGTCTTATGGTGCGGAACTCTATGTGCATCGGTTAAGATCGACGTGCAGAAAATGCCAATTGCGAATCACCACAAAGTACAGTTAACAATAACGCGTCGATGCTATCCGTTTTTTTTAAGGAAAAGGAATTCTTGTTTACTCTTTGAGAATTCATAAATTATTCGAACTTTACATGTATAACCAAACTGGTCCTTTCGGGATACCTTAAAATAATTTGGGTTTGAAAAGACCCATCTCAAAACAACGATCCGACGATTTCGTAAGCTCCTTGTAAAACCAAATGGTATTGGTCCTAAAATAGAAGCTCGTGGAACACTTGTTTAAATTTTATTCATAAAATGGACCTTAATCTGGAGTCCTAGGGTACTCGCATTTTTGTTGTTTTTTTCAAAATTGGGATCAGGGGATTGTGAAATGCATCCATCACGAGCGTTTCTCGTTTACTCAAAAAAAAAAAAACAAATAAGTTTTGTGTTGTTGCATTTTGTCGAGCGTTTTAGTTGAACATAAAAATAAAACAAAGTGTTGGAATAACACTTGTTTTATTATTATTTTTTCTTAATATGAGATTTTTCGTTATACACAAAAGACGAATCGTTTGTTAGAAACTGTAAAAAGCTGTAAGAGATGTGCAGGAAGTCAGCCGAGGAGTAAAGGTCGACGTCCATTGTTTGGGAGAGGGTAGTTTGAAGACAGACACGCAATTATATGTTGTAAATCTTCTGGAGATCTGAAACAATCTAGCAAAGTAGAAGCAAGAAAACCCCAAGGAAGAAAGGCGCTGGACAAGGATCTCTCATATGTAAGACAACAAATGGGAGATGCATCATCCAAAAAGAAAAAAAATTAAGATAAAAGAGGAAGAAGAAGCGATGTAAAAACAAATGAAGATCTGAAATTGAACGAGGATCTCTCATACATAGGAGAGATAAATGGGTGACGGAAATAGAAAAAGCCATGAACCAAAAAGTTAGATGTCAGAGAAAGGAACCAAGATAATAGAGAGAGAAGAAGCGACAGACAGATGGAAGACAGTAAGAAAAGAAGATTTCGTCTCCATGCATGGTCCAAAAGACACCTAAATACGAGAGAAAGAAACCAAGACAGAAAAGGAAGAAGAAGCGATATAAAAATTGAACGAGGATCTTTCATACATACATAAGAGAGATAAATGTGTGACTGAAAGAGAAAAAGCCATGAACCAAAAAGATAGATATCTGAGAAAGGAACCAAGATAGAAGAGGGAGAAGAAGCGGTATAAAAAAAAATCAAAGACCTGAAATTAAACAAGGATCTCTCATGTATAAGACAGATAACTGAGAGACGGTAAGAAAAGAAGATTTCGTCTCCATCCATGATCCAAAAAGATACCTATATACCAGAGAAAGAAACCAAGATAAGAGAGGAGGAAGAAGAATGATAAAAAAACCAAGAAAATGAAGATCTGATACTAAACTAAAATTAATAAGGAAGAACGATACCGAAGGAAGAGGTGGGAATGAATTCCAGAAGAGGAAGAGGCGTTTTAGTCGTTATATCAAACATGATTGCCGCAGTTAAAAGCTCCAAGTAAACCTCCAATTATTTTCTAAGAAAAAGGCCAGAGAAGTAAAAAGTAAAATGCTAGAGGGAAGAAAAAATGAGATCGAAGTAGACATATTAATCTTGATTTGTATAAAACTCACTTAATTAAAGGCTTTTAGCTGACCTTTAATTTTTCCAGGGGATGCATCACAGAAATAAAGAAGAAAGGTATTAGGTGAAGATGAAGGAAGAAAGAAAGTCTAAAAGTTTGAAGTAAAATAAGAAGAAGTAGTCATAATTCCCAATGTATTCACACAGTCGCAAGAACTCCAATTATTTTCAAACAAAGCCACAGAAAAATTAAAAAAAATATCAGGTGACTTCAGATAAAGAAATAGAAGAAAAAATGATTTCCGTTTCGGGTGAGGGAGCTGAAGAAAGCAAAGGAAAAAGATTTCTCGTTTAGAAGGTGGAGAAACATCGAAATGATTCCCGTTATATTCACACTTTAAGCAAATCGCCGACTATGTTCCAAGTAAAGCCACGGGAAAATAAAGAAGAAAGATATCGGGCGACTCCAGAGGCAGAGGCAGAGGCGAAAAAAATTTCTTTCAGTGGATCAGGCAATCCAAAATTCGAAATAGAAGAAAACATGATCACATTTTATTCAAACAGCTGCTGACTTTAAGCCAAACTCCAATTATTTTTCAAGAAAACGTCTGAATAATAAAGAAGAAAGATACCAAAGGACACTAAAGGAAGAGACAAAAGAATCTTTCATTTAACAGATGAAGAGATTCAAAGTAAAATGTTCCGTGTCTTCTCCAACGCAAATCCAAATTTATAATTCGAGCAAGCCGTCAAGATATTAAAGAAAAAAATAACACCAGAAGAATCAAAAAGGAAAAACGCAAGTCATTAAAGAACACAACAAGAAAACAAAGAAGAAAAAATACTGCAAGAATTAGCAAGGAAAACGCAAGTCTTTAAAGAAAAGTAAGAAAATCTTAGGCTAACTTCTTATTATCATTTCTAGCAAGTTAAGCCAAAAGAAGAAAGAAAGAAAGAAGAAAATATCCAAAGTAGTAAGAAGCATTGCCCACGCAATTAAAGATTAGGTCCAGCTCTGATTGCATCCAAAAAGACACCAAGAAAGCAAGGTATATAATGCCAGAGAAAACAGGGAGATAAATCCGAGACAAAAGAAGAAATAGTGGTTCTCTTTAAGCTCACACAGGGCAAAGATATTAAGCCAAATTTTCATTAATTTTCGATCAAATCAACAAAATAATAAGGAATATACCAGATGAAACTGGAGGAAGAAGAAAGCTTAAGCTGACTTTTTAAAAGAAATTCAAACAAGATTTCAAAGAAAAAATACAAGAAATCAAAGAAGAAAAGTGTAAGTGAAAATCTAAGGTAGAGGAAAAGACGCCAGTCTTGAAAGCCATCTTAAGCTGAAAATGAAGAAAACACAAAAAGAAGCTCAGTCAATAAAGGCTAAAGAAAGAAATCCAAAGTAAAAGAAAAAGAATTTTCGTTTAAGCCAAATTTTCAATAATTTTCAAGCAAGTTACCAGGATAATAAAGAAGGGGCTAGGTAAAACTAGAAGAAGAAAAAAGAGTAGTGTCATAAGCTGAATTTTGAATGATTCAAACAACTTCAAAGCAAAAATGCAAAAAATCAAGGAAGAAAGTGCGAGTAAGGCAAAGAAACAGACGCCAATCTTGAAGGTAACCTTGAGATAAACATGAAGAAACAACTAAAAGAAGCTCAAGCAAGGAAAAGATTCACAGTGGAAGAAAAAAAAGAAAGAAAAAGAACTCTCGTTTGGTTGAAGGATAGATCTAAGATTCAAGAAGGAGCTTCTAGCCTTAAACTAAAATCCGAGAATGATTCGAACAAGGCGCCAAAGGAAAACAAAGAAGAGAAAAAGTACCAAAAAAGAAAAGTGCAAGTAAATAAAAATCCAAAACACAGAAGGTGCTAGTCTTGAAGAAATAAATGAAAGAAAATGATCTCTCGCTTAGTAGTGGGGAAGATATAAGATCCAAGAAGGAGTTTCTTGTCTTACAATAAATTCAAAATGCGATTCGAAGCATCGATAAGGTAAAGAAAAGTGTCAAAAAATCAAAGAAAAGTGCAATTAAGTAAAAATACAAATTAGAGAAAAAGACTCTAGTCTTGAAGGTCTCACTCAAGATAAAAATGAAGTAAATGCGTAAAGTGAAAGATCCGAAGTAGAAGAAAGAAAAGAAAGTAAAGGATCTCTCGTTAGATAGTTGAAAAAATTGAAAGATCTAAAAAGAAGTGATTTAAATTTATGATTTAAACAAAACACAAAAAAAAAAAAAGAGAAAAGTGTAAGTAAATATTATTCCAAGACAGAGTAGAAAACTCTTGAAGGTATTTCGAAAACCTTAACCAAAAAATGAAGAAGAAAAAGAAAGGAGGGTCAAATAAGAAGGGTGCAAGGAAAAGATCCAAAGTAATGAAATGGAAAGGGCCTTTCGTTTGGTAGATGGAAAGACCTAAGATGCGAGAAGTTTCTTGACTTAAACTAAATTCTGAGAACTGTGTAAAAAGCCAAACAAAGTAAAGACAAAGAATTAAAAAATTAAAAAAGGAAGTAGACATTACGAAACTTCCAGCAGAAACAAGAACAAATACCAGAAGATTTAAGAAGAGAGATACCAAGAAAAGTCCTTCGCCCGTGCGAAGTGTCTATTGCCATCAGTAGACACAAGAAACCAAAAAAAGAGTAACAAAAGGATGAAGACCTTGATCGCTACAGGAAGGAAATAGATAAATTTCAATACAAGAAAAATCTAAAGAGAATGAAAAGATCTCGCGTGGTAACTTTCTGTACATTTTTCAAGCTTCAGAAAACTAACTAGTTTCTAAGAAGAAAATATATGAAAACCCTCTTCATCTTCACCAGGGCTTCCGATTTGAACCGCGTCACAAATTTCTTCTTTCTTCAAAATGAATCCAGTTCTTAATTAGGAAAACAAAGACTTATCTTTTCGCACCACAACGCATCCACAGAAGAAAATTGAAGATTTATTTCGTCGGAAATTGAGGACTTCTCAATTAAGGTAATTAAACATTACCATGGGAAATATGAAAGGCCATTGAGCTAACAACACTTCAAAAGATTAAAGCAACAACCTTTAAATGGGATGATGTATTTAGCGGAAGTGACTGCCAAAACAATACTGGTCTCAAGATAGGACAATGCGGCACACCTTTCACTTTCATTTTCAAACTTTCGGCTGTTGTTTTCTTCATGGTAAATTGTTGCTAGTAAAATAGTTTGAGGCAGTGAACGGTCACTAATAACGATCTCATAATAAATGCGTTCTATGTCGAGGTGAGTGAGGAAGAGATCCATATTTAGCTCGGCTCGCCTCAGAACGTCTAATTAAAGCAGGTCGGCTGCCAGACGTGCTACATTTAATCCAAGTATAAATTTCAGCACTGCCAATGTCAATGCCGCACGTTTATTTATTTATTTATTTATTTATGGACGCCTCGGGAATTTTCAGTAATTATCGGTCTTCGGCTATTAATATTAATGAAACTTCATAACAATATTTTTACGCGTTTTTGGTCAACGTTAAAATTAGATACCTACCGAGCGAATGGTTCATTATATATGTATACAAATAAATTATGAATTTTAATTTTTAACAAAAAAGATGTAATTATAATTATAGACGTGTTTGAGACTCGCGTAAATCCGTGTTGTTATGAGTTCACTCGTGGTGATGAAAACCTGTGGTTTTTTTTATAATGGTCGAGGCAAGGCGTAATTTTCAAGGAGGACTTTAAAAGAAATATATGTAATTTAAAAACAAGTGAAGAATGAGGAAAACGCTTGCAAAAATGTCCAGCCGTACGTGAGGTCGTTTCCAAGGATGTTTCGGAGCAAGTGCCTTCAGTTTGCGTGGCCCAAATAAATCTATACGAAACTACTTTAAATTTGAGGGCAAAAAAATATGAACATTAAAAACTGCAAACAAAAGACGGAGGACGATTGAATTTATTTTTATTTGATTTGATTTTTTTAATTATTGATTCGTCTTTGTTGCATCCTTTCTCTCACTGTGGATCTTACCACCCTGCCATTTCAATCATTAGTCTTTTGGTTTTCTTTAATTCGTTCGCTTTGATTAGATAATGATTAGATTTTGGATTTTTCTTTGTTTTTTAGAAGCGCGCAGAATAAACTAAAAGCCAAAATGCTGGTTAACGCACCTAATTATGGTAAGTGACAATAAACAAAAAAAAAACCTAAGAATTTGATGAAGCATGCTTGAGTCAATCGCAAGAAAAAATAAATCCGTTAATTCATGAGCCACATGAAAACCGCATCGCCTGCGCCTCCCAGTTCTCAAAGATGATGATGACCTGCAGATGATGTAATGAGTTGTTTAAAGAACTCTTTTTTGCCACATCGAGGACCTTCATTGGCGTACTTAAACCCCCCCAAAAACTACACGTAAACTGCGTCATTATTATTTCCGGAATTTCGCATTCGAGGTCACCACTCGCGTTCCCTTCATTCATTTTGGGGTTAAACCACTCGGCACATTCGCGAAGAGCAATTAAACATAATGCCAATAAAACTCTCCTAAATGTGCGTGTGAATCCCTGGACGCCGCCGTCTTCGATGGCCGAAGAAAAGTGCTGACATTTAAAGCATCTCTTGCTTCGGGCAAGGGCAGCTAGTGACCAATGCTGTCGAGGCGATGGTAACTTTTTCCAGATTTGCGTTTTAATCGAAGACGACGATGCTTCACACGATTTACTCCTCGGTACACTCAAGGACGTTCGTAATTGCCTGGCGCTGTAACCTCGTCCGCAATTGTGTACGAAACGAAATGGTCAAAGTGCAAAGCGAAACACTTCCTTAAATTTCTGCCTCCAAAAATAAAAATAAACGCCACAACATTTATTTCATTAAGTAATAACATTCAACGTTTCGATAATTAATTATCCGTTCCCATCATCAGTGGGATATTGCCTTGAGGAGAGCAATTTTTTATTTAAGACATCATGAGGGTTGTAATTACTTGAATTACTTAAAATCCGACGTTTCGATAATTAATTATCCACTGCCATCATCAGAGGATACTGCCTCGAGAAGGCATTTATTTGTCGATTTATTTATTATTATAATTTTTTTTTGTTAACACCCTCGCTGTTTAAGACTTCACTGAGAGTTGTTAATTATTGAGTGCTCACAGTGTTAGTATTCATTGTAATTTATTGGTTTATTTAAAATCCAACGTTTCGATAAATAATTAATCATTCGCAGCCCATCATCAGAGAAGAAAAGAAGTAGCTTCTCAGAAGGATTTTGCAATCGCAAAATTAGGAGATGGTTGGTCGCTACTTTTATTCTGTTATTTCAGTTCTAATACTTTATTATCTTGCTGTTCTTAAAATATAACCAAACAGTCTGACTTTTAGTTAAATTCTTTAGTGTCGAAATTGAGGAAAGAGCCTGTTCTGCAAAACTATAATTTAGAGAAATTCTGGCTACTTGATAAAAAATCGTGTAAAAAGGCCGCGATAGTATATGGGCGCAATACTAGAAATTGTAAACTTTTTAGAGCAACAAAACATAGCAAAAAATCTCCTGCTTACATTGGTAAAAAATTTTACAATAAGTTACCTCAAAATGTTCAAAATATAAATGATGACGTTGCCTTTAAAAAAGAAACCAGGAAATTTTTACTCGATGAGGCCTTCTACTCCGTACAGCAGTTTTTGCAATATTAATGTATACATGCAGATACGTTTCATTTGTTAAACTTTTAATATGTTCTGTTACTGTCTTTTGATATTTTAATTTTTATACAATGTTAGACAACCCTTTGTCTGTAATTAATTCTTATTGTCTTTTATTGTTTTTTTTTTTAATTCTCGAATAGATTTGCTTTGGAAAGATAAGCAGTGATTAATTTATTAAAATTTTTTCAATAAAATAAAACTCTTGCATATTTGAATATAAAAATTAAAAACAAAACATAGTACCTTTTCGGTTCATTTTCTTCACTTATTTTACTTTGTCTTTTAATTATTTTTTAATGATTGTTTACTTATTTATTTCTTTATCATTTTAATTTTTTCGTTTGTTCGATTTGATATATTTTTTTATTTAATTTTTCTCGTATTCTTTCTGCGGATTTTATAGCAATGCGATTCAAGTCGTCGTTTTCTCTTTAATTTTCCTTTCATTTTATTTATTAATTTGCTTTCACTTTTTGTTTTTATTTAATTTTTCTCTGATTTTCATTAGAATTATTGATTCAATAAAAAATGTAAACGAAACTACTATTTATTTGACAACTTATTCAATTTATTCATTAAATGATAACATCCAACGTTTCGATAAATAATTAATTATCCGCTGCCGTCATGAGAACATACTGCCTCGAGGATTTATCTATTTATTTATTTATTTATTGCTAACATTAACATCCTGACTATTTAAGACTTCACAGAGGGTTGTTGACGATGGAATGCCGACAATGTTATTTTAATTTGTGAAACAAAAGAAGATCGACAATTCTCTGATGACGTGTGATATAATCAAATCGCCAACAGAAAAAAATAAAATAACAATCTGTGAGAAGTGTAGAATGTAATATGAAAAATTACTTGGATTATTATAACAATCCAAAGAGAGCTCGACGGAGAAAAAGATGAACAAAAACAAAAAGCGCGGGCGGATTGTTCAAAAATCAAGACTGGCAAGAAAACAAAAGAAGGAACCAATAAAGAACTGAAGCAAATAAACTACGTCGAAATACGAAGAATATGATGAACAAAAAAAACTACTTAGAAATTTGTTGCAAGTCGGTTTTGATTGCGACGGATCCCCTAGACAGCTGTTTCGGCCCTATTTGGGACCTCGTCAGCGGAAGAGCAGCTCGAGATTGAAACTAGATATCGCAACCTAAACTGTTATATCACAAACTCTTTTAAACGGACACTAAATAGCGCATGAACACTTAACGTGTCGACAGCTGTCGAACGACTGCGAAACGTTAAGTGTTTATACGCCATTTAGTGTCCGTTTAAAAGAGTTTGTGAAACAATTTTCATCGGACAAGAACCAGCTTTAAACTGTTATAGAAAGGCATGATCAACTGATCAACTTATTTCTCCATACTACGCCTTTGTTGAAAGATGCCATCATCTTTTGGGCCAGTTCGCCGTCCAACAATGTTTATATTACAGAAAAGGATACTTAGATCCATTGTTAGTGATTCGACTACTTTCTCATGCAGAGAACTATTTACACGATATAACATTTTATCTTTATATCGTGTTTTTATATTTGAATTATGCGTTCACATATTTAACAATAAGTCAAGATTCGTATCAAACAATAAGATACATCACTATTATAACACCAAAAATAATAAGGATTTTTATATGCCGTTTAGTAGATGAACTGTCATTCGTAATGCGCCTAATGTAATTGGTCTGAAAGCTTTTAATTCCTTACCGCTTGAAATCAAAAGTAAACAAATTTAAACGTTTATTTAAGCAATACCTGATACGCAAATGTCTATATTCGTATAAACATTTTTTCGAATGATCTCTTTTTGTTTGATGGAATATGTGTTACTTTTAATGCGTGTGTAAAAATATTTTAAGTTGCACCACCCTACACTATAACTTACACAAATAACGAAATTGTTGACATTATTCTAACGTATGGAGAATGTAGGTGCAATGCAAGTGCTGCAGTACGTAGATATCGACGGCGCTATCCCTGCGTCGTAGAAAGAAAAATAACATTTGTTATTGCGTAATGAAATTATAATTGAGAAATCCCTCTATGTTATAGAAGCACTGTTCCTGTAAAAAGTTTTTGACGGTTTTCTTGAATCTGTTGAGAGACATAATTCTCCAGGTTGGTGGAAGTATGTTAAAGAGTTGCAGATGAAAATGTTGTACTTGAGTAGTGTGTATCCTGTGTCTTGGAATGGTAACATCTTGATTACTTCGGAGTGAATATTGAATATCGTCACTTCTGAGAGTAAGTGTGGGGCTTGATTTCTTAGCTGTTAGTAAGAATGGAGCAGAATGTACATACTCGGAAGAGTTAAAATATTAAATTTTTTAAAGTAAGGTTTACTATGACAATCATTTCTCATACCTGATACGAATAGCCTTCTTTTTGTATGCATGGGTTGATTTGCCCCAGAGTTGAAGTCCATACATCATTCTACCGTGGAAAATGGCATGGTATGCTGTGATAGCGGTTTCCGTATTTATGACCTGCTTAATGCGTCTTATGGCATAAATGGCTTGAGATTATTTTGATGCTAACTGTTGTGTGTGTTCATGCCATGTCATTCTTGTATCAAGACTCAGACCAAGAAAACGAGCGTTGCCTGATCTTCCATCGCATTTCTTCTATCTGATATAAAGCAAATTTTAACGGTTTTGTATGCGTTTAAAGCTAATTTGTTGGATAGGAACCAGTTATTTGCTTGGTTGTAGACAAGATCTACTTTTTGTGAGCGATTCTTTTTTCTTATCACTAACTAATAAAGTTGTGTCGCCAGCGTAAAGTACTGTATACCCTGAGATATTTGCTGGCAGATCGTTGATGAAAATGGTAAAGAAAAGCGGTACAAGGAGTGATCCCTGGGGCACTCAGGTTTTGTTTATACCTGTTAATGATTTTTCCCCTTGAAAGTCCACAAATTGTTGTCTATTGGATAGATAGGAAGTAAATAGATTAAGTGCTGTGCCTCTAATTCCGTAATGGTCCGTTTTGGCAAGAAAGATGTCGTGTGTCATGCTGTCGAAGGCCTTGGATAAGTCGCATAGAATAGCTTTGAATGTCTCGTGATTCTCAAGGGCTTCGCAAATAAAGTTGGTGATCGAAATAGCGGTCATCAATGGTATTCCTGCCAGATCGAAAACCGTATTGATTGTCGCAAATATATTCATGACGGTTTAGAAAATTTAGTAGTCTTTCATTAAGGCCCGATCTTTCCACCTCCTAATAAAATTCCCGATAACGTTATTTGGCAAATAACTTGTTTTTTATGAATGGTTTCCATGGTGATTCGTAAATTTATTCGTCAAATAAATTTATCAGGAGGTGGAAAGATCGGGCCTAAGTACAGCTTCAAAGTCTGTTTATATACATGGTGCCCGGATTTCGTAGGGACAACATGGGTAACTTTTGTATTTGAAAAGAGAGAGAGATGGTTAAATTAGCAAAAAGGTGCAGGTTCGATAGCTCATTAAGAATTCATTTTCAAATTGTATTTGTCATGGCCATCTTGGTTAAAATTAAAAAAAAAAAAACAAAATCTCATAATTCCTTTTATTTGCCGTAACTTTTTTTTTATTTAAGATATTTAGATGCGGTTTGAACTAATTTGCAGTACTTGAGACATCTAACAGTATTAATGGCAATACTATCCGTAAAGTCATTAATAGTGTTCAGAAACGGTGCCAACTTTGCATTGCAAACAATAGTGGCTTATTTGAGTGATTTAATATTTTTTATAATTATTTTTGTAATTCAGTTTGGTTTTGTTTTGCCAATAAAAATATTTAAATTACCGTACAAATTAATTCAAACTGCATCTCAATATACTAAGTAACAAGAAAGTTACCGCAAATAATGGAAATTATGAAATTTGTTTTTTATTTTTTTATTTTAACCAAGTTGGCCATGCCAAGTAAAATTTGAAAATGTATTCTCAATAAGCTCTTGAATCCGCACCTTTTTACTAATTTAACCATCTCTCTATCTCTTCGAATAAAAAAGTTACCCATGTTGTATATTCTACTTCAGATTTGGAAATTGTTCCGAATTTATTCTCATGTCTAGAAATATTTTACTGATGAACAAAACTGTAAAACATTAATAGCAAGTGCGTTTTATATTGACAAATGATTAAGGCCCGGTTTGTTCATCTCTGAGTAAGTGGCCAGCAAAATACTTGATGATTAAAGATAGGGCAACGCATTGTGCTAATCCTTCAAGTTATAACTTGGCACTTACTCAGAGATGAATTAACCGGGCCTAAACTTAATAATGTAAAACGACTATAATCAGGTAAATACATTATCCTACCTGTAAATATGCATTGTTTTCTTATGCAATAGATGTATTTAATTTATACAGGGTGTAAATGAAATATGGAACAAAGAGTAGGCATAGTCGTGCGCAGCTTAAATGCTAACAGTCCTGTGAGCCTTGTACCACAAGGTTTTAAGAGTGAGGTTTGCATTTTAGCTGCGCATGACTGTACATACTATCGCTGACACTATAAAGAAAACGAGAAGCAGTAAAACTGTGTGAAATTCGACCTTATTGTACCGAAATGTTGTGAGCCTAACGCTTAGGTCATAAAATGTGTTAATCCGAGGTACAGAGGTAGCGCTCACCGGCTGCAATAGCAGCACACAAGTTAAAATCTTTACTGTCACAAAAAATCAAAATCTAATTAATATTCAATTAAATTCTGTACAAAGTGTGAAACTATTGCTAAAAAAAAACATACCAAAATAAAAACATACAAAATAATTCTTATATAAAATTGAATTAACTCCATGATACTTGTAGCGTATAGGTAAGTAGAAGAAGAAGAAGAGAAGTCTTCGCTACAATACATTTATTGTTCATAAAAACACATGACCGGTTTCGTCTAACAAATAGACATTATCAAATGTATAACCTGCAACACATAAAAAATGTTTAAAGCCCCAAGAGAAACCCCTTTAGAATACTTACAAAATTAACATTGGTGATAAGCTACAGCCCATAGTCAGACCGTCAGTTTCTGCGTAAAATTTTCCGTTAAAAATGAAAAAGTTTTGTTGCAAGGTCATTTTTAAGAGATTTTAAAGAAAAATTTCATCTTCGTCAGACAAGATGGAATTAGAAAGTAAGTCGTTAATGATCATAGTGGATTGATTCACTTGCCAGAATGGACGTGGATAGATTGCTCACATCCAGGGTTGGGTCATTTGACGTAGAAAATAGTTTTCTACATTACGCGTAAATAACCGCGTAGAAAATATGAACACGTAGAAAACTGTAAAGTACGTATTAAACCCCCTCCCTTCAGTATTTGACCTTGCATTCTGCATATTAAAATAATTTCTGACAAGTAAGTATAAACCCTGTGTTTCGTGTCGTCTTGCTCTTTTAAATTATTTAACTCTTGACACGTTTTTTGGATTTATACAGGGTGATTGAAATTCGAGGGCAAGCATGGGGATCTCGCTTATTATAAGAGATAGAGAATCCGTTAAATGGAGGCAAAGTTGCCAAATTTCTTCCTGATTAATAATCTGTTAAGAAATTTGAAATATCACGAACGGTTTCTTCACAATCGCTTTTCTACGTTTGTTTTTCTACGATTGTGAAGAAATCTAGAGAAATTAGAAAATCATCTTAGTTAATAGGGACGCGTTGTAATTTATTAATAAAATTTGACCTACTAGGAATATTGTATTCGGTATTAATATTTAGATGTGTTTTCAACATTGACAGTAAAAATTTTGAGGTGACGTCAGATGGCGAATTAATAAACGAAACAACAGGTCGTATGGGACAAGATTCTTTGTGAGTTTTCGGGAGTCCATATAATTTAGGAATTTGAGGGTTCATACATTTCAACTTATTGGTACAAATTAGAGAGTTATGTTTGTTATCAGCCAAGAACTTATTGACTTTGGATGAGTAAGCTGGAAAAGGGTTAGATTCAAGTAGCGAGAAACCATTAGACTCGAGAAAAGATTCGACCTTATGATTATATGTAGGGCGATCTAAAATCACTATGCCTTGACCTTTATCCGATTTTTCCTTGCTGTACTTAGTTGTAACGAGATACCTCTGGGGCGTGTTCGAAAACTCAGAGCGTTACTCTTGGGTAATATTCTTTTTTCTCTCATATAAATAATTTTGTATATTTTGCTTTTCACTTTATTCACTCTGTTGGTATAACTCTTCTACTTACTTCCTATGTTTTCGAACACGCCCCTGTAGTTATTGCACGTCTTAGCATCACCCTTTTTGTGGATCGGTAGTATCACTGCAAGTTCCCAGTCCTCCGAGATTTTTTCATTATCTCTTGTTATTTTTTCCAGAAGTTTGCAGGAACACCCACCTTCCCCTATCCCCCATGTATTTTAGCATTTCCGCTGTTATTTCGTCGTGCTCAGGCGCCTTGTCTATTTTGAGTTTCCTCAGACTTTTTTCCAGTTCTTCCATTGTTATATTAAGCTCATTTTCGCCTACGTCCCTCACATGGTCTGAGTTCTGTGGGTTCTCCTTCAGCAAATCTTCCTCCTTCCCCTGCACCATCAGTAGGTCTTGGAAGTACATACTCTTTCCATGTCGTCATAAATTGTCTCTCGTTTGTAATTATTTGGTTGTTTCTGTCGTTTATGTACCCAGTTCCACTTCGTTTACTTATCCTTTCTTAAGTTACGCACCACTCGGTAGAACAGCTTCTGGTTTTCCTTGAAATTGTTGATTTCCTGAACAGTTTTGAAAGGAAAAAAGAACTGACGACAAATCGAAAGCATCAGACTTACAAATAATATAAAATCCTAAAAAGTATTAAAATAGGGAGCGGATTTAGAGAGAAAGCAAACGTCCACCTTCCCTCTGAAAATACATGTATTTTTAGAAGTTATTAAAGAATGTGACATGCAAAAATGTATACAATTTTCAAAAATTGCTAAAGAGGAAGAAAGGCAAACGAAAAGTCAAAAATATCCAACTTGCAAATATAATATACAGAGATGGATATAAGAAGGCAGCAATCGTCCACCTTCCCTCTGGAAATATTTTTAGAAGTTGTAAAGAGTATCATTTGTAAAATGTTAAATTTTTCAACAATTCCAGAAGGGAGGTGTAAAGTTATAGAAAATATTATAAGAGAGGTGGATTTAGGGGTAAACAATCGCCCACTCACCCCTGGAAATATTTTTAAAAGCATTTCCAGTTTGCATTTATGTACATTTAATTTAAAACTTGGCGACCAACATTTTTTCTTTACCCGTATCCCACTCAGTAACTAATTTTGAAAAGTTGGTACTAAATGCTGCAGTACAGAAAATTTAATTTAACTTATTAAAGGCAATCATTTTTATTAATTAGTTTAAGGTTTAGAAATGTTTTTTGAAAATTACCAAATTATAAAATTTGTTCAACGTGCGAAAAATTCTAAAAATTTAATAAAAATTCCAACGTCACTGTACAGAAGTGAATGTTGAATTTCTACTCAGAAAGATATATTAAGGAAATAGAAACGAATTTGTACAGGATAAATGTACAGGATAAATGTACAGGGTGACTGACAATTGTTCCGCGGTACCTGAGAGTATGGGAAACATATTTAAAAAAGTCTGTGTACTTTAGTTTTCCAGAAATAATTACTCAACAATTAAAACGACGTACGTACCTGGTTAAGGAAAGCAGCAGATGAACGACTGCCACTTTGACAGGTAAACAAATAAATCATTACAACACGAAAACTTCAAATCTCCGTGTTAAGAATTCTTAGTGTTTTATTTAATTTTGATTTAAATTTATTCTCACGAACAACGCGTCTCGTCATTGGATTTTTTTTTCTTTATTTCGTAAATATTCGGTTTATCATCGATGGTGTAATAATAGATTTTGCCAATAACAAAAATTTCATAACTTATTCGTACGAGTATCGATCGCGTCGCATTAGTGCAGGCGCGCACATGCGATTTTCTGTCGCGCGACTGTTTAATCGCAAAAATGAAACGCATAGTTTTTAAATACCAATGCACGCACATACGACTAAATAATCGCCGCGATTAAAAAGATGCAACCAGACCTATTTTTCAAGCGACGCGACTGTCGCAAGGTGAAATACATCATACAGACAAGAATGAACCTGCACGCACTGCGACTAATTAATCGCAATTTATTCAGTTGCTGTGTAGGGTGTTCTGTAACTTAACGTTTTAAAAGAAATTGTTATAAATTTTATAATAAAATGTCTGACGACGAATCACTCATAAATAGTGTCTTAGACATAGAACTGCTAATTGCAGAGGTGGAAATAAGACCAGCTCTTTATAATAAACAATTAAAAGAGTATAGTGACAGAAATATGAAAGAAAAACTATGGGGTGAAGTTTGTCTGATTGTATGCCGCGACTGGATGTAGTACTGAAAAAACTTATTAGGATGGTCTCTTAAGTCGTTATAAATTTTATGAAACGGCCCTTTTAATAATCTTTGACTTATTACTGGATGTACCCAGTACTGCTTTTTATACCGTTTTTTGGCTCTCATACGCACTAATAGAGCTACCACGCAAACAGTTTCCGTAAAATCCTTGTTGTTCTAGTTATTATTATACATTTTAACGATTAATCTGTCGCAAGTGCGCGCATTAAAATATTTTTCAGTTATTTTTTTGCGACTACGATTTTTCAGTCGCGCGACAGAAAATCGCATGTGCGCGCCTGCACTTACTTCTTCACCGGCAGGATTAACAACGTAACAGCATTCACGGACAAGTTTTATAGCTTTTTATAGCCTCTGTTATATCATGAAACGTTTAGAACGCCCTTACAGCTGAGAGAACTCGGCATCGTAGCCTGCACACACCTTTTGCGTAAATTCCATTTATTTTTTTTATTATTGTTCCCGTAATCTGTGACATCTATTCTGTTATACGTTTTCTTTTCTTTTTTGACGGAACAATTGTCAGTCACCCTGTATATTCCAGAAATGAGAAAATAAACTTTAAAAAAGTGTGTACGAAAACGGATAAGGGAAGAATAAAAAAATAAATTACAGTTCGAGAGAGAACATGTTTCAAGAAGAGTTTTGGTAATTTCTGATCCCACATTACAGAACAAGTTATTTAGTTCTTCACTTGAAGGTGCATTAAGTAGGTACTTTATTGATACATCCTATACAACGTATTCATTTTCTATGGAAATAAAATATTGATTGAAAAAAAAACGTTTCTGCAGCCGAATGTAAGAAATTAAATCGCTAACAGGGTACAAAAGAAGAGATGGGCGAAAAATGTTAATTATGAAACGTTAATGTAACAAAAAGAAACAAAAGTGTGATTTGATTCAATTGCTATGTCGCTGTAAATAATTGCATTATTGGTATTTTTTTTTGTTTAGTTCGTTTTCATAACTGCGCGTATTTTTCAATCGTAAAAAATGAGAATGTTAATAAACAGCTAAAAGTGACATTTGACAAAGCAAATATTGATGAAATCCTGTCCGTAAGTACTTCCACAAACAATTGCGCCGACGACGTGACATAAACACCTCCAGCTCTAACTGGTGAAAAACGAAATCTGAATTTTAAGGCCGCAAGTTCATCTGTCTTGAGCAAGCCGACTTGCGAACACCTTAGAAGGCAATGGCAGACATTCCGGATTTTCAACAGTTACTGTCCCGCATGCATTATTCATTCAAATCCACGCGCTAAACAGGGCCGGCCTAATCCGCGAAGGTTCGCGCACGCACGTCGTGCGCACTTTCTTGAGCAAACTGTTGCAACAGTCACACATAAAACGAAGAAGCGACGTCCTCTCTGTACCCCCTCGTGCACAGAGAAAGGCAGATGCTTTGACCTATTACCTCACACAATCTAGGAAAGGTCAGGTGACACACTCACACACACACACAGACTTGACTAAATAACACCTAACACGAAATTACTTAATGTTATGACTTGGCGTTATGGTGGTTAATTATCGGTTGAAAAAACGAAACCAACTTGAATTGTGTTTGTAGAAAGTGTCTCGTCACTTTCTTCTACATAACGAAAAGCGAAACTCGTTTGCTCTTATGAACGAGCCACAAGAACGAGGTTCACACGTTCGAGGAATTAAATGAAAACAACGCGGGCAATAATTTATTAACAATTGTAAAATAAACATCCGACTTTTTTTAAATACCTATGTATAAAGAAAGCTGTTATAACTTCATCCTTACATTTTGACCACCCGAAAAACTGAGTGCTTTCAGAGGTACACTTAAATAGAAGAGAAATGTAGCCCCTTGAAGATAATAAGGTAGAAGATCATCCAGCGATTAAATCGAAAAAAACAAAACTTTTCGTGACCGTCAAGAGATGGCGCCCCTAATCACTCACTGTAACTGTAAATTATTAAATGCGAGAATTAAAACTGTAATGTAATGAAATTACAAATTGTATAACGCGTGTCAGTTTTTTTTTTAACACAGCTTATAAATATGAGCAACATTAAATTGGAGTAGAGTCAAGTAAAATACACGAGTTTGAACGTATCTATTGACACTAAAAATTAATGAATGCGAATCAATTAAATTACGCAGTTGAGGTGATAATAAATATTAGTTTGGTGTAAAGAAATGAACAAATTATTAGTTTGATATAACCTGATTTACAACTTTCTTTTAAAAATAACAACAATAATTACGCCTTCAATTATTTTGTCATATATGTACGTATTTAAACAAATCGCCATTACAGGAACTTAGTTTATATTAAATTTAACTAAACAAACAGTCACTTTTGTTGCATTTAAAGAAATTGTCAATAAAGAATTTTAATTTGAGCAGAGTTATTTTTAATTTATTTTTGAGCATAAGAAATTATCTACCAGCATGCAAAATACCCAAAAATGTTAATAGATTTTATTAAATTAAAACAAAAGAAAAAGATTACGCCCTGAATCTGAAAGAATTTCATGTTTATAAACGATTATGTACGTTATTGAAAAAATAAACAAATAAATAACGTAGCAATGTGTTTCGCTGTCAAACTCTTCATTTCTATCCAGTGTTGCCAATCCACTCTAAGCCGATTACCCTTTTCAAATTTAAAAAAACCCGCTCTTACCCACATTGAGTAATGAAATTGAAATGAATGAATGAAATGGTACAAAATTTATTTTATTTAAATACCTAATATTATTGGACTTACCTTACACATGGACGTTGCACGACAGATTTCTCAGGGTTAAAATCATCTTATGTGGGACTGTGGGCAGCAATCGGCAACAGTGCTGCCAACCGACCAAGCGAAGCATTTCGGAAGATAGTTGTGAAAAATTCCGATAGATGTCCCTGAATTTCGGTTAAGCTAATTTAAATCACTTGATTAAAATCATGTTTAAAATCACTGATTTCATTCAGGCGATTTTTGTTTTTGAAAATAATTTTTTAAAAAAAATTAAAAAAGTTGTCATGAAATAAACAAAACTAGGTCCAAATTTTATTGTGCCATTTTTGACGCTAAATAAAACAAAAGACGATCGAGAAACAAAGAAAATTTATAAAATTAAAAAATTCTTAGTAAATAAACAAAACTTTCTAAAATTAAGATTTGACATTTGTGCAATTTTTGACGTAAAATAAAATAAAAGACGATCGAGAAATAAAGAAAATTTATAAAATTATTATTATAAAATAAAAAAATAAAAATAAAAAAAATTTCATTGAATAAAATTAGAAAAAGATAATAAAAATAAAAGAAATCTCATTAAATAAAATGACAAAAAAATAAAAATTAAAATATTCTCTTTAAATAAACAATACTTTCTACTTTCTATAAAATTACAAAAAATTATAAAAATTACAAAAAAAAACAAAAATTAAAAAAATATACAGGGTGTCCCAGCAGTGTGTTCTCGGGCCATATCTCCATAACTACCCAAGGTACAAAAAAAATTTCAACACAATTTCTTTTAAATTGAAGAGATCTTCAACACAAAATTATTTTCATCTATACAGAGTGCTGCTGGACACAACTTTTTTATTTCAAATGGCATACCCCATGTACGAAACCAAATTTGGATTGCCCATAAAATTCTACACATTTTCTGTATAGCATTGCCTATACCTAAACTTAACCGTTCCTGAGATATTTAACATTTTGTCTAAAAACTGCCATTTGCAGTCAATATTTTATTTACTCATATTTTATTTATTTATAACTCTAAGAAAAAGACATTTGGTTCAGATATAGTTAGTACACAAGCTTATCATAAGCCATTATTAAATTTACTTTTATCGCTACAGGGTGGTCATGGTAATAAACAAAACCTCAGAAATTTCAAAATGACAGAACTCAATTTTCTTAAATAGCATGCCCTATATTTTTCTATCCTAAATTCTTCGTTTAATGAAGTAGTTTCATTTTTGTTAAGTATGTCTTACATCTATCTGAGATTTTTAGATTTATTTGAATTATTTCTTTTAAAACGAACACTTGTCTAAGGTGGCTGTGGAAAACCGGCAAACAATCAACCGGTTGATATTAATAATTATTTTTCAAAGTGAATGGCCGGTTTCACAAAACTTCGATTAATATTTAAGATACGATTAACTACATAGCGAATGATTAAACAGGAAAACAATTGCACTTAACGATGATTAACTTAACGATGATTACTAAATGGTTCGTTTTATAGTGAGTCGCTAAATAGGCTAAACGAAGTGTTAAGTGTTTCATAAAGCTCGATTAAGAGATAATGCTTCGCTTACCTTTGCTTAATTAGGTGTTAGATTAATCGATAGAATTTCTGCGATTAAAAAATTGTGCGTGAGTTTTCCAGAGTTTAGACAGCATTTTTAGTATAATAATTTCATTTATCTATCTAAAAAGTAAGTATAATTTTGTTGAATGAAGTCCATAATTAGGTGAATTTAATGTATGAAGAAAAAGGCACTTCCTAAGAAGAAAATAATAACGTATATGTCAAATCAGTGGTTGCGAGAAACTGTTTCTCGCAACCACTGATTTGACATATACGTTATTATTTTCTTCTCCAATATTTGCAATTTATTCTATTTTAATCAATTATTTTCGACGTTAGCAGCCTGATGAAGGTGATGTTCACCGAAACCGGTCGCTAGAATAAATAAGATTAAAAAAAAAAAAAAAAAAAAATTAGGAAGTGCCTTTTTCTTCATACAATAAGTATAATTTTATTTAAAAATCTAGCTTACCTTAAATACAAAAAAAATTTACTTCATTACACTTTGTAATTTGGCTCTACATTATTATCGAAGTTATTTTCAATGATAAATACGCTTCAAAATTATTTCAGAATGTCTGCATCCTCACTTTCTTCTCTGTCTGGTGATGAAGACAGGCCTCCTCAACGTAGTATTCGTTTTATAAGAGACAGAAATAATCCATTTGATAATTTGGAAGAATATGAATTTAAAATGAGATTTCGCTTTTCCAAAGAAGGAGTTATGGAACTTTTACATACATTAGGTCCAACATTAGAGCTTTTGACAAACAGAAATAAGTCCATTAATGCTGTTAGTCAGTTGCTGATAACCTTACGTTTTTATAATTACTATGCACACATGTCATGATGTTCAATTCGACCTGAGTACGAAAGTGTAAACTTCTTGTATACACCTATTATATGTTGTATCTACATCTTGATCAAAACTTAATTTCTAATGCTATAGAATCAAAAAATTTTAGCTTAAATCAATTTTCTGTGTGTTTATAACTACAGTTTCAAATACTGAAAACGTAAAACATTAAAAAATTCACATCATGTGTACACAGTAATATTTTAAGAGATAATACTTACGATTTCACCAACTGCAGGAGTTGTTATTTTTCAATTATACTAAAATTCGCTCCCCTTTTTCTTTTTTCCATTTTTAAAATCACTTTACACTGAACTAATGAGCAACTTAACCTGAAACTTTAACCACACTCCAGCAAATAATGACAACTATCACGTGATTTGATGCGATTTTTAGACGTTGCCAAATGTAAACTTTGATTAGTTAATCATTGATTAACTTATGAATTTTTTGTTTTGTGAAACAGCGTCAAATTTTTAACCCTGATTAATGTTAACGGTCGATTAGTTAATCAATACTTAAACAAAGCTTTGTGAAACCCGCCGTAAGACTGCTGAGAACTTGTTGTTTCCACTGTTTTGATTCACTTTGTATAGATGAAAATAATCTTGTGTTATAGACCTCTTAAATTAAAAACGAAATTGTGTTGAAAATTTTTTTGTATCTTCAGTAGTTATGGAGATATGGCCCGAGAACACACTGTTGGGATACCCTGTATAAAAATTAAATTTTTTTTATGAAATGAACAAAACTTTCTAAAATTAAGATTTGACATTTGTGCAATTTTTGACGTAAAATAAAACAAATGACGATCGACAAATTTATAAAATTAAAAAAATATATATATAAAAAAACTCTCCCTACACCTTAAGGGTAGAAGGGCTACAGATATATACACATTGCTCTGACGTATAACCACTGGTTATTACCAGACTTTTGATGTGTCAAAAGTTTATCTTTTAACTATTTTCATTAACCTTGTGGTTTACTTAGTAGCAATTTTTCTTTTTTATAATTATCCTTTATAGGTAAAGAAATTGGGACTATGTAGAAAGAGCAGCAGTAGAGATAAATAAAAATGCTAGATTTATGTTCAAACTTTTTTATTTTATTCAAATTTTTAAATGCTTTATAAAAACAATGATGTTAACAACAATAGTATCGATAATGTTTATTAATTCAAATATATTTCCTTTATTTTTATTTCAAATATCATATCTTTCTAAATAAATTTTATCTATTATTTATTATTTATTATAAATTGTATAAATCAGTCAATCAATAATAAGTGTTATTAGTAATAAGCTAATCGCTCAATGATAAATGTTTAAGTAATAAGCTATTCGCTCAATGATAAGTATTTATGTGATGACTGTAATAAGCTATTCGCTCAATGATAAGTGTTTATGTAATAACTGTAATAAGCTATTCGCTCAATGATAATTACTTTTGTGGAGGAAGTTAAATTGTTTAGAGTTATTCACTCCGTGATGGTTGTCAAATGAATGAGAGCGAATGTCAGTTCGGCGTGCTTTATATAGGCTCCTTTTTATGACGTCGGCGCTAGTTTTTTATTTTTGAAAAACCAATAATTTATTTTATTTTTCCTTTGAATTTTATTTCATAAATTCTCAGTGAATCTTTTGTCCGTTTGTTTCGTCAATCATAAAATATTTTTCTATTTAAGGTTTCATAATGAAATGTTTTAATTTTGCCTTTGATTTTCTTAAATTTGAATATAAAAATAGGGGTTCGAGGCTAACTGACGTCACGAATCCTACCTAGTTCGAGATTATCCTGTCATCTTGTTATTTGTCATTACGACGTAAATGTATGTGTCAGTGATTGCGAACTTCTGTGGTTTTTTTTATCATTTTGAACAAATTTCGGTAAGTTAAAACAATAGATTGAACTATTACACAAGATCAACCTTTAATTCTTTTATTTTTCTTGAGCCGACATGACAGCTGTCACTGGAACATCATCTTGTACCTTCAAGACCGGCACATCAAGACTACGTCCAGAAACATGTTGCTGCGCATCTTGCTTTGTGTCTGCCAACTCCCTAGCTTGCTCCTCGAGCCAGTTACAGAAGTTTCTTATCCTACTGTCAATCCATGCTTCGTATTTTGGTGAATTTAATAATAAAATTGAAGATTCCGGATCAGACACTGTAAGATACAATTTAATTAGTATAATTTTTAATATATACTTAAATTGCCCCTGTGTTTCTGTTTTAGTTAAAGTTTTTCATCTAATGTTCATGTTGGAAGTAAGAAAAATGGTATTCTTAAGGAATTTCAGTATGGTTCAAAGAATACACATAAAATTAAGGTATGTTACATTTTATTTGTAAAATAAATATTTAGATCTTTGTTTTATTGTTGTAGGTGAAGAATTTCCTTTGCATGTGAAGATTGGAAGCAAATCTCTGCTTATTTGAAGAACCCGAAGACTGTGTGTCCTTGTGAACATGACAACATGTATATAAACTCATTGAACAAAATTAGAAAAAAATAAAAATAAAAAAATCTCATTAAATAAAATTACAAAAAAATAAAAATTAAAAAATTCTCATTAAATAAACAATACTTTCTATTTTCTATAAAATTACAAAAAATTATAACAATTACAAGAAATTATAAAAAATTCTCATTAAATAAACAAAACTTTCTAAAATTAAGATTTGAACTGTAGGCAATAATTTATAAAATTAAAAAAATCTTATTGAATAAAATAAGAAAAAAATTATAAAAATAAAAAAATTCTCATTCAATAAACAAAATTTTCTAAAGATTTGATATCTGTGCAATTTTTGACGAAAAATAAAACGATCGACAAATTCATAAAATTTAAAAAATATATACATATAAGTAAAATCTCATTGAATAAAATTACAAAAGAATAACAAAATAAAAAAATCTAATTAAATAAAATTTAAGAAAATAGAAATTAAAAAATTATCATTAAATAAACAAAACTTTCTAAAATTAAGATTTGACAATTGTGCATTTTTTTTATGAAAAACAAAACAAGAGGCGATCGAGATATAAAGAAAATTTATAAAATTACGAAAATTATTTCAAATTATAGACCGATTTCTCTTCTGCCAATTTTTTCAAAAGTCTTTGAAGCAATCATGAAAACAAAAATCGTCAATTTTTTTGAAAGTAATAAGCTGTTTACAGAATCTCAATATGCATATCGCGAATCTAGATCCACTATTAAAGCCATAAATAATCTAACTACAACTATACTTAAATGTTTCGAGGAAGGAAATCACTTAGTGTCTCATTTTTTCGATTTAAGTAAAGCGTTCGATTGCGTTTCACATACAATATTGCTACAGAAACTAGAATACTATGGTTTTAATGATACCAGTTTACAATTAATGGAGTCATATTTACAAAATAGAATGCAAAATGTCAATAATCATAATAGTTATTCTGATTTTAGGAATATACGCCATGGAGTACCCCAAGGTTTTATCCTGGGTCCAGTTTTATTCTTGATCTACATTAATGATCTGCCCTCTACCGACTCATCCATATCTTATATTTTATTTGCGGATGATACTACTGCATTCACTAGTATAAAACATACATCCTCCACAGATAACATTACACGGAAAATAACTGACTCTACTGAAAATTGGTTCTTAAGTAATAAGTTAAAGTTAAATGTTGATAAGACACAAAATATAAGCTTCAGCCTCTGCCACCAAAATAATTCAGACTCGGCTGTGAAATTCTTGGGGTTAGTCCTGGATGGAAAATTAACGTGGGGTCAACATGGTGAATACCTTGCAAACAAATTATCAAAAAATCTTTTTGTTTTACGCAATCTAGCTAACAATGTGTCTGGTCCAGTTTTAAAAACGGCTTACTTTGCCCTCATACATAGTCTACTATACATTGTTCACGACCTATTTAGACTCTAGAGGGCCATGCTTTTTTTTCGTTAAGTTACGTACGTGGATTTTGATAGAACTCAAAATGTGACAAATGTAAAATTCTGACACTTTAACGTCAGTCCCGTCGACTATATTGCTTCTTATACTCTACGTTGGCATGAAGAAAGTAAAATAATAGCATTAAAACAAATAAATTACTTGTGACTTTGTAATACTAAGTCAAAATGCTCAAAATCATCAATATTTTTTGGTGTCAGTTTTCAAAAATATAACCATCAAATTAAAATGGAACATATTCACTTGGAGGTACCAACAAAAGTATCACCCTAACATGGCCTACTCTGAGTCTAAAAAGATCGTGAATGGATTATAAACTATGGAATTTTGCTTTGGGGCCACTCGACGATTAGACATCGCATTTTCAAACTACAAAGAAAAGCTATCAGAATCATTACCAATGCGCATTACAGAGCGGACACCAGTGAGCTTTTTAAAACTCTTAAAATCTTAAACTTACCAACTATGTATATTTACGAATGCTTACTCTATGCAAAAAATATAACTGAGAATGTCACTTTCTGTGATGAAATTCATGACTACAACACAAGACAAAAATCTAACATCTACATTCCTACTTGTAGGCTTGAAAAATATAAGAATAGCCCCAACTGGTGGTGCAAAATATTTTATAATAAACTCCCTGAGAAAATCAGAATGCTTACTCGTATCAAGTATAAAAAAATAATCAAAATGCATCTCGTAGAAAATCAATGTCTTGATTTAAACAACTTCACATGGAAGCTTATCGATTGACTGGGGTGGTTTGGGGGACGCAATCTAGTGTCTATGAGCATGTTTGCGTTTTCACTGCATTGTTCTGACTAGTTGCTTTGTTAGTGTTAAGTGTTTTGTGAAATTGTCTCATACATCACAATGTATTAGTTAATAAGCTCTCTTTTGAAACTGACTAAATACAATTTATGTAATTCTATGACTTATGTAAACATATTTGGTCAAACATGAAATAAATTATTATTATTATTAAAAATAACGAAAATTTTAAAAATTCTCATTAAATAAGCAAAACTTCTAAAATTAAGATTTGACATTTGTGCAATTTTTGACGTAAAATAAAACAAAAGACGATCGAAAAACAAAGAAAATTTATAAAATTACGAAAAAATAACGAAAATTAAAAAATTCTTATTAAAATAAACAAAACTTTCTAAAATTAATATTTGAAATTTGTGCAATTTTTGATGTAAAATAAAACTAAAGACGATCTAGAAATAAAGAAAATTTATAAAATTACAAAAATTACAAAAAAAAATGTGTTCAAAATCTGTAGATCTACCGAATTATCGGTAGAGTTGGCAGCACTGAGCGACAATGTGGATTTGGCTGTTAGTTAGTTACTTTAGTTTTTGTCGGCTTCCGGCTTTAGTGATTTTTTTATTGCCAATAGTACAGCTGAAACATCAGTCGTCAATAAAAAAATTTAAAAATTAATCGGTTTTTTTTTTCCTTGAAAATACCCATTTTTACCCACGTATTTTTTTACCCACAAGGTTCCTTAAATTACCGGTAATTCGAGTAATTGCCCGCACATTGGCAACCCTATTTCTATCACCACTTACTTAGAATTGAAACTACTTTTTCTGGTGATCTAAAGGAAGCAAGAAATGTTTACGTTGACGCTACAGTTTTCGTTTTTTTTATTATAATGGCCAATAGATAGCGTTTGGACGATCATCAATAGATGGCGTTTGAACAACGATACTGTTTCATTTCCTATTCAGTTTCATTGATTTTAAACAAAAAAGATTTTCCCTACAACCAACAGAGGACGCTGGAACTGCTTGATTTCTTTGATAGGATTGGCGTAATTTTAAACTATAATATAAACGTTTCCACCGACACACGGACATTTGCGTAACAAAGAAACTATGACGGTCGTCGTAAATAAACAAAATTAAGGCCGCCCCTTGACGAAGCAAAACAGCATTCGATAATGATTGGCCCGCAAATAAGATCGCATTCTCAAATTTGAACGCTGAGACAACTTCCGGAGTAAACACAAAAAGACTGCGCCCCGACGAATCAGATACAGCTCTGATCATCGATGAGTCGTTTACACTCTTAGACCAATGAAGCAGATTTACTTCATCCCCTGCTACGAAAAAGCCCTATAAAAGTGAGAGCACAAACCGCTTTATATTAGCTTCAATCGATCCTGTCCACTCAAGTGTCGGGAACACTCACCATCATCAGTTGATCCTGTGCACTTAAGTGTCGGGAACACTCATTGAAAGCCTCGCGTGCATTAATTATCAGGAGCAATATACACAACCTTTTCATGCAAATCATTGTCGGAAGCACATCCAAAGCCTCACGTGCATTAATTGTCAGGAGCAATAATAATCATAATCATTTATTTCTGCCTTTGATTCCAGGGGAATATTGACAAGTCATACTGCATCAATGTATAATATATACAGAGTCAGTAGTTAAGGTACTAATGGTAGTTATGACAATCACTCACTGTAACTCTATCGCAATATAATAAATTCCGAAGTGTTTTTGTGCATTTTATTTACCTACTTAAAATTTATACATATACCCATAAACACACATATCTTTGGAATTCAGAATGCGAAATGCTCTGTCCTTGAGAAAATTATTCGTACACCAAATACATGAATCTAATATTTTCGGCGGCCTCCTGTATACCCGGGAAAAGGAAGTTTTTGTCAACCCTAAGGAATGCTTCGTACGACATGGCAAGTAGGTCCTTGTAACCAACTCGCTCGGCCAAAACCTGAGACGTAGTTGAGGTAAAAATCGTTGCAGTCACCCTCACCCCCATAGCTCTGCACAAGTTCTTCCTAAAAAGCAATAACCTTAGTAAAAGTTTTTACAGAGAAGTTTTGCCACGTACCTCGCCCTTAGTAAAGCTTCCCCAATTCCTTCCCCTCTAAATCTATGGGGCACATAGAGCCCCATGGCCGTTACGTAGCGATCTACCCCGAAGGTTTTGAACAGATCGACCGTTTTACATAGGAACATGCAGGCGTCGTAAACTCGTTTGCTTTTTTCTTGCTTCGACTGAAAATAAATTAGGAAATGGAAATATACACTCGCAGTCATCAACTGAATTGGTACCCCCGCGCATGTTGTAATTTTAATTTCATAGTTTGTGAACTTGCTAGATCGTACCTCAAGCTCAGGTTCTTCCTGCAAAGACATGTAGGTGCAATTCATTCCGGCGATTTCCGTTCCGCCCTTTTCGTTCTTGGTCAGGCAAACGATTCCAATTTTTTGGGACAGCAGCTGCCTCCAGATGTCCTCGAATTCCTCCAAGCCATCCTTGTCATCATAAATTCCTGCGTTAAAAAGAACATCTTAAAATTCGCTTCTGCTTTTTTAAGACTTACGCTTAGGCTTCTGGCTTAAACGAACAGAGACGAAAAGTCGTTTACTTTTTGGCCAAAAATAAATGTTTGTAAAAAAAAGTTTGTCGTGTACTCACCAGAATATTTACAGAGTGCCTCTTCCGATGCAAACTCCCCGGTCATGTACCTGACGACGTCCTCGACGTATTCCTCGGTGATGTCCTGAATCCAGTACTGTCTCTTGGCCCCGTTCACTTCCTTCCTGCCCTGAAACCTGGCCCAAACCGAGGGGAAAGGGACAGATTCGGGCCGCTTCCATTCACCCATGCCCAAACCCTATTAGTTCGAGCTCGTTCTCCTCAGAACTAAAGAGAGACGAGAAACTAAACATTTAAAATGTGATAAGATTTGGAAGTTTAGACTTTGTCTGCATGTGATGCATTAGGTAATTCACGTTGCTTGCTTTGCTACCTATGTACACGATGCGTCACTCTAAAATGCACCGTAATGCTTTGGCGTCAAGCCATTTTTTTTTAAATAGCATATTGTTAGTACAAAAGAATCCTCAATGCCTACACTCTCTCTGTATATGTCATGAAGAAAACTGGTTGAAGCGCCCATTACGCAAACACTCATGGCTCTTCACGTTTAGGGATTCTTCTTCTTCAAATGCATCTTAATTTTGAATGAGCAGCACCGAATCTATCATATGCTCAACAAAGTTTCGTGGTCAGCCATGAAGAAAACACCACACCCATCGTCTTTGAAACTCCCATTGCGCAAACACTTGCGAAGGTTAGAATATGTCCAAAATTAGGTAAATAATGTAATTTGGTAATAAATATTCCCAAGTATTCTTCTCTCCAATGATGGTGTTTTCAAAATCAAATTTAACATTTAGACGTTAGTTGCCTGATGAAGATAAGATAAGATAACCGGTAGCTAGATTAAATTTGTACACAATTAGGAAGTACTTTTTTATTACCAAATTACTTGTGAAGGTCTTTGTTTCCACGTTTAAGAAATTTTTCTTCTTTTTCAAACGCTGTGTCAATTATTTTGAATGACCAACAACGTAGTCCCCATTGAGTGTACCTATCATTTCCTCAGCAAATCCAGTATGATGACGCTGAGAATATCCCTTTGCATACAAACCAGTAACTTCACTTCTATTACATCATAAGTGCAATGCGAAGGTAAAGGACTACTTTTCCTTTCTACTCGTACATATGATATGAGTGTATCTGTCAGGCATGAAGAACCCGTCATACTACAATTTTTGAAACCCCGTTTTATGGCGTCAAGGATTTCTTGTTCAAACTCTGCGATACACTCATGTCCTAATTTTGGACGACCGCTATCAAGGGTGCCATTCCTCGAATGCGATGTAAGGAAGGATTGTGGGGGTGAAAGATGAAGAGTTTCCCCATAATTAACCTTCGTGCTCTGGTATACGGTGCCAACTCTGTTCCCACGTGCTCGGTGGTTTATTTATTTTAGCGTATCTAAATGGCCCTTATCTTAAGGAGGTCTGCGTTTTGGCTAGCAATTGTCGCTCGGGTCTGCGAACTGTTTACATTAACGATTAAAGCGTGAAATACTTTCGTGAATAACCCCGCAGTAATTTTAGATTAAAAAAAAAATAATTTCAATTTACAATGACAGGGTGTTAGGATGAGAACGTTGAAAATGCCCCTCTTCATACAAACCAATTGCAGACGCAAATTTATCATTAAAAAATAACTTGTCGAATGCCTTTTATACGTATGTCGCCAAAATTCATCAGTTTATTTCGGGGGACCCTGTATATTACGAGCAAGATACTGCACGCGGTTTTCAGAGCAAAGCAAAGCGAACTTGTCGATTACTTTTTTAAATGTAATTGCAAATAAAAAATATGCAATAAAACCATCAACAGTTAACTAAAAAAAAAAAAAAATAGGTAGGTAAAGTCGTTACAAATAGTACTATAGTTAGAGCTGATCTTAAACTTACTGATAGAATTATTTATAAAAAAAATCGTGTAATTACTGCCGCAAATACTCTGGAAATAGAATGTGTTGTATTCTTTGGCGTACAACATGGACTTAAAATAATTGCTACAAAAGCGCGTGTACCTTTTAATAATCTCTCTAATCTTTCACTCACAGCACTTTTTCGAACACTCCTACCCACGAGTGTGTAACACTGTATCAGGAACGACGTCCTTGGCAATAAAATTGGATAATTCGCCGCGAAATAATAATAGACTAAGTTAATTCTAGACCATTAGAAAAGGATCAAAGGTCGCAAGGGAATTTGCACGCACTTAGACTAATTTACAAACACGTCTGGATTGTTTGTACTATCTTTCAAGTGTTTCGAGATAATATTACTACATAAATCTAGCTTATAGATTTTTGGCAGCTTGGGAATGTTGAATTCTTATCAGTTTTAAAGAATACCAAATTTCTAGTAATTAACAAACACAATTACAAACATCCCAGCTAGCTTAAAGACAAAAAGAATAGACCATATTGAAGGCAACAATTTCAAAAATTTCTGGCACAGTTACAAAAACATTCCCGCTGGTTTGGAAACAAAAACCAAATTTGTTTGAGTTGGTTTAAGTAATGAATAAATAAATAAATAAAAATCGAAAATCCCGTTTAATTCACTCGTATAATAAATACATGAACTTTATGTCTTTGGTGTGCTTCTCAATGCCGGGGTAGATGAACTTCCCCGTGTCCTTCCCCAAATCGGCGTACGAAACCCTGTACAGATCCTTAAATCCCGCCTTCTCCGCCAGGCCTTGCGAAATATAAGACGTGAACACCGTCAAGGTGGCTTTCAACCCCAAAGCCCTACACAAGGGCTCACTGAAAATCAAAATGTTAGTTGTTTTGTGTTCTGTAGTTTCCAAAGGAGGACGCACCGAGCCTTCAGGAGTTCCAGTCCGATTCCTTCTCCTCTAAATTCGGGGGGCACAACGAGTCCCATCGCGGAGAGATACGCTGTTAATCCGAATTTTTTGAAAGGGTCCACCTTTTTGCTCATGTAATCGCACGTGCCGTAGAGCTTCCTGGCTAGTTGGGCTTTCAACTGAAAAAAGAAAACCAAATAGAACGATTTTGGAAGCGAATTTACTGCGTCTGATTTTTTTTTAATATCTGCACGTGCCGCCCTGCTAGTTTGATCCCATGGTTTGGTCAAATAGGAAATAGGCCAATCTGAATACTGACTCTCCTTACGATAAGTGGCCACGCACGGCGAGAAGCGATCGGTCAAAATTGACTATTACTAGCCTATAGAGTAGGCAACTTACTTAACCCTCATGCCCTTTTTTGGACAGACCACCAGGCGAACAGGCCTAAGATGGCAGCACGTCTCGAGATATAGACAGTAAGCCGTTGCAGCTCCAGAGGGATTAAAAAAAATAATTACTTCTGTGCAAATTTTTACTCGCACATTTGTAATGCTGCTCTTCTAGTTCGCTTCTTAAATAAGGATGCGTGGAATTGTCATTTAATAAAAAAAAGAAAACATGCAAGAATGAAAGAAGAAACAAGACTGGTTCAAATTTCACTTTACTTTTAAATATACATGTGCCGATCTGGTGGTTCATTTCAAAACACAACCTTATTCGAGGGAGGGAGAAATTATTTCCTTATCCTAATTCTATTTGTATTTATGTTTAATAAATAAAGAAAGAAAATGAGAATCAATTCCATTTTCATTACTGCCTTAACGAATTCCTACATGCCGCTCTATTGTATCTGATTCAAATTTAACTCTACTCTTAAATTCATACGTGCCGCATAAGGTTCAAAGCACTACCTTATGCGAAGGAGAGAGAAATTATTTCCTTTTTCTGTTTTAATTTTATTGCCAAATATAATATGTTATAAATAATTTTGTACATTTTTATCAAATTTGTTGTGAGTTTGAACTATCCAACCTCATCAGTGTTTACCAAAATTTCTCGGGCCTGGCAACATGAGTAAATAATGTGCTCTATTTTGTTAGATAAGAAAACATATTTTATTATACATAACAAGTTTTCTTATCATTGAATTTTTTTTTTTCAAATCACCTGTAGTATGTACCTATTTATTTTTATCTCACTTCGAAGTTGTTTACTTCGTTCCATTGGGAAGGGATCAAAAAATATAATAAAATAAAACCGATCGATGTGATTGATAGTCGATGAGTAACAAACGTTCGATTTTGCAAACGAGATAAGGAACTGTTTGTTTCCTCCGAAAATGCAGGAAATAAACAACGATAAGATTAGCCAACTCGAAGTGAACTTGTACTTTTTAGCACCTGCACTTGAAACCTTACAATTTTCAAGTTACCTCCTCGTTTTCAATTACTGAACATTAAACAACGAATTTAAACAAAGGCCGAAAAGGCCCAAACGTGGAAGAGTTGATTTTAATGAGGAGGAAATTTTTTGGCTACGCCACTGACCTCGATGTCGTCCTTTTCGTCTTTGACGCTCGGGCAGGTGCAGTTGATCCCGGCGACTTTTATTTCGCCGTTTTCGTCCTTCGTCAGGCACACCAAGCCAGCTTTTAGGGCGAGCAATTCCTTCCACATTCGCCTGAATTCCTCCACGGATTCAATCTCTTCCGTAGCTCCTAAAAGCAAATTTTGAAGAAATTTTAGAAAATAAAATCCAATTGGGTTTGGAATAGTGAATGATAAAAATGGGGGCAAGCCGAAGTTGCATTTTATTTAGGAAGGGGGGAACCTCGATGGGATCGTTTAGTTTTGAATTGAAAATTATAGGAAGAATCAAATCAACCAAATCGAAGGTATTTTTTATTTGGAAAAGGCTTTAGATTGGAAAAAACAAATTTATATTTATTCCATTTATTTTAGGTTGAGTAATTCCTTTCACTTTTGCCTGAATTTCTCCAGGAATTCAATCTTATCTTGTTAAATTTAAAAATTGCAATTAATTTTGAAAATAGAGGAAAAAGAAACCCAGAAGGTTTTCAATTGGAAGGAGAAAATAACAGTAAGGGCCTTACTTCCATCAAGAACCTATGGAAAAAAATGTAAGAAACTCTTGGGAATTTAAAGCTGGATTCAAAACTCAATCTGACTTCTAAAATCAAACTCTGAAATCGAAACTGATTTTTGAAAGTAAAGGATAAATAAATCCATTTGGATTTGAACTGAAAAATAAATAAAAATAAAGGGGGGATGATGGGTGCTTATTTATTCGAATCTCCAATTGAAATTAGATCGAATCAAATCAAATTTCTCTTTATTTTGTGAACTGAAGACGCTAGGAAGAACCAAAAAATGAAGTAAGCTAATTTTGCTGATCGTTTTGGGAAAATATTGGTCGCCTTCTTCTTGAATGGTTTGGATGAAAAATTAGAAGGTGATTTTTTTTGAGGTGAACAAACCTATCAAACCACCTTTTTAGATTGGGCAGTGCCATCCACATTCGCCGAAATTCTTGGATGGATACAAACCATTAAATGCTTCTGCAAGAAAGGGATGTAGGAATTAATTTATTTTGAACTGATTCTGAAAGTAAAGAGCGAAGATGTCTCTCTGGGATAGATAGATAGATAGATGTCATATAAGAAGACTTATATGAATCCAACTAACTTCTAATCTAATTCTCTTTCTATTTTGTGGAACGGGATTGACGATTGAGAGCAAGAACCGCTTGGCCAAATGGATTTTGATTGAAAATAAATATCTGCTTATGGATGTGAATCCTGGGTCCTAAACGACAAACTGGAAAGTAAAATCCAAGCTTGTGAGACGAGGATCCTAAGATACTAAGATAGAAGGGGTAACAAAACTAGATGAATTAAGAAATAAGCGAAGGGAATCCAAGAAAACATAAAAACAACTGTTAAGATGGTTTGGGCATGTGGTTAGGATGTACAACAGTAGCACAACAAAAATAATATGGGAAACGGGCGTAGATGAGAAAAAAAGAAGAGGTAGTCAAAAGAAAACTTGGAACAATAATATGGCTAATATATTAAAGGAGAAAGGGCTCAAATAGACCCAAGCAAATAGACTGCAAAGAGAAGCACTGGATAGAAAAGAACGGAGTTCATTACCTCGACACCTATGGCACACTAGGTTGCAAATAATTAAGTAGGTAAGTAATAAATATCAGCCAATTGATTTTTTTTTAATTTGGGGAGATAGTCGGCGGATATGGATTGGAAAATTGGGGTTAAAATCAATTAATTTATTTCTTTTTGTTACTATTTTGTGGAATGGAATGACGAGTGGACAAGAAGCTGGATGACCAAAGGGATTTTGATTGCAAAAGACATGAACCAAACTGATTTCTTTATTTAGGGAGATACTGGGCGGATTTGGATTGAAAAATTGCAGTCAAAATAACAGACTAACCAACTTTTAGACTGAACAATTCCTTCTACGTTTGCTTGAATTCCTCCATAGACTAAATGAATCCAATTAATTTTTCTTACTATGTATTTGTGGAATGGGAATAACGAACGAGTAAGGATTCGAATGACCAATTGGATTTTAATTGAAAAAAAAAAACATCAGCCAAACTGTTTTTTTTTTTTTTAATTTGAGAAGATAGTGGGCGCATTTTGATTGGAAAAATGGATTCAAAATGAATAACTTCTTTACTAAACAATAAGTCCTCCCACATTTGTTTGATTTCCTCCGATTCAATCTGATCAGTAACGACCGAAATAATCGAATCTATTTTGAAAATAAAGGATGAAATTTCATCTGGATTGGAACTCGAAGACGATGAAAGGAATTAAGTGTATACTAAATTTGCTTTTCATTTTAGGGGCGCCTGTTGATCAGGACGTTCATCTGACGTCTTTGAATGAAATTGAAAAGAAGAATCAAATTTTTGTTTTGGGTAGACGATGAGCGGATTTGGAATGGAAGTTGGAAGAATCCAGGATTGAAAAGGGTGGATAATGGGTGATGACATCCATCTGAATTGATTGGATTGAAAATAATAGGGCAAATTTTTTTTTTTATTTAGGGAAGGCCGTGGGCGGATTTGGATTGAAAGATTACAAGAATCAAATTTAATATTTTAGTCTTGAAAAGGGCGGATGATGACTCAAACTGATAAATTTTTTATTTTGGGAACACGACGGATTTGGATTGGAAAATTGGGGGGATGATTGAGAATTATAGCACGAACTTAGTTATTTTGTTATCTTAGGGAGACGATAGGCGGATTCGGATTGGAAGACTAGACAAATCTCCTTGGGGTGGAGAAAGTTTTTGACTATTCTCGTCACATTCTTAAACGAATTCAATCTCCCCTAACCAAACTGAAATTGGAACTAATTTAAAAATGAAAGGTGAAGAAATCATTTGGGTTTGAACTGTAAGGTGATGGATAGAAATCAAAGCGGCTTTGCTTTTATTTTGGAGGGATGATGGGGATGGAGGTGGAAGGAAGAATAGAAAGTCAAATTGCTTCTTTTTTAATATTGCGGGAGACAACCTACCGATTTGTATTGGACAAGTTTTGATTCTTTGAGGTTAAAAGGAACGCACACAAATCCAGATTTTTTTGGCCGAGCAATTGCCTCAACATTTGCATAATTTCCTCTACGGTTTCGATCTCATTAGGGAAGAATAAAACTGACTTTGAAAATGAAGGACGATGATATCCATTTGGATTTGGATATAATTAATCAAATTAGCCAAATTGGGGAAATGATGGACGCTTGTTCGTTCGGATGTCCATACTTGGATCAAAATTAATAGGAAGCCAGAACTGATGGGATTGAATTGAAGGATCTTCACCACGGCCTCCAGTTGAACGGCGTCACTATTTCCGACGTTTCGTTCTTGTCCATAGTTTCATTGAGTCCAACGAAACGCCAAAAAAAAGAGAAAGTGGTGACGCGGTTCAACCGGAAGTCCAAAGTTAATCTTAGACTGAACAAAAATCAAATATCCTAATATTTCGAGATAAAAAGAGGCTCACCACTGAACATGCACATGGGTTCATCCCTGAGGAATATCGTACACATGTAATGGATGACTTGATCCATGTATTCCTCGGTGATATCTTGGATCCAGTAGTTGCGTTTGTGGCCGTTCCAGACCTTTCTGCCCTGGAAGGTCCTCCAGATTGACGGAAAAGGTACCGCTTCTGGCCTTGTCCATGGCGTCATTCTTAAAACTAAGATGAATGAATTTAATTCAATTTAATTCAATTTAATTGAATAAGCAAAGCAGGTAAATATGAAAATTCTTACTTGGAGATGAAATGTCACCGACGTGATGCTTCCAAAATTCAATCGCACTCCGATTATTGCCTTCGTTAACATCGGGTGATAAGAAAACGGACTGTTTGTTGGCGGAATTATTCGCATTGCGTAACCAAGAGAGATATGCGAATAAGTTAATCGCGTTCTCCAAATTTAGCCGGGGCCCATACATTAACTCGTTATCATCCGAGATGCTCGATTTCGCGCCGTCATTTCCGCACGTACGCGCTGAGGACTTCGTTCTTGTTTGTTCCGAGGATTAGAAGATTCCTTGTTTGCCCAAAAGATTACTGGAGGCAGAAAAACAGAAACAAACATATTTCAAGGACGACGCGTTTCATGAACTTCAAAATTTTTGATTTTGATGTTTTCTAAATTTTTAAAAATACGAAAAAAGAAACAGGAAAGAAAAGTGACCAAAAAAAAAACAATAAATGAAGAAAATTATTAAAAAAATATACGTGTAATAATATTTAAAAAAAAAATAAAATAAAGCAAAAGGACACAACAAACCAGAATTCGGTAGATTCATAAATTAAAGCATTGCTTATATATGTCTAGTTAGTCAACCGACGGAAATTAATTTTAGTTCTGGACCAAGATTGATAGGGGGCGATGGACTAGAAGTGTAGCACTCCAGCAGACGTTAACAGGTTTGAATCTCCACTCATCAACTGTTTCCAATAAATGCCGTCTTGATTTGTTTGCGCTGTGTTGCACTGTGGTGTTGCCGTGTATTTCACCGAGTTTCGTTATAGTTGTGAACATAATACTTAAATTAGTCACATTTTCTTTAAATTTCTCGACGAATTTTTTAAGATGTCGGGGAACAAATGTAGTTATTTTATGTGCGAAAAGAGCCTGAGAAGAAACCCTGGACTTAGAAAATTTATTTTTCCCATTCATTACGATGTACGATGTAAAAAATGGATTATAAATTCAGGTTAACAAACATTGCCGCTAACAAGGGAAAGTCCCCAACCCGAAAATTCAAAAAAAAGTGAAACTTTCACCCTACGGTGAACACGGAATTATTTTACCTGTCCAAAAAAGCCCTAAGTGAGCAACAACACCCTTTGAAATTTCTGCGATTTTCGGTTTTCTGCAAATAACTCGGCAACCGATAGAGATAAAAATTAAAATTATATGACAAAATATTTACAACACAACAAAAGCAAATGAAAATTTAAAAAAATTATTGGTGGACACTGGAACCATTTGGATCCTATTTCCATTGCGGCACTCTATATGTTTTAAATGGAACACTCTATGCTCGATATTTTGCTGGAAAATTCATTTTTCTTGCTTAATTAATACTTTTCAAATTTCATGTAAATAGATTTAAAAATAAAAATTCTGGAATTCACATGTCGAGGGACTCTCAATATATTTATACACACTCTTAAAAATAGTTTGTGACGAAGAAATAAGAAAATTTAATTAAAAATTTTTTCACAAAGTTAACAAAAAAATAGGATCTTGTAATGAATTTTTCTTTAAATAAATGTAAAACGATAAATAAAAATAAAACAAAATGCAGGCGATTTTGATATTTTTTTTTTTTTAATATACAATCGCGTACAAAAAAGTGGACTGTTTTACGTCAATTTTATAATATAAAACTTTTGCCTGCTGGTTGTAATTATGAACTGAAACTTATGGATTACAATCAGTAATATTTATTTTTTGTCATCCGTAAATATCAGTTCATAATTACAACAACCTAGCAAAAATTTTATATTATAAAATTGGCTTAAAAAAGTAAACTTTTTTTGTCCGCGACTGTAGTACGATATTTTTGTAAATTTTAGTGTGATAACAAATAAAACAAAAGTCTCAAATGTTCCAAAACTAAAGTAATTAAACACAGGCTCTCGTTTTCCTGCAGATACAGGGTAGCCCAACGAAAACGAAACAAACTGAATATCTCCCAAGAAAATTTTTGTTTGAAAAAACGCAAAAATAGGTCGATTTATAATCCCAGGGGGACACTTTTCTGTCCTATACCGAACCGTCATACGTCATCCCCCTCCCTTCCAGCTCTCTGACCAATAGAATTTAAATAGGAAATGTACCATGAATGGCATCTCATTGAAAAGGTTATTTTATAGAGTAATGTGAAAATGAATGTCCGAAAACTTGATTTTAGCGCCCTCTTTCGGGGAAAAAATTGTTACAATTTAATTAAATTAAATTAAATTTAAGTAATTTAAGAATTCTCTATAAAATTACCTTTTCAATGACATGCCATTCATGGTACATTCCCTATTTAAATTCTATTGGTTAGAGAGCTGGAAGGGAGGGGGATCACGTATGACAGTTCGGTATAGGATAGAAAAGTGTCCCCTTGGGGTTTTAACATATGTCCAAATAAATTTCTGATAAAGGTAGGCCATGGAAGATAAATTATTACGTTATTTACATTAAAATATTGTCCAGTTCTTGAGTAGTTAAGTAAAATTGAAGTTTAATTCGCCATATCTTACAGCTTGATATGTCACAAGGGAGGAAGGATCTGACAAATGCATTGTAAATGTTCAGTTAGGTACCTTATATCTAAGTTTCAAATATTAGTTTGATAACTTAAAGGATTCAGAAGATCTTGCCAAAAGAAAAATAAGTTTCATCCCTCTTTCAGGGAATTATAACTCCCTTATTATTGACTTTTAGAAGAAAAGTATTGAAAAAAGTTGTTTCTTTTGCGCCTCTCTATATACTGTTTCAGTCTCAAACGAGATTTGGGACATCCTGTATAATCCATGTTAAAGTAATTAGATATTTCTGTCTGGAAGGTAGAAAAATACAGAGATTGGATAAGAGACCACATACTGTAATTAATTTTATTCATGATAAGACGGTCGAAAGAATTTTAAAAATTACTACAGGAGAGATTAATTGCCATATAACAAAAATTATAAATCATCACAGAGCATCGTTAACTTTTGATTGCAATATCAATCAAATCAATATTAACACCAAAGAAAAATTTTATATTGTTATAAGAAACACAAATATGTTGTAAATTAATGTCAGTATTGCAAAATGTGAGTACAAACCCATTTTGTAAACATATTCACTCTCTTGTTGAGAACATCACTAGGGATAATACTCACGAAAAAAATAATTATTGTATGAAAATGAGCAACCAGAAACATATTTGCTGTCTGCACCTATTACATCAAGTATAAAAAATAACACATGCAATAAGGTTAAAAATAAAAGTGATAATTTAATAAATAATTTGAAAGATGTATTTTTTTTAAAGAAGATCAACAATCACTTTCTGAAATATACCGAAAATTGAAGGAAACAATACCACTTTCAATATTATTAAAAGGCCCCATGTAGGTGTGAGTAGATATGAAGGAACATTAAAGGATATTCGGCGAACAGTTATTCAACGATTGTAAAACTAGACCTTAGTAATATCAATTACAGAACCAGCAAATAAAAATAGCAGATATCTTTCCATAGTACTAAAAGAAAAAGGCAAACCACAGAGAAAGAACTAAAAAAAAAACAGGTAGACAGAAATTGAGAACTTGAACATTATAAGTTATTTGTAATTTTTTTCATAAGGTAATATTTTTTGTAATAACATATAAATAAATATTTGAATTTTTCAGTATGTTATTATAATGAAATATTTTATGCCCTTAAATTAAACAATATTTTAAGTAATTTTGAAATGAACTTGGTTCAATATATTAATTTTTGTGGAAAATTTTAGCCTAATCAATCAATTTATTTTTTAATTTAAATTATTCAGTGTCTTTTCTAATTACTCTTATGATCAAATATGTATTTAAGAGCTTCCGAAATCCTAACTTCGGTAGGCACAATTCAAATTAACCGCTAATTCTCTCCCACCACAAGGAGTCGTGCGGAGATTTTAGCCGCTCGTTAGATTTCAGTGACAGTAGATAAAATAATTTTTCTTTCAGCCGAGTTTCAAACTTTATAAACACATGCCGTTCATGTATTTTGTTTTAATCAACAGTTATTAGATGGCAGCACATTCTGAAGACTAGGTTGACTAACTATAAATACATAAACAATGATTAAAGCGAACGAAAAAAACTTTCAGCATATTTCAACAGATGGCGCTGTTGAATATCATAACAACGCAAGTCATTTTTTGTGACCAATCACAAATGACTCTCAGTGCTCAATGGATGGTGGTTTTTAACCTAACCCGTCAATAACCAGTGAATCACCCTCATCGAAACTAATGAGAAGAAGACTAACGGCAAGTTTCATCAGAGGCGTCGCTGAATGTCTTAAAATGACGCAATAAATAGTTTTAGAAACATATCCAAGGGTCATTTTAACAGATGCTTTGAGAAACTTTTGCGAAGCATATTCATATTATACAGGATTGCTCATTTTAAATCGTGTCCCCTGAAGATTTTAGAAAAGGCAACCCATCAATCTAATCAGAAATAACTTCGTATTTTCATAATGTATTAAAAACACGGAAGTAGAGTGGGTGGCATATTTTCAATTTTTAAGGCGTCGCAACTTAAAATGGGCAGAGTATACCGTGATTTTATTTTAATATGAAACATTGCTGTTCTTATTACTATGCAAACTAATTCCAATGTTTAAAAATGTCGTTGCATGATCGTCGTTGTTAGGGTTTCTAGTCATATCAAATAAAATTTGTCCATTTTAATTTGGAACATGTCAGGCGAAGAAAGTTAGTGAAAATGTATCAGGAAGAATTACCCCTGGACAAGTAACTAGTGCAATTAACGACTTCTATAATCGTTTAGGATATTGCATGGAGGTAAATCAAGAAATTTTTCAAAAAACTTATTGTGAGTCAGTCAAGCAACCGCTTCGGAACTTTATGTAAGTAAAATATAAGGGCGGTTTTGTGAAAAACTCGTTCCAAATGTATTAAACTTCTTGTTAAAAAAAGTTCCGAACTTCTTTACGGGATAAATTTGTTTGTGCAACCCTTTTAAATTGGACCAATAAATTGTCGTTTTTTACGTTTTATTTTACGAAATATCTTCTTTATTATTTACCCACACACGCACACTGACACAGACTTGCACGTTCAATCCGATTGAGATTTCAATCGATTGAAATAATAATGTTTGAATTCCGACATAAACAGATATAATTTGTCACTTCAATCCGATCGAGAACTTAACTCAAACCGCCTGAAAATGAGGATTGGATTGATGAAGCCGCTTGAAAAATAGCGATATAAACACGAATTCAAATTATTATTGGTACTGGCTAACTTCATGTTACATAAACATGTTATAAATCAAATTACTAGCACTGCCATTAATTTATTTCTAAATTATCCATTTCAATTTAACATAATAAACAAAAACTTACAACTGGTGGTTGACAATTGTCATTTATTGTTCGTTATAAGCATGTAATGCATAATCTAATGTTAAATTAGCAACTCAATGCATTTCTTTTTACCATGTGGTTGTCTCTTTTTAGGATTGAAATAATATTTCAAGCGGATTGAGGTAGATGATCAAAAACAGTTCAGATTCACGAATCCGCTTGAAATCTCAATCGGATTGAACGTGCGAGATAAACGTAGTCACGATAATTTTGAATCTGAAGGCTCGCAAGTGCCACCTACATCCAAAATTTATCACACTATAAATACACTCTACAAGCAAGAATCAGTTTACGAGATACACTGCAAAATCCATTATCGAAGCAGGAGACTATGCAAGTAAACAACGAAGTAAGAAAATAAATAAGAATAACAAATAGGATTTAGAAAAAAAATTGCAAAATACCCTGAGATACCATAAAATTGGCTTCACCAATGTGGGGCCGGAAAGAGAAGATTTGCAACAAAAGCTAAAATCTGGAGGGGTCCAGATAACACTGCAATATTTATCTCAATACATAAGATTCTTTAGGGCGTAACGTTTTTTCTTTTGTTTTAAATTAATAAAATCTATGAACGCCTTTGGGTTCTTTGTACGTTCGTAGATAAACACTTATACACCGTGATTCAGAATAAGTGTCCGACCCGTTAACCGCAGATAACTATTTACTTATTTATTTATAATAACTATTTACATTATCGATTAAAGCGTGAAATACTTTCGTGAATAACCCCGCAGTATTGCAGACGCAAATTTATCATTAAAAAATAACTTGTCAAATGCCTTTTATATGTATGTGGCCAAAATTCATCAGTTTATTTCGGGGGACCCTGTATATTACGAGCAAGATACTGCACGTAGTTTTCAGAACAAAGCAAAGCGAACTTGTCGATTATTTTTTAACTTAATTGCAAATAAAAAATATGCAATAAAACCATCAACAGTTAACTAAAAAAAATAGGTAGATAAAGTCGTTATAAGTAGTACTATAGTTGGAGCTAATCTTAAACTTACTGGCAGAATGTGTAATTACTGCTGCAAACACTCTGGAAATGAAACATGTTGTATTTCCTGGTGTACAGCGTGTACTTAAAATAATTGCTACGAAAACGCGTGTACCTTTTAATAATCCTCTCTGATCTTTCACTCACAGCACTTTTTCGAACACACGTACCCACGAGTGTGTAACACATATCAGGAACGACGTCCTTGGCAATAAAATTGGATAATTCGCCGCGAAACAATAATAGACTAAGTTAATTCTAGACCATTAGAGAAGGAACAAAGGTCGCAAGGGAATTTGCACGCACTTAGACTAATTTACAAACACTTCTGAATTGTATGTACTATCGTTCAAATGCTTCGAGAAATATTACTACATAAATCTATCTTATAGATTGGTAATGTTGAATTCTTATCACTTTTAAAGAATACCAAATTTCTAGTAATTAACAAACACAATTACAAACATCCCAGCTAGCTTAAAGACAAAAAGAATAGACCATATTGAAGGCAACAATTTCAAAAATTTCTGGCACAGTTGCAAACATTCCAGCTGGTTTGGAAACAAAAACCAAATTCTGTTGTTTGAGTTGGTTTAAGTAATAAATAAATAAATAAAAATCGCAAATTTCGTTTATTTCATTCGTACAATAAATACATGAACCTTATATCTTTGGTGTGCTTCTCAATGCCGGGGTAGATGAACTTCCCCGTGTCCTTCCCCAAATCGGCGTACGAAACCCTGTACAGATCCTTAAATCCCGCCTTCTCCGCCAGGCCTTGCGAAATATAAGACGTGAACACCGTCAAGGTGGCTTTCAACCCCAAAGCCCTACACAAAGGCTCACTGAAAATCAAAATGTTAGTTGTTTTGTGTTCTGTAGTTTCCAAAGGAGGACGCACCGAGCCTTCAGGAGTTCCAGTCCGATTCCTTCTCCTCTAAATTCGGGGGGCACGACGAGTCCCATCGAAGAGAGATATGCTGTTAATCCGAATTTTTCGAAAGGGTCCACCTTTTTGGTCATGTAATCGCACGTGCCGTAGAGTTTCTTGGCTAGCTGGGATTTCAGCTGAAAAAAGGAAACGAAATAGAACGATTTTGGAAGCGAATTTACTGCGTCTGAAGGTTTTTTTAATCTGCACGTTTCGCTATGCTGGTTTGATCCCTTGGATTGGTCAAATAGGAAATAGGCTAACTCTAACACTAACTCTTCTTCTGATAAGTGGCCATTAAGGTACGTTAAAATAAATAACCCTCAGAACGGCTAACTGGCGCACCTCGCGCGGCGAAAAGCGATCGGTCGGAATTGTCTCATACTCAGCCTATAGAGTGGGCAACTTAATTTACCCCCATGACCTTTTTTGGATAGACCACCAAGAAAAAAGACCAGAGATGGCAGCACATTTCGAGAGGGACATGGCATCTTATTTTTCAAAATGTAAATAAGCCGTCAAAAAAAAATTAATATTCGCCGAACCCTCGTCTTAAAACCAACGTTTCCTTTTTCTTAATATTGATATTCAATTCTTTTAATTTCCACTTTGTTTTGCTTTATTTATTCGCCGACCCCCTTTTCGCGAGTTGGTGTTCAATTTAATTCCTTTTATTTTATTAGATACGGAAACATATTATATTACATACCACAGATAGCCAATGACATAGGAACGAATGGAAGCTCTGAAAATAGTAGACATCTATTGAATATTTAACAAATTCGAAAACTGAACATTTTTCACAAATCATTTGCTAATTCCGGAGCTCCATTGGCTTATTTCCCGCCAGATGTCTCTTTTGGTAACAGAGAAATAAGTGCGAGGATGCGAAGATATGACGTACGATTATAACGTGCTGTTAATTCTGCTTTTAAACTTTGCATTACATCACTGAGTTATAGAATTTGTTATCATGTTATTTATATTTACAGGTTTCGGTTTTCCACTCTGCTATTGTAGTGGTAGCGCCACCACGTATTTGGTGAGCCAATACCTAACTAACCAAGTTTAATTCCTAATCTAGAGAGTCACATCAAAGATTAGAAAGTTATCTTTCTAATCTTTGAGTCACACATCATACATATATGACATGCCTCTTTTCTGTGATTTGATTATACATAACAAGTTTTCTTATCACTTAGAATTTTTTAAAGTAACCTGCAAATGATTCAATTAGGAAGAGCTCAAAAAATATAATCAAATAAAACCGATCGATGTGATTGATAGTCGATGAGTAACAAACGGTCGATATTGAAAACAAGATAAGGTACTGTTTGTTTTCTAAAAAAAAATGCAGGAAATAAACAGTGATGAGATTAGCCAACTCGAAGTAAACTTTGAAACCTTTTTAGCCCCTGCACTTGAAACCGTGCATATTTTTTGTCTTCAATTAACTATTACAACATTACAAGCAGTTTAAAAATTTTTTTTTATTGAACTTTAAACAGTCCAAAAGAGTTTAAGGTACACCCCCCATGTATTACGAGAAGTTCCAAACTGTTTTTAATGAGTCCCGTGTGGGAATTTTTAGCTACATCACTGACCTCGACATCGTTCTTTTCGTCTTTGAGGCTCGGGTAGGTGCAGTTGATGCCGGCAACTTTTATTTGGCCGTTTTCGTCCTTCGTCAGACACACCAAGCCAGTATTTTTGGCGAGCAATTCCTTCCACAATGGCCTAAATTCTTCCACAGTTTCATTATCTCCGGTAGCTCCTAAAATCAAATTTTGAAGAAATCAGAACCGTTTTCGAAAATAAAATCGAATTGGATTTAGACTAGTGGGCGATAAGAATGAGGCAAACGGAGTTTGTGAAATCGGAACAGATTTAGAAAATCAAGTAAGAAAAAGCCCATTTGGTTTTGAACTGGAAGAAGATGGTGACAATAAAGTCCTCAATTTCATCAAGAACGTGCTTTTCTAACACCCACGGAAAAAGATGAGGGGTTTTGGAATTTAGGGAAATGATAAGAAGACTTAAATTAATCAGAAGAACTCTTCTTTCTATATGTTGCGGAATGGAAATGACGAATCCGGATGACTGAATTTGGATGGAAAAAGACCATCAGCCAAATTTGATTTCTTTTCAATTTGTCGAAAAGAACACACTGCCCAACTTTTTGGCCAAATAATTCCTTCTACATTTGCTTGATTCAATCTCATCAGTAACGATCGAAATAATCGAACCGAATTTAAAAATAAAGGATGAAATTCCATCTGGATTGGACTTGGAAGACGATAAAAGGAATTAAATTTTGTTTTTCATTTTAAGTGCGCCTATTCATCAGGACGTTCATCTGACGTCATTAAATGAAAATGAAAAGAGAAATTTTTTTTTTATTTAGAGATAGTCGGATTTGAATAGAAAGAATCCAATTTAACTTTCTCGGATTGAAAAGGCAACAACCACGTCCATTTTTTAGAGTATAATGGGAGATGACATTCATCAGAATTGATTGCATGGAAAATTGAGAAATTGAATCAGCCAAACTGATTTACCTTTTTTATTTAGGTGAGGCGATGGGCGGATTTGGATTGGAAGATTAGAAGAATCGAATTTAATTTTTTAGGATTCAAAAGGGCGCAACGATGCCCATTTTTTGGCGGATGATGGGAGACGATATCCATTTCAATTTATTAGATAAAATATTATAGAAGGAATTACATCTGCCAAACTGATTTTTTTTTTTTTCATTTTGCAAAGGCAGTGGATTTGGATTGGAAGACTGGGGGGATGACTGAAAATTATAAAACGAATTAAATCAGCGAAACTGATTTATTTATTTTGTTACTTTGAGGAGACGACGGCCGGATTCGCATCGGAAGACTGGACAAATAAAACCTTTTGGAGAAAGAAACCATTTGGATTTGAAAAGGAAGATGATGGAAGAAAAATCAAACCGGCTTTGCTTTTTATTTTGAGGGGATGATGGGGATGGAGGTGGAAGGAAGAATAGAAAGAATCAAATTTGCAAATTGGTTTTTTTTTTAATTTTTCAGGAGACAATCCGCAGCGTTGGATTGGGAGAGCCAAATTTGACTTTTGAGGTTCAAAAGGAACCAGACAAATCCAGATTTTTTCGGGCGAGCAATTGTCTGATTTCCTCTACGGATTCGATCTCATCAGAGAAGAAACTGATTTTGAAGATTAAGAATAAAGATACCCGTTTGGATCTAAATAAGATAAATCAAATCAGCTAAATTGAACGTGCTTTTTATTTTGGGGAGATGGGTCAGTTATTCGTTCGGATGTCCATACTTGGATTGAAATTGATAGGAAGAGTACAACAGCCAAACTGATGGGAAGACAATCGACTAAATTGGATTGAAGAATCTTCACCACGGTCGTCTCCAGTTGAACCGCATCACTTCGTTCGTTGTTCGTATGGTGCTATCCATCGCTTCATTAAGTCGATCGAAACGCCAGCAGAAAAGAGAAATTGGTGATGCGGTTCAACCGGGAGTTCAAAGTTAATCTTAGATGCGGAAGAATGAAATATAGGTAATATTTTGAGGCAAAAAAAGGCTCACCACTGAACATGCACAACGGCTCGTCCCTGAGGAATATTGTGCACATGTAATGGACGACTTGATCCACATATTCCTCGGTGATATCTTGGATCCAGTAGTGGCGTTTGTGGCCGTTCCAGACCTTTCTGCCCTCGAAGGTCCTCCAGGTTGACGGAAAAGGAACCGCTTCTGGCCTTGTCCACGTCGTCATTCTGAACTGAAATGACTGGATTTAATAAACAAACAATTCTATATAGTTTTTAATTGAATAAGTAAAATACATAGATATGCAAGATTCTTACTTAAAAATGAAATGTCATCGGCGTGATGCTTCCAAAATTTTATCGCACTTCGATTATTGGCTTCGTTAACATCGGGTGATAAGAAAACAGACCGTTTGTTGGCAGAATTATTCGCATTGCGTAACCAAGAGAGATGCATATATGCGAATAAGTTCGCCGAATTTAGTCCGGGCCCATACATTGACTCATTATCATCTGAGATGCTTGATTTCGCACCGTCACTTCCGTACATACGCGCTAAGGACTTCGTCCTTGCTTGCTGCGAGGATTAGAAAAAGATTATTGGGTGCAGAAAAACAAAAACCAAGTTGCAAAAATATTCCAAGGCCGACGGAAAGTTTTTGGCAATCTTGAATTTGATTATTCAATCAGGTCCAAATTTAGGGGAAAAAAATCTTAATAGTTACATGAGTATAATAATAGCTTGCAACACGCCGGTGTGCTACACTTGTTTGTTGACTTTTTCGGACAACTAAATAAGTAATAAAAAATGTCCAAACAAATAAACAAATTTTATTTATTGACAAATTAATTGACTGGTAACTGGAGAATTGGCCGTCTGCAAGAATTTAACGCGTATTTACCGTAAGGGGTATGGCTCGGTCAGGATTTCTGAAAAAGGTCAGGTTTTATTGCTTCATGCCCTACGTCTAGACGGCGCCTATACCTGCAGTTCTAAAGGGAATCCTAATGACCTACAATAATACTACGCTCTGCGTCGACCTTTCTCAGGCACCGAGGTAACCCTTTGTTAATATTTCAAAACAATTTTCAATAATTATTTCCTCGTGATCCCTAATTAGGGAAGGGCTCTACTTATGTCTGTGCACCCTGGTTCGAATCCTGGTGAGACGATAATAACTGAGATAACGGGAATTGGATACATATAAATAAAATACGGACTTAAATTTAATTAATTATTTATTGCAAAAAAGGCAAAAACTCCGATTTCTAGCCACACTGCAGTCTAGAAAAATGAGCGGAAAAACCTTTGTCGTTTGAAAATCCAATACAGAGACACAAGAAAAAATTACGATTTTGTAAGAAATACAGTAGAATTCGTTTAACGGCTTTCTCGTTCGAATATCGTGACGAACTAACTGTTTTCAATTACACAGCTGGTGGTTTTATGCTTGTCCCAAAACAATGGGGGTGGCCTTGTTATTCAATTTACATCAACAATTAAGTTGTTTTCAAAATTAGATTGGTCTTGGTACTCGTGTTTACCACTTCAATAGTACTCGAAGACACGCTCTGTGTAATCAACCAGCGCACAGTGTGGCCATGTGCCTACAGTGTACTTACTTAATGAACGTAATTAATTAATTAATCAGATATTCGGGGGAAGTATGTGATACAAAATGCCGCCCAGGCGATCAATTTGCGAGAGAATCAATAGTAATCGCCAGTTTTTCACGGAAGCCCTCCTGTGGAGGCGCATGAGCCGATTAGTTGCTGAACCTAATAACGCGGCGAAGGGGGAAATTCTCAACCGCTCCTATTGCCAAGAGGTGGACGTGCAGTGACTCTCACTTTAATTGTTAACCTCTGATTGCGTTGTTTTCGACGATTATCTATCCCTATGCGCGATGGTATGATTGACCGTTTTATTTGATGCTCTACTGTGGGTAGTTATGATCTTTCGGTCTCTCAGCGAATTACTTCTAATTAACCCGCAGATCTCCCGACAAGGACTACACTTCGGTCCACACACAGGGTGTGAGGGAAACTCGGTTAAGAAGATGGCTATGACTATGTGATTCAAAATTGTTTGGCCTCGTAATTTTACGGTACTCGTAACGGCAACTAATTGGCCTTGATTTGGGGCATTAACTTGTGCTGGTCACACTTGATTTTAGCGGTAGATCTAGACTTGCCTTAGACCAGTGGTACAAACCAGTCGGCTTCACTGCGCAAATCGAAAAACCCTTTGTTTGAGTGTTTCCAACTCGCCCAAGGGGATTAACTAATTTTACAAGAGTACACTGTATATGGATTGCACTATAGATTGAAAGCGTCGGTTGACTGCCTCTGGTCGATTCGCGCCGCGAAATTAAAGTCCAATACACTCACTGCACTTAGTTTAAATACACCCGCGATTAATTTACCGTGCGCGAGACAGACTTGTTTAATTTTATTTAATTGACTCTCAAGGACTGTGATTTTAGGCGTACCGATATAAATGATTTAACTCTACTGTGAAAACTAAATCAGAGAAACAAGTAAGTACCCCAAAGCAATTCGCCAAGCCCAATTGATACGACTGATAGTTTTAAAAGCTCGGAGCTATCTGTCTGTAATTTTAATTTCATTTTTCGGGTGAACAAAATTAATTCCCCTTCCTCCGATCAGAAAACCAAATTCAACCCCCATTGACCAATAGAGCTGTGTTTAGCATTCAGAAAGATAAACGCCCCCCGGTTCCTGGAATGTGTTTTTCTAAGCTTTTACAAAACGACCCTGAAGGCTACATGTGTGCTGCCTTTCAAAGTCCACAACACTTCTAAATTACAAGTACCCTCGCTTACTGTGGGAACACGGCGCTCGCCTGCAGATTTTTCTTTAGAAGCAAATAAAAATCAGCATGTTATCTCCGGTCACGCCCTGCAATCGATAGTTTTCAATAGCAGCATTCTCTTACCGAACCTACGCGTGTCAAATTGCCCAAATTTCTAATGAACAACAGACGGGCATTAGAAACTCGCGTGACAGATTTATATGACAGTCAATTCAAGAAACATGGAAAGCAATCCCAATGTGACAAAAAATTTATGGCCCCACCCTTGTTATATTGCCTATTGAAAAACCGTAACGGCCCCGGTAGGCGATATTGCTTTCGCTTGGCAAGTTTAAAATTCCTCGAAAATATACATTCATTTGTTACTTAAAATTAAAGTTACATCAAGAACATGCTTTTTGTTTTATAAACAAATTCGCGACAGTTTCAAGCCTAACCTATGTCATCGGCTGCATTTAGAGAAAGAGAATAATTTAACAGAGTTTTGCTAAATTTCGTTCCAGAAAGAGTAAGATCTTCAAGAAACGCAGTAAATAGAGACAATATAGTCATAAATATGTTTTATAGTTTTGTGATTGTTACGGTGCTCCCTCGGACGTGAACTTGACCTTTAAACAGTATTGACGTGATCAGTTGAAATACGAGCTCCAAAATATTTACTTGACAAGTGCAGGCAAATCACCTAAAGTAAATTATTCAGTACAAATTGTATAAAATAAGACCTCACTTTGAACACGTGCTTTGCAGGTAAACAAATAAATCATTACAACACGAAACAATTCAGATCTATAATGTGATAGTGGATAAATAAATAAAAATCGCAAATTCAAAACAAATATTATTGCCTGTATTATCGATACATACGTAAATTCTAAATTTAATGTACTAATCTGCTAAAACAATTCCGTTTAATTTACTCGTACAATAAGTACATGAACTTTATGTCTTTGGTATGCTTCTCAATGCCAGGGTAGATGTGTCCCGTGATCTTCCCCAAATCGGCGTATGAAACGCTGTACAGATCCTTAAACCCCGCCTTCGCCGCCAGGCCTTGCGAAATATGAGACGTGAACACCGTCAACGTGGCTTTCAACCCCAAAGCCCTACTCAAGGGCTCACTGAAAATCAAAATGTTAGTTGTTTTGTGTGCTACAGCTTCCAAAGGAGGACGCACCGAGCCTTCAGGAGTTCCAATCCGATTCCTTCGCCTCTAAATTCGGGGAGTACAAGGAGTCCCATCGCAGAGAGATACGCTGTTAAGCCGAATTTTTCGAAAGGGTCCACCTTTTTGCACATGTAAAGGTACGTGTCGTAGAGTTTCCTGGATAGTTCGGATTTCACCTGAAAAGAGGAAACCAAATAGAACGATTTTGGAAGCGAATTTACTGCGTCTGATGTTTTTTTTTTTTTTATCTGCACGTGTCGTTCTACTGGTTTGATCCCATGGATTGGTCAAATAGGAAGTAGACCAGTCTGAACACTAACTCACCTTCTGATAAGTGGCCATTAAGGTACGTTAAAATAAACAACCCTTAACGCATGAGAACGGCTAACTGGTGCCCGTGCGCGGCGAGAAGCGATCAGTCAAAATTGACTCACACTAAGAAAAGATGGCAGCACGTCTTGAGAGGAGCATAGCATCTTATTTTTCAAAATGTAAACAATAAGCCGTCGCGGTTCCGGAGGGATTTAAAAAAAATTAATTAATATTCGCCGAACCCTCGTCTTAAAACCAATGTTTCCTTTTTCTTAATATTGATATTCCATTTTTTTTTCAATTTCCACTTTTTTTTATTCGCCGACCTCCTTTTCGCGAGTTGGTGTTCAATTTAATTCCTGGTATAACATATTTCATTATACATAACAAGTTTTCTTATCACCTGTAGTATGAATTTATTTCTATCTCACTTCGTTCAATGATTCAATTGGGAAGAGCTCAAAAAAAATTTAATGAAATAAAACCGATCGATATGATTGATAGTCGATGAGTAACAATCGTTCGATATTGCAAGAGATAGGGGACTGTTTGTTTCCTCAAAAAATGCAGGAAATAAACAACGATGAGATTAGCCAACTCCAAGTAAACTTGATCTTTTTAGTGCCTGCACTTGAAACCGTGCATCAGTTAACTGATGCAAGCAGTTTTTAATTTTTTTTTTTTTTATTGAACTTTAAACAGACCTCATGTATTAGAGAAGTTCCAAACATAGAAGCGTTTCTGAAGCATTTAATGAGGAGTCCCATGTGGGAATTTTTAGCTACGCCACTGACCTCGAAATCGTCCTTATCGTCCTTGAAGCTCAGGCAGGTGAGGTTGACGCCGGCGACTTTTATTTCGCTGTTTTCGTCCTTCGTCAGGCACACCAAGCCAGTATTTTTGGCGAGCACTCCCCTCCACACTTGGCCGGATTCTTCTATGTCTTCATTATCATCGGCAAGTCCTAAAACCAAATTTTGAAGAAGTCAAAACTGTTTTCGAAAATAATATCCAATTGGATTAGTGGGTGGTAAGAATAAGGCAAACCGAGTTTGTGAAATCGTAACTGATTTTGAAAATCAAGTAAGGAAAAGACCATTTGGTTTTGAACTGGAAGAAGATGGTGACAATAAAGTCCTCAATTCCATCAAGAACGTGCTTTTCTAGCATCCACGGAAAAAGAAGAGGGGCTTTGGAATTTAGAGCAAGATTCAAAATTTCTATCTCATCGCAACTTCTAAAGTCAAACTCAGAAAGCGGCACTGTTTTGAAATTAAAGGACAAAGAAATCCATTTGGATTTGAATTGGAAAATAATTTAAAAAATGAATTCAGATCAAATAAATTTTTTTTCTTTTTGTGAAGGAGTAGACGAATTTGGACTGGATGGTGATAGGGAAAACTAAATAAGCTAAACTAATTTTGCTGATCGTTTTAGGAAAATAATAGTCGCCTTCTTCTTGAGCGGTTTGGATGAAAAATTAAAAGACTGGTTCTTTTTGAGGAGAAAAGAAGCGCCTTTTGATTGAGCAATGTCTTCCACATTTTAGATTGAAATTAATCAGATGCTTCTGAAAAAACGGGATGTAGGAATTCATTTGAATTTGGGCTAAACAAAATCCATTTTGTCTTTTTCGAGAGAATGTGGATAATGAGCGCCTGCCCAACCGAATGCCCATCTAGACTGAAAATTATAGATCGAAATAAAGTTCTTTTTTTATATTGAGAAGGCAATGGGCGCATTTAGTTTGAAATATTGTAACAATTAAATTTTATTTTTTGGGGTGAAAAAAGGCACCTAATTAATTAAGTAATTGGTTCCACATTTGTTTGAATTCACCTGATTCTGAAAATAAAGGACTGCATTTGAACTGGGAAATGATAATGTCACGATGTCATTATCTGAGGAAATAAGTAAATTTAAATTCATTTCGTAATTATTGCAATCATGTGCATTTCAAAATTATGCCGAATCAGCAACCATTGAAGTAGATTAAAGTCGCGTTACACTTACTCGCATGAATGCAAGCTTTGCGGAATGCGAGCGTGTTGTTTACATGTGCCAATTAAGATCGAGGCAATTAGAACGTTTTAAGAAAAACAAATTTGGCAAGGATCAATTGATGCTGATGCACTTTGTACTTTGAACCGAACCCCCAGCCACCAGAGCAAAGGAACCAATTGTGACGTATAGATAGGGATGTATAAAAGATTGACCCGCAGGTAGAATCGGGGGCAGTATTAGTAAAGAGTGAAGATCAGTATTAAAGTAGGTGAAGAGTATTAAAAGTAGTTAGTTAGCAGTTTAGTAAGATAAATAATTGGACAGTAAATTGTGAACGAGTGCGCGAAAACCGAAGCCAAGCGAGTGAGCTCTCCACGAGCGCAGGGCTGGCCGCCTCGGGCCAAGCCCTTTTCCCCGAGTAAAGTAACGTAGAATTTAATTAAAGTCAAGTAATTAAGTTAAAGTTTAAAAGAGTAGGAGATTAAATAAGTTCTATAAGTTTAAAATAAGTGAAGTTAAAGAAGTAAGGATGAGCTTAGAATTATTGAGTATTAGTTTAAAGTAAAAGGTTAAATAAGTTCGTTAAGGAAGAATTATGTTTAAAATAATTATAATGATTAATTAAGTTTTAAAGTAAAAAGGACTCGAAAAAAGTAATCGAAAGACGTTCTCGTAATTTTAATTCGTTAATTAACTAAAATAAATTACCATCTCTTCTTGTTCGCGACAATAAGAAGACTTCAATTAATCTAATGAACTATTCTTTCTATATGCTGTGGAATGGAAATTATTTTGGGCCGGATATGAATTGGAAAATTGGACAAATAAAACCTTTTGGTGTGAAAAGAACTTTCTAGCTACATTATTTCTGTCACATTTGCCTGAATACTCGAATTCAATCTCCCTTAACCAAACTGAAACCGGGACGAATTTAAAAATGAAAGGTGAAGAGACCATTTGGATTTGAAGTGGAAGTGAAGTGGAAGATGATGAAGAAAAATCAAACCGGCTTTGCTTTTTATTTTGAGTGGATAATGGGGTGGAAGGTGGAGAGAAGAATACGAAGAATCAAATGTCCAAATTGTTTTTTTTTATTTTTCAGAAGATTTAGATTGGGAGAATCAAATTTGACTTTTTGAGGTTCAAAAGAATGCGGACGTATCCACATTTTTTTTGGGAAGATGGGACGCTTATTCATTCGGACGTCCATACTTGGATAGAAATTGGTAGGAAGAGTAAAATCAGCCAAACTGATGGAAAGACAATAGATTAAATTAGATTGAAGTTGAACCGTATCACTTGTTCGTTCTTCATATGGGCTATAAACGCCAGCAAAAAAAAGATAAATTGGTGACGCGGTTCAACCGGAAATTCATAGTTAATCTTAGACTGTGGAAGAATCAAATATAATATTTTGAGGCAAAAAGAGGCTCACCACTGTACATGCACAACGGCTCGTCCCTGACGAATACTGTGCACATGTAATGGACTATTTGATCCGCATATTCCTCGGTGATATCTTGGATCCAGTAGTGGCGTTTGTGGCCATTCCAGATCTTTCTACCCTCGAAGGTCCTCCAGGTTGAAGGAAAAGGAACCGTTTCTGGTCTTGTCCATGCCGTCATTCTGAACTGAAATGAGTGAATTTCAATAAAGTTTTTACTTAAATAAGTACAATACACAGATATGGAAAATTCTTACTTAAAAATGCAGTCATCAGCGTGATGCTTCCAAAATTTATCGCACCTCGATTATTGGCTTCATTAACATCGGGTGATAAGAAAAAAGACCGTTACTTGGCAGAATTATTCGCATTGAGTAACCAAGAGAAAGATGAATATATGCGAATAAGTTCGCCGAATTTAGTCGGGGCTAGGGATGCACCAAAATGAAAACAAAATCGATTTTTCTAATCGATTCTGAATCGACCACGTAGAATCGATTTAACTCTGATACATGTTAAAAAATATCGGTATTAGAAAAGATCGATTTAAAAATATAATTATAATGCATGAAAAATCGTGCATCCCTAGTCCGGGGCTTGATTTCGCGTCCTCATTGTGCGCACATACGCGCTGAGGATTTCGTCTTTAATTACTCCGAGGATTAGAAGATTCCTTGTTTGCGAAAAGATTATTGAAGGCAGAAAAACAAAAACAGTTGCAAAAACATTTCAAAGACGACGCGTTTTATAAATTTCAAAATTTGTAATTCTTTGTGGAAGTTTTTGGCGCTCTTAAATTTGATTATTCAATCAGGTCCGAATTTAGGGAAAAAAATTCTCAATAGTTATATGAGTAATAGCCCAACCTATTCCGACGGCTACATTTAGAAAAAGATAATAATTTAACAGAGTTTTGCTAAATTTCGTTCCACAAAGAGTAAGAACACTAAGAACTTAAAAAAACATGACCCTCAGACGCTATTCCCTATGCAAGATTTCAAATTTCCAGACAAACACATGTGTCTTCCCTATACCGGAACAGTAGAGTATACAGGGTGATTGTTGAATAGACCGACAAAGAAAAGAATAGACATCACAGGACACGGGAAAAATTTTATTCCAGAAATAATTAATGAAAAATTATTTATCCCCATAACGACGAAACGTCCCAGGTTAAGAATGAGCAGCAAATGAACGAAATAAATACTGTCATAAATATGTTTTATAGTTTTCTGATTGTTACGGCGCATCGTTTGATTGTTATTGACCTTTAAACGGAATTGACATGATCAGCTGAACTCCAAAATATTTACTTGACAAATACATGCAAATCACCTGAAATAAATTATTCCGTACAAATTGTATAAAATAAGAATAACAACGCCCCCCCCCCGCACTTTGAAGATCTTGTTTCACGGGTAAACGAATAAATCACTACAATACGAAACAATTCAGATCTCGGAGTTTAAGTATTTTTCTTTAATTTCACTGGCTGGCTGGCCTAAACATTTAGGAAATAAGAAACAAATAAAAATAGAATATGCCTAAGTTATTTACTCGTATCCTGGCGATTATTATTGTTGGACGACAAAAAATGAGTTTGTATAAAATGAAAACGTTTTCAACAAAATATTAAGTTTTTTTCCAAATACTAAAAAAAAAATCGCAAATATTTCGTACATTATCGTTTAGAGGATCTTTCTATCTTTTCTGTATACAGGCTATTCAATTAAAAAAATATATGCTGTGTGCCGCAATTAGTTTCCGAAACACTCTGTACATGTCCAAACAATTGACGACCATTTTTTTTCTTGCTCGGGAATGTACAGTGAAGGGCACAAAATTTCGGACACCACTATTGTGCTGCTACACCAACCTAACAGCAGAGTCGCCAACTTGAGAGATTTATCCCTTTTTGGAGATTTTCTTGTGCCCAAAATAGACAAAGGGACTTTTTTATGAAAAACGATTATTTTGAGGGACTTTTGAAGGCTTTTACCGTATTCCTATCGCTACACTGATATAAATACACTCAGTATATTTTCGTCTCTTATTATTATATGAAGTTAACATGAGACGAGAATACACTGAGTGCAGTGCAGCGATTGGAATAAGCTATTTGTTATTTTACTAATTTATTGATGATAAAAACAAACACTATCTACTCAATATAGGTAATCACTTTTATTTTGACAACTGTTTTGCCAATACAGTGGCCCTAGTTCTGAAGATGCGTTTGATAATTTTTACTGCATTTTCTCAACGTAGTTAGGACTTAGGAGTTAAGATTATTTACAAAAAGACATTTTTTGCAATAACAAAAGGGATTTTTCAATTTCACAGGTTGGCACCACTACAACACACTGTGAATGGGTCTTTAGAAACAAGTAGAATCGTCGAGTGGCTTAGCAGTCTAGCCTAGCCGACTTGGAAAGTCGTGTCGATCGACGGCGCGGCGTGGGTTCGAATCCCACCATTAGCCATGGATGTTTATGCTCTTTAAGACTTGAACCCAGCTAAACATATACTTCGTAATTGTCTGGAATGGCTCACGGCCGAAAGACAAGCAGCATTGCTGCGCAAAGCAAATGGAAGACAGAAGAAACAAGTAACCTCACTTTTGGCTTTTAGTCATGCCTGTCATTTCGACAGCGAAAGCAATGGGTGCGTTCAGTGGACAGCAGTTGCTGTATGTTAACTATCATCGTGATAAGTGCGCTGTATAGCAGCAGCTGTTAATCCAGTGAACGTGCAGCTGACCATCCATCAAAACGCTGTCCGTTAAAAGATTTAAAACATTTGTTATAGAATTTCCTTCAGACAAGAATCTACTTTAATAAATATTTTTTTAATTTCTTACCATCAGAATTACAAATTAAAAGTTCACTGGATAAATTAGTTATACAATACTTTTTGTCCATAACGATGCGTCAACAATGGTAATTAAGAGTTCGTAAGTTCAAGAAATTTACGTGTCATATACGTATACGTATACGGATACGTATTAGGTTAGAATTTCCGAAAATATCAAACCGCTGACTAGTGACTAAGACAGTGGGTAAAAGTTACGCTGCTTATAATGCTCAGCTACTGTCACTCTTTGATCACTCAGGGAAGTCGTTCAGTAGCATCGCTGTCACATCAACTCAGCGACTGCTGTCCGCTGAACGCGCCCGTTAATACAATGCGATCAATAATGACTGTCCGTACCTACTAGATACCATCATAATCAGAAAAACCGACTACACTCTAAATTTTGGTTGATTGAAGGGTGCTTCAAAATGAATGAAAATGTCATTTTGACATTAATATTATTTTGACAAAACAAATAAAAATATCCCAATTAAAAGCAATTCAGAAGACAATAATTCAAACGCGATTGCAAGACGGTATCAGCATTCGAGCAGTTGCAACAAAAATTGGTGAAACTTTTTCATTCTTACGTCAGTGGAGTGACAGTGGTGCTCAAAATGTTCTGTTCCCAACCAGTGTTGTTTCTGTTTCTGTCATAAAAATATTAGTATTAAATCCTCAATCAAATATTGTACTGGAACGTTACAAATGCTGGGTTCGGTAACTCCTCCTCTATTCACTCCTCGAGCACTTTTGTCTCACTTTTACGTATATCAAAACAGCTGCGCTCTCTCTCTACTTTTCACTCGGAACCTTGCACCGTGTGAATTTCCGAACTCAACATAAATGTAACCCTATCAGGGTTGGGAAAACTACGTGTAAAAAGTATTTTCTACATTACATTACGCCTAAACGTAAATTTTATGTAGCTAAATGTAATTTTTACCCGACGTAGTTTATGTGAATTGTCACATTTCTAACCTCAAAATTGAATGTTCATTTGACGAATATCAAGTTTTTGACGTTTTTTAATGCTTTTATACAACAATTTTATCCATTTTACGTCAAAATAGATATTATATTGTGTATAAATAATTAATTATAACTTGAAAATGAAGAAATAGAAAACAACGTAGTTTTTACAGTAGTTAATTCATTCCTTACAAAATCTACGCGTAATTAATATGTATATTTTGTTCACAAATTAAAAAACCACCACCTGCTGCATTATGAATTTTGAATTGAATTTGAAAACGGCTTTATTTTTCAATAACTTAATCATTACATGTTAGAATAAATATAAACACAATATGAATTCTTAATAATTAAATGACATTAAATTTCTTTATATCACAGTAAGTTGGTATGTTGGTATAAAACATAAGTCCCCTATAAAACATTATCAAAATAGCAAGGTTGGCAAGGTATTTGAAGTTTCATGTCAAAGTAATTTGTCAAATCAATTTTATTATCATATTGTTTACATTTATATTCATTTTAACAAGCCATTTCAATGCCTCGAAAGCAGAAAAATATTTTAAATGCCAAAATGTTACCAAATTTCTAACTAGGACACGGTTGTCGGTTGTAGTTTTCACAAGGCAACATCGCCAGTGGTGGTGAACAGAGTTTATTTATACGTCTCATTATCTACGTCCCAACCCTGAACCCTATACACAAATTGTACTCTATAGATACAGAGAGTCGTACTATGAGTTTCTACGGTAAATTTTTAATTCAGTCTAATTTGTTCAACCGAATTTCTTAAACATTTTCCCGCATCTATCACATGATCACATCGATTCGGTTTTTGTTTATTTTGTGGACTTTACTAAGGATCATTCTGTATATATTTATGCTATTTATTATGGAGGTGTTTTATTGATTAAAAGTTATCCTGTTTTTGGTGTGTCGGTTACTGAATCGGAAATGTTATGAAATTCGGAGCTATTTTTGTAATATAAGATCTGAAATTATTTTTTAATTTTGCAAAATTGACACAGCGTGACAACTTCAAAAATTTAAGTTGGCAGTGCTGACTCCGAATGCCACAGCATAAGAATCACACAGTATACATCGAGTATAACTGTCACATTTGTGCTTTTGTTTGATACCTGCCGATTTGCAAAATTATATTACATTTCCATAAGGGTATCAAACCGTATGGCCGCTTTTTTTGACACTGACGTTGAAGTGACGCTCAGTGTTACCAACTATTCTGTGACAAAATCGCAGAATCAAAACATTTGAAAACGCCCAAATCGCCTAAGACAGAGGCGGGAATAATTAACAAAAAGAAAAGAAAATAGTAAAAGGATTTTCTTGTCTACCGGCAATTTTAAACATGTTGAAAATGTAAGAAAGTAGCTTTATATCAGTGAAATACATATACTTAACAATATACAATAATTTTATTTAATTTTATTCTGCATTAGCCAATTAATTGTTGCTATATCTTTCCAATGTATTTTCACTTGGTAATAGAGAACCCGACGTTATCTTCGTTCACAAAGGCTATTTACAAATAAGTAAAAGTTTACTACAGAAAATTTATAAGGAAAACAAGATTTATCCGTTTAAATCAAAAATCTCAAGAGCATAATTTTTATAGGAAATACATTTTTGCATAAAATTAGCAATAGAAAGTTTCTTTATCTGAAAAAGTAAAATAAATATTAAAAAAAGTTTTTTTGGGGTTACTTGAATTTGAATATTTCAAACACTAGTACAAAATCTTAAATTTTTGGTTGGTTTCTGAAATTGTTCGAACAGTAGAATTTTTGAATACACTATTTGCCTAAAATCAATAATAAAAACGTTACACTGATATCTGCAACATGTAATTTGAGTTTTTTAGACAATCTGTAGTACAAAATTCAAATTTAAGTATTGTTTTTGAAGCAGAATTTTTTGTACATATTGTGACGTTTGCGGTCCCAGCCCGTCTGATGCGTCAACAACGACGCGCCTTAGACGAGAAGCTTCGATATCACGTCAACGATGATACGAGACTTTCTGTCGAACGTCCGAGAATGTTCGCGAGAAACAACCCCGGCATATAAAAATGCACGCAGCCAAACGGGGGACAGTTCGACATTAATTAAGCAAGTGGACAGTTCGAAATTGAAGTCGCGTTATAAATATTCGCTCGGCTGTTAACATAAATTACTTATTAGTTTATAAATAAATTATTCTTAAGTTAGTGTTAATTAGTGTTACTTTTAAATAAATTAGATTATTAACTATTTCGTGTTTTCATTAAAATAAAAATAATAGAACCCTTAAAAACGTTACATTGGTGTCAGGTGCGAGGTTCGTGAAAATAAATAAACAATTAAAATTAAATTGAATTTAAACAAATTATTAAACAAAGATCAGTGTCAAAAACAAAAACAATGGCTTCAAAGAAAGTGCTGCTAAAAGACTTAAAAGTGAACGACTTAAAAACCGAATTAGAAGAGCGCGAATTGGAAATTTCCGGAAAGAAATCGATTTTGCAACAAAGACTTCACCAAGCGCTACTAGAAGCAGGAGAGGACCCGGAAAACGTTCTTTTCGAAATCTCGAGCGGACCTGCAGATTTAACTAAAATATTAGACGAGAAATTTCGAGAACAATCTGGAAACTTCAAAGATGAATTGCTGGAACAATCCAGAAGTTTGGACGAGAAATTTCGAGAACAATCTGGAAATTTGGAAGATAAATTAAAGGAGCAATCCAGAAGTTTCAAAGATGAATTGCTCGAACAATCCGGAAATTTGAAAGACGATCTAGATAAACTAATGGAATATTCTAGAAACACGGAAGAAAATGTTAAAATTTTAGAGGAGAAACTTGAAAATAAATTAATACAACAATCGACAAATCTGGAAACTAAATTGCTGGAACAATCTAGAGACTTAGACGAGAAACTTTTAGAACGATCAAAAGGGCTCGAAGATAAACTAGTGGTGAAAATATCAGAAGAGACAAGGAATCTGCAAGAAAATGTAGAAGAAATACTATTCCAGCAGGATAACAAAATTAAGAATCTCGAGCAAATCATGGCAGGGTTGCGAATGCTCGGGGATCCATCACCAGCAGAAATACCAGAAAATAATGAGACCCAAACTGTGGTAGGACCAGCGGAAATTTCTAAATTGAAAATAAAACCACCGACGTTCGATGGGAAGTCTTCTTGGCCCAACTACTTCAAACAGTTTGAAGCTGCAGCAAAAGCGAATGGATGGACGGCCAATGAAAAAGCCACTTCGTTAATTGTGGCCTTGAGGGGGGACGCTATCGATGTGCTACAAATGATGCCGCTAGAGGAACAAGAAGACTTCAACAAGCTGGTGAACCGGCTGGAGATGCGTTACGGCCAGGCGCATCTGACCGACGTGTACCATGCGCAGCTGAGAAACCGTTACCAGAAATCCGGAGAGAGTCTTCAGGAATTCGAGGCTGATGTAGCGCGCCTAGCCCGGTTGGCATATCCTGCAGCTCCTGATGATTTCCTGCAATGTTTGACGCTGCAAACCTTCGTGGGTGGAATCCGTGATCCGGACAATCAGCAGGCATTAAGAATGGCCCACCCTAAGACATCCAAGAACGCATTGGCCTACGCCTTGGAATACGAGGCGACGAAGCAAGTTTCAAGAGGACACGTCAAGGTACGAGCTGCCATGGACTCCCAAGAAGAAGAACTCGCCAGCGTCAAGGTGCGATCTGCTGGAGGAGTCCTGAGGCGGAAGAATCCGCTGGTGTGTTGGAACTGCCAAGAAGAGGGACATGTTCGCAGGCGGTGTCCCAAGGCCAGGCAAGATCCTCCATGAAGGAAGCCACAGGGAAACTAAGCCGGGTCGGTGCAGAGGGGCAAACGTCGACCCGTATTCAAAGGCCCCCAAAGACAAAAGCCACGAAAGTAATAGCCCTGCGGCGATTAACCAGCAGTGTCTTCGTGGATGCCACCATTGATGACATCCCTCACACCATGTTATTGGATACGGGTGCGACGAAGACTATCTTGAGGCCCGACGTTATCAAGTCATCAAGACGCACTGAGCCGACTAAATGGAGACTGAGGACAGCAACCGGGACATCAGCGACTGTCCATGGTGAAGTAGAGGTGACCATTACGATTGGAGCGACTCCCATCAAACACCGTGCGCTGGTAGCAGAAATAGAGGATGAGGCGATTCTGGGCATGGACATCATGTCTGCTCATGGGTTTCAATTGGATCTGAAGCGTGGCGTGATGGCGGTTAACAACGAGGAGTTGGTTCTACATCAACGAGAGGACGTAGCCGCTCGAGTTGTTCTCGCAGAAGATGTCGTATTGCCTAGCAGAACCGAGGTTATAGTCGACGCAAACCTGAACGGCGCTTTCCAAGATGGGCAAGTCATTATGGTCGAACCTAACACTGACGATCAGAAGATTGGAAAAGGAGTTCTCGTTGGAAAAATATTGTTGACAGCAAAGAAGGAAATACCAGTTCGCCTAATGAATGTGAACTGTTTCCCTGTCAACATCAAGAAAGGTACGATCTTGGGAAGCTGTGCCATGGTGTCCTCCATCTCCCGTCAAATAGAAGCAAACGTACAACAAGAAACGAAGGTCCCGAAGAAGTTGTTGGAAATGGTCCTGTCGACGGCCCAGGAACTGACTCTAGAACAGAGGACAAAAGCGAAGAACCTGATCTGTCAGTATCAAGATGTGTTCGAGGTAGAAAATGGACCTAAGGGAAGAACCGACATAGTCAAACACAAGATAGAGACCGGGGAAGAAAGGCCCATCCGTCAAGCTCCAAGGAGGTTACCATTGGCGAAGCGTGAGGAAGCAGAACGCATTATCCGTGAGATGGAAAAAGACAATGTGATTGAGCCATCAAGCAGTCCATGGGCGTCACCGGTGGTGCTTGTGAAGAAGAAGGATGGATCCACACGGTTCTGCGTAGACTATCGATTGCTCAACAACGTCACCAAAAAGGATAGCTATCCTCTGCCACGGATTGATGACACCCTGGACACCCTGGCCGGTTCAAAGATCTTCTCGACCTTGGATCTAAAGAGTGGTTATTGGCAAGTGGAACTAGCGCCCGAAGATCGAGAAAAAACGGCGTTTTCCCTTGGTATGGGTCTATGGCAATTCACGGTGATGCCGTTCGGGTTATGTAATGCACCAGCGACATTCGAGAGGCTGATGGAGACGGTTCTGAAGGGTCTGTCCTGGACAACGTGCATGGTATATCTGGACGACATAATTGTGGTGGGGAAAACTTTCGACGACCACCTGAAGAACCTGGAAGGAGTGTTCCAGCGGCTTCGCGGAGCTGGACTAAAGCTTAGTCTCAAGAAGTGCCACCTGTTCCAGAAGGAAGTGAATTATCTAGGCCATATTGTTAATGGGAATGGAATCGCCGTGGACCCAGTGAAGATTCAGGTCGTGAAGGACTGGCCAACTCCCAAGAATAAACACCAGATAAGGAGTTTTCTAGGCCTATGCACTTACTATCGGCGCTATGTTCCCGGATTTGCGGACATCGCTAAGCCGTTGACAAAACTCACCGAAGAAGGTCGTCCGTTTGAATGGGACCAACATTGCCAAATTAGTTTTGAACAACTCAAACAGTACTTGATAAGTGCTCCTATCCTAAGTTACCCTCTCCCAGAAGGCAAGTTCATCGTGGACACTGACGCTAGCAATGTTGGTATCGGTGGCGTACTGTCCCAGATACAAGAAGGGCAGGAGAAGGTGATTGGCTACTTCAGTAAAGTCCTGTCAAAGCCGGAACGAAATTATTGTGTCACTAGAAGGGAATTGCTAGCCGTGGTAAAGTCCATAGAACATTTCTACAAGTACTTATATGGCAGACACTTTCTCCTGAGGACGGACCATGCCGCTTTAAAATGGCTCCTCCGATTCAAGAATCCTGAAGGACAAGTCGCACGATGGATCGAACGACTTCAGGAATACGATTTTGAAATCCAGCATCGGGCCGGAACTAGCCACAGAAATGCCGATGCTTTGTCGAGAAGACCTTGTGCCGAAGACTGTAAGCACTGTAGTCGGCTGGAGGAGAAAGTGGCCACGACTGCGAGGACGGCCATCGTAGACGACAAATGGCAAGGTGAAGAATTGCGACGAGACCAGGAGAACGATCAGGATTTGAAATTGGTGCTGGAATGGAAAAGTAGGGAGGCAAGGCCTACTTGGGAAGAGTGGGACTCCATAGTGCTGGATCATGGTCTTCTGAAACGAACCATCGAGAACCAGGAAGACACGGAACAGAAGACACAGTTACTGATCCCCAAGAATAGGGTGCCGGAAGTTCTGAGGGAACTTCACGATGGAACTTCGGGAGGGCATCTGGGAATCAAGAAGACTATGGAAAAGGTGCGCGAGCGATTCTACTGGGTGAACTGCAAGGAAGATGTAAAGGACTGGTGTAGGAAGTGCGTAGTCTGCGCAGCTAGTAACGGCCCTCACAGACGAGGCAAGGCTCCTATGAAACAGTATAACGTGGGAAGTCCTTTTGAGAGAGTTGCCATAGATGTAGCCGGCCCATTTCCACAAACGAATAGTGGAAATAAGTACATCGTCGTGGTGATGGACTACTTTAGCAAGTGGGTTGAAGCATACGCCCTACCAAACCAAGAGGCGATAACTATTGCTGAAGTCCTTGTCCGAGAATGGATCAGTCGGTATGGCGCGCCCATGGAGCTGCATTCAGATCAAGGGAGGAACTTTGAATCGGCTTTATTCAAGAACGTGTGTACTCTGCTCGGCGTCCGGAAAACTAGAACCACTGCACTTCACCCGCAGTCAGACGGAATGGTGGAAAGATTCAACAGAACCATCAACCGACATTTGTCCAAGGTAGTCTCCGATCATCAGAGAGACTGGGACACGTACATTCCCCTTTTTCTACTGGCATACCGTTCGTCCGTTCATGAAACAACAGGAGAGACACCAGCAAAAGTGGTATTTGGGCGAGAGCCAAGACTGCTCTGCGATCTGAAATTTGGCGTGAGGCCTGGCGAAATCCCTGCCGACGAAGACTACGTGAGCGGTCTACGCAGAAAAATGGACGACATTCACAATCGAGTTCGTCACAACATACAGACATCCAGCGACCGAATGAAGGAGCATTATGACATCAACGCTCAGAATGGGGGATACGAACCTGGAGCGCTGGTCTGGCTTTATAATCCTCAAAGACGTCGAAGTCTATCGCCAAAACTGCAGACATCTTGGGAAGGTCCTTACAAAGTGATGAAACGGATCAACGATGTCATCTACCGCATCAGGAAGATTCCGCATGGCAAACCCAAGGTTATCCACTTCAACCGAATGGCTCCTTACAACGGAGAAGAAAATGAGGGGACAGTACAACGGACGCAAGGTTCCGAAGTAAACTTCGAAACCTTCATGTTTCATCACGCCACAGGAAGTAAGGCGCGATTCGGAGTGACCACAGAGAGACAGCAAGACCTTTTTCAAGTGTCACCAGAGTACAGTCTGGCCCACTGTGTGGCAGAAGACCTAAGGAAGTCCAAGGGGATAGCCCAAGTCTTCCGGAAGAAATTTGGTCAGGTCGAGGAACTCCTAAGACAGCACCCCATGGTGGGCAAGAGCCTGCAGATCATCCACACGGAGGCGGAACGAAGACGACACGTGTACTACTTAGTCACCAAAAAGACATCAAGCGGTAAGCCTGACTATCGCAGTATTTGGAGTGCTTTATGGAGCCTGAAGAGACAGCTGGTGGAAGGCAAGGAGACGAAATTAGCCATTCCCAAGATAGGCTGCGGACTAGATGGGCTGGACTGGAGGGTCGTTCGCAGCATGATAGAAGTCATCTTCAACGGAACGGGAATTGAAGTTCTAGTCTGCAGTCACCACCCACAGGCAGCTGTTGGCAGTAGGAAAACCGTAGACTGCTATTTCTTCCGGACCGGATGTTGTAAAGAGGGACCAGCATGCCGATTTCGACATTTTCCTTCAAGGCTATCACAAGGAACGTTCCGAGACGAAACGTTTTTAAGAAGGGGGCAGTGTGACGTTTGCGGTCCCAGCCCGTCTGATGCGTCAACAACGACGCGCCTTAGACGAGAAGCTTCGATATCACGTCAACGATGATACGAGACTTTCTGTCGAACGTCCGAGAATGTTCGCGAGAAACAACCCCGGCATATAAAAATGCACGCAGCCAAACGGGGGACAGTTCGACATTAATTAAGCAAGTGGACAGTTCGAAATTGAAGTCGCGTTATAAATATTCGCTCGGCTGTTAACATAAATTACTTATTAGTTTATAAATAAATTATTCTTAAGTTAGTGTTAATTAGTGTTACTTTTAAATAAATTAGATTATTAACTATTTCGTGTTTTCATTAAAATAAAAATAATAGAACCCTTAAAAACGTTACAATATTTTGTGTGCGTAAAATTGATATTAAAAAAACCTTGTCAAATATTATTTCTTACTTTAAAGTAGGTAAACTTATTAAATTAAAACCTTTAATCAGTAGCAAATTCGGATAATTATTTTTCGTAGCATTTTATTTACACCTTAGGCTGTTTACATATCTAACATCGCCCATTATCGCCGAGTTATCCGATGAATAACGATAGTTATTCATCGGATAACGATAGCGATAGTCGCAAAATCAACAAAATCCAGCGCAAAATTTAAATTAGCCCATTTTGCGATAAATCGCCCAAGTTGGCAACCCTGGTGACGCTACTGGGCAATTACTTATACCAGGGGTGTGTTCGAAAATTCGGAGTAAGTATAAAGCCTGGAACGCAATGAGCGCGAACTGGACGCTCTCTTGACGCCGCAATCTGTCAACTCATAGTTAAATCTTAAGCCGTTTTTTGTTGTTGAACCTGGTTACTAACGGTTCAAACTCTTACATTTTTGTGTTAGACCTATGACGTCAATATGCATTTGTAGTCAAACCTAAAGCGTGTGGTTCGAACATACTCCGCGCGTATGTTCTATTATAATTCAACATGGCGCAGAAGATCAGCTGTCAAGAGCTGTTGTTTCCTTCTTCCAGAAATAATACAAAATGCGTAACTGACGATTGTAAATTGTAAGGTGTTCGTTTAATACAATAAAATCAGCTTTCGTCTGGAAAACATTATATTAGTTCAGCAATGCTTCTAATTGATTTGCTTATTACTTTTTATTCATTACATACACTACAAAATCGCATCTATTAAAACGCCTTTCATTTTTTAATTGTTTACTAACAGAAGTGTTGTAGTGTGACATGTAGAAGCATCCTTTTCTGTTTAACAAAAAGGACACACATTTTAAAATTATTATCAAAAAGACCAGACTTTGGCATTCGTTTCACAGTTAGTTTGATAGAGGAGAGCGTTCAGTTCGCGCTCATTGTATTCCACACTTTAACAGGTAACGTAATTTGACAGACTGCGGCGTCAAGAGAACGTACAGTTCGTGCTCATTGTGTTTCACGCTTAAGAGTTATGCCAACCGAGTGAATAAAGTGAAAAGCAGATATACAAAATGATTTATATGAGAGAGAAAGAATATTACCCAAGAGTAACGCTCTGGAGTGCGTTCAGGAAGTTTACTCCGAGTAGAGTTAGAGTAGAGTAGAGTTAATGTTGAGTTATTACGAATTACTCCGTGGAGTTATAATATTACAAGCACGTTTTTGAACGATAAGAGTTAAACGTACATACACTTAACCTAACCGTTTGGAATAGTAGTGTTAGTTAACTTACATTGATTCGATTACATATGAGGCGCGTGCAGCACTAAATTTTACCTACCTCTCAGAGGTGAGTAGAAAAAGTTAACTTTGAATAATTTTAACTTCGAATATGAACGCTGTGAGTAGAGTTTACTCTATTAACTCGGGCGATTTATGAACGGTTTAGAGTTAATAGAAGGCGTTTTCCCGTTAGCTCTGAATTTTGCGCACTACACACAGTTAAGTTTTAAACCCATGAGCTTCGAGTACAAACTTACGGGAATGTATTTGTTGAGGTGTGACATACAACAAATTGAAAATGAATTTTAAAAATTGTTTAATTGTTTTATTAAAATATTTGACGGTAATTATTTTTCAATAATACGTATTTGTTTTGTAGTCATCTTGTAGACACCGTATCAGGGCAGAATTCAAGGTGAGGGAACAAGTGCTTCGAGCACAAAAATAATAGGTGGTGCTTGAGGGGGCAGGGGAAAGACATATTGCGCGTAAGACGCGAACATCGAAACGTCAACTGGAAAGTGCGCTTCGCGCATTTTTAGGCTTTTAAATGAACTCTTTGCGTGCGCAAAGTGGGTAACGGGAAAGCAGCTAGAGTTAACTCCATGGACTTTATGAACGCACCCCTGAGTTTTCGAACCAGTGTTGCCATCTTAGCGGGTAGAATACTTGGACATTTAAAACTGATTTGCGACACGTCGGAATTCTAGCGTTTTTTTACTACGTTCAACGACATTTTTAAGTAAACGTCCGAATTTTCAGTACCAAATTTTGTGCGAGGCTCGAAGTAACGACGTCTAAATAAAAACCTGGTCAAGTAGGTTGTGATCGACAATTTATCCATTGCATTTACATTACAGAATTACTAAATGTAGCCTACTTGACCAGGTTTTTATTTAGACACGAGTTACCAAAGAGCTTTTGAATTTAAAAATTATTTATCTGCCATGCGAAATTTCTATTTCTATTCAAAAATTTAAGTAGAAATAATGTTTTTTTAACAACATTGTCTTCACTAAAAAAGAAAACTTTCAAAATTTAGACCTGATTTTTCAATCACAAGTTTAACTTTCAGTTTACTGCCTTAGGCCCGTGTGACACTATGATATTTCTTGTCCAAGATTTGTTATAAAATGAGCGAGAAGTGCCAATTCAACCAATCAGAATTCACTGTGGTAGCTCATCTCTCTCACTTTGTAACAAATCTTGCACCAAGGGTCACCGAATGGCTTAGCGATCAAGCCTAGCCGACTTGGAAAGTCGTGTCGTTCGGCGGCGTGGGTTCGAATCCTACCATTAGCCATGGATGTTTGTGCTGTTTAAAGATTAAGACCCAGGTTAAAACATACTTCGTAATTGTCTGGAATGGCTTACGGCCGTAAGACAACCAGCATTGCTGCGCAAAGCAAATACAAAGAAAAAGAAATCTTGCACAAGAAATATCATAGTGTCACACGGGCCTTAGGAACAATTTTTTCATCATTGTTACTATGGGAATAATCCTAAAGTTAAAGACAACTCGTGGTTGAAAAACGTAAGCTAATTATGTAATTTTATTATTATTCATTTTTAATAAAGCAAGCCAACCAGTGTGCGAAACGTCAAGTGATATACTTGCTTTTGCTAGTTTTGCTCAGTCTAAAGTTGTTTTCTTTTCCATATTACAATATTACTAACGAGAACTGAACTAGAATCTTCTACTTTCTAGATTAATGAATTAACACAGGCGCCATATATCGTAATAAAATTCGATAGAAATAGAAAATGTTATTTAGCGACTTCTAGCGGTTTTTCAAACAAATTTCAGCGACATTTCCTCAATACAGCTGGCAACCTGGCAACACTGTTTGGAACACAGACGTATGACGTACCGTCAACAAAAACTTAGGTTAAGTTTCGGAAATAGAAATGTCTTTTAGAACGTTATCCAAATTAATCAAGCCCAGTAATGCAACGGCAAGTAAAATTTGTCTCAACTCAAAGTTTCTCTCAATCAGGTAACGGCTAAAACCTGAGCTGAAGTGAATAATGCAACATAACCTCAAATTCCAGGTCCTTAACCACAAGCAAGCGCTTGGATGATTTGATGGAATTTTTCGACGACAAAAAAAACTGGGGTGTCCAACAGGTACGCTCGGGGCGTTCATGGAGAAAAGAAGAGCTTCGCTTGAAATCGAACTCTGACTTGCACAAACTCTGGTAAAGATTTCTAGCGCGTAAGTAACAAGCAGCCTAATAAAACAGGCCTTAATGTTCAAGGTACGTCCTGTTGAAGGAACGCAATATGTTGCTGACAATGGAATACGAGTGTAAAGAGAACGCCCAGTTATTTCCCAGCCCGGAAAGAATAGATAAGGTAGAGGAATCAATGGAGAATTTAGAGGCGGTCGTCCGAGAGCGTAATGTTGCCTACCACCAGCTTGAAACGGGTGAAACCGGCGAGAGGGTGACTAAAGAGATGACAAACGCACTGGGCCTTCCGTATCAACACACAGAAAGCGAATACACCATACCCAAACACAAGAACGAGGAATGGCTGAAGAAATACGGTGTTAAACGAGACGAGAAGGAAGTCGTCGAGTTTTTGAGGCTCTACAAAGAGAGACAGTACTTGGAGAAGCGCAGAGAAAAGACGTGAGTGTTTCGGCAAGTCTCTGCCTTGGAATGATTGAATTTTTTCCAGTCGTAATTTCAACCATGTGATTGGTTTATTGAAGCGGTTCCCCGACATGGACATGGAAGCTTTGAAGGCACAATATCCAGATGTTAATATTGAGAAAGCTAAGCAGAACAGCAAAAGCAGGGGCCACTTCGTCCCTAAGTAAAGACTACGCCATCTAGTTGAAATAATAGAAAGTTATTTTATTATAATTATGCCCCCCTCATATTTTTTTTTTAATAAGTTTAACTGCCTTAGCATCAAATTTAATGAAACGTGCAATGTGTTGTTTTAAAACTTTGCATAAATAACATGTGAACCATTTTAAAGTCTTATAAGCAGAGGAGAGATAATTTTGTCTCTGTAGGTAAAAGTAAATAAAAACTGTGCGCGCCATCTAGACACAGTAATAAAAATTTCTTGCAACCCGCTTTGTTAAAAAAGGAAGCATTTCTGTAACTTCGTTTAATGTACAATTTAATAAGATTTAAGCAATCTTTGGTGATTTTAAGTAATTTCTAGAGAAAACGGAAAGAACAAAAGAGAAATCTAGTTACAACCATGAAGTTACTTTCACAATTTCATCAAAATACGCAACAACTTTTATTAAAAATCTAAGCATGCCATCTAGGTATGGTAAGTAAAACTTGTTAATTTTGATTTAAAAAAGAAGCGTCTCTATAATTTAATTGAAGTATAATAACATTTAAACCGTTGTCAATGATTTTAATGCTTGTGTCTAACAGAATCCAGCCTTTGAAGCGGCTGCATGTTTTTTTACAGCGTTGACGTTAGATGACAGCGCTGCATACAGTGACTGCATAAAGCGGCTGCAGAAAATTACAGCCAAAAATTTTTCGCTGCTATAAGAGCTCTCTCTGTCTTGTAAAATCTAGCAGGTCGTTATATTTTCAAAGGAAACGTCAAGAATACAAGTCGCTTTGATCCTGAATAAAAAAGACAGCGCCATCTAATTCCAATAATACAAAAAATTGATCTCAGCTTTTCCTTTGAGTTATTTTGTTGACGTTTCTGTACGAAACAACGAAACAAAGTAAATTATCCTAAATGGGTGGCGCCGTCAAGGAACAACGAGAGAAAGTGCTGATATTTTCTCAATTCGTCTGTCAACGTCAACTGAAATTCAAAATTATTTTATTGAAATTTCTAAGTAATAGCGTTTTCGATTCACGTGCACCGGTTGCACTCAGTGTATTTGCATCTTCTTTTAACCTCATGTAATAACACGAGATGAAGATACTCTGAGTGCGCACTAAGGCAGTCAATCGAAAACGCTATAAGTTTAAGTTATATTAAAAATTCTGAATAAATTAAATGAATTTTCCAAAGAAAAGGACAAAAGCAGAGATCAATCTGTCTTTAAATAAAAGCAGTGCCATCTAGTTTCGATAGTAAGAAGACTCGTTGCCTCCTTGCATTCTCAGAATGTTTGGCTGAATGATTTTATTAAATTGCAACAAGCGTCTCTGAAACAAGATCGTGCTATCACTGCTATCTAGTGCAGATTCTTATAATTTTGTTTGCAAATAATAGTTGCTTTCCATTTGAGAGCGTAATGTCCGTGGTGCTTAGAACCCTGGGCTTTTCGGAGCTGCTCTGAATAGTTCGCAAATGGAACACGAAATTTTACGCGCGAATAACTGTCACCTTCAACATTACCAGTTTGATCAATTAAATTTGATTTTTAAATATTTTCCGCAAAAAAAAACGATTAGCACAATTTTCAACTATTCAAATATTAGTATTTATGCGATAGATAGAGCTTTGTATAACCTCAAAGATCAACAAAATTGTCGTTGGAGCTTCACGCCCCTAGTCAAAAGGTGGTCCTCGAGGGGAAAGGGTTAGGAACTCGAACGAGACTTGACGCCACGTCGCATTTTTTAATGGAACAGAGGGCATCGTGTCAGAGCAGTTCGGAGCTGCCCAGGCAGGCAAATGAAAAGCACCTAAATATTTAAACAATTTTGTTGAAATGTATAAGCAAGTTTAAGCCGAGTTAAAACTTCTCGATGACGTCTTCACAGAAGTTTCATGAAGAAATGGGCAAGAGCAGATATCATTTTCCCTTTAAATAAAGACAGCGCCATCTAATTAACATAACAAAAGACTTTTTTGCATCCTTTCACTCGAAATTTCCAAGGAAAGCGGAAACACGAGTTATTTTTTTCGTAATCCGTAAATAAAGAAGCGACATCTATTTGCAACAATTAGAAATCTACTATTTTTAAGCATTTTTGTGGATAAAAATACTCTTCAGTATTTCAACAATTCTATTGAACATCTAATCTTCTTGTACCTCGCCTCTAAGAGCCGTATTACATTATGATACGTTTTGTGTAAAATTTGTTACGAAGTGAGTGAAAAGTGTCAATTCAACCAATCAGAATTCACTGCCGTAGCTTATCTCTCTCACTTTGTAACAAAATTGTTATGAAATTTAACAAGCTAAAACGACCTTAAATAAAGGCAACGCCATCTAGTTCTGATAATAAAGACTTTAACCTCCTTTCAGTACCAGAATTTTTCTCTAGATGGTTTTATTAAAATTTTTAGAGCAAACTGCAACAAACGACTCTGAAGTATACTGCGCCATCTAGTGTGTCCTTATCGTTTTATTTACAAGGGAAACATAGCTTCAACGATTTTCTTGAAATGTCCAATTTAATGAAGTTTGGGATGGATTTAAAAAAATCTGGACGATTTTATTGAAATTTCTAATGAAAACGGAAGCAGAAGTTATTTTGCCCTAAATAAAGAAGCGCCATCTATTTACAACAATAAGAAATTTACCCTTTTGCAACAATTTTGTAGATGAAAATACTCTTCAGCATTTCAACAATTCTATTGAACTGTAGATTCTTTTAGAAATTCAGGAAGATTTTATGTATTTCTTTTTCTACCTCTAAGCATGATCTCTAAGTAAAGGCAGCGCCATCTAGTTCTGATTATAAAAAGTCCTTTTGCTCTCGCAATTTTTTATTATTCAATTAAAATTATTGTTAAAAGCAAGCTGTAACAAACGTTTCCAATTACGTTTCGAAATCCAAATTAAGAATGCGCCATCTAGTGCAGATTTGTTTAAATAATTTTGTTTGTAAGAAAAACAGCATTTCAACATTTTTATTGAAATGTCCAATATAGTAAAGCTTGAATTCTCGTCGATTTTATTGAAATTTTTAAACAAAGCACTTTCCCCTTAAATAAAAGAAAAGCCATCTATTTGTGTTAATGATTTATTCCTAGTTCAATCGAGGGGGCAAGAGTTCTATGGAAAAATTCTCATAAGTACAGCATTTTTGTACACAAGCAAAAATACATTTCGTTATTTCAACATTTCTAGTCTTTCAAAAATTCGAGACGATTTTATCCAAATTCCCAACGAGCGCACTAAAGTTCGTGTCGCCCTTAATTAAAAACAGCGCCATCTATTAGCAGTAATAACAAGTTATTTATTGTTTTTTTTTTATAGAAAAAAAACTCAGCATTTCAACAATTTTATTGAAACATGCAACGAAACAAAATTCAGACAACTTTTTTTCAACAGAAAAATTTAAAAAAAACCGAAAGCACCATCGACGGTTTCCGAAAACTCAATCTTAAAGCACCACATTTAACAATTCAGAGTACGCAAAAGCAAATTTTTGGAGCAAAGAGAAGATGAGCATTTCATTTCTTTTTCCAATGACAACAATAACCAAACAAAAATTAATACGACTTTTGAAAAGAAATTATCACAATTTCCCATCGGTTATGAATAAGTAAATGCTCAACTCCAAACTTAATTTTGTAATTAAAAAAAAATTATAATAAAAATTGTGACTATTAATACACCTAAGCATTACACACCTAAATTACCTACGTAAATCCGAAAAAATAAATTATCTAATGTTTTTTGATTATAACTCAATAACAAAAAATATACCAAAGGACGACGCCCCATTTTTTTTTTTTTAATATCAAGGGGGCCATCGCCGTCACAGCTCTAACACATTCAAATTGTGCACGAGGAATGATACAATAGCAAAAAAAAAATCGTCATACAAGTCATGATTTGCAACGAACCGACACAGAATTATGCTATACGATTTACAGTAAGATTTTTTAATACATATCCAATAAATAAATACATATTTCACATGATTATCACTACTGTTATATGCTATTATTGTTAGGTAACACGTTATAAAATGTTTTTAAGGACCTCGTCTCGTCGTCATCAAAACTGACTGACTTTAACGAAGGAGGGGTGCGGGGGGGCGCAGGAGTTCAAAGACATTTAACTGTGCAAATCCAAAATTCGAATTTAGAAACAAAATATCACATTCGTTGACTAGATTTTGTCGTTATTGCTGCTGTGCTTAATTTCTGAGTTGTCAAAATCAGTCAGTTTTGAGCTCACTCAAATACTACTCGTCAAATATATAGGTATGTATAATGCAAGTAAGATTATATAATAAATGTGCAACTGTCTACACGTGCAACACTCATAATAAGCGTTCATTAATTACTTATCGATTAATTGGTAATACGAAAATTATATCGTCTATCACAATATTTGAGTTTCTTTTTAAAATTTGCATTACTAACGTGGAGTATTGGGACTAGATTCTAACTATCGATCGACGGTCACTGGTTTAGTGACGGATACAAAAAAGGAAAAACCAGATCTGTGCCTCAAAAAAATAAATAAATTACTCTGCATCATTCATTTAGAGTGCCGACTAAAAATGTAAACATCAAAAGTTACGTCAAAAAAAGATTTAAAAAAAAATAGTCTCTAATTAAGATTCTTCTTTCAGTTAATAAAAAATAAATAAAATAAATATGTACATATACAATGGAATAGAAAAATAAATTAATCTCAATGCGTATAAAAAAATAGCAAGATGAAATTAGCCTAATTAATTATTTATACTTTCATGGGAGGAATCCGTTTTGCTTTTTTTTTTTTTTGTTGTTCACCCGTTCAGTTCGGTGCAGTCACACAAGGCAAGTAAGCCCAGGCGTTTTGGAGTATTTTGTAGGTTTCAACGCAGCGTCGGTTTATTGGGTCGGTTTCTGGTATTGTGCTCAGCGGAAAGCTTTCACCCTGACACACCAAAAGAAAATTGTTAAAAACTAAAAGATCTGGTTGAAATGGCTCCTCCATCCCTAAATTATTTAAAAGATAAACGAACCTCATTATGGTAGGCCCAAATCATTTCCAAAGTAGAAATAAACGACTCCAGCTCCATGTTACTGGCGAAAAACAAAATCCAATCCCCGCTGCTTTCGTGCACTTCTCTGCACGCAAATTCCTGCAACGCAAAACGAAACAATAACAAACAAAAACACTGACGCTTCTGTGGAGCACAATACCAAAATGCACCAGCTATGCTCAGCAGACGGTAGACGAAATGCTGTTATGTCAGATATAGTGGCGCAGCTCAACGCTTGAGCACCTTTGATCGGTTGATGGGGCCTCGTCATCTTCGTGCTTATGCTATTGGGAAAGGCTTCTCGCACCGTCAAAATATGGTCACTGGTCATCAAGAGCGAGCACGATTGAGCCAACAGTTTCTCTCGGTTATTATAAGTCTGGAAAACAAAAAAAAATATGCTTGGGTTTATGTTTGTGCCCCGACATGAACTTACCCCACTTGCTGCGTGCACCAGGGCTTGCAACCACTCGCTTGCCACGAACTCGTCAGGTGCGGCAAGGTGCAAGGAGGTGTTCGCAATCAACAACTGAAACGTGTGAGGTCGAGCGTAATTGTAAATCCGCCTGGCACCTTGGCAGGCCCCGTTGATAAGCGGAAGCACCCTCATCGGCACCCTGTGAGACGGAGATGACAGCATGTACAAAACCCCCGCCCTAAAACACACCCAATTAACCCTGGATCTCACCACACGAACCCACTACACGAACTTCAAAATGAAATATGCAGTTTCCCAACGGGCTTCGCTCTCAGAAATCTTGAACATGAGGGGACCCTCCTTGTTCGGGCCTAGGGGGGTGTCGTTGGTTTCTGTGTTGTACTCCTGAAGCTTGATGATGCTGTAGTGAAAGTATTCCTCGTCCTAAAAACAGTGGCGATTAGTGCTTTTGTATTTTTGAAGCGAAGGGGGGTTGGTTTTACCAAATCTACCGACGTTTGTTTGCAGATGGCCCTGCGTAAATTCGTCATGTCTCGGAGAGTGAGTTGTTTGACGGCTGGCAAACTCGGCTTGTGTTTGTCTCTGCGCATTGCCATCTCGAGCTGGCCTATGATGTCGCCGGTGAGGTTCGCACAGCCCGTGGTTATGATGCACTGCATGTCTCTGTCGTAGTTCGAGATGTGAATGGTTTGGGCGTTCGGGCCCACCAAAATCGTGTTGAGTTCTGTGTAGGGTAGAACAAAGTGATTGCAATACGTATTGTTGGGTTTGTGGCTAGAGACGTAGAATGTCGTGTTGGTGATCAAGACTAACAATGCGGTGCTTTCACCACTTGTGGTGTACGCACTGTGCACAGGGAATACCTGCAAGAATTATTTGATTTTAAATTTTTGCGCACTTATTGAAATGAACAAAAAACTTAAAAAATGAGAATCGAGAGTAAAACGCAAGAAATAATAAAAGAGGACTCTGGGGGCAAACTACAAAACAAAGAGGAAGGATTAAAAACAACTAAACTCACCCTTAACAAATTTTCCTTCTTATCTCTAAACAAATCATTCCTAAGTCGAAATATAAACTTCGGATCAATACTTCTACTAGACGAAGACTTCTTCGCCAAACCGAGCGCAAGCTCCTCTTCAATTTGCTTATCCAAACCATCATTGACACTTGCTTTAACATCCACCCCCTTCACGTACAATCCCAGGTACTTGTGGGCGTTCTTGTCCTTCTTCTGCTGCTTCAAGTCGATCATCTTTTTGATGGTGACGTTCCTCAAAAACCTATTGATGAGGGACGTCTTTGAAGTCGACGGTTTCAAATTCTGCTCGCTTTTAGAACCGTCGGGTTTAACCTCGGGGCTTTCGTACTTGAAGGTTTGAAGGGCGTAGTGGTTGGCCTTGCTGATCTTGCGCTTGGGCGAGTTCAGGTGTTTCGTATTTGAATGTTCGGTGTAATCAGAGATCGTGTCATTGTCTGACCAATCAAGCTTCGTGGAAGACGCGTACTTGCTCAAACTGGGCTCGTTTTTTGAAGTCGGGGTGGTCGAATGAAGGAACTCGAAGTCTTCGACGAGGTCGCTCTTCGGTTCTTGATTGGCCTTCTTTTTAAAAAAATTGAATTCCCTCAGGATCATTTGGTAGATGGTCGACGACTTCGGTTTTTGTTGCTCGAATGTCTTCTGGAAGTTGTCGTACTCGTAGGAGTAACTTATGCCCTTGTGCTCGTAGACGTTACTGTCGCATAGTATCACGTTAGCCGGTAGGTTCTGATTCGGGGGGTAGTTGGGGTAAAACCCTTCGCTCTTTGTTAACTTCAAGTTGGTCTTGGCCAGCTCGATGTTTAGGTTTCCGATTTTTTTAATTGGAGCCGGGTTTTCGCAGTTCTCGTAGCTTCCACTTGACCGCCTGCTCTTTGAAATGACGTCGCAGGAAGTCGAAAACACCCCCACCTCCTCCTGCCCCTCAGAAACGCTCTTCTCCGCTATCAGCGGAACGGACGTGGAAAAATTCAGGATGTTCTTCAGGCTTCCGAATAAATTCGAGTCTTCAGATTTCTTCTTCCGCAGCTTCGTTTCTTCCTCGACTATGTTCGTATCGATGTATTTTTTATTCTTGCTTTTCTTCAAGCAACTCGATTTTGGTAGCTTCGGTTGAAACGGGTCTTTCTTCGCGTCCTCGGTCGACGTGCTGGTGTCCTCTTCGTCTATTGAACTCGATATGCTCGCACTAGAACTGGAGGAAGTCGAAGAAAACCGGGCTGAATGAATGTATATGTCAGATTTGACTTCCCTCTCGTTTTTGTTGCTTTCGAAGTAGGGGGCGTCCCCCTCAGCTGCCCAACTGTAGCGACCTTTAACCACATCAGGCCTTCGCTTGAATCCTCTTTGGAAAAAACTCACTGACACATCCGGTTCGATCGTTATAAACCCGTGGTTGATGTGAATGTCATCGATTTTCGTGCTGTTGAGGATGTCTTCGTGGAACGACACACGTTTCTTGGGGGTGTCAGATTTCGATTTTTTTTTGCGTTGCCTTCTGAACACGATCTGTTCATCAGAGGGGGTCTGAATTTCTTTGACCGGGGGTAGCTCGTTCGCATCCGCGTTAGTATTGAGGCTGACCTTCAAATTCTCATTGACTTCCTCCGATAAACTCACGTGCATCTCATCCGGCTTGCAATTAGTTTTGTTTTGCAAAGTATAGTCTAACAATTCGTAGCTGTTCAGTGAAAGCTTCATGACGTCCTCGACTCTTTCCCCGTTGCTTTCGTCCCTGTGCAGTTTCACGTCTTCCATTTCGAAGATCTCGTCCGCGTTGAAACTCTTCTTGGGGGATTCACCGACGCTGACTTTAGAAGAAAAACTCTGGCTAACATTTTGATTTACGATATCACTTTTGGTCATCAGATCTTTGGTTTTCGCCGATTTTTCGTTGCTCTTGAGCATCTCGTGCGACCACTCGAGTATTTCAACGATCAAAGTCGACTCATTGTCTTTTCTTTGCTGTTTCCCTCCGGCCTCCCCCTCGTCGTATATAATTTTACACTCACCGACCAGGATGTTTTGATTGTAAGCTTTGAGGTCGCTGTCGTCGTTCTCTAGGGGAAGGACCGAGTCGATATCACAGCCGATTCCGCTTGCCGACATGACTGAGGTCATTTCACTTTCGCTGTCCAGTAATTGCACGCCGGAATCACCAGGGGAGGCCAGGCTTGAGTTGGCCGAAGTCGTGCTTGAGGTCATTATCTCTTGACTGCCGGCTTTCTTGTTGACGTCCTCCAAAAACGACTTTGGTTTCTTCAAGTCAACTTCGAAATCGTGGTGGAGCCTTTCAGTTTCCATTTTGGCTGTAAAACACAAAGATATTCCTAACTCTTGAAACCTGGGGCTATGAAAGCATCACATCATCAAACCCTTCTACTTAAATGCAAATTTAAAAAATTAAAAAACAGAAATCTGTTTGATACATGGCTTAGTCCTTTAAGATTGATTTAAACTTGCTTTATTTAAATTGAATTATTGAATGGTAAAAAGGTACAAATAAAAACATGAATTTTTGCAAGTCATATGAAATTTGCTTACAAACAAAATCATATTCTTGTAGGAATCCTTACTATGTAGAATGCAATTTGATAGGAAAATCCTTTTGCACACAGGGCCTCAACAATTAGACCATCCTCATTATAACTTTGCAATCTATTTGCAATTTACTTTTTATTAAAAATATGATAACACAGACAAGATTTTTTGAAGAGATAGCGAAGTTATCATTGTTTGAAACTGAACAGTACTTTGTAGACAGCTTATACATCATTTTTAAATGACTAAAGATTAAGGGGTGAAATACTTATAATTTTATTTTCACTTTCTGATTTTGTCTCTGTTCCCCTCTTCCTCTCCTGTCCAATTTGAATGAATGAATGAAGGACAGAGGGTGAAAACTTTCTTATCACTGACGTTTATTGATTACAACAAATTCAATCAACTTGATGTTGATAAATAACCGGCAGAGCGTTTCTGAAACCCCTCCGACCCCCCATGCAAAGCGAGCAATTTATTTTTGGACTTTTTACGTAGAACGACGTTGGCTGGACGCCGCCGAGGTTGGGGCAGGTTAATTAAAGGAAATGCGTTGGGACTTACGTGTCGATATGCGTCCTAATTTCCGGTTGACATTACGCACGGGGCCACGCACTTTATTTACTTGAAACACAAACGGGGAGCCACAAAAACTAGTGCTTCGCACAACAACAAAAATTGCACATTTTGACGTACGGCGGACCTGCGCGTTACGGGCGCTGTTATCGATTTCGATGCAGAAAACAATTGCAGTTTCCGCGGGAAATTTAAAACAGCTTGCACAGTTTATTGAAATTAAATTAAAACTGAACGCCGGAAGCAATATGCAAATGAGCGTTTAATTTATTTGCCGCACTTAATTCAAGTGCAATGATGTAATTTGATGTGACTAACAGCACGTTTTATGTTTAATTTATAAAAATTTAAGGCGGCGGTAGCTAGGCAACCAGACTAACAGACTTTAAAGCAGGTAACATCATTATGAAATTAATTAGTAGTATTGTCCGTTTCAAAATTAAAAAACCACAATGAAACCGAATTATGTTTCCAAAAAACAAAATTCCTAGATATATTTTAGTAGATACTTCACATTGTCGTTGCAGTTTATGCACGTCATTATTTTCGCGTCAAAATTTGAAATGTCCTGTAACACTTAATTTGCCCTAAATCTTATGATGTCGCGAAAACACAGAAATCTTTTAAATTATGGAGTTGAAATTTTCTTCCCCCTAAATTTGTCACTAGCAGCTACTTGCAACAGCGTTGCCGATTGTAGGTGCTTTCGTTCATACCTATGATTACACTGATTACTAATCATAAATACTTGATTCACTTCATGCACATTTATTCGTAACTTTCTTCCGTTTATTTTATGAAATATGAGTGTCATTTCTTCGTTTTTTATAGAATCAATACATAAAAGTTACGAATAAATGTGCACGAAGTGAATCCAGTATTTATGATTAGTAATCACTGGTATGAACGAAAGCAGCTTGTATCTACGGGGTAAATTGCGAAGTTGGTGGTTTTTTGATTTTGAAACAGACAATATTTAATTTTTTATTTCCACCTTCTTAGTAAATGACATTTTACAGGTTCATTTTGCTGCTTATGGTAACCAAGTAAACGATACATTACGGGAACAAGACAATTTTACGGGCTTGTAGAAAAGCAGATTTCTGTTTACATCACCATGACATGACCATGACTACGTCTAGCCACAGCGTCTAGCTAGAAATAACGCCTTCGATAAAAACGTTTTCGTAAAAAAATTAAAGTAAATTAATTAAAAATCGCCATGTAAAGGAGGAAATAAAAGTTTTTATACGCGACACGCTTTGCAATTAATCTTTACTAGGCTCACTGAATTGTGGGGCGAGCGACGCAACTCGCTCGTAAAGATTAAAGCCGTTTTTTGGCGTGCAAAACTGTTTTAAAAACGACTGGTGCAGTTTCAAAACTGTTTTACTTTCGACGTTATTTAATGATGATCCCGCTAAAATAACTTTCCGTTTCAAAAAAAAAAAACAATGTATGCATCTGTTTCAAAACATAAGGTCGTTGTTTCAACGTTAAAAAATGCACATTTCGAAATACATTTACGAAATAGTTTCAAAATAGTGCACCGCCAATAAACGGCTTAATTTACAAAGCTTGACACGTAAATAACTAAATAATAACGTTTGAATTTCCCGCTTGCTAAATTATTTTTAAAAGTTGGTACTAATTTCTGTACCTACCAAGTACCTACAGTTTTACTGTGGACGTCACATGGGATAATTTATTTATTATTTTATCATTTCTACATGTTTACGTGGCACTTTTTCATTTCCCAATGGAAAATATACGGCGGCAAAAGTGGTAATACGAAAAACCTATTTTGATAATAATAGAATAATAAGAAAATCAAAATAAAAATAAATCAAAAGACAATCTATTTTACAACACAATTTAATAGATTAATAATTTTAAAAAAAATGAAAAGAACGACGAGAAAACGAGATATGTAATAGAATTTTTTTTAAAATACGAAATAATAAAATTAAAAAAATAATAAAAACAAAAGACAATCGACTTTACAGCACAATTCAGCAGATCAATAAATTTGAAAGAAGACTCTTTGGGGGGAAAAGTGACAAAACAAAGAAAACAAATTAATAAAGTTAAAAAAATCAAATCAAATCAAAGGACAGTCGAAATTTAGAGCACAATTCAATAGGTTAATAAATTGGAAAAAGAAACAATTTGTAACAAACAGTGACAAAATAAAAAATTGTTTGTCTTCCACATGATGAACAGATTACAAGAAAAGAAACTGCAATAGATGGCGCTGTTCAATATCTCACACAAATACAATTCATTTATTCTTTTACTGACTGACTAACAATAAATGAATAAATGATATTTTTTTATTGATCTTCTGCAACGCGGGAATAACTAGTTGCTACCCTCCTGAAGGACAGCAAATTGTGCGAGTACATTCAATGATGTCCAACACCGTCGGCTAAACTACTGGAAAGGGGAGAGTTCAACAAAACCCCAAAAGCAAAGGAGGGAAAAATTTAATAAAGTAAAGGCCACCAGTTGAGCACACTTGTTTTAATTTGAAATGCTCAATATGTAATAAAATAAATAAGTAACGAGTACGACCCAGAAAGGGTTACAAAGCGTTGAGCAAGAAATAAATAAACTTGTTATCACTCTAATGATTAATTAAAACTTTGACCGAGAAACAGATCTGCTTTTCGTTTACAGAAAAAGCTTAAAATAAATATCGAAAGTCACTTGTTTAGAAATGAAATAACGTAACACGACGTTTAGACGACGCAAACGAATAAATAAATAAAATATTTCCGACCTTATAACCAAAATCCACGTTAAGACAATCAGCTGAAATTTAAAATTATGTCATTCTTAAGGGGGATAAGCTTTACCGTATAGCTGTGAAAGCTTCTAGTGGGGCGGAAGAATCCGAGTGAGCGCCCTCCAGCGGAAGACAGTGCTGCCAATGACGTAAAACGGAGTTAAGTATTACGTCACAAGCTCTCCGGTTTCGACGTGACGTCTGAGGTCAAGTCCAACTTTTACCGGACAAGGGGTGGGCCATAATACCAGGACATTTAGCAACTACGACTCCAATTACGACTTTTTCTTCCACACAAAAGGTCGTTATTAATTGTCAGAAAGGGGGTATGACTACCACTGGAAGCCTAATGACCGATTTCTTCACCATGTTTAACCTAAGGTTAATTTATCTAACAGTTGGAATGTGACGTACAGTGGGCCATACACATACGATGTGTCACATTCTAACTGATAGATAAATTTAACCTCAAGATAAGGCGATGAAGAAATCGGGCGTAAGTAAAGGAAAGATACGCGTTACAAACATAAACTATGCACAAAGTTGCCGATCAATCCTACCTGTTTTCTTTAAACTAAAAATAGTAAAGGAGACTGTGGTTTAAGGAATAATTGAAATTTATCTCCGCCCACAATAATTTTATATCCGTAGATACGTATTTCGGCAGCTAAGCTGCCATCTTCAGTACAATTTAATATTTATATAAAACTACATGGAATCTAACAGCTACCTACCTACCTACCTGATCATATTATCTATACTACTAATACTATCTAAAAATAACAAAATTAACACTAAAAAATAGTAAAAGAGAGACTGTGTGACTGTGGTTTAAGAAATAATTGAAAATTATCTCCGCCCACAATAATATTAACAGTCAAAACCTACCAAAAATGCAAATCAAATAAAACGGAAATGAGTATTGGTCTAATAACCGGAAACGGTTCTTATTCTCTCGAATAAAGAACTTCTGTAAGCATTTAATTCCCTGTTATTTGATACCGCTTGAATTTATCCCTGAAAAGAAATTATATACCTATATATGCATATGCATGCACCTATATATACATATATGCATAAATCGCCAAAAAGCAACCTACAGATTAGAGCAGATCACACCCACACACCATAAGTTAAGAGCACTTTACGATATTTATCTCGGAGAATCCTCTCCTTATCACATATCGAGGGCAAATGCGCTTAACTGTCTCTAACACCCCTTTATATAAAATTTAAGTCGCGACCTCTTGCGGCTGACTTTTGACCTAACAAAAACGACATCTGGCGGTCGATTCCTGACTAAAACACATATATACACAAACACATAAATAAATATATATATATGCACAAAACGCCAAAAAGCAAGCTACAGATAAAAGCAGGTCACACCCACACACCACAAGTTAAGAGCACTTCACGATATTTATCTCGGAGAATCCTCTCCTTATCACATATCCAGTGCAAATGCGCTTAACTGTCTCTAACACCCCTTTATATAAAATTTAGGTCGCGACATCTGGTGGCTGATTTGTGACCTAACAAAAGCGACATCTTGTGGTCGATTTCTGACTCAAACACACACACATACACATACATATATATATACATAAAAAAAAAATGATAATAATAATAATAATAATAAATCCGTATATAAAACCTACAAAATTAGAGTAAATCAAACAATGCGGAACTAGGTATTGGTCCATTAGCTGAATTCATTAAATTGTTTTTATTTTTTTGAATAAAAATACTTTCGTAAGCATTTAATTCCCTATTATTTGATACCGCCTTAATGAGTTTTAAATTATCTTTAATAATACTGTGTCCAGTATTGTAAATATGTTGGGCAACACTTGATTTCTCAAACCTATTGTACCTATAGTGACTTAAATGTTCCTTAAAACGTGTTAATATATTTCTTTTTGTTTGTCCAATATATTTATTAGCACATTCATTACATTTAATTTCATAAATTCCAGATTTCTGTTCAACGTCAACTTTATCTTTCGGGTTTCCCAATAAATTCTTTATAGTATTGTTAGTAGAAAAAGCTAATCGTAAGTTTTGAGTTTTAAAAATATAATTTAAACCTTTAGTGTAAAGTGCATCAAAAGGCATTTTAACAAATTTTCCTAGAGATGAAGTTGCCGTTAGAGTGCTAGAATTTTGGACTTGTTTCCTATGGCTAATCTTCCTAATTATATTATCTACTATTTGGGGAGTATAACCATTATGAACCGCAACATTTTTAATATATTTAAGTTCTTTGTCATATCGGAATTTAGTAAGTGGAAATGAGAGTAATCTATTTACTAAAAAATTTAGTGCCGCGAGTTTGTGTTGTACAGAATGTTGTGATTCGTTAATTATAAACCGGCTAGTATTTGTATCTTTACGATAAATGTCGATTTCTAATTCATTTTTGCTGTTTCTAATTACACGAGTGTCTAAAAAGGGAATCGCACCGTTTTCTTCCTTTTCGTATGTAAATTTAATGCTATCAAATTTTGAATTTAATTTTTTTAAAAAATCTTCCAAATTACATTTCTTGGTATCAAAAACTGCAAAAATGTCATCAACATAACGCAACCAAATTCTTGGAAAATACTGATAATCATCTCTTACGTCATTTTCGAATTTACTCATAAATAAATTGGCCAAAAACGGTGACAAACAGTTTCCCATTGCGGTCCCTTGAACTTGTTCAAAAAACTCACCATTTATTTGAAAACAGTTCTGAGACATGCAAAGAGATGTGAGCCTGACGTATTCCTCCAACCTATCTTTATCTACATTATTAACTGTCAGTAGTTCCCGCAAATAAGTCAGCGTTTCAGGTATGGGCACACTGGGAAATAACGATTGAACATCAAAAGAGATCAGGATTTCCCCTTCTTGTAAAGAAACATTTTTAATCTTATTTATAAACTCCATTGAGTTTTTTACCGAAAAATTATCTTGAGGATTGGGAAGTGCACTGAGCTCACTTTTCTTTGTCCTAGGAACAGGCTTAGAGAAGCTTATAAAAAGCTTGAATCTTACTTGGCGTGCACTTAAGCAAATCTGAGAGTAAATTCCGTTTCAGGTTTCAATCAAAAGATTCACATGAAAAAAAGCACAAAGATCGTAATCACACACAAACAATAGATGTGCACGCAGAGAAATATTTTGCAACAATCAGAGCGTCGCGGAGAGAACGCGTTCTGCCCAACTACGCTGGGATGGGGGTCGTTACGAGATGAACTCAGTTTTAACCGGGCGAAAGAGTGAAATGAACTGATACCGCAGGGCTAGGTAGCGGCATATGGTTTTTTGATGCAATCTGGTGCAACATTACAAACTGCACGTAGGCCAAAGCTAACCGTTGTTTCCTGCACAAATACAGGGCAACTGGCAAATATTGTAAATAATTTAAATAAACTTTCCAACCGTAACATAGTGAACACCCCCGTAAAAGCAAACGAAAATAAATTTTCGGCATTTTTAAGAGTTGGCGTTGTTGAATGCCTTAACAACAACGCAAGTCATTTTTTGTTACCATCCAGAAATGACTGACAGTTGAAACTTTGCTCAACGGATGGCGGTTTTATATTGAAAACCCGACAATAACTGGTGAACCACCCTCGCAAAAATTATTGAATGTCTTACAATTATCTTACAAAATTACAGTCGCTAAATAAATTAATTATTTAGTGACGGTAAGTTTACCAAAGAAAAAGTAAATTAAGGGGAAGTTGAGGGGAAGGGATGTAAGTTATAGCGTTTTCGATTGACTGCTCTAGAGCACTCTCAGAGTATTCTCATCTTATTTTAGTCTCACGTAATAATAAGGAACGGAGATGTTCTGAGAGTGCTTTAGGAGCAGTCAATCGAAAACGCTATTAGGTAAACTGATTTTACATTATTCCATTTGACAACTGTCATCTAATGTTAACAGACATCTTTTTTTGATACAAAAAGAGCAAAATGGAAAAGACCGAGTTTCCCTGCAAGGAAATCCAAAACTGCTGCCAGCTGATACGAAAGCTGGTGAAGCTGATGGGCAATCCGGTTTCAGCTGAATTCTTAGAACGCCACCTATCACTCTTAGACGAATTTTTCAGGGCCTCCCCCTGCGGCTTCGTATCCTTTCCTTGGTCTTCCCCACAACTAATCCAACCCAATTCCTAACTTCTTTTTAACAGTGGGTGAGAGACTTGCCCTACATAATCCGTCTCATCACGCTCATGTCCGCCAAACTCGACGAAGTGACACTCCTGCGCCCATATTTCAAGCAAATTTTACAACTCTGCCGCATTCCTCTTATGCTAACCCGCTCATCCGAAGTGCTGGATTACGAGCGGGACATCCAGGAATATTTCTCAACATTCGGTATGACCCTGTCTTAAAAAAAAGTTTCACCGCCTGTTTCAGGATACCTCCTAGCAACTCTGAAGGACCTGGAACTGCAAGACATGGTTTTCCAAGCGCTGAAGAGTTTGCTGACGAGGAAGGTTCCAGTGGGGATTTGCTGTGTGAGTCTCGAAGTCTGCAAGGCCGCCATGGAGAAGAGCCACCTGCCGGAAATCGTTACAGAGTTACTGGAGATGACTGAAATGTATTATTACAAGAAGTTGCTGAAACTCACCGAGTTGTTGATTGAACAATCAGATACAGTCTGTAAGTTTATGTATTTTCAGCGCCTACTTTAGGAAACATGGCTTTTCCTGTAGGTCGAATAATGGCAAAAGAAAACGTCTTAAATACACTAATCCTGAGACTGATGCCTAATTGTGATAAAATGCCCGAAAGCACCTCGCTCTTGGAGATGACCGAAAGCAAATTCAGGAGGACGGACGTTTTGGACATCACTCTGAAAATAATCCTGCCTCTCCTGGAAGCCTGCCGAAGAAGCGACGATGAATTCAAGAGTCAACTTGCGCCTCCTAACTACACAGCTTGGAAGTAAGGCACTCGCTTTTTGAAGGCCCAAAACTCCAGCTGGCTTTCCAGATGGACGCACTACGTGTTCCGCATGTTATCCATGGATGAACTCGCAAAGCCACAGAGGAACGCCACCCTCATCTTCATCATACAATGCGTAGAGATCTTCAATAACATTCCAGTAGTTGGCATACTCCCCGATGGTCGTCCTCTCAACCTCATGGTCCACTCCTTAATCACTTATTCTTAATTGCAGACGTTGCGATCTTGTGTTCGGCCGCGGTGTCTGAGGCCCAGGGAACTTGGGCATCCAACATCCGGTTCACCTCAGACGAATACGACTTCAGATTCATGCAGATGATTCTCCTTCTCCTCTGCTATCACGTGAAATGCTCCGATTCCTTCAAGGCAGGTCTCTTCTCTCTTCTTTAGACTTGTACTATCTCCATGTGTTTACAGTATTTCCTAAAAAGAGAATCACTCGCGAGGATTCTGTTGTTGATCAACACCAAAGTTCAGTTGATTTGGACTCACAAGCAGAGGTGCACCCTCATCTTGCAAAGTCTTCGGGTGCTCACGGTAATTGCTCCCGTCGTCATCAACCAGTTTGTGTTATATGATGGCCCTTTAAGGTAGTTTCCGGCGCTTTGTAGATTCTTGGCCTGGGCCATCCGAATTATGTACTTTCAGGCTTCTGAGCTTATGCAAACTGTATATGACAGAGGGGTATTACGAAGACGTACTCTGCGCCGCCTTGCAGTGCATGTTTGCGACGGTTCATGTGAAAGACGCCGCGGCCATTTCTAAATACAGAGAAAAATTTGGGATTGATGTTTTGCTAGGTAAATGAAGCAGAAGGAGAACCACGTATTCTGATAGTTTGATGAACATATTAAGGGGAACTGGCGGAGTTAAAAAATAAACTTGCAGGACTGATTGATCACTTACTAATGAAGGAAATCTTGACGATGGAAGTTCAAGAGGCTGTGATGCATGCCTTCACTGTCCTAGAAGTGTTAAACAAAGAGTACGATTACTCCAATCAAAAAGTTGTGACGATTTGTTTGCCCCACATGAAGAGATGCCTGCGCCCAAACGACAAGGACATGGTCCAGAACCCCAGATTGTTGATCGCCTTGCTGGATTTCCTCTGGGAGAACCTCTGCTGGTCTTCGACGAATCTCAGCCACTTTGTCACTGAGGGTGGAGTGTACTGTCTCCTGGACATCATCGAGGTTGCCTCATCCCCTCAAATTGCTCCTATAATTTGCAATCCTTTGCAGAAGTGTTGTTTCCCTGTGAAAGTCATTGCTCTGGGAATGCTGGTGGATCTATGCGAGGAAGGCTCTTGCATCCCCCACTTGTTAACCTGGCGTGGAAACAGAACCACCCTAATTCCCATGTTGTTAAAACTGTTTCGGCTTGAAGATCGAAAGCTGGAGGTGAAGAGGACTAACAGAGGCGTAATTGCAGGTAAGGCACACACTTTCACAGTCCTCTAAATCAATCTTGCCAGACATAGAACTACCTTTGATGGGGAAACTCCAATGGAAGAAGACCTTCGAAGAAGAAAAAGACCCCAATTCCAGCCCTTCAACCATCGACTTACTTGGGTCAGCACGTCCGAAAATCTACTCGATCTTACACTTGCTGAACTGCAGATACAAAAACAAAGTGGACGCGGTTAACAGCGTTTATAAAATATCTTCCGATCAGTATAGCATCGAAGACCAGGCAATTCCTTCCGCCTTCACTCGCCGTATCACAAAATAAGATTCTTGTGTTTAGATAACGAAACTCGTCGCTGAAAACTACCTGCCCCTAAAACTGGGAGAGGTTTGGGTCGAATTGAACAGGGACTTGGAAAGGGCCTCCATAAAACCGCTGGTTTTTGACCAACAACTCCTTTCAGCTATAATCCAGCGTTTCTACCAGTGGTCCCTACATATTAAGACGGTGCAGGAGGAACTCTTAAAGCAAGAGAAATATCAGGTCTTCCTCCGACACTTGCCACTTAAAAAATTAAATAAATTCGTTTGCGTCACAGGAAGGAGTTGATGAACGCTTACTCTACCACATGCTGAGGGAAACCCGACTAGCATCGTCGTTGCAAGCAATGAGAGAGCTGCGATACATAGCAAGATGCACAGAGACTTTGTTTAGATTGATGGCGAAAATGAATCAGAAGGATCGCGTGATGGCATCCCTGCAAAACGCAGAGGTGTCCGAGAGTAAATTTCACCCCACGTTCGACACCGCAGTGAGAGTCACGGTAAACACTGGAAATCCCAGGAACTACCCTCACACGCATCATCCTCCTTTTTTTCAGCCGGTTTTCAATCAAAAACTCAACATACAAAGCAATGTGATCATCGACCCGAACGAGGAACCGTTCGACCTGAAGCCCGTCTCTCCCCCAGAGAGCGCTACCCAATTTTAAACTGCGCTCAAAGCAACCACTTATATATAAACTTTTCTTTATTTATTTACATTGAATGAAATTACAAAATGTAATATTATTAATACTATTGTTATTATTATTAAATCGAAGTTGTTTACATGTGTTAATAATATCTAAATTTATTTGGGAATACTTTCGTTTATACACAAATGAAATACTGACGAGAACACAGGCATGTAAACAACCATAATAATTGACTAAAATGTAATTGTAAACCTAATAACTGTAAGCCTAGGGGAGAACATTGATTTATGCGTCAGTTTGCCTAACAAGCGTTAGCAAGTTGACGCCGAAACCACGTCAGGCCTTCATTAAAATGACTAGAAAGAAAAACAGTCTGAGGGGAAAGTAAATAATATCGAACCAAATCGAACCTTGCAAGATTCAAGCTGGTATTTGGCTTTCGCCACAGTCTTAATACTATCTAACATTTTTTAACGGCAACAGAGGAGTTATTAATTTAAAGGAGTTGAAAAAAAAGTTTGAGTTTGGTTCGATTTGGAACACTTTTTAGACCCAATCATCACGGAACTAATACAAAAATATATCTTACAAGATTTATCTTACACGCAAAAAATTGAGCTCAATAATTAGTTAAAGGTCTTTATGTCAAACGGGTGTTTGTTCAAAAAAGGTCGTCAGTCGATAACGTCGTTAATGATCCAGATACATTTTTTTTTATTCCAATGCCTTTAGATTTGCGTGTGTCATATTTAATAAATTAATGATTTAAATGAAAGGCTCTGCGTATTTTGCTTTCAAATTAAAATTGTCGTTTTTATTTTATTTTTTAATGCACAAGCAGGTTGGCTGGCCATGACACTCGGTTAAAATGGTCAAGAATTGCCTGAACCTGAAATAAATGAAATTATGGTTGCTCGAAATCGTCAGTTGACGATCAGATTAAATCATGAGATCCTTCAGTCTGACCGTTGACTTGGCGATTTTGTGCAAATTAACTGTCCGCTTAACGCAGTTATAATTTCATTTGAAAAGTTCGAAATAATATTACAGTATGCGCCAAAATATACAGTACTGAAATGCGCGCCACTGTTATGCGCATGTCTGCTGTTTGACATATAGTAAGTAATATATAAGTAATAAATAATATATTTCAGTACTGTATATTTTGGCGCATACTGTAATATCTGTCATTTTCAAATTTCTGACAGTTGACAATTCATGAATCTGATTTAGCAGAGCATGTGCAGTGATTCTGTGCAAGTTGCCTATTTACTTAACGCAGCCTGTAGTACATTCACTGAAATAAGTGAAATTATGACAAGAAATGCTTTGCAATTGCATCAATGCTAATCTGGAGAATATTTTTTTTCGTACATACAAAATTACTGTATTATTTTTAGTGTGGTGAAAGAATTCGCACTGAAATAACAAACAAGACATTGAAAGCAAAATAAGCAAATAATACAAAAGGACAAGGAACATCGCAGACTCAGGTTAAAGGCAAGCTTGAATGTAAAAGTATTTTTCTCTGCTAATCCAATCCATTTTTTCTAAAGAAAAAAACTGAATAAACAAACTTGAAGGTTTGAAGAGAAGAAAGAAGAAGTTTTGACGCGGTACATCCGGAAGCAAAAAAAGAACAATAAAGTTCAACTTCACATAAAAATATTAAGTAATTTCTTCTAATAAATTTTTAATAATTATCCTCATCGTAAATTATATTAACATCAACGTTTCACTGTACATTGCCGGCTTTCTCAGGAATAAACCAATCTCATATAATCTTGAAAAAGCTATCAACAGTGTTAATAAAAGTTGTCTGTAGGATGATAGTTGCAAATTTGTGACATAACAATACAATGTTTTTTTAATATCTTCATTACTTTTGCATTCATTTTGCTGGCTTTGTAAATCAATTTTAAAACTTCCTTTCTTAACTTTTTTAAGAGATACTTATTTTCCCTACTTTCTTTTTAGGAATCTCTCAATCTTTTCCTGCTTTTGTTTTGTCTCTCATATTTTTTTGTAATCAACTTTATTACTTCTATTAGGTTCTTCTTAATCTTTTGTGTTTCTCTCTTAACATCATCCTCACTTGAAGGCACTACATAAACTTGTAACTTTTTTTACTTGATGTGAACCTCTATACATAATGAAATGATGTAATGACATGCTTATTTATGTTATGCTTGAAATCGGCATGTGATTGAAGATACTAGAGATAAATATTACGCTATCCTAATCTGACGAACATGATTGTAATTTACCTTACAGTATATGTAATAATAATTAATAAAGAATTTGATTTAATAAATTAAACATTCCATAAAGATCATGAAGGAAGTGAGTACCAACAGAACTTTAAAATCATCTTGTTTAACACATGTTTTTCTTAACTTAAAACAATGTTACTCACTGAGTTTGACATTTTCACTTTTTCACTGGATCACTGGATAAGATGTTATTAGCAAAATATAGAGGTTCTTCGTTGCTACTTCAATCACAAGCATTTCGGTAATTCGGAATACTGAGACATGTCTTCTAAGATTATCCAAAAAAAGCTGAGTTTGCAGATTTATTTTTCTTAGTCGGTGACGTGCTTTCTTACTTATTTTGAAGAAAAGATGTGAATACACGATCTTAATAAGAAAAATTTTCTCCAGAATCGTGTTGAAGCATTGTAAAAAAAATTTTTAATTCAATTTACAAGACACTGAAATGATTTTATTTACAAAGTCAGGAAATGGGAAAAATATCGAGAAAAAAATATTATGTCTCAAATTTGCAGGCAATTTCTATGTATTAACATTACTGATAGCTTTCTCAAGATTATTTACATGAGATTGGTGTTTGTCCTTGACAAGCTGGAGACATCGACATTAATATAATTATCATCATTCATTTTGAATACACAAGGAACTACGTTAACAGCTGTATGTAATTGTTAATGGGGTCATTTTGCTAAGCCACAAATAATTAATTAATTGCACCAAGTAGTCGCTGGGGGTCATCTGAAAAGGTGGAAGGCCTTCCTTTTTGAGGACAAAGAACAGGACAAGGTAAGAAATCCTTTGTTTTTTGGGTAAACTACCCCATAGTGTCTTTAACCCATACCAGGGCGGCACCTTCTATTATAAGCTAATTACATTTTTCCCTGTAGCTGAAATCATTGCAGGCCATACTCTCAGAGAGCCATAATTTTTTCTAGAAAAATGCATTTAGGGCCGGTTTTCCAATCACAATTTAACTTTAACTTTTAGTTTACTGCCATAGGAACAATTGTTTCCATAATTGTAACTATGGGAATAAACCACAAGTTAAAGTTAACTTGACAATTTATTCCTTTGTTGCCACAAATCCAGTGCCTTCACATGCTCTTTAAAATAAAAAAAAATATTACATCCTCCCACAAGTTAAAGTTAACTTGACAATTTATTCCTTTGTTTCCACAAATCCAGTGCCTTCACATGCTCTTTAGAATAAAAAAAAATATTACATCCTCCCACTTACTACTGTTAGGCAAGCATATGCACAGAGGCATCATAATTATTGGTCAGACCCACAAGAAGGTATTTTTTAATAACCAGTACCGACTTTACCTGCTTTCTTATTCTTACTTTCTATAACGCTTGGTTTGCAAGAGGTACCGGGATCGATGCCCGGCGCCTCCACCATTATCGCTTCTCTATGGGGCATTATGGGGTAGTTTACCAGAACCCGAAGCTTTCTTACCTTATCCCGGTTTTCTGTCCTGGGAAAGGTAGATCGTCTTTGCACCATTTTTCAACTTTGTTGAGTGTCTCTCATTATTACTGCACCTTCCCAGATAGTCCCCAATCGATGGTTTCGCGCAATTAAATAATTATCTTTAGCTCAGCAAAGTGACTTCGTTAATAATTGCCCCAAAAGAGTCTCTTCATTGCACAAGGGTCTTATGATTTTATATTTCGTGTAAAATCCAACTTTACTTCCCATGTTTCAAAGTAAAAACAAATGGTTTCAGTTTAACTGTCTGGATCATTAACGTTCAATGGCATTGGTTGATCAAACACCCTGTAGAATGTGAGAGCCCCATCATCCATCGTTCTATCACGTATAATTGCAGTATATGAAATCAAACAGGACGACCTCAACAACACTTCAGACAAAGACCACGCGTAAACTGACAACATTAAAAAAAATTTGAATGGAATTCTGCCTCTCTCTCCTCCCTCTTAAATGATGGGGCTCCGACAGTGGATATACATACGTACAGCTAGGGTTAAATATAATTTTAGCATCCGAAACACTTACATCCGACAATATTAAAAGTGATTTAACTGGAAAGTGACATCTTAAGTGGAACAGTAATCTACTTTGCGCTGGTTGTACTTAAGCTGATAGTCCTTGCCCTCATAGTGAAGGGGCGTCTGCGCGTCTTTCGGCACGACGGGAAAACAACACCACAGCACGAAGGCGACGAAAGCCACGATCGTACCGACGAGCAGGATGAAATCTTCAATGGTCTGCGAACACATTTTATTATCGTTACTTATTATTTTTACAACACGACGATAGTATTTCTTGCACTTACTGGTTCTTCTCCTAACAGCACATTGTTCACGAGGTAAACGAAGTCATCAAAAGGGGTAATCATGTTCTTCTTCAGTTTGAGGTTATGTTACATGTTTCTGCTTTTACGATTTTATCACAAGGAGGAACTCACGGCTTGAATGCACTTACATGAACCTCGACGCCTTTTCTATGTTGAACGCGTGTGCATTTTTTGCCTTGCATTTAATTTTGCGTTTCTTCGATAAATCACTCGCAGGAACCAAACTCGTTAATTTTTACAGCGTTGTCGGATTTCCGAGTTCCGACAATTATGGTTCAACACAAGAAACAAATCCACGTTGTTATTAACTCCGTTAGAATTATGCCTTTTTAAACTCGTTCTGACTTGTGGCTAAAGCGGTAATTCCGTTATGGCGTTAATTCACCGTAATTAATTAATTGCTTGCGTCTGACGGTGTTGCCATTTTCCGCTTCGGGACTAAGCAAGCGACATCTGCTTGTGAGAATCCATCGTAAATTTCTATTAATCATGATGTTATTGCGTTGTAAATATAATGTTGATGTCAGCATTGTTGTAATTATTAAATTGGATTCTCTTTAATCAATTTGGGTAATAATTTTAAACGTCGGGGAGTTTATCACAATTCTGAACGTATCCTCTGCCGCAATGATCCTTGAAATTAATGGCAAAGCAAGAGTGTGAACTAAATTCGCCTTTGATTAAATGAATGTCGAAGTTGTTTTCAACTTGTTATTAACGGAAACTTATTCGTTTAAGTAATTCATTTCAAAAATCGCTTTTGTTTCTGAACGTACCCGTATGTCACGTCAAGTGAATCCAAATTCCAGTCGCGACTGAAATTAGTAGCAAAACAAAAATGGCGAGAGTGTGTGTGGTGTGTGTCAGTTACTGTGTTTATTTGATTTTCGCTGCGTTTCGGCTGGTTTTTACGGCGGAAGGTGAGTATTTCTGTGACGGTGGACGTCTTAAGAAATTCGCGGATACCGGAAACCGTAGGATGACAAACGTGCGCCGGGCGAATATTGCATTTGTGCCAGTGCAAGTCTTTTTCTTTTGCTTCGCGATCAATTTACGCCTGCACGAAGTGTGTGGTGCACATACACTTCTTTATGGTGATCTTGAAGGATCGGTTCTTGCGTAAATGTGTTTACTTTGCGCGAGGAGTAAATTGATACCGGTGCGTTTTTTTTTCGTTGGCGTGCGGTTTCAAGCGATAAAGTTTTCGCATTCGACTTAAATAAGATTCTCGTTGAAATTAGAAAATAAAGCACGTTGCTGGATTTTCCAGTATGCTAAATCCAGCTTCGGAAGCTAATTCTATTGAAGCGGCAACAAATTATATTGAAGCGTATAGCGTTAATGCAAACGGAGATGATTAGCTCCGCTAGAGAAATTGTATTACCAGATAGAACAAGACACCCCTAAACATGTCTATTCTTGCTTTATCTGCGCTTTTGATATCATGATGTGAAAATACCCGTACCCACTACCCACTAATGCCCAAACCGTGCCATAAGAGTGAGTAAGACGTTATTCGGCGAAGAAACCAGTGACCTTGTCTGGATAGTATTGCCAAAAAATGTTGATGTGTATCAACCTGTTTTAAGTTGGAATTACGTCAACATTATTAGATTCCGAATTAAAAAAATTCATAAATTATACCCGGTTGTCACATAAAAGCAGTCTACAAGTAGGTCGTGATTATCACATGCTAATGCGCCAACATGTGACTCTAATAAATCTAAATTATATTAACGCGTTTGCTTTTGCGTCATTAAATAAATAAAAAAATAAAACCATGGAGGGGGAGGATGCAAGACGCAGAAATATTTTTGACATTGCACTGTCAATCGTGACGTAATTGTTTACATGTTTAGTTGAAATAATTTTCCTGTTTACTGCATATTATCTGTTTACAATTAATTGTAAATTAATAATAATTTCTACCCTGCACATCGTTAATAGATTAAGATAGATGTTTGAAATCAAACGTTTTAGGTTATAAATTTTGACAAACCAAGTTAACGATGTTGCCAATTCGTTTATTACAGACAGGATAGTTCACAATAGCTTCGATTAATTTTTTTTCAATGCCGCAAACCAAAAGATTTGCTTTGAATCTTTGGTGAACTACACTCGTAGCCAGGAAAGATGAAGTCTCGTCGTGAATCACACGCGTATGGTTTAAGATTAAAATAAAAATACTAGTCAAATCAGCAATTACAAATATAGGTGAAGTTAGAGGCAGATTTAAAATTTCTAATTTGCCATAAATTATACTCGACGTTTGAAAGTAAGATATTTTATTAAATGAAATCAATTTTATTAACACAACACGAAACTAAATCCTGAAAGAACTGTTTTTATATGAAAGCGGTTAAACAATTAAACTATGCGGCACTTGAATGAAGTCTGTCTCTGTTTATTTCATTTTTAACTCATAAGACTATCTTTGTTATACACGCCTGGATGACATATGACAGTGTTGCCAACCGGGTTGTAAAAATTTCGCTACAACTCCCTCCATAGGTTTGCTAAGGAGCCTTCATCTTTCCTGACTACGCGTTTATAATACATACATATTTCATTAATGCTCCGTTAAGTTTAAGTCAAAATCGTTAAGTATACGATGGAATTCTGAGAAATTTTCAATCAGATGTCGTTAGCGGGAAGCGGTTACATTTCAAACGTGCCCAAGGTGTTAATTAGATCGACCGACCAAACAGCTGACTGATTATTTTGATTACATTTCAATATTTATTTACACTTAAAATCATAACCTACTTTGATCCTCCAGTTTTGTCACTATTTCATCAAAATTTCCACGGGGTATAGCTAACCATCACAGCCACCGCACTGTGACAAATTTAATTTATTTCGTTGGATAATTTTTGGTCTTTTTGATTACATTTCTGACAATTATTATTCTATTTGTATTGAAGTCGGCGCGCTTAAAGATGTTGACGTTTGACGTCGCGATTGTCACTTTAACGTCTAATTTCAAGGGAGAAAGGATGCAAAACGCATTAATTAAATTTTGTTATTTATTACATATTACCTATTTACAAAGGTTACGGATTAACCTTGGAAAGCTGTCACAAGTTTCTACCGTGTGTATCGTTAATAAATTAGAGGTTATGAAATCAAACGTTTTAGGTTATAAATTTTGACAAGTTAGCGATGTTGCCAAGTCGTTTTGTGTTCGAACCAACCAATTTATTTACAGGATTGTTCCGAATAGGATTTCTTTTTCAATGCTGCAAACCAAAGAATTTCTTTTAAAACTTTGATATTGGGGAATTTGTCGCAAGCCGGTTTTCAAATCAATAATCGGCCGCAAGATGTCGCCACATAAACTGTTTGATAATTAAGACTTAAAAAGTGATATTTCGTTTCTTCAGTTGTGCCGTCTAAACCTTCAGTCCATCGCTTTTATCAGTGGTGCCGATTTGCAAAACATAAATCACGACCAATCAACATTAAATTGTAATTGTAAATAAACGATCCGATGACATTTGACAGCTGTCATTTCGATAACTAAATTTCAATGTGCATTTATTTATACTTAAAATCTAGCCTACTTTGATCTTTCAGTTCAAAATTTGTAGTAACACCTCCGGGGATCTACACTTTCATTTGTTTCAGTGCCTTAACGCGTCTAAGGGCGCCCGGTGCCCCCGGATGGTGACCAGAAAGCTGAACGCTCAGCCCCTCTCATCGTTCTCGTCAGAATGCAGAGAGGGGGTGAAACGTTGGTGTTTGACGTCGCGACTGTCACTTTCACGGTTGATTTTAATTTCAGTAGTTTTCCTGCAATAACTTTGATTTTTTTTAATTTGTAAAAAGGGAATTTTGTTTATTCAGTCGTGCTGTCTCAACCTTATCAGTGCTGCCAATTTGCAAAATGTAAATCACGGCTAGTCAACATTGAATTGTAAACAAGCGATACAATGACTTTTGACAGCTGTCATGTCGATAATTAAATTTCACTACACTACCACAGTTGTATTTGACGTTGATGTTTGACGTCGCGGCTGTCACTTTCACGATTAATTTCAATATCAATGGTGATCCTACACTTTGATTTTTTTTAATTTGATCGCTTGCTCTTAGCATGTTAAGAGAAGACAAGTCCTAAGCTGATATTTTGACAGTTAAATTACATTTACCTCAGCGACATTTTCGTTTGATAATTTATGACCACGGTGTAGATTGAGTTCGTGATCATTCAGTTTGCACTGAAGTTTTTATTTAATCATATTTTATAATTACCTACAGAATTGTAGTACACGTTCACAGATTAAATGCAAGACATTTGACATTGACATTGACATTTGTTAGTTTGACAGCTTTTATTTTGCTTAGTAACTTTATGCTTATGACATTTTTCATGTAAGTAGGTATGTATCTATATTTTTTCAACTGTTTGTCTTGAAGATGGTGTTCATTGAAAAATTCACAAAAAAACATTTGACGTTGCAGTTGTCACTTTGACAATTAAAACTTGATTTTAACAGCGCCGCTACTTTTTTTTTATTTTCTAACGTTCAATTTCTCAGAAAATATCGCGATTTATTTTTGTTCTGTGTATTAGTGTTTATTGAAACAATTGTATTTGAAGTTGAAGCTGTCACTTTGACAAGTAAACCTTGAATTTAACAATGCTGGCAATTACTTGTTCTTTAGATTGAGTACCTCAGAAAATTTCGCGATTTATTTTTGCTCTGTGTATTAGCATTCATTAAAATAATTATATTTGAAGTTGTAGCTGTCACTTTGATAACTACGTTGATTCTAACAATGCTGCCAATTTTTATTTTTTTTTACATTGAGGGTGGGTTTACAGAAAGCAAATCAAATATTTAATTTCGAATTAAACTACTCACGATTAAGTTGCCATAAGAATTACATTGCGAACTGTCAAATTAACAACGTCATTAAAATTTGATTGCAATTAAATTTTCTGTAAACTGGCCCTAAATATGTCAGAAATTTCGCGATTTATTTTAGCTGCGTTCATCAATGCTTATTAAAACAATTGTATTTAAAGTTGCAGCTGTCACTTTGACAAGTAAATCTTGATTCTAACCAAATTCTAACAATGCTGGCCAATTAATTGTTTTTTAGATTCTGGGGCCCTGTATCGCGAGAGCACTTTGGGCGTATAAAATTAAAAGCAAAATGCACAAAATCACTTACGCGAGAGAGAAAGAACATTACTCAGAGCGCGCTCTTTTTGGTCGGAGTGTTATTTCTGAACAGGCTCCAGTACCTCAGAAAATTTCGCGATTTTTTTCTCTGTGTATTAGTGCTTATTAAAACAATTGCACTTGAAGTTACAGCTGTCACTTTGACAAGTAAATATTGATTTTAACAGTGCTACCATATGTCACAAGGCAATCACATAGCCTTATACAATGTCGGGAGTTTTAATGACAACCACAGGTCTACTTATACATATGTATAAGAGTCTACTTATACATATGTATAAGTAGACCTGTGGTTGTCATACATATGTATAAGTAGACCTGTGGTTGTCATTAAAACTCCCGACATTGTTAATTAAGTGAATTAATTCCTTAGGAAGTTTTCGATTATTCGCGATTTATTTTTACACTGTTTGTCCACGTATATCAATGTATGCGCACATTAGCGTGCACTTACGAAATAAAAAATCGTCCGTCCTTCAACGTTAATTAAACACGATCGGTTTTTTTTTCTTACTATAATTATCAATGAAAAAAAGGCAACGCGTTAAAATTTAATTCGAAATCGTATGCACATACAGAAGATCGACCTTGGTAAAAATGCGAAGAAAACTTTTCCCTGGAGGCGGCAAACTGGAGCATGATTTTCTATAAACTCCGTGTCCGCCGGACCAAAAAAAAATAATAATAATAAGGAGATAAATTTCGAAAGCTCGCGCTCTCGTCAGGTTAGTCACTGGACTTTCTCCGGCGTTCTGCTGAAAAAAGTGCGTTCTCCTAGCCGCAACGTCGGTATGTTTGGGTTAATTACCCGTGAAACCTAAATAGCCGAGTGTTACAAATTCTGTGCTCGCTTCAGTGGAAACCCCTGTTTTATGCGGAATGTGGCACGCGCGATTTTTCCCCGCCCCTGTTTGTCTAGTTTTTTTTTTCTTGTAACTATTGCGGGTCAAGTCTACCAAAAATGCATGATTTCGATAAGAAAGGAGGTCGGGGCATACTACGAGAAGCTTTTTCTGACCTGGGGGCTACGATAATGTCGACTCGGTTGACATACTAGTGCTATCAATGAAATTTGTTTGGTTTAATGCTTTCTGTTTGCGTTTGGTAAATCGATATTCTAAGTACAAAGTATGTTTGACAAATTTAAAGTCCAACTTTGATCTGCAAATAATAATTCTTAGATTTATCAGTTTCCAGTTTAATATTTTTTCTGAAGATCTCGTGTCGTTTGAATCGTTTTCGTGTTGCAGTGATTTATTTGTTTACCTGTCAAAGCAGGTGTTCAAAGTGGATACAATTTATATGGAATAATTTACTTTAGATGATTTACATTCATTTGTCAAGTATGTAAATATTTTGGAGTTCGTATTTCATCTGATCACGTCAATTCCGTTTAAAGGTCAAGTTCACACTCTGCGCCGCGCCGCGCCGTGATTATAAAACTTATTTCAGGAAAACTTTTTCTTCGTAGGTCTTTTCAAGAATATGTAGCTTTTTCATCCAATTTTCAAGAAGCTTTAGAAAATCAATCATGTCTATAATTAATATAAAAAAATTGAAACAAAATCAACAAACGAGATCCAGATTGGATCGAGCCAACTAACAGAATTTAATTTAGAATTTTTCCCAGTTACAAATTACATCCTGCAATTTCACAATTTATTTTGTTTATTGCAGTTTGCTAATCTCGAGTAACGGCCAAGCAAACGCAGGCACGCCACAAACAATAAAGAAGCGTTTCCTCTGAATGTGGCTAAAATTAATTATCGTGAAGCGGCGGTTTTCTAGATCGAACTTGATTAAAGTCGTCGGGCCGGAATTAACACCAGAAAGAAAACAAGTGTGCTCGTGAATTTTTGCAATGTGAGAATTACTGGCGTAAATTGTAAAATGTAAACTGAGATATTTCACGGGGGGCAAGGACGATCGTCACGTTGGCAGTTTTACAAAAGGGGAATTTAGCCAACTTTCGAAATCTATTTTTTGTGATTCCAGTTTAGTGTGATATATTTTTGATTTCTTGCATATTTTTAATCCCATCCCAAATCAGGGCTTAAAAATAGGTTTTATCTCAATAGATTTATTTTTTTCTTTAATAAAAAAGTAGACCGTTTTCCTATCTTTCCACTTCAAAAACACGATGCCATCCCTACTAACTCGCCAATCAAAATCCCCTCTTTCTAGATCCTTATCATCTTTGACATCAGGAGGGAGATTTTTTTCTGTTCTTCCTAAGAGTTCCGCACGCATAAATGCATTCTGCCTGCAAATCTTTTTGCAATTGCACTAAATAAAAAAAAATTATCAAAATAAACATTAAAACCTTTGCCTACTAAAACTCTTGTCAAATATTTTACCACTCGTGCGCCCAAATCTTTTTCATTTGATTCATGTACTTACCCGGTATATATCTGAAACTGAGAGACAAATCCTGTTTCATCTGCTCGTATCCAGATTTTATATCCTCTTTTTATAGGTTTTGAAGGCATACCGTTTGTCCATCTGACAATGAGACATAGGGATTTAACATGGGAAAATAGAAATTGCTTTCTATCTACCTGAGTACATATACAGTGTGTCCCAAAATGTTTTATACAAATGGAGAAAAAGTTTATCTTACATTTCACAAAAAAACTATTGTTTATAAAAAGCTCTGCATGACTTGTAGATACATAATCAGGTACAAAATTTTTAAAAAATTGGCTGGAATACAGGGAAATTAAAAAATAATTATTTGGACGGAGAGCAAAATACGTTCAAACTGTAATGGAGAGCAAAATGTTCAATGGAATTGTGATTAAATAGCAAAAAAGTATGTACACTTGTAGATTATTGATATTCCCAGATAAAAATTAAAAAATAAACACTTCAGCAATTGTTAGATAATTTATTTTTATAAAACATTGATAACCTTCTTTATCAATTTTTATCTGGGAATATCAATAATCTACAAATGTGCATAATTTTTTGCTATTTAATCACAATTTCATTGAACATTTTGCTCTCCACTACAGTTTGAACGTATTTTGCTCTCCGTCCAAATCATTATTTTTTATTTTCCCTGTATTCCAGCCAATTTTTTAAAAATTTTGTACCTGATTATGGATCTACAAGTCATGCAGAGCTTTTTATAAAGATTAGTTTTTTTTTTGTGAAATGTAAGATAAACTTTTTCTCCATTTGTATAAAACTTTTTGGGACACACTGTATATGAAATTCTGGGTTATAATCGGAAAGATTATTGCATTCAAAGTGTTCTGATACTAAATTTGTGCAATTTTAGTTGTTAATTATTTAGAAATTAAGAAAAAAAGTTATTATTTTTTTCCGTACAAGATTAGTTTAAAAACTTTCCGTTAAATACATACTAATCTTGTACGGAAAAAAATAACTTTTTTTCTTAATTTCTAAATAATTAACAACTAAAATTGCACACATTTAGTATCAAAACACTTTGAATGCAATAATCTTTCCGATTATAACCCAGAATTTCATATATATCTCAGGTAGATAATATAAAGCAATTTCTGTTTTCCCATGTTAAATCCCTATGTCTCATTGTCAGATGGACATACTGTATATTGTTTCAACGTACTGCGACCCTTGAAACGAACCATCGACTCATCAATGGATTGATTTTGTGACGGCATAAATGAGATTGAAAATGTTTCCGATAAAGTGTTTATTAGAAGTCGGAGTTTATAGAGTTTATCAAAATTTTCCGAATCTCTTTGGGGCATTATCGAATTGTCACAAAGATGAACGTGACCTAATAACCAAGCAAAGCTCTCTACACATGGCTGAACTTATAAAATGGTCCCGCATCTCTGGTCTAGATGACTTTTTAATTTCCATGAGGATATTGATTCCAAGGAATGTTTTAATTTCTTTAAAATGGTAGGTTTATACGATTTTACGTTTCCGCCATTCGTCTGTAGGACATAGAAATTTGTATGAAACGCAACTTTATCGATGAGGTCGTTGGGAAAAATGTAAAGAAAAATATCGACAGGACCCTCTAATTCAGCAGGAATATTTGGGCCAGTACAATGCGTTAATATATTTTTTAGATTAGAGGAGTCTATGAAAAGTAAAACCTAAGTCGTAGCTTAAATGAAATTAACTTATGTCAAAATTGAAATGTCAAGATACATTTGACGATAATAGAAAAAATCTTCCAGTTGAATACATAAGGCTTTGTTAAAACTCTTTAACATGATAACGACTAATTTCAAATGCCGTTGGATCGCTTGCTGACCCATGACTATAGTGTTCAAGAGCGTTTAAACAACAACAGACTTGACAGGGGTCAGGAAGCAAATGTCAGAATAAAAGTTTCGAATCAAGCTAAGACTCTGATTTTGTTTTTCATAGCCTCCCCTTATCTAAAAAATATATTAACGCATAGTATGCTCATTGAAAACTTTCTTGTATTTTAGACAATTTTGTGCTGAGTTAGTCCAAATGGTTTTTCTGGCTAATTCTTTAGATTGCACTATCGACAGTGGTAATTCACGTAATTCATACGTCGTTATAATCGGCAAAAACTATAGGCAGTGAATTTATATTGAAAAGGTCATTATTTTCAATAATATTGTCAGCCAAATCATCAGCAGTACTATCAAAATCAGGTTGGACATCTCGTCAATAAGAGTGAGAAAATCTTCCTCTTTCATATCTTCGAGTTCCTTCACAGAGTACAACTTAATTCCACCTATGAAGGATAAAAAAATATCAGTTTCCTAGTGGTTTCGCAGTGAAACTGACGGTTTTTTTTCCAAATAAACTACCGAAACAATTATGTTTTTATACTCAACACTACATTAATTCCTTCTACATAACTAATACCAATAGTTTCAACAAATAAACTTACCTGACACAATCAGAAAGGGAAACGTAAACGTGCAAAAGAATACAATTTGCGCCGATTCGTAACTTATTCTTACCAACAAAATATAAAATTCAGCAGTAATTTGACTGAGCATCGAATAGAGGGCACTATATTGGTTACAGTTCCATCTATGTGATTTCAACTGATTACCGGTGGTAGGTTATCTATAAAATCTTATTTTTGTGGTTTTATCCCAAAACCACCAGGGCACAATGGGTTAAGAAAGTATTCGACGAAATGACAAAAGCCGAAAAGCTGTTTCGCGGAAGTTAGAAGGAGATAGCTGCATACAAGTTCTTTGACTTGATCGATCGATTGGCATACAGTAAAAAAATGAACTGCATACACGTCAAGAAACACAAAAAATATATTATATTTATTTATTTTTGTGTTAATTTTTCTTGCATGAATTAATTAATAGAAGTTGTATCCTTTTTTCTTCCAATCTTTATTGCTGCCACTGTTGCTTTCTTAGAGTAAAATAGAAATAACTACAATTTGAAGTTATACATTTTGATACAGGCTGCCATTTGAAATGTCAAACCCCTTCCTCTATGTGTAAGGAGGATGCTAAGGATAACATATTTTTGAAATTATTTGGAGGATTTCCTAACTACTACGAAAATAACGCCACAAGTACAGACCAACCGTCTTTAAAATATTACCTTGTAACACTTAATTTGGGACACTCTGTACAATGAAGTTTTTTATAACAAGGTTTTTCGACACATCTGTATATTTTTTGTGATGGTTTTCCAATTGTTAACGTTAGGACTCGCACGTCGGGTAACGACTGGAGGATTGGTAATCAGATGCAGACTGTGGAACTATGATATATTTACAAGATATATTTGTATGTACAATTTCCTGGGGCAACACCCGGAGGCGGTGAAGCAGCTCTCTCGAAGGCGGCAGCGGACTGGCTCGGAGGCAGCAGCGACTGGCTAGGAGGGGCAGCGACTGGCTCGGAGGCGGCTGCGGACTAGCTCGGAGGCGGCAGCAACTGGCTCGGAGGCGGCAGCGGACTGGCTCGGAGGCGGCAGCGGACTGGCTCGGAGGCGGCAGCGGACTGGCTCGGAGGCGGAAGCGAAGTCTTGAAGTTGTGAAGTCTTGAAGTCAAATATATAATAATTAACAAAAAAATCAACTAATCGTACATATTTTGTTTTTTCTCTTGTTTTCTTCCTTTTTGGCGGTCTGCTTATCTTTTAGGTTTGCACAATTTTTTTTTGTATCAAAAATTGCATAGGTTTGTACAAACAAATTATGAATCAGATCAGAAGACTTCATTTTATTTAATAATTTTAAATAAATGATTTTTTTTGAGAAAATTTAAGTTTTGCCTTCTCAGCTTTTTAAAATTATTTTAATTAATGACGAACTATGTTTTTGCCGAGCAGTTTTCATTAAGCAGTTCGGATTAAACCGGCTTATTCCATTTATGCATAATGAGCAATCAAAAAATCACAATTACTGATTGAATCAGCTCGTTCGATATGCACTTCTCCGACCCTTCAATTATTGCGAACTTAAGCAATCCCAAAATCCAGGTCAGGTCTTGGCTTAACGCCGCCCAATTTCGATCATCGTCTGCGCCCTTGATTACGCAGTTCATTATGTAAATCGCCTTTTGTTCTGCGTCGTTGTGTACGCATGAAGTGCCACTTCCGCACCGGAACTGCAAACGCAAGATCCTCTTCAGGCACGTGACAATGCATTAAAAAAAAAAAATACTTCTGCTTTGGTGAAGCGATAACGCAAAACGAGTTTACGATTTGATGTTAATTGAATTCCCGGCCGGCCTGTTTGTGTTAGTTTTGGGTCAAAGTCACAGAGATCAATTCGATTTTGCACTTTGGAAATTGAGGGCGATTGAATTTGACGCAATTAACGCAATTAAATCGGTTCTAATTTTGGACTCACATTTGTTTTTACTTTTAATATCCCTCATCAACATTCTGCGCATGCACGTCGGACGCTAATTTGCTTATTGCGCTTGAAAATTGATTAAAGCGCACGTTAATTAAGCGAGAGAGCGAGCGAGAAAGAAAACAACACCTCAAGGTTTTCCACTTGGAAGAATCCACGATCAATTTTTTTTACCGAGTCCAAAAAATATTTAAACTCAAGGTCGTCAGTGGTACTCGAATAGGGTGCGCATTATTGATACCAAAAACAAGGGAAAAAAATAACGTAATTTTGCTAGATTTAAACCAACAGAACGTTGCTTTTGCTTTCCTTTTTATGACTTATTGTTAGCACGCCTTAATTAAACGACTGCGCTTAATTAACTAGCTCGATGACATTGAAGAAGATAAGAAGTTGCACGAAGGGCAAACACGATAATACCTGCTTATCTCAGTTTTGCACAAAAAGAAAAAGAAGTAAAGAAAGTGAAACGAAGAACTTTAACTTTTCGTTTTTAAATATTTGCGTACGCGTACAGATTAATAATTTAATAATTGTTGAAACACCTCGGGACACATCGACGAACATAATTTACCGGACATGGATTTTGTAGTCACGCCGTGCCAAGGCGAATGACCTTATCCACCTATGCAGACCAAGAACGACAAAGAAAAACCATTCTGTAATTAGTAGGTCGTTGATTTGTGCGTTGTTTTCACAGTGCAATGATTCATGATACCTCCTGATAATCTTGTTTTATTTCAGATTATTATTTTTACGACACAGAATCGAGCTTCAAACAAGGGTATGATGAATTCATAAAATTCAATTTGGTAGACGGAAACCACCACGTGCAGAAGAGACATGTTTTGAACACCACGCTCCACCAACTCATCAACGAAACCATCTCGAACAATGATTCTGTGTCTACAGAGTTAATGCCTTCAACTACTGCCATTCCTGAGAAGAATTTGGTAAGGATTTACAAAACGCATTTTTGTACATTGTATAGATCAACCCTTAAATTTATTTTACTTGTTTACAAGTCGGCCTTCTTAATAATGCATGGTGAGAAGCTATTGGAGTAAAAAAAGCAAAAAAAATGAACTTTTTCTTGTAAATTTTCGTTTTGAGTATGCCTGACGTAAACCAGCTTATTAAACTTTGATTAAAATCCGCTAGATGGTGCCAGGTGCTGGCCTTTAAAACGAACGCACAGATTAAAATTTAAATCTTTTGAATAAGGATATTTCCTTTTTTTAAATATAGATTGTCGCCGATTGTATTTTAACTTATTCAATAGATGGCGCCAGTTAACATGGAAATAAAATTGACGGCAAAACATTTTGTAAGCAACCTTAGTTTACGAGACTATTTTTTAAAACATTTATTGAACTCATCTTCAGTTGTATTTCCAATAGGTAGCGCCAACCGATTTTGTAAATAAAATTGGTGGCAAAACTTCGCATGTATAAGAAATCTTAATTTGCAAGTCCTTTGAAGGATGACGAGTTTTTTAAAGATTTATTGATGTCATCATCTATTGTATTTTAATTAATTTAGTAGATGGCACCAGCTGATATAAAAATCAAACAAGGTTTACAGGAAATGTCTCTTATAAAGAAGTCTTACTTTGTAAGTTCTTTGAAAGAAAACGATTTATTTAAATATGTATTTAAAGTCTTTTTCTTTTGCTTTTCCCCTTTTGTCAATTATGTTTCCGAATTTGTCAAATGACTTTCCAATCCGCAGGCCTTTGACTGGAGTGGAAAGTCATTTGACAAATTAGGAAACACATTTGACAAAAGGGGAAAAGCAATAGAAAAAGAGTGTATTGAAATCGTTGTATATTCTATTTGATAGATGGCGCCAGCTGATATGAAAATATGTATTTATTTATTTTTTTAATAATGATGGAAAAACATCTTATAAGAAACCCTAGTTTTCAGGATGATTTTTTTAAAAAATATTTATTGAGGTCATCGTTTGTTATATTTTTAACTACTTAGGTAATCCAATAGATGGCGCTAGTAAACATGAACATCGACGGTATGAACATCTTGAACATCAATTTTCTAAATAATAATGATAATAAAACACTTTATTTAAAAAAATCGTAATTTTTGCAAGTTTCTTGAAGAAAGATAATATTTAAATATTTATTGAGGTCGTCATCTATCGTATTTTAAGTAATCCAATAGATGGCACCAGCTAACATGAACATGAGATTGATAGTAAGATATCTTCTAAAACGATTTTTTTAAACATACTTACTGAGCTCATCTTCTGGTGTATTTTATCTAAGCTAATAGTTGGCGCCAGTATATTGATTTATAAGCTGATATGAAAAATCGTTTTCTAAATAAAACTTATTGAAAAAACAATCTTAATTTTTGCAAGTTCTTTGAAGAAATATTATTAAAATATTAAATATTATTATATTAAATATTTATTGAAGTCTTCGTCTGCTGTATTTTAAGTAATCTAATAGATGGCGCCAGCTAACATGAAAATCAAAGAATGTACAAGGAAAGAACGGACAAGTATGTCTTAAAATCGTTGACCGCTCTATTGACCGCTAGAGTGCCTTTAATAAGAGTGAAGACATACGTGAAGTCAATTTCTATTGGTCGCAAACGATTTTCAACCTTATTTAGCAAGGTCGGTAGCCATTTTCGTGCTAGCAATGGGCATGTTTCAGAATTTGGTCTACCGGTTTAATTTCTCAACCACCGGATCATTCCAGACTTCACTGGTTGTATATTTAATCTGAGGTGGGTACTATTGAATCTTTATTTTTATTGTTTTAATATAGACAAATAAAAAAAACAGTAATCATTATTAATACTATATTTTTATAAAAACAATTCATTTACAATTTTGACAGCTTTTGTATTATATAAAACAAGTGGTCATTAGGCTGACGTATAATATTTTTATTCAGATCATCATTACCTACCTAAAATTGCAAATATTCAAAATGTTAACGTCAAAAACTTTTTTTTGTGAATAACATAATTTATACAAAATATGAAAACAATTTGAAGAATTTAAAACATTACACATACATGTATTTAAATTAAAGTAGGTTCTTCTCCGATGAAAATTGTATCACAAATTCTTAAAAACGGATACTAAATGTGCACTAACACTTTACGTTTCGCTAGCGTTTGATAGCTTCTTCAGAAGTGAAAAAAATAAACAAGGTTGTCAATAGAAGCAAGGTTGTTAATAGAAACTGAAAAATTAATTGATTTTTTTTTGTATAAAGTCTAAAAATTAATTTTAATCACAATACATATATTTTATTTTAATAAAATTGACAGATCTACAGGGTGTTTCATAACAGGTGAAAAAAAAAAAAAATGAAATCTCATGTACAGAATTTGATTTTACGTTAAAAGAAAGAATAAAAAATTTCAAATTTTGCTTAGTTTCGGAATTACCTGAACTTAAAGTTAGATAATCAGAAACAGTTATTTATGCAACTAGTGTGTAAAGTAGTTGTGTCCAGAGCTATTTTTGTTAGCACAAATACACACATTGTTGAGAATTCACCCGTGATTTTAAAGCGAATTATTATTTATTGTTGAAATAAAAAACTATTAAAATTAATACAAATCACTTAATATTAATTGACAAATAATGTGTTATGTGGCTTGTGTAGCCGTGACTCTTCGACGAACATGAAGTTGAAGTGAGTGAGTTTAAAATGTCCTGGTTTCAACACCCCTAATTGCGGCAACCTTCCCAGAAATTGTTGGAGTCGTCAAATTCACAAGTCGGGACACGATAAATAAAAATAGTGTCACGTCCGGTAAATTCAAAGAAAGCTGGGGGTGACAAACGTTTTGCTGAATTACTATGACTAAATTCCTACATTTCTAATTAAATACTAAACACACATCAACGTTTATAATAGTGTTCACTTCGGGGTTCACAAATTTAAACGTTATTTATTTTTAAAGTTGGTTCTTGTCCGATGAAATTTGTATCACAAAATCTTTTAACCGGACACTAAATCTCGCACTATACACTTAACGTTTCACCGTCGTTCGACAGCTTCGTCAGAAGTGAAAAATAACAACGTGTTATATTTTTCACTTCTGACGAAGCTGTCGAACGACGGTGAAACGTTAAGTGTATAGTGCGAGATTTAGTGTCCGGTTAAAAGATTTTGTGATATGTTATTTATTTTCTTAAACACTTTCATAACACTTAGGCCCGATTTTACAATCGTCGGATAAGCATTATTTTTGGTATAACGTGGCGTAAGTGTGACGTAGATATGGAGGAACATTAAAGGATATTTGGCGAACAGTTATTCCGTTCTTATTCCACGATTGTAAAACTGGGCCTTAAACGTTAATAAATTCGCTTACTACACATCGCCTTCTAAATAAGACTGATTTAAAAATCGCGCTTCCTCTGGGTTTTATAACAGCCAGCGCTTGTTCGAGAATGACGACGATTAATCCTAGATTTTTCCAGTAAATTCGGTGCGGGTCTACAATAGACTAGAATCTTGTCTACCTCACAGATGGCGTGACCAGTATAAAAAATAGAATTTACTTTTCTGAATGTAACAATAGGTTGGTTCATATGTTTGTTACATTGCGCTTTTAATAAATAAACATGATTTGTTTCAGTTTCTTTTTTGTTCAGTACAAAAAGAAAACAGTAGATATGCTTTTTCATACAAAAATATTCTTTACAACATATTCATTAAAAATTTTAGTCTTTCAGAAATATTGTAAATTTCCATATATTATCTTCTATAACATTACCTTCATCTGTTGTTTGTGATTGTGTAGGATCATCAGTAGGTACACGTAAGTGTTGCTTCATGGTTTCCATTTTCTATAAAGCCAATGTAACTACTCACGTATAAACAAGAACTTACCTGACAAATAAAGCGTCAGTTGTGTACTTCTTTTTAACTTCAGGCACTGCAGTGTTTGAAATTGTCTAACGTCAAAATGCAGTTCACAAACACTATAGCAGTGTCTTATTATTGCTAGAAATAAATTACCTAAATGTCTATTGTTTATAACTGCTAGCCATGCAAAACATTATTTCGTTATTTGTAGAGAAACAAATGTGTCTGTGGAATGTATTTTATATCGGGATTTAAATCGTATCGTTGCTGACAATTTGGCACGGCACATTTTTGATAAATAATTATGCTGCATTTTTTTTTAACTGATATTACAACTACACTGCTCATTTTGCGATATCAACACCAGTGGCGAACGCAGGATTGGTGAATGGGAGGGGTTGGGTTGGATCATATTTCGCGCATGTTCAAGTACCAATATTGTGTGCAGTGACCAACGACGTCGAAATAAATAGACTCGGTGTTACATGTGGTGGGTTAGATCTTGTTAGATGGAAGGAACCAATCAGGTGAAGGGGTTCATAAGGTTCACTTTCGCACCGAATCCTGCACCCCCCTGCAGCTGCACATCATGCTTACAAACAAAACATCGGTGTTCTTCGTCTATTCTATATCTGTTATACTTTTATGGTCGAAGCAGAAGGCAGTGACTGGTCGCGTCAGTGTTGCCAAATTGGGCAATTTTTAAGTAACATTCGACGACCAAAAAAATTTGTTTGTCCATATAAAATGCTTTGGTGGGCGACTTTTATTTTTTAATTTAGCGACTAAAAATTTTCATCTACCGTATAAAATATAAAATAAATGAGCGATTTAATACGGAAATGTTGCGATTTTTCATATGAATAAACTGGTAACATATTTGGGGGGGGGGGGGGTATTCCCTATAACCCCTTACTGCGTACGCCACTGATCAACACACTTCTTCAACCACGTGTTGATGAATAAAGATGTTTACATGTATTAACAGGGTAGGCTTTTGTTCATACAAAACTACATTAGCGACCTCTAGTAACATATAAGGTACTAATAATCGTGACTTGATCCACGTTACAATTTTTTCCAGAAGCATGTCTAGGGCCTGAAGAAAATGAAATTGATAGTAAAAAATCTTATAAGAAACCTAAACGTGTAAGACGATTTTTTAACATGTTTATAGAGCTCATCTTCTAGTGTATTTTCACTAATCCAATAGATGGCGCCATCTGATACGAAAATAAACTTTCTAAACAAAATTTATAGTAAACATCTTTTATAAAGAAATCTTAGTTTACAAGTTCTTTGACAGAAGATAATACATTTAAATATTTATTGTTATCGTCGTCTATTATACTTTAACTTATCCAATAGATGGCGCTAGCAAATATAAAAATAAATTTTCTAAATTAAATTCATAGTAAAACATCTTACAAGAGATCTTATTTTTTACAATTCTTCCTTCGAAGGAAGATTATTTTTTAATTTTTGTTTGAGATCGTCGTCTGTTGTGTTTTAACTGATTCGATAGATGACGCCAGCTGATATGAAAAATGTTTTTTTTAAATAAAAATTATAGTCTGATTAAAAAAATAGTCTTAATTTTTGCAAGTTCTTTGAAGAAAGATGATCTTTTAAATATTTACTGAGATCGTCGTCTGTTATTTGTTATATTTTAACTTATCCAACAGATGGCGCTAGCAAATATGAAATCAATTTTCCAAGTAAAACATCTTATTAAATAAATATATTAATTTTTACATGTTCTTTGAAGAAAAATTATTCTTTTATTTATTGAGATCGTCATCTGTTGTATTTTAACTAATCCAATAGTGCCAACTGATTTGAAAGTAAATAAAAAAATTCTTTCAAAAACTGTCCAGTCCACTGGAAATTTCTTGGAAATCCCCGAAAGAACACTTGTGTAATGGTTTTGAGTCTGCTTGCTGCTTGGTATGATTGTGTTACAATCAAAACATTATTTCACTACACCATTATGCTTATTTTTGTTGTTGTTATTAAGTGGCGCCATCTAGTGAATCAAGGGTGATATACCTACACATTGTTTTACGTGGACGAATGAAACTCGTTTTGCGACAGTTCTCGTTAACGTGGCTCTTAATCTTAATTTATTGTTAGTTTGCAGTCCTTTGACTAGAAATGATTTTTTAAATATTTAATTGAGCTCGTCAAGTATTGTATTTTGTCTAATCCAGTAGATGGCGCCAGCTGTATGAAAAACAAATGAAGAACTTCTTTTTGGGTCTTTCGATTCAATTGGAAAGTCCTTGGTAATCCTCGAAAGAAAACTTCTTTACCGGCTTTGAGCCTGCTTGTGTACGATGGTACCAGGGACTTGAAACCGAAATTATAAAAATACCGGTAAATGAAGGAATATTTTTACCGAAATTAATTTCAATACCGGTATTTGTTACACGTCCACAAACCGTTATCGTTATATTACCGATATTCTCATACCGAAATAATATATCGGTATTTTACCGGTAATTCTTATTTAGACGAATTGATTTATCTAGTTTATGCTGTTATGCTTTGTCGTTCCCCTAATGCATCCTTATAAACCAATATTTTTACATTTTACACAAAATTTTCAATGGGGGGTTAGCTAGGTTTCAATTTTTTTTTTCGAGCCTAACTATGGGTTAAAAATGGTGATGCATAAGGATGCATTTGGGCTGCAACAGAAAAATTTCGGAAATGTTCACAGGGGAGAGTATTCTCAATTGTAGATAAAAATTTGAGGATGATTAAAAGCAAAAGATAATTTTTTTCATTACTCAAAAGTCTCACATGTATATGATTTCACATTTATCGATAAAATACCGGTATTTATTTCGGTCATCGGTTACCGATATAACCGAATACTTACAGGTATTTAAATACCGTTATCGAAATATAATTTCGGTTTAAGGATATGGGCGAAAGTGAAATAAATACCGGTATAATACAGGTTTTTCTCATACCGATAGAAGTCCCTGGATGGCACCATGTCGTTGAGAATCTGTTTCATCAAAAACGAGCAAGTGCTTGCAGAAAAAAGTAAACAATATTTTATTGCGTCATGCTTATTTTTCTTGTTGCTATTAAATAGCGCCATCTAGTGAATCAAGGATGGCAGTTTTACGTGGACAAAATGAGTGTCGAGGATCTGAAAGTGAGCAGAACTTTTTCTTGTAAATTTACGTTTCAGTTTTAGGAACCCTTGAAGCTTATTTCTTACTCATATTTTGTTTCGCTGTTGTTTCGTTGTTAGCTTTTGTTTCGATAACGCCATGTTCACGTTGATTTTGAAACACCATCTTTTAGTTAAAGAAATAACGAAGCGTTTTATGAAAAACACCTTCGAGAATTTTTTCGGTTTTGAGATTAAAGATCCAATAGATGTCACTGTATCAGATCATTCTCTGGTTTTGGTTGATTTTATCCTACAGTTAAAATTTTGTCAAAAGTTGTGATTTTTATTTAACGGGTCCAACAGGTGGGACCAATTTTTTATGTTGCTTGCCAGCGCCATCTGACGGATACAAATTTCTTCTCTCTTTTCCAGAATAATAAAATCGGAAAATTACAAAAACCCGTCCAGAACGTCACCTTAGCCAAGGACCTGCAGAAGAACCTAGGCGAAAATGGAACCGGCATACGCAAGAACTACACACCGCCCATTCCGGTGTTACAAGAGAAAATCCTAGCGAAACCGGTAACCATTGACAACACCACTTTAACGAGGACCACCGAGCCGGAAGAAGACTACTTCTTGCCTCCCATAGAAGAAATCGAGGAGAACGACGAGGAGATCAACATGACCTTATTCAAGCACAATGTCACGGAAGTGAAAATGGTAAGAGCGCCATTATGACCTTGACTTGTGTAATGACCCGGTCATTTGATGACAGGAAACGCACACGTATTATAACAGCACAATTATAACCACCGAAGAATCGGGGCAACATTATTGGGTGCCTGATAGTTCGGCCTTCATCACCAATGAGTTGCTGTCAAAAACTCACAGGCGAGCTGCCGTAAGTACTCTAATTAAGAATTAATCAGTTATGACCTTCTAAAAATGATTGCAAGAGTGCTTGGCATATATAGGATGACTGAAATAATACCCAACAAAATTAAACGTTTTACGACACTACCTGAGAAATACAACGTGCTGTTTTATTAATAGGGCAGTAAAACTGTAATAACGTTTTGTAATTGTATTCGTCCAGCGCAGCATGACTCTAACCCATGCGGGTTGCTTACGGCGTCGGTCGCGATAAGGGTGAAATTCTATGTTCCAGACGGGGTTCACACGGTCTTAAGTCACGTTTTGAATTGTATCTCTGCAACGTAAGATTTCCGTTTCGTTTTAAATATAAAAATTTGCTAAGATACTGTTTCCTTTATTTGGACTGCGTTTCAAATCTTTACGTGAAAACATAATTTCATTGCCTTCAATTAAAAAAGAATGAATTTTCGTAATCAGAACTTCGGTTTCTTACAATGCTAATTGAATTAATTCGAAGATAATCTAAGAAATAAAAACTAAATTATACTAGAGACAATGATGTTTAAATTGCTAGGGATACATTTGGAACTCGCCACGGGACGCGGTGATCACATTTACAAGGAATCGCTTAATCGCTAATCAGTCGACGTCTCCAATCGACCAGATCGCGCAGAAAATAAATCAATAATAAATACAGAGGCGAGACTTTACTCACTGGTGTGCGTGAATGTAGAAATTAAAATCGTAGCTAAAGTTAATACAATTTATTGTACACTTTAATAAACACTCTACACTCTTAATAAACAATTACAATTGACTGCTTACTTTAGGCTTAAATTAACTACGGTAAACGCAGCGCAACACGTAGTTCGAAATTCTTACTCGCGGTTTACTTCTCACGAGCCAAGAGTAAAATTTAAACCGATCGGTCCGCAAAACGTCAGATTAAATTGAAAACCTAACCTTGTGACAGCGCGTCCAGTCGTACGTCAGAATCAGCGATACCAACCGAAGCGCAGAGGCCGGTGGGTAGTTACAACGCCCTCTATCGACCGCAGGAAGCGTAACCAAGCTGGTCTAAACTGGATCCGCTCAGATCGTCAAAATGGCTGATCAGGTTTTTTCGATCGGGTCTCGATACGACTACGGGGCAGGAGCGCCCCCGGAGAACTAGGCCAAAAGGTCTGGTTTAATAGCCTGCGCCAGAAAACTGCGCCCAAATAGAAAAGCCTGAATGTAAAGGGAAAAGGTTTCATTAGCAGCCATTTTGATACACCCGCCATTGCACTTTTTACATTACCTGGGGCTAATACGTTCCCGGGCTTTGAATTGGAGTTAAAATGACCTCCAAATGTGTTCGAAGGTATTACGAGATCTTCCGGCACAGCCACAAATGAGTTATTCCTCCCGAAGAGCGAAAACTTCGATAATTTTACTATGCACGTAAATCACGTCTGTCTGTCTTGTCTTGGTTTGCTTTGCGCAGTACCCGCCAACTCTGACCGAGCTACTAAGGCTCATTTTTCCAGTCACATAGTGTGATAAAGCTGGGTCTAAGTCCTTGCATAGCACAAACATCCATGGCTAAATGGTAGGATTCGAACCTACGCCGCCGAGCGACACGACTTTACGAAGTCGGCTAGGCTACCGCTAAGCCACCGGGCGACTCTCAGGCGAAGGTTGCTAGGATACGAAACCGAAAAACAGTCACGTGGTATGTCACACGAATGAGCGTTGAGTAGTAAAGAGAAGGGAGGTAGGGTGGCCAACTGTGTTAAAACGCAGTTGAATGATGCTGAATCGCCACGATGTTGTGGCGGCAAATTTGAACGTAACAAAGACTTCATTTTACCTGCAATCGCGGCAGAGCTGTGCCAAGTACTACTTATAAATACAACAAGCACAAGCACAAGTACAATAGTGCTTAATTGCACTTAAATACAAGCACAAATCCAAAAGTAATTGTATTTGGACTCGTGCTTATAAATACTTATTAGTGGGGGAACGACTCGCTGCCGGCCAGACTATGAAGCATCAATATTTTGTCGCGCAGATAGGCCGCGTCTCTCTAGATATGTACATAATGTACGTATCGCATCATCAAGGAATATGCGGAAAATAAAAATAACTCAGCGATAGATATATTATGTGCATTTGTTGATTCTAAAACTAATTGCAAGTACCTAACTATGGAAAAACAATCTCATTATATTCTAAAACTAATTGCAACTTTGGACAATCTCATTTTTATTTATCTTGCGTTATTTTGTAAATGTTAACATTAACATTTTAATACTTCTACGATTGTACGTATAACCATAAGTATACGCACAGCTGTGAAGTGTACTTGCGGTAATAAGCACAAGTATAAATACAAGTACAAGTACTAAGCACAATTGTAATTAATTGTGCTTAAGCACAAGTACGAGTCCAAAAGTGCTTGTGCTTGTAATTGACTTGTATTTGTAACAGTAAATACTCGCACAGCTCTGAATCGCGGTAGACCATAAGATATCCCGGCTATGCGCTGAGATTTTTGGCTGTCGAGTATACGACAATGCGAGAAAGATTAAAAATTAAAATTAAAATTAAAATTGTTTTCTCAAATGTTTGTGCTTATTTTTAATCCTAGAAATTAATGAACCTTAAATATAAGTGAGAATGAAAGTAGATCTTTTAAAATTTTCTTTCATCGCTCTTGCAAACGTTTTTTTTTTTTTTTGAAACCTCGGCCCGCCTTGTGTTGTCTCTCTCGCACAAGGCGTTTTGCGTCCGCCTACCACACCCGAATACGGCGTCGGAAGACCTCCATACTTACCGCCGCGCCGTACCGCTGAGAATTTTTTTGTTTTAATTAAAATAAAACTATTAGATACAGCTGTGGAATGCATGAGTGTTCATTCAACGTAACCGTCAGTGCCGTACCATGGTTTTAGGTACGATTTTTGATTAACTAAGAGACCTGGAATTATTTTTATATTTGTCCCGTAATCTATGATACAGTTTTATTTTGTCGAATCAACAATATGCAACATTGCAGACGGTGAAACTGTCTTTCGAATTTCCGTTCTACGGCCATTTAGTACGCAACGTGACCGTCGCAACCGGCGGTTTCATATACACCGGTGACTACGTACATTCCTGGCTTGCTGCGACTCAATACATAGCCCCACTCATGGCAAACTTTGACACGAGTTTATCCAACGATAGCCTGATAAAGTACAGAGACAATGGTAAGTGTGTGAATGTGAACCGTCGCTAGAACAGGTAAACAAAGCTTACCCTCGCAGGTACTGCCTTCACTGTCCAGTGGGAGAAAGTTGCACTCCAGGATAAGCCGAAAGACGGCCAATTCTCCTTCCAGGCGACGATCCACAAGAACGGAGACATCGTCTTTGTCTACCAGAATGTTCCGCCCATCATCAAAAACATGCAGGATAATCTTCACCCCGTCAAAGTCGGATTATCAGATGCCTACATCATGGACCATGAAGACTACCGTACGTGTCTTCACCCTCACATTTTTTTACTTTATTAATTGATAATGCTGCAGACGTCCGTCGTAAGACCATCTACGAGTACCACAGGGTCAACTTCCCCAAAGAAGAAATCAAAAACTGGACGCTCATTTATCTAAGGGCTTTACCCACGTGCCTTGATCATAAAACCTGCCAGACGTGTTTGACAAACGAGGAAACGAACTTCCAGGTAGGCCTTAACCAACACAAAACCAAAGTATTTACTGAAAACTTGCAGTGTATATGGTGCCCTGCCACTAAGAGATGCTCGACTGGCATGGACAGGCTCTATCAAGAGTGGTTGCTCAAGGGATGTATCGAGAAGCAGGTTAGCAACGCATCAGATTGCCTGCACGTGTACAATAATAACGATAATTACAACGACGACTTCGCCTATGTTAACCACCAAGTCTCGAATAACTTGCCCTTGAATTCCGGGCAGATGTCGCCCAATATCATTACGATCTCCCCCAAAACTCCGGTGCAGATGGGCGTGTCCGGGATATTGGCGATTTTATTTATTATCGCCATGGTGGCTGGACTGGGGATGTGGGTCATCTACGCGTACAGAAATCCTCACACTACAAGTGGACAGATTCTAATCAGGGTAAGTTTCCAAAGTACGGTTTTACTTGGGGGGAGGGGTTAAAATAAAACCAAATACAAAAATTGTGCAATACGACATTTTTGAGTAACTTGGAGTTGTCATATTTCGCGATAGATGGCGCCAGCGGTCACGAATTGAATCACAACAAATACAAAAATTGTGCACTACGATATTTTTTGAGTAATCTGCAGTTGTCATGTTTAACGATAGATGGCGCCAGCGGTCATGAATTGAATCACAACTACGAACACTGTACATTACCATATTTTCTGAGTAACCTGCAGTCGTCGTATTTATCAATAGATGGCGTCAGTAGTCATGAATTGAATCACAGCAAATACACCGATTATTTCATTTTTTATTTTATTTGTTTTTACACGATATTTTCAGTTGTCATATTTAACCGTAGATGGTGCTCGCAATCATGAATTCAATTATTAATAAAGGTTTCAAAACTCACTTAATTAGAAAGAATCTAATCAGTGTAAGTTGTCTAAACTTCAATTTTCTTTGGGTTAAAATTTAAAAAAAAAGAAAAATTAAACGGCTACGATATTTCCTGGGGAATCTACAGTTGTCGTATCTACCCTTAGATGGTCATTAATTGAATAAATAATAGTATCAAGATGTTTTAATTCAGAAAGGAGGCAATAAATGATTGAGAAGAGAAATATGTATATGTAACAATAGAAGTGCGCCGGTGTGTTTGAAATATTTCAAGTGAAATTGTTTACTAACGCCATCTATGAAATGTCTGATTAACTATGTTAAAACTCAGCACGGCTAACTTGATGCATATAATACGAATTTTTGACAGGAACGCTAAGTGGCGTCCTCTGAATCGAGCTACCGAGCATAACTTTTAACAAATGCGCATCATTTTTCAATAGATGACGCGACATCTCCACCTGAAAAGTTAAACTCGCAGAACTCAACTTTGAATGAAACTGAAATTTGAACATCAGTTGATAAGACTGAAGTTGGCCATGTTGAACTCTGACAAATGAAAGAATTGTCAAAATGCGTTTTGAAACATTCAAAAAAAATTGCGCTTTTGCCCGAAATGAGTTTATTTTGACTGAATTTCCGTTAATTAACGTCATCTAGTGCGTATCAAACTAATATCATATAAAACTTACAATTTCTTTAAACTCAAGTTTTTTTCTCAGAAATTTTAAATTCTTGTCATTTTATAATTCAGGTTCAGTTTGTAGCGGCCGAAGGTTTTAATTTCATTGGCTATCGCCATCTGTCGCATGCAAAATGAAGTACACACCTGTATTCATGGCCAGCTGCATTAACTTTCACTGACGTGTAAGTGTGGCCGTTTCAATTCGACTTTTAAAAATTTTGACAGGTACTCCCCTCAGTGCCTCTTGTGAGTTTTTATGGCTCGATCAGAATTGAATTAGTGCAGAAAATTAGTGCAAATCGGTACTGCAGATTGGCCGTGCAAATGTTTGACAGATGTATTTTGATGTGTCTATTCACAATCAACAGACGTTTTGCACTAAGTTGATTATGAATAGAAACATCAAAATACATTTGTCAAACATTTGCACGGGAAATCTGCAGTACAGATTTGCACTAATTTTCTGCACTAAGTCAATTCTGAATGATACTTTAAGTAATTGCAGTTGTCATTACGTTACTGTCAGTAGTTTTATAGTAACTTTAATAGGGAGCGCTGAGGGGAGTACTCCTCGGCATGCTTTTTCGGAACCAAATTTTAGGCGAATTGGAACGGCCATGCATACACGTCAGTGAATGTTAATGGAGCTGACCATGCTTTATTGTATACAACATTAAAGCCATTGTAAACCAATTAAAAATAGGTCAGTAGTTGGCGTACAGAAACACAAAAATCAATTAAACCAATTTGTTGCTAAGTAGCGCCATCTAGTAAGTGTTAAATGGATACACTATAAAACTTGTTATGTTTATCTTCTTAAAGTCTTTTTTTGCAGAAATTTTAAATTCTTAAGTATTATAGTCATATCTGGGTTAAGCAACGTACGCAAGATGGCACTACCATAATTAGTTAATTCAAGTTTGACAGATACCTGCCGATTTTAAATACTTAAAATCCCTAGATAGATAAAGTACCGCAATTAAACGCCATTTTGATTCAAGATAAGCGCGCGAAACCTTGGAAACGCAATTTTAAACGTGCTGTCTGACTGACGGATTAAAAAAATTATCTAATAATAATTAAAAATCCTGACCTGCAGCATTAAAACTTATAAAAATCGATCCGAAAAGAATTGCATGTAGTTGCTTAAAATACTGATAAGATGGCGATGAGTGGAGGACCTCTCATTCAATTTAGCCACGAAGATGCATCAGCAGATGTTTAATATAGTTGGCCCTCTACTAAATGGCGACAGCAGCAATAACGTCTTCTGAACACGACTGAGCTTAATATTGTAAAAAATGCGTATGTAGTTGCTTAGAACACTGATAAGGTGGCGCTGAGTGGAGGACCTCTAATTCAATTTAGCCACGAAGACGCGTCAGCCGATGTTTAATATAGTTAGCCACACTTTGATAGCTCCATTTTGAGGCGAAAGTGTTAGATGGCAATAGTAACAATGCCACCTCAACACGACTGCTTTGTTATTGTAAAGATTATGCTAGTTATTTGAAACACTGATAACATGGCGCTGAGTGGAGGACCCCTTGATCCAATTAAGTCAAGCAGATGCGTTCGGAGTTGCATAAATAGTTAGCCGTACTTTGACAGATGCATTTTAAGGTGAAGATGTTAGATGGCGCTGAGTGGATCTGGATGACTTAATAGACGCGTCAATAGGTGTTTAATACAGTTAGCCATACTTTGATAGCTCTATATAAAGATGAAAAGTTAGATGGCAACAATAACAACGTCATCTCTACCGTCACTAAATAATTACAGTACCGCAATCAGCCGCCATTTTAGTGCAAAATATTGGCGGGAAATTTAAATGTCTAACGCTAACAACGACACAATTGAGCATTTTAACCTTTTATTTGACAGGTGTTAAGTTTGATTAAACTTGCCAGAATGAAAATCCCTAGAAAAGTCGGCCATTTAAACTTGCCGGAAAAAAATCACTAGAAAAGTCGGCCATCTTAGTGCAAAAACGTGGTTTCTTTGTCTTACACATTAAGCATATGGATTGCGGTACTGTATTCATTTAGTGACTGTACGTCATCTCGACATGACTGCATTTGTTATTGTAAAGATTGTGGTAATTAATGCGGCAACTAAAATTTACCTTTCCGACTGACACGAAGTTTTCTTTTGTTGTATTCAAAAGCGTCTTGATTTCTTTAAATAAATCCGCTCGAATCTCTAATCGAAACGACTTCGTGTTAAATGGCGCCATCTGTTGACTGCAAAGGATTTTAGATGGAAAATAAACGATCTCGATCAAACGATGTTTTTTTTAGTATGCTAATCTTGATTTATTTCATTTAAATCCGAAGAATGACGTCGAAATTTGGGGCGTTTTTAAATATTAATGGTTGCTGCCATCTAGTGATAGAAAAGCTTTATTTCTTCGTCGTGTAATTTTATATTTGACTGTATTTAAAATGACTGCCAGCTGTCAACTGCAAGGAATACCAAACTATTTTATTAAAATTATTATTATTATTATTGTTAAAGTCAAGCGCGTCTTGATTTTCTTAAGTTAAATCCGCGAGATAGCGTCGAAATTTGGCCAATTTTATATAAAATCATATTTTGTACATTCTGAAAAATAGATGGCGCCAGTATTTAAAATATCGCAGTGATTGGGAGCATCCGTCGGATTGTTGCATGTAAATTTTTCGTAGGTCGAAATATGCAAGTCATGATTTTATATGAAATTAAATGAGAAAAAAATAATGCTTTTTATACGATCATTGTGCTATTTTAAATCCTAGCGACATCGATCGGAAACGGTCTAAAATTTTTAAATTATAGAATAAAAACAGCTTTTTGGAGCTAGGTGTAAAGTTGAATTAATTTTTATAATAAAACTTAGGTTGTTTGATTTTTTTTTTTGTTTCAGTATCGTCCTAGTCAATGGAGATGGAGAAGAGGTGAGGCACGCTACACCGCCGCTACCATACACATGTGACGAACTACGAAATTAGAGGCATTTACATTCCTGTCCCCGTTCACATATCACCAAGAATATCAGACGAAAGTACTCCGAGCTCTCTGTTAAGAATTTCATGCTTTAAAATTCGCGCGGACTTTTTGACATTTCTGACATGACTACGGCTTCTTGAGTAAGTGCATTTCTTTTCGAATGGCGTTCGCTTGTTTCTGTGATAAATTTTTAACGTGACGTATGTTTTTTGCGAAAGGGAAAAATTTCTGGCCTATCCGAGTGCCTTACATTTTTTACTGAATTAGGAATTTTTACGAACTTTATATACATGTTGTGAATTATTGTAAAATTTGTTTGTTTGTTTTTCTTTTTTTTTTAACTAATGTTAGTGTTGTGCAAGCGTGCTTTTACTTCAGTGTTTAATAATCAATCACATTTATGTCTTTTGTTTTTTAATATTTAATCAATCAGTCGTCAGTATTTTTTGTTTTTTTTTTTTTTTTTGTTAGATATTGTGCAAATTTTGACGAACATTGTTAATGCATTCACTGCGCTTACATAATGATATGTAATCGCCGGGCGAAGGTATTAACTATTAATCTCTGAGTTGATTCTAGTGTTTTTTCTTTTAATTTTGTCAAATTTTATTTCTATTAATTTTTTTTTTATTTTAATAGTAATTGTACACTAGTTATATTAATTTGTACATAGCTATATTAGAAGTTTATGTATACCGGTTATGTGTTAGCGAATTTTTTATATAAAAGTCTCTGTACTCGATAATAAATTAATGTAAAATTGTTTTAAATATATAAATATTTGGTATTATTATTATTATTATTATGTAAAATATATATATTTCTACGTGACAGTTTTTCTACACATTCCTCTTTGCTTAACAGATGTGTGTGTACTGCTGGAATTAATAAAAAAGAAAGTTCGAAAACGAAAACTCTTTCATTAAGCGAAGCATGGAACGTTTACTGTTTTAAAACATAAATTACAATAAGCATCTACTCACTCACATGATTTATAACGAATCACAATCACAGTTAAAAGGAAAATTTCAGCGACCGGGGGGGATGGTTTCAAAAGCCGGCTCGCTCCAGGCTGTGCAACTGCTGAGACAGCTTTTCCTCCTTGGTCTTCCTGGCCTGACTCAAAGTCCTCGATTGTAAGTACAAAGAAACGAACTCGTCCACGTCGATTTTGCCTTGAAGGAATGCGTCTGCTATCCTTTCACTTTCTATATTCATTTTCTCTGCTGCACGTTTCAGCAAGTCCTAAAAGTATTTTTCATTTTATTTCATGTACAAGCAGGTCCCACACAAGGGCGCCAAATTGTCTTAAATTATTTAAATAGATGTACTTAACCAAAAACAAATTGCTTTTGAGACTAAAACAGCAAAACAGCAGTTTTCGTTCAGAATTTTAAAAGGACGCCAAAACATACCTTAATGTTTTTAGGCGAGTACTTCTCGGACAAACTTTGATACACAGCGTTCAGTCTTTCATTCTCAAATGCTAATTTAGTAACCTCCTCGATTCTAGCTTCCACGTCCCTCTGGAGGGAGGACAGTTTATCTTCCTTGCCCAAATTTGAATCTTGAAACGAAAAGACTTCAAGGTAAAGGCCGGGTATTTTTTTTTAATTGTAATAAAGCAACCTGCTAACTCCTCAACTTGCGAAATAAAGTCGTCCAAAGTTTTGTTCATCTCGCGGATTTGAGGCAAGTCCCCCAGAAATTCCTCCCGTCGCTCGGGGCTCTCGTTCAAAAACTGCAACTCGTCCAAACTCAAAGTATTGAGTTCGGGGAAGGCGATCGCTTGATACACATTCGTGACATGCGAGGGGGGTGAGAAATTCTGCCTATTCAAGTAGCCGACTGTGTAACTGGGGCTGACGCGTCCCATTGTATCAGATTCTGCGTTAAATTAAATTAAAATCATCTCGGAAACAAAAAACAAGACATACCCCGAATAGGGACTGTGGGTGATGTAATGGTGCTATTATTGGTATGCTCGGAGGCTAAAAGCGGGGGTGAAGTAACGAATTCTCGGATCACCGCCTGAACCACTCGCCCCAAATCCGAGTGGACGGTATTATACTAAAACAATCGACGTTAAAACAAATTCAGGGGGTGGAGTGATGTTATGACGTGCGCACGTTTAGTAAGCCAGGGGCGGATATGACTTCGCCTTCGGCGTTCACCCATGGGTGCACAATCAACGGCGACACCTTCAAGATGGGCTTGTCCTTGGGAAAGTCCGTCGTCAAGGACACGATGAGCGTGAAGCTGTTCGCCCCCGAAGTGAACAGGACTTGATACTCGAAGCCCTCCTTAATTTCCTTCACACTGAAACATGTCTGGTGGTAGCTTGAAAGGGGCCTTCTCGAATATGGTGTTTACTTACTTATCGTTGAAGACCTTCAAGGTATTGATTTGTTGTTTACGTATTTCCGAGTCCGTGCGATAGATTCTCGATAACATTACATCCGTTTTACGTGTTTCTATGCACGTAAACGTAAACCGTGTAGAAAACACACCTATCAATTTGATGTTGACGAAGAGTAAATGAAACTGACAGGATCATAGGACAGGATATAGTGGCGCCATCTAGCGATTGTTTTTGGTAGTGATGTATATTCGGTTGCCTACCGGAACGTTTCATTTTTTATAAAAAAAGTTAATTCTTTTAATTTTTTACTCTATTTTTATAAAGAAATTAAATATATTTAAAAACTTTCAGTTGCCTGCCTTGGGTGTGAAGAATCGCTACAGATACCAATTAAGTCAAACTATACCAAAAAAAGAAATGTTAAAATAAATTCTTTAATATCAGACTGTACACTGTACTAATTGAGACAATAAAAAAATCAATCCAAACAAAAGGCATTTACGAAAATTAACCCGGTGGATACACCGTACTCTATTTTTCTCACTCTTACATGCACTAAGTCCCTTAATGTTCTCTCTCACATTTCTAACCCGGTTATCAACCGGATGAATTTTCGTAAACGCCTAAATAGAACTTAACCGTGTGAAATATATAAACATTTTATGATTGTACCTCAGAGGTAAAGAATCGTATCTCCATTTTCATAGATTTAGAGTTTAAAGTTCTAAAATGCAATATGTGTTTACAATAACGAAATAAAATAGCAATGTAACTTCTGAATTATTTTATTAAGCACCTAATTTAACTAACATGTTTTACATTATAACTAGCAGTAACATATTCTACCGGATAAGAAATATGTAAACGCATTTAATCAAAAACTGGAGATACGATTCTTTACCTCTAAAGGCGGTTTTACATTATAACATTTTTTGGTACAAAGTGAGAGAGAGAAGCTACCACACTGAATTCTGATTGGGTGAACTGGTACTTCTCACTCACTTAGTAACAGATTTTAGTTAGAAAATGTTATAGTGTAAAACGGCCATAAAGTAGGGAATACACGATCCAACATGTCTTAACACATGTACGCGCGTACATGTTCGCCGAACATCAACGTCACATAGTACCATACTACACACGATCGAACTTGTCTTAAGACGTCATAGTCCAATTATCAACCAAGACGATGTCGGAAGAGTTATCTTTGGTGGCACTGGCGTGCGCTATTATAGTAAAACAAAAATACAAAAAAAAAGTAATAATAAACAAAGCTGTGATAAGTCCCCAGTTTAATAGTTCCAATTGCAGGATCTGCCACCACACATTTCCGGAAATTTATTTATTAAAAATCATAAATTGGCTGTTTCGAGGTGCTGTGGAAAAGAGTATGCACGTCGTCGACGCACTGCATTGAATAAGTCCGTGGCGAACATGTGCGTTTGGCAACCACACGATCGAACATGTACGCGCAAACATCAACGCACGTACTTGTTTTCAGGAAATCCAGAAAACAAGTTCGACGGACTTTTTGTATGTGCGTACATGTTCGAAGCGTTTTTCGGGCCAACACACGCACGTTGATGTTCGGCGAACATGTATGCGCGTACATGTGTTAAGACATGTGGGATCGTGTATTCCCTGCTTAAGGTACAGATGTATAATGAGGAAATTAAATAATCAAACAAAAAAACAAGCGGAAAGCAAGAAAAAATTAATTCAACTGAAAAAGGTGTTCAGCAAAAGAAAGTAAAAAAAACGGTAATGCAATACCGAATACAAACAAAAATAACAAAAAAAGCCTTGAGTAAACAACAACAATATTCGAATATTCGAAGAAATGAGAAATAAAAGAAGATTAACGTTTCTTTTTGTTCTTAGGCTGAGTTTGAAAGTGAAAAGATGAATAAACGACAAGAGAAAATTGTAAATATGTATGTACGAAATATAGTTGAAATACAAAAAAAAAATTAAATACAAAAACAACGAAAGAAAAGAAAAGATCGATGATTTTTCGTCCATGAGACGACTTGATCGACGAAATCAAAGAACCAGACAAAAGAAAACTGAAGACTGAGACAATACAGAAATACATAATTAAATGAACATGAACATGAAACAAGAGAAGATCAACGATTGTAGTCAAGCGAATAATGGTTGAAATAAAGAATAAAAATTTCAAATTTCGCGCCAAAAAATTATAGTCCGACAAGATTTACATAGATGGCGCCGGTTTTATTATTATTTTTAATGACGGCATTAATTTAATAAGAAGAAACAAACGAAAACTTTAAACAGATACCGACAAACCGACATAATAGATGAATAAAAGCCGATCGACGGTACTCAAATGACGAAGAATGATTGAAATTGATTGATTAATTGATAGAAAAAGGCACAAAAGAGTATCTACGATCCTTCATCTCCTTTTTCTTGAAATATAAATGGAATAAAAGCAAAAAGTTTATTTCAAATTTTGCGGGAAAAACATTATATTGGCTAAAACTCCATCGAGCGAGTAGTGTCAGAGCAGAGTGCGTGACGTCATTGTCAGAGCTTCGTGGTTCACGCCAGTGTTACCAGTATGGGCGATTTATCGCCGATTGGGCGATTTTTAAGAAAAACTTGGCGATCGAAATTTTTGGTTTGTCCATATAAACTCCATTAGTGGGCGATTTTTAATTTTGTATTTGGCGACTAAAATTTTTCATTCTTCATATAAGACACATGTAATGGGCGATTTCATTCTGAAATATTGGCGACTACTCGTTTGACAAAGCTGGGAACACTGGTTCACGCGAACGACACAAGACAACAAAACGTAAACTCCAGCCAGCTATTTAAGTTTATCAAATGTCAAGTACGATAACGAAGTTATTGTATGGTTATTTTTGATTGCAAATAATAAACAACCGGACAGAATTGCGTTTAGTTTATTCATCACTTTTTTAATATATGCCAATCGATCGATCGTTCGATCGTAATTTTAAGAACTTTTATATATATAGCTATCTTCTTTTAATTGTCACGAAATAGATTTCCCACCTGCAGTTGGGGGTGACGTTGTGTCTCAGATTGATCAGATCGGCTTATTGTAAAAAATGACGTATAGGTAATATACTAAAAACAAATATAACATCAGAAAACATAGTTAAAAAAAATTATACTGATAATACTGATGAAATTGACCACGAAAGAGTCGAAATTGACTTGATTTATCAAAAAACTTGATTTTCGTTGCCTTATCATTCAAACGACATCAATTTCATCAGTATTGTCTGAATACTTTACTTGCCGCAACTACCTAAATTCTTCTTCCCATTGTCCCATTGTTTTTGTTATTGTTTTGAGTTTTAAACTTCTGAACGTGAAATCAGTATACGAACGTCACCGTGAAGCTAGCAAAATAAAACGGTGATGAATTATTGAAAATATTGAATGAAAGTACTATTCCGCTTATCATTAAAACTATTATATAATTCGTTGAAAAAGTCATCAAAATTATTGTAAAAATATTGTACAAAAAAAGCTACCGTACGCGTCCTTAAAATTATCATACAATTCGATAATTATTGTACAGTTGGCAACACTGGTTCTAGTGTAAATCTGGTCACGATTTTGACCAATCATGAACAAGGACAAATACGTCCTATCTTCTCCACACTGTTTTCTTAGGAAAAACAGGCTATACAGGCTGTTACAAATTCGAGGCTCACCATTGGGATCTCGGAAACGGTAAGAGATACGAAGTCGGTTAAATTGGGGCAAAGTTGCATATTTTAGTGCTGAACAATAATCTGTTTTGAAATATCTTCTACGATTTTTAGTTCTTGAAATATTTCCAAAAAACCGAAAAACGTAATTTTCTTTTTTATTTTTTTCTGAAGTTATTATTACAGGGATCACAACAAAATGAATACATCCTACAGGCACTTTTTTGAGCTCTTTACGATGATATCATTAGATTGTACTTACAACGTTTCGTTTCGCTCTGACCATCATCAACTTCATTTTTTCTTATGGCCGCCATATTGGATTTTAATACCATTAAATAGATCTATTTTTTCTGATGTTTCTACATGTATCACACATCCCTATTTAATAAAGTGAACTAACTATAAATGAAAGAAACTGTTGAAAATAACAGTGCAAAGATATCGAGGGCGTCATATCAGAAGGGCGTAAGCGCCATTATAATCCTATGCTGATACGTCCTTCTGATATGACGCCCTCGATATGATTTGCTGGGAAGACAAAAACAAAAAAGCTTTAATATGCCTTCGAAGTTTTATTTCGTAGGTACATTACGAAAGCTGAATTTAGTAAAATTTTCAGTTATAAAAATTACCGTTATAAATCAAGAAAGACGAAAATTTAAAAATTTATTATGTTAACAACAATAACTTAACATCAAACCAAATTTAATTCAAACAATATCCAGAAAAACGCTAAACACATAGAACATTGTTTAATAAATTAGATAGAAGCATTGCACTTTGTGGATCTTTTCATAAAACTCAAAAGAAGTATGGAAGTTGTCTTAATGATGAGAGGAGTGAAGAAATATTAGAATAATAATAATTTAAAACAAAACAAAACGTTCAGAGAAGATATTCGAAATATCCTCCGTTCTTTTCTATACATAAATTTATTCTTCGTCGAATGTTGTTAATAGCACGTTGAACGTCTCTTCTTCGTAGTGAATTAAAAGAAAGTAAAATTTTATTTCGTAGGTCGGCAATGTCGTTAATTGGTTCTGCATAAATTTTATTTTTTAAAACTCCCCACAAAAAGAAATCTAGTGGAGAGGTCCGGTGACCTTGCAGGCTAACGAACTACTCCCCTATTCCCAATCCACTGATTTGGAAATTGTTCGTTCAAATAATCACAAACAGCCCTTGCATTGTGCGGTGGTGCACCATCATGTTGAAACCATAATTCTGGAAGTCTCCTTAAATTAATATCATCCAAATATTCTTCAAATGTAGTTCTAAGAATTTAGATAACGTTCGGAATTTAGATTTTCCTCATAAATAAATGGTCCAATAATTTGATCTCCCAAAATTCCTGCCCAAACATTTAACCCAAATCTGACTTGATTTCGAACTGGCCTGTTGATTCTTGGATTTTCAAGCGACCAGACGTGTTCGTTATTTCGATTGAATAAACCATGATTTGTAAATTTACTGTCGTCCGACCAAATAATGTTGTTTAAAAAATTTTCATCCCTATTGAAGTGATTGCTAAGCCAGTGACACCATTCTAATCGTCTTTCAGTATCCCCAGGAAGTAAAACGTGCGATACGTGTACTTTGTAGCACTGTAATTGTGTTTTTTCAAGGCTCTCCAAACTTTAACATGATGTGTAGCATTTACAGTATCCGCAACTTGCCGGGTAGAATTGGATGGGTTATTGTTAATCTAAAAGAACAAATTATAAAAGAAAATTGAAACAGATAAGGCAGTAGTTGATTAGATTTGTAATTAAATTATATATTTTTATTAACTTTATTTCCTGTAATATCTAGTTTCATACATTTTATAAATAACTATTAATTACCTCTTCTAATATTTCTTCGTTCTCCTCATCATTAAGGCGATCTCCATACTTCCTTCGAGTTTTATGAAAAGATCAAAAGATTTACCAAACGTTGTTCTATGTGGTTGGCGTCTTTCTGGGTATTGTTGGAAATAAATTTCGCTCGCTATTACTGAATTGCTATTGTTACCATAATAAATTCTTAACATGTCACGCTTTTCTTCGTTGGAAAAATTCATTGTGATAAGTTTAGACTAATTACAATCGAGTAGTAAACAACACAAGATAGTACGAAGATGTGTCAAAATGTATTTTCTTTTTTGTCTTCACAGCAAGCCATATTTTTAATTTTTTATTTTTATTTTCAACAGTTTTTTGCATTCATAGTTACTTCATTTTATTAAATAGAGATGTGTGATGCATGTAGAAACATCAGAAAAAACAGATCTATTTAATGGTATTAAAATCCAATATGGCGGCCATAAGAAAAAATGAAGTTGATGATGGTCAGAGCGAAACGAAACGTTGTAAGTAAAATCTAATGATATCATCGTAAAGAGCTCAAAAAAGTGCCTGTAGGATGTATTCATTTTGTTGTGATCCCTGTAATCATAACTTCGGAAAAAAAAAATTATGTTTTTCGGTTTTTTGGAAATATTTCAAGAACTAAAAATCGTAGAAGATATTTCAAAACAGATTATTGTTCAGCACTAAAATACGCAACTTTGCCCCAATTTAACCGACTTCGTATCTCTTACCGTTTCCGAGATCCCAATGGTGAGCCTCGAATTTGTAACAGCCTGTATAATAGCTACATAGGTAAGGTGGCACTTAACAAACAGTGACATGACAGCACTGTTTTAACAGTACATTTACAGTTTTTTTCAAAATCGCGTCAGTTTTCAGCCTCCAAATCTATTGTGTTTACCATCTACTGTTTTTACCATAAAATGTTCGGAAAACGAACAGCGCCGAATGAAAAAGTCTAACGGCTTTTAACGACTTGTCTGAGATTTTGGAAGAACACCGTTTACGTTTATTTACGAATATTTAAGTCCCAAACAAGTTAGTTTGCAAAGGAGTGTTTCTAACAAAACTATTATGAGCAGTGAATCGGATCCAACACCACCACAGAAGAAACGGGGCTGTGAAATATGAACAAAAATTTGTTGATTCGTGGCTGAAAGATGACGGTGAAGGTCATCTAAAAAAAATCAATAAAAATATGTACGATTTTAAAAGGAAACACGATATTGAAAAGAAGGAAAATTTAGAAATCGAGTAGTTAAATAGAGATTAGTTTAGTTTGTATTGTTAAATTACTTACATTTGTCTTTTACTTGCTATTAATGTTTAATAAAGTTGGTTATAATTACATTTATTTTCTCTTATTTTGACTTCAAATTGAAAAAAAAAAAAAAAAAACAAATATCGTAATCGAGAAAAACTGTATTTGCAGATTTTAGATTTTAATAACAATTTCTACAGATTTCTACAGTTTTTTTCAGGTTGGTACACAGTTTTTTCTTCAGACAGGGTTGGCAACAGTGCATGACAGTGTCGTAATAGATGAATAAAAACCGATTGACGATTCCCATACTACAAATTCATATAAATAGAGTAAAACGAAAAATTAGTTGATAGAAAAGACAAAAGAGAACTGAAACTGCAATCAAAGTGAGACGATTTTTTGCACTAGCTTCTAATGGCGTTTTCGATTCACATGCACCGGTTGCACTCAGTGTATTTTCATCTTCTTCTAACCTCATGTAATATCACGAAATGAAGATATTCTGAGTGCGCATTAATACGGTCAATCGAAAACGCTGTAAGTTCGTTCGACCGCCAAACTGTCGAATTTAACGTCATAAAACTAAATGAAAGGAAAAACAGAATTATTAAATGGTATCAAGAAGGTGACGGGCATATTCAGCATCTTTTATCATGAACGTTTTTAAATTTCACGTTTTTTATTGCTTTTTCTTCATCACTTTAATGTTTTGAAACCTATTTAAATTTAAGCCATTTAAGGTTATATTTACATTTAGCTTGGCACTGAATTAACCGTATTTAACAGATTTCCTTAAGGCGGTTTATTTCCGTATTTAGTTTGGAAAATTTTGCATAGCCTACTTGACCAGTTTTTTTTTTTTTTTAATTTAGACACCTAAAAACCTTAAATTGTTAAATGTCAAATTTAGATCGAAAAGAATAAGCGGTGCCGATGTTGCCAACACAAGTTTCATCGTTGAGTGAAGGAGTTTAATTTCTTCAATCAACGGTTTCATGGCAAAACTTTTTCAATCACACTGTATTTTCTCGCATGCTTCTTGATTCATGCTGGCCTGTTTACTATACCTCTATTTTCTTCACGTACGTTTTTTAAAGCTTGATGAAACTGGAATTTAGTGAAAATTTAATTTCTTTAACAAATAACTCATGTTGTCATGTTTCTTTCGAGTTCTTGTAAAAGTAGTGACGATGATAATTTAATTACGAACGAGATTATCTGACTGGATGCTCGCATTTTTTTTTCTTCATCTCGTGTTATTACATGAGGTTAAAAGAAGATGAAAATACACTGAGTGCAACCGGTGCATGTGAATCGAAAACGTTAACAGTAGAGGAACCGTTTCGGCAACAAATAAAACAACGAACGAACCATTTTTAGGTCTTTCTTTTTATTCGTAACAAAGATGTTCCAGTGCATTCATTCTAAATTTACGATGGCGGCGTTTTCAGTTTCAAATTTAATAATTGGATGCTCACCAACACAAGGACCTATTGCGGTTTGCTGGTTTCTTTCCTTCGGAATTGTATTATGTGTGTGGAAAAGAGATGAATCACCAGCCTTGCATTTATCTCATGGTTGCAATCGAGAACGCTGCCGCAAGTATCTGAAAATTTTTACAGATGTTGTATGTTTTCGCGGCATCGTAAAATTTTATGCATTTTAAATTTTGCCGCCAGATTACTGACGTGCGCCAACACGGAGTACCAACCAAAATATATCCGGGAATTTAGTGATTCGGCAACATAATTTAACAGGTAGTATTTTTATTTTTTTTTAATTTTGAGACGGAATATAAAGAGTAAAAACGACCAATATTAACGTCAATTTTTTTTTATATTCCTGGACTTGTTTTTAAAGAAATAGCCAATGATCATACTCCACGGTCCTTTGAATATAAAACTACAGGAAGGAGTATACACAGTTGGCCTGACCAACACTATCTGTGCGTTTTTCGTGAGTAAATGAAGGATAGAATAGTAGAAACCGTATGAGTAAACAAAATAGCTACATCAATCGACGTTGCCGATTGATAACACGGGTCACGCTCCGGCTGCCGCATTCCTACCTTCGCACGCAACATTGTAATATCTCTATTTCACTTCCACACAAGTTTCAATGAGCCTCTCCTTCATTTACTCACAAGAAGCGCATAGATACTATTGGAGAGGCCAGCAATGTATTAAATGAATATGTGTCCGGAATGGAGGTTGCAAATGGTGCAGAGCTGATTCCGGGACACAGTGGCGCACTGTTTCAAAAGTATATAAGAATATTTATATTGAATTATACTGAATTTATTCAGTTAATCAGTAATCCATAAGAATGTAAAGAATTTACGTGTTCGATTTGATGGATTCACCATAAGCGAAACCGATCCAAATCACTTCTAAGTGATCTACTGATAAGAACGAATTGAAATCGAATGCAGTTAATATCTACGTTACGCCCACGATCTTCACTTGAATCGTAACCTCATTCTTTGTTTATAGATACTTTTAAATACCCTAACATTCAGACAAATGAAATGAATGAAAATACTTACCTACGAAACGTAATTCCCAATTCTTTATTCTTCCTGGTTAGGGAAGAACCACAAGCCGATATAAATAATTATAAACACAACCACCATTCAAAACGTCAACAAGTAATGAATCATACCAGGAGATTCAAAACGGCTACTTCCGTGGCACATTTCAATCTAGCATTTACAGTAAAGACTCGTTCCTGATAGTTCTATCATAGTATAAGAATCTACACAGTAGCGTCACTTGCCATTTTGTTTGATACCTACTGAGTTGTAAATTACACTTTGATTATATATATTACATGGATACACTTACTCCATAAGAAACATACTCAGACTTTATTGTCAGGATACCCAACCTACTTTTTACTGCTTATCTTCTTCTACTATACTGAACTGGCATTATCGCTATCCTTTAGTTATTCCACGTACGGTCACGTAGTTGGGTGACCGGTGATCTCTGTCACTTGTTGAGCTTTATGTTCATCGCATGCAACTGAGAGAAACAGCTAGCAAATAAGTTGTCTTCGCTATGTGGGCAATATACTTTCCAGGTTGTTTCCGGTATTCATGGTAATATACAGAGTGGAAAGTTTAACTGGAATAAATTCTGTAACATAGAAAATTACCATTTGTAGCAAAATTCTTGGAACAGGTCAATTTTTAATTTTAATGGCGCATATTACAAAGGGACTTCTTTAACTTTTCAATTATTTGGAGGGGCGAAACAACCCCTAACTTTTTTTTTTTAAATGGAAGGATATGTTGAGTATTTTTTTTTCGTAAAGCTTGTTCAATTGGTAATACAGCTACGTTTTTATTTTTTAATTTTTCTTTAACAGTAAAAGGAAAAAAAAATTTTAAAAAAAAGATTTTTTTTTATATAAAACCGTTTTTTCCAGTAGATGGATAGGAAGAAGAGGACCGATTGAGTGGTCAGCAAGATCTCCAGATCTCACCCCTTTAGACTTTTTATGGGGGGTATTTAAAAAGTAAAGTTTATGTGACTAAACCAAACGACATAGCAGAACTTCAGGAAATAATTCGGCATGAAATTAGGAGAGTAACGCCTGAAATGTTACAAAATGTTAGGGATGGAATTTATAATCGATTAGGATATTGCCAAGTGAGAGGTGGCGAGCAGTTTGAACATCTGATACATTAAAATCGTTCTAGTAAAAAAAAAAATTTTAAATTTTTTCCCCTTTTACTGTTAAAGAAAAATTAAAAAATAAAAACGTAGCTGTACTCCCAATTGAACAAGCTCTCTTCTAATTTCATGCCGAATTCTTTCCTGAAGTTCTGCTATGTCGTTTGGTTTAGTCACATAAACTTTACTTTTTAAAAGTCTAAAAGGGTGAGATCTGGAGATCTTGCTGACCACTCAATCGGTCCTCTTCTTCCTATTCATCTACTGGGAAAAACAGTTTTAGTAAAAAAAAAATCTTTTTTTTTTAATTTTTTTTTCCTTTTACTGTTAAAGAAAAATTAAAAAATAAAAACGTAGCTGTATTACCAATTGAACAAGCTTTAAGAAAAAAAATTACTCAACATACCCTTCCATTTAAAAAAAAAAAGTTAGGGGTTGTTTCACCCCTCCAAATAATTGAAAAGTTAAAGAAGTCCCTTTGTAATATGCGCCATTAAAATTAAAAATTGACCTGTTCCAAGAATTTTGCTACAAATGGTAATTTTCTAAGTTACAGAATTTATTCCAGTTAAACTTTCCACTCTGTATATATAATCAAAGAAATTACATTACATTTGCATAAGGGTATCAAACGGTATGGCGTCTTTTTTGACACTGATGTTTACTTGTCGCTACTGGATAATTACTTATACCATAGTTTTATATTCAAAGTCACGGACAATGTGACATTCATACCAACTGTAAGCTCATAAGTTTGTTTATTGCTTGTGCTTAGTAGCTTGGCGAGGATCTAAGGATACAGTGTCGTCACCTGTATGATATTTTCAATAAAAATACGGTAGAGTAGCGGACAATAAAATCCGGGCAGTAATTTGACATGCCGTTCATATTTAGTCGAATTTAGTAAATCAGGCTTTTATTGAGGTTATATTTCTGTCAACATTTGTTTTAAACGTCAGAATTTCTAGTGACATTTTGTATAAGTGTACATTGTACAGATGATGTGCCCGGATTTTATTGTCCGCTACTGTACATTCTCTTTTGTAATGAACTAATGAGTATCTAAAGTTATATGATTTAGTAACTTTTACCATTGAAACCTAACTTCTTTCAGTTGCCGTATCTTGTAAATGGGATTTTTATTTTTAAGTTATGTTGGTTTCAGTTTTGTGCTGTTAGTTGTCATGTGGTTGTCATAAATGAACAAATTAGTGCTGGTTATATGGATGCGCTTTTCAGGGTTGCCAGATTAGGCGAAATTCCGCCAATTGGGCTACATTTTACATAGATACACTTGATGCTTAAAAATCTTATTTGGCGGCTGGCGCCTAATTCGGGCTACTCCGTTCGTACAATGAACAATCAACCAATTACCATTCTATTCAATTTTTTTTTTCATTCTAATTTTCAACTTGTTAATTACAATATTTATTTTCACTAAGAACAATGACATACATCAGTGTTAGAAATTGAAAGTCATTTGTTTTTCACTTGTCTCTCTTGTCATTTTTTATTTGCTACCTCTTTGTTTCTTCTTCAATTATTGCTTTTCGTTTTCCTTTTCTGCACATTAATTAAATCACCCTCAATCATTAAAAATCACACTGTACTTTAAAAAATACAACATTAATTAAAAATAACTTATTTATTAGTGGCTTACAACAAAAAAATATCACAAAACTGAGTCAAACGGAGCGCAACGCGTCCCAACATTAAGCGAGACACACACTGAGGCGATCACAGTAAAATTACGTAAATTCCTTGGCAGATCTATCTTGTCGCATGTATGTGAACGGTTTTCATCGCCATCGCAATCGCTACCGCAACCGCCTCAGTGTGTGTCCCGCTTTATTGTTGTTAATTTGGTGAAGATTTAATTCAACTTGTGCCCGCGCTCGTGGAGGCAATAGGGGCGCTGGCGTTCGTTGCTACACCAAAAGCGGATATAAATACATTTATGACTGTGACCAAGAATATTCCGATTATCGTGAAATTGCTGATCTTGTTGGCGATGCAGATCTCCCTCTTGTCCTTGACGTCATATCGGGTGTTCATTAACAAACCGACACCCACTGCCACCTGAAACATGTAATTATGCAATCAGTACTATTTTAAGTAATCGTGCATCATGCGTCATTAGACCTATCGCTGCAGTGGTGATAAGTTCGGGGTCAAAATAAATTGCATGCAATTATCGCATTCTCTGTTTACAAAATACTTGCGTTTGCTTAATTTTATTTGTCTTTAGATTTTACAGAAATTTAAATAAAAATATTGATTTACTGTATTGCCTCTAAGAAAAAAGTAAAAAAAAAACTGATGAACAAAACGAAAGCTTGATCAGACATCACCTTAACGGTCAAAAATTCTTCTTTCCATACATTTCTTCATATAACAAAAAAAAATATCCTTGCATCATGGTGCATATCCTGGATGGTAAATGGGGGAAAACCCTGGAGACAAGATGGTTATGAATAGAGCAAGAGAGATGAGGGGTTCTAATTATGAACACCCGTAATAAGCAAGTGGAACAAAAGACACGTACCTCAAAGTAATGAGGACCTTGTCATGGGCCAATCTTCTCTCACGCAGGGTATTTAAGATTCAAAGAGTAATTAATCTCAGAAAAGCAATGAAAACGACTGGAGTTAGAACAAGGAACATGGAAGAGCATTAATAGGAAAAAAGGAGAAACTAAGTAGAACAAGAGCAGCGTAGAAAGAATGGTGAGAGGTTTGGAATTTAGAGAATGATAAAGAAAATAATTTAACTTGAAGGCTGCCGCGGCCGTCGTCCATGTTTGAATTGGCTACAGAAAATAGAAATAAAATTGGATACAGAAAATAGATCAAAGCTCCTGCGCTATAAAAGAAAGGATAAACGAGAACGTTTGATTGACTCTCAAGGGAACGAACAAGTTAGGTAAAAGAAGCCCTTTAATCGTACTGGTACGATAAGGTACTGGAGGACAAGCGACTCCATTAAGCAAGGAAAATATGAACAATACTTTTAATTAACTCCATAAGACAAGGGATAAACGAGAAAGATTGATTCTGTAAAGTAAGGAGTGAAAGAAGTAGAAGAAGACTAACTCCATAAAACAAAAGGTAAGCAAAATAAAGGATAACCCAGAAAGAAGATCAGCGGGATAGAGAAGTCGAAACAAATAATTTTTGAGAAATAAGAAGTGCTTGGATCAGTTTCCTAAAGCAAGGAATAAAGAAGAAGTTCATGGATAAACAAGAAAAAAGAAAACATGACTGACTTCCTAATACAAAGGATAAACAAGAAAGAAATAGAAGACATTTGACTGATTCTATAAGGTGAAGGACAAGCGAGAGAAGTAGAAGAAGAAATTTGATCGATTCTAAAAGGAAGAGAGCAGCATGGAATCGAGGAAGAAAAAGAAGATTTTTGACTGTCTTCGTAAAGCAAAGAGTGCCTACCTAAACGAGAAAGAAGAAGACTCTATTAGGAAGAGACTAAGCAAGAGATAATTGAGAAAAAAAGACTTCATTGATTCCATAAGGTAAGCGAGGTATGGGATAAGCAAAAAAGAAGAAGAATGTATGATCAGAGTCGGATCCAGAAGGGAATTGAGTGGGGCGAAGAAGGCGATCCCTAAAAAAAGGGGCAAGTGAAAAAGAATAAGAAGAAGACCTTCGTCGTCCTTCTAAGGCAAAGAATGAATAAGAAAGAAGAAAAAGATGTTCAACGAATCCACGAGACAGGAAATAAGCAATGAAAGAAAAAAGAAAAATACTTTCGACTGACTTCGTAAGGCAAAGGGTAAGCAGGCAGGTTTTTGACTGACTCCATAAAATAAGGAACAAGCGAGATAGAGGAAGGAGTAATAGACTTTTGACTTCTCTATAAGCCAGAAAAAAAAGAAGATTTTGATTGCTACTATAAGGAAAGGGATACGTGACAAAGATTTTGATTCTTTGTTGAAAGAAATCGAGAAAGAGAAGAAAGACTTTCAACTGTCTTCGTAAGGTAAAGAGTAAGCAAGAAAGAAGAAGAAGAAAAAAAGATTTAATAGACTCTGCGAGAAAGGGATAAGCAAGAGGGATTTCATAAGGCAAAGTCTATGCAAGGAGGAAGAAGAAAAAGAAAATTTTTTTAAATGAGCTTTCGCGTTTGACAATAGGCTAACATTTTGATGATCTCTGATTTTTGATGGAGTTAAAAATTAAGCACGAGTCGACGCTTGATTCTAGAGTTTAATGAAGAAACAAAAAAAACTATTTTTTTAATTGTTTCAACTACACTGCTCATAGGTAAACATTTTGACGGTATCTGAAATTTTGTGTATGTACTTGTACTTTGTCAGCAAGCGCAGCTATAGCTCAAGTTTATTAAAACGAAAAAATCTTATCCAATCAAGAGAACCAACGTCTATTGAGTGCATTTGATTAGTTAGGTTTAAGTTTGAATCAAAAATTAAATTTTTAACAGTTTTGACAACGGTACTTATAGGCGGCGAACATTTTGATGGTTTCTGGAAACTTGCGCAAATTAACAGCGCACATATTTACACTCTTCCCATTAACAATTGCCCAAGGTTATAAAAACAAAAGATTTATTTACTCGACGTATTTTAAGGCGTTTATAAAAAAAAAACCTCACCTGGCATATTAAACTGAAGGTGATCAAGATAACTCCGGGCCAAAAGTACGGATGATTACTGCTCTCCATAACGTACCGCAACTGATTGGCATTGGCCGAAAACAGCGCCAAATCCATCATGCCTTGGGCCACGGTCTTCTTGTGTTGGTAAATGTTAACATCCGGAACAGCTTCCGGCCCGGGGTAGACCCCGCTGAACTCCGGAGGTACGGGGAAAGTTCCGTTAGGTCTCTTCGGATCATCCCCGCCTGCTCTGCTTGAAAAATCGGCATCATCCAAAGGAATTACCTCAGAGTCCGGATTTTCCGGATCGAAGAATCCATCGTCGACTCCTGGGTGGGGCTTCGTCGTGACCGTTCTTTCCTCATCTAGGTCATCGGCTTCGGACGTTGCAATAGGTGGTGCAGGTGTTGCATTTGTTGATTCCGCATCTATTAAAGGCAGCGATTCTTCTTCTGCGTTTCCCAAAATCTCCATGTCTTTAGACTTGCGGTACCCCACAACATTCGCGTCTGTTCCGGAAACGCTTCCTGCAGGTGGTACAGGTTGGGCGAACAAGTCGTTTATCGCGCGCGTATGTGGCGAATCCATTCAATTTGTTTATTTAAGTGCGCAGTTTGTTTAAAGCAAAGCGTTCGGCGAGACGCTAACGTAAACACTGCAAGTGTTGAAACAGAAATGGCAAGCCTGGCGTTAGGCCAAGGATTTTATGGGAGTGCGAACTCCGCGGTGTAGTACTTTACACAGAAGTTTATTTCAGTTTTCAATGAAACGGAGCGGAAAACCAGACTGATGACGCGTTTTATTTATTGTTAATGCAAGGTTAAAGAGCGTGCTTGAAAGTACAGAACCTATTTATGTACTACGATAATCTTCTAGGAAACCTCAAATAAATTAACTAAAAGTAAGCTTGAAAGTACAGAACCTATTACTACGATAATCTTCTAGGAAACCTCAAATAAATTAACTAATCAAGCGACCTTTAATTGTCTTACTGCCTGGAAAAGGAGAAAGTTTTTTAAGCCTCGTACTCACTCAATTTTTCGTCTGGCAGTTAAGCCGCGTACACACTTCGCTAAGTGAAAGTGGACGTTTCTATAAACTCGAAGAAATGACGAAATTCAAATGAGGTTTCCCATGATGACTATATCAGTGACTTGACAACCATATTGTGGTCTTTCTCATCTAAAAATGAAATCTACGTTGCTACGAGTTCTCCAATTTTAATTGGACCAACCTTGTTAAGAGAGATTAATTTTGCCTTGGGAGGATATGGCATGAGGACTTGTTAATTAAAATGGTCGCTCGCACAGGCTTCTACAATTTTCTGCTGGAATTAAATACCTGGTTTTCAAGCGACAATCTATTTCTTAATAGTGAGAAAACCGATTTTATTGTTTTTCACAATCGTCAGCCTAATGTACCTAAGCTTAATATAAATGTAAACAATAGCAATGCTGTGTCAGTCGGTGAAACGCGCTTTCTGGGCTGAACAACCATAAATGCATTATTTTCACAGTGCATTATTTTATAGTTTCTCGAGACTTCAAGTTATTTAGCTATTATGAAATTTTTTTTGTGGAAGTTCCAACGATAGCCTTTTCCGACTTCAATCGGTTTCCAGAAAATAATAAAATAAAAATGAAAGAATAATGTGTCTTTTCATAGTTGGTTGAGATTTCAAGTCACTTGGCTATTTTAAACATTTTGTTTTGTGCAAAAGAAATATCGACGATAGCCTGTTTCCAACTTCAATTGATTTTTAGAAAGAATAGTGTATCTTTTCATAGTTGGTTGAGATTTCAAGACTCTTGGCTATTTTGAACAATTTGTTTTGTGTAAAAATATGCCGATGATAGCCTTCTTCTTTCTTGCTTCTACATACGACTTCAGTGAATTTCCCTGAATGTTTGCAAAATTAAAGAAAAATATAAAGACATTAAATCTGTAAGGCAAGCCATCTTGAAAGATATGTTTTATACAAATAACGCTGATGATGGTAGCCTCTTTTTCTTTCTTAATTTTCCACACGACCTCAAACAATTTCCCACAGAAAGTTTGCAAAATAAAATTAAAAAAATGCATCTTTCTAATACAGTTTGTTGGGACTCAAATTTCAGTTGGTTCCCAAGAAGTTTACAAAATACAAATGAAAGAATAATGTATTTTTTCATAGTTGGTTGAGATTTCAAGTCACTTGGCAATATTGAACACTTTGTTTTGTGTGAAAAATGCTGAAATAGCCTTTTCTAACTTCAATTGGTTCCCAGAAAGTTGGGAAAATTAAATGAAAAAAACTGTGTCTTTTCATAAAGATGGTTGAGATTTCAAGTCACTTGGCCATTTTGAACATTTTATTTTGATACCAATGATAGCCTTTCTCCAATTTCTGTTGATTCTCAGGTCTTTTCATAGTAGGTCGAGATTTCAAGCCCCTTGGCTATTTTGAACAGTTCATTTTGTGCAAAAGAAATACCTACGATAGCCTATTTCCAACTTCAATTGATTCTCAGAAGGTTTACAAAACAAAAATGAACGTAGTTGTTTCAAACCTCAAGTTATTTGGCTGTTTTAAAAAATTTAGTTTTGTGCAAAAAGTTACAACTTCAATTGGTTCCCAAAAAGTTTGCAAAATGAAAATGAAAGAAAAATCTTTTCGTAGTTGGTAGAGATCTCAAATCACTTGGCTATCAAATCAAGCTTTCAAACAATCCCGACAATGATAGCTTTTTTATGCCACAAGAACACGTTGTATTTACGAGTGTAATTGACTTGGAAGTTTTTGCTTCGCGCGAGTAAAGTCGATGACGATAGCCTTTTTTTCTTGCTTCTTCTTCGGTTGAACGCCCATAATGATGTGAACCCGAGTCACTTGTAGTTCTGTCTGAATTTTCATTGCAAAACATGAATTCAAATATGTTGCAGAGATTAAAGAATTAAACAGGGGGGAATTGGACTGAAAATTTTGGCGATTTCGAATTCTCTGAATGGAAAGCGGGTAAAACCAAATTTGTCTTTAGCTGGAACCCGATGTAATTTCGAATTGAAACGCATCTTTACGCAGTCGGGGGTTAGAAATAACGAGCTCAATGGGTTATCAAATGCTAGCTTAGCCGCACTTAAGAATCATTAAGAAATGTGCATGAGGGTTGTTCAGGCAGATTAGGAAATTCCCGGCGAAATGAATAATTACCTACGGATCTTACCTGACGTTGTAGGTGATTAAATTATGCTAAATTAACATGCGGGAAAATAAGTACAAAATATGACTTAAAAAACTAAGCTAAATATAAAATTAATCTAATATTTAACAGACAGGGTGGTGCTGAATTTTCTTTATCTTCAAGAAATGGCGATTATTCTCCTCTACACAGTCTCTCTTCAGCTACTTATTTATGGCAAAGAAAAAATAGACGTCATTTTGTTGTAACAAATGCAACAAAATATAAAATGACTAATTAGAAGAGAAAAAATGCAAATACAATACAACAAATTTTAAGAGAAGCAAAAGTACAAGGTAAACAAATCACTACCAAGAAGGAAAAGAATATCTAAAAAAATAAATTTCTAAATAAATTCGATTTCAAAGTCATTATAAAGCTCTGAAGTATTTTAAATTTACACCAACCTTGTTTTTTTTTGCTATAGGTATAAACTTTTTGTCTCTTTTTCTTGTTACATAACTTAACTTTATTGCATTTTTTTTTGTAAATACATATAATTTTATTCTGTCTATTTTTAAATTGTATGCTAACTAAGGGTTTTTTTTTTGTTTAATTTGTTAACAGGTGTTATAAAAATAGATCAATCTAGCAAATTTTATTATTGTTTTTTCTCTGAAAGTTGTTTTGAGAATAACCTACTTGGCGAGATGCCAATGGCTTATGTACTAATCGATTCTGCTTTCACATTCAACGCTCAATTAAATTACGCAGCGAGAGTTTGCTTATTTAGTTTCAAACTCTTGGGTACCTTCCAGATTATGTCATAGTGACATAGTGTACGTCCAAACAAGCACGATCTTGTAAATGTGGAATTTTTAGCGTGGATACGCATTTCAACAGCTAAGCTTGTCATCTTCAGTACACAAATAAGCTTTTCATGGAATCTTTGGCTGGTATGACTGGAGGACATAGGACATGAAACCATAAGATTTTTTACTGTTTTACTTAACTGTTGAAATTCATATGTCAAGCCATTAGGCTAAGTAATTTTTTCTTTTCTTCTTAAATCCTTCGTGAAACCTAGCGTCGTTTTGTCGTGTTTTTTTATGATGATATTTGAAGTACCCAACCCTACGCTTCTGGAATTGGAGCTGTCTTTCTCATCCGCGCCTTTATTTTTCTTAATTTACTCTCTGTTCATTGCTTTTGTTTTAGTTCCTTACCGAATCATGTCTTTCTAAATTCCTTCTTCTCGTTTTCATGGACCTTCCAGTTCTCCAAACTTTACTTCTTCTCCCATAAAACTGCCCAACCAAATATTTTGGTAAATAAATGCCTTCCACTTTCTTTCTTCCGGATATTTAAAGCCTCACTTATTTTCAATTCCCACGCAACAGTACGCTTAAGTTTTTTTTGTTTTTCTGGGAAAAAACTGCTCTCGCGTGTTTCGTTCTCCTTATTATTCTATTCTCTTTTTACATTAATTGCAGTGTTTTTTAATGTTATTCGCCGATCCTACTGCATGTTTAGTTTTATTTGGACTTATTTGGCCCGCTGTCATTTTAACTGGACTGCTTTCCTTTGCAAATGCACGCGATCTTCCAATCTTTCATTTTGGCAATTTGGGAATATCAGTTCCTCATAAGTAATTTAAACTTGGGAAACCTTATTTCATTTAAATATCTGTTGATTTGAAGTGATAAGTTGTCACCTGTATTGCTCATTTGTGTCATTATTAATATAGTTAGCGAGGATTTCGGAACAGAAGTACATATTTCTGTGAGTCAGATTTAATTTGGTAATAACGGAGGAAGCTACCGGACTGGTTTCCGGACTGGTAACCGGCGTTATCTGGATCTGCTATCAATGAATGAATAAACTTTTGGTTTTGTTGTGGTTTCCAACTACGCATTCATTGAGCATCTTACGACATCCTTCGACATACCGGAAGCATTCTACCAGAACAGACCAAAATAAATATTTTAATTTACTTATTTACTTTATTTATTTTAAAGTTTTATAGAGTTGGATCTCTGTTCATTGCTCCTTTTCTTCTGAAATCCTTTAGGTCTTCTTTTCTTCCTTTTCATTCAACCTCTCTAGCCTTATACATCTTTTTTTTGTTTATAACTTAACAGTTATAAACTGTGTTACAATGTAATTAATTTTTGTGTTTTAAATGATTGTGTAATTAATTAAATAATTATGTAAGGGTATTTAATATTTCGACGACGACTTACAGATCAACTTTAGAGACACTTTTGAGTCGACCACAAAAGGTCTGACACAAACTCTACTGTTACCGTATTTCAAAATAAATTCATGTGAGGATATTGTTATATTGACAAAACATCTAATTTTGTACATATCCTATGCTTTAGTGTTACACCTAATGTATGCTCAACTTTGTTTTCTTATCACTTTATCAGGTACAGCTGAAAATAAGCAATCCTGACTTATGGATGTAACGCATTCTGTTATTCTCTGCTTTTTCGTTTTTATCTTATTTTTTGTTATTGTTATTATTTACATCCAATAAACCTTATTATTATTATTGAAAAGTTGTAGTCGCGAAATTATTATTATTATTATTATTATTATTACAAGGATTATAATTTTTATTAAACAATAATTTTTCTTTTCAGTGATATCTAGTGAATGTGTCTCCCTCGATTAATGCAGCAGGGTGGAGTTAAGAAATAGATTTTTGTACGCTGCGAATCACGGTATGGTAAGTATCAATTTCTTTTCGCTTAATTTAGTTTTCTTGTCGAAAACAAGGCTTTCGTTGCAAACAAAAATTAAATACACCGCGCGACAAAAGTCTGTGTTCACTCACTTTTTTGAATAAAAATAGAATTATGTAACTAAATAAAAAATAGCTCTGATGTAAATTATATAATTTACAAAAGGAATTAATGAAAAACAATTAAATTAAATTAAATGTATACATGTAGAAAGCATTCCAAATTTATTAAATTCAAAATTTCTAGTGAACTCAGACTTTTGTCGCACAGTGTAAAATATAAAAATGATTATATTTCTTTTTCTCAAATTAATTTCCTTGCAACACTCAATTGCAAACGAAATGGAAATAAAATGAAGGGCTGGATTAATAAAGACTTTTATTTTTTTAATAACATTGTAATTGTTCTACTGCAAATAAGATTTTAAAAAAATAATATGTACTTAAGACGTTCGTTGCAAATGGAAGTTAAGAAAAGGGCTGAAAGTACCTCTTTTTCATGGAATAAGAAAAAACCACTACATTATTGCAAACTAAATAAAAATAATAATAATAAAAGATTAAAAATTAAATTTAAAAAGTGCTGAAAGGACCTGTATTTCCACGAAGTAATAAAAATAATTTTATTACATTTTTCTCAAATTTAAAAATAAAATTGTTATTGGTTCCATTGCAAACACAATAAAAATAATATTAATACATAATAATAATGTAAGTTAAGGCTTTCGATGCAAATGGAAATGAAGAAAAAACGCTTATAGGACCATTTTTTCTTGATTAATAAAAATTATTACATTTTTTAAAATAACTATTGTTCCATTGCAAATAAAATTTACAAAAATAATAATAATAATTAAGGCTTTAATTGTAAGTGGAATTTCAAAAAAAGGGCCGAAATTGGATTAATAAAAACAATTACATTTCTTTTAAAAAGCAAAAATTTATTATAATATAATATAATTTTTATTGTTCTATTGAAAACAAAATAAAATAATAATGATAATAATAAGGTAAATTAAGGCTCTCATTGCACTGAAATAAATGGAAAGAGAAAAGGCCATTTTAATCTGTAATTTCATTAATGAAAACAATTAAATTTTTTTAACAAAAAAAACATTTTTATTATTCAGGCGCGAAGCTAAGAAGGGAGAGGGGCGATCAAAGCGATCTCCCCCCGCCAACAAGTCACTTTTTTCCGAACTATGCATAACCTATATAAAAATTTTCTTTATTGTTGAAATGCAATTCAAGTGTATATTTTTACGATTGCTTTTGTCTACAATTTTTTAACCTTAACGGAAGCAAATCGCTCCTCCCCCTCCCCGAAGAAACACTTCTGGGGTCGCGCCTGTCATTGTTCCATTGGAAACAAAATAAATTGATAATAATAAATAAGGTGAGTTAAGGCCCTCATTGCATTGAAATAAATCGAAATAAAAAAATGCTGAAAAGACCGTTTTTATTCTTGAATTAATGAAAACAATTACGTTTTCTTTTAAATTTATTATTATTCAAAGAATACAAAAACTTCAGACAGCAGTTCCACTCCAACTGGGCAAATTCCAACTGCTGAGATTATTCACAATAAAAAAAACATTGTGACTGACATTAAGTAAAACTTCTCAAAAAACAAGATAGTTCCTCAAAAACCCAAGAGACATAGCGGAGGGTTCGGTCAAAGTGCTTCTCAGCTCCAATCTGTCCCACGTAGGGGATATCTTCACATCTCAAGATTATCACCAACTACAACTGCAGATGAAATCGTAAGTTTTTTGCAGCCAGTCACAAGTGACGTCGTTTGTGAAAAATTGGAGTCGAAACGCCCTGACATATACTCATCCTTTAAAATTAGCGTGCCTATTGACAAATTAGAAGTCGCTAAAAATCTTGATCTGTGGCCAAGCGGTGTTTATATTAATCGTTTTTTTCACCGGAAACTTTTACCCAAAATACCTAAATAACAAATCTTGATTTTGTTAATCTTAATATACAAAGTCTCAATATTGATAAATTGGAACAATTAGAGATAGATTTAAACGCATACAATATAAATTTCATATGTTTGAGCGAAACTTGGGCCCATTCTGATAAGTTATCTTTCTACAAAATTAATGGATTTACATTAGTGTCTAATTTTTGTCGTGCTTCTTGTAAGGGCGGTGGTGTCGGGATTTGAGTAAACAATAACATCATTGCTGAACCTGTAGATTTAACTGACTTTGCTATTGATAAAGATGCAGAACTATGCGGAATTAAATGCAAAATGGAATCAGGCACCACCCTGCTCATTTTAAATTGTTATCGTTCCCCGTCCGGTTGCATAAAAACATTTATTTCAAAACTAAATCAGGTACTCGAACATGTTCTTAAACCAGATTACAATATATTTGTGACTGGTGACTTCAATATTGATTACTTAACTGATACTAACAGTAAATTAGAAATATTAGATATTATGTCTAGTTATAATCTTCGACAAATTATAGATAAACCAACCCGTGTCACATCTACTTCTTCAACGCTTCTTGATCACGTATATACTAACATTTTAGATGTAAACAATGTCGCTGTCTCGGACTGTATTTACTCCGATCATCCTATGATTAAGTTTTATTCTGGAATTAATTGCAAAAATACTTCTAACTTATCAACATGCAAGAGAATTTTCAATAATGATAAGATTGCACAATTTCGTACTGCACTTATGAATGTAACATGAAATTTCCCACACAATGTCCAAAACACAAATGATAAATTTACGTATTTCTGTAACTTATTTAATTTTTACTTTGAAACCTATTTTCCTATAAGGCAAGTGAAGGTTACAAACTCTAATAAACACTGGGTTACTCCAGAAGTTAAAATCAGTACGAGCAGACTTAAACAACTCCATCATGATACGAAATCTAATTATGAGCTCCGCCATGAGTATCGTATTGCTAAACGTGAACATGCTGCTTTAATTGAAAACACTAAGAAACAATATTACCAAAATATCGTTGTAAATGCTCCAAATCCTAGTAAAACAATCTGGTATGTAATAAATGAATTATCGAAGGTCTAACGAAACTCGAAAAACATTGTTTTAAACATTAATAATACCTTGGTTGCCGATCCTCAAAAAATAGCTGAAGAATTCAATAGTTTCTTTATCGAAGCTCCTATGAATATATTAAAAAATATCCCTATTACTAAGAATGATGTACATAAAGTGCATACTAACACCAACAGCATGGCACTCCTGCCTGCATCAGTAAATGAAGTTCTTTTAATTTTATCTCGGCTAAAAAATAAGTCTTCTGCGGGATACGACGATATCCCTATATTTCTACTAAGGGAAGTCGGTGACTTGATAGCTGAACCACTAACAGATATAATAAATACTTCCTTATCCGAAGGGGTTTTTCCGTCACACTTAAAGATTTCTCGAATCTGCCCCATTCATAAAAAAAAGGATGTTAAATCACCCGAAAACTACCGTCCCATAGCACTAACGTCAGCTTTCTCAAAGGTTTTCGAGTATGTGATGCTAGACAGGCTAATGTCCTTCTTAAGTAAAAACAATATTCTAGCAGAAAGTCAACACGGTTTCCGTCCTAAAAGATCAACTCTCACTGCAATCAGCTCTTTTTACAATAAAATCGATTACCTGGACAGGGGTGAATGTCCAATCGGGGTGTTCTGCGACCTTAGTCGAGCCTTTGATTGCGTAAATCATAACATGCTCATCGATAAGTTAAACAATGTCGGAATAAGAGGTGTAGCTGCCAATTGGTTCCTTTCTTACTTGTCTGACCGGAAACAGTTTGTTGAAATTATGCACTCTGAGACTGGTGAACCAAAAAAGAGATATAAATCTAACCTAGCTTCTAATGAAACAGGTGTCCCTCAGGGCTCCATTGTCGGCCCAATTCTTTTTTTACTATTCGTTAACGATCTTCCACAGCATCTCTCCGAGTATGATTTAACAATATATGCAGATGATACTTCGGTTCTTATTTCAGAAAAACCTCTTGAAAATGCAGTTAACTCCTTAATGAATAAACTAACCTCTTGGTTTTCCTCTAATAATCTCTATTTAAACATCTCCAAAACATGTTATCTTCAGTTTCACAATAGACAAAACCTCATCTGGCAACGCTGGTTTGCACGAACGATTCCGTTTACACAACCCAGTGTTGCCAGACATACGGAAAATTCCCTTTTCCGCGGGAAATTTCAGGTTGTGTAGGAAATCAAGTTCCATATAAAATTGGGCGAAAGAAATAAAATCTTTCAAACAAATTTTCTGTAATATAATGTAATGTAATATAATTAAATTAAAATTTTGATTTTTTTAGTTCCTTTCGTTGCAGAAGGGATGCAGACCGGTGAGTACTTATATTTTTTCTCATAAACATCAGGTATTCACATTCACAGGAGGGAGGCTGTTAGTTAGTTTGAATTTAATTACATATTTAGTTAAGGGGGTCACTGACACTTGACATGTATCCATCTTCATTTGTACCATTTTCATAGTTCCTATGAAATATCTCCTTTTGCAATTTTAGGGGCGTATTTCTCAATCGCAGAAGAATACTTTAACATGGCCATGTGGTAATTACATAAATGGTTACAACCTCGAAAATAATTAAGTCAGCGTTTCGGGATTTTTATTTCATCATTTGGATATTTGCCAAAAAACTTTGCATTTAGTTTTGGTTTGCAGTTATATTCATTGCGGTGAACCGGAGAAAAACCCGAAAAGAACTAATCATTAAAGATAAGGAAGGAGGTATTTTTTGAAAATTTTAATTCTATTGCAAAGATTATTTATTATTTTAATAATTTTATTCGTAAATAACATATTGATTCACTCAGTATGAAGTGCTTTTCTTAATAGTGTTGTTTACAGTTAAAATGAATCTTCTTCAAGGTGCACGACTTTATTAAATAAATGCATAACAGGAAACGCAGCCGATGCGAAGTTGGGTATTGCCAGCTGCTTGAGAATTTGTTCGCCTCGCACTGTTTCGTCATCGATGAGGCGGCTCGTCAGCAACCGCTGTTTCAATGACCTCCAAACTAAAGAAAATGTGAAATCTAGAAAAACCTGTTTGCACGTCGTTTATCGCCGGATTATTATTATTCGTAACTAAAAACACTTGCAAATTACCTAAGCCCCGTTTTAAGTGTTTCTCGAACGTAGCACGAGAATTATTCATCGCAGACTGTTCATGTTTACCTTTCAGATTTACCAGTGATTTATCAGTTTAGAGTTGAGAGTGATAATTAAATTGTGCATCCCCTTGATGATGAGAAATTGTCTGACGTGTTTCTGCGCACCTAACCAGAGTAATATACAGCATGTACTATTTAAAAAGTTTCAATACCTCGTGAATGCCCAAGCTCTTTAATTTTTACACTCGAAAATATAGTGTGAATTTTAATGACCGAGGACATTACATTGAATTTACCGCCGTACTAAATCTTTGTTACGTTGGCAACACCCGGTTGTGTCACTCACCTTTGTCATTTTTCTTCTGATATGAGATAGCAGTGTTGCCAACCTCTCGGTGAAGTTTTCCCCCTAGATATGAATTGAAAACCTTCCAAATTGGTGCTGCTAAATACCCCTATTTTTTTCCAAAAACTACTTTACAAATCAAACTCAAAACACACGATCGATTGTTAAGATAAAAAGAGAAGTAAGTTTATTTATTTCATGTTATAATGGAAACAAATCATTTGAAATAACAGTCAACTGTCATAACACTGTTGCCAATTGTCAACAGCGCATTTAATTACGTATTTCAAAATGATTTAGGGCCAGTTTCATAATCGAATTTAAAGGGGACTTTAAAATTAAAGTCACATTCAGATGTGTAAACATATGTGTTTTCATAGCAGTTTTTACATCTGAAAGTGACTTTAATTTTAAAGTCTCCTTTAAATTCGATTATGAAACTGGCTCTAAATGTCATAAATAATTTAATTAGAAAAATTGTGTGATTTACAGAATTATTTTAATTTTTAACTTCGATTTTCTATTCCCTTTAAGTCTAAACAACCTCTTTCTTAAAAATTTATCCATAAATTTAGGGGAGGAATCCCTAAGTTGGCAGCCATCGCGGTCACATTTATAATAATTAGTTACGGGAAATACACTAAAAACTATGGCGCCAAATTCAAAGTATCCTCGATTATTAAGAATCACACTGTAAAAAAAGTTACAAATTTTGTAATTGATATTTTTCATAAATTAAAAAAAAAGAGATTGAGGGGAGAGAAGTCAGAGAAGAACGTTCGGGTGTGAAATCTACATGATTTGAGATAAATTTAAATTTAATATTATACAGGATGTTTCATTAAAAGTTAAAATCATGGTCTTCTAGAGTTCTAGTTATAAAAAGAAATTCGTAACTTTCGAGAAAACGATGCTCATTGTTACCTCGTGATCGTTACTCGAAAACTCCCAAAAAATTTCACAAATTGTGTATTTGAATTTTTTTTCATTAATTCAGAAAGAAGAGAATGCCGAAGGTGTCTCTCCTCGCGAAAATAATTTATACCTTTTTACCTTTTATAATCCTCAGTGTGGTACGTTGAGCTAATAAATTAAATTTAAATTAAAAAAGTAATAATATACAGGGTATTTTATTGAAAATAAAACTAACTGATTTTTATACCTCAGTGAGATGTGAGTTTTCTTGCAAACAGCTTTCGAAACGTCAAGAAATTGCAGTTTAGATTTTAAAAAGTAGTACCATAATATACAGGACGTATTATTAAAAAACGTAACCTTTGCGACAGTTAATTAAAAGAAATACGGAAAGTATGATAACTAAGAAAATAAGTGATATGTGTGTTCACCTCCAATTAAAAAATAAAAAACACGATTTATAACTTGATTGTTCTTTTACACTTTGCTGATTTCACTTTGGTAAGTTTGACAGTTAATAAAAAAATATTAAACCAACTTGTATTTATGTTCATCCTCAATTAGAGAAAAAAAACCACCTTTATACAGGATACCTCAGAAAATTTATTGCTTTTTTATCGACATTTCGTTTCAACAAGTTTGACAGGTACATATTTAAAAAATTGAAAAGTATGGTAAGTAAGAAAACAAGTGATATTTGTATTCAGCTCCAGATTAAAAAAGCAAAAAACTTGAAGTCTGGATGGATGGATGGATGCTTTTCGAAAACTTTGACAGTTTATTAAAAGCCACATGAATTCTGTGGTTAAAAAAGAAAAAAGATTAAACTGCTTATAAAGGATGCTTTTCAGGGACTTGGTTGCCCAGATCTTTTGTTGACACTTAACTTTGATAAGTTTGACAGTTAATAAAAAAATGAAAAGTATAAAAATTAGGTATTTATGTTAACGACATTTCGTTTGGACAAGTTTGACAGATAATTTAAAAAAATGAAAAGTGTGGTAACTAATAAAATAATGTTCGCGCTCACCTCCTATTAAAAAAAATAAACTATTTATAAAGGATGCTTTTCAGATTTTTCACTTTGACAAGTATGACGGTTAATAAAAAAATGTGAAAAGTATCTACAAAAATTAGGAAAACAACTGGTACATATTTATGGTCATCTTCAAATTAGAAAAATGTACACTTTTATCGACATTTCGTTTCGGAAAGTTTGACAGGTAATTAAAAAAAAATGAGAAGTGTGGTAACTAAGAAAACAATTAATGCTTGTGTTCACCTCCAGATTTAAAAAAATCTTTATAAGTAGTGCTTTTCAGGAACTTGATTGCTCTTCTGTCCACATTTCACTATTACAAGTTTGACAGTTGACAACAAAATATGAAATGTTGTGCTCACCTAAGGATCGAAAAAGGACAAAGAATTAAACTCTTTATAATTGGAAGCTTTTCAGAAACTTTGACAGTTAATTAAAAGAAATGCGAAAAGTGTGGTAACTAAGAAAATAAGTAATATTTGTGCTTACCTCCAATTAAAAGAAAATTAAACTATTTATGAGGAATGCTTTTCAGAAACTTGATTGTTCTTTTGCCAACATTTCACTTTGACAAAATTTTACAGTTAATAGAAAAATATGAAAAGTTTAAGAATTAGGAAAACAAGTGGTATTTAGGTTCATCCTCAATTATAGAAAGAAAAAAAAAACTCTTTATACTTCATGCTTCAGAAAATTGATTGCTCTTTTACCGGCATTCGTTTCGGCGAGTTTGACAGATAATTCAAAAAAGAAGTGACTAAGAAAACATGTTTGCGGTCACCTCCAGATTAAAAAAAATGTAAGTCTTTGACAGTTAATTTAAAGACATATTAATTCTGTGATAACTAAGAGAACTCGATAACTCCAATTAAAAAAAAAAAAGAAAAAAAAAACGTTTACGAAGGATGCTTTTCAGGAACTTCAGGATCTTTTGTAGGCATTTCACGTTTACAAGTTTGACAGTTAACAAAACAATATGAAAAGTTTTGACAACTCAAAGAAAACAAGTGGTGTTTGTGCTCAGCTAAGGATTAAAAAGGAAAATAAATTAAACTCCTTATAAATGGAAGCTTTACAGAAACTTTGACAGTTAATTAAAAGAACTACGAAAGGTGTGGTAACTAAGAAAATAAGTGATATTTGTAATAAGTATTTTTGAGGGATGCTTTTCAGTAACTTGATGGCTTTTTTTCATTTTCAACTGATGTTTTATGTTCATCCTTATACAGGATGCTTCAGAAAATTAACTGTTCTTTTATCAATATTCGTTTCTGCAAGTTTGACAGGTGATTCAAAACAAAAATTGAAAAGTGCGGGAAAGAAAACAACAGATGTTTATGTTCACCGTCAGATTAAAAAAAAAAAAGAAATCACGCTCTTTATAAATGGATGTTCTTTAGAAACTTTGACAGTTAATTAAAAGAAATATGAAAAGTGTGACAACTAAGAAAATAATTGATGTTTGTGCTCACCTCCAATTGAGAAAAAGAAAAAAAAAGTAAACTATTTCAAAGGATGCTTTTCGAAAACTTGACTGCTTTTTTATCGACATTTCTCTTCGATAAGTTTGACAGTTAATAACAAAATGTGAAAATTATAAGAATTACGAAGCAAGTGGTATTTATGTTTACTTTCAATTTAGGAAAAGAAAAAGAAACTTTATAGAGGATGCTTCAGAAAATTGATTTAGTTTGGACAAGTTTGGCAAGTAATTAAAAAGTAATTTTTTTTCTGGCTGCTAGGCCTATTAAGGTTATTTTTTGTTTCGTTTTTTATTAAATTATTAGACGACTTATAATTGATTATAATTTATAATCTGTTCAACAATAAAGTAAATTTTCCTTGTATTTTTTTAAAATGTTGTCGTCCTTGTAAGTTTTTTCTTTTGTTTCAAAAATACCAGTCCAATCCGAAGAATATGTAATTAATTAAACCTGCAATCGCGTGAGAATACAAAAACGAGTTAATTGGTCGATGACGTAGGTTCCTTGTTTCCCAGAGCTGAAGCAAATGGTAAATAACAAGAGCATTCCTCTTATCTCAATTATTTATTGCGCCCACACTAATTGTAATTATTAGCATTGCTGCACTCGTGAATGACTAAAGCGGAATTTTAAAATACCTTTCGAATTCGGAATTATTCAGAATTACTTTCACTTCTTATTATCCACTTACACCATAATTGAAACTCTTTCTTCATCCAAAATGACTGTCGACTTTTAACCACCACCCCAAATGGAAAAAAAAATAACAATATAAAAGTCATTTATTTAAACTACATTTCTTTATATAAAAATATATTTATGTATGTATATCACAGTACCGTTGGTTTTAATTATTAATTTATTATATTATGGTCATTCAAAATTATAATTGGGTTCGGTTGATTCTGTTTCGTTTCCGAATCTGGGAAAGATGAAAATGGGGTCTATTGTTGTTTCGTTTGCCACCCCAAACGCTTCGGTTGAATCTGTCTCGTTTCCGAATCTGGGAGAGAGGAAAATGGGGGCTGCTGTTGTACCACTTACCACCCCAAACGCCGATATGAACACGTTAATGACCGTCACCAGAAATATACCTACGATGGTGAAGTTGTTGATCTTGTTGGCGATGCAAATCTCCTTTTTGTCCTTGACGTTATACCGGGTGTTGATTAACAGGCCGACCCCTACGCCAACCTGAAAGCAAAGGAAGTTGTTGATATTTCGTATGCACAACGCTGCACATTGTTATTCTAATGTCTTTAGAAGTTATACAATGCAATTCCCGCCGTTTGCATAAATTGCGCTTTTAATTGTGCAAATAACAATAATAGAAGCGGATGTGAGTTGCATGATGAGATTTCATCAGTAACGGCGCGATTAAAAAATTACGTTTACCTTGATTTTTCACGAATAAAAGAATTTTATTTCGCTGATACTGCGTGGTTTGAAATTCTTCTTCCGTATGAAAAGAAAGAGGCGAGTTCTTTGCAAGTTTCTTTCAAAAACACGGACGACAGAAATTAAAGAATTCTTTTCGCCTTCTCGAAATACAAACCGCTCCAAAAACGAAATGCAAGGCAAAAGTTTTCTTCGCAGAAAAAGCTGAGAACACGCGTTTAAATCAACCGATTAATTTCAATAAAGAAAGAGCTTTCGTTGAATTCAGTAAAAAAAATACAGTACTTGAGTCAAACTTTCTCACATGTGCTTGGCGGATAAGTAAACACCCTTGCTAGATTTTAATTAAATAGATGAGATCACCTCTCTTACATCTTCTTGGCAATTATTTTGAACAATGGGGAAATAATTTGTGACTGCACGCGCACAAGTAAACTCATCTATACCAAGTTCGATTAAAAAAAGACCTTGATTTTCTTTAATTTGAATTGCTAACGAACCATGAATATGCGAATTCTTATTTCAAATTTACATATGTTTTCAATAATTTATGACCATGTTTCTTGGTATGATAGGTAATTTAAAAAAAATTAAATATGCTATAGAGTTTTTTTTGCGTCAACAAGTTCAGGTTTTTTCAATCTCACCTGTTATTACAAAACTGAATCGCAAATTTAATTAGGTTTTTTTTTTAGTAGGGGCACTCGATGACTAATCTTCGGACTAATAACAGAAATAGATTATACAAGGAAAATAACGCGATGTTGTGCTGTGGGAGGCTATAAATAAACACGAGTTTGGCAGGAAAACGTTGCAAAATTAGTAGGAAAAGAAAAACAGGAAGTTTCCATCATGACCATGAGACTTAGCTTTAGTTAGAATATTATTCAAATTATAGTGTTGCATTTTTAGCACCGTTCTATAACGAAATAATTTATTTAATTAGTATTTTTCAAGTATTTCAATTAAAAGAAAATAAAAGTGAAAAAATTCAAGTCACTTTTTTGTGGCGCCCAAAACTGCTTCATCAAATGATTACTAAGGTCTTCGTTTTTTCTGTCTTTCTCTCCCAAAGTGTGCAGAGTATTCTAAATGATTCAGGGGTGAATTTAGTGAGAGATAATCAGAACAGCCCTCCCCCTCCCCGACATGTTTTAAATTTGTAAAACCAGCGTCAACACAACAACGTAAAAAAATATTTTTTTACTAATTGCTGGGGGAAGTGAACGCGGAGAGACGGGCGTGAAAATTTTTCTTTTCCTTCATTTTTAAGCTAGCTTTGTTCCCCCCTACCCCCTTCCAAGGTCATAAAATAAAATCCCAAATATTCTCAATGATTAAACCCACAGTAGTTTTTTTTTTCTTCAAATTATTCCATCTTTCTCTTCCAGTGTGCGCAGAGCATTCTAAACGATCCAGGGGTGAATTAGGCGATAGATAATTAGAACAGCCCCCCACCCCCTCTCCCCGACATGTTAAATTTGTAAAACCAGCGTCAACACAACAACGTAAAAAAATATTTTTTTACTAATTGCTGGGGGAAGTGAAGGCGGAGAGACGGACGTGAAAATTTTTCTTTTCTTTCATTTTTAAGCTAGCTTTGTTCCCCCCTACCCCCTTCCAAGGTCATAAAATAAAATCCCAAATATTCTCAATGATTAAACCCACAGTAGTTTTTTTTTTTCTTCAAATTATTCCATCTTTCTCTTCCAGTGTGCGCAGAGCATTCTAAACGATCCAGGGGTGAATTAGGCGATAGATAATTAGAACAGCCCCCCCATCCCCTCTCCCCGACATATTAAATTTGTAAAACAGCGTCAACGTTGTGTTGACAGCGTCAACACAACAACGTAAAAAAATATTTTTTTACTAATTGCTGGGGGAAGTGAAGGCGGAGAGACGGGCGTGAAAATTTTTCTTTTCCTTCATTTTTAAGCTAGCTTTGTTTCCCCCTACCCCCTTCCAAGGTCATAAAATAAAATCCCAAATATTTTCAATGATTAAACCCACAGTAGTTTTTATTTTCATATTATTCCATCTTTCTCTTCCAGTGTGCGCAGGGAATTCTAAACGATCCAGGGGTGGATTAGGCGATAGATAATTAGAACAGCCCCCCACCCCCTCCGCTCCAGATATGTTTCAAATTTGTAAAACCAGCAGCAGCAATAGAACATTATTTTTTTTTACAAATTACTGGGTCGGAGCGAAGGTCGATGGACGGGATTTTTTTCCCTTGATTTTAAGTTAGTTCCCCCCCCCCCTCACCCTCCGCCAAGGATCACAAAATACTGATCCAAGTATTTTCAATAATTAATTAAACGCCTTGGAAATGTTGGTTAATTATAGTAAGTAAATTAATTTAACTTTTTTCCGTCTTTCCCTTCGCAAATATCTACAGTTTGGGTTTTCCACATGATTAAAAAATAAATGAAGTAAATATGTAATAAAAAAAAATTAACATGAGTGCCAAGTTCAGGTTTTCTTTTTTACTTTTTCTTTTAATTCGTTTTTTTTTGAGAGAATGAGTGGTTGATTTATTATTTTATTTCCCAGAAGTAGAGGGGGTTCTATGAATAATATTGCTTTAAATAGAATCTAATAGAAAAATGACAGCTAGATCAGTTGGGTGATTCTTCAATAGACCAACAAAAACACTGCTGACGAAAGAATACACTTCCCAGAACATGAACAAAAATAAAATAAAATAAAACACTTTTATGACGTATGTCATGACGTATGTATTTATTTCGTTCATCTGATGTTCTTTTAATTATTTAACTATTTTAATTATTTCTGGAAAACAAAATGTTTCTAACATTTTTCCCATGATCTGTGATGACTGATTTTTTATTTGTCAGTCTATTAAAGAATCACCTTTTATAAAGTAAACGGCAAAATTTTTTTTCAGGTGAATCTATTACTCGAAAATTAAAAAATACTTAAAATAAGTAGTTTTGTTTAGATTTGAACTGTAATAATAGTTACACAGTATCAAATATTAAAATTTTAATTTCTTTTAAATACAGGTGATCCGTTTTTCGTGCTGGTGAGTTTATTTTAACAAACAAACAAAAAAGTAAATGAAATGAGACTACAGGTACTATAAAGTGACTCCAGTTTCATTTCTTAAATTATTTCAAGCTCAAACAACTGTCAATTTTAAATGGCTCTGTATATTTTTTATTATTGCATCATGTGCATTACTTTGATGTTTAGAAAACATTTTTTTTTGTAAAAAAAAGAAATAAACTAGTCGCAAGGTATGATTTTCATAAAAATACTAATAGAGCCCATACACGGTCAAACAATTTGCGCAAACTTTTGTTGTACAACACTGCGTTGTACATTTAATTTTGTTCATACACGATACGATACACTCCTAGATTGTGCAAACGTACAATAAAAAAAAACTGAAATTACGTCCCCCAAAAAAAGCACTATTGAGTTTGTTGTAAAACGTCTTCCAACATCCACATAGGTACACGTTCCAATCTGTTGCGCAAATGTGCCCGTTGCACAAATAATTTCAAACAGATTTGAATTAACTCAAACTGTTGCACAACAACTCAAACACGAACATGTTTGCACAACACGTTTTGTTGCGCAAATTGTTTGATCGTGTACGGTCCCTATAAAGTGTGTCGTGAAAACAATATCATTGAGCATTTTTCTCCATAGTTGTTTCAAGCTGTCAAATTCTTTTCTTAAAGCATCGATTTTTTTCCCATTAATATTTTCTGCGTCATTTGCTGGTCAAAACTTAAAGAGTTGCACATTGTTAAATTTAGGAAAAAAATACAGTAACAAAAAACATACGTATTCATCAAAAATAAGAAACAAGTTGACAGCAGCTTGACTTTGAAGTCAATTTAAAAAAATAAATAAATCGGAACTAAACTCTGTTCAAAGTATTTTTGGACTCATTTCATTTATTTTCTTGTTTATTAAAATTAGTCCATAAATGATGCAGTCATAACTCGGGACTCGGAGCGTGTTTTATAAGACACCCTGTATTTTAAGAAGCAATTACTCAAACAAACCACTGACCCTAATTAATTAATTAATTCAAACTCGATTATGTAGCTTTAATTATTTCTTCTGTCCTTCTCTTCCCTAAGATACCCGAAATTAAAGTTATCCAATTTTTACACCATGATTTAAATATTGAAAAAAGAAAACAGACTTGCAGCTAAAATAAATAAACAAATTTAAACTTGATTATACAGCGTCAATTATTTTCTCTCTTCTAACCTTCTAAGATATCCTTGGATTGGGTCGTCCAGTTTTTAGCATCATTAAAAGATATTACGAACAACGATAATCGATGATGCAATTACGTAAACGTTTAAAATAAAATCGCATCCAAAGTACAACATGTAAGAGCACTTCAAATTATTTGAAAAAATTGTTTGTATCTCTCTGCTCCTAATTGATTTACAATTTTAATAAATATCGCAGCCTTGATCTATGTAAGGGTCCGTTTTCACGCTCGTGCAATTTGCGCAAACGGGCTTGCGCATGCCAATTTAAACAAGTAAGTACTTGCACGAACCAGAAAATTTGGGCAAACTGACCGTGAAAGTGCAAATTGCACGAGCGTGAAAACGGACTCACCTTCGCTTGCCCATTTCATCATCACATACGCATAATTGTTTATAACAATATAACAAACGGACACTAAATGGCGTACAAACACTTAACGTTTCGAAACGTTAAGTGTTTGTACGCCATTTAGTGTTCGTTTAAAAGAGTTTGTGATAGAATTTTCATCGGACAAGAACCAGCTTTAATTATAACAATTTTGTTTACCTGTAAGATCAAGCTGATCGAGATCAAAACAACCCCCGTCCAAAAATAAGGGTGCTCCTTGCTCTCCATGACGTACCGCAGTTGATTGGCGTTGGCGGAAAACAGCGCAATGTCCATCATCCCCTGAGCGACGGTTTTCTTGTTCTGGTAGGCGTTGACGTCCGGGATGGATTCCGAGGTGATTCCCCCGAATTCAGATCTGGCATCGTTGGGGTTGTTAAAGAACGAGTCTAGGAAAGGCTGATTGGACTGCGCAAGACTGTTAATAGATCCCCCCGTTGCACCGATGGGAACTGAGGGTGGTGTGGTGATGGTGGTGACAGTTGGAATTGGGGGCGAGGTGGTGGTGATGATGGTTGAAGCTGGGGGTCTAGTGACAACTGGAACTGAGGGCGGGGCCACTACGGGACTAGTGGGATTAGGTGAAGACCCTATGGGATCATCTCCACCTCCAGCGCGCGAAAACATCTGCATGCGATCGAGATATTCGGATAGCTGCTCATCTTTTAGGTTAGTCTTGGATTGATCCATTTCAATACTTCATACACTCGAGCACATGTTTTTCTCGACACGACTTCTCTCGCCGACTATTCCGCACAGAATAAACAAACGCGCGCGAACTTCATTCAAGGCTCGCTGGGGGCCACAGTTTCTAAAGTAGTAGCCTTTTACGTCGTGGTGGAATTTAACGATCAATTTACAAAGATTATTTCTTTTGAATGTGACTGCGCGATTTTCTTGTGACGCATGTTTCACATTTCTTGCGAAAGATTTTCGGTGCGTATGGGAATGTACGAATTTCAGTTCCATGACGTGTTTTAACGGGACCATGATTTGCTAATTTTAAAGAATCACGAACAACGATGGTTTCCCATCGAAGATCCTGAAATAGAAAGTTATAATCAAAAGTAAAGAATGAGGAGGAGAATTAAAAGCAATTTTGAATGTCCGAAAATGATAATTGCAAATCAAATTGAAGGAGACATAGGAAAGTAAAAGAGATTGATTGGTAAAGGGAAGAAAATCACCAGGCAAATCGCATTGAGATCTATTAAAGCAAGTTTTCTTTAAGTTGGATAACAGAATGAAAAGTTCACGAAACGATTTCGGAGGAGGCAAATACAAAAAGTAAGGTATGACGAAACATGAATGAAGGAAGAAAAAATGAAGAGGAAGACCGAAAGAGAATTGGTTGATGTCAAAGAAGAAAAACCAAACATATCCAGTTTTAAGTCAAAAATAAATACCATTGGTATCACTCGTTGCTTAAAGAAGTTGCAGACTTATTGGTTTAGTACCAACCTTAACCAAAATGTTGGGAAAGTCACTAAAACAGATAAGCTCGATATTGGTAGAAAAAGAAATGGTTTAGGATTCATCATAGAAGGCCGAAAGGAAACAATGTTGTAATGATCTCGGAGGAAGTAGATAAGATCTATTTTTCAAATGAAAGAATGCCACATATTGTCCTTACCAAATCACTCATGTGATGATAAAGTTACCAGCCTCAATACACCTAAGATGAAGAATACGTTTCCATCATTAGGCTAATGCAAAGGTATAAAACCAGAAGTAGAAAAAACTACATCAAAAATAAAAGACGAAGTGAAACCAAACGCTTCCTTTTTTCCAAAACTAAAAATAGATATTTACGATCGTCTCCAAAAACACGAAACAATAATGTGGGCAAGAACCACAAAAAAAAGAAGAATCATCTATGACATTGTGCGAACATCACTGTCTTCTCCAATAATAATTGTTCTAAATGTAATATAATAATTTAAAATTTGGGGAAAAAAATAAAAAAGAAATAATTTCAAGACTTCAGTTGATCCACAAAGAAATAGACATCGTTAGGCTTCACATCCGAGGATGTTCCTAAAGCATTCAAAAAGATGCATGTTACAAATTAAAGTTATGAGACTGGTGTTCCTTACCTAATCAGTTGTTTGATGACGAAGTTACTGATTTATTAATCTACTGCTAAACTTATCCAAGTGTTAGAAATGTCATTGAAATGATAAGCCCAACGTAGGAAGAAGAAGAAGAAGAAATTTCAACCCGGAGTTTAAGAGTTTCGTGAAGCATCAAAAACTAAACAATTTCATAATGAACTAGTACCTTACCTAATCACTTGCTCGATGATGAAGTTACGAAGTTGATCCACTACCAACCTCATCCAAATTGTTAGATATGTTACTGCCTAAGCCCAGAAGAAGGAAGAAGAAACTTCAGTTCGAAGTTAAAGAGTCTCGCGAAGCACCGAAAAACTAAAACAATTTGATAATGCTCCGCTGCATCCAAGGAGTCTCAAAGGCATTCGAAATTGGTGTTTCTCACCAAATCACTTGTTTGATGACTAAGCTTAATGTTGGAAAAAGAAGAAGGAACTTCCGTGAAATTAGTGTTCCTTACCAACTAAATAACTTGTGCCTTAACCGATTTTATTTGTTTTGACTCTATTTAACATTGTCTGTCAAGTATTGATTAGCACACACGTCATTAGATGATCAAATTTTGACGGAAGTTGTTGACACTCGGGTTACTAAACCGAAAAACATTTTTTTTTAATTTCACTCGTTCATTTTTAACCGATCAAAAAAAAGAAGCAATGGAATTTCAATCTTAATTTAATCATATTGTCATGTTCACAAGGACACACAGTCTTCGGATTCTTCAAATAAGCAGAGATTTGCTTCCAATCTTCACATGCAAAGGAAATTCTTCAACTAAAACAATAAAACAAAGATCTAAATATTTATTTTACAAATAAAATGTAACATACCTTAATTTTATGTGTATTCTTTGAACCATACTGAAATTCCTTAAGAATACCATTTTTCTTACTTCCAACACAAACATTAGATGAAAAACTTTAACTGAAACAGAAACACAGGGGCAATTTAAGCATATATTAAAAATTATACTAATTAAATTGTATCTTACAGTGTCTGATCCGGAATCTTCAATTTTATTATTAAATTCACCAAAACACAAAGCATGGATTAACAATAGGATAAGAAACTTCTGTAACTGGCTCGAGGAGCAAGCTAGGGAGTTGGCAGACACAAAACAAGACGCGCAGCAAAATGTTTCTGGATGTAGTCTTGATGTGCCGATCTTGAAGGTACAAGATGATGTTCCAGTGACAGCTGTCATGTCGGCTCAAGAAAAAAAGCAACTGATATGAATTTTAGGCATAAAAACGGTCGATTAAGAAAATTTTTAGTTAAATTACCAGACGGAAGGAAATTGAGAATGAAAAACTACGAGGCTATAAAGTTAGGTTTTGTGAATTGATATTTTTGATATTTTTAAAAAGGAATTAAAGGTTGATCTTGTGTAATAGTTCAATCTAATGTTTTAACTTACCGAAATTTGTTCAAAATAATGAAAAAACCACAGAAGTTTGCAATCACTGACACACACATTTACCGAACTAGGTAGGATTCGTGACGTCATTTAGCCTCGAACTCCTATTTTTAGATTCAAATTTAAGAAAATCAAAGGCAAAATTAAAACATTTCATTATGAAACCTTAAATAGAAAAATATTTTATGATTGACGAAACAAACGGACAAAAGATTCACTGAGAATTTATGAAATAAAAATCAAAGGAAAAATAAAATAAATTATTGGTTTTTCAAAAATAAAAAACTAGCGCCGACGTCATAAAAAGGAGCCTATCTAAAGTACGCCGAACTGACATTCGCTCTCATTCCTTTGACACCCATCACGGAGTAAATAACTCTAAACAATTTGACTTCCTCTACATTTAAACAAAAGTAATTATCATTGAGCAAATAGCATATTACATAAACACTTATCATTGAGCGAATAGCTTATTACATAAACACTTATCATTGAGCGAATAGCTTATTACTTAAACATTTATCATTGGGCGATTAGCTTATTACTTGTAACACCTATTATTGATTGATTGATTTATACAATTTTATAATAAATAATAAACAATAGATAAAAGTTATTTAGAAAAGTATGATATTTGAAGTAAAAATAAAGGAAATATATTTGAATTAATGATCATTATCGATATTATTGTTGTTAACATTATTGTTTTTATAAAGCATTTAAAAATTTGAATAAAATAAAAATTTTGAACATAAATCTAGCATTTTTATTTATCTCTACTGCTGCTCTTTCTACATAGTTCCACTTTCTTTACCTATAAAAGATAATTATAAAAAAAAATTGCTACTAAGTAAACCACAAGGTTAATGAAAATAGTTAAAAGATAAACTTTTGACACATTTCAAAAGTTTGGTAATAACCAGTGGTAATACGTCATAGCAATATGTATCTATTCACACATTTTTTTTAAACAAATGAAACAAATTTTTGGATCGTAATTATAATAAAGAAAAGGTAGTAAAGAGAGATCAAACAAACGAAAAAAGTTTCTGCTCCTTTTCTCTAGCTCTCCATGTCCTCTCATCTCATAAATTATTTTTCGACAGCAGTAAAAATTCAAGTGTGTAAGGGGCTTTAATCTTAAAGACTGACGTTTAGATGTGTCACTAGCTTTAACCGAACAATTAATAACTATCTTGGAACTCATATAAGTTATATAATTTCTTATCAATTATCCCATTATTATCCTCTTTAAGTTTTTGTTTTCTTTTTTTTATTGCGGATCTCCGGGCACGACAGAAGTTCGGGTTCCCACGTTGACCACACCGAAGGCGCAAATGAAGACGTTGATGACCGTCACCAGGAATATACCAACGATGGTGAAATTGCTGATTTTGTTGGCGACGCAGATTTCTTTCTTGTCTTCGACGTTGTACCGGGTGTTCAACAGAAGCCCAACTCCAATGGCGACCTGAAAACAAAATCTCGAATTATTAAAAACAAAGAATCATTGCGCTTTATTTCCTTTCTTTAAATTTTAGAGAAATTTACGTTGACATTTTCTCCTATTGGAGAGTTTGCAAGAAAGAGGCAAAGCCGAATCGCCACGAATATGTCTGAAATCGAAACAAACATGTATTAGACAACATAAAATATTATTGAGTTTCAATTCAACCACAATGATCGCAGACGTGCGTTGAAATCACTATCAAATGATTCATTGCACTATTTTTTCCGGTAATCATCAAGGTCGTTTAAGTAAAGGTTGGTCAACATCATTCAAGTCACGCAGCAATCACAGACGTTATTATTAAAGAACGATTCAAATCTACGCAGAATTTTACTTTTAACTATGTAAAATGATCGAATTTATTTAATTGATTGTGAACTTACCTTTTCTGCACTTTGTTTCCAAGTCAAGGGAAGGACAAAATCGATTCTGTTTCTACTTTTTGAAACAAGATCGTAAGTTACTTTATGCAAATACCTAATAAGGCAAACGACGAAAGACATGACTATGGTAGGTTTAAATAAAATTAAGTAAATTATAGTCATAGCTTAAGAACAAGAAATTATCTGCTGTGAGGAAGGCTCTTCTTTACTAAGGCTTCCAGTAGAATTGCGTCGCCGATTCATCTATTGCCGATGATATAGAATAACTATATATATTAACGCCTGAACGGTCCAGTGGTAAGAGGACCGGCCTTGCAATCGCATGGTCGTCGGTTCGAATCGTACTCGAGATTTTTCTCGGGTGTGGTCGGTATCGACTTCAGGCACCCTTCAGTGTTGGGGATAAAATTCGACACTGCTTCCCCTTAAAACGGGGAGAAGGTTGGAAGTAACAAAGCCATGGAACACTTTACACACACTCAAATACACTCCTGTTCCTGAGGTCCTGACAAGTCCTTGACTTAGAACCCCGTTGGGCAACCATCACAGATTAAAAAAAAGTTCTTTAGAGCTGTTGCTACTGTTCTTTTGTAGCTGACCCTCTGCTAATCTTTTGGGTACTGTTGGTGCAACAATACAGAAGAACTGATGACAATTTCATACCACAGACCATCTTCGGAGCTGTCACTGCTGTTCTTCTTGTTGCTGTCACTCTGTTAATGTTTTTAGTACTGTTGATGCAACTATATCGAAGAACTGGCGACAATTTCATGCCCCAGACCATCATCGATCTATCGCTGAAGTTATAGAAGAACTTCTTGAGAGATGTTGCTGTTATTCTTCGCCTTGTTGTTATTGCTAATCTTTTGGCTACCGTTGATGTAAAGAATCAAATGCCCCAGACCATCATCGATTTATTGCTGATGTTATAGAAGAACCTCTTCAGAGCCGTTGCTGCTGTCATCTAATCATTTGGCTACCGTTGATGCAACCATACCGAAGAATCAAATACCCCATCATCGATCTATTGTTGATGTTATAGAAGTTATAGAAGACCTCTTCAGATCCTTGGCTGCCGTCACCTAATCTTTTGGTTACTGTTGGTGCAACAGTACCGAAGAACTGATGAAGAGATCCTTTGCTGCTGTCACCTAATCTTTTGGCTACTGTTGGTGCAACAACACCGAAGAACTGGTGACGATTTCATGCCCCATCTATTGCTGATGTTATAGAAGAACTTCTTTGGAACTGTTACTGCTGTTCTTCTGCTAATCTTTTGGTGCTATAATATCTGTGACAGCGTTATACTCCAGACCATCATCGAGATGAGAATTTCCAGTAGAAGTCGCAGCAAGAGTCATCAAGTGTTTTTTGCAAATTACTCGACTTTGGCGAATTCCATCTAAAGAATTAACTACCAACTCCCTTTAAAGACTTGCGTATTTCCAAATTGGTAACAGTCCCATGGTCCACAGAGACGAGAAACTCCATAAGGAAATGAGAGCAACACTCACATCTAAGCCTCGAACTTCAGGTGCCTATTGGTGAGGTTGTGAGTGCGACCAATTTATCAGATGATTTTGGAATTCGTCCTACAGGAAAAGAATTCGGTCGTTTTTGGAAGAGAAATGGAAAGTATTTATCTGTTCAGGGATATTTTGTTTTCGTTAAAATTTTGATTGACGTCGATACGAGAAAAATGAAGCAAAACAACAAAGGAAAATTGAAAGAAAACAAGAGGCAACCAACTTTTCCATTTTCATATTTAAACCGCTTTCTCCGTAAAGCTCGACCATAAAGACAATAATTTCATTCTGGTAAAAAAAAGGGAAAACAACGTAAACAACGTAAACAATCGATCGATGGAGATGATCCAAAACTGCAATCACACGTTAATCTTTTGTTTTTCTGACTACTGAAGTGCCCAACAAAGTGAAAGAAAAAGAAAATCGTGTTCAAAGGATCTGGCATGATTCCAAACACAAACCAACTCATGAGAGACCCATCCCTCACATGGAACCTTCATGACATGTCAGGCCCATCGACAGTGGACTCGGCTATCAAGCTCTTAGCAGTTTTTTTTCTCTTTGGAATTCATGTGGCTCATAAAATTCGGATTCTTCCAAAATCGACTCCAAATGCAATTATAATTTCACATTTGTGTAAAAATGAAAATAAACAGAAGGTGATCGACAATGGCAAAGTGAAGCACATGACCGACGATAGCCTTCAATCATCGTTTTGGCTCTGCATTATCGAAAAAAGTTTTGTTTTGACCGTAAAATTAGAAATTTTGAAATCATAACAAAAAGGTACAAACCCAAGGACTTTCTTTTTGTTTTGATGATTCACTTTTATTGAATTCCCCTTGTATTAATCAGGTGATGCTGTTCTTCGTCCATGGCAAATCCAAGGTGATCTCTGAACTGTTAACAATTTCATGTTCCACGTAAACGAAGAACTACATGAAAATCTGCTTAGAAACATCGGTAGTCCCTACTAAGCAGCAGCAGTAGGAAGAAGAAAAACAGCTGCGGCCTTGGAAATATTATCCTGTAATGGATAGGGACGAAACAACAATTGAGGGACTTGGTTTACCCGCAAACCTTGGTGAAGATAGACATCGACCTTGAAAGTCTTCAGTTCATGAGATAGGCTGGTTCACACTTTTTCTTGTCAGAGTCAAAATGATCCATGATTAAATCAGAGCAGGTTTCAGTAGTAATAGAAATAGGATACCAAGTAAAGAAGAAGAAACGGAGAACTGAGAATATTAAATGAAAAAAGGAAGGCCCATGGAAATAGCTGCAAAATACTAATTCAGAAAACGGATGAAAATAAAAACACTAAGGACCTGTATGCAGGATGAATGTCCAATGGAAAAAGAGAGAGAAGAAAGTCAAGACAAGTACAGGGCGTGAAGATTTTACCTGAAATAAAAGAGGAAGTCTCATTCAAAGCCAAAGAAGTCCCCATCTTTTAAATAAAATGTTTGGTGCAATCAAAAAAAAGATGAGACCACAGACACTAAATAACGGGACACACCAAATGTAGAATAGAAAAAAAAACTCACAGGAAAGAGGTGATCTCATCTAGCACGGATTCTTTTTAATCAGAAATGTGATTACGTACATAACTAATAAAATATAAAGAGTGATGAGGACAGGTTCTTACCTGAAATAACAAACTCGTGGAAATCATTAAAACCGCAAGCCAAAAATACGAATAATTGCTCTCCAAGACGTACCGGAGTTGCGTGGCGTTCGCCGAAAACAAGGCCAAATCCAACATGCCTTGGGCAACTGTCTTCTTATTCTGGTAAATGTTGATGTTCGGGTTCAACTCGGGTATGACTTCGCCGTTTTCATTTTGAGGATCGCCCTCACCGACTCCACCAGCTGACGATGATAACCCAATTTCTGCTTGAGGGGTCCTCCCCTTTAGCTCGTCCATTTCCACGGTGGTTTCTTCTTTGCTTCCTGAAGTGTTTGGTATCGCAACGTATTTCACTTGGGGATTACCGCAAGGCCGATGATTTAGGTATACTTCCATTCATTCGATGAATTAATTGTGCAAGACACTCGTGTTTTCGCGAAGGCTGGAGGAAAATTGAGGCAAGGAGGCGCTCCTCAGTGTCTTTTACGTCGCGTCGACTAGATTTGGGGTTTTTGGTAAACAATCAATAGCATTAACATTGTTTTTAACAAATTTGTTGATGTTTTGGTTTAATAACTTCGTCTTCAGCATTTACGTCAGAAATTTTGCACTTTCTTCACTGTGCCGAAGGAGGTCATCTCCAGTAAAATCGAATTAAACGTTGCGTTTCATAAATAATGTAATAGTAATCCAAGACGTAAGCAACTACGTCAAAATCAGGTTTTTACAAGTAAACATACGCGCGAGAGAAAGTTTCGCATTTGTTTTAATCAAAATTATGTGCCACATCTGAGAATTACGCGATAAATTATCAACATGCCTGAGTGATACCCTTTCACGGCAAAAAAAGATAAAAAGAGAAAATAAAAATGTAAACATTTATACAAACATATTCTGGGCATATCGTTTTCTTTTTCCACATTTTTAATCGTCTTTTTCTACTTGCAGATTTTTAATCGTAATTTTTTTTCAATTCAGGTTTTTAGTCGCTTTAGTTTTTCAAACTTCTTTTCCGGATTTTGATCGCTTTTCCTCTTTCCAGGTTTTTAGTTTTTCAAATTCTTAAGCGCCTTTAATTTTTCCATTTTTTTTAATTGTCGCCTTTTCTTTTCTTAGGTCTTCTCAGAATCTCTTCTATACATACGCGGGTAATTATGTCCTTCTTCAAATTTGATCTTCTGTACTTCAAGGATTTTCTGCTACCTACCTGTGTAGACAAATAGAAGTTTAACACCGGAGCGAAATTAATCCGGTGTCGCCGGCAGCTTTCAGTGGGACGGGATGGGTTCTCAGACCATAACGCGAAGGCCAAACCAAAAATAGGCGCCACTTAATTTTTTTTGAAAGGAAATCGCGTAAAAATTAAGAAAAACACGATACGTCCAAAGCATGAAACAATTTTATTAAGTGATTGAACGCAAATAAAACAAACCAATCAACAAATGCACAACACAACTAACGTTAAACGATAATTCCCAACTATTCGGATCCGAAATTAATACAAAGTTAATCAAATTGACAAAGACAACATTCGCTTATTCTAACGCCGAAGAACTCGTTCGACGAATTACGTTTTGTAAGCTTGACGCAAGATAGCAGGTGAATTCCTCCGAAATAGAGTTTACTTCGCGAGTATACGCAAAATTACGTGCACAAACGCGGCTACATCAAAACCACCGTGAAGCAAAATTAAATAAACATAAGTGTCCGACCTGATCACGCAGCGTCCTTACGTCCGTCGATGACGATGGAGGCGGTCGGCTACGGGACACTTCCGTGGACGATCAGCTTCCTCGGTGTGTGTATCAGCTGGTAGTCGCGAGTTGCGATTATGCTGCGAATGGTGTCACAAACGTAGCAAAGAGACAGGGAGAGATAACCAAGAACAAAAGCCTATAAGCGGAAAATGAGCGAACATAAGGGCCAGATCGAGAGAAACAGCGCGCAAGACTTACCTAGTCGAGTCGGGCTAGGCTGACACAAACCGCGGAGAATGCGGCTTTTTCGCCCCCCACGTGAGCCAGTCAAATTCGGCACACAGCCGTACAAGTCTACTCTCACCCCCCAGGTGAAGTGGAACAAGTAACACGGAACTTCTCACGAAAGGAAAACGTGCGACTCACAGAAAATTAATGAAACATGACGCTTCCCTCGGTCGGCGGAAAAGAAAAAAAGAACAAACGAGAGAGAAATATTCGAACTTACCAATAGCCGATTTTCGTGACATCAGCGGAACCCAATCAGAATAAAGGGCAAGGGTTACGGAAATACGCACCGGTCTTCTTAAAACAGAGGAACTCGACCACCCGCTGTCGTCCGCGTCGCAAAGTAGGACCCTTTAAATTGGATAAATAAACACCACGTAAACACAATTCCAACCCTAAGCAAGGATGGGGCTAATTTTATACAATGAGCTTGTTCGTCTGATCTGAAGCTTTCAGCGAAAACATGTTAAAAAGAAAGTTTTAGGTGAATTACGCAGATGGGGAATTGTAAAATTCCTACGCCTAAGGTGGGAAACAAAACGAAGTGTGCTAAGAAATAGATCGCAACGTTGAAATGTGTACTATACAGGGTGTGTTCGTACACAGGCGGAAAAATAAACTGTAACATTTCTCAATTTCTAATTCAAAAATATTACCCCCTCTTCCCTTCTCTCTTTTCATATGGACAGTGTGACTGACCGCAAATCAGAAATTCTATTATTTGCAACTCTGAGAAACAAAATAGGAAACCGAAGAAATACAAGCTACATCTGTAAGTATAAAAACTAAAAATCATTCATTAGTAGTAGCTGGAATATATAGCCCACCGAAACAACAAAGAAAAATGAATACCTAGAGTTCATTAAGCACCTAGGACATAGATTCATAGTAGGGGGCGACTTCAGTGCAAAGAACACCTACTGGGGGTCTAGTTTATTCACAACAAAAGGAAAAGAATTGCTATGTGCCATTAGAGAGTCTAGGTGTCTAGGAGTCTAGGTCTAAGTCTCCGACTTGATTGATTTCTACATAATCAAAAATATATCTACCAATTACATGCAAATTGTCAGAGACAGAAAAGATTCAACAGCGCGTTTTCGACCCCCACTCGTGGTGATTCAGTGCCGTGTAGATCCTGACGCTATACGACAAATTCTTAACTTTTTCCACTAATCACAATCCCCCTACTCACGTCATGCCAACGAAAGCTGAATTAAATCTGAGAGTCTCTGGTCATGACCTAGACTCTGATCACTCACCAATACTTCTAACGCTAAGTGATAATATCATACAGAGCGAAAATAAGCCAGTGCTAGTTAACAAACGCACACACTGGGAAGATTTCAGACAATCCTTAAATAAAAAAATGAACCTAACAGTACCTCTAAGAAATAAAGAGCAATTAGAAAACGAAACAGAAAAACTACTAAACGACTAGCCTGGAAGAACGCTCTTGAAATCAAAAGGAGAACAAAAGGTAATAATTACCCCAAAGAAATCAAAGATCTTCTAGCTCAGAAAATAAAAGCGAGAAGAAAATGGCTCCACAAGGCAAAACCCAATTAAATAAACTTAGACAACAATTGAGAAAAGAAATCAAAATTTTTAAAGATGAAACAACCAATGCCTACCTTAGAGAACTCACAAGTGACAATAGTACTGAAACGTTCGCTAAATTTGTTTCACAACAAAATTAAGTATTATATGTTTAGTTTTAAAATAACAAACAGAATACGAACATTCTTGGTATTTTTCTTGCAAGCGATAAGCCAGCAATCCAGGGCGACGTGCCGTCCCCTTTCAAGTAATGATGGACCACAGCTAGCTGTAAATCTGTCAGCAGACTAACCTCTATCTTTGTATTTCGAATTTCTGTACAAAAGCTGATCGCGCTGAAATCGCAGATACATGTACATTGGCGGAAAAAGCATATCGAATTACGCTCAAGTTAAAGTGTTTTGTTTTTGTCTGTTTCTTTTCCAAGGCTGGCGTCATAATTCTGGGTCAGCTCAAGGGGCGCTTGGAATCCAATAGAGAAAAACAAATCGCAATTGGTGAAGTACAGACGCGTTCCTTATGACAGTTTTGAAGCACGTAATTTATAGGTGTTTATGAGAAAATGCATTCAGGGCGTGGGTTAGAATTCAAATCAACGGTTACCATTGGTCGGTGGGTTTTTAAAAATCTATCTGGCAAGTCCGAGGGGGTGTTGTTAATGTTTACTTGCGGAATAGGAACACGAAAAACAAGCAGAGAGAGCACTGACGCTTTATCGAGAACGGTCCAGTTCAATTCTAATTTGGCTTAGCTGTTTTTTTCTTAAGCGCTTGTAGTCTTTATTCATTTTACAGTTAAATCATTTATTCCGGTACGGGTAAAATAAGTGTGTTGATAAAAAGGGCAATTAAAAACCAATAATTACGCGTCGCGACGTGTGTGTATTTAACCAAGAGTGCTAAGTGCATGAGTGTACGCGATCCGCGGATTGCGTGAACAGGTGAATTACATTTTCTTTGTATCCCTTCGTCACAGATTTGATGGTGTCAATTGAGTGAGAATAATTTAAAATTGCATTAATTAGTGACTAGAGATTCTAACAGTTCCATATTTCCACTGCTTTAGACAAATTTAATTAAACCATTTGATTTTCATTGAGTAGAGTTTAAACTCCGACAAATATCATTCACTTGGTAAAGTTTTGTCTCATTAATTATTAAATTAGTTCTGTGATTAACCAACCAGCAGCAGTTAACTATCCATCAAGTCTACCTGTAAATTCCTATACAGTGTATTCTAGAAATCGTCTTCCTTTGGAGATATTCTTCGTCAGGTTGGAAATACGCTAACGGCTGTTTTCGATTTGTACAGGGAAATCGCCAATCTAAACCACTGGTCTGAGGCAAGTTATATCTGCCGGCGAAATCAAATGTGCCAGCACAATTTAAACTCAGAAATCAAGGAAATTAAATCGTCCCTACGAATTTCGTGAAACCACGAGACCAAATAATTTGGACTACATATTCATATCCATCTTCTTAACAAAGTTCTTTCACACACTGTATGTGTGTGGGCCAAACTATGGTCTTTGCCGAGAGATTTGTGCCAAAAACACCCATAGTGTAGTGTCAAAAAAGCAGTTCTTGCGCTATAAATTAATTAGATAGGTTTAGATGGCGAAAGAGCAACAAATAGAGGGACCTGAAACCCAGGCAAGCGGGTACAGACTACCACCCTCGACGCAAGGCGAAAGTAGTCGAGAAAAGCTCCTACTATTTCACACTCCACCTTATTAATCAGGTTAGCTAGAGATAGGGTTATACCACCACCTCCTACGGGAGCCCCTGAAAAAACAGGTGACTGCTACTGATTTACTTGCAAATTAATCGCTGAAGGCGGCATTTTGTATCACATACGCCACCCGAATTTATCCCACTAATTAAGTACACTATAGACACATTGTGTCACATGTACGTTGGTTGACGGAACAGAACGAATCTTAGAGTACGATTAAAGTGACAAACACTAGTACCAAGACCAATCTAAGTTGAATTCTAATTATTTGTTAATTTAATTGAGGAGCAGAGTTCTCCCACGGCTATCTGCGTGTTTTAAACCACCAGCTGTCAGAGAAGGCAGGTTAGACCGCCGATATTCGGAAAGTGAAATCGGTTGAGCGAATTACACTGTACTTCTGATCACGGTAATTTTTTTTTGTTTCGTTGTATTGATTTCAAACGCAAGGGTTTTACGCTCACGATATCAGACCCCACAGAGGCAGATACCAGGAGTGCGTTTAGAAAAATTCGACGGAGGGAGCGTGAGGGGAGATCACGTGACGATGAGTTTTGATCTTACTTTTTCTATTACACAACAGTATTTTGTTGTGATTTATGATTTCTCCGTTTTCATCGGTCAATAAATTATGACTACACGAAGTTACAATTACATTTTTGTCACTATTCATTTTAATTTGTATAATTCTAGATGTGTAAACACTACTTTCAAATTTGAAAACATAACCTAACCTCACAAGGTAACTTTTCCCGCAGTCTCAAAGCACGGGAACTTGGGTTTACACAATGTGCACGCTCCGGTGTTTAGAAATGTGAAACAAATCTAACCGGTAATTATTCATCTCCTTTTATAAACGGTTTGCGTACACTCTAACAATACTCTACCACTTTTCTAAACGCACCCCAGGAGTTTTTCCCATTTTTTTTCCTCAATAAATAATAAATAAGTAAATTAAATTTAATTGTTGCATTTTTATTTAACGTATTTAATTCCTTTGTTCTGACGAGTTATTTACCAAAAGAATCAGGTTACCACAGCATAATTACAGGGTTGTTTGATGATCGGGCCATAATTGGGGAATATTATAATTATTACCAGCTACTGCTCGAATTCCGCAGGGCATTCACCGTAAACCGAAGTAGGTCACTAACCCTTAAACCGTAGCGCCTGCCATAAAGCCCTCAGGTAGAGACAGGACCGCATGCAGCTATAAGCTATAGTATTAACATCTGGTGAGCCCCTTGGAATTTTTCGGAAATAAGTGTTCTATACAGTTACTTAAGGGGCAATAAATTTCAATTGCCGGTTTGTTTGGACTATTTATTTTTTTGCTTGTCCGGGAAGTAGACAAACAAACAGGGTTTTAATGGGCGCGTTACAGTACTGATTACTCTCTCTGGAGGGCAACCAAAAAAATTAAAATATCCACTATGCAGAATTCCCCCAATCAAAAAGACAGATGGAAAATGGGCCAGAAACAGTGATCTAAAAGCTTAAAGATTTGCTGAATACCTAGAAGATATTTTTCAGCCGCCTACGTCTGATGGTCAAGAAACAAAAATAATAATAAAAGGCACTTATCAAGAAAACGTTGAAATCATACTTACCATGTCTGCAGTCGAAGATAAAATTTAAAAGAAAATAAACCCCAAAAAAGCACCCGGGTTTGACCTGATGATAACTGGAGAAATACTACAGCAGCTACCGAGGCTGTGGAAAGTTGCTGAAGTAATAATGTTACCCAAGCCAGGAAATCCACAAAATACCTCTGCTGCCTATCCTATTAAAACTGTTTGAAAAATTACTACTGAAGAGGCTACAACCAATCATTTTTGAGAAAAAAAAAATAATTCCGAATCATCAATTTGGATATAGGATCAAGCATTCGACAATTGACCAAGTCTATAGAATAACCAACATTATAGAATAAACATTAGAAGAGAAAAAAGGCTGCAGTCTCTCTACTCTTCCTAGATGTGGCGATAGCATTTGACCAAGTTTGGCACGCCGGGACTTTTCCGCAAGCTGAGATCAATGTTTCCCAATCAATACACAGATTTACTGGAATCCTATACATATATCAGAAAGGTATTTTAGAATTAAACAAGAGAATGCTTACTCTGAACTAAAGGAAATCAAATCCGGAGTTCCAAAGGGAAGTATACTGGGACCAATTCTATACTTGCTATACACCAGTGATCTTCCAGAGCATAATATTTTGTAGATCTGCGTAGAAAACACGCCAGTAACTATCAATAATGAAATAGTACCTCATGCAAATACAACCAAATACCTTGGCATGACATTAGATACCAAGCTAAGGGGGTCATTCTAATTTGGGTTGCAAATTACAACCTATTTCCGAGCATTATCGAGACTGCACAACGTTGTATCTTGTTACCGCCGAACATTGGCGAGGTTGAAGCTTCTTACCAGTTGCTAAGGAGGTACCACCGTTGCTAGGTTGCACATCCGATTAGAATGACCCCCTAAGATGGAAGGGTCATGTTAAAAAGGAAAGGCAGGAACTAGGACTCAGATATAGTAAAATGTATTGGCAGAAGCTCCTCATTGTCCGTGTATAACAAGTTACTTCTCTATATAAACAAATATTGAAACCGATAGGTTGAACCTACGGCATCCAACTAAGCGGGACTGCACCAACCAAAGTAACTTAAACACAATTCGGAGATTCCAAAATAAAGTACTAAGGAACATCGGCGATGCTGCTTGGTTCATCAGAAACAGCGATCTACGTAGGGATTTGCAAGTAGAAGATGTGGTTAGCGAAATCCAGAGATTTGAACAGAACCACGCGTTTGTTGTTGGCAAAGTTGGGATGTTATAATTTTGTGCACTATTTGTCTGACGTAAAGAAAAATATTAATGGTCCGATGTCGTGGATAATGGGAATCCACAAGGGTCGATTCTGAAACCGTTACTACAGTTTATTATACCGTATAATATGTCAATAATTGGCTCTTTAGTTGTTGAGCATTTTGATATTACTAATAATAATAATAATAAACTGCAAAGGTTTCAGGATCATCCCTTGCGGAATTCCATTATTCACGACATCGGACCATCAATATATTTTTTACATCAGATAAATAGTGCGCATAATCTCATCGAATTTGTAACATCCCATTTTTGGCAACAACAAACGCCCCCTCACGCAAAACCAAATAAAAAATAAGGAGATAAATACCGTTTTAATTTACTGTTTTAACTGTGGAAGGTTTTAATTTAATTAAAAAAAAGTCTTCAACTATTCGAACATGAAATGTTTGTTTCTAAAACCATTTAAATCGACGGCCATGGCCTTGGTAACATGACATGCAAATTATCGATTTCATTTTTCATTTTACATGACTCAAGTGAATTTGCATTATTCATTTAAAACACCGGGGGGGAAATCAATGAAACTCGTTACGGAAAACGTCGCCTTTTATTTAACGCAGTTTTTCTTAAACTTTAAAATGTAAAATATCACAGAACATAAAATGAGTCTTACTTAATTAAAATAATTACAAAATGTGTATGTACAACCGGAGTTTGGTACATATTTGAGTTTCTATTCGGATTCGGAATTAGTGTCGTTCTGAGCGTCAAAACCTTCACCGGATCTGGGTCCGATGAAGACGGCTGCGGGGGCCCCGCTTGCCACCCCAAACGCGCATATGAAGACGTTGATGACCGTCACGAGAAATATGCCCACGATGGTGAGGTTGTTGATTCGATTTGCGACGCAGATTTCTTTCTTGTCCTTGACGTTGTATCGGGTGTTCATCAGTAGACCACAACCGATGACAACCTGCAAAAAATAAATTAGCGAAAACTAGAAAAAAAAAAGAAAAACCTGCGTCAGCTGTAATATCAAAATTACTTTTGTAATTAATTTTATTATTTGATATGTTTGTCTTGTCGTTTCTTTACTTGTTACATTTTGGCATTCTTCTTGTGTTTGTTACGTTTTGCTTTTATTTGGTTTCGTTCTTTTGCACGCAAGTTCAATTTTTAACGTTTAAACATTTTTTATCATTTAATTATTTTCTTTGTATGGTATAATAAAATTATTATTATTTTTACTTTCGGCGTTCATAATTTGTTTTAACCTTTACGGGCTAAAGATATAAACTAAAGAAGAAGAAAATTCTGGCAATAGTAACGATAAATGTAAATTGTAATTAACACGTTCCGCCGTTACTTTGTGATATTCCATTATAACAAAAAGGAAACACAGTTAATTACTTTGTTAATATCACATTTATATCATATCATATTTAATAAATGTGATATTAACAAAGTAATTAACTGTGTTTCCTTTTTGTTATAATGTAAATTGTAATGAATTCAAATATTTAAATTTCTAAAGAAATTCAGTGGTAACAGAACTGGAAATTTATTATTTGGAAAAAAAAATGGAAATAAATTCTTCCATTTCTTGAAGTTGCCATTTGCTTTCATTTTTTTTATTCACTTATTTTCGAAGCAATTAATAAAAAGATTAAATTTTTTCCTTTAATTATTTTCTTTTACATTTGTTGTTAGTTTCTAGAGTTTTTTGTTTCTTAAATTCCGTTATTTTTTTCTGTATTTGGTTCTTATTATGAAAACCAAAATTTTGATCAGATTTTATTATTTTTTAAAATTTGGTTTGACATTTTTCCTATTTCATTTTCTTTCGTGTGCTTTAACCGAGTGGCAAGAAGTAACAAAAAAGACCAAAAACAAAAGACAATCGACTCGACGTACGTGTAACAATTTTGTCTTGGACATAAAAAGAGAAACAAATGAAACAAAAAAAGAACGAACGAAACGGAAATCAAATTCGATTCGTTACAAGCCGTTATGAGAAGTATCAAGAAGTAACAAAAAACAAAAGCAAAAGACGATCGACTCGACATACGTTGTAGAATTCCGGCTTGGAAACAAAAAGAGAAACAAATGAAACAAAAAAAGAACAGACGAAGCAGAAATCAAATTCGATTTTGATCATTTCAATTTAAAACATTGCATCTTTTCGTCCGCAAAAATTCATTTTTATAGGCCCCGCCTTGGTCTTGAGTCCGGCTCTGACCGTCGTTATTGCTATTTTTTTGAAATTTTCAATTTTCCCGAACCGACCTCTTTCTAAATACTTGTTTCAGATTTTGTTTGTTCTCCAGATTTCGTTGAACGAATTTCAAGTCTCATTTCAGCGAATTTATTTAGTTATTCGCATTGTTAATCTTGGATTCAATTTTTGCGAAGGTTATCTGTTATGCCGGCTGATATTAGCTTTGTTCCTACACAGTTCTAAATCAGTTCGGAACTGTACTGCTCATGCGCTCTTGCTAAATAAACAGCATTTTTAGTAAGGGCGCATGTCCTGCAGCAACTTGCGTTGTTGCATTGCGCATTTAACAACGCGATTTGTTAAAACATGACGAACACCTTTTCGTTTGTATTTACGGAGGTAGGGAAATAAAAAAATGTTACATATCTTCAATAAAGGACGAAATGAATTATATTTGTCCGAGATATTAAATAGCGCCATCTATTGCAGTTTCTTGTATAATCTGTTGATCTTCTGGAAGGAAAATAATTTGCTTAGTCACTCTTTATTTCAAATTATTTCTTTTTAATTTATGAATCTACTGAAATATTACCCTCAAATCGATTGCCTTTTGTTTTTATTTGTTTGATTATTTTAATAGATTTTTTTAAAATTTTGTTAATCTGTTTTCTTTGTTTTGTCACCTTTCCTCCCAAACAGTTTTTCTTTTAATTTGTTAATTTCCGAATTGTGCTATAAAATCGATTGCCTTTTGTTTTCATTATTATCTTTCTTTAATTTTATTATTTATTTTTTAATTTTATTATTTTGTTTTCTTTGTATTGTCCCCATTTTTTTTAAATTGCGTCTTTTTTAAAATAAAATAAATCTAGAAATGCTAGAATTCTTTCTTGATAATTAGAAAGGGCACAAGAAATTAAATTAATTTAATCCATAAGCTAATCGAGAAATAAAAAAAATAACGAAGTTAATATGAAACCCATCATTTTTATCAGATTTTACTATTTTTCTAAACTTTGTTTGACATTCTTTCTATTTTTCATTTTTTTTCATGTGCTTTCACGTTTTCAAAAATTTAAACATCTTTGATCTCAAAATTGAAAATTCAAATTTCCGCACAAAAATTGACAGTTTCATTAGAGAGGAAGAAAAACAATGAGATTTTAGTTTTATAAAAAAATTTAAAAAAAGGTTTCAAGGTTGCAAAAGGTACAGGATACGGTTTATCGAATTTCAGAAAACTTTGGTCACTTACATTTTATTGAGGTGGAGGGGGGGGGGCGAATTTGATTCACTGTTTTTTAGTATAACTACATTTGCTTAAATTTCCTTTCAAAATTTACCAAAAAGTGTTCAATTTTAAAAATTTCAAAAAAATACGGTTTATCGACTTTCACAAAACTTATACAGGCTTTGGTCACTTACATTTTATTGAGCAGGAGGGAAGGGGGCGAATTTGATTCACTGTTTTTTAGTATAACTACATTTGCTTAAATTTCCTTTCAAAATTTACCAAAAAGTGTTTAAAAAAATTGTGACTAAATTTCAATTTGTTTTTAAAATCTACTTTTAAATCTACTTTCAGTTACGTTAAAAACATCTTTAAATTCTTTTCTTGGTTAAAACAGTAATTTTAATTTATTATTTATTTATTTTTTTTTTTGTAAAAATCGCCTGTATTTTTATTTTGCCATTTTATTTGTATGTATGATTTTAATTGTTGATTGCATTGATTGGGATTACTTTCTTTTTTATTTATTTTATTTTTTATTTATTTTATTTTGCCATTTTATTTGTATGTATGATTTTAATTGTTGATTGCATTGATTGGGATTACTTTCTTTTTTAATATAAAATAAAATATGTAGTTTGATCAAAAGTGAATAGTGAAAGAAAAGAAAAAACTAGAGGGAACAAAGTCTGTAACTTTTGCTATTTCTTTCCAAAATCTTTTTGAAAATTCTATTTCTGAGGAACAATTAATTTTAATTTTTTGACCAAAACATCAGAGTTTCAATTTTCTTTGAACGTTAAAGAAAACAAAATAAAATAAAATAATTGTTGTATACCTATTGATTATAATTTTCAAAAATTACAGCTGTACCCTAGGATTAAAAAAAAAACGCAAAATTCGCTAAGAAATTAAAATTCGATCGGTCGACCTGCTGTTTCCCAACATTTGTTTTTAAAGTCGATCATCTTTTGTTTTGATTTTTTCTTTTATTCTCCTGATTTCGTCAATTTTTGTTTCTTCTTTAAATATACGTTACAATTTTTTTTTTTTAATTAGTTTATCATTGATTTCCAAAACAAAATATGAAATCATCCGAAATGCTGTTTATAATTTGAGCTTTTAATTAAATTTAAAAAAAAGTCAAAAATCTAAAAAAGTTAACTATTTACTTTCTGATTAAAGAATTTGAAAAAATACAAATTCGTTTCATCGATCTTTTGAAGGCAATCAACTTCAACTCGGTTAATTTTTTTTAAATTAATTCACCAATTATTTGGCTTAAATTTGGCCTCAACAATTTTTAATTTTTTTAATTCAGTTATTGTTAGTTTGCTAAACCTAAAACCACCAAGGAATTTTAAATTCTTACCTGAAGTATTAAACTGAAGGTGATCAAGATAACCCCCGACCAAAAATAGGGATGTTCATTGCTTTCCAGGACGTACCTAAGCTGGTTGGCATTCGCCGAAAACAACGCCAAATCCATCATTCCCTGCGCCACCGTCTTCTTATTCTGGTAAATATTAAGATCCGGGATGGACTCGGGGTTTATCCCCCCGAATTCCGAGCGGCCCCCATTCATCGGAAAATTGAACATAGAATCCGGGTACGCACGCCCCCCCAATCCAGATTTGGTAAAGGGCTGAGCGGTCATCGATCCAGGAAACCCCCCGTTGAACTCCCCAAACCTCGACGACAATTGAATACCGTCGGCGTCATTTTCTTTGTGTTGTGATTGTGAGTCACCTTCCGACCTTTGATCGTTGAAATCTCCAAACCTGGGAAACAGGAAGATGCCATCTTCTTCTTCTACTTTCTGCTTCTCGTTTATTTCAACCTGGAATTCCTCGAAGGATTCCAGGGGGGCCAACCCCTGGGGATCTTCCTTTTCGCTTTTCGACTGGTCCAAAAACTCTTTTGAACTCACGACGTTCGGAGGAGGCGAGGTCGTTTCCATTCTTGGTCCTTTTTGGAAATGGCACCGGGGCACTTTTCGATTATTTGGAGTTTTCCGACGCGTTCGTTACTCGTGTGAGATCGAGGTTGCTTGGACGAGCGTGTCGAGCGAAATGCGCGCACGCAGTCATGTACATGGATTTATTCTGTTGGAACGAGAGAGCTACTCTGCAATTAACAGGTTTTGTTCTAGGAAAACGTTGAAGGAAACGCCATGTGCACATGCACTTATTGCATATCGATTGAACATTGAGACATTGCAGAATGCAGTTTTTGGAAAACGCTGAGTAAATTTCGACGAAACAAAAACCGCGTGAGGTTGAAGTTCACGGCGATAAAACGCGAAGTTAATTTTATTTATTTATGTGAAGTACTGGCGAACGTAATCGCGTGTTGACTTTGTAATGTGTAAATGTCATGTGCTGTTTGAACGCTGCTAATTCAATGTTATTGTATGTAAACAAAAGGAAAAGAATTTAAAAGACGTGCGGAGGCAAGCAAGAAGCGTTATGGGAATTTTACTATTTGAAAACCAGTTTCACTTCCGTAAAGTTTTATCTTGTTTTTACATAAAACCGAGATGTTAGAGGGCAGCGACTTTTCATGAAATCCATCTGTTTTGCCTGCAAATATACCGGGTGGGGCAAAATAATTTTAAAAAATATTTATTCTATTCTGGAATGTTTCCCACGTGCTGTGTTGTCTATTCTTTCACCATTTTTTTTGTCGGTCTATTCAAGAATCACCCTGCATATGGGAGATCGAATGTATGGAGGTGAGGCAAGAAAAACTAAAAAAAATATATTCTATTCTAAAAATGTTCCTGTGTTCTGGTGAGATGTGCGGCAAATTGCCACTGCACTACAGATCCATTGAAATTATATTTTTGAATTTTTAATTTATTTGAAAATTAGAAAACACTAATTATTCAAATAAAATAAATTGCATACATGTATATAAATATAGAAAAAAAGAAATCCAAATTCATTACCACTTTATTTTCTGAGGAAAAAAACAATTTACGTACAAAAATATTTACAAATGTAAATCATTTGCAGGAGTTACATCTGTAATACAAAAAAATTAATTATTTCTGTACTGTACTAAGCGTCAGTTTCCTATGGTACTTATTTCTGAAATTCGCTCATGTCTGGAGAGAGCCTAACATTGTTGTAATTTCTGTGGCAGCAAAAATTCATGACTGACCATAGGGCACAAACGCATATACTCAGTGAAATAGAGTATTTTTTTTATATCTGTGGTGGTTGCCCAAGTCAGAGACTTGTCAGGACCTTAGGAGCGGGAAGTGTATTTGAGTGTGTGTAAAGTGTTCCATGGCTTTGTTACTTCCAAACCTCCTCGCCGATTAAGGGGAAGCAGTGTCGAATTTTATCCACAACACTATATGCAATAGCTTATTACCAAACACCTTTTATTTATAAACTATTACAGTTAGTAGTCTTACCTTCATCTTCTTCAGATAACAGAGGTCTCAGAGGTGTGGTGCAAATGGGAACTTCAATATTCATAGTAAATTCAGATTGTTGAATAGGTTCTAAAAATTAATAAAAAATAAAGCTTAATGATTATGTTATACAACGATAATAATTCTTTTATAATACCTTGAGAAATTCCACTATTTTCTTCAGTTGATGTGGTACTGATTTGTATAGCTGATACTGAAGGTTCGGCATTGTTTCCTTCAGATTCAGGGAGCATAGGCTCAACTGTAAATGATTCCAATTAGATTTAAACAGCTACATTTTTCATGTTACATACCAAGTTTTGCAGGCGGCAAATACAATATTGGAACAGCCTGTCTTTGAAGATACATATTTGATGCATGATCCTCTTCCCGAAAATGTCTATGGCAAATCCTGTATGATCGATACACCAAGTCTGGGTCTAAATGTTGCAATTTAGTATTTCCCGTTGCTTTCACCCATTTTATATAGCGTTCCTTGTCCCTGTTTGGTTCTGGAAAACGATGTCTTGCAGACGTTTGATCGAAACGTTCCCACAACAGCACAGTTACGCTTTCCTACCATTTTAAGAAAGCCTGCAAATGCAAAACCAGAGATACATATAAAACAGTCACAAACGGTAAATACTGACTTGCTTTTATAATTGATTATCACAATTGGAGTAAACAAATTTACAATAATTGGTTAATAAAATGTTTCAAAACTTACCATCCTGAAATTCAGTTCTGTAACCGCAAATGTAATTTATAAGCTATATTCAGTTCTATTTTTATACGTGTCACGTAATAAAACTTCGCACAACCAAAATACAATATTCAACTCGTTAAAGTAATAATAATAATAATAATAATAATAATAATAATTCAATTTTATTAGAATAATATAAGTACATATATAATGTAAATCATGCTCTAACCCCAAGGCGAGATTCAGCGGCATAAAATGCCCTGCTCTTCCATAATAATCCATAATCTTCCATAAGTAATTCGGTTTAAAATCACAAATAATTTTAAATTCAAATGTTAATCAACCGTTTTAGCCACGTGCATAAACAAGACGCTAACGACGCTAAATAACAATGGCTCCACCGCTACCGGTACAACAGAGCACTGTTCAATAAGTTCAGTGCCCTCTGAGGAGATGTGCGGGTACTAGAAACACGGTTTTGATGTTTTCATGTAACTGTCCTCCTCATGATCACCCTGTATATGGGAGATCGAAGATATAGAAATACCGGTGAGGCTAAAAAATAAAAAAATAAGAGAAGACAAGGAACGACTGAAAGAAGCGCAAAAATATAAATAAATTAATTCGACGAAGAGAAACCAAGAGATTTCGAATAAAGAACAACAAAACTCGTAGAAAAAATGAATAAAAACAAAGGAAGACTGAAGATTCTATGCGGACTGTTATATGGCTAGGAAATACCTGTAAAAAGCGTCAATAAATACGAAAAAATAAAAAGAAACAATAGAGAGATGAAAATATGAAAAATAAGGTGAATGAAAAACAAAAGAAGAAATACAAAAATGAATGACATCAATTAAGTACGAAAATAAATTCACTAAAAAAAAAAAAAAAATAGAAATGAAACAAACAACATGACATGTATCTTTTTGATGTTAAATAAAATTATTATTATTATTATTATTATTATTATTATTATTATTATTATTAAAATGAAAATGAAAAAAAAGGAGAACTGAAACTAGGCATCGTGAAAATATGAAGAATAAAATGTGAATGAAAAACAAAAGAAGATCGGCAGTTCTTCGGCGGAATGTTGTAAAGTCAAATCAATAACAGAAAGCGAACTGTATAGGAAGCGTAATGTAATATAATATAAAAAATAAAGAAAACTCAAACCAAAAATAAAACGGATCAAAAAAGCAATAAAGAATTGACAGAGAAATGACTTTTTGGCGGAAAACTACAGAAAATCAAAGACTGGCAGAGTGCAAGACGAAACGTTTATGAAATGCGAAAAATTATTTCGAAAAAAGCGAAAGACAGCAAAAACAAACAAACAAAATGTCTGGGGTTACAGATATACAATACGCGGACGTCTGCTAAGGTCCATACCCATAACAGTCTAATAAAGGAAATGGTGTTGTTTAGGTAAATATTAGTTCGCGAAACAGAAAGAAAAACAAATTGATAAGAATGGGATTGGAATTAAATTGGAAAAACGGCTTAATTTTTTTAATAAAGAAAATTACTGTCAAATATTGGATATTAAACAGAGACAACCTATTACAATTCTTTGTTCTTTACATTTAGAAATAAAAAGTTTACATAGACAAAATGAAAACAACGTGGAAGATTCTGCAAAAATTTAAAAATCAATTCAACTAAAAAAATTATCGCGAAAATAGAAACACCAATACAATCCAAAAATTAATTCGATAAGAAGAAAAAAAAAAGATAATTGAAATAAATAATAACGAAATGCTGAATTGGATCAACAGAAAACAAAAGGAGATTGTCGATTTTCATTCGATTGGGGGCGATTGAAAAACAAACGACTCTCGATAAACAAAAAAGAAACTAAAAACAAATGAAAAAACGACGGTTTTCGGCGCGGAGCTTTTGAAAATTAAATTGCATTTTTTGTGTCTCTTTGTTGCATTAATTTTTCATGTTATAATTGTTGCAATAGTTTCTTCTTTCGTTTTCTTTTCACAATTTGATTTTCTTAGATTCCGTCGTAGAATCGTCGATCTTCTGTTTTCTTATTTTTTTACCTTATTTATTATTTGTTTTAATTCTCATTCGTCTTCTTTCATTTTTTGTTTTCGAATGACTCCCTCCTTAATCTTTTTCTTTGTATTTCGTCGTTCTTTGTTGGAATTTTCTTTGACTTCTCCAATTATTAATTCTTTTAATTCTTGTGATTTTGTATTCGGTTAATTGTTAATCTTCTACGACTTCGTTCTGTGACAAAAACTATTAAATATTCTTTACAAAACAATTTTATTCACTCTTTCTTTACAAAAACTGATAAAAATGATATAATAACGCAAAATCTCTTTATCGTGACATCACAATTTCTGCCTATAGGCCTGGACTCAATTGTCCATTTTCTTCTTTTTTCATTGGTACTTGCAAAATATTCTTAAAACAACTTATTAACCAATGGGAGCGCCTCTTGTACGCTGTCCTTCACGCAACTGGCTGATTCGATAAATCAAATTAAGAGAAAACGCCCATTCAACTGACTACGCGATTGTGATTCGTTGAGGACGCAAAATAGGCGGGGCGTCGTTGTCTACGCTACGAAATGACCACCTGCTTTACGTCATTGGTTTATCAATTTATTACTAAAAGTCTCCTTAAAAAAATATTACCCATTTCTGTACGTTTTAAAGTGCGACGCTATTATTACTTAAATAATAAGAGCAATTTCGTCTAAATAGAGCCCCCCTCCCCCTGAATTGAATGGTATTATTTTATTCTTATGATCCAATTGTAAATTCAGAAAAAAAATGCCCACTCAACAGATTGCGTGAACGTGATTCGTCAAGCATGCCAAGTAGGCGAAGTGTTGTTGTTTAAACATTGGCCGGTTTTGTCGTTCAAAAATTTATTACAAAATTATTTGCAAAATCCCCCCTCACAAAATATAATGCTTGACTTAAGTAATGAAGCTGTTTCTGTATGATTGCAAAACCTCTACATTGCCGAGTCATTATTACTTGACCAATGAGAGCAATTTTTTTTCCGTTTTTCGTAGATACGTGCAAAACTGACAAGCAATCCAATCGAAGTAATCCAAGAATATTGTTAGTTTCATTAATCAATACGAACCTCATACGAACGAAATATTCATGTGATTGGCCGATTCAAATGAAAGCGCCGAATCAATTGATTACGCGATTGTGATTCGTCAAGCTAGCGAAGTAGGCGGAGCATCGCTGCAGCGCACCAATCGCCTGCTTTAGATGATTGTCATTCGTAATTTATTACAAAATAATTTATTACAAAACGTACTATTTGATGTTCAGTTGAAAAGTTCATCAAGTTAGTTTTGATTTTTTGATCAAAGAATAAAGAGCGAGAAAGGGATGACTTACTAAACCAATTGACGTTTAACGGATGACAGTTGCCCAACAGTTATAGTGTTTTGCGTGACATAACGTAAAGCGGCATTTCACATCGATCTAATTCAAGACCTGCTTCACAACGTTATGAAAGGCTACTTGAAGAACTTTTCAAGTAAACACTTGATATTAGTTTCAATTGAAAAATTACTAAAGGGTAACAAGCAAAATTTATTTTTTTACAGAATCACTCCATCTCGGAAACGGTTGATTTTCGTACCTATGTTTATTAAGACTTTTGTGTTTGTCTTAATGATTTCTATGACTAAAAATGAGTAAAATACCTGAACATATTTTTTAAACACCCTGTATATATTTAGGTGATTTTTACAGAATGTATAATTTGGGTTTTGGCGAATTTGTATGTTTTTGAGAAGAGGATGGGACGTTAGACAGAATTTTGCCACAAGCTCTAGATTGTCTAGTTAAGGGCGTGACGTGTGCTTTGCAACCGGTGCAACCTCCCCCCCCCCCTGTAGCCGGCCCTGCCTCTGAATAATCTTCCATTCACCTTTGCTATTACCAAACATATTTATAATTTTGAAAATACTTTTGTCTCGTGAACCATTTTTGCTTTTGTTTGTCCTGAAGAAGCTGTCAAGTACTATAGCAAAACGTCGACTTTTAAATCGATTTTACAGCAATCTGACGAATTATAATTACAAATTGCGTAACTTTTAACACTTTTGTAGGATTTTTTTTTTTAAGTTTTTAAGTGCAAATTGAGGACGCACTTAGCGCAACAGTAAAAACCACAATTACCTCTTATTTATTATTATTATTAACAAAAACCTCGTTTTAATCTTTTTTTTTTATTAACCAGTCTGCAGGTAAAATACGAAAGCAGCAATTAAGAAAAAAGAAACTATGATTAGTTGACTTTTCGACCTTCGAATTTGATCCTGATCGATGGATTACGGTGGAAAACGAGATTTAGTCACCGGCGTTGTAAAACGCAGAAATTCCGGCCGTTTCCCCCAAAAACGGGTGACATTGGGGGCGCTCTCGTAAATCGGTGATTTCCTAATCGGTGTTTGCAGATCGTTTTGAAACTGGGGCTTTCCGCCTTTGCGTGTAGTTTTTCCCTGAATAGTTGAGTAGGCAGGAGCATGAGTAATTAATAACACACACAGCACACAAAGAAGATGTTGTTATTGCGACGACTTGAAATGGTGTTAATGGTTTCCTGATTTTGATCCTGAAGATGACCTACATACTTAACATAAAATTACTTCTAACCAATTCTAGTAAACAATAAACCAAAAGGTGTTTTCTTTTAACAAAAATGCATTTTTTTTTAAAAGCGTTTTCGATTGACCGCACTAGTGCGCATTCAGAATATCTTCATCTCGTGTTATTATATTATGAGGTTAAAAGAAAATGCAAATACACTGAGTGCAACCGGTGCATGTGAATCACTGCTCTAGATTCGAGACCACTCTCAAACCTTATAGCATTTTTACTCAACTGCACTGGTTACACTCCGAGTATTTGCATCTTGCTTTAACCTCATTTAATAATACGAGATGAAGTTACTCTGAGTGCACGCTATTATTTTAACTTCATGCAATAATAAGGGATGGAAAGAGTGCTCTAGCTAGAGCAGCGAATCGAAAACGCTATAAAATTAAAAAACAATAAACCGATGTGTGTTTTAAGGTGACATTCAAACGACATTTTTTCGACTTTTACCCGGCGACAGAACGCGCATTTTTCTTTCTGTAATATCCAAATAATGATGGCGATAAGCATCTAGAGGCCTAAAGCTATATAGCTAAGTTAAAAACGATCGGGCCCCGGCGAACGATGTTAGTTTTGTGTTTGAAATTGTTTAGAAACGCATGAAAGGAAAATGGTAAGTTGATGGTTTCGTTTTTGTTACGTTCTAAACGAATTTTGGGGAAAAATAATCGCCTTGAAGATGGGCAGGTTGAATCTGGTTATCTGGTTGAGGCAGTGGATTTAAAAGGAATTTGGTTTTTTGTATTACTGTTGTTTTTGCAAGAGCAAAATGTTTTTTTAGATTTTTCATTTCTGTCCTTACCCCTATTTCCAAACAGTTCAGTTTTTTTTTTAATTTTGCATTTACACTCACCAACAACATTGAGGATCTGGAATTCTTATGATTTTTGTTGTTTTCGTAAGTGCTCCAAATATTCCTAAATTTCTAAGAATTAGCAGAACGTGATCAATAAATAAAAATGAAGAAAAAATGACTGCAAAAATCTGAGCTAGAAGACCGATCGAGTAAAGAAGAAGAGAAGGTTATCCTGCAAGTTATTTTGTTTCTGTCAACCTACTTTCTACTTTTAAAGCTTTTTGCCTTTTGTCTGATTTTTGTTGAAGTGCCTTGCCCATAAAATGTTGTCCGAATTTATGTATTTTTTTTCTTGTAGTTTTCTTTTCTGTTATTATCTTTTAATAGATATCAATTTTTTACAGTTTTTGTTTGCATTTACACTCACACTTGCAATTATTATTATTAATATATCTGAGAGCGCAAAAAGCATTTTACAAAAACCTCCTAAATTTCTGAGAATTGCAGAGAGTAATAATTAAATAAAAATTACTCCGAATATATGAGGCCTTTTCAGCGCCTGCACTTTGGTAACACCCTGTACATTTTAGACACCTTTCTTGACTTCCAGCATTCTAATAACAATGTTTATGATTAGTCGAATCCTGCATTTGTAGTTTTCATGATATTACGAAAATTTAAGGCCATTTTTGCCAAAGTTTTGGAATCATCCAGTCCATTTTGGACAACTCTTCAGTATAATCGAACGTTGCCCTCATATACAGCTTGTTTGCCTTTAAATATTTTGGAATTCTGGCGCATGTCGACTTCACCATTTTATGACGTCTAAGGCCATCTGGTAACACCCTCTATACTTTTTTGACCTTCAACATTCTAGAAATAATGTATATGAGGATTCGGGTCCTGCATTTGTGGATTTCATCAAGTTACGAAATTCTAAGGCCATTCTTACCTATGATTTGGTGACACTCTACTTTTCAGTGTAAGCGAGTCCTGCACTGAATGTTACCCCACATAAAGTTTGTTTGCTTTTAAACCTTTTGGAAACGATTCAAATCCTGGCGCGTGTGATAGCCACCGTTCTATGACGTCTAAGGCCATTTAGCCTGCACTTTGGCAACCCCCTGTAATTTGGAGAACATTTTTGGCTTTTAACATTCTGGAAACAATGTACAGTAAAGTTTCCCATTCATGTAATTTACATGCATTTGCATCTCTATTAGCCGGACACTTCTAATAATAATAATAATAATGTCTTTCATTTAGTGTACAGTTGTACACGAATAATAATACATAGGTGTACAAAAAACTAAATAAAATCTTAACTAAAACGAGGCGCTCTTCCACCTAACCTCGGAGCTAACTTAATTAAGATGCAACAAGAAACTTAAACTATAATCTGCTGAGTAAGTAACAAAAGTAAATAAACTTTATCATAACTCTATATAATTCTACAACTAAAAGGCGAAAAGAACTCAAAACAAATCACGACGTTCTCTGCTCCAGTAATATTTCTCTTTTGTAATTCAATTTAAAAGCTGACAGAGACATGGCTTTTATATTTACAGCAATGGTATTGTACAAAGTTGATGCTGCATAAGAAAATGATCTTTTAAATAAAGTAGAAGTCTGATGAGGTATAGTTAAATTGGTAGTATTGCGCAATTCACGATTATGTATCTGAAATCTTGGTATTAAAAGATCAGTTAAGTAGGATGGAGATCTCTTTATCAAGATTTTATGAGTTAAACAAGCCAAATTAAGCCGACGTCTGTTTCGCATATTTAACCAATTTAAATTACATAAAGCAGGGGAAACATGATCATACTTACGCAAACCCTGGATGTATCGCACACAAGAATTTTGTATTTTTTGTATTCTAGATTCAGTCATATGATCAATACACGGGCCATAGATGACGTCACAATAATTAAAAAGAGAAAGAATTAAACTATCACATAGCATGGTTTTTAATCGCATATTTAAAAAATATTTGCCATTATGCAAGCAACGTAAAATGCCATAAGAACGATTAATTAGTTTATTTACATGAGATCTAAATCTAAGGTTATCATCGAATGTGACACCTAAACTTGTTACTTCCTTTACAAAATTTATTTTAAAAGTGTTAACATAGATCCTAATGTCATCTATGGCCCTTCGGCGGTCTTTAGAGGGACCGAAGACTATTGCCAAAGATTTCAATGGGTTAATTGCTAAGCAGTGCGACTTAGAAAAAGATATTAGATTGGACAAATCCTCGTTTATTCGAGTCTCAAATATATGTCGGTTAGACAATTTAAAATTTGCATACACCTGAGTGTCATCCGCATAAAGGTGCGCCTTACATGTGATTCTGAAATTCTTCTGAAAGTCGGAGGTATAAATGGTATATAGAAGAGGTCCCAGAATTGACCCCTGAGGAACTCCTGCGGTCACATTACCTGTTAATGAAGATATCCCATCAACCACCACCCTTTGAGTTCTACCTGTCAAAAAAGATTCAATTAATCTTAAAGCTTCAGGTTGTAGTCCGTAGTATTTTAACTTCGAATACAGGAGTTGGTGGTTGATGGTATCAAATGCTTTAGAAAAATCCAACAATGTAAGTGATCAGTTGCTGTGAGTATGTCATTCGTAATTCCTAACAATGCTGATGCAGTGCTCTAACCTCGTCTAAAGCCTGATTGAGTACAAGGCAATATATTAGCTACCAGCACATATTCTCGAAGTTGTTCATTCATAATTTTTTCTAATATTTTTGAAAGGCAGGGCAATATACTAGTAGGGCGTAAATCACTAAACTTAGTTGGAAAAGATACTTTAGCTAACGGAGTGATTAACGCTTCTTTCCAAAGTGTAGGAAATTTTCCTAGAGTAAGACAGTTATTTACAAAAAAAAACTTAATATACACAGTGATATGTGGCGTGCATAAGAAAAGCATTTTCTTTGAAATTTTATCAATTCCTATAGCATTAGACTTGAAGGAAAGAATAATTCGTTCTATTTGTTCAAGTGTTACCTCATGGAACTTAAATTTAAAATGTGCATGGAATAAATTGTTTTGGTAAAAAGCTAACAAATTGTCGCAAGGGCGGAGATCATTTTTAGAAGAATTTAAAAAGTCAGGACAGCGTAAAAAATTTGAGAGAGTGGTGCGCTCAGCCCTAGAGGTAATTCCCAATTCAGTAAGTGCTTTCCAAGTTTGTTTAATAATTGCTCTATTAGTAAAATTTCTGAGACGACGATATTCATTTAAATGTTCAGTATTTTGAGTGTTTCTAAAACGCACTAAAGCTTGATCGCGCAAATTCATCATTTCTTTTAGGGTATCTGTCAGCCAAGCAGCTGCTTTCTTGGTAACACGCACTGTGCGCAATGGAGCGTATATATTAAAAAGCATTAAAATATTGTTTGATGTAAAGCAAAGCATATCATTTTTTTTCTACGTTTTGGTATCACCCTGTATATTTTGGACAACATTTCAGTGCAATTGAACTCTGCACTTATCTCCCATGCAAGCTTGTTTGCCTTTAAACATTTTTGGAACGATTTAAACCCTGACGCATATGGCCTCCACCATCCTATGGCGTCTGTGGACATTTAGCCTGTTCTTTGGTAACACCCTGTATATTTTGGAGACCTTTTTTGACTTTAAATATTGTGGAAACACTGCATATGACGATTCTGGTTCTCTACTTGTGAATTCAATCTATTACGAAAATCTAAGGCCATTTCTGGTAACACCCTATGCTTTTCGGTATAATTCGGTTCCTGCACTTATGAACGTCCAAAGATCTCTTGGATACAGTCCGAATCCCGGATGTCACCTTCTTATGATGTCTGAGGCCATTTAGCCTTATACTTTGGTGACACCTGTACATTTTGGACAACTTTTTGACTTTAAACATTTTGTACGCCGATTTTAGTCCATTTGCCTTCGTTTTAGTAACGTTGAACAACTATTCAGGTCCTACGATTATGAACGTTAACTTTATACAAACTATTTTGATCCTAACCGTTTTGTAAACAATACACCTACATAATATGGCGGTTCTAGTCATGTATTTGTGGACTTTATCCTATTGCCAAGTCTAAGATCCTTTTTCTTGCATTTTGTTAACACCCTGTACATTTTGGACAACACTTCAATGTAATTCAGTTCCTACATTCATGAACGTGAACTTTTTTGGCTTTTAAACATTATGACTGGGTTTGTAATACCCAAAACGTTTACAGTTTTTGCTTTCCAAGTATTTTGAGAAACAATGTCTATGACGAATCAATTTTTTGGACTTCATCATTTATCGAAGAGACTGATAGAAAAGGGGGAAAATGCATCCTTTTCTTTCTGTTGGCCTACTTTCTATTTTTAAAGCGTTTTGCTTTTCTTTTAGTCACCAATTCAACCCAACTCAAGTGTTCCTTATTTTCCGAAAATTGCAAGACGTGACTAATAAATAAAGACGGCCTCGAAGAACTCAAACTAGAACACCGATAGAAAAAGGAACAGCAATTTATTGTCTAAAAAGTCAGAGCCTTTCCATTCTTTTGTGTCTTTTGGCGTATTATCTGCTTCCCCAAAGACTTTTGTTTCTTGTTTTCGTATTTTTTTTAACTTTAGTCTTTTTGTTGTACGTCTTTTGCTTTTTTGTCGTCGAAACCCTTTTTTTTCCAACTCCATGAACTACTGGAATTTTTTTGAGCCAATGGAGTCTTTGTTTGCATCAAAAATCTTCGTATGTTCTGCTTTTTTATGTTATTCGTTCTTTATTAATTTCTTAATGAGGAAGTTCTTCTGCAATGGAGAACGAAACGTCAGCAGTAGAAGAAGTCACCGTGACGCGGTTCCAACCGGAAGCCAATTCAAACATGGATGACGGCCGCGGAAGCCTCCAAGTTAAATTATTCTCTCATTTTATATACTTGCCTGTTTTTTTTCGCAGCTATCTATCCCCCAAAATTTCCACAACTTTCTGATCCAATTGCTCTGGTAATATCTTTCCTCTGTTTTTCTTATTTTCGACATCCGTGATTCTTACCATTCTTTTGAACAACTTTTCTCCATTCTCTTGTTTTCTATTTATTCTCTCCACATCCAAAGTCTTCAGTTTGGCTGGATTCTTTTGTTTTCCGTTCTTCTGCCTACCTCCACAGTAGGCCTTGCCGCCTTTTATTACTTTAACCACATTTTTCATCCTTTCTCTCTTTTTTTAAAGAAAAGATATTATCTTGGTTTCCTGAACTTTCCTGCGACTTTGGGTTCAGATAGACCAATGTCTAGGTTTGGATTTGACAAACTGTTATCTTCCTAAACCCAAAGCCTTCTCCTATTTTGATTGCTTCTTTCCCTTCCGCCCGTTTCGTTGGACATCCTTGATGCTTTTTTTGTTACCTACCTAAACCTAAAGCCTTCGAATATCCTGTCTTATATTTTGGCTGTTTTTTTCCTTTCTGTCCTGTTCGTTGGACATCCTTGATGCTTCTTTTTTGTTGTCTACTTAAACCCAGAACCTTTAGAAATTTTTTTCTTTATAGTGGTGTGGGGGCTCGCACGTTGCTCAGCGACAATAAAACGTCAAGATGACAGATATCAGGGACGTCAAGTTGAGAAAAACGTTAAAGTGACAACTGTCATCTGGACGTTTTGTTGTCGCTGGGCAACGAGGGTTAACAAGCTCGGCCAATCTTTTGGACGATTTTCTCTTACTCTCTTGCTTTCTATTATTTTCTCCACATCCAAAGTCTTTACATATTTTTACGTGTCTTTTTTTTACAATTCTTTTCGATACCTTCTTCTTATTCGTCGCCATCTTCGACTTCTTAAAGTTGACGGCATATACAATTCCTCTCGACATCATTGTTTTCGTCTCCATCTTCCACTTCTGCATGTCATCTTGCATATCTTCTTTGCTCAGTAAATATAATCATTTCTTGCCATTCCTCGTGATTCAGTTGCCATCATCCACTTCCTAAAATCCATGACTTGCTTTTCGACTCACAAATTCGAGGTTTTCTGACGTCCAAAAGTCTTCAGATCTTCCGCCTTTTATTATTATTAGTCACTTTTTCCAATTCTGTTTCTTCGCCTCTTACATTTTTTCCATTCACTTGTATTTTGTTGGTCACCATCATCACTTTCCGAAGTCTTCAAAAGTCCACCAAAGTTTCACAAATTTTGAACTTTCTGCCCAATTTCTCTCAATATACAAAGTGTTTCTCTGTGTTAACTACTTTCTCCCCTTATTCTTTGCAATTCGATTGTAGTGTGTCATCATCATCATCTACTTATCAATCTTCAGATCTTTTCAAGCGCAGGACTTTAAATTTCGTTTGATTTTGATTTTTTATCTTTACTTTTAAAGTTAAACCACACTCTTTATTATTCTTCTTCTCTCGCCGTCCTCAATCTTCTTTTTTGCTGATTCTCTTTCCCTGTCGCCACCACCCATTTCATTTTTGATTCACAAGCCCATTTTTCTTTGGACAGCTTCTCTTGCATTCTTTTTATTTTCTCTTTTGCCCCTTATTTTAAGTTTTTTTTTTTTCATTCATCACCCTTATATTTTTTTGCAATATAATTGTTTTGTTACCACTCTTTAGTCTCTTGTCAGTCATCTTCTTGACTATATAGAAAATGACCTCATCTTATACTTTGCGGGTCCTTACTTCATTTGATTTATTCGAAGTTCCTGCTTCTTTTTTCAATCTTTTTCATTATTCAAGACTCCCATATTTACTTTGTCACATTTTGTATGTCGTTCTCCAAATTTGTAAGGCGAAACGTCAAAGAAGAGAAAAGGAAACATCAAGTAAGTCGGTTGCACTTGTCTTGAATCAGGCTCGCCCTGAGGCCATCGTTTATTTAAAAACTTAAATTTGTTGATTGCTCTTTGAGTAAATCCCCAAGCATTCTCATCTCCTCAATTTTCCTTTTGTATTTATTTTCTAAGTTTTCCTGTTTCCTTCTGGATTATTTCAATTTTCATACTTATGTAATCTTGACCTTTTAGTCTTGTTTTTTTTTTCTTTTTTAAGGTTCTTCGTTCTTTATACCATTGATTAATATTTCCACTTGCAATTTCAATACTTTATCAATCAGCAATTTCTGAGTCTGTGTTTGATTGACCTTCATCTATCAGATTGTGTAAAATTGAGAAGAAAGAAAGAGTTCTATTCAATTTCTTTTAACTTCAACAGCCCTCACCTTGGTCCTTGATCATTTCTGAAATTATTTTGCCTTTTGCAATCTGCGCCAGAATTTATTTTGAAATTTGCAAATTAGAAAAAGAAAATAAAAAATATGTACCTACCTAACGGCATTGATTCAGAAGCATGAAATAACGGCGTTCATTAGAAGCAAAGTTTCCTGCTGCACTTTGTCGTTAATGACGTCCCGTTAATGGACTGACCCAATTATCGCAGTTGATAATTGCAAGGCCAACCGGTCTCAGTAAGGCAAGCGCGCCTAATTTTTTGTTACATAAGGCCAGTGAAACATACTTTCACGGAATTTCAAACAAAAGCAAAGTTGTTTTTCGATTAAAAAAAAAACACTGAGAAGAAGAAGTGAAGTCATCTGCTCTCGAAACTCAGTTTATACGGTTGATTTCAAAATTTTAAATAAGAAGTGAATATTTTTCAAAAATGTTGACTTTTAAAATGTTTCTTCCGCTAATTTTTTTGATCATCCTTTCTATTATTTGCCTCTCTGCATGTCATTGTTAGTAGTATATACAGATTCGGTAAATATTCAACTTGACATCCTGTTATAATGCGTGCGACAGAGAACGCACTAGAAAAATGTTTGCTTTTTGCAGTAATGCTGCAATTTTTATCTTTCTGCCATCAGCCATTCCAGACAGTCACGAAGTATATTTAGCTGGGTCTAAGTCATTAGTCATTAGACAACACAAACAACCGTGAACAATGGTGAGATTCGAACTCACGCCGACCGAGCGGCACGATTTCCAAGTCAGCTAGGCTAACCGCTGAGCCACTCGGCGACCCCACTGAAGAACAATTTTTATCAAAAGAAATATGGTGATTTTTTTCAACAATTAATCAATAAATTGATTTTATCGCGTAAATATTTTTTTAAATTATTTATTTGTTTATGTTCTTTGCAATTTTTTTGACTTTGATTTACTTTTCAGGCTAATGTGTTGGAATTGGTCATTGGGGTAGCACTTTTGCTCGCGGTCGTCACCGGGGAACCGCCGCTCCTACCTTACTCCCCGGCCATAACCACCAAGGACTTCCTGCCCTATCCCCCTGCAACCGTTGAAACAGAACCGAACCGTGTCAAATTCATCCTAGTCGATGCCCCCAAAATCAAGGAAGTTCCCACCGCCCCTTACCCCGCACCGAAACCGATCGTTAAAGAGTTAGTCTCTGCGCCTTACCCACCCTTAATTAAAGAAATCACCGCCCCTTATCCACCGGCGGTATCCACCAACAAATTCGTCACTCTCGAGACCACAAAAGTCATCGAAACATCCAAGCCAATAATAAAGGTAACAAAACCGGTAATCAAAGAAATTCTGAGCGCCCCCTATCCACCAGCGAAACCTTTAATAACAGAAATTCCAATTGCTCCGTATCCACCAGCGAAAGTGCTGATAAAACAGATAGAAAAGCCGAAGGTTACGGAAATTCCAAGCGCCCCTTATCCACTGGCGAAACCCATCATCAAGGAAGCCCCTTATCCACCTGCAAGACTCATAATAAAAGAGACAACAAAGCCGATTTTTAAAGAAATTCTCACCGCCCCTTATCCACCAGCGAAACCTATTATCAAAGAAGCCCCTTACCCACCAGCGAGGCCCGTAATAAAGTTAACAGCAAAACCGATCATCAAAGAAGTTCCTACCGCCCCCTATCCACCAGCAAAACCTGTAATAAAAGAAGCCCCTTATCCACCAGCAAGGCCCATAATAAAATTAGTAGCAAAACCGATATTCAAGGAAATTCCTAGCTCCCCCTATCCACCAGCAAAACCTGTAATAAAAGAAGCCCCTTATCCACCAGCTAGGCCTGTAATAAAAGAGATAACGAAGCCAATTTTTAAAGAAATCCCCACCGCCCCTTATCCACCGGAGAAACCAATCATCAAGGAAGCCCCTTATCCACCAGCGAGGCCCATAATAAAGCTAACAGCAAAACCGATAATAAAAGAAGTTCCTAGCGCCCCCTATCCACCAGCAAAACCTGTAATAAAAGAAGCCCCGTATCCACCAGCAAGACCTGTAATAAAGTTAATAACAAAACCAATAATCAAAGAAGTTCCCAGCGCCCCCTATCCACCAGCAAAACTTGTAATAAAAGAAGCCCCTTATTCACCAGCTAGGCCTATTATAAAGGAGATAACAAAACCGATTTTTAAAGAAATCCCCACCGCCCCTTATCCACCAGCGAAACCAGTCATCAAAGAAGCTCCTTATCCACCGGCGAGGCCCATAATAAAGTTAATAGCAACACCTATCATCAAAGAAGTTCCTAGCGCCCCCTATCCACCGGCAAAACCTGTAATAAAAGAAGCCCCATATCCACCAGCCAGGCCCGTAATAAAGGTGATAACAAAGCCGATTTTCAAAGAAGTTCCCAGCGCTCCTTATCCACCGGCGAAACCTGTAATAAAAGAGGCCCCATATCCTCCAGCAAGGCCCGTAATAAAGTTAATATCTAAACCGATCTTCAAAGAAGTTCCAAGCGCCCCTTATCCACCAGCGAAACCTGTAATTAAAGAAGCTCCTTATCCACCAGCGAGGCCGATAATAAAAGAAGTGACCAAGCCGGTAATCAAGGAGGTTCTTCTCGCGCCCTATCCACCAGCGAAGTCAGAGATCCTAATCGCCCCATATCCACCACCTGCAAATCCCATCGAAAAAAACTTCGTTAAGTACTTGACAGTGGAAACGCCTAAAATAAAAGAAACCCCAACGCCCAAGCCAGTCGTCAAGATAATCCCCTCTGCCCCGTACCCACCAGCAGAAATTCTAGCGCCGTATCCACCGGCAGCCCCTTCCACCGCCTTCAAGTATTTGTTGACCGAAACGCCGAAGATCAAGACCGTGCCGATCATGGTGGTGGTGAAAGAGACGCCGTATCCTCCGCCAACCGTCAAGGAAATCCCCAGCGCCCCCTATCCACCAACAATCACGTTAGCGAAACCAAATCCCGCCAAGTTTTTGACGATTGAAACACCCAAGGTCAAAGAATTCGCGCCGTATCCGCCGAAGGTGACAGTGAAGGAAGGACCTTATCCACCCTCAGTTCCGGTCATTAAGACGGGACCTTATCCACCTCCAGTTCCGGTCATTAAGACAGGACTGTATCCACCGAAAATTTAAACATTATTACATCACGTACTGAGCGCCTTTTGTTATGTAGTTCATTTGTTTCTTGTACTTTCTTAACCAACTTGGTACTCATCAAAGAAGAAAATGATTTACTTTTCTTTAAATTTCCTACTTGTAATAAAAGGTGTCAGCAGTGGATTAACGTAATTGAATTTTTTTTAAAGATATGCGAATATGTAAGGATTACTTTTCTACCAAAAATTTTGTTAGTACCTATTATTAGGATCGTCTTTTGAAGTTTGTTCAGCCTGATACTTTCTTGAATATAAAAAATTCTTCTGAACTAACAGAATTAGATTTTAATTGCCCCATTGATTCAGTCTGTTCTCAACCAATTGATTTTGTTGTAACATATGACCCTTTAAAGGTTGTAACGAATGAAAATGTAAAAGCTCGTAAGCGAAAGTGTTTACACAATTTATCAAAACAATACAAAAATAAAATTTATAAACTCAAATCTTGTCTAAAGAAATCTAGAGATAAGCTAAAAACTCTAGAAACTCTAAACTTTTCTTACAATTGCAAATCCAGGTGTTCAACTTGTAAAATCACAGTTTAAAAATTGTAATAAAAAAGCTCACGGAGAACGTTGGTCACAGAAAGATAAAGTATTTGCATTGGAAATAATTAACACGTTCCGCCGTTACTTTGCTAATATCACATAAATGTGATATTAACAATGGACACTACCTGTACTTCTCATACATCATATATATAGAATTTCGATAAAACATGTCATAGAATCATATATTCACACAAATAAAGGATAGATGTCAAGACATTTAAAATTATATCACTTAATGTATTCAAATGACCACAACAGGTACAATGACCGCAAAGGATACCTTTATCCTATGTGACCAGGGTACGACAAATGCAACATTGAAACAAATTATTGAAGAGTGCCATACTGATGGGCCAGGTCCTTTTTTCATGGTGAATGATCAAAAAATTGTTGCCCTTCATGGTCCACATATTTTAACGAATACTAGAAATGCACTAAAGTCGTAGGGGAGAGTGGGGGAATGACGACCAGCGGGCAATGACGACCATCAAAAATTTTAGGAAAAGAAAGTAAATATGCAAATTGTATCAGTAACGCCATTTAATATGAAGTTGTGCAAGCCATAATCGGTATATCCCTAGTTTACGTAAAAGTGATCGTTTCGCGTTGCAGCTTAAGTGCATGTAATTTTATTGAACAGTAAAATAAAAGGTAAGTACAAATATAATACACTTCTGCATTTGCCGCATACGGGTAAATTATGTGCATATAATCACGTACAAAGGGCGTACTTTATAATCCTCCACTGTTTGACCTTAAAAAAATTTACGTATACCAAATGCATGATACCAAATTTGCTTTTTTTTTGTTTTAATAGAAACAAAAGAGTATTTAGCTTTCTACCCAAAGCATAATAAATCTACATAGTCCAGCCTGTTAGGAACTTATTTTACATATCAGAAATAAAAATTAGAACATTTTTTACACCCAATTTCTCTTAGGTGGTCGTCATTCCGCCACTCTCCCCTACAACATAAAATTTGATGAGAACAAAATTGCTAAATGGGGACATATTATTGAATGTCATAATTTTGATAATCAAAAAAGGTTTCAAACTTTAGTATAAAATTAAACGCGATCACATTGTTGGCAGCAATCACATGTTAAAATGAAAGTATCTATTGCTGCCAAAACTATGACTCATACAGAGTAGCGGCTTCTCTTGAAATTTGTGTGTGACGTTGATATGCTTCTCGATCATTTAATGGCATTTCATTATTTTCAAAAGACGTCAAAGGTACTGTATTAGCAACAAAAGTAAACACACGTTAAGTTTTGATACTCGATACTGGAGAAAGTAAAAAATTGGTAATTTTCGATATTAAAACAGGTCGCGTTTCACGAGCACCAAAATGTATAATTTGGAATATGTGTCAAGAAGTTGGCTTTTAAATTTCTTAGATTTTTTTTTGGGTTGACATAGCGCCAAAGAGATGGCATCACAATTGAAATTTTGAAAAGTGTCATTTTGTCTCAAGTCGCCTGCATTGTCCCAAGTCACCTGGGTTGGGTCACTCTCGGATAATATTGTGGTCTCTCTCGGATAAATGAGTTTGTATATTTTGTTTCTCACACAAGAATCATAAAGAACTAAATCAGGCGCATGTTTCCATAGCAACAAACACATTTTCTACACCCTACTTCAAAGTGGGATGTGAAAAGTTCGCTCGTTGTCATGGAAATCATGTAAACACTAGACTTCTTAAAACTGATGAGCGAGACGCAAAATAAGTGAAAAATGGTGAGTGAGAAAGATGCAATTACACACCCAGAGGTATATTTGAACACAACGTTTTACGGTATATTGTACAACGTCGCCTCTTGTAAATAATGTCACGCAAGTTTTCTTTGCTTCCGTTAGTTGTAGTAATATGTATATGCTGGGAAGGGTTAGTATTTTACAAAGTTTAAAGTAGGGTCTATAATGTGTTTCCATGCTGACTCCGGCAATTATCCACACGACTTTTTTCTGCATAATGAAAATATCTTTGACATGAGTAGATTTTCTTCAGATTTGTAGTTTATAGATCATCCTCGAATGGAACATGTTGGTATAACTCTTATACTTACTCCCTGTATTTTCGAACACGCCCCTGCTTTATACGCCTTATTGCATAAATGACTTGAGATAATTTGGCTGAGAGATGAGAGTAGTGTCACATATTCTTTCCAGGTCATTCTGCTATCCAAGGTTAGACCTATAGATACCGGGCACTTCCTGTATTCTCAATTGCAAGTCTTCGGTTACTTGTAAAGTTTATTGTAACTGTTTTTTGATGGTTTCATACCAATTCTTTACCTTGGAGCCACGATGCAATAAGTTTTAATGCACTGCCTCGGATACCATAATGGTTCATTTTTTTTTTGTTTAAGAGAATGTCATGTTGTATGGAATCAAAAACTTTCGTAAGATCGCAGAAGATTGCCTCGCATGTTTCATGATTTTCAAGAGCTTCATAAACAAAATTAGTTCTCGCCATAGCAGCAGTTGAAGTGTGTCTTCCTGCTCAGAAGCTGTATTGTTTAGTGTTTGTTTACCACTAGTGTTTTAACTTTAGTAGGTACCTATCCGGTCTGAGAGGACAGTTTCAAAAGCTTTAGAAAAGACTGGTAGTATTGAAATTGGTCTATAATTGTCAGGTGATGCAGGGTTTCCTTTTTTGTAAACATGTATGACTCTCGTTGTCTTCGTTTTCTGGGAGAAAACTCCGTCATGCAGGAGTTTATGAGGTTCAGAAATGTTGTTTTTGATAAGTAACACACGCACTTCGTCCATGTTCTTTTATTACTTCATCTCTCATACATAGATGTCGCTAGTATATGTAATTTTGATCTGCTTTAACACCCCCACTAGATCAAAATATTACAATACTGCTTTAACTCCTAATTGTCCTAAAAACTTACAATGTTTGACTGAAGATAAGCCTTTAGTCAGAATATCAGCGGGCATATTAGCTATCTGTAAATATTGTTTTTATAGTGTCTGTTGTAATGGTAGCACCTGAATGTTCAATTGCCATAATCATTAGAGAAAATTTCTCAGGCAGTCCAGCAAGTAGCAACGAACCAATCCATTCATCATCGATTTTGAATCCCGTACCTCTTAATTTCTGACTAGTATCAACCATTTGATTCACGTAACTCACCATTGAGTCGCAGTTCTCCAGTTTTATTGCAATCAAGTTTCTTAGCAAGCCGATTTTTCTTGTGAAACCTGAATCATCAAAGAGTGATTTTAATTTGTCCCACAAATCTTTTGCTGTTTTAGCTTCTTTTATGTGAACGTAGAGTGATGGATCTATTGTCAGGATTAATTTCGCTTTTGCTTTGGCGTCTTCTACCGCAGCCGTTTCCGTTAATTCCTCGCTTGCCACTTCCTTGATGTACTTGTTTAACCCCTCAAGTATCAAAAAATTTTCTGCTGCAAACGTCCAATCATCATAATTTTCTCGACCTTTCAATTTAGGTACGTTCACTAAATAATTTCCAGCCATACTTTTGCAATGAAACGTGAATAAAACAGAATTATTTGTGGAAAAACTGAGTCCATAACCTGATAAATAACACACGCACTTCGTCCATGTTCTTTTATTACTTCATCTCTCATACATAGATGTCGCTAGTACATGTAATTTTGATCTGCTTTAACAGTTTTACGGTTTTGATTGTTCTAACAATCATTCCGTAGACATCTAGGGTTGCCGAGGGGTTCAGTCCATTTATAACATTTTCGATTTCCATTTTTTGTGGTTGGGTCAAGAAATAATGACACTGACGGTGGTTTGGGCATTTGATGTTTCCTTCCAGTGATGGAATTGGTTTTCGGCATGGTCTTGATTGTTTCAGGTCCATCATTGCAGAAGAAGGTCCTCACTTGGGTGTGCCGTTTCAATTGCATTATATTTTTTATGGTTTAGTTCTTTCATGATAATATTCCAGATTTTACCTTGTTTATTATGGGCTTTCCGAATCTCTTCTAGATTTCTTCTTCTGTTTTCATCGTCGACACATTTCAAGTAAAAATTTTTATAGTTATTATTATTATTATTATAAATTTAAAAAAATAGTGGGAGGAAGGGTGACAAGATAAAGAAAACAAATGAACAAGTTTTAAAAAAATATATTACACTAATTAAAAAATAAAATAAAAACAAAAAACTACATAGTGGATTCAAAAATCAAAAAAGAAACATTTGGAAACAAAAGAAAGAGAACAAAATAATAAAAATTCAAAATAAATAAATACATAATAAAATAATAAAAATAAAAAACAATCGATTGTACAGGGAAATTCAAAATGCACTGACGGTTTTTGGGATGGAATACCTTTTTAATAGTTGTACTTAAAAAAATTATAAACGCGGCATCTTAAACTACAACTCTGGGAGTTACATCAGAAAGATATTGTCACATGATCAACATTTTTTTTCCAGCCAAGGTATGAATAACTTGATGGTATTTAATGGCATCAGCAGGACGGGGAACGACCAATCAATATTAATATGCAGTGGATATGTTTCCCAACCCGGTTCTCTTGACTTAACAGCGCCGGATTTCTTTTTAAAAAGTCATACAGTAATAGACCCCATAGTCTTCAAGAACTTAAACGAAATTGAAGCAATTCTACTGCAGATACCGAGCAGAGCGATGGATGAATTTTTGCGAGGGCAAAAGAAGAAGGCTACGCCATTCAGTTTTCAAGTAAAGAAACTCCCAGAGTTGTAGATTAAGGTAATTTTTTTAAGTTCAACTATTAGAAAGTTATTCCATTTCAAAAACCGTCAGTGCATTTTGGAATTCCCTGTACAATACAATTTAATAGATTAATAATTTAATGAAAAGAACGATGAGAAAGTAAAGAAAGCTAAAAATATGAAATAAAATTTAAAAAACAATAAAAACAAAATACAATGGATTATTCAGTAGATTCATAAATTTAAAAAAAGAAACGATTGGAAACAAACGGTGACAAAATAAGGAATTATTTGCCTTCCACATGATCAGCAGATTGTTAAGAAAACGGCGAATACAATTCATTTCTCTACTCCCGTCAAAATAAACGAAAAAAGAAACTTTGGGCATAACTTTAACAGATGGCGTTGTTGAATGTCTTATGGCCATCTTACACTATGACATTTTCCTTCTAAAATCTGTTACAAAGTGAGTGAGAAGTGCCAATTCAACCAATCAGAATTCACTCTGGTAGTTTATCTCTCTCACTTTGTAACAAAAATTGGTATCAAATTAGCATAGCGTCAGACGGCCTTTAAGCACAAGTCATTTTCTTATTACCGTTCAGACAGAAATGACTGCCAGTTCAAACTTTGCTCAATGGATGATGGTTTTTCAATGTAACCCGTCAGTAACAAGTGAATCACCCTCGTAGAAACAAATGAAAAGAAGACAATCGGCAAGTTTCAACAGATGTCTTACTATAACGCAATAAATAAATTTCATAATCACACGAGGTTCTTTTTAACAGACACTCTGAGAAACTTTGCGGAGCGTATTCACACTATACAGAATGTCCGTTTTAAATCGTGATCGTGACCCCTGAAGGCTTTATCATATCATAGATAACTTTGTGTTTTCATAATGACGTACTAAAAACACGGAAGTAGAATGGGTTGCCTAGCTTCCATTTTTAAGGCGACTCAATTTAAAATGGACACAGTGTATAATTATGAATGTATTAATGTATAATAATTATTGACCTGCGTAATTGAGGAGCTTTGTATTTTAATGTTCGTACATAACCCCATTTTTTTTGAATGACGTACATTAAAAAAAAACTACTATAAATGAAGTCGGTAAATGATGGACGTGCTTTAAAATGCTAAGAAAGACAAGTGATTATTTTGTGTTTGTTTTCTCGGTTTAATTCCATATCATTTTAGATTTTATTTAGATTCAATGCCTTCTAGAATTAAAAACTTTGGTGCTGCTTGTAGCCATAGCAACCACAACTAACACCAGAAGTGACCTACTTTTGTAATTTAATTTTAAAAAAATAGTTTTTTTATAATAGCTTTGTTCCTACACAGTTCTAAATCAGTTCGGAACTGTACTGCTCACGCGCTCTTGCTACAGGTCATGCGCTCTTACTAATAATGCTGTGTATTTAGCAAGAACGCATGAGCAGTACAGTTCCAAACTGATTTAAAACTGTGTAGGAACAAAGCTAATAAATAAATTACAATCCCTAAAATCCCGTTAAGAATTAACAGAGAAATTATGATTCACTTGATAAATAATTAAAGTTGAATACTTTCAGGATGATTAGACTGGACTGATACATGATAAGGCTTTCGCTTTATCCTTATATAATCACACTTAATACATCTCACAATGACTCACACCTATTATAATACTGAATCAATAAAATATACTGAAAGTCTTATGGAAAGGCAGCACCATTTCCAATATCTCCCTGGAGTGTTTCCTTCGAAAATCCCACAAGTAGTGATCCACAATCACAGCATTCACCCCCTTGGATTCATCAACTCTCTTCCTGATGAACTGGGTCAATAAATCGACGGCGTGTATCGAACACCCCCGGATTTCCACCTCCATCTCACAACCATTCTCAAAAATAACATTGGATTTTAGCTTCTGTTTCAACTCCTCACTGTATTCAAGCACGTTATAATACAGCAAAGCTTGAGGTACACGGTAATCCGCGAACATGGTGATTTCCCCAATGTCACGAAAGAACCCGGGGCCTTGGTTTTTGTAGCAGGCCCAAATGTCTCCGATTAAAATCTGCGCCCTCTTGTAGATGGAAACCTTGTGGTTCTTGTACAGGGCCTCGTCTCTAAAACACCTGAATTCATCGACGATTATCTCCAGTAATTTCACGGCGCTGTTGTCCGCCTTCTTCACGCAATTCCGGAACGTGCCCTCGTAATTTTCCAAAAGTGCGGCCCCCACTTCGTGCAGTGATTTCACTCGGTCTTTCAGGAGGGGAACTTGCACTTTGTTGTCACTTCGAAGCACACTCGCGAGCTTCTCCTCGGTTATCGTCGAGTAGAACCTGGGGTTTAAAATGTCCACGTTTTCCCTCAACGCTCGGTTGAGGGCCGCGCAGAGGGCGAAGTACCCCGTGTGTCCCTCAACGGCCCAGCCTTCTTCGTGCTCGTACGACCAAAAGCAGAAGTTTAAAGTGTCGGCGACGAAGAGCCAGTCGATGGCCCAGGGGTCGGTCGGTTTGGGGTGTACGCTCGTCTGGCTGAAGAGGTCCGCAGAAAATGAGCCGGAATTGATTGACTCGGCCAGCTGAAATACAAGCGATTTTTAGGTTAGGTTTGATGTCAGTGAGCGCTAACCTCAAGCCCCAGGGTTTCTATGCCTTCGCGTTTGATTTTGATGTGCGTGGCCAGGTCTGCTATGAGTTTTCCGGATTCACGTGGAGATAAAGCCATCACAAATTGCTTTATTTCAGACTTGAATAAATCTAACCTCCAATCAAATATCACTCAATCGCGTTGCCAACACAGAACATACACAAGAAGAAGTGTCTATTCCTGCAGAAAATTTTATGCACTAATTCTTGCATCTATCAACGGTTAACGTTACTATTTCATTCTTTGCCGCCAAATTCAAATTACGACTTCTACTCCTGGAATTCTATTTTACTTTCGATCAGTATCAACTTTTTAAAGGGAGACTTAAAATTTAAGATTCTTGCAAGGCGGACTTTAAATTTTAAATCTCCTTTTAAAAATTTACAAAATACTCGCCAGTTTGTAGGATAGATGTATTATTGTAATTAATTATTATTTTTATTTTCTTTTAACTGAAATCTATGTATATTTATACATATTATAAATATGAAATGTATATATTTTCGTTATAATTAAACGGAACTTAATATGCATTACAAGAAAAGGAAAAGGCAAGATTTAGAAATTTATTGAAAATCTTAAAACTTATTACCTATTTACATACCTACAAGTAGTAATTCAGATATTTAAAAATATGTAATTTTACTTAAAAGTTTATAAATTAAAAAAAAAAAACAAATACATAACTACATCTAAATATTTCACTAACAATAAGTGATTAAATATAATAATTACTTTTACCAAGTGATTTTTTTAAATTTTTTATCAACTCTTGCCATAAGATTTGGACGGCATGTCTTAGCTTAAGTGAAAAGTACCTCATTGCTGTACTTTTATGCTGTTTTACAGTATAGTTAAGACATGCCGTCCAAATTCCATGGCAAGAGTTGACAAAAATTTTTTAAAATCACACGGTATATAGTCACATTTAAATAAAAAATATTCTTTTCATAGAAATTTAAAGATTGCATATGAAAAGCCTGGAAAATATTGGCAGTGCAAAATTAATGAATAAATCAGATTCAGCTAATCGATCTTACAAAAAATTTTGAAAATTATCAGTTTCAAACACCAGAAGAAAAAATAAACTGAACAGAAAGTCTACTCCGACTGTAAGATTACTTTTCAATTGTGAAGGAATAATACAAGCAAAAGTATTAATCTATGAAATTATTGTGCAGTGCAGTAACATTACACATTTCATAGGTAATAGATTTGAAAATATGATTCAAATAGACAGCAACATGCCTACGTCTTGAGAATCAAGTAGTATTACACCAACATCAAGACAAACTTTATTTTTAGTTAATTAATTACAAACTTTTTTGCAGACTTTTGAAAATATTACATAATTTAAAAAATGCACCTGAATTAAGTATATGTATGTATAAGCTCTCAAACAAAGGCTTACTTACATACATACTTTTACTTCGGACCGAACAATTTAATGTAATCATCTATCACTGTATTTGTACGGGCATCTCTATTGTTTAATTTTCTATTAATTAATGTCACGAGATGTTTCACCATAATGTAAGTAATGGCAGCCTTAATATCACCTGCAATACTGTCGTGTTTACTACAAAAATCTGGTATATGAACTGTTGTTTGATTAGAAATTTGTAAAATAACATTTCGTGATGTTACAGACGTCGGAAATAACTGCATAATTTGTTTCTTTAATAAGTTAATTATATTTACGAAATTTGTACTGGGAGAACGAAGCAACTGATTGTTATAGTCTTTCAATATAATTACTGTATAATTTTCATCAGCTTTATATTCCGATAACATAAAATTTGCACAAGATTTACAATACTGGTTTTTCAAATACTTATTAGCGATAAATCCTGCTACATACGCGCTGGTTTGAAAGCGGAAATCAATTGTGATATTTCAGAGTATATAGTATGAGAAATTTCTCTTAGTTGAGGTGGAGCTTGCGGCATTTGAACGTTTTTGGAAGTAGATGGAACAGGTGTATCTAATGATTCCGGTATATCTTTTATGAGATCCTCCAATGAACATAAAAATTGTGTGTTAGAATTTTCACAATTTCCGGAGACTGAGTGTAGAAATATGTTATTTATTATAGCTGTTTTAAAGGCAGAAGAAAAGTGGTATGTAGTAGGATCCACATAATCCTCTAATATACCCAAAAAAATTCTCTAAGGGGTCTTGATTAAGAGTACGAGTAGCTAAATAACGAAATCCTAATTTGTTCATTTTTGTCCACAGTGATTCTAAAAAGTGAGCAAATAAAAATCAGATTAGAGGCGGTGCAAAGAAAATGTATGTCTGTGATTAACTGAATTAATTAATGTAATACATTCAAGGACTGTCAAGTTTATTGACTTTTTATTTAATCACAGACATACATTTTCTTTGCACAGCCTACTCTAATCTGATTTTTATTTGCTCACGGGTTATATTAGACATTGTAACAATTAAGTTTTTTAACGATGGAGGAACAGTTACCTTTTTTCCATTTAATCTGTCAAAACATTCTACATTTTGAAGGGTTTTTCTAGCATCAATCCAAAACTGCAAATGAGGAGACTTATATGTTAGCGGACCGTTCAAAGGTTTGTTTGATTTTAATACAGAATTTAAAGAATTAAAAAGGCGATCCATAAATAACACAAAAATGGCTGTATGATGATTATTCAAAACTCCACATTTTGCAGCAAATGATAAGCCAGCGTATACATTATTACTGAACACCTGTGCAGCTAATTTATCTTCCATTTTTCTCCTGCCTTTTGAGTTAATATGTTCTTCTGTCAATTTTGGGCATATTTTACCACCTGGAGTGATTGCATCAATTTTATATAAAGCTTCAATATCAGAAAATTTTGCAAGATTATCCTTAAATGAGATTTTCTTGTTAAAAAGATATTTCTTACACCTTTAAGTAAATGGGGTGGATCAAATATATGTACTAAATCATAATTGAAAATTTTATATTGATAAGAATTGGAATTTGAAAGTTCTTTAATAGCTTTAACATTTGTGGAACCCTGATCACTAACTGTTGCAAGAATTTGAAAACTTGTGTGTTGATGGAGAGTTTTTATTACTGTAATAATGAGATTCTTCAAAATAAAACTTGGTGTAGTACTTTGTACAAAGTAGTATGCTATTGGTTGCTGCCATTTTTTATTAATAATGCGTAACATGAATACCAAAACATGATCTGCTATTTTATTTTCGGGACCACTTTCGAATTGAACTAAACCAGAGAATGTACTTTTATTTAATTGTAAATGTGGTTTCAATTTCATTTCGTCAAAAATTAGAACTGCATATCTATGTAAAGGTTGCATGGTTTTTGAAATTGAATCTAAGTAATTTAGAATCCTATAATTAATACCTACTTTAATATTTATTAGTGCTAATGAACGCATCAAAGTGCTACGTGATGGCAAATGAAAAATATGTTGAAGAAATCTGAAATTTTTAGGACTCTTTTTATAAAGTGCCAGAAACAAAGCTTTTTCTTTTGAAGACCACGTTGCTTTCTTCTTAAATACTTTGAACTGCGACTGAATAAATATTGAAGCAGATTCACTTAATCTATTCGGGTGCTTTTTTACATTTGCAATAATGTAATTTAATAAACTATCATCTGCTACTTTCCTTTTGGCCTTCAACTGCTTTTGAAAGTAGTTCAACGATCTCTTACATCTGATGACTTCTTTATAAAGATATTTCTTCTTAAGTGTTAATTGTGTTGAGGGGATTCCTACATGCTTTAATATTTTGTGAGACTTTTTACCACCTACAAGAAAACAGAAAACATGTCAGAGTGGTAATAATACAGGTGACTTTTAATTTTTTCATCAACTCTTGCCATGAAATCTGGACGGCATGTCTTAGCTTAGGTGAAAAGTAAGTCATTTCACTCCTTGATGCTGTTTTACAGTAAAACTAATAGCGCTTTCGATTGACTGCTTTAGAGCACCCTCAGAATATAGATAAACAAATAGGTATAAAACAATATTTATTCATAAAATAAACAAAACCAAAAATTAACAAAGTTAGTAATTATAATAACAAAAGTTATTAAATTGTTATTAAACAAAAACAAAACATAGATAATTTGATGTAAAAAAAATATTTTTTTTTAATGTATAAAAATATAAATGTCTAAATATCTGTATGTACAGAGTGGATCAATTTCGATGTCTCTTATGGACATCTCTGTAACTATAAGAGATAGAAAAAAACTAGTGGCCAAGTCTCGATCTCTTTTTTAGAGATAAAGTCAATAGTGTAAACAAAAATTGGCCATCTTCTTTTGTTTTCGAGTTATAAGCCAAAATTGAGATTTTCGACTTTTCGTCAATCAGTCATATCTCGTTTATTTTTGCAGAAATTAAAAAACTATTTTAACATTATTACAATTTTTGGAATTTTATTAAATATCAAGAAACCAACTACACCACTGAATTGTATTAAAAAAAGTGTCCTAATAATGTCAAAACAGTTCTTTAATATCTGTAAAAATAAACGAGATATGCGCGATTGATGAAAAGTCGAAAATGTCAATTTTTGCCTTTAACTCGAAAACAAAAGAAGACAGCCAATTTTTGTTTAGTTTATTGACTTTATCTCTAAAAAATAGATCGAGACTTGGCCACTAGTTTTTTTCTATCTCTTATACTTACAGAGGTGTCCATAATTGCATCGAAATTGATCCACCCTGTACGTGTATAATATACAGAGACAAGATATTTCAGAATATAGTGATTTCACGACCGATTTAGAGAACTTTTTCATTTATAAAAAATGAATTATCTTTTATAATTTTGTGGTAACCTTTTTTAATTATAAAATAATTAGCAATATTCGCCAACCATAAAGATCGAGTTTTTCTTTACCAAGAAAGCCTTAAACTCTGTGTTAAAGTTATGCCCAAGGTTGCCAATTTAATGACTTTGAGACTAGATCTGGCTTTCTGTTTAAACTTATAAGTTCGATTGATTGAAAATTTAGTGATTACATGACCGGTTCAGTGATTTCTTTGAAAATAATTTTAACCAAACCAAAATTTAATAGTCCATATGAAACAAATAAATAATTAAGCGTCTTTTTATTGTATATATTTTGTTGGTTTCCGGGCTGGAACCGCGTCGAAGTCATAACGATGCCGACGTTTCGTCCAGGTTACACTGGACTTTCTCAAGGTTGGTGTTGATGGTGCTTGTCTAGTGTCTCTGAGCGACTGAAGTGCTGTCTGTCGATGTCGAGTTTCACGTTGTTAAACCATATCCAATGTCCTGTTTCTAATTTATGTTCTGTGAACATAATTAATTTAATTAACATAATTAATTAACTAATTTAGGTTCTGTGAACCTGTGGTTTGTTTTTTCTTAGGACATAATAAAACGTGTTCCTCCAGCCAAACAAAAACAATATTAAAACGAAGGGGCTTTCCGAGTGCTATCTCCACTCGTCGTCATCTGAGTTTGTGTTGGAGGCGTCGTCATCATCCGGGTGTATCAGACGGTTCCTCTCAAATAAGGCACGTTTTAAAGTATTCGCGAGGTCCACGCCTTCATTATTCGGCGTGGCCGGTTGCATTTCTTTCTCCTAAAAAATTAAAACAAAAAAAAATACAAAAGAAAATTTGCGCAAACTAAAAACGAACTCACCCCGATGCGTTTCAGCATAACACCTTTACGTATATCACTAAATACGTAACCACGCGTAATATTATTCTTTTGTTCCGAATCTACAGACTGGAACGAAATTTTTTAATAAAAAGCTCAAGGTCGATGGTGGTAACTCACTTTCAACGCAATGCCCTCTCTGATACTGCCCAAAAGAAAAGAGTGTAAATAACCTTGATTGTCGTTGGTGGAAGGACTAACAATTAGAGGAGGAAGTTTAGTAAGAGGTGGAGGAAGTGGAGGAGTAGGAGGTGCACTCGACTCCAAAGGAGGACTGCCGCTAAAGGATGGACCAGGTGGTCGAGGTGGGGGGGCGTTCTTTGGCGGACGGGGTCGTATTCCTGTAGATAAAACCATATTAACAAAATAATTTGTTTTCTTTGATAATATTACCGTTCATCATTACTCTTGGCGGGTGTGAAGGGGGACTCGGGGGCGTGGCTGATGGAGGAGACGGATCAGTTATCTGAAACAAACGGCTCTCACATATGTAATTATTGGAGGGCGTGGCTTCTTACGTTTTGTACACTTCTCGTGCCTCCTTCGGATGGTACATGTGGTCCGGTCTGGACTGTAGGCGGTGGTGGAGGAGTTACATAAAACCATAATAATTACAAAAGAATTTGTTTTCTTTGATAATATTACCGTTCACGATTCCTCTTCGCGGTTGTGGTTGGGGTTTCTGGGGCGTGGCTGATGGATGAGACGGATCAGTTATCTGAAACAAACGGTTCTCACATACGTAATCGTTGGAGGGCGTGGCTTCTTACGTTGTGTATAGTTTCCGTCCCTCCTTTGGATGGTAGATGCGGGCCGGTCTGGACTGTAGGCGCTGGTGGAGGGGGTTTCTTCGTAATGTTTCCCTGAATTACATCGTGCACCCCGTTTTTCTCGAGGAAGTCGTAGATGAATTTCCTGGTTTCCGAGTCCTGCAAGTCTTTCTCGGATACTCCGGCCTAAAACAGTTCGCGTCACTTTTATTTATTTTTTTATTTCGTGGTGGTTTATGTACTTTGTGGAAGAACTCGTTTAAATGCTTGTCTTCTGTGCTGAAAGCGAAGGCCTTGTCGTGGTTCCAACCGACGTGGGAGATGTGACGGAATTCAAAGGGGTGGCCGATGTCTGCCTTGGTGATGCTTCCTTTTCGTTTGGCCTTTTTTTCTTCTGAAGTACACTAATATTAATTAATAAATTTGTTTTCTTCAGTAACATTACCTGCCCTTATTCCTCCTAGCGGTTGCGATTGTGGTCTGGGGGGTGTGACTAATAGAGGAGATGGGGGTGATGTGGGTTTCGTCGTAAAGCTTCTCTCAATTACATCTCGCCCTCCACTCATCCGGATGAAGTCATAGATGAAGTTCGCGGTGTCCATATTCTGCAAATGTTTCTCATATATTCCGGCGTAAAATAGTTTGCGTTAGTTTTATTTTATTTTTTTAATTTTGTGGTAATTTATGTACTTTGAGGAGGAAGTCATGTAATTGCTCGTCATTTGTGTTGAATGTGAATCCTTCCTCGTAGTTAAAACCGACGTGGGAGATGTGACGGAATTCCAAGGGTGGGCCGATGTCTGCCTTGGTGATGTTTCGTTTTTGTTCGGCCGTATCTGCTTCTAAAATAGGCATGTATTATACCGAATATAATTGTATTGAATACTGAGTGTTTGCAAAAAAACAAAACAAGTTATATTTAGGCTTACTAACATTGAGCCTAAGTAATCTTGCCGTAATCCAAAACTTTAAGGGACACGAATTTAAAAGCACGTTAACGGCTTCGCTTGCGATTTATTTATTAAAACAAATTAAGACATTTTCGGAAAGAACTCTATTCTTTACTACCGAAAGCAAGCTATAGGAATGAATTAATTGATTCTACCATGAAAACCGGACTTGGAGAAGATCCGCGACGAGAGCAAACGCTTAGAGTGAAGTTGGAAAAACCTTTTGCCGGATGGAACTGGCGTTAATATTTAAAACCTTTCTTATCAACCCTTATAAGAGGTGGCTATCGTCACGTGAGCCAATTAAATTTGAATATTTCTGTCCCGCGCTAAACTCGCATCCATTTGAATTTCTGAATTATCGGTTTCATACCGGCGTCAGTCGTGATAAGAGCGGAAATTTACCTGCGAATTTCTATGTGGATTACACACAGTCTTAAGTCACGTTTTGAATTTTATCACTGCAACATAAGGGATCCGTTTCGCTTTAAATACATATAAAAATCTGCTAAGACACAGTTTACTTTGTTTGGACTACGTTTCAATTATTTACGTGGTAACTTAACTTTTTATTGCTTTAAATTAAAAAAAAAGGATTTTCTTATACAGAGCACCGGTTTCTTAAAAAAAATTCATCAGGAAGAGGGTGGGGGGTTATTGCTTTCTCCATGAATCCGCCCTGTTTTAACATTTTCTAGTTTTGCTTTCGATTCTCTCCCTTTCCCAACTTTTGTTATGTTATGTTTTTATTTTTATTTATTAAATTTTGGTCTTTTAGCGAAATTAAAGAAAACTCAAATGTTTTCAAAATTACATATTTAATTAATTTATTAAAACAAATTTTAATTAAAATGTGAATTTTTTTTTGTTAGATCCGTAAAATAAATTCTACTCTAGGAACATCAACATATTTTTTTCTTTTTTGATAAAATAAATTGAGCTGGAAACAGTTAAATTATTCGGGAAATTCTTTACAGCGTTTTCGATTCACCTGCACTGGGGGTCAGTTAACTTGCCCCCCCCCCCAGTAACGTTTTTCAAAGTTTTCTTGCACCCTTATGCACCACCAAAATAAATTTTTGCACCCCTCCAGGAGAGAAACTGCAGGCAAATTTCACTGGGAGGGGCCAAGTTAACCGCAGCCCCCCCCCCCGTGAAAATTTTCGAAGTTTCTTTAGTGCACCTTGTTGCACCCCTTATGCACCACCTTTTTTAACTTTTGCACCGCTCAAATAGCTGAGAAAAAAAATAAAATAGAAAGTTATTTCAGTTATTTTTTTCTCAGCTATTTGAGCGGTGCAAAAGTTAAAAAAGGTGGTGCATAAGGGTGCATAAGGGGTGCAACAAGGTGCACCAAAAAAACTTCGAAAATTTTCACTGGGGGGGGGGCTAGCTAAGTTTCTATTTTATTTTTTTTCTCAGCTATTTGGGCGGTGCAAAAGTTAAAAAAGGTGGTGCATAAGGGTGCATAAGGGGTGCAACAAGGTGCACTAAAGAAACTTCGAAAATTTTCACTGGGGGAGGGGGCTAGCTGAGTTTCTATATTATTTTTTTTTCTCAGTTATTTGAGTGGTGCAAAAGTTAAAAAAGGTGGTGCATAAGGGGTGCAACAAGGTGCACTAAAGAAACTTCGAAAATTTTCACTGGGGGGGGGGGGGGGCTGCGGTTAACTTGGCCCTTCCCAGTGAAATTTGCCTGCAGTTTCTCTCCTGGAGGGGTGCAAAAATTTATTTTGGTGGTGCATAAGGGTGCATTAAGGGTGCAATCACTTGGTGCAAGAAAACTTTGAAAAACGTTACTGGGGGGGGGGGGGGGCAAGTTAACTGACCCCTGCACTGGTTGCACTCAACCAACAAGAAAAGAATACCGGGACAGAAGATACGGGAGAATGCAATAATTACATTTGACGGAAGTTACCACTTTGCGGTAGGTCAGTTTCTGCAATATGGCTGTTTGTTGACATCCATATTGGAAAAATAATTGCCGGATTTTAAGAAAATGTTTTGTCTTGTACAGACTTTATTCTTCATATAAAGACCAATGTTATCTAACCTTTTATGCTTCAGATTAGGAGAAGAATGTATACTAGAAATTTGTCGGTCGAATTCGTATACAGCCTGTATACGCAAACGATACATTTATAAGGTTTGTAACTAGTTCGAAACCGTCAAAATCATGCAGCCATCAAAATTGTATATTTGACGGCGTTGTTATAATTGGTCATTACTTCGGTGGGCAACTGTTTTTAACGGTTCCGAACTAGTCAGAAATTGCTGATGGAACAAACCTATAAATTTCAGTTAAAAAGTGAAAGACTTTTAGGTAAGTTTTTCGATGTTTAGTAACGCGACAAGCGTGATATAAGTTGCTTTCAAGTACATTTAGTCATAGAACTCCAGTCCATATTTAGTGACCAGCTTGGACAAGAAACTACTATTAGTATGACTCCCTCCTGTTATTCTTAACTCGTTGCATGTTAATAGTACGAGGGAAAAGGCACTCTGAGTGCACACTAGTGCAGTCAATCGAAAACGCTATTGTGTAAATGCATTCCAATATTTTTATTTTCAAATTATTGATTTAAAATGTAAATTTTTAATTTTTGTTAATATTTTATTCTCGTTAAGTATTTATATACCAAAACCAAAACTCACACCGTATAAACTGAACACGGGGAATTGAATTATATTGAATACTAAATATCAGTGGCAGCATTCCCGCAAGTGAGATAGCGAACCATTACGTCACCGCATACCCGCTTCTTCTTTTACATAATGGGCACTTTTCAATTGCAACACAAGCTTGATTGACATCGACGAACTAATTCGTGGGTGTAATTAAATTGAAACTTCCTATTTTGGATTTCAGTGAAAGCTAAATCATTTTTTTTCCAAAAGCTGTTCTTCTGTATGAATTCCGACAGCATAAACTATTTCCTTAGTGCTCCCCAGAAATGGATATGCTTGAAATTCTTAGGTGGCGATGACTTGATTACATTACATAAGTGTCTATTTGACAGTAGATTTTAATTTGCAATGTTTGTACCTTAATAAAAGTTTACGTGTAACAACTTTGAGGTTCTGTATCTACTAAAAATGAGTAGAAATCGGACACACGTTTATGTGAGAAAAAAAAGTTTGAAATTCAATTCCCTACAACCCCTTTCATTTTGCGTCGCGAGTTTTGAAACATCCTCTATAGCAATGAATATAGCTTTACTGTCATTAATTAAAATCAGCAATCAAGAGATGGCGCTTTTAATAAGGAAAACAAGGAGCTGTCATTTATGTTTTACTTCCATTCATTATTATTATTAAATTAGATGAAGTCATTGCATAGACATAAGCACACTAATCACACAATACGTATACCTATAAGAATATTTATTCGTGTGGAAGCGTCATACACAAATTGTTCAATATGTTTTTCATAGGTTAACCAAATGTCATTCCAATGCAGGGTTACCAATGTGTGGGCAATTACCCGAATTATGGTTAATATAAGCAACCTTGCGGGTAAAAATGATACGTGGGTAAAAATCGGTATTTTCAAGGAAGAAAAAAAAACAGATTAATTTTTAAATTTTTGATTGACGACCTGTTAGTGATGTTTCAGCTTTACTATTGGCAACAAAGAAATCACTAAAGCCGGAAGCCGACAAAAACTAAAGTAACTAACTAACAGCCAAATCCATGATCCATCTAGATCGTCTTTTGTTTTATTTTACGTCAAAAATTGCACAAACGTCAAATCTTAATTTTAGAAAGTTTTGTTATTTAATGAAAATTTTTTTAATTTTCGTTATTTTTCGTAATTTTATAAATTTTCTTTATTTCTCGATCGTCTCTTGTTTTGTTTTTCTTCAACAAAAAATGCACAATTGTCAAATGTTAATTTTAGAAAGTTTTGAGAATGAGAATTTTTTAATTTTAATTTTTTTTTGTAATTTTATTTAATGAGGTTTTTTATTTTTGTTATTTTTTGTCATTTTATTCAATGAGATTTATTTATATATATATTTTTTTTAATTTATAAATTTGTCGATCGACTTATTTAATCGAGAATTTTTTAATTTTTATAATTTTTTGTAATTTTATTTAATGTTTCTTTTTTTATTTTTGTAATTTTTTTCTAATTTTATTCAATGAGTTTTATTTATATTTATTTTTTTTTAATTTTATGTTTGCCGATCGTCATTTGTTTTATTTTACATCAAAAAATGCACAAATATCAAATCTTAATTTTAGAAAGTTTTGTTTATTTAATAAAAAAAAATATTTTATATTTTTTTGTAATTTTTATAATTTTTTGTAGTTTTATTTAATCAGATTTCTTTTGTTTGTATAATTTTTTCTAATTTTATTCAATGAGATTTTTTAATTTTAATTTTTTAAAATTTTATAATAATAATAATTTTATAAATTTTCTTTATTTCCCGATCATCTTTTGTTTTATTTTACGTCAAAAATTGCACAAATGTCAAATCTTAATTTTAGAAAGTTTTGTTTATTTAATGAGAATTTTTTTAATTTTATAAATTTTCTTTATTTTTCGATCGTCTTTTGTTTTATTTAGCGTCAAAAATTGCACAATAACTGTCAAATGTCTTAATTTTAGAAATTTGGACCCAGTTTTGTTTATTTAATGAGAATTTTTTTAATTTCTTTTTTAAGTTATTTTCAAAAATGAAACATGATTTTAATCAAGTGATTTAAATTAGCTCAACCGAAATTCAGAGACATCTATCAGAATTTTTCACAACTATCTTCCGAAATGTTTCGCTTGGTCGGTTGGCAGCACTGTTGCCGATTGCCGCCCACAGTCCCACATATAAATAGCGTTTTCGATTAACCTGCACCGGTTGCACTCAGTGTATTTGCATCTTCTTTTAACCTATTATCTTAATAGTATAATATACTATTTTTTCTACTTTGCGTCACTTATTGAACAAAAATATGAAAAATATTGGATCTTCTTAGTATATGGGGAATTTCAGTTGTAATGCGTGGCAACACTGAAAACCTTTCGTTTTAATCAAAAGTCACATTAACAAGTTATTAATTTTTCTTATCCAGCTTCATTGTGAGTATATTGTTAAGTAACAAATAAATACTGAGCTATTTTGTAAAATCTATTAAATATTTTCAATTAAAAATGACTAAAATTTCCCCAAAAACAGTGTCACAATGAGCTTCATTGTGAAACTGTTTTTGGTGTCACAATGAATCCATTGTGAACGCAAAGTAGAAAAAATAAGTTAAAAGTCTTAAGGGCCGTTTTCATAATAGAACTTTAAATTTAAAGTGACTAACGGCCGGTATAACCAACGTTTTAAGGAGACCTTAAATTTAATTCGTGTTTAGAATGTGATTGATTAATTACAAACCAAGCCGAAATGTCACAATCTAAACACGACTTAAATTTAAGGTTTCCTTAAAACGTTGGTAATACCGGCCGTAAAACCTACAAAAACACAATAGTTTTCCTATGCTTAAAGTGACTTTAAATTAAAGTCTCCTTTAGCACTATTATGAAAACGACCCTGAGTGTTCTTTTTTCATTTTCCTTTCTCTGTTGAAGATAATTTGAAAGTATAATTAAAATTCTTTGTGACTGTTTTTCAAACTTATTTAAAAAATAAATAAACAAGTTATTGAAGTTACCTGAAGTTCATGGAAATATAGACAATTTTAGGGGACAATTTTCGACTTGCTAGAGATATAGCAAAACAAAATGTTGGCAACAGTGTTAGTCACCCAACCACGTGCCAACCACCCAAGTTTATCTGCTGAAGCCTTTACTGTGTTTTTAAATTCAGTCAACCGATCTCTACATTGGTGTATCAACTGATAACCGATCGGTTAATTTGGTATACCCAAAGGGTTAATTTTCGTAAATGCCCATATAAATTTCTTTTGATTAATCTCCACTTCCCTCTCCCAAATCAAGAAAATAAATGATTGATTACCTGGATTTGGAGAAAACGAAGTCAGCTCCAGCGTTGCACTCCTAATCATGGGTGAAAAGCTCGGTCCGATGGTATTATTTGCAGATCTCTGCTCTGTTTACAAAAAGAAAAACAAAAAACAGAATTAGGGCTTCGCTTTTACAAAACAAAACTTGATTAACAGTGACTCAATACTTCTTTCCTCACTGATGTAAACGAGCATGTTTACAACTCCAACTACCTTCACCATGTTCAACACAAATCAACAAACAAACGAATGCAAAGCTTAATTCACATTCATTTGTTTTACTACGACACCACAAGAACTTTATTTACCTTCTCTTTTTTTCTGCCTTAAGAACAACGCCGTGACGTTCTTGTATAGTTCATTCGCTTCCTCCTCGCTTACGAAATTGAATGCAATCATGCTCTCCTGCAAAAAGTCATGCTGTAGTAGAATAAACAAATGAAATTGTTTGCATTAAAATAAACAAATGAAATTGTGAGGGGGTTAAAATATAACGTACACTTCCCTGAAATGTGTGTAAATTCGGACACGTGTTTGAGTAAACCATGCTGGGGTATATCTTTTGCTCCCAGATCATGCAGTTTCTCTGTAGACAGAACAGGCGGAAGAAGTAATTTCTCTTGGTGTTGTCTTTGACGAAGCAAAGGACACCCGTCTCCTTCTTGAGCGTCCCTTGTTGTGTGTGGAACAGTTGGATGATGGTGGTCGCCAACGTCTGCGTTTATTAAATTCGCACAGTTTTGAGGGTGTGAACTTTTAACTCGAGGTGTTACCTTGCATCTTGCGCCTAGGAGTAGGCTGATTTGCTGGTTCTCTTCCAGAGTTAAGAGGGTGGAGAGCTCGTTTTCGACGCGCCTCTTCTGTTGGGACATTTTCACTCACAAGCGGAAACTTGGCTTTTCCGGACGTAAGCTAACTTATCTCGTTCAACGAGTGAGAAACGACTGACTCAGATACACTCAGATAAGTATTTTAGAAGTGAACGGCGGGAAAATGACAATTAAAGCTGTTTTTTGGAGTTCAAAAGTTCAAAAAACGGCGGGTGCTATTTGAAAACGACTTCATTTTGTTAAAATAACTTTGCTAAACCGTTTCAAATTAGTTTCAAAACATTATGACACAAAGTGACTTGAAATTGAAAGTGACACTTATATGCAGTTGCAGTGTTGCCAACAGGCTTAGCGCACTCCACCTTTGGCGCCAAACTCTAGGTTTGAATTTAGCTACCATACAACTACCACATGTGGCGCTGTACACAATAGTTGAAACGGTTATGTGTAATATCAAGAGTGCGTTCAGATACCCTACCCAACAGGTAAGAGTTACCTACTTGGGTAATTACGTCGTGGTAGAAAATTTAAGCGAAGTTTCTGAACGATAACGGTAAACGTATTAGTACTAACGTCAAAGAAAATATTGGTAAATTATGTTGAATTTAGGTTATATGAACCTGCTGCCAAAATTGAAAGTGAATTTAATTTTCAACTTGTCTACTTAGATTTGCTTGCATTTACTTACTGGTTAAATTTGTAAATAATAATTCTCCCTTCTCATTATGAATGAAATGGCCGTTATTATCAATTACACACTCATATTCTGCCATTTTTCTTCAATTAGGTCTTCTGCAAAATAAACAATCACCAAATAACACGTACAGAAACGTATAGTTATATTCGAAAAATTAATTAAGACGCGTTGCGCATGCTCGCAATATCTTGGGTAACTTTTAACCATCTCATGAGATAGGGAAGTTAGGAGCACCCGTGGGTGAATCAGCGGGACTTTCTGAACGATTAAGGTTAAATACTGCGGATAACATTTTGTAGTTTATGAACGACCGTGGATAACTTTTCTTACCTAGGTACTGTTCCTGAACGCACTCCAATCTTTGAATCTTTTTTTTAATATGCTCCGGTGATGTACTGGTACTGCGTCTCATTTCGTGTTGGTTAGTGTTTCCAGAACAAAGTTTGGGGTTTAGGTATATAACTTGTTGTGTGCCTTGTTCCAGGAATAATTCCCGTAATGAAACAGTAAAAAGAAATCCAAAGGAATTTGAGGTGAGACACGTAATCACTACAGAACAATAATTAATTAAATTAATTGTTTCTTCTCATAGCTTTGCAAGCAGTGGTGCATTCTTGTTAACCCAGAAGATTTATTAAACAAAGAATTCACAGCAATTCGAAAAAACTATGTTCTCTGTGATGACCATTTTGATGCATCTGTCAAATATGCAGTTGATGATCCAAGAATTAAATCAAGAACAAGACTAAAATGTGGAGTTGTGCCATCATTAAATGTTCATAATGAGTAATTTAATATCGTTATTGTGCTACAATAAAAATTCTGGCGAGTAATTTGGTTCTTTCTGACCACGATGTCAAAGTAACGAAAAAGCTGTTACGTTAGGTTCAAAATAAACTCCATTTTTAAATACAAAGTAATTGCAAGTAAGAACTCGTACTGAATAAACTACGGCTACTCAGTTTAACTTTAATACAACCTTTAAATTAACATAACAAATACTTATAATATTGCCTTGGTAAATCGTCTTTGAAATTTCTAATAATTATGGTCAAAAAGTTTTAAATTTCTTTGGGAGAAACAAGACTTTATTGCTTGACTACATCATCAAAATCACATTAATGCAATTATCTGTCTTAACCCCATGAGGTACATACTAACTCGGGTATATTGAACGTTCCAATTTTCACATGTCCAAGTTAGACTAGAATATTATGTTCTTGAAGTAACTTTTCATTCAAACACGCCATTCATACTCGGGGATGTAGATACATACTTGAATAACAAATGTCAGTTAAAAAGAATATTTTTTTTACCCATATGTTCAAAACTTATTCGTTCCTTAAGGGATTAAGAGAAGACATGTCTTTTTGAGCAAGATTTTCATGTTGCTTATTTTAACAGGTAACTATCGACTAAAAGGCAATAAAAGCTTTCCAAAAGAGGTTGCTGATTTAAACTCGCTAGGTCCATCAACTATTTCTACATTTGATTTGCCCGCGTCTCCATTACAAATAGAGGAAAATATTTTACAAGCAGAAACTATCAGTAGGTACACAAAGATTTAATAAAGTTGTATATATTTCTGTATTTTCTGTTAAAATAAAGTTCTTAGAATTGTATCATTAATCAAGAATGCATGTGTCAATCATTTATGTTCGGCACAGTTCTAAATCAGTTCGGAACTGTATTTCTGATGCCTTTTCACTTTCCTAGTAGTGTAAAAAGTAGAGTGCTTGAGAAATACACACTGTAGAAAACTTTAATGCAGATTTACCCAAATAATCACTGGTTATTTGTTGCCAGCAAAAATAACGTTAAAAATACTTTTGTAAACATGGTAAATTCCTTTCTTTCGGGAATTTCCATGTTTACAGAAGTATTTTTACCGTTATTTTTGCTGGCAACAAATAACCAGTGATTATTTAGGTAAATTTACATTAAAATTTTTTACAGTGCAACTTCGAACCAATTTAGAGCTGTACTAAAACAATTCCTATAATTGAAATTGAATGTTTAATATTTAAATATGGCGCCACTGGTTTAACCGCCCCGCAGTGGTAGTAGTCGGCAATTAGAAAAACATAAAATGTTGGCACAGTTGGGCTATCTATAATAGTCTTTAATCTATGGTTGCCAACCTCTTCGATTCAAAATTTCCACAAAATAGAATAAATTTCCCATTAAGCTTATAGCGTTTTCGATTCACGTGCACCGGTTGCACTTAGTGTATTTGCATCTTCTTTTAACTTCGTGTAATAACACGACATGAAGATACTCTGAGTGCGCACTAAAGTGGTCAATCGAAAACGCTATTAGTTCACATGCATCCGGATACCCAAAATATTTATTGCGGATCATTTCCTGATTGGTTCATTATTAATAACCACCCAATCAGGAAACGATCCGCAATAAATATTTTGCTTATCCGGATACATCTAAACTAAGCTTTTTATTTCCCATAGGGGCAGTTGTACAAAGTAGGTTTAAAGTAAACAAATTCGCATATGACCTTAATGACATAGGGCAATTAATGCATTCATAAATAAAATTTGATGAGATTTTGTTCACTTTGAACCCGGTTCAGTTGAACGTCAGTTTAAACCTCCTTTGTACAACTGGCCCATCGTAATTAAAAATTCTTCCCGCTAAACATTTGCAATGCGGGCTACTAATTTTGTTGAAAGAACTCGATTTTGTACAAACATTTCTTATTAAATTATTACAAATTGATTTAAAATATATTTCACTCTGTGACTATTATATGTATGAAAGTATGCAGTTCCTTTACAAGACTTTTTCTGACTTGAAATATTTAACATATATCACATCACTTTACCAGGAATAGATCAAATAACGGCTGATATGCTAAAGGTAGATATGTTCTCTACCGCAGTAATGCTACTATCCCTATTTACGAGAATATGGTGCGAAGAAGAAATCCCGAAAGAATGGAGAACGGGAATTATAGTAAAGATTCCAAAGAAGCGTGTGAGAACTGGAGAGGAGTTACGTTGCTCAGCACAACTAGCAAGGTATTTTATAGAATAATTCTGAACAGAATAATGGAAACAATACATAGATCAGTGATGCCAATTGTTGGAGAATTCCTCAAAATGTGGGGAATTTTGCTACTTCTGGGGATTGCATTGGGGAATTAAAAATTTTGGGGTTTCTTGGGTATTTTCGTACACTCTTACAGCGTTTTGGATTCACCTGCATCTTTCTTGACCTAATGCGCTAACACGAGATGAAGATAATACAGAAATAGATATGATTTTGGAATTCAAAGGGAAGAGTAAAATCAATATGTTGGTATGCAACATTGTTGAAGCGATGCAAATCATATGCAGGGTTGCGTTCAAAAATGAATACCCCGGCGTGAGGTGTGACCCGGCGAGGTGTTGTGACGTTTCATAGTGGAGTGCACACCGTATATGAACGCTTGGGGTGCATGTGGTGTGTCATGTGAGGATAATTTAAAGTTAAATGGACATATTATCAGTCATCATTGTCAGTGATTTTAGTATTTAACGGTTAATAAAATATTTTGATTACTTAACAGAATTTACAGCGGATTTAATAATAAGAAATTAGCTAATCGAAACTGATTTTCGCACGCTTGCTTCACATTGCGCATGACGGTAAATTTTTCCCCTGTCGCGACCGAGGAACGAGGAGTGCACCCAAAGTGTGCGCCCGAATCTTTATTTGAACGCTTAGGGAGTTTCCTTTAATTCATTTTTGAACGCTTGAGGTTCGCCTAGGTATCACTCTTACCCCGGGGTGCGCCATTTTTGAACGCACTCCAGGGTGCGTTTCATTTGCGCGCTTAACCGCTTTGAGCGCTCATAAGCAGTGCTTAAACCATTCCCTTTGGCTTTGCAAACGCTCACAAAGCTCCAGTTGACGAAATGATAACGTCATTATGACGTCATAGTCTTCGCTCACAATCGCTTATTCCATCGAGGTAGGGCAGCAAAATCGTAAGCCCTTATATTCCAAACGGAATGTATGAGATGCGTACGAGGAGCTCAGCTGATCATAGTCAAGTTATAAACAATGATTACACTTTAAAAATAGCTGCAGCAGCTATGCTTGGATTAATTTCACTATTCAAGTTATGTTTTTAAGGTTATGAATTCGTTCTGCATACAATAGTCAAAAGAAACACGTCTACGTAAAACGACTTAAGCGACTGAACGCCAAATGAAACAACAGAAAATAGCACTTGTAAGCGTGAGTGCTTAAAAGCGTGTGAGCGCGCAAACGAAACGCACCCGCAATCATATAGTTCTAGGGGTACCAACATTATATTTTACTCTGTGTGTTGGCCGTAATGTGTTTCCGTGATTTACCTGTTCGAGCTTATATGCTATCAAAAATGGGTAAGTGGCTTCTTAAAACAAGTGAGGTGAGTGGGTTGCTTAGGTTATATATATTTTCTCTAAATTAAAATCTTCAGGTTAGCAGAGAAGAAATCGCGGCAACTCCAATTCTTCTCTAAGTAAACAAGTATTTCAAATTTAACTCTTTTTTATTAGAACATTGAGATATTACTTATTACAGTTGTTTTTAGGTTAACGATTCAGAACTTCAAATTTCTAATCCCATGAAAAAAATAAAAATTGAAAGAGCAAAAAGTATAAAGTATTCATTTCGTACAGAATGGTTGGATATACCTGAATTAAAGCCTTGGTTGGCAGAACCCAAAAATAAAAATAAAAGTTTAGCATACTGTAAAATATGTGATACAAACCTTATAGCTCACAAAAATGATCTTATACGGCATGCAAAATCTGAAAAGCATACTTTCAACTGCACACAAATTAAATCTAATCAAAAGCTTACAGGTTTTGTTAATGAGCCCTTTAGTAATTCAGTTAATATTGCTGCTTTAAAATTAAGTGGATTATTAGCAACCAGCAATTTACCTTTTTCTTTAATGGATATGTTACTAGAATTATGTAGCAATATATTTCATGACTCTGCAATTGCTAAATCATTGCAAGTTCAAAGAACCAAAGCAACTATGCTCATGAAAGAAGCTTTAGGCAAAAGCTTTAAAAAGCAATTATATGATAAGCTAAGATCTCCAGGGTGTTTTTTCTCATTACTAATGGATGAGACTACAGACACCAGTATTGTTAAGCAATGTACATGAAAAACATGGCTTAACTCTCAACTTATCCGTAGAAAAATACTGGAAAATGGTTTTTGAATTAAAAAATGGAGCAGATCTTCCTCTTTTTAAAAATTTACAAGTTGTAATATCTTTATTATTAATCCTACCATTTTCCAATGCGTCTGTGGAGAGAGTATTTAGTAGTTTAAAAAACATCAAAACTGAACATAGAAATAAATTGAAAACTGATACTGTAGGAGCAATATTAGTCACTAAAGAAGGGATTATGGCAAAAGGGGGTTGTACAGCTTTTAGTCCCACACAGAATATGATTCAATCAGTTAGCTATACTTGGAATTGGAATAATGCTAATCTTTTATGTTAATAACTTTTTGTTACGTTTAAATTTAGAATTAAAATATTTCGTTTATTAAATTAAATATCTATTTGTATGTAGATAAAAACTGAATATGTATAGTTTAGAAAATTTGTATGTATGTAGGTAACGAAATACTTGATTAACTTATGGATAGCTTGTAAAGTTAAGACATAATCTATAGGTAAATTATCTTATTCTTTTATACATTGTGTATAAAAAATTAATATACCTTATTCTTGTTTATTTTGACAACTTGTTTATATTTTTTCACTTCTGACGAAGCTGTCGAACGACGGCGAAACGTTAAGTATTAGTGCGCATATTCAGTGTCCGTTTCAAAGAATTTGTGATACAATTTTCATCGGACAAGAACCTGCTTGAACTTATTTTTTTTGTACGACAGTTTTTAAAAGTTTATTGGATATTTGAGGAGAAGTTTGGGGATTTTAAAAATTGACAACACTGACAGATAAACAACTGTGTAATAGAGAGTGGGTTTGTACGGGACAGGTCGTGTATAGATACTAGGGAGTTTTTGCAATACATTACGATAAAAATATCTTTCAAGCATTTTTTTCTTCTGAAGTAGTTGCGCATTCAAGTTCAATTAGCATTTTAGTCAATTTCAGATATCGTCTCTTCAATTTCTCCTCATATTGATAAAGTGCTTCAAGGTTCGATATGCTTGCTTTTAGTTCTTCGGCGAATTTAGTGTCTTTTCCGTCTGTTTGTTTTGGGACTTGTTTTCTTGATTTGGCAATGCCATATTTCATAAAAGCAATGTATTTCTGGCTTCACTGGAGTTTTTGCAATACATTACGATAAAAGTAAGGTAACCTTAAACGTTAAAATTCGATTTCTGATTGGCTAAATCTATAGGGTTGCTAAGCAAAATAGTCTTTAACGTAACGATATTTGGGACTTGTTCTCTTGATTTTGCAATGCCATATTTCATAAAAGCAATGTATTTCTGGCTTCACAGATAATTTTGTTCTTGTTTATTTTCTTGGTTTTAATAAAACCGAAAATTTGATTTCTGACAGTAATGTTGACTTTTGTTGTCAACATTACTGTCAGAAATCAAGTATTGACAAAATTCATCGTAACTTCTAAATTTTCGGTTTTACTAAAACCAAGAAAATAAACAAGAACAAAATTATCTGTGAAGCTAGAAATACATTTCACAAATAATTTTGTTCTTGTTTATTTTCTTAGTTTTAGTAAAACCGAAAATTTAGAAGTTACGATGAATTTTGTCAATACTTGGTTTCTGACAGTAATGTTGACAACAAAAGTCAACATTACTGTCAGAAATCAAATTTTCGGTTTTATTAAAACCAAGAAAATAAACAAGAACAAAATTATCTGTGAAGCCAGAAATACATTGCTTTTATGAAATATGGCATTGCCAAATCAAGAGAACAAGTCCCAAATACCGTTACGTTAAAGGCTATTTTGCTTAGCAACCCTATAGATTTAGCCAATCAGAAATCGAATTTTAACGTTTAAGGTTACTTTACTTTTATCGTAATGTATTGCAAAAACTCCCTATTGTCACGAAGGTGGTCCTTAGGCGTCTCCTTATGTCACGCTAAGGCCTTCGGGGTTAATTAGGGTGCGTAGGTTTATCAGAGTGTAGAGCTTTAAGACAATGATTTAAAAAAAAAATTAATACCTCTTTATTAAGTTAATAATTAAATTAGTTGAGGGTTGTTTGTCCGATAATTGGGGATGCGGTCCTGGGTCGTTCGCGGCGACTGGGGTTGTTGATTTGTCTATGACGGGACAGCGTTTTTCGTTTTCTTAGCCGGGGGAAGACTGCGAAGCTCGAGACCGGTCCGTGACTGAAGTGATTGGTCAAGGTCGGTCTCGGTGGCAACGTTCCTTGGCTGGAGTGGAGCACGACACGTCCTTGCTCAGCCTAGGGGTGATTGGGTTGGAACAGCGTGGCCAGGGCAGGCTTCGGTGGCGTCTTCTCTTGGACAGCTGGCGAGGAAGATGATCCTCGTTCTCTTAGGATGGGGTTCGGCAATGTTGTCGGCGGCAGTGGCAGATGATGTAGCTGCAGCCGCTGGTGTTGGCGGCGGCGACGCTGATGTTGGGGATCCCCTCGTTGAGTTGGCACTAGTGCCCACTGAGTCGGTCCTGTGACTCGATTGCCTTCCCAATTTTGGCCCGCACTTTAAATACACGCTTTTTGCCTATTCGAGCGTTGCATTTTTTCGTCACCTGCACTGTGTTTGTATCATTCGTATACGCGCGTGGCCCCGTTTGTAGCAAATCCGCTGATGTTTTATTATGAAATGTGAACCTTACATTATATCGGTTACCTCCTTATTGTGTTCATATTTCGACACGGTCGCAATTTGCCCTCGATTACATAAGTTCGTGTTTAAATACTTTTTATATTTTTTATTCGCGGAAACAAAAAACCCCATCGTGGTTTTTAGGAAATCCCCCTCGTGACAATATGATTGTAACACTACGGATAATAGTGGAACAGTCTATAGAATTACAATCCCCTTTATACCTGCTATTTGTAGATTATGAAAGGGCATTCGACTCAATAGACAGGAACTATACCGGGTATCCCAAAACCTTTGTTTGAGACTGAAACAGTATATAGATAGGCGCAAAAGAAACAACTTTTTTCAATACTTTTTTCCAAAAGTCAATAATAAAGGAATTATAAGCTCTGAAAGAGGGTTGGAAAATATTTTTCTCTTGGCAATATCTTCTGGATCCTTAAAGTTATGAAACTAACATTTTTAATTCAGGTATAAGGGCCATATGCACCAAACACTTTAATCGAGCTTAAATTTGAGTGACGTTTATGTTGTGACATTTGAAGTTTCATAACATTGTGTAAGTCACATTAAAGTTAAGCTGAGTTAATTCGTTTGGTGCATACGGCCATAAGGCACCTAACTACACATTTACAACGCATTTATTAGATCCCCTCTCCTTTTTAAGGGCAGTTTTAGGGGGTGACTTTTTAGTATTTTATTCCTAACTTTTTATTTTCACATATTTCATCAAAAATTTACGGAGATAATATTCTTTAGATTATTTGGCACAAAAAGGCTCTCTTGTTGCATTTCGATAAACCGAATCGTTTTTGGGTAATTGAGGTTTAAAATGATTTGTCTGAACTCAAAAGTTAAGGAGGATGTGGCGATAGAAAGAGGCAGAATAGAAATTTCTCACCATATACGAGGACGTCAAATACAACAGCATAATAATTGAAATGACAAACATCGTACCGAGGCTAAAATTACATGTTTTATATAAACCACCAAACGAAAGAGTTGAAGAATTCACCCAAATCTAGAAAAATATAAGAACATGATAATTGTAGGGGACATAAAAATTGATCTACTTAAAGATACTAGAAGCCATCTAAGCTATAGGGAAATGATCCAAGCCAACGGATACAAGATCATAAACAACATTAACACAAGCCACCCCACAAGGATTACTGAAAACTCAGCAACAATAATAGACCACGTGATATCGTATTATAATATCAATAAGTCCGAAATAGAATTAAAAATGTTGAATTGTTGAAAGATGTGATAGCTAGAATATCCAAAGCGAGAAATGTATTTCTAAAATTAAATAAAATATGGCGTTCCAACAGTATCACGATAAGAACTAAACTCAAAGTATTTTCGTCTACTGTGAAGTCAGTTTTACTGTACAGTTCGGAATCATGGACTTTGACAAATTATATTATAGTACATAAATTACAAGTATTTATAAATAGATGTCTGAGAACAATATTAAAGATATGGTGGCCAAAAACTATTTCTAATAAAGAGTTATGGGAACGAATAGGACAGGAAGAAATCAGAAGAAGGAAACTAGGATGGCTGGGACATACACTAAAAAACAATAAAAACGAAATATGTAAAAAAATTATGCATTGGAATCCGCAAGGGAGGAAGAAGGTTGGCCATCCTAAACAAACTTGGAGAAGATCTATAGAGAAGGAAACAAATAAATATATGTCAGAACTGGCGTATATCGCAAAAGACAGAAATATATGGAGAGAATTTACTTCAGCCCTATGTCCCAGAAGGGAATAATGGGTTCTACAGGGTGCCCGGATTTCGTAAGGACAACATGGGTAACTTTTGTATTTGAAGAGATAGAGAGATGGTTAAATTAGCAAAAAGGTGCAGATTCGATACCTCATTAAGAATTCATTTTCAAACTGTACTTGTCATGGCCATCTTGGTTAAAATTAAAAAAAAAAAACAAAATCTCATAATTTCTTTTATTTGCCGTAACTTTTTTTTACTTAAAATATTTAGATGCGGTTTGAACTTATTTGCAGTACTTGAGGCATTTAACTGTATTAATGGCAATACTATTCGTAAAGTCATTAATATATAGTGTTCAGAAATGGTGCCAATTTTGCATTGCAAACAATGGTGGCTTATTTGAGTGATTTAATATTTTTGTGTAGAGAATTATTCTTAATTAAAATTCCCCGCTCTGTCTAGCGATTTCGCGCCATTCTGAATATAAAAACACAGTTGGGAACAGTAGGAAGGCAGACATGTCAGATGATCGTTTTGTGAGTGCAGTTGTGTGAAAATAAAAGTTATCTAATGAAGGCGACCACAGCGATTATTTAACCAACCCCCTAGTGCTCCCGACATTTGATTATTATTTTTGTAATTCAGTTTGGTTTTGTTTTACCAATAAAAATATTTAAATTACCATACAAATTAATTCAAACCGCATCTCAATATCCTAAGTAACAAGAAAGTTACGGCAAATAAAAGAAATTATGAAATTTGTTGGCCAAGTTGGCCATGCCAAGTAAAATTTGAAAATGTATTCTCAATGAGCTCTTGAACCCTCACCTTTTTACTAATTTAACCATCTCCCTATCTCTTCGAATAAAAAAGTTACTCATGTTGTCCCTACGAAATCCGGGCACCCTGTATACCATCTCACTCTTAAGTTAATATCAATTCCTCTTTATCTACATGGAATCTGCTACTTGATAAATCTGTGAATATGTATCTGGTCACACTGTGCAGGATTACCGAATATTATAGCATATAGCGTTCTCGATTCACTTGCAGTTGCACTCAGTGTCAGCGGCGGCTGATGCAGTAAAATTGGGGGTGCTGCAGACATACTCGCTCAGCGCTAGCTCTGTCTAGCACAGACGAACAGAGAGCAAACAATGCGCAGCGCATATCGGCAGCACTTCCAAATTCATATACACCGGCCATCACTTCAGTGTATTTGCATATTCTTTTGACCTCATGTAATAACGCGAGATGAATACTCGTATATTCTGAGTGCGCATTAGTGCGGTCAATCGAAAACGTTGTTAAGCCTAGAACACAATGGATTTGCATAAGACATAAGCCGTAAGAAACACATTTGCTTTGTTCTCGTTACGGAGCTATTGTGTTACAACGCACTTCTTTACATAGGCATAGGTCGAATTGTCGAATTATTGTTACGGCTTATGTCTTATGTTTTATGCAAATTCATGGTGTACTGGCCTTTACACATAAGACATAAGACACAAGGCATTGTAAGCTGTAACAGTAATTCGACCTATGTAAAGAAGTGCGCTCAGAGCTGGGCAAATTACTTAAAAAAAGTAATTCAAATAACAAGCTTCAATTACTTTGAAAAGTATTGGCAATTATCAATTATCTTTTTCTCTTCATATACAAAGTATTGGCAATTACCAATTAAAAAGAAAAGTATTTGAAGTTGCAGAGCAATTACTAATTGAATTACTTTAGAGTATTTCAATTTGCTTGAATTATTATTTGAATTACTGAATTACTTTAGAGTATTTCAATTACTTAGACTAATTCAATTGCTTTAGAGTAATTGAATTACTCTAAAGTAATTCAAATGATAATACAAGCAGTCAAAATAATTGACTAAAGTCTAAAGTAGTCTGAAGTAATTGAACTACTCTAAAGTAATTGGATAACTTTGAATAATTATTTTTTTCAACGTTATTTAACCTTTCCGACCGGTTCTTCTGTTTTGATTTTCTGATAAATCAATGAATATGTTTTATTTTTTGTTCAATGTAATTGAAGTACTTAAAAGCAATTCAATTACTCAAAAGTAATTCAATTACATACTAAAAAGTAATTCAATTACTCAAAAGTGATTCAATTACTCAAAAGTATTTCAAATAGTGAAAATTAATTGAAATAACGTAAAATTATTTCAAATACCAAGCATTTCAATAAAGTAATTGAAATAACAATTATCAGGGCCAGATGTCAAAAGTATTTGAAATATTTTAATTCAATTAATGAAAACGCTTCAATTACTTTTTCAAGCATTTTAATTCAATTAATGCCCAGCTCTGAGTGCGCTGTAACACAATAGCTCCATAACGAGAACAAAGTAAATGTCTTTCTTACGGCTTATGTTTTATGCAAATCCATTGTGTTCTAGGCTTTAGTTAGTATTTTACTACTTGTCTTTGATGGTTTGTCCTTTGGACAATTTGGGATATTTATTTTCTTAATTGCATTGGGACTTCTCGTGGGATTTCTGGATACGCACTACGCAGGATGGTAACACTGGAGGGCTCTAAACCAATGATCTGGGAGGTCGTAGATAGACACTGCCTTATGTTTCCTGTATTCTCGATTGATATCAGCATGTGAGTGAAATAGCGAATATCTGTGAGTAATTTTGGCTCATGTATCCGACAAGGATGTCACTCGAAGCCTCTGTCACCTGACTTAGAATGAGCAATGCTTTTTAAACGGGTGTATTTACCACCTCACTCTTAAGTTAATATCAATTCCTCTTTCTCTACAGGGAATTTGGCTACTTGATGTGTCTAAACACAGTTTTATCAAGTAGCCAGATTCCCTTTATAAAAACAGGAATTAATAGGTCTGTTTGTTATCCTGCACTGGTGTACACCAATGCATACTTTTCTCGCAATTTACGCTTTGATGCAACTTTAAATGTTTGCGTGGTAGTCAGTATGAATGAGTATTGGCAAAGAATTCAGGCTTCATTAAAGCATATTTCGTAAAAAAAAAGTATACACTAGTGCACACCAGTGCAGGAAATAATATCAACTTAAGAGTGAGATGGTAAATACAACCGCTTCAAAAGCATTGTTCAATCTAAAACCCCCCATACACGCTCGAGCATGTTGGCGAAAGTAGTTGGAAGCTGGCTCGGCGAACATGCTTGAAGGTGTGTGAGAACGTCGAACATAGTTGGCGGTTGGAATGCTGTGCTCGTTGTGCGGCTTGCTGATCCCTACCAACATGTACCGAGCGTCGAACATGTTGGGACGTGTATGGTGATTTCGCGAGCATGTTGGTGATTAGCCATAGTTTCTGATAGTCGTGTGAGAGGTGTACACCAATTGTTGTAATTTTTTATAATCTTGGGGCTCGTTTACAGCAATTTCTTTTAAAAGAGGCATATGACTAAATTTCTTGCGTTCTAGAAGCCACTTTTTCGACCACACACGCCTCTGTTTTTTCACTTTTGTTATGAAAGGGTCGTCTAACAAACAAAAGCCACCCACAATCGCAATCGTAGTTTCTAAATTCATCGTCCAAGCAATGAGGCTTGCGGTTTTAAATTTTGAACTGAAGTTGGTTAAGTTCGGTGCGTGCGTGTGTGGGAACCGAGCATGCTCGGTTCGAAGTTGGGTTCGAGGTAATTTCTGCGAGCCGAGCATGCTCGAGCGTATATGGGAGGTTTAAGTCACGTGATCTAGGCTTCGAGTGACATCCTTGTCGGATACATGAGCCAAAATTACTCACAGATATTCGCTATTTCACTCACATGCTGATATCAACCGAGAATGCAGGAAACATAAGGCACTGTGTAATGCTGTGTATCTACGTTCTACCAGATCATTGTGTCTAAATCTAAACATAACCTCGCTTCTTAACGCGTTAAAAAGCACACAATACATATTTCTTATTCTGTGTTAAAAGATTGAAAGATCCAAATTGTTGGATCAAATAAAAAATTATAGAAGTACAGGGTGATTACATAAATCAACGTAAACCATCTGAAATTATTCCCGTTTCAGGTCAACTTTAAAAATGGTTTTTAACATAATGAAAGAACCTGCCTCGAGTGGGATCAGAGAGCGAAGAATCGTCAAATGGGCTCTCACAAGCCGTGCCATCATTATAATGCTACAGTTCGTCTCAAACTTAATAATTCCCGACCACAATGCAGATGCTTTCATCTCTCCGAAAGAGAATCTAACGCACTCCTTCTTCGACACCACCGTCCAGACGTTCCTCGGGGGCTTCACCAGGTGGGACGCCCAGTATTTCATGCACATAGCCCGTTATGGATACACCTTCGAAAACATTACCGCTTTCTTCCCTTTATACCCGATGATTACACGGGTTATATCGATGGTATTGTCGTACCTCCTGCCCTTCCTCAACATCAATTCGATTACGCTGCTGACGTTTGTGGTGTTCAACGTGTACGTCTTCGTGGAAGCCGCCAGAGTATTATACAAGTTGAGTTGTTTGGTGAAAGACGCAAGTTTCGCTTACAAAACCTCGATTCTGTTTTGTTTCAATCCGGCTTCGATTTTTTTCTCCGCCCCGTACACCGAGTGCCTCTTTTGTTATTTGACTTTTAAAACGATTTTGACTTGCGCGAACATGTCCGGTTCGAAATTCGCGTGCGTAATTTACGTGGGCTTGAGCTCGTGCACGAGGTCGAACGGAATCTTGAACATCGGCTTTTTCGTTTACTTCTACGTAAGTTACGTCATCAACAAGTTGTTTCGGGTGAAGGACGCAAGTGCGGATGTGTTTTTTGCGATGCGTTCCGCCTTGTTGCTAGTCGTTTACGTTGGTTTATGTGCGATGCCTTTCGTGATCGTACAGTTTTATATGTACAGTTTGTTCTGTGCGAGTTATGATTCTGACGTGCCTAAATTCCTGGGGGACTTTGCCCGTGGGAATCAGTTGGTTTTGCCCGGGTTGTTCCACACGTACAATCAAACTTGGTGCCACAGGAAAATCCCTCTTTCGTACTCGTACGTGCAAGAACACTATTGGAACGTGGGGTTCTTGCGTTACTACGAACTCAAGCAAGTCCCGAATTTTTTGCTCGCTTTGCCCGTGGTTTATATCGTCCTGGAGGGTAGTGTGAATGTGTTCAGGAAGCGACGGGCTTTCTTTGATTTGTTCAACGACGTTACATTCGTGTGTACCGTGCACGTGTTTGCCCTCACGATATTTTCTGTGCTTTTTATACACGTGCAAGTGACCACTCGGATGGTATTCTCTGCAAGCCCCGCAGTATATTGGTTTTGTGCGGAGAGTTTTACAAGCAGGAAGTCGAAACGAAAGCGGCTGTTTTTGAAGTGTTATTTCCTTTCATATTTTGTCGTAGGCACTGTGATGTTTTGTAATTATTTACCTTGGACTTAAGGGCCGGTTTCTGAAAGGAATTTTAATCGGCCCATTAAACTAACTGAGCGATAAATTAATGAGCCCATTAAGCTAAGATTTTAATTTTGGTAAGACAGGACAAAATCGACCGGGGGGGGGGGGAGATTATGAATGAAAGTAAAAAAATAGCCCGAAAAAATAAATTTCATTTTGAAAGAAATTTAAAATAAAACATTTCAAAAACAGAGAAAATACATGTTTGAATTGGCTTCCGGTTGGAATCGCGTCACGTTGACTTCTACTGCCGACGTTTCGTTCTTCCTGAAGAAGTTCTTCTGCAATGAAAAACGAAACGTCGGCAGTAGAAGTCAACGTGACGCGGTTCCAACCGGAAGCCAATTCAAACATGGACGACGACCTCGGAAGCCTTCAAGTTAAATTTAGAGAAAATACAATTAAGTACATAATATATGAACTTTGAAAATTTAACGAACAAAATCAAAAATGATATTTCCTAATTATACAGTATGTTCAGAAATGATGGAAGGGAGTTTGATTTTAGCAATGTTTCAGTTTATTATTATTATTATAAAAATTATTTTTCATATGTTATCTACCTACCTACCTCTTTTGGGCAATAAAAAAAAACACTCGGAATGTCAACGTAATTTTATTTCTTTTCCACAGGACGCTCGAATACAATTTCATGCGGGGTTTAATTAATTCAACACAGATTGATTCAAATACAGTAGTGCGTTCAGGAACAGTACCTAGGCAGTGTTGCCAACTTTGTGGTTTTTACACTAAATTTAGTGGTTTTTAATTTAAGCTTGTGATTTTTTTCTTAATTTAGTGTTTAGTGCTTTTTTTGGTGATTTCTTAAAATAAAACAGTGAAATCTTGTTATTTATTGTAGAAGTCAATTTTTCGAAAACGTTGTTTAAAATGCTGACACTGAAGCCAAGCAGCTTAAGTTTTTAGTTTTTTATTGTTGTGAAACTTTGTGTTGGTATTATTTCTGTAGTTTTTGTCGATTCGCGAAAATCAGCAACCAACAGATGGCGCTTTTAATAAGGAAAACTTAAGGTACTAAATCAACATACTTCGTATAGAGGTAACGCATTTAGTGATTTTTTATATCTCTCCTTGTCGCACATTCCTCTCATCTAGGGATTAAAAAACACTTGGAAATATTATTTGAAGTGACGTTTGTCAAAGTTGCTGTCAGTGGTTAAGAAAATTGAGCTTAAATATCGCATCCCAAACTTTTATCGCATGAGACTGACATGATTCCGCCCTTTTTGTAAAAGAAACATTCCGCATTTCTCAAAATAACAACTTTTTGATTGGTAAATAACTAACTAGACATAACCTAATACACTTTTAAATTGAAACCAGTGACATTGCGGTAAACAGAATTCCCTAAAACTGTAGTCTTCCTTATTGCACTTGCGACAATTATATTTGTTATCTTTGTTTTTCAATCCTCTCACGAGAGGAATGGGATTGCGTTACCTGTACGGAGTGTTGATTTAGTACCTTATAGCAAGCTACCTGTTGGCGCCGCCTGGTGGAGGTTGCCTCATAAATTGTAGGAGGCGACTTGAAACCGTTATATCCATTTATATCATTTCGAAGAAGATTTGAATATGTTTACTAGTATTTTCCGGATTTGTTTTAAAGTATGGAAGGTAAAGATCGTCCTCGTAACTCCAGTGATAGTACTGACAGTCAGCTGACAGTAGTGTTGCTAACCCTGATACGACCGTCTTCCCTACCTTTTCCTACATAAACTTACAGCTAGTAGCGCTCGTGACGCCGTTTGCTACCCGCCTATAGGAATGATTATTCTTAATCGATGATTAAAGTTAAGTGACGTTTGTGAAATCCAGCGTAACACTGACAGTTAAATAATTAAACTGACACTTGAAAAAATGAATTAATCAAAGACATACAACTTTTTTCCATAGGTCACTTGATTAGAAAAAATATTGATCACGCGTTATAATATATTGTGCATTTTAACATTTTTTCATTTGGTGAAAACTTAATACAGTTGAAACGAATAATATCATTTTAGTATTTAAAAGTTTTGCCACAAATTACCGTAGATTACCGTTTATCAGAGACTCATTACCAAATACCAGATAGAATTCCAAATTATCGTAGATTGTGGTAATTACCAGACATCTGGTAACACTGCGACGAGGCGACAGAGGGGAATACAATAGGTGCTTTCGTTCGTGCCAATGATTACTAATCATAAAAACTGGATTCACTTTGTGTTATTCGTAACTTTCTTCCGTTCATTTTATGAAATATAAGTGATATGAGTTTCATTCCTTTGTTTTTTTAAAGAATCAATTTATAAAAATTACAAATAAATGTACACAAAGCTAATCCAGTTTTTATGATTAGTAATCATTGGCACGAACGAAAGCACCTAATGACGTACATTTACGCAGGTACGCGATTCGTCGAAACCGTGTCGCTCGCAAAGCGAAATGTCATTTGACGTTTAGTGCATTCGTTTGCTTCACTAGGGCGCACAGAAATTCAGTTCGCACCTTGTTTAAAGCTCATACATTAAATTCCTATCAGATGAAAATACTTGAGTGCGCATAAATACAGCAAACGAAAGCGTTAATAAGTCACGTCACTCACGTTTCATGTTAGACAAAACCACGACAAAACAGTACAACTGTTTGACAATTGTCATCCGTTAAACATCAATCGGTTTAGAAAATCGTCTCTTTTTCGTTCTTTCATTAAAAAGTCAACCAGTTTGATGTACTTTTCAATGGACCGCATTAGTGATGACGTCAAAATAGGCATGAAAATTCAAACCGAGTCATTCCCATTTTAATATGAAATATCAAGGCATAAGGTAATAAAGCACCCTTTTTGAGTCGCTCGTGTATTAGAAATATTTAAGACCTGAAGTGTCCCAAAATGAATAATTTGAAGTTTTAACTAAACATCTGACTCAAATTATCTGCCTAAGAAATCAAAAATATTTATTTATAGCGAATTGAAAATGATGTAACACTATTATCGTACATGACATGCGCACGAGCTATTGCTATCGATTACATAACCTAATTGTCTTGTTTCTGTTTCGTATGTTCGATAATTATCTGTGTTTACTGTTTTTGTGCTTCGTTTGTTCGTTGGTGCTTGTTCTGGTTCCTTGTGTTCATAACTTTACGGTATGTACAACAATAAACAGTGTTACATCATTTTCACTTCGCTATAAATAGTGTTGTGAGTAAAAAAAAATAGCCATTATAATATCCGGATATATATCCACGGCTATAAATATTAATAGCCGAGTAGCTAATTATTTCAAATTTACCGCCAAATAATTCATTTAAGGTTAGTTTTTTGTGGCCAGTACCAGTAGTTGCAAAAGTAATTGGCAATTAAACGTAACATTGCTATGTGATATTTTAAATCTAAAGAGAAAGAAATTTAATTTAATGAAACAATTTACTTGCTTCTACCACATAACTAATTTTATTTTAGTGTTGTAAAGAAAAAAAAAATTAACAAATAAAACCGGTTCTTCTGTTGTAAATGTACTCGAAATTGAATAAAAAGTCAATAAATAGCCGATTATATTATTTATCTGCTACTTTTGTTTTTCTTTTATCCGAATAAATATCGGATATCTATCCAGATATATATCGGATATTTATCTTGATATATAGCAGGATATTTTCAAATGCAAAATATCCGGCTATTTTTGCTATTTATATAAATAGCTGGCTATTTTACAACACTAGCTATAAATAAATATTTTTGATATCTTAGACGGATGATTTCGAGTCAGGTGAATATTTTTTAAAAGGTTTGGGATCGGTAATTAAAAATGTCTTTTCATTAGTTGTTGTAAACTGGGAAAAAGCATATTTTCAAAAAGCGGGACTTTTAAAACTCTGCGGGACAAATTGACAAATTGTTAAAAATCGCGACTGTCCAAACCGACAAGTAAAGAATAAACAGGAGGGAGCCATATTAATAGTAGTTTTTTGTCAAAAGTGGTAACAAAATATGGTCGCGGTGTGTCATAGGCACATATAAGATAAGCATTTTACAAGATTCTGGAACGACGGCAAACCACACACTTTACCATAATGGAGCTTTCCACGCTCAATGATCCGTACAAACGTACGAACTTTGAAAAAAGTATAATTCACTCTTTATTAATTTTTAATTTGATTTAATTTGCAAGATACACTAAAAGTTTGTTCTAGCAGCAGTGTATAACTGTTAGAAATTGTACTTTAGCGTCGCTAAAATGCCACTGCACATGTTCAGTAGAATTTCTAACAGTCATGTACGATGTACTGCTGCTACACGGAGAGAAAATCTGGTTAAATAGGACGTACGAATTTATTTAATTGAATTAAAATTACTTTACTTTCAATTCAAAACTTATTCGAGTTAAGCAAGTCCCTTTTCGAGTTAAATAAGTACTTGTTGAATCAAAAATATACAATGTGTCCACGGATCGACTTGACAAGAGGAAAAACTTTTTTAATATCAATCTTACGCAAAAAGTTATTCTTTACAAAAAGTTCTGCTTCTCAAGAAACTTCAGAAAGAATGGTTAAATTTAAATTTTTAAGTACAGTCTGTCTATAAAATTCAAATTTCTTAATTTCATATTGCACATATCAAAGTAACGTTTTTATTATTGACTGCAGATTTTTTTATTAAAAAAATTACTAACAAATATTTGATACTTTCTAAACTGTGATAACCTGTTGTAATTCTTTACAAAGATGAAACGAAAATAACGTGAAACTAATCGGGCCATTACATTCGTTTCCAGAAACCGGTCCTTAAATAAATAAATAAATAATTGAAACTGAAGAAAGTTAATTTTAAATAAAGATATCCTCACAAGTTATATAGCTCTTTACTGATAATAAATTTCAATAATAACAATTAAAGTTACAAAATTAACTTGTACATAACGATACTGAAATAAAATTAGTTTGGCGAGACAAAGTGTGTAACATAATAAATCCGAATTTTCTAGTAAATTATTATTAACTTTAAATAAATATTAAGCATATACCTATTGAAACGTGTAACATAATAAAACGTGTTCCTTCCGGCAAAAACAAACGATAATAAAATGAAGAAGTCCTCCTCGTGCTATTCCCACTCCTCGTCGTTTGAATTTGTATCGGAGGTGTCGTCGTCATCGTCATCGTCCGGATGTATCACACGGTTCCTCTCGACTAAGGCACGTTTTAAAGCATCCGCGAGGTCCACGCCTTCATTATTCGGCGTGGGCGGTTTTATTTCTCTCTCCTAAGAAAAGGAAAGCAAAAAAAATTGTAGTTGCGTTCGAAAATTATACGCCGGATGCATTTGGAGCGTGTGATCTCATCTTTCTCACTCACAATTTTTAACCTAACAAGTGTCTAAATAAAAACCTGGTCAAATAGGCTACATTTAGTAATCCTGTTATGTAAATGCAATGCAAAAATTCTCAATCACAACCTACTTGACCAGGTTTTTATTTAGACGCTTGTTATTTTGTATTTCGCTCATCCATTTAAAAAAATCTTGTGTTTATATTATTTCCATGACAACTGGCGATCTTTCACATCCCACATTTAAGTAAGGTGTGAAAAGATCGCCTGTTGTCATGGAAATAATATAAACACAAGATTTTTTAAACGGAAGAGCAAGATACAAAATAGGCTAAAAATAGTGAGTGAGAAAGATGAGGTCATACGCTTCAGATACATCCGACGTATAATTTTGGAACGCAACATGTATAAACCTAAACTAAAAACAAGTATTTATTATAATTAATGAGCGGGAGAAATATATTTTCCAATGAAAATTTAAGTAGCGACATCCTGCGATCGCTTTTTTGACCTGACGTTGCAACACAATAATAATAACTCACCCCAACTGGTTTCAGCATAACACCTTTACGTATATCACTAAATACGTCATCACGCGTAACATTATTCTTTTGTTCCGAATCTACAGGCTGAAAAAAAGATTAAACGTCAAAACCTCAAGGTCGATTGATGGTGGTAACTCACTTTCAACGTTGCGCCCTCTCTGATACTGTCGAAAAGGGCAGAGCGTAAATCGCCTGGACTGTCGTTGGTGGACGGGGCAACCACTGGAGGCGGAAGCTCAGTAAGAGGCGGGGGAGGTGGAGGAGGAGGAGGCGCACTCGACCCCACCAGAGGAGGCAAAGGAAGACTACCGTTGAGGGGAGGACAAGGCGGTGGAGGTGGAGCATTCCCTGGCGGAGGGGGTGGTATCCCTGCACAAAATTCAATTGGTGTACAATAACATCAGCATTAACCAATACAATCGCCAATGCTGATTCTGATGGCCAATTTTTTTGTTTGCGACTATACATAATAATTTAGGAATATTACCTCCCATGATTCCTCTTGGCGGTTGTGGTTGGGGTCTCGGGGGCGTGGCTGAAGGAGGAGGCGGGGCAGCTCTCTGAAACAAACGGCTCTCATTTATGTAATAATTTGAAGGGAGTGGCCTCCTACATTGTGTAGAGTTCTCGCGCCTCCTCTGGGTGGTACAGGCGGGCCGGTCTGGGCTGTGGTCGGTGGTGGAGGGGGTTTCTTCGTGATGTTTCTCTCGACTGCATCTCGCCCCCCGTTCTTCTGGATGAAGTCGTAGATGAAATTCCTGGTTTCCGTGTCCTGCAAGTGCTTCTCGGATACACCGGCCTGAAATGGTTTGCGTTACTTTTTGTTTTTTTGATTTCGTGCTCTGGTTTATGTACTTTGTGGAAGAACTCGTGTAATTGCTTGTCTTCTGTGTTGAAAGCGAAGCCCTTGTCGCGGTCCCAACCGATGTGGGAGATGTGACGGAATTCTAAGGGTTGGCCGATGTCTGCCTTGGTGATGTTCCGTTTTCGTTTGGCCTTTTTCGCTTCTAAGATAGACATTTATTAATCAATATTGTTACATTCATTTATAAAAAAAAAGAAATCGTGCAAGTAACACTTGAGAGAATATGCAAAAATTTGAATGGGGGTGAATAAATTGATATTTTGACATGAATCTTTTTTTGTATATTCTACACGAGATTGCATGTATTTATCATTATTATTTATCAGTCGTGGCCTTAAAATCGTTACCCCTGCATGGTAACCTCGCCCTTATTTATCTGCAACCTCCCCCACACATATTGCCGCTAAGGGTTACGTGTCCTTCGAATCGTAACGACATGACACCATGAAAATGAATGAAAATTTTGGAGACTTGAGGATCAATGTTACCAATAGAATTTTGCCTTTGCAATAGAACATTTGCCTTAAATAATCACTAAAAACAAATACCGAAAAATCAAACTATCGAAGACACTTATGGCCATTTACACCAAGCTTTTAAGCTCAACTGAACTTTAAGGGTCATTTAGAATATGTCTTAAGGCTACATTATAACATTTTTTGGTACAAAGTGAGAGAGATAAGCTACCACAGTGAATTCTGGTTGGTTGAATTGGCACTTCTCACTCACTTTGTATCAAATTTTAGCATAGTGTAAAACGGCCATTATACAATGTTGTGTAATCTACAAATGTCACACTATAAACACCACTTAAATTTAAGCTCAGTTTAAGTGTTTGCTGCAAATGGCCATAAATATTTCAATATTCTAACGTGCGTTCAAAAAAATCCGTTATCGAGCACCTTAAACAACTGCGGGCTGTCAACAGCGTCAACTGTCAAAGGCTTTGTTTACATCTTCGAGGTATTGATAATAAATATTTTATTTCATTAATTGCATTTTTTATTACTCATTTTGTAGAAAATCATAATTAAATGGATACAAAAAGCGACTTCGCAAAATTTGTATTTGACATAAGCCTACTTGATAACGGTTTTTTTGAACGCACTTTACTTAAGCGTGTTAGATTTGGATACACTGATTTCAGTACTTATTAAAAATCCTAACTAAAATTACATGACCTCCTTGATGCCTGTATGATTTTTTTATTGTCCAGAATTGTTGGTGTCAATTTTTCCTTTAAAAAGAAAGTCAAGTCAAGTAGCACTTAAATTTACAGTGATTTCACTGCTTTTATTTTCTCTCTGAAAGAAGAAAGAGAGACGTTTCCTGAGATGAAGTTACTTTTTCTAGATTTTTTTTTTTTCTAAAAATGAAGTGGCATGCAAATCTATAGGGTGGATCAATTTCGATGTCTCTTATGGACATCTCCGTAACTATAAGAGATAGTTTTTTTTCTATCTCTTATAGTTACAGAGATGCCCATAAGAGACATCGAAATTGATCCACCCTGTACATATTATATTTGGGAATTTTCAGAATGAATATTTGGATTCTGAAATATTTCATTATTTCAACTTTTTCTAATTGCCCCAGTTGTGGTGTAGTTGCCCCAGTTTGCTCAGACTATCAAAATAAGTTCAAGAATGTTTGAGATTAGAGAGTTTTTATCAAACAATCTTTCTTTAATTATTATATGGTACGTTTACCTTTTGATTTTTTTATTAACTTGAAACTCAGTTCTTCAAGGTATTATTCGTCTCTTTTAGCTTAATTTAAAACTTTATTGAAACATGTTCTGTCTCGAACTGTAATTTATTTTCTTATTCTTCCTTTATCCGTTTTCGTACACACTTTTTTAAAGCTTATTTTCTCATTTCTGGAATATACAGGGTGACTGACAATTGTTCCGTCAAAAAAGAAAAGAAAACGTATAACAGAATAGATGTCATAGATTACGGGAACAATAATAAAAAAAAAACTCAATGGAATTTACGCAAAAGGTGTGTGCAGGCTACGATACCGAGTTCTCTCAGCTGTAAGGGCGTTCTAAACGTTTCACGATATAGCAGAGGCTATAAAAAGCTATAATACTTTGCCAGCGTTACAAGATTTGTTGCTATGATGAAAAACTTATAAGTTGGAGGGTGAATGCTCTTACGTTGTTAATCCTGCCGGTGAAGAAGTAATACGACGCGATCGATACTCGTACGAATAACTTATGAAATTTTTGTTATTGGCAAAATCTATTATTACACCATCGATGATAAACCGAATATTTACGAAATAAAGAAAAAAAAAATCCAAAGAAGAGACGCGTTGTTCGTGAGAATAAATTTAAATCAAAATTAAAGAAAACACTAAGAATTCTTAACACGGAGATTTGAAGTTTTCGTGTTGTAATGATTTATTTGTTTACCTGTCAAAGTGGCAGTCGTTCATCTGCTGCTTTTCCTTAACCAGGTACGTACGTCGTTTTAATTGTTTTAAATTATTATTGTTTGTAATTATTTCTGGAAAACTAAAGTACACAGACTTTTTTAAATATGTTTCCCATACTCTCAGGTATCGCTTCTTTGGCGGAACAATTGTCAGTCACCCTGTACATTTATCCTGCAAAAATTCGTTTCTATTTCCTTAATATATCTTTCTGAGTAGAAATTCAACATTCACTTCTGTACAGTGACGTTGGAATTTTTATTAAATTTTTAGAATTTTTCGCACGTTGAATAAATTTTATAATTTGGTAATTTTCAAAAAACATTTCTAAACCTTAAACTAATTAATAAAAATGATTGCCTTTAATAAGTTAAATTAAATTTTCTGTTGTAAATGTTTTCGTAGTAAAACTGTAATGCAGTATTTAGTACCAACTTTTCAAAATTAGTTATTGAGTGGGATACGCATAAAGAAAAATTTTTGGTCGCCAAGTTTTAAATTAAATGTACATAAATGCAAACTGGAAATGCTTTTAAAAATATTTCCAAGGGTGAGTGGGCGATTGTTTACCCCTAAATCTACCTCTCCGATAATATTTTCTATAACTTTACACTTGAAATTGTTGAAACATTTTACATATGATACTCTTTACAACTTCTAAAAATATTTCCAGAGGGAAGGTGGACGATTGCTGCCTTCTTATATCCATCTCTGTATATTATATTTGCAAGTTGGATATTTTTGATTTGTCGTTTGCCTTTCTTCCTCTTTAGCAATTTTTGAAAATTGTATACATTTTTGCATGTCACATTCTTTAATAACTTCTAAAAATACATGTATTTTCAGAGGGAAGGTGGACGTTTGCTTTCTCTCTAAATCCGCTCCCTATTTTAATACTTTTTAGGATTTTATATTATTTGCAAGTCTGATGCTTTCGATTTGTCGTCAGTTCTTTTCTCCTTTCAAAACTGTTCAGGAAATCAACAATTTCAAGGAAAACCAGAAGCTGTTCTACCGAGTGGTGCGTAACTTAAGAAAGGATAAGTAAACGAAGTGGAACTGGGTACATAAACGACAGAAACAACCAAATAATTACAAACGAGAGACAATTTATGACGACATGGTAAGAGTATGTACTTCCAAGAACTACTGATGGTGCAGGGGAAGGAGGAAGATTTGCTGAAGGAGAACCCACAGATCTCAGATCATGTGAGGGACGTAGGCGAAAATGAGATTAATATAACAATGGAACAACTGGAAAAAAGTCTGAGGAAACTCAAAATAGACAAGGCGCTGGAGCACGACGAAATAACAGCGGAAATGCTAAAATACATGGGGGATAGGGGAAGGTGGGTGTTCCTGCAACTTCTGGAAAAAATAACAAGAGATAATGAAAAAATCTCGGAGGACTGGGAACTTGCAGTGATACTACCGATCCACAAGAACGGTGATGCTAAGACGTGCAATAACTACAGTGGCGTGTTCGAAAACATAGGGTGTAAGTAGAAGAGTTATACCAACAGAGTGAATAAAGTGAAAAGAAAAATATACAAAATAATTCACAATTTTTGTGAAATTTTTGAAAAATTGTGAAAATTCGCTATTTTAGTGTTTTCATTAAGTGTGATAGTGAATTTTCATCAAGTAAAGGGCGAATCAATCCAAATTTACAAAATGATTTATATGAGAGAGAAAAGAATATTACCCAAGAGTAACGCTGAGTTTTCGAACACGCCCCAGAGGTATCTCGTTACTACTAAGTACAGCAAGGAAAACGTATGAAAGCATTCTGACTGAAAAGTTGGAAAGCGCGACTGAAGGACAATTGATTGAAGAGCAGAATGGTTTCAGAGCGAGCAGAGGTGTAACGGACGCGGTATGCGTGTTAAAACAATTAATAGAAAGAATAATAGATGCGGGAGAAGAACTAAACATGAACTTATATACAAAACCCTCGAGAAAAGACATGTAAACAGAAAGCTCATCGACAATATCAGAAGCTTATACAAATGTACGAAGAACTACGTGAGAATCAACAACACTAGAACAGAGACCTTTATTACCAAAACTGGAGTCCTGCAAGGAGACACACTGAGCCCATATCTGTTCATCCTAATTACGGATGGTATAGCAAAAATCTGCAGAAAAAAATAGCAGTCAATGAGTTACTTTTCGCAGATGATATCGTATTGATGGCAAAGAACAAGCAAGACTTAGTGTGGAACGTGAGAATATGAAACGAAGAGCTAAAGAAAAAAGAACTGTACTTACATCAACCTTGAAAAAACAAAAACGATGGAAATTGCGAAAAACAAGACACAAATAAAGTTAAGTTTAGAAAATAGGGAGTTTTTGCAACACATTACGATAAAAATATCGTTACGTTAAAGGCTATGTTGCTTAGCAACCTTATGGATCTAGCCAACATTGTCGGAAGACGGAAAAATCGAAGAGGAAGTGGAGGAGCGAATGAGAACTACAACTAAATTATACTACCATTTGAGCAAAAACGTATCCAAGAGAAAAGAGCTATCAATAAACACCAAAATAAGAATACATCCCCACACTAACATATGGATGGGAACTATAGGTGTTGTCGAAGGAACAGAGAAGGAGACTACAGGCAAAAGAAATGAGACAAATTGCGGGTATAAGACTGATCGACAAATGATTTTTTTAAAATGATCAAAGATCATTGATAATCAAGATTTTTTGATTTTTTACATAAAAATCTAATTTTAAATATTTATTGACATTTCGTATAATATTTTTAAGTAAATAATAAAAAAACAAAAATGTAATTTGTAATAGAACCCAAATTTGGTTTAAAAACTCATGCGTTAATCAAAACAACCTAACAAGATCTAGTAGAAAATTTAAAATTTTGTTTTCTTTAGTCCATTTGTAATTCTAGAAAAACAAGAATAAATTGAAATCATTTTTATGTGAAAACAGGCAAAAATCGAAAACTGTTGAATTTTAGTTCTGATCAGAACCAAATATTTTCGTGTCTAATAAAAAAAATATACAGGGTATAATTTAGTCTTTGTAAAAAAATTGAAGGGGTCATTCCTGAGCTGGTTCTAAGTAAAAATGTTGCTATAAACAAGTTGCCTAAAATGCTTCCTCTTCGATGTACTTATGTATATATAATTAGACGTACATTACATCGTACATAGTGGTCTAATATACAAACTTAAACATTAAATAAACAACTAATACGTATTATAAAATTAATAACAATATTTAAAATTTGCATTTTCAAAATTACGTCCTAACTTTTATTTTCTTTGCACAATTTTCAAATTTGTTTCACTTAAATTATTCCAATTTTGAATTGTTTTCGGAAAAAAAGAAAATTTATGAATGTTAATTTTCGAAAATGGAATTTTATAGATGAATTTATGATTTTTTCTAGTGTTACACTCATTTACTTGTAATTTAGTGCATCGAATCAACTTTGAAATGAATATAACAAAATAATTTTAATCTTGCTTCTTGTCTTCTAGAAGATAAAGTTTCCCAATTTAATTCCCGTACTATGCGTGAAACAGTGCCATTCATAATATTAATGATATATGGGAACATTTTTTATTATTGATTTTTGTGAAGATCAGTTTGTATGTAAATCAAAACAAAAAAGCGACCCAACCACATCATCTGGTTGACAATTTCAAATTCGGCGGGAACACTGAAATTTTCAAAAACGAAAAAGTGCAACAGGAAAAAGCTTAGATGTGACATGAGTTCGCACTAGATGTTGATTGAATTAAATTCAAAAATACAGTGCTATGCAGTGTGTTCCGTAAAAAAGTATTTCATTAATAAAAATTAAACTTTAGTTTATAACTTAGTTCACATCCAGATCAATTTTAGTTCGGATCAAAAGGTCTGTTTGTTATCCTGAACTGGTGTACACTAATGCACACTCTTTCGCAAAATACGCTTTAATATAACCTGAAATGTTTGTGTGGTCTATCAGTATGAATGTGTTTGATTCGAATTGACGCTAAAGCATATTTCGTAAAAAAAGTGTACCCTAGTGTACAGGGATTTTGTTTATATTTTGAACGGTACCTATACATTTTATTATTAGACATACAAAGAAATGTTAAATACAAAAGTTTTAGGAATTTACCTGAACCGCCAGAATTTATTAAAAAAAGAAACAAATGACGATTGGACACTTAACAAATGATCATCAACTTTGTTATTAAATGGAACACTATGTATATTTTCTCGAATGAAGAAAGATATTTATTTCCTAATTTCAAAGTTTGTCTACATTTGGTTTCATACTTTTTGCGATAATTATATTTAAAATTAAAAAAAAAATGCATTTATTTGGATTAATAAGAATTCTATTATGTGTGACAAGTGTTAAACTAATTAAAAGACGTTTTAGAAGTCAAAACGCTAATATCTAAGACAAATTAACATATTATATGAAATAAATTAATAAAAATATATCAAAACAATAAGAATTTCAAACTGAAATATCGTAAAAAGTATGAAACCAAATATAGACAAACGGCATATTTTTGGAATTAAGAGAAAAATATCTTTCTTAATTCGAGAAAATATACATAGTGTTCCATTTAAAATAACAAAGTTGATGCTCATTTGTTAGGTTTCCGATTGTCTTTTGTTTCTTTTTAAAGTAAATTCTGGCGATTCAGGTAAATCCCTAAAACTTTCGTATTTAACATTTTTTGATATGTCTAATAATAAAATGCGTAGGTACCGTTCAAAATATAAACAAAAACCCTGTACACCGGTGCAGGATAACAAACAGACCTAAAATCAAATCATGCTTTTCAGCTCAGATAGAAACCAAATTAATGTCAGGTCAGCTATCTGAATGAAAAGTAATTGAAGGAGATGAATATGGACTGGAACGAGGCGGCAGTAAGAGTAAGTAAGAGCTGAAGAAGATGGATATGAAAAAATCGACGCCTGTTTGTTTTTTCTTTCAATTTTATGTATTTCTTACATTCTTTAAAAATCTATTCCTCAATCTAGTAACAAATCAAGGGATTTTCTATGTCTCTTGAGATTTCTGCTTTTTGTGCGTTGGTAACATTATAAAAAATTCTGCCTGTTTAAATGTCAGCTAAAATTTTACATTTAATTATTACTTGCAGTCAGTGTTGTTCAAACTGGTACTTTGGTACCAAATTTGGTACTTTCGTATCAGCCTTGGTACCTTGGTACTCTGTTGATAAAACTGGTGGTACCTATCCACGTCTTGCAATATTATTTTTTAAATTATTTTTATTAAATTTGTAAAAAAATTAAGTACGGTTGGGGAATTTAAAAAAGTATACACACAAAATATCTCGCTAGATTTTATTTGAAAAGTAACTTCATTTTATTTGTCAAAGTTATTGTCAAATCACCAAACTGACATAACATGCCGCATTTAAATGTTGCCCAAAAAATCAAATAGTTGCATTAATTGAAGGAGGACGATCTATAAGAAGATTAGCTGAAACATTTGGGATCAATAAAAATACGATACACAGAATAAAAACGAAACGGGAGCAACAGAGTGTTCTTGAACGGCAAAGGGATTCTGGCCGAAAAAAAGTATCAAGTATTGAAGAAGATGAAAATCTTATAGAATTTATTTGAACGAATCCATTCGAAACTGCCACACTAACGCATTTTCCTGGATGGGTTCGGACTGCAAGAAATCGAATAAAAAATTCAAACTTGAGAAATAGAGCGGCTGCTAAAAAAAACATTTCTTACGGAAGAAAATAAAGAACAGCGAGTTGGATTTGCTTTGGAATTTTTTACCACAAAATTGGAATTTTTGGGAAAGCGTTATTTTTTCTGATGAAAAAGTTTTTCAATCAATTTTTAATGGACGTATCCGTGTATACAAACCACCAAATTCACGGTTCGAGGAGGCTTATACTCAAAAAACTCTAGAGTGACAGATTCTCTGTAAATGTCTGGGCCTGGATTAACACACAAGGGCTAGGTGTCTGTTGCAATATTGACGGCAGATTTAATAGTGAGAAGTACATGACAATTTTGGAAAACGTTTTTCTGCCATCTGCTGGGATTATAACCTCTGAGTAAATAAAAATCAGATTAGAGTATGTTACAGTTTATTTTTCGTTTGTGTGCTAAACACATCCTGTATAGTGCACATTTCAACGTTCCGGTCTATTTTTAGAATGCTCCGTTATGTTTCGTACGTTAGGTGTAGGAATGTACGATTCCTCGCCTGCGTAATTCTCCCAAAACTTCGTTCTCACATGTTTTCGTTAAAAAGCTTTCGATCAGACGAACAAATTCATTTTATAAAATTAGCCCATCCTTGCTTAGGGTCGACATCGAGTGTACACGGTGAGTTCTGTCAAATTTTAAAGAGGTGCTACTTCACGCCGCGTATGTCCGAAACCTTTGCCCTTTTCGTTGATTGGTTTCCGCTGATGTCATGTAAATCAGCCATTGGCAAACTTGAATGTGTCTCTCTCTTTGATATTCTATTCTTTTCCGCCGATCGAGAGGTACGTCGCCGTTTCATTAATTTTCTGTTCGTCCCGTGGACCACACGTTCCTTTGTTTAATCTTGGATTGTGTACCCATTTCACCTAAGGGGTGAGAGTGCAATTGTACGGCTATGCGCCGAATTTGACTGGTTCATTTGGGAGACGAGAAAGCCGCGTTCCTTGCGGTTTATTCCAGCCTGGTCGAGACACTAGGTGAGTTTTACGTGCTGTTTCTCTCGATCTGGCCCTTACGTTCGCTTTTTCTTTTCTCGTTTATAGGCTTTTAGCGGTAGCTGTTTCTTTAACGCCAGCTACTTTCATGCCCGCTGTTTTAGCGTTAGCTATTTTTGCGATAGCTGTTGTTTTTGGCCCTGGTCCGTTTGTTGTGACCGCTCTGAATTACGCCGTTGGGAATCCCCCCGCCTCCCATGGCGACTGCGACGTACCCCGCCTCTATGACGAGAAGGCTGGCCACCCGCGGAACTGCGTGACTGCTGGCAATCCGTGACAACGTCGACGGACGATTGGACGTCGTTTAAACCAGATCGGATTTATGCATTTAATTATTTTTTTTTATTAATACGCGGACGGTGACTTTGAAGCTGCCGCGTTTGAGCATGTAATTTTTGCGTATACTCACGCGTCAGTTAACGTCACATGAATAGAATGTAATTCGCCGAACGTCTTCATTTGCACTAGGATAAGGATAGATTGTTTTTTTCTTTTTTTGTTTTGTCAACTTAAATCAGTTTATGCGAAGTTCGGATCCGACAATATAGGAATTGTCTTTTGTATAACTTTACTCATGTTGTGTATTTGTTGAACTTATTTGTATAATAAATTGTTCGTACTTTGGACGTATCGTGTTTTTGTGAAATAATTGCGCCGCAGCACAATTATTTTCCGACTTATAATTCGTGTCGTGAAAGCAGATAGCAACAATGCCGCTGCCTCAAAAGCTAACACGCACGAGATGGCAGTCGAAGCGTGCGTATATCCTGTTGGTCGTCAGGGTTGCAGTGGAGTTCTCGAGCTACTGTTCTGCTGATGAGGCCCCAATTAGGGCCGAAATAGCTATACAGAATATGTTCGGGGGCCCCATTGCGATCCTGACGACTCGCAGCCAACATTTACATGTTTGCGTTGACACGGTTTGTCCGCTTCGACTGCCATCTCGTGCGTGTTAGCTTTTGAGGCAGCGGCATTGTTGCTATCTGCTTTCACGACACGAATTATAAGTCGGAAAATAATTGTGCTGCGGCGCAATTATTTCACATGTTTGCATTCACGCGCTAAGCGTGCGTATATCCTGTTGGTCGTCGGGGTTGCAGTGGAGTTCTCGAGCTACTGTTCTGCTGATGAGGCCCCATTAGGGCCGAAATAGCTATACAGAATATGCTCGGAGGCCCCATTGCGATCCTGACGACTCGCAGCCAACATTTACGTATCGTGTTTTTCTTAATTTGTGGCGCCTATTTTGGTTTGGCCTTCGCGATTTGTGATGCTGCTGGCGACACCGGATTAATTCCGCTCCGGTGTTACTACTACTTGTCTGCACAGGTAGGTAGCAAGTAGGCGGTGCAAATAAAATGTATGTCTGTGATTAAATAAAAAGTCAATAAATTTGACAGTCCATGAATGTATTACATTAATTAATTCAGTTAATCATACATTGTCTTTGCACCGTCTACTCTAATCTGATTTTTATTTGCTCACTTTTTATATCCCGACAGAAAGTATATATTCCAAGACGATAATTGTCCTATTTCCAGACCTGTAAAAAGCTGGTTTCAGGAAAATAATATTGCACGCTTACCGTGGCGTTCCAGAAGCCCCGATCTGAACCCCATTGAAAATGTGTGGGGTTACATATACAGGTTGAATTTTCAAACTAGGTGGTTATGAGTAAATTCGGACGAAGTCGTGTAGGAGTAGAGGGGGTTCTAGCGTGTATCAGCTCACGCCTTCAGTTCGAAGCTTACAGTTTCTAGAGTTGTTTGTTAGCTACATTATTATAAATAATTTCTGTAATGTTTATGGAAGTATTTTTTAATTACAAACAATAATAATTGCGTTATGCAAATGTATTGCGGCAATTAGAACAATATTTTACATGAATTATTAAAATCCTAGTTAAAATGAAATTATTAAATACGCGCTCATAGTTTCGGTTCCCAATGCGAGACAAGACTAGCCAGGTCTTAAACTGCATGCTTCGAACTGAAAGCGTGAGTTGATACACGCTAGAACCCCCTCTACTCCTACACGACTTCGACCGAATTTACTTATATCCACCTAGTTTGAAAATTCAACCTGTATAGTGAAAAAATTATATAAAGCTAATTTTAGGCCTGCACATGCACAAGACTTATCAGATAAAATTGACGAAATTTTCAATGATCTTTCCCCTGAATACATCCGTTCTTGCATTCATTCAATGCCTCACCGTCTGCAAAGCGCAGTGATAAATAATGGAGCTGCTACAAAATATTAGATATTAATTAATTTTTTTAATACATTCATAGATAAGAGAGATAAATTTAAAGTTTAGTTCTTTTTTAAATTTTTTCTCGATGAACATGCATTTTAACATTCACACTGTGCCCTGATATTATTTAGTTGTTAGTGTCAGCGAGTATGTTATTTTGGCAGAGATCAATTTACAGTATTCAAATATTGCAAAATCTAGCTTAAAGACTTGTATGTCTTGTATGTACTTTTTTTAATTCCGCAACCGTACATAAATATGTGAAAATTACTATAAATAAGCTGGTGGTCCTGACCAGAACCGCTTGCGTTTTGCCTACCAATCTAGTGAGTTCTGAGTTCTACTGTTCTACTTTCTTTTTGTTTTTTTTTTTTGGTATTTGTGGTTATCTTGCTTCTTATTGTATTTTGACTGGTAGTTTTTAAATTAAAAGTTGCTCAAGAATTTTTAGTGTTGAAATTTAAATAAATTTGATACCCTTGGAGCTGCCAACCTGGTATAGAGAAAGTTCCTACTTGGAACAATACTTGCAGTTTACAATTTTATTTTTGATTATCTCTTAAATTTGAGGAATTCTTTAAACGCATTTTAATTTTGAAAACCACCGTTTTCTTTCAAGCAAATTGCCAATTTTATTACGTTATTATTAGTATGTGTCCCCCCTCACCCCAAATTAAGAAACTTACCTGGATCTGAAGAAAACGAAGTTGGCTTTAGCGTCGCACTCTTGTTCCTGGATGAAAGGCTCGATCCGATGATATTGTTGGCAGAACTCTGCTCTGTTTACGAAAAAAAAAAAAAAGAAACAGAATTTAGACTTCACCTTTACCAAAACAAACTCGATTAACAATGACTCAATACCTCCATCCTCACCGACGTAAACGAGCATGTTTACAACTCCGACTACGTTTCCCATGTTCAACACGAATCAACAAACAAACGAATGCGAAGCGTAAATCGCATTCTTTTGTTTTACTACGCAGATTACGAGGGTGAATCACTCTGATTGCGGTTCGAACTGACGACACCGCCGCAAGGAATTTATTTACCTTCTCTTTTTTTCTTCGTTAAGAGCTTCGTCGTGACGATCTTGTACAGCTCATTCGCTTCCTCTTCGCTCACGAAATTGAAGGCAATCATGCTCTCCTGCAAAACGTCACGTTGTAGTAGACTAAACGGGAGGGGTCAAAAGCGTAACTTACATCTCCCTCGAACGTGTGTAAATATGGGCACGTGTCTGAATAAACCATGCCGTTGTACATCTCTTGCTCCCAGGTCATGCAGTTCCTTCGCAGGCAGAACAGGCGGAAGAAATAGTTTTTTTTTATGCTGTCTCTGACGAAGCACAAGACCCCTGTGTCCCTCTTGAGCCACTGTTGATGGTTGGGGGGTTGCGTGTGGAATAATTGGATGATGGTGGTCGCTAACGTCTGCATTTATTAAATTCGCACAGTTTTGAGGGTGTGAACTTTTAACTCGAGGTGTTACCTTGCATCTTGCGCCTAGGAGTCGGCTGATGTGCTGGTTTTCTTCCAGGGATAAGAGAGAGCAGTGCTTGTTTTCGATGAGCCGCCTCTCTTGGGGCATTTTTGCTAGCAAGCGGAAACTCAGCGGGTTTGCGCTTTTCCGGACGTCATACAACTTATCTAGTTCGATGAGTCGACTGACTCAGATCTCAGATAACTGTGACATATTTTTGAAGTGAACGATGAGGAGAAAATGGAAATTAAATCCCTACACGTACCCGCCTGAAGTTGGCAGCGCTCCGGAATTTCACCGGCACATGCTCGGGGCACGCTCTGAGCAGAAGTGTGAGCGAGAGCGACTGCGTTTCAGTGCATGTAAGAGATAGATAAAAGAACACTCCGAACGTTATGTCGAATGCACCTACACTGACATTTCGTTTTGTGACCGTGACATGCAAATTCTGGAAAATTAATGATCAAACGTAAAACAGAGATTAGGGCGTGATTTAAAAGGCTTTAAGCTGGGATTAATAAGATTAAATCGCAGTATCTCATTGTGTGGTTAATTTCATACCATTACCGCAAGTGCAGTTGTTTGTATGTAGATGGCGCTTCATGCTTTCATGTGCTTGATGTCTAACTACGAGATGACTACGAGTAAAGAATGAACAGAAGGGAACATACACTCAAATTGATATTTTGAAGTTAATTTGAAATTCAGAAAAGCTTTAATTATCATTTTAATGATTTTTAAAATTTCTGTCGCAAATTACTGATGATCAAAGTATCTATAAAGACCTATACTGACCATAAACTTGATTATACGAGTACATATAAAAGCAAATTTCAATTTCAAACAACGTCAAACGTCAATTTTGAGTGTGAGTCGAGCGCGCACTCTACTAGTGACGTCTTTGAATTTTGGTTTTAGATTTGACGGAAATTACCAGCTTGTGGTAGGTCAGTTTCTGCAATATGGCGGTTTGTTGACAGCCTTTGTTGGAAAATAATTGCCGAATTCTGTTTGTATTTGAGCGTAGAATGAATTTATGCGTTTATTTAGCGACCGTGATAAGTATAGGGAGATCGAAGTTGATTGTCCTGATCCCACACTACTTTCCGTGAGCTTGATATCAATATTTACATCTATCACATGAAGGTTAGAACAAAAAGCAATAGCGTGCGTAAAACATTCATGAAACTTACATCCAAACCTAACTTAATTAATAAAGAACATAATTATTGTTTAATCAGATTGCTATTACAATGAAATAAACCACTTTTAATGAATGAATGGCAATGAACTGTCAATGTCAACAAGATCTTGGGATATCTAGTAACTTCCCCAGATCTCCCTATGTTGCTAACTTCATTTTAATGATTGGATGTAAATATCGATATGAAGCTCGTGGAAAGCAGTGTAGGATCAGCAAGCAATTTCGATCTCCCTGTAGTATGCATGTATATGTATGTACGCAAACGATACATTGATAGGTTATTATTGATTTCTGTTAAAAAGAGAATGTCTTGTAGGTTATGTTTGGATTTTTCGATGATCAGTGGCGCAACAAGCGTAACATAAGTTAATAACAACAGTTGATTGCAGAAAAATCGAATAAGTACATCGAAAAAGACAAAAATGTAAAATTTTTGACAATATAAATGTCTCTATTTCAAATCTGAAATCTTTTTTAAATAAGTTACATTTCACAATAAAAATGATAATTTTAAAACTAGAATTTCAGAGCATTAAAAAAAAATAGAATTCTATAATCCTTAAATATTTGATTTTGGCAAATTATAATGTTTGGGGTACAGTCTGTATTGACCAACTTCCTCTTATTTAGAAGGAATTAGAACTTTGTCATTTTCAGTTAACCGCTGTCACGTTGACACCAAAGGTGACACTGACAGGAACGACTTAAACCAGTGAAAATTAATAGCGTTTTCCACTGGCTGCACTAGCGCACACTTAGTGCATCTTCATCTCCTACTATTACATGAGGTTAAAATGAGATGACTATATAACGAGTGCGCACTAGTGCAGCCAGGGGAAAACGCCATAAGTGTAATCTACTCGATTTTTTTGAAATCAACTGTACAAAATAGTCAAGAATCACTCTTTGAGCTGGCTGAATTTTATTTTTAAATGGTACAACTGGGGTAACTTCCGGTTTGACACTGACAGCCGTCACTTTACAAGCCTCATTTGACATTTCAAATTCAAATTAAAACGCTAATTTTAATTCACATAACCTACAATTTTGTCGCTGTTCAGGTTACGCCAAGTAGGAGCGGCTAGAGACAGGGTGACTCGGTCGCCGAAGTTGGGGCGGGAATAAAATTTCTAGACCATATTTTAAAATGCAAAATATGAAGAACCAATTACAAGTTAATTATTAAGCACATTTTAATTCCTCAGTTTACGTATTTATTTTAAATATTTTATTTATCCTTGATGTTAAAATATTTCCATACTTTATTTATTATAGAAAAAAAAGTAGTAAAAAAAGCTACAAATTGTCCCTAAAATAGGATTAGATACAAATTATATACAGGTGTGATATTTTCTTCAATAACACCCTTCCTGTTGAATATATGAAAAAATGTTTTATACACAATACTATTATTGCTTACAGTTCGACAAGGAATGTTGTTATTTCCCATTTATTTTCTGTCCTAATCGAAAATATGCCTGAATAATAGAAATATTTTCTTACAAAGTATACATTGTGTGTTGTAAGTATTAACAAATTTATTTAAATATGTGCGTTGTTCATAATTATTAGGTATAAATTTAAGTATGTACTTCCTAATTTATTTATAATAAATTCAGCGACCGGTTTCGATTGTTACATCACCACTATCGTCAATAAATTTTAAATTAAATTTTTATTTTCAATATTGACAATATTGTCAATAAATTTGAAGAACCACATTCGTGGTTTTTCAAATTTAATTTTTATTTTCAATATTGACGATAGTGGTCTGATGATGTAACAATCGAAACAGGTCGCTAAATTTATTATAAATAAAGTACTTAAATTTGTACAATAAAATTTATTTAAAACTTATATGAGTTTTCTATTTTTTATTTTGACAATTGATGACAGTTATGGATAATGCAAAAGCCAATATCAATACAGTGGGTAGGTAACAAATGAAAATTTGTACAGGGTGTTTCATAACAGGTGAAAAAAAAATGAACTCTCGTGTACAGAATCTCATTTTACTTTAAAATGAAAGAATAAAAAAGTTTTAAATTTTGCTCAGTTTCGATGTTATTTGAGGGTGAAAATAAAAAACTGAAATTATTTACGACATAAATAAAGGAATTGATAAACAAATGTGAAATCTGGTCGGTTGTAGAAAAAATATTGTTTACAACACGTGTGCAAACGTATTTTTTAAATCTTGTGCTACTATTTGCCCACTCGTCTGACGCCTGAAGTGGGAAAATTTTCAGACTCGATTAAAAAGACCTACTTTACACATTAATTGCTAACTATTTCTGGTTATCTAACTTTAAGTTCAGGTAACTCCGAAATTAAGCAAAATTTGATTTTTTTTATTCTTTCGTTTCAACTTAAAATGAGATTATGTACATGAGATTTCATTTTTTTACACCTGTTATGAAACACCCGGTATATAAAAATAAATTTCTATGTATGATATTGGTTTTTGCATTATCCAGAACTGTCATTAATTGTCAAATTAAAAAATAGAAAACTCACATAAGTTTTAAGTTGTAGTTATATATTTATATACCTGCAAAATTATTCTAAAGAAAATCCCGTTTCTGAAAATTTCACACACTTCAAATTTTAAAGACTTGCGAAAATGTACATAAACCGTAAAAAATGACAAATTTAACAAAAGAATTAAAAAATTGTTAACATTTAACGGTATCTTTAAAACAATAGTTTAGGATTCTGTATTTTTAATCATGCATTGCCTACTTTTTTAAAACAAAATTACGGAAAAATTATGTTATTCTTTCATTTCTTTAAATTTTGGTGAGAAAATTGTGTAAAGTAAAATATAGAGAGTGTTGTACATATAGCAATATTTTATCCCACACATCAAACATATTTTCACCATAAATTTGCATTTTCTACAGTGTTCGCCAAAAAGTCGGCATCAAATGGAAATTTTTATTTCTGATTTTTCGAAAAAACTTTTTACGACAATAATTTGTGCTTGTCTGAAAACCGAGTGATTTTTACTTACTTAGAAAATGGCGTTTTTCGAAATTGCCATTTCTTGTTATTTCTTGGAAATTAATCAAGATTTCGAGACTTTTTTACTGTGTATTAGTTTTAGCTTATTGAACAATCTCAAGGCCAAAAAATAACGTTTTTTTCCTTTAACTTATTTGAAATTGAAAATTAAGTTTTGATATTTTGCGAAAAATTCAATTTTTGCAGAAGTTAAGGAAAAAAACGTTATTTTCTGGCCTTGAGATTGTTCAATAAGCTAAAACTAATACACGGTAAAAAAAAGTGTCGAAATCTTGATTAATTTCCAAGAAATAACAATTTTAGGATTTTGGCAATTTCGAAAAACGCTATTTTCTCGCTATAAGTAAAAATCACTCGATATATCTAATAGGGGTTAAATAGGTTTTCAGACAAGCACAAATTATTGCCGTAAAGTTTTTTTTGAAAAATCAAAAATAATTTTTTTTCCATTTGATGCGATGTTTATACAGTGGCGAGCACTGTATAAGCATATATTTCGATTATGAATAAGTAGGTACATACATGGTATTTAGATTACATAAGTACCTTATGATTTTAAAAATTTTTGATAAAGGACGAGGCCGTGAAAGCAAAATGTATGGCGTAAATTAGCAAATACGAGTACAACAATTTATGCAAAATGATATTTACAAAACTTCAAAAGGCATTAATAAATGAACGATAGTTCGCAGTGGTGTTAACCAAAACGTACGCATGATACATTGTCTTGGCACATCGAACATAAAATAAATTTATTCTGCAGTTTAATTATTTCAACAAATTCATTATGTACTTCTCGCATGTGTCTGTATAAGTTACATCCTTTAGAAAATGTTTTATTACATGTAAAACACGTCTTTGAATCCATTCTGTTCAACAGAAACACGGACATGTATTTGAAATCTCTGAACGATTTTTAAACTTCGGAAATATTGGGTTATTCTCGGCACCAAGTCACCCTCAGAGATAAGGTAGGGGTCACCCTGTCTCTAGCCGTTCCTACGCCGAGTAAACCAACAAAGTGTTGCAAATAGCCGAATAAAAGAATGCTCTCAATCGTATTGCCAACCCAATCACTTTGTACTTTTATGATAGGACTCTAGTGACTAGAATACAATTGACATTTTTAGGATTTTATTCAGTTAAATTTAGTGAGTGTAGTAAGTATATTATAAACAATGGTGAACTATTTGATATGCGGACGTTCCAGATTTTTATAAAACACTCGTGTCCATCTGACACACAAAGCGATACTTAGTTACCACTTTGGACAACCAGAACAACAAACTACCGTATGACAGGAAGTTTTGTGACATTCCAACACCTGTTAATTATCATTAAAAAATATTTCTTCTCAAAAGCATATTGCACCAAAAGATAAATTCCGTATGTTAACCTGGAATGTACAGGGTGCTGCATTAGCCGCTACGCCGATACTGCGCAGTGCTCGCAGCTGTTTGGAGGTTTTAGCTGTACGTGTCATGTCACCCTGTACATGAGTGTTCTCTAACGCGTGCCCGATTTTTTTTTTAATATTAAACCAAATTGAGGGAATTAAAAAATCTGGTATTTATTTAAAAAAAAAATCCTTTTTTTAAAATTTTTCTGTAAATTAATTTTTTTTAATTTTCGTATAAATTCATTTCTATTACATATTTCATTTCCGTTTTTTTTTGCGTCCTCACTAGCGTCTGCAAATAAATAAATAAACAAGTAAATAAAAGACATGTGATATACGCAAATGGTTTATTTACAATGATGCGTTCATTTCACAACAATAAATAAAATCACTGTAGGAAAAAACGGGTCCCAGGACTAGAGCCTATATCCAGTTAACTAAGGGAACTTCGGTTACATAAATAATGAGGGGGGAGGGGAGAGGACGACTACTACAAGAATATAAGCCATGATCCCCGGGACCCACTACAAATGGCACCCTAACAATACTTTACGATTTCTTCCTAGTAGTTTTAAGTAATTGTTTAAGTCGTCGTTAAGCTAATTAGTTTTGGTTCGTTAGTTTTTATTTAATGAATTTATTTTATTTATTTTTTTGTTCATTAATGGCGAGCGCCGGTTACATCATTCAGGGGGGGAGAGGACTTTGCATAATTGGTGTCAGGTCGTGTATGTACAAGTACGTACTGACACCTACTGAATTTGCGAAATTAATTATTATGATTGCCGTGGTATTTAAACGATTCTCTTTTTGGATTTTTAATTGTGTAATGCGATATTTGCAATGAATTTTGTTTAATTACGAAACAGTTGAGAGAATTTCTCTTTTTTTTTAAATAAATTATAAGAAGCTGTAAAACGACAATTAAAAAAAATTGTTTAATTACAAAAATTGAATGTTTTTTTGATTGGTTGTGTTAAGTATTATTTAAGAAGTCAATTTTTTTGGAAGAAAGCAGATGGCAGAATGTGATTAAAATTAAATGTAAAATGAGAAGAAAATATAGATTAAAGAAAGACAGCGTTTTTTAAAAACTAGATCAAAAATAAAATAAAATAGAGCAAATACATATACTTATTTTTTTTAATTGGATGAAAAACAGCTCGCTTCTACAAACCGAATAATTAACGCCCAAAAGCAACCTTGCAAACCATTACGCCCACTTCACACGACGTGATTCAACGTTAACGCTAATAAATCCTAACGCGCAAAAAACTATTTAAAACATAAACAAGGAAATGCTCAGTGCTTAAACGTGTTTGGCTTTAGAACAAAGCGGGGGTTGACTTCGATTTGCATTCAATTTAAAATCCGCATACTGAAATTTGCCCAAAAAATTACAAGCTCAGCATTACCAAGTCTAGAACATGAAGTCAAAAAGTTTGAATAAAAAATTACTCCCTCTTTAAATTGATAGATAGCGTTGTGTAATAGCGTAGGATTTAACGTGTGGGTCGTTACTGAATCGCCACATTTTTTTTCAAAAAAAAAAGAGTCGAGGACAACCGCAACATTAAAATCTGTAACACCAACTCAGCGCTCGCTCGTTTCGCTCAAAAAAAAAAAAGAAATTACTCGATTAATTCGTCAACTTACTATTAAGACAACTTCTTCCGCGTGCGTTAGGCAAGATTAATTAATAACTTAATGAATTAGTTCGTTCAACGATCGATCACTACATTTGGTCAAAAAAAAAATAATAATAATCGCAGTCTTCTTCAGTACGGTCTAGGGTCGTAAGGGGTCGCGTTGAACCCCACGTATCTGTTGTTCTTTCTGTGCTGGAAGCCCGTGCCGGGACCGGCGTTGTAATACACGACCCTCCGAATTCCGAACGGGTCGATGTACCCGAAGCTTCCGCTCTTTCTTTCCCCGGGAAGGTTCTGTTCTTCGTGGTAGGCCCTCGGGATGTAATACCTGAAGCCGTCGTTCGTCACGGAAATGCCGTCGTACTGAGGGTACTGGGGGTCGTATCCGTTTCCGATTTTGTTGGTGTACCCGTTGAAGGTGTGGCCGTTCTTATCTATGGGGTAAGTCGGCCCGTTCTGGTGAATATAGGGGTTGACGAAGTTGTCTGTGTAGTGCTCGTATTGTGGGCCGCCGCTGTAGCCGGCGGTGTTGGGGTATTCCACGGAATTTGAACTGAGAGGGGGCGCAGGTGAAGAAGTGGCTGGTTGAGGTAGATACGCTGAACTAAGAGGGGGTGGAGGTGACGACGAAACTGGATGAGGTAGATACGCAGGGCTAAGAGAGGGTGAGGGTGAAGACACGCCTGGTTGAGGTAGGTACACGTTAGATGGTGTGGGAGTTTCATAAACCGTTGAGTAAATTGGGGAAGGCGTCGTTGATGGTATGTCCAAGGGGGTCGTTGACGGTATGTGAGTTGATTGGGGGATTAAAGGTGATGGTGTGGTAGTTACCAACGTCGTGACGTGCGCCGGTAAATACGAATTGGGCGAAATTTCCACCTGGGGCTCCTTCACTTGAGATTGAGGCGCCCTATAATGGAAGTTAATGATTGGGGTCTTCCCTCCTTCGCTTGGGGTGGCCAAAACGCCGCCGTTAACCGGCGCTTTCTTCGCTGCTTTAATGGCTTGGTCTATGGGGGAGTTAACCCCGACGTAAAGGTTCTTGGACCTCAGTATTCTATAGCCGGCGTTGTCTGCGATGTAATCCCTCAACCTCAACATCCCGTCGGAATCTATCCATGCATAGGTGCCGATCACCGTGCCGTCTTCTAACCTCTTCTCCTTCCGGTATTGTCCGCTTTGGGTTTGGTACCGGAAGTACCTCTCGGGACCTTCGTCTGTTTGGATGTGGTACTGGGCGCTGGTGGGGTCATTCCAAGCTCCGCTTGTCGTCGTAAGGGGAGGGATGATTATTGCCACCTGGAATTAAAAAAAAAAAATCAAGTTGATATCAAAAAGAACTTTTCACAACCAAAGTCTTAGGTACCTAATTGAATCTTGAGGGTCATCTTAAAAAGAAGACGCCTTAAAATTAGGCAATCCCATTATCAAGTTGTTAAAAAATAATGTAGATATGAAGTTGTTTTTTAATTGTTTATTGTGTCGCAGATCCTTAAGGCAACGCGGTTTAAAATGGACATCCTGTATGTTGTAAAAATTTGAGAGAAATTGCTCCTTAAATGTTTTTTTTAATAGAAACAAGAGATATGCTTTGGAAATGTAGTAAAATAAATGTTGTACAAATTTGCTCGCTTGATCAAGAGATGGCGCCACATTAGGCAGAATGCAATTTATTAAAGAGCACGTTACTACTTTTAGTTACTTTTGTAGGGTTTCACAAGACCAACTGTTCATTGAAAGCCATGTCTTGCAAGAAATCATAAATCTTTTAAAACACACAAAAACGCTGCACCAAGAAAATCCGCAGTTGCTCGAGAGATTATGCGTTGTATTCGATTGTTTTAGAAACACTCTGCGAAACATTTTGTATTTCAGATTTGCATTGGATTCCGGTATAGTCCGGACAGGTCCGAGGCCAAATTTATTAAAAATAATTTTTATTCTTTCCAAATTTTTTGGGGAACCGCCTTTCTGTTTGTATCGCTCGTATTAGGACGTTTATTTCCATGCATTTATATATTTATTTAAATGTATTCTACCTTGGTAATATAATTACGTTTATGACGTGCCAGCGAAAATCAGATCACATTCTATGACCAAATCATACGTTACGTGACGCTTAGTACAACGGCCATATAAGGCACGGTCACTTTTACCGACCTACACTTCTAGATTTCTTGCCCATGCCGTCCGGTTCGGCTGCGTCATTTGTTTATAAATAATTTCTTAGATTTCTTAACAATCCAAGCTGGTGGACCCCGGGTGCGGGAAATTGTTTGTGCCAAAAGTTATTTACTCCAAAATTATTTATTCGAACGGACTAAACGTGAAAACCATTACTTAATTATTATTATTGTTTTTTTTACAAATGATTTTGTAATCTTCAAGAATTGATAATGTTCTTCCGAATATTAACAATTGACTATACGTGCCTTCCAGATTGCAGTGGAGGAAGAAAGGGGCCTATAAAACTTCTTGACTAACAAATTGTTATTTTTAAATAAAACAGACGAATTTTGTGGAAATAAAAAAAAAAGTTATAACAATTATAAAAGGGAAGAAAAGAAGAATAATTGAGAAATGACAAAACCAAAAGCATTTCATGGACAGCGTGTCTCTGATGTTAGTATTATAAATAAGTATGAAAAGGTGCTTTAAGTTACTACCTAATTTAATACACCCTTCGTTATCTTCAATTATTTTATAAATTTTTTCCTTTTCTTTCGTTTTTCTTTGCTATTTTCGCGCTTGCTTTAAAAACCTAAGCTTCCCAAAACATACTTCAAGCCTGTGATTTCTTTCAACCTTGTACGCGCCTTTAATTACTTTCTAAATTTCTTCCACGTTTCTTTCTTTTTTTCATTCGATTTTCCATTTTTTTCCCTCCTTGTTGAGCTTTCTTCGTTAGAACTCGTCTTCTCACTCTGACGTATTTTCCTCACTTTGCCGATTCGTAATTAACCCAAATGACAAAGTCACACATAAAATTTTTAACATTAAGACTCTTTTCGTTAAATAAATTTTGCCACATTTTTCACTACGTTTTGTGTGGAGTTTTTGAGGATCGTATTTAATTGAGTTCCTATTTGAAACAAGAGTGGGATCCCAATCTTCAATAAGATACTTTTCAAATTTTCTCTTTTTCTTTTTTCGCCACTTGACCTTGATTCATTTTTCGTCTTTCTAAAAATCTTCAGTTATTTTCTAAATTTCTTCTTCCACATTTCTTTCTTCTTTTTCAACTGTTGTTACTAGACTAGTAAAAAAGATTACATTTACGTGCTCGTGTACAAGATGGTCCAAAAGTAACGGGACACAGAGTCCTAACATCAAAATATTGCGACTTAACTGAACTCACCTACTCCAAAAGTGGATAAATAAAGGTGTTAAAAGATAATGAAGATGTTAAAATCAATATTTTAATTTCTTTCAACAAGCCTTCGTGAACTCCCCTCACAGAGGGCTGCTCGCGGCAGCTAGGAAATTGAATTTTCGCTCGGGTCTCTTCGACCTTGACCCCGAAGTCTTTTTTCAATTTTTTTTTCGATCTCAAATCCTTGCTCAGGTTGATTACAGTTGGATTCGCTCGGGTTTGGTTGACCTTGAACTTTCGTTTTACCTTGACCTTTAACATATCGAATTTTTTTTTAATTTATTTTTTTCTCGATCTCAATTCCTTGCTCTCGTTTACTACAGTCGGGCTCGCACAGGTTGGGTTCAGGTTACAGTTGGATTCGCTTGGGTTTGGTTGACCTTGAACTTTCGTTTCACCTTGACCTTTAACAAATCGATTTTTTTTAATTTAATTTTTTTCGATCTCAATTCCTTGCTCTCGTTGACTACAGTCGGGCTCGCTCAGGTTGGGTTGACCTTGACCTTTCGTTTGACCTTGACCTTTAACCTATCGAAAAATTTTTCAATAATAATTTTTTTTCTATCTCAATTCCTTGCTCTTATTGCTACAGTTGGGTTCGCTTGGGTTGGGTTGACCTTGAACTTTCGCTTGACCTTGACCTTTGTCGAATTTTTTAAAAATTTAACTTCTTTCGATCTCAATTCCTTGCTCTTGTTGACAATTGGGCTTGCTCGTTTTTGGGTTGACCTTGAACTTTCGTTTGACCTTTGAAAATTTTTGAAAAAATTTTTCAATAATAAATTTTTTCGATCTCAATTCATTGCTCGGGTTGTATACCCTTGAGCTTGCTCGGGTTGGGTTGACCTTGAACTTTCGCTTGACCTTTGACCGTTTCCGACCGTTGATCTCGAAACTCAAATTTTTAATTCCTTAATATTTTGCCTTGACCTTTGACCTTGGGACGTCTCGTTGTCGAAATTCAATTTTTTTCGGTTCACATGATGCCTTTACAGATGTTAGAAAAACTAAGAACACTTAACTATGCTATGGGGATGTTTTGTTCCTGTCTCACGAACATTTATAAATTATACTTATCCAAGCGTATAAGTGGACGTTTTTAACAGCCTGTTTCCTGGCTGAGACAAAACAGATCACCATTGCGACGAAACTCATCAATGTAACGTGATATCCCTGTACATGTGACTCGCACGTTTGCAGTTTTGACTCGACAATCTATACATAAAAATTTAGAAAAGCAATTTGAAATGTCAAACTGGATTTGTTTATGGTGTTTGTATGACTCTATCGCTGTGGACGTCGCCAATTCCCAGACGGAACGGACAGTGACATGTTTCAAAATGACTGAAGTCTGGTCTTTGTGATCCTGGCGAGTATTTAAAATTTTAGAAAGCATTCAACCCCATGTGCCGATGATCTATTTATTGTGCTGTTGGGTGGGCAGAATATACAGCACGTCGGTCCCGGTGACGCCTACGGTCAGTGAACTATTGCTGCAAGTCCGAGAAATGAACATGTGTTTTTATTGAAATCAAACATGCAGTAATCGCTTTTTATTTTTAAAACAAATTATCGAAACATTTCAGTACTGCAATCGTAAATTGTCATAGGAGTGATATTATTCCCATGCAATGAGTCTCAAGAAATATTTTCATATCACTAATTCACAAATCACCACGGCAGGCGGCGCTGAACGCAGAGATGTGCATGGCGCCTATAGTTACGGAAATAAGAGCTATTTGAAATTAAATATAGGAAGTCGCTAAATAACTTTTATTTTAAAGTATTCACATTAAATTCGTCAAAAACAACGCTACGGTGAAGAATAAAATCAACATTAAGCGCCAAATTTAAATTATTGCGGAACGGCCTAGTGCTAAAATTGCTCATACTTAATCAATATTTATCTCGGAATCCATTAGTAAAAGACTATCTGTTTATATAAACTTTTTGACTTATAATAATCTACTCTAGACCCCCACGAAGTATTGACCTTTCCTCGCGGGACAACCTGTATAGGCGACGTTGTCATGTATAGGACGTTATCATTCTGAATTAAAAGTTATACTTAAAAAAATAAATAAATCTTGGAAAGAACAACTTTTCAATGAGTTAATACGCTACTCATTTCATTTTTAACATTTTCATTTTGATTTTGATACATTTTTGTCATTGTCTAATTTCTCTTTGTTTTTTTCTTTTTAATTTTTGAAAAATTACTCGAGAATTTCGTGAGTAATTTTGAGTAAATGTTTTCATGATTTTTGTTAACAAACATTTTTTTTATATAATTTCTGTTAAAAACAATTAATTGTCTTCGTTTTTTTAAATTTTTTTGTACAGTTTGTGTTTGTAAAGCAAGTGAACAGATATTACATTTTTACTTCCGTAGTTATTCCTTCAAAGCTACGATACTCAAAATCGATTATTCGAGAATCGATCATTTCTAGATGATTTTTGAAATCGTTCTTGCAAAAAATAATCGATTTTTTTGGTCCTTTACTTTAAAATCAAAATTCCCCCGGTTTCCCAATCCACTCCCGAAATATGTCATATAAAAACTACGTCAGTACAATAAATTAATTGTTAGATGTGTGGAGCAGAAAACTTCAAAATTTTTAAACCCTACTCATCAAGATAAAGCGTCAAGCCTCGATCTTGTGCGTGTTTTGTGTATTCTGCGGTAATTTCTTTTTTGTGTGAATTCTTGCACCTTGAACCTTGATGTTTTTTGTGCGTCCCTTTCGAGGTCCAGGCTACATTATTTGCTCCCCGTTCAATTATTTCAGTTTCGTTCGTTTTAGAATTAACAGCTCGCGTGCAAATTGTGTTACAATTATTTCGTGCGATTATAACAATTATAAAAGACTTTTTAATACTGCTTATAGTGCGTGCGCTGGTGTCTTCGTATGCACATTGTCCTTTGCATAACGAAGCTTTTCTTAAGAAGATATTGGATCCTTCATTACTACGAGGCGCATCCTTTTGTAATCCTGTTTAAAGAGGTTAGTGATTTTATTTATTAATGGATTTACTCGTTTGTCTCTTCAAGTCTTTTCAAGCATCATCCGTCGAACTAAGTAGTTCAAAGTAGAAACTCTCTTGTATACACACATGCAATGTCAATGTCGGTTTAAAGGTACCAATTCGCAGTTTTGTATTCCATCCGGGGCGTCGAAACGGTGTTGTTATGCGGCGCGGGTTCGAATCGGCGGCGAGGTCAAATGCGTCAGACAGCCCCCGAAACGCCACCGTTTAAGGAAGTGATATCCGATCACGTTCGCACTGATTATCAATGTTAATTTTTCTGATCGCTATTAGATGGATTATCATCGGTGAGATCACCGCTTATTTATTTGTCGAAACAGCCCACGTTTTAGTGCGATTTAAAACGAATTGGCAAGGCCAACTACTAGAGTATCCAGTGTTAAATTATCACCGGTGATAATTGTTCCGATTTTGTTGATGGTTTTTTTTCTTTGACAGATTCTAAATATCAAAAATACAATGTTTCACCTAAAAACGAATTTCAAAGTCAAAGTCATTCGAGTTTAAAGCCGGTTAAAATATTTGAAAAATTGAGAATGACATGCAAGCGCAAAAAAGTTACAGTCGCGGCCAAAAATAGTGTCCACTTTTTTGGCCGCGATTGTACACAAGGAAAACATTCAAGAACAGACTTATTAATTTTTTTTCATACGTAGGACGCTTAAAATATTTTCAATCGAATTTCAATATACAGGGTGTAACTTAATGATCGGAAGAAATTGGTTTAAATCAATGAGTATTGCTTGACCACTGCTTGACTGGCTGATTGCCTTTTGTTTTCCCACATCAGACGGTTGTCTAATTTCTTTTATTTAATTTATGATGATTGGCTTCTTTTTCTCCTTTTAGTCAGCTGAATTATTTTGTTTCAATCATCGTCCACTCATTTCCTTTATTCGTTGATTTTTTTTTGTTTAATTGATTATACCAATATGACGTTTTTCTCTTTTGCCGATCACCTTTTGTTTTCCTAATTATGTTATTGTTATTATTATTAACTGTCACCTTTTGTTTCCCAATCATGCAACTTGTTTCGGTGGTCGTATTTTCCTCCTTTTCATCAAAAGTTGGACTTTTTTGTGTTCCTCAACAGTCAATTGTTTATTTATTTTCTATTCGTTAATTTTGTTCCTTTTCTTTGCCGTTCGCCTTTTGTTTCTTTATGACAATAGTTAATTAATCATTAATTTTCTTTATTCGTTGATTTTTTTTGTTTCATTGATTAAATGACGTTTCTCTCTTCCTTATTTTTTCTTTTCCCTCTCACCTTTTGTTTTTCTAATCATGTTATTATTATTATTATTATCAACTGTCGCATTTTGTTTTCCTATATCACGCAATTGTGTATGATGTAATATCTCTTATTTAATTTGCTTCGATCGTTAAGGTGCGTTTAGACTTGAGCACGCACGCACTGATCCACCGCGAATGCTCAAGTGTAAACGGTTATGCGCGCACGCTCACTATGTGTTTCTCTATGCGCGAACAGCAGCGAGCGCGATCCGCTTGGTGTCGGTCTCGGGTACACGCTCAAAAGAATTAATTGGTTCGCGAATGCTCAATTTGTACCACACTGAATTTGCAGCGTACGTTCGAGGTATCTTGTATCTTGTTTGACAATCTTTGGTGCTATCAAGCTGAGCAAATATTCGAAATCGGTTTTGGTCATTCTTGTAAAGTCTCTGAATTGGTCATAACGACACTCTGACACTAAATTGCTTAATAAATTATTTTGTCTATTATAAAAAATTGGCGTTTGCCACCAACGACGACGTCTACGTTTTCAAACTTCCTTTTTTTGTATGAAAGTATACATCACAATAAACGCGGCTATTTTATCGTTCATTTTCAACGCACGTCTGCGAATAACTGGATCAGCCCATTCGTTGGAAAATGAATTTTAATTTAAACGCTCTTCGTGAGCGCGAACGAATACCATGCGCGTATGCTCAGTGCGTGCATGCTCAAGTCTAAACGCACCTTTAAGTTCCTCCTTTTCACAAAAAGTTGGACTTTTTGTTTTCCTGAACCAAGTACGCATTAAAAAATAAATAAAAATTGTGGTATCTGATGACTTCTGTCCTTTTCTAACCAATGTTTACAGATTTCGTGATTCTTCTGTCCTTCTCTAAACAATGGTTATATTTATGCGTGAAACGTCACCTGCTTTTGAAATAAATACTTTTATTATCTTGTAACACTCTTAAGTAATTACCATAGTTCGTAAAGGGGTTATTTTTTTTACTTGGAGATTATTTCATTAATTTTTATCAAAATTTGATTCGTGAGAAGTTTAAGCTTCAAAAGGGAATTTCTTCACATTGTCCGGTTTGGCAACACTGATAATCCGGATTTTTCACGAATTCGGATCGCCTAGGTTTTAATAATCTTGATTATTTAGCGAAGCTTTACTGTATTTGCAGCGTTTTTCATTTTTAATAACTTTAATTAAACTTAAAAAAATATATACAGGGTTGGGATCCATGGAAATATCTCGAAAGTGGAACTGATGATTTTAAGGAAATTTTGTACTTATAAATAAAGGCATATGGCGCATACGATGGGTTTATTTTCGTTTCCATTAAACTTCTGGTTTAAACGGAAACGTCACCAACTTTTTTATTTTAAATAGAACACCCTGTATATTTTTACAAATTTTATTAGACCTCTTTCTTCTGCATCCGTCAATATCAGGTTAACTTTATTAATAATATAATTTTGTTATATTTAAACAACAACTTCAAAATTCTCATTTTCTAATACATTTTTAAAGAAAGAAATTATTTTCACTTTCACAAGTTTGGTCCTGGTGAAGTAATAAAAACATTACGAAATATTATATATTTTATTTATAATTAGCCGTTAATCCCCGTTAATAAAACAAGAATTGGTAACTTTATCTCTAGTCTCTAGCCGAAAATATAAATAATTTAATCATTGGCTCTCAAGTTAACTACATTAATTTATTTTAAAATTTTTTTAAATATTTTCAATGTTTTTTTATGTACTGTTAAAAAGCAAAAGAACAACATTTACTTATTTTAAGTGTTCAAAATGCTGGCCATTTACTTCTTGACAGTATGCAAGTCTATGAACAAATCCCTGGATCACATTTGCGAAGACTTCCCTAGGAATTAAATCACATTCACCTGATATCCTTTGCCTTAATTCCTGCAAATTATTTGGGCGTCTAACAGAAACAGCTGATTTTAACTTTCCCCATTAGAAAAAAATCCATAGGATTAAGATCTGTGGAACGAGCAGGCCCGTTCAAAAAACGTCCAATCCATTGATTTGGAAAATATTACATTCAAAAAATCCCTAACTCATCTATCATAGTACCGAGGCGTTCCATCTTGCTGAAACCAAAGATTTTGAGGAAGCAGTCCATTTTCTTGAAGAGCAGTAATAATTTCGTCGTTTAAAAGTTCCATTACCAAATTACCATTAATAAAAAATGGACCAGTGAGCCTATTCTTTACAATTCCAGCCCACACATTCAATGTCTCCGGGTATTGAGTATGCGCTTCATGCAACAAGTATGAGGATTGTCGATAGATCAATATCGTAAATTATGGCGATTTACAGAGCTATTTAAACAAAAAATTGCCTCGTCAGAAAATACCAAATTAGTTGCAAAATATTCGTCGTTATTACAGATCATCATTCTTCCGCAAAATTCCATCCGACGATCGTAATCACTAATCACCTTCTGACAGTTCTTGGATCATGTGGACTTTGTAAGGGTGGTACTTTTCGCGTTTCAATATTTTGGCTACAGAACGACGACTTATACCATCGTGTAATGCAAGAGATGTAGTATGTATAAGTTTGAGGCGATTGTTCCAATTCTATAGCAACATTTTTATTTGCGTCAATTACGTTAGTTGCGGTCTTTGATTTTCCACTTTGAATCCCACAACTGTCCCGCCGCTTGATTATAAGTAATCCGTTTAGATACTTTTCAGTAATTTAATTAATTTTTTTTTTGAGATCAGTCACTTTTAGAATTACTTTATTTAGCTGCAACATCTTGAAGACAAATTGATTCCAGAAAATATTTTCAATGCTTTTATTATTTTATCGAATAAAACACGTCTCATACAGATATTAGTAATTATTAGAGATGCAGCGGATAGTGATTTGATATCCGGCGTATATCTAGGCCAGAAAGCCGGATATTCGGCCAAATTTATTCAACTTACACAAAGAGAACAAGTTAGAAACTGTAAGGCTATGGTCACACTATTTCTGAGTTTTGCACTGGCATTTTTAATTTTTTATAATCTTTCATCATACAGAATCGGAAATTTGGGCACTGGACATAACAAGTTGGTTTCGATTCGGTTCGCGGAGAACTAATTGCCAACGGCCCTGGTGGGGCGGCCGCAGCCCAGCATTGAAAACAAGTGGGCGCGATTATTCAAATTCCTCTCTTTATTTTTCTAGTGCGTTCCTTATCACACGCGTTATAACAGGATGTCCAGTTGAACATTTACCGAATCTGTATGTAACTACTGTGGTGGAACCCTTATCAGCCTTTAATACAATTTGCTATTGGCAATTTATTTAATATAATCCTCCTTACTTACGTCTTTCCGAATTGGTTAGTTAGTTTCTTTTGGCAATTCTCGGTTTAATTATTCAATTTTTTTCTGTATTTTAATTTTCACATCCCCTGTAAGTATTATGCAAACGTTTTGTTCTCGATCTCCTGCTTCATCTGGTAACTTTGATCGTATCGTCTTCTTCCTGTGGATTATTTGTTTTCTTTTTTTTTTGTAAGTGGTACTTCATTATCTTCAAATTCCGATTTCTTTACTTCTTCTTCTCTCTCTACATTTTGTTCTCCTTTCCCTTTTTCCTCTTTCTTTATTTCTTTCTTTCTGTTTTTCTTTCTTTCTTCTGTTTAATGTAAATGTGGTTGGTTTGATTGAGGAATCAGATTTATGGTTCTTTACTTTGTTAAGTATTTTTGTTTACCTTTGTTTTTTTTTTAACTTATCACATCGGTATTGAACATCAACAGTATGTATGCTTTTGATATCTATGTGGATCCTTTCGATAAAACTCCTGCAAAACAACCCGGAAGTTTGTGCAACACTCCGATGGGGGCAAAGTTCATTAAACCAGAACACAAACAATACCTAAAATAATTAGGCCGGCCACACATGCATCCGTGTTCTCGCCCCGCCCCCCAAAAAAAAAACTTGCACGATGATTCAGCGCTCGTCGATTAAATTCGTCTCCGCTCTCAAATTTTGTATTCCGCTCGCAAAAGAGCGATCAGCTGTACTTGAAACTGTTTCCTATTTTTTTACCAGATAAACAGTGTCACGTGAACGCCTCTTATTAAGTTCGCCTTCGAACGACGTGGGCCGGGGGAATGCGACCTCTTGAATAATGTAATAATCTAATTCGATGGATTACATAGTCGTAACCTTCCTTGCTTTTCCGAACAATGGCGTTTTATTGCTCGCCGGAGAGCTCACGACACGAGCGAACGTGTTAATTTTTCAGGCGTTTATGGCGCCGTAATTGTCGTCGAAAAAGTGAAAGTATTTAACACACGAAAATTTGTTTGTTTTTGAAAAAAGTTGGACGTTTTTGTCTGTAATGGGAGAGTGTTTCTGGTGATAATCAGCATAAATAACTAATAGAATCGCTTTTAATCAACGATTAATCGAAACTGTGTAAATTAACGAAATGGAAGATCGTCCTACTGATTCGGTTTCGTGTAGAAACCACTTACTTTCTCGTCCCATTTTCGCTCGAATTCCCAGGGATCGATAAATCTGCGAGCTCTAATTCCATCGCAGAAAGCGGCTTTTCATTGTTTAATTTTGATCGAGAGATAAGTGCAAAATATTTAATTGACCTTCAAATGTGGTTAAATATTTCGTTTGACATAATTAGAGCGCCACTTTTTCCTTAGGCCTATTAAGGAGTATCCACATATTGCGTTCCGGTCGCAAGTCGCAATGCGGTCGTGGAAATTCGCAAGGAGAAGAATGTAGGCGGAGTTTTATTATTTCGCATGCGTTTAATGCGTTTTGGTTAAATTCGGCCCGCGAACAATCAGCTTTTGAACGATGACTTGCTAAACCGGTGAGAAATCGAAGCATTCCGTCATATTTTTTGTTGTTGTACATTGGCATCGCTCCGTAAAAATAATATTAATGAAATTCTAAAAAGTGCAACATAAGGAAATAAATCAAACCTTTCTTAATTTATTTTTTATAAACTTAATCGTTAATTTTACATCAGAGAAGTAGGCAGTAGTTAATTCATTATTTTTTGTGATTGTTTGCGTTTGACTAAATTGAAGAAACCCATTGGGAGAACCCTTGCACAAAAGATCATTATGAAGTGACCCTCATATCTAGTTATGATATACAAACAAAATTTTTTCTTGATACAATTAATTTTACGTCAGAGAAGTACATATTGCAATTTGACCAAATCGAGGAAACCCTTTGGGATCACGGGGAAACCCCACGAAAGTTCTTTAGCGCAAGAAATCACATAAAGGTTCGCTTTTATTAATGAAAATTATCTCGTTCGCGTTGTTACTTAAGACTTGGATGTTGAGTAACTGCCGATTGGAACGGAATCGCTTGCATAACGTCTGCGGTTATCCTTTTAAGACGAGAAATAATTACACGCAGTTTAGCTTAGGTACAACCAAATGCCATTTGGACCGTGGAAAGTGAAATTCCTTGAGTCCGATTTAAAGGTCGGTTAATTAAGAAAAAAAAAAAAAAAAAACACGATCATTATCAGCGACTTGTGATATTTGTAAACGAGTATGGTTCAAGTCGAAAACAAAAAAAATTGAATTCGTTTTCGATTCGATGCAAAAATTTATTAATTTCTTAATTCTTCGTTTCAGTCGTTCGTTAGTCTAAATGTCTGTTTACTTCAATTAATTGTGAATGATTTACGTATTTTGTTTGTTTGTAATTAATAAACAAGAACAACAGAAGTTTTAAAAAATCCAGAAAGGTCTTAGAAATTCAATAAGAATTCTTAAATATTTCGTTTTCCTTTTACTAAACTTACTCAACTTTTGAGACCAATTTATTTTTTTTAATGTGGTAATAAAGATTGATTGAAGTAAGGCCGTTTAAATTGTCCGCTTGATTCTTGACATTGGATTTATGTGTTTTCTTTTTTTCAAATGTTGTTATCTAGAACGCGAAAAGTGAAATTCCTTGTAACCGATTTAAAGGTCGCCGATCATTATCTGCTAATAACTGTGGCATTTACATTTCGTTCTGTTTTCATAATAAACAGAAACAACGGAATTAAAAAAGGCAATATTTCCTGAATACAAAAATAGAAAAATTCTTTCGTCCTGTTTGCTATCCTTAAATATCCCTCTCCTTCTTACTTACAATTTTCTTGCGATTTGAACATTTCTATCTTAATTTGTTGTTGCTTTAAGAATTTTTGTTGCAATGTTAGGTCAAAAAGCGATCACAACTTTTCGTTGTTGTTTACTTTATAGTTCAATCATTCCAGTTGAAAAATGATTTATTAATCGCAACAAAATCATCAACAGACTTCGGCGTTTCTTAGGATACTTCAGAGCCAAATTTCTTATCTTTTTCGTACAAATTTACAAATGACAATATGTATTTAAAATATTTTCCGACTTCCAAAATATTGTTATACTTCGTGACGTGTGTTAATAATTTAATATTACATTAAGATTCCGACCCGCTAGTGATGTCATCGTCGCTGGGAGCCATACAGTTTATGATATTTATGAAACGGCGGCATTCCATAATATAGAACTCGTGAAGAGTACATTATTAATTTTTTTGTGTATATGCATGAATAACTAACTAAATTACTAATTACTAACTAATTTACTTAAGAACGGTATTCTCCGCAGATGAACGAGCTGACTTGAACCAACTTGTGGGTATACATGTTTCTTTGTTTTATCTGTACCTTACAAGGTGGCCCAATAAATTATTATTATTATTATTATTATTATTATTATTATTATTATTATTATTATTGAAGTTAAATAAAGTTTAATTTTCTAATGACAGATTTCACAAACGTTACTTAAATTTAATCATCCGTTAAAAGTAAACGTCGCCATGGTTACATGTGTTGAAGGTATAGGAATGATTATTCTTAATCGATGATTAAAGTTAAGTGACGTTTATGAAATCTAGCGTAAATCTATTAACACATGTTATATTGACGATAACGATTAATAATTTTTTTAAATTACATTCATTTACCTACACTTCCTTAATTTAGGTAAAAAGCTATTTACAATATACACTTTTTGTAACAGGTGATCAATATCTTTTCTAATCAAGTAACCTATGGAACAAAATTATGTCTTTATTTGGTTTATTATTTCAAATACCACTTGAATTACATATTTATATTGCATTCCTATACAAAACAATAGGAATGCAATAAAAACAATTCAAATGGCATTTGAAATAATGAACCAAATAAAGACATAATTTTGTTCCATAGGTTACTTGATTAGAAAAGATATTGATCACTCGTTATAATAATCTGATTAATAGTGGTGTATAAACAATTAAATTCTTATTCATAGGTCTCTGTCATGATGTCATCTTGATCGACTTACGAGTTATTAGCAGATCGGCGGGGGCTTTATATGCGTAAACAATGTTTTCTTTTTGTGGGTGGATTATCGGATAACTCATAACCTTATGTTTTATAATCTTCAATGTGCGCATGAGATAAAACAAGCCCGGGTCTGAAATATCCTAAGGAACGCCGAAGTCTGATCATCAATAACAACAGGACAGGTTCCTATGAATAGACTAAAATATGGTAAAATTTTTTAAATTTCAAGAATAAGCTTCAATCGGCGAGTGTTCAACTTTCAAGGGTCAATTTAAGTCTTCAAGATTCCGCATAATAAACGCAAAGAATCCGATGACTATTTCTTAAAAAGAAACATTTTAGTAAATAATACAAAGTTGTAATTTTTTTCCGTTTATATACGTTAATAAATCATATTTTCAACAAGATTGCTATTTCTTGCAATGATCGCAATAAAATACTACAACGCGAAGCAGGAAATGTTCAATTATACACGGTGTCCCATGCCAAACTTTTCATCCAATAACATCCGCGATATTTTTTGAAATATTTGACCTTCATTTTTGCATAGAACATATCTTCACTCCTCATCGACTAGTTAAAAAAAAAAAAAAAACTAATTCTTTGATATTTCAAATCGCCCCACGTTGGGCGCCAATTTATGTAAAGTTTTGGAGGTTGTTGCCCCAGTTTGCCGCCAAATTATGTACCTAGAAATAGTATTATCTAATTGAAAAGAAAATGGACAATAAAATTGTATAATCTACTTAGTGAAAATGGTATCTACAGTGCCTTTCATAAAGTCGGTAATATAATTATTGTCAAGTTATGTAGGTTGTTGCCCCACATTGGGCGCCAATTTTTATGGAAAACTATAATTCTTATGGTGGTATTCGAGCCCCCTCGGCTACTTTTGTTGTGTGTTTTTATTCTTCCAATAAATTTAACATTTCTATTTCATTTTCTTCTAGTTTCTTGTTTACTTTCTTTATCATCTCTATTTTATTATCTCTACATTATTTCTATGCTACTTTGTTCTAATTTTTTTTCTTATTTCTATGTTATTTGGATATTTGTTATTTATATGGATGATCAAAACTATGATGTAACGTGACCCAATATGCTACAAATATTGTCCACTGACAATAAAAAAAATAATAAGATACAGCACGATAATTTATTCAATACGATACGGTACGATAGGTTTCTTCAATATGATACGATACGATAAGTTTATCCATACGAAACGATACTGACAGTTTTGTCGATACGGTACGGTAGTTATTTCAATACGAGACGATACGGTAAGTTTGTCCATACGAAACGATACTGACAGTTTTGTCGATACGATACGATAAAATACGATACTAATAATGATGGTTGTTTCTTACTCAATTCTGACGAAAACTTGACCTTGATTCCATCCAGCGACACCGAAAAAGAAAGAAATCCTGTCTGTATATTTTCAGACGACCCCGCTGTAATTGGATTTATTTCCAGGAACAACCACGTCAGATAAAAAAAAGGAACTCCTGTTCGGTAGTATCTTCAAACGACACGCCGTAAATAGCAAGGAATTTTCCGATAAAAAACTCGTGAGGTAGAAGATACTCGTGCGGTAGTAGAAAACTTCGGTAACTCAACACAACTTCGGGAGTCAAAAAAAAACTCTACATAAATAGAAAAGGAATCTTAGAAAATATTCTCCTAAACAACCTAGGTACTTACAGTCTTCTGCTAGCTTTTTCTGAACGAAACACGTGCTTGGAAGTAAACGGAATGCAGCTGAATGAACTGACGGCAAAATGATACAGTACAGGGTATATGGAAAGGTAAACACGTAAATATTGCCAAAGTGGAATAACTCAAAGCTGTTCAGCTCCAACAAAACTACAAAAATTTGAAAACGCACGCAAAGCGTCTGCAATGGCGTACCAACACACAAGTAATCGCCCGATATTCGAGAGGACGAAACTACGTCAAAGATTTACAACGCAATTTCCGTATACGTCATCAAGAAGCATCGATCAATAAAATCGACCAAAGGACCATGTACGACATCCACAGATTAATTTCCGAAACTTAAAAGTAAATGGCTTAAAGAAGAATAGAAGTCCGCATTAGTATCTGAAATTAAAACACAGGTCCTGAGAGATAGAGGCGTGAAAGTCATAAATACGAAATTAATTAAAAGAACGAAACGGTGTTTATTTGAAATACAACAACAAATTAACGAGAAAATAGGAAAAAAATATAAGATAACGGTCAGCGAAAAATGTGAACGCTACACCATCTTTTTATTTCTTTCTAATTTTTTGATATTTCAAATCGCCCCACGTTGGGCGTCAATTTATGTAAAGTTGTGCAGGTTGTTGCTCCGTTGGGCGCCAAATTAGGTAAAGTTATATAAGTTGTTGTTGTCTCTTACGTTGGATAGTAAAGTTATTATGTGTATATTCGACACACGTTGGAAGACAAATCATGTATTTGTTTGTGACCTTGGATGTATAATGAAGCTTCCCCAGAATGTTGTGTTTTTGTGTGGAGTGATGATGTTCGTTGTGAAGAAATTCTGAAGGTCATGGGGAACGTAATTGTCAACGAGGGATGTTCTTTCTTGTTGTGCACGTTTGTTCATTACGATTGTTACAAATTGTACACTTTTTTTACCCTTAAATTTACAATATTTCTGAAATAATATATTTATTGTTTTTTGCACAAAAAAAATATCTTTATTGTTCTTTTTATTAAACAAAAAATAAACGGAAACAAGGACATTGTATTTAAGACAATATATTGATTTTATTTGTTGCATTTTTATCGAAAGATTGAATCCACGAATGAGACTACATTTGTTTTTGTTTTTAAAGGATTTTTGATAATGTCTTACTTTTGAAACCACATAAGGAAAAAATCCAAAAAGGAAGGTTTTTGATCGTAGTTTTTCTAAAATGTTATTCTTAGGCACTGGGGATTATTTTTATACTTAATTTTGTCTGATTGCATCAATTCCACAAGAAAAGTTACTACTGCAATTTTTCGTTTTTGAGAATTTCCATTTTTCGAATCTCCCGCCAAATTTTAAACCATCGACTAGAAGTGGTCGTGTTGCTTTTTGACTTGATTGGTGCACGAACTGATACGAGCGAAATGTTTTTGCAAAAGTCAATAATAAAAATGTTTCCAATTTATGAATGGCACTGTATACCAATCATTGATTGGATGAATGATACCGAATCCTTGATAACCATTTGAAGTTTGAGGCGGCAGGAAAGTACAAAGGAAATCCAATGAAAAATTCTTATTTTAAAACAATAACAATATACAGGGTATCATGTATCTAGAAACAACGATGGTTTCGGTAAATTAAAAAAGAAACTGCCATAAAAGTTTTTTTTTTTTTTATAAGGGAGTTGGGTGTCATCTATCTTGTTAATTATTTCCATACAAAGTGATAGTACATAGGCTTGTGAACTTACGTACACGTGCACAAATTGTGAAAGACATGATTATGACTTATGACTTTCTATGTGGTTTAAAAAATCATTTCTCGTTTAATAAAACTTTTATTATATTTTCTTGTTGTAATTCGATTGTAATTTACTTGTGCCGTCGTTTTATACAAAAAGATGTCTCAAGATAAATGACACCCTTTATAATTCTGAGTAAATCGTAGAAAACAAACTTAAAAACATAATTTTGGTTACTACTTTTAAATTCCTGGAAAGTTTTCTTTATATGCTAGTGTGGACGTCTTCATCAAATTGTCTCTCTCTCTCTTTTTGGGGGACAAAATCCTTGCTTTCCTCTTTCATAAGTTTGTACTTTAGCTTGTTTAGAATCTATTTTTATTTTGTTTCTTCCTCTACATAGGCTATCGGGTAGCCTTTCCTTGCAATTATTTCTCTTTTTCTTGTTCTCCAAGTGTGATGGTCCAAATATTTGGTTCTTCTTCTTACTGCTCATGTGAATTTCATCTCACGTCTGTTCCCTTCTCCACATCATTACCATTTACGTGATTTACGCATTTCCTTTCACAGCAAGTTTTCCTACTGACTTTGGAATTGGGGCATACCTCTTAGTCTATCTTTTTATCTACGTTCAAAATTAATGGGGTTGCTTTTGCTAAGTAATCGGGTCTTTCCTAAGAAGCCGTCAGTTTGGTAATTCACGTAATTTTCTTGTTTTAAAGATACTCCTCACCCCTTCTATAATTTCGTTCTCTCTTTGTTCTTATGAATTAATGAGGCTGCTTTTTCTGTGCAACTTGAGGATTTGGCTCTTGGCACGTATTAGAAATGACCTTAGACATTATGATATTGATCAGAAACGCCTCTTTACTTTTGAGTATTATGCGGAATAAGACTTTGCAGACTTTCTGCAAATACTTTTGTTGAGCACTGGTCGTGATTCCTCTCGGATGATAAGGTACGTTGAGATATTTTTCTGAAGAACTAATAGTAAGAAATTGCCCATTTGGTTTTAATTTGTTCAAAAGGACTCCCGCAATAGTTAAACAAAAATTTTTCGAATCGCTATGATGTCACTTAGAAACAATGACATGTGTTCATACAAAACATATGATGTGCACTACTTATGAAACGACCTTCGTAGTTAGTTCTACCTTTTACAATTGCATTACGCAAACTAGCTTTTTCTTATTCATACTTGCGTGAGTACCACGCCCTTCATTCACAACCCGGTGCTTCAGATCGTAAGGTTGCGTTTTGAAGCCTTTCACGGATTTTATGACTACATGAGATAATGTTTATTTTCGATGCGGGCAATCGACTTTTTCCCTCCAACCTTTCCAACAACCTCTCGTATTTGCCCGACGCATTCCGCGATCTTGAACTTTGTTTGTTTGGAGAAAGAACGTACGTACGTCAACTCGAGTTGTTTTCTAGCAAAAAAATTTACTTCCAAACAAGCGCCGACAAATTCGGGCGCTTCCTCGAATCGGGGTCGCCTATCTGGGTCACCTTATGCCCAGTTTTGTTCATTATGGTTTACGAGCGTTCGTGCATTCAAGGCACGCTGCGATTTAATAATGTTACTCTTGTTACAAGGTCGCTCGTTGCTTTGAGACAAGTCGGAGAATATTAATTTGATGATTAATTTGTAGGATGTGTGCAGGTGATAATTATTCCAATGAAGAATTTACATGCTTGCGATCACGATACGATACAGATCAATAAAACAAGATGATTCAGTACCTAAAGGGCCTAAGGTTATAAGTATAAAAATAACTTAAAAAAAAATTAATGTTGAGAGAAATTATTTAATTTCGTGTCTATCAAAGTTTCGACCCCAATACACAGGGCATTCTTAGGAAAGTATCTCTAGAGACTGTTTTTAAAAAGAACGAATATTTTTAGTGCACATCGTAAGGTGTAAGTGACTTTTCTCTTTTGTAAAACAGTCACAGAATCATGATTCAAAGTTAGTCAGTATGACTGCCATAGCAACACTTGACTGAAAAGTAAAGTGACTTTCAGTTACTTCCTTTTCTTTCAGCAAGTGAGTATTTTTTTCTTAAAATTGCCATAAGATTTTAATTTAAGTTAGACTTAATGATTACCATAGAAACATCAAAGAAATTGCCTCGTGGACGTGCTTTACTCTCAACCTATGATATAAAAAAATAGTAATGGATTTTATTTCAAAGTGAATTAGATTTACATTCGCCTTAATTGCCATAACAAGGATGTGAGTGATAAAATTTGTGCAAATGACTCCCTTCTGGTGATTGCCACAGAATCTCTAAACAAATGGTCCCCAGTGATATCGTTTTCTCTAAACCTAAGATTGCCGTAGTTCTTAATTCAAACTAAATTAGCAACTTAATTCAAAATAAATTAGATTTACGTTCAATTTGATTGCCATAGTAAAATATGAGAGAAAAAGTGGCTACCTTCTAGTGATTGCCACAGACACATCAAAGACATGGTTTCTCAATGTCGTCATTATCTTCCAATATAAGATCATCATAGATCTGTCTTCCAGCTGAATTAGATCTACATTGTCATAGCGACATATGCGTGAAAAAAATTAGTAAAAGTGGCTCCTTTCTAGTGATTGCCATAGAAACATTAACTTTTATGTTAACCTAAGATTGCCATAGACCTTAATTCCAACTGAATTGGATTTACATTCAACATGATCGCCACCACAGCAAGAAATGAATGAAAAAAGTGGTAAAACTGGCTCCCCCTTCTAGTAATTGCCACAGAAACACTAAAAAAAATGGTCCTCAATCATACTTTTCTCCAAACCTAAGGTTTTTCTATGATCTTAATCGAAACTGAATTAGATTTACATCGGACATGATTGCCATAGTAAAATATGAGAGGAAAAAGTGGTGGAAGTGGCTGAACCTAAGATAACTGAATTGGATTTACATTTAACATGATTGCCGGAGAAAGTGGTAAAAGTGGCTCCCTTCTAGTGATTGCCATAAAACATCAAAGAAACGGTCCTCAATGACATCTTCTTTTCTCAACCTAAGTTCGTCATAGATTATAATTCAAATTGAATTATTCACCATGATTGCCATAGTAAGATGTGAGTGGAAAAATTGGTGAAAGTAGCTCCCTTCTAGTAATTACCACAGAAACATTAAAAAGTGGTCCTAAAGGGTATCTTTTTTTATCTCAACCTAAGGTTGTACTATAATCTCAATCCAAACTGAATTAGGTTTACATCGGACATGATTGCCATAGTAATGTAGGAGAAAAAAAAGTGGTAGAAATGGTTGCCTTCTGGTGATCAGTAAAAAAGTGACTTCCTTCTAGTGATTGCCAGAGAAACATCACAGAAACTATCCTTAATGTTAGTCCTGCTTTCCAACCTAACATTGATCTTAATTCAAACCGAATAAGATTTACATTCACCATAATTGCCATAGCAAGTTGCGAGTGGAAAAATTAGTGACTGCCATAAAATCATCAAAGAAATAGTTCTTAATGACGTCATTTTTTCTTAACCTAAGATCGTCATAGATCTTAAGCCAAACTGAATTGGATTTGCTTTCAATATAATTGCCATAGCAAGATACTGGTGAAAAAAGTGGTGGAAGGGGCAGCTCCCTTCTAGTGATTGCCACAGAAATATCAACGATGTCCTTCTTCACCAACCTAGAGCTTCCATAGATTTTAATTCAAACTGAATTAGATTTACATTGATTAGATTGCCTTAGGAAGACACGAGTGGAAAAAGTAGTGCAAGTGGGGTTCCCTTCTATCTCATTTTGGCCCAGTTGTACAGTGCCAGTTTAAATTTAAGCTGAAGCTTAAACCCGATTACTTTAACAATTGTTGTTAAGGGTTTAAGCTTTGGCTTAAAGTTAAACTGACATTGTACAACTGGGCCTTAAGGTTACGTTAAAAAATTGAGGAAAATTCAGTTCGATTTTTATTCACACATGATTGCCACGGCGATATTTGCAGGTTTGCCAAGATTTAAGTTATATTAGACCTTCATTTATGTGCCTTAGAAACTGGTCGGTGAAAAATAAAGCCCTTTTTTCTTACTAAGATTGCTATGTTTAACACGAGTTGATTTACTTCCCCTTTCAGATGATTTAATCAACTAAGCGATTTTCATTAAATTGCCGTAAGATCGTCATTTCCATAGAAGCATCAGTTTCTCTCAACCTATGATTAAACCAAGTGAATTAGATTTTCCTTCAAAATGATTGCCGTAGCAAGTTGCGAGTGAGAAAAACGGTGGACGTGACTGCCTTCTCTCTCACCTAAGTTTACCATAAAAAATTGAGTCAAAATTCATATTCATGTGATTGCCATAAAAATGTCGAAAAAATAAAGTGACGCCTTCTTCACGTAAGATTGCCATAGACATTTAATTAAAGTATTTAAGTTGGATACCGTTTCACACGAGTGCCATGGGAATATGGCTGACGTGACTACCTTCACTTTCACCTAAGTTTGCCATAAAAAATAGGATCAAATTCATATTCATATGATTGCCACAGAAATTTAATTCAACTTAAGTTGGACATCATCTCACACGAGTGCCATATCATAAATTTACTATAAAAACTTGGGCCAAATTCCTATTCATTTGACTGCCACAGCAATGTCAAAAGAATACACTGATTTAAGTGACGCCTTCTTCACCCACGATTGATTCCTTCTCTCTTGTAATTTTGTATTAGTTTTGTATTCACATTTAAGGATTGTCGTAGCAACACCGGAGCGACAAATAGGGAAGTTGAATGCCCCTACATAATTTCCGCAGCAAGAAGCTAGTGAAAGAAGTAGTGAACGTGGCTACCATCTTTTCCACTTATGTTCACTATAAAAAATTGGATCAAATTCATATCTGAAACGCAGCCACATTATTGCCATAGCAAAATGCCGGTGAATGAAATGGTGGGCGTGGCTATCTTTTCTTTCATCTTAAAGATGGGTCAAATTCATATTCGTACGACTGCCTCAGCAATATAAAAAGAAAAATAAATTGACGCCATCTTCACCTAAGATTGCCATAGCAATTTAATTCGACTTAAGTTTGACACCCTTTCATATGACTACTGCCATAGAAATATGCGATTTTTTTTTTGTTTTCTTATGCACCATTTTCCCCCAAGCTTCATTAAGCTTAATAAAGCAACAGAAATGGCCTCATGTTATTTTCTCCTTTCACCGAAGATTACCATTAATTATTTCTTTTTTTTATTTATTTTTTGCCATCGAAACATGTTCCTAAGGCCTGGTTTTTCGATCTCAGTTTAACTTTAAACTTCAGTTTATTCTCATTGCTTCTATAGGAATAAACTGAAGTTTAAAGTTAAACTGAATCGAAAAACCGGGCCTAAGTAAGAAAGGAAGTGATAGAAGTGGCACTCATAGATTCCTTGTCTCTCTAACTAACACTGGATAGATCTTCTTTCTTAATTTTATAATAACCTATAGTCATGTCATAATCAAGTGATTGCCATAGCATTTGAGCGATAAATAGGGAATTCGAAATACCTCTCCACATCTCATTGTGGAAACATCCTTAGTAATGTACCTTTATGTTTTCAAACAGCTTCTTGGTGTTCAGCAGGATTCTATTCTGAGGCCTTCGCTTTATGTAGTCACAGTGCAAAGATTTGTGCGCGTCCGCAATCAAATAAATAAAAAATAAAAGCAGAAGAACTAAGACGCTTAAGGAAAATAAACGATAAAGAAGACAGGGTTAGCAAGAATGAAACAAAACTGAACTCATGAAAATGTAATGAAGGAGAAGATGGGAAGAATAAAGAAAATCGAGTAAAAAGAAAAGAAGAATTGAAGGCAGCGACTCAGAAGGCTTGAAAAAATGCACAGGAAAGTGAAGACTCTTTCTCAGCTGACATCCTCAACAGCGTTTTGAACTTTATTTTTTGATTGTCCGTCGTATAAAACATGCGGTCTCCACGGAGTACATTTTTGTTTTTATGAAAATTAAAGAATTCATTTTGAGGAAAACAGGAAAAAAGCTGAGTCACTAAAACAAAAACAAGCAATAATAAAAATGCAATAAAATTTTTTGTATAAATAAGAAACGTCATGTTTGTTTCATTAACATCCAAAAGCGAATAACAAATAAATAGCTACTGTAAAACTCAACCTTGTTAAAACATAATGAATTTGTTTATTTTAACAATAATGCTGCCAACACAGGCCAATTCCATTTCGTAACTTTTGCCGCCTTTAAAACCCAGTTTCTAGCTCTATTGCTAAACTCGAACTGTACAACACAAAAGCGTGTTTCAAATAAGGCGAAAAACGAAAGTGTTGTTTAGATATTTAATTATTGACTGCCAAAATTTACTGGTTTAGATCGAATCTCGCGAGCACATCTCGAACTAGAAACTCGGAAACCTTGGAAATTGGCGAACGCAAACGAATTTTTTCTTCTTTAGTATTTGAAGCAGATAAGTCGAGGGTGTGAAAGCGAACTCTTTGCATTTGCTCCACGCCGAAGAAAGTAAGAGTTTCACGGCACGTAAGCGCCACTTTTAGTTTTCGAAGCCGTCCTATTGGCAACGACCACAACAATAATGGGTCTTTATCATCATACAAAGCGAAAAGGAAAGTATCCGCGCTGATGTTAGTTTAATTTACTTAGGTATTATAAAACTGCTTTGTTGTGCGGGCAAAATCACCAGACGGGATAATACAATCGCTCGGACCTGTTCCAGTTGTTTCTGTTTAATACCCAAGGAGGTCATCAAAAGAAAAACCCACTTGAGTTTCATCAAGTCGCTTATGAAAAATTCTCAATACGTTTAGAGACGCAAAAAAATATTTTCACTTATACCGGATGATCCAAAAAAGGCAGACAAATCGAAATCGTTTCAAGAGCGTACAGGTTCTTTGCCCTGATACAGGTCATCGTTCTTATGAATGACGCCTTTGAGAAACTCTGATCATCTCAGCTTTCGAAATGTCCTCTCTTTTATTGGTGAATCACGTTGAGGAGAGGTCATCTTACAATATTAGAAACCCACATTTAGGGTGGTATTACCGATAAAATTAATCCCTTCGGGCTTCTGCTTCTTTCCCCAAGATAGAAGATTCTGTTAAATCAGAAGCAAGGTATCTCGAAGGTGATGGGGATATTTAATTCCAAACGTTAGTGATAATTCAGTTTGATAAGAGGAAGATTGTACGCAGAAGACGTAATGAAATAGAAGATCGGCCAAAGAGAAAATGATACAGCACAGAAGATGCAGTCAGTGATGAAAGCGAAAGGTGGTAGAAAGAAAAAAAAAACGCACTGAGGTTGGATGAAGGAAGAGCAACGAAAATCTGCACGAAAGAAGAAGCCCCAAAAAGGATAAAGCCGGTCCCTTCTGGTGAATCGAATAAGGTTGGGCAAACAAGGTCTCCAAGGTCTCGAAGGCAAGAGGCAGAGACAAGTTCCTCTGAGATTGGAACCAGTACAATAGAGTTTTAGCAATTTGTTCTCTAACGACAACATTTCAATTGTAGAAATGTTCTATTAGATTGCGCAGTTACATAGAAGTAAAAGCAAAGGTGAATTAATTGGAAGAATATGGAGGGAATGAAAGTCGAAAAGCCCTTCACAAAAAGGAAAGCGTTGCGATGGTAAAGAAGAGGCGTCCATTCTACCAAATTAGAAGAATGTAGAAATCAAAAAGAAGTCCTTAATAAAAAAGACAACACTGCGATGGTAAAGAAATGTCGGAAGGTGCGATGTTCAAAGATGGTAGCCAAGAGAGAAAGAAAGAAATGTTTTCCACAAGTGACTGACGTTCGTTTTTAAACAAGAAAGTTCTAAAATTGATTTCTTAAAGCAAGAGTTGTGGACAGACATACTCCCCCAGCAATATGAAGATTTTTTTAAGGAGTATGTTCCATCCCAAAAAGTAAAGTGTTGTACTGGACAAGTCAAGATGAATGAAACTAACCCAAGATAATTCTACACTGTCTGCTAGAGGGTAGAATAAGAAAAAAAGAAGAAGAAGAAAGGTGAAAAAGGAAATTAAAAACGAAATGCGTACCTACGAGTGTGTTATGGTCTAAATCAACCTTTGTTCTCATTTATTTTCTTCTCATTTTTCTTTTTCCTCTTGCTCTCATTTTACGTCCTGGCGGTAGCCTTGGGCCACCTTCTTTCATTTGTTGGAAGGACCACACTTTTTAAAGGGAGTCTTCATATTGCTGGAGAATTTGTATATTTGCTTTTTTACCATTTCTGGTATTTTTTTTAACTTGAAGGCTTCCGCGACCGTCGTCCATGTTTGAATTGACTTCCGGTTGGAACCGCGTCACGTTGACTTCTTCTACTGTCGACGTTTCGTTCTCCATTGCAGAAGATCTTCCTCGGGCTGCTGCTGCTGCTTCTCGTTACTCGTATTGGTTGGAATTTTTCTTCATTTAAGAACAAAGGTTGGTTTAGACCATAACACTCTCATGGGTATGCATTTCTTTTCTCATTTTTCTTTTTCATTTTATATTATTAATATTTATTGGTTCTTGTCCGATGAAATTTGTATCACAAAATCTTTTAACTGGACACTAAATCTCGCACTATACACTTAACGTTTCACCGTCGTTCGACAGCTTCGACGGTGAAACGATTTTGTGATATATATTATTAATGTTTTTTTTTGTTTAAAAGTAACGGTTGGTTTAAGATAAGAGCCATTCGTAAATGCATTTCTTTTCTTCTCATTTTCCTTTTTCCTCTCCTCCCCCCTTCTTCTTATTCTATTTCCCGTTGGCACCCAACATAGAATTTTCTTGGGTCTTCTTTTTGAAATAGATCTTAAATTTTTAAAGTGGATCTTTATGTTGCTGCGTTCTCGTAGCCTTGGACATCTCCAGCACAACACTTTCCTTCTCGTCTTGTCTTCACGTTGCTGGAGAATTTGTAGTTCTGTAATCCTTGCTTTTTACCACTTTTTTTTCATGCGGTTTGAGTGGTTCTGGTCTTAAACAATCTTTAAAAAATTGCCAAAAGTGATCTCTTAAAGCAAGGATTACGAAAACCCAAATTCCACTTTAAAAATTATGATTCATTTCAAGAAGAAGAAGCAGACATCCAAGAAGGTGACCCAAGAAAATTCTATTTTGGCTACAATCGGGAAGTAGAATAAGACGAAGAACCAACCTTCGCTTTCAAGACCTCTTAAAGGGAGAATTACGAGAACAACGCAAATTCCACAGCAACATGAAGACTCCCTTTAAGAAGCGTCATTCATCTCAAGAAGGAGACGTCTAAGGAATGAAAGAAAGTGGCCCAAGAGAATTCTACACTAGCCTACCGTCAGGGAGTGAAATAAAAAGAAGAAAAAAAAGGGGAAATAATGAAGACCCACTTTAAGAAGCGTTATTCATCTCGACAAGGAGACGTCTAAGGAATGAAAGAAAGTGGCCCAAGAGAATTCTACACTAACTACCATCAGGGATTAAAATAAGAAGAAGAAAAAATAGGAAAACATGAGAAGGAAAGAAGTACATGTGCACGTGTGGTTCTGATCATAACCAACCCCTGCTTTTAAGCAAAGAAAAACTTACAGAATTGATTTCTTAAAGCAAGGGTTGTGGAAATGCAATTCTCTAACAATATGATGATAAGAAGGAAAGCGTTGTGCTGGAGACGTCAAAGGATGAGAGAAGGTGACCCAAGACCACCAGGACTAAGAAAAAAAGAAGATAAGAAAATGAAAACAGGAAGAAAGGAAATGCACGTCTAAATTAAATTTTGTTTTTAAACAAAAAGTGCCAAATTTGATTTCCCAAAGCAAGTATTATGAAAACATAAATTCCCCAGCGTCATAAATACCCATATTAAAGAGCATGATGCGTCACAAAAACGAAAGTGTTGTGCTGGAGACATCCAGACCTTAAACATTCTCAGGAAGTAGAGTAAGAGAAAGAAAGAGGAAGAATGAACAAGAAAAAGGAAAAGTAATTGTTTCTAAAGAAAAGGTGTCTTAAAGCAAGGATTATGAAAACGCAAATTCCCATTTTAGATCCATTTTGGGGAGTATGATCCATCACTAAAAGTAAAGCGTTGTTCTGGAGACGTTCAAAGGAAAATGAAGATGGCTCAAGAAAGTTCTAACCTGGCGGTCACCGGGAAGTAGAATAAGAGAAAAGTAGGAAGAAGAATGAACTTAGTTTTAAACAAAAAAAAATATCAAAAACTGTATTCTTAAAGCAAGGATTACACAAACACTAATTCTCCAGCAACATGAAGATCCACTTTAAGGAATAGTGCTTTGAGACGTCCAAAGGATGAAAGAAAGTGGCACAAGGAAATTTTATTTTGGCTGCCACCAAAATGAAGAAGAATGAACTTATTTTTAATCAACAAGAAAAAAAATCCAAAACTATATTTTTACGAAAAAATGTTACGAAAAACGACGAGCCTAGAATAGAGCCCTGAGTCATCCAAGAAACTTTCCAAATTAAGCGATTTTTGCTTTAATTTTTTTTGTTTTTGTTTTTCATTTTTTAAGTGATTTTCTTTGCTTTTGTTAATTTTATATTTTCACGCTTTAGTCAAGATCTTTTCGTTAAGACTGCAGATTCTCGCCGATATTGTTTTTTAAGTTTTACTTTTTTTCATTTCACTTCTTTTAATGAATCGCCTTTAGTTCCTCCGTTTCCATTTTCTCTTTTCGTTCGATAAAGTTGTTTCGCATACCGTCTTATAGTGCCATTCTTTTTTCTTTGCTTTAAAGCTCGTATTCTGTTCTGATTCCTCTCTTCCTACATCTGTACCTCATCTTCTCTAGTTATTCCCAAACATTTAAACTTCTATACTTTGTTGTCCTTCTCTACCTGAATTCCTTTGCCGTCCTCTTCTAATATTAATTAAAAAAGTTTCAAGGCTAAATTTAACAAAAAACGAGTCCTATCAAAGCCAACTCAAATTAGTTTTTTTTTTATTATAAATATTTACTATGTGCGTAAGTTACGTAAAACAATGATCCTAGCATAGAGCCTTGCGGCATCCAAACTAGAAATTCGTACAAAATCGCCAATTCCTTGACCCGTTTGATCGATCGGGTCCACATGTAACAATAAATCGATTCTGGCGACGATGCACACGTGCGACACTAACACGTTGTGTTATCGTGAATTTTTCTTGACATTTTCAGCGATGATTAATAAAATCGAACGTTGCGACAGAACGCCCATACTTTCACATTTGCGGCGAAAAGAACGAAATTTCACAGCCGCACCCGCCCGTTCGTTTTCGACGCAACGCCTATGGCTACTACTAGATCTTTAGAAATCGAAATCTATGCGTTCTTTAGCCGTTCGCGTTGCACTAATTACCGGAGGCGAGTTGTGAAACTTGGAGCAATGCCAAGTTGCGATTTGTCCGTCGATGAACGAATTCTTTACTTGAGACGCAATTTGCGCAATTGACTAAAAAAGAATCAATCTAGTCCTCGAAGGACTCTACTTACAAAGAACTAAAAAAGGACAAGACTTTTTTGAGAATCAATCTACATAGTCCTCCGAAGGAGCCAAGCAATGAACTCTTGTTAATCGAACGCCGGGGGCTTCAAAGAGAAAATCGGTCATTATCGGGACAGGAAGTCATTAAATGCTGTCGATTGCAAGTGGATTATTAACCGTGTCATGATAGTTTTCATAAACTCGAGCGCTGTTTATTCTAATCAAGTGAATTTGCAATTTCTTGCATTTGAATAATAAGCAGCAGTTCATAAATTCCATTTGCGCTTAAAAAATTAAAAAAAAATAACAACACGGGAAGTGTTGCAGGATCAAAGTCCTTGCTGGGTTTTACTATGATTCGCTTTCGATCATTCAAAAACAAATCGATGAAGTCATTTCTCGACGAAGTAAAAAGTCTGTTTATAAAAAAATTAAATTCGCGCACGTTTTTGCGAATGTGAAATGAACAAGCGCCCGACATTAAAGTCGCATCTTCCTTGACCTTTCCTCTTCTTTACGCTTCGGGGAATAGGATGTTTAGTTTGGAATGAAACGGCCGCGCAAAATTGAAGGAAAAAGTCAAGTGAGTTAAGTTTTTTTTCTTGGCGTCTTACAACAACTTTTAGTTTCGTTAAAATTCGTTGGAATTTGTAGTATCTTTGCTCTGTGAGTTTGAATTTAGTGATAATAAATTATTTACACTGAGGAGAACGGAAGAAGCAAAACGCATGTTTAAAGTAAAACGTCGTGGAAAATGTGTTTTATGATCGTACCGTAACAACGTACCGTAGCGACGTACCGTAACAACCTACCGTAACACCGTAACGTAACAACGTACCAAATCTTTATGGCGTAATTTTTCACTGCAACATAGCATAACAATATACTTGAAAGTTTATCGATCGCTTCTACGCACATAGCGGGTGTTCTACGTTATGTGTTCGTTCATCCTTCTAGAATTTTCATTCCTGATTACGATTTACATGAAATTTTGAAAGGACCTTCGGGAACAAAATTCTGTTGAACTGAAATAAGAAGCACCTATGAGGTTCCATTAAAAGAAGAAACGAGTCAATACAAAAAAACAGTCAGAGCAGAACGAAAATATGTACACGATTCATAATGTTATAGATTGAGAAATAATTTTTTTTTCGTTGTCATGGAAACCATAATTACCAAATGATACATCTCATTCGGAGTGGCAATGATCTGGAGATTCCAAATGTATAAAAATGTTAGCAAGGGCGTTCCATTTAAAATAAGATGGTTGACATCGCTTCTGGCGAAACCGGAAGTCCTGTGGCCTCAACAGAAAATTCACTTTTTTTTAAATTTATCCTCTTCCAAATTTCATGTAAATCGATTAAAAAATAAAAATTCTAGAAGGGTAAGGTGAACACCTGGCATGGGACACCCGGTATATTTAATTTTTGAAATTTTTAATTTGCCTTCTCCATTGATTCGGCAAATCGATCGTCTTTTTATTTGCGTTTTCGTAGTCCCTTTTTATTCGAGGAACGTTTAAGGTTGAACGCTTATAGTTTTTTTTTTGTTTTTGAAATTTTTTAATTAATAGTGATGAATCAATCGCCTTTTGTTTTTGTGTTTTTTTTGTCTCTTTTCGTTCGAGGAACGTTTAAAATTAAGTGCTTTATTGTTTGTCTGTTTTTTTCTTGAAATTTTCTAATTGATTGTGTTTTGCTTTTGCATTTTCGTCACACTTTGAAAAAAATCCTAAGGTTTTGGTTAAAACTTTGCAAATTTTTTATAAATTTTTTAAATTTCATTTCCAGAAAATGATCACCGAGTTTTGCTTTTTCCTTATTCTTTGTTTGTTTGTTTTTTTTTTTTAATTTTCTAATTGATTGTTTCGTCTTTGCCTTTATTCTTGACGTTGATTTCAATTTTTATAAATTCACTTCTCTAATGTTTCGACGAGTCGATCGTCATTTGTTTTTGTGTTTTCGTTGTCTCTTTTTGTTTGAGGAACGTTTCAAAGTAAGCGATTACATATTCTCGCCAATTGTACTGATTTTAAGATTTTTTTTAAAAATATTTATGTATTTTATCTCTCTAATGATGCGGCGAATCGATCGTCTTTTGTTCTTGTGTACCCGTTTTTTTTTTGTTCGAGAAACTTTCCAAATTGAGCGATTTTCACAATTTTTAAATTTTCTTCACCTTCAAGGAGTCGTCGTCTTATGTTTTTGCTTTTCATTTTCTTTATTGTTTTTGTTAATTTTATATTCGATTGTATTTTATTTTTTCGTTTTCATCAAAAGCGTTTCGTCAAGACTGCAAATTCCTCACCAATATTGTTTTAGTTTTAGGCCCCAAATAGGACCGACATAGCTATACAGAATATGCTCATTGCAATCCTGCCGACTTGAATTTCGAATAGATCGTCTTTTGTTTTTGCGTCTTCATGTTCTTTTTTTGTTCGACAAAGTTCAAAATTAATCGTTTTTTATCATTTGTTCTTTTTTAATTTCCTAACGGATTATGTTTGAATTTTTTTTTAAATTTTCTAATCAATTGTGTTTTCTTTTCTGCATTAATTAATTAAATAAATAATCTGCATTAATTAATTTTTTTTATATACATACTTTGCTTCAATAATGATTCAGTGAATCGATCGTCTTTTTTCTTACGTTCGGTCCTTGTTTGTTCAACAAACTTTCGAATTTTTTTTACCCTTTGGAACTGGTTTATTTTCTTGTACTTTTTCAATTCGAGGAATCGGCCTCTGTCTTTTCTTTTTTGCTTTTCATTCTTTCATTCAAGTGATCTTTCGGTTGTGTTTCATTTTTATGTTTTCGTCAAATAGTTTTTTTCCAAAATCCGTTAAAAATTCATCGTGTTTGCAATTTTTGCCAGTTTTTTTTTTGTATTTTCTAATTGACAATGTTTTGTTCTTGCTTTTTCATTTTTTGTACCTTTTAAGTGATTTTTTATTGCTTTTGAAAATGTTATAATCGGTTGTGTTTTGTTTTTAAGTCTTTCCTTTCTTAAAATTTAATTTCTCTGACGATCTGAATCGATCGTCTCCTGTTTTTGTTTTTTTACGTTTAAAATGAAACGTTTCTTTGTTTCTTTGTTTTTCTTTATTTCCTAAAAGATTGTATTTCAAATTTTGTTTTTTATTTACTAATTGATTGTGTTTTGTTTTTGTCTTTTTCAGTATTTCGTTATTCATAAGTGATTTTTCATCGCTTATGTTAATGCGTTAAGAAAGACCATGTAAATTCTCGCCAAATTAAGTTTTCATTATTTTTTTTAATTTAATTTTTCTGATCCGAATTGATTGTCTTCTGTTTTTGTTTTTCACATTTAAAATGAAACGTTCCTTTGCTAACTTGTTTTTCTTTAAACTTTCTCAATGATTGTGTTTCAAATTTTGTTTGTTCTTTATTTTCTAATTGGTTGTGTTCTGTTGTTTGCTTTTTCATTTTTTCCTTATTTATAAGTTAATTTTCATTGCTTTTGTTCATTTTATAATCGGTTGAGTTTTGTTTTTTACGATTTCAAAATGTGTTTGTTAAGAACTTGCAAATTCTCGCCAATAAGTTTTTTTTTTAATTTAATTATTCTGATTATCCGAATTCATCGTCTTCCGTTTTTACCTTTTCGCGTCTAACATGAAACGGTTCTTTGTTAATTTGTTTTCTTTTTTTAAATTTTCTAATGCTGGATTTCTCAAAAGTCACTTAACTTTCATCATTGATTTAGAATAATCATAATAAAAATTTAGAAGTCGATCAGGCGGAAGTTGTGGTCGTTAAATTTCTCCACTGCACGCTGGTTCCCACAATATCGAGAAAACTTCAAAAAATGCCGCTTTCAGGGGGGAGGGAAACCGTACCCGTGCAGAAATTGAAGTATCGCTCAAAGTAGAAGTCGGACGAACGGCCTTTTCTGTCTTGTTCCACGTGTGCCCATAGCAGAATTTTTTGAACTTGAATATTACGGGTGATGCCATTTTGCCCCTCTTAGAGATGCCGCCAGATACTGTGATCTCTGTCATTAAAATCTCTTGTATAATCGAGTTCTAGCGGCGAACTCTCCTAAGGTCATTTGGCTTAAGTTCATTTTAATTGATGTTGTCATGGGAAGTACTATAAATGTAGCTCTATTTCAAAAGGTAGCGTCTTATTTAGAAAAAAAGAAACCTAAATACCTGATCTATTTGCAGAAAAGAGGCTTCGGAAAGCTATTAAAGATGCTTGTATCACACGCAGAGTGCTTCCTCCCAGATCACGGATTTAATCTCCGTCATACGTTTTTCATTTTGCACTTTATGCGATCAATTGATCGTCTTTTGTTTTTGAGTTTACATTTCTTATTCGAAAACTTTAAAATTAAGGATTTGTCTTGTTTTTCTTTTTTAAATTCCTCGTCCTTGCGTTTTCGTCGTCCTATTTCTCTAAACAAAGATGAAAAATTAATGAATGAATTAAATTCTCAAACTGCACAAACAGATTCATCTTGAAGAGTACTTTAAAAACCTACATAAATGGAATTTTGCTGTAAAATAAATGGAGCACCCTGCATACAATTCCTTAATGAAATAATTGAATAAGCAACAAAATGATATGCATTCCTAAGCAAATGCAAAATAGTACCTTTTTTGTTCCTGTACTTTCGCCTGATTTATTTTGCACTTTTCACGCTGAGCTTTAATTGAATCAAACAAACCGGAAACAGAATTCCCCCGATTTCAAAAGAACGACATCCGAAGCGAATCGTTACAGCCGAGAGGTGAGTGACCGAAATTCTCATTCACATTCCGCGTAATTCTCTCGAAAAGCCAATCTCGAAAAAACGAGACAATTCAAGTTCGTTTTCTTCACCTCTCGACCAATAACTCCACGCCTGACTGACTCTCTGAAACTTCTTTCCTTCTCGGGCAGAAAGCCCATCGTCTATTTATAGACGCCCGAGCTTACGATTAAACAATACAAGCTAATAGCCTTAATGATAATATTACGACGACATACATTTGCATGACATTTGTATTGTTAACGTGCTCTGCCTTGCATGTAAATACCGGAACGCGATGGTGTTGTTGTTGTTGCTCATTCCGTCCGTGCGTTGTTACGTTTGTTGTTCGTTCTTGATAGCTAATGGATAAAGGCTGAAATTACGGATAATCGTGGAAAGTGGGTCAATATCATCGAGTCGATTTTTGAACTTCTTTTGCTCGCTCTTTGATGTGAATCGACCTTGTTTACTCTTTGGAATTTAAAATCAGCTTTATGTGAAGAAAGAGAGAGCACTTCATAAACCCAATTAAAAAAAAGCATCTAGCAAAGCGGTGACAGCCGCTTCAAATAATAGTTATTTATAATACATGTGGGATAGAGACATCATTATAATATGAGTGTGATGAGTTATCCTGACGAGGGCGCTAGCCCGAGTTCAGGATAAGAGCACGTATATTATAATGATGCACTATTCCACTTGTAATATATAACGTTTTATCTACGTCTGCAACATGGTTTTTATTTTTATTAATTTAAAAAATATTGTCGGAAGCCATCAGTAAGCGAAAATCGCAATAGCCTGGTTATAGCGCAAATCCATAGTAATCGCATAATAATAACTAATAATTTTTTTCATTTTATAACTAGTGTTATAATAAGTCTCATTATACCACCCGAATGAGTTACATAATATAGCTATTATGAAATAGGTGTAGATAACATTTTTGAGCTCACATGTAGTTAGGCACTTGACCTATCTGTGTCATACGTCATACATACATAGGCACTTCATAAACCAAAAAAAAAAGCTTCTAGCAAGGCGATCACAGCCGCTTCAAATAAAATTCTTACATTTTCAGAGCTCACGTATATGTAGTTAGGTGCTTGACCTATAAATGTCAGGTTAAGCAATTCAGATAAGTTAAAACATCCAAGACAAATTTCTATTTTTATTTATCAGGTGTTTCAGTAGTTTTCCATCTTTGTTTTATAATCCTAATTAACAATAAATACAACAGTTTGAAGATCAAATTAATTGATTAACGAATTAGGTGCAAAGATGAGCCTGAGTTTCATGTGCAATATGAGGAGCATTTACTTTCCTCGCTTGTCGGACAAATACCTAACGGAAAGCATCTAACAAGGCGGTCGCAACCACAACAATAAATACAAATTAAATTCTTAAGTGCTAAGTTCGATTCATGTCTGTCAGTTTTATGTTTCAGCTTCAATGGTTCGCCATCTTTATTGTTCTAATTCTGATTAATATTAAAACTTACCGCTTAGTCGCGCCATCGCACAGCTGAGTTTTGACCTTAAACTGTGCAGAGAATAACAAACTGCTGCTTCATAAGTTATCACTTATCACACGCAAGGCGGCCAGTGCGAACAATCATCGCGTGAGTCATGTTGGTTGTCGGAATTGCAGTGGAGTTCTCGAGCTACTCTTTTGCTGATGAGGCCCCAATTAGGGCTGAAATAGCTATACAGAGGATGCTCGGGAACTCCATTGCAATCCAGCCGACTTGCAGCCAAAATTTTGCAATACTAAAACTGTCAAAAAAAGATTCAAATTTTATTTCAGAAATATATTTATTTATTTCGCTTTTAGACAAACAGCGACGAGAAAAGCATCTAGTAAGACAGTCGCAGCCGCTTCAGATTTAACCTATTTAAATTTTCAGGCTTCATTAATCGTCCGAAATGTCAATTTTTATTTAGCAGGTTTTAGATGTCCCCTTCTTTTTTTAATTTCTAATCGTCATTAACACACAACTCTGACAAAAGAAGAACAAAATGATTTGGTCGCAAGTATGAGTTTGATTTCCGTTTTGAACTACTCGTAACCTGGAAAGAAAAAACGCGTGTACAACAATCCTTGCCCACTCGGCAAATATAAAACGAGGAGAACATCTAACAAGGCGGGCACAGCCGCATTATATTATTTTTTTATTTTTTCAAAGATTTCGTTGGGCGATGGCTACAGTAAGTAAAAAAGTTCGGTTCGAAAAACATAGCAGATTGAGGAAGTCTAATTCTGGTTGATACCAAAAACTGTCTAAAATTCAAGTTAATTAGTTGGTCCATTTTATTGACCAGCTTTAGTCCGAGGGTTGCGCTTGGAACTCATTGAATTTTATGTGAAAGTCGAAACGCACGCACTCTCCTTGCTTGTCGGGTAAATATAGAGCGAGGAAAGCATCTAGCAAGGCGGTCGCAGTCACACCAAATTAAATCCTTAAATTTTTAAAACGTACACAGTTCAAAAAGGCCAGACAAATATAATAAGGCTTGGAGCTTCGCTATTATTTATTAATTGTTAGTGGCGTTAACAACTTCCAAGAGAAATCAACTTGGTAGGTTAGCAAATTTGGTGGCGCAGATTGGAATTTTATTTGCACTTAGAATTTACTCAATTTCATGTGAACAATGAATTACCGTTGCGGGCAAATGTAGGACGGAAAAGCATTTGGCAGGGCGGTCGCAGCCACTTCAGATTGACTTCTTAAGTTTTCGAAACGTGAAAAACACAATTAAAAAATTTAATTCTGTCGAAAATTCCGTTTATTTAGTATCTAGCTAGAGGTTTGCTATTACACATTTCTAATTCTAATAAATGTTCACAACTGTCAAAACGTTAAAAGAGATCAATTTGACGGATTAACGAATTTTAAATTTACAGAATTTCATAAAAAAGATGACATGCGTGCGATTTCCTTGCTTACAGGATAAATGCAGCAGGAAAAAGCATCTAGTAGGGCGGTCGCGGCCGCTTCAGGTTAACTTCTTAAGTTCTCAAAACGCATACGAAGTTCAAAGTGGTCCGGCAAATTTAATTGTGTCGAAACAAGTTTTCAAATTTATTTAGGGTCTAGAAGTTCGCTATTCCTTATTTCTAATTCGAATAATGTTCACTTACAACTGTCAAAAGGAAATCAATTTGACATATTAACGATCTTGACGTATTCGATTGATATTTGGAATTTACAGAATTTCATGTGAACGATGATTTCCTTGCTTACTGGATAAATACAGAACGAAAAAAGGATCTAGTTGGGCGGTCGCAACCGCTTCAGATTAACTTCTTAAGTTTTCAAAACGTAAAACACGAATAAAAAAAATTAGACAAATTTAATTGTGTTGACAATTACGTTTACTTTACTGTTACTTATTTCTTTCTAATAATGTTCGCTTACAACTGTGAAAAGAAATCAATTTGACAGATAAACAAATCTGACGAATTCGATTTCCATTCGGAATTTACTGAATTTCGTGTGAAAGATGAAACGCGTGTGGTTTTCTTGTTTCCTGGATAAATACAGAACGAAAAAAGCATCTAGTAGGGCGGTCGCAGCCGCTTCAGGTTGACTTTTTGATATATCAAAACGCCAACACAATTTACAAAAAAGTCCGGTGACAAATTTAATTGTGTCAGAACAAGTTTTCAAATTACGTTAATTGTTACAAAAAAAAAAAAAAAACAAATGTGGTGTCACGTGATCGTCTTTGTTCGTCACTTGTTCGTTTCTGTGTATGAATAAATGTTAAAAACACTTGAAGACGTGAAGATGTGTCCTAACGTGAATGCAATTTTTGAAATGATGTCAAAACTTAACCCTGTTTTAATTCTTGTAACAAGTGTCTAAATAAAAACCTGGTCAAGTAGGCTACATTTAGTAATTCTGTTATGTAAATGCAATGCAAAAATTCTCGATCACAACCTACTTGACCAGGTTTTTATTTAAACGCTTGTTATAAGTTTTTAATGAATAACAAAAAAAAATTCTAACTACGTTATTCATTCGTTTTCCGATATATTTTCAGAAACACGTATTTACTTGATTAATGAAAATTTTCAAGTTGAAGTTAGTCGTTAGTTGTGGGGGCTCGCATGCTGGCTCAGATAAAAAAACGTCAAGATGACAGATGTCAGGAACGTCAAGTTGAGAAACGTCAAAGTGACAGTTGTCAGAAACGTCAAAATGACAGACATCGAAAAATGTTATATTGGCAACGTCAGACAATGACAGTATCGCCACTAAAATTATATTTAAATTACAGAAAAAAAAGGGAAATGAAAATTTATTTAAATCAGAGAAAAAGTAGAGCAACAAAAATAAATTAAAAATTTACTTTTTTTTTCTAATTTATATTTCTGCAAATATGAAAATCGTTCAATTGTTTCACATACCTCTTATTTTTGTTTTGTGCAAAAACATCAGAATGTTTTCGTCTAAAATGTCAAATTTCAATTGCCAACAGTAACAACAATTGACGAAAGATGCTGGGAAGTTTAACCAAAAATAAATTAAAATTACAATTAAATAAATTCGTTTAGTTATGATCAAACTGTTCATTTCTTTTTGCCTCATTTTTTTAAATACTTTTGCAATAGGATCTCTATACTTTTTCCTTTGTTTTTAATATTGTAATTTTTCAATTGTTTTTTAATGTTTTTTCAAAAAAGAAATTTATTGCACTTTATTGCACAATGTCATTTTAGTACAGCACTGTCGACTATCAAAAAAATAATAATAATGCGACTCTTGAAATTTATAATTCAAGAAAACTCTGGCAGATGACGCTGGCGATTTTTGTCAGAAGTCGACATGAACGTGTGCATGGACATGAATTTAATTACTTTTTAATAGAAAATAAAAATCAGTCAGTCGCGTCGACTAACAAAAACATTAAATGGAGCACTTGAAATTTATAGTTCAAGAAAATCCCTGAAGATGGAGTCAATGGTAAAAAATTAATTTTCAAGCCAGTATATTCATGTTGATATACTTCACTGCAGTTGTCGATTAAGAGAAAAATTTTAATGTGACGTTTGAAATGTATAATTCAAGAAATCCCTGATAGATGGAGCTGGCGATTTTTGTCAGAAAAGTAAAAAGAATTCAAGATGAAAATATGGACACGAGAATTAATGATTTTTTAATGCGAAATAAAAATCTGATGTCAACTAACAGAAACATCTAAATGTAGCGCTTGAAATTTGTAGTTCAAGAAAACCTCGGCAGATGGCAATGGTGATCCCTGATTTTTAAGGTTACTGTCAGTCGTCGATTAACAGAAATATTTAAATGTATCACTTGAAATTTATAGTTTATTATTATATTTGTAGTTCAAGAAAACCCCGGCAGATGGCGTTGGTGATTTCCGATTTTTATTTTTCACTAAAAAATAACTAAATTCAAGTCTAGATTTTCATGTTGAACTTTTTTTATACCTACGCTTCTGGCAGTCGTGGATTAACAGAAAAAATTAAATGTGACGTTTGATATTTATAAATCAAGAAAACTCCAGCAGATGGCGCTGGCGATTTTTGCCAAGCGTGTAGAAAATGATTCATCATGAGAACTTGAATTTTTAATTACTTTTTTTTTAAATGGGAAATATATGTAAATCAGTCGTCGACTTACAGAAACATTTCAATGCAACTTAGCAAACTTATAGTTCAAGAAAACCCCGGCAGATGGCGTTGGTGATCTCTGATTTTTATTTCTCACTAAGAAATAATGAAATTCAAGTCCATGTTTCATGTTGAATTTAATTTATACACTTTTGGCAGTCATGGATTAACAGATTTGACGATTTTTGCCAGACGTGTATAAAATAATTCAACATGTGAACTTAATTTTTTTTTAATGGGAAATAAAAATCAGTCGTCGACTAACAGAAGCGTTTAAATGGCACTTCAAATTTATAGTTCGAAAAAATCTCGGGCAGATGGCGTGCGTTGGTGATCTTTGATTTTTACTTCTCATTAAGAAAATAATTACATTCAGGCCCATGTTCTCGTCATATTTTTTTTGTTTTTATCAATTTCATTTTTTCTTTCTGTCAATTATTTCTTATGTTTTTTTTATGACAATTTAGTTTTCATTTTATTTTATTTATATTTACTATTTATTCCCAATTATTCCTTGTTAGGCAAATAGCGAATGAGAGAGATAATCATCTTGCAAGACGGTCGCAGCCACTTCAGATTAAATTATCGCAATTTCAGAGCTAGACGTGATTTAGTTACGAAGGTCAAAAAGTTCAAACGCGAAACAAATGTTCAGTTAATATTTATTAGTCCTAGACTTGTCCCACCTCTTTTTTTAAAATCTGTTTGATTCTAGAAGGTCAAATTTATTGACTTAGGGCCGGTCTTTCCATCTCTTGATAAACTAACTGACGGATCTGTGCTACCATGGGAACAATTAATAAAAATGAATCAACCATTCATAAGAATCGAGTTATTCGCTGGATAACTTTAACGGGCAGATGGAAATACTAGCCCTAACGCTGGATTTCACAAACGTCACTTAACTTTAATCATCGATTAAGAATAATCATTCCTATGGCGGATTTCACAAACGTCACTTAACTTTAATCATCCGTTAAAAGTAAACGTTGCCATGGTTACATGTGTTGAAGGTATAGGAATGATTATTCTTAATCGATGATTAAAGTTAAGTGACGTTTGTGAAATCCAGCATTATACCTTCAACACATGTAACCATGGGAACGTTTACTTTTAACGGATGATTAAATTTAAGTAACGTTTGTGAAATCCGCCACAAGTCAAGTATGATTAGATTTTCCGTCGGAAACAGACTGAGGTTTATGAAACCTGTGTATAATTAATTAATTTTCAATTGTTTAAAGTTTCCCGATAAATTATAACGAGCGTCTAAATAAAAACCTGGTCAAGTGGGATGTGATCGAGAATTTATCCATTGCATTTACGTATACATAGCAGAATTACTAAATGTAGCCTACTTGACTAGGTTTTTATTTAGACACGAGTTATTATGTACTTAAGAATGTCAGACATTCAATTGATTCCATTTGACTCGAGTTTTAAGCGCATCTTGAACGAAGAAACGTTTAGTAAGACGGTCGGTCGCAGCCGCAACGAATATAGTTGAAAGACCGGGCCCACCTGTTTCCCATAAATTTAGGTTTCGTCTTAATGAGTCCCGGAAGCGTGAAATTTCTCTTCCGGAAAATGCGTGCGAACGCCAATTCAAATGGGATTTCACTTTTCAAGTTAATCAATTTTCGAAGCTCGCTCGCCGATTAGAAAGAGAAAACTCGGCATTCAAACAAGCGAATTGCAAATTTCAGCCCGATTGCATAAAATGTAATAAATCGACAGGTGACGTCAGCGCCTCCTCGTCACGTCCATCCAATTAGCGCTGCATTCTCGGATTTGCATGTTAACAAATGCGCGCCGTTAATTATTATTTATTACTTCGCGCAAAACAACAATATTGTTGCAGGTGTTTCGAATTCGGTTCGATTTTATGAAACTGGATCGATTTCGTTGATTCCGACAGATTGCTTTACGTATTTCACGCAGGTAGTACCATCGAGAAAGTAGTGAAAGGAATTTCCGTTTTCTTTTCTCGCCCTCTAATCCATACAAATAACTGGCACTAACGTTTCGCGAAAAATCTGAACAAAATAGTTACAAACAAGTTGGACGAAATCCATTTGAAATAAAAAAACTTGTGTCCGGCACCACCGCACCGTTTTAAAACGAAATTATGTTGAAAATTTCTTTGTATCTTCAGTAGTTATCGAGATATTACCAAAGAACACACTATTGGGACACCTGTATATATATAAAAAAAAGATCGTGTTCGTGTTAGAAAACGAAAAAGTAAACAAAAATTATATGAATAAAGGATTGATACTATTTTGAGTAGAATTAAACGAATCTAATAAAAAAACGTCGGCGGTTTCTAAAACAACTCTTGAAACTGCCCCCTCAAAAAAAAAAAGAAAAAATGTAGAAAACAAATTAAAATCTGTCTCGTTAGTGCACTGTCCAATTATTTATTTAACAAATGAACTTGCCCGGACAGGTATGCCGCCGATTTTTTGTCCTTTCCCAACAGGACCCGGCGTTGTTATTGTTATTTTATGCAAAATGCTTTCAAGTTCGAACGCGATCATTAGGTAATTAAAACTAACTGTAAAGGAGAAATTCAATGTTGCAATTAAACAATTAAAAATCGTGCGGCCTTATGCAAGTAAACTAACGTTAGGTAACTAACTGCATACTTGCATAGAAATGTTGTCCTTTGACTTTCAATTAAATTAAACCTCGAATTCTACTGGAAGTTTTAATAGACCCCCCCCTCCCACATCGCAATTACTTGCCTATGAAGAATAGATCGATACCAAAAAATTATACGACGTCCTTTAAAGGAAGAGAGAAAGGAAAACAAAAGATTCGTTAACGAAGAAAACAAAAAGATCATCAGTAAACAAAAAAAAAAACAGAAGCAACTTGTCTGTTAGAGGAAACAGAGAAAAAGGAAGCAGAACATACCCTTTGATGAGGAACAAGAAAACGGGAAAGTGATGACTAAATTGAGGAAGCCAAAAGAAATCGATTTTCTAAACACCAAAAATCAAAGGCAAGGCAGAAGGAAAAGTTATTGAAAATTAGCAGTTTATTAAAGTAAATTAGTCTTTTGGTGAAAAAAATAAATAAATAAAAATAAAAGTCACTAAAAAAAGCAATCTGCCGACAACAAACAACAACACAAGACAGTTTGTTGAGAAAGAAAACAAAATAATGTATACCTGAGACATGAAAGACAAAACGCAAAAATACGTCACAACTTGTAACACGCCGACGTATCATTTTGTTTGTTGACTTTTACGTACCAATAAAACTGTGCAAACAAAAACAAATTAAACTTATTGCCAAATTAAATAACTGAACCGACAATGTTTACTTGCGGAGAATTCCAAAGAAACGTAACCCAACGGTTTATTACTGCAATTAGTCATGCACTATTCTATCCGTCTGGACCGCTGCACTACAACTGGCTACCTAAGATTTATGGCCGGCACTAAGGAGCTATTCTGATAACCTACTTATTTGTTTACGTTTTGATGTGACCCTTGCGGGGAATCCGTAATAAAATAATAATATTTCTAATATGGCTCGTGATCGTCGCTGCAAATCTGGACTTACGTTGTTGTAACTCAGTTCTTTTGGTGCGTCGGCGAATAAATTTGAGAGATCAAAGGAACTAATTACGTTTAAATAAAAATGCGTTAAACCCATGCGTTAAACCAATACAAAGAAACAAAATTACGGTTATCATGAAGTACAGTAGAATTCGCTTAACAGGTTTCACTTTCGATATCGGAGCGACCTAACTGACTTCAAATCACACAGCTGGTGGTTTCGTGCACACGCAAATAGTTGTTGGAGAACTCTGCTCCGCAATTAAATTAACAATTGATTTAAGTTCAACTTAGATTGGTCTTGGTATTTTGTGTTTGTCACTTCAGATCGTACTCTAAGACTCGTTCTGCTCAATCAACCAACGCACAGTGTGATACAGTGGGTTTACAGTGTACTCAATCAATGGAAGTAATTAATTAATTAATCAGACGTTCTGGGAAGTATGTGATACAAAATGCCCGCCTTGGGCGATCAATAGCAATCGCTAATTTTTCAGAGACTCCTTTTGGAGGTGATGGAAAACCTATCGCTAGCTAAACTAATTAATTGAGGTCGAATGGGTAGGATCCTTTCTCGCTACGTCCAAACGCCTTAAGAGGGTGGTACTATGTACGCCTTTTTTCAAATCCCTCTTCGTCGTCTTTTTCGTCGGCTAAACCTATCTAACTAATTTATTTCGGCACTCCACTACGTGTGGTTATGGCCTATCCTATCAGTCTCTCGGCAAATCGCTTCTAACTCTCGACAAAGACGACACTTCGATTAAGACACTACAGGGCGTGAGATAAACTTGTTAAGAAGATGGCCTTGAATAGGTGGTTAAATTTGTTCGACCTCGTAATTATGAAATTTGTAACGAGCAATTAATTGGCCTTGATTTTTGGGTTTAGATTGTGCTGGCACACTTAGTTTTGGCGGCAGATATCACTTGCCTCAGACCAGTGATTCAAGTTGGCGACTTCCTTGTACAAATCGAAAACAGCCGTTAGCGTGTTTCCAACTTGGCAGAGAATATCTCCAAAGGTAGAACTATTTTCCAGGAATACACTGTATTTGAATTTCCAAATAGATTTGAGGGAACAGTTAATTGACGCTGGTTGGTTAAATCACAGAACTGGCCTAGTTATTTATAAAAACAAATTACCAACAAATTTTACTAAGGTGAATGCCACTTGTGGAGTTTCAATACTCGATTCAAATGTAAATAAAATATTTAACTAAAATTATCTAAATGCAATAGGAATACTGAACTTTTTAGCCCCTGATTAATACAAATTAAATTATTCTTAACCAATGTATACCACCAAATATGTGACGAAGAATACAAATAAATGTAAATTACCTATCCGCGTATCCACGACCCGCTCACATTTCACCTCGCGCACTCGGGTTTAGATACACTCGCGGCGCGAAACGCACGTATTCGTGGTTTTATTTTGTTTAATTGCCCTTCTCTTAACACACTGTATTTTTAACCGTACCGAAATAAATGATTTATCTAGAAATATGAGAAAATGACGGCAAGCACTAAAAAAAAACTCGCTAAGTCAGAGTTAAAGGGAATTCCACCGCAAGTCAAAATTAACCCACCCCCTCGGACTTCGCAAGATAATTTTTGAAACAACCGCGGCCAATGATAATCGCTGCTTCTAGTTCCAAATCACGCCTATTTAACCCCAATTAGCTTGTCATACAGCATCGCGGTGGTCTCTCGCAATCTGCAACTTGCCTGGCCCTCTCTTCATTACAAGTGCCCACTTGACATTTTAATACATCCGGCGCCTGTTTGAAACAAAGCAGACTAAACCGAAATACTTAAACTTGCAACGTAATTTGACATGTATCTACAATTTAGTGCAACCCGCCCCATACAAAAATACGAAAGCACCGAGTCAAAAGGTTACGATGATTTGTCTACGATGGCAGAAAACCCCGGAATGTTATTCGCATGGCTAACTTTACAAGTTTTACGGACTCGCTGGGTGGTTTATAGTCTCTTGAAAAGGGACGTGGCGCCCTGGAGCATCCGGCCGCAATTTCACTGCGTAAAGTCCGAAGCGTCCGAACACGTGTTTGTTATTTGAAATTAAACACGCCATGACCGATTTTGTTTTGAAAAAAAATTCCGCGACCGTTTCAAACTGAACAAAACAACAACAAAAACAAGAAGCAATCTGTAAAGTTGAATTGATGTGGTACGATAAAATCCGGGCTTGCCATTTGTACAATGTAAACCTGACTTAAATATTTTTGACACTTAATACCAGGTGGCGTTCACAAACTATAACTCATGGAGCATCTTGGGAATGTAATTGCGTCTTTCTCAATCACGATTTTCAACATATTTTGCGTCTCGCTCATCTGTTTCAAGACGACTTGTTTTTACATTATTTCCATGACAACGGGTGCACTTCTCACATCCCACTTTTAAGTAGGGCGTTTAGAGTGCGCCCGTTGTCATGGAAATAATGTAAAAACAAGTCGTCTTGAAACAGATGAGCGAGACGCAAAATATGTTAAAAAAAAGATGTGTTTACACGTCCAAGATGCTCTCAGAGTTTATGAACGCAACCCTATACAAAATGTCGCTAGTAATTTCGACGTTTCATACAAATTTTATTTATTTATTTTGACAGAAATATAAGGAAAGCCTAAATTTGTCGAAAAACGCACGACATGTCAAATTCTTGCCCGGATTTTAATGTCCTCTACTGTACGCACATATTATATCAATAATAATGAAAAAAAAAAACATGAACAATAGACAATCAATTGATGAAGAATAAGCAAACACAAAAAAACAAAAACCCAAGGCAATGTTATAATAAATTCCCCCAACAAAAAGCGAAACACAACAAAAGACAATCTGTTAATAAGCAAAAGCGAAAGACAATCAATTGATGATTAAAACAAACGAAAGCAATTGTTTTTTTGAAAAACGAGAGTAGGTACAGTCAAAATAAGAAGCAATGAATCATTCTTCAAAAAAGAGAAACAAAGACAATCTTATTGATGAAGACAGTTTTATTGAGGAAAGAAAATAAACCGAGAAGATGAACAAGACAAAGATTGGAAGAGTTGCTAACTGAGAAAAACAAGAGATAATCATGAAAAACGAAAAGCAATCTGTTTACAAAAAAATGAACGTCAAGCAATCGATGGATAGTTAAAAGAAGTAAAGCTAATTGATGAAAAACTATCGTAACAGTAGCTTCATATTTTTTGGAAAATACATATATTGAGTATCTTTTTCTTTATCATTTTAGCAATTTCTATACAAAATTCGGACGTCAAAGATAAAGAATGTTATTCTTGGAAAATTTTTTGGCGAACAAAAGCCACATCCGGTCTGCATAGCTTCGTGGTTCGGTGGGTTAGTGTGACCAATAGGGAAACCGAACGTTTGCTGTTGATTCTCTTTATCGCTTTAATTAAATACAAACATTATTTTTAAATATGTACATATTAAAATCTAATTTAAACCGCGATGGTAGGTAAAAGAATTAAAAAGAAAATGAACTACTGTTCATTTTTTTATTATATGCCTATTAATCGATCGATAAGTAACGCAGAGTTGCCAAATGTACACAACTCTGAAAAAAAAAAATTCAGAGAGTAGTGGCGAATTGTCCGTAAAAGAAGAAAAGAAGTTTTAATTTTAGCTTTTTTTTCTATGTTTAAGTTAATCCGCGTCCTCGCTCAATTTCATGAAGCTCAGGCATCTCAGGATTTAATCTCGAACCGGCAATTGTTTACGTATTTTGCGTGAACATTAAACTGTGCAAAAATCTCGTCGACAGAACGAACGAAGGTCTCCGGATGATTTAGTGCCTCACCTCATAACGAATAACCAGCGAAGCAAGTAATGCACATTTTGCCTTGCCTGTCACAACAATGGTACATACACATAAGTTATTTTTTCTCAAATTTTATTTCGCAGTAGGTCACATCTGGCAAAGAAGGAAAACAATCGAAAATATTATGACATGAGGTGTGAGCTTTAACGCAGTGTCGCGTCGGACCGAAAGCGACGAAGAAAGAAAATGTAAGGGGTACAAATCGAAAATAATAAATTGCGTGAGAAATTTGTTCTTAGCTGGAAGAATGCATGCACATCACGCTCTCTGCGTGGGTGTGCGTGCACGTAATAGTTTCGGTCGAAAAGTATTTATGTCGACCGAATACTTTCGCAAATACTTGTTGCTGATGACATCAGAGGCGAGCTCTGTTCACTTCGAAAGGATCTAGTTCTCTACGACACGACTTAGATTTCTGCAGAGGTATTTCGCTCTGCGCGTTTTACTTTCGCATCCTGTCACGCTCGAGCGATTTACGATCGGGGTGATTTACCTGACGAGTCGATAAAGTTCCCTCGACGAACAGGACGAAGACCGAAACCGATTAAGAAATTTATCATTTTCTTTTTTGTATCAACACCAACTTCGTTATTTTTTTTTTTTAAGTAAAATACGCTCAAATCTGAAAATGAATTTTTGAACAAGTCGTCGATCGTGAATTAACACTTTTAATTTAATTGAAACAAGTCGATGAACTTCCTTCAACGAGCAGAAATTAGCAGAAACGTATTCAGGAAATCCTTTTCCCTTTCCTTTTCCTTTTCAGAAAAACCTAACTTTGCAGATTCTTTTAAACTAATTCTGACGAAAATTGAGCTTTCAATAAAAAAAAATCGAATAGAATAGACTCAGCCTAAACAAAGTGCAAGAACGCTGTTTGACTGCCTAATTCGAAAACTATTTTTTTTCACCTAATATAAAAAAAAAATTCACACGATAATCTATAAACGCTAATAGGACAGAGCAGGTGATTATTGAGAAGGTCGATCCAATCAACGATGAGAATTCGTGTTAATTGCGTCTGCGAAATTAGAAACTCGCCGAGGTAACGATTAATTTGAAAATTTTCTTTTTCTGTGAAATAAACCGAGCATCTAACTCTCTGGTTCCTTAATTTTACTTTGAACTACTTTCATTCGTTGCAACTAAAAGTTATTAGTAGAGAGCGGACGACCTGAATCGTAGGTAGCCACTGAATCAAAATTATTTTTACGATATCCTGTACGTTTATTTTGCATTAATAAAGTGCTTATCCACATTTGTTTTCGGTCTCGTATTCGTTTGAGCTACACGCATCGAAATGCTCTCGTCTAATTTCCAAATTTTAGTGATAATCCAGTGACTAAAAATTCTGATTTTCTCTCGGAACCTTTTCCTATGACCTACTACACCACACGAAAGCGAAAATATAATGTCTCAGATTAAACCTAAATAAACAGAAGATCACTACAATCTCAATACCAAACTTTTTAAAGAAATTGCCCCATCAATATCATATCCCTTGTCTATCATAGTTAACTCTTGCTTCACTACTGGTACATTAGCTATAAAGTTTTCCCCATATACAAAAAAGGGGATCCTGATGAACCATCCAATTACCGCCCCATAACCATTCTACCTGCTCTATCTAAAGTTGTGGCAGAAACTACAGCTACAAGAATCCTAGATTTCGTCATCAAACATAATCTCCTTCACGGAAGACAATTCGGTTTCAGAGAAGGACTGTGCACAACATCGGCAGTCCAAAGTGTCATTGGCTTCATTTTAAATGCCTTGGAAGAGCATGAGTATTGCGTAGACTTAACGAAAGCATTCGACTGTATGTCCCACGATTTGTTCATCGCGAAAATAGACCACTACAGATTTAAGGGGGACAGCCTCAAAATTCAAATCTTATCTAAGCGACCGCCAACAATACGTGGAAAATCTTGACGCTAGAAGTAAAATGATGACCGTTACGCGTGGAATTGCACAAGGTTCGATACTGGATCCTCTTTTCTTCGTTCTATTCACGAACGATCTTCCGTCACATATGGAAAACTTGAATGTTCTATATGCAGACGACACCACCGCATTAAACAGAAGTAAGAACCTTGATGCAATCGAAGAAATGTCTGCAACCTCCTTATCAAAATTAACAGATTGGTTCAACTGTAACGAGCTTTGCTTAAACAATGAGAAAACCGAGAAAATTTTATTTACTTCACCAAGAAGAATAGATCCCTCCAAAATGAAATCCGTTAAGTAGGTTCCTCGGAATCCATCTCGATTCGCGACTCATTTGGAATGGCCACACCGCAGTTATATACGCAGTAAGGAGAATTACCCAAATTGTGGATAAGACAGCAGCCATCAGCGCTTATTATTCTCTATTCTACTCAAGAATGTCCTACGGCATCCTTTTTTGGGGCAGATCTGCGGGTAGCTCTTCTTATTCCAGAAAAATGCAGTACGAGCTATTGATTCACTCCCACAAATAGCTCACTATAAACCAGGTTAAGGTTAGTAATATTCAATTAGTTTCCAATAATAAATTAATTAACAATCAAATCGAAATTTGCAATGAATTTAACAATGTTTTCTCCGAATTACCTGCTTTATTGTCAAAAAATCTTAAACAATTCGCAAAGTCTGTTTCTGAACTATTAAAGAATACAAACATTAACAACGACGAGTGCCTTTTTTTAAATCCCACAGAGACACAAGAAATTAAAGAAATCATTGGCTCTCTAAATAGCTCTTACACTGCAGGAAATGATGACATTTCAACAAATACACTAAAATTAATATCAAATCAGAATTCCCTAAAACTGTTGTCTTCCTTATTGCACTTGCGACAATTATATTTGTTATCTTTGTTTCTCAATCCTCTCACGAGAGGAATGGGATTGCGTTACCTGTACGGACTGTTGATTTAGTACCTTAGTTCCAAGGAACTCTAGTTCCAAGTACAGTCACTAAATAAATACAGTACTGCAATCCATACGCTTAATGTGTAAGATAAAGAAACCACGTTTATGTACTAAAATGGCCACTTTCGTCAACTTCAGTGACCACTTTCGTCAATTAAGTGACCACTTTGGTCAACTTCAATGACCACTTTGGTCAATTCAAGTGATCATTTTCGTGGATATGCTTAACGTGTAAAAATAAAGAAAATGTTCTTGCACTAAAATGACCGCCTTTTCTAGTTATTTTCTTTCCGGCAAGCTTAAATGGTTGACATTTCTAGTGATTTTTTTTCCGGCAAGTTTAAATTGCCGACCTTTCTAGTGATTTTCTTTCTGGTAAGTTTAATCAAATTTAACGCCTGTCAAATAAAAGTTTAAAAGTTCCGAATGTGTTGTTATTAGGGTTAGATGTTTAAATTTCACGCCAATATTTTGCACTAAAATGGCGGGTGATTGCAGTACTGTAATTATTTAGTGACGGTAGTTCCAAGCGAACGTCGTCGCGTTTAAAGTTTTGCTCGTTTAAGTGCAAATTTCTTTGTATTTGTATTCTTTGTAAATGTTTACTTTTCTCTGGTCGTCGCGCTAAGGCCAACATGATAGTGCTCACTGCTGTCCAATATTTGGCGCTGTTAAATTCCTTGTCAAGAGATAGCGCTCTATAGATAATTGTATTACCGTCACTAGATAATTACAGTACCGCAACCCATATGCTTAATGTGTAAGACGAAGAAACACGTTTTTGCGCTAATATGGCCGACTTTCTTAGTGATTTTCTTTCCGTCAATTTTAATCAAATTTAACGTCTGTCACACAAAACTTTAAAAACGATTTAAAATGCCCGGGTGTGTCGTTTTGACTTATAAAAACAGTAAGTAAGTAAACTTAAAACATACGGAAAAAAGAAATTCTTTAATTCAAAACAAACACCACAACAAGTTTACAAAAATTTCTTCATTTACCTCCATGCAATATCCTAAACGATTATAAAAATTGTTAATTGCATTAGTGACTTGTCCAAGGGTAATTCTTCCTGATACATTTTCACTTTCACATTTTCAACTTTCTTCGCCTGACAGATGTTCCAAATTAAAATGGACAAATTTTATTTGATATGACATTCGAAACCCTAACGATGACGATAATGCAACGACATTTTTAAAAATTGGAATTAGTTTCCATAGTAATATGAACAGCAATGTTTCATGTTAACGTAAAATCACGGTATAATGATAAATGTTATAGAAACGGGGCATTAGCATTTAAATTTCCCGCCAATATTTTGCACTAAAATGGCGGCTGTTTGCGCTACTGTAATTATCTAGTGACGGTAAATTGTATCGCATTGCATTAAGTACAAATTTTTTATAGCGAAAACGAGTTTATCTATTTTTCCTTGATTGTCAATCCTAAGAAATGAAGACATGAAACCTCATAGGTTTTCACATATTCGCAAAAGATGGCGCTGCAGTTACCAACTGGCTCAAATTATTTCAGATGAATTTCGGCAGCACTCGCATTTTGTTAAATTAAATAAACCAACATATTAATATCTTGATAGTCAAATTTCTTGCAACTTTAAAACTAACATTAAAAGGGGGTGTGGTATAGAGGTGGGGGGACACGAGATTTTAGTTTTCACGAACCGTTTTCCTCTCATATTCTATAAAATACTTTGTTTCTCTGCCATTCGTTTTCATTTCTAATATCGAAGACAAGGAAATAGTTTTCGCTGCTATCCGGTAGATGGCGCTGTTACAGTCCCGGTCAAGAGATTGCGTTGTGAGCACGTCTTGAACGAAGCCGTTTGAGGTTAATTTTCAGACGAACGAAACAAAGTAGCATCTGTTGTCAATCAATTGGTTTTGAAAATCAATTCGGTGCATAAAAAAGGTACGATAGGTACAACAACTGTGACTTAACTAAAGCGTTCGACTTGGTCGACCATAGTGTATTCCTGGATACATTGGTACACTATGGAATACGGGATGTCCCACTGGACTTGCTACGTTGGCTGACCGGGATCATTACGTGGAGGTGAGGCAATTTGACAACTCCGGTACAAGCCATAGATTTCAGTCTTTTCGCTCTACTATCACGTGTGGAGTATGTAACGGTTAATTTTTGTTCTCTACAAAGTAAATTCAAACTTCAAGCCATTTCAGCGCCTAACGCTTAGAGGACAATTTCAACACCTTATTTTGTTTTCATAAATGAGTTTGACGAAAAACTTTTGGAATTTGGTCCTCAGAGTGGGGTCTGTGGTTTCGGTCAAATCGAGCAGCTTTTCCGGCCGGCTCTTTCCCTATCGACCGCTGTGTGTGTGTGCGGTACACCTTTATCGATTTATTTATTATATTCAGTGTGAAACTCCTAAAAATATCAGGGTAAGAAGTTTCTCCTTTTTCTTAAAATTTTTAACTTCAACCACAATTTCCCTCCGTACAGAGTTTCAAGGCAGACGTACATTTCACCATTTTTCACTGACGGCGTGGAGACTCCATCTTTTCAACGCTAGCCAAGGAAGAATCTCGAACAGTTAATTTTTCCGGCCCTAAAAGCTTCTTTATTTTGGCTGCGAACTGCAAGTTAAGGAGTCACCTCTGTCTGAGTCCGTTACAAAAACCAGGCAATATTCCAAGTCAGTTAACTGGTGAGCGTATCGTTATTTTATATTTTTCTCCGTACCGGGTTTTTCTTGCCTCCGATAAAAAGAATTTGGGACAAAATAAAAGTAGGAAATTTAGCTACATCTCGTAATCCTGATGGGATGCTTTAAACATCTAGATTTTGTAATTTTACACTTAGTTATTTAAACAAACAAAAGAAAATATTAACAATTATTCTTTATTGTAATTAATTCTTTTTTTTGTAAATATTGATCTATTTTAATAATACAACAAAATTCTGTGAACTGGGTAAAGCTTTACAACAGTATTTGCAAATATTTTTATGTGAATATTCAATTAATTTAAATTTTTTTTTAGTTAATCTAAATTTTGTTATTAATTTCTGTTTGGGTATGACTTTTAATTTCACAAGGTTAATTAAAATTTGTTTTTCTAAAAATTTTGTTACTTATGTTTTCTTTCGAGCCTGCCCATTTTAAGACCAACTGTTTCCAATTTTTGACTTGGTCGTATTATCCAAAAAGAAAATAAAATTGGTGGCGCCCATTTCATGTATTATCACTCACGACCCCTTGGCCTCCATTGGAAAATCTGACTACCCTTAGGCATTGGTGGACTTTGATGTTATTTAGGTTACAAGTACCACAAGGCTCAATTCTTGGACCAATACTTTTCAACATTCTTATCAATGACCTGTCTTGTAATGTTCCCGGGAGGGTAACAATGTATGCGGATGGCACCTGAATCTGCATTGATTCCCCAAACGTATCAAATTTAAAAACTAAAATAAACCAAGTCTTCCAACAAAGTAATGAATGATTTCAAACGAACAGACTCATTTTAAATACTGAAAATATCAAGGTAATAATTTTTTCGCATAAAGATTTGACCAATCTCACGTTGAATTCAAAATAAATTAATCTTGTACCAATGCATTCTGCATTTACTAACTGGGAGTCACAGTTGACGTGCAATTATCCTGGACTAATCGTGTAGAAAGCCTTTTGCCAAAATTGTCCAGGGCAACTTACGCCATGAGAAGAATATTGCATATTGCGGTGTTTATGAGCAGCATGTAATATTTCTTTTAAATTTTCGTAAAGAAATCAGTTTGTAAATAATAAAGTAAATTGAGAGTACTGTATTAAATGTGTTTTATAGGATTTGTTTGTGAAAGAGTTTTTCGAATACATTAAGTTTGTGTAAATATTTTTAGTAGTCGATTTAGAATTACATGTTTATTATAAATAAATTATTTAGAATTTTTAAAATGTAAATACGTTGTTTGTGCGATTTTTCGAAAATTAAAGCAATAAACTGTTGTTTTCTGTCTCATGCTACGAAAAATCTTCCTTATTTATTCACCTCCACACACACATACACTGACGCAGATAATTTTGAATGTGAAGGCTCGCGAGTGCCATCCATCCAAAATTTATCACACAACAAATACACTCTACGAGCAAGAATCAGCCTACTACGAGATACACTGCAAAATACATCATCGGAGCAGGAGCCGTCGCAGTAAACAACGAAGTAAGAAAGCGATAAGAATAGTAATAAACAAATAAGGTATAAACAAAATAATGATTTAGAAAAAGATTGCCAATTTAACCTGAGAAACATAACATTGCATAAAATTGGCTTCACCAACGTGTAGGCCATAACAATGCATAAAATTTACAGCCAGAACGAGGGGTATATTAGAAAATTTGCAACAAAAGCTAAAATCTGCAAAATACCCTATAACACTGCATTAAAATTGGGGGCCACAACACTGCAATATGTCCGATAGTAAATACATAAAAATTGTTTACTTCAGTTACGGAATCACTACTTAGATATGGTGCAATTTTTTTGGGACAAGAGAGGACTGTAGAGATGCCTCTAAAGAATTGCGTATCGTATCATGACAGTGATTAATTTATTTTTATATGAAACAATTTTGCATATTTTTAAAATAAAAAGAGATTTTGCCAATAATAATAATGCTTACAAGTATAATACAAGATATCCCTTTGATCTACGTGCGGATCAACCTCGTCACAGATCCTACTACAAATCTTTTTTTTTTTAACGGCATAAAATATTTTATCCACTATTACATTATAATTGGACTTGTATCCACACTTATGAAGCATTTAAAATGACCTATTATCCATCAGTGGATAATATACTATAAATAATATACCATAGCAACCAGACAAAGCCTGTCACGTTTTATTTTATGAATACGAATATTTTTTAATGAAATTTTGCTCATTCTGATTCCATAAATATGGTGATTGTGGATAAAACGTTGTATTGCATGCGTGTTTTTGATGCATCTTATCCACTTCAGAAAATTAAACGCAAAAACGAACTATCTAAAACACTTATACAATAAATAACTATTAATAAGTTACCTACTGTACTGAAAACCTCAGAATCTGTGGTCAGTTTTAGGAGTGAGCTCAAGACTTTATTTATAAATAACGTATTTTATACTTTAGACGAATTTTTATCTTACTAGTCAGTTTCCTTCCCTCTGTGGATTCACAGTCTGCATTACGTTACTTGAATATTTTTTGTAACTTTCGGTTAGGACAGTGATACTATGACTGTGAGAGAATTAAAAAAACATTTCTTTATCATTTTGACTTATTATTTTATTTATTTTTATATTTTCAGAGAAAAACGTCAGTTGTGAAACCTAATCGAATGATCGCTATCGCCAACAAAGACGTTCATTTTTGCTTCTCGTAGTTCATTTATTTCTTTCGGTTCTACACGCGCCGAATGTCGTTTGTTTTTATTTGATTATTTGCTTTATTACCAGGAGATACTGAATTTATTGATTTTTCCAGTGATAGTCATTTGTTTTATTTTTCTTTTCCGACATCTCTGTGTATGTCTTCTATTGGCGTTGATGAATCGAATAATCTACATAATTAATAAAAAATAAATAAATAATAAAACAGTTAAAATAAAGTGAACGAGATTGTATCTTAAACTGTTCTTCTTTCCCATCAGAAATTCGCCAATAAAGTTAAAAATAAAATAAAATATACCTTCAGGTACGTAACTCGTAATTTGATGAAAAAATAAAATTTATAATTTTTAAAAAGCAGTCGAGACTTCGCTTTTTTTTTAATTTCGTAAAAGACAAATTTGAATTTCGTTTTGAGCGAGTCAATCCTCTCGGTTGTCTTTTACCTTCTTTCTTATAGGTACTGTTTACTTTTTTGTTCGAACCTAAAGTTAGTGAATACGTTAGCGACTTAAAAAAATGTTTGAAATTGATTTAAGAATTGAAGTGTCAAGTTGATTTCTTGCAGACAAAATTATTATTATTATTGTTGATGTGTTAATTAATCTCTTCGTGAAGATGGACATATTAAAATATAATAAAGGTGTTTAATACTGACCATGAAGGCGGCAAGATATCGAAACTTCATATCCTCTCACACTTGTGCGCTGCACTGACACACTTGTAACAACACCGTCGAGCACCATGCGACCACTGACCGGTATCTCGGCGAACTCCGGGGCTCCGGGTCTGTCGACATTGGAGTGAATCGTAGGTGTTCCCCGCCGCCAAAGGATTGCGAATTCAATCCGCAAGGTCCTCGGCGTTAACGCACAGGATTACTCATCGAAAATCATCGCGACTTTATTTATTCCACGTCTTTCTTTCGCGCATAATCACCGTTTGCTCGTTTTATTTTTGTGTAGAAAGTGCACGCGAACGGTGAATTATTTATTTATGCGGAACGAGAAAAGTCGTTTCGCCCGTGCGAAGACGTCACCGTCATGCAAATCGTTCATTACGAAACGTGCGAAACGAACGTAAACAATTCACGCAATCGGACGAAAAATCGAACGGAATTAGAACTGACGAATCGATATGAAATTTGGAATTACATTTGAGTGGATGTTCTTTTTTTTTTTCTTAGAACTAGGTGGCGTAAAATATGAGAAATAAATCTGGAATGTGAAGTTCTTTGAAGTGTTTTGACGTACGCACCTACATGCAAGAAGTAGCGAAAAAGTCAACTCCTTGTTGACTTTGCAATTAATAAAAAAAAAAGTCGTTTATTCGCTGAAAGGATTCTCAATTTACCACCGAGTATTTTTTGAGTGGTTTTCGAGCAAAAGGAAAAGTGCTTCCCCCTGTTGCCTCATAAGAAATTTCTGGCGTGTTTTACTCTTTGAGTACTCTTTACTCTTTGAGTCACAGCTGTTGCACGGTCAACATTTTGAGCAATTCTCGGCGTTTTTGTCTAATTTTTAGTAGCTCCCGTTATATTTCATATTTCAGTGACGTTTTTCATGTTTCAAAATTTAGCCTGAGTAAACATATAAAAATAAACAAATAAGAAAATAAAATATTTTTTAATCCTGGGCTTAATGTTAAGTAAACCGAGAAAAACAGTTGCATCAACTAGAATAATGTAAGGGAAAACGAATGATTAGATTAGAAAAAACAGTAAATTTAATATCAAAGTAAAGTCAAACTTGTTCGATGGTACTATTTTTATCTCTCAAAAGTACCTACAATACAGGAAAACAAGGCGAACTGGATTCCAAGACGAGTTATTGTTGGCAGTAACAATACCCGGCAATAATAGGCTAACGCTAATCAGTGCAAATTATTCAGTCATGTTCAATGCAAAGTGACTCGAGTGTTGATTAAACAGATGATTGGGCCAATAGCTGATTTGCAATTACAATTTACGAACGGGATAAATCATAAACAACAAACATTGTGGAAACATTTAGCAGATGGCGACACCGCGGACCGACCTTTTTTTCTCATATGAATTTCCACGGCTTTAATTTTTTTTTAAATTATATTGTTCTTCTTTTTTTTGTAAGTTTCAACCCTATACAATTTGGCGCCACAAATTACACTGAGAAAAATGATGATGGAGCGTTTTTTTTTGTACATTTGGGTCAAAATAGTAATAACGTTAAACAGAGCATACCTCGTTCGCTGGTTAGTCCCTTCGAGCTTTCTGTCTCTCTCTTCATCTCGCTTATCGCGCGTACGATGCATCGTGAGAAACGGATACACATACAACAAACAATGCGATTTACATCGGATGTCCGAAAATACATCAAATACTACTCACCGGGGGGCCTGCGTCCCCCGTGGAAATCCAACGGTGCATCTAGTAGCAACCACTCCCTCACATTGATAATGGATACTACGGAAGTTATCCTTGGACGTTGACTTCTTATCTTCGCATGCATTAACCCCACATTCACCTGTAATTCGGAAACCCACCCTCCCGATGGATAATAGCATACCTTGCCTCCTAAGTTTACGTTCTTAGGATCAATTGATGTCACTGATCGCGTAAGTGTCAGCACACTCCGTTTCCGATCCAGTGCACATCATGTCATGTTAGACCGTTCTGGAGCACAATGCTTCAGCAGGTCAGGAATACAACCAACTGAATACCCATTCACAATGAATATGGAATACCAGCTGACTGTTTCGCCGACACCGTGCACTTCATCAGCGGTGCTGACCACTGCGGCAAGTCACACACGGTGTCGTATACTGGTGCACAGTATGACCCCCTGCAATGCCCCGGATCATCGGCATCAGGACGATATTCGCTATATCAGAATAACTTCAACTCATCGATGATCCTCATCCCGCATTGCCAATAACATAAACAGGGTATACCGCGATACTACTTCTGCCAGAACATTGCCTTCTTAGGCCAATACTCTGCAGCCACCCTCTAGGTCACACATTCCGTCACCTCGACGCGTAACACAATTCCTTATGCGCTTTACCGACCGTTCTCACGCTGCATCACGAGAAGACTGTCATTCTTCTCCTCTTATTATTTTACGTTCCCTCGGCTAGGCTCATCGTCAAAACATAAACAAACATCCCCTGATATACAGATATTTATTAAGCATTTTAAATTACAAGCTAACTCATTCGTTAAAAATAATTTCGGCTGCGACAATAAACTGTTCAGTCAACCAAAAACACGTTCAGTTAACAATATTCTTCATTTACCTATTAGCAATCACGCGTGGTCAAAATATTTAATATTTAAATATTTTAGATTGAATCAACTCAATATTTTGTTTGAGGCGAGCATACAATGAAGACATCCTTCTTGTTGCTTTAATGCACAAGAAGATTGATTCAAGAACTTTAGATTGTTAAAATTGCTAAACATATTATTTGTTTGAACGCTGTTAAGGAATTAAAATGATATTTTTTGATATATTTAAAGTAACTTTTCAGTACGGTTAATAAAAGCGTAAAGTAAATTCAATCTAGACTATCGTTTCGGGTAACATCAATTAAATGTTCACTACTTTGCGATACTGCCAAAGTAAGGTAACCCCCTCAACCTTTGGTGAGGTGCAAGAAGAGCTGCACAAAACTCTCAACGAATTTTATAAAGTCGGACACATTCAAAATATGAATGACTTTAATTCATTTAAGAAACGATGTCGAACAACAAGATTACTTATGCTGGGATAGGCACTTTACGATCATTTTGAAATTTTAAACACTTTCATTTTAAGGCAAAACATTAACATCGTTCAGTCGAATAGTTTAACATTTTCTTGGTGTTATTTCAACAGTTTCCAAGATGTTTATTACTGTTGAAACAAATTTTTAAATTTTATTTAAGTCAACGCACATAAAGTTGATATTCAAAAAGTTGTTGACTTAACTATTTCATTTTTCCCAGTGTATGAATGGGTTAAATCAAGAACAATAAACTTAGTGTAAACATTCAATAGATGGCGACATCCCAAATTGATTCCTCTAAAATTACGGCTTTAATTTTTTTAAATACAGTTACACCTCTGTAAGTCGAACCTCCACAACTCAAAATTTTCTGTAAGTCGAAACTTAATGATGTCCCTGCACATTGTGTATAACTGAAATCTCTTTCTTTAACTCGAAGTAATTTTCCTGTCCCTTGAGTTATGAAAGTTCGACTGTATTTTATTTTTTGTAATTATTTAATTTTGCTGCTTCGTTTTCAATTGGAAGTTTCAACTTTGAATAATTTGGGGTTTCAATTTGTGAATGGCCCAAATCATAAATAACGAACTCTATGGAAACATTCAATAGATGGTGGCACCTCTGACATGAAAATTCACTTGAAATTTAAACGACTTTCACTTTATTTAAACTGTTTTTCTTTTTTGAATTGAATGTTTCAACTTCGAATAATTGGAGTCAAAATTTGGAGATAAATCATAAACAATAAATTTTGCGGACACATTCAATAGATGGCGGCACCTCTGACAGGAAATATCAATTTCAATTTTATTATGTATATTAAAAATGTTTATTGTATATTTTTTCAATTAAAAATGTTGACTTTGAGATTTACCATTTAAGAACAGGATGAATCATAAACAACGAACATTATGAGGATGGCGGCACCTCACCTGAACTTTTGCTTGAAATCTAAACGATCGTACTTTTTTGTGTTAACAGTAGGTATTTATTTATTTATTTTTTCTAATTGATGTAGAGTTACGATTTACGAAAGGTAAAGGAAAAGGTAAGAGTAAACAATTATAAAGTGGAAATTAAATGTGAACGGCCTGAACATTGTATTGGATTAAAAATATTTGTTGTTTTTTAAAATGAAGGTTCGATTTGAGTGATCTGGTGTTGCAGTTTGCTAACAGGATAAATTATAAATAAGAAACATCGTGGAAATATCCAATAGATGGCGACACCTATCTGAACTTTGCTTAAATCTACACGATGTGCAATTTTGTATTGAAAACATTTATTGTTTAATGTTTTTAATTGATGTGGAGTTATAATTTTCGAACAGAATGAATAATAAACAACAAACATTGTCGAAACGACATAGACCAATAGATGGCGACACTGGTGACAATTTTCTGTCACCTGAACTTCCTCTTGAATCGAAACTGTTTTATGTCTGTATTTATTGCTCATTTTTTTGAAATTTATCTGGAGTTTGATTTTACGAAACGTATAAATTATAAACAACAAACATTGTTGAAGGATTCATTAGATGGCGACACCTCAGACCGCTCTTAATTTTTTTACTGTTTTAAAAACGAAATGAAGCAATAAATTATTTATTTTTTTGAAATTGAGAGTTCGATTTCGAATAATCTGGAATTTCAATTTACGAAGGGGATAAATTACAAACAAACATTGTCGAAATATCGAATAGATGGCGACACTTGAACCTCTGTCACCTGAACACCCACTTGAATTTAAGCGGCCTAATTATTATTGATTTAATTACGAAACGGATCAATGATAAACAAGAAACATTGTAGAAACATTCAATAGGTGGCGACACCTCAGACCCCTCTTAATTTTTTTGAGGAGTTGAAAATAACAGAAAAAAATTAACAATAAATAGCTTAATTTTTTTATTTGAAAGTTTCGATTTCGTAGCATTTGAAATTGGAATTTACGAGCGGGATAAATTATCAGTAATATACATATCCGAAATATCAAAAGATGGCGACACGTCTGTCACCTGAACTTAGACTTGAATCTGTTGAATGGGGAGTATTTATGGCAAATTTTTTTTTAAATTTATCTGCAGTTAGAATTTACGAAATAGATGACTAACAAACAACAAACATTGTAGAAATATTGAATAGAGGGCGACACCTCAGACTCCTCTTAAATTTAACAACAAATTTTTAGTTGAAAGTTTCGTTTTTTGAATGAATTGGATTTACAATTTACATACGGAATAAATTATGAACATTGTATACTATGGAAATATCCAAAAGATGGCGACACTTTAGACCTTCGTCGTGTAACTTCCACTTGAATTTAAACGGCTCAAATTTTTTATTGAATTGAGAGTCTTTATTGTTTATTCTTTTTAATTCATCTGAATTTAGAATTTACGAAATGAATGAAAAATAAATAATGAACATTACAGAAATATTTAACAGATGGCGACACCCCACCCCTTTTAAATGTTTTGTTGAATTGAGAGTAAGAAAAAATCAAACAACAAATTTCTTAATTTTTTAATTGAGGTTTGCGTTTTTGAATTAATTAGAATTTACGAAATGGATGAATGATAAATAACAAACATTGTAGAAATATGCAATAGAGGGCGACACCTCAGACCCCTCTTAAATTTAACAACAAAATCAAATAACAAATTTTTTAGTTTCGTTTTTGAATGAATTGCATTTAGAATCTATGAACGGGATAAATTATGAACATTGAACACTATCGCAGTATCCAAAAGATGGCGACACTTTAGCCCTCGGTCATGTAACATCCACTTGAATTTAAACGGCTCAAATTTTTTATTGACTTGAAAGTATTTCAGGTTTAACAGTTTTTAAATTCATCTAATTTTAGAATTTACGGAACGGATTAACGATAAACAACAAACATTGTAGAAACATTCACTAGATGGCGACACCCTCTTCACTTTTTGTTGAGTTGAAAGTAAAAGAAAATCTAACAACAAATTTCTTAATTTCTTTAACTGAAAATTTCGTTTTTGAATGAATTGAACATTAAATCTATGCGAAGTATCCAAAAGATGGCGATACTTCTGCGTCTGACTTGAATCAGATTTTTTATTGAATTGGAATATTTATACTTTAATTATGTTTTAAGATTTATCTGGAATTAGAATTTGCGAAATTTTAAAATCGCAAACAACAAATACTCTGGAAATTTTCAATAGATGGCGACACCTCAGACTCCTTCTGAATTTTACGTTGAGTTGAAAATAAGAAAAAATTAAACAATAAATTATTTAACTTTTTAATTTGAAATTTCAACCTCCAATCATTGGGAGTTGCAATTTACAAGCGGCACAGATTATAAACAATAAACATTATGGATAGATGGCGGCACCTCACAGTCAACTCACCTGAACTTAAACGGTTTTTTTTATTTTTTTTTAATGAAAGTATTTTTATAAAAAAAAAATTTTAATACAGTTACAGTTACAATTTACGAAAGGGAAATCGTCCTCAAATATAATAAAACGCCTAATAGATGGCGCTTACGTTGTCTCTCATTTGAAGCGTTTTTTTTTTGGGCAAGATTTAATTTGCAATTTATCACTGAAGAGTGTTGGAAGTAAGGTAGAAATTTTAAACAAAAAATTCAACGAATTTCATTTTCTGGCCGTTATTATTTTATCGCGGTCATCGATTTGCATGCACTGCGACGACGTGGGTATGACTTTACCGCGAAGAAGAACGTTCATGTCCATCGCGGAATTAATAAAGAGTTCCCACACTGCAATCAAAACGATGTCGCCCAGAGTTCGCAACTTTGACAATGAGCTGATTTGGTGATTGGTGGCGTGAAGCACCCACAGAGACGTCGTTTTCGAGTTGTTGCTCCCTCAAGTTCACGGGTGGGTTTTACGACCGCGAAATCATTCGCCATTTTATTTCCATCCGAACGTATAAGGAAAAGCGATAATTGGACTACCGTTTCAAAGGCGCAAAAAATATAAACGCGTAGGCTTCAAATTATTATGTTAGCTTTTCGTGCCCACCTTTACATCACAACGGTTCATAAATTGTAACAGTAGATTTGCAGACAACTCAAGGCAAAGTAATGTTGCCAACCGCCCTTTCCATACATTCAATCCAAATACGACCAAATCAGAGAATATTTTCTTAACGAAACATAATTATCTGAAGAACATCGGAAGAGAAGATTCAAGATTCTTTGTAATCCACTGAAAACCACCATAAAAATTCAGTTATATCGTAGACATTCACTTATATCATAGAAAAGAAAAGTATAAAAAATTACGTAAAATAAAATGGTTCAAAATAAGAAGAGGAAAGTAAATGGAATTGAATTAAATTAAATTCAAAATTGATGCGATGGGTATAGCTGGAGTTAGTCGGCGGTCCTTGTGGGTCCTGCCGAGTCGGGAGATATAAACAGCTACAGTGCGGATAGGCGGATACGTGGAATTCAATGAACGCCTCGTGAGTTAAGAAGATCCAGTGAAGTGGGATGTCTTCGGCCCCGGGATCAAGAGTCGTCCACAGAGCAGCGATACTCTGGCGATCTGGTCGGTCCTTTTGGATGCGTCGGCAGCAAGGGATGTCTTCGGCCTGGTGTAAGAGTCGTCCAGGGAGCAGCTTTGCTGTGGCGATTTGGTCAGTCCTTTGAGTCCTAATTGAGAACATAAAGCGTACGTAACTCTGACAATGTAAACAATAATTACACGACAATGCTTACGCGGTGGAAATATACTTCAGTGATGGTGACCCAATGAGTTGGAGTTAACTCTGAATTTGTGGTTTCGAAATTACACATTATTTGTAAACTGTCCTATTAACTTATTTCCGATTAAAATCTATACTAGATTATGAATATAATTATTCTATCGTGACAATAGTACAAGAGTACAAATTGAGATTATTGTTTTTTTTCTGCTCTTTTAAGTTTATTTTGATACTTGTTCACGATTACCAACGGTTTCTCGACTCGTAAAACTCATTAAAATGTAATAATCACGCACGCATGCATGCAAAAAAAAACTCAATTACGTTCGATTTTCCTCACTTGAACTCGAACCGAAAAAACGGAACTTCTTTTACGTAATTACAAAACGACTGACAGCTGTTCGCTTCGGCAGGCGAGATAGCGGCCGCACCACTTTTACTTTCGTACAAAAATTGTGAATTAACCGAGACAGGAACGGGAAGTGTGTTCCGGTTCTGCGTATGGTTTAATTAAATTAATTTTCATGTTGCTTAACGACATGGTTCTCCAACAGTTAGTTATTTTAGTCAAAAAATTTTGGTTCAAAGATTGAGTTTTCAAATTTTTTTGATGGAGTCGAGCCTCAATTCTGGTAATTCATATTTTATTTTGGCAAATTTTAATCTCGTATACAAGAGGTGATCCGAAAGTAATGGGACGCAGCGCAACAGTTGATTCTTGTCACCAAAATATTTCCCTGCTACCTGCTTTTAGCAGCAAGATGTCGGGTGGGCAAATTAATTTACGCCCCATGCCGGCTAGTCAATGGGACGGGGTAGGTTCACACTGAAATAAAAGTTTATGCACACTCGTCTTTATTTCGTTAATTGAAATGAGTAAATCAATCGTCAGCGAGTGCAAAAATATTCAAAATAACGAACGCACAACGTTAAAGTTATAATTACGTTACCGCGAAGCGTGAAGCCCGTCTTCCGCTTAGGCACATGAATTAAAAGTAATAAATAAATACCGAATCAACGAGTAAATAACTATCCAATAATTTGCGATAAACGATCGCCAAACGCTTTAAATAGTAATAATAATCGGACGGTGCGATGTTCAACAGTGTGACGTGACAATCCACTACTTCGGATCAGAGAATGACGTCCAGGTACTACGACTACGAACCGTGGTACTTGTGTCGATAGTGGAGACTAACCCTTCAAAACGGTGAGGGAAGTACCGATGCCAAATAAGACGGTACCAAAAGTATTCCAACGAAAAAATGACTTCGTAGAGGTCAGGCTTCGAAAAGCAGTAGAAGATGGTTATATTACACGTAGGGTGCTTATTTCCAAATTACGGATTAATTTTTCCGTTCAGTTTTCACACAACATCTCCATTTGGTGAAATACACAAAATGGCTTCTAGCAATCAACAGTCAACGAAACGCACGGAGGTACGGAGGGGGTCACCTGATCTAACATTGATCAATCACAAAAGCCTTCCAGAAGAATCCACAATACCGATCGACATGGCCCAGGGATCAAAAAGGCGACGCGCATTTTTAGCCGCCATATTAGGCAAATATTGAGGCTGAAAGAATAAACTGTAACACCCTAAAAATACCATAAGTCAGATTTTGAGTCAATATGTCAAAAAATTAAAAATTTTGATTTTAATGTCCAGTACCTCCTTTATTATCCACTTTTGGACTAGGTCAGTTTAGCTAAATCGCAATAGTTTGTTGTTAGGAATCCACTGTTGCTCTGTGTCCCATTACTTTTGAACCATTTTGTACACTTCCCCATTACTTTTGGACCGTCTTGTAGACTTTTGCGAAATGAAAAATCGTTCCTCTTTTATTGCGTGTCGTCCGGTTACTTTTTGTGTCGGGTTTTGACGTAACGTTAAAACAGTTTGACTTAAGTTTTTTTTCAGAATCAATGTTATATGATTTGTCTTAAATAATAATTATAATAATAATAATAATAATAATATGTCTTTATTTTCCGCCCAGAATATACAATACATGATACAGAATACAGAATATACAATTCTGGGAAAATCAAAAGGCGGAGTTCAGAATGATGGCTGCAGCAACCTGCAGTCATCTTCTGCTCTTCCACTCATACCTTTATACTCTAAACATACAATAAAAAGAAAGAATTACCAATCCGTGATGCGCCGAGAACAGAACAAAAAGATAGATAGCCGACTGCGAGTTATATTTGCCAAAAACTTTTGCCAACACATTGCCATGTAAACAAATGCTTCTTCAAGTTTCTTTTAAAAGCCTTACTTGAAAGATTCTTAAAATGAGACGGGAGCGTATTATATATGTTATATATGTTGTATGAGAAGCATCTCCTAAATAGAGCTGTATGATGGTGGTGTTATGAGTCTTTTGTTACGGATATTGATATTATGAGTATCAGTTCTAAATCTAATCTTTTGGTGCAAATAAGATGGTACCCCGCTAATTATAATATTATGATAAAGACACGCTGTCTGTAATATGTACCTGTTCCTCATGCTAAGCCATCCGATATCAGTAAGTTTGTGACTTACGTGTTCAAACCTCCTTATTCCAAATATATATCTCAGACAAGAATTTTGAACTTTCTGGATGCGGTTTTGATCTCTGACATCGATAGCCGGACCATATACAGAGACACAGTATGAGAAGTGTGATAAGACTAACGAGTTACATAACATGGTTTTAATTTTTGTAGATAGGTAGTGACGATGAGGGTATATTAATTTTAAAGTACTGTACGCCTGGCAAATATATTTTGAAATCTGATGCTTGTATCTAAATTCATTATCCATTATTAAGCCTAAGTTTTTTGCACATTTAACAAGTGGGATGATTTCAGAATCAATACAAGGAATTAGTTCCTGTTGAACAAGGTTACAATCAATTTTCCTACCGAAAAGTAAAGCAACAGATTTAGAAGCATTAATTTTTAATGAATGTTCTGAACAGGCAGAGGCAACTTTGCTGAGATCATTATTAATTTTGGCCAAAGCTTCGTTAGAAAGCTCATTGTCAAAAGTGTACAGGAGCTGCATACATAAAAGGTTTGCAATTTTCAACTGATGATAATAAGTTTGTAGTGTAAATTGCAAATAAGAGCAGACCTAATACGGACCCTTGCGGGACCCCTCTTACTACATTTGTATCAGACGACACACAATCCTTAAGTCTAACACACTGTGTTCTATCATTAAGGTAGCTTTTTAGTAGATTAATTGCATTACTAGTTAGGCCAATGTGGTGCAGGATAGATAACATCATATAGTGATTAATTGTATCAAACGCCTTACTAAGGTCAAGAAGAACTGGCAAGGATAATTTCTGTTTATCAGTGGCATTTAAAATATCATCAGTGACATTCATGAGCGCAGTAGCGCAACTATGACCCGGGCGAAATCCGGATTGGAATTCAGGTAATATCTTGTGTGTTCTTAAGTGCTCTCTCAATTGGTCATCGATGATTTTCTCAAAAACTTTAGATAAGATAGGTAGTAAACTTATAGGTCTGAGATCACTGTGATGCATCGGATTAGGTTTTTTTGGAATAGGAACGATAATCGCATTTTTCCAATAGGTAGGAAATATATTATCTAAAATACAGCTGTTGATAATGTTTGTAACAAAGGGGATTATATATGGACAACACAATTTAATCATATGTATACTTAGATTGTCATAGCCACATGAAGTAGCTTTTATGTTATGAATAAATTTACTAACAGTTAGTACATCAACTAAATGAAATCCAAAGACAGATCCAATATCATTCTTAGTGCAGCTGTTATAATAATTAAGCAAATTATCATTCAATGTTATCTATGTATGTATTAACTTCTTGTTGTCCAAAACGGAAAGAATCGTTTAGTGCAAAATTTATGGTGATCAATTTATTATTTTTTTTAGTGATACATTTAGTAAACTAGTATATTTTTGAATTCTAAAGTAAACTTGTTTAAAAATAAAATACGGAATTTTTGTATTGCTTAACAATATGATTCGATAAATCGTTAACGACGACTGATGTGATGGTGAGTAATGTGGTAAGCATGTTAGGTATAAAGCAGCCCACATAATTCATTCCTTCCTAGAGTTGCATTTTCAATTAAAAATTGTGAAAATATTATCGACCTTGACCGTTTGCTTGTAGCCTTAATGCAAGTCGGATATTTTTTGTATCGAGTATGTTTTCAACACGTCACTTTAAATTATGCAACTTGTGCGTTACATTGTAAATGTAGCACTTTGAGGTGAGGTCATGATATTGTCACGAATTAAGGGAAACTTCCATCATGTCACGAGTTAAGGGTTGGCTCCATAATGTTACGTATTAGGGGAAGGCTCCACTATGTCGCGATGTAAGGGAAAAAGTGGTTATGTTATAAGGGGATCGACACAACGTTATATTTTCCCTTATATCGAGTACTCGCTTGCGGGACAGGATATTCGCGAACGAAACATAATAAATTAATTTAAATTCTACATTACCTCGCCGCCTCTTTGCACCTGACTCGACCAAACGCCGCCTCTAAGGACCGATTCCGAAGTCACAATTCAAACTCACCAACCCATTAAACTAATTTTATTAATGAATACTAGAAACTGTCTGCTGACCGTTTTTCGATTATACAACTCCACGATTCATTAACAATTAACTGTAACAAAACCGCGACTAAAAAAAGAGTAACTACTGCCCTTTCATTTCCCAATTTCCCCTTCTATTCCACCCGTGCCGGATGTCAAAGTGCATTTTCAAAGGTTGGGGTTCAAAGCTGTGTGTTTCAAAATTGTCAGCGTTAATTGTTTTGAATGAAAATAAATGTTTTGTAGCATTCTTAAGTAAGTTCAAACAACTTAGTTTCCATTATTTGTCAGCATGGAATCCCCTGTATTAAATGTTAATTTTGCATAAGTTCCACTGATTGAAAAGAAGTTTGACCTGCAAGATAAGCAAATGTCGGCTGTTCATATTAGACCGCGTCCGCGGGAGCTAAACCGATGACCGTACTTGTGAAATGCTTGCTAAACAATTTTGTCAATTAAACCTAAAATACGCGCGTTAAATTTCGTATCATTCCAAAAGTAAAAAACTAATTTAGATAATAATTTTCCAAATGTGAAAATACACTCTGTTTAGAAATTAGGGGACTCGGTGGTCGTAGCGCTGTTCCTTGCACGATTCTAAGAAGAAAATCTTAATACAAACACTTTGTACGAGCTCTCCTGTTTATATGCGAGATCATCAAAGTTAAAGGTATGAGGAATGAAAAACATTAGGTATGTTTTTTATAAACTTTTTCATCAGTGACCATGTTAAAGAACACATCAAGCCACACTTTACGTCATTTTGGCAACATATAAGTTTATTATCCAAATTCCACCATCTTATTCCATGCAACTATATTGAGTAAAACACTTCATTTCTTGATTTATAACAGTTCTCTTTTTTATTGTCAGATTTTAAGAAGATGAAAATTAATTTCCTCGGAAAGTACTAAAATATAAACGTAGGAAACTACCGCCATCTCTCAAGTGACTTAGAAAGAGTATTGGCTACGATTATGAGCGCAGTTTTTATCAGAATGCTTTTTTACGGCGTCAGATCTTTCATTCGCTGCACTAGTGTACACTCAGTGTATCGTTATCTCCAGTGGCGCACTCACGGGGGGGCTAAGGGGGCTAAAGCTCCCCCCAGAGGTAGCTATGTGGTACTAGAATTTAATAAATAATTTCAATTTTGCAAGAAAAAGAGCACGCCGACTTAATTTCGTTTGGTAACGTTAGTTCGGTATAAGTTCATATTATGTATCTTTATTATTTAATATATCCTTGTATGCTCTTACGTGATTCTTACAATTATTATTATTTTTAAGCCCCCGCCAAGACAAATTTCTGGGTGCGCCACTGTTTATCTCTTATTATTAGAGAGTCTAGGTTTTAATCAGTTTGATTTATCACGAGCGTACGCTTGGAAACTGTGGGGTCGAACAATGCGTTACTGCATCGAAGCTCGCGGAAAAGATATGCCGTCTCCGCTTGGTCGACTAACGCGCATAAAAAATAGTATATTACATATCGAGAGTTGTAAATAGCAAATTACGCACGGTGGAAAAGTTGCAGGTAATTCCACAAGTGCGTAATTGCTTTACAACTCGAGTTTTGTACTATACTTTATCTACGACCACAAAAATTACCTTATTATTCAAATTCAAAATAATCAGCAATGACACTTGCAATCTCGACGACTGTCAATCTAATGCGATGCGGCTACGTAGATCTAACTGCAAATGTGCGTAAAGTAGGTGCGTTGTGCTTTTTTCTTACTTTACGCACGACGTTTGTAAATACAGGCTTACTTAGTTTATGTGTTGTACGTAATTCGTTATTTACAGTAGTGGTCGTAGATAAACTGATTTTATTTTAGACTCCCTGCTTATTATATGAGGTTAACATGAGATGAGAATACACTGAGTGTGCACTAGTGGAACGATTGGAATTCGCTATTAGAAAACAAAATTTAAAAATATTAGGAATTGGCGTATAATTACAGTACATTTTCTTACAATGCCATCTCTCGGACGACAGCCAAAACATTTCCTGTTTTCCAATTAATTATGAGGCTGAAAAAACCCTACCTTCAGCGAATGAAATCAAACAGAATTGTGTTTGTTTCCCACTTGAATGCCGCTTAAAACTTACTGTTTTGAAATTATGGTTGCTGCGGATTCAAACCGGAGACTCTCAGCGCCATTTTTAAATTCCACCACGAACTTCGCGGCGAATTGTTCTGTTGTTTCGACTTTTGTAACCCTGCGCTACTTTGACCAATGCAATGTTGCTTAAAATTTCCATTGTTTTGAAATTAAATTTGTTTCTGATTGAAATCGGAGTTTTACAGCGCCATCTTTAAATGCCACATCGAACTTTCCGGTGAATTATTCTGTTATTTCGATTTGTGTAACCCTGTAACCATTTCAATGTTACTTGGAATTTCCAAGCACGATTTCATTGTTATGAAATTATTTTTATTACGGATTCAAACTAAAATTTCACAGCGCCATCTTGACGCGTGACTTCATCAGTCTGAAATTATTTTTATTGTTGATTGATAACATATTTATTGCGGATTCAAATCGGAGTTTCAAAGCGCCATCTGTGAATACCACATCGAACTTTCTTGAATAATTCTTCTTTTCGATTTTTATAATCCTGCACTAATTTTACCATTTTAATGCTGCTTAAAACTTTCGAGCTTGTTTGATTGTTCTGAAATTATATTTACTACCGATTCAAACTGAAATTTTACAGTGCCATCTATGAATGTCACTTTGAACTTCCAAGTGAAATATTCTCTTGTTTCGATTTTTGTAATCTTGCGCTAGCTTTATCATTTCATGTCGCTAAAAACTTTTACGCGTAATTCTATGGATCTGAAATTATTCTTATTGATTTTTTACTGATTCGAACCGAACGGCGCCATCTAAATCTATGAATTCCATATCGAACTTCCAGAGAAATGATTATTTTCTTCGATTTTTTTAATCCTGTGCAGGTTTCGTCATTTCATATATCATGTTTACTGCGGATTCAAACCGGAATTTTACAGTGCCATCTATGATTGCCATCTCGATCTTCCAAGTGAACGATTCTTTTATTTCGATTTTTGTAGTCCTGCGCTAGCTTTGCCATTTTAACGCTGCTAAAAACTCTCATGCGTAATTTTATGGTTCTGAAATTTTTATTGTTGATTCGAACCGAAGTTTCAAAGCGCCATCTATGAATTCCACGTCGAAGTTCCAGGTGATTCTTTATTTGATTTTTTGATTTTGCACAGGTTTCATTATTTCAGTGCTGCTTAAAACTTTCACACGTGGTTTCATTGTACTGGTATCCATATTTATTTCAGATTCAAACCGATATTTCACAGCGTCATCTATGAATACCATATCCAACTTCCGGGTGAATGATTTCTTTTTTTAATTTTGCGCTTGTTTAACAATTTCAATGTTGCTTAAAACTCTTGTGTGATTTCATTGCTCTGAACTTATATATATTTATTGCGGATTCAAACCGGAGTTTGAAGGCGCTACCTATGAATGCGACATCGAACTACTTGGTGAATGGTATATTCTTCGTTTTTATGACCATGCGCTAGTTTCGCTATTTCAACGCTGCTTCAAATTTTCACACGTGTTTTACAAAGTTTCATAGCGCCATCTATGAATGCCACATCGAACTTCCAAGTGAATGATTCTTTTCTCGATTTTTGTGGGTTACTTTCACTATTTCAATGCTACTTAAAACTTTCACTTGGTTTCATTGTTCTGAAATTATATTGCGGATTGAAACCTGAGCTTCAAAGCGCCATCTATGAATGCGACATCGAACTTCGAGGTTAATGACTCCTTTTTTCGATGTCGTCATTTTAGTTGTCTAATTTCAAGCTAATTACCGATGAGCAACTACATAGTACGGTGTTCCGTCAAGCTTTCGCCAAATTTGTCGAATCATTGAGGTATGAATGAAGGATTTACTTATGAATGAGCGAACTGTTCATCAAAGTGCAATCCTATTTGCATAGTTCAACAAACACATTAACGCCTGCAAATATTTGTGTGGGTCAACAGTTGTGTGTGTGCTCTTGCAGAACGGCGGAAACGCCGATAAAAATCGAAGTGACCATAAAAGGCTTATCAGTGGACAGTCGGTTTGCTTTATTATTATTGTTATTAGAAACCGAGAGCGTTGCTTAATCATAATTCTAGAGAGAAACGGACACGGAAAGCACATTAAAGCTTTTACCGATGCTCAAATTAATATACATATATCCGTAGAAAGTGCGTTTGAATTTGGTTGGCCGAAACGTTTATTAAACGCGAGCCTAAACACATTCAATTATTATTAACTTTTTTTGTCGGAGTGTTTTTACAACTGTTGTGAAAGGTATTCTCGTTGTAATCAGTTTTGCCAAATAACTACACAAAGTAGAACGTCGGCAAAACTAATCTCGATGTAATTTCGAATTCTAATCGAACAAGATTAAAAGAAATAATGTTCAGCTCTCAACGGTCGGTGCTGCTATTTGCGGTGCATTTGCATAATTGCAATCGTGCGGTTTTATCACAATAATGAATACATTTCAACTGGGAACGCGGTTTTTTTCGGGTGCTTACACTTAATTGAGGTTCTGCGGCTTGGCGTGTGTAGGAAATTATAATTATCGTAATTAGTTGGCGAAAGATAATGTTATGATATAATATCGTTATTATGATTACGTTTTAAAAAATTATTCGCTTAACAACTATAAGAATGTGGAAAACGTTAAGCCTCCTACTCACATCAGTACTGACTGTTTTCTGTTTTTTTTTTTCTTTTAGAGTTTTACGTGACGCTGCCTTTTCTTTCTGTAGTTTAGGCTTTTTACTTATCACTAAACACAATTTGAAGAAGTCTGAAAGAACATTCTGATAAAGTCTCCTATTACCTACTGCAAATTGTGGGAGGGCAAACTAAGATCGCCCCAAATGCCGGCTAACTTAATGGGACGGGTGAGGTCATACGTAAATACCCCAAAGTAAAAGGGCAGTAAACTAAAAATAAAATAAATCAAAGTCACCAGTCATTACACACTTGTCTTTATTAGTGCAACGGTTATGCACGTAACAAAACTAAAACGCCGCAGGAACAAATTAAATGAATTATAAACATAAACAACGTAAAACGTTAAGTAATGTTAAAACACGAAGCACGGATCCGCTTTTCGTTTATAAAAATTGTCAAATAAATTTGCAAACTAATTACCACTGTAATGGAATTATATTTCATTGCATTCCGTTGAATGTCTCCACAGCGCATCCGGTGCTGATTCAGCGAACCAAGGAAAAAATTAGATGACTAGGACAGTTAGGTATAGAACTTGGTTGTGAAGAGTATGTATTTGAAGATGAATAAATAAAACATTTTCGAACAAAAAATAGAAAAGTATAGTTTTTCTATTACACCACATCAACGCCTCAATCAACCATTCGGTACACAGAAAATGAAAGAATCCGACCTTATGTAATCTACACATACGTCAAACTTTACTTCGGTCCAAAAGTAGACGTCCAAGTGTCACGGCCAAGAGGCGGCATCAATACCCATGCCGCTCAGCGTCTCCGTGTGAAGGCTCCTTAGCTTGCTAACTACCACGACATAGAATTGCTTGGTGGAACTGCGTCCGGTCGGCCGATAAAAGCATTTCCGAAACCAAAATAATTCTGTAATGCGACACCGAAGTGTGCCAGCAGGGGAAACCCCAAATAAAAGCCTAATTAAACAACGTAACAACCCAAACTAGGCACAGAATGCGCTTGCCATAAATACCTGATTTGTTAGTGGAGATCAGGCTTCGAAAAGCCACAAAAGATGCTTGTCTTTCAGTCTTTCACGTAGAGTGCTTCTTATCAAATCGCGGAGTAAATCTCCGTTCGTTTCCTTTTCGAGTGTACACACTTAAGGGAACATCGCGAAAATAGGCAGTTTTTGCAACACATTACGATAAAAATATCGTTACGTTAAAGGCTATTTTGCTTAGCAACCCTATAGATTTAGCCAATCAGAAATCGAATTTTAAAGTTTAAGGTTATCTTATTTTTATCGTAATGTGTTGCAAAAACTCCCTAATGGCCGGCAGTGGCGTACGCAGTAGGGGGTTTTAGGGGTTAAAACCCCCCCAAATCAACAGAGTGTTACCAGTTTATTCATATGAAAAATCGCAAACATTTCCGTATTAAATCGCTCTTTATGTATATTTTATACGGTAGATAAAAATTTTTAGTTGCTAAATTAAAAAATAAAAGTCGCCTACCAATGCATTTTATATGGACAAACAAATTTTTTTGGTCGTCGAATGTTACTTAAAAATCGCCCAATTTGGCAACACTGACGCGACCAGCACAGTATAAGTAATTATCCAGTAGCGTCACTTAAACGTCAGTGTCAAAAAAAAAACGCCATTCTATTTGATACCCTTACGGAAATGCAATGTAATTTTCAGCTGGGTAGGTATCAAACAAAAGAGCAAATATAACAGTTATACTTCAGTGACGCTACTGTGTGATTCTTATACTGTGCGACCAGTCACTGCCTTCGGCTTCGACCATAAGAGTATAAAAGATATAGACGAAGAACACCGATGTTTTGTTTGTAAGCATGATGTGCAGCTGCAGGGGGGTGCAGGATTCGGTGCGAAAGTGAACCTTATGTACCTCCTCACCTGATTGGTTCCTTCCATCTAACAAGATCTAACCCACCACATGCAACTCCGAGTCTATTATATTTCGACGTCGTTGGTCACTGCACACAATATTGGTACTTGAACATGTGCGAAATATGACTATTCTACAACGTTTTTTAGATTGTGCATTTTGTATAAAAAATGGCGGAACCCCTCCCATTCGCCAACCTTGCGTACGCCACTGATCTCCGGAGCCAGAAGTAACGCAAACGTAGGTGTGACAGAATACTGACGAAATCCTGCGCATAACGGGCGATCTAGGGAGGAAGGGAAGTCACATGCCACAAACTGACCAATCACCGATTTTCTGGAAAAATCGATGCTTTCGATGCCAATCATGGAAAATTCAAGATTTTGAAACGGACTTTTTACGTAACGGAATTGTACACTGTAACACTCCTACTCACGTCATACTGACAGATGTATAATCAAATGAAAATCCGTCATACAAACTTTCGTCCATGCATATCAGCTTCAGGTATTTCAGGTGTCTGACGCAGACAGGCGACTACAATGACCACAAGAAATCGAAAAAAAAAAAGGAGTCGTTAACCCCGAAGTTCGATGTCGCATTCATAGATAGCGCTTTGAAATTCCGGTTCGTATCTGCAATATAATTTCAGAACAATGGAATTGCGCCTGAAAGTAGCGTGAAAGCAGCACTGAAATGGCAAAACTAGCGCAGGATTATATAAATCGAAAAGAGCGGAACATTCATTTGGAAGTTCGATTTGGAATTCATAGATGGCGCCGTGAAACTTCGGTTTGAATCAGCGATAAATATAATTTCAGAAGAATCAAATCACGGATGAGTGTTTGTTAAGCAGCACCGAAATGATAAAAGTAGCGCTGGACTACAAAAATCTAAAAATGAATTATTCACCTGGAAGTTCGATCTCGCATTAATAGATGGCGCTGTGAAACTCGGGTCTGAATCCGCAATAAATAGGTATAATCTCAGAACGATGAAATCAAATGTGAAAGATTTAAGCAGCATTGAAATGGTAAAACTAGCGCAGGATTATAAAAAACGAACAAAAAAAGACGTTCACGTGAAAGTTCGATGTGGCATTCATAGATGGCGCTGTGAAACAATTAAATCAAAAGTGAAAGTTTTGAGCAGCGTTGAAACTTTCGTCTGTACAGACCTGCTTCAGATACTTCGCAGTCGGATCAAAATCTGACGCGAGTAGGCTTTAATCAAGATAATAATATGATACAACCATTAATATCGTTTTATGATTATATTTCAAAAAATTATTCACTCTGCAATTATTGTAAATGTGGAAACATTCAATCCCATAAGCCGCCTATTCATGTCAGTATCGACTGACTTCTTTCTCGCTTTTCACTTGACACTCTGCTTTTTGTTTCTTTATTTTAGGCCTTTTATGTAACAATAAAGACAATTTGAGGAAAGAAATTTTGACTAAAGTTCATCGTATGTACTTCGGTCAAACCGAACTGTCAGACTGACAGATATTTAATGGAACGAAATTACGTCATATTAATGACAGTTTTTCTTTAAATTTAAGTGAGAGCAAACCGGCTTTAGGTATTTAACAATCCGCGGTTGGATCAAAATCTAACGTGAGTAGAAGACTTTAATCCAGATGATTAGGTGACATCGAGTCTTTTGTTTTTGTTTTTTATCTTTTATCTGACTCTTTTGCTTTTTATTTTTTTATTTTAAGGCCTTATACTTAACAGTAAAACCAATTTGAAGAAGTCAAATTTTTACTAAAACTTCCTACTCACGTCAAACTTCAATCCGACCATGCACTGTCAAACTGACAGATGTCTAATCGAAGGAAAATACGTCATATTAATGTAAGTTTTTCTTCAGGCTTTCGTACGAGCAAACCGGTTTCAGGTAATTGACAGTTCGCGGTCGAGTCAAATCCTGACGTGAGTAGGAGACTTTAGTCAAAATGACTTCGGTATCGAATCTTTTTATTTGACATTAGCTTTTTTTTAAGACCTCCTACTTAACACTAAAGACAATTTAAAGAAGTCTGAAAGATTTTGATTAAAGTCTTCTACTCACGTTAGATTTTGATCCGACCACGGAGTATAAAGTATAACCAAAGGAAAATCCGATCTATTGACGTCAGATTTTCGTCCGTGTAGACCAGCTTTAGATATCTGACAGTGAATTAAATTCTTCTAAAAGGCCTTCTAAGGAAGAAATTGGACCTTCGTAAATTATTAAAATGTCATCAACGTATCTACCATAAAATTTTATGTATTTTTTTTTATAAACTTGTTGATGAAAAAAATTCTATTTCTAATTTATCCATAAATACAGTCTTTTTCTTTTGGTTTTCCCCTTTTGTCAAATGTGTTTCCGAATTTGTCAAATGACTTTCCAATCTGTTCAAAGTATAGTAGGCCTGCGGATTGGAAAGTCATTTGACAAATTCGGAAGCATAATTGACAAAAGGGAAAAACCAAAAGAAAAAGACTGTAGGTCTGCTAAAAGGGGGGATAACCCACAGCCCATTGCTAGTCCATCTATTTGTGAATATATTTTATTATTCAATGTGAAAAAAGTTTGTAAGTGTAAAAGTGTAATTTTAAGTAGTGATTGTAAAAATTGTACATTATTATTTGTTAAATCAGAAGAAACTAGTAATTCATTAATAATTTCAATAGTTTCTGAAGCAGAAATTGAAGTGAAAAGGTTTCTAGCATCAAGAGAAATTAAAAAAAACTATTTTTATTTAAATGGACTAAACTAACTTTGTTAATTAGATCAGATGTATTTTGAATGCTGTATTTAGTTTTATATTGTAAATGAATTTTAAAAAAGGAAACTAAAAATTTTGATAAACTATGAGCTGGAGAACCAATGAAAGAAACTACTGGACGTGTAGGGTAATTTAGTTTATTGTGTTTTAATTAGGCCATAAAGTCTAGGAATTTGTGGGTTCATAGTTTTTAATTTAAATACATTAATTAAAGAATTTTTATTATTTTCATTAAGAAATTTCTTCAAATAGGATGGTAAAGGGTTGGAATTTAGAATTCTGAAACCATTATTTTCAAGGAATTATATAAGATTGTTTATCTAAAATTGACCTTTATCTGATTTTGATATTATTAAATTTAATTGTTTAATTTTATCTTTTAGTTTTTGAACATTATTTATAAAGGATTTTTGAGAATTATTTAATTTTAATTGTTTGTTTCTTTTGACAAAAGAATTTATAATATGAGAAACTTCATTATGTGCTAAATTTTTGATTTTATTATCTTGTAAAGAAATTATGTTTTCAGTATGAATAATCGAATTTTTTAAGGATTTCAAATTTATATTATTTGGTGGTGAAAATTTTAAACCAAGTTTTAAAATATTTAATTCATTTTCAGAAAAATTAATATTTGAAAGATTTAGAACGTTTGAATAAAAAGTGTGAATTGAGTTGGGAGGATAAATAAATAAATCATTTACTTCATAATTTAAGTTGTAAAATTTATGTGAAAAGTTTAGAGAATCAGAATTTGAAACATTGTTTTGTTGTGTAATTGAATTTATGTTTATAGGTGAAAAAATATTACTTAAATGGAAATTTGAAACATTGGTTTGTTGTGTGTATCCAGTAACATTTAAAGAATGCATTGCGCATTTGATATTTATTGAAATTGAATTTTTTACAATTTTATGATAATAACAATGAAAGAACGTAGATACGGGGAAACTGTACGCATTGCGAAGGGGTAAGTGTGCGCGCGTACAGTTACCCCAAAATTTACCTTTACGCAACGTAATTTAAAATTTTCCTGTTAGATGCCAAGGACCTACATTAGGAAAACAACCAAAGGTAACTGGACTCCGCAGCAGCTGGAAGATGCCATTCAAGACATTGAAAATGGCGAATTGGTAATTAGAGCAGCCGCTAAAGAGCATGGAATTCCTGAGGCTACTATTAGAAAAAAAAATTAAAATAGAGGAGACTGAAAGGTATAAAAAGAAGGTATAAAAAGAAATAGGAAGAACTACTGTATTTAGTCCCGAACAAGAAAAAGAACTTGTAGATCATGTTTTATTTTTGGCTAAAATGTTCTTTGGCATGACTGGAGTGAATTTAAGGAAACTGGCTTATGACTTCGCAGAGGCAAATAATATTAAACACAGGTTTAATAGAGAAAAAAAAGTAGCGGGAATTGACTGGTATATTGGATTTCTAAAAAGAAATAAAGAAGTATCTTTAAGAAAGCCAGAGCCCACCAGTTTAAACCGAATTAAAGCATTTAATGCAGAAGACGTAAATCTCTTTTTCAATAACTTGGCAAGCCTTTGTGACCAGTTAAAATTTAAAGTTGAGAACATTTACAATGTAGACGAAACGGGAATTACGACTGTGCAAAAGCCAGTTAAATGTTTAGGACCTAGAGGTATCAAACAATTTGGTTGTAAGACTTCGGGAGAGCGAGGGAAAAATGTTACAGTCATTTGCGCATTTAGTGCCAGTGGTAAATACATTCCTCCTATGTTTATATTCTCCAGGCAAAGAATGACCAATCTTTTGGAAAAAAATGGTCCCATTGGTGCTGTCTATGCTTGTTCGAAAACAGGTTGGAGCAATGACATCCTGTTTCTAGAGTGGCTAAAACATTTTATAAAATCTGTAAAACCTTCTAAAGAAGACCCGGTTCTCGTTATCCTAGATAACCACTCCAGTCATATATCATTGGCAATTTATACTTTCTGCATAGAAAACTTTGTATCACTTTTAACGTTACCACCCCACACTTCACACCGACTACAGCCTTAAGATTTAACATATTTCGGGCCATTGAAAGCGGCTTACAATAAGGAATGCGACAATTTTTTAAGAAATTCAGAACGAATCACTATGTATGATTTGGCAGAAATTTTTAATAAAGCATTTATTCATGTGTCAACAATTGAGAAGGCAGTGTCCGGTTTTAACGCTGCTGGTATCTATCCACTACAAATGGACAAATTTACGCAGGAAGATTTTGCCCCAGCTGCGCAGTTTAATCCAGTAACAACAGTGGATAACCCACAACCCAATCAAAACGCTGAAAATACACTGAAACAAAAAACATCACAAACTGACCCTAAACCATCTCATAGCAGAGCCATTTCTCCTCCATTCCATGCCACAAGTGAATCAGAGCTACATCAAATAAGTATTAAGATTTTGTCACCTGTGCCTCAGCCAATTACATCAACGAGAAAGACATCTAGACTCAAACAAAAAAGTGTAATTTTAACTGCCACACCTTTCAAAAATAAACTGTTGGAAACAGAAAATAGAAAAAAAAGACGAATTTCTCTGCTAAAGGAGAAATCAAAAGCAGTAAAAAAGAAACATTCCAAAGTAATCACGAAGAAGAGAACTACTGTAAAAAATAAGTTATTTCTAGAAACTGAATCTGATTCAAGCTTAGGTGAAAATAAAATATGTGATGATGACGAACTGGATGATACAGCAGGAAATCCAGAGGAAGACTAATCTGTGGAGAGTTGCCACTTAAAACTGAGCAATGGTTTAGGTGCACTCTCTGCTCTAGATGGGCGCATGAATTATGCAGCGGTTGGGACACTCCCGAGAATTATATTTGTGATTTTTGCGATTCATAAATAATCCTTGAGGTATCAATTACCAAAAAGGAAGTATATGTTTTCTTTTCAGTTTTTATTTTGAAAGAATTGTATTTTTGTTTTATTATTCATGTTTTTTTATAACAATATATGCATATAGTATGCTCTAGAAATGTTTTATTCCAACATACTTTTAATATTAATGCCCGAAAAAAGAAATATTCTACTGCGCTAAGTTGGGGTATCTGTACGCAGGAGCACTGTTATGGATTTTATTTTTTATTGTCCGTATTTTTTTTTTCCTTTAAGATGTCTACGCTTTGAAATTTGTTCTGCAAATACCTGGAGCATTGTGTAAATAAAAATGGTGGTACTATCTTTATTATTTTCTATATTCTGGGGGTCTGAAGCAAAAGTGCGCACAGTTACCCCAGTCTCCCTTACAGTATGATTTTAAAAATTTTAGATAAAGGGGGGCCGTGAAAGCAAAACGTTTGGCGTAAATTAGCAAATACAACAATTTATTCAAAATGATATTTACAAAACTTCAAAAGGCATTCATAACTGAACCATATTCTCGCAGTGGTATTAACCGAAACGTACGTATGAGTTGATTTAAGCTATATGTTTTCCTCTTCACGGCCTCCCTTTATCTAAAATTTTAAAAATCATACGGTATTAATATTTATTAGTAGTAATAAGTTATTTATACTTTATTTAATTATAGCCAACCACTTGAAAAAGTCGAAAAGACGAAACCGGTCGTGGATATAAATAAAAAAATTGTAGGAAGACTCGGCATTTCAATTTTCTTCTATTTTCTTTTACTCTACCGTCTTTAGCCGTCTTTTTTTTATCAACTTCCTAATTTTAATATCCAGTAGAAGCTGCCAAACTAGAGCTCCCCGTATTCAATTTATTGCAATTTGTTGTTCAACAGAAACCGCGCACGTTTTAAATATTTAAAATCCGCACCAAGAAGTCATTGGGAACTGGCTTTCTTGAAGATTTTTCATGAAGACTTTAGATAAAATTTCGACAAAATTATACCTAACAGACCCGAAAACTAAGAGATTACAAATCGACTAGCAGAGTTGGAATGAGAAGGGGCCATAGACACAGAGAACACACACACATAGAAACAGTATTTCTAAATTTGTTTGGATGAAGATGAAATCATTAGACTCAACAGAAATGGAGCAAATGAAAAAGTTGCACATCTAGAGAGAGCTCTTTTATAGCGTCCCCGTGTTCGATTCTTGCAAGACATAGCAATAGAATAGAATAGCAATAGAATCCCGTACATTTTAGATGTTTAGAATCTCCACCAAGAAATCGTTGAAAACTGGCTTTTCTGAAGATTTTTTTGAAGACTTCTGATAAAATCTGGGCAAAATCACACTTAAAAGATCCGAAAATTAAGAGATTGTGATCTTCAAAGTTTCTTCCTTACAAATCGACTAGAAGACTTAGAATGAGAAGGGGCCATGAACACAAACAGCTTTTTTAAATCTTTCTGGGTGAAATAACTAGAAGCAACGGGGATGGAAGAGCTACAATTATAACCAGACTTCGGACATTTCGAAGCGTTGTTTACATCAACTTTTTGTAAAAAAAATTAGAAAGAAACAAAAAGCGGGCGTTTCCATAGAAATATGTGGAGAGGAGTGTTTGCTTTGGTAAAGCCAATTTGTGCCTATTAGTTGTTTATTTTTTTTATATACGTGTAACTTTTGCCGACCAAACGGAAAACACGTCTCTTGTTCTTAATGTATGAAAATTAAATTAAATTTCGTCATGGATAAAAATTAAATTAGCGGTTTTTTTATGTTGGTAGCTGCTGGCTCACCGTTAATTAGCGTACAGTCATCTTCAATAATAATATTGTTTTACGCGATTCTGCAGAATTTACCGTGGGTGTCCTTCAACCTTGGACTGTTTTAAACAAAAACGCCCGCCCTGTCCATTTTAAGAGCGTCCGCAACGGTGTAACTTGACGCCCCCGGTTTTATTCGCAAGACGGGTTTCCTAAAACAGAGCTGCTTCGATTCCAAAACCACACCCTAGTTTCGAAAAACATTCTTTAAAATAATTTATTAAATATACAACAAGGAATATAACGCAGTCTTTTTTTTTGGTTAAGTTTAAATGTTGAGCGTTACTCCGAATGTCAAAATGCCATTTTTTCGTTCCAAAATGATTCTTGCGAATTTCTAGGGCAAACAAGTGAGTATCACGGATAAAGAAAATGAAGCTGAATTGCAAGAAATAAATGACTTTCGACTTTTTATATAAAAAAATAAATTAAGTAAGTAAAGTAAATAAAGTACAGTACGTGGACGTCTGGCAAGGTCATACCTATGCTTCGTAGTGTGAAAGGGAGACTGTAAAAAGTGCCTTTATAAAATTGTATGCTTGGATGTTAAGTAAAATGCAAAAGTTAATAGGTAGGTACATCAAAGGACATCGGATATTTTACAACTTGACCACAACTACGCACAACCCAAAGATTGGATTCAACATTCATCATTTGGAGGCTTAACTGAACCTAGTGAAGAATGATTTAAAATCGCGAGCATTTTTGAAAAGACTTTTATACGTTTCCATAAAGATGGTGTTAATAGAACAAAAAGAAAGCCGTACAGAAATTAATTCTTAAAATTAAGAAAAATGTTCCTGGCTTCCTCGAAGATATCATCAACGCATTTGTGTTGCAAAGAACATATATTAGAATCAAATACTTGAACAACCTCCTGCGAGAAAAATCAGATTCAAAAAAAGCTGCAAGCGAAGATAGACGGGGCATAAAAACGATGAAAAAAATTGCAACATGAACTTTTTTATCACAAATTCTTTGAAACGGACACTGAATATGCGCACCAACACTTAACGTTTCCCCGTCGTTCGACAGCTTCAATGTCAAGTAAAACGTAGGATATGAAGATGTTTTTTTTTGTATTTTATATTTTTTCTTGAGGAAGGCGGTCATAACTCTATTTCACTAGTACGTAGTGAAATAGAGTTCTTTATTTGTCATTCCCTACATCTACTTGGGACTTCCAATACTGTGTACGTTAGAAGCCACCACACTCTATCTTTCACTCTATCCTTCGGGTCACCCACCCGATAATAGCAACTGGGGTTGTAACGGTTAGAGGCAAGCCGTTAGCAGGTAAGCCGGCCGAACCTCTCGAAGTCATAAACCGTACTTGTAAATTCCAGTGACATATATTTAATTATTTACTTACGAAAACTATTTGTCTGTTTACTTGTCAGGCTTAATTAATAACAGTACTTATCGGGCCCGTTACAGTATTGTACGTTGTCGGATACACGCCCTACAAAAATTACTTGTCGTACTTATAGATGTTTCAAAAATTTTAACTTCATTTAATTTAGATTTGGAGCGTATACCATTTCATCATATATTCAATATTAATCAAGTATCAAGTTGATAAAAAAATAGAGTTCTTTAATTATAATATTATCACATTATTTGACAAACATGCTCCAATTAAAACCAGTCTATTTACCAAACCAAAGAAGCCCTGGATAACTGATAATGTGCTTTTGCTTATGTCCCTCAGTGATAAGGCCAAATCTAAATTAAAAAAAAATTAAATTAAAAAAAAATGGGATTAATATCTCATTGGGAATATTTCAAATCTATACGAAATTTAACAACCCGAACTATCTTGCTAGAAAAGCAATTTCATTTCTAGATCTCAGGGAGTTAATGGCTTTTGGCAACACACGGACAAGTTGGGCTTGTCAAAAAGAAATCATGATAGGATCCCGGATCTTTTGTCTGATCCTGATAAATATAATAACTACTTAGTCAATAATGACAAATCCAGTGGCTCTATAGGTACGTCATTGCGCTTGACGAATAAATATGATGTTCCGCTACTACAACATAATTTTGAATTTTACACTAATTAATCAGCTAGATATACATAAAATTATTACAGAAATTAAATCTAACGCCGTAGATAGTGATGGTTTAACCATTAATATGATTAAATTGTGGTGCTCATTTATTTTGCCTTTTATCACCCATCTCAAAATATATTAATAATGCTTATATTAATCTAAAAAAACTTTTCCCTTATAGATACTGTTTTAGCACACAAATAAAAAAACAATTGTGTGAGGCATTAGTGCTTTCACAATTTACATATTGCATCCCTGTGTACCATGCTGCTCTTGATTCTGTTTCTGCTTATAGTATCCAGAAAATTCAAAATTAAAAGAAGCCAATTGGCTGAATATGGAGAAACGCAGAAGGTTGCACACTTATTGTTTTTATATTAAAATTCTGTTTACAGAAAAGCCGCCTTATCTACAGCGTGTACCAAAAAGTTTTATACAAATGGAGAAAAAGTTTATCTTACATTTCACAAAAAAAATTATTCTTTATAAAAAGCTCTGCATGACTTGTAGATCCATAATCAGGTACAAAATTTTTAGAAAATTGGCTGGAATACAGGGAAAATAAAAAATAATGATTTGGACGGAGAGCAAAATACGTTCAAACTGTACTGAGAGCAAAATGTTCATTGAAATTTTGATTAAATAGCAAAAAATTATGCACACTTGTAGATTATTGATATTCCCAGATAAAAATTGATAAAGAAGGTTATCAATGTTTTATAAAAATAAATTATCTAACAATTGATGAAGTGTTTATTTTTTAATTTTTATCTGGGAATATCAATAATCTACAAGTGTGCATAATTTTTTGCTATTTAATCAAAATTTCAATGAACATTTTGCTTTCCACTACAGTTTGAACGTATTTTGCTCTCCGTCCAAATCATTATTTTTTATTTTCCCTGTATTCCAGCCAATTTTTTAAAAATTTTGTACCTGATTATGGATCTACAAGTCATGCAGAGATTTTTATAAAGAATAGTTTTTTTTGTGAAATGTAAGATAAACTTTTTCTCCATTTGTATAAAACTTTTTGGTACACGCTGTATATAATAATATTACATATCGTTCAGATGTGCACAATGTTAACACCAGATTCAGAGGACGAATTTCACCTCCAGCTTGTTTGAACGTTCTTTCACTTTTCAAATTTATATTTATTATAATTCTTATAATAATATTATTCAAGGTATTAGAAATTTTAGTGCCTACAGTTTAAAAAGAAAACTATTTAATGCATTATTTCTAAATCAATGCCGTTCTTATGCTGGTCCTTTGTGATGGAATTCCATGTAAATTTAAATGCTTTAAATCTTGCTATCATGCCGTGCACTTGCAGAATGTATGTTAACTTATTATAGTGAATCAGAGATAAACTAGTTTAGTTAGTAGGATTTCTTTTGTTATTCTTTCTTTTGTTTTCGTTAATTTTGGTTAGGCAATTATTTCAATGTTTAAATTTATACATTCATGCGATTGTTGTTTATATGCTACATTTTTTTTTTATATTACTGTACGATACATTTTGCTCAACAATAAATTTTAAAAAAATATATACCTCGAAGATGTAAACAAAGCCTTTGATAGTTGACAGCTCGCAGTTATTCAAGATTGTAACGTACATACTAAGCTACGACGTGCCGTCATAAAATGAAAGTAAGTTCAGAGCCTTCTCGACAACGAATGTTTTTTGAACGGACGTTATAAAAATATTTTCATGTCGGCTCTGTCTTCAGTGGTGTGTCGAAATTTTAAGTCATCTGTGGTAAAATATGTTGCTGACCTAACCTCACTTTTTTAAATTGATCTTGTTTGTTTTTTATTCTTAGGGGCCGGTACTTTCATCACTGATTAAGTTTAACCTTTGGCTTATTCCCATGCCTATAATTGTAGAGATAATTGTTTCTATAGGAATAAACCAAAGATGAAAGTTAATCAGAGGTGAAAGTATCGGCCCTTAGAAATATAAACGAAATGTACAATTTAAATAATTCACAATTTGGAAAGATAATTTGAGGTTAGAGATTCCACAAGAAATATGACAGTTGTTTCGGAAAGTCAGGCGTAAAATATTATAATAGACATACGTCAAACTGTGACTATAGATTTACATATCTGAAAATAGTATACAATGCGATCAATAATGACTGCCTTGCCGCTGCTTTAATTTGTAGGTAACTATTACGATATGCCACCTTCTGACAATGGATAACTCCAATAAATCGGATTTATATCACATTATAAAATACGTCTGATTGATTTATTGCAACGAAGTAAACATCGAATACAAAAAAATATCGCTTGCGAATGTCATTGAACAGAAAGTGAAACAATATAATTCGCTAAATTTCCCTAGAATTCCCCAAGTTTTGACTTCAGGTTGTACAGTTGACGTAATTCGGACCTAAATATTGATAAATCCTTCTTGGAAAGTACTTTTTTTCAGACAGTCTTTATTGATCACATTGCATTACGTCATACGTATACTCGCCGGCACTTTTTAAAACAAAACTCTGTACCAAGGACATAGTCGTAAGTAGCACTGTCCGAGATTAATTTTCGAACCAGTTTATTGCTTTTCGTTTCGTTTTTAGTGCTGGCGATGGTACATACAAAATATGTGTATAAAACCTATGTATTTTGTATTCTGTTTACTATGATGGGATAATATGTACATACATTCTTTAATACGTTCGATGAAACTCTTTTTTACTTCTGCATTCAAGACAGTGTCGTAACAACAAAATCACTTACGTATCACAAAGCCTGCGAATATTATTTTATATGTCGCATATTTCCCAAGCGCCTTGTTCGCACGGTATACGTTACATTATTACATTGATATGACACGGAAGAAGTATTTAACACATGTGAATGGTTGTTGCATATCTCACAGCACAAGGATTTTCGAAAAAAAAAATTATAATGATAAGAAATTACAAAAATGTAAAAAACAATTCGCATAAACATAAAACAACACGAAACTTCTTGCGTTTTGCAATTACTTGACATTTTTATTTTATTCAGTGTTTTCGTTCAAAGAGAAAAAAATATGATGAGAATGGGAACTGTCCTGACATATTTCCCACGTGTATCCGTGTGTAATTGCGGCCGAAACTGCGCAGGAAGGAAATTATCGCCTCCTAATTATCCTTGAGCGTTACGCGAAGTTATGTAAGCGCCGACGAGAACGTGAATTCCTTGAGGTTGCCTTCCTGGTTTTGTGGTGGAATGATGGCGGAAGTCCAGAATGCAGTTTTGTAAAATACGAACAATAACTTTTGTAATTCGTAAGGAACGGAAACTCCTCGACGCACGGAGACCTCTCGTGTCGGTTCTTGCAACTTTCTGGCGCGATCACTGTTGTCGTGTAAATAAAGCACGTAGATACCTGTTTCAAATTTATTCATTTAAATTAGCCTAGATCTTCACTTGTCGTTCCTCTCCAACTTTCCATTTAATCGAATTTCGGGTTCAATCTTGTTTTAAAGTTGCTTCGATTTTCTTTCAACTTGGAATCTCGTTATTTTCTTTTAATAATTTTTATTGTATGATGCCTTCTGGCCTCTGGGACTCTCCCAGTATTATTTTCCTTATTTCGTCGTGACCTGAATCGTTTCGAAGCAAAATCCTTGGGCATTATACCCGCAGCTTTTCACCAGCAATCTTTGATGAAGATCTACGACAAGAAAGCCTGCAATAGAACTGACTTCATGACTTCACGTAGGCCGTCATTTAGATTTGAGCTGCGACAAGACCGGGCGGAACCTTGAACAAAACCGGACGCAAGCAAAGAAATCGATATCACCCCACACTGCCCCATGTCTTTAGCTGCAAGCATCGCGTGCCAACTTTGAATTTATTCGCCCCAAGTATCCCTTGTGGTCAATACTAAACGTCTTACGAAGAACTAACGACCACTACATCAGATAAACCCCCGCCACTGTCATTCCCTGCAACGCAAATGAGGACTTTGATACCATCAGGATCAGATTTACGACTATTAATAAACATATTTATTGCAGTATAACATGTCGATCTATACACAATAGATATTATTTAGGTTTTGATAAAAATTATAAATAGATAAAACAGGTTCACGTACGACGTGAGGGTGCCGGCTATTTCGATAAAAATAGACTTTTGGTTTTAGTCAGAAAGTTGGCTAAACTTCTTCCCACATCTGAAACAAAAAGGGAAATGCATTTTGGTTTCAATTGCACAATCAAGTGGTATACCTGGTTACTTCATTTGTCCTTCGCCTTCCAGGTTCGCATCTAAAAAAAGGAGTAACATTAAAGGGCCAAAACTTTTTGCCACAAACCTTTGAGTTTCTGCAGCTCGATCTCCTGCTTCAGTCGCAGGTGCTCGGCCAAGTCGACGTCGATATCGGCAGTTGGCGCTTCCTCTTCCGCTTCTTCAGGTTTCGACTCGTACAGCGCTTTGTATAAAGCAGCGCGGCTTTCCAGGATTTCCCTGACGAGGTCTGTCAGAACATCTCGGCTGCTGACCATTTCCTGAAGTTCATCGGTGACCTCTCTCATCAGCCAAGGCATGAACGACTCGTCCAAATCTGAAAGGCCGAGTCATTCAAGGAATTCCAAGACGACTTTGTGCCGACCTTGTTTAATGTAGTCCGTCAGGAATCCGTCCTCTTCGAGCCCTTCCAAAACCGAGGGTAAAAGGTCGGCCATGTAGCCTTGCATCAAGACGGCCGCCGCTATGCGTTCTTCCATCTCCTTCTGCATCCTCGAGCCTTCTTCGTACTCGGCCATCCTCCTGTTGCGCTCCGCTTGGAATCTTCTGTCTTTCGCTTCCAGTCGTTGGAGCTCTGCCCTTTCACTTGCACGGATCTCGACGAAGTGCCTTTGTTGCACCCTCAGGGCGGCCAGTTCTTCTTCTTCTAGGACCTCGATGAGCGCTTGCTCCACCGTCTTGCCCACCAGGACTTCGAGGATGGGTTGCACTTCCATATCAAAGTCGAAGAGCTAAACCAGAAAGCTTATTTTAACAATTCGATGAACTCAAGTTGGTAAAAGATATCGGCGTCTTCGATGATGTGATTCAAGTTAAACAGCTTTGACGGTTGATTAAAAAAAGACGGTGGGAGTTGGTCAAAAGTCACCCTGATGACAGTGCTTGTCTTTAAGGAAACGATTGATCGTCTTTTCTAACACGATTTCAATGAAATCGAAGATCAGCAATTAGAAATTTAGTGCGAAAGTTTATTGGTGATGTCACAGTCACTGTAGGTGTCCTGCACTACCGAAGATGAAATGTCGGTCTTCTCGAAAGAAGGACCAACGCAACTTTAGCCCGTAAGTCCAGAAGCACAAAATGGTTTTGAAGTTCGGTTGTCATGAATCGTCCTTTTGAAATTTGGATTGTAATAAGAGAGTTAGTATCGTCAAGCTTTAGAAAAGTGTATCAAAGTCGAAGACCTATACCAAAAAGAACCCGTCTTCTGATTTGACTTTTCGGCCTCGATTCGTTCCTTAATATACACGTCGGTCATCATGATCGGGCTTTTCGAATCGAATCGAAATCGAAGAAGCTTGGTAATTACCAATCAACTAAGGATTGATTTAACTTGAAGGCTTCCGCGGCCGTCGTCCATATTTGAATTGACTTCCGGTTGGAACCGTGTCACGTTGATTTCTACTGCCGACGTTTCGTTCTTCATTGCAGAAGAACTTCTTCAGGGCTGCTGCTGCTGGTAGTGTTGCTGCTGCTTCTGGTTAGTCGTTGAGACAGTCTCAACGACTAACCAGAAGCAGCAGCAGTAGAAGTCAACGTGACGCGGTTCCAACCGGAAGCCAATTCAAACAACTAAGGATTGGTTGTGGAGCTGATGAGTTTGGCCATCAAGAAGATGCTCTTGGTCTTTAGGACTTTGATGAGGATTTGTTTGACCAGGACTTCAACACTTGATTTTGGACTTTCCACATCGAAGACCTTAATTGAAAATTCACCAAGAAGAAGAACAAGATTTGGTCATCAAGATCAATGCTTTCGACTTTGGAGACGGAACTTTCTTATAAACCAAGTGGCTCTTGGAAAATCCAGGAGAACATGATTGTGCCTTATCAGCCGGAAGAGATGAAATCACTTAAACTGAAAGTGAGATTAATGGTCTAGAAGAGGACGGTTGGATTTTACTGACTCGAACAAGTGAAGCCGATTAACATTTGTCTTCACCTCCACCAAACTCCTTGACATGCAAATTGAAGAGAAAATAGAAGGAATAGTAAATTGAAAAGCGCAACCAACTAGGTCGAAATGATAACAGTTGCGTAGGATTAGAGCCAAACGTCATAGATGGTCATTATTAAGTCTGTATTGATGCCCAAGACCTGTTTTCATCTTCAGCATATTCTGCGACGTGCAGATTTAAGAAAAAGTAAAAGAAATATTAAAACTGAAAGAAATGTTAAAACGACCAACTAGGACGAAGTGATTGGGTTTGCTTAGTGCCAGACGTCAGAGGTGGTCATTATTAGGTCTGTATTGATGCCCAAGACTTGTCTTCAAGTTCACCAAATTCCGCGACGCATAGATTGAAGAAAAAGTACAAAAAATAATAAAACTGAAAAGTGCCTTTCGAGCAACCAGCTAGGTCGAAGTGATCATAATTGAGTAGGCTTCGAGCCAAGGGTCATAGATGGTCATTATTAGGTCTGTATTGATGCACAAGACTAATCTTCACTTTCGCCAAATTGCGTGACATGCAGATTGAAGGAAAAAGTTGAACAAACAGTAAAACTGAAAAATGCCTTTCAAGCGACCAACTAGGTCCATGTGATTACAATTGGGTAGGATTAGAACCCAAGACTTATCTTCACCTTCACCAAATTCAGTGACGTGTAGATTGAAAAGAAAATAGAAGAAATAAGAAAGCGCTTCCAAGCAACCAACTAGGTTGACATGGAGAAGAAGTGGGACCAAATGACATAGATGGTCATCATAGTCAGTATTAGGTCTGTGCTGATATTTAAGACTCGTTTAACCTTCACCAAATCCTGTAGATTATGACAGATTGGAGAAAAGGTAGAAGAAGTGGTTTTTAATCAACCAACTATGTTAAAGTGGAGGAAGGCCAAACAACATAGAAGGCCATAATAGTCAGTATTAGGTCAGTGTTGATGTGTTGATGAGACCTTCACCAAATTCTGTAGATTATGATAGATTGGGGAAAAATTAGAAGAAGTGGTTTTCAAACAACTAATTACGTCGAAGTGGAGGAGCAGGACGTAGAGGGCCGTATAGTCAGTATAAAGTCTATGTTGTTGATGGTCAAGACTCGTTCAACCTTCACCAAATTCTGCAGGTGATGACAGATTGGAGAAAAAAGTAGAAGAACTGTTTTCAAGCAACCAACTAGGCCTAAATAACCACCATTGAGTTGGATGAGAGCCAAATGACACATATGGTCGTGGTGGTCTACATTAGGTCTGTCCAAGACTTGCCTTAACTCTCACCTGTAGATGACGTTTTTCCTAAATTTCCTCAGAAGTTTTTTCATTCGAACATCCTCATCTATCTGATTTGATTGTTTCCTGTTTAATGAATTTGGGTGTTTGCATTCAATTGCTTATGGTGCCCAATTATCTGCCAGCAAATCTAAAAAGACTCTAAATCTTCAGCGAATATTTTGTGGCGGAAACCCAGTTTGATACCAAATTTAGGGAGAAGGCGTAAGTATCCAAAAATGAAAGTGTCAACACCAAAGAAATAATTTTTATGCACAATCGAAGACTTAACGTACTTAACGTAAACCAACGCAGGAAAATCGATTTTAAACCACTGAGTCATGTCCCTAAACATTTTCAATTATAATCAAAAAATTGTCGTTCGTGTAAACCTAACAAGAAAAAATTTCCATCTTACGTCCAAACAAATTTTAGACTAAATTACCTCGAACTGGTTAAACAAAATACACATGAGAGATGGGAAAAGTTTCCCAGATGGCACAAGTAAAAGAAAAGGCGTCCAAAAATGAAGGCGTCAACACTAAAGATGCAATTTTTATGTACAATCGAAGACTACAACCTACTTAACGTGAACCAACGCAGAAAAATCGATTTTAAAGCACTGAGTCATTCACCAGAGCATTTCCAGTAATCGACGAACTGTCTTTCATATAAACTTAACGAGAAAAATTTATGGCCAAACAAATTAAAAAAAAATAAAAATAATTCCTCTGACCGATTTACCTCGAATCGATTAAGCGCAACGTACTTTAAAAATAATTAAAGTTTTATGATGTATGAAAACGGTTGTTTGCGTCGAGATGGCTGTCACGGAAAACAAGTTTTAATGATTACTTTGACCTACATAAATAACACACAATTGAATGCATTTCCCCTGGGGGAAAAGGACTTGTCTCCACCTTCAGGCTTGAAGACTTTTATAGTAGGGGGAGGGGGGAGAAATTACTTACGTCTCCAGGATATATCTGTGTTTCCACGTCAACGCCAGTCTTTGCGGGAACATAAAAGGGTGAGATCGGCCTATCTAAGAAGAGATCAGTCTGTGTGGTCATGTCGATCATCGGGGGGTTGTTCATCAGTTCTTCCAAGTAATCGTCGGTTTGGACGGGTTCATGCTTGCGCCCGGGGACTGGAGGAGGAGACGCCAGTCTGAGTTGTGCTCCGCGAAGTTGCTGTGCTTGGGCCTTCCTCCTCGCCATGGCTCTTCGCCTGGCAGCAGCCGCGCGAGCCGCCACTGACTCACCTGCGCCCTAAAAAACCAAAATCACCATATGAGACCCACCACTCTTGGATTTCCTTTAGTACACTTGGGCATACGTACTCACCTGGTTTCGAGAGAGCAACTTTGCGTGCGAAAAATTCGGGTTCCATTTCGGCTGCTTGGACAATAACAACGTACATAGGGTTTGTGCCTTACTAAGTTACAACTTGCCAATTCGTCTATATGTAATAACTAAACTCATGAAATGCGACTCTCAAAGCACGTTGCAGGAAATAAGAGAAGGGCGTGCCTTTAAAGGTCCCATGTTCATGGTCTAACTACGTTCACGTGCTAACCCAAATTTAGGAGCGAAAACACGGGGATGTCTACTGAGAAAAAAACGCGGGGAGTTGGACTCACCATTTCGATGTGCGGCGGCGCGTAGTTGCTACCTCTGACCACTCTCCTTTCGAACATGAGGTTGGCGTAGGGCAAGGGGGCATCTCTGGAAAGTGTTGAGCGTTACTAAGAATCAAATAATTCCAATTGGTAATTTTGCTTGTCTTTTGACCGCCTTGCTTCATAATTTTGCCATAATCCTGGAGCAAGAGGGACTCCAGATCATACCGGAAGATGTTACCTACATCTCCCAAAAGATCCTCAAACTTTTTTATACTGAACAACTGGGTCGATAATCGTGAGAGGGCGGCTAACTTCATTTACGTTCGCTGACACTGCCTCAATTCGCTTAAAATTGGGTTCCGGCCTTTTAATATCCGTTTCGCAAGCTAATTGGAAAATGCAAACCGTCCAAGAAGAAGTAAGGGAACAAGCAGAAGCTTATTTAAAGAAGATCCAGGAGAAGTTGATTGTTAACCGTAACAATTAAACGAAAGTGAGGAGAAGAAGAAGAGCAAACCTAGAAGAAGGCCTGATGGGCAAGCTAGAGCTAGAAAAGGCTAAAAAAAAAGGCTAAATGACATGAGAGAGAACCAACAATTATTTTCCTTACAAATCGAAGGGGAAGGTACCTCTTGGGGCATCAAAGTAGGATGATTAAACTTTGCTCCTGGTCTATACCGGGTCTATACTATAGTTTTCCCTACGGAAAACTACACAATATTTAACTGACGAAGAAGGAGGCTTAAAGACCGAAAGGACAAACGGGCCCTCTCAAGGACGAAGAGCGCTTGAATGGACCTTGTTGGTAGGAGTTGTTGAAATGGCTTGAATTAGAAAGGAACAAAAGAAGAATTTTTGGAAAACCAAAAAATGGTAGAAACAAATGAATGAAGATGAAGAAACCTTTGCGTCTTACAGACACAAAGAAAGAGCGTTGTTGGCTGCAATAGATCCACACTGAAATGAAGAGGAACAAATAAATGTTATTTAGGAGATCGAAGAGGAAGAAGACCTTACAGAAAATCAATGAGGAGATGGCGTGGACTTTGTTGAACTGAACAGAGGAAGATCAACAAATTGAAACCAAACTTTCTTTAAACCAAAGGAAAATGAGACCTCTTAGACAACCAACGAGAAGATAGTTGGAAGGACATTGCTAAATGAAACTTGTAAAAACCGTTGAGAAGATGGCTGGGTTTTGCCAGTCGAAATAAGTGAAGCTAATATTTTGATTAAAGAAGAGGAAAGAGTTCACTTGGTAGTCCAAGGAGAAAGTGGTTCGATGAACTTGCTGGCCGAAATCATCTAATACCTGAATGGTGAAGGAAGGGAACAAGCAGATGGTCCTTAACGGACCAAAAGGACTTAGGAAAGATCAAGTAGACGCTGGACCATCTTATCGATCGAAGAAAAAGAGGGAGATCATCAGCAATCGAACAGAAAACCCAAAATTAATATATCCGAATGGAGAAGAAAGAGAGCAAGCTCTTCTTACCGACCAAAGGGATTTAGGAAAGCTGATTGGATCTTATCTTATAGATCAAAGAAGAAGCAGAAGATCATCGGCAACTGAGTAGAAAACTCAAAACTTAAATTCCTGAACGGAGAAGAAAGAAAACAAGGAAATGTCTTCTTACAGACCAAAGGGACTTAGCAAAGTAGAAAGTGATCGCACCTTGTCTGCCAGAGCAATAAAGAGACACTAAAATAACATGAACAACAGATTACAAAAATTAATCGATTTAGTAGAGGATCCTGCTGCAGGCAAAGCCTTTGTCAATCGTGATAAACCTACAGCGTCATTATGAGCAATAAAGATGAAGACTGGTTTGTCGGGGGAACTTTGGACGGATGAGCTGTTAGGGAAAACACCATCTATTGAATTTAGTGAGAATTAAGACGAGCCTTGGGCATCAGTACTGATCTAATTGTCATCACATTTCTTTTTCGTATGACCTGAGTCGATTCTATGGTGACCACGTTGTCCTATTGGTACAACTATTTCTTGCTCACCTATATCATTTAATTCTAATTGATCTAATGGTGACGAATTATTGTTTTCATGAGCCACCTATCTCGTATGATATTCATCGACCTAACGATGATCAGATCGTTGCGTAAGACATTAACCTAATAACGACCATTTTTTAACTACCTATTTCGTTTAACCCTAATCAATCTAATGGTCTCCTCCACTTCAAACTATTGGTTGTTTAAGCTACCCCCCTATAACTAATTTCTTAATTTCCTAATCAACCTAATGGTCATTAGGGTAGGAGATTATTTGTAGGTCGTATGACCCGAATCACCATTGGGTTCATTAGGTTCATACCATAGGTTACTTCGAGCTTTAGTTGTTTGAGCCACCGACTTAATAATCATTTCTTCTTGACCACCTATTTCCTAAGTTCTTAATTGGTCTAATGGTGACCACTTCGAACTATGATTGCTTGAACCACCGATTTGTTTCGTAGACACCTAAGGTTGAGTTTCTCAGTCCTAGTTTAACTTTAAACTCCTGTTTATGCCCATGGTAGCAATTATAAAAACAATTGTTCCTATGGAAATAAACCGTAGTTTAATGTTAAACTAGAACTGAGAAACCCAGCCTAAGCGATCTAATGGTGACCATTCAGAACTATTGGTTACTTGAGCCACCGACTTAATAATAATCTCTTTTTGACTACCTATTTCGTATGACCCCTCATCGAGCCAATGATAACGGCAACGTTGTTTAAGCCACTAAAGTAATTAATGAAGACCACTTTTTGTTCACCTTTTTCGTTTAGCCCTAATCGATCTAATGGTGATCACTTAGTACTATTGGTTGCTTAAGCTACCGACCTAATGATTACCTATTTTGTATGACCCTCATCGACCTAATGATGACCACATCATTGCTTAAGTCACTAACCTAATAACGACCATATCTTGATCACCTATTTGGTTTAATCCTAAGCGAACTATGATTGCTTGAATCACCGACATAATAACCACCTATTTCATATAACCCTAATTGACCTAAAGGTGATCACTTCGAACTATTAATTGCTTGAGCCACTAGCTTAATAATAATTTCCTATTGGCCACTTATTTCGTATGACTGCAATCGACATAAAGGTTACCACATTGTTACTTGAGCCACTGACCTAATAACGATCATTTTCAATCACCTATTTTATTGGTTGCTGCAACACCTCTCGATTACCAATTTCGTATGACCCTCGTCGACCTAATAGTGACCACATTGTTGCTTAACCTAATAACGACCACTTCTGAGCCACCTAATCGACCTAATGGTGACAACTTCGGACTATTGGTTACAGGAGCCTCCATCCTAATAGTAGTCTCTTGACTACTCAATTCGTATGACCCTAATTGCTCACTTGCAAACAAAGGCGAAGATTTTCCTGAAGAGGAGAGAAGCTACAACCACCGCACCGCCCTCATTCGTGATTACCGCACATTTATCTGCTTCTCAATGACCGACATGACACACATATTGCAATCAGCCGCCATTAATAAATAATTACAGTCCGCATGAACCAGAAATGACACGCATAATTAAGGACATCGCGTATGTGGGTCGGCGCGAGGCTAATGTAAGATTACGTGAGTGATTGTCGGACATTTATTATTTCATTTGAAGGAGGGTTGTTGACACAGCAGAACGTTCTTAATCGAACACCTCCCATACTTACCCTGATTTTTTGATTACTTCAGTGTCTTTTTTGGGGTCATCATTGGGGGGTTTGACGCCCGCAATCGTTGACGCAATGGCGGCGGCTGCTTTAGCAGCCGCCTCGCATCGCGTTTTGTGACCCAATTTCAAAATGTTGTTTTGCTTGTTTAAGACGCGCGGTTTGCTGGCGAACGCGTACATCTTTTTCTCGTCCTTGGATAGCTGCTCGTCCACCTTGAAGCCGAACAGACTGGCGACCTCGGGGGGTGGTTGCAAGAACTGCCCTTTCTTAACCGTGGTGACAAACAGCGGACGGTCGTGTGTTTTCTTTCCCCGGTGCTTCTCATCTTTCTGCAGCTTCTTCAGCCTCGCATCCAGGGTTTTCGAGAAGGCCTTATCTACGGTCTGGTCCTGAATGAGGTCGTCCGTGCGGGTTTTAGCGGCGCTGTTGCAGTGGTTTAGGTTCCCGTGGGAATTGCTGTAGTTCTTGCGCAGGATCTTCTCCGGCGAGCGATCGATGAAGCCGCTGGATTTGGTGAAGGGTTTCTCCTGCAATTCGGTGATCACGCGCCTGGTGGGGTAGACCACCACGTTCGGCTTTTGTTTCTGGTTGTCTCTACCGAACGGTTTGAGGATGGCCTCGCCGACTATCGAAATGGGCAGGTTGTCATTGTTGAGGACTTTGAACGCCACGTCGCTGTCATCAGTGTCTTCCAACGACGGCATCTTCGAGCTCGAAACCGTTCGTATGAGGAAATCGGTCATCGCAATCCGCTTTTAGATCATCGCTCTTACGCCCTTAATCATTTTTGTTTAATATATTCTGTCAGCGAGCGCATATTTTTGGTTTAAGGTGTGCTGCGCGCAAATCTATTTTCGAACGCTACTTTCTGTAATGGGGTTTGCTTTTTGGGTCAAGTGGTTTGCATTGGATTTTCATTAATGCGGTGATTACGATGATGGACAGGGGAGACTATTGATGAAAGGCGGCTGCAGAGGAAGAAGGGTGATTGGCCGAAACGTGTGACGCATTCCGTAATAAATTACGGTGTTTATATCGATTCGGCGTTTAATTATGCATCGGGAAGTTGTCTTGTTATTTTCTGCTGGTTAGTTTTGAAGTATTGAAACTCTCCTAATTAATTAATGCGATGATCTATACAGGATGATAAATGAAAGACGTGAAGTCATAAACTTAAGTAAAGAAAATAAATGATATAATAATGCAAGAATCATAACAAATAAAGAAAGCAATTTCGGTCTCAATTATTAAAAATGATTTGGAATCATCGTTTTTAAATACTCATAAAATTCTTTATAATCATTCTCGTTCCTTAGAGTTCAAACTTCCTTAAGCCCGATTCTCTTAGCCGGGACAAAGTAACGACGTTAGTAAGTCTTTTGGCGTACAGCTGGCGCTGTGGTACCTGAAGATCGGGAATTCTACAAGCAAGGGTTCGGACGCTAATAAATAATAATAATAATAAAAGCAATTTAGACCGCCTTAACTTTGTTTCGTGCAGCTTATTTATTGAATGTATGAAATGAATTGAGAAAAAAGGACTTCAAGCAGTTAACAAGGGGGTGCATGGAACTAAGGTGGAAGTGGCTAATAAGGATAATGCCGTCTTAAGGAATCGAGGACGCTAAGTCTGAATCTGAAGTCCTTGAAGGTCCCTTTATAGGTGAGGGGTGCAACTATTGGAGTCATTTTTTCTCGAAGTAGAGATCAATAGTTCGATGGCGCAGCCGCTAGTGTTGGGGTCTACTAGTGCTCCGCCACTTTTTTTCTTTTGCTTTTTAAATATTTTTTTTTAACTGTTACAAATCAGCACATTGAGCTGTCGCGGCAGGGCAATCACTCGAATCGGAGCTGCCTACAATAATTTAATTTTGGCAGCGGCCCAATAGAAATTTGAAACAAACACAGTACAAACAAAATTTTTTTTCGAATAAAATAAAGTTTGCGGTTTGTTAATAGAAAGAATTTAATAAAAGAAAAGGACAGGGAGTCGTATGAGCCTCATTTCATTATACCTCCTCACCAAGTCAATAAAGAAAAACGTTACGCAGAAGAGCCCTTCAAATTCAGACTCAGCGTACTTGGTTTCCTCAGATAACACTATTCTTATTTGCTGCTCCCAGCCTGACTCCCTTTTGTGCCTCCCTTTTGTAAATCGTTGATTTAAAAAAAAGAAACACTTATTTAGACCCGGTTTTTCAATCGCAAGTTAACTTTAATCTTCAGTTTATTCCCATACGAACACAATTGTTACTATGGAAATAAACCGAAAGTTACAGTTTAATTTGACATTGAAAAACCGGGTCTTATGCCCGGTTGCACCAACTTTTTAAGCAGAGCTTAAATTTAAGTGGTGTTTAGACTATGATATTAATTATAGACTTAACAAAATGTTAGTCACATTCTAATTCATACTTAAGTTGAAGTTTCAATGTCAATCAGAATGTATTTGACATTATATCGATCATAGGTAAAATGTCACATTCTAAACATAACTTAAATTTAAGCTCTGCTTAAAAAGTTGGTGCAAGCGGGCATGAGAGTAATAGGAAGTGCAGATTTAAAACGCCATGTCTTCATGAATTCAATAATGTAGACGTAGAATCAATTGCTCTGGAGTGCTCTAGAGCACTTTCAGAGTAACACCATCCCGTTTCAACCTTAGGTAATAACAGAGGATGGAGATACTCTCGGAGTGCTCTGGAGCAGTCAATCGAAAACGCTAATAGTTTCGGAAATCGTTTCAAGAAAGAAAGTCGTTAATTCTTTAGTGCACAAACGCCATCTCTTGGTTAACTTTTGAAAAACATTGGGCAACATGGTTAAAGAATTCAAAACGTAGCGAGCTTTCAGCGAAACGGCAAGATCGTCAAGAAAAAGACCAACTAATAAGTAAATTTACAGATGCGATCAAACGCGCCATCTCATGATATACCGCTGAATTTCTTGTCTTGCAATTTTCTGAAAATAGTTTATGAAAATTAAGAATTTATTGCGTAGCTGTTATTGTAAATATTGTCAACTTGCTATTATTTTATTTGCCAATTATTGAAAAAGTGGTTTGTAAGTTGGCTAACCGTTGTGGCAGTCACGCTACTTATAACATATGTAGTTGCAAGGCGGACACTATTTTTATTAATTATTATTAGCGAGTTGGCAACACTGCCCTCTGCTAGCTATTTATTTTGAAACTCCTAAGAAACATTGTTTTGTTGTTGATTAAAAAGCAGTTGTTTTTTTTTAAACAAAAATATAGATCATATTCGAAGTTATCTGTGTGGTACGTAATTTAGAAAAAAGTAGCCATCAAGAGTGATTACAGCACCATCTCTTGGTAAATAACAAAAGTTTCTGTACAAGTTGTTAAATTAGTTACAGTGCCGTTTTGCTCAGATTCGTTTCAGTTTAACGAATATTAAATTAATTTAATCGTCTATCACGAGCGCCATCTCTTATAGATAATAAACAAACTTTCTAAACTACAATTTTGTACAACCGGTTTTTCGAATGATGATATTTATTTCCGTCGTTCTTCCACTGCGCCGCCTCATACATTTGTTGCTGCAGTTTTTAGAAACGGTTTCTAACGAAATGAGAAATTCTGTTGTCTTTTTAGGGCGTCACCTCTTGGTAGAAAACCAAACTTTATTTGCCTCAAAAATTACTGCCATAATTCTTTTTCAAGGACCCACAGTTATCAGTTGATCACAATTAAAAATTTAGGAGGACATAAATAAATTTTCATGAAATTTGAATAGCTCAAACGATATCACAGCATAATAACCTGTGAGCAACTAAAAATCAGATTATAGTTGGCGGTGCAAAGAAAAAGTATGTCTGTTACTAACGCGGCGTTAGGCTAATCTGACAGTTCATGAATGTATTAGATTGATTAATTAATTCAGTTAATCACAGACATACATTTTCTTTGCACCGCCGACTCTAATCTGATTTTTAGTTGCTCACAGGTTATTACCATCCAATAATGAGCGATTTGTGAGATTTAAAAAAAATTAAGTTACCTGTGAAATTGATTGACGTGAATAAATTTGTGTCAGTAAGATTTACGCTCAGAAGTAAACATTGCTGAAGGTATTTATTATCTTTTAGTACATTTTTTATTTGTAACTAGGCTTTGCTGATTTGTACGTTTTAAAGAACATGTTAGAACATAAAAGTTTTGATATGATTAGAAAACTTCGACTCTATATTTTAAAACACAAGAGAAATTGTTTTCCCTAATTTGTCCTTGTGAAACACATTTTATTGTTTATAGGAAACAGAGCCGAAATAAAAAACTGATTTATTTACTCTTCTTCAATAAAGTCCTCCTATGAACCCTATGGCAAAAGCATCCAAAGAAAAGTCGTATGAGCACATTGGCTGTGTTCGAGAACTACACCCTCGAGTGCATAATAGGCGTGTAATCGCATCTTTCTCACTCACGATTTCTAACTTATTTTGCATCTCGTTTATTTGTTTCAAGAAGTCTTGTGTTTACACGATTTCCATGGCAACGATCGCTCTTTTCATGCTCTACTTAAAAGTGGGTTGTGAAAAGTGCGTTCGTTGTTATGGTAATAATGTAAACACAAGCCGTCTTAAACTTTGACTATATACATCTGGACTGTTAGCGGTTTTGAAAATGTGTCTCCAACATCAGCTACATGAAGTTGCCAAGTGGCGACTTTGGTAACTACATCAGAGATGCAAAACTGCTGTAAATTCGGTTCCTTGGATTGTGCTTTAACACAACTGGAACTGAGGAACGGTTTCGGTTACGTTTTAGATCCCTCAACCACATACAATGCAATTTGAAAGTTCGAAATTTTGTCACTGGTTCACTGGTTGTCAGAATAGGTTGGTAGCATCATCCGTCATAGTTGCTTAATTATAACCTCCGTAAAGTTTTCGTCAGATTTCTTACTTTTTTCAAGTTGGAGTGTTGTGCTATTTAATGGAATGGGTCGCAGACGCTACTTTGCTGCGAATTGTGATGTAATTGCTTATAGTAAAACAAGACCGATGAAAAGGAATCGTTTTATGGGTAAGTACTAGTTTCGATATTACTCGTCAGGCAACACGGTGGCGTGGTTGATGTTGGCGACATCATGCTGCATTGTAAATCATATGCTGCTAGCAGTCCAGATGTTTATAGTCAAAGGTCTTAAAATAGATGAGTGAGATGTAAAATAAATTAAAAATCATGTGTGAGAAAGATGCGATACACGCCCAACATGCACTCTAGGGTACAGTTCTCGAACACAGCCATTGTACAAGTTATTGTAGTGCCAAATTTAAAGAAACAAGACAAAACAATTTGCGGAATGTGATACATAGCTTCTGTGTGTCTACGTTTAGAAATTGGATTAAGACTGGCCTCGAGACGCAAAGAAATTTGAACAAGAACATCACGAGTAGCTTGGAAAATGTATAATAATATCTGGAATTGTTGCTGAAATTCCTTCTACATCAGAAAATATGTAAAGAGGACGTCCACAGAAATCGTTTTCTGAAGTGTCAGATAAAACTAAGCGTAGAAAACTTAACGATGAAATACGAGCTAGAAGCAAAGAAGAATTGTGTTTGGCTGCTGAAATGAAGCTTTATTCTATGGGAAAACGGAATGTTTCTTTAGCTATATTCGACCTTTTCTGAGAGTACTACATTAAAGAAAGGTGCAAGGTCAGAAAATGTTGAAATTTCCTATTCCGCAAAAGAAGTGTTACCATTATTTACAGAATTGAAATTGACTAGACACCAGTATATGACACTTAGATCTTCTGCTGTTAGCAAAAATTTAAAGAATTTATATCCACCTTATTATAAACCTCTTGAGGAAAATGTTACCCACCTAACATCCAAGTTACTGATACATCAGCAGAGGTTAATTTACAGAACTTGGTTGAACACACAGTTTCACGCATGATGTTTTTGCGACTTTGGATGATCCAGATAATACTCTAGAAGCGGGAGTCAAAAAAATTACAAGCAAATTTTCGGAAATGAAACTTCAGATGATTCCAGGATTTTTGCAACTTCTTTGGTGCCGCTACGGCTTCATACCAACAACAGGAAAAGTAAAATAACTTGGCAAAACCCACGTACAAATTCTACAAGATTTTGCCGACCAATTAAAGGGTGTCCCAACAAGAGCGCCGGATTTAATTTAGAATTAAAGAAAAACACATTTATTTTTTTAAATAAGCAAACATTTTTATTTCAACATAAAGAAAAATAGTTCCGATCAAACGTGAAATACAACATCAGGCAAATGACCACCACGAAACGTCTGGCACAGGTGTAAGAAATCGCATTTCATAATTATTTAAATTCAATTTAAAGTCGATGAATCATACCCATAGAAAGAAAAAAAAATATATATAAATGTTTACATAAACAAACGTTTTCACCGATATGAATCAGAGCTGACCTTTTTAGACCACCAACGTAGAGCACATCTGTGTTTTATGTAATGCATGACTCATACGCACGTGTTAACTAAGGCAAATGTCAAAGAGAATGACTCATATAAGGATGACTCACTCAAGGTTACAGAAATGCAGGCAAACTACCGAGATGATTCATCGGGAAGAACAGATGAGTCATCGGGTTTTCCCATTCTCCTTGCAATATATAAGACCTCCCCGAACCTTGTAGGAACAACACATTGCTAGTGAATATGTGTTCATCAACATCTCCATAATCGAAGTGAGTGTTGAATGCCGTCAGTCTCTTTGTACCTGCTGCGATGGTCTAAGGGTGAGAAAGTATTGTTTGATTTTATTATTTTACCTATGTTTTAATGTTTTGTAAACTAACATTTGCTTAATTTAATTATGAGATGCTGTTTTTCTTGTTGTAAAATTATTTTGATTCTGTTTTATGTTCTCCCATATATTGTTCTATAGTAATCTGAATTTGTATTTAAATTTCATATTTGTGTAAGTTGTGAGATCTAGTAATTTGACTAGAGTGCTGTATATTAGATAAACACTTTTAAAATTGTCGAAATCAATTTTTAATTGTTATTTATTTTGAATATATTTATTTATATAGATTTTCTCTTTATTTTCAAGTCAAGGGTATTCTTGAAAGAACGTAGTTTTTTCGTTAATCCCGAAAATTATATGTGTGGCGGGGCAAGGGCTAAAATCTCATCCCATTTAAAGAGGATTCCATAGCATTTTCTGGCTGCAAATCCTAAAACCAGTTACGCACAAACAAAGAAATTGCTATTTGGGTCCTTTGTGGGTTAATTAAAATTTTGGTGAAAGAGTAAGGAGAAGTGTAAATTGTTGATTATTTTGAGTGATAATAAATCTTCTCTCTTACTCTCGTTGAGACATAGTGTTTCGACGAGGCCTTGTAGAAGTGCTAAAGTTGAAAGTAAAAGGATAAAATTCATCCCCTTTCTATTATCATCTTTAACCTCCCGTCCCTTACACAGGGTTATTCTTTTGTTGAAATTTTGAATAACGTTTTCGCATAAATGTGGCTGTATTTCACCAATAACGCGCCGTATTTCCTCTTTAAGATGTTCAACTGTTTCAGGCTTATTCGCATACACCTTTTCCTTCACATAGCCCCAAAGAAAAAAGTCCATCGGCGTTAGATCGCACGATCTTGGTGGCCAATTTTTTACGCAAAACTTTCACCATTTTTGTAATGTGTTTTTACAGTAATTAAACGTTGTTCGTTTGAATATTTCTCCATATTCTTAAATCGCGTGGTTTGTACGTGACAAGTGTAAAAAAAAAATCACCGTACAACTCGTATTAACAAAATGGCGGCAAATTTAAATCCGGCGCTCTTGTTGGGACACCCTTTAGATTGCAGTTTACCAAAGAAACCGATGACACTACTATAAATTCGGAATTCACTTACATCGAAGGTCAAATTGCCAATCCTACTCCAAAAATTGAATTGAATGATCGAACATTAACTATTCAGCATTGTCTGCTAAACACTATGGTTGACGGAAAAGTTTGTAACGCTTTGTCGTCAACCAAGTCAACACAGAAATATTACATCTGTAAAGCAACTTCTGCCCAATATAGTAAAATTTCGGATATAGAATGATATCAAAACATTGTCTTCATTGCACGCTTACATTAGATTTTTCGAGTGCTTATTGCATGTATCATACAAATTGCATGTATCATCATACAATACTGGCAAGTTCGAGGCGATGAAAATAAAAAAAAACTATAGCTGAGAGAAAAGACTATAATCGGAAATCGTTCAGAAAAGAACTTGGTTTGCTAGTTGATCTTTCAAAACTGGCTTCAATTTGTCAATCCTACTGCAATGTTAGGTGAGAAAGTGATCACAGGATGTCGGGATCTAAACTTTTCATAAAAAGCAACGTATTTCATTAAAAATAGTACAAGTTATGCAAGTTGAGACAAAATAAATATAAATCTAGCCGCACATAATTTCGTCCTCCTAAATTTCAACTTTTGACCACTGTGGCCTCTAAAAGAATTACAAAATCAATTTTCTTTATGGAAACACCAGCCACTGGTAGATAAAGCAAATGTCGTTTGTTGCAGTTTTCTAAACGCTCTTTAACTAATTCTAAAATTTAAAATCTATCGCCTTTTTAGAGCGCCATCTCGTACGTACGTACGTACGTAGCAAAGTTTTATTTGGCACAGTTTTTAAACAACAAACCGAGATGACGCATGAATAGGTATATGTACATAAAAAATACAATAACGTGATAAAAACGTGATAAAAACGTACCAGAGATTTGGGCATGGGTGTGAGAATATATGTATAATGAAAGTTAGAGAAAAAAGGATGTCCAGGGAGGTAGTTAAGAAAATGATAAGAAAAAAATAATAATAACAGAAAAAATATAAAAGAGAAGAAAGAGAAAAAGAAAAGAAAACCTTAAACAAGGCAAAAAGGAAGGACAGCAGAGATGGACCCCTGAGGAGAGGTTAAAGTGACACACCAAAGTACAAAGTAGAACTAAAAAGAAGACACAGGCAGATGACCATAAAAAGACAAAGAAAGACGTGGAGTAAATACATGTCTGGAAAGTAAATGACACGAGATGGGAAGGAATCAAACAAAAATATAAAATAGAGGATAAAATCAAATCAGAACGTAAAAATAAGAAGAAAAGGTATGAAACTCAAGAACAATTAAATTTTGTGCTACGACTATTTTGGTTATTATTTATTTCGACAATTTGTATCGTTTCTAACTCGTTCCTTCTTACTAAAAATTAAATGAAAATTTAATCCGAGTCATTTTGCTTTTACAAAAGTAATTATTTTTTGATTTGCAAAAGGCGCTTTTGTTTTTCTTTTTTGCGAAAAATAAAATTAGAAAATCGTTCGCAATTTTTTCCTACGTTTTATATTTTATTCAAAAAATTGTGTTAAAGTAAATGAGTATTTCTTTTAATAATTTAATTTTAATATTTATCGGTTTCTAAAGAAAATTAACCGGGAAAATTGGTCTCAATTGTTTTCGTGAAAGCCAAAACCAGAAAATTATTTTGAAGAATTTTTGTTTAATTTTGTTTTGTCTAAGTCTAAAATATAAAATAGTTAGAAAGGACAGGTACACGTTGTACAGTTTTTTAAAAAAATATTTTACACCCTACCTAGAGGCTCTGTTTTAGGATCTAGAGAAAAACTACTAAACTATCTTTTAGAGTTGTTATAGAAAATAAAAGCGCATCGCAAAGTGGAGAAAAGTATCCAAGCGGTTTGTGAGACATTTAAGTTTAAAGTATCAACAAATTAACATTAAAAAAAAAACAAAAACAAAAATTGTGTTCATTTCTTCACTTTGCGATACGTTTTCGTTTTTTTTGTGATAGCTCTAAAAGGTAATACGTATACAGGGTGGGGACTAGAAACTTTTTTTAAAGGCAAATAAAATAAAATTTTTTTTTAAAGAAAAAAGTGACAACCCAGCGACTAAAAAAATAATAATAATAAACGAGATGTTTTTCTAATTAAATAAACTTAATTCGCAAGCATGAAACTTCTGCGCGTTAAAAATGAATGCAGAAAAATTCGAACTGTGTATGCCTGTAGTATGTAAAATCTACGTGTGTGAAAATCATATCGATTATTAAAAAAAAAAATTAATTGAGCGAAGCTATTTTCACCCCGCTCAATAACCGTGACCATTAATCACTGACAGAATACATCAACTTGTGGTAAATAGTACCCCCTTGGTCCGTTCCGATCCGCAATTTCCAGGCACACATCCGACTTCGCCGAAATCACTCTGGAAATTCCCGACGACGCGTGAAGACGCCCGGCGTCGCAGTAACTGACCGGCACCTCAAGAACTGACCGACGTCCACTACGTGTGGTCGAGTTTGGTGGCGAGCGCATGCTTGAGGAGAAATTTCAATTAAATCAGATAGGGAATTTTTTTTGTTTTCAATAGCTGATTAAAAAATGCTGAATCAGCACCTGGCTTTTGATTTACAAGTTTGCTGCTTTTGTTACATGTGTGGTTTGGCCTACTTCTTCCCTCAATAAAAGAGCACGAGAGAGTCTATAAGTTACTTACAGGGTGTAATTGAAAAGTCAAACGTGTAATCCACACGTACTTTTTTTTTAATTAAATCGTAGTTGCTGTCTCAGTTTTTGTCTCGTGTATCAAAAGTTGGGAGTTAAGGAATGCAATTAAGAAAAAGTAGATTTTATAAAAAAAGGAAAAAGTCCACAATGTTTCGAACAGTGAGCATCAAGATAATTAAAGTACTACTGTCTTCTTCTTCTTCTTCTTCTCTTTTTTTCTTGTACTCTCTTGTACTCGTACAAATCTTTTTGTATATGAAGATAACAACGCCAAAAAGTAGTAGTGACAATTTAAGAAGGGGAACAGAATCCTTTATCACATTCAAATACTTTGGCCCCCCCCTAAATCGACCTTGGATGAATTATATCTTCTCGGAAAGCTCATTTATGGCAAGGCGAAATCATTCGGTATTCGATAATATGCAACCATAATTGGAGACATAATAAGAAACTGAAAGAAACGAAAGGGGAAACGTTGGGGAAAATAGGGATGTGGCTTGAGGAGAAAAGAAGTTGTGGCCAATGAAGATCATTTTGGAATGCCATTCAAAGATGGTTTGTTGCTTTTGAAATGAGACAAACGCTTTAAGCATTGGAATAACTTTGGAAAAAGAAAAGGGTGCAACCTTTTTATCATACTGAAATATTTAGGCCTCCTCAAATCAACCTTGGATGAATTAGGCCATCTTCTGTGTGGAATCTGAATGAAAGCAGCTTTTTAATTCATCACACAAGGAAAAAAAAAGTTGGCGCAAGAGTAAAGCCGCGCTTGAGCCTATCAGTGCTGCTCAACAAATGGATTAAAGGATTAATGTCTGAGATCTGAAGATTTTACTTTTCCTGATATGGCAAATGCAGCAAGGAACGTTTGACCAAGATGCTTTGAAGTTGTTGCAAGTGAAGAAACCACAGCCTACGCGTATTCTTTGACAAAATAAAAACATGAAAGGAAATAGTTGGCTGTAACTTCACACTGTCAATTATCATTTTTGGTCTTTCTGTATATGCCGAACATTTTGTTTTGTTTCTCTAAAAATTAATTACGGCAGCCTTCAGCTTAGTGTAGACAAAGAGTCATAGTCTTCATTAAAGTAACAGCAAATCTAAGTTCAAGGAAAAGGAAAGAAGAATAAGAATTTACAGGACTCTGATAGCAACGATAATACAAGACCTGCATTATTGCTTTTAGCGTTATACAGCGAGAGCAAAAATGATTATTATTTCCACGACAACGGACGCACTTTTAACATCCCACTTTCAAGTAGGATGCTTAGAGTGCGCCCGTTGTCATGGAAATAATGTAAATACAACTCGTTTTGAAACGGATGAGTGAGACGCAAAATACGTTAAAAATCGTGAGTGAGAAAGACGCGATTACATGCCCGAGATTATGAACGCAACCCAGTAATATAAATATAAAACTTTAAGCCACATGACCTAATTGTTTCAATTTGTTTAATGCATCACTTTGGTATTTATTCAATCGAACGTCGGACTTTACTATCACATTCAATGCTTCTATTTGTTTTGTTGGCGGCGTTCTTCAAATGAAACACGAATTTTATCATTACGAGGACAAATTTGCACAAAGTTTAACAAAATTGAAGACGTGCGTTCGGTGTGTTATTTTTTTAATTTTCATTTTCGTGTCTCGATTAGTTTCAACTGAACTTGAAAATTTGAATCTTGGCCAGGATTTTATCTTCAAAAACTACTGGTTAGGTACAAGGCATGAATGGAAGAGCGGATTTTCAAAAGCGAACGTCAATCGCATTGTCACTTGATGCGCCTTGCCAATTTGTGACGCGATTGATTGATTTTCAATAACTCACAGTTTCGTTGGCAACTGAAACGTACTGTCCGGTCAGTCCACTCAGTAATATCTTTAACCTATTTACGTCGACAAAAAATGACGTTAATGTTAGATGAAGTCGATTCCCGCTAAGTTATCGTTAAATGTAACCGCTTTCACCTCTTATGATTAGATTTCTTGATGGTAGTGAGCTGAATTTTCGAAGGTTTGCCTCAAACTTTCGAGATACCGCTTGTTTTTCAAGTTAAGTAAGTGCATAAATTTGAGGCCGTAAGTGGTGATGATGTGTGGAAGCAATTCGAATTTATAGCTGAAAAAAACGCTGTTGAAAGAATTAATAGTGCAACGAAGACAAGAGAAAGGAAGAAACAACTAATCCCCTACATGATAGATGCTAGGAAAAAGGAAATAAGAGCCAATAATAAGGAAGAATAAATTACTAATAAATGGAGAAGAGTGGGCCGTAGATGACATTAGAGAAGATCGTAAGGAAACAAAGGAACTAATAACAACAAGGAAGCAGAGGAACAAAAGAAAAGGGGAATGTCCACAGACGAGGACGAATTAAGTCCATCCCGGGGAGCAATTCCAGAAAAGAAAAACTGGACACAAAATATTCGAGTACCCCTCCACAAAGAAAGGAGTGACTCAGAGGTGGAAGATTTCAACAAAACACTAAGGAAAAGGCGAAGATACCCAGACAACAACAAACTCCGAAAAGCTATATAGAAAAATAACAAAAACAAAAAGCCGGACTGAGTCAAAAATGACGGAAAGCAAAGATATAGGATAAGCAAATAGGAAAACAAACTTAAAAACTAAGCTGAGCAAAATAGTGAGCAAAAAAAGTGAGCAAATAAAAGTCAGATTAGGGTAGGCGGTACAAAGAAAATGTATGTCTGTGATTAACCGAATTAATTAATGTAATATAATCTGCTCAGGAAACTCCCAACATGTCAAAGTGACGTTCAGTTGGTTAATATAAAAATTCCTATCACGCTGTCAGTAACTTCTAGATTTAATATTGGTAACCCTTAAAATTCAAATTTAAAGCTTTTGTTATTTGTCACTTTGACTTTTGAATTTATTAAATTTAAAATATAATGGAAAATGCGAAGCGAAAACGAGTTCTTCTTTCGGCTAGAGAAAAACAAACTGTATGTAATTATTGCTTAGAGCAACAGCAAAGTAATTCTCAGTTGAAGACAGTTTTTGAAAAGGCTGCAAATATTTTCAGTAATTTACTCCTTTAATTTTTTGAAACCAATTTCCTAATCTTATAATCCTTCCTTAGATAAGTACAAACCAAGTTCGAGATATCTTTGTAGCATTTAAGAACGGCGAAGAATTTCAAGATGCTAAAAAAGGTGGTAGAAAAAGTATAAACCAAATTGACAACTGTTATATGTATTTCTTAAAAACCGAATTGCAAAGGAAAATATATTTGTACCAGGAGAAAAATGAACACTTCACGATAAGTGATTTACATGCATATGCTGCACAAGAATTGGAATTTAGTGAAGGACCAACAACATTATATAAAATAATAAGATCAATGGGTTATCGTTACAAAAAATACAACAATCGCAAGATTTTATGCGAGCAATCATTTGTTAAGGCTCTTCAACTTAAATTTATTCAAAAATATTTGCAATATTTGAATTCCGATATAGAATACACATTTATTTTTCTTGATGGAACCTGGATTTACCAAAATGGCTCACAGGTCCGTAAATGAATTAACGAAAATGTTGCCCAAGCCAATAATCCAAAAAGAGTAAAGCAAGAAGGAAAACGTTTTACTATATTACATGCCGGCTGTGATCAAGGATTTCTGAGAACTGTAATTTGTTACTTGACACGAAGATTGAAGATCGTGATTACCACAAAACTATGAAAGGTGAAATGCAGAATTGGTTGGAAAACAAAAACATCAATTTTTCAAAAAATTCCACCAAAGCAGATCTGTGGGCTCTAATAAAACCATTGGTTGTAGAAACTAAAAAGACATATGTGATCGATGAACTGTTGAATTCACATGGACATGATGTTTTGCGTTTTCCACCTTATAATTGTCAATATAATGCAATCGAACTGGCCTGGGCATCTGTCAAAACATTTTATAACAGGCATATTAGGAACACTGATCTTGCAACGCCAAATAAAGTTCAAGAAATATGGAAACAAGCCCTTGCACAATTTACACCTGAAAAATGGAAAAATAGTGTATTACATTGTGAAAAATTAATCAAAGCTGATTGGCAGAAACATATGGGAAATTATACCTTTGCTGATATTCCTCCCATTGTTATCTCTTTAATGGAATCAGATTCCGAAACCGATTATGATGATGACAATTAATAATACCAGATGTAATTGTAAATATATAGGTTACTGTTCATATAGTCGTTCTTTTCATTATCGTTTACATTGTTTACAATAATTAGGACAGAATACACGTATTTATTTTCTGTCAAAATTACTTCCAACAAAATGGTTCCTTGTATGTCAGGTTGCAGATATTCATTAATTCTTTTATAATAAAAGCCATTTTTATCTGCTTTTGCCAAATTGCTAAAATTACGATTCTTCTTAAAATTTTACAAAATGATATCCTTAACCATAACCTTATTTAATATGTTTGACGCTAATGACCGTTAAATACAGTCAGGTAAAATAATTGATAATTAGTACACTCAAAATTTTCCAGTTGACGTTTTAAACGTGACGGGAGTTTTGTGAATCGATTATACATTCATGGGCTGTCAAATTTATTGACGTTTTATTTAAGCGCAGACATACATTTCTTTGCACCGCCTGCTCTAATCTGATTTTTATTTGCTTACAGGTTATAACACAATAGTTATACCAACGATCCTTATGGAAGTGAGACCTGGACGCTACAACAAAAACACAAACCAAAATTGATAGCGGCTGAAATGAAATACCTCAGGAAGATAGCATTGAAAACCAAGCTAGACCGCATTCGAAACGAAATTATAGGAAAATTAAAACAACAAACGATAATACAAAAAAGTGAGAAGAAACAACTAGAATGGTATGGACATGTACAAAGACTGGATAGGAACAGACTACCGAAAAAAGGTACTAAAGAAACTAAGAAACGGAAAAAAAGGAAGACCGAGACTTACATGGATGAAATAACTAAGATAGGACAATAAGAATGAAGTATTTCTTTCGATAGTCTGTGTATCAGATAAAGCAGTTGTTAATTTCTAGGAACATAACTACTTGGAAATTAAATTAATGTTTTCTCACCCAAACCATGGTACTGGATGCAGAGAGACAGACGGGGTTTTCGGAGTTTGATCATACGCTATGACATTCGATGAATGTTAATTCATGAAAAGACAATAAAAGCATTTGTTTTGATGGCAAATTTTCTATGCTTGCGACACTGGTAATTTATTGCTCTGTATTATTATTATTATTAACAGTATTATCAGTTTAACAATTTGGAGAGTGGTTAAGATAATCGGTTGAGCTGTACAACGCGTGCAATTACTTTTTAGATTTTTATGGATTGGACGAAACGGACACATGTGGTACAACCTAATCTAAATCCCTGTGATTTTTTTTGTGGGGGTCACATTAAGCAAATAGTGTAAGCCGTTCCCAAAAACACATTAAATGACTTAACAGTGAGTATTCACAACGGCGCCGCAGTGCTAATCGGGACGTGCTAATGCGAGCGCTTCTTCGCCGTGCTCGCCTGTATCTCGTTACTTCGAACATTTTTAAATCACTGCAGTGAACGTTTGTTTGAACGTATGGTATGTAGTGATCACCCCCACAGATAATATCCGGTGAGTTTGCCTTTCTTATCCTATTTGCGCGTGGTTGCTATCGTCTTTTGTCGCTTCTTATTAATTACGTGTCTAGTAACCCCGAGCCATTAAAAATAATTGTCCAATGAATGCACAATAACCGTCGATTAGTAATTTCTTCTTTCTTGTAGCGTACAGAACAATAAAATTGTAGCTGAATGGCGAATCCACCATTTTTTTGGGAAACTGTCGAATATGATCGAAAACGTAGAGTTTGCACTTTCTCACAGAGTGAATCATTTATTTAACGCTCCGGTTGTTTATTTTTTTTGTAGCAATTTTATTCAACCATAAATAGGCCTACGTAATTACGGTGTTCTATGTTTGCGAAGGCTATAAAAAAATAGTTTCAAGTTCGCGGGGTCCCCCTCGGTCCGCCCGCAATAAAATGCGTCATTTTCGCATTTGCATATCTATCGGTCATCTCTCGTCAAGGTCAAGGGTTGAGGCGTAAAGGTCGCAGGCGGACGATAATGAATTTTTCCGGAGCGAACGCTTTGTTAGCGGACGTCTCGTGTGCCGGCGTGATGGAGGATTTATGGTAATAATTAGCGTCGGCAAAAAATAAATTAGTTTCACATTGACATCGATTTCAATAAAAAAAAACGATAAGTACCGGCTGGTCTAAAAGAAACCATTTACAAAAGTCTCTCAAAAATATCCTAGTCTTAACAACACAATTAAAATGAGTCATTTCACATAATATTTTGTTTATAATTTTGAAGCCGGGCCCCACATGTTTGAGAACCACTGTAGATGGCTTTTTGTTTCAACCTTGCTTCCTTTTACGACAATTTCTAACAAATGTCAATTTTTCTTGTTTATTATCGATATGGCACGATTAAGGTTTCTCGGCAGAGTTGCAATGTAAGGAATGCAAAAATGGATGAACTTCAAGAAAACAAACGACTACCACAGACTACTACAAGCTGCGCCAGTAAAACTAGAAAATGAAAAGAGTTTAAAGCAACTTTCCTTAATTCTTAAGACAATTGGTCGGTATTTCTAGGTGAAGCGCGGTACTGGAAACGGCAACTCGCCCGCTTTTCCTCTTACAATATTGAACAGGATTTTATTCTTGGAAAGCTGAGGATTCAAGGATGTTTGCCAGCCAATTTTTTGCGAAAGTGATTGTCGTTTCGTTTAAAGTGAAGAATACAGAGATGTCACAGACTACTACAAGCTACGCCAGTAAAACTCAAAAATGAAAATAGTTTAACGCAACTTTCCTTAATTCTTAAGATAACTGGAAGCAGCAATTCGTCCGCTCTTCCCCTTACAACATTCAAAAGGATTTTGCTCATGAAATTCTGACGTTCCAAGGATGTTTACACGCCTATTTTTTTGCTAAAATGCTTGTCGTTTAGTTTAATGTCAAGAATACGAAGACGTCACAGACTACTACAAGCTGCGCCAGTAAAACTCGGAAATGAAAAGCAACTTCCCTTAATTTTAAATACAACTGGTCGGTGTTTCTAAAGTAAGTACGGCCCTGGATCGAGACCTGAAGACAACGATTCGTTTGCTTTGCCCCTTACAGCATTTAACAATACTTTATGCAACTATTTGCTTACCAGAGTGATTGATGTTTAGTCTACTGCAGTGTTGCCAACTAGCTCGCTACACCTCCGTTCGACTGAAATTGGAATAGCGCCGATTGACGATTTACGCAACGCGCCAGCGGCAATGCAGCTTTGGAGGAAGGAGAATGTAGCGGAATTTTTACATCTCGGTTGGCAAAACTGGTCCACTGTGAAGAACACAGTAACTAAAGAAAATGACTCACCATCACGAAAAGCCGAAAGTAAAAGGTGTTTAAGACGACTTCTTAATTCTTAACACAGTCAGTGAATAAGTACGGTCCTGAATTGAGATGACAAAACTGCGCCATGAAAAATCGACAACGGAATGAATGTAAAGCAACTTTACTGAATTATTATTAGGGTAATGAGTCGGTATATGAGTGAGTACGTCCCTGGATTGAAGCCAGAAGAACCCAACCCATATTTAAAAATCTTCCAAAGGAAAACAGCAATATTTTTGCACACCTAACGTCCTTTCATGAAGTCTTCTGTGAGGAATTCCGATATGGAAAAGAAATGATTATGCAGTCTACTACACGCTGCGCCAGAGACAATTGAAAACGAAAAGAGTTCAGGTGGCTTTCCTGAATTCTCAAGACGATCAATCTATGTGTAGGAATAAGTTGGGGCCGAAAAAACAATTCGTTCCTTTTATTTCTTAGTGCTTTAAAAAAACATAATGCAGCCAATTTCCTATTGACCATGGGTAGGTGTTTACGCTAATATTTCTCTGCATCTGAAGAAAGCTTTTCTTCGTCGAGCCTAATGTGAGGAATATAAAAATTAATTAGATGCAGAAAAACGAATGAACGTCACAGACTACTACAGGCTACGCCAGGAATAATCAAGAGCCATTTTTCTTAATTATCAGCGCAATTAATGAGTGTCTGTCAATAAGTACGCCTATGAATTGAAACAAAAAGAATTTTTTTTTAATAAATAGCATTCACACGCACACTTTGAAGAGTGAAGATTTTCTTGCGTCTAGTGGATGTAGACAATTAGTGGATGATGTTGAGCTAATACAATCCGGGATGAAGACGAAAAGCAACGCAATTCATTTATTGTCGCTTGCGATTTTAAGGAGATGTAAATTCGTGATTTTCTTGCAACTGAAGAGAATCAGTTTCGCAAAGTCTACCGCAAGATACGCCGCCAAAAATGACTAAGAAGCAAAATCTCCAAGAAACACAAAGGTAAACTCATTGAAAAACAAGATACTACTACAAGCTGCGCCAGGAATAAAATCTAAACTACTACAAGCTGCGCCAGGAATAAAATCTAATTTAATTTTAATTCTGAATATACTTTGGCGATGTTTGTGAATTAATTACGGAAAAAAAGAAAACAAGTTCGTCGATTTTTGCCTTGCAATATTTAAGAGGGCGCAAGTCATATGATTAAAGCAAAAACGAAGCAATTTCGTATCGACGTCCACCGACAGATATTTACTCCGGTAACTTTCCATCGGTTCAAAACCATCGATTCGGACCGTCGCGTCGCCGTCGTTTCATGTCAACACGAATAATTAACGCGACCCTAAGGTCGTTCCGACCCAATCGAAGGAAAGCAACTGGACTATTATTAGAGCCACCAATTAATTTTTTACTGTTTGTCAAGTGGAATTTTTTTGGTCTTGTTTTGAAGGGGTAGAATCGGGAAGAATGTATTTGCGGACTTCATTATCTTACAACAAAGTGACGCTATTGCTTTTAAAAATATTCTAGAATAATTTCAGTGGACTTCACTTCAATCTTATAAACTTTGGGGGCACTTTTGTTTATAAGTAAAAAAATCAGCGCGTTAAATTACTTTCGGTTTTAAAGTTTATTTTCGTGCAATTTGGGAACACCCTGTATGTTTCGTTGAGCGTTGTCCTCTTACAGAGGCTTTTTGCTTCTAAACATTTTGCAAGCACTGATTTTGTAGACCCTATCTTATTACAAAAGTTTAAGGCCACTTTTGCCTGCATCTTCATAACATCCTGTACATTTTGGACAACTTTTCGGTGCACTTACGAATTACTCCCACACAAAACTCTTTTGCCTTTGAACCTTTCGGAAGCGATTCGAATCCTGATATACGTGGATTTCATCATCTTGTGTCATCTAAGGCCATTTAATTAGTACTTTGGTGACACCCTGTACATGTTGCACAACGTTTCTCTTGTCTTTAAACTTCTTGGAAACAATGTACTCGTACATAACCATTTGAGTCTTGCATTTGTAAACTTCATCTAGTGTGAAAGGCTGAGGCCATTCTTGCCTACGGTTTGGTAACACCCTTTATGTTTTTGGACAACATAATTCTGGTCCCCCATACAAAGTTCTATTGCCTTTAAACCTTTCGGAAGCGACTCGATTCCTGATGTATGCGGACTTCATCATCTTATGTCGTCTAAGGCCATTTAGTATGTACTTTGGAGACAGCCTGTACACGTAGGACAACATTTTTCTTGGCTTTAAATATCTTGGAAATAATGTACTCGTACATGACCATTTGAGTCTTGCATTTGTAAACCTCATCTATTGTAAAAGGTTGAGGCCATTCTTACCTAAGTTTTGGCAGCACCCTGTATGTTTTTGGACAACTAATTCGGATCCTGTACTTATTAACGTTACCCTCATATAAAGCTCGTTTGCCTTTAAGGAGCGATTCAAATCCTGGCGCTTGTGAACTTCACCATCTTATAGCCTAAGGCACTTTGGTAACACCCTGTACATTTTACACAACTTCAGACATTCTAAAATCAGTATATATATGACGATTCGAGTCCTGCGTTTGTAGACTTCGTCTATTACGAAAATCTAAGGCCATTTTTTCCGACGTTTTGGTATTGCCCTGTACATTTTGGAAAACTTTTCGGTATACTTATGAACGTTACCTTCATATACAGTTTGTTTGGCTACCATAGACATTTTGGAAACGATTCAAATCCTGACGCATGTGGAATTAATCTACTTATGACGGCGAAGGCCATTTAGCCTGCACTCTGCTAAGACCCTGTATATTTTGGACAACTTTCGTGACTTTAAACATTCTACTAACAATGTTTATGATGATTCATGATTTGCAGATTTCATCATATTACGAAAGTCTAAGGCCATTTTTGCCTGTGTTTTGGAAACACCCTATACCATTTTGGACAAGTCTTTGGTATAATCCAGCCCTGCACTTATGAATGTTATCCTCACATACAGCTTGTTTGCCTTTAAACATTTTGGAATCCAGGCGCACGTGGACTTCAACATTTTATGACGTCTAAGACTATTTGGTAACACTCTCTACATTTTTGACAACTGTTTTGAGTTTAAATATTCTAGAACAATGTATATGACGATTCGAATCCTGCATTTGTAGCCTTCATTATGTTACGAAATTCTAAGACCATACTTACCTATGATTTGGTAACATCCTGTATAGTTTGGACAACTTATCGGTGTAACTGAGTCCTGCACTTATAAATGTTACCCTCACACAAAGCTTGTTTACTTTTAAACCTTTTGGAAGCGATTCAAATCCTGGCGCGTGTAATAGTCACCCTTCCATGACGTCTAAGGCCATTTAGTCTGCACTTTGGCAACACCCTATACTTTGGGCAACATTTTTCGCTTTAATCAATGCACATAACGATTGTAGATCTGCATAAGTGAACTTCGTCTATTACGAAAGCTAAGGGTCATTTCTGCTAACGTTTTGGTATCACCCTGTATATTTTGGACGACTTCTCGGTGTAATTGAGCCTTGCACTTATGAATGTCATCTTCCATACAAAGCTCGCTTGCCTTTTAACATTTTGGATACGATCCAAACTTTGGCGCGCGTGACCCTCACCATTTATGGCATTTAAGCCATTTAACCTGCTCTTTGGTAACACCCTGTATATTTTGGAGACTTTTTCGTCTCTAAATATACTGGAAATACTGTATATGACGATTCTAGTTCGGCACTTGTGAATTCAATCTATTATGAAAATCTAAGGCCATTTTTGGTAACACCCTATACTTTTCGGTATAATTCGGCTCCTGCATTTATGAAAGTCCAAAAATCTTTTTCTTTTAAGCATTTTGGATACGATTCCGAATTCTGCTGTATGTGGATTTAACCTTTTTATGATATCTAAGGCCGTTTAGCCTTATATTTTGATGACCCCCGTATATTTTGGAAAACTTTTTGGGCCTTAAACATTTTGCACGACGACTTTAGACCTGTGCCTTATGAAGTCTAAGACTGCATTTGCCTTCGATTTAGTAACGCCCTCTACGTTTTGGACAACTCTTCAAGCCCTATGCTTATGAAAGTTAACTTTAGGCAAACTACTTTGGCCTTAAACATTTTGAAAACAATATACATATAGCGGATCTAGTCTTGTAATTTGTGGACTTCATCGTACTACTAAGACTAAGATCCTTTTTTCTTGCATTTAGTTAACACCCTGTACGTTTTGGATAACACTTCGATGTAATTCAGATCCTACATTTATGGACGTGAACATTTTTGGCTTTTAAACATTTTGGAAACAATGCATAGGTCGAAATGGGTCCTCCATTTTTGGACTTCATCGTCTTATGAAGTCTAAGACCACCTTTGTTAACATTTTGGAAACAAAAAGTAGGCAAAGTTATATAAACTTTAAACGTTTTGGAAACGATGTATATGACAAATCGAGACCTATGCTTTTGGACTTCATCTTACGAAGTCCAAAATTTTTGCCTACTTCTTAGAAACAAAAGATATATAAATTTTGAACGTTTTGGAAACAATGTATATGACAAATCGAGTCCTGTATTTTTGGACTTCGTCATCTTACGAAGTCTAAGACCAATTTTGCTTACTTTTTGGAGACAAAAGAAAGGAACTTCCAACGTTTTAGAAACCATATATACCACGAATAGAGTCCCATATTTTTGGACTTCATCGTTTGACAAACTTTAAGACCACGTTTGCCAGTAGCCAAAACGTCTACAGTTATTGTTTCCAAAAAAAATTTTTTTGGAAACAATGTCCACGACGAATCAAGTCCTGCATTTTTGAACTTCATCACTTTTCGAAGTCTAAGACCACTTTTGATTGTTATTTTTTGAAACAAAAAGTAGGCAAAGTCTAAACATTTTGGAAGCAATGAGCATGACGAATCGAGTCCTGCATTTTTTGACTTCTGTCATCTTACGAAGTCTAAGATCATTTTAAATGTTTTGGGAACAACTTATATGACGAATAGGGCCTTGCATGTTTTTACTTCATCATCTTGAGTCTATAACCACATTTGCCTTTTTTAACAAACAAAAAGAAACAAACTTTAAACGTGTTCCATTTTTGGACTTCATCGGCTTACGAAATCTAAGATCAATTTTGTTTATTTTCGGAAACGAATACTAAGCAAAGTTTATCCGAAGTTTAAACGTTTTGGAAACAATGCATGTGTATGATGAATCGAGTCCCGCATTTATGGACTTCATCATCTTACGAAGTCTTCCGCCTACATTTTGGTGACACCCTATACATTTTGGTTTCCCGCAACTTAAAGTAGCCACAATGATCCAACGAAAGCTAAATAAATTACGTCGACAGGACAATAAACTAAAAGCATTTTTTTCTTCGCCTTTTGCCCCCGTTGTCCTTTGTCATCACTGGTTCATTGCACCTAATTCGTTGGATTAAATCCAGCGTGCTAATCTAATATTCGACATTTCGGGTTGCACCGCCCCATAGGGGCGAAGACTTGCACGTGAGGTGCGTACTCCCGAATGAGATCGATTCGTAGGGGGTGAATGGACGAGGAGGTCCAAGTTAGGACGAAGGTCGGGCTAATTAGGTCCTGGCGTGTCCAGGGTGAAGAACACGCGATCGGATACAACGTCTGCCGCATAGAAAAACGGATCCTTGATAACGTGCGAAGACAATGACACGTGTTTAATTTATGCATGATGAGATTAGGATCAGTTTATTTTGGGGTTGTTGCTAACAAAGATAGCTTAGGTCTTCTCTCTTTTGCAGGGGAGTCTCAGATGATTGGTTAATGAAGAAGTTTTTTGTTACTTACCCAATAACCATTTTCCTATTGGTAAACAACGCCCTTGGGGAACTGGAGAAGGTGTAGGGCTCCACACATTCCCTCCGTTCATCCATTGTGAAGGACATCATGGTTGTGGAAGTCATACGCGCGCGTTTCTCATGCATCGTCATTCTAAATTTGTTTGATGGAGTTTATCTGAAAAGGCACAAGTTCCTCTTTTTATTTCGCCTGAGATAACTTGAAACAAAAAATAATAATTTGGGTTTGTTTCTAACGAAAAGGTATGATTATATCTTTTCACTTAAAAAAAAAAATTCGATTGCTCCAGTCAGTAGAAATCGGAAGACGTGACTTCAATAAATTGATGGTTAGTTGGTTTTTGTTTCAATTAAAATTACTTATGTAAACAGTTGCTTAAACAACGATCAAGGATACCCATCGATGAAATGGCACATCGGAGCCTATTTTCAAAATTGGCAACTAGTAGATTTATTAGTTGATTTTGTTTTAATAACTTATGTTCAAACTAAAGAAGTCAATGAAAAAATTCTACTAGTTGGATTATCCACAGCGTGCTTTAACTTTTGTAGATCGGCAACTACTGGATGTGTTAGTTGGTTTTTGTTCCAATATATCGACGTAACTCAAAAATCTACTACTAGTTGATTTTCTTTCATTTAAAAAATTTACTTAGTCAACCTAACTGTTGAACTAAAATGTTATTCTTAATGACTAATAAATGTATTAGTTGCTCCAGTATATTTTTTAATCAAGTAAAATTTTTCCTACTTATTTATTTTGTTTGAAGCGTCGAGAACTGTTAGAACAGGATAGAAATGAAAAACAATCGAGTTGTTATCACGTCTATAAATTTTACAGTGGCGAACAGTAATTATGTACATTCTCAGCTAGTGGACTTAGTTGGTTGACATTGATTTCTAATTAAAGTTCAAATTAAGAAACTCAACCAGTAGTTCTATTTGCTGGAATACCGGCAGCGAGACTTTCTTTCAATTAAAATAATAATTTATCGCTTTAGCCGTTGACCTGAGCTAAGCTGTTAGTTGAACTGATTTACATGTCTATTAGTTCCTTTATGTGTTTTTCCTAATAGAATAATAAAATTTTTGTAAATTTAAGGAACTACTCGAGGCAAAAACGAAGCAATTAGCTGAAAATAGTAAAACAGAAAATAGGCTAATGAGAAAAACTAAGGCGAGTACGAATTCAACTAATAGCGCGTGACAATATTGAACGCCATTAATACTAGCTTACACAAATGTGTATTAGCAGAGAAAAAAACAACTTTTTATATGAAAGATGTCAAGCCAAGTCAATTTTTTTACCTATGACTAATTCTGTCCAACTAATAGACCCGTTTTCAACTCGACAAGCTATCAAACCTACTGGAACGTATTTCATTGTTTTGTGTTAGCTGATTCCGCGTTTCATAATAATAATAATAAAATCTATCTTCTCGTCTATTAGTTGCACCATGTAGGTAGTACATTTTTAACCAATTACTTTCTGTATACTTCTTCAGACTGGTGAAAGCTGACGCAACTGCATGGCGGTAGTAGAACTACTACTAGAACTACTACTACTATAATACTCGATAATATGCTTCATCTTTTTGAACTAAGAATAACTTGACCAAATTTCAATTCAACCCAGTTACTAGCTTCTTTAATGGATCCCTTTTTTCCAATTCAAATTAAACTAAATCAACTAATAAATCTACTAGCTGGATTATATCACGTTCAATCATGTGCTTCATTTTTTTAAAGTAAGAACAACTTGACTAAAATTTATATTAGTTGCACCATGTTATACTTTCTTAATCGGTTTGTTTTATACAGATTGTCAGACTGGCGATAACTGAGAATGTAATGTGTACCCGACACATTATATTAGAGTATATGAAGAATAAAAGGCAGCAAGTAGATTTCAAGATACTTCACCCAGCAGAATAGCAACTCCGTCAACAATCCAATTATGTTTGCATAGAAGAAGCCAAGGCAAGTAATTTTTACTTTATCCTATTTTAATCAATTCAGCCCAACTAATAGCTTCTTTAGTTTGCAATTTAAATTAAACTAATTCAACTAATAAATCTATTAGCTGGATTACATCGTACTCGGTCATGTGCTTCATCTTTTTAAACTAAGAACAATTGAACCAATTTTCTATTAGTTGCACCGTGTTATACTTTTTTAATCGGCTTTTTTAATATAGATTGTCAAGGCTGGCGATAACTGAGAGGGTACACAGGATATTAGAATACACGAAGAATAACAAGCAGCAAGTAGATTTCAAGATACTTCAACCAGTAGAATAGCTACTGTCTGTACAATCCAGCTATATTTGCATAGAAGAAACTAAGACAAGTAATTTTTACTTTATCCTAATTTCTATAAATGCAGTCCAACTAGTAGCTTCTTTAGTTGATTCCTTTTCCAGTTCAAATTAAACTAACTTAACTAATAAGTCTATTAGCTGGATTATATCATATTCTGTACATCTTACATCTTTTTAAACTAAGAACAACTTCAAGTAATTTTTACTTTACCCTAATTTCAATAAATTCAGTCCAACTAATAGCTTCTTTAGTTGATTCCTTTTCCAGTTCAAATTAAACTAACTCAACTAATAAGTCTATTAGCTGGATTATATCATACTCTGTAGTATGTTACATCTTTTTAAACTAAGAACAACTTAACTAAATTTCTATTAGTTGCACCGTGTTATACTTCTTTAATCGGCTTGTTTTATACAGGTTATCAGACTGGCGATAATTGAGAGGATACATAGGATATTAGAACACATGTAGAATAATAGGCAGCAATAAGATTTCAAGATAGTTCAACCAGTAGAATAGCAAGTCTGTCAAAAATCCAGCTATCTCTACATAGAAGAGGCCAAGACAAGTAAGTTTTACTTTACCCTATTTTAATCAATCCACTCCAACTGATAACTTCTTTACTTGATCCCTCTTTTCCATTTCAAATCGTTGTTATGGATTTTAGCTTCAGCTTAAATTTAAACTGGCATTGTAAAACTGGGCCTAACTCAATTAATAAGTCTATTAGCTAGATTATATATATTCGGTTATGTGTTACAATCTTTTTATACCTAAGATCAATCTGACCAAATATCTATTAGTTGCATCACATTATGCTATTTTTAATCGGCTTATTTTATTCATCTAGGCCGACGATAGTTGAGAGACTAGACAGGAAAACGGCAACCATAGTAGAACACGTGCAGGACAAAGGCAGCAAGTAAATTTCAAAACAGTTCGGTCTTTACATAGTAGAAGCCAAGGCAAGTAATTTTTACCTACAATTAATTCAGTCCAACCGATAGCTTCTTCAGTTGGTTCCTCTTTTCCAATTCAAATTAGCTAACTCAACAAGCAAAGTTTATAACATAATCCTGCTGACAAAACTATTACTTGAATTATATTACATTCGTTCATGTGCTTCATCTTTTTATACCTAAGACAAACTTGAACAAAATTTCTATTAGTTGCACCGTGTATTACTTTTTTAGTTGGCTTGTCTTATATGTACATAGCTTAAATTGAACACCCGCAAAATAATAGGCAACAAGTAGATTTCTCTTTTTATACTTAAGAACAATCTGGCAGAATATCTATTAGTTGCACTGTGAATCTTTTTTTGATCTGCTTATTTTACACATTTAGACCCGACGTGCCGACGATAGTTTAGAGAGTAGACAACGACAGTAGAACAAGTGCAGCTACTAGATTTCAAGACAGTTCAACCAGAAACTCTGTCAACAATCATCTGTCTTTACGTAAAAGAAGCCAAGGCAAGTAATTTTTGCCTAAAATCAAATTCAGTCCAACTAATAGCTTCTCCAGTTGATTTCTCTTTTCCAATTCAAATCAACTAATAAATCTATTAGCTGGATTATATATGCTTCATCTTTTTGTACCTAAGAACAATTTGACAGAATATCTATTAGTTGCACCCTGTGAACCTTTTTTTGATCAGCTTATTTTACACATCTAGACTGGCGATAGTTAAGAGAGTAGACAACGAAAGTAGAACATGCGCAGCTAGTATATTTCAAGACAGTTCAACCAGCAACTTTGTCAACAATCCAGGTATCTTTACATAAGAGAAGCCAAGGCAAGTAATTTTTACAGTCCAACTAATAACTTCTTCAGTTGATTCCCCTTTTCCAATTCAAATTAAACGGGTCCAAGTAATGAATCTATTAGCTGGTCATGTTCCTCATAATTTTATACCTAAGAACAACTTGACTAAAATTACTATTAGCTGCACCGTATTGTGCCTTTTTAGTCGGCGGACAGAGTAGACACGAAAAGGACTACGGCAATAGAACACGTGCAGTAAGTAGATTTCAAGGCAGTTCAACCGGTAACTCTAAGCTAAGGCAAGTAATTTTTTACCTGCCATCAATTCTATCCAACTAGTAGCTAAAAGCTCGTCAGTTAATTCTTCCTTTGCGATTCAAATTAAATTAACCCAACTAAAAGATCTGCGAGTTGAGTTGCGCATAATAGTTGATTACTATTAATAATAACTCTAATAACTAACGCGTTCTACTACGCGTAATAGTTGATTACGTGTTTCATTGTTTGATCTCTAATAACTAACGCGCTCTACTATTAGTTGTATATAGTCAACCCTCCGTAATTTACAGTAAAGTTAAACTGTTGCTTGTTGTTGATGTATTGCATCTATTCTTAACTTTAAATTCTTGTGCATTGGGGGTTTTAAGGTTTCGTAAATTTTGTAATTGTAGCTTGCGTTATTAAGTTCTCAGGAAAAATGGTGCTTTAAGTTTTGGCGGTAAATCACGACAGTTACCTGTAAAGCCGGTTTTCAATTCTTTCTGACTGCAAGGTCGCGGAGGAAAGCGGAGGAAAAAAGCTTGTAAATAAAACTGAGTACTCACCGAAACGTTACAATAAATAAAAACTGTACACAAAACGTCACCGTATGTCATTTTGTTTACTTCACACATTTTTTTCTTGTAAGTGAGAGAGAGAGGCACGGCGTTGCCAGGTCATATTTTCGCACTCGCGATTTACATGTTGGCATCGAAAAAAAATTTTTTTTTGGAGGCAAACTGAACCGATCCTGTCACCGTCGCATTTCAGCGCGCCCCCGTCGATCCGCGTTATTTTCCGTTCCACGTCTCACATCAAACGTCTCCATGGAAACCGCGTGTGTTTCAGGGAGTAGGTCCCTCGTCATCCGGTAATTTCAGGTAGTGCTTCCGCGAAATGAAAAGGGGGGTTACAGGTGTTCCAGTTTCGCCTGCGAAACACTTTCGATTTGCACCGTCTGGAATCAATTTAATGGGGTGGGAAAATTTGGGAGGGGGTGAGAAAATATAGAAATTTTTCAACGATGATTTCTTTTTTTACATAACAAATTTGTGGTACACACTTGGTATAAAAAACGGAGGGAGAGACTAAAATCACAGAAATCAAAATGTAACAGAAAAGAAAAGCCTAGGGTGGGAGATCAAGGGAAGTTTGGAAAATAGCCTGAAATTTGTGTCTTGAGGATGTTATCAATGAAGAACCGAAACGTCGAATTCCTCTTTCTCTTGCAGGAAAATTCTAAACATTCGAAGGAAAGCGAGTCCTAGGAATGATTGTAAGAGAAGGAAAGTTAGTGTAGGGGTGGGTGGGCAGAGTTTTATTCTTTTCTTCTTCCTTCTCTCTCCTTCTTTCTCCTTCCTTTTTCTTCTACTAGACTCCCCTAGTCAATTCAATTTACTTCGGTTAAGGAAAGTTTGGAAATCTATGCATTTTGATGATGAAAGCTGAAACGTCGAATTTGTTTCGTATTTGTTTCGTTTCTTGCAAGAGGACTCTAGATATTTTGAGAAGGAGGAAGGAGCTCATGTCAATTCAATTCGCTTCAATCAAGGGGAGTTTGGAAAACAATTGGAAATCTTTGAGTCTTAATGATGTTCTCAACGATGAACCGTAACGTCAAATAGTGTTCTTTTGTTTTGTATTATTCTTTCCTCAATTCTACTTCCTTTTGCCGGAAAACTTTGGATATTTTGAGAGGGAGGAAAGAGAGCAGCCCGCGACACTTCATACTTCAACTCACTTCAATTAAGGGAAGTTTCCAAAAAATTGGAAATCTTTGAGTCTCGATGATGCAACCAACGAAGAACTAACTGAAAGCTCGAACAATTTTCTTTTGTTTTGTATCATTCTTTCCTCAATTCCACTTCCTTTTGAAGAAGAGAACTTAAAATATTCTGAGAAGGAGGAATCGAAATATGTACTGCCTGTCTCCTTCTTTTTCTTTACTTTTTCTTCTTCCTTCTTCTCCTAGAATTTCGTGTCAATTCAAGTCACGTCAACAGAGGAAAAATTGGAAAATAATTGAAAAAACCTTTGAGTCCTGATGATGTCGAACAACGTTCTTTTGTTCTTTCCTCAGTTCCACTTCCTTGCAGGAGAACTTTAGATATTTTGAGGAGGAGGGTACTCACTTCAATCAACGAAAGTGTTGAAAACAATTATTGAAAATCTTCGAGTCTTGTTGATGTTACTAACGATGAACCAAAACATTATAACCTCAATCCTACCTCCTTTTGATGGAGAGAACTTAAAATATTCTGCGAAGGAGGCGTCGTTAGAAACAAAACACTATAAAAAAGAGGAGGATACGGTTTCATACCTTTATTCTTCTTCTCCCCTTCTTTTTCTCTCTTTCTTCTTCTCCCCTTCTTCTTCTCTTCTATCCCATGTTTCTTCTTTCTTCTTCTTTAGTAATAAAAGATTTAAGCCAGGATTAAAATTAATCCTAAGTTAGAATGTGACACACAAAATGCTGTACGTCATAACAAGTGTCACATTCTAACTTAGGATTAACTTTAATCCTGGCTTAAATCTTTTATTAGTAGAGCTCCTAGGTCCAGTATTTCATTTGGAGTTTAACTTTAAGCTTCGTTTTATTTCTACGGAAACAATTGTCTTTACAATTATTACTATGGGAATAAAACAAAGCTTAAAGTTAAACTCCGAATGAAATACTGGGTTGTGTTCATAAACTACACCTTCGAGTGCACCCTGGGTGTATAATCGCATCTTTCTCACTCACAAGTTTTTAGTTATTTTACGTCTCGCTCATCAGTTTTAAGAAGTCTAGTGTTTACATGATTTCCATGACAACGAGATCACTTTTCACGTCCCACTTTTAAGTAGGGTAAAGAAAATGTGTTTGTTGCTATGGAAACACACGCCTGATTTAGTACTTTATGATTCTTATGTGAGAAGCAAAATGTATAAATACATTTATGCGAGAGAGATCACAATATTACCCGAGAGTGACCCTAGGGTGTAATTTATGAACACAACCCTGCCAGTCTCGTGTCAATTCAAGGAACTACAGTCAAGGGAACTTTGGAAAACAATTGGAAATCCTTGAGTCCCGATGATGTCGAATAAGTTCTTTTCTTTCCTCAATTCCACTTGCTCTTGCAGGAAATTTCTTAGTGTCCTGAAAAGAAGGAGGGAGCTCAAAGTCGTAGAAATTAAATTGCGGTGAGAAAAAGAAAATGAGTTTCGGAGAATTTTCTTCTCCCCTTCTTGTCCTTTTTCTGCCCTTCTTCTTCTTTTTATTTTCTTCTTCCTCACTCGTCTTCTTCTTCTCTCCCCTTCCTCCTTCTACTTCACCACTTTTTTCTTCGTGTCTTTTCTTGTATGAATAATGTCTTTGAGATGTTTTTTTTTCCTAATTCTTTTTATTTTCGCAGTTTGGAAGTTCCAGAAGAAACGTGAAGCAACCCTTTGGAAAAGTCACAGAATTAAAAAAGGGTCAGAAGAGGGAGAGTTGGAGTTGATAAGTACAGATTGTTTTGACCCCTCCTCGATAACTTTACAGCGGACAATGCATAGAGTGGACGGACGTTACAAGAAGAACGTCAAGGACGACAGTTGTAAGCACCGAAAAATGAAATGAAGCAGAAGGATGAAATTTCAAGACATAGTTCAAACAAATGAAGAAGGACAAACGAAGTAAGTAGGGCTACTGGGTTCTTAGTGTTGCACTAGTCCATCATTACTTGCCTGATATGATCTTTGTGTTTCTCTCTTCTTTCTTTCTTTATTTCATTCCACGATGCCTTCAGTCAGCATTTTCCTTTTTAACAGAATTCCTTAGAAGAAGAAGAAAAGAATATTTCTTCTTATATTACCGAAAACGGTATTTCGTTACTCCTTTGTTTTCTTCTCCCTGAGTAAGATAGCCATTAAAGGAGACCTAGCTGTATTTATTTATAAAATGCGCTCTACTTCTTCTCCTTTCTGGGTGATTATCTTTCTACAATAGCGGAAACTTTCTTGTTAAAAAGCCTCCCCCCCCCTTCTCCCCGAACTTGTAACTTCACCCACTTGCCACTAGATGGTGTGCTTTTCACATTCTTTATCTTAACATGCAATTTTACGTTGTTCAATATGTTTCCATTTGTTCTAGATGTTTCACTTCGTTGTTCTAGATGTTTTACTTCTTACTCGGAAGAACATCAGTGGTGATATCAAAGATCCGCGCCATCTTCATCTTGAGAAGAAAATTTGAAGGTTTCCTCGACTGGAAATAACGAATAACGATCGTCGACTCCACAACAACACCGATCCCGAAGAAACAAATGTTCAAGGTTTGAGGCCCCTCAAGCTCCGCCTTTGTCTCAATCTGGCCCTGTCTTCAAATAACTGTAGAGAAGTAGATTCTTTAATTAAATATGTTTTAGAATTCTCAATATAATTTAAATTCTGCTGTAATTAATTTGGTTAATTTGTGATACTTCGCCTTGTTGTAATTTTTGTAATAAAAATTGGAAACAAATGCAAAATCTTTTCCTAAGGGCCGGTCTTTCCAACTTTCAGTTAAAATTATTCGGCGTATAATCTGATTTTATGAATGGTTGATTGATTTTGATGAATTGTTTCCTTCATATTTATCCGTCAGTTAGTTTATCAAGAGGTAGAAAGACCGGCCCTAAATAAAATGCGTACTCAATTTCAGTGTGGCCTCGAGCCGGCCCTGCATCGCCCTTAAATGGATTTATCATTGCTAAAAGAAGTTAAGAAGGCATCTTTGAAAGGTAAGTAAATTGTTATATTTTTATTTTGCAAAACCGACTGTAGTTTGAAAATCGGGTGCCGAAGGGGTTGCAGTAAAATTCTCGCCCCTTTTCATTTGTTTTGGTATGACTAGCGGCACCTGCAATTGCCTTCAGCAACAAATGCCAGGCGCTACAGTTACCGTTCACTTTAAGGACGCGCGCGGTTGCAACGTAAACCAGATGCCGTCCGGTAGATTCCGCCACCTGCCGGCGCAGTTAATTTTCAGTTCGAAATTACTAGCATAAATCATTAAATATTGACGCGTTCTCGCTTTCACGTCAAATGTGTAACGTTCGACATTCAATTTTTATTGGCGACAATGTAGTTAATAAACTTCTTTTCATTTCGATTAAATAAAGATTAGGCGAGCGAAACTTATTTTCCAGTTATTTTAACTGCTTGCGCCATCTAGTGGTCAATAGCCAAAGTGAATTTTACAGAGACCTGTAAAGTTTTACAGAAATCTGTAACGTTGCTAACGTGCCCGTAGTTTAAGGAGAATTTTAAAATTCTGATAATTATAATAAAACCAAAGGATTATCTTTCCCTGGGGGAACTTCCCTACCCCCTCACAACTATTAAAGAATGTCATACTTTAAGCTTTATGCTCATTGTTAAGAATGTGATATGAAATCTGTTTTTCTGTGGCCCAACCAACCTCCCCCGCCCACCACCCTAGCGCTTGTAGGGCTTATATAGCCTCAAAGGTATGAAGTTATAGTGAGAGGTATGACGTAACGGTGTGTTTATGTCGAAATTCCAGGGGAAATTACGAAACATCCGATTTCTTTTATCGTTAAGTCTAGCCGAAGTTTATTGGTGCAGAATTTTTAGATCTCTTTCGGGACCTTATGGTCCGTTTTCACGCTCAAGCAATTTGCGCAAATGTGCTTGTGCACACAAGGAAGTCGTTGCATGAAAACGTATTTTTTTGCTTGCACAAGCTAAAAAGTTTGGTAAACTGCATGCATTTGCGCAAGCAAATTTGTATGCGCAAATCCATTTGCGCAAATTGCTTGAGCGTGAAAACGGACCATTATAACGCAGACTGATTTTAAAAAAATGAAGGAAAGTTTTGGGGAGGAATCAACCTCGTACTCCAGTCTTTGTTGGCTGAAACCCTTAGGTTATTAGCTACCACTAAAGGAATTTACTTATTATTACAATTCGCATTTAGGAGTGTGTATGTATCCGGAAGTGATAAATTCTCAGAGAATTAATTTTTTGGTCCTGAAAAGAACCCTTGTAATGTTGAGCTGTCCTTGTCGGCGGTGGTACTTGTCGTCGCGTCGGTGCGATGAAGGCCAGGAAATTCGGGACGCATCTCCGCTGGTGGATGGCATCTTGCAAAAACTGAAACGCTGAAACAGATAAAAGTTCAAAATAAGTTCTACGATAAAATGGGGCAACGTTACGTAATTTTATATTAATATTTCGGAGTGTGTCTGTGTACCTAAGATTAAAATCACTAAGGCCAGTTGTATAAAACGAGTTAACCAATCGATCAAGTTAATTATGTGTTTAAGCGATGTCATAGGTGGAAACTCAAACTTTCCTCCAATGATATCGCTTAACCCCCTAAGGGCCACTTTCATAATGGAATTTAGAGGTCAAAACACAGTTGTTTACACATTTGACGTGACTTTATTTTAAAGTCTCTTTTAAATTCGATTATGAAACTGGCCCTAAAGCTCAATATACACTATTCACTTTACGTGTACTTGCTCTAAACCTCTAAAGTAAGGCCCTACTTGATCGGTTTAAGTGTGTATTGGGCTTTAGTGACTTTGAGCACAGTATACACTTAAAATCACTAAAGCCCAATACACACTAAAGCCGATCAGTACATACTATTCAGCTTAACGTATACTTTCTTTAAAGTAATAATAATAATAATAATAATAATAATAATAATAATATTTATTTTCAATAAAAAACAAAGAAGATACATGATTGTTGGAAATTGAAAATGTCAAACGAAGAATATTTAAATTAACCAAAAATAAATGGAAAAACTTATATCTATAATATAGTAAGACCTGTTCGATAGGTTTTACCAGGTATGTACCGGGTTTAATATTAATAAATACACTAGGTTTTAACCTAGCATTTCTCTAAACCTTCTTTGGAATATTTCCTAGACGTTTCTGACGTTTACATGCAAATAAATGGCAAACATAATTGTATTGATGAACTAAAGTTTACAAAATGCGATTAATTAAATTTTCATTCTAAGCAGGGCCATGGAATTTGAACGTTTACGACGAGTTGGAAAATCCATTCAAGTTATTCTTAATAATTTTCTGAACACCCTGCATCAGCGTGGGAAATTTAACGACCACACGGCGTATAGTCGTCAAAATTTCGTATCGATTTTATGATCTTGCTATAAAAAACAGCTTCAAAGAGACCGACCTGCGGTCGCCTTTCTGTCGCTTTTTTTTGGCAAGGCCATAAAACCGCTACCAAACTGGGACGACTATACGTGCCGTTTTCAAATTTCCCAATATGGTGCAATCTTGCGACAGTTGGGTGGTGCGCTGTTAATTCAGGCATACTGTGTATCTCCATTTCACTTAGTTTCCAGGGTAAATCTGTCTCGATCTTAACGACTCCTGTCTGAACTGGTGTTGGGGGAAGTACGCGACATTCGCTCGCGGCCAATCTCGTATCGAAAGCTCCCAAGTACGCCTCGTTTATTTTGTGTGCTGTAATTTTGTGCTCCCTTTCACGTGCTTCTGTGAAGGAAGCCGGAACCGGAATTATTCCGAGATTTGGTGTTAACGTACGTGGAGAGAATTTTAAGCTTGCTAAACAGCTTTCCAAGCCTGTCGTCGAAATACGAAACAGGCTTGAAGTTTAAGTTTGAGACAACCTTGAGACATAGCCCCAGCTCAAGATAGCTTGCTGAGGTAGTTTTATTTCGGTGAGAAATATCGTCGTCCCCTTGGGTGGAGGAGAAGTCCGGATTTGGTTTTTTGGCAACGAATTGTGCCCCGCCACCTGGCTTTCCCCGTCGTTAAGAATAGACTCGCCCCGTAAGACGACGCTGCTTTTGGCGGCTTTACCGCAACACTGACTCACTTCGCTAACCACCGCGGGAGGACGCTCCGACTTGCTGACTGTTGACAGCTGATTGACATTGACGCTGGATCTTTGGAATTTTACCAAGGTCGGATTAGTACGACGGAATTGCTAAATAAAGTGAAGAAATCTGAGCGAAGAATCTGAGTGTATCATTAGAAGTCTGATAATATCCCCAAAATTGAGAAATCAAGTTCGAGTCTTGCAGACTGTTATTGCTTGGAAAATACTGGTCCCTATTTTCCAGCAATTCCTATAAAGCTCTGCTGAAGAACAACGGAAAAGACCTGCGCAAACACCACTAAAGCCAGCAATCAAGAAAATGAAAACTGTCGAGTACAGCCTCACTGATGATCTGCTAACTCAAATGGAGGCAGATTCCTCATTGTTCGCATACCAGGGACTTGATGTCGGAGCTCTAAGAGATATCATATTCAGAAGGGGAGCCAACAGGGATGTCCAAAGCGATATCACAAAGATTATCACTTTGTTCGTCACAAGAGGCGCCAACCTAGCCAGTATGACAAAGAAGATGTCATCAGGGGGTGCTGCTATTGTGGGAGAGCTCAGAAAGGCCTACAACATTGTTGATGCTGGTGGGAGGCTAAAGCAAACAACACTAACAATGTCTCGCTTTGCTTTTTGCTTCCCAGCGAGCGTGTGTAAGGCCATGAAAAATGTCTCTTAAGCTAAGACAGTAGTTGACGAGCAAGTTCTCCCCCCGGGTTTTAATAAATCAATTTGCACACCATGCTTTGCCTCCCTAATTCCTAGACTATGGGTGAAAATGGTGAAAGACTCCTAGCAGCACACAGGTGGTTCCTTTTCCACTTTGATATGGTGAAATGAAAACGTACCAATTAGCTGCATATCAATCTAGTATGCCTGTCGAAAAGACAAGAAAAGCTGCTCTTCTTGATCTTAATATTACCTACCTAGGAGAAGAAGGTCTCCAGAGACTCAGACCTTGGGTTCTAGCAATGTACATTGCAGAAGGATTCCTAGTGGGAGAGGAGAGATATATCCCAACAATTTCAAAAAATAGGGATTTGCAAGCTTGGCTCAATGACATGAGAGAGGATTGGTACGGGTATTGCAAGACCAAAACAGTGAAAAAGGCCCCACGAGAGAAGCCCCCTTCAAGGACCCCCGAATCAGCAGAAGAGGAAGAAAGCAGCGAAGAGGAGGAGGAGAAAGAGAGAGAAGACGATGGTGAATGGAACGAGGACACCGCCTCAAGTGGAGAAACAAAGCCCACCAACTCTGCAGAATTCTAATTGCTGAGAATCTGGCATTGGTCCCCATTCAATCAGTATCAAAGTTTGTTCACTAATACTAGTTTGTGTCAAATACCTTTTGACAAAAGAATTCATTTCATGTTCTGTTTTAAGAATGCTTTGTTCTATTTTAGTTTTAAATTTTGTGATACCTCTAGTCTGATGTTCTTACAACAAGCTGTGGTTAGAGTTAGTTATTTAGTTCATATCATATTAGTTTTAGAATTACCTTCATTTTATTTGACTGATGAGTTTCATTTTGTTTGTTTAGCTTTGTAAATTATAAAATTATCAGACCATGTTAAACAATGACAAGATGAATAAAATAAAACGTTTGAAGTTATATTTGTGACCGAAGCACAGATCTGTGGTACGGGTTAAATTTAACGTGTTATTTATTTAATTACTTTTCATTTTTGAGTTGTCGTTATTTAATTTTTGAGCAAGATATATATAAACAAGTGTGCTCAGCTGGTGCTTTTTGTTTTAATCACTCTGCGCACCTTTTTGCTTTGGGGTTTCGTCGAACCTCCCTTCTCCACGAGTTATGCCGAGCCGGTGCAGGGGGAACATTAGTCACTCGCACTAATTTGCAGACCTACAGGTAAGTAGCATGGTTAATCCGCTGACTGTCATTTTATGACATTTATGTATAATTTACGTATAATCAAGGACATGACCTTTTTACCACAGCCTACCTAGAATAGAAATTTTAGTGAACCGCCTATAATGAGCAAAAAAAGTCTTAAAGATCGTTTCTATTTTATTTTTTGTTTTTGTTTCACTACTTTTTATTTTATTTAAAGAAAAGAAACCAAGTGAAGCTTGCCGTTACCTAAAATTTTTTTTTAATAAACTCTCACTTAGTTACTGCGATTGTCTTTTGTTTTTATTTCGTGTTTTGCCTTTATTATTTGTTTATAATTTGTGTTCTGTTTTTATTTCTTTCTCTGTTTTTATTTTAAAAGAAACCAATTTAAGCAAAGACGATTTCATGCTTCTCGTTAAATTGTTTTCTTTTTTTATTTTTTAATAAATTGTCACATTTCCTGAGATCGTCTTTTGAATGAAACCTATTTATCCAATATTTATCCAACATTTTCTTGAAAATTATTCTTTTTCTACAAAATTTTTCACAATAAACGGCAATAATAAAAAGAAAAAAATTAAAAAAGAAATGTTTATAAGTATGTGTTACTTACTGGGATTAATATCAGTAAAGCCCAGTACCCACTGCTCGGATTTAGTGCGTATTACGCTTATTACCACTAAAGCTCACCACACACTAGGTTTTAATGTAAAATCTAAGTGTACCTGAAAATCCTTTTTGAATATTTTCTTAGAAAATTGCTTCCTTGTTTCCAAACTTTTCCTTATGTTGACATGCGTTAGCGTAATAAATGGCAAACATCACACATTGGTGATGATCTGAAGTTCACAGAATACAACTAGATAAGCCGTTTATTGTTTCAAGCATTGTAGTAACAAAAAATATTTTTTAAATTTACGAATGGCAATTTTTTTTAAAAATATGTGTTATTGCAATGTTTCAATTTTCAATCGATAAGCGATTTCTAAGACATTTTTATGTTCATTTGTTTAAAAAAAATCTGCGAGAGATTTGCATGTATAACTAATATCATTAAAGCTTTTCAAATTTAATGAACTTAACATCATTAAAGCCCAATACACACTGGATGTTAACGAAAAACCTCATTTGTAAACAATTTTTTAAAATATTTCTTTGAAAACTAATCCAACTGATTCTTTGTTTACAAAATTTTTCTGGTGTTCACATGTGTCAGCGTAATAAACGGCAAACAATATAAGGGCATTCAACAAACAAATCGATTGATTACAATTAGATTGAATCAATTTAAATCGATTCATGAAAACACTGAACGGTGGCGTGATCGGTATAACCGTATTTTCTAGAATGTTTGGTATTTAACTTTTCAACAATAGCAATATCACAATATTAGCAGTGTAGTTAAGTTATTTCTCAAATAAATCACTGAAATAAACAATACACTGTTATAAACGACTCGCACATATGACACAAACAGCAACGCCAAATTTAATCGCAGTTGAATCGTAAAATTTTTACGATGGATAATTTCACGATCGATGTTGAATCGATTGAACGCTAAACCCTATGGAATCATAAATCGGTTGTGTCCGTTGAATACCCCTAATTATACAGTATGTAAATAGAAGTCTCATATTGTCTTTGTTTTGTTTCAAGTATTCCAGTAACAAAAAAATATTTTAAAAACCGATAAACGCTTTCTACGGGCAACAAAAGTGCACGAAATATTTTGGAATGAAAGAAACAGTTTCCAGAAAAAGTGCGTCAAGTGTGTACTAGGCTTTAAATCCGTAAAGCCCAGTACACACTAAAACGGAGAATACATTTGTTTCTACATTGTTACTTATGCTCAGGTATAAGCAATAATCAATACATAAATAAATATGAAACGTCAAATAATTACAGAAACGTTGTCGATAAATACTGAAAAATATTGTTTCACTTCCACAATTAATTATTTTGAGAAAGCATTCGCTTGGTACATAAAAAAAGGCCTGTAACACAGTTTCATGATTTTTTACACGATGTGAAGCATAACTATGATCATCAAAATCAAATTTGTTGGCTGATGAATGCGCGCAACTTTCAAAATAACTTCTCCCACGTACATGGTGCCCACGGGAAGCCGTCACAATGGCTAACTTTTTTCATTTGAATCTTTACGAAGTAACTTAAATTACAAAAGTTTCAGGATTTTTCCTGCTTGATTTAATGGCTATGTCGCAAAAGCAAATGACTCTCAGGTTTTAAAGATTTTCCATAGTTTTCAACTTTTTAACGGATCTTTACGTGTTTATCATCATTACTACTAAATAATTTATAAAATAGTAGTAGGCTTTGAGAGATAATATTTTAGCGACGCCCTGAACGCAATGCTGTGATAAAAAACGCAATATTCCATTGGAAAAAGTTAAAAACAATTGAAAATTTCAAAAACCTGACCTGTCATTTGTTTTTCCGATATTGCTATAAAAACGAGCAGAAGACGTCTTAAAACTTTTTCTATTTTAAGTAAAACACCCTGTATAGCACAATCGAAATAGTTCTTTTGGGTTTCTCCACTTTACCACTACATGATAAATTTGCAAAATATAGTTGTGAATTTTTGTGAATAACTTGCTTCTCACCAAACTTGTAAGCGCGTCTGTGGGGGCCCATATAAGTAGAAACACTAAAAAAGAAGATTTGTTAATATTGTAGCCGCTTAAGGAACAAAATTTAGTAATATCTCTCATTTTCGTCCACAATAATTTCCGAAGCGATTAAGAAAACAGTATCTACGACGTTAAGGCCCTCACACACGCGCAGTCATGATCGAAGAAACATTTTTACAGATCTTATTATGCAGACAAAAGACGGATTTATGAAAAAAAAAACATCTAAGGCCCAGTTGTACAATTCCAGCTTAACTTTAAGCTAAAGCTTAAACCCTTATCAATAATTGTTGAAATAATCGTTGTTATGGGTTTAAGCTTGAGCTTAAATCTAAACTAGCATTGTACAACTGGGCCTAAATATAACAACAGGTGCAGCAGGTATAAGTGTAAACAACAAAGTAAAAAGAAAGTATTTAAAGAAATTATTTTATTCTAAATGCTATAATTTTAAATTCCCTGCACTTGTTGCATTTAAATAGGAGTAGTTTTTTTTAATTTATATAAACCCAACTTTTAAATAGAGAGAACCTTGCTCGGGGATTTAGTTTTGTCTTTTTTTATTTAAAATGTAAAACAAAAATAAAATATTGAAAATTAAAAAAAAAAATTAAAAATGTACAAGAAAGTTGAACGTCTTATTATTCCAACTAAACTAACCTCTACAATCGCAACAATAATAGGAAAAACATACGCGGGATGAATTCAGGAAAAAAATTTAAAAAGTAAGAAATAAAAAAAGTAAATGGTTATAAGTACAAAAAAAAGTAATTACAATCCAAATAAAAAATTTCAGCTGAAGAAGTTTGAAACTGTTTTCTTCAGTTTTAAATCAGTCAACTTCACTCAACTTCGACTCATTTGCAGTATACTACGGCAATTGCAAATTACATCAACATCAGCCCTCAAGATTTTTCATGTGATCGAAGTCAAAACGTCGGCGAAGAAAGATTATCACGGCAGACAAAGCGTAACAATTCAATTTGCAATTTATTATTTATGTAATTTGAGGCCAGCTTGTATCTTTCCACTTACTTCCTTTTTCTTTATTTTGCTGCGCATTCTGGAATTATCCATCAGAGATTAGCTGTTATTTAATATTCTTGGTTTTGATAGTTTTGACATTCCCAAGTCAAAATGAAACCAGTGATATGATAACTTTTAATTCATTTATCTAAGAACAATCACGAGTCAAAACAAAATAAAAAGAGAATAAACAATGTGTTTTTACATTCATGCAAATAATAGAATGAAAACCAAAAGATCAATGAAAGTCAGAGTACAATTACTATAATTTGACTATACGATGTCATTTCAAAAAGTGATAGAACTGTGCACCCCGCTTTCATCGGTTTTATCACGTTGTAATCACAGAATTCTCTTTATTTGATGATAACAGTTTAGAAGGGTGATACAACATTGTTTTTCATTCCCTGCGGTTTAGGGGGGTGATACAACATTGTTTTTCACTCTCTAAAACATTCGGCAAATTTGGGCCACTCATTTTCACGATGCAGGCAGAAGTTTGAAAACGTTTCTTTCAATTTTATTCAACTTGTCGATACTTAGAACTTAGATAAGGAAGTTGTAGACATCTTTTTAAGCGAATGGGCTTCGTATTTGAAATAAGAAAAAAGAAATGAGCAGAGTGATCGAAAGTAAAGTGAATACTTTGCCTAAGACACTTAATGTAATGGGATGAATATTGGCAGTAGTCTTAGTTATTTTTGATATGATTTCGTAACTTTAACCTTCAGTTTCTTCTCATAGTAACACTTGTTTACTATCACAATAACTTGTCAATAAGTAAAAAAATTATTGATTGAATAAACAGTGGCATCAGTAAACATAGAACATAGAAAACGGTGATATCTGCCACGCAGGTTGCATAGAAAGACAAAACTGCAACAAAGAAGAAGATTGTGAACTCTTAAACACCAAAACCAATCGGAAGATCATCAGGCTTGGAGCGTCCTCATTAAAGGAAAAACTATGTTTGAGGAAAGAAGTACTATGACCTAAACCTAATGTAAGAAGAAGATACGTAGATAAATTTACATCCCTTCTTTATAAAAAGGGAGTCATTTTACTCTCACGTCACATACAATGTATAGGAGATCATCAGAAGATGGGAAAGCCTGGGGGGGTCTCATTAAACGAGAAACTATGTTTACGGAAAGATGTACTATAACCTAATGTAAGAAGAAGTAAATAAGTTACACCCCTTCTTTATAGATTTACAAAAGGGCCTCATTTTACTCTCACGTCATATACAATGTACAGGAGATCATCAGAAGATGGAAAGGCCTGGGGCGTCCTCATTAAACGACAAACTACGTTTGGGGAAAGAAGTATTATGACCTAATATAAGAATAAATAGATAAATTACAACAATAATTTATAGATTTACGAAAGAAGTCATTTTACTCTCTCAATATACAAGAAATCATTAAAAGAGGGCGTCTTCATTAAACGAGATACTATGTTTGGGGAAGACCTAATGTAAGAAGAAGACGAAGTAGATAAATTACATCTCTTCTTTATAGAAAGGGCGTCATTTGACTCTCACGTCACCTATGTACAATGTACAGGAGATCAATAGAAGATGAAGCTTGGGGCGTCCTCATTAAATGAGAAGCTATGTTTGGGGAAAGAAGTACTATGGCCTAATGTAAGAAGAAGAAGAAGAAGAAGTAGATAAATTGCATCCCTTCTTTATAGATTTACAAAGGGCGTCATTTTACTCCATGTCACATTACGTCTTTACAATGTACAGGAGCTCATCAGAGGATGGAAAGGTTTGGGGTGACTTCATTAAAAAAATTGACAAAAGACTAATGACGTACACGTTACACAGACCGGCCTTAATCGATCTGACATTAAGGCTGGTTCACAACTAACAATTCACGGCCAACTACGAGGAGATATTTTTAAAAAGGCACCTTACTCAAGGCAATTTACAAACCATTACCATTAATATTTGTTTGCATCAAAAATGGTAACAGAGCCATGACTTGTAAAGCAAGGAACGAATGGATTTATTATTTTTTTGAAGACGAGTATGTCTGCGAACATATCTACGAATATGTTCACGAGTATGTGATTTTATTGCAACACTTCTCTTTCTGCACTACGTCTTTCAAAACAAACAGACGAATGAATTTATCATTTTATTCGAGATGAACATTTCTGTGGACATATCTACGAGTATGTTTATTAGTATGACTTGTGCATCACTCACGTTCGTTTGTATTAAAGTAACCGCTTTCTCCGTCTACTTCAAAAGACGAGGCATATAAAAAAAGCAAGTTTATGGTTTCATTTAAAGCCGAGCATGTCTGCGAACATGTCTACGAGTAAGACTGCAAACTTTTGGAGTACCTATTTTAAGAATTTTTTTCTTTAGCTTTGCGATAGACGAACGGATTTATTATTTTATTTGAAGATTAGCGAACACATCTACGGATATGTTTTCAAGTACGACTGCGAACATGTCTGCGATCATGTCTACGCGTGCGTGGCGGGTTTCACGAACGCATATTAGCTCTAAATCTCGTGGGTCGCGTCTTTAAAGTCAGAAATCGAATAAAACATTTTTTATGCGCGCCATTACGTAATAAAAAGGAGCCGGGCCCACAAAAGAAAAGCGCGCCCGGTGGAAACCCGCCGGATCGAAGAGCATAAACCCTAAAATAAACAACCGTCAAACAGTTATATTAGTAAAAAATGGACGATCCAACTGGGCCTAGCGGAGATGGCGGTGTTTACGGCATTGTTTATGGGGTCCTCGCGACGGGGCGCTCCGCCCGCGAGATGAGTCCCCCTGAGATGAGCCCCATCTCCGGCGCTACGGGGGCCCCGCGTTCTTTGTTTGCTTATGCCCGACTCGCTCGAAACATCTAAAATCGTGGAATTTGACACGTGGTACAAGACAATGCCGACCGAAAACGATAGTATTTTATCGAGTACGAAACAAACCCGATAATTCCGGGGGATTTTATATCCATCCCCCATCCCCCTTGAATGGAACACGTAAACACAATTGTCTCAATTATCTATGTGTGTACTACATAAAATAGAAGAGTAAAAAAAAGTGCACCACCCGCGCGCCCCCTGAGGGAATTCAAGTAGAAGTCTGGCGTTTAAATTAAAGTGACGATTCGCGTTCTGAAATAATTCGAAAACAAAGTTTGGACAGGTAAAACAATGTACCCGTCGAAAAAACAGCGAAATGCATTTGAACCATTAAAACTTCGTAGACCAGTGTCACGAAAGTATTAAATGACGTTTATAAATATCACTTAGTCGCGGATGACTGGAGTGTAATGCGAGCCTGGCACAGAATTATGGTCCGGTAGTCGCTGAACTGACCGCGGATTTATCAAATTAATTCTTACCCTTTATTTCGCCGCTTTGAATTCATTACGGCGTTATTTATGGCGGCGAATAACAAATACGGACGACGGTGTGAAATCGGAACGATTTAATTCCACATTAATAACGCCGCCGATCACAATGGACCTGAGGTAACAAGGTCTCGGGGAATTCTTGTGACACGAGATTAGACACCGATACAGAAACGATTATTTTTTTTTTAATAAAATAATCTTATGATATTACCAACTTCTACTCAATCGATTGAAAAAAAAAAAGGTAAAAGAAAAATCATGCTAACAACATTCACATTGTTACCATAAACAGTTGAAATTATAAAAAAAATACGCTTGATAATAATTTACTTCTATCCTTCGCTTTTCTTGCCTCCCTTCATATTCTTAATCGTTATTTTTTTCCTTCTTCTTCACTTATTCCTTTATTTTTCTTTTCCTTTCTCTCTCCGTTCTTTTAAAATAATTTTTGGTTTACGTTGTTCTTTTTTTAATTTTGTTAAAGGTACACCTGATGGCGTACCTTTTGGTTCGATTTTGTTACATATTTAATTATTTTTATCCACACTCTTCATTTAGGCCCGCGTGCTCGAAACATTGGTAACAGTATGTTACCTACTTCCGTACCGGTACCTGAATGTTACTCATGTATTTTGCCTATACCATACATTTACGTAGCGTACAGTTAGGCCACAAACTGGTTCTAGCACACGGCCTTTAGTCTGGATGTTACCCAAATGTGTTCTTTAAGTGTCGAACCAATAAACGCATTATTATTATTATTAACAGAGAGGTACCTCAAGAGTGTCTATTGAGACCAGTGCCGTTCAACTTTTACGCCAACGACAAGTCAAATACTGTACGATTAAAAAGAAGAGTAAAAAGAATGTCAATTTAACTTGAAGGCTTCCGCGGCCGTCGTCCATGTTTGAATTGGCTTCCGGTTGGAACCGCGTCACGTTGACTTCTACTGCCGACGTTTCGTTCTTCATTGCAGAAGAACTTCTTCAGGGCTGCTGCTGCTGGTGGTGTTGCTGCTGCTTCGGGTTAGTCGTTGAGACTGAGTAGGTATGTCTGTTGTCGTGGTATTTATAGTGATCGGTGGGGGTAGTGAGTCGGAACGGTGACCGGGGATTGGTCTGCTGGGGCGTGACGGATCGTTAATGAAATGTTTCCAACATGGAATCGTTAATGAGATGTTTCCAACATGGAATCGTTAATGAGATGTTTCCAACATGGAATCGTTAATGAGATGTTTCCAACATGGAAACATCTCATTAACGATCCGTCACGCCCCAGCAGACCAATCCCCGGTCACCGTTCCGACTCACTACCCCCACCGATCACTATAAATACCACGACAACAGACATACCTACTCAGTCTCAACGACTAACCCGAAGCAGCAGCAACACCACCAGCAGCAGCAGCCCTGAAGAAGTTCTTCTGCAATGAAGAACGAAACGTCGGCAGTAGAAGTCAACGTGACGCGGTTCCAACCGGAAGCCAATTCAAACAAGAATGTCAATACTGATGTTAGGAAAAAGATTACTGGAGGTCTTTGACATGTACCATATTGTTATGTTATTTTGCTATTTTTAAAATTTTCACCCTGTATAATAATTAGTTTAGGTTTATTATTTTTGAAATTGTAATTTAAATGAAATGTTAAATAAGTGTACTTTACCTTTCCACGAAGTACTCCAGGATGATCAGGAACATTGGGACGACAATCTCACACAACATGAGTCGAGTTCCAAGACATCCATGGATGAAGTGCTGTCCTCCGAAGTCGAAACTCCAGGACGAGCCGATCATGTTATCGTGGAAGACGTTTCAAGATTATCCAGGCGTGGCAAGTCCATCCAACGCGTTAGAAGTGGAAATCCGAAGCAAACCTCGAGCCTACTTCTACAAGAAGAACGGAGGAAGACGTCGTATTCTTGTAAAACTCAAGAACCAAGACAGAATCCGTCTTTCGAAGTTAGATGCAGTTCGACTGGGCCTCTTCAAGATGTAACTTCATTATTTACAACCTACAAAACAAGATAGTCATTAAACATTTTAAGTAGCGACATCTTTCGATCGCTTGTTGACCTGATATTGCAGTAGGATTGACAAATGGAAGCCAGTGCGCCACATAATAAGTCATCCCTATGCAAGGCGGCCATGTGCTGTCAAAGCATATGAGAATTTTGAAAATTTTTGTGCAAATCGGTTTTGATTGCAGCGGATTCCCCGAGCAGGCTCTGTACAGCTGTTTCAGGCCTAGTTGGGCCTTCGTCAGCAGAACCGTAGCCCGAGAACTCCACTGCAAACCAAACCGATATGTCCTAGGGTTATTCGCCAATGCGATGTGAAAGTAATGGACATTTAAGTAGCGACATCTTTCGATCGCTTGTTGACCTGATATTGCAGTGGAAATCCGCTGCAATCAAAACCGATTTGCACAAAAATTTTCAAAATTCTCATATGCTTTGACAGCACATGGCCGCCTTGCATTGGGATGATTTATTATGTGGCGAACTGGCTTCAATTTGTCAATCCTACTGCACCATTAGGACAAATACATTCCAGAACCCAGTTCAAACAAATTTGTTTTGCAATACAATTTGGTACCCTGAGATATTATATCAATAAAAAATTTAATAACGAAAAGAGTCTTATGTTAAATTTTATGCGTGACTTTATCATTTGAGTTAATTAAATTCTAATCCTAAAATTTAACAAACAAATTTCATTTAACTCGCAAAAACATCGCAATATGTCCAAATAAATTTTTGATAAAGTAGGTTATGGAAGTGTAAATGTATGTATAATCTACAAGACCAAGCAGTTTTTGTAGTTAATGACACAGCAAGCTATAAAATGTGGCGAATTAAACTTTCATTTTACTTAACTACTCAAAAACTACACAATATTTTAATGTAAATAATATAATAATTTATCTTCCATGACCTACCTTTATCAAAAATTTATTTGGACATATAGTACAAGAGTGCCTCAAAAATCCTTGTGTGAAACTCAACAAACTCTACTTTTGAGATTGGGGAGACATTAAATGAACAACATAACCGAAACCGCCTACGAGAAGAAAATGATTTAAAGAAAAATCTCTTTCTCACTAAAAAAATTGTTTGATTTAAATCCCTCACCACTTGTGAGAATTTGAAAGAACGTAAGAAGTTAGTTGTTTTTTTTTTAATATTTTTTTTATCATAAAAATCACCAAAATACAAAAATTTAAAGGCAGGGTCTTCTTCGTTCGAGGAGGCATCTGGATACACATCAATTTGGTCTCCGGATGTTACCAAGTCCTTGTAAAAATTCCAGTTTCCTTCAGAAATATAAGGAAGCAGTTCTAGAAGTTGCTGCTTCTTTTCTACTGTTATTGGGGCTGGTCTTGCACAAGCCTGTTCTGGATTTTGGATGACTTCATTTTTTACGCGGCCTTTTCTCTCCAAGCTGAGAGTTTTAAAATCTTCAATTTCATTTAGAGAATTTTTGCATAAGAAACTTTTGCTATTTTCATGTAGCGGATCCATCTCACTTCTCCCCAATTAAATTTATTTCCACTGTATCGTGTTTTCTATTTACTAAAGACTTGCGAGTATAAGCCAGCAAAATCAAAAAAATCTGATCTTAGCATTTCATGGACTACAACAGGTTTCTTTTTGCCTATCAGCTGGGCCCAATCATGTGGGTGCTCGATTTTCACGTTACTTTTTTTTCTTTTCAATAAGGCTATGATTTGTATCACACTCCATATGAGTGTGTCCAGATAACGAAAATTTATGGTCAATAATAGTCACATTTCTACAATTTTGTAACGCGAAGAGAGACATGTGGTTGTTCTTGTTTTGACCTCCTCATGCATCGGAATACATAACAATAGACAATTTGACTGTTTCGAAACCGTTATAATGCCCACCGAAATAATGATCAATTTTGACAACTTTGTCAAGTGTAAAACTTTGATGAGTGCATGCTTATGACGGTTTCGAAACCGTCACAAAGCGTTGTTGTAACAGACCTTATATGAGTGACCATAGGGTCAAGATCCTTCGTTAGGTAGCGATAAAGGCAAGCACCTATTTCGTTTGCACTCCTCTTAGCTAAAGATTCATACCATAGATAGCAAAAGGCTTGAGCGTCGTTACAGTCATGAACTGTGAGATTATACGTCCACAGTTGACGCTTGTAGAATGCTTCGCCACTTTGTACGTCTGGTGTTGGCAGGCCTTGTTGTAAATCGAAACAAATTGTCTTCTTTTGAGGATCTGACTTGGAGGCTTTTTTGTCATTATCTTTACTGGTATAATCTTCATGATGTTCTCGAAACTCTTGGTCTAACTTGGCCTTCTCGTCCTCAGACTTAGCCATTTTTAATTTCATTTGAAGCTTATCACAATTATTACAGCATGTGTCCCTCTTGAGTTGTTTGATTTTGTTTGTTGAAAGAATGAGAACCAGGTGACCTTCAACTCATTTCTGATCGGTCTTTATCATCCATGGTAATAATAATTATAACAATAAAAATACTTTATGCAACTTATTTAACAATCAGCGCCATCTACTTTGTAAGATATCAAGTTATTAACTTTCTCAGTAACACAATTAAACCAGAACGAGTGACTTTCAATCACTTTTGATGCTCTTTATTATTTACAAATAAAAATATTGACAGCAAGACAGCGCCATCTACCAGGTGGATTTCCAACTAAAATTTATTTGAAAAAATCAAAAATTCGAAACGAGCTGTTTCTATTAATTTCTTCGTAAGTTAATTAAACGAAAACCAAGTGACTCTCAATAATTTTTAATTGCTCTTCATTAGTCAGTACACCGCAATGAAAATAGTGACAGCGCCATCTACCAGGTGGGTTCCCAACTAAAATTTATTTGAAAACAAAAAAGTTCGAAACAAACTATTAACATTCTTCGTAATGAAAATCACGTGACTTTGAATTTTTTTTTTAATTATTCAAAGAGAAGAGTACGACGTGAAATTGCACTGAAAAAAAAATAGTGACAGCGAGTCAGCGCCATCTACCAGGCAGGTTTCCAACTAAAACTTATTTGAACAATTAAAATTTTTTAAACAAATGCTTTAAGTTTATTCATAACAATGCGTATTGACAATTTGAACAGACACCTGGATCAGATGTGCGTTGTCACTATTCAGGTAAGACTGCTGTTTTGAATAAGGTTACTGTATCGAGAAGATAGCGCCAACTTTCTATCTCTTTTAATTTGGGGTTAATCGAATTCATTCATAAACTCCTTAGCAACAGTAACTTGTTTTGTATCTATCCTTTTTCTTCTTTAGCGTTTCATCGCTTCCTTTTTAATTTGGGGACGAAGCCGCGGAAATGAATGGCGGTACCTTCTAAATACAGTAACCTTAGTTTTGAAAGACCGATAGCGCCCTCTTTTAGTCAAGGCTTGAATTAAACTTGGAAAACGCATATCATTTTGCGATTGTACTCGCTAGTCCTTTCGTATATCTTGAAGTTCTTCTTAGAACAAAATTAGTGGGCACCATCATAGTGGTGGCGCCATCTACTAGCTGTCACTTTAACTAAAATTTATTTGAATAAATCAAACATTTGTGTCTTCACGATATTCCGTATTAATAGTTTCGCTTCGGGAGTTTGTTACCGTTACAGATATAGTCTGCGAACCTGAGAGCGCCCTCTTTGAGTAAAGGCACAAATCAAATTTGAAAACCGCAACGTCTGATGAATGCATTTTACACTACGTTTTTAATTTTTATATCGTCGCAGTCTTTGTCATGTAATGTGCATAACCTGATATCGTATTGAAGCGAAATTGTGAGAGTGATATAGCGCCACCTATTGAGCTGTAATTAAACCTAAAGGTAATGTAAAAGTAAGGTCATTGGCGATGTTTTCGACACTTTTTCAATCAACCGTCTCCACAGCATGTATTGTTTACTTATTTCTAGAGTAAATTTGTGAAAATCAACAATAACAATGAAGGGCTTTTTGGAACGTGCCACGTCAGTCAAATTACCGGCTTAATAAAACCGTCATCGGGGACGTTGCGCAATGTCACTTAATCAGTCATTAAAATCGAAAGGCAATTTACGCAATCGTCGTGGACCTGTCAAGCACACGCGTCGTTGTTTGTTGCTTCACACATGAGCGAGCTTGCAAAAGCCCCGGCGAGCTTTATGCTCCAACCCCTTTGCAGAATCGAGTTTGTCAACATAGAAACTTGATAAATAAACGTATTGTCTTCGATCTCATTGATGATATTGATTATTGACAAACGCCAATACGAACAAACACTTACGCACTCATCCAAAAGTCTTATTCGCAAATTTCGCAGATTTTCCTTCGGAGTGCCGAACGACCAAATAATAATTCAACTCTTGAACTTGAATCCAATTTCAGTGAAATATCTCTTCCATGAAGTTATCGCAGATATTAGCAGTCGATATAAGCCATTAAAAGCGCCCCCACGATGGCCCTTAAACGAGCTCGCTTCCGGGGGACGTCGGCCCGGCGCTTCCTAAAGTGATCCTCCAGGCCGGCCGCCCTGTGCGAAATAAAAAAGTCACTGGTGACGTATCAATAATCTTCCGGATCAAAACGAAAATAATATCGGCGGATGTGCGGACCATGAATTCGTTCGACACGCAGTCAAACACAGGTCAGGACTCGCCATCTAAATTGTCTCGATTCTATTTTGCGTCCTTTTCAATGCCCAGAAAATTATGGTTTAAATTTTTGTAAGGTTTCAAATTTTAAGAAATTTTTAAAAAATGACAAAGAAAATGTACAAAATCATTCCTTGATCCACTGTCACTTGTTTTAACAGTTAGGCACTTTTTTTGTTTCATCAATTACATATCGATTGCATTTGTTTTATTATTTAGGGTTCAAATTTTGAAACTTTTTTAATGAAAAAAGTGACAAACAAAATGTATAAAAACTCAAATAAACAATCAAATTAATTTTTAATCATTCTCCCGTTTAGCTTCATTTTGTTCCGATCAATCTTCATCGATCGACTGTCAGTATTTTCTTTAATAGTTGGCCACTTTTTTTGTTTCATCAAAACAAATTGATTGTGTAGGGGCTCGCATTGCCCAGCGACAATAAAATGTCAATATGACACATGTCAGAAATGCTAAGCGAGAAATGTCAAAGCAACAACTGTCAGAAACGTCAGATTGACAATTGTCAAAATGACAGTTGTCAGAAAAGTCAAAATGACAGACATCGGAAAACGTCAGACTGGCAACGTCAGATAAACAAATTCTAGCGAAGCATCACGTAGACATTTGTTTAACAAAGCAACGATGACGATCGACGTAAATAAACAAAATTAAGGCCGCCCCTTGACGTTTCTGACAGCTGACACTTTGACGTTTCTCAATTTTACGTTTCAGACATCTGTCATCTTGACTTTTTGTTGTCACTGGGCAACGTGCGAGCCCCCACAATTGCCTTTTATTATTATTACTATTTTTTTTGCAAAAAGTTATTCAATCATTTTTACGAATTAATTCTTCGCTAATTTAATTAATTAATTTTTAAAATTAATTTTTAATTTTTTCTCTAAATCGACTGCCATTTGTTTTATTATTTGGGATTCAAATTTTGAAATTTTTTAAATGAAAAAAGTAACGAATCAAAATGTATATAAAATCAAGAAAACAAAAAAAATTAATTTGAATTAAACGGGAGTTTAGCTTCATTTTTCTGATCTATCTTCACTGATTGACTTTCATTTGTTTCCTTTAATAGTTACCCATTTTTTTTTGTTTTCAATTTTGTTACAAATCGATTGCTTTTATTGTTGTTATTATTTTATTTAATGATCGTCGATTGACGATTAATTCTCTATTAATTGAATTAATTAACGTTTAATTTTTCGTTTTTTTATTAAAAAAGATTTTTACTTTTTTCACTAAATCGACTACCATTTGTTTTTATTATCTAAAACATTGAGTGAAATTTTTTGTACATATCTCTGACGAGGCCCAATAAGGCCGAAATAATTCACGTGATTTATAAGATATTCTAATTCTCTAATACTGCCAATTAAACAAATCAATTTAATTTACAATTTTCATTTGGCAAGAACTACAGCTGTCATTAATTTCACTCAATGTTTCCATAGTTACTTACGTTATTTATTTTACTGTCACAATTTGCTGTTTTGACTGATGAAGCTAATACGTTTCCTTTCATTTTTGCAAAATATTAGACAGTTTTTCAAAAAGTTTTCTTTCAGGGTTTGTTTTTGGGATTTTGGAAATTCAAAAATATGTAAGTTTATAATTTAATTATTATCCTTTCAAAAAGTAATTTTTTGTACATATCTCTGACGAGGCCCAATAAGGCCGAAATAATTCACGTGATTTATAAGATATTCTAATTCTCTAAGATATTCTAATTCTCTCTCTAATTCTCCAAATTTTCATTTGGCAAGAACTACAGCTGTCATGAAAAACTAACCTCACTTTTAATTCTTTACATTTTTACGTATTTTTTACATGAAACGCAAAGAAATATTTCTCTACGCGTAAATGCACATCACTACTTTTTCGATGACTTAGAATATTTAAAGTTTGAATTTTCGAATAAACTCAAATTTTTGGAATTTTTTTTAAAGGAAAAATGACAAAACAACGCATAAAAAAGAAGAAATAAAAAAAGATTCAAATTAGTTTTTCGATCACAATCTGATCTTCCATTTTTTTCCTTACCAATCTTGAAGCATCGAACGACTGATCGTCATCGTCTTCTTTTTAACAGTTGGCCATTTTTTGTTTCATGAATTACAGACTCGCATAATTTCTTTTTTCTCAATAATTTGTTTCTTCATGAATTTTTTATTTTTTTTTTTATTAATTAATTGTGACGTTCTTTTTGTTTTTTCAAAAAAACATTTAATTTCTTCACAAATCGACCGTCATTTGTTTTTTTTTTAAATAACCCTTGCGTTTAATTCCTGTCGAAGCATGAAATTAATTAATTAAAGTTTTCGACATTTACGACATTTTGTTAATTAACCACATTCGACTTTAATTTATTTAAATTAAAAAATATCTTCGATTTCTTCACTAATCGACAGTCATATGTTTTTTCTTCGCAATTTACGTGTTATATATTTTTATCGAGTCAGAAAATACTGTGGAAGCTCACGTGTTGCTGAACGACGCCACGATGACAGACGCCAACAAACGTCAAAATGACAAACGTAAGAAACATTAAAACGACACATGTTAGAAAAGTCAAGATGACAGACGTCGAGAAACGTTAGATTGACAAACGGCCTGACGTTTGTCATGACAGCCTGACGTTTATCACGACATTGTTGCTTTGTTATGTTTTGTCATTTTGACGTTTCTTGACGTCTGCTATCTTACGTTTGTTGTCATCTGACATCTACCATCGTGGCATGATTTGTTGATCGCTAAGCAACGTGTGAGCCTCCACAATACAAAAGTGAAATGAAGATGCAGAAATGTGATGACAGACGACAACAAACATTAAGATGACAGACGTCAAGATACGTCAGATTGACAAACGTCAGACAAACTAGAACAGTTCTGAACAGTTCAAGTATACCAAGCCCTTGTTCCATTCACCAATGTAAGTAGAAGTGCGTCACGTACTGGAACAGTTCGCATGAGATTCCCCTCACCCCTCATGCTCATGCCATTTCGTCTAGAAATGGCCATTATCAGGGGAAAAGTTTTTTTTAACATTTTTTTGAAGTCTAAAAAGGCTTTAAAAATACGAGAATTTTTTAAACTTGCTGAAAATTTACAGTTTTGTTAATTAATTTCTTCACTAATTAACAGTCATTTGTTTTATTCTTAACAATTTACATGCAGACTGTAACTCATTTATTTTTATTCAAACACCCAATAAAGTATATAAATTCTTAAATGGGACGTTATTCTCTAGAGAACGAAGTATAACAATATTTTTTTTGTCTACACTGTATACGAGTGATGACGTCATCGACATTTTTTTTTTTTGGCAAGATAATATTTTTTTTGCGAAATATGATTGATGATGAAAATTCTTTTCTCTTTTCAACCATATCAAACTTTTGCATCCTCACATAAGAAAATTTTCGAGAAAAGTTTAAAACATAACTTCCTTGGCTTAACTTTTAAAGCAAGCTAATATCTAAAGCAGGTCATGAATAGAACAGAACATCAAAATAATTTTACTGAAATTTGTCATATTTTATTTAGTTTGTAAAAACTTGTATTTAAAATACCGGTAATGTCAATCTGTCCTCGTAAGAAATAAATAAAATTAATGAAGAAGCCGATATGACAGAGTTTGACCGACTTTTCTCAAAAATTTTCTTATGTAAGGATACAAAAGTTTGATGTGGTTGAAAAGAGAAAATAGCTTGGGGCCTTTATAATCAATCAGTCTGTATATATCACAAAATCTTTTAACCGGACACTAAATCGCCCACAATACACTTAACGTTTCACCGTCGTTCGACAGCTTCGTCAGACGTGAAAAATATAAGCAAGTTGTCAACATAAACAAGGTTGTCAACGGAAACTGAAAAGGTAAATTGATTTTTTTTTAAGATAATAAATATTTTATTTACATCACGACTGTATTTCCAAATTTTGCTTCTGCTTTTCGATTATACAACATAACCTGTCTTTTGCGAATTAAAATTAATAAATGTTAAAAATTTACAGATCTGTATTCTATTCAAAGAATCGAGAAAGTTAGAAAATGTATCGTTTAAACTTGCAAAATCTGTACGTTTGTTAATAGAATTCGACGACATTTTTATTTTACACATTTCTATAAAACGTCTTTTAAAAATATTAGACTCATAATATAAAATATTAGTGTTTTCAAAATCAAAATTATGGTTATTTTCTAACGAATGTTCAACAAGCATTGAATGATTTTGATTATTTTTTTGGATATGATATTTATGTTGATCTAGACGTTTTTTTAAATTATCTTAAAAAAAATCAATTTACCTTTTCAGTTTCCGTTGACAACCTTGTTTATGTTGACAACTTGTTTATATTTTTCACTTCTGACGAAGCTGTCGAACGACGGTGAAACGTTAAGTATATTGTGCGCGATTTATGCTCGATTGCACCAACATTTTAAGCAGAGCTTAAATTTAAGTGATGTTTAGACTATGACCTTACATATAGATTTAACAAAATGTTTGTCACATTCTAATTCATACTTAAGTTGAAGTTTAAATATCAATCAGAATGTATTTCACATTATACTGACCATACGTAAATGTAACATTCTAAACATAACTTAAATTTAAGCTCTGCTTAAAAAGTTGGTGCAACCGGGCATTAGTGTCCGGTTAAATGATCTTGTGATACAAATTTCATCGGACAAGAACCAACTTTAAATTTACATATTATTTATTTTTAATTTTATTGTTGATTTATAAAATTAATTCAAATGAAAGCGCAGAAATGTTAAGTCCATTTTAATTCATACAAATGTTGTAAACTAGTTTCGTCTAGAAATAGCCAACATCAGGGGGAAAAGTTTATTAACATATTTTTGAAATAAAAGAAAATATATAAATATGAGAATTTTTTTAACTCGCTGAAAACCTACAGGTCTGTTCTATATACCACAGGACAATCACAAACATGTTAAAAATAATTAAAATTTGTTAAAAAAGTTCGTCTCAAGACTGCGCCAATTTTGTAATATATTTTGGTAATTAGAAGCAAAAACTTTCTTTCTATTTTTATTTAAACAAAAGTCAACTACATAATTATATTTTGTATGAAAAATACCAGGCTACTATTACCAAACGTATCATCGTATCAGCGGTGTAAGTGAAAGTGACATAACGCTCAGACTAAGCGGAACACTCTGTATACAACAAACAAATTTTAAAATATGCTCCATAGCGAAACTTTCATTTGAAACATTTTTTTTAAATAAAATGAGTAACTAGAGAGATAGGAAAGAAACCGTCTTAAGTGAAACACCCTTTATAATAAGATCTAAATTTTCGATAAGTTTAGGAAACATTATATTTTAAAAATATCTTTTAATTTAGAAAAAAAGAAAAATTAAAAGACTTCCCCGACGGTGGCTATTTCTATTTTTAATCAACAAAGATTAATAAAAAATAAGAACGAATAAAAATTTGATTTATTGTTAAAGAGAAAATAAAAACAATACAATGCCCACAAAAAATCAGCCATAATTTTATTTATTAAACGTATAATTTAATTTTGTTTTTACTTACGAATTTTAAATATTTTGATGAAACATCCCACAAATTATTTTCTATTTATACGCATTAATTTAGATAAGTTTGAACGAATGAGGTTTTTTTTTTCCGAGTCATAAAAAACAGTTATTACGACCCTGTTTTTCCACACAAATCCATTAACTTCCGGTTCGGGGAGGAAGCACAAGTCCAGAAAGACCATATCGGACGGATCATTTAGAAATAATACAAAAAGCCGGTCCGTACTTTACCCTCCATGAACCCGCACCCTTCATTATTACACTTAATATTAAATTATCAGTGCGTTTTCCTCGGTTTATGCGTGTACAGGATGCTCCAAAAGAAAAAAACTAAATTCGACGTGGTCGAACAACATAAAGGAGCGATCTCGTAATCTAGAATACGATCTAAAAATCTCGAGCTTTCGCCAAGATACAAATTCCACGGAGGAAGAACACAATGCGTCTATTCGACCTATCTCAAATCAGAGACATCTGCTGATTAATGTAGTATTTACAGCGGGGCTCGCAGGTAAGCGCGACCTCAGAAAAATTAACCGGCGAGCGTCGATAAATCAAAATAAAAACCGAAACTTCCCGAAATTTATGGGCGCCCTCGACAGCTTCCACACCCACGACATGTTTACTTTTCTTCCGACGTGGACCGGCCCGAAATCGAATTAGTTTTGGACGTAAAACTCAGAAATCCGGGTCAGACGTCGACAACGACGACAACGACGTTCGCTCGATTAGTTCCTATATGTTTTTATGAGATCGTAAATTATCTTTTATGGAGATGGTCTTTTCCAAAGAGAGAGACTCGAAACAAAATATTTTATTCCTGTTGCAATTTTAACAAAAATTAGGTTCCCAAAGATCCAACGGTTTCTACCAAAATGTCTTAGAATGCGACAAAAAGAAACCAAAGTCTTCCATAAGTAGCTACAGATTCTTAAATGGATCTTTTTGATTTTCTCTGTATGAAACACATCAATACTTTCAAGCGAAGTAATAAATCGTAAGTTTTATTTTACAAACATTCGTATAAAGAGATTTTGATAAATTTTTAAACTGTATTGTAAATGTTCTGTCATATTTGAGAGGTAGTATGGTGATCATATGCGGTGATTTTAATGTTAAATTTAACACAAATGAGAAACCTGCTCTTATTTTAAGAGATTTGTTATTGATAATAAACAACAATTAATGAGTTTATTAGGGGTAATAATTGTATAGATAACATCTTTTCAAATTTTAGTCCCGACAATTTTGAAGTTGCTATCGTGAACGTAAACATCTTCGATCATTTTGGGCAAAGTATGAAAGTTACTGTTCTTATGGAAAGTAAAAATCTAAAGATCTTTACTATCGGCCAATTACACAAAAGTGGTTGTAATATTTTTCATAATACTCTCTCTGATGTAGATTGGGATTTTATACGTGTCAGTAATTCTAATATAAATTTAATTTTTAATAACTTTCTCGAACGTTATAATGAAGCTTTTCAGAATGCCTTTCCAGAAGTTAAAATGAAATCTAAATGCAAGGACAACAATGTGAGATGGTTCACTGAAGATTTATGGTTAATGCGTGAGAAAATACTATAGACGGTAGAGAAGATTGCGGCACTCGGTGGACACCCTGTATATGGTTTGAATACAACCACTATAAAAAAAGTTTAAATAACATTATCTTGCCTCTAACTATTTTAGCTAATAAAATTATCACAAGCGGTTGTTTAAAAATGCCAAAGTTGTCCCGATCTCTAAGTCTGGAAATAAAAACATAATTGATAACTAAGGACCTATCTCTTTATTACCAATATTTTCAAAAATTATAGATAAAGTGCTTTCCCGTCGCTTTAAACGAAAACAGAAGACGGTTAAGTTTTCCAGAATCTGTTCTACATCTTTTTAGTCAAATTTATTTGAAAAAGTTCAATTGCCTTTTGTTTTATTGTAAGAATCTAAGCTTCTTATAATTATCAAAAGCATAGTACGGAAATGAATTCAATGCAACGCGACCGCGACAGAAATTCGCCCACATAGAAAAAATTAAATATAAAGTGACCGTGGCGGCAGCTCGTTTATCAAGAACCTTGAGCTAGATGAGACACGATTGACATTGCAAATTCTAAGAACTGCAGTGACATTGATAGCCGACCTCGTGCTAAATCACACACATATGAAATGCTACGTAATCGGGGCTGACCTTAGAAAAACTAAATAAAAAGGTAGCGTGGCAAACACAAAAGGAGACAGCTTCTAGCAGTTTGATTGTAAAAATTGCTAGTGCCCATCTCGTGAAGTACATCTCCATAAGCCCGAGGGCGTAATGGACATTTACAAAATGTCTTAGTGGGTGTTGCTGTTCTCCAAAAAGTCCGTTCGTCTCTGTATCTAGTGCTATGGATGGGTAAGAATTTTTATTATTATTTTGGCTATGTTTATAAACTAACATTGCTTATTTTAATTATGAGACGCAGTTTGAATTTGTTTTATGTTGTCTCGTATATCGTTCTGAAGTTATCAGATTTGACTAGAGCGTTATAATGTACGAAATCAGTTTTAAATTTGTCTAAATCAATTTGTAATTGTTTTACTTATTCTTAATATATTTATTTATGTAAATTTTGTCTTTATTTTCAAGTCAATGTTATTCTTAAAAGAAAGAAAGTAATTTTCGTCAATCCCGAAAATTTTATGTAGCGGCGGGCAAAGGCTGAAATCTCATTCCGTCTAAAGGGGGCGTTAATAGGAATATCTGGCTTAAAAGCTCAAACCAGATACCTACAAACAAAGAAATTGCTACTTGGGTCCTTTAAGGTCTGATTAAAGTTTCAATAAAAGAGTGAGGAGAAGAAGTAGAAATTGTTGATTATTGTGGTGTGATCAATTTTGGAAACTAAAACCTAGTTTGGGCATCACAATAGAACTTCTCTCTTACTCTCGTCGAGATATCTAAACGGACACGAAGCCTTGTACTAAAAATTGATAAAGTTGAAAGTAAAGGGATAATTCATCTCCTTTCTTCTGTTAACATTATTTTTAAGCACCCGTCCCTCACATTATTTATTCTCCGTTAAAGGAGAAAAATGAGATTTAAAAAAAAAACAGTTTCTGTTTGTATTCGTTTCACGTTTGACACAATCATGTTTCATTACTTTGAATGAAAACAAAAGAGGCACACTGGGGCCAAATATCGAAAAGTTGACCAAAACGTCAGAGAATGTTTTAATTTGTACGAAAATGATTACTAATGGGTTATTGAGATTGCTGATTACGAATCTGAAGTCAAAATTATTATAAACAATATGGCGGAGTCAATATGGCGGACTCATATGTGCAAAAAAAATTGGATCTTCATATAAATTGATAACAGGCCTTTTTTGAGGTTACTGATTGCAAAGTCGAACTCAGAATTATTAGAAACAAAATGGCGGATTAAATATGGCGAATTTATATGTCAAAAGCCCATCAAGTATCATTAAAAATTGGATTTCGAGTTTTTTAGGTTACTGATTATAAATCAATAAGAAATTGAATTAAATGAATCAAAAGTTTCAGGAATATACCTGGACCGCCACAATTTACTTTAAAAAGAAACAAATGACAATAAGAAACCTAACAAATGAGTATCAACTTTGTTATTTTAAATGGAACACTATGTATATTTTGTAGAATTATAAAAGATATTTTTCTCCTAATTCCAAAAATATGTAATTTGTCTATACATATTTGGTTTCATACTTTTTGTGATTATTATTTGGAAATAAATGTCATTCTTAATTCGAGAAAATATACATAGTGTTCCATTTAAAATAAAAAAATTGATACTCATTTGTTAGGTTTCTTATTGTCATTTGTTTCTTTTTTAAATAAATTCTGGCGGTTCAGTTAAAGCCCTAAAACTTTTGTATTTAACATTTGTTTGTATGTCTAATAATAAAATGTGTAGGTACCGTTTAAAATATAAACAAAATCCCTGTACATGAAAAATTATTCCAAATTCATATCACTATCGTCATCGCCATCATTATCGTCATCATCGTGAGTATCGGTTATAAAACTATATTCAATTTCTGTTGAACTATGCAAAGCTGGAATGAGTAATAACTCCACCGTTTCTAACAATAAATTCCCCCATTTTTTGCGGTAGTTTTCTACCTACTGGAGACATACGGATCCGAAGTTACCAAAAGCCGGTTGAAAACGTCTTCCTTGGTTTTTCTACGGAACACTCTCGCGAGAAGTCTTCACGATATCTCTTTGTTTCGTGCTCCTTGAGCATCTTCCGACAATTGATCGATTGCTAACAAAGCAGAAGCTATTATTCGCGGACCGTGAGTTAACAGCTTGTCTACGGAAGTGGGTATTCGATACCACGGGTACAACTCGACGAATTTTCTCGCATATTCGAGATATTCTCGGCATATTCTTGAAACATAACTGAATTTATTTCAAAACGCAAAAACGCAGAGCTACAATAAAAATAGCCATACAGCTCAAAACGCACCTAAACGCAGCCAATTTTTGAATGATTCGTTGGATAATAGTATAAACTATAAACCTGTATCAGTTTTTCCGCGGGATATAGTGGTATATATAACTTTTAGTTTACTTGAAAACGAAGATTACTAAAATTGCATCGTATTTGTAAACGGTTTTGACGGCACAATATTTTAATATATTAACAGAAATTAATTAACCAATTATGGTACAATGTTCTGCATACCTTTGGGAGTATTTTCCATTTTGGAGAATCGAAATTGGACACTCGTATCAATTAATATCATTTAATAACTGAATGTAATTTCCGTTACTTATTTATTCGCCGCGTGCGCTCAGGACAAGCCAACTTTGAACATAAATGGTGACTCACGTATGGGACGTACCCTTTTACTATTATGGAATTAAGCGTACCCAGTATTGCTCTCCCCAACCCGCTGATTAAAATTCCTGGAATCAAATTTTCATTTTTGAGATTTTGGCCAGTTTTTTGGGATTTGGGCCCACTGTGAGACGGTTGAGTTTTCAAGAATCTGTTATCCTTTTTTTGACCAAATTTCCTTGAAAAAGTTAAAATCTCTCTTTGGTTTTTATTTTCCTTCGTTGAAGAGGGATAATGAGAGTGAAGAGAAAAGTCGATCTCCGTTTCCTTTTCACGTTTAACACGTTTTCCAAAGAAATAACGCCCATCAAACAGTACATTTCTCTTTCACTTATTAGCATTATTGTTGTTTGCAGGTCCCACAGAAAAAGAGAAGGAAGAGGCCAAATTTCCTGGTTCCCATTTCTTTTGTTTCGAAGTTACTAGGTGCAACAATCCTGAATTTTTTAGGTTTCCAATGTTGAAGAAATTGTTAACCATTAAGTACGCTTCATTACAGTTGTAAAGTAATTGGAGAGCAGAAGTTATTTAATTTTTTTACCATCATATACAAATACTCAAGCAATTGTCGATCTATTTTTCCTTCGTTCGTCGTGAGTCCCCCCTTCTTCGTTTCTATAGTTCGCATTTACTAAAGCGAAAGGTCAAAACATTATTCGAAACAATAGGATATAAACGACTGGTTTATAGTTTCCGGCCCTACAAAAAAATATATATAAATATAATAATTCTGTGACTATCTGATGCCGACCCCATTGCCTGCAATGAAGTGTTAATGGGGCCCCCGTCGCCGAAAAATGCAAACGTTGCCCTGCGACACCGACCACCGATAACATCGCAGATATCTTCGGGCCGGAAATTTATGAATCGCGCAAACATTAAGTTCGAGTGTTTATTATGAGAAAGCGCGCCTTTTCGGTAGCTCGCCGAAAGAAAGAGAGGAACCGAAACGGTTTACCGGAGCCAGCAAAGGGCAAGATTTGCATATCTTTTTTTGATTGAGGGCTTTTAGTTATGGCTTAAAAGAAATTGTACCATTTTGTTTTGAGGGGGGGCTTCAAAGGAAATGTTGGGTCACCGATGCGATTGCCCCCGCGTATTATTTAACATTGTTTATTCCCGGCAGCGCAAAAAGTTGACATATCGATATTCCATGGTGCCGGAGCATGCAGTCATGCAACGTCGGTCGTGCTCTTCCTAATATGGCCGCGATTTGCACGGGGCGCTACCGTATTGCTACTGTACGCTTGTCAATGCACATACCGATATCTATTTATGATCGTGGATGGGCACGCAGATAAAGACATTCCAGGCCCCAGTTTTACGTGCTTTATTGCTGTTACGGCTCCTCGGTGGATGTTAATTTTTATGGAGCCACAACATTAACCGGGACTTTCATGCATAATGGAATTTTACAAAGACGACGAAGATATCCATAGATTGCAAGGCCATCATCGATGAGGGCGACTTCTTATATTAAGTAGATCTTCCATCGACTTAACTCATGTTGTTAATATCACGTCCATCCAATAAACTCTGGATGCACTGTTAACATTTCAGTACTTACTTATTTGGGGCAAGGCTTTTTGCAAATCAAGAAACTCTACTTACTATTAAAATCAACTTACGGCGTCAGTTTTAATGTACAACTTTATCCCGAACGTTCTCCTGAAACGGATCCAGATGTCTTCCGGTGCTTGAAGGTCAGGCGTGCTGGTGCTGCGTCGCTCGCTTTCCGATGTCATAATTATAAAATACTTTCTTTTTGAAACGTAATTGTGTTGGGCAAGCTCAAGAAGTAAATGCCAAGTACTTTTAGCTAAAAGCGGAAGAAACTCGGTAGTGATAATGTGACCTGCCTGGTTACAAAGGTTGAAATGTGCAGATCAAATTCATCTCACGACCGGCTAACTCGTGGAGATGGGCTGGATCAAACATAATCCCAATACAAAGGTTTGAATTTACACGAAATGAAATAAAAATCACCAGTAATGCACACTAAATAAATGAAGACAAAATGGAGTCAAAGGGCAGTCAGTTAATCTGACGGTGCAGAATGTCAACAACGACATAAAACGTCAAGAACGCGAAACAATCGGATCCGCTTGTTCGTTACAAAAAAAAAATAACGGTAACAACGGTAACTTTAACTTCGCATGTCAACCTAGCTGGTACTAGGTTCAAAATATTAAGCAAAGAAATGTAATACAACATCCAACTGTGAATGCACGGCAGCTGACTCCGGGGTCGTCAAGACTTTCGAAATACGAATAGCATTTTCGTGAGACCACTTTCGTTCCAAGGAGAACGCACCCTCTTGCGATGTGCGGCGTGATGAACTGTCGTATTACCAAACAGCAAAATGGACGGCCAAGGTCGGTTTACGACGCCATCAGATTTTTCAGCAAGGACACCACGAAGAAGATCGCCCAGTTAGCGGGACTCCGGTGAAACGTCCGGAATACATGGGGGGAAGAAGAACCAAATAAAAATAATAAAGCCTAGATAAAAGGAATACACAGATTATGAACCGACCGACGCCCGACGTAATTCTAAAAACATACCTGCCGTAAATTCGACGGACAAGCTTGGAGAGGCCTAAAAGAAAGCCTAGAACATGCTGCAAACAATTAACAACCGGACAGTATACCCGTTTCCTTTTTGACTCCAAAACAAACACCGTTTAATGAAAAATTTCACAGAAGCGAGAATAATTCTCAATACGGTCTGAAAGCAAAGCGAGCAGTCACAAGCCTGACTACCTTCCACTTGTTTGAAGTGAAGTCATTTGGTCATATTAGATTTCCGGCTTGTGGTGAAAAGGTAATTTCTGATAAACTTGTACAACTTTAGATGTTGTAGTTGATGACTGGTTGGGGGTAAGTTGGGCTTCTCACAACGATATGCTGGCTAAGAGATTATCTTTTATTATATTCAGATTACGACAAATGTAAAACTTTATAACTTGTCCTTTTCCAATAAACACTTACTTTTCTTTTTTCCATAGTCTTGTTTCTTACGGTGTTTTGGAAAAATATGATGAACACTACTCCTACCGCCGACCCACTAGTCGTCTTAGCTCGGATTATGATGCTTAATCGGGGTTCTTAAGCCCGATGATTCTCTGACCTAAAACGACTGGTCAGGGCTAAAATTTTCCTCCCCTTGCCTCTACGGTCCTTTCGGTAGATTCTGCGGATTAATACAAACGATTTTCTCATTTATTAGGGCCTTTGGTATTGGTATATTCTCGGGTTTCGTTCCGGTGTCTTTTCATGCCATTTTAATAAAATCAATATTTTCTCAGGTCGTCTACTTTCGAAATGAATTATTTTAGAAGGGAGACGATTCTGCTTGCCATTTTCTGGATGTTATCGCTTTTATCATCTTTTATCAATATTCCAGCAGGCTGCCTATTTTAGAAACTTTAATTTTTTTATGAAAACGTTTTTTTTTATCAAAGGCGTTATTTCTAACTAGGAGTAACATTTTTTTCTGATGAATCCTGGTTCACTCTTCGCGGTTACATTAATTCTCAAAATTTTCGTATGTGGAGTTCTATTAATCCACATTTCTATCGAGAAACTCCTCTTCAACCTGAAAAAGTTGGTGTGTGGTTAGGTTGCAGTCGCAGAAGATTAATTGGTCCCATTTTTTTTAATGGTACAGTTACAGCACAAAGGTATCGAGAAGAAATTCTAGAACCATTTATCAATTCTCTGCATGAAACTCTTAGGTTACTGCGAGAATACTTTGACGAAAGGCTTATAAGTGCTGGTACAGCAAATCCTTACCCTCCTCGTTCTTGTGACCTGACCCCTCTGGACTTCTTTGTTTGGCCTTTCTTAAAAAACAACATATTCCAAACACCAGTTAACACCATAGATGAGCTTAAAGACAGAATTGATCAGAAAGTTGAAGAATTAAACAACTCACCACAAATACTCCAAAATGTGTTTAATGGATTAAAACGACGAATTCAAATATGTTTGCAAGAAGGTGGCCAACATATTCAACACTTGTTGTAAATAAACACTTTTTGTAAATAAATACACGTTTTTGTATATAACCCCAAATTACATACCATCGTGACATCGTGTCTACTTTGACAATCAAATCTGCCTGACGCCGCGTTAATCACAGACATACATTTTCTTTGCACCGCCTACCCTAATCTGATTTTTAGTTGCTCACAGGTTACAAGACATTATAAAACAAATTCAAAAAGATTTTTGTAACGAGAAAAACAGCATTTCATATATCAAATTAAGCAGTGGTTAGTTTCTAAAAACATGGCCAAAATGGTAAAATCAATTAATATTTTCTCACCCAACCATGGTAGTAGTTACGGAGAGACGGGGGATTTCTTTGGGAGAGCAACCACACACACTATGACATTTTGTGAAAGTTGATTACGCCCTCGGACTTGTGGAGTTGCACTCGACAAGGCGGGCACCAGCTGTCTCCTCTGTCGTGCAATGCCATGGCCTTTTCTATGGTTTGACAAAGGTTATTTCGATAACGTAATATTCTGCATGTGTATCAATTTGCTCATACGCTTGCATAATGCCCGGCTTCTTCGATGCAGCTGCAATTCTTCGAATTTGCAAAGGTCAGTCATGACTCATATCGGCAATAAAGCAAGTCGTTTCATTACATTGTAACAGGGACATTGTAACGAGTTTAATTAATATAATGAGCTTAATAATCTATGAAATTGCCGATTTCTTACAAGTAAGAACAATTGCAAACCAATTAGAAAACTGCAAGAAAAAGCACATTCGTATGCAAGTCAAAGGCTTTTACCCTCGTACATCATAGGGCCTTCCTTATTGCTCAACGATGATACCCTCAGATATAGAAGGTCTGTTTACAAAAAAAAAAGCTTCTAGGAAGGAGAGACAACGTTAAGATAAATTAACACAAAGAACAACACCCGGTAGCTAAACCAGGCAGGCAAGTGTTACCTTACATCTTACAACAATTAGTTTCCCCCGACCCTCGTCCCACTCCAAATTAATCACAGCGACATCCCTGCTTGTCAACAGAACAAAAATTTCTGCGTGCGTTATCAAAAGTTCACCTCCCCGTAAATCTCAAAGGTCCAAAATTATGATTATTATTAAAGCCAAGGACTTGATAAGATCTCACCACCACCACCGGCTGACGTAACTTATACGACATTTCAGCTCGAGCGATGAAAATTCGGATAAGTCGTGCGGTACAAGTATGACAAATTGCAACCCCCGAAAGACAAAGGGCGGGTCGCTGTCGAGATGTTCGTGAAATGTGATCGCCGGTTATCGCCGCATCTAAAGGCGACGTCAACACTCCGAAAGATTACATATGTCGACAAGATTTCGAGCGATTTAAATGCCACTGGATGGCATAAATTTCAATAATAAATGAATCGCCGCCGTCTGGGAGTTAATACATTTAGCAGCGTCTGAGTACTTTGCGAAATTGTCGACCGACAGACCGCGGCGGCCGTAAAATCACGCGCTTCATTAACCTGATTCATTGAATGGCCGGCCAATTTGTAACTACTGGCGGGATTCCCCCCCGGGGAAGACGACGGTACGGTGTAAAAATGGCGGAGAGAAACGAAATACGATCCCGGAAAGAGCCACAAGATGAACGTTTCCATTACATTAACTCCGGTGGCCTGCGATTTTACTTCTGTGCAGGGTCAACCAATCTGCAAAGTACTCCGCCGACAGCGGTTCCAAACAATACGAAGCTTCGACTGGTTCTTACAAAGAATTCAATATAACTTCATAAATACAACTAAACGAACCAAATAATGTTCAAAATTAAATAAACGAAACGGCACGATTAAAAAAAATTTATTAAGAAGAATATATTGCACAACAGATGGCGCTCTACAACTTTCATTGCCCAAAAAAGACGATTCCATTTATAAAGTTCTCAAGTGAAGTAGTAATTTCGAATCAAACGACTAAAATTGATTCTGTTCTAACCTTTTTTTGTTAATCAACTTCTTTTAATTGCGATAACTAAAGGAACGTTAAAAAAAAACAAAAAGCTTGAGCTGCTTGCCTACAGATGACGCCTTCCATTTTTTTTTACTACAACCACGAGTCATTCGTCACATTTTAGATCGCTTTCGTCAGTACTTATAGGTATTTAAGGAATTGAAACGACAATAAAGAACTTTATTATTAGACAGGTGGCGCTTATTCATGTTACTATTTATTAATAGTTTGATTCAGATTTTGTGCCAAGGAAGTAATCATTTGTTTTAGTGCTTCTGATTTAAAAACGGCCTTTCTTTGATTTGGGGCTTTCACATAATCAATTTACATGCATTAACCATTCGTGTTTAATAGATTTAAATATTTACCGACAGAGGGTCTTCATGTCTTAATATTAATTTGATTTGGCTGGTTTTGATTGAATGCATTCGTTTCGAATTTTCACTTTCTTTCTAGTTACTGCCGATTTTCATCCGCGGTTTGCTTAAAAAAGTGAGCTCCATCGCTGTTCAACAGATGGCGCTTTGTTATCTAATTGGAACAAATAATTAAAGTCTTGACCGCTGACCATTTACGTAATTGCTTCAGACGTTCATCAATTTTTCTCTGTCGAAACGTCGATGCGATTTTAAAGGTGTTCTTGCAATTTTTATTGCGATTGCGATCACCTTTTAATCCTATTTGAAGGTTCTGAACAAAAGCAAGAGAACAGAAATATCAAAAAGCAACCGCAGGACGTCGCGATTTAAACTCTTAATAAAAAATTAGTTCATAAATTCTATGAAACAAAAAGTGACTGCTCATTAGTAATTCTGAAAAAACTTTGAAGTGATCTATTGTGAACAGTTCAATGAAAGGCGATTCAAATATCCAGAACATCTCAATCAATGATCAGCAAAAAAACCCTCATCATAATAGAATTCGAAGCTTAAAGACACTAATGATTCTGGAAATTATTTTAAAGTGATTTCAAGTGAACACTTCATTTAAAGGCGAATAAAATGTCCCAGTCAATGATCAAGAAAAAAAAATAGTTCAAGGAACCAAAGGTCACCCCATAATAGAATTCGACGATTACCACCATGAGTAATAATTTTGAATAGTTCGAAAAGGGGATGCAAATATAGAGGGTTTGGAGATCCTCAATCAATGATCAGTAAAAAAATATGGATCAATAAACAAAGTCGCCATAATCGCCAGAATCCGAAGTTCAAAGGCACTAATAATTCTGGAAATTATTTTAAGATGGTTTCAAGTGAACATTCAGAACATTCAGAGGCGAACCAAATATCTCTATCACTGATCAACAAAAAAAAATTAGTTCAAGAAACCAAAGGTCACCATAATAGAACTATCAGTGGAAATCATTCTGAAGTGACTTCCAAGTGAACAATTCAAAAAGGTGATTCGAATATATAGGTTTGGAACTTCCAAATAAATAATTGGCAAAAAAATGTAGCTCAATAAACAAAGTCGCCATAACAGGATCCAAAGCTTAAAGACACCTGGCAATTATTTTGAAGTGATTTCAAGTGAACAGTTCATTCAAAGGCGATTCAAATATTTCAATCAAAGATAAAAAATTAGTTGAAGAAATCAAAGGACGTTATAATAGAACCCGACTACGAGTGATTCTGGAAATAATTTTGAAGAGATATCAAGTGAACATTTTGAGGAAATTGAAGTTTTGGATCAAGCTGAATGATTACAATAATTAACAAAGTCCATCCGAAAAGAACCACCAAAAAACAGAAATGACAACATTAGAAACCATAACTCGTGATATAATGATTTTAGGAATAATTTTGAAGAGTTCATTTAAAGGTGATTCAAATAACGAGAAAATTGAATCAAACTCAAGTCCCTAGCAAAGAGAATTTGGTTCGAACAGTCCAAATTTCGAAGAAATTGATGGTTTTGGATCAAGCACAATAATGACAATGATCAAGTCTATCAGAAAATAATAAAAAATGACAGTAATACAATCCAAAGCTCAGGATACAACAGTTTACTTAGAGGCGATTCAAATAATAAGAAGAGTCAAAGTTAAGTATCCAGAAAAGCCTTTCAGTACACTAATAGAACCTTACAGACATTACTGATTTCTGGAATCATTTTAAAGTAGTTTAAGCGACGATTCAAATATCAAAAAGAAATAAGAGCTTCCGGATCAAATTCATACATGAGAATATGACACCGATCAAGCAAAGTCTCTCAGCAAAAGAGCTGACCAAAAAACCAAACAGTATTCGAAGTTCAATTCTGAAATAATCGGAAGCACGCAGCTCATTCTAAGATGAATCAAACTTCGATGAAATGAGAGCTTCTGGATCAAAGTCAATAATAGAAAGTCACGAGTGTTCAACAAAGTCTCTCAGTAAACAATCACCAAAAAAATCCGTAATTTGATAATAACAAAACCGAAAGCTCAGGATATTACTGATTCCAGAAAAAAATTTTTTTTGAGTATTCATTAAATTTAAAATCAGTGAAGTATTCGGCAAAGTCTCTCAGCAAAGAAGAACGGAATTTGAAGCTCAGAGACATTACAGATTTCGAAAATCATTCTGAAGTGGTGATTCGAATATCAAAGAAGTAGGAGCTTCCAGATAAAACTCAAATGAATAACAGAAAACGACAATCATCAGCAAAGAAAGTCAAAGTAACTACAAATGAATTTGAAGCTCAGAGATTTTACTGATTTCGGGAATATGTAATTTTGAACAATAATACAAAGACGATTAAGAAATCTGAAGTTCGGACTTTACTGATGAAAACCAAGTAATTATAAAAAAATTTGAAGCTGATTTCGGGAATAATTTTGAAGATACTTAAAACGAAAGACATTCAAGAAATCTAAAGCTCAGGAGTTTACTGATGAAAATTTGAAGTTCAGAGATATTACTGATTTCGGGAATAATTTTAAAGACAGTTGAAACGAACAAAGGTTCAAACACAGTTAAAACAACTGAAGTTCAGGACTCAGGACTTTACTGATGAAAACCAAAGTAATTCTAAAAGAGTTCAGAGATATTACTGCTTTCGGGAATAATTGGGATGATAGTTGAAGCGAACAACGATTCAAAGACAATTAATAAATGTAAAGCTCGGGACTCAGGAATTTACTGATGAAAACCAAAGCAATTACAAAAAAGTTCAGAGAAATTGCTGATTTCGAGAATAATTTTGAAGATACTTCAAAAGGCAGATATCTAACTTCTGGATCAATCTCAAATGGTAATGATAGCCTTACCTTAGCAAAGCGAAATGTGGCTAAAAACCAAAGGAACAAAAAAAAGAAAAATAAAGTGATGTGATTTAATTTATAATAACCTAATCGGTGAGATTAAATTCGAAAGTGTGATGCTGTAAGCAGCTGGTAGAATCCCTTATGTTTTCGGGCGCGAAGTCATACAGAGCGACCACATGATCTCGGGGCTTACGTGGGGGATTCCCGCGGCGCGACGCGTCGCAGGTGGTCACTTCGAGAACTAGCGACTATTATTCTACTTCAGGAACATCATAAGTTCCGCCCATCGAATGACACCCTGATTAATACAATCGACAGGAGGAATTCCTAAGCGGGACCAACCAATACGGATTCCGTAATCTACGCCGTGCTCACTACGATTATGATCTTTGTCATCGAGCATGTAAAACGCATGAATAATAGAAATATGTTAATCGCAAGTCGCTTTCAGCGCAAACAAACCCCTCATTTATTAGACGGGCCGATAAAAACTGGGTGATGTGAACTTTACATGTCATTAATTATTTATAAATGTGGGATTATTCGGAGTTGCCTTATTGTTCCTGTCTGATTTGAGGCCTGAATCGTAAAGCCAGATTGTTATCTGCTGACGCGTTTTAATGCTAATCGACTCGGTCCGAACACGAATTGATGACACTAATAGTTTGTTTGCTTTCAGAATTAGCTGATGAATGATGACACCGCTGCTTATACCGACGATTTTAAAAAGTCAAAACCTAATCAAAATACAGGCAACCAAACCAACACATGTGTAACTTGGGTAGTCTACTTAATAAATAATTTTCCTTAATTGTGTATCTAACCAAATCAACAAACTTGTAAGTTGGGTAATCCACAAATCTTATAAATTACAAATGTATAACATAGGCAACCAAACTAACACATTTGTAATTTGGTTAATCCATCAAACGTTACAAAATTAATTTAAAAGAGAACATCATTTTGTATTATTGGTGTTTGAACTGTATCAAAGTTAATTCGGTTTTTCTGCTGTGAGGCTGTGAGGAGTGATGATGTGTGTTTAGTTCTCCGGAGGAATGTGAGGTAATTAATCACGGTCTTGTTGGTCAGGCGGCGCGCTTGGGGGGCTCAAACAGATCTTCTCGAGCGCCCAGGGGGTACGGCGCGTTGTTCGGAGAAAAATTGCCAAATTTAGGTGAGTGGGACAGTAGTAATTACGGTGGTATTACACCTTACGAACCGTGCCGTTGCTGTTTAAGAGAATGGGAGCAGTTTCATTCCTTTACAAAAAAAAAAAATAAATAAATAAAATAAAGTGTCAATATTTCATATTTTAATCCGAGTCAAGTAAAAAGGGCTTCGTTACAAAATGGACGTGACATATTGCTGTGTTATTTTAATTTTAAGGTTTTGAAAATTGTAGTAACAATATTATTTGTATTTATTATTATGATGTATCAATTGTAATTTAGTTCGTGATTCATCATACATTAGTTAAATTTTGTATATCAAAAGAAACTACTATCCCAAGGTATTTGGACTCAAATGTTGCTAACACTGAAACAAAACTTTTTGTTAAGAAAAACAATTAAAAGATGCAATCGCCAACATTAGACTGACACACACACACACCAGTCTAAAAGCAGTTCGGATGTTACAACATCGTGGAGGATTTGCAGTTCTTTGAAGGCATCTCCAAAGCCGGACTTCTCAGACCATGAGCAGACATGGGGATTCATTTGAAACTAAATACTAATGCGATAGTTGAAGAATTACGAAGTTATTTTTTATAAAGAAATTTAACTCGCATTATCACAAAAAATTGTTGTTTCCATTTCACCACCGGTATGACGTACATGAGAGTTTTTTTTAACGAGACTATAAGTAGGATTGAGTTTAAATTTGGAGATTAAATACCCGGTTTGAATGTACGAGGTAACACGAAATGTTATGTGAAGCCTTCGCGATTTATTTAAACAATGCAAAGTGAAGTGTAATAAAACAGTAGTTGATGTATATAAAACCGTGAGATTGAACAGACTATAAATTTTTAAATTTGCTTTTAATAATATCAACAAATAATTTAATTTTTTGAACTGATTACATATTTAGATAATGACCATTACAGAACTTAGTTTGTGTTAAATTCTTTTAAAAAATACCAGAAGTCACTATTGTTGCATAAAAAAAAATTGGTAATGAAAAATTTTAAGTTGACGCGAGTTATTTTCATTCATTAATGAGCATAAGAACAATCTACGAGCGTCCAAAGAAACCAAAAACGTTCATAGATTTTAACAAAAGAAAAAGGTTTACGCCCTGAACCTTAAGAGTTTCATGATTACAGACAAATATGTACCTACGTTATGAATTAAAAACAAAATTGAATTTAACAACAACCAATCACGTAGCAAAATGTAGTACAAATGACAGTAAACACCACATGGAGAAACAAATTTTAATAAGAAATCACATAAATAGACTGAGAAACAAATACTATTACGTTACAAATGATTTCAAATTTCCCTCCTTTTGTTTGCCGCCAAAATGGCTATCTTTGCGATACTCTAGTAATATAGGGACTCTAACATGTAGTGTGTTGAACCGCCATCTGTTGCTCAAATTCATTTATTATTGACAGTTACGTTCTAATGCTTTCCGTGGTGACTTTCATCGGTCTGGTTACTCGAATTGAATCGGTTAAAAAATTGAAAATTCAATTGAAAATTATTTTACAAAATTTTAGCTGCAAGTCGGCTGGATTACAATGGAGCCCCCGATCATATTCTGTACAGCTATTTCGGCCCTATTTATGCTGATGAGGTATATGAATATGGAAATAGGTATACAGAATATTCTCGGGGAGCCCCATTGCAATCTAGCCGACTTGCAGCCAAAATTTTGCAAGTTTGCGATGACACGCTATTGTCCGCACTGGCCGCCATTTCGGCGTGATAGCTCATGGGGTAGCAATATCCGTTGCTATTTACTATCCACGACACAATTTATAGGTCAGAAAATAATCGTGCGATGTCGCGATGTGACATAGTTATTTTTTTTTTAAATATTATATTGTGGCGCCATCTATTGCTCAATTTGGTTTACTATTGAGAGCTATGTCCTAATGCTTGTCAAAACGACTTCTACTGGCACCCTGTTGCTCAATTTGGTTTATTATTGAGAGTTACGTCTTAATTCTTGTCAAAACGATTTCTACTTGTTTTCAATGAATTTAATTGAACTTTAGGTAATAGGACATATTTTAAAGTCTCCTTGTGATATTTGCTGGAGCGCCATCTGTTGCGCTACACTTGAAACAAATTAATTTATTATTGGCAGTTGCATTCTACTACTTCCCGGGGTAACTTCCACAGTTTACTTGTATTAAATCAGTCTAAAAAAATGGAAAATAATTTACGCACCGCTTATTAAATTTTTTATAATGTTGGGGGTGTCATCTGTTGATCAAATTTGAGAACTACGTTCTAACTTTCTCATTAGAACGAGTTTCACTTAGGTACGTCAAATGAATTTCAGCCAATAACGTGTCATCAGAGGACAATACTCAAAATAAAATAAATAAAAGTCACCTTGTGATGTTTGCTAGGTCGCCATGCCATCTGTTGTAAAATATTTGAAACAAATTTGAAAATGAAATGCGTATCGCTTATTTTTTTTATAAATTAATTCGAAATTTCGAAAATTAATTGAAAAAAATTAGGAGTACATATTTGAATTATTTTCGTGGATAAAAAAAGCTGTAGTTAAAAAATAATGCGAAAACGAAACCACGAACTTGGCCTCAAGTTTTGTAAATTCATCACAAAATTTTTTTAAAAATTTTTAAACAGATAGCGAACAAACAATTTTAATAAGAAAAAAGAAGTAACAAAAGACTATCGTTTCCAAGACTAAGAAAAAGCTGTAGTTAAAAAATAATGTGAAAACAAACGGTCATCGACGTTCTGCGAACTTGGCTTTGAGTTTTTTTTTTTAATTTATCACGAAACTAAAAATAAATTAGATGTTTTTTTTTTACTAAATATAGAAATCGTCTTGAAATCAATAAGAAACTTTGAAAAGAAAAAAGAAGAAATAAAATTCGATCGCTTCGTTGGAACCGAAGACAATCTCGATCGACGGTAAAACAAGAAAAATCAAACGAGAAATTTAAAAGTCTACGAAAAGAAAAAACAAAAGACTACCGCTCTTAAATTTTCCAAGATTAAAAAAGAGCTGTAGTTAAAAAATATTGCGAGAACAAAAGGATACCGACATTCGGCGAGTTTTGTAAATTCATCACAAAATTAAAAATATAGAAATCAAACAATAAACTACCAACATCTGCGCAATAAAAAAATAAACAAAAGGTTGAAAAAAAAAAAACAAGCGAAAGACAAACGACATTATCACACTCGACTTTGAATTTTGAAATGCTCGAGTCGCTGTAAAAATAAGAAAAATAAAATTATTAAAAATGAACATTTACCAAAAAAGAAAGAAAGCAAAAGACGGTCGTTCTCAAGTCTTCCAAGACAAAACAAAAAACAAAACAAAATCAGTTAAAAAAAAGATTATAAAATAAAACACTAGCGACCCTATCAAACACGATTTTGAATTTTGAATTGCCCGATTCGCTGTTAAATAAGGAAAATCGAACAAAAAAGAAAAAAACGAAACAAAAGACGACCGCCGTCGAGTCTTCCGCGATAAAATTAAAAACAAAAAAAAAGTTCATATCTCGTGATATTTGTCGCAGCGCCATCTCTTGGACAGTACTTGAAATACATTTATCTATTATTATGATAGGTTCCTAAAATGACCCTGACTTACTCTAAATGAATTTGAGCCAATAGAGTGTCATCTAAGGGCAATATTTAAAAGAAATAAAAGCCACCTTGTGCTAGTTGCCAAGGCGCCATCTGTTACGCAAATACTTGAAACAAATTTATTTATTATTGAAAGCAATGTTCGAATACTTTCCGCGTCTACTTCCTTTGGTTAGTACCTGAATCGATCTAAAAAAATTAAAAATCACTTGTATATCGCAATTTTTTTAAATAAATTATATTGTGGCGGGCGCCATCTGTTGTTTAAATTTGAGAACTAAGTTTTACGACTTCCACGTACTCCAAACGACTTGAGTGAATTTAACGTGACAGGGTGTCATCGGAAGACAATATCTAAAACAAAACAAATAAAAGCCACGTTTTGATATATGCCGGGGTGCCATCTGTTGCACAACACTTGAAACAACTTTATTTAATATTGAGAAGTTTACCTAGTCTTATATTCTAGTAATTTCCGGAGCCACTTCCACCGGGTTACTTGAACCAATTAAAAGAGATTGAAAATCATTTTTATACCTTATTTTTCATAAATTTACCGTCACTAAATAATTATAGTACCGCAATCAGCCGCCATTTTAGTGCAAAATATTGGAGGGAAATTAAATGTCTTACGCTAGCAACGTCACACTTGGGCATTTTAACCTTTTATTTGACAGGAGTTAACTTTGTTTAAACTTGCCGGAAAGAAAATCACTAGAAAATTCGGCCACTTAAGCTTGCCGGAAAAAAATCACTAGAAAAGTCGGACATTTTAGTACAAAAACGTGGTTTCTTTGTCTTACACATTAAGCATATGGATTGCGGTACTGTATTTATTTTGTGACTGTACATAAACTACGTTGGGGGCGCCATCTCTCGCTCAAATTTATTTATTATTGAAGGCTACACTCTAATGTTTGTTGGGACGACTTCCACTTTAAATAAATTTGATTGAATAGAGCCATTTAAGGACAATATTTAAAATAAAAGTCAACTGGTGATATTTGCCGCAGCGCCATCTCTTGCACAGTACTTGAAACAAATATATTTATTATTGTAAATACTTCCCGCGGCGACTTACACAGGTCACTCGAGTTGAATCGGTTTAAAAAAAAAATTGAAAATAATTTGTACATGGCTTGTTTCATTAAATAATTTTCTACCGTGGCAACAGATGGCGCACATTAATCAGACGTTGTTACAATTAAAGACTGGAGTGGTTAGGAAGTATTACACAAATTGAATGCGCAGGATAATGAATGATGGCCTCATAAGGAAGTGGGTGGATCGAGGAGGAATAAATAATTAAAAAAGCGGACCGGTTTCCATTCTTCGGATTCCTCTTCAAATTGGATCTTCCACATTCTGAATTTACTGTATCAGTTTTAATCAGTAATTTTTTGCCACTTTTTCCTTTCGACCGTGTAAAATGACTCCGTAATGATCTTCGGATCGGTACAGCTTTATTAATGTACATCCGTCAAGACTATATCAGCCGGCATCATTTTTCAAGACATGCTGGAGTGTTTTATATGAAATCCATTACACCTGTGCAGGGCGCCGCCCCCCAGGGGTGGATCAGCAATTAGGAAGCGCAGCGGGAGCGTAAAAATAACGAGATACTGACAAACGTGAGGTGAGGGCTTAGAAACTTAGACGACCAGTGCAAATCAAATATAGCGCAGTTACCAAAGAAATAAATAAAATAATATTTGGTCATCACAGTTTTATATCCGTACATGGTCAGAGAGTGTGACGGTGATGATGAGTAGCTTCGTACTAGGAAGATCGAATGTGATTGTTTTTCCTATGATTGATTGGCTTTTAAACTGTAAGACAGGTGGTGGGCTATATTGCATTACAAACATTGATTTATGCTAATGCCATTGCCTAATGCTGTTACCTGCTATTTAAGGCACTCAATTTACCGCGCGTTGCTTTCCATTTTCTATTACCAGTTACACATATTAATGGCGACGTCATTTACAAATCGTCTGTCAGAGGTTACATTACGAAATACTAACAAGATTTTAAAATACATTGCAGTCGTAAAGGACTCTCCATGGCCAAATACTTACTTACCGTAACAATATCACTTTTTGCAATTTTTGGCAAAATGCATCCGCGGTCCGATGTGGTTCTGCTGCTGTTTCGGTTTCAGCTCTCATTTGTTTTCGGGTTCGACCAAGACACGAATTCATCAATCGGACGTTATTAATTATACGTGGGGGCAACGGCGGTTGAATTATGTGCGCTTAAGCTCACGCTGGGCATTTAATTTTTTTAATCTACCGAATAAATTAGGGGCCCTTACCCTGCCACTACGATTTCGTAACAATCACCGAAGTCGTTAGTCCGGATGTTCAAACAAAGTAAATTAATTTTGAGTTTCTTGGAAAAATTACTGCATCATTGGACGTCTTCATTCGATCGCGAGCTGTACAACTTTGAAGACCTACCTAATCACTCCTTTTTTGATTAAAAAAAAACCGTAACAAGAGCAGAATTTTCTTGGAAACTAAAAATTCCAAAATTTTCCTTATTGATCAAGAGAGCTTCAAATGATTCGCATACTAAAACCTTTACAAAATTAATTTTACTTCAAGTATTATTATTATTATTTCTTTTTTAATCTAGGATCGTATTACACATTTTCTATACGTTGTTTTAAAATCTGCAATAGTATTTAATTGAAAAAAAAAATTTTTTTTTGGCCATCTAGGATCAGGTGTAACTTGCAACATCTCGGATAGATGGCCGCTAATAGTTTTCGAAATTCCTCAGGTGGGTCGATGTAGATTTACGATTAGACAAAAACGCCGGGCACGCCCACCTGCGAGGGTCACTACCTGAAAATCGCATCGTGACATGTGTCGACCGTGCTGCCCTCTTGCATCTCGAGAAGAAAGGCGGCGGAGGCGGTCAGCGCGAAAAAAATCGTTTACGAGCTCTCCTTTTTCGACGATTTCATTAGGTCTTTTATGGCGCTCCGGCCATTTCAGTTATGACTCTTTAATAATGGAAAATTTAATTAAGCCAAGTGCGTCAGACGCATACGCGATTCCCCATCATTTATAGCTTGTTGTGTGCGTTCAAAATTAGCAAATAAATTACAAGAAAAAAAATTACTATTATGGTGTTACGTAGCTCAGAGTATCGTGGGAGTAATTGATTAGCATTGAACTCGTGATTTAATAATAATGAATAATGAAACGTCCTTGAATTTCTCATAATTTAAAATATTAAACTAAGAATAAGTCAAACTAATGAATCGAATAATCATTTTTCAAATGCCACAGAGAGAACTATTATACATAATATAACTTATGAACACAAAATAATTAGAAATATGACATCTAGTGAGCGCCATCTAGTGAGACCTTTGAATATTAAATTGCTTGTCATATGCGAGAGTTTTAAAAATATTTTCTCAGGAATTAGACACACTAAAAACCAATAAATCTCACACAAAAAAATAACGAATTTAAAACAAGTCGAACAAAAGGAATTATGATTAACGCCATCTAGCGAGTTTTCTCGAATTAGTAATAAAAAAGTTTAAGCAGACACTTCAAATAAAAGTTTAAATAAGGCGGAAGACTCAAAATAACGAGAGCACCAACAAAGGAAAAGCTCGTGGACTTTGAGAACGAGTAGTGATTTTAATTACCGCCAGCATTATAAGCGCCATCTATAGGCTCTCTATTTTTACTATGTCGCAGCGTTTTACAAATGATAGATTTTATGTGGAGTGACAACAATCAAAAGTGCCCGCTCCTCGAAATTCCCAATCTAATTTGACTCGTCCAAAAAATTTCCAAATCCCGAAAAGAGCGCCATCTATTGAGTATTTTAGTTATTAAATTAATAAATTATTTTAATTAATTCCAAATATTTCAAAATATTTTAAAATCACAGAGTTTATGACGAGTTTAATAAGCAAATGAAAGGAATCACAAGCATGAAAAAAGTGCATTACGCCTAGCGCCATCTAGTTAGTGTTTTGGATATTAAACTGATAACGCATTCTAAAAAATTGCAAATGTATTGCAATTAAGGATTTGGACGAAGTGACTCCATTCTTAATAACTTAACATCATCAACGCCATCTATCGGACTGTTTTCTAACTTATTATATTATAACTTATTAATGTGATGTGAAACAAAATTAAAAAGGCACAAACTTAATCATGACATTTTCAATAGGCACCTTTAGATTTAGAACAAGTGAAATGATTCAAGTGATCACAAACGCCATCACCGCCATCTACCGGACGTTTTTATGTCATATAACTTCGAACTGTGATTTATATTAAAAATGACTACAAGTGATCTTACCAGTATGACTGAAAAACTAAGAGAAAATTAAGTTATTTTAAATGTTACTACCGCCACCTATCGAACGTTTCTCTCTACTGTATGTATCTGCAGAACTTAAAAACGTGATTTAAATTTCAAATCATTTCAGACTTAATTATGAACTTAGGCAATGAATGAATCTCTAATTACTACTAACGCCATCTATCGAAACCAGAGCAAATTAACTAATACCATTTACGACTAATGCTATCTATCGAGCTTCCTTTTCACGTATGTGCCTGTACAACTTAAAAATGTGATTTTAATTTTAAATCACTTCAAACTTAACCACATAGCAACTTAGCAACGAATGAAAAAACTAACGCCATCTATCAGATATTTCCTTCTGTTGTAGATATGTGATTACATGTATAACTTAGAAACGTGATTTAAATTTGAAATCGCTTTAGTAACCCTAGAGTTAATTACGAAGCAACGAACAAAGAAGTTTGCAGAGTTAAATCATACTAACGCCATCTATTGGGGTTTCTTTTACCATATGTTCTTATAAAACTTAAGAATGTGATTTAAAATTTTTCTTATACCTGGCAGAAACGTGAAAGCGTTTTACAAATACTAGATTTTATGTCGAGATTAATAAACAAATGAGAAGAATCACAGTCCTGAAAAGAGTGAGTATTTTGGTTATTAAATTAGTAATACATTTTTAAAAAATTCTAGAATTTCAAAAAGGCCGAAGTATTTTACAGTCACAAGAGTTTATGATGAGTACAATAAACAAATGAGAGGAATTGCAGATTTGTGCATTTCGCCTAGCGCCATCAAGTGAGTATTTTAGGCATTAAACTGGTAACGTATTCTAAAAAATTCCAAATATATTACCGATAAAGATTTGGACGAAGTGACTCCATTCTTTATAACTTAACGCCATCAACGCCATCTATCGGGCCACTTTTAAGCTAAACTTTCCCATATAACTTACCTTCAAGAAACGCATAAACTTGAATCATGAATATTGCAAATCCAAAGGAAATACTCAACTTAGAACAAAGTTATACTAGACTTCACGCGGCACACTTTAAAATTATTTTTAACTGTACAGGGTGTTCCAGAAAATGCTGGTGTATAGAGAGAGAATTTTTTTAAATGGAACACGCCATATACTTTTACAAATTTAGATGTTCCGTGGAGAGGTGATACAACAATATAAATATATATTGGTTTCACTGTTATTTTCGTAAAAAAAAATTTTCTCTTCGCAATTTCCTTAAAAATTTACAAATTTTGAACTTATGTTTCTGTCTATGGAGATGACACAGACTTACGAAAATATAACAAAATATTCTTAAGACTTTGGACTTTATGAAAATATGAAGAAAGTTAAAATATCTTTTAGCATTATACAGAGCAAACAGTACTTGCGAAGCACTCAGTATCTTATTTTATTTTAATGGAATGACCTATTTTTTTATTTCAGAAATAGATAGTACTTAAGCTTAGCTTTTTACTGATAGCAGGTTATCCAGTGTGTCCCAGATTGAGTAGGCTACCATGGGTAACTTTCTTATTAGTGAAGATTGAGATTTGGTTAAATGGGCAATATTTTGCAGTTTTATATGCTGATTCAGATTCCGTTGAGAAAATTTTAAAATTCCGAATAGTTCAGATATTATCGCAGAAAAACTGAAAATCGCTATTTTCTTTAATGTCCAATAACTTCGCAATTATAAAAATATGAAAAAATGTTTCATACAAAAGTTACTATGTTTGATAAAATACAGCTGAAAATACAGTCAAAATAAAATTCAGGATGGCGGCTGTCAAGATATTGATAGCAACTTTCTTATTTTAAATGGACGCCATATTGAATTTTTGTACGATTAAATAGCATTTTTTTTTCTCGTTTCAACCGTGTATCACAACCCATACCTAAAAAAAAATTATTTAAAAAATTTAATATTTTTTTTTAAATCAAGTAAGCGGGTTGCCTTTACTTATTACTAATCAAGTAAAGGCAACCCCCATTTAACCAAATCTCTATCTTCACTAATAAGAAAGTTACCCATGGTAGCCTACTCAATCTGGGAAAGACTGTATACCTTTATTTCTAATATTTGTTTTACTAGAAATATTGTTTTTACTACCATTAGAATTCTTTGGTTTTTAACTTTTTATTTTTGGAAATAATTTATAACCATAAATTTGAAAGTTCCTAGAGCTTACCAAACTCAAAATGCAGATATCAAAATCCGAATACCGAGGAAATAAAAATATTTGAAGTGGACATAAGAGTAAAGTACCTTTATTTTCTAAGATACGCGGAAATATTATATGAAAAGTTATTCAGAATTGTTATAAGATCTCAAATATGAAATCATGGCTGACTACGATGAAAAAATTTTTTTCACATATTTTCCTGTTTTTCTCGTATCAGTGTGTGTATGTGTATAGTAAAACGTTAAATGTGTAGACCTGAACGTTTCTTCAGGTGTGATATAAATACACTCTGGGATTTACGTTTTGCTCATTTACTATACAAAAATTATAAATGGAAGGCTAAAATGTTCAAATAGTAGTGAAAACAAGATGTCTAATGAAAGAAATGCTAGAAATATAGGTATATAACCTGGTATCAGTAGAAAGCTAAGTTTAAGAACTACCCTTTGCTGAAATAAAAAATAGGTTGTTCCATTAAAAAAAAATGAGATACTGAGTGCTTCGCCAGTTCCGTTTGCCCTGTATAATGCTAAAAGATATTTTAACTTTTTTCATATTTTCAAAAAGTCCAAAGTCATAAGAATATTTTGTTGTATTTTCGTAAGTCTGTGCCATCTCCATAGTCAGCAACATAAGTTCAAAATTTGTAAATTTTTAAGGAATTTTCGAAGATAATTTTTTTTCTTACGAAAATAGCTGAGCGAAATTAATATATCTTTACATTATTGTAATCATCTCTCCGCGGGACATCCAAATTTATAAGAATATACAGGATGTTCCATTAAAAAAATCGCTTTGTATGCACCAACGTTTTCTGGAACACCCTGTATAGTTGAAAATAATTTTAAAATGTGCCGTGTGCCGTCTAGTATAACTTTCTTAATCTTTTTTTCTCTACTTGTTATTCCTATAGGCACCACAGAAGAAATACACATCGTTGGGACACCCGGTACAAGTTAAAAATGTGATTTGAATTTGAAATCACTTTAGACTTAATCACTTAGCAACTTAGCAACGAATGAAAAAACTTGCAGAGTTAGAATAACGAGTGAACTAACGCCATCTATCGGATATTTACTGATTATACAGTGTGTGGCATTTAACCTGGTTTCTTCATTTGCTCCTTTTCTAATGAAAATATGGAAAAATGTTTTATACAAAAGTACCATATTTTCAAGCTCCGCATAACTTAAAATTATTTTCGAATATACAGGATGTCCCAGTTTTGGCTGTACGATGTGTTACTTCGTTATTTTAAATGGAACATCCTATATTTTATAACGAATTTGAGCTTGTTAGGTTATTTTAGGGTAAGTTTGATAAGGGTTCCCTATACCTAAGTCCTATAGTTGTTAAGATATTAGACTTTGTTTACGGTTTTTGGAAAATACGGATATAAATTTGATAATTAATATCTCAATAACGAAGAATGTTAAAAAGCAGATATTGTGATTTAAATTATGCGGAGCTTGAAAATATGATACTTTTGTATAAAACATTTTTTCATATTTTCAATAGGAACGGCGTAAACGAAGAAACCCGGTTGAATGCCACTCACTGTATAATTTAGAAACGCGATTTAAATTTGAAATCGCTTTAGTAACCTTAGAATTAATTGCGAAGTTAGAAACGAACAAAAACCTTGCAGAGTTAAGTCACACTAACGCCATCTATAGGGGTGTTCCTATACAACTTAAGAATGTGATACCTAGCAGAAATCAGAAAGCGTTTTACAAATACTAAATTTTATGTCGAGTTTAATAAACAAATGAGAAGAATCACAGTCTTAGAAAGCCGTCTTAGCGCCGTCTAGTGACACAAGAGATTATGACGAGTTCAATAAACAAATGAGAGGAATCGCACACTTGTCTGAAAAGTGCATTTCGCCTAGCATCATCGAGTGAGTTTTGTTAAGCATTAAAACTGGTAACGCACTTTAAAAAATTTCAGATACCTAGGAGTCATTCCACGCGAAATCGAACACTTATAAAACTCTTCTTTCTTATATTCAATTTAACCTTTTTTTATACATTCTTAAGATCAAAAGAAAACGTCCCGTGGTATTAATTTAGAACTAAAATAATTTCTTTGAAATTTATTCATATTCATATTTATCGATGTAGAGCGGTTCAGGTGATTTTTAAACATATTTTCCTCCTAAAGCATTTATCGTAGAGATTTAGAACATACCTCATTTTAAAGCTTAAAACATGGGTTTTCGGCCCATGTTAATCATAATTATATTTAATTTAAAATTAACTTAATTTTACATAACCTTAATTTTAATATTGAAATTATAGTATAAGGACGACGATTTAAAAATGAAAGAAAAATAGCATTATTTACCTTCGTATCTACCTTAGCAATCCTCCAAGTTTCAAAATGGGATTCCGTTTAGAAATGCATTAAATAAATGTTTATTGAAGACGTGTATCGGCTATGCCGGAACTTTGCATTTTGTCAAGCAGGCTATGGAAATAATTACAAATTGTATCTCGAAATTTTCAAATCCATTGAAAGTTTTTCAGTGTAACTTAGGTGAGAATATATTTTTATAGTAAGTATTTCATTCATTTTGGGACTTAAAGTAAGAAACAAGAAATATTAAATTTGAAAAACTTTATTATAAAATCAAAAGTGTTAGAAACAAATGCATCACACTTTATCTGTCAAGAGCAAAAATAATTAAATGCTGTGGTTAAGTATTAATCGAGAAATCATGAGTGGTGTTAAAAGAAAACAGTACGATATGTGTTTTAATCCTTTTAACGAAAAGAATCACAAATTTAAAAAAAGAAAATCTTTGCGACATGTGACTTGTGCTATGTTAGCAAAACTGAAGAGAGAAGATATTGACTTGTCTCGTCAAATGAAGATCTGTGATGTTTGCAGGAAGAAAGTTTCAAACCTTCCTAATTCTACATTTGTTGTTAATGAACAATGCACACCGGAAGATGTTACAGAATTCGGATACGATGAAACTATAGAAAGTAATGATAATGAGTTTTTATCCTTTGATGATTCTATAAAAGCAGATGAGGAAAAGTTACTCGTATTATCTACTTTCAATGAAAGCTTAATTTCATTAGGGGAATCGCCTATTATGAAGAATAAATTACTTCAAAAACGTTACCCGATAGAAAAGTTACAAAATATAACAAGGACCCTGAAAGAGAAAATATTTGATAACATACAAAGTGATTCTAGCTCAGAAGACACATCAGATAAAAATTATGTCAATATCATTCAGCAACTGATCAATTCCTTTCACACAACAGAAAGTAGAAATCTAAAGATACAAATTTTAACAATTTTTGCAACTTGGTCTTATAATAAAATAAAGGAACATTTTCAAGCATCTGTACAAGTGATAAAAGTAGCAGAACTGTTAGCTGCGGAAAAGGGAATTTTGGCAACTCCTCAGCATAAATTCGGACACTCTTTACAAACTGCCATTGTAGAAAAGGTGCTAGAATTTTATAATTCTGATGATGTTAGCAGAATAATGCCTGGGAAAAAAAATTATGTGACAGTGAAAGAGGATAATAGAAAAATTCATAAGCAGAAGAGGTTAATTTTGAGTAATCTTAAGGAAACCTATAGATGTTTTAAAGAAAAGTATCCTAATTTAAAAGTAAGTTTTTCAAAATTTGCCCAGTTAAGACCAAAACAGTGTATACTCCCTGGAGCTCACGGAACGTATTCTGTTTGTGTTTGTGCTCACCATGAAAATGTAAAGCTTATGGTTGAAGGCGCCAATATTTACCAATTGTCAAAGGATTCACGTTTCGTAATCAATAATTATAATGATTGTGCAAATAATCTGTAATCCTCCGTCACCGGATTGTTATTTACTAAAATGTTCATCTTGTCCAGGAACCAACAATTTAATAAATTATCTTGACGAACTGTTTGATGCTGAAAGAATAGAACAAGTAATTTATAAACAATGGGTAACAGTTGACCGGACAAATTTGGAAATATTACAGTCATCAGTTGAAGAATTTTTAAATAAATTATCTGTCAAATTGGTAAAACTCTTACCTCATAAGTTTATTGCTCAGCAACAATCTTTATATTTGGAAGAATGCAAGGAAAACTTAAAATCGGAAGAGTGCATTGTGATTGGTGACTTTTCTGAAAATTATTCTTTCGTTATACAAGATTCTGTTCAGGGGGTACATTGGAATAACAAACAGGCTACGATTCATCCATTCTTCATGTACTATAAAGATAATAATATTATAAAACACAAAAGTTTCGTTGCAATATCAGAATCATTAAAACATGATACCAACGCTGTCCACCTATTCCAAACGGAATTAATAAAATTCATGAAGATTGAAGTGGGTGATATAAAAAAAATAATTTATTTTTCTGATGGTTCTGCTGCACAGTATAAAAATATAAATTTTTTTACAAATCTCTGTTGATTTCGGAATAAACGCCGAATGGCATTTTTTTGCAACATCTCATGGAAAGGGGCCATGTGATGGCATTGGAGGTACTACTAAAAGACTTGCAATGAAGGCTAGCCTTCAAGTAAATCAGGATCCTATCACATCACCGAAGAAACTATTTGAATGGGCGCAGAAGAATATTCCCAATATCTACTTCAAATTTTTTACTTTGAAGAAACATCAAAAACATAATAAAGAATTGAATAAGAGATACGAAAAAACAAAACCAATACGTGGCACTTTGAAGTTACACTCCATTATACCTTTATCGCAAACTGAAGTCCTAATCAAGCAATATTCATTTGAAGATGGAGGGCAACAAATTCAAATTCATTCACGTTGATTTATTCAAGATTTTTTTTTGCATTGTTATTTTTAATTAAATGTTTTCTCTGGATTTTTGATATTTGTTATCAGTTCTTATGTTTGTATAAAACTATATAATATTTACTTGTTTAAGTAAAGCATGACTGTTTTATGAATGGTTTTGATAATATTGATGTAATAATAATTTAAGAATAGACTTTGTTTTAAAAAATATATCAACGATTCCCTTATTTCATTTCGAACGTACCAGTAGGCGCGTAAGTATAATTTGAATAGTTAATATTCTAAAATAAAGCTTCAAGTCTACAAAAAATACTCGGTGGTGATAAAGTCCCGCAACAAGCTCATAATTTGTTTACTTAATGTTTTTGTTTGCAAAATCGTGAAACGGGTCGATTTTTAATTTTAAAAAGACACATTTTAATGCAAAACATTCTTCTTGATCGGCATTTGTTTTCAATTATTATTTTATTATTTTTGTTCTTGACAGATAAAGTGTGATGCATTTGTTTCTAACACTTTTGATTTTATAATAAAGTTTTTCAAATTTAATATTTCTTCTTTCTTACTTTAAGTCCCAAAATGAATGAAATGCTTACTATAAAAATATATTCTCACCTAAGTTACACTGAAAAACTTTCAATGGATTTGAAAATTTTGAGACACAATTTGTAATTATTTCCATAGCCTGCTTGACAAAATGCAAAGTTCCGGCACAACCGATACACGTCTTCAATAAACATTTATTTAATGCATTTCGAAACGGAATCCCATTTTGAAACTTGGAGGATTGCTAAGGTAGATACGAAGGTAAATAATGCTATTTTTCTTTCATTTTTAAATCGTCGTCCTTGTACTATAATTTCAATATTAAAATTAAGGTTATGTAAAATTAAGTTAATTTTAAATTAAATATAATTATGATTAACATGGGCCGAAAACCCATGTTTTAAGCTTTAAAATGAGGTGTGTTCTAAATCTCTAGGATAAATGCTTTAGGAGGAAAATATGTTTAAAAATCACCTGAACCGCTCTACATCGATAAATATGAATATGAATAAATTTCAAAGAAATTATTTTAGTTCTAAATTAATACCACGGGACGTTTTCTTTTGATCTTAAGAATATATAAAAAAAGGTTAAATTGAATATAAGAAAGTAGAGTTTTATAAGTGTTCGATTTCGCGTGGAATGACTCCTACATACCGTGAGTTTTTTTTAATTCATGTTTTTTTTTCGTTAGATTACGTGCATGTATTTTGATAGAACTCAAAATGTGACAAATGTAAACTTCTGACACTTTAACGTCAGCGTCAGTCCCATCGACTATAATGCTTCTTAAACTCTATGATGGCATGAAGAAAGTAAAATAATAGCATTAATGGCGGATTTCACCAACGTTACTTAAATTTATTCATCCGTTAAAAGTAAACGTTACCATGGTTACATGTGTTGAAGGTATAGGAATAATAATTCTTAATCGATGATTAAAGTTAAGTGACGTTGGTGAAATCCAGCATAAAACAAATAATTACTTGTGACTTTGCAATACTAGGTCTAAATGCTCAAAATCATCAATGTTTTTTGGAGTCAGTTTTCAAAAATATAACCATCATATTAAAATGGAACATATTCATTTAAAGCTACCAACAAAAATGTCACCCTAACACGGCCTACTCTGAATGCAAAAAGAACGTGAACGAATAATACAATCTAAATAATATTCCTATGTTCAGTTTAAAAAAAAAAAACCAGTCAATGCATTGCAAGGGTATACCCGCTATATATGATGAAACAAAACGAGTTTCAGTAAAGTAATTGTAAGATTTATTTTGTTAACAAAAACACTGTAATAAATGTTCGAAATGTTCTCCTTCACGTTTTAAACAATGTGCTAAGAAATTATCTTATCTGACAAAAATTTTCTTAAAATTTCGGGATTTCAATCATGACATTTCATAATTGACATAGACAGAACATTTATTTTGTTGAAGTTTGCTAGGAGATTGCTTCCATATCCTGCAATGCATGTTTTTTTTTTAACTGAACATAGTAATATTTATGTATGTTCAGAGATATAAAAAAAACTCATGGTATATTGCCCATTGCCGATAAAGATTTGGACGAAGTGACTCAATTCTTCCATTCTTAATAATTTAACACCATCAACGCCATCTATCGGACCGTTTTCCAACTACACTTTTCGTGATTGTAACATGGCCAGCTACATTAACATTCACTGACGTGTATGCATGGCCGTTTCAATTCGACTTTTAAAATTTTTGACAGTACTCCTCTCAGCGCCTCTTGTGAGTTTTTAAGTAATTGCAGTTCTCAATACGTTACTATCAGTAGTTCTGTAGTATCTTTAATAGGGAGCGCTGAGGGGAGTACTCCATGGCATGCTTTCTCGGAACCGAATTTTAGGCGAATTGAAAAGGGCCATACATACACGTCAGTGAATGTTAATGTAGCTGGCCATGGATTGTAATTACCACTAATGCTATCTATCGGATATTTGTTCTATGTATGTGATTTGATTTAAATTTGAAATCATTTGGAATTAATTGCGAAGATAGCGACGAACGAAAAAACTTGCCGAATCAGAACAAGTGAAGTGACACTAATTACAACTAACACCATCTATCGGGCTTCCTTTTCGTTAAATGTGCCTATACAACTTAAAAACGTGACGTAAATTCGAAATCTCTTCAGATTTAGTCACGAACTTAGCAGTGTGGAGTCGGAACAAATGAAGTGATGTCAAATAGCACCAGCGCCATGTATCGAATTTTTGTTTCTATTGAACGTGATCACACAACTTAGAAGTATGATTTAAATTTGAAATCACTTAGAATTAATAACGAAAATAGCAATAAACGGAAAAACTTGTGGCAACAGCAATGCTAATTACAACTAGCGCCACCTATCGGACTTCTTTTTCATTAAAAGTGCCATACAACTTAAAAACGTGACTTAAATTTGAAATCTTCTCCGATTTAATCACCAAACCTAGCAATATGGAGTCAGAACAAGAGGTGCGATTTCATTTACCACTAACGCCATCTATGGGATATTTGTTTCTACTGAAGGTGATCACACAACTTAGAAGCAGACAATAAAATCCGGGCAAGAATTGACAAGTCGTTCGTATTTAGAGAAATTTGGTAAATTAGGCTTTTATTGAGGTTATATTCCTGTCAAAATTTACATTAAACGTCAGAATTACTAGTGACATTATGTATAATATGAATTAAACGTCAAAAATTTTAGAGTGAGGTTTACATTGTACAAATGGTGTGCCCGTATTTTATTGTCCGCTACTGTACGATTTAAATTTGAAATCACTTATAGGCCCAGTTGTACAATGCCAGTTTAAAGTTAAGCCAAAGCCTAAAACCTTAACAACAATTGTTGAAATAATGGTTGCTATGGGTTTAAGCCTTAGCTTAACTTTAAACTGTCATTGTAATTAGAAGAAATGAAGTGAAGAGCAGCAGGTGGGGAACCTTTTGTCTATCGGATTTCCTTTTCGTTAAATGTGCTTATACAACTTAAAAGCGTGATTTAAATTTGAAATCTCTTCAGATTTAATCATCAACTTAGTGATGATATCGGAAAAGTGAAGTGTGATATCAATTACCACTAACGCCATCTATCGGATATTTTTTAAATTTAGTATCCACAAAATTTAAAAGTAATGTAACTTGTAACAAATTTAAGAAATCAAATGATTACTATAAATTAAACAGTGGGGACTTGCACGTTGCTTACCAACCAACAAAGCACGTCACGATGACAGATGTCAACAAACGTCAAAATGACAGATGTTAGGAATATGAAAATGACAGGCATCAAGAAACGTCAAATTGAGAACATCAGGCAATAGCTGCTTTCCATTTCCATATTAAGTAAGGAAAAATGATCTGATGTACGATATTCAACCTCACTTTACATCAATAGCGTCATCATGACACGTTTGGTGCAAAATGTCACATTCAAATCAAAGATAAATGTAGGTTATAAAAAGCGAACTCAGGCAAGTGAGGACGAACAAAAGTTAGCTCACGAAGACGAAAGGGGGGCGGTAAATTCCTCAGATCATTTTCCTCAGGAGTTTTAAATGTAACACGCAAATGAGTGAGGTGAGGTGAGGTCATCTGATAAAAAAGATAAGAGGAAAACAGCTAATGTCTTAGAAAAATACGGGCGAAGCTTCACGCTGACATCTGCGTAACAAGGCAACGATGACGATCGTCATAAATAAACAAAATTTAGGCCGCCCCTTGGCGAATTAAATTGAAATCGCATTCGTTCATGATTGGCCCGCAAATAGGATGGCATCCTCAAATTTGGGCGCTTTGATAACTTCCGGAGTAAACACAAAAAAGAATACCCCTGACGAATGAGATACATCTCTGATTATCTATGATTCGATTACACATTTAAACTAACGAAGCAGAGTTACTTCATCCCCGTTGTGAAAAAGCCCTATAAAAAGCGAGAGCGCTTACTACTCCAGCGTCAGTGCGTTCTGTGCAGCCACTGTTGTAAAAGCTCGCAAGCCTCCCGTGCAGCCATTGTCAGGAGCAACTCAAAGCATTCTGTGCGGTCATTGTCGGAAGTACACACAAGCCTTCTGTGCAGCTACTGTCAGAGGCACCCAAAAGTCTTCTGTGCAAGTGTCAGAAACATCCACCACCACACATACCTCTAGTACAGCCATTATTAACATTTACATAAATTAATTTTATTTACTTTTAAAACAGATCTTATTTTATGTTTATATTTTACCTGTTTCCTGTTGTACTCTAAATAAACGTTCACGTGTTGGGTTTAAAAATGATCTACGAACTCGCTATAAAACAAAGTTAATTACTACTAACAACGCCTTTTCATCGAATAATCTGAAGCGCCATCTCTTAACCAAAAACAAAAGTTACTTCACAATTATTTCAGCAGCTGCCGCTGGATGAATTTTACCCAATAAAGTCTTCCAATGATTTTTGAATACTTTAATAATAATTCAAAAGGAATTTTTGGTCACGATTAGTTCATAAATTTGACGTTTCGTCACACGATTTGATTTGACGCGCTGTGGCACTTCATATACACCAAATTAAAAGAAAATCTCTCTCAGATAGCAAGTTAAGAAATTTTATACTTTCACAGAAAAACAGACAAATTGAGTATTTCTATGAATTTTCGCATTTCATGTTACAAGCACCACCTCTTATCCGTTAATCAAAGCTTGCCGTCGCACTTTCTATAGGTGTAGCTGCTTCAATCTAATGTAATTGTTATTTTATTAAATGAATTGCAAAAGTCTACAGTCCGTTTTCAGAGAAATGAAAAAAGCCAATAATGGCGATATAATTAGTTTTATACATTTTGACATTTCATATTATAAGCGCCATCTCTTATTCGGTAACCATAGCTTTTCGTCGCATATTTTTTAGCGTAGATTTCATCAAATGTAAATGTTATTTAAACAATACATTGTGAGAGTTTTCAACGCCATCTAGTGACTTTATAAATACTGATTCTATAACACGTTCTAAGAGCCACACTGTAGATTCTTTTTAAAATAATTTTAGCGCAAAAAATTCGTACTGGACTTAGATTAAAGGAGTTTCAAGAAAAATTAAGGAAACCGATTGCTTCTAATGTTTATGATTATTTATGGATCCTTGGAGATCGATTTTTTTTCAAAAACGTATTTCTTAGTTTAAAAAAAATTATTAATGGCGGTGCAAGCACGAGATACACAATATAAATTGTCGCATTACGCCTCTCGTATTTTGATACGCGCGCAGCTTGTGTGATCTCAGTTGGAAGTTGGTGTAATAAGCGCTGCTACAAATTACTCGTGCGTCTGATTAATTCATTTATTTATCTTGTCGCTGTTACTAGTCTGTAATGGGCAGCCTGTGTCATTCAGAGGCCTAAACGACCCTCTTTGTCAGGATCAACCGATTTTTTTCTTCTTCTTACTTTCATACAAACGACGAGACCATTAGACTTAAGACTTAACTCGACCGACCTCCACACGAGTTAAATATGAACATCATAAATTGACTGGTTCGTTTGAAAATCGGTAAGAGGGAAAGTGATTTTTCATATAATGGGGCGAGGAAGGGGTCGAAGGGGGGTTGGATGACTATAAAGATAGCGGCCGTTCGCTGTATAAATTAACGAACAATAACAATACAAAACAGTGCAAAGTACTAAGACATCCCCGCACAATGCGCCGAGACCATAAATCAGGCGCACCCTCGGCTTTTTTCGAAATGCCCGCAATGGATCTCCGCGACTGTTAGTTGCCTCTTCTCACGCCTGCTAATGATGGCGCCACGTGCTTCCTCGCTGTGATTGTTTCCGCTTGACCGGAGATTCATATTTGGTGAGCGTGACTGCAAATTGCGTCGGCTTTAATCGTTCAGAATGAGATGTAATCGTCACTAGCAGGAAGGAAATGCATTTAAAAAAAACCTATAACTAAATTTAAAACAGTTGAATCAACAAATAATAATCTCTTTACTGATTATCAAGATAGACTAATGAAGGCTAAGTCACGTAATCGAAGTTTTCAAAAAGCAGTCATTTTTAAAAATTTTTAATTAGGGATGGCAATGTTTTTGATTGGTTCGAGCAAATTAATTAAATTAAATGAACTCTCAGTTTGACAGCTGTCAAGTGAAGCATTGTTTTGACTTGAACATAAAACTACACAATGTAAAGTCCATCGACTTGAAGACACGATGACGTGGAAAAAACATTAATCGTCACTAACAGGAAGGGAATATTTTTTAAAAACTATAAGTGAATGTGAAACAATTGAAGAAAAAAATAATGGTTTGATTATTGATCAAGACAGACTAATGAAAGCTAAGTCACGTAATTGAAGTTTTCAAAGCAGACATTTATTTAATTGTTAATAAGATATGGTTGTGGAAAACAAACGCGATGTCTTTGACCGGTTCACGTAAATTATTAAATGAACTGTCAGTTTGACAGCTGTTAAGTGAAGGCATTGTACTGGCTTTTACACTTGAACATAAGAGTAAGTAATGTAATCGAATTTACATCGAATTGAAGACACGATGACGCGACGTGAAGAAACATTGAAGCGAACACCTTATTTTTTATTTCTTGGAAGAGTGAAGTTCGAAAAAGTTAGGTTAAGAAATATTTTCAGGTTTTCCGAGACCGTTTCATATCAATCGATTTTAAATAATATTTTATATTTGACGACACTAAGGGTCATATGCACCAAACACTTTAATCGAGCTTAAATTTGAATGACGTTTATATTGTGACATTTGAAGTTTCTCATAACATTGTGTAAGTCATTCTAAGTGACGCCTAAAGTTAAGCCGAGTTAATTCGTTCGGTGCATACGGCCATAAGAATAAAATTCGGATTGTTTTTTTTATAGTGAATCGTGCATTACCCTGTTTTTTGAATAATTTGGAGCGCCATCTCGTAACCAAAAACAAAAGTTTCTTGGCAATTAATTTATTATCTGGCACAAGATGAATTTCACTAAATAAAAAAAAATATTCGAGAAACATTGAATAAGCCAATTTGAAAAAACGTAAAAAAGTTCTTCTTGAATGCACTTGACGTTTCGGCATAGTATTTTGACATACTTTTTAGCTTTCCATATTTAAAGATGTCTTAAAACTAGCATAGTTACTGGTTTGGTGTCCATCCATTTCAATATATTGCTGTGTTATTCCTTTCTAGGATAATTAAAATATTAAAAGAAAAAGGATACGCACTTTGAATTTGTTTTATTTTGTAAAATGATCATTTCTCTTGGCTTTTGGTGCCATTTTTCCATTATATTTGTATAATAGGGTCCCCTAGAATTCTGAAAATTAAGTTTTCACTAAGATTTTTCTTTTATTAAAATTTCTATTTTGTTTAATGTAGAGTTTGCTTAACCTTGAAGACGGTCTCTTGAATATCGACTCGCCAACTACGACCAATTGGTTGAAGACCAAATTTATAGAACTTTTTGGAGACGACTCTGATACAGAGGCGATGCCTGATTACACCATTGCACTTTCAAGGTCTGTCAGGGAGGTTGGGTCTCCGCGCCTGTTCCTTAGCAGATGGAGGCTGCTGAATTTGATGAAGCCGTTAAAAAGCTTCCTCGTGAGTTCCTAAAGGACCGCCGTTGGAACAAGCGCCGATATCTGCTACACCTTCCTGATGGGACGAAGGTGAAGATGCTTAAAGTTGAGGCTCTTCGTTTGGGGTTAATTGGTTGGCCTACAAAGAGATAATTTAATCCTTATATTTTTGGCTTATATAGAAGCAAGTTTTTTTAGTTCAATTTTGTAGAATTTTTGATTTTAATTTTGTATTTTAAGGTTAGGTTTTCTTTTGGGGCAAGTTTTTGGTGGGTTTGTTTCCCTATATAAGTGGGGAAAATTTTCAGTAGAATTAAGTCTTCCTTGGGCAGTGTTGGTGTGAATATCTACAAGAATGGTAAACTGTTTTAAAATTTTATATTATTGTTATTAATTTTTGATTTGGCATGCTTTCATACACTTGTACTTAACCTATCGTATACAAATTAGATTGGTTGTCTTAATTAACACGATTCAAATTTGTTTATGGCAAATACGACATGGAATAATTACATTTCGTTTTGCTATTACAAAGTTAAATCCCAACACGAACGTCACACCATTTTATTTAACCTATCGTATACAAATTAGATTGGTTGTCTTAATTGATACGACTCAAATTTGTTTATGGAAAATATGACATGGAATAATTACATTGCGTTTTGCTATTACAAAGTTAAATCCCAACACGAACGTCACAGCATTTTATTTAACCTATCGTATACAAATTAGATTCGTTGTCTTAATTGATATGATTCAAATTTGTTTATGGCAAATACGACATGGAATAATTACATTGCGTTTTGCTATTACAAAGTTAAACCCCAACACGAACGTCACACCATTTTATTTAACCTATCGTATACAAATTAGACTGGTTATCTTAATTGATACGATTCAAATTTGTTCATGGCAGATACGACATGGAATAATTACATTGCGTTTTGCTATTACAAAGTTAAACCCCAACACGAACGTCACACCATTTTATTTAACCTATCGCATACAAATTAGACTGGTTATCTTAATTGATACGATTCAAATTTGTTCATGGCAGATACAACATGGAATAATTACATTGCGTTTTGCCATCACAAAGTTAAATTCCACACTACTTTTCAACAATTTTTACAACATACCTGTTTCATTTTATTCAATAATTTTCAGAATTTTGAGGGACACGGATCAAGGCATTTTGCTTTAGCGGTCTCTGAAAACAATTTACCTGTTTGTTTACGATGAATTAGAGGTCGAGATTTACCGATTTCAATTCACCGTTGCAAATTATATCGTAATGTATGTACATGTTAATCTGATAAAAAATTTTGGTTATGTGGACACGAAATTTTGACATTTACTGTTTAATGTTGGTATTATTGCATATTAATAAATTTGTTACTAAGATATTCGATTTTTACTTACCCATTCACCACGTTGCTCGTAAATTTGCACAATAACATTTCAGTAAATGCTTTTAGACTCTCCATTTTCATTTTTAATTGCGACATTGCGTATGAACCCCGTGCAGTGTTGTAACTTGTTTAACAATAAAATTTACTAGGCCCTGAGATTTCATTTATTTCAAAAAGGTATATGCTCAAAACCACAGCATATATTTATTGGCGCCCAACGTGGGGCATTAAATTTCTCTTTTTCAAATCAAATTTATATATTTATTGGCTTCCAACAACGTGGGGCATTAAATTTTCTCTTTCTCAATTCAAATTTATATATTTATTGTTGCCCATTTTTTTTTCAAAAATTTCCAAGTCAAATTCACGAAAAATTTTGTCACCCAACGTTTCAGCCAATTCTTTTCAAAACTAAATTTTGATAAAATTAATGACATCTAATCTAACATTTTAAGAAATTATTTACATCATCCGTTGCCAACCTAAAATCTCAATATCTGAAATTACTTCACTCTACACTACTGCCAATGTACAAAATAAAAATAAATCAATCAATCTGATTCGTTTCTCATCGATCTGTAAATATCCCATCAACATTTCAATTTATTATTTCTATGAAAATTATTTTTCTCTTGTGCAAATTGATTTTGAGCGATACTGGTTTGTGGGCTGGTAAGGTAAATTCTATAGAAAAGCTGAATTTTATGAACGTTTTTAATTTTAAAAATATTTTTCGACAATCGTACTTAAACATAAAACTAAGCAAGTGTGTGATCAAAATACTAAACCATTTAAATAATTTCGCGTTACTTAGCCGTAGAACAGAGTAAAAAGGAAATAAAACAAGAAGTAGCAGGAATGTTCCAAGTCTTCAAAACGAAAACTGAGGAAAGAATACAAGGAGTAGAAAACAGTATGAAAAGAGGTCTTCAAGAAAAGGAGAAAAACCTAAGTGAAAGGATATCTAAAATAGAAGAATACGAAGAAATACATTTCGTTCAACAAAACCAAGAAGGTGCAATTAATAGAATTCAAATTGAAGTAGAAGGAATCAAAGGACAAATAAAAGATAAAAATATAAATATAAATCATGTTGAAACAAATACAAGTGACAGTTAAAGTTAAGCAGAGCTTAAGTGTTTGGTGCAACTGGCCCTTAGATGTTAATTTCTCCTTTGGCATTCGTCTTACAAACTGGGGAAACGCAGAAAATAATAATAGCATTTACTGTTGGCTTACAATCACCAACGGTTGGAAATTTATTGGGAAACTGTTAGTAGTTTTGCCTACAAACCGTCTTTTATTGGCCCAACTGTTGAATCTTGCGCTTGCTTCCTTACAATTTGCCAACAATGGGCCAAACGTTCCTAGTGTTGGGTAATTTAAGGTAGAAATTAGGACAAATAAACAATTTTGGGCCAACTAGGAGACTCAACAAATTGCGCCATTTGCGCCTGACAGAGAGCGTGTAACCAAAACAGACAGATATTTGCATGGAATCATTGCCGCCAAGGGTGTTTTATCACAGGTTTTATTTTATGCTTTATCAAAATGTTTAAAGTGGTAGAATATGAAGACTGTGGCGATGGTGGCGGAATGTGTTGTGCGGCAAGAATGGCTTACTCCTCGCAAGAAAGAAGTTTTTAGTCACCATTCAAATTAGTACCTACCTACCTATCTAAGTTCAACAAGTGCTTTTCCAATACAACATTGCCGGATGACAAGTGGACAGTGTATCGACTAAAACGCGTTTTTTACGAAACAGGTAAGAGTTTCTAATTTTCTAAAAATTAATCTTAGTGCGTTTTGTGATATATGGTATATCTTGAGAGTACCTCTAAATAAATATATGAATAGTTTTATCCATTTATTTATTCTGTTACGTATTTCATCATCGGACAAGAAACCACAATCTTGCATGAAAGCAATGCGCAATGTGTAAATTTAATTAATTTTTCAGATAGCCTTATAAAAGCAAGAGAAAAATGTAAAGAAGTCGAAAGAGAATCAGAAGTATTAACTGACTTGGAAGAAGAGAATGAAAAAAAAAGAGGAAAAGAAAGATTATTAATTACAGTAGTGAGGATATCTGATGATCGAGAAAGTGAAAAGCAATTAAAATAAAATATCCTATTCCACCAAAAGTAAAAAGTTGTGGTATGTGGGATAACGCTACTGATTTACCATATGTCCGGATGAATTTATGATAAAGGTAGACCATCTTGTCATTAAAATTGTGTTATTACGGTTATAAAATAATAAATATTTATGTACATATACAGAATGTCCCGTGACGTAATGTTACCACTTCACCTACATGACAGTTAATTCAAAGTAAGTAAAAACTCTAATAAGGTTTTGTTCTAAAGTAAACCGTTTAAAAAATACTGGGTGTTTAATATTTAATGTTTTATTTTTTTTAATTTTAAAGTTCACCTAATCATTTATCCGTTCACCTAATAATCAATTCAAACAAAAAAAAAAAAAAACTCTAATAAAGCAAACCATTATTTTTCAACAATACGACGTGTTTTGTAATTTTCAGAATTTTTAAACTTTATCTCAAAAGGTCTTCAAAGGCAATTACATCTCCTTTTGAAGCATGCCAGAATGTGTTTAGCAAACAACGGGGGCTATTTTGAACACCTTTTGAGAGTTTAAAAATTCTGAAAATTACAAAACACGTACTCTTGAAAAATAATGGTTTGCTTCATTAGTTTTTTTTCTTTTTTAGTTTGAATTGATTATTAGGTGAATGGATAAATGATTAGATGAACTTTAAAATTTTAGAATATAAAAAATGAAACATTAAACATCCAGTATTTTTGAAACGGTTTACTTTAGAACAAAACTTTATTAGAGTTTTTTACTTAGTTTGAATTGATTATCACGTGGGTGAAGTGATGACATTACGTCACGGGACACCCTGTATACTATATCGTTTTAATTTCAGATCATTTGGTAAATTTAAAATATTGTAAAACCTGTAAAAACAAAACGCTTTTCATTACCAGGTTGAAATATTAAATTACCAAACGAAAAAAATTTTTTTTCCACCATTCTATCCCTAAGCTTCTCTGATAATAAGGCGTAATGACTGACAATTACATTTGTATTGTCGACTACGGCTGCGACCGACTTACACTTATACTCCTTCGACATTTGCTTTATAAACTGGGGAAACGCAGCTACAATTGCTAGGCCAAGCGGCAAGCCCGTTGCCAACGGACCTAACCAACTCAGCTATGCAACTACATACTTAAATTAAAAAAAAATTGTTTAATAAAATTAAATACGTAAATAAAAAATAATAAAACCTATATTCAGAAGTTTTTCTTTAATTTTCTCCTCCCGCATCTCAAATAGCAAATCAAATTTTTAAGTACTATGCGAAAGGGTCAAGTTATAAGCGCCATCTCTTGTCCGAGAATCGAAGCCTTTCGTCCTACTTTTATTTTATTGGTATAGCTTTCATCAAATTATAAAATGTAATTTGCACAGCGAAACCTGAAAAGATTTAGAGTAAAATTAAAGCTAAGTATACAGCGACATCTCTTGTCCGAAGATTAAAGCCTCTCGTTTTACTTTTATTTTATTGGCGTAGCTTTTATCAAAATACAGCATGTAATTTACAGAAACTAACTTGCAAGAAATTTCAGTAAAATTAAGAATTTTCAGTAAAACTGTGAAGCTAAAAAACATCGCGCCATCTCTTGACTGACGTCATAAGTTACTTCTTAATATTTTATGGCCCGTGGGGAACGATTTCTGCGAATTTATAAAACCATGTGTTAAATTAATTCTAACAATTAATAACAAACTTACCTATCACCGAATGAACGATTCAGGTGCCATCTATTCACTAACAACAAAAGCTTTCATGCAATTATTTTAGAGGGATGCAATTCGACGAACTTCATAAAAATAATTTAAAGAAATTTAGAAGGGATTACTAGGATCAAGAAATATTTTTTGCTGAAAATGAACGGCCACATATCTTTAGATAAACACAATCACCTTTTAAATTATCATATTTCGTGTCAAAAGCGCCATCTCTTGCCTGATAGTCGAAGCTTTTAATCGTTTTCATTCACCAATTGGCGTTAAATGTAATGCAAACAAAACAAATTGTGCGCGTTTTCAGAAAATTAAATGTAATAATACGCAACGTCATCTCTTAATTAACATTGTAAGTTATTTCTAAGCACTTTATGACCGCCACGAGATTATATCCGTTGGTTTACAAAATGTAATAATTCTCAAATTCACTCCATCAATTGATAACAAGTAAACTGACTTATAGTTAGTAACGAATGGATAATTTGAAGCGCCATCTCTTTACAACTGTTTTAACAGCTGCAACTCGACGAATTTCGTTGATTAAAGAATTCTTCGAAGGGTTTCAACTTGAGGAGGTAAGTTAACTGTGCATGAATTTTATGAATTTTTACAGTTTGCGCGCCATCTCTTGTCCGACGATCAAAGCTTCTTGCACTGTTATTTTGTGAAACTTTCAACTCACTGGGAAGTATATCTTATGTTAAATAAATTGCGAGAGATTTTAGTATGTTTCACAGAAAATTAAAGCCAATAATAGACAGCGCCATCTCTTGAGAGACATAATAAATTGCTTCTTAATATTTTAGTAATTGTAAGGGAACATATTTTCACAAAATAAATTGTGAAAGTATCCAGCGCGTTCTCAGGAAAATTAAATGTAATAATACGCAACGCCATCTCTTAATTAACATTGCAAGTTATTACTTAGATCACCACGAGATTATATTTTTGTGCGTTTACAAAACCTAATCATTCTAAAAAACTGATTTCATCAGTTGACTATTAAGCTATTAGTAAACTGACTGATTAGAATTAGTACCGAATAAATAATTCGAAGCGCCGTCTCTTGACCAACAACAAAAGCTTCTTTACAAACTGTTTTAACAGCTGCCAAAAAAGCAGAATATTTTTAAAATCCAATTTTTTTTCAAATTCATTTGGATTAACCATCGAGTAAGCTGACGTAGTAATGAATGAAGTATTTGAAGCGCCATCTCTTGTTTAGCAGTGAAAGTTTCTTTACTATTACAGTGGGCGAAATTGCTTGTATAAAGGACATTTTCTAAGTAATTATTATTTTTTCTTTACTAAATAGATTGAGAGGTAGATGAATTATGATGAAATCTTCCTTAAAAAGGGGAAAATCATTAAGAAATAAAGGTTTTTGGGTTTTATGAAGCTCGACATCGTTAAATAAAAACCAAACATCTTTAGAACAAATCTCAAAGTCCCACACAAATTAATTAACGTTTACGGCGGCGAGTAATAGAGCGCCATCTCTGTTCCTATATAATATTTAGATAATAATATACAGGAACTGTACGTATGAATAATTCGAAGCGCCATCTCTTTGTCAGCAATGAAAGTTTCTTTGCAACTATTTTGTCAGGTGTAGACCGGTGAAATCCGTTGTTTAAGATAAATTTTTCAGGAAATTAAAACTTTATTAACTCATAACAGATAAAAGACAATAGACTATGTCGTGGTGACACCTCACGGAAAAAAGACGAAACATTCAAAAAAATAAAGACTCTCGAATCAAGCAATACCGAAACAACATCGGCAACGAAAGCTTCTTTATCAGCTGCCAATCGTCGAAATTTTTAATAAAATCAATTTTTCAGTAAAAAAATTGATTTTTATTTACGGTAAGTAACGTGCAGCCTTAGTGAGCCATCTTCTGGCCTCGATAGAAAGCTACTTTTCATCGAACAAGACAAAAATTCTTGTGGAACTGTAGCACTATGCGCAAGGCTCTAAAGGATGATTCTTGTTAATTACAAAATAAATTTCTTTAAACTATTTCACCGATGACAAGTTTTCGGTACGAATAATAATTTCGGTACGAAGCGCCTTCTCGTGGTCAGCAGCGAAAGCTCTTTGTAATCACTTTAGTATCTCCAATTGCCGACATTGTAAAGGAAATTAAATTTTTAATAAAAAAATTGACTTTTATTTGCAATTAACATGTGGGCCTTATGGTGCATCTCTTGGCTTTTAGAAAACATTCTTTTACGTAGTTTTTATTTAACAAGACGCTATGTGCAAGGCTGTTAGGGATGACTTTTGTTATTTACAAAATTCAATTTATTCAATTATTCACCGATGTCAAGTGGATTGACGTATGTATGAATAATTCGAAGCGCCATCTCTTAGTCCGCAACGAAAGCTTCTTTACAACTATTTAGCAGGTGCAAACTGTTTTTTTATTTACAGTAAGTAAGTGGCTTTAGGGTGCCATCTATTGGTGTTCAGAAACATTTCTTGATCTGGTTTTCTGGTTTTCACTTAAAATAAACATTCTTTTTGAATTGAGGCGCGCTATAAAAGTGTTTTTTTGTCATTCAATTTTTATCAAATTCATTTTTGACAAGTCATTGATAAAATGACATAGTAACGCATGAATAATTCGAAGCACCATCTCGTGGTCAGCAGCGAAAGCTATTTACAACTACTTTAGTAGCTCCAAATCGTCGAAATTCTCAAGGAAATTAAATTTTTAATGAACAAATCAATTTTTATGTACGGTAAGTAATACGTGGGCTTTAGGGTGCCATCTCTTGGCTCTTTAGGAAACATTTTTTGAGCTAATTTTAAATGAACAAGACAAAACTTTTGTGGAATTGTAACACTATGTGCAAGAGTATTTTGTTATTTACAAAATTCAATTTTTTAAAACTATTTCACCGATGACAGGTGTTCAGTAGATTGACGTATGAATAATCCGAAGTGCCATCTCTTAGTCCGCATCGAAAGCTTGTTTACAATTAATTACTAATTATGGAGACTCATAGGTTGCTTAACGACCACAACGAATCGCGTCGCGATGACATATGGCAACACACGTCAAGGTGACAGACGTTAAGAAACATCAAATTGACGAACGTCCAAATGACCTGTTAGAAAGGAAATGTCAAGAAACATTAGGCATGCTATGTAGACAAATATGGGCGAAGCGTTACTTTAACATTTACGTAACAAAGCAACGATGACGATTGTCGCAAATAAACAAAATTACGGCCGCCCCTTGACGAATCAAAGCGAAACCACATTCGTTCATGATTGGCACGCAAATAGGATCGCATCATCAATTTGGTCGCTAAGTCAACCTCCGGAGTAAACATAAAAAGATTGCACCCTGACAGTTCCAATCGTCGGTGATTCGATTACACATTCAGATCGACCAGCAAAGTTACTTCATCCAAGCTACGGAAAAAAAACTATAAAAGCGAAAAGAGCGCTAGGCCGTTCCAGCTCAGTGTCTCTTATGCAGCCGTTATCAAGATCACTCACATGCCTCTTGTGCAGCCATTGTTAAGAGCATCCTCAAGTCTCTTGTGCAACCATTGTCAAGAGTATCCACGAACCTCTTGTGCAGCCATTGTCAAGAGCATCACAAGCCTCTTGTGCAACATTGTCAAGAGCATTCACCACAACATCTCTTGTGCAGCCATTGCTAAGAGCATTCACCATTACCATAATATCTCTTATGCAGCCGTTGTCAAGAGACTATTTCAGACACACTCTTCAACGTCGTCGAAGCCAGCTGTTGAAGAGCTAAAGCAGGAAATATTGTAAGAACCAAGACGTTCTGAAGAAGTTCCTTCATCCGACTTGTCTCTGCCAGTGACACCGCTTTTCAAGTTCCTGGACGACGATAACGAGGAAAGCAGTTCATTCAGAATATTGTTAGCCCCCCTATAGTTCAATTATTTGTTTCCAATATTTGCTATTCAATGTTTATACATATGTTGTTCATGTTGCGTCAATAAAAAATTAATATGAACACGCCCACACTATTTTAGTAGTTGTAAATCGGCGAAATTCGTTGTATAAAAGAATTCTTCGATAAAATTAAATATTCAATAATAAATTAATAAATGGAGAACTAATTTCAGGGTGGCACCTTTCAGGAGAAATCGGGATGCCCGAATCAAAATCGTGGAACAATGTCGGGAAGTTTAAATCTAAAAGTAAATTAATTTATTTAACGGTGACTAAAATGTCGCTTTATAGCGCCATCTCTTAGCTTTCGAGGGACATTTTTTTGATCTAATTTTTATTGAATAAGGCAATTCTTTTGTTGAATTATAGTGTAACGTGCAGGAAATTTAATATCATTTATCATCACAGAATGGCCAATTTTAGATTCGTAGGAATTTGATGAATGAATTTCTAATAATATTAGTTGCTAGTATTGATCGATTCGTTTTAATATTTTTTTTTCTATAAAACGGACGTTCTAAAAATAATGTTCACCGAAGTATGAAACCTATGACCGAACGTTGACAGAAAAGCATCGTCCCATCCATCAATTCCTGTCCACCCGAAGCCCTCGTGTACTCAATGGGCTGGAAGGCCTCGTCAGAAGTGTGAATCATTCACGGACTCATCTGCAAGTCAGATCGGCGATTCTTCAACGGACTCAAGGGCCATCAGATACTCCAGATGGCGCTCGCGTCTTTGTTCATGGCTCGTTTATTTACTCACGCAGAAGCGCAGAGAGGGCGGCTTCGCAAAATTTTTACGTTCCAGTAAAAATTCGAGTGAATTAAATCGAGCTTGCAAATGGTCATCGTCGGACGTTAAAATACTTACGTACAGTATTTAAATAACCGTTTCCGCTCGAACGGATAAACAAAATTACGATATAATTGAGCGCGATTGCTTCATTAAATTTCCCGCATGAAATCTTACACCTTCGTTTATTTATTGAGCTATGGGAAAATGCTTGTGCCCGTGACCGTTATTAATAATTATTATTATTATCGAAATCATAAATGACCCCATCGTTTTGTTGCGTAAGTGTGTTTGTTGGGGTGGCCTGATTGTCGACAACGCGTGCCCCATTTGTTAATGTTTCCGGCACGTACTCCCGGATGGGGATGAGTCGAATGGTTATTTGTTTGTCCTGAAAGTCATCAAACTTTTATACAGGAAGAGATTCCTTATAAAAGCAAAAAAAGAAATAAAATCAAAAGTGAAAACAACTAACATACAAAATTTATTTATTGAATGTCTCCTCGACATTCACTAAATTTAAATCGATTTCTACACTAATAACTAACCTGTTCATTTTCTAGAGGTCAAAGAGTAGTTAACTTATACAAGATAAGATCTAACGAACAAGTGCAAATTAAAAAAAAAGATATACTCCAATTTAGATGTCCTTTCGTGTATTATCGAGTATTTCCGGACAAAAGTTAGATGTAAGAGCGACAATGGGTAGATAACTTGATTGGTGAAAATTGTACGTCACTCCAATGCCATTGTGCGATTTGTTTCCTGCGTATTTCGCCACATCAATTTAAAGGGACACCTAACTGTTTCATGATCATAGAAATTATTCACAAAAGATCAAACGAGTTGACACAGAGTGTCTTCTCTTGAATAACTTAACTACTCTTTGAAGGTGTCGAAACAAACGATACAAATAGCGGGAAAGCGGAGCATTTCTCGTCTAATGTCAAATGTCAAAACTGTCACTTAGTTAACTCCCTCGTTAGTATCAACACTGTCAACTGCCAAATGCCTGCTAGCTGTCAAAAGTTCCTAAGAATGATGTCCTCCGTGTTCTGAAAGACGCACCTTACTTGATACCAAAGCAATTTGTTATGATTAAAGCTGGTTCTTGTCCGACAGCTTCGTCGAACGACTGCGAAACGTTAAGTGTTTATGCGCCATTTAGTGTCCGTTTAAAAGAGTTTGTGATACAATTTGTTATGCTTTTCTAAGCCTGACAACCTACTAGGTGTACACCTACTCAAACTACTGAAATTGAAATAAGAGTAACGCTGCGAATGTAAAAGTTTCAGCTGCTGTTCACAAGATGATGCTTCTGTAAAATCTAATAATCCAAATGGCAATTAATTCAAAATTGTAATTTTGATTAAACTAAACTGTAATGCGCACAGAGAATGAGAGACAAAGGAAGAGAGAAGATCGGTAGCACTGGGTTTTGACTTAAAAGTGACCTTGAATCTAACTTCTGACACTGCTTTGAAACAAATTAAATCAGTGGTGTCAACAAATTTTTGTGACCTCTTGTCTTTGTATGACATAATGCCTTAACTGTGGCAGATGATGAATTATTTGCTGCACTGCAAGAATCGCAGTAAGAAAGCAAGAAATACTGTCTTACACTTTCGTGTCCTCTGTTTTAATTTTATAAATGAAAGTCTGCCCGACGTAGTCTTCCTTTTCAAATAGTAATGCCTGTTGACTAAATGTTTGAGTATCACTGGGTATAAACCGCTACGAAAACAGAGGTTTCAACTTCTGGTCAATAAATGGCGCCTTGCAGGGCTTGATGAATTATATAAAATACAGAACCAAATTCTATTTCAAAACCAAAATCCAGTTTATTGTTGAATACATATAGAACCTTCTTCTGAAAAAAGAAAATTCAGTCTATCTGCCTTTCAAACCCACAAAACGAGCCATTACATACCTCAAATACAATGATCTTTTTCTGAACAAAAAAAATCAGTCTATCTGCTTTTCAAACTTACTTACAAAGCGAACCATTACTACCTCAAACGTAATGGTTTGCGAAAGAGTTTGGGGATCACTGGATTTAGAACGAGGATATAACAGCAAAACTGTGCTTTACAAAACATTATACTTTCCCTGATAAACTTGAAAAGCTCAGGACTCGTGATGGTGTCAAAAAGTAAAGAAAAAATTTGTGGACGGTATGAATCCGGAATTTGTTCGTCTCTAAATTTTTCTAAAACGTGAAGTACGCAAAACACACTTCCTTAGCAAGCTTACAATGTTTGGAGTTTAACCGCGTGAAGAAGAGAACAAAAGGAAATTGGACTGGTCCAAAAACGACGCTTAGAATGCTAAACAACCCCAGACAACCCCTTTTCTTTTGTAATGAGACTGCTCCATGTTGAAAATAGGATATATTAAAGGCTTGTCATTGGCCAATGGACCTCTCCCCGTCGCACGCCGACCCGATTGAAATTCCTCCAATCTTGTAGCCGCCCGCTTTGCAATTTGAGAGTTATTCTCGCTTCTGTGTAAATTATTCATTAAATGGTGTTTGTTTGGGAGTGAAAAAGTAAATGGATATACCTATTGTCCGCTTGTTAATTGATTGCGGCGAGTCCTAGGCCTTTCCAAGCTTGTCCGTCGAATTTACGGCAGGTATGTTTTTAGAATCACGTTGGGCGTCGCGTCGGTAGATTCTTAATCGGCGTTTTTCTTTTATTTAGACTTTATTGGTATTTGGTTCTTCTACCCCCTTCCCCTATTTATTCCGGATGTTTCACCGGAGTTCCTCTAATTGGGAGCTGCCTGGCGATCTTCTTCGTGGTGTCCTTGCTGAAAAGTGCGATGGTGTAGTTTTAAACCGACCTTGGCCGTCCATCTTGGTATTTGGTAATACGACAGTTCATCACGCTGCACATCGCACGAGGGTGCGCTCTTTGGAACGAAAGTAGTCACTGAAGTTGACGCAAGTGGTCTCATGAAAGTGATTATACTGCTATTCGGTCTCGACGACCCCGGAATCAGCTGACGTGCATTCAAAGCTGGATGTGGAAGGTCGGATCTTACCTTATTATATTTCTTTTTTGTTTAATATTTTGAACGCATTCTAGTGCCGACTAGGTTGACATGCGAAGTTAAAGATACTGTTGTTTATTTAAGTGTTAAGTGAATGATTTTGTAATGAACAAACGGATCCGATTGTTTCGAGTTTTGACGTTTTATGTCACTTGATTCTTGACTTTCTGCACCGTTAGATTAAATGACTGCGCTTTGATTGCATTTTGTTTTATTTAATAAATAAACAAACAAATTGTGTGGAACTTAGTTCACCCTTTTTAAGATACAAATAAAAACAAGTATGCATTACTGGTGATTGTTATTCCTTTACGAATTAAATCCAAACTTTTGTATTGGGATTACGTACGATCCAGCCCATCTCCACGAGTTGGCCGGTCGTGAGATGAACTTAATTTGCACATTTCAACATTTCTAACCAGGTAGGCCAAAGTTTGAGGATCACTGAGTTTAAAATGAAGACATACGAGAGCAAATGTGTTTGTTGCTGGATTTTACGAAACATGAAATATACGAGCAAGTACACGCCTCTCCAACAAACTTGGGAAGTTTGGGAATTTTAATGATATCAAAAGTTTGAGGGTCACTGGATTTAAAGCGCGGAATGAAAGATGAATTACATCATGTCACCTTCAACGAAACTGCGTTCACAAAACGTGAAATAAACAAAAACTCTTCCTTAACAAATTTGGAAAGCTCGGTAACTGTAATGGTGTCAAAAAGTAAGAAAAAGGTTGAAGACCACTGGATTTAAAACGCGGATATGAAAGAGGAATGATGTTGAATTAACATACAAACTCACTTCCCCAACAATAAAGTCACGAAGCTTGGGGATTGTAATGGCGTGGAAAAGAAAAAAAGTTTGAGGATGACTGAGATTAAAACGAGAGTAAATTATCTCCAGTTTTTATAAAACATAAAATATATGTATGAATCTCCCCAACGAGCTTACAAAGCCTAAAAAGTTTGAGTGCCAAGGATTTAAAGCGAGGATATGAAAGTGAAATTGTGTTTGTTTCTGGATTTTACAGAACTTAAAATATACAGCACCTCCTCAATAAGCTTGCAACCGGCGGCGGCGTCAAGAAAAGTTTGAGTATCATTGGACTTAAAGAAGGATGCGAAAATGGATTGCGTTTGTCTCTAAATTTATAAAACGTGAATGGACAAAAAGTTTAAGAGCTTAGGGATTGTAACGGCGTCAAAATCGAACGAAAAAAGCTTGAGAGTCACTCGCTTCAAACAAAGGTGCGAAAATAGAATTGTGTTTGTCTACATGTTAACAAAACGTGAATGAACAAGAAGCTTAAAAGCTTGGAGGGTTACAATAGTGTCCAAAAGGAAAAAAAAAGTTTGAGGATCACTAGATTAAAACAAGGGTGCCAAAATAGGATTGTGTTTGCCTCTAAGTTAACAAAACGTGAATGAATAAGAAACTTAAAAGCTTGGGGGTTGCAATGGTGTCAAAAAGGAAAAAAAAAGTTTGAGGACTACTAGATTTAAAACAAGGACACGAAGTCTAAACAAAGGGCAGTAATTTATAAACAAATTTGGTTCGCGTGCAGATAAAAACAGCGGGTATCACACACATCTACCCCGTCATCAAATAATAACAGATTCATTACAGTCGCTCCTCATTCATTTAATAACACGAAATCGTATCAGTATCCGCGAGTCATAATTTCCCAACAGACTTACGGAACGAGTTCGCACCTGGCTGTGCAAATTTATGCGCTCAGATAACGCGATATCTTTATCAGCGCGCTGAGGCTGCGCCCCTGCGCGCCCAACCCAAGCCCTAAATAATTCGTCTGTTCGGGACTGCAAGCGTCTAATTTGGTTTAAAAACCGTCATTAGGATAATGAATGTTGACAAATACGGGCCATCGGCCTCGGGTGAGACTGTATAAATAAATCATGCTTATCCCGACGCAATTTACATTCGAATATACATAATTACACATGTATTACACGAGCTGAGATGTAGACACGTGGTAGGTCCTTACGAGAGGCCACGACAAGACAATTATTTTCCTTTGCATTGTTTCAATCGAACCTCCCATTCGAGTAAGTTACAAATACTTAAAAAATTAAAATTAATAAAAAGCGAGATGCAGAAAGAGCCCCGAATTCTTGGAAGAACCTCTTCGCTTTGGGCGATTCATCCTAGGAGATTTTTTCGGCACACTTCTGCCCGGTTTGGCCCCGGTAAACTGGTCCTGTTTGACCGTCTCGCTCACATCCGGCATGCTTTTAAAACCAAGTTTTAAATACGCCTATTTATTTTTTGGGGACTCAGTAGAATAATGTGTCAGTGACAATCAAAACCGGGGCGGGAGGTTAGGATCGGCTTTAAATTAAACAATTTTTGCTGTGCCAAAATAAGAGTTCACAAAGAAACGTGTCAAGGTAATGATTTTAAATTATTAAAAATCGATGAGGTATGGTCAGGACCGGCCTTAAGTTTTCGGCAGTTTTGCTTCCTCAAAACGGGAGCTTGTAATGAAATGTGGCCCACAAAAATCGATTTAATTTTGATTCATTAAAAATCAATGAGGTCAGGACCATTTCTAAGTATAGGACGCCCTCTAATTTAATAAGTTTTACTTCGACAAAATAAGAGTTTACAAGAAAATATGTGGCTTGTAAGGAGCGTCGTGATTTTGAATTATTAAAAACTGACAACTTCAGGCCCGGATTCTAAATTTCGGACGACACCTACTTTAGTAATATTTAGCGTTATTAAATCCTTACTTCGCCAATATAAGAGTTTGCAATGAAATATGGTCAGCAAGGGGCGTTGTGTTTTTGAATTGATTAGATCAGGACAGGCTCTAAATTTCGAACGCCCTCTGGTTCAATAATATTTAGCTTCCGGCGGTAACAGAAAAGAGTTTACAATCAAATATGGTTCACTAAGACCATTGCTATTTTGAATTATTAAAATTTGATGAGGTCAGGACCGGCTCTAGGTTTTCGACGCTCTCTAGCTTAGTAATTCTTTCGCTTAATTTTTAACTCATAAAAATTTGGTCTACAAGAAACTATAACTCACAGATTTTAATGATAACAAAATTAATGTGAGCAGGATATAATAATGTGAGCAGGACCGGCTCTAGTTTCTTTTTCTTTTTTGGTGTGATTTTCTTGAACCACGAGACGATTTCTATAAGCCAACGAGAGGAAATATTCATCAGCGGCTCTCAAAATCTTTTATGCTAAAAAAAAGAAACCAAAGTTCTAAAACTAATAACATGTTCTAAAAAGAAAACATGGCGTATTTGTGTTAAATGTGTTAAATGCGCTGTGTAGCATATGTAATACATTTCATAAAGTTTTGCCAATGTATGGCGTATTTGTAAATGGCAGATTTCTATATTGATTTTTCAATTACAGATATCTTCCTTTCGTAATAATTTTATGTCATATTCAAAGGAGGCAGTAATAATTTCGTAAATTTCCCGCGTTTTCTAAGAGATTTGTAAATTCTGGCCAAACTGTCAATAACCGGAAAAAGTGCATCCACAAATTCCTTTTAGTGCAATAGGTATGTATTATCATATTTTTGGTCCACATAAAAACAGTCAATTAATTAGTTATTGATCCGAAACTGATTTGTCCGAACTTGCCCCACGTAGCGAAAATACATAAATGACAAAATACTACTTCGCACATGTTTTGAATCTACTATTTTGTGTGGTTATGCATTGCTAAACGTATCCAAGCATGAGGTAAATAGTATGAATATTACCTCAACATTGTTCGCAAGCCGTTATAGCTTACGATGTCTGCAGTAAAGTTATAAGAGGAACTCTATTTTTGAATTTTCTCAAATAATCGCATTGTGCGTGATCGAAGTTGTTTAACAATAATGGACCACGACACTACTACTCTAGTACGTATTCCCGAAATGTCCAATTTTGTAGCACTCTATGGTGTCAAATTTGGTTTGTTCAACCCTACGGTTGAAAAATTTATTTGAGTTATTTATAATAATCGGCTGTTGCCCTGTATTGATGCTTGAAGCCAAACTTCAGTATGCGTTCGTGACTTTTGCCATGTTTCTCAATATTACGCCACAAAATTATACGCTGCTATGTAGCCATTTAGTACCTCTCCATTTCATTCTGTCACCCAGTTAAAACTGAGTTCATTCGTAACGACTGCCGTCTCAGCGCATAGTTGGGGAAAACGCCCGCCGCCCTCGGTTTCGCGGTCAGTGTTGCCAGATTTGGCGATTTGTCGCCAAAATGTACTTTTTCGGAGACACTTGGCGACCAAATTGGCGAATTTTTAAAAAATTAAGGCGATTATTGGCGATTTCCATTTTATTTCTACACAAGTTCATATCTTTTGTCAATCTACTATATGCATTTATTTTTTCGGGTCTCATGTGGTTTCGTTATCTCAAATGTGAAACTTGTCATCTCTCAAGTGATAGTGTGAGTGTGAGTGTAGTGTTAGCTGGTGTCTTGGTGTTCTTGTGTACCGTCGAAAATAGTAAATTGGTGTCGTGTATTTCTTTGAAAATTGGAATTTACCCACAATGAGTAGAAAGTATAAAAAAACATGGGAAGATGAACTATGCGTGTTAATTACAATAGAAAGTTAATTGATATTTTTTCTCCTAATTCCAAAAAAAAAGTTTCTTGCGCTGTTTTTTGAGAGCCAGATTTTTTTGGTGACATCTGCTTGTTATTTTGGAGATAACCCCTAGAGAAATCTGGCAACACTGTTCGTGGTCATTCTTTCAATAGCGCTCGGGCCGTGCTGACCTTTTGTTTGTGTTGGTGATCAAAATTTTTGTGTTTCTCTCGTGTGGATTTTGTGATTGAAACCTAAAACGGAATCTTATCCGAGATTCGTTAAAGTACGCCGAGTGAATTTCAAGCTTGTTAAACAGCTTTTCGAAAGCCTGTCTTTGGAATAAAGAGCAGGTAGTTTTACCCATCTACTAAAACCCTAATAACCCTTGGGGGTGGAAGAAAAGGCTGGATATCGGCGTTTAAAACAATTTGAAGCTTGAAAGCCCCAGCAAATCGGCCCACACCCCGCCCGTGAAAGTGGACTACATCTGCAACACGACACCACTTGGGGAGTTATTCTCGAACGGGAGAGAAATGATCGCTCCCGAAAATGACGTCAAAATGACGCATTTCTCGAAAGGAGCCTACGTAATTTTGACGTCACTCCCACAAAAGGAACCTTCTCCCTCGTTTCGAGAATTCAGGCCTTGGTGACATAACCGCTTCGCCGAATTACGGCATTGACGGCGCTAACCACCGGGGGAGGGCGCTCCTTCACTGTTGACAGCTGTCTGTCATTACGCTGGATTTTTGGTTACCAGGTCGGAATTATTTTAATTATTTACATTGTTTCATTTTGACGACGTACTTTAACGCGGCGTTGTTATTTATTTTATTCTTGGTTAACTTGACTCAAACGCAAAAACGAAAATACCCTTTTCACAAAATTGTTTATTAAAAACTAGATGTACATTACTGCGTATATCCTCAGTAGTAAACTTTTACTACTGACGATGTACAGTTATGAAAAGGGTGTTTTCGTTTTTGCGTTTAATTATGTTTCACAAGTGCTCAATATATCAAACTAACTCCACTCACTTTAAATCTAGGCGTTCACTTGTCCGCATCGTACGAATCGGATTTTATCCTGCTTATGCGTTCACATCGTAAGAGATCACATTTAAAACAATGAAGAGAATGAGCTTTTATGACCCGTTCGCTGCGTGCGGTGCGGACAAGTGAATGCCTAGCTTAACGCGGCGTTGTTATTAATTTTATTTCTTTATTTTACTTTAAGGCGTAGTGTAAACGAGGAGCAGATCTGCTTATCAGTTAGTTTCTAATATGATTGTTCGCCTATAACAAAGTTTATTTATAAATTAATTAAATAAGGAAATTGTTAGTGAATAATATACCGAGTGAACATTTTCAATCCGGGACATAGGAAGTTAGCATGACTACCCTTAATAATGACATATTTGATTAAAATCATATTAAAAATTATCGAATTTAAGTATTATAATTTTATTACAAACTAAAGATTGAAAACAAATTGAACATTTTCTTATAAATTATAGTAAAAATTCAAATAACCCTCCATTTTGCGCCAAACAGTACCCTAACCTATTATAAAATCCATTAATCACATTCGTTATTGTTTCAACTTAATATCATTAAAAATGTCATTGTTAAGGGTAGTCAAGCTTATCTCCTATGTCCCGATTTGAAAATGCACACTCGGTATAATTAAATTGAAATAAGCACTAACACAAATCGAGAAACGAACTCGAGTCTTCTGCTTACGCGGCAGATGCTCTGACCATTGAGCTAATGCGACACCGAGTTCATTTATCGTCTAATATACATAAATTAGAATCGGATGGTAAATTTTTTGATATTGCCTTTAAGCAGGACAAACATTATAAATTAAATTAATTAAATAAGGAAATTGGTAGTAAATAATATTGCGGCGGAAAATTTTTTCCGCCAAAAATTTGTGTTAGTGCTTATTTCAATTTAATTATAAAGTTTATTTAATTACTTTTCGTGTCCGTTTCACTGGACCCCGTCTGGGTCATACTAATTTGCCCACACTTTGCTTTGGGGTTTCGTCGAATCTTCTTTTCTCCAAGAGCTTTGCCGAGCGGTGCTGGAGAAACGTGAAAGTCACTCGCACAATTCGCTGGCCTTCAGGTAGGTAGCAAATATTCTATTCTAAGCTTGTCTTAAGGATGAGGATGAACCGATGAGGGCTGCTGCATGGGACCATCTAGAGAGGATTCTGGGTAAAACTCATTAGGTCGAAAGGGGACACAGTTCCTTTAAACAGGAACAATTTTTCGTTAAATCGCAAACCGAACAGTGAAAAATTTCAAAACAGATAACAATAACAATGCAGATAAAATTCGAGGAATATAGTAGAGGCCTACCTCACCTGGAAACATGAATTATTTAGAGCTTAGCATAGGAGAGCCTGGTTTTTCGAAGATAGAAGAAATTAAGTGTTTTATCAAAAAACAGATCATTTTTAACGTCATCTCTTGACTGTCATCGTAAGATTCAGAGCTTTATTTTTCTTTCCGTGAAGGTTGATTATCATTATTATCAAGTTTGAATTGGCTTCCGGTTGGAACCGCGTCACGTTGACTTCTACTGCCGACGTTTCGTTCTTCATTGCAGAAGAACTTCTTTAGGGCTGCTGCTGCTGGTGGTGTTGCTGCTGCTTCTGGTTAGTCGTTGAGACTGAGTGGGTATGTTTGTTGTCGTGGTATTTATAGTGATCGGTGGGGGTAGTGAGTCGGAACGGTGAACGGGGATTGGTCTGTTGGGGCGTGACGGATCGTTGATGAGATGTTTCCAGGCATTGTGGAGGTAAAAGCCAGTATCACGGTTCAGATTATTGGGATGTTTGAGGATTTCTATGGATTCACGGAGAATAGGATTGGTCACCAAATCCTATTCTCCGACACAAAACTTCTAGTCCGCTCATCTCATTTTTTCAATCGTAAAATCCGATCTCATCAACGATCCGTCACGCCCCAACAGACCAATCCCCGGTCACCGTTCTGACTCACTACCCCCACCGATCACTATAAATACCACGACAACAGACATACCTACTCAGTCTCAACGACTAACCAGAAGCAGCAGCAACACCACCAGCAGTAGCAGTCCTGAAGAAGTTCTTCTGCAATGAAGAACGAAACGTCGGCAATAGAAGTCAACGTGACGCGGTTCCAACCGGAAGTTAAACCTTCAAGTTAAATCATTATTATCAAGTTTGCAAGATTTTTCCACGAGCGCCATCTCCTTGCAAACTGGAAATTTTTGTTAAAAATTCAAATTTTTAATAGAAATAATTATGTTTACGTAAAATATTATCTGAAAAAACAAATTTGAATGCAGTTTCTTTTCTCTGTCTTTGTTTTTTTTTCTATTTCTTTCTACATAAGAATATTGAGATTTTTTATTAAATTAGGTATTTCGCCAAATTGCTTTTCTTTGTCCACGTCATTCTGGAACGCTTTCTGTTCAGTTTTGTAAAATGTTTATAAAAATTTTGAAATTGAACACAATAATTCAATGAACCCATTCAAATTTAGAGTCACTGGGATAAGAACTTGACCTTTTGTAGCGCCATTTCGTAACTGGTAATGGTAGGTAGGTTTTATTGCGATTAAGTTTACAAAAATGTATTTTTCTTTGGCAGTTCATTTAAATCAGAAACAAAAAATAGTGTACACTTCAAAAATGTTACTATCAAAAATTTATTACTCTTCGTAAAACGGTAATTTTCGTCACTAATTTTGTTATATCTTGGTGATTAATAGTTTCTATTAATGAATCACCATGGCGATGATTTATTGCAGAAGCGCCATCTTTTGGTTTATACAGAATTTAAAAAAAGTGTATTTAGAAATTGGGAAATGATCATAAGACGTATTATATTTAGAACTAGAATGAGAGAGAGGTAAGGGTTTCAACATGGAAAAAAGATCACCGATCACGTGATGGATGGCAGTACCCGGGTAGGTGCATATGCCGTCGGAACATACTAGGAAAAATAGTTTTGTGTGTTTATTTCCTACATAATATAAAAATCAACATGTATTATCAAAATTGTGTACAATATTATTCTGTTGCTCGATCAACGCAGATCACATTTCCGGATTTGATTATCACTTTTCTATTAGCGTTTTCGATTGACTGCTCTGGAACACTCTCTGAATATCTCCATCCCTTATTATTACATGAGATTAAAATAAGATGAGAATACTCTGACAGTGCTCTAGAGCGGTCAGTCGAAAACGCTATTAGTTGCTATCGCTTTTGACAGTGCATTTAATACGTAATGTTATATCTGTCAGTTATTAAATCTATGGAAATGATACTAAACACGGTTGCCAAATTTAAAAACTATTTCTTAATTACAGCAGTTTACAATTATTGAACTTGTAATTAATATATTTGGTTGAGCTGATTGACAATCATTGAAATGATTCATATTGAAGTGTACGGAATTTTTTTTTAGTGTTAAGAGGAGATCGAATCTAGACCAGTTGACCTGAGACGGTTCCCAGGTCGAAATTTGGATGGGGCACGGCGAGCGCGTTCGGCCTCTATTGTTTCTGTGGCAAAGACGCGAATAAATATCCTCCCGGACAAAAACCCCCATTCTCGACGTTTTTATAAACTATTGTAGCGCACGTGTTTAGGCTGATATTAACCGCGAAGAATGCGATTCTTCGCGTTGCTTACAATTTTGGGACGTCTCGAGGATAGATTTCGCTTGCGAAGGCACACGCGAAATAATCAACGAAATTTAAGAAAATTTTATAACATCCATTAAATTAGATGCGAATTTAACTTTCAACAAATTATTAAAACACAACATAAATCGCGACATACTGAGACCGATTTTTGACTGAACAACAATTTTTTTTAAATAAATTTCTTTATTGAAGATGACGTTTCAACTGTCGAAATCTGTTAATTGAAAAAAAAAAACAGGAAGCTTTCAGAAGATATCTATCTATACAATAAAATTTAAAATTTTTTGTGCAAATCGTTCTTGATTACAGCGGATTCCTCGAGCAGGCTCTGTACAGCTGTTTCAGGCCTAGTTGGGCCTTCGTCAGCAGAACCGTAGCTCGAGAACTCCACTGCAAACCAAACCGATCTGTCCAGGTTATTCGCCATTGCGATGTGAAAGTAATCAATATTTTAAGTATCTTTCGATCGCTTTTTGACCTGACATTGCAGTAGGATTGACAAATTGAAGCCAGTTCGCTACATAATAAGTCATCCCGTGCAAGGCGGCCATGCTTGCTGTCAAAGCTTTGTCAATCCTACTGCAATGTGAGATCAAGATAAGATATAACGCTCAGTGTAATCAATTTTTGATATTCGAGTAAGTTTAACATTACACTATGTTTCGTTTTTGATTTAAATTAACTCGCACAGAAAAAGTACTTTTTTGAAAACTTAATCGCAACAAAACCTACCTACCGCTCTCAGTTACAAGATGGCGCTAAAAACTGTCCGTTTCTTATCCTGAGGCGCTTTCCTTTATTACATTTTTGTCTAAATTTGAAAATAAAAAAGTTTTTCCTCTTTTCAGTCCACCTGGGGACACACTGTATATTGTAAGCACATCTTAGAAATGTTGATATCGCAGTAAAGAGAAGAAAATCTCTCTACCCAATGAATTAAAAAAATTAGTACATTACTATTTAAAAAAATATGGTTGTACAAATATTTTAACAAGTAGCAGTGCAATTGTTTTTTCTTTTATTAAAAATTTAGAATCTTAGTAAACGTCGATTTTTTTTATCCATGGCTCCTCGTAAGCCATGGTGATATAATGCTATATACCAACTATGTACAAATGTCGCCATAACTTTTTTATTATTAATTTTAAGATGAAATAGCAAGCATTATTTGTAATTAAAATTTAATGTTTTTTCATTTGCCAACAAAACATGGTGGTCTTTTACAAACAACTACACTTCTGCAAGTATTCTGAGAACGCGATGAGTAATAATTTTTTTCAGATCATCACTGTAATCCTGAGCAAAAACAGTTCATTTCTGCTCATTTAACGACTTCGCAACTTTCATCACCCTGTATATTAATTAATTAATTAAAATTAATTTATTATTAATTTATTAATTATTAATTAATTAGTTTGTCCTTTTTCAGAACACAAAATTAAGAAATTCAATAACACCTACAAAGAGATTTCGTAAAACAGTTATAGATTTGTAGTAAAGTAGGTGCTTTTTAAACCACGTTTGAAAGTTTCTCGATAACGAATATGAAATTTTTTATACACCTCTGTAAACATAACATGCCATAAGTTTGCCTGTAAACTTGGATCCCATTAATTTATTACTGTTTCTGTGTCACTTCAATACTACGTTATACTCGAGAGGGGATTGGTTCGACTTTCAGTTCCTTCAAATTTGACGATTTATATTGTTTGCGGAATTCGATGCAGTTAGCACATTTTTTTATCAAAATACATAATAATTTACATATTTATAGAGAAATGTCTGCTCTACAAAACGTCTGTTTTACATTTTTATTATTTTAACAAGAAGTACCAGAAAAAAAATGTTAAAGTTGATCTACAAAATGCTGAAACATCTTAATTAATATCTATTAATTGACAGACAATATTGATTTTTTAAAACAGACGTTTTGTAGTTCATCATTTCTTAAGGAAGTACGTAATTTTCTTTCCGCGTTATCTTTCATAATAAAGGCGCTACATGTAATTCCGTTTCGTAAAAATGCATTGAAAACGCCCTATACTGAAACGGAAAGATCGCTCTTAACAGTCGGAGCTACTCAGAGTAGCTCTAACTGATCCACGACATGTTCCTTATGATAAGAGTAGTTTCCACCAATGATCCTGCTTTTACCTGCGTCCGTCCCCTCAAGCACCTACATTTAACACTTATCATTTTGAATAAAAAGAGAGGGTGTAGCAGAAATCCATAAAATTCGCAACTGTCATGTTTGTTTCGGTTATTATCTTTGCAACGTACTATCCATTGTAATCAGAAAAACCGACTACACTCGAAATTTTATTAATTGAAGCGTGCTTTAAAATGAACTTCTGTCATTTTGACATTAATATTTATTATTTTGACAAATTAAATAAAAGTACCCCAATTAAAAGTAATTCAGAAGGCAATAATTCAAACGCGATTGCAAGACGGTATCAGTATTCGAGCAATTGCAACTAAATTTGCTGTTAATGTTAGTAATCATAGAGAATATTTACTTCTTTGGAATCGAATGAGATGGATGAGATTTTATAGGTTGACAAATACATGACAAATGGTGTCAAACCTAATGTTACATAACTAAATTTTTTGAAAAATGGAAGTGTAGATTTTACTTCGCTGTAGTCAATTTTTATGATCACGATGGTACATAAAAAATGGCTCTCCTTAAATTGCAGGATCCCGAAACGAATATAAATTATTCATTAGTGGTATCAAAGGATGACTACCACTGAGCATTTGCAGGTAATACTTTTTTAACACCTTTTAAAAGAGACAAAAGTTTTTAATACATGTTTTAATACATACCTAATTCATTTCTGAAAAATCTGCGAATCAAACCTGTGAAATGTTAAGTAATTTAATATATTTTTGCCCGTTTTAAAGCTAATTAAGATTAGGCGAACACGTACGTTTTATTAGCATCGCGACAATCGCGGCACTAAAAAAAACGAGTTGCATCTTATCAGTCGCTGCGATTATTTAGTCGAAGATGTGCGTGCTCGTATTACGGCCGTTTTATACCTACTTGCTAAATTTGATAACAATTTTTGTTACAAAGTGAGAGAGATAAGTTACCACAGTGAATTCTGATTGGTTGAATTGGCACTTCTCACTCACTTTGTAACAAATTTTACATAAAAATGTCATATTGTAAAGGCCAGTACACAATGGATTTGCACAAAACGTAAGATATAAGGCATAACCCGTAAGAAACACATAAGCTTTGTTTTTGTTACGGAGCTATTGTGTTACAGCGCACTTCTTTACATAGATCGAATTACTGTTACGGCTTATGTCCTGTGTCTTATGTTTTATGCAAATCCATTGTGTACTGGTCTTAAAACGGCCATTACAAATTTTGAGTTCTATTTTGGCGACTGAAAAATCGCGCTACAGAAAATCGCTAGTGTGCACCTAGTGTTCTATTAATTTTTATAAAAAATGGTATATTGTGATTTTTTCATGAAAGTCTTGTTGGAATAGATGCTGGGTTTGCACAGTCATTACTGCTCCATGCCAAGACTAATAGTAATGGGTGTGGGGAAGAAATACAGGTTCCAAATAGAATTCAAGATAACAACTGTAATAGTGAAATCGATGAAGAGCAAGGTAAACATAAATTATGTGAATACTTAAGTGATAAATAATAAATATTGATTGCAGAAGAAGGTGCTACAACTAACATGTTATCATAAAGTCCCGTGGTCCCAGTAGGCTTTGGAAGTGTGGACGCTTTTTAAAGTAATTAATTAATCAGAATGATATTTCTATTTAATCAATCGACACATTTCAAAACGCTACAGACTAAAGAAACGCGTATATTAACGAAAAATTCCAATATTAAAGTATATTAGCAAGAATAGTTGTTGAACATGGTGCTCATTTTGCTGACGGCAAAGATTTAAGCTAAGTTCACATGCATTGCGGATACGCAAAATTTTTATTGCGGATCGTTTCTAATTGGTTCATTTTGATTGAAAATAGATAATGAACCAATTAGAAACGATCCGCAATAAAAATTTTGCGTATCCGCAATGCATGTGAACTTAGCTTTACACGTTGCTTCATATTGTCGAATTCTAATTGTAATGTGACACACAAATTTATAAACGTCATTCAGTTTTCTAAGAAAAGACGTGCCCTTACACATCCAAGGAATACTGGGGTCACGGGACTCTATGATAACATGTTATATTAGGTAAACATTCTTGGAGCTATAATGTGTAGCTTTAATAAAGTCAATGGACTCACACATGCATGATTTAAATCATCCAAAGAAGAAAAAGTATGTTTACTTAAATATTGCAAATGACTTAGTTAGTCAAGGATTTGCTGTGTCAGCCACTATGTGTAGTACAAAATGGAAAAATCTACTTAGATCGTACAAAACAGCTGCAGACAACAGAACAAAAACTGGAAGGGGACCTTCACGTTTCATTTTTTGAAAAAATGGACGAATTGTTGGGAGAAAAGCCAGCAAACAAATGTTCACACACATTAGAATCTAGTAATTTAGAAAATAATTTACATGTTGATGATGAAGTGAGTGAAGATTATGAAGAAAATACTTCAACTTCTAGTACAGCAAGAAATGAACTTGTAGCAAAAAGAAAACCAGCAAAGCGTCATAATAGTAACAAAGAAAATTTTCTAAAAATGAAGAAAGAAGAATATGTAAGGCGACAAAAACGTCATGATGAAAGAATGATCCTAACAGAGCGCAAATTGACGCTAGAAGAAAGAAAAATTGCAGTTTTAGAAAAGTATTTGAATATATTGTTACAGTAATAATTGAAGTAACATGAAATTAGGGGCATAGCTTAATATAACAACAGATTTATTATTAAATAATTACAATCATTACAAGTTACTTACATTGTGGCTTTTTGGGGCACTAACTAGACTACATGACACTCTGAAGAGATTTGTTCTAATTCTCTGCTAGCGTTGGCTCGTTGCCTTTTTATAGGGGTTTCGTTTCTGGGGTGTGACGTCAATTGTTGTCTTGACATTTTTGTATGCGATTCCGCGCTAGATCTGTTCCTGCAGATGAGTCATTAGATTTTGCGCACGGCCCCTAAGAGTGCAGCTGCATCGCGGGTGAGTCATACGTTACATAATTGCGACGGAGGCATCTTTTGTTTATGTTATCGTTTTTGTGTTTATGTGACGCTTGACTGAATCTCAGCTGTACGTCTTTGCTGGTGCTCTTATCCTAGTTACAATATAAATAAGCAGAATTGATGTTACCTACTTCGGAATGGGTTTAAACATTAGGTGTGTTTGTTATTCTGCACCAGGTACACTAGTGCACACTTTTTTGCAAAATTTGCTTTTGTGAAGCTTGAATTCTTTGTTGAATATGTCAGTGTGATTTATACTCATTCATAGCCTGTGAGCAACTAAAAATCAGATTAGAGTCGGCGGTGCAAAGAAAAAGTATGTCTATTACTAACGCGGCGTTAGGCTGATCTGACAGTTCATGAATGTATTAGATTAATTAATTCAGTTAATCACAGACATGCATTTTCTTTGCACTGCCGACTCTAATCTGATTTTTAGTTGCTCACAGGTTACTACCACATCAGGTAGAGAGATTGAGATTTCAGGCTGCATTAAAGCATATTTTGCGAAAAAGTATGTGCTAGTGTACAACGATGCAGAATAACAAACACACCTATTATTATAATGCTGCTACGTTTTTCTTATACATTGAATTACTGTTTCTTTTCTTCTTGTGTAATACAATTTTTTATTTCACTGAAAAGGGTACAATAAATAAATTTGGTTTAATATTTAAAAATTATTGTTTGCAAGAATGAAAATTGAAAATTTAGGGTGAAACACCATTACAATAAGATACAACATAAGGAATGATTTATGGGTCGATTCTGCTCATATCTGTAAGCCTGTAGCGTAATTATTAAAATATGGAATTTTAAAGATCTCTGGATCTTCCTAAGATATGACTTCTCCTAGGTCTTTAGAATTACTCGTAAGTCTCTGCGATGTTATCTTAGTGACTTACAAGAAATTTCGTCATACTGAGAACTTCAGAATTCCACTTTTTAATAATTGAGTTACAGGCGTACAGATCTTACGGTCCTTACAGATATGAGCAATATCCAGCCATTAGTTTTGAGAGAACATTTCTAAAAATAATTCTTCTCTCCGACTATGTTGAACTGTGTAGTTGGCCCAATCTTCTGGAGTATCATTAATATCATTTTCAATATTACATCGTTCAATGTAAGTATTATCCATTTTGATTTCACAGATATTATGTAAAATACAACATGCCATTATAACTTTTACAGCTGTATTTATATTTAGATTATCAATCTGCTGTAATCTTCTAAACCGTCCCTTGAACAGACCAAATGTGTGTACCACTATTATTGGAGTAGAAGAATGTTTAAAGTTAAATCTCTTTTGATTTTCTGTTAATTGTCCGTAGTCTTTAAAAGGTGGGACAAGCCATCTTCGAGACGGATAAGCAGAATCACCCAAAAGAAATTTATTACCAAAATGGATTAGGTTCTGCTCAGCTTTGCTATGTATTGCTGACTTTCGTAATAAACGTGCATCGTGTATGGATCCTGGTTCTCTGCAATAGACATCTATAAATTGTTTTTTGTTATCAACTGTACTTTGTATTAAAAAACTGTGATAGCCTTTCCTATTTACATAAGAATCTTCATGTAGCTGAGGTCTTTTAATTCTTAAATGACAACCGTCAATGACTCCCAAAACATTGTCAATTTCTTGTCTTTGAACAATTTACTTATCTCATTCGATTCTTCAACTGAAGGCCATTTTATAAATTCTAATCGTAAGCTCAACAAAAAATGTAACACTTTTATTAAAATTCTATGGGCAGAACTTAGAGAAACATTAAATCTGTCAGATATTTGCCTGAATGTCTCATTATTACTCAGATACCATAAGACTAACAAAAATCCTTTTTCAGGTGAAATTTTGTCTCTGCCATATTCATGAGTCGGAGAAACATTGCTATACTCTAATCGTCCTTAAAAAAAGCATTAATTTAATTTCAATGTACTATAATATCGACTCATTTGTACCAATTATGTAATATGCTGTTTCTCTAGTCATTCGAAAATGACTTTGAAATGTTTTAGTACAATATGCAGGCACCACTTCTTCTATGGCCTAGTTTACACCGCAAAATTATTTAGTTCGGTCCGCGAGAACTAAATGGGAAGGGATAGTTCGGTTCAACAAATTTTGGTTCTCGCACGTTTACAACGTTTGTAAGTTATCGTGAAAAGTGAAAGAAGCAATCCTAACTTTAAAAATTGATAAGATTAAATAGCAACATCCTGCGATCGCTTTTTGACCTAACATTACATTAGGATCGACAAACTGTAAAATTAATAGTTAAAATCGAATAAAAAAATCTCCAAAAATGTTCATTTTTTCAAAAAATTTTCAACTCCGAAAAGTGCCCTCTTACCGAAATCTCCAATCTAATTTGCAAGTGACGTACTTACTATTTATATTTGCAAAACAAAAGATAAACAATAACTTAACCTTACATTTTTCCGCTAGTCTCCACAAAATGCTTCGATTGTGTTTACAACGCGACAACGGTCGAACCAAGATTAAGGTTCTAATTTGGTCCTCATATAGTCCTTGGTCCCCGGACCAAAGTGTCGGTGTATATATATAGGCCAATATAATTTTTAATTTTTACAATTTCATCTCGTTCAGTTACAAATTGTACTTCATGGTCATCACTACTGCTAGTTTCATCATTTTCCTCTTCGCTGCTTGAATTTAATAGTAATAATTCCTGGAAGTAAACATATTATGACATTAAGAGTATGTAATATACATTTGTACATATTAAAATTAAATTTTGTACTTACCGCAATAAGTTTTTCATTAGGCCACGCCTTTGCTAACAGATTTATTAACTTGTCAGACTGAAAATTATACGGGTTATGTTTAAATAGTGACATGTGATCGAATTTGTTCCATTTGCAATGTGATCTAGTAGTTCAGAGTAACTCTGATTTAAACTGATCTGATCGAATTGAACTGCAAATGGAAAGCTACTCTGATGACACTAAATTCGAATGATTTCAGTGGATTGTTGTGTGCAATTTCAAAAGTGTTATCACCATTTAAAAAACTGAACAGAAAGCATTCCAGAATGACGTGGACGGAGAAAAGCAATTTGCCGCAATGCCTAATTTAATAAAAAAATCTTAATATTCTTATGAAGAAAGAAATAGAAAAAAAAAACAAAACAAAAAATTTTCCGGTTTACGAGGAGACAGCTCTCGTGCAAAAAATCTTGTAAACTTAATAATCAATCTTCACGGAAAGAAGAATAAAGCACTTTGCGATGACAGTCAAGAGATGAAATATCTACTGGTTTGTTTTTGTCGAAAATTTGAGCGTCGTCACTGTATTTCGTTTTAAATTAAAAAAAATGAAAGAAAATCGAATTCAAACAATTACAAAATAATGTATTTTGAAAGAAAGTAATAATAATAATAATAATAATCTTTATTTCCTGAAGTCACATAAGCGAATAGGCTACGTTCACAAAGAGAGCTTAAAAACTAAAATTTACATAAGTAAATGAACAAAAATTGGTACAAAAGTACCTTGTCAGGAAATTAAATTTATTTATACATCATGCAGTGATATTTACCTATGTCCATAAGTTTATTCATCGTATGCTGTTTCCGACAAACTTCGCATCTTATAAAAATTTCCAAAATAAAACATTCGTCACATAATATTTCTCAAGTATACAAAATACCACAAATTCTTCATATAACTTCCTACAAGTTACATCGATCTTCATCAAAATATGTCTTCTTACATCAAATCAAATAAGTCTCTGTATTGTACAGCAAAAGATTAGTTTATATGAAAGATGGTAGGAGGTTTAGGATAAAAAGTCATAAAATTCCAGACAGAATAGTAAATTATCAAAATTTATGTAGCAAACATTTACAAAGTTAGATTAGTTAGATTAATATTTAGAATTTTATTATAATTGTTGTTAATCGTTAAAATATAGTTGAAATGTTAATAAAATGAAATATACTTACTTAGTTTAACGAAGCTGTCGAACGACGGTGAAACGTTAAGTATATAGTGCGAGATTTAGTGTCCGGTTAAAAGATTTTGTGATACAAATTTCATCGGACAAGAACCAACTTTAAATACGGAATATTTAAGTTATTTGTCAGATTGACGTTTTGTGTGACAGGAACTGTCGGATTGAGTGAAGAATTTATAAATAAAATGGAGGGGTTGATCACCTAAGAGAATAAACAAACCGAAGGTGTAATGGAGAGGATATTAGAAGAGGATAGTAACCGAATGATAAACATAAAAAAATTTTGCTATTATAAACAAATTGACAATATACCTTTAAAATTTTCAATTTTCTATTTCATTAATAAAATTTAATCAAACAATTGTCCAGGAACTGTCTCACTGTGTAACGCTGAAGTAAGCTTATTTTGATTTAGAGAAATTCTTTTGGTTTTAAAAAAATACACTACATATAACACATCTTGTCATTCATCAAGCACTTGAACTATCAACACACATTTACAAAGAATTCTTATTGTTATAGAAGAGTTATTGTTTGTTTCGCGATTGGGCGTAACAGGTAGCAACACTTGGCAAATAAGGCTCTATCTGTAATAATAATAAAAATTCTAATTCAACATCACACTACATATAAACTTTATAAAATTCTAAAGTATCATAGGATTCTTATCGTTTGTTTCGCGTTTGGGCGTAACAGCAACAAGCAACACTTGGCAAACGAGGGATTACTTGTATTTCTTTAGAATTTTAGACATACATCACAAAATTAAACAATTAAATTACTCACCAATTTATCTTCAAAAGAATTTTTTTCAAAATTATAATAAATAACTGAAATAACTGAAACGTCACTTTGACAATTATAAAATAAAATTCATATCAGACTACTAGACTACGTAATTGTGTAGTGGATGTGGTGTAAAGATTAAAATAAAAAGAGAAAATACACAAGTTCAATACTTACCACATCTACAAAGAAAAGCAACACTACAATATGAATTATGTTATAGGAGTACAACTGAAGTACTCAACAAGAGAGTAGAAACATTGCTCGGCAAGAAACTTTTTAAGATTCATGCGAAAAGCCCCAGAACTATGACATGCTTTGATACTAAAAGAGCCGTTGCTAAATTTTGGAACCGAGACAAACTGACATCAGTTGCTTAAGAAGGATGACAACATTGACAACCACTTTAAGGTAACTTCTCTAATGCCGTAGGAGGATAATTTATCCAATAAAAGGTCATGATTGACACAGTCGAATGCCCTGCTAAGATCACAGAGTATCCCAACAGGACACTCTCCTGCTTCAAGGTATTTGATATCATTATCATATGCATGACTGTAGACTGTAGTAGTAGACTTACCAAGACGGAAACCGTGCTGGTTATTACTGAGAATGTTAGTTTTGTTCAGAAATTTGAGTAATCTGTCTAAATAACAGTACGTATTCAAAAATTTTGGCAAAGCCTGAGGTGATGGCAATAGGCCTATAATTTTGGATATTATGTTGATCTAGTTTTTTAAAAACAGGGACTACGTTACCAATTTTTAATAAATCGGGAAAAGTGCCGGTCTGAAATGACAAATTTACTAAATAAGTGAGAGGTTCTGCAATAGCAGATGCTGCCTTTTTTTATAATAACAACAGGAATATCGTCAGGCCCTGAATAATATTAGTTTTTTAATATTATGCTTCAAAATATTTTTGATTTCCTTAACTGTATAAAAGGTTGCAGAAAATGGAAATAGGCTGGTTGAGTAATCTGTGAGACGTACTATGAGAAATATGAATCTGAGAGATAAAGCGATTTAAATTATTTAATGGAGTATCGGTAAAAAATTGATTGAAAGTATTCGCAACAGAAACAGGGTCCTCATAAAGTATATCATTCCAGATTAAGCTAATATTACTCAATTGATTTTTCCTTTCGTTAGTTAGATCAGAGACCGCTTTTGCAGGGTTTTCAGTAGCAAGTATTTTCTCTCTATAATAATTACTTTTGACATTCTTCAACATATGTATATAACTGTAAGCCCTTATTGTTTGTTCGTACATTGAGAAAAATAAACTGTTCAGTCAACCAAAAACATGTTCAGTTAACAATATTTTTCGTTTACCCATTAGCAATCACGCGTGGTCATAGAGCCAACAGTCAAAAAATGTTAAATATTGAATCAACTCAATATTGTCTTTGAGGCAAGCGTACAATGAAGACATCTTTCTTGTTGCTTTAATGCACAAGAAGATTGATACATACAAGAACTTTTGATTGTTAAAGTTGCTAAATATTTTATTTGTCTGAACGCTGTTAGTTTTGATATATTTAAAGTAACTTTTCAGTACGTTTAATAAAAGTGTAAAGTCAATTCAATCTAGACTATCGTTTCGGGAAACATCAATTAAATGTTCACCTCTTTGCGATACTGCTAAAGTAAGGTAACCCTTCAACCTTTAGTGAGGTGGGCAAGAGGAGCTGAACAAACTTCTCAACGAATTTTAAAGTTATATAAAAAGAAAGAGAGGAAATAAACACAGAGAAATAAAAGAAGTTGTGTTCAAAATTAGTTTATGATCAAATTAAAAAAAATAATTATTTTGGTTACGAAAAAATATGATCATCAACTAAAAAAAAAAGAAGAGGAAAAGTTTCAAGATTTGCAAAGAGATGTCATTCACGTTTCAAATCGTGAAATTTAACAAAAATCTGCCTGATAAAATAAAATATTTTGCAAAACACAGAAATAATTGAAAATCGATTTAATTTTGACAATAAAATTACGAAAAAACAGGTGACAAAGATCAAAGTCGCATGAAAAATAAAAGAATCCCAACAGCGACTGGCGAAATACTTAAATCAAGAAAAAAATTTCCGATATTAATATAAAAGGAAAGATAAATAACATTAATTGTGTTCAAAATAAAAAAACAAATACCCCTAATTATTTTAATTATAAAATATATGGTTAACACAAAAAAGAAACGGAAAAAGTTTCACGGTTTACGAAAAGATGGCGCTCGCGTGTCAAATCGTCGAAATTTAACAGAAATTTGTCTGGATAAAATCAGCCTTGTGCGGGAGCACAAAAAAGCAGCAAATTGGCCGTGCGATGTCACAACCTAAAGTGTTTGATAAAATCAGCGTTCACAGAAAAAAGAATAAATCATAAGAAAATCCATTAAAATTTTTTAATTTAAGAAAAATAAAGCATTAGTTTAGATTTTCAAAAAGCTTGAAACCTGGAAAGTGAAATAAAAAATAAAATCGAAACGGGAGAGTTTCAAGAAAAAGAAAACAATTGTCCATCAATTTAATTTTGATAAAGAAATCATAAAAGATGACTTGCCCAGATGACAACGACCGAATCTTATTTTAAAAATGAGACACAAATAATTTTAAATCTAGAAATAAAATTGAAAGCCACATTCAACTGATACGTCAACATTCAACAACAAAAAGAAACATTCGATAATCGAATTAATTTTAGGTGGAAATTACGAGATGGTTTCACACTGAAACAAAATGAGTTAAATTAATTACGAGACGAAAGTTAACAAGAACCAATCTAATTAATTTTCAAACAGAAATTACGAGCTGACTTCAGATGACAGGACACATAAAAAAGGCAATTGATAAATTGTATTTAATGAGGAGCTCACGCGTGGATTTATGATTTAAGGTCGATTCCATGGGAATCGCCCGACATGGGCACGGGGCGAGAGAGCCACAAAAATCGGATAACTCGATTTACGCGTAAGTGTGGGTGAGACACCTGTGTATGCTATTACCAATAAGACGTGTCGCGAGCCACCTACCTTTGTCGTGATACAGGCCCGGCTTCCGATTGGCCGACAACGCGGTGATAATGCTTAATGGCCGCAGCTGGAGGCTGGCCTGGACCGCGACAATACCCAATACGATCGGCTCTACCTGACGACACACGTGACCACCCGATCTGGGTGTCACACCAGGCCAACTCGATCGCATTGCATTACGTTGATTAGATATTGTTTTTGATCGAAGAGGACGGGAAAGGGCTGCCCTTTATAAATTTATGGATATTTGTTTATTGGCCGTTATGTTATCTGTGCCTGCATAAAATTTGGGTTTATGATGGATTTTAGAGGTCGTCAAACTTGACTGGAGGAAATAACTTGCAACATCGAATGCTAATACGTAATTATGCAATTGTTTTGTAATTTTGTAGGTATTTATAATCTGATCACTAAAACTTTTTGATCTTTTGAACGTACTATGGATGGGTTGCTTCCAATTAGGTAAAAAGATTGTGTCGCAATGATGAGAAGAGAAAAAAGAAAAAAATTCATTCACGAGCGACGAAATGAAATCAGTCAGTCATTATCTCTTGTCTCTAGAGTACAAGAGAAAATAATTTTTAATAAAAGATATTCATTTAAACTCTTGATATACTCAGTTAACTTTGTAACTTTCTAACGGAAGAAAACGGAATAAAAAAAAAGGGATGCGAATTATTATTTCGCACTCGAATCAGGGACAGTTGCGGACCTGCACATTTGCAGATCAATAATATTTGCGGATTACTTACGTCAAGAAATTGCATCTCAAAACTGACACCGCTACACAACCTTATAGACTTCCAACCTCAAGTATTTCCAATGGATTACTTTCTGTCCATCCTGATGGGCAAGGACGAAAACATTTTAGTGAACTGTTTATCTTGTGTTAAAACCAATAAAGAGAGAAAGGTAATATCCAGTCTCATTTACTCTAAAAAAAAGTTGGTTAAAAGTGCATTTTAAGAAAGAAAATTGCGAAGTAAAAAGAAGGGAAGTATGATGAGGGATACCAAAAATTGATTCATTTCAAGTACTCTAAAGAAAGTAAATTGGGAAATGCTCTTTTCTCAGAAAAAGGAATATCTGGTAACCTCAAGTACTACTAATAGCTTATCTTTCACCAACTAAAACACCTTTGCACGTTAAAGAAGAAAATTGCGAAGTAAAAAGGAGGGAAATGTGAAGGATACCAAAAATTGATTCATTTTCAAGAACTCTTAAAGAAACCAAATTTGAACCGTTACTTTCTCTCAAAAAGCAAAAAGGATTGCTCTTATAATCTCAAGTACTGTCAATAACCTACGATCCACCTACTTCTTCCGCTACGACTTGGAAGAAGAGCTAAGAAGAGAAAAATGAGAAAATTGATTCGTTTTCAAGAACTCTAGAGAAACCAAATTTGAAAACGCTATTTTCTTACAAAAAGCTAAGAGATATACTCTTGTAACTTCAAGTACTAGCAACAATATACATTCCACCTACTTCTTCTGCAACGTCCTTGAAGAAAACTGCGAAGAAACAAAACGAGGAAATTGAGGAATTTGATTCACTTTCAGGAAATGTCAAGAAACCAAACTGCAAAATGTTATTTTCCTGCAAAAAGCGAAGCAATATTTCGGTAACTTCAACTACCGTCAATTACCTACCTTCCGCCTACTTCAGTGTGGACACGGCTTAAGCACCAAAAATTGAAGACGACATACATTTAGAAATCGATTCAGATTGCAGTACTCAGCAAAGCACATCGCAGCCTTAAGCGTTGAAAATTGAATTTTTTATCTGAATGATCCAAAATTAACGATTGAAATTCAAACATGTCATGTCAATAAAATCTTAAACATAAATACTTCAAGAAGTTATAAAAAAGCGATACTTGATGAACAATTTAAATCAAACATGATATAATACTTCGAAGTTTAACGAAAGAGAGATAACAGTTGCCGATTAAAAGATAACATTAATAAATTATTTTGATAAAAAAAAATTGCAAAAAAATAAAGAGCAAGTTTCACAGTTTGCGTACGTCATAGTCAAACAACATATAACTAATAACTAGAGATCGGGAAGTTATATTTTCTCTGGTACACATTTTATGCAATAGTGACTAATACCTCTAGAGAAATGAGTCAGTTTTTGTCTCTGTAAAGCAGAAATATTCGGAGGCCCAATGTATCCAGATTTCCAAACTTGATTGCAAGAGTGCGTCATAATAACACAGAGGGAGTAATAGAAGTGAAGAACTCTCAATAATATGTTTGATCAGGATCAGTATGTGCGTCGCTGATGATGTATTGACGTCGACAATACATGCAAGATGCAGAAACAAAAGCAGAAGCAGAAGATTTATTTCACATACATTTCTGCAGAGTTTTGAATGGTGTTCTTAAATTTCCACGAGAACCTCACGATTTCTATGGTATGTATAAAACAAAGAAGAATATGCATTCGTTTAAAATAGGAGAAACAAACAGATTTCGACTTTTTCCAGAGCTGTGAAAGAATTGAATAAATTTGGAACTAAGAAAAGGATTGGTATGAAGACAAAAATGACAGTTAAATTTAAAACTGAAAGAGAAAGAAATTCCTCGCATGTTGTATTCTTAACGTAAAAAATTTGTTTTCAACAACGTCAGAAAAAGAAGATATATGAAAAAATCGACTGGAAAGAATTTATATTCTGCAAAGATCTGTCTTTTAGAGGCAGCAAATGTGGATCGATGGTTTAAGGAAAAGTATGTAAATGGAAATTCATAAAATTTCTAGTTTCTAGTACTAAGAAGTTGCCTTCTAAATCTGAGCTAAAAAAAAGGCTAAATAAAGAATAAAGGATGACTTATCTACTTTTTAGACAAACTAATTAGAAAAATTATATCCTGCAATATTTCGTCTTTGTACTTGAAAGAAAAAAGAAGAAAAAATTAGGAAACTGATTCGTTTTGGAGAACTACAGAGAAATCAAATTGAAAAATGCTCTTTTCTTACAAGAGCCTAAGAAATGTTCTCTAGTACTATCAATACCTTACTTTTGGCTACTCCTTCTAAATCGCGTTTTACATTTTAAAAAGGATCACCAAAAATGATACGTTTGGGCTAAAGGGCCCAAATTGAAAGTCTCACAAATTACAGAGGAAAATGAGGTTAAATATTCGGACTTGTTTGGTTGGTGATTAAGAAGAACTGTAAACAAAAGAATGTCCATTTTGTATTTTCCGTGCGATTATTAACTCACACAAAACGTTCATTTTGAATATTTTCTTCTTTTTCTCAAGTATCAGTTCCGTTATATCATTTAATGATGGGTTAGAAGAGAAACCTTTTGAGAGAAACATTTCGCCTGCATTCGACTGTTATTATTTTCAGCTTCTTTTTAAACGAAGGCCAAATAAGTCAACTATTTATTCATAGACCCTCCTCTATTATACAATTACAAACGATTACATACAGGTCACATGTGGATATGTAAACCTACATATGTGATTATGCAAAAATCCGCGAACGACTTCCCGGAAGATCTTTCCGAGACCCGGACTCCGTACGTAACACGAAAGCTTCCTGAAGACGGCGGCCTCGGTGTGCGTTCGTGACTTGACGGGCTCGAACAAGTGAAATTACAGGGAAAAGTGATTTTTTTGGGAGCGCGGATTTGCATATAATGGTAAGGCCGGGAATCTCGGGTAGATCATGACCTATATTTACCGAAATGAGTGAGGGTTCTTTTCGGGTGCTTTCCTCGCGGATCTCGCACGCATTTGCATAATGTCTTCGGACACGAAACGCCATCATCATCATCACCGCAGAGAGATCTTCTCCTTCAAAAATCGTTGCAGAATTCTTTGATTTGACTTGTTCTTCATGTGTGCGCGATGAATTTCGGAATTTTCTTTTTCCTTTCGAGTTCTACCTGCACAAGTCGTTCTCGTTTGTCCGGACTTTTATAATTGCCATTGTCAACACTATAATAGCAGGCCGTTCTGTAAAACAAATTGCCCGAACAGGTGTTGCTAAGTGAATTATTTACGCTTCGGAATAACGGATAGGTGTGGACGGAAACGTCGCCGATTATTTTGTTTGAAATTAGAGAAGGAACTTTCTTTAGAAAGGCGCAACCTCGATGAAACACAATTGCGCGCAGTATTTTTCATTAAAAAAAAAATTGGTTCTTACCTTTGGCAAATAATGTCTTCCCAGCTCTACAAGATCAGTCCTTTTTTCTGCCAAGGTGATGCAGAGTTGAAACAATTTTGATTTCCTTTTTTAAATTTTTTCCTTAATAGGTTTTGAAATTAAATCAATTCTGATCTTCTTTTTTTATCTTCATTCTCTACCTTTCTCTTGAAAATTTTCATCGAAGTTCTTGAGCTGAATCATGTTTTATTTTCATTCAATTTCATTGCAAGGAAGTTTTGTCCAGTAAATTTTCATTTGTACGCAATTTTCTTTCTTAAATAGCAGAAGTATTGTAGAAGGGTATGTTTGTCTTCAATTTTCCATTCCTTAGGCTTTCCCTTCAATTAAAATTCAGATATTCGGAATGCATAAGCGTGTTATGTCCTTTCATTTTTCCTACATTTTCGTCAATGTTAACTGCACTTTTGCACTTACTCTTTTTATTCACCCTTGGCCGCCCTCTTTTTTTTAACTTGCTTGCCCATATATCTTTAAGTAGTCTTGCTTCGGATATCCTCACCCTCACCATCCAAAGTCTTTTATGTCTTTTCTATTTTTTTGGTATTTTGCTTTAGCATTTATTTACTTTAAGAGTAAGACGTTGAAACGAATGCCAATTTTTCCAATCAATGTCTTCGTAGTTCGAAAAAACGAAGAATTTTTTATCATTACTTTCTTCCCTCTTCTCTTCTTAAAATACCAAAGGTTTTACAAAGTTGTTCTTAGCTAATAAAAGTGTGTTCTTCTTTCTAGGTTTTCTTCCCCGCTCTCGGCAACTTTCTTTCTTAAAGGGCAAGACGTAAGATGCATTTATTCATTAACAACTAATTTCATGGCAGTTGCTGAAACTGAATCAAATTATCTTTCTTTTATTTGTCATTTTCCTTTCATAATATTTTTCTTTCTTAAATATTGCAAACTACTTTCTTCATAGTATTCATCTTTTTTCTGCTTCCCTATATTTGTCGTTCGTTTTGTTCTTTTTAAAAGACGAAACGTTGTAGACAATAAATTTTTCTAATTAGTTTCTTCATGTCTGTAAAGTAGATTTTTCTTTATTACGATTTTTTTTAAACTCAAATTCGGAAGGTAACTTCTTTATACTAAAAAGTTAACGAACTTCAATTTCCATATTTTACCTCAAACCATCAATTAGCGCATTTGTTGCCTTCAAAAGGCAGAACCTTGTAGAATATAACTTTTTCCAACCGATTTCTTCACATAACTGTGAAGTTTATTCGATTATTTTGCTTAATTGAAGCCACTACTTTTAATTCTTCACAGTCATGAAAGAATCCGAAATCCCTTAAAAGTCTGCCCATTACGAATTCGTTAGTAATGCTTTAATAACGTATTTTATCGATGAGTTTACAAAAGGAGGTAACGTCCTTTTTCATGAGTACACAGAGGAAAGATTTATTTCGACGTCATTAAGTCAGCGGCGCAGTACAAATGCAAGCAAATGTTTCTGAGCACACATATCGTGTATTGGGGTTGTTCGCACTATTTTCTCTGCTTCCCTAATGTGCTGACATGTTATGACGCAGCATTTAAGCAAGTGTGGACGTCAACTCATCAACCAAATTTCTACATATTGAAATTAGAAAAACTGATTGCACGACTGTAATTTTTATTGCACTTTCTTGCGTTCTACTATTCCACTAGTGCGACCGATATGATGACACATTGTCCCGCTTCGTTAGAAATGTTTGTCATGATAACCTGTTGTATCTTGTATTTTTTCAAGGCACTTTCGATTTGGCAAATTTTGCTTCTAAGCAAGTCAGTTTCGTTGCTGCTTAACCGATAATTTGTGCAGATGGGGTTATCTTTCATACATTTTTTGAAACCTACTTCTGTTCCATATTTTCTCAAGCCGGGTTGTAAGTTACATATTTGCAAAGTTGGTTGAGGAGCTATGCATTTTGTGTTATCTTCAGAACGAGTGAAGATGACTCACTCGGTTTTAATTGTTATTAAAACTAGAGATCGGAATTAAGTATTTCGACCGTCATTATATTACAGTCGCCTTGATTAAACAGTAGGCAAAACTTAACATATCTGCAACAGTAGGACACTATGTTTTCTTGGAAAAAATGAAACGAAATCATTTTTAAGTCCGCGTTATTAAATACTGACTACTGTATTTTTCCCCCTATTTTAAACGAATGCAGATTCTTCTTTGTTTTATACATACCATAGAAATCGTGAGGTTCTCGTGGAAATTTAAGAACACCATTCAAAACTCTGCAGAAATGAATGTGAAATAAATCTTCTACTTCTGCTTTTGTTTCTGCATCTTGCATGTATTGTCGACGTCAATACATCATCAGCGACGCACATACTGATCCTGATCAAACATATTATTGAGAGTTCTTCACTTCTATTACTCCCTCTGTGTTATTACGACGCACTCTTGCAATCAAGTTTGGAAATCTGGATACATTGGGCGACCGAATATTTCTGCTTTGCAGAGACAAAAACTGACTCATTTCTCTAGAGGCATTAGTCACTATTGCATAAAATTTGTACCAGAGAAAATATAACTTTCCGATCTCTAGTTATTAGTTATATGTTGTTTGACTATGACGTACGCAAACTGTGAAACTTGCTCCTTATATGTTTGCAATTTTTTTTAATCAAAATAATTTATTAATGTTATCTTTTAATCGGCAACTGTTATCTCTCTTTCGTTAAACTTCGAAGTATTATATCATGTTTGATTTAAATTGTTCATCAAGTATCGCTTTTTTATAACATCTTGAAGTATTTATGTTTAAGATTTTATTGACATGACATGTTTGAATTTCAATCGTTAATTTTGGATCATTCAAATAAAAAATTCAATTTTCAACGCTTAAGGCTGCGATGTGCTTTGCTGAGTACTGCAATCTGAATCGATTTCTAAATGTATGTCGTCTTCAATTTTTGGTGCTTAAGCCGTGTCCACACTGAAGTAGGCAGAAGGTAGGTAATTGACGGTAGTTGAAGTTACCGAAATATTGCTTCGCTTTTTGCAGGAAAATAACATTTTGCAATTTGGTTTCTTGACATTTCCTGAAAGTGAATCAAATTCCTCAATTTCCTCGTTTTGTTTCTTCGCAGTTTTCTTCAAAGATGTCGCAAAAGAAGTAGGTGGAATGTATATTACTGACAGTACTTGAGGTTACAAGAGTATCCTTCTTAGCTTTTTGTAAGAAAATACTGTTTTCAAATTTGGTTTCTCTAGAGTTCTTGAAAACGAATCAATTTCCTCATTTTTCTCTTCTTTGTTCTTCTTCCAAGACTTAGCAGAGGAAGTAGGTAGAATGCAGGAAATTGACAGTACTTGAGGTTATAAGAGCAATCCTCTCTGCTTTTTGAGAGAAAATAATGGTTCAAATTTGGTTTCTTTGCGAGTTCTTGAAAATGAATCAATTCTTGGTATCCTTCGCATTTCCCTCCTTTTTATATCGCAATTTTCTTCTTTAACATACAAAGCTGTTTTAGTTGGTGAAAGATAAGCTATTGTAGTACTTGAGGTTACAAGATATTCCTTTGCTTTTTTTAAGAAAAGAGCGTTTCCCAATTTGCTTTCTTTAGAGTACTTGAAATGAATCAATTTTTGGCACCTCTCATCATACTTCCCTTCTTTTTACTTCGCAATTTTCTTTCTTAAAATGCACTTTTAACCAACTTTTTTTTACAGTAAATGAGACTGGATATTACCTTTCTCTCTTTATTGGTTTTAACACAAGATAAACAGTTCACTAAAATGTTTCCCTCTTTGTCCATCGAAATGGTTGGAATGTATTGAGAATTCTTGCGGTTATTAGAACTTGTGAGTAATGGATACTTGAAGTAGCTAGGGGACGGTCCACTTTGTCTCTTAGTAATCAAAGTTTTTAGACCCAGTCCACCACTGGAAATAAGGAAATTTGGAGAGGAACGGTGAAAAGAGTAAAAATTCTATGCTATGGAATATATGATTGAGAAATAGATTCAAAAAGCTTCCGATTGCGTCGAAATATTCAAGCGAAGCTAAATGAATCCGATCGATGGTGGAGTAATTCAGGTTCGTAAGTGAAAGCTGCCGTTTAATCTCATCCGCTATTAATTATTGAAGATTCTTGGAGGTTCTCTCTCTCCCATAGATAAATTATGGCGTCACGCGAAGGCTATTAACACAAGCGATGTCGCGGAGCAATGTGGATGTGGTAGTGGTTGTATGTACAAGACCAGAACTAATAGCTATCAATCGTTAATTGGCAATTAGTAACGCAAGGCAAGATTTATTAGAAAGTCTCACATACGCATCAGTGGATTGTATTTGCGTGAGTGTGTGTGTGTGTGTTAGCGTGGTGGGTTGTACGGTACCGTTCTGGTGATCGGTCACGGGATCCGGGCCCGGAGGCCGAGTGTGAAACGTCGGACGATCGCCACTTAATTATGTATCTGCGGGGTAATATATGCCCCACTTCCAGCAGGTATCATTACGGGCAGCGAGGGAGGCAGGTGACTCCGTTGCCATCGGCTGCTTCGCCGATCAAAACGTATTGCCCACTTCACCTACGTACTAATTATCTGGTTTTAGAGCTTCGTCCTTACCACGCACTTTTATATTAAAATTATAATCATTTGTCCTGTAATAATTTCATGCCGGGGCTTAAGAGATTTATTGAAGAAATTTACTTCTTCCGATGGGTAAAACCTTTCACGAAGTTGTCGATGTCGATTGGAGAATTGACTTCTAGTCCAATATTAAGACGACATAGAAATAAAAGAATAAAATGTCATGAAATGTTTTGCTTTCTAATTTCAATGTAATGTGTTGACTAAGTTAAAAATGTTTTGCTTTCTAATTTCAATGTAATGTGTTGACTAAGTTAAAAACCTCTTTGAACCTGTTGGGGTTACATACGGAGTACTACAGGGTTCTATTCTAGGCCCTATACTGTTTCTATTTTGGATTAAGACTTCCCAAAGTATATATTTCTTCAGGTGATTGCGCTTTTTTCGCAGGTGATAGTATTCTTGGATTTAATAAGTCATTTAATTTACAAAGTTATACTATTATTTTACAAGATTGGATGAAGTATCTGGAACATATACAAAAATTTGTTGAATTCTATCCAAAGGTAAATGTTTCCCATCAACACGAAACTAGATCTTGTAAGACATGCCAGAAGATATTCTTTACCAAATGGAATTAAAAATCTTCCACTGAAGATTGTACTGCGAAAATCCAGGAGATTTTTCATTTTATTTACTCATTTGAGTTCTTTTGATTGTTGCTTAATACAGTGGATTGTATATACATGTATTTAATGCATATCACAAATTGATAGGTTTCAATACTCTGGATAATAATACACAAATATATTATTATAAAAAAAGGAAATAAAATTATAACATTCGAAAAAGTGAAAACGTTTAATGAGAGTTTCTGGGTCATGTCCTTTTGCTCGAATAGTACTGCTCCTCATCATTTGTCTTTTGACAGAAATACGTTCAAATTAAATTATTAATTGGACAATGTTAAGGTTCAAGCAGACTGTAGGTACAAGAAAGAAAATAAAGGAATGACGGGAATTATCTAAAAATTAATTGGACCGAATGTATTATTTCAGCGTCTTCCTTTTTAAGGAAGACAAAGGCAAAATGCAACAAAGAGAAAAGAGAAAAAATGTAAAAATTGACTTAATTTAAAACAAGGAAGAAGGAAGACAAAGGCAAACGCAACGAAGAGGAAATAAAAAAGGCTCAATTTGAGGAAATGCTTTTTTCCGACAACTTACATCTTAATTTTCAACGAAGAAAAATGGAAGAAGAAGAAAAAACGAAAAACAGAAAATCACCGAGAGAGTGCAAAACCGTACTACAATGAAAATTTTTTTGTGCAAATCGGTTTTGATTACAGCGATGTTAGGTCAAAAAGCGATTGCAAGATGTCGCTACTTAAATAGTTTCGTACTACAATGGTTTTCAAAGTGAAGATGAAAGTCATTCAACGATTTTATTGATAATTATTGGGTTAAGAGTGGCGCTTTTCAAGGCGTCCTCCCTGCATTCCATATTAACGAGATAAAAACTGAGATTGAAAATGCATTTCTGATGCCTGATTGAAAAGAGTCATTTTTACTTATTGCATGCTTTGATTTCTGAAGTGGCGAATTGTGAACCTACACTTGAGCTGCTTTTCACTTTGCTGTTAGATCAACGTTATTTTTCATTTTCTGGAAATGGATTCTTAAAAATCGGGAATGAAGAGATCAAATTAGAATTGCATACCAAATTAGCACAACATTTTATACAAATCTATGGCATTCGGAAATTAGATAAAGACCTGTGCAAAATTTCTTTTTCTACTCTGTTCTCCTCTCGAACAGCAGAATAGATGTAACAGAATTTATTATAAACCTCGTGGATAAGTTAGAAAAATTTGTCACACCATTGAAAGAAGGCAAAACCACTCTGAATCATGATATTCTGCAAAAGATTCTTTTTGTTCCAACTACATCTGCAATACATCTACTTAACTGAAATTCACACTCGAGGGAACAAACGCCCGGATTTCTTCTTGTCTAAAGAAGACCATGGTGTCATCATTGAATTGAAGTAGGTACATGCAAAATGATCATGTTAGCGGTAATGATTTCAAACAAGCTTTGCGTCAATCCTCGATTCACAGACGACTGATATTTCAAAGAATCTGCATTGCTTGCAAAGCAGCAAAATCTCTACATGTGGTCATCTTAGCGCAAAGGAAGAACTTGGAAAGGAATTGACGACAGGCAACATTGAAATGCTTCTTACCGTGGCTAATGTGGTTTCCTTTGGTTCTTCGTGACTCAGAAGGATAAGAGTTATTTACTACATGATTTTGAGCGATTTCTTTTTATTTGCATATCAAATCAATAAATGATATTTTCTGTAACTGCTTTCGTTTTATTTTATTAATTAATATTAAATTCAAAATGTATTAAACTTGAATTAAAATTAAATTAAATTTGTTTAGACCGTCATCTAGAAGTACCGCTAGTAACCGCTTGCTAAAAGTTGCTTTTCCTGCTTTGGGGATTTGGAAAATTGGGTATTTGGGGATTACTGTAATTGGTTTTCGTCGATCATCTGATCACTTCCCTACAAGCCTAGGTAGAAAACAGAAGGAAGACAAAGACAAAATGAAGAAAAAAGAGAAAAAGGAATTGTTCTTTTTCCTTAAATCTTAATTTGAAAAAGAAGAAAACGGAAAACAAAATTCAACCAATTTTAAAAGCTGCAGCAAAAAATGCTTCAATTTTATCATCTGTGAAGAAATTTGGAAAATAGAGAAAGTCCTATTTAAGAAATGAAAGAGAAAAATAAAAAGAGAAGGAGAAAGATAAAAATTACTTCGTCTTATGAAGCTGAAAAGAAAATAAATGTGAAAGTTGACTCTCGCTTAAGAACTGTAAAGATACCAGTTGTATTTTTTTTTCATGTAACATACTTCTTAACTTTAAAGAAGAAAAATGCAGACCTTGTCCAAAGAAAGAAAAGGAAAATAAGAAGTACACCAACAGTTTTTCGTTTTCCAAAAGTTTAAAAATCGATTTTCAAACGGAAATATAAACGGAAAGATAAAAATTGATTCGATTCAATAACTCATAAGAAATTAATTGTATCTTTCTTTCCACACGCCAGACAAGAAATTTTTATTTGGAGAAAAATGTTTTGCCTCTTAAGAAAGAAAATGCAGAAAGTAAAAAACAAAAAAATTAGTTGTACGTCAAATATGGGAAACTTCTGTGATTCAACTTTTGTAAATTTTATTCCAACAGGATTGCGATAGTCAATTGTTTTTGACCAAAAACACCGTCGAAATTCAACAAAATTATTAACTGAACAATGTTGTTGAGTCAATTAGAGTTCAAGCTGTACGTACAGGCAATTTGAATTTCATAGAAAATTTCGTCGTACATTTTCCCCAGTTTTTCACCAGCGTAATTATTTGCAAAACAAAATTAAAAATAATTGCATTCGGGGAAGGTATGACACTGCGTTAAGCGTCAGTACTAGGAACCATTATAATTATTAATTAGCTTTGTGGTTTTTCAAGTATGAATAGAGACTGTTTACAGAAAACTTGCATTTCTTTGAATTATATATTGATAGTTGCTAACTCTAAGGCCCGATTGTACAATCTTGGTTTAACTTTAAACTTCGTTTTATTCTCATAAGAATCAATTGTAAAGATAATTGTTTTCATACAAATAAAACGAAGCTTAAAGTTAAACCATGATTGTACAATCGGGCCTAAATAGCTTTAATTGTACTTTAAGGAAATTACGAAAAATATATTGCTTCTAATCAACAAACACTCATAAATAGCGAACACGTATTTCAACAAGTAAGCTGTCATCTTCAGCACGTTTGTCTCGTTTATTTATAAGTATCAAAGTGACAGAAAATTTATGTTGAACGAGTTAACTAAAGTGCAAAGAAATTTTCTTATCGACTTCTGTTACTGTCAAATTTAGAACCCTTGCTATCACAAAACGAAAACAAATTTTCTTGCAAAAATCCGGATTTCTTTCCGAACGTATTTATTTTTTTACAAGTGAAGGTTGACAATAACGCTCATTCGTATTTTTACAAGTGCATTGTGTGTTGAAAGAAACGAAACGAATACGTAGCTGGGACGATTCGAACACACACGTAACTAATTATAGAGAACTTGGAGAGCATTTCACCTGTTGACCCGCCCCATCACATTGTGTACAGATCGCCCTGCACATAATTGAAAGCGCCCACGCTCGACGCAACGCTCCTCGCGGCTTTACCCACCAAAAAAAAAAAAAAAAGAACGAATTCACTCATAACACATAGCAGCAGAAAAATATGGGACATAAAATAAGTTGAAAGTAACGATAAACAACAAAAAAATCCTATTTTTTTATAAATCTGATTATTTCATTCGCGTTTTGAATAAAACCCTCAAGACAAACGCAAATAATGAAATCAAGTTGATGAATAAATACATTTTTAACATCATTGTGAACATTAAAGGCGTTTTCGGAAATTCAGTTGGAACAGTCAGGTTCGTCGAAAAGCGTTCGTATATTAAACCTGGTTACTTGTTCTGCATTCGAAAATTGGTACAGGTACGTGACCTAAGTAATTCTAGTCATTGAGTAGGGTTGTAGAGGTTCTGTTATGTGAGGTTATGTTCATCTGTTTCCTTTTTTGAAGTTTGGGTAATTTGAAATGTGACATGTACTAACGAATAATTTGATCTGTTCTAATTAACGTCTTTAATTATTTGTGAATTATTTTGCACAAAATGATGGATTTGGCCAGATGTGGTTATTGTGATACTGACCTGACAACCACATTCGCGTTCCAAAATTCACCAACCTGACTACTAACCTGCTAGGGTTAACCTTTCCAGTCAGAGTTATTTTCCAAAAACGCCTTATGTGAACAATTGAAGTGGTGACATCTACTGTCGTATCATGTACGTTTGAGTAACTAGCGACATTTGTTACAGTAAACTTCTCATATTACAAAACCAATAGATAATGAAGTCTTCAAAATAAATGCGAATGATGAAATCAACATTTTTTAAGCGTCGTTTCACATTTGAATATAAACCAACAAAAGCCAATAACAAAGTGGCGACATCTATTGTCGTAAACTTCCTGCAAAAGAAAATGACATTAATCAGTATACTTTCAGTTAACGTCGGCATCGTTAAAATAAATGAAACATTTTTAGGCATCACTTCACGTCTTAGTAACAATGAAGTGGCGACATCTATTATTGTAAACCACTCAAAGTGCAAAAATATCATGGGTCGACCCCAACTCACCAACAGACAAATCATCAACTCGCATTTCATCAAAACCCAACTGATCAACGTGACATATCAACTGTATTATTTTATTGCAGTTTAAAGATATTTGTGGCGTTACAAACGCGATTTGTTTATTGTTTGAGTTTCAAATTAGGCAGGCATCTATCTTTTGACATGACTAAGACTTTATGATTCTGGATGTCGCTCTCTTTTGACGATCGTTCGTCTTTTTTTTAATCTGTTTCTTCCTTTTTCTCCTCTTCGGCATCGAGCTAAGTATATAAAGTTTTTATTTTATAATTAGAGTAGATTCTTGTCAGATGAAAATTTAAAAGATTTTGTTGTACAATTTTTATTTTATATTAATAACATGGCAATTCCTAGAAATACTTCTTTCGATTTCCTGAAAATAAGTTTTATTTTTATAAAATAAGTTTTTTCTCAGCTTTTTTATTATTAATATGAAAAAGAAAACAAACTTTTATCGAGTAAATATATTTAAATTGATGTTTTGTCGTTTTGATCAGTTGATCAGATGATTGATCAGAGTTGATTGATGATTTGTCCGTTGATGAGCTGGGTCGACCCGAAATATTTTGAATTCGAGTAGCAACGGATGTCGCGACATCTATTATCGCACACTACTCAAAACGCAAAAGTAAATGAATCCACGTTGATAGAGGATTTCAAAATATACGCAAAATACGGTGAAATCAAGTGAATCGACGTCTTTTAGGTGTCATTTTACATCTTTCTCTCTCAAAATTATTCTGGAAAAAAAACACAAAGTCATCAATCTATCCCAGGAAATCCAAGAAATAAGAAATATCTACCATTTCATACATGAAGTATATGAAAAAACTCGAGATGATGACATCAAAAATATATTAAACAACTACAGACGGTTTTACTTCAAATGTATTGATGAGGAAAAGAAAAAGAGAAATTTAGACATAATCGAAAAAGCACAACAAGCCCAAAAGTATTTGGAACATCATTAAAAGAGAATTGAACCTACATAAAATTCACCACACAGAAGGACCATCCAGTGAAGAATTAAACGAGCTCTTTTGTAACACCGGCCCAGAATCAGTGAAGACCTTGCCTGTACCGACATATACGTACGACAAAAATGTGATGCAAAACTCACCTGTCACTTCCCTCTACTGGACACCAGTCACTACGAGAGAGATTGAAGACATAATCATCATAATCCGTCAGTAACACCGGACATCTACGATATGAATGTCAAACTAATTCAGAGAGTGAAAAAGTATTTATCACAGCCACTTGTGGACATCATTAACACGTGCATGATTGAAGGAGTTTTTCCCCAGAAAATGAAAAGAGCTAGAATTATACCCATCTACAAAAAAGGTGATCCAATGTCTCCTGGCAATTACAGGCCAATATCTATATTACCAGTGTTTTCAAAAATTTTCGAAGCGGTTCTTTCAAAATGGTTACTTGAATTTCTAGATAAGCATGATTGCATATGTGATAATCAATAATAGTTGAATTGCTAAATATTGAATTTTTATGAAAGTCGCATGAGCTTAAGTGATTCACTAGAAGGACTTACTTCTTTGAATTTAGACAATTCAGAAGTGCAAAACCGTGTAGATTGCATCTGCATTCAAAGTGATAGTGGTTATTTTCCTCAGCTGTTGATTAAAGATTGCTAAATGAGTCTTCCATCTAGACCTGGATCCGTAGAAGAGTCAAGGAAGAGAGCAGCTCCATCAGAAACAAGAACTCCATCAAAGAAGATGAAGCAAACAGAATACAGATTGACTGATGATCTTCTGGTGCAAATGGAGAGTGATGCTGCATTATTTACTTACCAAGGTTTAGATGTCAATGCTTTTAGAGACATAGTGTAGAGATGTGAATACTGACATAACAAAAATCATAACTTTATTCGTCACTAGAGGAGCTAACCTTGCAAGCATGCTCAAGAAAATGTCAACTGACGCGGGCGGGGTAAATGTAACAAAAGAACTCACTAAGGCCTATGGTATCGTGGACGCTGGAGGAGGCTGTCAAGATTCGCAGCTTTTTTCTCTGTAAGTGTTTGTAAAGCACTTAAAAATATTGAAACATCAAAAATTGTAATTGATGAAGCTCTACTGCCTCCAGGCTTCAACAAATCATTGTGCACGCCTTGCTTTGCTTCATTAATCCCAAAAACTCTTGTAAGGCAATCAGAACAGTAATTAGCTGCACATAGATTGTTTCTCTTTCATTTTGATAGGGTTATTCACAAAAAAACCAAAGAGTAACTCAAGTAGGTCATGTTATTCAACATCCTTCAGGAGTCATTTGACATTCAACCGACAATGAAAGCGGAGACGTCCATTATCGTACGTTTTCAAACTCGCGAAAAAATAAATTTCATTTTAAGCAACGCGTTTGAAATACAGATGGCGATAAATAAATTGATGATGGAACGATGATAGCAGACAATTGTCATTTTATTTGGATACATGTTCTAGGTACATGTTAAGGTTACTGTATTTAGAAGGTACCGCCATTCATTTCCGCGGCGTCGTCCCCCAAATTAAAAAGGAAGCGATGAAACGCTAAAGAAGAAAAAGGAAAGATACATAACAAGTTACTGTTGCTAAGGAGTTTTTGAATGAATTTGCTTAACCCCAAATTAAAAGAGATAGAAATTTGGTGCTACCTTCTCGATACAGTTAAGATACAGTAATCTTAGTACATATGAGTAAACAGCTACATCTATCGCAAATTTCTGAAATTATGATTGTTTATAATTTATTAATCACGCCATCTTGAGTGACATTCACGATATAATTGAGAAACGTGCTAACCGATTAGCTAACACATCTTTTGACCAATTTCTTACATAGATTTGAAGTTGTAAGTGGCGACATCTATTAAGCATTTGAGTTATCTACATACGATAATCGGTTTTCGTTGGTGAATTTTACGGTTGCTTATTATTTTCAGGAATCGAACAGTTTTTGAAGGCGTCAAAAGCAAAGGGTTGAAAATAACGAAGTTATAAAAATCGAAACAAGAAGTGTGGTTCAGCTGAGATGTGCTAGGAAACTAGTAGCAGAAAGACAAAATTCTAAATTAAAACGACTTACATTAATACATTAATTTGGCTTTGCAGCACATTTCCTTGCAAATTATTACACACTTTTTTTGACCACCCTTTTGTTCCTAATATTCGTTTTCAAATTTGGCGGCATCTTTTGAGTTTTCTAGTAATTAATATAACGAGATGTAATGCGAAAGTTTGTGGAATTGTTTACATAATGATTACTTTTGAATAGACTTTAGCTATTGACGAATTTTTTTTTTACAATGTATGTATGTATGTACTTCTTAAAAGTTACACCCCATTGTTTCTGACCCCTTTTTTGTAAGATATCGCCAAAGTTTCAAATTAATTAAAGTAGCTACCTTGGTGTAGATCTGTAGAAGCTTCTTAGAATTGCTTCCTTCTATTGAGAGGACTTTATTTATTCCTTTCAAAACAGTTGAAATTTGGTGACATCTATTGAGTTTTCTAGTAATTAGTTTAACATTATATGAAAGCTCGTGGAATTGTTTACTTAGTGATTACTTTTGATATGACTTTAGTTCTCAGTGCTCTTGCCTTCCTTGCCGTTCACTTTATTTGTTTTTGAATCCTCCGAGGATTCAAGAATCTTCGAGAATTCAGAAACAAATAAAGAAAATTCTCGAGGATTCAAAAACAACGAGAAACGAGAAGGAAGAAAAGAGCACAAGCTATTGATGACATTTCATACTATGTTCTTCTTAGATGTTGCTTCTCACCCCCTTTTTTTGTAAAATGTTTCAAATTGAGCGATATCTGTTGAGCTTTCTAGTAATTAATCTAAATCGGTACACGTAAAAGCTTGAGGAATTGTTTACTTTAGTTATTGATGACATTTGTTTTACAAAGTACTTCTTAGAAGTTGCAGCACCCCATTACATCTTTTACCCCTTTTTTTGTAAGACATCGCTAAAGTTTCAAATTTAGAGTGCCATCTATTGAGTCTGTTAGTAATCAATGTAGCAACGTGTATGTAGAAACTTTATTTCTTTTGAGAGGAGTTTATTTAGCTACTGATGATGATGGCGTATCCTTTCAAAACTGTTTAAGGAAGTCGTGTATGTGTACAAGCGTGGATTTTGTAGACGTGCAGAGATTAATGTAGAAAAAAAAATCGAATAGGGATTACAGTGGAGGTCGATAGCACATGATGACTGGTTGGATCCTTTTAAAGTGAATCTGAGCTTTCCGAATATCTATATCCTTGCGCCCTTCCATCATTTATCGTACGTGACGCCGTACAAAACACTGATTCCATTAATCACGGGGTTCATCGATTAGTGAATGACAGAGTGGCCCACGCGCCCCACAATGGGCTGCATGACTTGCAGAAGGTGCTCGGGCCGGGCCAGACTACAATGAGCCTCGCCCGACACCCATGCATCGACACCGTGTCATTATGGGGACGGATGCGACCCACGCTCTTGCGAGGCTCTGCTTCTCGTCACTCCCCGATCTCTTTCTACTAGTACTATTGTTTGTTTTGTTGTTTCCATTGCGATTCATTGTGTGAAAGGATATTGTATTTTTACGGCGAGCGCTTTATTGCGCGAGCATAAATAAATATATGCGATCGGCACATTAGGAACGGTCACGCGCATTTGCGTCTTGATAAGAAGAAGAAGTCGTTGCGGAAGAGATTCAGTCTTTGGACACGCTTTTCTGACCTAAGGTTTTAATTACTTTTTTATTTAACTGACTTTGGGACAACAAAGCAATAAACGCATGGCACTTGGCCAGTAAAAGCTTTGCTAGGAAAATATAAATCTTAAATGGGAAAAGAGAAGTTGAAGATTCGTTTTTGTTTCGCGTCGTAATGTGGAAGATACCCAAAAAAGAAAGAAAATTAGCAAAAATAACATCTGCCCATAAACGTTTTTTGTCAGCGGAATTATTAATAATAATAATCATTCGCGTCTTTCGTCCTGCCGATGATTTACTAGAACGGTTATTACCGAATGAACAGATCACCTTGTGCACGAAGAAAGAATGCAAATAATGGGGCCCCGGTGACTCGGTCCGGTCGCCCGGTAATTATAAAACGTTGTCAGGGCGTCACCTGTGCTTCTGTTCATCTCCGGCCCCAGCCCTAAGTCCGGGCGTGACAAGGGCCAATGTGGCCTGCACGGCCCGTCTCCCGACGATACGTGCGTGGGTCTGTAATATAATTTACTGGCCATCGAAGATAATAGCTGGTAATTATTGGATATGAATCCAGACTCCGGTAGCCGGACATTGGACGAGATTATCTTAGGGGAACACTTGTCGATAAATTCGTTCGAAATTGAACTCGTTCGATGGACATCACTCACGAAGAATTAAACAGATTTTTATTAATTCACCTGCAACTGAACTCACTGCACCTTTAGGAAGCGAGTTAAACCAAAAAAAGAATCGAAAAAGAATTCGATAAACAAAACGATAATTCGCGCCTTGCCTGCCCGTCCCGTCCGGTTTTTAATGTGCGAATGTTAATTGCGTTTCGAGGACGCACATCATTTTCAGATAAATAAATGAGTATCGGCGGTCTGGAAACGGAACGCGAAGAAATGAATTTATTTAACGCTCGGTAAACGCAAAGTGCCGCTTCGTGTTGCCGTCCGATTTATGCGTCGTCCGTTCGATGTTGCAGGGTTTCGACGAAACTCTAAATTACGCACGCCCCAAAAACAACAGTTATAAACAAAAGAGGAGCGGACATTTTTAGAACTGCTGCGCAACCGACGGATTCGTGTTTGACGAGGTATTTGGATTGGCGAAACTCTGTAAAAAAAAAACTGCTGTACTCTCAACGAATTTGTGACTTGATGATGCAAATAAAGTTGACTTTGACGAAACTCTAAATTACGTACAGCAATTATAAACGAAAAGAAACAACCTTTTTAGAACTGCTGTGCTATCAATAAATCAGTGTTTTTATGAAGGTTTGATGAAGGAAATAGATATGACATTTGTGTAGACGAAACTCTAAATTACGTACAGCGATTTTAAACAAAAAGAAACAAACTTTTTTAGAACTGCTGTGCTTTCAATAAATCCGTGCTTTTATGAAGTTTGATGATTTGACTTAAAAACATTTTTCATCATCACAGGCATTGAATAATCTCGTTTTTAACGCACTTGTAGTTCGCGAGTTTGGAATGTACTGTAAATCACCTCATCAAATTATTGACAGGCAAAATATTACACAATGTGCTTCTTCTGTCTTGAATGCGATTTACATTCTAAATCATACTGTACATAAAAACGTCTGAGGACAATTGTTCTGTGAATTCAGGAATAATTCAATTAATAATAATGTTCTACGGTCAGGCACTGAACAATAAAACTAACTAATAATAATAATTCAATTAAAAGCGAAAAAAAAAATCGGACTTGAAAAACAAATACATTTAAGATTAAATCAAACAATGTCGTAAATAATTTCCGCTTTTGGATGATAGATGACGCTTTGGTGTTTTTTTTCCTAAGTCGAGTAGTTTGCTTTATTCGATGAAATTTTTGTTTCGACAAGATTTAATCAAAATAAAATATTCATTTTTTTTAGTTTTACAAAATTCAAAAATTGTCAGGCTTTCGGAGGAAACCAATAGAAGGCGCTGTTTTTAAATTGCTTGGAAGATTGACATTTTTCAAAATTTTTAATACGTATAACAAGTGACAATAAAGGGCAGAAAAACCGAAAAAAGCAATCAAATAAAATTCATGGCTTATTGAGATCCAGTTTTAGAATCGTGGAATATTCTTTAACGTTCCTCCATATCTACGTCACACCTACGTCACCTTATTCTAAGAATAATGCTTATCCGACGATGGTAAAATCGGGCCTTAATGTTAAAAATAAATGAAGCCACGATTTTCAAACTCAATTAAAATAATTTTTAAACGAGAGATGCCGCTATGATATATTTTTTTAATCGAATATTGACATTCTGACATTTTTTCTAATTTGTCAAAAGTTTGATTTTTGCAATTTGATTTAATAGAAAATAACTTTCGTTGTTGATCAAAGATGGCGCGGCTTTAAAATAGTTGAAAAAAGGTTGAAACGTTAGCGAATCATTTAAAACTAGATAGTTATTTCATGTTAACGATTTAAAAAATATTTATTATGCTGTGATATTAATGACAATGACAAACACTTTTTTAAAATAAATGTGGTAAAGAAAAGAAAGAAACGACAAAAGAAACAAGACAAAAAAAGATAACAATTACAGGGAGAAAAATAAGCACACAAAATCCATAATCTATTGAATAATAAAAAAAATAATTAAGCAACGATTTTTAAATTTCATTATAATGATTTTTGAACGTGAGATGGTACTCAAGGATCTTCTTTCGAATCGAGTCTGGTACAATTTTTTTAATTTGGCAAAAATTTGTTTAATAAAAAGTTTTAAAATTCAAGAATATGCAACAGAAAAGTTTAAGCTGTTAATCACTAGATGGCAAGTTTTTCCAATGAACTTTTAGGAACAGATGAGAAACAATTCTTAAAAATAAATGCAAAGAAGAAAGAAAAAAAGATAAGAAGTAATAAGTACAAGAAAAATTTGAAAATTCAATAAAAGGAAGCCCACAAAATTTAGGGCAACATAAAATATTTGAAAAAACGAAGCAACGATTTTAAGACTAAAATCAAATTGCATTAAAATAATTTCTGAACGAGAGATGTCGCTAGAATACTTTTCTTGAATCGAGGTGCTCCATTTTTTCTGATGTATAAAAAAAGTTATGTTTGCAATTTGGTTTAATTGAAAATCATTTTATTAGTAAAAAAAAATTCAGTCCAGAAAATCAATAAAGCGCAACAGAAAATCTTCCGCAGTTGATCAAGAGATGGCGCGACTGCGAAACCGTTTCAAAGACATTGAAAACATTCGAAAAATTTAAATAAAAAAATTTAATAAGTTGATTTAAAAGTTGCAATTTTAAAACAAATAAAAGGAGAACTTAAATAACAAGAGACATAAATGGGAATATGTATCACTTGCATCGTTATGCAATTTTTTTTTTCAAAAACCATGAGTCAATTAAATCCACCACGACCTACTAGATTTTACAGCAGTCTTTATCCGGCCAGCGCAATTTATTTTAAGTGTTTCTCCGTTGGCGCCACTTACCTAAAAAATCGTCAGAACGTCATTTCACAGCGTCTTTTTCAATTAATGTCAATCTCACGCAGTTTATGGCAACTATAGTTGCATTTTCTTGCTCAAATATACATAGGTTCCTTGTTCTTCTTTCTTTCGTTAATTATGGTGTTTCTTATTTAGGTAACTAACGCCAAAGCGAGGAAAATTTGCGTTAAATAAATTAGAGATCAACGAAACTGTAAATTATGCGCAAAAAATAACGGTTAAGAACGAAAGTCGCGAACATGTTTAGGACTGCTGCGCTAACAACAAACTCTGGTTTTTATAAAAGTTTAGTTGAGGAAGTAAATTTGACTTTTTTAATTTTTCATCACCACCAGCAATGAACAACTCGCTTTTGACGAGCACGTATCTACTTGTTTTCGTCTGGGGTTCGTAATCAACAAAACAGTTTGAGATGCACTGTAAATCACTTCATCAAATTTTTGCAAGGCAAAAGAGTAATCGAGTTTACTTGTTTCGCCTTTCGATGCGATTTATCTTCTAAATGCTACAAAAGAACTGCTATTATGAATATTCGAATGTTTTTAAGATCTAATTTTGTCTGTAATCAGTTTCCTAAAATTTTGATTAAATTTCAACTTTTCGTCCACAATGATTGTCACAAAATAATTTATTTTTAAAATCAAAGCGTGACGAGTTTTCATCACTTAGAAATCAAAAAAGTTTGAGAATCACTGGCGCACTACATTAATTTACGAATGACGATAAACACTTCTCGTTGAGTCTTGAAGATTGTTGTTGGAAGTGTATAGCTTCCTAGTTTGTAATAAAGAAGCCTCACTTTAGTTCGAATTATCTTCTAAATTGTATCTACTGTATAAAATAAGTTTGAGAATTGCCATTTTGAAACATTTCTAATCCATTTTAAAATATTCCTCCAAAAATTTGAGTAATTCTTAACGTTTTGTCCTATTTATACAGTAACTGTTGGAAAGTGATTTACATTGGAGATTCCTGTAGAAATGAACACCTTAAAATTTAACTGCAGAATCAAAGTGTCACGAGTCGTAATCATATAGGAATCAAAATGTTTGAGGGTCACTGATTGAGTAATTTTATTAATTCACAAAAGACGATAAACATTAGAACGCAGAAGTCTTTCTTTTTTTCTCGTTTAACATGGAAATTTCTTGTTAGACAAGCTTAAACAAATTGAACTAAAAACCAGCCCCAGTTTTTTCCTCTTCCTGTTTAACCCTAACATTAAGCGAGGCACTTAAATATTTACACTGATAATAACTCCGGAGTAATTATCGAAGTTTCAATAAAACGAGGCGCCGAAAAAAACCGTGTAATGCTCCGGCTCTCGGATCACTTCCTCCGTTTTTAAACGAGCGCTAACACGGCGGGCCAATTTCCGCGCTAATTATAGCCCCGTTTGTTATGGGGGCATTTAATGGAGTTGCGTCGGCACTTAACGTCATAGACGTCAAATTAGCGTCTCTTAACGTCACCGGGGCCCGTCTAGACTGCATAAGTGCGGGCGGCCCGTCCGAGAGCATTAAACGGGCATTAGGCCGGCGTTAGATTTTCCGTGCACAAATTGCGCCAATTACGCAATTAAAAGGTCATTTATTGAGGAGGCAACGCGTCAATGGACACCATTTATTTTCAGAGGGTAAATAAGACGTTCCGGTGGAAGACGAGCTTCGAGAACAGCTCGTAATTAGAACGTTTCTGAAGTTCTAGCTAGAGATTTCCTAAACCGAATAATTGGGATAAATTAGTTTCTCAATTGAACGCTAGATGGTATGCTGTCGCCCTCAATATTCTAGCCCCTCTTGTTACAAATCGTAGCAACCTACCTACTCAAAACAGAACTTAACAAACAGCGTCTCCTGTTTCCTAATTTTTTATTAGCACGTAAATTTAATTTCCATTTTCTTAAAATGAAAATAAGTCTTATTGATAGGTGTTACCTCTTTCAAATGTGCAACGTTTAAATTAAATCTGTGTAGAAGGCAGACTCTCGTGTCAATGACATTTGATTTGGATTCTAAAGTGGAACGAGCCTGTATCGGATTATGGATTATTATTAATGGCACACATTGATTAGAAGGATGAAGTTGACTCGATTATTAAATTAATGACAGCAGCACTTTATTCCGAACTTTGTTCTTCCTAACAACGAAAGTCAAGCCTCTTCATTGTTGAATTAAAGATGAATCGTTATTAACAGACGGTGCTACCATCTCTTGTTTAACGTTGAGCATAATTTTGATGGTAAAACCTTTAGACTTTAAAGGGCAGTGGAAAAGCAAATGTCTTTAACTTAATCTGGATTACAATGGGACAAGGACAAGACTTTTCCCTGCTGAAGTAAGGTAAATCGCCATTTGCAGACGAGGCTGCCATCTCTCGTTCAATCAGGTAAGTTTGATATAATTCGAGACTTTAAGGGGAGTAAAAAAAGCAAGAAATTTTAATTTGCCAAGAGGTAAGCTGAAGTTTGCCGAGGACTAATTGTAAGTCAAAGAAAATTACAATGTACTTTTTACATGGTGTCGCCATCTATCGATAAATTGAAGAAGCTGACCAGTTTTAATTTACTTAGTTGTGAATGAATTTATAATATTTTAAATCTCGTTTGCAATGGTAATTAGAAAAAAAGGCTCTTCTTTGTTGAATATAATATAAATCGCAATTTGCAAACTGTGCTGCCATCTCTCGTTCAATCAGGTAATTTTGATAAAATTGAGAACCCTCGAGACAGTAAAGGGCGGTAAAAAATGCAAGAAACTTTAATTTGCCAAGTGGGAAGCTGCAGTTTGCTGAGGACCCATTGTATGTCAGAAAAAAATACATTGTATTTTTTTAGATGGTGTCGCCATCTACTAATAAAATGAAGAACCTGAAAGAGTTTTAATTTATTTAGTTTGCGAATGAATGAATAATTTTCTTAGTCTCGATTGCAATGACAATTTGTAACAAAAAGACAAGATCTCTTAATTGTTGGATTAAGATAAATCGCAATGTGCAGACGGTGCTGCCATCTCTTATTCAACTCAGATATTTCGAGATAATCTTGATAGTTAAAGAACACTGAAGAGACAAATAATTTAAATTTTTCAAAAAGTAAGCTGCAGTTTGCTGATGACTATGTTAAAGAAAATTGCATTGCATGGACCTTAGTATTATATTTTGAAGATGGTGTCGCTATCTACTGATCCAACGAAGAAGTCCAAGATTTTTATTTATTATATTTTATATTTTATTCATTTAATTATCTCCATTGCAGTATCAATTAACAACAGCAAATCCTGAGTTTTCAGACAGTGGTGCAATCTACTGCTAAACTTGTATTTATCGTAGCTAGTTTTCATGGCAAAACCTTGGAGAATTTAAGCAGATGGCACTGCCATCTCTTAGTTAACTCATTGTCAGACATTCTTTGGACACAATTTTGCACAACTGAATATTATTGTTTTCACGTGCAGTGAAGAAGCAATAATTTTTATTAACCAAAATTTTGAGTGTAAGCAATAAAGTTAGAAGTTGCATTTTATGAAGTGGTAAATTAACGGAAGTGTATTTAGTCGGCATTATTATATTGTGAAGACATTCTCGCATTGATCAAGTAGGGTAGCTTTTTAACGTAAATTTGGAATTCTAGATTTCAAATGATTCATCCTTGTAGACTTCTTGGAGGTTTTAAAATTTACTTACCCATAACCTTGGAGATTTCAATGCACGTGAAGAAAACATTTTTATGCAAGAATTCAAACGATTGTTTTTTATTTACGTCAAAGAAACTGTATTGTACCAAGCAACTTTGAACACTGCCATCTATTGATCGAAGTTTTGTTGGAGAGCTTTTATGATCTAAACAGTTTTCAATGTAGAACCTCGGAGACTTCAATGGTCATTGAGAGAGGAAACCTCTAGGTTGAAATGGATTTTTTTTAAAATTTACTTCGACTCTAATGACAAGTACCTAACACTGGAAGATGCCTGTGAAAGCAAGAAAATGCATTGAACTTAGCGTTAGTAATGCATTTTGTAGAGGGTGTTGCCATCTAGTGATGGATTGGATATGTTCTTTGACACCGCATCGGAAATATCTTAGATGTCAGATGATATTCATCGCAAAGTCTTTGAGACTTTAGCGCTCAATTAAGAAGGGAACCTCCATATATAAATAGAAATGACGATTAGTAATACCAGGAGATGACTGTGAAAACACGAAAATTGTAGCATTAATGCTGCATTTTGAGTGTCGCCATCTATTGATCGGTTGGAGATGTTTTTGGACACCATTTCGGAAAATTCTTAGATGTCGAATGGTTTTCATCGCACAATCTTGGAGATTTCGAAGGTCAATTAGGAAGGAAGCTTCTAGATTTTAATTGAAATGTTTTTATTAACCTCTGCTATAATGATGATTATCAATACCGGAGGAAACCGTCTTGTACTTAGCATTAGTAATGCATTTTGAAGAGAATGTCGCCATCTATTGATCGATTGGAGATGTCTTCCATTAAAGCGTGTTGGGAAATTCGTAGATTTTAAAACGATGTTCATCGCAGAATCTCTGAGGCTTCAATACTCAAGTAGGAAGGAAACCTTCAGACTGAAATTGATTTTTTCTAGTATTCGATAGTTTAGGTCGCGACATCCTGCGACCGATTCTTGACGTAACAGCTGTCCAGAGGATGTTCGAGAAATCCACTGCAATCGTAACAAATTTTAGACATTTCTAATTGTCTCAGCTAAAATGATGATTAGTACCATTGAGAAATAAGGAAAAAATTGCATTGTATTCAGCACTGCACTTCGAAGACGATGCCGCCATCTAACAATCGATTGGAAATGTTTTTTTTTTTTTTATACAATTTTGCGAAATTCTTACACTTTAGACGATTTTCACCGCAAGAGCATTGGCGACTTCAATGTTCAGTGAAGAACGAAACTGTTCTTTTTTTATTTTCATCGACTGTTATAAGTGGAGTACTTAATCAAAGAAGTTTGAAGACACCGCCATCTATTAATCAACTGGAGATGTTTTTTTTTTTGTTGGTATAGCTTTGGAAAGTTCTTAGATTTTAAATGGTCCTCACGCCTGAGTCTTAGAGATTTCAATGCTCAGTCAGGAAACAATCGAAGTAATTTTTTTATTACCTTGTTTATAATGATGGTTAGTAATATGTTGTACTTTGAAGCTGGATTGTGAAATCAAAGAAAATTGATTGCATTGTCTTGAGCGCCTATTATAGTTGTAATTACTTGGGGCAATTGCGTCGGTAATTACTGGAAATTGCAACTAAGTATTTAGTTTAGATTACGCTCTCCGAAGTATCGATTTTTTTCAGCGTGGAAGTTAGACTAACTGCACATCGAATTTCCCGCATATCTCAGTTACTTGCGCGGGATGCCATCGATGCCTTCGAACGAATCCCTGAAATGCCAGTTATGAAAGTAAAATATAAAAGTATTCGAGAGCCGCTGTTAATTGGAATATTTTCATCATAAGTCGAATCCCGTTACGTACGTCCCTTGTTTATGGGCGTGATAAAAATCGAGCGTGGCTTTTTCAAATGCTATCATGCACATAAATTAATCATTTCATTATAAACTGCAGCGCTGGAAATAATAAACTCGTACAATGCATCGGCGAGGACGTGCAGAAATGCGGCGACGCTGCCTGTAACGATATCGTCTCATGCGACCCAACAACAATCGGCAAATAAGCAATTAAGGCGGCAAGGAGGCAACTATTAATAAATAAATAAATAAAGGAGCGAGACATGAATATTCATGGCGTGTCCGTCCTGGAACAGTTATTTATATTTGGAGGATGCGTTTTTTCGCTGTTCGAGCACGGCCACTGTCATACGCGTCCGTCGAACATAATTTATCTGTCTGTACGGCCACAATGGGCAGTCCAGCCTTTGAATTCTTCGCCCGAAATTCCGATTCAAACATATGTTTAAAAAATATTTTATCCGAATACCAGTTGCTTTTTATAGACCACTCACTCGGCAGCTGCTTGCACTCCTCTTCTTCTTCTTCTGCTTCTCCTCCTTTCATTTCACATTCAATGATCGACGTCATTTTGTTTATTTCTTCCAGGACGGAACACGCTTTTTCAACGTTTTCGCGAATTCTTTACACGTCCGCTATTCACTCTTTTTATATGTATAGCTTGGAAAGTACTTTTGAATATTTTTAAATCGAATCGAATCAAAAAAGAATCACGACTAAAAATTGCTCAATTGCCGAAAATGAGCGTCAATCGTCTTCTAATTATTATTAAGTCGTGTTTTCGATATTTTGGGCGTGGGGGCCGCGATGTCTGGAATCCGGACAATTACCTCAGGCACGTGCAGTCGCGTACCCCCCTATTTATATTTATGACCGATAGGAATTCGTACAAAAAATTAAACACTTTTCTACATTGTTGTGTTGTTGAATGAAAGCTTCCAAAGCACGACGGAAACAAGAACAAAAATAAAGAAATTTTTTATTTTTTCGATGACGAGGTAGTTCAGAAAGAGGAGAAAAGAAAAAGAAAAGAAAAGAAGTTGGTATTATTAGAACTTGATCTTAAGGAGCATCTTCACGATACGTCCAGGACGTCATTGCGTCCAGGATGTCATGCGTTCGTATAAACTCGCCAAAAGGTAAGCGGAGTTTTTAAGAATTTTATTTCGCATGCGCTTAAAAGACCATCCTGACAATACGTCCGGGACGTTATTGTTTCCAGGATGTCATCCGTTAGTATAGACTCGCCACTGCATTCAATTAAAGTCGAATAAAAATGTGGGCGTTGTTTTCACAATAAAAGAATTAGTAGCTAAAAGGATACAATATAACAAACAAACGTACCTTGCCTTCTTAGACCTACAAAAGGCTTTCGACAATGTTCCACGCAATAAAGTATGGGAAAGCTTAAAGAACAGAGAAGTAAATAGAAAACTAATACGAGTAATAAAAAACCTGTATAGAAACACAAGGAACTACGTCATCAGCAACAACAACACATCAGAGGAATTCCAGACATCAGAAGGACTGAGACAAGGAGGAGCTTTAAGTCCCGCCTTGTTCATAGTATTCATGGACGATATAATATAAAAATGCCAACAGGAAACGAAGAGCATACATGTAGGATACAAGAATCTACAACCAATTTCTCTGTCAACATGTGCCTTTTGCGGACGATGTGGTTATACTGGCAGAGACTGAAAATGACTTACAAGCAAACCTAAACGTATGGGACAAAATACTAACGCAAAACAAGATGAGCATAAACACGGATAAGACAAAAATAATAGTAGTAGGAAAAGAACACCGAGATACTAACATACAGATAAAAGGGAGTCAAATAGAGCAAGTCACAAAAATAAAATATCTAGGAGTAACATTTGATGAAAAAGGAAAACAAGAAATAGAAATAAACGAAGGGATAGAAAAAGTTAACAAAATGTACTATGCCATGAATAAGAATTTTATTAGTAAAAAAGAAATAACACGGAAAACAAAATTAAATGTATATAAGACAATATTTAGGCCAATAATGATATACGGATGTGAGTCATGGATACTAAACAAGAAATTGAAACAAAGACTGGAAGCCACTGAAATGAAATACATGAGAAAGGTTAGAGGAGTAACATTAAGAGATCGGATTAGAAACATACAAATAAGAGAAGAATTAGAAGTAACGCCAGTAACAGAATTCGTTGAAAGACGACAGCTTAGCTGGTGGGGTCACCTACAGAGAATGGATGACAAACGACAAGTAAAACAAATATGGGAAACGAAGACGACGGGGAAAAGAAACAGAGGACGACCACAGGATACATGGAACAAGATACTGAGAAAAATACTGTTAAATAAAGATAAGACATGGAATGAAGCAAGAATAATAGCACAGGATAGAAAATTATGGAGGAAGTTCGTACATGACATATAGAACGGACAATTTATTAGTATTAAGTTGTTAAACTAAAACAAGAATTAGATTTTATTTTTTTTATTTAATTTAAGGGAAATAGAATAGAAAACTAAAATTAACCTAGAGTTAGAATAGCTATGATACATAGCTATAGTTATTAGAATAAGTATTACGTTTGTAGCTTCAAATAACCCCACACCGAAAGGTAGAGGGGATATGATTATATATATATATATGTTTACTATGTTTTGTACGATTCTCAGCCATTTATAAGTTTACTTGACACAGCAAACAAGGTATATTTAATTTATTTACGGTCAAATAAATAAAACAAAATTCACAAAATATTTTAAATTTGTCGATAAATTTCGAACGTTGATAATTTTTTTCCGTGTACGGCATGCATACGGAAAAATCAGTAGTTCAAAAATACTCAAAAAAGTCCGTAAATACAGTGCTCTCTTGCGCAGGCATTCTTCAGCCTTCAATGCGACCGAAAAGGTATGTGGTAAACGCAATGTATATTTACGAAAAACGATACTGCAAGATAAAGTGCAATTAAAATTAAATAAAATTCATTAAAAAATGCCGACAATATAAAAAAACACAATTCTCCAATTAGCACGCAAAAAAGAACTGTTTACGAGATTTTATGATGCCTCGCCGCCGCCGCCGAACTTGGCCTTCTTGCTCGACTTTGTGGATGAAGTAATAAATACATAAAAAAAACCTTTGATTCTCACCGCTCTATCAACTCATCGGGTCCAACAGGAGATTTTTCGCGGAGAGAATTTAACGAAATCGTACCAAGCGCATGCCAAATAATAAAATTTTTAAAAACTCCGCCTACCTTCTGGCGAGTTTATACGAACGCTTGACGTCCCGGACGTATCGTCAGGATGCTGCTTTAAAAGAATTATTTTGCAAAAATTAACAGTACATAATCTGCAAATTCACCAATAAGCTATATGTAGGTAATACCGTATGTTTCGTTTCGATTTGGAAATCGTGTTTTGTATCTCATTTCCGCCTTTTTTCAAGTTTTAATGAAACAAGCCGTGTGTTAGGAGATACTGTAAGGAATCATCAAAATCAGAAAAAAAATATGGGCAGATATATTTATATTTTAATTTAATTTAATAAATAAATAAATAAAATAACCGATGGGAAACTAAGATAGAAATAAACTTTTGCAAACGTGTTTCTGTGAAAGAAACAAATTAAACAAGTTCTCTGCAGAAAAAACGACCGTAAATTAAAAAATAATCATAAATAGGAAACATACAAAATAAAGTAATGGACATTTCACATCGCATTGGCGAATAACCCTAGGACATGTCGGTTTGGTTTGCAGTGGAGTTTTCGGGCTACGGTTCTGCTGACGAAGGCCCAACTAGGCCTGAAACAGCTGCACAGAGTCTGCTCGAGGAATCCGCTGCAATCACAACCGATTTGCACAAAAATTTTTCATACAAAATAAAATTAAAAAAGAAAAAAAAGCGACAACTGGAAATAATGCCGTACTGTGTATGTGTAACTAGCAAGAAGGTTTTTCAAATCATGATTTTAAGAGGAAAGGGCAAGGATAAAGATCAAAACGAAGGAGAATAAGTAAGAAAATCTAAAATAAATTTATAAAATAATTGAGAAAACTGCTGATACCAGAAAAGCACCGAACTTCTGATACAGAAGCAGGACTGCGCTTCCAGAGTTCCGCCGTGATGGCGCTTCAAATAATTCCAATACACAATAGAAAGTATATAGATATAAATGATATATGTATACCTATCTAAGAAATTGAATAGAAAGGAAGAAAGCGTAGAAGTAATTGAAAAAATAATTCCAATATAAAACAAAAATAATATACGGATCAAATTTAAAGGAAAAAAAAAGAAAGAGTGGAAGCAATTTAAAAAATAATTAAAAATAGTTACAATGCACACGAAAAGAAAAAGAAAAGTTATAAATATTTAATAAGAGACTGAGTAAAAAGGAAGAAAGAAAGAAAGTGAAGAACTAATTAAATTACATTCCAATGTAAAACACGAAAAGAAAAAAAGATAATGATTAAACAATTAAGAGATTAAACATAAATTAAGAAAATAAAGCGTAGAAGTTATTTTAAAAAAATAATTCCAATGCAAACAAAACGAAAGAGATAAAAAATGATAAATGTTTAAGAGATCGAGTAAAACGGAAGGAAGTATAGGAGTAATTCAAAAAATGATTTCAATGAAAACGAAAATAAAAACATAAACATTGGACCGAAATGAATAAAGTAAAGGATAAAGAATAAACATCTAAGAAATCAAAAAAGGGAAAGAAAGCAGAGCGGAAGCAAAAATAATTAAAAATAGACGACACAACACAAACAAAAATAAAAAGATAAATGACGAACATTTAAGAGATTGAACGGAAATGAAAAATATTTAGAACATAATTTAATGTAAAATATAAAGAAGTAGAAGTAATTTAAAAGTAATTAAAAACAATTCCAATGTAAAACGAAAACAAAAAGATATAAACAAAGTGTAAACATTTAAAAAATGAAACAAAAAAGAAGAAAACAAGTGTGGGAGTTATTTATTAAAAAATAACTAAAAATTATACCAGCGCAAATGAAAACTAAAAGATAAACATTTAAGAGGTAGAAGACAAAGGAAGAAAGAGGTGCAAAATGAAAATAATAAAATAAAAAATATAACAAACATCGAACGGAAATGAATAAACTAAGATCGAACGGATCGAAGAAATTTAGAAAGCAAAGAGCAGAAGAGAAAACAGGAAATTATTTATCTGTAAAATTAAAAACATTCGAACAAGTGAGAAATGAAAAGTAACTAAAACATATTTTCTATAAATATGATTTTATAGTGATTGATACATTGTCCTGAGGCAGAATTCCATAATGAAAGAAAACACATCTTATTGCACATTCACAATAAATGCATTGTTCAGCCCTTTAAGTACTCTAGGATGCATGACTTTGGAAAATCTGTCGACTAGGCACAAAATGGGACAGAATGTGTTCCAATCACCAATTGTGGTTTAGGAAAAGGTTCACAGAAGGTATCTTATTTGCAACAGTCGGCAATTCAAGGGATGAAGCATGAAGGATACTTTAGTATGCTCCGCAAAATGTTCATGGTGATTCTCCAGCTAAGAAAAGGGAATCCATCAGCAACTTGGAAGGTGCAGTCCATGTGCGAGAAGGCAAATGAATCATTGGTGGACAATCCATTATTATCGATGTATTTCCGTAGATAGCTGTTAAAAATAGTTAGAATATATCACGATAGAATTCACGAAGGCAAATAATCATTGTTGCACAACACAAAGAATTATAATGTAAGATATTCTTTTTCAGTGAGTTTAGAGTCGAATGCTAGAGGTTCCAGACGTTTGCTAGAAAATTCGAGTAAGAAAGGATCTCTACTATAAAGGCACAACTCGGCGGGTAATTTGAATCAGTTATTATTCGGAAGGCGATAAGTGGGTACATAGCAAATTAGTAGAACGTTTAAGTTATAGAAGTGCTAAGTGTTGCAGCTTGTAATTCTTACGTTTTCATTCTGTGGGCATTAAAGTGTCCTTTTTTTAATTAAACAATAATTTTTCTGCAAACCCCGAATTCGTAATATCATTTCTAATAGTAAATTCAAAGAAAATAGAGAAAAAAGTGAAAAGTAAAGGTTTAGTTCTGATCATTAGAAGACGCCTGCTATTAATGCAGAGATAAAAACATCAAATAATAAAAATTAAATAAAACACTTTCCTGTTACAAAACTGCTAATTTGTTCTCGGAGGAGCGGCGCACATGTAAATCGACCTGTCTCTCTCCGATTCAGAGAGAGAGAGCGAAGTGACGCGTAACTTTTGTATGCGTTCGTAAAACAAACGCGGATTAATGGAGGTTTTATCTGTTCCAGATTGAAACTAACGATGCCCCCGATCTGAATACTTTAATATAAATTTAAGCGCTTTAAATAAATTAGCAATTCAAGCGGCTCTGATAGACAATGTTTGCGGTTTATAAATTCGTCTGGACGAAGTGCACGTCCACCGCACGGTAGCCGGATGACGTACAGCCTCTTGCACTTCTGTCAGAACGAATTTGAATTTCAGATGCACTAATTTTTAGTCTTAAATTAGCGGCGCGACGTCTTTCTAGTCATAAATATTGCATATTAAGTCGAACGTACACAAAATCGCAATAGCGCTTCATACATAATAATCAAGGATTTCACACTTGCAGGACCTCAACGCACGTTTTTTCCTTTTCTATTATTTTCATTCTTCACCTATCGTTTTTTAAAACAGCTCGTATTTACATACATTTTTAATTATATTACATTTTTCTTTGATAATTTGTTTTTAATGTGAAATGGAAATGTTTGATTCTGCCAATCATATGGAATGAATGCATCTTGATTAAATTAGAAACGTAACAGTGCTATTACGAAACCTACTTTTTCCTGGTAAGATAGGTAAGTAAATGACGTAAGATCTCGAAGGCCCTTAACGTCTACGACGTGGTTCTTCTTTGGCGGCCGCAATCATATAGTCTCGCATCACCGCTCCGAACTATAAACCGCGGAGATACATATAAAGATAAGTCTAACCGTTTCGTGTCTTTGGTGCGTTCCTTGATGGCCGTTTGTATAAGAAAGCATGCGATTTTCGCCTGAATTCTGTTAACGTCTCGTGAACCTTTAGAGAAGGACTTTGTTCAATTCTCAAGATTCTCAAATTTTCAATCATAATCAAAAATAAATGGCCTTAGTATTCCTGTAGAGAAATAAATCAAGAGAGTAGAAAAGAGCTACTTTGATAAAAAATTGGTAATCTTGTTTTTTTTTTCTATTCGCTATAGGGGAGAAACAATTGGAACAGCAGAAATAAAAGATAGGTAACTGGTTTGAGGAGGAACCACCAGGTCAGAATGGAAAAAATGGGGCACAATAGATGGCGAAATTTTTCCGCAATTGGAAAGGGCCATATCATATTGGAGAGAGAAAAATATTCTGGGATCAAAATGGTGAAACGACCTTACAAGACATTATTGATTACAAATTTAAATGCCAATGTGAAGAAATAATCATGCAGAGTGTTTGGTTTATAAATGAAAAACCGTCACAATGATGATTCTGTTCAATTTAGTGGACTGTATCTTATAAAATATTTAACGCAGAACTCTTTCTCAATGAATCTGTTTTATTGATATATTTTTTTTTATTGACAACAACAACTTGTTTTTCAAAACTACTACATACTAATAATAATGACAACGTGAACTTGATCTTGTATCTAAACATATCACGATCTTGAATCCAAACATACTCCCCCCCTTGAAAGTTGAAGTCTTTCAAATTAATTAAGATTGTTTCTTCTGAAGCTTGGTTTACATCACTTGAGTTGGAAGTGGACATAATTTCGTCACTGCACGTTGTATGAGTCCGTTCTTTGTTCGTACAGTCACCACTCTTGTAACACCGTCTCTTCCAGGATGAATGGTTTCGATTCTGCCAATTAACCATTTCAACGGTGGAGCATTGTCATCCCTAATAATAACTACAGTTCCTACATCCAGTGAACGTTGGTTCGATTGCCATTTTATTCGACACTGTAGTTCTGAAATGAATTCTTTGGACCAGCGGTTCCAGAAAATTTGTTGTAATTTTTGAAGTCGTTGATAATGGGACAAACGGGATTCTGTGATATCGGTTACATCAGGATCTGGGACCAAAGTTAATGGTCTTCCAATAAGAAAATGGGCTGGTGTTAGTGGTTGCAAGTCAAATGGATGAGATGAAAGTGGAGATAATGGACGGGAATTTACAATGGCTTCAATTTGTACTAAGACACTATACATTTCTTCAAAAGTTAATAGCTCTGTACCTACTACGCGTTTTAGATGATGTTTAACGGACTTTACACCTGCCTCCCAAATACCACCGAAGTGAGGGGCATAAGCGGGTATGAATGACCAATTAAAGTTCGCGTTTACTAGAGATTCATGTAAAACTTTTTCATTGTGCTTAAGAAAATTACCTAATTCTTTCAAATCATTTCGAGCTCCAACGAAATTTGACCCATTGTCAGAGTACATCTTCGTAGGCATACCACGACGCGAAGCAAATCTTCTCATGGCCAAAATAAATCCTTCTGTGCTTAAATTAGAAACTAATTCCAAATGAATTGCTCTTGTTGTGAAATATATGAATAAACAAATATAACTCTTGTACGTTTTGCATCCTCTTCCCTTTCTATCTTTTACCATTATAGGTCCAGCATAATCCGCTCCTGTTGTGTGAAACGCTGGTTGTGGGTTAACTCGGTCCGCTGGTAAACTTCCCATTAATGGTTGTATGCTCTTTGGATTATTACGAAAACATCTATAACAATCATGTACTACCTTTCGAGCTAAATTTCTACCGGAAATTGTCCAGTAAATATCTCTTGTTGAAGATAAAAGAGCTTGAGGTCCAGCATGAAGTAACCGTTTGTGTTCACGTGTAAATATAAGATTTGTCAATGGATGATTCTTTGAGACAATCATTGGATGTTTCTTTGTATAATCGTAATTTGAATAATTTAATCGACCGCCAACTCTCATGATACCATCAGTATGTATGTAAGGATTTAATCGTAATAACTTACTTTTTTTATTGACTGAATTACCCTTTGACAAATCTTGAATTTCTTCCGGAAATGACTCACGTTGAGACAAATACACCAGACACAAATTTGCTGTTTTTATCTTAGATAACGTAAGTGATCCAGTTTTTTTGTTCTGATTTTCATGTTTAGAATTATAAGTGAAGCGCAAACACCAAGCTACAATTTTTTCTAATGTATTCAAATCTGAATATTTTTCAAATTCAATGATTCTAATGAATTGCTTTGTAATCATTACATTTACTTTCGTATCAGGTAAATCTGAATCTTCATACTCATTAATAGGCCAATAGTTTTGATTGTTATAAAGCCACAAAGGTCCATCCCACCACAAACTACATGATAACAGTAATTTTGGATTAAGTCCTCTTGATAAAAGGTCAGCAGGATTTTCCGCTGAAGCAACATAACGCCAATCATTTGCATTTGATTTCGATTGTATGTCTGATACTCTATTGCTTACAAATGTACATAATGTCTTGGCATCTTTTTTAAGCCAACCTAGGACAATAGTTGAATCACACCAGTAAAAAATCTTATGAATTGGTATGGTCAATGCCGTTTTAACCTTATCAACTAACTGTGCAGCAATTTTTGCACCACATAACTCTAAACGTGGAATCGTCAAGGTTTTTGAATGTTGCATAGAAAGTGCAGTAACTCTGGTTTTTGCACAAAGTAATCTTACTTGAATATGATTCGATGCATTTGTTGATTTCATATAAACACAAGCCCCGTACGCTTTATTACTTGCATCTGAAAATGCATGAATTTCATTCAATACAGAATTTGAACAACAAATCGGACGATCAATATGTATATCATTTAAACAAAAAAGCTCAACAACTAGTTTACTCCACTTTGTTTTTAATTCGTGTGGCAATGGGTCTTCCCATGATGATTTTATTTTCCATAAATCTTGCAAAATCATTTTTCCAATAATGATACATGGACTGAGAAGTCCTAACGGATCAAAAATGCGTGCAATTGAAGATAAAATTTCTCTTTTTGACATAAAATTAGATTGTATTGTGGTACTGATGTCATAAAAAAGTTTAACTTGCTTGCATGACCAAGATAAGCCTAAAATTTTTGTGCTCTCCTCGCCTAATTGAACTATTTTGTCAGGTGATTCAACTACTCCAATTTGACTTAATATGTCAGGATGATTTGATTTCCATTTCCTCAATTCAAATTTTCCTAAGTTCAATATGTTAATGATTGATTTACAAGACTCTATAGCCTCTTCTCTTGAAGCGAAACTATGTAATAAATCGTCAACATACATAGAGTTTCGAATAATATTAGCTGCTGCTGGATTAGAGTCTTGTTGACAATCAGCTAAGTGAATTAAACAACGAATTGCTAAAAATGGACTTGAAGTCATGCCGTATGTAACAGTGTTTAATTGATAAGTGTCAAGTGATTTGTATGGATCCGAACGCCAAAGAATTCTTTGCAATGCTCTCTGTTCAGGATTGATAAGAATCTGACGATACATCATTTTTACATCTGCACTTACAACATATTCGTGTTGTCGGAAACGCAAAATAATTGATAACAAATCTGATTGTATAGTAGGTCCAATCATCTGTAAATCGTTCAAACATACTCCCGTTGTAGTCGGTGCTGAAGCGTCGAAAACTACTCGCAGTTTTGTTGTGGAGCTACTTTCTTTCAGTACTCCGTGATGCGGCAAAAAATAAGAAGGTTTCTTTAAAACGTCTGTTTCTTTGACTTTTGACATATGTCCTAAAGATTCATATTCTGCCATAAATTCAACATATCTCTCTTTAAAAACTGCATTCTTTTTAAATTTAGATTCTAATGAATTAAATCTACCTTCCGCCAATTTTCGTGAGTCTCCTAACGATTGTGTGGAATCTTTCAAAGGTATTGTGACTACAAATCTCCCATCAAAGTCTCTAACCATGTGTTCTAAAAAATGGGATTCGCAAATTCTTTCTTCTTCAGATTTAAAATTTTTATCACTACAATTTTCAATTTCCCAAAATTCTCGTAATTGTTGATATATATCATTTGTCGTAATTGCATTACACATAATGGAGTGGTTTGTGGGAAATTTGCAGTCAATCTTACCAGATACTACGTACCCCAGCTTTGTTTTGTGTAAATATGGATGTATAGGTGGATCGTAACATAAAAGTTCCCAAAATAAATCAACTCCTATCAAAAGATCGATTTTCTTTGACTTATAGAAATGAGGATCAGCTAAGGGAATGTTTTGTGGAAGTTGCATGTTACATAAATCTAATATTTCACAAGATTGATTTGCTGTAATTTTAGGAATAACTAGAAATGATAATGTTGCTTGTAAATCATTTATCTTTGAATGAATTGATGTTGTTGTGCGTTCAAAAATTTTTGTTTTTGAATCATTAATTCCAATATTGACACGTTTGTAGGTAGTTGGAGTTTGCGACATAATTGTGTAGATATAAAATTTGACTGAGAACCTGAATCCAAGAGAACAGTACAGTCATGTAATTCTCCACCGTTGCTTCTAATTTTAACAATTGCAGTAGGTAATATTTGAAATATCTGATCTGAATGACTATTATGATTTGTGAGTGTATGGTGTGTATTCTTGTCATGTTCGATTTGATGTGTTGGCAATATTTCATTATCATTGCTTGTAATTTTTTCTAAATGCAATAGTGTATTATGTTTTTTGGAACATTTGCGACATCTACTACTACTGTTACAGTTAATAAATATATGACCTACCCTCAAACAATTGAGACACCGCTTATGTTTTTAATTTCTTGTATTCGAGATTCTACTGGTAGCTTTAAAAAAACTTTGCATGCGTAAAGTTCATGCATTTCCTTGCAAAATGGACAACTAAATTTATTTGTCGTCTGAGTTAAACTTACATTTTGTTGTCTATTTTGCTTGAATGAATTTCTAAATTGATTGTTTTCCATTGAAGTCTTCGATTGTTTTTCTAATCTTTCCAGTAAGTGACACCTTTTTTCCAAAAAACTAATAAGATCCTCGGTTTCCGGAAGATCATTAATTTCCACCAATTGTTTTTCCCATTCTCTCTTCGTAATTTGATCAAGCTTTTCTATTATCAAATAAATTATTAAACTATTCCATTCTTTAATAGGTTGCTGTAATACTTCCAACGCTCTTAGATTGCTTTGTAAATTGTCTAACAATTGCCGCAAACTATTGAAAGATTCCTTTATGCATTTTGGAAATTCTACTATTGCTTTGATATGATTATGTATTCTGAGATTCTTGTTTTCATATCTTTTTACAATTAAATTCCAAGCTACTTCATAATTGGCTGCTGACATTGGCAAACCTTGTATAACTTGCGCGGCATTTCCTCCTAGTCCAGTCGTTAAGTATTGGTATTTCTTAATTACAGGAAGATTTACATTTTCATGAATAGCTGATTTAAATGTTTCATGAAATAATGGCCATTTTTCGTACTCACCATTGAACTGAGGCAGTTTCCAATCTGGCAGCTTAATGTTATTTGAATTGTAATTTTGTGGTACGTGCGTTGATTCCAATGACGTATCATCATGTGATGCATTGTTTTTTCTCTCTTCTTCGTTATCCAGATGTTGACATTTTTTTAGAAGTTGTTTGGCTTTCACTAATGGTTTATGAAAACTGTCTTCAAATAATTCCCGCTGCACATATTCATTTTCCAAACAATTTTCATCACATAGTGCTTCTATTTCACTCTGACAATGGTCAAACTCCGTTAAAACGTCCTGAATTCGCGTTATTCGATATTCTAATTCTAAAACGTCATTTGATTGAAATATTTGGTTTTCTTCTATTGTTGCAACTAAATTATCAATGTAATTACGAAAAGTTGTTACGCGAGCTTTGATTGCTCCTCGTTTACGTGTCAAAGACTGTAATTCAGCCATTTAAATTAAAATTTGTATAAATCAATGAATACTGTCAGTAAATTGCCAATATTTGAAGTATGTAAATGTCAATACAAATTGTGAAGCTTTAAATAAATTATCATCAATCAATAATTGAATAATAACAAATTGAAATAAAAGATATGTTGACTTACTGCTACCACTAAATGCACACCCTTTTTCTGTAAATTGCGTCTATCGATGTCAACTGCTCGATGTTGTATACTGCCTGATGACTTGAACTTAATTTGACGGATGATTTCCCTTCTTTCACAATTTTCTTCTTTTTTCTTATGTTCTTCACTAGCGGCAATGTACCATTGCGTATATTTACCCACAAATCTTGCTTACGTACACCTCAACCGTTGCGTATATCTACCCACAAATCTGCTACTTGTTCTGCGTCAAACTTCAATTTCTGCTCCTACTTTTTTTCAATCCGGCTCGTACTGGACCAAATTTTTATGTTTGGTTTATAAATGAAAAACCGTCACAATGATGATTCTGTTCAATTTAGTGGACGGTATCTTATAAAATATTTAACGCAGAACTCTTTCTCAATGAATCTGTTTTATTGATATATTTTTTTTTATTGACAACAACAACTTGTTTTTCAAAATTACTACATACTAATAATAATGACAACGTGAACTTGATCTTGTATCTAAACATATCACGATCTTGAATCCAAACACAGAGGTTCATATGATTCTTCAATACCAGAACAACTACTTGAAAATGATGAAACTGGTGAAAAGACTTCAGCTTTCGACGTATCGAAATTCAACAATCAAGAGATTTCCAAGCAGGCTTTAAAATCGAAAGAAGTTTGGGACGTTCAATGTCAATTGAAGTTGAGCAGTGACTATATACTAAAAAGGCATTCAAATCAGTATTCCTTTAAAAGAATTAAATGCAGAAGTCGTCTTGGACTGTACAAGTCAAAATGTCATCTCAAGATGACCTGATCCAAGAAATCAACTCTGAATATTCTTTGTTTGCTGGAATCTTTGTCACAGAAGGCAAGCATGTTAAGGAACTTGGAACTTAAATTAATTATTAAACTAATAGCAACCTATAGAATTATTGATGCTAGAAGAAAGTTCACCAGAGTCACTGTCACAATATCCAGATTTGCTGCTTGCTATGTCTAGTATGAGAACTGCCAAAATTTTAATAGATCCCAAGTCTGCTTATCCTAAAGACCTGGGTATGAACACTGACAGGGTTCTAGAGGCTACTCGTACATAGATAGATGGTTATTATATCACTTTGATCGAATCAGTCATTCAAAGAATAGGAAATTTATTCCATGGGCTTAGATTGTCACTTACTAGAACACAGCTTTCAAGTCAACAATACCATCAGACCAGGTTAAGACAGATGCTCTTGTAAATCTAAACATTTGATAATAATATGGATAATAAAAAAATTACTGCAAGACTATATCCAATCAAATGTCAAAGAATGTAAATAAACATACATCTGACATCTTCATTACGTGGGAAATTAAAAAACACTGTTGATTTAACAAAGACATGCGAAGGTAACGTTCGTCAACAAACTAGCTGACATCTGGTGATAAATAAAAGCCAATCTCACCCAATTATATATACATAAAACAAACTAAATAAACTCATTGGAAGTATCACAAAGATAATAATCACAAGATTATTTATTAGTAAATTGAAGCAAAAAGAAGTTAGAGGAAATGTATGGCAAAACTTGGCGGTTCAAAATTGAGGAAAACGGAGAAGGTAAGAGCGAAAGCTTTAGAAGAAATGAAATAAATAAGAGGGCATAGAAGAGGAATGATAAGAGTATATTAATTTGCTCGAGTATGATTTAAGAAAAAACGAACGAAAAATTGAGAAACAAAATGTGGGAAATATTACTCATTCATCTTTGTTAAAAAAGGCTGACCAAAAATGGGTGTAATGCCCGTTTGTACAATTCGAGTTTAACGTTAAACCAAAGCTTAAACCTTTCACAATAAGATACTTGTAATGGACGTTGCTATGGGTTAAAGTTAAACTTGAATTGTAGAACTGGACCTTAGTGTTTACTGTAAGCCCACTGTATTACAAAAATTTTAATTATCACGATAAAAATACTTAGACTCGATTGTACAATCATGGTTTAACTTTAAACTTCATTTTATTTCTATGGAAACAATTGTCTTTACAATTGATGCTATGGGAATAAAGCGAAATTTAAAGTTAAATCATGATTGTGCAATCGGGCCTTAATGATTCTGACTTAACTGCATAAGTGCTTACACCGCCATTATGCTTGAAATTCCGAACAATTTTTGTAGTGGATTTTTGGCGAAGAAAATTCCACAAATTTCAAAGCAAGTGGTGTATGAATTTCTGTTTTGTTTAAATCGCTTGAATTTACGTTATTATGCGATGAGATAATGCAAGAGAGTAAATAATAAATAAACAAATTGGCATGCGATCAAAAAAAGATTAGGAAATGACTCACCCACCAACGAAGAATTCACCGTGTTTTCAGGAAACGGCTACATCCTGTGCTTCTGCCTTCTGCAAATAAAAATGTTTTTATCGTCTTGGCACGTCACAATCTCTATTTTAATAATAATAATAATATTTGTTATAAGTGCACGGAATGATTTGTGTCACGTTGTTAATTGTAAAACGCACGAAACTAAAATAATTGCGCGTACGCATGGACGGGCTTCGAACGAATCAGGTAAAAACACCGAGTTCAAAATGCAAGAATTCACCAGAAAAAAACAAAAACAAAAACAGAATAAGCAACACATACAAGGCCAAAGTTTCAAGTTAGAAGATTTAATAAATTCGATTTCTAAGTAATATTTTTGCGACATACATTTTAAAACAATCTTTGATTTTGATAATCTATATATTCGAGGATACTCTTTTTTTTATTGAAAAACTGAACTATTTAAAAAACAATTGGTACATAGCTTGCCCAGACGAAACTTTCGACAAATGAAAAAAAATCAGGACACAAAGGACGAGGACGCGGACGGGGAGAATTTTAGGAAATTTGTTCTAAGGCCGACGATGAATTATTAAACTTGTGAACTTACTGATAAAAGAAACATTAAAGCCCATAGATTTTATCAAAGTACCGCGATCGGGTCTGGTAAAGAATATGTCCATAAACGCTCAACATTTTCTGTGACATAAATAGTTAATTTACCTTATATTGAATGTATTTCTGCAATAAAATTTGCGGATTATCCGTAAATTTTGAAATTATCACCTTTTAAAAGTTACGATTTCTAGGTTATGTTTGATGTTCCATATCAATATTTTCGAATAAGTTATTCTTAAAAAGTGCTGTTAAAGAGAAGGAAAGCCTTTTTCGTGTATATACATTTGAAGGGAAGAGAAAGTTTTATATAAATACATTTTATTATATTATGTTGCCCATTATACCCGGCAAATTATGAGACTCTATTGCAATAGCCGGTAACGCATGATAAATCTATTCTAGATTTACAGATTTTATTTTGCAATTTTCTATTTTCTATTTTTCCGAAATTGAAAGATTATGAATGTTGCGAAGTAGAGAAATTAAATTTGAACCTTCGTAAAAACTCCAAAATTTCATGCCAGCACTAATCATAAAATTTCAGGCGCTATTTCTTCTTAAAGGAGCTACAGTGGCACATTTGGCGATGGATGGATATGGGATCTGTATATGTTAGTTAAAGTGAGCTGGCCCATCGGGTGTTGGTCATGAAAATGTACCTATAGTTCTAGTTATTTGGGCATTACACAAATAATTTTTATGAGATTGGCTTTCAGGTGTAGTGTGTTAGGTGTATTTAAATGAGTAGCGAATTTTAAGGTAAGGGAAACCTTTATGTGTAAATATATTTTAAGGGAAGGGAAACTTTTGTGGGTAAATTTTAAGGGAAAAGAAACTTTGGTGGGTAAATTTTAAGGGAAGGGAAACTTTTGTGGGTAAATTTTAAGGGAAGGGAAACTTTTGTATGTAAGTTTTAAGGGAAGGGAAACTTTTGTGTATAAGTTTTAAGGGAATGGAAACTTTTGTGTCAGTTTTAAGGGAAGGGAAACTTTTGGGTGTAAATTTTAAGGGAAATAAAACCCTTGTTATAAATTTACACCTAAATACTAAATTTGAAACGACAAAGTAGTACACTACCCCTGAAAGTCTATCGCACAAAAATTATTTGTGTATTGCTCAGGTAGTAGGTGCTATTAAAAAATATTTATGTGCAATGGTTTTAAGAATAACCCATTCGAAGATATCTATAAAAAAACGTTCGAACATAACCTAAAACCGTCACTTTTAAAAGGCAATAATTCCGAAATGTACGGATAATCCGCAAATTTTATTGTAGAAATACGTTCAGTGTAAGCTAAATTAACTATTTTTGTCATAGAAAATGTTCAGCGCTTATGGACATATTCTTTACCAGAACCCCGCGATCTTCCGCCATTGTTGCTCCACTTTCTGAAGGAAAAACTAAAATGTCCTATTATGCTAAACCTTTTTTTAAACATTTTAGTCGCATGTACTGAAAATAAGTGTTACATTAAATAGTAAATAATGTAGTCTGAAATTAATATCTCAGAATTATTTTACATTATACCAAATTACAAATTAATGAATGCCTTATTCTGCTTATTTGATGTTATTTCTAATGAAAAATGTATTTAACGTTTTGCAAAAGAATCTGGCACTCTTCTTAACTATCGTAACTAGAAATTTTTCTTCGCTGGTTTTTAATTAAAATGTTTGAGACTATTCTTGAACAGGAACATGTTCAACTCGTACGCCAAAACTAAAACTGCGAAACCATGGTAAAGTCTACATAAAATCAAAGGAAATGTTAATGTAATACGACGCGTTAATTCGATGAAGATAAACAAAAGACGGCTTAAAGAAAGAATAATTATTTTAAAAAATAGGACGAACGAAACAGGTATCGGACAAAGGTAAATAAAGGACGATTGAAATAAACAATAATTTAAGAAATAAGACAGACGAAAATAAAAACCAAAGAAATTCGACAAAGATAAACGATAGACGGCTGGAATATACAATAATTAAAAAAATAATAATACTAAGGAAACGTTAATACAACAAAGATAAACCAAAGGCGACTGAAATAAATGACAACGCTGAAAAATTGAGCAGAACGAAAAACAAAAGAAATATTCGATGACTGAAATAAACAGTATTTAAAAAAGTAAGATAAATGATGAAAAAATCAAACATATCAATTTCAATTTTAAATTTCGCGCCAAAAAAACTGTAGTTCTATAGAATCTTCACAGAAGGCGCTAAATTGCTGAGACTTGGTTTTCCTAATTTTTTTTTAATCTCAATAAATATATTATTCCTGTACTGTATTATTATTACTATTATTTTTAATTTGAATCAGAATTACTGCAAATTTTTAGAACTTCTTTAGTTTCTTCAAAGAAAGATTTATAAATACCGTGCCTTCAAATAAATTCCTAATTAAAGCTGTGATTTTTTTATAAAGTTGGCGACACGAGAGTGAGAGGACAGTTGTCAATAATTGTCAGTGTCACGACATCATGTGATCATGACATCACAAACAAAAAAGTAAAATAAACGTAAAATTCAGAGAAACGCTTAATTAATTCACCTCTAAACAACACTGAAGCTTAAAGCAGATGCTGAAAATGCTCTCCTTTAGCTTGAAAACACAAACTTCATGTTTTCAAACGCGTTTGCCAAGTGTTGATAGGTTATATTAACACAAACAAATAATTGGACAGCTGTCAGTGCAGCAAACCTTCTGGAGAAAAACCATCGAAGTCGTAGCCTACTTCAATTAGGAATTTAATTGAATGCACAGTATTTTAAATTTCGCGCCGAAAAATGTGTAATTCGACAGAATTTAGACAGATGGCCCCAAACAATTTGGATATCTATCTAATTAATTTCAGTTTTATAAGGTTAATTTACATGGCGTCATACAATTTCGATTTAATTCCTTTCTTCAGAGAAAAATTTACAAATCTAACAAGACTTACATACGTGACGCCAAGGAATATCATTTTATTATTATTATTATTTTTAATGTTTTAAATTTCCTGCTGTATAACAAAAAAATAACAATTCGATAGAATTTACACAGATGATGCCAAACAATTTGACTAGTCTTAAGGCTCTTCTGCGGCCCAAGAAGACATTAAAAAATATTAATATTATTGTATTCACGTATGCACAATTTTTTTCAAGGGTGCCTTGTAGGGTTGGCTTCGCCTATTACAATCCCACCGCTGCCACCAAATGTAGCGTGTTCGAAATGAACAGAACATTCCAACATTATTTTATAACAGTATATGTAACATTTATTCTATATTTTTTCACATTAATTAATTGTCACTTATTATTCCTTTTTAACCGTCACTATGTCTCTAAAGAGGTACACAACCTGATGTTGATTTCACTTTCAATTTTATTAAAATTGTATTTATGCTCGAATTGTAGTTATTCACATTTAATAAGAGAGTGAAATTTATGTCAAAAATCTACTGCCTCTGCTCTACATATTGAAAGGTAAAAAGCAGTATTGCCAGATGTGAGGGTTTTACCCTTTTTTCTAGAGCTTTTCTTTATGACAAAAGAGTAATGGACTACTAAATGGTAATCATATTTGAATTATGCTTCTACGTAAAGTGGCGTACGAAACGGACGTTTGGCGCTTGATTTTCCCCAAATTGCCCTAATGAACAGAAAAAAGAAGCCCAATTTCGAAGCACCGTGCATTTTTGAGGGTTAGAGACGCGGTAGGCCCACGGGCTAAAAGTACTTAATAAGCGCGCCGATAACTTTTTATAATCCAGTTATAATTCTCATAATCAGTGAGGCCCGGCGTTTTACCATGTGATTTTTCTATCGGAGATGATCGGAGATAGCGCCCTCAGCGCTCGTCTTCGGCAATGCGACGGCCACGGTTTGGTAGCCGCGATTTGAAGCACGCGATATCCAGCGGTCGCTTTGACCGCCGGCCTAATCGTATGCAAGGACCAGACATCAATTTTTATTGGGGGCCTTGTTTGCTGCCTGCCTGCTTACTCCTCGGAAGTGTGGACTTTTCTGCGTTGTCCGATTCATAAAAGGCGTTTCGTGTAGTAAAGCCGAAAGAAGGTCTTCTCGTTTCGCTTTTGTATGATGACACAAACACAACAAACACACGACGTTAAAGCGAATGTAAATTAAACGCGTTTCGGCGAAGCACGTGAAAAAAGGAATTTGCAAGAAGTTTTACAATTTTGAAATGGAAGATGACCAGTAAAAGATAGAAGTAATAAATAAACATGCGCAATTTAATTCACTTTTTACAACGAATGCCTGGAAAACTTTAAATCTCGTTTAACTCTTATTTTTATCAACTGGACGCTAAGTACTAAAACAAAATATAATAAAAGTAAAACTTTAATAAATGCAGAACTTCTCATCACCTCGTTGGAGTGAGAAGAATTTATTACTTCGTATTTGTATTCGGCCCAGTTTTACAATCGTGGAATAAGGACGAATAACTGTTCGCCGAATATCCTTTAATGTTCCTCCATATCTACGTCACGTTATTCTAAGAATAATGCTTATCCGACGATTGTAAAATCGGACCTTGGTAGTAGATTCTTGGAAGGTCCAGTACTTGGGAAGACATTTCTGACTAATGTACTTTTTGGGGAATTCCTTACTTTCTATAATCAAGAATATTTACACGGAAAAATATTCTCCGCAGTACATTCAACGATTTCCTCTTCATTCCTTCTCAGTTCAAGCAAGCAGACTCAGAAGGCAAAACTAATAAGAACAAACAAAGAACAAATCCATTGAAGCAATTTCTTTTTTTAATTCTTGGAAATATCCGCATTTGAAATATCATATTTTCTGGAATTTTTGTCTTGGCACATATCTATAAGTAGTATTATAGTAGTATCTATAAGTAGTATTAAATGGAGAGGGCCAGAAGAATTTGAAGTATCATTTCTTTTTGGAATTGGTAATGTCACTTTGCTGAACTTAAAATATCGTTTTGTTTGGAAGTGAATTTCTTGAAACTAGAAATATAATTTCTTGAAGCCTCAAATATTTTTCTTGTGAAATTGGAACCGTCACTTTTTTTTAGAATTGGAAACATCACTTCTTTAGCGGAATTCATCAATTTCAGGAACCGGAAACATTATCTTTTATTTTTAAATGAGCTTATAATTTTTTATATCAATATTTGAATTGTTGATTTAGTTTAATTTGCTTGCTCTTGAAAACCGAATTTCGGTTTACATTATGATTTTCGATCAAATTATGTACTTTCATTATTTAGAATCTGTAAATGATAATTTAATTTTCTTTTTTTAAATCAGAATGTCAGTTTTTATTTTCAAATAACAAAAAATAAAAATATATTAATCTTTGCTTTCATAAACATCGGATTTATTCTTTTTTTTGGCTAGCTTTAGAAGCTTTAAAATGTACGGTATGAGTTTTAACTTTATTTAAAATAAGTGAATTTTGCCTGCAATATTCTGCCATCATGTCAGCAGCAGTCGTAGCTGACTTTACCACATCAGTTTTGGTTTTCTCCGCAATGCAATAGCTAGAGATGTGTCATCACCAAATTGACAAGTAATGACATTTCCAAGTGACGATTTTAAGTCATTAACAAATGGGATAAACAAGAGGGGCCCAAGGATGGAACCTTGCGATCAAATCCAATCACTAATAGGGTCTCTCAAGCAAGGTATTGCTAAAACCATAATTATATAATTTTTTGAGAAGAATGTTATGGTTTACAGTGTCAAAAGCACTGCTATTGTCAAAAAATACGCCAAATTTATTTTCATCCAAACTAATGATGTCTGATACATATTTTAAGAGAGAACACGGCAAAAAAGACCAAATACACTAATCATATAAAATTTAAAATATAGATAAAATCTCAAGCTTAAAGAAAATAAAACACAAATACTTGTCAAATAACCAGAGAATGGTTCTTAGTGAGTCACTCAGTTCCACATTTGATGATGAGGGTCCAACGATTGGTACCAGAGGTTTTGACCCTGACTTACACATATCTAGTGCAATAAAATTTGATGAACGAGATTTTCTGATAGAATGTATGAGGGCCGATGATAAAGATATGGTTCACTGCCCTAGGAGGTATAAATTAATGGCAACAAACCTAAAAACAATTGGTATCTCTTACCAAGTACTTGATCACCATTCTGAAAAATATTACCCACTATTATTCAACACCTTCCCCACCTTGAAAAAAATTGTAGAAAATGAAATTGACCACGAAATTGACAAGATATTGACTCAGTCTCAAGGTATTGCTAAAATTATAACAAAGGCTAACCTTGAAATGTTGGGATGTCATTGTGAGGTAGATGTGTCAGAGATCTCAAATATATAAGTATGATACTATTAAATATTCAGATAAAATCTATTATTTGAATAGACTACGATCATTGTGGCTTCAAATTAGAAACTTCATGTTCAAAAAGCAGCAGTCAAGAGATGATAGTGTTAAACCCTTTGTTGATAACAAACAGTACACATTGAAGATATTCTTATCTTCAATTTTTTGTTTTATATGTATAGATGATGTAATTGCAGTGTTTGATTACAACCAAGTCATGATGATACATGACACTGTAACATCTCGATATCTATCCTATCAAACTTGTGAGATCTTCCAGCACTTAGGTTATGAACAACTCCCAAACACTGAGCTATTGTCTCAGGTCTATGGCTGGGGGGGCAGTATAATAGAAAAAGAAGGGAATCAATCATATCATTAAAAATGTCGAGCCAATCTGTACTGGCGTCATTTTGGGTACGTTTGACAGCCTAAGTGTCAGTAAAAAGTTCTTTAAAGATCTAGTTGATAAAGCAGAAGATATCTTTACAAGAGATAAAATAGGTGAACTGTATAATATTTTAATCAAGAATTCAACAAATGTTTGTCAAGCTATAGAGATTTTTGGTTGCTACAGGTACTGGGGTCATCCAACAGTTGGATGTATTGCCATGAAAGAAAATACAAGAAAAGAAGTTGAGATAGATGATGAAATAGTTGATGTTATTACAGGTGCATGGAATCGATTCTTCATATTAAACTTCATTAGCAAGAATAGGAGATGGCCTAACTGTAGAATGGTTGTTGACCCAGATAATATCATTAATACATTAATAGATAATACAGTCTTGTCTCTAGATGAATACACAAATCAGATACCTCTTAAAGATTGGGCCAAGATTAGATTCAATCAAGAGTTTGAGTTTGACTATTACCCTGATTTCACACAACTCTTAAGTGATAAATCACTATCACCCTATCTGTTGAATTTTTCAAGGGTGTATAATCGTGATATGACAAACATCAAATATAAAGGTCCAATGAAAGAGCATACTGAGCATAAGAGCAATCCCAGCTGAGTTTTTACGATCGACAGAATCAGTTATGTTGAAAACTTCATTTTCAGTTGTAGGTTTTAGATATACTGACTGGCCAGCTTCACAGGGTTCAGGTGGAAACATTTCTTCGGAAAGATTTGTTTAGTAAAACGTTTACTGAATAGAGAAGCAACCATATTATCATTTGATAAGACTTCGCATTCATTCTTGATGATAATTTTTTCATGATTTATTGATTTGTCATTTTCATTAATAATCTGTCATGCAGATTTAAACATGTTTTTTGAATTTTGTAGGATATTCGAATAGTACGCTTTCTTTGTTTGATTTATAATTTTTCTATGATGTTTTTTAAAACGATTGTATTCATCTTTGATGGCTTGTGTGTTGTGCTTATCCTGAAAGAATAAAATATAGATCCAAAAAACAAAGGATTGAAGAGTGTAGTTGCAAAAAATGATCTCAAAAATTTCAAAAAAACAAAATAAATGATAATTTTTCAAATTTTAAAGGACGGATTCAAAAATTTCTCTTTTTAATTTTTCTAGTTTAACGTTGCTCGTATTTATAAGCTGTGTTAAAAAAATTGAAACGCTTCATACAATGATGAATACAGAAAAACAATTTTTTGTGAAAACGCGAATTTAAATCTAATTTAAACTTTAAATATGTAGATATTTGTGCAGAAAAATGTAATAGATCTTGATAGAGTAGAAGGAAGAGTTGAAGACGAAGTAAATCAAAGGTTGTATCTGAAACGTGTTCACGTCATCGCCGGATTTTTGCGTTCAGCTGTGCTGAACGTGAGCTCAGAATTTTTCGATATAATTGTGTATGATTGTGGCGTTCATATAAAACGATGCAAGACCATACAAAGGAGGTTTCCACGGCCGATTTATAGTATTTCGCCGTTCTCGCATTGTTCTTGTTGCCCGATACGTATACAAATATTGAAAATATATGTTCCGAGTGTTCGGAAATTTCTACACGCCGTAAAGCTGCAGACAAAGCACGGTAGCTATTGGCCATCAATAAATAAGAAGAGGTAACAATGCCAAGTGCACGGTTTTGCCCATAGATCTAGCTGCTTGGGCCGAAGATGCAGCGGCCCTTCTCGTCCCTAACGGCCGAACAATCACTACAGGGTCCGATCACGTGCACGACATCGAGGTTCGCATGCAGGAGTCAATAGTATAACATAAATCGTGTTCAGAACAGTAGCATCCCGAGAACAATTGTTCTTGCTTACTGTCGGTTTAGTATAAACGTTCTGCTCTTCTTTTTCTTATATGTCGATGTTGGTGGTGCTCAAAATGTGCACGCCGATGAAAAAAAAAGGAAGAACGTCTTATCATTTCTAACGTGAGGCGAATTCATAATTTCGACCATCCTTGAATAGACTATGTATTCCCAAATTCTCACGATACAATAATCAATTCTAAATCTACAAATCAGATTTCAACCTAAAACATTCATTAACCATTGCGGCCTTATAGCCATTTCATTCTCGTGATTGAATTAGAAATTTAATTAATCTCGATACGTTAACTAATGAGCGAATTAAAATGCATTTACAACGCCATCTCTTGACTATTAGTGCAAAATTTTCGTTGCAATTCATAAAATGTACAAAAAGAGGGGACTATAATATCGTAATAAGTAACTAATTGTTGACCTTATAAAATGGGGTAAAACGCATTTATATCTCGATTCAGAGCACCATCTCTCGGCTGATAAACAAAGCTTTTTGCGTAATTGATTTCGTATTCGAGGAAAATTTTATTAAATAAATCTCACAGCGTGAGTGGCACGTGGTAACTAATGAAAGCCTGTTAACTTAATTTAAAAAAAATTGAAGTTAACATGCGGTCATGTTTCGACTCAGAGCGCCATCTCATGAGTACTAACGAAAACACTTCGCATTTATGCAGAATGGGAACTTAAGAAATGAATTTATCATCGTTAGGTCAACTAACGGAAGCATGTTGACTCTTCTCAAGTTAATTTAATATACATTCATATCCCAATTTAGAGCGCCACCTCTTGACCAATAAAGAAGACCTTTTTTTATTCTTTTGGTTTCATGTACGCAGAGAATTTTATTAAATGAACCTCCAAGCGCGAGCGCCCCATGAATGAAACCGAGCCGACTATATAGACAATGAGTTAAAACGTATTCGTACTTCGATTCACAGCGCCATCTCTTGACCAGTAAAGAAAGCACTATTTAATTTTATGTGCGAAGAGAATTTTATTATTTTTATTTTATTCAAAGTGCGAGCACCAGGTGTTAATTAAAGGAAACGATCTGACTTCATAAAATGATTTCAAATGCGTCCATGCTTCGATTCACAGTGCCAACTCTTGCCTGAAAAATGAACATTTTTAATAATAATTCATTAGTTTGTAATGTAATTCATTTTGTATGCATAGTTAGACGAATTTCACATCGACATAGATTAAAAAAAAGTGCGTGAAAATTACAAAACGATGTAAAATGAATTCATGCGTCGATTCGGAGCGCCATCTCTGAGCTGATGAACAAAGTTTCTTGCTGCAAGTGATTTAACATGCCGGGAAATATTTGTTAATTAAATCTGCCGACGTGATAGCACCCGGTGACTAACGGAAGCACATCGACTTAGACTAAATTGAGTTACTGTTTTGATTCAGAGCGCCATCTCTTGTCTGCTAATAAAAAAACTGCTTCAATTCATTTTACGCACAACGAGATCTTATTAAATCGTCGGTTCACTAATGAATGCGGATTGACATCGCAAGATGCGTCAATATTTCGATTTATAGCGCCATCTCTTAGCTGATCATGAAAGATTCTTTTGCTGACACTGATTTGACGTGAAACGCGTTGAGGTTTCGATGTAGAGCGCCATTTCTTAACTGATCAGGAAAGATTCTTTTGATGAAATTGATTTGACGTGAAACGCGTTGAGGTTTAGATGCAGAGTGCCATCTCTTAACTACCAAAGGAAAATGTTTGCTGTGAGTAAATTTATCTAGGTACAAAGACAACTTATTAAATTTATGTTGACTGACCAAAGCTTCAAGAGAATGTGCCATCTCTAGGCCGATAAAGAAGAAAGCTTTTCTTTGTGTAACGTGAAACTGAATTATGGAATGAGTTAGAATGTGTTCATGTTTAAACTTAGAACGTCATCTCTTGAGTGCCAATAAAAGATTTTCGTTGCAATTAGCTAATTTATTAAGAGGTGGATATCTCCGCCCAAAGCCAAAGTAGCAGTACTTTGCCACTCCAAGTTTTAAAGGGGAAAGTTTTTAATTTTGAAAACACTGAAAATAATGCAGCTACCATTGTGAGCGCCATCTATTGGCCATCGACGAAGATTTTCTTATTACAATTTTGTTATTTAAGATTTCCTACTACTTATAATCAACCAATCAATAATTTTGCTCATTTATTTAAATCTTAAATTATTTTTTATTTACTTGTTTTCCTTTTTTTTGAGTTTTCGTACCAACTGTAGATTCAAAAAATTGAAGCATATAAAAAAGGGTTGAATTATGTCTTCAAACGAGCCCTGCTAAATTTTTGTTGTTCATGATCGGATTTATTACGTACAAGTAAGTCCTGAAGTATTTTATCCTGTTCCTGGAAGGACGAAGCATAAGAAGAGAAAATTGCGGAGTTAAAGGCAGCAAGCAGCAAATCAATCAGTGCGTTCTCGATATTGCTTTATCGCAAAAGAGGAGAGATGAGGGAGCGATCATAACCCGGGGCGCGGTCCGTCTGCCCGTTAATAAGCATGTGCACCGCGCCAGACGGCCTCGGTTCGTCTTCGCGTCCCATCCTCGGGGCTTAACTTCTTGTACGGGAGGATCAGATTTTGCTCCGTCTTTATGATATTAATAAAATATCCGAGAGAATAATCTCCGAGCACTGAGCTGCCTGCATAAAATAACGATCATAATTGATATTTAATTCACAAATAAACAAATGACGCGAGATCGCCGCGACGATTACGCGGACTTCTCTCTTTCCCCCTTTCGTGTGTACTCATTTATTTTCATATTTTCTGTCCGAGCTTATTTACCGGTTTACGTGTTGACCGCACAAACCGTTTATTAGTTGTTCATATTCAACCACCTTCCCAACTATTTTCACATTGCGCAACTATCAATAAGAAAATTTGCCATAACCTCTCCAAGAAGAGAGAGAGAGGGTTGATTAAAGTCCCGCAAAAATATACTCACTTAAGTAATAACTAAAGCACGGATTTAGGTGCATTTTTAGAGCGACTAAAAAGAAGACCCATGATCTAAGAATGCACCTAAATCCGTGCTTTAGTTATCAACTAAGAGACATGTTCTAATTAGTTTTCATTTTAAGTCGTTCATTCGTTGACCTTAGTTTCCGCTTAAGAGCGAGATGTCGCCCTAACTTGACTGTACCAAAAAGGTAGCCATTTCGGCTCCAAACGAGTGAAAAGAAATTTGAACTGTATTATACCAACAGTCTCCAAAAAAATTCAACTTTTTGCTTTTCAATCCAGTTTTTTTAACATCCGAAAATATTTACCCTGGCGTCTTAATTGTGAAGCTAAAAATCCGGAGTTCGATAAAATGCTATTAATTGATTCAGAGGAAAGATGCCGATTTTGTATCAAAATGGTCAACATCTGTTAGTTACTTCAATAAAACCTAAGGGGAGAGTAGTCTCACACTCCTCCAAGGAAGGAAGCTCGTAAGGAAGCTGTCACATTTAAAACTTTTAAATTTCGCGCCAATTTGAGCATATAAATTCGAGCTACATTACACACATAAAAATTTTTGGGATAAAATGTTCTCCTCCTAATCGGTGTTAAAAAATACGGATAGAGTTTTACTTGAAAAGTTGTAAAGCTCATCTCATTTAGTGATATTAAAATCTTTTCCTGATTAAAATGCGTCTAAAAATAGGTGTTAAAAAATTATATATAGATATAATACATATATAGAAATAACTACCGCAAGGATTAAAATGCTACTTTTGTAGACCACGTTAACACTTTCTAAAGTTAAACGTCCTAACTCCGTTTATTTTAACACCAAAAACGGATGGACGTGAGGAAACACCAGACGCGAGGGAACTCCAGATTTTTATGTGTGTACCAAGCATAAAATTAATTTCCAGTAAATCTGTTGGACAAGAGATGGCGCTCTTTCTTGGAGATGACTTAATGTCAATGTCACTTTTCAGCACAATTTTCATTTTTCTTTCGAAAAACTTGTCGCATTTTTAAATTAAGCTCCGCAGGGAATGTCAATTTGCAGCACTTTGTTAATCTAGGGATTTTAGTAAATTTATTGCGATTGAGTGATAAGAGATGGCGCTCTTACATGGAATATGGTAAAATCCGCAATTACCGCCATTTTGAGTCAAACTAAACGCGCAAATTTAAAATTAAACGCAACGGGTAATGTGATTTCAAATTTGGCGCACTTATTTTGACTCAAAATGGCAGTAATTGTAGTACTTTATTCATCTAGGAATTTTAGAATATGGTAGAGTATCAACTTACAAAGGTACAACATTTTCCTCTAGATGCTGCGATGAAAATTAGAGAGAGATTAAATTTCTACGCTCAAAATATCCGACTTTATTAATTTTTTTCCTTCTTTCACATCCTTTTTCCAAATTCCTTTAGTCAAACCGTACAAGACCAGAGTTGGAATTCTTTTGACTTTCAGTGTCCATTTTCGCTGGAATGAAGTTTGGTCCTTGCCATGCCGCTACATGTAATTTAGGCATTGTCGAAATTTCACCACTTCTCTCTTAGTCTATGTTTCTCTTTTGTTTTTATTTAAAGGTGATATGCAAAATATTTCGAGGAGAGAAGAACCTACATTCTGTACATTTAAAATGTACGTTAGTCGTTAATTTCTTAGCTCACTTATAATGTTAATTTCCTGAATAGGGCTCACACCAGGATCACACATACTTCATCTTCATGTCTTGATAATTTTCTTAAATTTCTTACTGAAGGTACAGAGTGTTCCGTAATCAAATCTGTAATTTCTGATGACAGGGCGATTGCTTTGAAAATTTCATTGAATCCCTGGGGAATTAAAATTGGAATTTCAATGGTTCCGTCAATGATAATTTTGAAAAATTTATTAATATATATTAATTATTTATTAATGACATATCTAAGATATTCTGTCCAACTAATATTTGTCTAGACAACAAAACTTTTAATGGAGCGGATGGCAACAAATTTTTAGGAACTCACATTGATCCTCACTTGCAATGGAAGCTCCATGTCAACGAAACCTGTAAGGAGATCAGATCAGCAAAGTATGTTTACAATATGGCATCCTGGTATGGGGTGGTACCTTCAATCTAGATGAACTTTTTATCATTCAAAAAAGGGCAATAAGATTAACGTTCAAAATGAAAATGCGTGATTCTTGTCGCAATGTATTCAAATTAAATAAAATGTTAACATTAAATTAATGATTATTTCATGACATTTTACAAGAAATACATACATCTTTTCTACACATAATTCAGAATCTCAATTTTATAAAATATCCGTATGATGTACTGACGATGCCTATTTAGGTGAAACTAGTCTGCAATAAAAGAATTTTTGAAATTATAGAAAAGAATATCTTTCTTAAATATTTAAAATGTTAACAATTTATGGTCTGTATATCTACAAATGTCTTGTCTATTTATCACACAATTTAAAACTTTTCGAAAACAAGGATATTTTTGAATATCCCAAACATAGACTCACATTAACGAAGAAGTTTAAAGCGGCTTGTTTTGAGTATGTATGCGAGTGTGAACTCTATTCATTTCATGAATATTTCGAATGTAACAGATCTATCACTGACTCTGCTTAATATTTTTTAATATTTTCCAAGTCATTTCCATTTTTCGCAATACGTTGTTTCATTTTGAATCAAATTGTTATCCAACTTGGAAAAATATTTAATACTTGCTTGGATTCTTTCCTGATAAGTTTCTAAATACCGCTGAGCACTTGTAATAGAATTTCGTTGTGACAATAAAACATACGTAACATATCACGTTTTTCTTCATTTGGATACGCTTTTCTGTATTTAATGACAGACCAATTAAACGAAGGTTGGCTACGCAGCATACAGTTGAATCTAAGCTAACTTAATGTATGAAACTAAGCTAACTTAATGTGTGCACATAATTTAATTTCAATCTTCTCAAAATTTTTCAATGAAAATTAAAAGAAAATAGCAAGTGTAGCATACCAATGAATTCAGAAAAAAATGTTTACCTGTCTAAACAACAAAAATAGCACCCATAAGAAAAAATTAAGTTGGCTCTGGAAACACAAAAACGAATCGCCTCAGAAATAAAGTACGTTCGGCATTCAATCAAGCGTAAAAAGTTACTTCAGGAATGTTTTCACAGATTTTGGAAAAAATCATAAATAAAGAAGTTATGTCCGATTTTCGAAAATCGCAATTTTTCGTTTTTCTCGAATTGTGAAGAAACCGTTCGAGATATTTCAAATTTCTTAACAGATTATTAATCAGCGTGAAATTTGACAACTTTGGCTCCATTTAACCGATTCTCTACCTCTTATAATAAGCGAGCTATATAAAAGCGGCAGCCAGTGAATGGAGAACAATTCGGCGTAGGACAGTTCGGCATTAAAGTTCGTGTTCGACTTTCGCTCGGCTGTTAAAATAAATTAGGTATAAGCTTGTAAATAATTTAGTGTTAGTGTTATATTTAGTATAACAAATAAATTAGTTTGCTTTAAAATAAATTAATTTATTAACACTATTTCGTGTTTTGTTTTAAAATAAAAATTAATAGAACCCTTAAAACCGTTACAATACTAGAAGAAAAATAAGAATAATTTAGTGAATTATCAAGAACATATTATAGGCTCTAAAAACCATAGGATTAACTTGATATAATAGTAGAAGAAACTGAACCATTTTATAAAAGTATACTCGTACACAACGAACTGCCGAGAGCTTTACAAAACAAGACAAAGAAGAAAGCATCCTGGTGAATCATAAAATACAGCTCAGTTATGCAATTTATGCAATAAATATAGAAAACAATTACAGACAAAATAAATTTTTATAATGTCAGAAAAGGAAAAGATAGAATAAGTGGAAAAAAAGATGAATACCTATCTTGAATCTTGATTGGCGGTGCACTTTGAAACGTACTATACCACAATTGCGTGACGTACCAAAGGGTTTAAGTGACAATTTTAAAAAATTAAGGAATTTTGTGAAAACCGCTCATACATTAAGAAATAAACAGTGCCTTATCACTAGTACAACATTCTGTAAGTTGGTGTCATCAACTCATCGTATGTATGCAACCTATTATATTTTCCTAAATATCTCAGAATCAAGAAATTGGAACTTAGACCCTTTGGTACATCACCCCTTCAACTGTTGAATGTGGGATTAAAATTTTTAGTTACATGAAAGTAATGATTGTTCAAGTTGGCTTTGACTTTTTAATGAAAGAAGAAAGAATTTAGAAAGGAATGATTTCCTAAAACGATTGACGCTTGATGGATAACATTTGTCAAACAATCGTTTTGCTTATAATCTAAAGTGACATTTTGCAATGATCTAATTCAAGACCTGGGCTTCACCATGTTATGAGAAATTCGAAGGTTACTTGATGAACTTTTCAATTGAACACTTGATACAATATGAAAGTGAATGAATAGTCATGAACCTAAATCCGCACGTCACATCTTAAAATTATTTAACAAATGTCAAACTGACACGACAAAATGTCAAAGCAAATCAAAGCTTTTCTATTAAAATCCTATTTTAATGGTGAAGTTAAATTGGAAAATGATTTATTCCTGGCCAACTTTGACTATTTTTTTTATTCGATCGCATTGTATAATGTACAGCCGGTAATCAGTAAAAAGGGAAATATTCCTAAGGGCCGGTACTTTCATCACTGATTAACTTTAAACTTTGGTTTATTCCTATAGAAACAATTGTCTTAACTACTGTAGGCATAGGAATAAACCGAAGGTTAAAGTTAATCAGGGATGAAAGTATTGGCTCTAAGAGAAACGGATATACCAAAACGAATTAGAAGTGGTAAGAAAAGTGCTAACAAATGGAAGTGAATCGTGAACAGCCGATAAACAGAAAGTGTAATAACCTAATAACCATCAGGCCTTTTCAACATTTGTATTGTATATTCTTGTATCTATACACATGTATCTTGAAATAAATAAATTACTTGCTTGCAAACGTTGAGTCTGTTAATTCTTCCCGTAATTTAAAATTTGGGACACTTCGATTTTAATTTCCAAAAAAACGACTCGATCAAATTAATTTAAAAGAAAAACCAAAAACACTTGCGGAAAGAACTTTTTCTTTCCTACCGAATATAAACTGATTTGTCACGAAACCGAACTATAGAAAAATAACGAAGAGAATTAAGCACGCAGAGAGGCTTCAAAATTGGATTGGGAAACTACTTAATTGGATCCGTGATCACAGTATCTAATTAGACAATCTGTCTGGCGTCTCTAAGAGGGAAAAAATGTCATCACTCGACACGATTAAATATTATTATTTTTTAATCTTGCGCATGGCTTTCGAACGAAATGTAGTTACCACTAGAGGGCGTCCAATTATCCATTCCGAATATTTCATGGCTACTTCTAAGACGTCAAAACCGTAGAAGAAGAGTTTGAAAAAAATATTTCATGACTCAATTTTAATGCTGTTATTTAACGTGATTCCCAAAAACTTGCAGACAAACGATTTCTTCACAAGATTCCTTTGAAGCATTAAGGTTTGAAGCGCATTACCCTAGTCATCAGATCAGCTAGTGCAAAAGGACAAAAACCATTCAAATTTGGTGATGACCCATTCAAATTTTTCCTTCATTTTTTAAGGTAGGCTTAAAAAATTTTCAGAACCGAAAGCTACCGTTAAATTATGAGGTGACTATTCCCTTCTTAACTTAGACTAGTTTCTGGTATACAAGGAAACAAAAAGAAAACCTTGAGAAAATCAGGATGACCCCCAAAATACTTGGCAGATTTTCACCGAAGTTAAGGAAAATAATTGGTAAAATATCTTCTGATGGTATGAACGTAGTTGAATATAGAATACTGGCTTATGAAATGGTTTCACATAGAAGTTCCTGAGAGCTGGTCAAAAAAACAAGGAAGATGGATTAGAGTGATTCTTCAGAAGCTTCAGAAAACGCCACCCTAAACTAAAGGGCGCTAAATTATTTCAAAACATTTTAGTATATTTTGAAACATAACTATTTTCGCGTTGCAATAGTGACATCTCAGCGTACTGTTTTTAAACCGTTTTCATTCAGTTTTGAAGCGTCCTCGTAAGGACGGTTTAAAACTGTTTGATAAGAGCGGGGGTGAAAACACAAATAACAAGCAATAATTTCATAAGTTAAAGACATGCTCTTCTATTGCTATTATAGTAATACTACAATTACAATTCAATGATAAAACCAAGCTGTAATGACATCCTTTGATGACGTTCTTGTCTAAATTATTTCGAAATTGTCAATGAAAACGCTGCAACGCCAAAAAATGACTTAAGTATTCACGCTCTAAAGGGATCAGTCTATCAAGAATGACGCATTTAATTTAATGTTTGTTGATAATTTGGAAAAAATTTATTCAAGGTTCGACATATCAGATGGTTCTTGGACGAAACGTCAACCACAACTGTCCAAAATCCAAAGAAATCATTGGGGGAAGAGAGGTGAAGCAAGTGAATATAAGTGTGTAAGAAATCGGCATTTCGTAAATCATTAAGTTCATTACGTAAGTTACAGTCGACAAAACGTCGCCTAAGCAATAAAACTACATTCGGAGAATATCAGCTGCATATTGCATCATCAAACAGTCGCCGAGGTGATTCATCAAAGAAACCGGCATTATGCAAGCATAATCAAGCATGACTGAGAGCGGACGATATAGGAAAACCACGATGTGTCCCACATTCAAAGCAAAGCTTTTCGTAATCGGAATTTCCGATATAAACCACATAAAAGGCGACTGAATTTCATGATTAGATAAACCAACATTCTTGATCATGGACGACCATGAAAACCACATTTTACTCACACCCACGAAAAAGCCAAAGACGGTATTATGCCTCTAAAAGAAGTATTAGGATCATCAGATGAAGAAGAACAGGATTCAGAGGACTGGTGACCAGAAATTGACTGGAACTGCTTCGAAGATCTTGAAGTATCTCCTATAATAGGAGAAATTTGAAAAAATTGTTTATTTCCTTGGACAGGTCTTGAAGAACAAAGATGAGAGAGTGATTTACAAGTAAGTTTAGAAATTTTGTAAACATGTAAAACATTTTTAATATTCTACAATTCAAAGTTATAAATATTCATGACAATTGTTGGTTTCGTTTGTGTAAACCCCTTAAGCGAATGCTTATTTCACATTCTAACGTTTTTCTCAACAATGGCGCTCCTAGACTTTATCCAAATACAACGACCAATTCGCTTCTTATTATTATTAAATTATTACGAGTGTATTGACTACAATGGTTCACATAAATGTCAGCGCGATTAATAATCCGCATAACTTACACCATAACACATGTCCGAGTTATAAAATCCGTCCTAAGTGTCCATATAATTATGGTCGCGCAGATTTATTGACATTCTGCAAATCAAATAAATAATAATTATGAGTAATGAAAGTGCAAACGCATCGGCCGGGTCGTAAATAATTTCGCCGCGAGTTTGCTCTTGCAAATCGAAATCGATAAATCAGCGAACGTCTCACTTTCAATTAAGGTCGTTGCTATTTCGACGTTTTAGACGAAAATGTCCGAGTTCGATCTCATTTTTCCCCTGCATACCTCCGAGTCTGCAAAAAACTCTATAAATTAATGGAAATTTACCTTCGCAGCGACCGGTATTACTTACTCCGTATATGGAGACAATTTATCTAAATAACTATGACTTTAAAATCGTCCATCATCTGTATGCGAAGACATCTGCGTGTGTGTGCGTCGGACGGACTTTATTGCGACGATTTTGAATTTATTTTGTCTTTTTATTTTTCAAACACGTCGTTTCGTATAACGGGCGAAATTTCGAAATTCCGCGTTACACATTCCGCAGTTTGAAATGATATAATACCGACAGAGTTGTTCACTTATTTTAAGCTCGCGTGAATTTATTAATTTATAATTACTAATTCATGCGGTTTTACTTTGATATTATGCAACACAAATAAGCAGCAGTCGATGGAATGAAAAAGGAATGCAAAAGAAATGCTACTGATTTCATAATTACGTACTATTAAAATTATTTTAAATCGTAAAATGTATCAAAAAAATTGCTTTTCCGAAGCAAGATGGCGCTTTAGATTCGTTCATTGTTGCCGAGCTGTGCCATAAAATCCTTAATTTTTAATTCGCAAAAATACTGTTAAGAAACTTGCCGAGTAATCAAAAGATTGACTGAAGGAATTAAGGAAAATAACAAATAGCTGGAATACAAAGAAAAGGCAGAATAGAAACATTATCGACTGATTTAAGGAAGAAAAAAAAAACAATCGGCTAACAAAGAAGCAAAAACGAACATAATTAAAGAAAAATCAGAAACGACTCCCAAATGAAGACACAGTTTAAATAAAATTAAATAAAAAATTAAAATTAAAACAGACGTACGGCTACAAAAACTGAACTGGACAAAAACAAGAATAAAGATCACAAATAAATTTCATATGGAAAAACTGCAAAGTACAAATATTCAAAGCAGATATGTTAAAGAAATTGAAGAGGGCTTAAATGAAACAGGGGAAGCAGGAAGGGCACAATCGATAGAAGAAGAATGGGAAAAATTATTCAAGAAGCAACAGAAAAATTGGTTCCAGCGAGAACTCAACAAAAAAAAAAAAGAATAACTGGTGGGACGAAGTATGTAAAAAGGAAATAGACAAGAGGACCAGCTTAAGGTGCAAAGCACAAACACACGTGTACGGGGCACTTGTAATAAATGTTTTTTCACAACAAAAGGAACAAGACCAAATAGCATACAAGGAACCGAGAAAAAAGAACTAAAGAAATGTTAAGAACGAAAAAGAGAAAACATAGTGAGGAGAAAATTAGGCAAATAGAAGGCTACTATAAAAGGAAAGAAATTCGGAATTTCTACAGAGAAGTAAAAAAGGGAAAACAGAAAAACAATGAAACACATTTCATTAAAGACAAAGATGGAAATGTAATTGGAGATGAAGGACAGGTAAAAGAAAGATGGAGGGAATATTTTTATAAAACGCCAAATGAGGGCGAAGAGGACGAAGAAGAGGAAAGTCAAAAACTGATAGGGTTAGAAGAAGTACCAGAACCAACAATAGAAGAAGTTAACATAGTCATTGAGAAAATAAAAATAACAAGAGCCCAGGCAGAAATTGGATAACAGCTGAAAATATAAAATACGGAGGACAGACACTGAGACGAAAGATACATGAACTAATTGTAAAAATATGGAGACAAGAAAAGATGCCGAAAAGTGGGCAACAAGCAACAATCACACCAATATTGAAGAATGGCGATGCTAGAGACTGGAATAATTACAGGGGTGTCGTTACTAGATACTACATACATGCATCGGTGTTAAAAATAACACTAGAGCAATTCCTAGATCCACAGCTGGGAGACTATCAGGCAGGGTTCAGAAAATTAGTATTGGAAAAAATTATGAGACAATGTTGAATAGACCAGGAGATATCATGCACAAAAGTCATCAAGTAGTAGCATATGCGGACGACGTTGCCATAATAGCTACAAATATGAAAACGCTGGAAGAAATCACAACAGGACTAGTGGAAGCTTCCAGGGAAATGGGACTTCAGATTAATCAAAAGAAAAGTCAGTTTATGAGAATAGGAACTAATTCAACAGGAAGCACCTTGAATATACATACGAATTTTAGACCTATATCCTTTGCAGAAGTGGAAGAAGTATGTGTATTTAGGGACGACGATCACCAACAAAGCGGACGAAGAAAAAGAAGTGAATTGGAGAACCATGAAAAAGCAAACAAATTTGCTGGTGCAGTAAATTATTTAACAATGTCCAAATACATATCTAGAAAGGCAAAACTAAGGATATAAAAGATATTTTTGAGACCAACATTATTGTATGGACCCGAAACCTGGGTGCTGAATAAAAAATCTCAAGATAACATGTTAAGTTGGGCGAGAAAAATATTGAGATGCATATTTGGTGGAAGACTTACAGAAGACGGTTATATAAGAAGAACAGATGAGGAAGTGTATGACCTATACAACGAACAAAATATTGTGCAAATAGTCAAAACGAGGAGGTTGCAATGACCGGGGCATTTAGAAAGAATGCCAGAGGACCGAACAGAGAGGCAAGTGGCATGGAAAAGACCCGTCAGCAAAAGGAAAACCACGAAAAAGATGGAGTTGTAGTGCTGACTGACTTGAACGAAAGGAAGATAAGGAATTGGAGAAGTAACGCCAGGAACAAAAAACTATGGAACAAACTAGTAGAACTCGGGGCTTGAAAGGCCTGTTTCAAAGCAGGGTGTTTGTGAAATAAGTGCAAAAACTTTAACCACATTATCGTGAAAGCACATACAACACAGAAAAATTAAAAAAAAAAAATTTCATAACAGGGAGGGAAATTATTTTATCCGCCCCTTATACAACGGTCATGAAACAACAAAAAAAACTTACGGAACCTGCTTCGCTGATCGTAGGCAATAAACATCTCAGGCGTGACTAATATGCAAAGGCGCACTCACTCACCGTATAATATCTGTGTGGAAGAAAACATTCAAACGTTCACTACAGTAAATTAGTAATGTTTATAACAACTAACTGTTCAAAGTGGCATCCATCATTAGCGACACACACACGAAACGTTCCATAATCATGTAAATGCGGGAACATTAGCTGTAAATGTTCTTGCATTGCACTTTTCACAAACTAAACTGTTGATTCCAAAGGATACGGAGCAATAAACTGTGTGTCATGATCACAAATGAAATAAAATAAAGCAAATTCCTTGGCTATGATACGACTTGATGCGACGTGAAAAAAAAACTGCTTTTATTAACCGTCCGAACTCGGCAAAGGTTACTGGGTTACTGCTCGATTACACTTCTGTTTTCTGTTCCAACAGATGCTTTCTGCGGTCGAATAAAATATCCTTTTCTTGACCTACCTCAAAAATATAGACGTGCGATTAATTCTTGCCCGATTTTCAACTGCGATTTTGTCGAAATGTGTAAAACTTTTGTTAAGGACATATGAGTTCAACCGTTGCCATTTATGGTGATGTATTACAGGTTTAAATATTTGCATATAGTAAAAGAACACCCGGTATAAACAAAAAACGATTAAAAAAAAACAATCGATTTGGAAAGAAATGAAAAACAAGAATCGACTGATTGAGAAATTACTTCTTATTAACAAAGATAAAGCGGAAATTAAAGACACAGTTGAATATGAAAACCAGAAACGACAAAAATTTAAAAAAATATATATTCGTGTAAAACAAAAAATTAAACAAAAAAGTGCCGATCGACGAAGAAATTTAAAGATATTAACTCTTGATGACGTAAACCAAGGAACGCATGCAAAATAAAAAGCAGTTGATTCGTGAAAGAACTACAAAGCATAATGACGAAAAGAAGGAAAAAATACATAATAATAAAATATAATAAAGTTTTTGGAGCAAGGAACGAAAAAGTAAAAAGTCAGCAAATCAGTAAACAAAATAAAGCAAAAGATCGCTCCACGAAGAAACCAGAAAATACCAATGGAGGAAATAAAGAAAATTATAAAAATTTGAAAGAAATGGAAAACTAAACTGAATAGATCTGTGAACAAAACCAAAGATAAACTTAATGATTTGTGAGGTAGCGAGTGACGAAATGTTGAAGAAACAATCGATCAGCGAGTAAAACGAAGACAAAGACACTTTTTCACTTAACAAAGATACCAGAAGACGGCCAAGTTAAAAGAAGATATTGATTCGTAAAAGAAATGAAAAAATAACGACGAGAAAAGAATAAATTAAAGCATTACGAAATTTTTGGGAGAAATTGCGAAAAATTGGAAAAAATAAAAAGACACTAAGACAATATTATCGATTGGAAACAAAAAACTGGGAATAGTTGAAATATGAAAGAAAGAGAAAATATTGAGACTAATTAAAGAAAAATCTCAAGAAATTCAAAGAATGAATCTATACTCGTATATTATTTTTTGTTGGCGAAACAACAAAAAAGCTACTAGATGAAATCTTTTTCAAGGGAAACATTGCCAAAATCCGAGTATTTCTTTCAGTCCACTATTAAAAAAAAATATATTGCTTTCGAATATTAGAGCATTAGAGGAGCCATGGGAAAACCATTGGAATAAAGCGATGGCGCCGCCTTGTGGGCTCTTGAGGACTGGTCGTCGGGTTTTCTGCTTTTTACGACAACTGACTCGCTGTCACGTCAACAACAACGGCTCACGAGAGCAGACTCGAAAGGCAGTTCGAAAAAGTCGCACGCCACCGGCCTTATTTATGGTTTAATTCGACGGAGTAAAAGTTTTAATTGAGAAAAATCCCGCTTTTACCCGCTCGCAAAAGAGGAAAACGAGACGCTGATCGATCGCTTTTGGTCTTACTTAATGGGTCGCATTTAGACGAGATACCTACGTTTGTGCGTGGCTAATTTCAGGTTTATAGCGACCGTAATAGCACAGCTAATTAACTCGCACGTCACGTTAAATACGATCTTAAAAGCTATAATCCGCTTCTTTTTTACGAACTACCTACATATAATAAACTGCTTGTTATTGGACTGTTAACGTAGAATTTAGAAAAATATGTTGGTTGGTAAAAGGTGGTTCTTGTTTATTGATCGAAAAATCAAGGAGGAAGTTGCATGCAATCAATTACGATACTTCGACTTCAGATCAAGAGCTCAAAGCTTCAACATTTTTTTTAATTGGGACCCAATCTGAATTTGTCGTTTCTCTACTTATTGTAAACTTTGAATGGGTAATGTAAAACCTGCGTGCTATAATTACACCATCTCCAATAAATTAAGATGTACGCAGAAATTCCCCGAATTTACATTTTCAGTTACGTTCGAAATTGATAGAGATGACACCAGGTTTGATTTACGATAATCGCTTTAATCAAGCCGGGCGAAATTGCACCTTCTTATAAGGGTACCACGCAACTTCCATTTTCAACGGCGAATCATCAAGAATTAATCGAAAGCGGTTTCTGCGTTAGAACGATGACGATGGTGAAAAAAAAATTGAGGCGAAATTAATGAGAGCGAGCTAGTTTTGATCTGCGACGTCCTGTTTAAGAGTCGCTACCACAAAAATCACTCCATCTCCTTGACAGGAGCGCATGGTAATTCCGACAAGGACTAATGATATCTGGATATGTAAATAAATATCCGCGTAACACGGAGTTGGTCGCGGCGTGAACTGATGTTTAATGTAGCAGCCTGATTTGTGATGCAGATGGCGGGTCGCGGTGGTGAAGATGCGGCTACTGCAGCACGCTAAACTTCTTGCGGCAGACCGCCTCTGTCTGAAGTGCCTGCTTAAAGGACAGTCTGCGAGACGCACCGTGGGATAATCTAATAACACGGGAGAACCTTCGCCATTTGAGGCCACGATGGGAAAACGGGACACGCACTGACGCAGAATGCCTAATCAAATTTACAACGATACGATTAAGATATATTTATTTATAGGTACATGTGTGTGCTTGGCTGCCGTGGCATTACAAGGTATTTCTGTTAACGCGAAAGTTCACGAGTGTCAATTTCACGAAAACAATCAATCAATATAGAGAATACGTCAATGGATTTGACAATAAAAAACATAAAGCCCAAGAGAACAATGAAGGGAGACAGTCTATTCTGATTCTTAAATTAAACCACTTCAGTGAATTATTTTGAGCCAAAGTGAAAGCATTTAGTGAACATTAGAATTGAATCGAATTTGAAATTCTTCAGAAAAACACTAGACCCCAAGATAAAAGACAAAGAAAGACATTTGTTGCATTTGTTGACATTTTGTTGCTGTTTTTCGTTTTTCTCAGTTTATTAGTATGCTTTTTACACATATTTGTATGAAATGTTTTTAATGTTTTCAAAATTTTTAACTTTATTTTTGACACTGTATTTGACTACTGCGTTTTGCGCAGGACTGACTTCCCATTTCATATGCGTACGCGCACACACACTTTGCCAGTGTGTTCCGATGTAGCATCCATGCCACTTTTACCGCTTCGACACTTGTAAGTTTTATTTTTAATTGTTATAATTTGTAGTTTGTACAATTTTTGTATATTCCTCCTAGTTTGCGGTCCTTTTTGAACCTGATGAGGGCATAACTTGCCAAAACCGGTCGTCCGATTTTATGAATAAAATTCGTGGCAAAACTAGATTCATCTTTTATTCAACCATTTTTTATGTATTCACCACGAAATATCATGGAGAAACGAAACGCAAATAAAGACATTTGGTTCCATTTTACCGTTCCTCACGTCCTAATTTTGAGATCCTTTCAATGAATTAGTTCACTGCAGTAGATTCTTTAATGAACGGTCTCAAGGTCCAGCTCTCTGAATGAATTCATCAAGAAAATACCAGACTCCAAGAGAATGATAAAGAAAGACTATTTGTTTCTTAATTTTGAGACTTCTTCAGTGAACTAGTTCGCTCCAGTAGATTCTTTAAAGAACCACTTCTAGGTCCCGTTTCGAAGAATCTTTGGCAAACCATTTCGATTGAATTGATTGTGAAGTTCATATAAAAATTTAAAATTAAATACCAAAAGTCAGTTTGTTTCGCTCCTAATTTCGAGAATATTTTAGTGAACTAGAGATTCTTTAATGAACAACTTCAAAATTCAGTTCTGAAAAATCTTTAGGCTCTAAAAGAGAAGATAACGACGAAAAGAGACAGCCAGAAAGTCACTTTCTCAGTGAACTAGTTTGCTCCAGTAGACTCTTTAATGAACGACTTCAACGTCCAGAACTGGAAAATCTTTCGCAAATCATTTCAATTAAATCGGCTCTGAAATTAATAAAAAAAAAGAACTGGACATCAGGAGAACGACAAAAAGGTCAATTTGTTTCGTCCCTTACATTCTAATTTTAGTGAATTAGAGATTCTTTAATGAACAATATCAAAATTCGGTTCTGAAAAATTTCTAGGCTCTAAAAGAGCAACGAAAAGCGATTCTGAAATTACAGAAAAAAAGTACTACCACTAGATACTAAAAGAACGACGAAAAAGTCTCTTTGTTTCGCTCCTAATTTTGAGACTCCTTTAGTGAACTAAAGATTCTTTAATGAACAATATCAAAATGCAGTTCTGAAAAATGTCTGGGCTCTAAAAGAGAAGATAATAACGAAGAGTCAGCAAGAGAACAACAAAGAAGTCACTTTATCAGTAAACTAATGTGCTTCAGTAGATTCTTTAATGAACGACTTCAAGGTCCAGTTCCAAAGAATCATTCGCGAATCATTTCGATTGAAGCGACTCTGAAATTAATCAAAATATACTAGGTACTAATTTTGAAACTCGTCAGCGAAATCTTCTTTACACTAAACAGTAGTTCATTTCGGTTGCGTGTTCCTTAGATTCTAATCTAAGATCTCTTCATGAACAACCTGGATCCAATGAATTCTTTAATAAAAATTTAATAGCTTTGAAGAATTTTTGTGAATGATTTCCATTTAATTTGCATTGAAATTCATCAAGTAAGGAAAGGCAAGGAGAGGCAGTTCATTTTGATTTTGGGTTCCTAGGTCCTGATTTTAAGACCTCTTCAGTAAACTACTTCATCAATCCAATAGGTTCTTTAATGAACGATTTTAAGAATCGACTCCATCAATAAAACAACAATAAAATCCATCAGGTACGACACTAGATATTAAAAGAACGAGAAGGAGATGTAGCACATTTCGTTATCGTGTTCTTCAGATTCTAATTTCGAGACCACATCATGAACACTTGGATCCAATGAATTATTTAATGAATAATTTCAAGAATATCTCACGACACAGCATTGTGAACGATTTCCGTTTAATTGTCGTTTAAATTGAACAAATAAGGAACCAGATACTTGGGTCCAATAGATTCTTTAATGAAGTACCAATTCAAGAAGACCCTAGATATAACAAAAACTACAAAGAGAGGCAAGGCCATTTTGGTTTTATATTCCTTAGGTATATTCAGTAAACTCTTTTATAAATGTTTTATGTAATACCTTACGATTCAGCTTTAATAAAACATTTCCGATTCAATCGATATTGAAATTCATCAAGCAAGGAACCATACAGCAAAAGAACGATAAGGAGAGGCGCTCTTCACGTCCTGATTCTGAGCCCTTTTCGGTGATTCATTTTGATCCAATAGGTTCTTTAATTAACGATTTTCAAAATCAGTTCAATTGACATTGTAATCCATCAAGAAGACAGCAGAAACCAAAAAGTCAACAAGGAGAAGCAGCTCATTTGGGCTGTGTGTTCCTCAAGTTCTGTTTTAAGACCTTTTCATCAACGAACTACTTCGATCTAAGGGATTCTTTAATAAAAGATTTCTAGAATACCTGAGGATGCAGCTTTAAGAAACGATATCCATTCAATCGACAGTGAAATTCGTCTAGTAAGGGGTACTGGGATACAAAAGCAGATATTTCTTCTTCCACTCAATAGATTCTTTAACGAATGATTTCCTTTGGCACTATTTGGCGAACCATATCGATCCAATCATTCTCAAATTCATCAACTGAGGCACTAGGGACCAAAAGGATCGTTCTGATTTTGTTTACCTCCTAATCATAAAGACCCTTGAATTCTTTAGCGAATGATTTTAAGAATACCTTCACGACTTCACTTTAGTGAACCATTTCGATCCAATCGAGTAATCACTAAAGAAATGTAAAAAAGAGACAAGAGGGTCAATTTTGATTGAATATATTTTTTAACTAGGAAATCCCAGAGTCCTTTCTTTTAGAATCTTCAGCGAACAATTTTGACTTTGAATTGATATCGAAGCTTTACTCTACCAAGAAAAAGAAACTGAAGAGAGAATACATATTTTCGTTCTGAATGGACGTCTTTGATCCAATAAATCTTTAACAAAAAAAAGAAATTCAAGCGTCTCAAATTTCTAATTTGACGAATCAAGAGTCCAAAAATAAGAGATTGAAGAAGAGAGACGTGTTACGGCTTCTAAACCTTTCCAAATCAATAATATTTGATTTCAATTTGACTTCATTTGAAAAAAAGCAATACATAAGAATACAAGCATAAATCGAAGATGAAATCTTAGATCAACGGAAACCTTGTAGACGACGGCCAAGATTCAAGCTGAAAATATTCTCGAGTCATAAAAGAAATCGCGTAAAACAAAGAAAATGCGAATTCTAAAGAAAAATTTGAAGAGGCCAATAAATTTCATTTGCATATCCTTTTCTCAAGGACACTGTTGAAGTTGTTTGTTTCAATTGTATCTTTATCACAAGTGTCATTCATATGCGAGTGACACTTCGAGTTGACTGACACGATTAGGCGACAACATAAATCGCACCAACTAATTTCCCTATCAATAAAGCTCTCCCACATGTCGTCGCCTGAAACGTCTGAAAAAATACGGCCTGCCTATATTAATTTTGTAATCGCTGAAACGTGCAATGCAAATCAACACCTCCGCCCACCTACAACATACAAACGACTTGCTCAACACGTGTTCACTGTTGCCCGGAATTACACAACGTACGCCCGTTACGAAGGCGACAGATCCGCGGAAATAATTCCGGGCTTTAATCCGGGAGGATACAGCGACCGTGTGCGACTCACGGTTACGCAACTTCGAGCTCCAACATTCGGCCAACGCACGCAAGGTGGCGTCGAGGTACATACAAGAATCCTTCAGGATCTTGTTGGGCCAAATAATAAAATTAATGAGTGATAATAAAATTAAACCTTCCACAGTGATTATGCAAAATTTCATAGCTTGTTTAAACAATAAGAAGTACAAATAGGTTGTTTATGTGATGTGAACCGGTGATCTTCTGGCATAAACGCGGTTTGTAAATTGAGGAAAATTATAATTAATTGCTCGAATCAAAACGGCATTTACGTTTTCAATCTCCAAATAGAAGAAAATCTTGCTTACATTATAATCTAATTATAGAAAATTGTAATGCAAAAAAAAATTAATTAGATAATGCTGACCGATTAGTTTTATACAATAGAAGCAACATGCGAATTAAGAAAAAAATGGAGAATTTTTGAGGAAACAACAAATTAAAACAGCTTGAAAACAAAAGGACGCGGAATAAAAAAAAAGAACTATAAATGAAACTGAAAAGAATCGTAATAAATTTGATTTCAGAAAGGAAAGTAAAACATGAACTGCAAAAGAAAATAAAACAGAAAAAACAAAAGAAAAATAATGAAGCAGCCAATTAAAAAAGTAAATAAATGCACTGTTACCAATTAATTCTTTCCCCCAAATTTTTGAATCAATCGTTAAAACTTGAACGAAAAACAAAGTAAACTCTTTGAATTAATAAAAAAATAATATAATATGTAACAAAAACACAATTATTTTATAAAAAAAAAGAAACAATAAAATTAAAACAAGGAATACGTAAGATTCCTCTGCGAAGAAAATAAAATAAGGAATAGATAAGGAACAAGGCGAAGAGAAAATAAAAAATTAAAACATAAGAGAAACAAAATAAAAACTATTTCGAATGACAGAAACAAAAGACGAACGTTTAGTGGTGAAAATGAAAGCAACAAGAAATTATTTTACGATTTTATTTCTTATAAAATTCTTGACGTCAATTAATTATGATAAAATGAGAGAAATAACAGACGATCTTCACATCTAATCTAGAAGTGAAGAACGAAGATGAAAAAAAAAAGAAGAAAAAGAAAAGAAAACATCGTTCTGTGAACAAAATATAATCCATTCACTATCTTTTTAGACTGAGATTAGACCATGTTAGAGTGTCATTTTTGTTGGTACCTTCAAGTGAATATGTTCTATTTCAATTTGATGATTTGTGTTTTTTTTTATTTCGATTTCAACGCACTCAACTCAACGCAACTCAACTTTAACAACAATTATTTACCACTATTCATAAGATTTGTTTGTATATCTGACCACAAAATAAAAGCATTCGATTTTGTGGTCTAACAAAAAAGACAACCTTACCCTGTATATAAACCACCGCTTAAACTTTTTCCAAAAAAATTCAGCAATCGCGAAACCATTTGATTAATCTATTCCCAACTATTTTTCACCCCCAATGAATTATCTGCCAATTTAATGACGGTAGAGGATGGTAACATTAAGAAGAGGCAGAAGAAAATGGAGTTTGACATGTTGTCTTCTCATTTCTCTCATCTTCTTTCTAAACTCCTTTCTTTAACAGTAAGTATATACTTCTGCTCATAAAACTTGGTAATATTTAATAACTGTATACAACTATACAAGTTGTAACAAATTAAGTTTTTCTTTTTCTTTTTACTTTTGAGGAAAATCATTGATATTTACAGAATTAATTTCTTATGTGATGAAGAACATAGAGTATTAATAAGTGAAACTTATTCGATTACACCCTGTGTAGGTCAGCATAAAAAAATGTCAACAATCACCGAATCGATTTTGAACTTGCGTTGCTTTTCGTTTTTCCCCCCCAGGAAATGATTCGGCGGCCTATTTCGCGAAACGTAGATGGCGTCGCAGTCATTTATAACGCGCGCTATCTGAAACGCGCGGTCGATATCCGACCGATAAGGCCTGCTACAAATTAGTTTCGCAGAAGGACGCAAAGATGAAGCCATAAAGAACGCCGTCGAGGACTGCGATAGGCAGCGGAAGGAATTAATTTTCTTGTTATGGATCCGGAGCGCAATAAAAATGTAAATACACAGAGCCGCTACATGTGTTCCGCGCTTTATTATAAACTATTAGAAAGCGATTAAGAAAAAAGTCGCGCCGGCAAATTAAATAATTACGTATCAGAATTTGTATTTATGTACTTAGTTGGTCTTCGTCATCGAGTTACTGGAATTTTATTTGGAAGCCACAACATGTGTCCGTAATTGTTTCTAAATTGCCTTAAGACGTATCCCTCCGCCAGGGTGTCTAGGTAAGGTCGTAAAACCGAGCTTACTTCAAAGAGACTGTAACGGCATAATCTGGGAAAATCCTGGACTTGTCTTGTTATCTCATCGGGGTGTAATACACCTTGCTAAGCTATTTATCCTACCTGTGAGCGCCCCCGTCTCCCTGCGCGCAGATATTTGCACCCCATATAGCATTTAAATGCGTAGGTTCTCGGGGCAGGTACAGCCTAACTACTCCGAGAAGCGTGCGGGATTTTATAAATGGGACCCGAGTTTATCAGAAACGGACGCGCTTTAGTGGACTATAAAATTCGGGGAAATTTTATTTTTGGCTTCCGTGAAAACACCGACGCCGACGCATTCGTCGAAACTTGCGCCCTCCCAAAGAAATCTCTTTCTACAAGTACTACATTATTTAAAAAATATTTTGAGGGCCTTCGTTGAAATTTGAACTCTTAACCAAATGATGGAAAAAGAAATCGGTTTGTACTGAACGGCACCAACGCAACTAAAAAAAGAAAAAAGTCTTGTAAACACAAAGGTTTCACACGTGTTGCATTCGATGGTGTTGTGGGCGGAACGGTGAGTCGCAAAAGAGGTGACGGATCCTGTCACAGGACACCATATCCTGCAGGAGCGTAGAGACGAGGATGCCTCGCTCAGGCACCCCAGCTGTGTTAGTTTTACCGTTTCATCCGCGCAGGGGTGTACAATTCTAAGCGCACGTGCTCTTCGAGGGAAAATGTTCATATTTCAAAATCTCAATTTCGTAAACACTATGTATTATCAATTCTCATTAACACAAAAGAGTTTTGGATTCAATTTATTAACAGTTTGCTCGTTTCAGTATTAAACATCGTCTTTATTATCAAAGAGAAAATCAAATAAAAATTTCTTTCGTTTTAACAAAATTCAATAAATTAGTGAAAATAAATCAATACACTGTATGCAGTGTTGGGGTTATATAGTATACAATGTACATTATATACTGTACATAATCTACTTTGTAGGAATATTGTACATAATATACTACGATAAAGAAATATATTGTATATTGAATATTTATACAAATTCTAGGATATTATGAGTAAATATCCTTTTCCGCACTTGGGAAATATAATATTCAGTATATTATATATAATGTATAATTTGTACATTATATACATATTGTATATTATATACAAATACACTTTCATTTAAACTTGGTTTCAACAAACTCTGTTGTTAGTTGTCATAAACGCGAACTGCATGATCAATGTCATGTTATCTATAAATATTGAAGCTAAATTACTGAACACTGTCCTTTTTTGAATTAAAAATAACAAAGCTATGGAACAGCTGATAAAGTGACAAATATGTTGTATATTTTATCGATTTAAGAAGCACATTTCAAACATTTATTATAATTTTTTTTTTAAATGAGCTTTAATATTACTTGATTGAAACTCCTTTTATTTTATCATAAATAGCTGGTATACATTGCAATGCATTGACTCGTTATTTTTAAAATTGAACATAGAAATATTTATCTTGTATATTCAAAGTAAAAAAAAGTCATGGTATATGCACACTGCACAGATGGAAAAAAACTCAGTGTATATGTATATTATATACATATCAAATATATTGTATATGTATAGAGGTACAAATAAAATGCCGTATATTGTACATGTATATACATATACATTTTAAATCAAGTATAGAGTATATTTAAAGCTAGTTCTTGTCCGATGAAAATTGTATCACAAACTCTTTTAAACGGACACTAAATGGCGCACAAACACTTAACGTTTCGCAGTCGTTCGACTTCTGACGAAGCTGTCGAACGACTGCGAAATGTTATGTGTTTGTGCGCCATTTAGTGTCCGTTTAAAAGAGTTTGTGATACAATATAGAGTATATGTTTAAGATATACATTTTTTTAAAGTATATGTATATGTATCTCAGATCCAAAAATAAAGTATATTACCCAACACTGACTGTATGTTGGCATTATTGTTGTGGGTTGAGAAGGAATATCATCAATCACTCAAATTGTGTTACTGGTTCCATATATTGTGTGAAATGTTTACAGTTAATTGTGTAATTCTGTACATATCTCTAAGGAAGAAGATTCACAGGCCAGTGATAACGAATTTTGACTCTTCATCGGACAACTAAAGATGTGGGGGGTTCGACTTTGTTTAGATACGTGCAGATTTTGTGAAGAAATTCACAGCCTGGAACACGAGAGAATTCATTCTGACACTTGCTCGACAAGTTCCGGTTTGGGTTATCTATACATAGACGTTCAAAAATAAGAAAAAGGAATATTTAAGTTCAGGCGGTTTATTTTTAACAAAAATTCATTCATTATAAATAAAACAGGCGACAGTCAAACACAAACAAGTCTGTTCTTGTTTATTCGCAGAGTCACGTACGTCACCTAATCGTTATCCGCATTAAACGGCCAATAAAAAGATGCAAGTAATCACGTGACTACACCCCACTTCAATATTATTCAAGAGTTTGTGTAAGATGTTAACATATCCAATGGTAATTTTTTCTAACGAGTTAATAATTTAATCATTTTCAAATTGTAGAAAACTTTTCATTGCGATTATATTATAGTTTTACACTACGTGTAGAACTTTATACAACGAAATATGAAAATAAAATCTTCACAATCTGTTGTAGTAAATTTTTACATAAGATGTAGAATTTTATGCAACAAAATGTTGAAACTTTAACTTCACACTTACGAGAATTTATTGTAGTATAAAAGTTAAATTAGTGTGGAACCTTTTACTCCAAAATGGAGCAATAATTTTGCTACAAACAAATGTAAACTTTTTTAAGATAAAGGTGGAAATGTATCTGAATTTTTTAAAAAGTTTTCAATAATTGGGTTAATAATGTCTCCATCTCCATTTTACACAACATTGTGTAAAATCTCACTTTGTCATTTCTCTCTGTGCAGTGTTAGTTAATGGTGTAATTTATTTGTAGTTATTAAATAAAGAAGTAAATTTGTTGCTTATCAAAAACGGATATCGTGTAATTATTGTCATTATTATAATTCCAATCCATTGTCATGAAATTAGAACGTTATAATAATTTGCTACTAATTTCCGCACGTGTTTGTAGCCATATGCATTGGTCCTTCGAACCAGATAATTTCAGATAATGACCTTACTAAGTAGTTTCGGTAGTATTGTCGTCAAGGGTAGCAACAAATAAAGCACGACACAAGTGATGGGGGGGGGGGTGACTGGTAACGTGTTTACCCTTGAGCTGATTTTAAACAAAAAGGATCCTAGGAAGCGTAAATATTAGTTTGAACCTTTTTTTCTCGACTCAAAAATATTTCAACTAATTGTACAATCACGCATCAAAAATTAAAAAAAAAGGGGATAATTAAAAAGAATTGTCTTTGAATATCTCGTTGAGTGAGTGTTAGAATTCAATTCCACATAGTGTTGAATTGCCCATAGCAGTACCACCACTGAAAGGGTCGTTTTAGACACAGATGAAACTATGTCAACTAGAAGTTTCTTCGAAAATGAGTGCGACAATCTTGTGCCTGATTTTCCAAATCAAAAAGAATTAGACGATCTAGTCAGAGATCTAGGCCTGACCAAATCAAATGCTGAGCTGTTAACTTCGCGTCTTAAAGAATGGAACCTATTAGATTCCGATTGTAAAATAACAACTTACAGAAGTAGACTGTAAAAATTTAGACTAAAAATTTTGCTAGATTTTTGAAATTACTGAATATTTATGCTATTGCTCAAATGTAGAAGGACTTTTTGAAGAGATTGGAATTTCTCACGCGCCTGAAAATTGGAGACTATTTATAGATAGTTCCTCGAAGAGTATTAAAGCAGTTTTACTTCATAATGGAAAGGAGTATTCTTCAATTCCACTGGCGCATTGCGTCCATTTAAAAGAAGATTTCGAGAACATTAAGTTCTTGCTGCAAAAAATTAAATACGAAACTGGGATCTATGCGTGATAGGTTTTTTACTCGGATTACAAGGGAGATAAAAATATTTAAATTTAAATTAAACTGTGTAACATAGTGGTGACTGTCGCGTGCAGTTGTAGATTTTCAAATAATTTTCCGTTGGTGATGGCTTTTCTATAGGAATAAAATGTACTCTGCATTTCTGCAGTTTCTTTTGAAAGTTCGAATGTTTTTCCTCGTTTCATTTTTTATTCTTCTTTGTTTTGGAATTTTCTTGCAGATTCCTAGGTAGTTTTTAGGAAAGAAACATCAAATTATTTTAAAAAAAAATCCTGCATTACTTAGAAAGAGAAGACCAACAAACGGGTCGATGTTAAAAATGACATTTAACATTTCTTCTTTATTTTGTTTAAGGTGCAAATCAAAAACCAAAAGCATGAACGATAACGGTTCTTCACATTCCCAATTTCGTAGTTATTTCACTTCAAGAGAAAGTACCTAAACAAAAGACGATCGTCGCTTATAAACGACATACGAATTATAACTAAATAAAAAAGAATTAAAATCCGATGGATGTTAAAAACAATATTTGATTTTCTTTCTGTTATTTTTTTTAAGTTTAGATCGCGATAAACAGTTTTCGATTTGCTTTTATTCTTGTAAAGTCGAAATTTTATTTAAGGGGTTCATTTCAAATATAAAACCATTTATAATACACAGGGTGTTTCACTTTTTCTCAGGCGTTTCTCTTGAACTGCGAAACCATTTGTTATATACAAAATGTCCAAATCCAAACAGCTCTTCGATAAGAAGAAAGAAATTTTACCCAAGAGGTCCACTCCAAATATGAAACCATTTATTGCATACAGAATGTCCCAGAAGTATTTAAGTAAGCAAAATATTAGAAATAATTCAAGATAGAAATACATTTCAATAAAAGTTATTGTTGGGTTACTTCAAATGTAACGAAAACCAAAACAAAAGTACGACTTTGTTTTTTATGACATCTATAATTAATATCACAAAATCTTTTAACCGGACACTAAATCGCGCACTACACACTTAATGTTTCACCGTCGTTCGACAGCTTCGAACGACGGTGAAACGTTAAGTGTATAGTGCGCGATTTAGTGTCCGGTTAAAAGATTTTGTGATACAAATTTCATCGGACAAGACCCAACTTTAAATATAATTCATAGTTCATAAGATTTTAAACGAACTTGGAGCACCTTATATACGAAAGCAAATTTAATCCCCTTTTTATTTGTAAATTTATTTTCGTTCCAAACCGTGTATAACTGAAACAATTTTGAAACTTCTGTCTGTGCGATGATGGAAATCACGAACAATAACGGGGTCCTTCGAGTTTACCCTGCGGAACTCAGAATTTTAAAAGATTTCAAAACGCACCTCGCAATTTTAACTGTTTTAATACAGGCTGACGCCTTATGTTAAGAGTTGTATATACACTAGGAGATGAAAATACTAACGAGTCAAAAAACTAGAGATTTAATTAAAAATTCGAATAAGACAAAAGCATTAAAATTAGAAGTGAAAACCGCATTCTCTCAAAACAAAAACACAATGGAAAAGTTTCCACGGACAAATTAAGAAATGGATTCTACTGAACGAACGCACGTAAGAGCTGAGAAACTAATTAATTAAATTTTATTATGCATCTAAATATTATTTTAATGATTTGTTTATACACTTTAGCCTCCTTAAAACCGATAAACATCTAAGTAAACAATGAAGAATTTTCATGAGGCAGAGACGGAATAATTACTTTTAGTTTTATTTAGACACCCCTAATCAAGGTTGTTCTCAACAAAAGTTCCAACGTGTCGCTGTTACAACGTGACTACACACCCCTGCGGAGATGCCCCGTCCCTCGAAAACCCCGTCTGCGACCCTTACCCTATCTTCTCGCATCTCTACCCGCCGGTCCTTGCCTGCGACCTCTCAACTGAACTCCGAAGAATAGGCAGATAACCTTCGTATGCGTTCTGTAAACTGATTTGTCTTCTTCAATGGGCTCTCATTGTCATTGTGTGCTGCTTTTTTTGTGTGCGCGCGCGTTTTTTCTCAGTTAATAATAATCTTTTGTGCCCGCACGTTATGCGAGCCGAAAACTTTCGTAATTTATTATATCGCGAATGCTATTCAGGGCGGAAACCGTCGAAGTGAAAATAAAATATAAATTCTCCGCCGCGTTTCTAGCGCTTTATCGTCCGCTGCTAAAAATCACCTGAATTGAGGGAAATTTATTAAAAACTTTTTAATTAACTCGGATGCGCGATTAACGACCGTGTAACGTACAGAAATTACCGCTTATGCGTGCGCTTTTTTTTGACTCGGTTGTTTCGGTAATTATATCCTTCGAATGTAATTAGCAGAGAAAACTTGTTAATCATCATTAAAAAAAATATATATGTTGCTTTATGCTTGGCACTTGAATTGTGTATAACGTGCATCTCTAAAATCTTGGAATTAACCTTGGCTAGGATAAAACAAAAGCGTGACGTCGTAGCAACTAAACAGTAAATAATTTTTTTCTAAACAAAATGTCACAATATTTTCATTTTTTGGAACAAACCGAAGGGAGGATTACATCGATTATATAAACGTTAATTTTGTCAAGTTGTTGTCACTGAAATTAATTTAGGTATTGGATTTGCATACTTTATTTCATTTTCTCACTTCAATGACCCATTTTCTTGGGATTTTCACCCGAATTTAGACGCAGAACTGAACAAGAAAAATAAATGCCGAAACCCTTGCAAAGCCGACCCTTGAAGCATGATTGCTTTCGACGTTAGTAAATAATTTAAATAAATTCGACGATAATTAAAAATTCCTGTACATAAAATAAGAACAAATTTTTGCAAAATTTCTAAAACGAAACAACAAAAACGACAATCGACTGCGTTTATATTTTCTTTAACTTGAAGAAACATTTTTAAAAAATCCATAGTTTCAACTACAACCACAAACGTAAATATCGGCAGACGTGACTAATCATTTTCTCTTTTCAAACCCAAAAGGTGTTCAAGACTTCAGAAAAAACAAACAAAAGACAATCGACTGCATTTCATTTTTCACCTTTTTGCAGAGACTTTTTGCAGACTTTTTGCAGAGAGTCAAAAATTAACAGAATTTTAAAAGAACAATCAAAATTTTAACAAAAAGTAAACTGTGAAAATAAAATCGAGTTCTCTTTGCAGAAAACTAGAAAATGCATTATGAAGAAAACCAAACGACGGAACGCTTGCAGTTTATTTCATCACATTTTCTTCAACGCCTTAAATAGAAAGGCAACTTAAAATTTTTTTAATCAGATCATAAAGGACCCAAGTAGGTATCTGGTTTGAACTTTTTCGCTGGATATTGCTATTAATGCCCTCGTTATATGGACTGAGATTTCAGCCCTTGCCTGCCACCACATAGTGTGTTCTTCAAGTTCGTGCAAAAAAATTAATGGCGTATTTGGTAACAGATATTCTCACGAATGCACCAAAATTAAAACGAGAAATAATTTAAAAAAATTCAAACCGACATCGGGCAATTCCTTCTGATATGTTTAGAACCGCTAGACGCAACGGACGGTGACCTTCACCCACAATAAATGTTCGAAGTTCCTCCCCCCCCCCCCATGCGCGAGACGTAAACATACCGATTAAAGTATCGTTTCAGATACCTGTCCAGATGCATGTTCTGAAAATTAAACATACCATCCCTTGTAAATATTGATTCGTCGGTGAAGAGAATGTTATTAACAGAGTAACCACCGACAAAATCGCTTGCGTTGGAGCGAATCTGCGGGCATTAGAGCTTGCACTCCTTGAAAATGAAACGGGTAATTGTTCCTCACGATTAATTTGCCAAACAACAAACTAGACAACTGACACAAAGGATCTGCTATTTGGCAAAGGGCGATCTGGGTAATGCTATGCATACAAACGTCTTCCAGCCAACGCATTTTGATCACATTCGACGTAAATTAAAATCATGTTCACAATAACACTATTGGAAAATTCGGCCATGCTTTCAACACTTTTATCTGCGACGTGTACTTGAGAACTGACCCACTCTAACAGCCGATGCTGACACACCAGTATTCCTATCCGATTACGTAATTACGTAATAAAAATAAACCAGGGACTATCATCGTTCGCCGAAAACATTTATTATCTCTAATATTTATTAATCAATTGTTACGCAAAAACTACTTCATTCTATCACTTTTAATGTCAACGTTCACTGGTTTCATTTTTTGCATGAAGTTAAACAACAATCTGTATAATTTTCGGGATTAATTAACATAAAAACAAAATTTATATAAATACATACAGTGCCTTTCAAAAAGTGTGCTACAAATGGGATTTGTTTTTATTATCGATTTTTATAAAAATGTATCGAAACAGAACGCTCTTGCATCCCTTAAAATCAAAATGGGAAATGTCAGATGAACTTTATCTTGAACGGTACAGCGTGGACACCGAGAAATGAAGACAGCTTAAGAGTAAAGTGCACTTATTTTACAAGATACGGGAAAACGTCATAAGAATAAGTCGTTCGGAATTGAAAGTCATAGCTAAATATGAAATTACAGCTTCCTATCTAAAAAATTTAAAAAAATCATAATTTATTGTGAATCATTCTTTATACACACTACATTAGCAAATATGGTGGTATTAAAGTGTCTGCCAGAATAATATGAATAGGAGAACACGAAATTTGTTCTTATTTCTCAATTATTTCATTTGGTTCTGAGTGATTATGCGTTCCGAAACTTTGTGCTTCCTTGTAGCATAGTTTTTGAAAGACACTGTATATTCTGAATTAAAAAGAGATACAGGGAACTTAAAAAACGGAGTTAGAGGGCTCAAAGAGTAAACAAGATTTTCATGTCATTGAGAATCAAAATCCAAATTTGAGTAAAAGTTTTGAGATTATATAAGTTAGTGGAGATGTGTTTAATGCTCCAAAAGATTATTTATTGTTTAGCACATTGTGTCACCGAACATTTTAAAATGGGACGTGGAATAGCGATGCAATTTAGGAGACAGTATAATCAAATAGAAAAATTAAAGAGACCACAAATCAAGACTGGTTATGTCGCTGTGTTGTCGAAAGCCGAGGATGGCAGAAAGTTTATTTATTAGTTGGCAACACCGCTCACATCTAATGTAAGTTATACGTATCTAGGGAGTGGTCTGTAGTATTTGTCTCTAAGGATTGTCTTTAATTGTGGCAATTAGATTGTGTTCAAATTTCCCATGCTGCGAGGACAGTGACGACAGAGACGAGGTCAAGGACATGGAGTCAAGTAAAGATTATGCAAATTCAAGAAGTTGGAAGGGTAGTATTTCCCAAAGATGGAGAAGACTACGTCATTGGTGTGCATCTCTCAGGTCTCCAAGTGATCAGAATGCGCCGGAATCGCGTCAGTTCTAGTCAACATACCCCAAGTAATATCTTCGTTGAGACTTCCCAGCACAACTAAGAAGACCAGCGATCAGATCGAAGTTGAAAAGGATCCACGTAGGTCTTAGAAGACGTCGGACTTGGTCTGTCCATGAAGTGTTCAGTAGTCCGAGCCATGACCAGCCTAAATTCTACGTTCCGTCCTCTTCCGATGGAACGAAGCACGATCGTGGTTCCGTTTCCTTACCGACGATTGAAAACTGTGATTTAATGCCAAACAAAACCAACAAAACAAAAGTAAGCCAGGTAGAAGTAGACAACGCGCAAGACGATATAGTGATATCGTATCTTATGAAGCTAATGCGTACAGCAGGTCCGAACCCGAACCTGATTATGATGATGAAATTTGGCAGTCCACTTATTGGCAGAATTCGGGCCAAAGAAGACGGTCTATTGTAAGTGGATTATTTCGAAGCGACGAGCACAGGCCAAAAACCCTCGTACAGATCGATTCGGGACCTGGTTCGATTACATATGAATTTAATCTGGATGGAAGTCCAAATGGGATTAGAGGCGGTAAAAAATAAAATAACCAAAACCAAATTGGTCAGCAAGCTACCAGAACGGGCGAGATCTCATTCACCTGTGAAGAATAAATCTGCAAGCCAGACTAAAAGCGGTGGGTGAGCGATGTCCATCGTAAGCTGGACAATCCCAGACAAAATTTGGAGGGGTACTCCAGATATCGAAGAAGAAAACGAGGAAGATGAAGAAGAGGAAGAGGAAAGCCAGTTTTGCACGCTTCCCCGTAGCGGTGGAAGTTCGTTTATAATACGCCAAGTCGTCTTTCAGAAAGGTCCAGGTTTTAAAGCTTTAGATTTCAGCATCGTTGGAGGACGAGATTGCCCCAAGGCAAACATGGGCATCTACGTTAAAACTATTTTCCCCAAAGGACAGGCAACTGATAGCTTGCTGTGAATGGTAAACCGCTTCAAGGTGCTTCGCATCAAGAGGCGATCTCTGTATTTAAGGATGTAAGATCCGGCCAAGTTCTGCTGCACATCGGTCGAAGAGTTCCACGTAAGAAACGTCTTCCCCTTCCAGTTATTTCCATAGATAACTATAATTGAAATACATTGTAATTATTTTGTATTTAATAATTTTTTTCTTATATGGAGGAGAAAAAAGATGTGAGGGAAGGGTGATTAAAAAAATTGATAACAGAAAGGGAATGAATTATTACAAGAATGAATTTCGCATTTATTTTTCCGAAATAATCTAGTAGTTTAATACATAAAATGCACTGAAAGTGACGTCTTACTTAACTGTTGAGTAATTCGAAGCTTATGAATTGAAAGGAACTATGTGCTTTCAATGCAGGTGCAGTATTTTTTTCTCAACGACAAATTTGCAAAGTCTATGTAGATAAATAAAAATGATGTAAAACGTGTTCTTTATGACGTCTAACATGAGCTTGGGAAAGTAAATTATTCGTGGGAAAAACGATCGTTACTCAACATACATACTAAATAATAGCGTGAAGGTTACTAGTGACAAAAAATGCTACTTGGAAAACTTATTGACGATTAGAATAAGAAAATAGAGGGAAACCAGTAACAAAAACTGCATGCTATTAAAATTTTATTTGTTTTTTTAAAAATTCATTGACTGCTAAACGTCTCAGATATTTAATTTCTAATTAAGCCATTACCTCACCGCTAATAACCGTAATTTAAAATATTTTAAAAACATTTAAATTTATGTTGCACGTTTTGCTTCTGCCTCCTTAATTCTAAATCCACATTAGCGCACCTTGCTTAAAATATACAAGCCACTTAACAACTATTCCGCACACAAGCTTATGCTTATTAGCGATCGATCATGTGGTTCTTTTTCGATTTGAAAACAGGATGCAGATGCGGACGGAGGTCGCGTCTAAAAACGAATCCATAAACGGCGAAAATACTTTTTCAGGAGCACACCGATGAATCAATTTCTTTTCTTTTTATTTATTTCTTTTGTTATTTTTATTCACCGACGCATCTGCGGGCCTCGAACGAATGAAATTCCCTCCCGGTTGTAACTGCCCGCTTGCGACACAGATGGCGACTGTTGTATCGCAACTCGGAATAAAACCTGCGGTACAGTTAAGACTCGAGTACGAGTACGATTCAAAAGTATGTTTTAATAAAATTTAAAGTGCTTCTTTTAATCTCTAGAAACAAATGCGAAGGAAAACTAACGACAGTCGGTTATCCTTTGTTATTTTCGAAAAAATTAAAAAATAGTCATATTCAAATTGAGGATCGCCCCAAATCGATTGGCAGTGAAAACGCAGATGGAAGAAGTCGAAACGAATGAAAATTAAAAGTATTACACGATTGTTTTATTATAATTGATCGAACAGATAGTAAAATCAATTTAAAAAGTCTACGTTTCAGGATAAATCCTTAATTTTAAATTGACTATACTAACTACTACTGATTATAATAATAAGGCCCAATTTTACAATCGTGTAATAATAAGGACGGAATAACCGTTCGCCGAATATCCTTTAATGTTCCTCCATATCTATGTCACGTTATTCTAAGAATAATGCTTATCCGACGATTGTAAAATCAGGCCTTTATCATTTAGGCCCGATTTCACAATCGTCGGATAAGCACTATTCTTAGAATAACGTGACGTAGGTGTGACTTAGATATGGAGGAACGTTTAAGTTATTCCGTCATTATTCCACGATAGAAAAACTGGGCCTTAGTCGTCATTTTCATCGGACAAGAAAGTGCTGAAGTTATGAAAAATAAAAGCTTTTAGGACTACTGGAAAATAAATAATAATAATTCGAGATGAACACTGGCTGGGAAGTAAACGCGAATTTGAAGTCAGCAGAAAAACGAGATAGTGAAAACGAATATAAAAAATTTAAAAAAAAAGGATAGTTATTGAGTCGATCGAGCTCGTTTCATTGCGTCCTTGAAAAGATGTCCTGCTTCTAAAAGAGACGATCGTTTTTAGACTGACATTTTACTTTGTGTCCTTGTATAAACTTTGACATTCGCAAATTACATATTTGATGCTTCGATTAAACATTTTAATAAGAAAGAAAAAACAAACACAAAGAGATCTATCCATAAACTTTTGTTGTTTTTCCAATTCTAAAGGAAACTACAAAAATTTTCGTAAATTAACTCTTGATGTTCTTTCATTATTTAGATGCCCGAAGTCCTTAAAGCTAAATTATCTTATCGCGTAATATTTCATTCACTTCATCATGAAATAAATTAAACTATTAAACAGTAGAGGGCCCAAGACTCAACCCTGTGACAGATTTGTTAAATTCGTGTCTACTCGTATCTAGCCTTTGCTTTTTAAGTCAATGAATCCCTCCATTTTTATATTATGTATAATTGAATTAGCTTTCTTAAATAAAAAATTAAGAATTAACAAATTATTCTCTACGGAATTGGGTTAGGTTACCTATAAAGTTTGTCGTTTTCTGTACGGAAACGATTCTAAAGTAAACTGTTTGTAATTTTTGGGAGTCCCTTCATTATTTGATGACCGAAATCTTTTATCACTTTGGCATAAAATAAACCAAACGGCAGAGGGTCCAAAACTTGACCCTGCGCCAGACCTGTTAAATTCGCAGCTAGTCTGTTTTATGTATCAATGAAAAAGGAACCAGCCTTCTCTGTTATTAGATAATAGAATTAGCTTTCCTAAATTAAAAATTAAATTAAATTAAAATTATTCTTTATGGTGTTGGGTTGGATTATTTTTTCATTCATTTCTAACTCGCACCTACTTTTTATCTTTGCTAACGTTAGTACATTTTTATGCATCATTTTCAAAGCCCGCTTTTTCCAACTTGATGTGTCCATCCTTAGTTTAAAAATTTTTCAATTTAGTTATTCGTTCCTTCTTATTTTATTATTTCCATTGCAGCATTCAAGAGCTATTCATTGAGAAGTGTTTTAGAAAGTGTGCTGAGAGGTGATGATGTTGAACTTGATGTCATACAAGTCTTCTCAGAGGAGGATCTTCGCATTTTATCTAAGACAGTGCATGCTGTTTTTAAACAACTAATTTTAAAATGATTAAATTATTATTGATATTATTAAAAGTTTATAAACGATTTGATAAAATGATCCGCGATGGCTTTACATAACATTTCGTGTCGCCTCGTACATTCAAGCCGGGTATTTCAAGTAACTTTCCCCAAATTCAAACTCAGTCCTATTTATAATCTCGTTAAAAAAAAACCTCTCTCATCCGTCATACAGTGGTGAAATGGAAACAACAATTTTTAAACTTCAAACCTAAAATAACATAGCGAAATGTTAAAAAAAAGTAGAAACACCAAAAGTAGATTACATCAGCTTGTAGTTGAAACAACTGAAAAGGAATTTGCTGCTATCTTTGAGTATCAGCGTGATAAGGGTCAACGTACCCATAAAGTACATGGTTCAGTAAAGAAATGTATCAACAAGAGATACAGCAATGTATTCAACAATATCGAGCTTGATCCATCGGATCTGTATAATGTTGAGCAGTATATCGAAATCGGTGTTAGCATCAATGATCAGAAGCAACTGTCGTTGAAATGTCTTAGGAAAGATATGGATTTGTCGCGGGCTGTGTTCATCGACTATGGAAGTTAAACTTCTGCGCCATTTGATTGTATGTAAACGGATTGTATGTAACGTAATATTAGTTTTCTGTAACAATGTAATGTATATGTTTCTACTAATTTTTCTGGGGTGTAAATTTTATGAATAGATTTTCAATTTGTCATTTAAACCAAGTTTAATCATATTATAAAACAGGATTTTTAAGTCCAAAATGTGATATTGTATTCTAAGTAAGTTGGTAAATAAAATGTCACTTTCTAAATCAGTAACAATTTTTTTCCAAAAATAGCTTAGAGATCATAATCATTATATTATGTTCAATACGAAAGCGTCTTCATTAAATTCACCACTGGTCCAAAAATGAAACGATAAAGAAGTTTGTATTATTTAATCTAGGCAATACAACTGTTAGATAATTTCAAGTTTTGATAAAATTAATACATTTACAGTGTTCGCCAATCGCTTTTTATGGATCATTTCTTTCGCAATGTTTCAATAGACTTTCAGATTTATTTTGTGAATTCCTCTTATCTTAAACACAAGCACTGTGTGTCAAATATATTTTACATACAATTTAAAATTCTTTACGTTTATTTATCGTGTCAAATTTCACCTTGCAAGTAAATCAAATAGGAGAGGGGCCAATATTAGACTCTTTGCTTTATTATATTAAATTAGATTCTCACTCACATGGAAAGTCTTCCGACCCCTTATCCTTAAGGCCTTAAATTGAAAATGAAATTAATTAACAGACATTTCTTTTATTGTGAGGTATAACAGAACCCTGATAATTAAAAAAATTGAGGTTTCAAGTCGCTCCGAATTTCTTTATGTTTGCATCACGAAAACTATTTTGAAAATCAGAACGTGGAAATATTTTTCATAAAGAAATATTTAAATTTATTTGAAGCTATGTCTAAATATACAGATGAGTATTACTATTTAAAAAAATATGTGTATATACGGTTAATATATTTTTCTTTATACGAAGGGAAGTTTAATAAATATCTACCTAGCCACGAAGCAAAAGAGCTACATTGTTGATTTTTAACAGTTATGAATTGAAACAGTTTTGACATAATGCATAAAAATTCGATTCATTTCATTAAAAAAATAGGACTTATTGAACTTTTAAAATTGGAAAATGGGTTATTTAAAGTTAGAAAGTGGAAGGGTAAATAAATTTTTTACTAAAGAAGAAATTACTTCTAATATTATCTATGAGAGAATGTCGATATAACCGTATCTGCCCATCATATTTCCAAGTCAAAGCAGATTCGTTGGATAGAGTTTTCCATTCAGGGCGATTCAAGGGGTAGAGGGTCCTTGGAATTTTGAAAGACAGAAATATTAAAAAGTCGAGGATTTAGTGATGAAGGACCAACGTCTGAATTGCTACAGAAGTTGTACATAAGTACATTTCTGGTACGATGAGACTAAATAAGAATCTATGCAATGGATGCGTAATAGTTTTGCACCCCCCAAAGAAGGTACGAACACAAAGTTCTGCAGGAAAATTGATGGCTACGATTTTTTTGGGATAGAAGGAAACCTCTAATTGAGTATATGCCAAAATGCTCAGTAATTAATGCAGATACTTACTGAACTACACTTCAAAACTTAAAAAAAGGCTCTTGAATAAAATATACCTCATAAGCTCTGTAAAGAGCACGACAATTACAAGGTATAACCATAAAGCAAGAAAAGTAAAGGAATTTATCGACGCCACTGGCGTTATTGAACTTGGCCATACTTCATATACTCTAGATCAGGCACCCTCTAACTATTAACTATTTCGACAACTTAAAAAGAACCTGCGAGGAAGATGAATTTCTTCAGATCAAGATGTAACAGATGCTGTAGACAATTTTTTCCAAGCTTCCAAAAGAAATTTTTTCAAGTGGGTTAGAACAATTGGAAATAGTAAAATAAGTATATGTAAATTACATCCTCTCTTTGGCTCCGTTTCGCTCCCAACTTAGGCATTTGATTTCTAATTATTTTCGCATTTCAATTTGAACTAAAAATGAAAATGAAAGAGCTACATTGTTGATTTTTAACAGTTATGAATTGAAACAGTTTTGACATAATGTATAAAAATTAGATTCATTTCATTAAAAAAATAGGATTTATTGAACTTTTAAAATTGGAAAATGGGTTATTTAATGTTAGAAAGTGGAAGTGTAAATAATTTTTTTACTAAAGAAGGAATTATTTCTAATATTATCTATGAGAGAATGTCGCTATAACCGTATCTGCCCATCATATTTCCAAGTCAAAGCAGTTTCGTTGGGTAGAGTTTTCCATTCAGGGTGATTCAAGGGGTAGAGGGTCCTTGGAAGTTTGAAAGACAGAAATATTAAAAAGTCGAGGATTTAGTGATGAAGGACCAACGTCTGAATTGCTACAGAAGTTGTATATAGGTACATTTCTGGTACGATGAGTCTAAACAAGAATCTATGCAATGGATGCATAATAGTTTTGCACCCCCCCAAAGAAGGTACGAACACAAAGTTCTGCAGGAAAATTGATGGCTACGATTTTTTTGGGATAGAAGCTCTAATTGAGTATATGCCAAAATGCTCAATAATTAATGCAGATACTTACTGAACTACACTTCAAAACTTGGCTCTTGAATAAAATATACCTCATAAGCTCTGTAAAGAGCACGACAATTACAAGGTATAACCATAAAGCAAGAAAAGTAAACGAATTTATCGACGCCACTGGCGTTATTGAACTTGGCTATACTTCATATGCTCTAGATCAGGCACCCTCTAACTATTAACTATTTCGACAACTTAAAAAGAACCTGCGAGGAAGATGATTTTCTTCAAATCAAGATGTAACAGATGCTGTAGACAATTTTTTCCAAGCTTCCAAAAGAATTTTTTCAAGTGGGTTAGAACAATTGGAAATAGTAAAATAAGTTTATGTAAATTACATCCTCCCTTTGGCTCCGTTTCGCTCCCAACTTAGGCATAATTTGAATTTGATTTCTAATTGTTTTCGCATTTCAATTTGAACTAAAAATGAAATTTAATCATCGGTCTTTTCACACCACGTCCGTCTTCTATACCATCGACGAAACTGTTAAAACTGGTTTAAGTCTGTGCGTCTTGCATCTCCCTTATATGATTGCTCGCGATTACTTGCCGGGCAATTATTAGTCATATCACTTGCGATTTTTTCCAGGCCTGCCCTTATACAGGCCCGAGCCGGAGACTGGAACTATGCGAGACGTTTTCCAATAAATAAAGAAACTAAAATTTACGTTATAGGTGAGTTTTAGACGTCAAACTTCAAAAATTGAACGTTTTTTGGATTTGTTTTTGTTACGGCGATTATTGGTAGAGTAAATTGAAAAGAACTCGAGACGTTGTGGTCGTTAAGAATGAACGGACGGTTTGTTTGCGTTTCGAATTTTCGGGCGACTCATCACTTAGGATTAATTAAGACCATCAAAATTGACAGTCACAGTTGTGATTGTAAAGGACGAAGTTCTGAAGGACGTTTGACTTTGATTTTGAATTCATAATAAAAATAATAAAAAAAATTTGTAAAACTGTTTTCTTTTGGAAGGATCAAGATTTGTGTGTTTTATATTTATTACGTAATGAGAAATTATAACCAAACAAAATATTGGCAGAAAACTTAAAGTAAAACGATTGATAGTTCCTTGGTTATTAATTATCTTATCTTTATTTTACTTATTACATGTATCATAGTAGTATCATTCCTTTTTCGATTCACCCTACGATTCGTTTATTTGTCACAAAAGCCACACTCATACGATTAAGACCTCCAACCTTCAATTACCATATTTTTTAAATACTCGAATTCGAAATTCTTTTTAAATACGAGGAAGAAAAGATACCGATTTTCTTTTGATGATTCTCATTGTCGAAATCAATAAAGCAAATGCGACAACGACGCTACAAAAACATTTTCAACTGAAATGGAAGACTTACCTGTGGATGGAGAAAAAAATCTAAAATTAGGAATAACAGAGCACAGAATAAAGAATAAGATGAACAGATGGAGGTAGTACAGTCCTATTCTGTGGACCTTGCAACGAAGATCTGACACAAGGTTGAATCTTGGGCCCTCTTCTGTTCGATTCACTTTATACACGAAGAAACCCATGTTGTTTACCGTAAATAAATTAATATCTTTAACTTAATTTATTTCATTCAAAAAATTCATGGAAAAATCATGTTTTCAACGAAGCAAAAGATTTGGTTAGAATATTTTTTTAAAGCAACAAATTTACTTTTTTGAATGATTTTTCAATGAAATTATATACTTACCATAACAAAAATGCTTATTTCTTTGTTAATATCACATAATCGTTCTTATGCCTGAAGTAAAGTTTTGTCGACTTGACTAAATTCTTGTAACTGAAATATTTATTTGACATGAATTGTCAACATGACAATTTGACATGAATTGTGAACAGATTTGTTTGCTGCTATTTAAACAAATACTTTAGTTGAGTTGACACAATTTTGTTTCATTTAACAAAATCGGTTTCTCCGTGTACCAAGAGTTCACTTTAGATACGCTTGAAATTTGAAGCACACATGAAAGATCTAATTTTTTCAAACTATTAAATTGAAAAGCAAAACGCATTGCAGCGATGTGAAAACGAATTTGAAATAAAAACGGGTGAAGAAGTACAGTTCCGTTTTATGAGCCTTGCATTGAGACAAAGAAAGAAAATAACTAATCTTAATTGTACCATTTTATATAGGAAATTGAATGTACAGATCATTTTTTATTTACATATATGCCGATCGTAGTTAAGAAAATATACGACGAAATGTTGTGGCCTGACAAAAGCAGCAAGGCCTTGTACGAAAGTTAAAAGGAGATATCTACATAAAAGTTATTTAACTTATGTAGTAAAAAATAAACTGTACATAAAGTGAACTGTCAAAAGTTAGTCGTGACAGTCAGTTGTTATGGAAAGATAATATCGAAAGTTATTGCTATTGCTTCTTTAAGTTCACCAAAAGAAAATTGACTTTTCACTGTTGACATCGACCAACGAAAATAGTGACAATTCACTCATCTATGTTTCAATAAATGTTCAGTGTTGCCAACTCACTTAATAAAAATTTTCCAGATTTTCCGTTGTTAATGCATGAGGCATCTCCCTTCATATAAAATAGCAGCTCAAAGCTGTCTAGGGACTTTAAGCTTCACGTTTCAAAGTCACCCTCTCCCCCTCACAAATTCCTGACTAGTCCAATCCTAACCTCGCAATTATGACAGCTGTGAAACTTGTCACAAGTCCCACTAAATTCCTGAATTGCTTCAATTTTTAACCTCATTTTCTACAAAGTTGAGATTGAACTTAAATACTGCCCCCGTATAAAAGATTAAAGTTTGGATAAAATATATGGTTTGTAAATTATAAATACACGAATTCTGCCAAAATTGCAAGAAATCTAAAAACACAATAAACCTAGAGGAAGTCCAAGCGTTTTTCCCACAACTTAGAACTGAATTTCCTTTTCCCACTAAAAGGGATTTATTTGCAAGTCTAACAACAACTGCTCTGTTTATATCTTACTTTATCTTTCAAGACCATTTTAATATTTAAAATTTATATAGTTGACAATAAAAAAAATTATATGAAATTGGCAGCAGTTGAACCTATACACTCCGTTTTTTTCTCAGTGACATCTGATGGATTAAATTTAATCATTTTGGTTTTATGTAAACAAAATAAATGTGCACGGTTCAAGATGTGTATTATTTACTTTTAAACTTTCGCCCCACAAGATCGTTGTAATCCCTCACATAACCTCCAAATTTCCTGACGCCGACGTTCTGTGAAATTAAATGAGCAAATCGTTGGCGCAAAACAAAATCCCTAACTGAACAGTTTTTCTTGATCACTCCATATATGACGCGGAATGGGAAAATAAATAATGACAAAAAAAGTGTACGCAGCAAGAGAAAGTAAAAAGAAAACTTACTCTAAAAGATTTGCACGAAATTAAAGGAATTTTTGCAATTTTACAATCGAATTAAGTAACCAAAAACAAAAGTATAAAAAACTAAATAACAATGTATTTAGTTTTGCCTGAAACGAATCCTGTTATCGCGACGGCGGTGGCTGAAAGCCCGAAAGGCCCGCGATTTGCATTCGCGCGCGCTCTCCGAACGAGCGTAATTGTAAGAACTACTGACCTAGCGATATTATAAATTTACCCCCGATGGAATGTAGAGGACTGCATACATATGTATTAGCCTGCAAGTGCTAATGCCCCATTGTATTGCAAATTCCATGTTAATTTTGCGGCGCAAGCCGTATGATTTGTGCGCTACCGCAACAGGTGACTGGCTTTAAATTATTTTTTTTTTTTGCCGCCGCTTCTTCGCATCTGCCGCGGCCTGCTCTTCCACGGGGCGAAATTGCACCCTGATCACTTAAACAAACTCATTTGTTTATTGAGAGATTTTTTTCAGAAGTTGTAATTTCAGATAAATCTTCAAGTCCAAGTTAGAGATTTCCCATAACATTACATGTGTGTAGTTTGAGTTGCAATAGCATTTTGAATTAATTTTTCCATTTTTTTTTGGGAAATTAAATATATCTATAGATTAATTTATCTTTCAAGTAAAGAGTTAACGACTCACGGAATTGTTGTATATTATGCGAGAGCCCGAACGAGTTTGTATTGTATCTAAACATGCTATTTCTTATCACCAGTTTATCACTTATTTAAATATTTGCTTAATTTATTTTTTATTCAAGCGTAAAGTTGCTTTCGGGGTTTTTATTTACCTAAGGCGAACGACAGGTGCTGTTTTGTTCATCATGGGAAATAAAATATTAATTGTTTAGTTTTTGCAAAAAAATAATAAAAGATGTCGCTGCTAAGAAAAAAATATTCAAAATAATCATTTGATTCAATTTTAGTTGCTTTTATACTTTTTTGAAATGTTTCTTTTTGAAATCGCTAAAAATAATTATATTTACTGTTGCTTTGTTTCATTCATTTCCATTTGCTTCTTTCTAAGAACATTCCGGTTTATGATAAATATAAAAAACAAAACGAAATTACTTCTCTGGTTTCAGTTTTCTTTTGTCGTCACTTTATTTTAAGAAAACGTTTGAAAAATACAGTTTTTCAAATAAAAAAAAATGAATCAGGCTCGAGGATGTGAATTGATGTGAATAATAAATAAATAACTAAACAAACTATCAATCAGAAAGCCAATATTGAAGAAACAACTTACAGAGATCCAATTCTTCGTTCGAAAATTAAAGTGAAGGAATTATCGAAAAAGTAAAAGCAAATTAAATAAAAGGAGAAGTACAAGGAGAATCACAAAGGCTTAAAATATTTAAAGGATAAGTATTTGATGATACTTTAAGTTTTATTTTATTGTTGTTCTCTACTGTTGCTACTCTACATTCAGGTGCTTTTGTTTTATTTCAATTTTTCTTTATTGATTATCTTTACCATGAATTTGAGAAAAATTCAGTTTTTCTTATACAAAACAGCAAAATTTAAGTAATATTTTCAATATTAGTTTCCGTCACTGTTTAAAAAGAAACTTGACAGAAAAAAAACCAAGAGGATGTGAGTCGTGTGTAAATAATTACAAAAACACGTTAGCAATGTTAAACCATTTTAAGAGCGAATTGGAATTTGTTTAAAAAAATTCGCGAAACAAAAATAATGTATATTCTGAAGGTTATACGGAAAAAAAGCAATTTCTGATTGCTACACCGTTTGCATCATTTTATCAGTATGATAGAAAATAAATTATAAGATGAGTCAACCAGAAAAGTCAACAATAAAGAAAGAACATGTATGATAGTGGCCCAGCTATGAGAATTTTTTTCTCTCGAAAACTTGATTGAAGGAAACAACAATTGGGATCTGGAAATTAAATCTCTATTTCAATAAAAAAAATAAACATTAGCAAAATCAAATCGCTCACCGGCTGCAATAGTGGCACAAGTTAAAATCTTTATTAAATGTCACAAGAAATCAAAATCTAATTAATATTCAGTTAAATTCTGTACAAACTACTGCTAAAAAAACATACCCCAGTAAAATAAAAAAGAATTATTTTTCACAAAAACATTTAATCTAAAAAATAAAATTTGTGGTTTTAAATAACAAACTTTTTATTTCCTCAACACTCAGCGTTTTAAGTTGTGCCACTGTTGCAGCTGTTGAGCGAAATGTAAAATATGAAAAAAATAATGTTTAAAAAGAAATCGTAATGGGCCTTATTGCCAGCTTGGTCTGGACTTAAACAATTGAATCATTCAAGATCGATAAAACGACTTAGGTATCGAATTCCTCTTGCAAAGGAAACTGGAAGGAATTGCTGAAGCTAAAGAAATATAAGGAGCAGAAGAAGAAGAACAAAAAGAAGTTGAAACTTAATGCGGTCATGTGATTTAAAAGCTTCCGTTAATTCAAATTACATACATTTCACTTGTCTAGTTATTATTGACTTTTTTTTTGGTATGTCGAGATGTGGCTCCTTCTTAAATATTATCAGACTTTTTTTTAGAAAAGTTTTAACTTTTGCTACTTACAAACTTCTATCTCTTAATCAAATCAAAGTGAAACAAGTCAAAAATAAATTAATTGTTAAGAAAAAAATGCAAATTAACTAAAAACCTGTTAAAATTTATTCTTTTCGGCTTCTCTATAAGTTAGTAAATATTTTTCTTTATAGTATAATTAAGCACTAAACATCTTGGAATAATAAATAAATTAAGTAAATTGCAAATAATGTTGTAACGTGGAAAGGAAGATTTGATTAAAACAATACTGAATTGAGATGAACATTAAAAACTGAAATGAAGATCACAATTAAAAACTTTTTTTTGCCGAAAACTGCTTTTTGATTATATCATATATTATATCAGGCCTAGATGATTGAGGACACTTGTTTTTAAAGAGCCCTGTCCTTTTTTCAATTAAAAAAAAACTCATGCATACTCCCCGAACAAGAAATCAATATACGTAGAACTTTGAAGAATAAAATCAGAACGTATTATTGATGATTGCAACTAATTAACTAAATTTGAATTAAATGTTCCATAAATGTATATACAGTGTGCTGCTCCTTTAGTTATATCCTCGTATATTAAAAAAAAAATATAGGTTTTCAAGAAGCCAAGAAACTTTTCAATTAATTATTTGTTTGTTATTAGGCAATTTTTTTTTTCTTTTTTTGGTGAAATTTAGGAGAATTAAAATAAGACTCCAAGATAAAAAACATATTTCAGATACAACTGCAGAAAAATAAATTTGATTTATTTTAGATTTAACTCGAAAACACTAAATATGGAGATGCAAGGTTTTGACTCTATGACGACAATTTCCTGATTCGGTGTGCTTTTGAATATATGCAAAATACGAATCGACTTCTTCTCCTTAGTTTATGTATGATATACTTTCTGAGCTTTTGACGACTGCTACTTTTAATTTATACATATTTTTTTGATCATTTCCTACATAGATTAATTAACATTTTTATTTCCAATTGACGTGAATTTATAGTTCTACTTTATTTTCGAATTTTGTCTGTCTTAACAGATAAGAGTAGATGTAAACGTGCGTATAAGAATATGTAAATTTACAGTGAATTTTTTTGTTTTACATTATGTAGACATTTGATTATTTATTACGTTGATACAAGTATTAGATAGGTATACAAGAGTCGCGTGAGTGAAATTTTAATATCGACTGAATGTATGTACAGGATGGTTTTCGGGGTTTAGCTGAGTGTTTTAGTTTCAATTGGTGTTTGTTTTATTCTTTTTGTGGGAGCTTTGGTGAATATAGACGGAGTACGTCGAAAGTGGTCCTGTTTGGTCGTGGATATCTACGCCGTCGGTGGACTATGTGAGTTCGGCACGCTCTGTTGCTTAGCTACCGTGTTCTACAGAGTGTAAACACTTCCCCGCCGTGGTGGGGTCACCTATCGCAGGCGGTAACCCCGCGTATTGAGCCAGTGAGGCACGGCCAATGGCGCGCGCAACGTACTGGAGGGGTGTGTGAGTGGGGAGCGCTCTGGAGTTCAGCCAGAGTGTCAGGGTACTGGTAGTGCATACTGAGTCGCCGTGCGTGATAGCGATATGCATAACGCATGAGAACGTGCTGAGAGAGTGCAAGTTTTGTGACAACGAGTTCCAACAGTGTCGACACGACGGCTTGGCGCCCCCACCAGGGCATGGCGGCCACGACGTACCTGCCGGCTAGTAGTGCGGTCACGGCCGATGTGGACGGAAGTGTTGTCGTCGGTATGAACGGTATGAATATAGCCGGAGGATATCACAGCAGCGCCTCGCCGAGGTCTGCTGCGGACGCCAACGAAATGAAGTACCTGCCCCAACACCCTCACCAACATCACCACCACCACCACCACATGGGGAGCTCACCGTCGCCAAGTGGACCCATGACGCTGACGAACCCTTGGGTCAGCCTTCAACCCAGCGCAGACCCTTGGGGTACGATGATGCACGCCGCTCATCATCACCCACATCCGCACCAGGACATCAAACCTCTGAGCAGTCAGCACGCGGATATGCTTCATCGCCAACAACAACAACAACACCAAGGCATGGGATCACCCCACAGTTGGCATATGACCGCACCATCCGCTCATTACAACCCCGGAGCAGGTTCACCTCTACAACAATACCAATCCGTGGTGAATGGTATGTTGGCCCAGCATCAGACTCCGTCGCAACTTCATCACTCGCTCCATCGGGACATGCAAAGTCCTCACCACCCGCAACACCCAGACAGGGACGTCAGCGGCGGTGAAGACGAAACACCCACGAGCGACGATCTGGAAGCCTTTGCCAAACAGTTTAAACAACGACGAATTAAGTTGGGCTTCACTCAGGCGGACGTGGGGTTAGCTCTGGGGACATTGTACGGGAACGTGTTCTCGCAGACGACGATATGTAGGTTCGAAGCGCTCCAGCTTAGTTTTAAAAACATGTGCAAACTCAAACCCTTGCTGCAAAAGTGGCTGGAGGAAGCGGACTCGACGACAGGGTCTCCGACGTCGATCGATAAAATCGCGGCACAGGGTAGAAAGAGAAAAAAGCGCACGAGTATAGAAGTGTCGGTAAAAGGAGCGCTCGAACAGCATTTTCATAAACAACCGAAGCCGTCGGCTCAGGAGATAACGAGCCTGGCGGATAGTTTGCAGCTGGAGAAGGAAGTGGTGAGAGTGTGGTTTTGCAATCGGAGACAGAAAGAGAAGAGGATGACGCCGCCGAATACGTTGGGGACGGAAATGATGGACAATATGCCACCCGGCGGGCACATGCACCCCAGTTACGGACACCACCCGGACATGCACGGTTCCCCGATGGGGCAACATTCACATTCCCACAGTCCGCCTATGTTATCGCCTCAGGGTATGAGCCACCAACTTACGGCCCACTAGCATCCAGCCCACTGGGCCTCCCTGCTTCATCACAGCGACAACGGCTAGCGCCTCACCCAGCGTTCATCTCACCCCGCGAGTGAAACAGTCGAATTCCGACGGCTGCGGAGCCGACGCCACCTAATCGAACTTTTAACTGTTAAAACTGCTACCTCACAGTAAGATGACCGGTGGACGCTCGTGTGATGTGGTCGCGCCCAGTGCGAGTGTACCTTAAAAAAAACTGTAAAATTGTACATACACTAAACTGTAAATAAAAAAAGAGTGATATTGACGCTACCCCAAAGCGTATGTGTAATATAACTAAATAGATGATGATGATGCTCTACACTTAAAAGCGTTGTAAATAATTGAAAAGAGAGAAACCCAGTTGCAGTAGCAATCTCGTCGTGATTTATACTAAATAAACAAATAAATAATAAAAAAAGGAAAAACAAAACTAAAACATACACCGGGACGGTTTTCACTTCACAACAGAAACATTTACAAAGTAAGTTTATAATGTATAAATAGAATGTCTATATATTAAAAAAGGAAAAACAACAAAAAATGAAGATGATGAAGACGAAGCAACAGAATAATAAAAATAAAAAACCGAAATTTTTACGTTTAAAATCGATTTGGTTTAACCTATCGTGCAGTTGAACTATCCTTTAAGACTTTTTTAATTTCTGGTTAAATCCGTACTGTTCCCTGGTTCATTCAACACGTTTTTTGGTCATAGATTGATATGTGTATATATTTATTATTATATTAATATTAATTATATATCGTTGTACGGTGTGACAAAAAATTAAATCGAAAATGTTTTTAAAATAATCTTGTTCTATTATTTAGTCCTTATAATATGATTCCCATCGCATCAGTCAATCACACCCTCCGTCGAGTGCTTATATATTATGATGATAAGTGTTTTGTGTTCTACGCAGACGGATGCTCGGTGAGTCCCTTTTGTTTGTTTACTATATTTACACCAATTCCGAGAGAAACTAACTATATTAATGATAGAACAAACACGGGCCAGCTCTGTTGACAACTGGTCTCGGACGAGAAGAGCACCTGTCCGGTGCCCCCTCGGACCGTGTAAATACCGATTCGATTATTGTTCCATCACGACAGCACTTTCTGCCTTCTCTTTTTTCGCCTTTACCTTGCTTTTGCTTGTCACACATACACAGAAAAAAGGGACTCACGTCATGTTCATTTCACAAAAAAAAAAAATTAAAAGTGTAAAAAATCTGTAGCTGTATTTTTCCATAAAACACACACACGACATAAAGTTCCTATATGTTCTATGGCTAGAATGTGTACTAGTAGATTATGTACAGATTTTGTTGTATGTTTGTTTTAAATAAAGCGATGTTCAAAGCACCGTTCGGTTTTATTTCGCGAAAATTACCTGCAAATTCTCGGGGGATCCGCAAGCAATAAATTATACCTGAATTTCTTTGGGGGCACAAAGGCACAAAAGAAATAACTGAAAGTAACAAACGGGAGTTAAAAGATTTGCTGAAAAAATATTTTATGTAGTAAGTAAATTAATAAAAAAAAGAACAGACGGGCGACCTAAACGTAAACAATTAAAAAATCTAGTGCTTGTAATGTATTTACTGATTTAATGGATTTTTTGCATTATTTTTTTAAGTTAAATTTGCTCGAAAAATAAGCTGATACTGCTAGCAAAAAGCTAATGTACTGGAAACTTTTTGCGATTCTCTAATTCTTGAAGCCACCTTTCGTGCAACCGTGTATTTGAACATTTCTGCAAAAATAGTAAATGGAGAAATTAAATAAAAATTACGAAGCCAAAATATCGACTTATTCAAGTTGGCAAAATTATTATTTTTTTGTGCTATTAATTAAAAAAAAATTGCTTGTTCTGGTTTTCTTTTCATCGATGTGACATGACTGAGCCCCTTTTCAAACGTAGTGCTGCTAAAAAAAATTTAAATGACTTATAATGACACTATTTATTTATTTTCTGTTAAATTTGCTTAACTTGATTTTTTTAAAATTTGACTGAAGATATCTTCATATATTCCGTGTTTGTTAAAGCAACATAATTTCTTGTTCTTTATGTAAGAAGAGCATCCAGGCCATACATTTGGGTTAATTTAGTTAAAATTTTTAAACGAAAAGGTTTTCTTTCTTAACTTCGACTGGTGATTTTTAAGTTTAAACAAAACTACTTTGTTCTTTCGTTCTTGCATGTTCTGTCTTGATTTGTATTTTATTGTTAAAAATATTTTAAATATTTATTAAATATTGTTAATAATATTTAAATATTTGATTTGTTTGGCGCTTCGGTATTTCCCGTATTTGTTCTTATGCTTCAAAAAATAAAAGATGTAATTAATATTGATAAGTAATTTAGTCGAAATAGTTTATTACAATTTACAACTTCATATTTTTGCTAGCAATTTTTTGTTACTATTATGTTTTTTATTTGCTAATAACGTACCTCACAGTCGAAAAGTAACGTCGAAGTCAAACCCGTTCAAGACGGTTTCAACGAATTAACTTTTTAAATAGCAGGTCGCTAAAAAAAAATTAGATTACTTTGGTAGCTGACAGTATAATTTTGTTCAGTTTTAAATTTTTGTCTGCTTTAATTTACATTCCAACTTCAACTTAACTTCTTAGCTAAAAATCGTGCTTAATTTTGATTATATCAACCGAACAAACTAGGTTTGGTACCTATTAGTTTGCAGAAATTCAGATTTAAGATCATTTATGAATTCTCCCTCTAATTTGAGATTAACGACGGCCTTAATTATTGCATTTTCTTTTAATACTTAAAGCAAGCTTAAGATTTTGCACCACTTCAAATAAGTAGATTTGATTTTAAATGAGCAATTTATTAGTCGGATAAGCTTAAACGCGGATAATAATTTAGTTGCTCTCGGCCAAATAGATTTTTAATTGAGTGTCTTTTAATTCTGTGTCCGAAATTTGAATCTAAGAACATTACCTTTTTAACTTTTGCTTTAGTTCTTAAAAGCAAGCCAATCTCATCGAATCATAATTGATTTTAAAAACTGCAAATATTTTTTCGGACCAACAGTCGATGATTTAGAACCTGTTATATAACTGCAGTTTACTTTACATATAAGTCTAATTGATTGGCTACAGTTGTTTCAAAAAATGTGTGGATTTAAATTTAAATGGGAACTGCTCATACATCTGACTTTAATCATCATTAAATTCCTTTGAATACAGTTTATATATTAGAAAACCAGATTTTAATTTTTTAATTCCTTTGCCTATCTATTTGTAAGTGGTTCTCGAAGATCAGCTAAATTAAAAACCCTATGCGAATTTTTGTCTAATTTGTTTCAATGTATAAATATCATGCTTTAATACTTAAAGAATAAAATGTAAACGAGTTTTTGTCATGTAACTATACCACACAAGTGACCAGTCCTCTTAAAAAATAATCACCAAAAAAATTGAAAATGAAAATCTAATTTTATCATTCGATTTTCAACGCTCCAACTTGATTTAATTTCATTGCTTTGTATTTCAGTTTTCTAATATCTTTTTTAAGATATAAAATTCTATCCAAAATTTAAGTTATCTCGGGAGATTCTGGCCAACTAGATTTAATTTTTAATTTCCGCAAATATCTTTATACAGATTTTTCTGGGTTTTAAAAACTCATATAAATCTAGATCGTCACTGACATTTACACTTCTTCAATAATTTGTTTTAATTTTCATATTAGGCTTTAATATTTAAATTTTACAAGTTCTAAAACTAGTTGATAGTTTTCTTAGCTTTCCGTTTTTATTCGAACGATTTTGTTTTGTCTGTGCTTGGCTTTGAGGAAACTGTATTGCTATCTCATTTATCCAACTTGTGCTTAATAACTTCCGCTACCTTATCCAACTATATGTTTAATTTTAACTTTCGAAAATATCTGGATCTTGTGTTTAACTCTCTTTTTAAATTCTGTCTATCAAAGCCTATCTAAATTTAGATCTAAAAAAACAAAACATTTCCAATTTGTTTGACGGTACGCATCTTCCTTCAATGCCCATTTAAATGCATGCATACCAACTAGAATAGGTTCTAAATTTTTAGACCTATTAGTTGGCCTGCCCAGAATTTCCAGTCGTTTGTTTAAGAATAAACAAATTAAAATCACTATTTTGACCGACAATTTTTCTACATGTTGTTTTTATCCGAATTATGCTTAAACGTAGTACAAAATTTCGATGATTAAATACCAACTAGATTTAATTTTTAATTTTTTTGGAATATCTAGGTTCTGTTTCGTTTCTTTTAAATTTCGGTTGCCTCTCGTAGGTTGTTTTAAATTTAGGTGATAAGAAAACCTTGATTGTAATACCTTTAACATTTAAATCTAACAATAAGCCAACTAGATTTCATTTTAAAAGTAACTAGATTTGGGTCTGTAAAACGTCATTTGATTTTTAGTCGATTGATGTTACTCTCCTTTTAGTACGTTTGTTCATCATTAATTGTTAATTCCTCCAAATGCGATTTATAAATTCAACTGTCTTGGCCGAGAGATTTAATTTTTAACTTTATTTATGCTAAATTTTTAGACCTATTAGTTGGCCTGCCCAGAATTTCCAGTCGTTTGTTTAAGAATAAACAAATTAAAATCACTATTTTGACTGACAATTTTTCTACGTGTTGTTTTTATCCGAATTATGCTTAAACGCAGTATAAAATTTCGATGATTAAAAGCCAACTAGATTTAATTTGCATTTTTTTTAATATCTAGGTTTTGTTTCGCTTCTTTTCTTTTCTCAGATGCCTTTTATAGCTCTTTTAGATTCAGATGTTAAAAACATTGATTTTAACATTTATAACATTTAAATCTTACAATAAGCCAACTTGATTAAATTTTAGAACTGTAGATTAGGTCTATAATGCTATTCCAATTTCAGTCGATCGACGCCACTCTTTTTCTAGGTTTTTTTTCTTTATCAATAATTATTCCAATGTTTAATTGTTATTTATAAATTCAACTGTCTTAGCCAAGAGATTTAATTTTTAACTTTATGCTTAAACGGTATAAAATTTTTAATAATTTCAATTTCTAGGTTTAGTTTCGCTTCTTTTAAATTTCCGTTGTCTTTCAGAGCGCATTTAAATTGAGATGATATGAGTACCTTGATTTTAACTTTTTTAACACATATTAAATCTAACAATAAGCCAACTGAATTAAACTTTTAGAACTGTAGATTAGGGCCATGACGCTATTTGATTTTCGGTATATCGATGCCACTCCTTTTTTAGTACGTCTTTTTTTGTTATTAATTATTAATTCCTCCAATGTTTAAATGCGATTTACAAGCTCAACTTTCTTAGCCAAGATATTTAATTTTTAACTTTATATAAATAGCAGATTTAGTTTTTATTTTATTTATTGTTTTCAATCCGTCGCAATTAATTCTGCGACGACTCTGTTGAAACTATATGCTCTTAGAACTAAGAAAGGAAATTTTACTTGATCATTGCAAACATAGATTATTATTTCAGCCAATAATTTTTAATTTTTAGAAATAAAGCCTAGATTTTTTTCTTGATAATCAACATTCTTTAAAAAAAAAAAGGAGAATATAGGCTAAACTTTCTTTTATCTAAAGAGGGATTAAGATTCTTTAACTCAACTATTTGAAATTAACTTTTAATTTTTAAAAACTTCCAAATCTAGATTCTAAGATAGAATTTTTAACTTCTTTGTTTACTCAGATGATTTTAGCCAAATACAGTTCGAACACCTTTCGCTCTCAACTAATTTTGCCGTTCTTTTTGGAACACCCAAGTTTAATTTTTAACTTTCAGAATTAACAGCCAATTAATTTGAAATCTACAGGAATAACCCATATCAAGATTTTTTCGTTTTCGACTAACTTATTGCATTTCCATTTTTGTTAACGATTCAGTGTAGGCTTTCTTTTACGTAAATGAAGAACGAGACTTTTAATTTTAGCCAAATTAAATCAAATATATATGATATTCATAAATGCCAAATCTAGATTCGATAATTCCGATTGTAACTTTGACCATATTCAAACTTCCGTTTTAACTTTGCTCATTTTAATTAGCATAAAGCTTTTGCTCAAGGATGACTTTAACTTCCAAGATTTTCTTTCTTTCTCCCAATAATGGTTTGATTAAGACCTGATTCATATTCTTATCAGATTTAAGTTTAGTAATTTCTATGTAGTTAATTGCAACGGCTACCGTAAATTAGATTTCATGAATCACGCCCGAAAAATACTAAGAATTTTGAATGTCATGCCTCTTAATGTAATTCGCAAACGAAACGGGACGAAATTAATTCGATCCGCATACACACACATATCGAAAGACGTATACATACATATTTGAATTACGTATCGGAGATATTTGCTCTTGCGAAACAGCAGAACAAACTCGAGCAAGTATTTCATTCATGCCCGGATCGCACGGGCGATTTAAATTTAAAATCGCGGGCCTCCGCTGGTGTGTTGACTTTCATCGGAGTCCGGGGCCTAATTTCCACATTGGATAATTGCAAGAGCAAATCCATGGTAAATACACAGTTGCAAAAAAAACGAATTCGTTTTGCCACAGGAAATTATGATTATTAATTCCATATCTGAGCTCGATATTTCAAACTTGTTTATGTAATTGAGTTTGAAATTAATTAGGCGATTTGTAGTCGTCTTGTAATTATAATAATTATGAGTCGGCTGCCAATTACATTACAATAAACGTTTCAGCATTCAATAAATAAAGAAACGTCTTTGCAAGTAGACCTCATCGCATCGTGTGGTGTGAAAACTTTAGGTAGACAAATAAAAAGGAAGGGAAATCGTTTGGTTTAAAGCGATACGATACGTAATTGATTTTTAATTAAATCATTTCTACACAATGAAATTGATTTCTTAATTTGTCCCAGAAAACGAGGATAAGCACGCTTCAGCGGATCAGAAAATCGATTCGATCGCGTGTGATTTTCTAGCCGGCAAAAATCCGTGGAATTTTCGCGAAACCCCGTTTTCTGAGCGTGTTCAAAAATCGTGTGAATTCCTGAGAAAAGTTTTCGAATAAACACAGAGACGTTTGCGATTTTCATTGTTGAACGTGAAGTCCTACAAAATCAGAATTTCGGCGATAATTTGAACTTGAAAGAAACTCAGAACTTCAAATCATTAGAAAAAATTAAAAATCTATGGAATTTTCGCGAATTTCTGAGAAAAGTTTCCAAGTAAAAACGGGGGCGCTTACGATTTCTTCTTGTGTTCAAGAGAGGCAATGAAAAGCTAAGAATTCCTTAATCTGAATTCCTAACAAAGAACAAGAATTTTGGAGACAATTATCTTTTGAAGGAAAGTCACGAAATTTTCAAAAAAGAAAGAAAAAGGGCAAACACAAGGAGAATTTATGACTTTGTATTGCTGAGAAAAATTAAGCATTTTATAAATAAACTAATGAATTTCTCGTCTTCAGATATATTAAAAACGTGAGCATGACAAAAAACAAGAAAGAGAGGATTAGACTTCTTTCTACAATTCTTCTTGGGATTGTGCCGTTCTGAATTTCTGAAACAAATCAAACGAAGTGAGAAATTTTCATGATTTTTTAATCTTTATACAGTTCATTTTAGAGTGAAATGATAAAATTAGATTTTCATCGCCCTCGGTTCTGGTAAAAATTGCGAATCACAAATTCAGTGCTTTTCTCCTTTTTCTCTTGGGCTTCTACTAAGCTCGTATAGCAAATTTTATCATTCTGAATTTCTGAGACTGAAATCAATTAAAAATTGCAGAATAATTAATTTTTTTCTCAAAAAAGACAGAGAAGAAGATTTTTTTCGAGTGTCACAAGAGAAAATTCAATATTACAAGAATTCATCATCCTGAATTCCTTCCGTAATTTAAAGTTTAAAAGAACAAAATTTTTGGCAATCTAAATCTGAGGAAAGTTAGAATTTACAACCACGACATTAAACAGAAAGAGTTGAGACAGTTTCAGAATTATCTAAGCCTATTAAAATCCCGCCTGTTAAGTCAAGATTTTCTCTGAGCGTCTCAAGAGTAAACTAAATATGTATAACGAATTCTCCTTCCTGAATTTCCCAGTAATTTCAAATTCTAGACAACAAAATTTTTGGCATCCTGAATTCGCGAAGAGAAATATAATTTAAAAATACAACATTAAAGCAAAAGTAGAGACCGTTTCAGGAATTTTTGTTTTTGAAACAAACAAAAAACCAGAATTTTTGAATTCCTGAGGTAAATTAAGCAATTTTTAAGTAAATGAAATTGCGGGCTCTATCATGATTTAAACCAGTTAGAATTCTAAGAAAATCGTGGATGATTTGTAGAGAGAATAGAAGAAATGGGGTCGAGGGAGATTGGACTATTCAATTTGTTTCTACTTATCTGAATTCCTGAGGCAAATTACGCAATTTTTTAAATAAATGAAATGCGGGTTCTATCTTTATTTAACCAGCTAGAATTTTCAGAAAATCATGTATGATTTGTAGAGAGAACAGGAGCAATAGGATGGGGAGAGATTGGACTATTCAATTTTTTTCTATATATCTCAAATCCTGAAGTAAATTAAGTAATTTTTAAATAAATGAAATGCGGGTTCTATTTTTATTTAAACCAGCTAGAATTCTCAGAAAATTGTGGATGATTTGTAGAGAAAATAGCGGGAATGAAGTCGGGGGAAATTGTACTATTCAATTTGTTTCCATATTTCTTTGTATTATTCTACTTGAAACTGAATCATCCGGTATTTCGAATAATTAAAAGTGTTAAAATTCCCGAAGTTAAGCAAAGAGATACTCTTTTCTACTTTTTATGAAGTCCACTTGGAAGTGAAATAGAAATCCTGAATTCCTAACATAAGTTCTACCATGTCAGTAAATGAAACTCAGAATTTAGTAAACCTAAATTCCTGGCTGCAAAATTAAAAATCAGAATTTCGTGATTCTCTGACAAAAAAAGGTTTTCCTTAATTGTCACTAGAAATAATTTTAAATTATCAATTCGTTGGCCCGAATTTTATTTATGTCTAAAATAAATTCGAAATTTTGTTGTTTAAATTCTTAAAAGTAAAAATGTCGTTATCCTTTGTCAGAAAGGCAAGGAATTCGTCGTCCTAGTGTTACCAAACAAAAGGTAATTAAAAAAATCAGAATTTTTAGTATCCTAAATTCCTGAGGACGCGCGGGTGTTGTTAAACCTAATGAAATGTACAAAAAGTTTCCTCACTTCTTTTTGGACTTGAAGATAGATTTCAAGAAATTACAAGATATAATTCGTTCTTCTGAATTCCTTTCAAGAAAATCTACTATAAACCGTAGTCGATGTTAATTAAAAGATCGGCAGACGAGTGGGAGAGAGACAGAGATCCGGATTGTTCAACCTATTCCAACAAACTTTTATACCAGTCTTCTTACAATTAATTATAAAGGTCCTGAATTCCTAAACGAATCTTTGAGGAAAAACAGGCAAAGTAAGAAACTTGCAGTTTTTTCCTAAAAGCTAGCCTAAATTCCTGAGAAAAACCACGTGGTAGGCTTTAGTAAAGTCGTTCTGTAAGTAACAAGGTTGCAAATTAGTAAAGGAATTCCTAGGTTCGTTCCATTCGTCAGGATTTCAAGTTCTGAACCATTCAAAATCATACTGAGCATGAGCAGTGCACAAAATTGGATATACATTTCATACTACCCATAATTTGAACGATTCAGAACTTGAAATTCTGTCAAATGGAACAGACCTCCTGAGAAAATTCATGAAATCAACCAAGGAATGTTCATAATTTTCCTGAAGCATTACGAAATTAGAATTCAACTTAAATTCCGAAGAAAGTAAACCAATGAGATGTCTGTTTTTTTTTCTCTGAGCTATACAAAACCTGCGCTTAGAGAGATTAATAATCAAATGAATTCCTAACAATTTGAATTAGACTAAACAGTTGATTATGTTTTGTTTTCTTTGACATCTGATTAATAAATATTAGAATTCCGACGTCTGATTAATAAATATTAGAATTCCGTCGTCAAGAATTCGTGACAAAAATCAGAATGTCTTCAAGTTAGCCAAGTTGTGTCTTTCTATCAGGCTTTAATTATTTTAAGTCCTGTCTTCAAAGTATGTAAAGGAAATTAATCTCCTATTCCCGAGTTACTTTTTAACAAATCCGATCGTCCTGAATTCCGTGAGATCGTCATGGTACGTACTTCCAAATAATCTGATGGATTTTTCACGCTTTCAAACCAAACTAAAACCAGTATTTTATTATCACAAAATTCTTGAGAAAATTTCTCAATTAAAAAGTTTTCCTTTGGTTCTAACGAAACTTCTTATCCGAGGAAATTAATACCAAGGAGAATTTAGTTTTTAATTCACGATAAAAACCACGAGAAGTCGAAGAGTTTTCGCCTTTTCACTTCGTGCTTTTGTACTGCGCTTTCGCCGTCCATATCCATTTGAACCTGCACAAAAATATGAAGTACACAGCCCCGGGGGTGGTTGTGATTGATTATTTAGCACGCCGAGTTTACTTCCTAACTCAACAGATGGCGGTGGCTCACTCAAACCGTGCAGTTTCACCTGCTGGATTATCATTCATTATTTAAAATTAAAATTTGATACGTGCTTCTTATTAATAAATTGAAATGAAATCATAATTGACTTGTTTTTTATTAAATGAATACTTTACTATCTAACGTAGATTGGGCGCTATTTGTGTGAATTGAGGTAAATTCTCGCCGATTGTGCAACAAATGATTAAGTTTAGTCGAAACCGCGAATGTAAAACGAATGTAAAGTTTGTTGTCATCGCGCTTGGAAATGAATATTTTATGACTTTTTTTATGGGAATGTAACTGGAAACGGCGTGCTTTAATACAGTTAATTCGCGTTTTACGTTTGCATTCAATTTATAAATAAATAATAATAGCGTTTATGGTAATCATATTTGTAGCAATTACGTACTGTTATGTTTTCTGATTTAAAAGTTACAAAATTGACTGCGCTTGTGAATTTGTTTTGCTGTGTAGCAACAGTTTTAGATTCTGAAGTATTCCCGTTTATCTTGAGGTCGAATTATTTAAATAAATAAATTTAGATTTCTGTGCTCAATTATCTTGCTCTATTATTATTTAACTTTTTTACTTGAAAATAATGTTCTTAGTTAGAAAAAAATATTGATTTTGTTTAACTATATTTAAAATGAATATAAAATTTGTTCAAACAAAGTTTTTTAAAGAATAGCGTTTCGTTGCACATTGGCAGTTTCTTCAGAATATAAACAATATCCAAATTTTGAAGACTTCGACCCTACAGATAAATAAATAAAGGCTTAGATTAAATTGCTTTTCTATAGCCGTGGAGAAAAGTATGCTTTTTTAACAATTATTTTAAAGTATCATTTTTCCCACTAGTGCGGTAAAGCAACTATAATATTAATACAAATTAATTATTAAACTTAAGCATCACATACAAAATAAAAATTGGGATATTTTAAGCGATTATAAAAAACTTGTCGAGAATTTTCAAAGCGAAAGAAATTACATTAAAAAAATTAGTTCCGTTATTGTGCGATAAATGAAGCTCAAAATATCGTTTTTTGCAAACAACAATCTTTTTCGGACTCATTGGGAGACAGAGGCGTTGACTAATATATTGTCCGCTGAGACTGTGACCGACTTGCTAGATGTTCTCACTCATACGGTATTCACTTTACAAACAGGAAATAATTTAAACAAAAGTTTCGAGGTATTCACTGTAAATATTAAGCTATGATTAAGTTTCATTTTATTCAGTCCACTTCCTTACAAAAAAATATTTTGTGAATTTTGAAAGACACACAAGGACACAAGTGTTTTCGCATTCGTTCGACAGATGGCGCTCTTTGGACATTAATATTTTGTGATTATAGGTGGCGAATGGATTTAATTCTCTAAAAAAAATCTCGAAAGCAGAAATAATTTATACGAATTTGGTTTCATAGGTGGCGCTTTTGACATACTTAATTTAATTAAGACTGTTTTTCAACGTTCAATATCAGTAGCTCGTCGTAAAATATTTTTAGAGTATTCAAATTAATTCTATTATTTTCTGACAGATGGCGTTTCGAATTTTGTATTAGTGTGGTTTTTAACACACTTACTTTCAGAAATTTCAACGGCACAGGAGTATTTAAATTAATTCCATTGTTTTCAGACAGATGGCGCTTCAAATTTTGCAATAGGTTAATTTGATAGGAGGCACTTCGGACACTTTCATTTTAACAGAACTTTCAATTATTAAGACTTTTTCGACCTTCATATTGGCTTAGTACACAACATTTTTAGAATTTTCAATGGCACATAGCTATTCAAATTAATTCCATTATTTTCGGACAGATGGCGCTTCATATAGCTTCGTCAATATGAAATTGTGTCGCACTCAACTTACGGTGTCATATAGCCAATAAACACACAATTAGTTCTACTTCAGTAAATACTAAACATAAAAAAAAATTCTATTATGCGATAGATGGCGTTTGTAAGCTTTGCAGAATTAAACCGTGAGTAGGTATGTACAACCTACTCACGGTTTTGAATGTCGTGTCGGTTTTAAAAGTAGATTTTGTGCACAGAGTTCGAAATATTGAAACAATCACATTCTTAATTAGTTCAACTGTAGCGTAACAGGTGGCGCTCAAGTTTAACCAACGCCAAATACAGTGCATCCATAAAACTTTGAAATATTGTAGAAGCTTTAAAAGTGCAGGTTTCGCTATGTCATAAATTCTTCTGACAGCTTTGAAGTAATCATGTGTAATAATTAATTCAACGATAATTTGATAGATGGCTTTTCGATCTTACGTAGTCGTATAGCTGAGAGTATAAAAACAAAGCTTTCAATTAAAACTTTTTCGACGTCCAAATTGGCTTATTAGTATTGAACTTTCGTCGATTTGTTACTTACAAACGATTACTAGGTACGAAAATTTATTAAAACGTTATTTCTTCCTTGGCAATCGTGGAAAATTGGTATTCTGTGTTCGTATCGCTCTATTTTTTTGGACATCATTGTACTTTGTATTTTGTTTTTTTCACTTATTTACAATTGGAAGGTTTTTTCGTACAACCGTATTATCCCCAGGCTTTCTGAAACTTGTTGCTTGTCTATTAACTAATTCATGTACTGAGTGCAATGGCTGCGACCGACTTACTACATAGATGGTGTCTTTTCTACGGAATTCGCCATAAACATCCGAGGAAAGTACATTACGAAAGGACATTCGGCGTTCCTTTTTTATTTTATTTTATATTATATTATTGAGAGTCTCTACGCATATACTTTTGCAATTCACTGTACACTGAGTGCTAAAATTAATGTATCTCCTGTAAAAAAGTTCAAGTCGCGATCTGAAAGGTAAACAAACACGTGTTGAATTTTATTTCATGTTTTTATTTTGTGTTTCTTCACCTGCTTGCCCGTTTACTTTTTAATCTACTTATTATGGTGATCCGAAGGGACGACATAACTTTTGATTCTCAGTGTACACGGTTGAGAATTATTTTTATAACAACCTTACTAGCTCCAAGCTTCCTCAAGCTTGTTGCTTAATACGTCTGCGAGCGTATCTCCTGCATTATTTGCCTTCAAAACGGAAAAAAGTAATGTAAAAGCGTTCCTTCTTTATTACTTTATAATCGATGCGCACATGTCGTTGTATTTTTGGACATCACTGTATATTACGTTTTATTTCCACACTTGAAAGCATTAGCCGCAAACATTCTGAAGCTTGACATGTCCTGTCTAATGTGGCTGCGACCGACTTATTTGATGTTTGAAAATACCGAAACCTGGTCCCATCTCTTAGAGATCACGTGTGACGGGATCAATGTTTATAAACAAATTGAATACATAGAAACAGATTTGGATTTAAAGTGAACTGTCTGAGAGTCCCATCTTTACAACTCTTTGTAAGTTTAGGACTGCGTGAATTTATATCATAAAATTATATCTACACTCCTGCTTCGCGCATATAAGTCCGGCTCTGTGCTAATCAAATTAAATCAAATTAAATTTCAATGTTCACTCTTTCCGATATTGTTTGACGACGATCGCGCGGTTTTTCAAAGACAATTTGATTTGCATTGCAAATCGAACAGTTTTTCTTATTGTTCAGATTTCCTGTTTATTTAATTGTTCATTGTTACCACGATTTTTAGTTGCCAGAATTCAGGGTTGCAAGGTCAGAATTCCAAACAGTTTTTCCCAAGAACAAGACATTCTGAATTGGTAAACAAACATTTCGTTTGGTTGTTTCTATTGTTTAAAGACCTCGAGGAACCAGAAGAAAAATCTACATTTCCAATTTGGTTAATGTCACGTGGAATAATTTCTTTCCTGCTTATCGTGGAGCTTTCTAATTTTGACACCTGAAAACGAAGTCCGAAGGTGATTGCGAAAAGTGTTAACAAATTAATCATAATACAAAAGCGTTAAAAAAACACTAAGTGTGTGTGTATTTGCGCTTATGTACTTATGCCTATTTACGCTCGTTTGCGCTCGTTATCGTCAATTATTTGTGCATATTTTAAGACCTTCTGCGTGCTGGTTTCTGCCTGAAAATCCCTGCCCTGCCAGTTAGAGCAGTTAACGAACGATTACATCAATTTTCTAAGTCAACACTGCTCCTACCGTATACCTACTACAACATCACGTGAGGAATTGCAAATACTCAAACACGCACAAAAAAAAAAATTGAAGCGAACGGAAATCGAGCCCGAGAAAAGAACACAAAACGAACCGTCATAATTGATTCAGACGAAAAAAATGAACAAAAATCGAATCGATCATAATTGGATGGAGCGATAGTAACACAGAATACAAAATCGAGGCTGGCGTACCTAAGCTGGCAAAGAAAACAAACGAAGCTCATGCATTCCGGTATGCCATTGGCTAACGTGTGCAAACTTCACCTGAACGGAAACAGAACCATTGTGTACGCAATTAGGTAATGGATTCCCATATCTGCATCTATTAACGTCAGCGGAGCCGGGCAGGTGTCACGCCTCGGCCGACTGAAGTTTGATTTAATTAACGAAACTAATCAAACGCTGTCACATTGACATCGTTGATTTATTTGCGACAAATTATTAATTATGGAATTCGACGAACCGTAATTACGTACATGCCGTTTCATCAGAGAGGACTGGAAGGTGAAGTTTTGCGATCGAAATAAACATGATTCTATTAGGCTTCCTACAAAGAAGTCCGTAGTTACTTAAATCCATAACTCGAAGTTAAACTCTCACTGTTACACTAAAACGAACAGTTTCATCGACTTCAATCTAATTAAGAACCTAAATAGACCAGATGCAACAAAGTAACTCCTACTACACTCAATAGATGGCGCGCTTTCACACCGCTTCTCACAGACATCTTAAAAGCAGACTTAATCATGAAAAGAACTGTATGCAATGGAAAAAAAATACTTCTCGGAAAAGTAGTATTATTGCCAACAGGGGCAGGTTTAATTACGTCACACAATCTTCAGCAAGTACGGAATAATTATGTGTAAAAATTGTTTCACTTATTATTCGCTAGATGCTCTGCCAGTATGAATTCGTGCGCTTGTGAACACAACTTTGAACGACATACCATATGCAAGCGTAGGTAAATCTTACCTATGCGAATTTCGAAATATCAAAATAACCACGTATTTGGGATTAGTCCGATTCTTATCAACAGATGGCGCTCAAAAATTTTGTCAAGATAAAATCTTGCACGTTCGTGCAGAACTTTCAAATTTTGTATAAACTAGAAACGCAAGTTAGTTTATGTAATGAAACTCTATGAAAGTACTAATACATAACAATTAGTTCGAATATCATACGACAGTTGGCGCGGCGCTCAAAAGCTTCGTCAATGTGAAATTGTGTCGCACTCAAATTACAGTGTCTTATAATCAATAAACGCATGATCAGTTCTGCTTTAATAAAAATAACTTTTTTAATATATAGTGATCATACATATACATAGATCTGAGTGACATGACATGACAAAAGCCGCAAGGCCGTTTCACGAAAGTTAGAAGGAGATAGCTATGTAGAAGTTCTTTGACTATATCAATCGATCGATCCGCATATATTGGAAAAATGAACTGTACACAAAAATTTGTTCTATTATTATACGATATACACACCATTAATTCTGCTTTAGTTAACTACAGATACAGATTTGTTCTATTATTATACGATAGATGGCGTTTGTATCGCTTTGCCAAATCAAGCCCTGTGTAAGTACCTATTCGCAGTTTTGAAAGTCTTGTCGGTTATAAAAGTAGACTTTGTGCACAGAGTTCGAGTTTCGAAATATTGAAATAAACACACGTCTTAATTAGTTCAACTGTTACGTAACAGATGGCGCCCAAGTTTAACCAACGCCAAATATAGCGTACCCATAAAACTTAAACTTTGCTTTTTTTTGTGTGTGTGTGTATTCAATCTTGCGTAGTGGTGTAGCTGAAGGTATAAAAATCTTTGAGGTAACCACTCCGATCTATTGCTTAAACGATTTTAACCATAGATGGCGTTCTTACACGTTGAAATTGCGCATGCGTCAAATTTCGAAATGCTGCAGCTGATGCTTAAAAGAAAAATAAATTATTGAAAAACACACGATTATTTCTGCCATAAAATTTCGTAGAAACTTCGAAGTTAACCAAGTTAAAGATTTACTTAAATTGTTTTAACCATAGATGGCGCTTAATGTTCAAGCACATTGAAATTGCGCGTGCGCTTAACGGTCAAATTAGTAATATTTGTCTTTACTGACAAGAGCAGTGCTGCACCTAACGTATGGATGTCAAACTGAGTACTTCTATGTGCCAAATTTTTTAAGCTTCTGAGGGAGTCGTCGAAAGCGCCATCTACGGAAAATAAAATATTTTTTAATAATTGAATGATGATATGCAATCTTGAACCTACTTCACAATGTACTATCTTACTTGCTCGTTACAAAAAAAGATTTACAAGATTTTTAGAAGCAAATAAATACATAAACTAATTCACTTATTATCCGAGAGATGGAACTCCATGCTTTTTGAATAAATACTAGGTCACATCAACTCGCTATGTGTTAATAGTATAGATGCGATTTTCTGCGAAATGTTTAAAGTACCTTTGCACCGACGGTTTCGTTTTGATTCTATCCGAGAGATGGCGCTTTGTTAAGCTTTCGATATGCTGATTAATTTTTTTTAAAGGGCTTTCACTTTTTTCTTGAGTTTTCGCTTAAATTAACTGAGAAATTGGAAGTTGCGTTGTTTAATTACCACGTTATCGAAAACAAAATGATTCAGAGTAGGCCATGAATATTGAAAAAACAAAAAAATTGTAATACTGCCTGTTGAACTTAATAGCTATTGTACTTAGCACTGACATTTTAATTATTTTAAAATGTTCTAGTTGAAATACAAAACGTGTTCATCGTGGAAAGTTATTTCTGAAATGGTGAAAAACTTGATCACGGCCTACAGTGAATCGTTTTATTTTCGATCACTTGGTATTTCATCACACTAACGAATAGAAGTAATGCTACGAGAGTGTTTCTTTTTGACATAGTTCATTTTAGTTGATTTATATTATTTTTTTGACATTAAATACCATCTTCCATTTGTAAGATGAACTACTGACGCGCGCTCGTGTTACTTTATTTATGGTCGTCACTGTACATTGCATTTTGTTTATTCACCCTTATTTTGTTAACTGACTATTTCTCCCGTCCTCACAACATATGATTTTTCATTGTTACAAACTAATTTGGCGAATTATTTAGCGCCTAGTTTAAACCGTGCATTTTTTTCTGTTATGTAAGTGCGCTTATCGCAGTGGCAAAAAATGTCGAAATAAATTGTCACGGTTGAAAGAAACCGCCCACCGTGACCGGTGGCGTTAAAGCCCTCGTCCAATCCAAACTGTGGCCGACTGAGATCTAATTGGCGAGAATTTATCAACAATTGCGAATACGTCGCATAAATAACACTCTTTATCTGAAAGTAAATATTACATCAGCAGAATTCGAGATTATGCGTCGAAAAGTGATGGCTGACACATGGTGTAGATATAGAACGATGATAAAGGAAAAGCTTAGAGAAACGAATTTAATTAAATAACATATTCTTTCTCTTTTTTCAAATTAAAAAAAAAAGAAACCAAAGATGAAAAATTATGAAATTTGGATTTATGGTCAAACAAGTTCTAAAGTAGGTACCTGGTAGGTACGTAGTTGGTTGAAATTTTGGGCATTACTCACTATTTTTCTTAATTTAATTTTTTTAAATTTTTTCGAGTATCAAACTGAAATCAAATTTGAAATGTTGGAGTTGAAAATTTTTTGAAAAAATGGACATTTTTGGAGATATTTTGGACGAGTCAAATTAGATTGGATATTTCGAGGAGCGGGCACTTTTCACATTTTTCAAGAGCGGATATCACATGTAACATAGGCTATAATGTTCGTTAATAAATTTAAAAATTCTGAAAGAAAATTTCGACGTGAACAAAATGGAAAATTATAAATTTTTGCATGTTGATAAATTTTACGAATTTTGGGACTACTAGAATTCTTCTACAGAGAGAAAAGAAATTTGTCTGAGCTGATTCAAATTTTTATTTAAAGTGATTAGATCTTTCCTTCTCAGAACTTTGAATATTTTATCTCGGACCTTAAAGAAATTTTTCGTTATCTATTTATTTATTTGTTTCAAGACAACGGTAAACAATTTCTAAATTCGAAAACTAACTCCTTTTACCAATATTTATAGAGAAACGTAACCGGTAATTTCATACAGTATACATTCTCGGTAATGAAATTAGAACACAATTAAAAACACGCGTAAGTAACTAAAACACAAAGTTAAGAAGGAAAAAATCATCATAACTTGAGGCAGAAAATATTATTATTTTTTGTTTGAAGGAATTTATTTTTATTTTTTATTTCTCTACTTGGAATGTAATTTAAACTAAAAAAATATGTAAGTTATTTAATATAAATTAATTCAATCATTGCAACCTTCCTCTTGTAGTTTTTGCTCTGATGAAGGCAATAAAGGTTGCCGAAAGCTCAGCATGAAAATAAAAAAAAAAGTCTTTTATTGACCGCTAGCTCGAGAGTTTTCAAAAATAGTTTCCCGTTACGACGTTCTTTAATAAATTTTTTCCTTTTTTGTTTTTGCTAGTCCATGTCAATTTGGGTTATCCATTATCCAGTGTTTCTTAAGTTCATACAAAAAAAATTGTGGTGTGTTGTATATGGTATGCTCTCATGTGTGAACCAATTGACATTTAAACTTCAACTTAAGTATCAATTAGAATGTGACTAACACTTGTTAAATCTATAAATAATGTCATAGTCTAAACACCACTTAAATTTAAGCTTTGCTTAAAAAGTTGGTGCAACCGGGCATTACAGTTTTCTTTTTGTGAAACCTTCGAAATTAATAAATTGATTAAAATCAATTAAAAATTGCAATAATCATAAAATATCTAATTGCAAATCAACTGTTCGCAAAAAATGTAATCACAAGCATCATACTTTACTTCATAATGAATGATTGAGTCAATTATTGAGCCAAATAATAAATAAAACGAAGCAAATGCTTTTACTTCTGTTATAATTTTTTTAAAAGCTTAAATACGTGGAAAATTTTCGAATGCAAATCATTATACGATTCTATTTATTAAAATTTTTACTACATTACAGGCAGAATTATTTAGAATTTCATTTTTCTTCAAATATTTGTAGTTTTCATTGAAAAATTTGAAGTGAAAGCATATGCTTCGTTTTATTCATCTGACCCTTTGATAATAATATTGCTAATCATCCATCTGAAAACTTTACTGATCCTTTAAATGTTCTCATTACTAGCTGCAATTTTGCACACACAAATAATATACTTCTATCAACTGCTTTAGTCAATATTCTTAATACATCTAATCACGTATGCAATGCATATGAGCAACTAATGCGATTAATCGCTGCGTTTATTCGCATCGAATAGTCGCTGAAGATAGACCGTACCTTAACAATACACATAAATGTCGCATTTTATAGGATTCCGGAAGCCAATTCAATTTTATTACGCAAAATTTATGCGAAAAACTTAATCTAACGCTTCTTAACTCAAATTTAACTGTATCAGGGATTAACCAGGTATTGTCTTCTATTAAACATCGCTGCAAGGTAACTATTAGCTCTTTTTATAATAAATTCAATTATTCTTTGTCATGTTTAGTTTTACCGAGCATATGTGACAGAATTCCTAATACTAACCTCGATATTACAAATTTAAATCTCCCTTCATATATTAGATTGGCAGATTCTTACTTCTTTAACACATCAGAAATCGACATTTTAATAGGTGCTGAAATCTTCTATACTTTATTACGTGATGGAAATATTCGATTGGGTCCTAATCTTACCACATTGCAAAATTCTGTACTAGGTTGGATTATATCTGGTCCTCTTCCTTTACCTAATTCAAAACCAAAACTCAATTGTTTTCTTAGTACAACTTCAAATTTGCAAAATCAACTTGCAAGGTTCTGGGAACTCGAAGAGCCCTTTCATGACTCAAAATCTTTAAATAATGATGAAACTTATTGTGAATCACACTTTGCAGAAACAACTACTCGTACTTCAGAGGGTAGATTTGTTGTGAATATACGATTCAGAATTGATCCTTCTTCTGGCGATTCTAAAAATTCAACTCTTAAACGATTCTATTCTCTGGAAAGAAAACTTCATGTAAATCCAAAATTACGAACAATATACCAGGATTTTATGCGTGAGTACGAAGATCTGGGGCACATGTCCAAGGTCAAATTAAACGATTCTTCCAAGGTTTCTTATTATTTCCCTCATCATGGGGTTTTAAACAAACATAGTAAAACAACAAAGTTAAGGGTTGTTTTCGATGGCTCTGCCCCTTCTGATAACGACGTATCTATCAATAATCTTCAGATCGTGGGGCCTAAAATTCAAAATGATCTCATTTCCATTCTACTTCGATTTCGTTAACATCAAGTTGTTGTTTGCGGAGATATCGAAAAGATGTATCGTATAATATTAATAGATTCTGAGCAAAGATGTTTTCAACGTATTTTTTGGAGAAATTCCCCAGAGGATGTATTATCTGAATATAATCTAAACACAGTTATATATGGAACTGCTTCGGCTAGTTTCCTTTCTATTCGTTGCTTACAACAGATCTCAATTGATTATCAGACAACCTTTCCAAATGCTAGTCGAGCTTTAGCGAATGACTTCTATGTAGATGACTTCCTTTCAGGAGGCGATTCCATCAGAGAAGTAAACAAACAGTGTTTGGGGGTATCCTCACTTCTATAATCAGCTTGTTTTAATCTAAGAAAATGATCTTCTAATAAACCTAAAGCATTAAAGGACCTAAATCCTGATTATTCCTCTAATCATGTGTATTTTTCTTAAACATTCGTTTTTTCCCACTTGTTTTGGTCTTTTTACTCGTGGACGTAGAACAACACCCTAGGAAAAGTTTATATATTCTCCTAGTTATGTTCAAAAGACCAGTATGTACCCCGTATTTGAGGGCTTTCTTTACTTCGACTGCAATATTTCTTAGTGTTTGGCTTTACATTTGAAAGATTTGCGGCCATTTCGATGTGCCTAAGGATTGTTCTAGCCGTAGAACCTAGAACGTCGCCCAAATTTGCTACCGCCTGTAGCACATTTAGCAACAATCGGGGATTTGCCCGGCAATTTCTGGACATCCTTAAATGTAGAAAAACTCTTGGACTATATTGGTTCCCTTCATCTGACAATCTGAAATACTGTATTAAAATTCATGCATCTCCTTCTATAAATACTAAAAGATCCATGTTATCCAGTATCTCTCAAATATTTGACCCACTCGGGTTGCTCTCTCCTTGTATCATTATCGTAAAAATTCTTATACAAAAACTTTGGTCTCTAAAGATTGATTGGGATCAAGAATTACCCGATAGTATTAATACTCCTTGGGAAAGATTTCACAATGAATTACAACAACTTAATAAAATACAAATCCCTAGATGTGCCATTATCAAATAATTTCACAGTTCTCAGACTCTTCTATGGACGCCTATGGCGCCTGTATCTACATTCGTAGCATAGATTCATTGAGAAATATCCAAGTTTCATTGCTTAAAGCAAAATCCAAAGTACTACCGCTTAAGACATTAACGGTTCCAAGACTGGAGCTTTGTGCAGCTTTAGTTTTATCAAAATTATATAAACAGGCGATCTTTTCTATTAATGTTAATTTCGAATCAGTACATCTTTGGTGCGACTCCACTGTTGTCCTTTGTTGGATAAAAACTGCACCTCATTTATTGCAAACCTTCGTATCAAATCGGGTTAATCAAATACAAGAACTTACAAAACCACATTTATGGCATTATATTAACTTTAAACATAATCCTGCTGAAATTTTAACGAGGGGCTTAGTGAAAAAAAGGTAAACTAGATTATAAAGAAAACAAAAAATCAACGTCGACAGAAATGAAGTAAATGCAATTAAGTTTTTGCGTAGAAAATGTACATTTTGGAACTTTCATGCAAAAAACAACTGACGGCAAAAAAAGTAAATAGAATTTTCAACGACGAAAGCTTCACAAAACATGTAACATATAACGATCAATTTATTAATTTCGAAGGTTTCACAAAAAGAAAACTGTAATGCCCGGTTGCATCAACTTTTTAAGCAGAGCTTAAATTTAAGTGGTGTTTAGACTACGACATTATTTAGATGACAATTTATGCATACTTTGTTTTTTCAAATTTAGCATTTTGAGTTAATTTTAGGAAATTACTGCAATTAGTTATCCAGTGATCACCTTTGCATAAAAGACAGTTGATTCGGTAAGTAGAAACAAAGGATCTATTACTAACCTTTGACTTAAAGGAAATAGGTAAGGAGTTATGTTGACTGGAAATTTGTTTAGAGCCACTGATACGATTGTGCTCCTTTCTTTCTAACACATCTGCTCTATCGTTAAGAAATTTCCTAAATTCAATGAGTGTTGGTACGTCATCCTCAATTTTGTAGGATTCCCATTCATCCTCCGTTTTTTTATCTAGTTTTAAAGCTAAATGAAAAATTAAATAAGGATCCAGTAAAGTACAGACCAAGTTCAAGCCAACTTTGTTCTTTTTAGGAAAAGAATTGCAAAAGAAATATTTAATAAAAATTGTGAAAGGGAAAATTCCACAGGATATTTTCACTCTAAAAACCTGTAAAAGGAAAATTTTGAAAATGAACTCAGGCGTGATGAAGCAAACATTCGAAGTATTTATCGGCGCGCTTAACTATGTCAATGACTAACAGAATATTCAGAGGCAATTCTTTGAATATTTGAACTGCTTCAGTTAGTAATCATTTAAACAATAATGCCTTCATATATTAAAGTTCCCATAGACGAGTTTATCAACTTAAAGGCAGGAACTAACCTATTCTACTAATCCCAAAATCTTTCTAACTAGATTTTTGAATCTAGTAAGGTTTTTATTCTATGTCGTCCCTTGACGTTTTTCTCCAAATCTCTTTCCAGCTGTTTCTGTCTAAGGTTAAACGTTTGGCCTCCTCCTTTTGTTGTCTCCTCTGTCTACGTTTTTCCTGCCTATGTTTAAACGTTCTTGCTTCATGTATCTTTTTTATTATTCTTTCCTTCCTTATCCTGTACGGATGCTCAAAGTATTTTATAATTTGATGTCGTAAGTAGTCATGATGTGTGGTATTATCCGGAAGCAATTGGAATTAAAGTTGAATTAACGCTTTTGAAAATCGATTAGGAATTAATAATGCATCTATGAATTCAGATAGCTCAAGAAGGGAGTCATATTGGTAAAACATCTGTTGGAATAAAAAAACCACACTGCGATAAAGTTTTTCCAGCTGTAACTCCACTCATTTTTTTAAAATTATTATTGTTAATCTGTACAAGAGAAACAAGGAAATGACCGATGAAAATATGTCCTTAAGAGAATTGACGTGAAAGGTTGAAGTAATAATAAAATTCTAGATAGTCTTCAATTTCCGTAGCGGCAACTTATCTAAATTCATAGATTTTTTGAAACCTTTTGGATACTTATTTTTAAAAGCATAAATAAATCTGAATTTAATAAAATACGGAAAATTACTTTGATAGACGTATGGGCAAAGGAAGGATTGTATTTAAAACCAAGATGACAGTCCTTTTCTTCTTAACATTATTTTTGGTTGTCATTGTATTCAAACCTTTCCTTGAAGCTTGTCTGAGAATTCACATACGTTTGTCTTCCTTCATATCTCTGTTCTTCAATCCGGCTCGAAGGACCAAGAAATCAATTGCTTTTATGTAGCAGAGACTGTATTTTTCAATGCTTGAATACGCTTCGCTGTTACGACGAATTCTTTTCAAATTCATTTCATTAACACTAAAAAATACTGCTTTTATGTATCAGAGACTGTATTTTCCAATGCTTGAATACGTGACAAAAACTTCGCTGTAACGACGAATTTTTTAAAAATTCATTTCATTAACACTATAAAATACTAAACAATTTAAGTAGCGACATCTTGCAATCGCTTTTTGACCTGAACATATCGGTTTGGTTTGCAGTGGATTTCTCGAGCTACGGTTCTGCTGACGAAGGCCCAACTAGGCCTGAAACAGCTGTACAGAGCATGCTCGAAGAATCTGCTGTAATCAAAACCGATTTTTTTTTTTACTAAAAAATACAGCAATAAACTTTTTATATTCGTTTTTATGAGCATCTACAGGGCCATTCACGTAACATGTAACATTTAAAATCCCAGTAAGCATAAGTGCAATCTGTTTGATTGTTATATACTTTCATTATAGAATTATTTGCTTTGTTGAATGCCGACATCAGTTACTTATTGTAAGTTTCGATTTAACTGGAAATCGATATGACAAAAATGACAATGTCTGTTCTTTCGTTGTTTTCATGACATACTATAAACTTGAATTCCGAAAAATTCTGTATTTCAACATTTTATTTTTTTCTCCAACGGAAATAATAGGAACCCCTACATGTGTTGTATTTCTGAATTCATAGGATTGTGGAAAATATAGTATTCCATTTAAAAAACAAAGATTGGATACCTACACTTTCTGTTAAAGTAAAAACATATTTTTGATACTGTGACTTAATAGAGTTTTTGATTCCATATAAAAAAAAATATAGTTGTAATTTTGCCACAGAGATTAAAGTGAAACACGGTTACTGCTAATTAACATTATTAAAAGCAATGTAACTAGTATGCACAGTAATCTACAATGTTACAATGTTTCCGATACTTCCAATGGACGATACGTGTTGTTCGTCAGAAGTGTAAAACTAATCTCTGCTAATTTCACTCGCGAAGGAATACTTATAGTATCATAATCATAACTAATGAGTGCATTTACATAATCAGAATAACGGCATTGGTGTTGGTAGGGTTGCGAGACGTTAACGAGCGCCACATCAAACCTAACAAAAAACAAAGTTTATAATATAAATCGAATCGCTCCTCGCTCTACGACGTTTTGACAAAAATAAATAGCGTGATATTATGACATATAAACTTAACTGAAATGAGATTGTTTTCTAATAACATCTTTCTTGGTTGATTACGCCTTCGGCCTATAATGAGTAATATACGGAAACATAAATTTAAACCGAAATGGAACTTAACCTAAACAATAATCGAAAATTAATTTGTTTGGTCGAACACGATAGCCTAACTAAGCACACACTGCACTGGCGTCTTGTTGGTTTCACAACAATACATATCAACCGAATAACTTCCATTTGAGATATTAACTGCACATGTTACGTGAAATGACCCTGTATAAGTGTCAAATTTTGGGTTTACTTAATTTCGCAATAAATTGTATCATTGGCGGCTCAAAGGTCGAAAACTAATCAATATTGGAAACAACTGTTTAAACTGCGACGGACTTCTTTAATGGTATTGAGAAGAGTAACACTTTGTTCAGAATTATAAATAGCAGAATAACTTTTGCCTGCTAACTACCGGCGAACACGTCATTTTATGTGTCGGAATGCTATGTGTTAAGTTTCTGTTTTCCCCTGACCGACGTCGTCGCCGTCGTCCGTTTCCATTGTTGTACATGCCACCACGGACATTAAAAAATCAGAATTAACGTTTCCTGCAATTATTTCTAAATTGAAGCGCAGCAATATTAGTCGAAAAGGTTAACTTCGGCCTTCTCATTTTCCGTTTTTGGTGCGCAATAAGCTGATTTTTTGCCCGTCTGATTTGGAGGTACCTCACGGTCACTCGGCGATAAAATCTGTCGCAAACACACACACACGACAAGACGAGATTTTGCAACTTATGTAAGCCGCTAGATAACCTATAAAAACCTGTTATTTTATTTTAAAATTGTTCGGACGCGGGATATTTACAAACTAGTCGGAACGACCTCAAATAAATACCAGCGTCGCCGAAGTGATAAACAGCCAGAGATAAATCCGAGGAAAAAAAAATTTCTCAAAAAAATTAATATGATCGTTAGCGAGGGCACACGCATTCTGCCAAGGATTAGAGAGAAATATCTGACATTCTGAAGTGATCGGGATTAAAGTTTTTTTTTTCATGCTTTGGAAAAATTGGATTATTAGCGTAACGGTTTAAACTCAGGAAATTGCAGAAGTGTTTGAAGGCAATCAATTTCTAGTAATCTAAACCCAACAACATAACGGAATACATAGCTCACGTTCAACTTAGCACTTATTAGGCTGCGTCCAGACTTGAACAGGACGAACAGAACAAACTGAACGAACCGTACGCGCAGAGCAGAATAATATGAACAAGTGCTCGTTCCGTGCGGAGTATTCGCCAGATTCTTTCTTTTTCTATTACATTGGAATGTATACATATTTCCTCTTAATTGTTCGGCGAACAATAAACCCTTAAAGGCGGGTCCAGACGTGCGTAACGTGTAATGTAATGTAACGTGAAATGTAACGGCACTACGAGCGTTACATATAATGCTCGTAATGCTCGTAGGGCCGTCCACACACACTATTCGCGTTAGATTACACGTTACGCACGTCTGGACCCGCCTTTAAACTGAGTCCAGACTTGAACAGAACGAACATAACAAACAGAATGCGCGGAGCAGAATTCGCCAAGTGTGGACGTGTCTCCGAACCGAACCAAACGCGCCAAATATTTTCCGAAACTTGTCGGTAAATCGGAATTGCTTCGGAAAACATTTGGCTCGTTTGTTTCGGTTCGCATTCACGTCCACACTTCCACGCGCTAATATTTTAAGGCAAACTGGAGATTGTTAGGGTGAGATATTCACAACGCCATCTATGCCTGAAGACATCGATAGCCATCTTGGGATTTCCGACTCTCAGAGTAGATCTAAAATAATAAAGGGAAAACTATATTTCTTTTTTAGTCGTCCAAGGTTTCTCGTTTGCATTTATATTTTAAGACAAACTGAATGTTCTTACGATAAGCTCCATCTATGGCAGAGTAACCAAAAGCTTCAGCAAATTATATTGGTACTCCCACCTCTGTCGGTATAAAAACAAAGGATATATTTTACTTCAAAGTTTAAAGACATAAAAAATAGTTTCTTTTCTTTACTATTCTGTTAGAATTTTGACGCCATACAGCGTCATCTGTTGGACATCAACGAAGAAATTGATAAAGTCGCCTGCACTAGGGCCACGTTTTCTTAATTTAAAATAACTTAAATTTATTCGGCCATGGTTTTTCGATTGCGTTTACATTTTAACACAAACTGGATTTTGTTATGATGAGAGATATCCGTAAAGCCATCTGTGTCATAAGACATCAGCATCATCAACATCTTGGAACCTCCTTCTCTTTCAGTAGCTAGTCGAGAACAAGTGAAGATACATATTTCATTTTAAAGTTGAAAGAGTATCAACTTCCATTTGACAACCTACGAAAAAATTTAATACATCTACAACGCCATCTAGTGGATGTTATTGAAGAAAATGACGACATCGTTCGTATCGTTAATTTAAAATAAACAATCTAAATTCACTAGTCCATGTTCTCTGGATTGCATTTACATTTTAAGACAAATGGCTCGTTGTTTCGATTAAATATCTGCAACGCCATCTATGGGAGAATAACCAAACTCATCGATATCATGGAATTTGAACTCCTTCTGTACAGAAAACAAAGGAAAATGTTTTACTTTACAGCTAGTAGACGAATGAAAACGTTCTTCCTTCTTCTTACAATTCTGTGAAAAGTTTGACGCATTTGCAGCACCATCTGTTGGAGGATAATGAAGAAATTGTTCCTTAAGTTTTCCGTTAAATTGAACTTTGTCGGTGTGAAAGATAACACAGCGCCTTCTGTAGTATAACATCAGAATATTCTGACGAATAATAAAGGAACGTTCAACTCATTTTGTATATACCAAAAGCAAGCATAAACATTTTATTTCGGAAGTAAGGAAGTAGAATAAGATATGGCTAGAATTTTCTAAGGGACAACACGTCTTTGTATCTCCGTTGAAAAAAATTTATTTGTCCATTGGAACATGATTTTATCGAGATGAGAATCTACAGCGCCATCTATGGGAAATAGTCAAAGATATCGGTAATTCTGTATGTAGCTATACGTTCGAAGCCATTTTCTTATGGAGAATTAACAATATGTACCAAATGTGTATGGTTGCCTATCGTCGCCCTGACAGGCGCTCGGTGTGGGTGACGCGTTGCGGTGCGGGAGGCGCGCTGATGTGAGGGGGTGCGGGGATGCGCGCAACGGAGGCGCTAGAGGCTTATTAAACAAGAGCAATTTCTATCAAATTCCATACGTCAGCGCACCTCTCGTACCCATCGGAGCCTGTCAGAACGACGATAGGCAACCATATATACACATTTGGTACATAATGGTAATTCTCCATAAGGAAGTCGCTTCGAACCCCATTAGTATCTAATACCGCAAACTTTCTATGCATATCGACATCAAAGAAGTTAAATACTTTATTTCGCAACTAAACAATGGCCAGAAAAAACTTGTTCAATTCCTGACAGTACTTTTGTGAAAATTTTAACTGTTTCACAGCGTCACCTACACGAAATCAATAAAGACAATTGATAACGTCATTCGCAATAAGTAAATATAATTCAAATTTACTTGCTCATTTTTCTTTCATTGAAATCTCGCATTTTATGTACCTTTTTGTTACGGTGAAAGATAAGCAGCTACATCTCTTAAAAAACAATTTTCTTTGGCGTTTATTTGTGAAATATACGAACGAATTTATTATACAATATGAGACTTATAACTAAGTATGTAACATGGAATCACCCAAGTTGATATAATACCTATAAATAAATAATGCGTATCAAAACGCACGTTTTAATTTGTTTAAATTATCATCGCAGTTACCTGCCGCAATCGACTGTGCGCTGATAATTTATTGTAATACCTGGCGGTGAATGCAAGAAACATTTCAAAACGGTTGCTGTGCTGATGCGCGCATCGATTTGTAACTGTTTGCTTTATTGTCGGAATTGACGGAGATTGGAAGATGCCCTTATATCGAGACCCACATGGAATGGTAACAATGTAATCACAATCAGTTAATTGGAAAAAAATGATTTCATTGATTAATTTTTTTATAAAGGAAATTGTAAAATATATTGTTACGCTTCGGTTAATAAAGACCTAGGTTTCCACGAGCTTAACTTTTTTTTTAACATTGCTTTCTTATTATTTAAATATTTAATTAAGATATTACGTAATTGCGTGGGATTAGTTGGCTATCGTCGAGTTTGCTTTTGCTATTACTGTGTCATTTTGAATGACAAAACGCATTTATTTGGCCCTGACGTCACACAGACCTGTCCATCTTACTTACTGGGCCATATTTTTCCTCGCTTATTGTTATATAAATATTTCCTGTTTGACTTAGAGCGTACGTGTTAAAAAGTTCCAAATACTAACAACAAATTACGTGAAACCTTCCTTCTCTCGCTGGCTACCTAAAGCCCGCGCCCGATTTTCAAAACGCAATTCCGTTTTCGCAGAAATTACAACAAACAATAAACGAAATAAAGGCCGAACGCGAAGAGAAGCAAATAAAAGCCACGGGCATTGTAAGAACGGATAAAAACAGAACAAAGCGATCGCCTCACGTTTAACCTTCTAAGAAACGTCTTCGTTTTTTAGTTTTAGTATCGTAGAGGTGTGTTCGCATGTATGGCTCGGGCCCGGGGCTCGAAATGATTGTGTTCTCTCTAAACGAAGGAGAAGAGCGAGAGTGGAGGACACCTACACTCGAAAACGAACGTCCCGAGAACGGCAACGAGTGGCGAACCAGTTCGAAATTAAAATCAAAAGTGGACGCGAATAAAACCAGTTAAAAATGCGAAATAGAATTTACAAAACTAAAACGAATCTAACATTTGGATTACAAGCAGAAATTTTCTTGAAAGGGATCATTGGTTTCAGAAATATTTATTTCGTGAAAAGTAAAAATAAAACCTAACAGTCTGAAATTATCAAATGAAAAGTAAATACGCCAAAACAGTTGAAAGTTCAAAATAGGGAAAGGGCCTAAACTTTTATTTCGAGAAAGGAATAAAAATATTTTATTCGGTTTCTTTCTGTGCTAAAATAATGAAATAACGTCAATATTTTTGACGTTGCCCATATCTGTACCGTTTCAGCAATAGATGGCGTTATATACCGCTCACTGTAATGCAGTTTGCTCCTTTCGATAAGTAGATCTGAGCAACGTTGTTGTCTAAGTTACACAAAATAAGTCTTATACTGCTGGTAATTGTTAAATGAATGCCAGGGGGAAAAGTTATTCGGTGCAATGTTGCCAGATTGATACGGAACCAATGTTGCCAAATTAAAGCAAACTTCTTTACCTTAAAGGATTATAGGCCGTTTTCATAATAGTGCTAAAGGAGACTTTAATTTAAAGTCACTTTAGGCATAGGAAAACTAATGTATTTTTATAGGTTAAAGTCACTTTAAATTTAAAGTTCTATTGTGAAGACGACCCTATGTTTGTTTACAACTTAAAAGACTCGATCAGTTTCGTTTGTTTTAGTCTCGAATTACTTTCGTTATAGTATCTATTCCGGTTATATCTAATATATGAAAGATGGCGCTGTGTGCCGCTCACTGCAATGCACTGCATTCGCCTTAATAAATAGATTGCACGAAGAAAACGACCTTAAATCGAAGTTAAAGTTTCTATCTTCGATAGTACTGACATATGAATCCTCTTTACGATAGATGGCGTTGTGCACCACTCACAATTAAGGTTACTGTATTCATTTCCGAATGTTTCGTCTCCCAAATTAAAAAGGGCGAGATGAAACGTTAAGAAGAAAAAGGATAGATACATAACAAGTTACTGTTGCTAGGGAGTTCGTGTTGAATCTAACCCCAAATTAAAAGAGACAGAAGAGAGTGAGATAGAAAGTTGGTGCCTACTTCTCAGTACCTTTATTCACAATGACATGGTATACTCTCTTTAATGTATTTCATTTTTTTTAATTAATTTTTATATTTTTTATTAACAGCCTAGGTCGCGACATCTTGCGGCCGATTTTTGTCCTAACATAACTAGAACAGGTCGATGACATTGCAATGGAGTTCTCGAGCTACTCTTCTACTGAAGAAGCCTCAAATAGAGCCGAAAAGAGATGCCTCAGGAATTCATTGCAATCAAAACCGACTTGCAACAAATTTCGACATTGTTTATATTTGATTGACTTTCATTGCAGATCTCTTTCGTTTTCTGTAAATGCTTGATGTTTTGGCTGGAGGACCTTTACTTTTTATTTGTTTTTCTTGTCTATTGTATTCTTTACTTTTTATTTTTTTGCCTTATTAATTTTACGTATTATATCGACGTTTCGTATAGTTTTCTCTTTTGCATTTCATTTTGATTTTGTCACTCTCAGCAGAAGAAGAATCGTCGACCTTTTTTTGTTTTTTGTTCACATTATTCTTCGCGTGTCCTTGTTGCTTGTTTCACTTTTCTTTTATTTCTGTCCATCGAATTATTTTTTTCCTACATATTTCTCTTTTGTTTACTTATTTTTCAGAGAGTTCACCAGAGATTCGTCAATCATTTTTTTTTTGTTTTCTTTCGTACTCCATTGTTCTTCAGATTAATTCTTGTCGAATTCGTATTTAATTGACGCTCTGTTTTAAGGGTGTTTTTATATATGATTAATTTTTTAAAGTGAACTAATTTTTAATGTTTGTAAATCAATATTTTCCACTGTTTTATTTCGTTTCAGTAAATAAAATTCATTCAGTGAAAATTATGAAACTAAAAATAATCGATATTTGAAGCCAGAATAAATTGTAACAACGTTTTTTTAATAGTCTGTTTGTAAACACGCAACGAAAAAAAAAATGGGGAATTGTTTTCGCGACACGCGCATACAAAAGCAGCAGACCCCCGAACCGACGGGCGTCATCATCCCTCCGTGCGCCACCAACAAATATAAAATATGAATTAAAAACAGCGTGTCAATATTGGTTTTGGTGCACCATTAAAATGCAATTTAAATTGGCATTTACATACGTAAATATCATACTCGAAAATAATGCACAATGCCTTCATTTAAATCACTAAAAAACACGCAGCCTTTTATTTACCGTGTAAATACCTTCCGCATGCATATACATGTGCACGTAAATATCGCGCGCGAGTGGTTCACCGTTACGCCGCTCTTCTTCTTCTTCTTCTTCCAGAAGTTTTCCCAAAAAATTCCGTTATGTTTTCTTTGCAAAATTTGCTTGCACTTATACACAACGTGAGTGAGTACTCTCATTAAGAAATAAAGGCCTCCTTGGATTTGCATAATATGAAATTGAAATCGGAAGCTCGCGCACTCTTGCTTACACACATTCATGTTGTATGTATGTATGTGTGCTGTGTCAACAAGAGATTCGACCGAACCGTTGATATTTGGACACACGTCGAACGTACCCGCGCGGAATTTGCCAAAATAATTTGATCGTGTGTAACGATCCGCACACGAAATTTCGCCGCCTGCGATTTTCTATTTGCCGAATGACCGCAGTTATAATTGCCTTAAATGTTAGGGCAAACATCGCGGAAAAAAACACGTTTCGTAACGAAACGGGCGCGCTGATACATGACAGATGGCAGGAGGTTCGGTTTCGCACATTTACACTACTTCCGGTTTTAATTATTCATAATTTGCACCAAGTCATTTATTTATACAATCGAAGCTATCGCCAGTTCGCAAAATTAAAATTTCCATGCTTAATACTTACATGGTAAATTTAAAAAAAAATATGTTATAGTGAAAGATCTGCAGCACCATCTCTCAGCTGAAGCCGAAACCTCTATATTGTATATAACAATTTATCAGTATTTAGATGATCAATGTTCTTCTGTTGTTTTAAGAAAAATTGTACTTCACTTTAATACATTGCGATATAATGTAAGAAATCGAGCATCTCATAATCATTAAGCTCATTACATAAGTTAAACTCGGTACAATGCGAGCGCGAAAAATTCGCCCAACTAAAGACTATGTAGATAGTATATGCAAGCATAACAGTGGCTGGCTTTATTAAAAATCTTGGCCGATGAGAGTCATGATTCGAAGAATTGCAACGGCATTGAAAAAGCCGACCTTATGAATCATAGAGAAACTGGCACACATCCGGAGTGTTACGTGGTCGAAATAACCTTTGCCAAAAATATATAAAAAGCCATGACAGCACGACAGCCGAGACAGCTAGTGCCCGTCTTGTGGAGTGCTACTCCACAAGTCCGAGAGCGTAATCGACATTTACAGAATGTCATAGTGTGTGGTTGATCTCCAAAAATTCGTCCGTCTTTAGTATGATTTAGTATGATGGCTTAGGATGAGAAATTTATTAATTGATTTTACCACTTTTAGCTGTCTTTTTTTAGAAACTCACATCTGTTTATTTAATGCTGAAATTCTGTTTTTCTCGTTATAAAATGATTTTGAATTTGTTTTATATTGACTCGTATATCGTTCTGAAGTTGCATTTAACTTTTTACATTTGCCTAAGCTTGTGATCTCTAGTAATTTGACTAGAGTGTTGTATGTTTGTAATCAGTTTTAAAATTGTTTAGATCAGTTTATAAATGTTTTACCTATTCTGAATATATTTATTTAAATTTTCTCTTTATTTTGTAAACGTCATTTTGAAAAGAAAAAACGTAATTTCGTCAATCCCGGGCAAGGGCTGAAATTTCATTCCGTATAAAGAGGGCGTAATAGCAATATCTAGCTAAAAAGCTCAAACCAGATACCTACAAACAAAGGAATTGCTACTTGTGTTCTTTATGGTATGATTAAAATTTCAGTAAAAGAGTGAAAAGAAGAATTGGAAATGGATAATTATTCTGGTGTAATTATCTTGAGAATTACTACATAGACTTTGGACGTAATAATAGAACTTCTCCCTCACTGTCGTCGTGATATCTAGAGGAGTAGCATAGGGTCTCGACGACGCCTTGTAAAAATGGATATAAAGTTGAAAGTAAAGGATAATTCATCCCCTTTCTGTATCATTTTTAACCACCCGTCCCTCACAGTATCTTTCATCCGAAACGTTGCTTTCCAGAAATCATATAATCACAACACTTTTCCTATATATTTTTTATTATTGCATAGCAATAGTCGTAGCTAAACATGTTTGTTGCCTTAACTAAAATATGTACCAACTAACCGAAGTCGAATTCAATTCAAATTTGTTTACAGAAGTTAAGAAATTAAAATAATACCGAATTTGTTACGTTGCTTTAACATTTTTTATATGTTCGTATCAAAAATAGTAATAATTTCCAAAATTCGGCATTTATAAAATTACATATTTTTTTCTAAATTACATTTCTGCACACACCTGGAATTTGGCCTTCATTCGACTGTAGATTAAAAAAACCTTCAAATTTCAATAAAACTACAACAAAATACTTTGTCTTTTCCTCAAGAGGTGGCGCTATAATTTGGACAAACGCACAATACTGTATAAAACGAAAAAAGTTTTAGGAAAATACTTTTGCTTATTGGTCAATAGATGGCTGTGTTAAACAATCTGGCTCACTTTCATGCGCGCGAAATTCAAAACAGGAAGCAGTTTATAAATAACAGGTAAAATCAGGTAGCAGTTTTCAATAACAGGCAGCAGTTTATTTATAAATAATAGGTAAAAACGGATAACTGTTTTTTTATCTGTAAACTGGTACCTATTATTTGAAAACTACTACCTGTTTTACCTATTATTTGGAAACTGCTATCTGTTTTATCGGTCATTTATAAACTGCTACTTGTTTTGAATTTTGCTCGCCGTTTTCATATAAAAAAGAAAAATTGTTCTCTCCTACGACATACTACCACCAAGGTTTAACAAAAATCAATCACGATTGAAACTTGCATGCAAGTTTGATACATCCATGTAAAAACTCCATAAGAAAGTGAACCAAAACCCCTCGAGTATATTTACTCTAGTCAGAAACCGTTACTCGTTTTCCTTCATTTCACAGAATTACAAAATATTGCACAACTAGACAAATGCAATAACATTCGCCACGCGGAGATGCTCTATTTCACCCAGTCTCCTGCGTAATTCAGCTGTCATCTCTTAACAACACCCCTTGGATTGTTCATTCCGTCAACCTCGGCCTCCATTCGTGAACAACGCGCCAGCTCCGCTCAGTAATTGTTGGCTCCTGGCTTAGCGTATGCTTCGTATTTTTGGGATCTTTTATTATTATATTATTTCGAGTGCGTTCTAAGCAACAAAAGGCTTTCTTCTAGGCCTTTCGAAGCCTGATTTCTGCGTATCAGGTAGGATTTATACAAGCAACTAAGTGCGCAGTTCGGGTTGTAACGCTGTTTTTCATTCTTTCATTTAGGTTTTTTGTTTTACCGGAGCTTTGATTTGGGACCACCTGGCTGTTTATCTTTGGAACGTTGGGTGACGCACTGGACGCTACTTCCCGGACGTTTGATGCTCAAATGACGTTAGTGCAGTGAACAAACAAGCTTTCCAAAGAACTTGCTTCGAAGATGTTACTATGGTTGATGTGGAGCCTGTGAAAAGTAATTGCAATCCGGTGTGCATTTGATGCATCTATTATCAATTGAAAAATAAAGACGATGATTAGAGCACGGCGATAACAGTAACAGCAGCAATATACTTCCATCTGAACTGTCGGAGGATGAGGCATCTTTAAGACAATTGTACGAGAATATAACAGCAAAGAGTTATATGTTAGACATGCAAGTAGTGCGAAAATTCCATAAAAGCAATAAACTTACCGCAGTCGTGGAGTTCTCCTTGAAAAAAATGTGAATGTACACATGTAAGTGAAATAATAATAATAATAATAATAATAATAATAATCATAATAATAATAATAAACACGCATTTTAGACGACTAGGTCGGATTCTTTTATTTAATTTTAATAATATATTGGCGTCAGTTTAGTTCATTGCGGAGATTAGTTTAACCAGATTTTTATTTTAGTTTGTGAGCGAAAAACGGATTCGTACTTCGTATTTAATTGCATTTAACTCGTTTATTTAAGACCTGCTTTTATGTAGTCTCATTACCATTTTTAAAATTTTGACACAAATAAAGACAAAAGTCTGAAATAATGGTGATTTTTATTTATTGTAAAATTCTGCCCTTTGTTTGGAGGATTACGTATGACCCCAACCCATCTTATCGAGTTAGCCGGTCAAGGGTATGATAGTAATTTACAAACCATAAGTACGTAGCAAGTTATCTTAGAATAATTTGCCGAAAATGTCGAAAATAATTGTAAAAAAGTTTTGTTTCTTGTCTGATAGATGATATTTTGATTTTTTACCCAGGAAGACCGAGCGAAAGATTTTAATCTACTTACAGTGAAAGGTCTCCAGCGCCATTTAACATACAATTTTTGTAGTTATGTCGCTTTTGGTTGCCAACAAATATCTTTTTCTTAGGAAGACAATAGGAAATACAGCCGCTATCTATTTCTTTATAATAACTATGTCATCAAAGACTACAAACACATTTTTTTTTTAATACCAGAGACACTAGGAAGCAAGAAAATTATCAAAATCTTTTTTGATATTGTTAGTCACCCTGTATTGCGTGGGAACTAGAAAGGTCCGTTTGCGCTTACGTGATTTTCGGCATGTTTTAACATGAGGTGATTTTGTTTGGCTGCAGTAATCTTCACCCCTTGGCAGTGTTCTATTTCACTCTTTTGCCCGGTTAAAACAAAGTCTACCTCGTAACAACCCCGCCCCGATCTATTTAGTCTGTGCGTTCTTTCTTCGGTGCCTCACTCTTGCCGCTTAAGTCTTAACGTGCACAAGATTTTATGCCTTGACCATGTTGAATCCTGTGATCGAAGCCTAGAACAGAATTTATTTATTCCGAGATTTGCTTAAGTGCACGTTAAGCAATACAAGCTTTCTTATAAGCTTTTCTAAGCCTGTTGCAGCGAGAAAAGAACAGATAGGGTTTTATTGGCAACTTTGTGCGTATTTCGGTTTGTAACACGCGTCTTTTTTTTACTATTTAGGCTTGTGGTCGTACCCCTTTCTACCTACTTCTTTCTTTGTAACGCCCTTTGAGCCCGACGCTTGAGTGGAAAAGCCGTAAGCGGAGCCTTAGCTGCTAAAGGTCAAAACATCGCTGTCCACACCTTTCTACCGTGAGTTGGACTCAACCGTAGACGATACAGGTCTACAGGAGATACCGTGACGTGACATCGTTGTCGTCTTGCGTAGTGATGCTATTAGCAACACCGACCTCCTCCGCTGGATTGTATCTCGATTGGTATTTCCAACCTCACTTTGACAATGAGCCGAGGGTCATAGTGGATTTATTACAAGGTCGGATTTGTTTTATTTTCTTTTAAATTTCTTATTGTCGCATTAAACGCTGCGTTGGATTAATCTTATTTTATGTGAATAAGTTTGAATAGTCACATTTTGCATTTTTTGTAAACGACAGGCAGATCTGTTTCTGGGTTAAAGATTTATTAATTAATTTATAATTAATCGGTATACCGTTTACTTTCTTTTTTTTAACCCATTGAGACCCTATCTGGGTAATAAGATTTACTTTTGTTCATGTGTGACACCAAATAAAAACAAGTGTGCTTAGCTGGTGATTTAAATTTTATTGCCCCTTTAATTTTGGGGATACGTACGACCCATACTCATCTCCATGAGTTGGCCGGCTGTGTTGGATATCTTAATTTGCACTCCTTCAATTTGCTGTCCTTCAGGTAGGTAGCAAAATACCTAACGCCATCTGACGGATAATGTTATAACGTTATCTTTTTCTTTCTTAGAAGGACGTCCATAACAAACTTTTTCATTTTTAGATAAAAGTTAAACAGGCTCAACTTTTTAACTCTCATAACAAATTAAAAAATGCAACTTTGAAATGGTTACAGTGAAAAACTTCCAATGATTTTATAAATTGTTTTGATGTTCTTAAGAAAACAGAAACAATTGCCAAGTATCATTTTAGTTACGGTGAAAATTTCCTGGCGACATCTACCGCAATCTTTTTTAGATCATCAATGGTTCGTTGAATGCAGAATTCAGCCAGTGTTGTAACCTTGTAACCTTAGGATGGGAGTGGATGATACATAAATGGAGAGAATTGCGAAAAATATGGAATAGAAAAAGAAAGAGAGAAAAACGCTTCCATATAGAAAACTTACAACAACACGACAATGGCAGAAAGAGGTTTGGAAGACAGTGATTAGAATAACAGAAAAAAAACATCAAGGATTCCTCTTTCTTCAGCCTACCTAAAGCTATATATTTTTACATCCTGATGGGATAGGCTACTTGCAAAACAGGAAGGAATGACCTGAGAATAGATGCCACCACTTTCCAGCAAACATACCGCATGCTATCGTGCGTTTTGAAAACATTCTAAATGACGGAAGCAGATTACAAAAGCAGGAATGAGCGCGAATATTAACAATCCAATTCTAAGATGTCATTTGCAGACTAATACAGCGAATAGAGAACTGTGAAATATTTTATAAGAAGTTACTGTTTTGCTATGTTCGGTGACTGTAAATAATTAATTGAACCCGATTGCTTAACAGTATGTTGAAATCAAATATAAGCATTTTGGTTATCAAATGACATTTAATATCATTTCTCAGAGAACACCCAAAAGCAGCCGCGTTCGATTCTCAAAAATAAAGAAAAAAAAACGGACATAAAGCAGTCCATTGTCGGTCCCTGGTGGGTTGGTGCGTCTTCATTGTTCGCATTGATTCGACGACTCTACCCGGAGCTTTATTATGTATGCGCGCATAATATAAATAATACAAATATAACACAGTAGCCCCCATTGTGAACGGCCCCCATTGAAAAGCGCGGACGTTTCAATCCAAGAAGAAATGCAACACATCGAACCGAAGTTTCAGGATTTTGCAGATTTTGTTCCTGGATTAAATAATTGCGTGCGTGCATCGATCTCCGCAGTAATTAATTGATAAAGTCCGCGTTCTGCTCGCCGAGCACAAATTTTTTTCTCGGTCTGCAACGCTCACTTTCCTGGCGCTTCAAATTAGCCAGCGTTGAAGAAACAGTTCCGCCGGCGGCGTCGGTTTGAGCCGGCTCATCCATTTGTAAAGAAAGCACTTCTTATAAATATCCTGAAAACGATAGAATCGGTTACAGTAAAGTTGCATGCACTTTACACATGATCAAAGCTGGCCGTGTGTGCGCGGTGCTTGCGTAAGCAGGTCAGCTACTTCGTGAACGGCGAGATAAAGGAATTAATAGGGAACTTACGTGCGATATTTTATTAATTTATTTTAATTTTCTCTTTTTTTCGACGAAATTTACTATAAACTACAGGATTAATTACACTATAGAATATTATTTGAACTTGCTCAAGCACAAAATGACATCAAAGAAGCTTGAAGTGATCAGTTATTAAAAGACTTACATAAGTTAATACTAACAAAAATTTTCAATATTTACAATTAGTTACAAGATTAGTTGAACTTACGTAAGTGAACAGGGACATCAAAGAAGCTTAAAGTGATGAGTTACTAAAAGACGTGATAAGTTATCAGTACTAACAAAAATGTACAATATTTACAATCATTAATTGAACTCGTGTAAGGGAACAGGGACATCAAAGAAGCTTGAAGTGATCTGTTATCAAAAGACTTATGGTAAGTTGTCAGTACTAACAAAAATGCAGAAAATCAGTTACAATAATTGAATTGAACTTACATAAGTGAACAATCAATGAAGCTTGAAGTGATCAGTTGCTAAAAGACTTAAGATAAGTTATCAGTACTAACAAAAATGTACGATATTTACTATCAGTTACAAGATTAGTTGAACTTACGTAAGCGAACAGAATCAAAGAAGATTGAAGTGATCAGTTATCAAAAGACTTATGATAAGTTGTCAGCAGAACTAAAACTGTAGAAAATTTACAATCAGTTACAGGATTAATTGAACTTGCGCAAGCGAATAAGGAAAGAAGCTTGAAGTAACCAATTATCATAAGACTTACAAACAGTTACAAAAATAGTTGAACTTACGCAAGCAAATAAGGAAAGAAGCTTGAAGTGTTCAGTTATCAAAAGAAATACATTCAAATACAAGATTACTTATAATACAGAACGCTTATCCTTACACGACACGAAGAGCTCACTATCAGTTAAAGGATTAGTTACAACACAAAGAACAGCAAGAACAAAGTTATCACCAGAACAAGAACCGTACAGCAGCTTTTCTAATTTAAAAAGCTAACAATATTTTTAGAAAAAAATAGTTTCCTTAAACGAACGATTATAATTTGTAAATATTTTGTTTAAAATTTTCTAATTAGAAGAAGCAAGATTGTATTTGGCTTTATCAAGATTGATGTATTTATTAATGACTGACAGGACAATCGCTTATAATAACGCCACATTAATAATTAATTTCTCAATTAATTATAAAGCGCTCGTAAAAATCGCAGGCATATCAGCATATGCATGAGCGTACTTAAATATACGCATAAATGCCAGAAATGTTTCTTTCTTGCTTTTTACTTCATAAATTGCTGAGAGTGACAGGCTTTCAAATTAGCAGGGAAATAACAATAATTCTTCCCGAGCGTGCATTTAATAATAAATGCAAAAATTGTCATAAATCAATTATAACCTGTCGATCACCTCCAATAAAGAAATTAACTATTTTGTAGATCACTTCTTTAATATTACATTTCATATACGATCGTTTGAAAGGCTCAAATTCATTGTATATATATTTTTTAATTTTCGTTTTACGCAAATTTAGCTTTCGTTTACACCTATAAGAACACTTAAAATAAAATCGATTATATTATCTTTGAAAATTCTGAAAAGTGAAAAGGCGAAAGGACATGTTTCATGTGTTTTTGAGGTTAATTACAAAAACAAACGTATCGTAAAGAAGAAAATGGTTGACGCGACGTACTCGTGAAGGCTACAATACAGTTATCATTAGTTTCATCCAGAAGAAATTGAATCTCTCTTCTTGTTTCTGTCGTCCGAATTTTGTGGCATCAGGTATTGTATCATTCAATACTGTCCAATAACTTTTAAAGGCCAAGACGTCTTCGTCTCTATTTGACATCTTTTCTGACATGAGCCACAGTACTTGACTTAAATTTGCATTGTCTTTCAGGAAATGTGCGCTTTAAGGGAAGTCAAAAACATAAACACTCCATTTGAAACAACGGTTGTCATGGTGCGGTGTAGTCATCACTGAGGAGAGCAAAAAAATATGGAGTACCACAAGGTTCCACGCTAGGTCCGACACCATTCCTACTACATTTTTTTGTCAATTTGATTTATTTTGCTTCTTTCGTCCAAATTATGTACATATTTTTTTTCTTTGCACTATTGAACTATTCAAGCCTTAAGTCTTCCTCTCCTTTATGATTCATATACATAATTCTTTACCACTATGGTGGCTTTGCGTCTATGTCTATACCATTATTCCATCGAAGCTTTCATTTTTCTATATTCTTTGGTCGGTTTAGTTTTAAGGTAAGTCCAAGACATTATCTCTGCTTGTTTGTTTATCATTATTTGCTCGCGATTGTACTTTGTATTGTGTGTGAGAGAGAGAGCACACGCTTGTCTTCTAGCCATACAACACGTGATATGCCACGTTGAGGCGATGGTCACGTCAACTCGGCCATGAAAAAGAGTGTCGTTAATTAATACTTTTCGAAAAAAAAGTGATTTCGTAATTTTTCTTGAATCAACAAAAAAACAACCTAAAATAGTTTAAAACCCACCCTTCTCGATTGGCGCCCAACATGGGGCGAACGGTCAAGTCAACTCGGTCATAAAAGAGAGTATTGTTGATTGATATTTTTCGAATACGAGAGATTTCGTTATTTTTATTGAATCAATAGAAATAACCTAATATAGTTTATAATCCACCCTTATCAGTATCTTTCTATATTGATTTTTATTAGAATCCACAAGATTCTTTGTCTTTCTTTATTACATCTCATAACCAAAACAACCAATATATAGCTTCGTTGTTCTGTGAGTGAAAACCTTCGATTTTCTTGGAAAAAAATAAGTGATCACAAAAGAAGAGAAAGTAAATTCTAGAGAAATTATAAACACTTTCAAAAAAATTTTTTTTTTTAAACCCTCAAATACAAAATCGAATGTATTTCGAATATCAGATGTTTTGAATTCAGCAAATTTCAGATACCTATTATAAACCTCGAAGGCAGTTAAAAGAAGAAAATCAATCGACCTCCCGAGCTAATACCCGGTAATAAACAGGAAATATTTCCGAGTTAAACAAACCGATATTTTATTGCTCCTAATAAATAGGAACTGTAAACGCTGCCGTAAAATAAATCACCCGCCGATAACGCACGGATGGACGAACAGACAGGCAGACAGACCGAGGAGGAATCGTAAAATAAAAACGGGCATAAATTATAATTAGCGTCATTAGCATGCGAGGGTACCATTATCGGACAAATCGCATTGCCTATTGATAATAAATTACTGGAACCGGAGTCACCCTTAACTCCGTAACGATATAATAGCGACGAGGATATCAAAGTAAGAACGCAGTGGCGGACAATGCGTGCCGCACGGAGTTTTCGGCGGGCGCCCGTGAAAACTATAGTTGATAGAGAAGGGTGGCGTCATATAACAATCCTTCTGTGCGTTTAACTATAATGGGCCTATTAGAAATATATTAAATGGTTAAGTAACTGAAGTCGTCTATTAGGACTTGATTGCGCTCTGCTTTGTATTTTGATACAACTTTAACAACCACCATATTAATCAAACATGAAAAATACTTTGCCTTTATTTATGTTTGATGACATACTTGGTAAGACTATGAGGAAGCATCTCAGGCAATTTCAACACAAACGATTGGCATATTGTAGCAACACTAAATTTTGTTACTAATTTTTCACAATAGCGTCGACGGAGGGTTCTACTTGTGCTTGCTATAACTTTACTGTTCACAATTGTAATTAAATTAAATTTAAAACAATTCATCGTACTCCCATTGTTGTGAAACCAACAAGACGCTAGTGCAGTGCCTGCTTAGTTAGGCTATCGTAGTTATTAAATCAATTTATTTAGATGTATAGGTTAAATTCCATTTCGGTTTAAATTTATGTTTCCATATATTACTCATAATAGGACGAAGGCGCAATCAAACAAAAAATATATTATTAGAAAACTATCCCATTTCAGTTAAATCTATATGTCAATATTTCACGCTATTTATTTGTACAGGAACATCGTAGAGCGAGGATGCGATCCAGTCTTTACTATAAACTATGTTTTTGGTAGGTTTGATGTGTCGCTCGTTAAGGTCTCGTGACCAACCCAATGCCATTAGCCTAATTATGTAAATACATTTATTAATTATGAAACTGTAAGTGTTCCTTCCCGAGCTAAATTAACAGAGGTTAGTTTTACACTTCTGACAAACGGAAGCATCGGTAGCATTGTAGAATACTGTACAAACTAGTTATATTATTTTTAATAAAGTCAATTAGTGATAATCGTGTTTCACTTTAATCTCTGTCCCAAAATTACACCATAACGTCGTTGTGGCTTGTCATTTTAGCCAACTGTTAAGTAGTGGGTTATGTGCGTCAAAAGTCACCTGGAATACAAAATTAAACGAAGATCCGATATAAGTGAGTGGGATTAAGTCACATAATCAAAGAGCTTGGTACTCGATGGTAGTCATAGTCATAAAAGTGGTAACGCTGCCAAACTGAGTAAAAATTCTTGCAGAGCAAGAAACTTTTATCTTCAACAAGCAACCTGGCAACTCAACTACCATAATTTATTGGTATTCTAGACTAGAAACTCAATAATCAATTAATACAGCATAATTTCCGAGTGTGTGTATGCCATGGAAAATCGCAAGGCAATTAGAATTTTTTTCTGGCTATTTTAAAAGTGACACAGCAGGAATTCTTACGTAAGCAAAAAACGTGCAGGAATTCAGAAGAAAATCGCACATTGACAACACAACCTTCCTAATTTTTTTCGTGCAGCGTCGAGCTGCGAAGGTTACCGATGTGTCCTTACTATTAATTAATAGTTCGATACGGGCAATAAATTTTCTGTATGATGTATGTATGTGTGCGAGTGTTGAAACAAAGACTAGCGGACTTGGGCTGCGCCAACGTGGAGGAAACAAACAAGAAAGGATTATCATCGTTTTTGAGGCAGTTAACAGTGACAATGGGCAGCTGACTCGGTGCGTTCGTTCATTGTGGAAATGATAAGATGTGAGATCTTAGTTAGACTGGTTTGTGAGAGCTCATAACTCATCATAATACCATTACATTGTTGGTGTATTGAATGCGGAGGTCGGGTGAGATGGGACCGAGATCTCAGTAGCTGTGATTCGAGTTGCGATAGCAGCCACCGGCAGCGTCCGCTACTGCATTGTGTTCTTACATCTTACGAGCATGGCTACCGGCTACACGGCCTCCTATATTTATCACGTATTAGACTTCGCCGAGTGGGAGGACAGCGATCGAAACAGAACAGATATTACCGACTTGCACCGATACATCGAACCCTTTATTAAGTTGAGACTTTCGTTTTTTCACTCTTAATAAGACATTGCACGCTACAACGTTTACCATTTTCCCTTTCGTAAACGTTATACCCAAAAACTACAATCATCCCCAATTCATTAGAAGTACCAACACAAATTGTCGTACAAAATTAATTTTATATACCTAGGTGTTACCTCAAAACACAAATACTTATCAAAATCAATAAAGATATTCAAGTTCAAAAAATCCTCCATCAATTTATACAATCTATAAACGCAGAGTTATACACTGTGAAATAGATGTTTTACTGGGCGAGTGTATCTCAAACACATGAGCGTGGGGAGATGATACAATAACGATAATGGGTAGTCTATTACTATTACACAGTTGTAAATTGAATGCTATATATTGCTAGTTAAAAACATATAACCCGGTATAAAAGAAAAGAACACGCAACAAATTAATTAAGTCAAGATAAAATCATGTCTCCATTACCTGTAACTAAGGCCTAATTTACAATTCTAGTTAAAACTTAAGCTAAAGCTTAAACCCATTTATTGAAGTAATCGCTGTTATGGGTTTAAGCTTCGGTTTAAATTTAAACTGACATTGTACACAAGGGGCTGAAAGTTTCAGAAATCAGACAAGAAAATCAATAAAGACAAATCCAAAAAAGTGGATACTCAGGTCAGGACACAGTATAAAGGAAATCGAAAGGAGCGCTGAGAATTCTTTCTTGCCTCATATAAAACAAAACCTATTCAAACCTTAGGAAGTAGTGTATCATACATAAGGTGTTATTGAACTTAAATTATTAATTAAAGTTGCCAATACTTAAAAAAAAAAAAATTCTTGCACAACCGATGTCATGTATATATAGGGTGTAAGAGAACTAAAGTCGTTAATTACAAACCAAATTGTATTTAAGAAACATATCATACTACTGTGAGATTACCAGTATGAGGATAAAAAGGTATATTTCCAACAATCGTAAGGAGTCGCAACCCTTGTCTCCACACCGATGGTGTATTTATACCTTCAGAATTTCTTAGAAAACAAACATCACCACTCTACACAAAAACACACCTTCTGGGCAAGTTTCTTTACATATCCAAGGTCAGAAAACAATACCGAGTACTCAAAACAAGAAAATCCACCAAGAATCGATCAAAAGATTTCTACTTATGTATATAAAATTAAAACGTATTTGTAATGACCATCAAGGAATGATGAGGCCATTTTAATTCACATTCCGGATGAGGACGTCGTCAACGGAGAATTTAATACCAACGGTGAAAGCATTCAAGTGAGATAGCGAACCGTTACGTCATCGCATACCCGCTTCTCTCTCTAACACATTAACTGTCAAGCAACCATTAACTATCGCGGTTGACAGTTAATGTTGGTTAATACTGTGTAAAATGAGAGGCGGGTGTATGCGGTGACGTAACGGTTTGCTATCTCACCTGTGGGAATGCTACCACCGTTAGTATTTAATTCACCGTGGACGTCGACTGGGTAAACGAGTTCCAGAGAAATTGGCCCATAGGAGCTCCAAAGAATCAAAGGAAAAGGAGACTAGTATACCTGGAAAATGGAAAGCGTGTGTAATACAAAAAAGGAAAAACAAAATACAAAGACATATACAAGAAAAGAGAAACAAAGAACCTGAGAGCCAACACACAAATACCAAACTATTCAAGCATTTATTTACCCAATAACTAAATTGCATTTAAGTTGTTGCCCAGAGAAATGGTTCACAACTGCTACAACAATACATAAATTGGTTCCCAACAAGGAGGTAAAAGATCACCACACCATACATAACATTACAATATGTTTATGGTTAATTCATTTAATTTTTAGAAGAGATAGTGGAAAAGTCCTGAAGAGTGCAACTTATTGTTGCACAGAGGTGCATGCCTTTTAATTCACGTTTATACATACACTTTATTGAAATTGTTTTTCATGCAGGATAGTTCTCGAACATGCTATAACCCAATCTTAGAAGTAAAGCATGAAATAAAAATCTTCAGGACGTGTAAGCACTGTATACAACTGAAGGATTCCTCACCTCTTGCGATGGATATTTTTCATTTTTGCGTTGCATAGGAAACTATTATATTAATATAATGACTCAAGTTGAATTGAAAACCGAAATTCGTTTAAAAAGAGTTTCAAAACGAGAGGAGAAAATGCACGTCTCAGATAAGGATTCTCTTAAAACAAAAGAAAAAAGAATGCTAGTAAAAGCCAAATTCTTAAGTATCTTTAATTCTTTATATGTGGATGCAATACTGAGTCTATAACAAAAGTTTTGTCAATTCCTGATTAAGGTCCAGAACAAATCCAGATATCCACTAACAGCAAGAAACTGGTCAGTACGTGCTCTCAAAAACCGTCGCAAGAGGAGACTAATCTACTTGGAGGATGGAAGGCGAGTCCGAGTAAAAATATCCATTGCAGCAGACGTGCAGGTCAATTGTAAAGAACTATTAGGTTGTTCGGAAAAAAATGTCATATTATGTCTAGAACTTTTTGATTCTAGGAAAGGTCTATGATATCATCGTGGAATACAACTGCTAGCGGGAAGATGACAAAAGGTCACTGATGCAAATGGTGATTATACAGTTCAAACTAAATTTATCTACTTATGTACATATTGTCATGTTCACAAGGACACACAGTTTTCGGATTCTTCAAATAAGCAGAGATTTGCTTCCAATTTTCACATACAAAGGAAATTCTTCACCTACAACAATAAAACAAAGATCTAAATATTTATTTTACAAATAAAATGTAACATACCTTAATTTTATGTGTATTCTTTGAACCATACAGAAATTCCTTAAGAATACCATTTTTCTTACTTCCAACATGAACATTAGATGAAAAACTTAAACTAAAACAGAAACAGAGGGGCAATTTAAGTATATATAAAAAATTATACTAATTAAATTATATCTTACAGTGTCTGATCCAGAGTCTTCAATTTTGTTGTTAAATTCACCAACACAAGAAGCATGGGTTGACAATAATATAAGAAGTTTCTGTAACTGGCTCGAGGAACAGGCTAGGGAGTTGGCAGACAGGAAACAAGATGCGCAGCGGAACGTTTCTGGACGTAGTCTTGATGTGCCGGTATTGAAGGTGCAGGATAATGTTCCAGTGACAGCTGTCATGTCGACTCATAAAAAAGAGGGAAATGATATGAATTTCAAGCATAGAAACGGCCGATTGAGAAAGTTTTTAGTTAAATTGCCAAACGGAACAAATCTAAGAATGAAAAAACACGAAGCGATAAAATTAGGTTTTATTAATTGATATTTTGTTATGTTTAAAAAGAATTATAGGTTGATATTGAGTAATAGTTCAATCTAATGTTTTAACTTACCGAAATTTGTTCAAAATGATGAAAAAACCACATAATTTGACAATCACTGACACAAACATCTACGTCGTTGTGACAAATAACAAGATGACAGGATAATCTCGAACTAGGTAGGATTCGTGACGTCATTTAGCCTCGAACCCCTATTTTTAGATTCAAATTTAAGAAAATCAAAGACAAAATTAAAATATTTTATTATGAAACATTAAATAGAAAATTATTTTATGATTGACGAAACAAACGGACAAAAGATTCACTGAAAATTTATGGAATAAAAATCAAAGGAAAAATAAAATAAATCATTGGTTTTTCAAAAATAAAAAACTAGCGCCGACGTTATAAAAAGGAGCCTATATAAAGCACGTCGAACTGACGTTCGCTCTCATTCATCTGACAACCATCACGGAGTGATTAACTCTGAACAATTTAACTTCCTCCACACAAAAGTAATTAACATTGAGCGAATAGCTTATTACATAAACACTCATTCTTTTGAAACCCATCACGGAGTGAATAACTCTAAACCATTTGAATTCCTCTACATTTACACAAAAGTAAATATCATTGAGCGAATAGCTTATCACATAAATACTTATCATTGAGCGAATAGCTTATTACAGTTATTACACTTATCATTGAGCGAATAGCTTATTACAATCATCACATAAATACTTATCATTGAGCGATTAGCTTATTACTAATAACACTTATTATTAATTGACTGATTTATACAATTTATAATAAATAATAAATAAAATTTATTTAAAAAGATATGATATTTGAAGTAAAAATAAAGGAAATATATTTAAATTAATAATCATTATCGATACTATTGTTATTAACATCATTGTTTTTATAAAGCATTTAAAAATTTGAATAAAATAAAAAAGTTTGAACATAAGTCTAGCATTTTTATTTATCTCTACTGCTGCTCTTTCTACATAGTCCCACTTTATTTACATACAAAAGATAATTATAAAAAGAAAAATTGCTATTAAGTAAACCACAAGACTAATGAAATAGTTAAAAGATAAACTTTTGACACATCAAAAGTCTGATAATAACCAGTGGTTATACGGCATAGCAATATGTATATAAGCATTCCGAATTAAAAAGAAACATTTTTTCCGAACAACCTAATATTAAAAATAAATTTAAAATTAGTAAATATTCAAGTGACAAAGGATAACGAACATAGAATTGAATAATTAAGCAGTTTTATTATTGCAGCTAGATGCAAATGTAGGTTACGAGAAGACCACATCCAGAACCCTGTTATAAAATGTCACAGCAAGTTTCCTATATTTAAAACATCCTTGATATTAGAGATAAAACAGAGGTATATTGACAAGTACATAATTCTATTAGAATATGACAGATATATCGACACATACAAGGGAATCTTAATTCAGTTAATGAAAGTTCTAAGGAGATTTGCTAGGATCGTAGTTAATGCATTTAAAACTATCGACGTAAGATTTATGTAAACATAAAAATTTTAATTCAGTTAATGAATATTTTAAGGACGATTTGCTAGGATCGTAATTAATGCATTTAAACCTACTAACGTAAAATTTATACACACATAAGAATTTTATTTCTATTAAGGAATGTGTTGAAGACAATTTGCTAGGATCGTAATCAATCCATTTAAAATTACTGATAAATTACTGAAATAACACATACACAAATAAAGAAAGGAGGAAAGGGCTTTCTTAAGTAAAAAGAAGAATCGAACACGCTATAACAAAAACAAAACAAGCCTCAAAATTACAAAACATTATACATATAAATAACGTTAAAAATAAATGATACAAATAAATAGAAAATCCGTAGCTAATTTTAATGGTACTAAAGGTAGAGCCATAGATAGCATAAATAAAATGCGCCCAACGTGGGGTCATACATTGCAATATATTGTATTTGTAAGAGAGATAAAGAAAAGAAAGAACTGATTAAATCAAGCACTAATCGACTTAGAAACGCATTCATTTTGTATGTAAAAAAGTGCAAATGTGAATTCCGTTCATCTTGCCAAACATCACATCGAATTAACTGGAATAAATTGGAATCTATTGAATTTCATCAAACGTGTATACATATGAAAAATTAAGCTTCAAAGTTCCTTGTTTAAAAAAATGGAAAAAGAGAGTATCACTAGCGTCATAAATTCAAAACAAGATGAAAATCAATTTGTTTTCCACACGGAACTAATTACTGACGACAAGACGCCGTCAATTACTTTAGTTTTCCAGTAATTTCATATTCTTACAAAACCGTATATTTTCAAACAAAAAATTCTTCGAAACCGACCACAACGCGTCGTTTACGTAACGCAACACGTAGCCGGCAGAGCCCGTGATAAATTTTCCTTCGGTACATCGTTAAACTCAAGGCTGCGTGAACGGGAAGAATAACAATGTGCAGACGTGAAGACAGAATTTTGATTAGCGACGCTAAATTAATAAGGCACAGATTTTCGACGCCGCTATTTATTATTTAGCAATGCTAATTTCCTTTGGACATTCGAAGCAGGGACGAACAAACAATTATCGGTTAACATTGCGGAATTTTGATCGCACATATTTTCAGTAACAATAAGAAATCGAATTCTAGTAAAATCGGTGTTAATATAAATTCAGAATAAGTCAAGAGCCAAAATTGGACCTTGAAGTATTCCGGATGTTACTTACAGGATGACAAACCGTCATCGAATAACATTCTTCAAATAGATTACTTGCGATCACAGTAACTTAATACATACTATACCGCATGGTTCAGAATTTAAAACAGATTCTTGAGGTATTCCGGATTAGACCGATCCTTGAGGCTTGGAAAACTTGAAACCAACACCAAATAGATCTTAAAATTTCATATAAATCTTTACCAAAACGGACTGATACTGCCACCTCAGTGAACTAAAAATGATTCAAAACCTTGAGGTTAACCTTAAGATTAGATTACCTAAGACTTACCCGAATGGTATCCCAATGCTCTTAACATCACAGAAAATAAATACTGACAATAAAATAAATTAAAAACTATTTGAGATCTCAACAGAGCCCTTGAGGTGTTCATATTAATATATCATATTCATATTCAATAGATGTAGTTAAGAGAATTGGAGGGCATAAGAATGCCATCAAACGATACTCTATATGAATTTTATGTCATAGTGATAACTTAATACTGCCATTACAATAAAGGGAAAAATGATTCGGGGTCTAAGATGGAGCCTTGAGGTATTTGTTGGGTGTTTATAATTATTAACACCGTTGAACTTTTACGAACCATATATTTTGTTGTCATGTACCAGTTACAAAATTTTTGATAACAATTATTCTTTATGTATGAACAAAACTATGGCCAACTTATTTAATCAATATTGTAAACAGTATTTCACAGATGTCACTTGAGACCTGGAAAACATAAAACACCAAAAGTATTTGAAGGTTTCATACATTAAATTAAAAATGATTCAGACACTAAGATGGAACCTTGAGGTACACCGGACCACTATAACTGTAATGAACCACTGCATTTAAAAAAATATTGAAGGTTATGTCGGTTAACTAGCACATGCCCAATAAATAATCGTTCATTTAAACGAACACTGTGGCACTAATGGGTTTACTGCTTCAAATATCGCTATCACTTCCAACTTAAATACTGAGCTTCTATTAGAATGATAAAATTATATCGCAAATTAATAAATCATCATTAACATGGCTGCAAAGTGTATATCAATTCACTTAAATTCACCATTAAATAATGACATTTTAATTGAAAGTCTGAAAATAGTAAATGCATCTAAACCCTTACCCTTGAGAAATGATCAAGTAAAAGAAACAGTAGGAGAAATCAAAGGTTTAAACTCCTATGGTTATCTGGATCCTAGAAAGATCAATATAGAAACACAACCCATCATTCATTATTTAGAAACCTCATTTAGATCTATCTCTATCTCTTCCACTTCCATCCCAAAATTTGAGAAATATTTCAAAGTGCTTCGATTATTGGCTCCTGCGCACCTTCAAAAGCTTCCTTTGGACCTCCAAAGAAGGCAACAGATACTCACCACATTCCACGATCATCCTCAAACTGATCAACTGTTGAGATATTTTGAGATTAAGGAGTTTCTGGAACAAGGAGGCTGCTTAACTGCGAAGCCGAAATCAGGAAGCAGAGACGCAGATCTTCAAGAATGGATCAACTAACTATCATAATAAATCCAGTGTTCAAGCAGAATTACTATAGAGGACAACTTAAATACTCTATCACACTGTATGTTTCTTCTAATCTGGTTCTGGTTCATCAGAGATCTGGATATGAGAAGATCTTGATCTTTGTTTGGTGCTTGTATTTTAGCAGAAATATTGGGCAAAAGCCATTATCCATCCTGTGATCTGGTTCTAAAGGTGTTTACCTGGGAAGATTCAATTATTGATTCATTCGGCAATTCAGAATATAAAATATTGTGGGAGTCTTTGATTATTGGTGAATTGTTATTATTATTCCTTTTAAGGAAGTAATGAGAGAGGAGTTTATAAATTCTCAAGGCCCCGAGTTCAAAAATTCCTGGACATTTATCGGAATTATTTGGATTATATCGGATATGGGGACATCCCACTGTCTTAGGCAAAGATGGGTTAAAAAAATCTAAAATCTATTGTATGGAAACCTCGGGGTCCTTAATTATGGACTGATCTCATCGTCTCATTTAAAATGGAGACAATTCTTGTGCATTAATTTTTCCAAAAAACATAAAAAATGGCCTCATTTTGTTGTCAATGAAATTATTCAAGACAGTTATCTAGGAGAATGTCTAAAACGAGGCACAATGATAGATCTGGAACATCTAAAGTACAAGTTAGAACATTTGAGGCATATAAAATTTGAGAAAAATTTCATTATCCCTGAAAGATTTGAATCGTCAGAGATGATCGCTGGATAAGGCAACCTCACATGACTTAAAACATTATGAACGTGGGCCCAAAAGCACGGCACGATAGGACCATCACACACCAGATCTGTTATCATTAAATGGTTAGATCATAATTACAACAACCCAGAAGAACTTTTGGTGGACATACAAGATAATGGTTTCGGGGTTGAGGAAGTTGTGGCTGGAGTCTGTCCAAAAGAAAGATAGTTGAAAGTAGAATCTAAACTATTTAGCTTGTTAACTATCAGAAAGAGACTTTACGTGGTCATTACTGAAGTTCTTCTTGCGGATTTCATTTTCCAATATTTTCCAGAAATAACACTGACTTTTGATGGTAACACACTGATAACAAGAGTGCATTTTAATACAAAAAATGTAGACTCTAAAGAACTAAAATTAAAAAGGGGAGTGAATTACAAATCCATTATTGTCAATATTGACTTCAACAAATGGAACAGTCACATGAGGAAAGAAGAAACTCTTGATATGACCTGTTTGGACTAAAGTATGTATTTACTAGGTCTCATGATATATTCACACAAGGCTGGCTTTATCTAGCTGACATCACATCTACACCTTCTTTCAACAAACAAGGAGAACCAATTGAAGATGAGGGATGTTGGACTGAAGATCTCGGAGGCATCGAGGGTCTTCGCCAAGAAGGGTGGACGATTTTTGCAGTCATTATACTAAAATACATTGCCAAGTTATTTGATATTACTTGTGAGATAATGGGACAGGGTGATAATCAAGTTCTTTACAGTAAACTATTTATCCATCTACTTAGATCCATTATTGTCAATATTGATTTCAACAAAAGTAATAGCTATATGAGAAAAGAAGAAAGTCTTAATATGTTCAAGGATTTTGATGACTTGTTTGGACTAAAGTATGTATTTACTAGGTTTCATGATATGTTCACACAAGGCTGGCTTTATCTAGCTGACATCACATATACACCTTCTTTCAACAAACAAGGAGAACCAATTGAAGATGAGGGATGTTGGACTGAAGATCTCGGAGGCATCGAGGGTCTTCGCCAAGAAGGGTGGACGATTTTTACAGTCATTATACTAAAATACGTTGCCATGTTATTTGATATTACTTGTGAGATAATGGGACAGGGTGATAATCAAGTTCTTTACAGTAAACTATTTATCCATCTACTTGGATTCATTATTGTCAATATTGATTTCAACAAAAGTAATAGCTATATGAGAAAAGAAGAAAGTCTTGATATGTTCAAGGATTTTGATGACTTGTTTGGACCAAAGTATGTATTTACTAGGTTTCATGATATGTTCACACAAGGCTGACTTTATCTAGCTGACATCAACAAACAAGGACAACCAATTGAAGATGAGGGATGTTGTTCTGGAGATCTCGGAGGCATTTTCGCCAAGGGTGGACGATCATTATACTAAAATACATTCCCAAGTTATTTGACATTACTTGTGAGATAATGGGACAGGGTGATAATCAAGTTCTTAGAGTAAACTATTTATCCATCTACTTGGAGCAAACGAAAAATAAGAGAAACCCATGAGCAATTCCTATTAGGCCTATAATCTGTGCTTGAAGGAATTGGACCCCCTTTCAAAAAAGAAGAAATATGGACATCCTCTCGTTGTGCTAATGGAAATCAAATAATACTGAAATGGTGTCCTAGGGCCTGGCAATAATACGATTGGTTATCACTTGAGGTAACGTATGGAGGGAATTGAAAAACTGAACTTGTTTATTACTGTCAAGAAACGAAATGTCTGGATCGAAACAGCTTTTAATTAAGAACTCCGGTCTCGATGTTTTTATTGCGTGCCTTCGGTATTTGTTGTTTCGAGTTGGCCAGAGATGCAATAACCGATACGGGCACTTAGTTATTGTGCGTTTGTGAGTTTCTCATTTATTCTGATGTAGGTGTAATCCATTTCAGAGCGAGCCAGCGGCCATCAAAGTCGAGACGAGGGTCCAAAGTGGAGCTGTCAATTTATCAATGGCCAGCATCAAAACTCGCTAAGTAGTTTCCATTTGTCTCTAATGTCCATCGGAGCGCTCGAATTGTTTCCAATTCAATTTGGAGGCAATCAATAATCACAGCCTACTTTAATTACGCACTCGATTGTTTGTTTCGAGCGGTCGTGAGCCGACAGCGCTACCACGTGAGATTCCGCCGATAAAAAACTCATTGTATTCGATGGGTGTGCTACCGCTGGATTCCTTCTACAGGTGAGTGTAATTTTAGCCATTGCATGTACGTACATACACTTGCGCCAATAAACTCACTTGAACCTCACTGTGTGAAAAATAAGCTCCAAATTTAGGCGATCTTATCTGACACGTCATAATTATTAATAAACGCATCAAAATTAGAATGGGACCTAAAGTAGAGCCCTTTGGGTAAACCCATATCACTTTTTCAAACCTGAAATCAAGCCAAATAATGATAATAAGTATGAAATTTGTTGATGTCTCGTTGCTGTGAAATTTTGAAATTCCATTAGCGCAGGGGCAGGTGTCCGCGGTCATTACAAACCGGTGCAAACGCACCTCCAACGGATGCGCACGTAGGAACGCATCGTACGCGGGCAAGAAACTGTTTCAGACCGGAAAATCGAACGTTTTGTTGTAATTTATCGTCTGAGAGAGAAGCGAGTATGTGCACGTTATAAACTCGACAGTTGAATGTGGTGAATTGAACTTCAACGGCTGTCAGGTTAAAACCAAAAAATTCTTCCTCTTGTAGCTACAAAAAAACGAGTACGAAAACGGATGTGCCAAAGTTAGAAAAACATATCTTATGTTAGTTTCAGTTCGCTATTTATTTATTGAATTTGACAGGAACACTACAGTGCAATTAGAAACTGACTGTCGTACAGAGCGGCAATTGAAGGCCTCGACCTAGGAAACAGAAGGAACATTTTTTATTAGTGTTTGATACACGATTGTATTAATAGAGGACTGTGAAAACGCTTCTACAAATTTAAGAATATACTTCACTTCTACATCTATTGTTATCTCTTTGATTAGTCTTTTTTTCCGTCTGACATCTCGTCACCAATTGCTCAAAACAAGATGTTGAAGTTGATTGGTTTCGATTCAAAAGCTACTAAGGAGTATCAATGTGTTAAAGGAAATCTGGAAATCATTTAAAGAAAAGAAAAAATAGAATAAGATTAGATTCGGCCCGACTCGTTGGCGAATGAAGAAAGATCAACATTGTTCCAGCCCAAGGGCCAAATGGTACTACCAAGAATTTTTTCGAAAAAACATTTATTGAAAATAAAATAAAATAGAATTCGATTCGAAATTCAGTCAGTTCATAACGTTTGTTTCTCCTGTTGGTTATGCCACATTGATGACATTGATTTCCTCAAAAACTTTCCATCGAATCCGTTTTCTTGCCATTTCTAACCATTTTCACTTTCTTCTTCTTTTTTGGTTAATCCTTTTCTAATTTTTGAAAGGTAAGCGTCTCCTCACGAAAACCATATCCTCGCAGCAGAGGATTTTGGTTCAATAAAAATAAGAGGAAGAAACTCTGAAAGTATATAAAGGGATTTGAAGGGAAAATGCAATAGGAAGGCACTTTTTATTATATCATAAATCCTTCTTATTTTCAAGCTAGAAATTAAATTTAAAGGACGATTAATGTTTGGAGTTTCCTGATAAAGATTGGAGCATATAGAAAACATCTGATAGGGACAGTGGTAAGCGAGAATCTCCAAGAGAATATTTTCGCTATGAATTAAATGCCTTTAGAGATGGCACGCCAAAACGTTAACAGTCAAAAGTCATACTGCTCTTAAAAGCAAAACCAAATTGCGAATCCTTTTAAAAATATTATTGGTCTATTTATTGAAGGGAGTAGATATTATGTATATACGTAAAAAATATTTGGAAGATATTTATTTATTTATTAGTTTATGTAACCTTTGGTCAAATAAGATATTTGGTATGAGAGGGTTATGATAAATTTATGTAAAACATGTCTACAAAAGCTACAACACGGTCTCTTAAAAAACAACAATGAAAGCACGGATCCTAAGAGGAGGCCACTTCCAAATTGCAAAATCCCATCAGTAATGCAACGATCGAATTCCTGAAGATGTGGTGAAAGCGTTACGTCGTGCTATAGGTTTTTTCCAACGCTCAATCGGTCTATATTCGTTGTTTGAAAGTTGAAAATCAGCTGCTTGGGATTATCTAGAGGCCATCAACACAGAAAAGCGATTCATCGTGAAGCTAAAGAGATCTAAAGAGGACACAGCCTCATTTAATCGATTTACCATTCCACGAAATCGCTGATACTCTAAAACAGATGACAATGCAAAAGCAAAAAAAATTATAGGTATTGTTGAGGCTCTTCTTAGCAGACGGTTGGAACTAGATCCTCTAAGTATTGGGGAATCTAATGCCTCGAAATTGGGAGAGGCCGAGAGAAGAAGACATTTTAAGCTAGTGTTACCTGAACTAGACGACTGTTCAGAGAGCTTAAGTACAGCCAACAACATAGTGTGATGATTCAACAACACTTGACGCAAGTTACATGCGTCAGAGGCTGGCGCGCCAGAGCCAGGAAGGTTCGAGAGGCCTGCCGCCTCGAAATAATTCTGTCAGTCGAATAATTGGGACAGACATTCTGGCGCTTTCAAGAAGCTTCGCGTAAATCAGCCCGGGTTATAAAAGCAAGCGGCCGATGAATGAAGAGAACAGTTTGCATTAGAGTTTAAAACTGATCGTTCGGCTATTGAAATAAATTAGTGAACTACCTGTAAAATATATTCCTACGTTCATTCACTTCACAGAAGCTATTTGAACTAAGAAGGTGAGCTATTGGCTTTCGAATAGTTCTTTCCGCAACCTTTTACAAAATCCGGGCATTACGTTACTACAAATTTCTGAATGAAAATTCGAAAGTTTGGAAACTGTCTATTAGAAGAGTGGCCAAAGAAAATCTTCAAAAGCAAAAATTTTGGTACAGAAATAAATTTACCTGTGATGGCACATCAAACGGCAAGCTATGCTTCCCTAACGTCGGGTCAAAAAGTCACTTAATTAACAAACTTGATGGGACGATCCAAATAATTTCGTAAATGGCGTTCTCTGGAACATATGGAAGCATCTGATAGAATACTGTAAAAGTCAAACCTCAAAATCATATCTTTTGTCAATGAATTGAATTTCCTTAGAGATAATTGGCAGTTCCTGAAACGAAGATTCGGGTTTGTAAAAGCCTGGGATAAAATTCAAATATTTTGGCAACGAATATTAGAGGGGGTACATCAAAGATGATCTCCCAAGCCTCAACATAACCTAAAAAAATTGATTATCTGAAAACAAAAAACCAATTCCAACACTCTTATCAACTGAAATGACGAGTGATAACGCGCCTGGAAATCCAGCGAAAATTGCCAGCGTGCCTCCGTAATGACTTAGATATCTCAACAAGTTTTTTAAACTCACTTTCGTAAACAAATAAATCACAAGTTCACCTAATATTTGCTCACTCATCAAGTTTTCTTTTTTTTTTTTGCTCACTCTGTAATGAAATGAAATGGCACAAACGCAGATGTGAAAACGTTTGGGCTTACGGCCTTGTTGCGCATACACGCACGTTAACGTTAGCGTATCAAGTGAGTATGACGGGGGAAAAAAAAAGCGTGCCGAGGAAGGAATTTCGAAAAAAATCCCGAGCTCCCAAGGCGACAATTTCGTTAAATGTCTTAGCCACGGGAAGGGAAAAATGCAGACGTGCAATTAGTGTCCTATGATTTACGTCATAATAACAAGCCGTAAGACAAAGTTGATTGTTTCTAAGTACACGTGTATACTCATGGCGGAAAGTTTATTATTCGTTTCGCATCTAGGAATGAACATTTTGTTGTTTCGAAAAAAAAAAAAAAAAGAAAACTACTTATACTGTTCTAACTTGAGACAGTTTTAATTTTTATACTCATCATGGTTAGTGATTGTTAAAACAATTTCAAATTTGTCCGGGCTCAACGACATCATATTATATGATTGTACAAACTTTATCTGATATAGAGTTGATCATTATGTACCATGTGTATGTACAATATTGATAGAAAAGCGTTAGATTAATTGACTGGTACTAAACTTTTCGACGTCAGTGTACATGTAAGAAGTGATCTGAATCGATAAAACTCGATTAATTAGGGAGAAGTTCCACGTTGATTAGGAGTTATGCGAGAAATGCGCGCGCGCAACTAACGTCATGTGTCCGTCACGAAGGAAGGAAGGCGGAATTCTTCTTCTTCTTCTTTCGTAATTAATAAAGTCTTTCGTAAAAAGAAGCACGCGTGGGTTACACGCTCGAGGCGAAACGCTTTTGAGCACCGACGAGGAAAAAAGTGCTCTCTCAATCATTTCCTTCTAAACTATTAAATTAATCGAGCATGCAGCGTATCCTGCGTAATTGCTCTTGTTGCTACTATTTACTGTTAATAATTTCGCGTTTTAATATTCATTCGATTTGCCGTCTTAATTGCGTAACGCGAGGCAAAAACGTGGCCGTGTGTGGTAAGCAACAGTTTGCAAGAAGATATTTTAATCCGCACTGGATTAATCATACTAAAACTATCCTTGTTTATTTTATCTTACAATTAGGAAGTATTTGGCTATCCTTTTACAAATTGTGCTTTTGCTTTCCAAATGGACTTTCGACTTATGCAGTGTGAGATTCAAATCATTTGGATTCTTTTTGTTTCTTTCTTGTTTCTTCTTGTTTCTTTTTCTTAAACATTTAATTTTTTTATACGAATTCAAACCACTTTCTCTTTCTGAACCATTGGGAGCACCGTCATTAATTTGTTCTGATGACTTCATTTATTTTGTTCTTTTTTGATATATTGTTTCTACTATGAAGGATCGCATTTACTTTGCCTCTAAAGCTCTTTGCGTACGAATCGTTTATTTGTGACTTAGATCTTTGTGCTCCCTTTCACGTGATTCTGTGAAGAAAGATGGAACCGGAATTACTCCGAGATTTGTGCAAACGTACGTTGAGAGACGTTCAAGCTCGTTAAACAGCTTTTCGAAAGCCTGTCTTTGAAATAAGGAACAGGTATGTCTTGTTGGCCATTTTGTGCGAATGTTCTGTGAGTAACGCGAATCTCTCTCTCACCTTTCCGCGACGTTATTCTCATTTAGTTGTTAATCAAGTAAATTTCTTTAATCACCTTAAGCGTTAATTGTAAACGAAGAGCAGATCTGCTGATCGGATAAAATCTAACTTGCTAGTTTACTTAATTACATTTCGTATTCTCTTCATTGGGACTCCTCTGGGTCGCACTCGATACTTGTAAATTATTTTCCTATTCGTTAACTATTTTTGAGCGTTTTTAACACGTTGAGTGCCACCATGTATTAAAAAAAATGGGTCCCGTAGGCCACCACTTTTTTTTTCCTGAAAATGCATATATATACAGGCTTATAGCTAGAGGTCGTTACACATTATTTTTTCAACTATGTTTTACCCCTTTTTTTCAAATTTTATTTTGCGGTGACACATTGGTCTCACGCGGCCTGCTGTGGTGTCGTAAGTCTTGTATGGCCACGTGAGTCCAATGTGTCACCTCATGTTCAAAACTGTCCGCACGCGTTACCTATCTGCGCATGCCGCATTAGATGCGCCGATTCATGTATTAGATGCGCCGATTCATGTGTGTTGGTGCATCATGTCTTACGAAGAAAGGAAAACTCCCCAGACTGCACTCAAATGCAATGTTTGTCATCAACATTATTGTTTAGATTGTTTCTTCGAAATGCATAAAACCGAGAAATTTTAATGTAAAAGGCATTTTTTATTTATATAAAAAATGCATTTTCAATTAAAGTTTTTTATTTATATAAAAAATGCATTTTACATTAAACTTTCTCGGCTAAATATCTTATGATATTTCAGGTTCTTTGTTTACTAGAAATTACAATGTCTTTTATTAATAAATAGAAATCCTTATTCTTGTATTAGTTTGTTTATTTTGCTAATAAAAATATGAAAAATATAATTTTTATGGGTTTACCACTCCAATATAATTTGACATGCCGCGTGATGCCACGTTGGTCTCATATTAGCAGGCTAAAGATGTAGAAAGGTCCAGCTGGCCGTAGTCTTGCCGACTGTATGTATTTTAGCATACTCTGCGAGACCATCGTGGTGCGACATGGCCTAATAAATGTTTTGTAAATGCGAGACCGCCCCTGTATCGCGCGGCCACTATGTCCCAAAAAGACGCGAGACCAACGTTGTCTCATACGGCACTCAACGTGTTAAATAAAAGCAAGTGGTGATTTTTATTATATTCATTTTGTCCACCTTTTGCTTTGGGGTTTCGTCGAACCCTCCCATCTCCAAGAGCTTAGCCTAGCGGTGCTGGAGAAACGTCGAAGTCACTCGCACAATTTGCTGGCCTTCCGGTAGGTAGCACTTTTCTGCCCCGAGTATTCCTTTTCTATGAGACGAATTCAAATTCTTTCGTTTTCAAAATCCTGTTACCTTCAGTGGTTTCACTTCCAATGACTTATTTTTCTGTTGCTTTTAAATTTCAACTGTCTTCCTTCATTTGCTACAAGACTTTGGACTCTCCTTCATTCTTCTCCTATATTCTCCAGTAGATAGTCTGTGTTGACTTAGATGCCTAAATCTTTTGGTTGTCGAATTATTTCCTCCTCTTCTCTTTTCTTTTGGCAAGTGTTTCACTTCTTTTTATAAATTTTGTGGAAGAAGACATAACAAGGAGAAATAATTTAGGCACTCATGAGAGGTCATGAAATATTTGGGCAGGCTCTAGAATGGAATCCGCAAGGTTTGAGGAAGGTGGGATAACCAAAGAGAATCTGGAGAACAGTAAAAGGGGCTGAAGTAGGAAATTTTGTTCAAATAAGTTAGACAATTTTGATAATAAAAAATAAATAATTGTGCTAATAAATAAAAGTTAATGTTTATTGAATAAAGAAAATAACATCTTATTATTGTAATGCCAGTTAGCGTAATTATACCCGAGAAATAAATTACGTTTATGAAAGGCAGGTTATAGCAAAAGCTAAGGTCAGCCGGAGAGTATTACATAAAACAGCTAACAAGCAATTGTACTTATTGAAGCAATATAATTGCGCTTGTAAAAGATAGCGCGTATGCCGAAAACGTGTAAGCGAACGTTTCTAACGTCGATAATGAGTCCTAAATGTCAGGCGGGCGATGATAAAGTTGCGTGTGTGTTAGTAGGCTACTACCACTAGCCGTTGATAAGGTATCGTGCTACGGTGAAAATGGCCGCCGGTGTCACAAAGCGTGAAATGTTACGCTTGCTTTTGAATAACAATGGCTGGTCGTCGAAGACTGTGCACTAAGCGACACATTGTATTGTATTCTCTATCGGCTCAAGGATGTGGGTATTAACTTGGGTTTCTAATGCTCGCAAGAACGCGGCCTGACGACGATTCATCTTCTTATCACTTACTGTATTAATAAGCTTTGTTCCCCCCTTTTCCATTATATAATCAGAATATTTATTCTAAACTAAATATCATAAATACAGCAAAAATCAGATTTGCTTCAAAGCACAACTGGATTTGTTACGTATATGGAATTTGAGGAATCCCTGATGCTTCTAACAGTATTGCAAGTAATGTATAGAATGTTAGGACTAGGTACTTGGACTTGAGGAACACTTACAAAACGAGAAACCTTGAAATTTTCTGCACTGAATTAGGTTACTACTTTCCTCAATGGAATAGGAGAAAAAAGTTAATAAATTGAAGAAGTCTTCTGGCCACTCATCGTTATGCATGTGTGTGCGATTCGTTAAAAGAGACGGGGTACATTGTGCGCAGTGTGTTTGCTATGTGGATGAGGAAGCGCTGATCGGACTACATAATACATGCATGAATGCAGTTGCATCTAAGTCTCAGAAGAATATTCGTTGCACTTAAAAAGAAATAATAAAATATCTGCTTAATAACGCGGAACACTACTAATGTGTCCACTATTAAGAATTTTTCTTTTTAACATATTGCGAGTCGAAAGCTCTTCATGAAACCACTATTGGCAAAAGTCAAAGTCTTGAATCTGTATATATAATGGTTTACAATTGCCCGAAAAAGGATTTTGATATTCGCTGGGCAAAGACTTCAAGAGCAGTTAGTAAGTGCACTTTTCCTTTTTTCTTCCATTCTTGCTTTTCCTGTTTTCTTCTTAGTTTCTTATATTCTGTCTTTACTTCCTGTCCCGTTTTTTTTAAGAGAATCGATACATGGCATTCGCTCTAGGTCTTACCGATAAATTTCAGAATTACTTCAGGCTTACGTCATTAGGAATTTGTAGATTATGCTTTCACTTTTACTGGAAATTCATGTTTTAACTTCTTCTTTTTTCATTAAATAATTCATTAAAACAGATTTACTGCAATTTGGTTTCCTACTGTGAGTTCTCCCATTTTAACCTCTTCACAATGCTGCCTCGGTTGATATTTTTGACATCTAGATAATCTTTTTATTTTTGTACCTCCACCACATTTCTATGGCACTTTTTTGGTTCTTGTTTATTGTGGGGTCCTACTTTTTTATTTTTAAAAATCTTCCTTGTGTCGTCCAACGTTTATTTATTACTCCTAAAGTTTATTTTAAATGTGCTTTAAAAGAAAATCGGCAGAGGCCATCTCGCTCTTTCCTTCCCTGGTAATCTGCGATTTTACAGCGTACGCAAAACTAACCGCGTAATAAGAGGTTGTGCTTCATTTTTTGACAGTTAAAATGGCTGCGTAATTACACGCCATATCAAAATGAAGTGCAGCTTCTTCGATCGGACTGCTCGATCGTCGTGTTTTAAATTTAAATTTATAGGAATTGTTTGCGAGGACGTGGGCAACACACCCGGTGCAAAATTAGGGACCACTGTTTTATATTCTTAATTCACAATTCTCCTTTTTTCTGTGCGTATTAATTAGCACTTAACTGTAGAAAGAATTTAAGTTTTTATTTTATTTATTTCATAAAGCCACCTTGCAAAGGAGTTCCTTTTGAGTCCCTAATGAAACCTTTACCGTACGTTTTCTACAATTTGATTTGTTAATTTATACACGCATAAAATTGATGGGATATTCGGCCTTGGGTGATTCTCGATTTTCATTCCGTCCAATCATTTTATTTTGAAACCAACTAAGAAAAGTCCTTTGCTTTTCCTCTACAGTTTTTTTCCTCTGCATTTCGAATTTTTTTTTCTAAAGAAATGTTTAGCTTCTTATCGATGGGTTCTCCTATGTACAAAAAAAATGTTCCAAGTCTTTTTGATGGCGTACTTCAAGGTTCCATTTTAGGACCACGATTATGTGTTTCAACCCCATCTCAATGTTTTTTTTCTCTCCTCTAGTCTGCAATTACGCACTTCTTCAGTTTTAACGGTAATACTGTTCATTATGTAACGGAAGATAATATGTATTCAATGCGTGGTGTTCGTTTCCTCTTGTATTTAATATTCATAAGCGGGAGAATCGCTTTTCTGTTTCTTTTATTGACCTTGAAATTATAAGTTATCCTAAACACAAAATTTATGCCTAAAGCCCGTTTTAGACGGTCACATTTCTTGTAACAAATTTGTTACGAAGTGAGTGAGAAGTGCCAATTCAACCAATCAACATTCACTGTGGTAGCTTATCTCTCTCACTATGTAACAAAATTGTAATCAAATTTGTCAAGATAAGATGTCTTCTAATCTAATTACACGACTGCATTCCTTCCTTGTTTGATAGGACATCATCTCTGATGATTTTAAATTAAAAATACTAATAATAAAATAAATTTATGAAAATCAAGAAATTGGTTGTTTTTTCCGCTTATTAGTAAACATTCTCGTTCGCTTTTTATCAAGTACGAAAATCAGGTGAAACGCACGCTAATTAAAAATGTTTAAGGCGCGATGCGTTCTCGTTCGACGGAAGCATGCGAAACTTCAATTAGCGTCAAATTTACATCCGCACTCGTCGTTACGTACGACTTTTTCCCCGTAATTACGGCCCGCTGCAAATTAAATTTAAACGCGTTAATTTGCGGGTATTATGCCCGACTACATGCGGCCTATTCGGCAGTTAACACCAAATTATGCCGGCTTTTTTCCATTCACTTGCTTCGCTCTTGAACAAGCGTAACGTCTGCCCCGGATCAATTTTCCTTCCTTCAATAATTTTTAATCACTAAAAAAAAGGGTCTTCGCAAGTTTGCAGATAATTTTGGGCGAAAAGCGAAAGATTTTTTTTTTGCAAAATTCGTGAGAAAGTCTTCGTCTTGTTTGATCATCATCTCCTTTTCTTTCTTCCTTTTTCTTCTGAAACTTGTAAAACACATTCCTTTTTTTATATTATTAATGAAAGTGAAATTCTAATTTAACCATACCTGTACTCTTCTGTTAAAAAAGTTTAAGAATATTTACTTCCATCTGTTTTTTTTGGTGGAGGGGCGCCATTAGAAAAGACATTTTTTGTAACTTGTTGTAAGCTAACACAATATCTCTCTATTTTTAATTGAAACCAATTTGTTATAAAATTATCCTGAATTCTGTATTTTGTTCTTCGTTTTTTGGGGGACACCATTAGAACATTCAACCATTTAGATTCTTATAGATCTATTTCGACGACTTATCTAATTCTATTTGGACACAATAGACTTATCTTATATTTTTCGGACTCTCACAGAATTCTTTTAAAACTCTTAATTCTCATTTAAAACTCTTTTTGCATCTACTTTGTTTAGATACTATTCGGACTTTACAGAATTAATTAAACTCTTTTTAGAACTCTTTGGTGTTTTTAGGACAATTTGGACTCTTACAACTACTCATTAGAACTTTTTAAGCTTCTTATGTGATACTACTCAGACAATAACAATTTATTTAAACTCTCTTAGAATTCTTTAGTCCTTTTTAGATCAAACGAACTCTTTTATAAGAGTTTTTAGATCGATTTGCGTTTATTTCATACTATTTGGACTCTAGCAGGATTATTTAAACCCTTTTTAAAGCTGTTTAGATTCTTTTATTACTATTTATTGAACAGATCAATTTAGTACGATTTTATTAAGAGTAACAGATTTATTTACACTCTTTATACTCATTTAGACTCTTTCGAAATTATTTATTACATACTAACAGGACCATTTAGATTCGTTTAGAACGCTTTAGTCCTTTTAGAACGATTTAGACTCTTTTACAACAATTTATTAGACTTTCCAGATTTAATTAGACTCTTTTAGAACTTTATCTAGACCTATTTAAAGTTGGTTCTTGTCCGATGAAATTTGTAACACAAAATCTTTTAACCGGACACTAAATTGCGCACTATACATTTAACGTTTCACCATCGTTCGACAGCTTCGTCAGAAGTGAAAAATATAAACACGTTGTCAAAATAAACATTTTCTAGTTTTCTCGATTCTTTAAATAGAATATAGATCTGTCAATTTTTAACATTTATTAAAATAAAATATTTATTATGTTTAAAAAGGAAAAAAAAATCAATTTACCTTTTCAGTTTCCGTTGACTACCTTGTTTATTTTGACAACGTGTTTATATTTTTCACTTCTGACGAAGCTGTCGAACGACGGTGAAACGTTAAGTGTATAGTGCGCGATTTAGTGTCCGGTTAAAAGATTTTGTGATACAAATTTATCTAGACCATTCAGAATTATTTGTTACACTTATTTGGTACTATTTGAACTCTTAATAGAATTAGAATAGAATTTTATTGGACTTTTTAGATCTACTTAGAGACCGTTTTAGAACTATTTTGGCCGTTTCAACGCTGTTTAAATTATTTCGTTTATAATAAGTTAGTCTAATTTAGAACCATGTATTTAGATTTTTTTACAATAATTTATTAGACTTTTCAAAAGTATTTAGGCTCTTTTAGAACTAGACTCCTTCAGAATTATTTATTAGACTTATCTAATACTACACGAACACAGAATTATTTGAACTCTTTTAGAACTCGTTAGTCTTTTTTTAATTTTCTGCAACTATTTGTTGGATCTATTAGAACTTATCGGTCTCTAACAGAATATTTAAACTCTCTTAGAATTCTATAGTCTCTTTTAGAACAATTATTGAACTCATTTACAAGACTTTTTAGATCTATTTGAACTTGTTCGATATTATTTGGACTCTAGCAGAATTACTTTAACTCATTTAGGACTCTTAAATCTCTTTTAGAACTATTTACATTATTTTACAACCATTTCTAAAATAGATTAATTTAGACCCATTGAAAACTATTCAGACTCTCTCAGAATATTTACTTAGACTTATCTAGTACGATTTCAACACTAACAGAATTATGTACACTCTGTAGACTCATTTAGACTCTTCCGCAATTATTTATTACATACAACTCCGACTCTAACAGAACCGTTAGACTCGTTTAGAATACTTTAGTCTATTTTAGAACAATTTATACTCTTTACAACAATTGATTAGACCTTTCAGATTTATTTAGACACTTTTAGAACAATCTAGACCTTTCAAAGTTATTTATTAGAATTATCTGGTACTATTTGAACTCTAACTTGTAAATAATTCTCTTTAAACTATTTTAGAACTTTTATCGGACTTTTTAGATATATTTAGACTGTTTTAGAACTATAGATCGTCTAGAATCTCCTCAATTTTAAAATTTGTCAATATATTGCTTATTAAACATATTATCTTAGAATTTCTTTTTGTAGATGAGTGAAACACAATATCTTTCTGATACTAATTGAAAGCTATTAGTCATAAAATTAACCTGAATTCTGTCCTTTTGGCGGACATAACACTTTTTTTGTGAGGCAGTCAGTTCCTAGACAGATTTGTCCCTTTTATAAGCTAAATATCTCTGATATTTACTGAAAGCTATTAGTCATAAAATTATCCCGAATTCTGTCCTCAGTTCTTCACTTTTTGGAGGACACCATTAGACCAAACATTTCTTTTTGTAGAAGAGTCAGACACGATATCTTTCTGTTACTAATTGAAAGCTATTAGTCATAAAATTATCCTGAATTCCGACCTTTTGGCGGGCACAATTAAATTTATGGAGCAGTCTCTGTGCTAGACAGACTGTTCTCATAAGCGGATACAATATCTCTCTGTTTTTAATTGAAAGCTATTAGTCATAAATTTATCATGAATTCTATCCTTTGTCCTTCGTATTTAGGGAGGGAGGCACCATTAGAAAACTTTCTTTTCTGTAGAGCAGTCCTGTGTAGCTTGCAGCTAACACAATATCCCTATATTTTTCATTGAAAGTAATTAGTCATAAAACTAACCTGAATTCCGTTCTTCGTCCTGTTTTTTCTTTTTCTTTTTGGGTGGGGGACATTTAGATAGGAATGATAGGATACTTTTTTGTATAGTGTACCTGTCCCTAACACAACATCCATCTCTTTTTAATTGATTGCTATTAGTATTAAAATTATCCTGAATTCCGTTATTCTTCCTTCGTTTTTTAGGGGGCGTCATTAGGCAGGATACTTTTCTTTGTATAACAGTCCTGTCCCTGTTGCAAGCTAACACAACACCCCTCTTTTTAATTGAAAGCAATTTATCACAAAATTATCCTGATTTCTGTCTTTCTTGAGGGACGCCATCAGACAAGACATTCTCTTTTGCAGAGTGGTTCTTGTGTTACACAGACCAGTCCCTGTTGCAACAACTATCTTTTTTTTTATTGACAACGGTTTTCCTGAATTCCGTTTTTCGTTCTTTAGACAGACCTGTCTTTGTTGCAAGCTAACACAATAACTCTCTGTTTTTAATTGAAAGCAAATACTCATAAATATCCTGAATTCCGTACGTCGTCCTTCGTTTCTTGAAGGGCGCCATACGATAAAACATTCTCTTTAGTAGAGGAGTCCTTGTATTAGATAAACCTGTCCCTGTTGACAGTAATTATCCTGAATTCCGTCTATCGTTCTTTAGACAGACCCATCCCTGTTGCTAGCTAACATATCTCTTTTTTTTTAATTGAAACAAGTACTCATTAAATTATCCTGAATTCCGTCCGTCGTCCTTTGTTAAGACATTCTCTTTAGTAGAGCAGTCCTTGTGTTAAACAAACCTTCCCTGTTGACAGTATTTATACTGAATTCCGTCAGACTCATCCCTGTTGCAGGATAACATAATATCTTTGCTTTTTTTTATTGAAAGCAAGTACTCAAAATTATCCTGAATTCCCTCCGTCGTCCTCGTTTGTTGGAGGGCGCCACCAGGTAAGATATTGTGTTAGGAGAGCAACCCTTCTGTTAGACAAACTTGTGCCTGTTACAAAATAACATTACGTCTTTCTCTTTTTAATTGAAAGCAATTAGTCATAAAATTATCCGAAATTTCGTCCGACGTATTTCGTTTCTTGGGGGCGTCATTGGTCAAACATTTTCTTTTGCAGAGCAGTTGCTGTATTAGAGAGTCATGTCCTTGTTATAAGCTAACACTACATCTATTTTTAATTGAAAGCAATTATCCTGAATTTCGTCCTTGCAGCACGCTTATTAAAAAAAAATGTATTTTTTAATTAATTGCCCGTGCGCAAACACCTGCGATTCCTGATGACGTAATTAAATTATTATTATTTTTTTCTGAATTAATTAAAACTTTAGCCTTCTATCGTTCGCGACCGTAACAATGGCCGTTCGGTCGTCCGTGCCTTATCTCCGAAAATCTCGCGGCACGTAATTAACGCAGCAGAGAGTGCGTACGGGCGGCGGGGCACCACAACAGCCAAGTGCCCACGCGGATAGGTGCAGAAGTGCAGAACTAATGAGCGTAGGTTTCCAGATCTTGAACAACATAATCCTGGTGGTTGCGTGCACGGCATCGGTGCCGGGAGCGGCACGGAGTCGTGCAGGATCCGCCCACGCGAGACCAACAATGCGGTGGCACCTTGCGTCCCCCCTGAAACCCCGCGAACTACGTGCAATCATCGTCCTTTTATATCGAACACTTGAATCGCATTGTTGGTTGTTTCGGAATTGTTTTGCTACCACGTGGAAGCCGCTGCCCATAAAGAAACTTTGGTGGAAAAGCTACGAACCTGCCTCACTGAAGAAGTGAGTATCACACGAAACATCATTGGAATTTTGTTATAAACGTATAAGTGATTAGATGATTTTGGAACAGAGAATTTTGCAAATCAAAATTGCTTTATTATTAAAGTTTCAAGAAAGTCGACGAAAATTGATAGAAATTATACGAGTATCACACATGCGTCTTTGGATCTTTTGTTCGCTTTTTCATTAACGTAAAAGTTCGTTGACGCTCATCATTCTATTTTTCGTTATTCCGTCCTGCTACAAATCCTGCTTACCCTCACGTTCTTACGATTACGATATTGTTACTGTCATATGCTTTTTACCAAATGAAATCTGATTTTATCATTTCGTCGTTGCTAGCAATAATGTCAGTGAACTTCACATTTCTATTTCTGATGAAATATTATTATAAATACTAATGCAATTTTCGATTCACTGCCCAAGAGCACTCTCAGCGTTCTCGATTCACAACCCTAGAGCAACCTTAGAGTATTCTCACTTTGTTTCAATCAAATAGAATTATCTCTATATTCTATTATTATATTCGTGTGAGATTGAAACAAAGTGAGAATACTCTAAGGTTGCTCTAGGGTTGTGAATCGAGAACGCTGCACCTAAATTAAATTAACTGTTTCAGATGGAATCTTTTATCTTTTAGGAGTGAGCTGCTTTTCTGAGAAGATTTAGGGATGGAGACTCTGCCACCGTCACGTAACAACAACTTGGGTCCAAATTCCAGGATTTTTTTTTTAAACAAACGACAGCCGTCGCTTACGAAAGACGTAAATGAGACTTTTCAACCAGCAAATCCGAAAAAAGAAGAGTAGGAAAGTTTCATGTGAAAAACGAATTCTTGTTCTTTAATTTTTTGATAATAAATAAAAACATATCAAATACAAACATTAGAGCGTTTCTCTGTTATTCTTTCAGCATAAAACAAACGATTTGATGCGCCATCTCTAGTTCAACAGTGAAAGTTTATTTTCGCGGTTTTGAAAATAAGTTTCAAAGATCTACCCTTTGGGGGACCATCGCGTCGATCCAAAGCATGCAAAATATGTTTAATAGCCAGTTGCACCAAGCACTTAAGCCCTGCTTAAATTTAAGCGTCACTTAGAATATGACTTACACTGCTTTGTGTAACCTCAAATGTCACAATCTAAACGCTTCCTAAATTTAAGCTCGCCTTAAGTGTTTGGTGCAACTGGCCATAAAAGGTAGCTTGGCAGAACCCTCAACTTGGAACGGAAAAGGTAAGTAAGGAAAGCATTTGTTTCTTATTTCAGAATATTCAAAGTTATCTCGTCTTTTACCGATGTTAATAAAAAAACTAGATGAAAGTGTCATCTGTGGCCTAAAGCCGGAAATTATAGGTCACAAGTTACTTACCTTCAAAATTCAATTTTGTGTTTTGAGTTCTTGAGAAACAACTTGCCTGAGCTGAGGCAAAACAAACAATATTCATTCGAACCCAGATGTATGCAAATCTTTCTTTATAAAACGAGCGATTTGATGCGCCATCTCCGATTCAAAAAGGAAAACCCTTGTTTTATAATTTTATTCGAGTTTTGAGGATGAATTTCAAGGTTAATCCTTTAACGAACGAAGCTGCTGGACTTAACTTAATTCGAATTAACAAGAGCAAGCTGTCTATGGTCCAAAAGCATTCTATGCCACAAATTCACAGAGATTTAAGAACACATTTTATATTTAAATTTCTCTCCCATTTACAGTTTGTTTGAGCTATCACCTGAGTGTAAAATTGAACAAAACATTAGAGTTTCATAAAAATTAATACGTGCGAACTGAGGCTCCATCTTTGGACAAAAAATGAAAACTCTTACGCCTCAGCTTCAAAAGTAACTTCGAAAGTGCAGATTAAATTTCAGTTTTTTAGCAAAAAAAATTTAAAGTCTGTCTACTATAGGGAGTCCTGAACTAAATTAAAACAATTAACGATCGTTTGAATAACAAAGTACGAGAATTAATTAAGTCAACAAATAAAAATGTCATTTCATTGCAGAATTCTCAACGATTTGGTTTCATAAAATTATGTATTTAAAAGTACCCTACCACTTCACTTCAGAATTCTTAACAAAAAGAGATTATCCATTCAGCTTTTAATTGAAACTAGCAAAGGACGAGTTGAATGAAGCACCATCTATTGCTCAAAAGCGATTCTAGGTCACAATTTTACTGCATTTCAAGGTAAGTATTGAAACACGAAAGTCAAGTTCACAAAACCGTAAACGTAAAGGACCTCGTCGTTTTACTTCAGAACTCCGGTAGATCGGAAGTTTTCTTTCAGCTTTTAATTAGAATTAGAACAAGGTGCGAGATGAAGCGCCATCTCTTGCTCAAACGCAAAAGTTTCTATGTCACGATTTTACTGCACTTCAAGGTAAGTATCGAAACACGAAGGTCAAAGTTCACAAAACCGTGAACCTAAAGAATTTTACTTCATAACTGAGGATTCGGAAGTTTACTTTTAATTTGAATTAGACATCTTTCGTTGAATCTCAAATTTTTAAAATTAAGAAAGAGTGAGCGCCATCTCAAGCTCAATCATGGAATCTTCTGTGAGACAACTTAAATTTAAAACGAATGCATACGCGACGAACGAAGAACGAGAACTTTTACAAATTTGAGCTATAACGTAAAACAAAAGAAGATCATCTGAGTATCAACAAACACATTTTGTTTAAAAGTCGGATTCACAAAATCGCGAACTTAAAGGGACTTCCCGATTCTTGAAAGGTTATCCAACTAGTTTTTAATTGAAATTGGCAAAGAGCAAGTTGAAGCGCCATCTCTTGCTTAGACGTGAAAGGGCCTATGTCACAACTTTATCTGCGTTTCAAAGTAATTATCGAAGCTCAAACCTAAAGAGCTTCGGTGCTTTATTTCAAAATTCTCAAAAATCTGTTTAGCTTTTGATTGAAATTAGCAAAGAGCGAGTTGAAGCGCCATCTGTTGCTCAAAGCCACCAAACTTTAAAAGAATTTCGCCATTTCACTTCAGGAGTCTCAAGTTAGAAGTTTTAAATTAAAATCAGCCATGAGCGAATTGAAGAGCCATCTCTGGCTGAGATACGAAAGTTTCTGAATGACTACTGAACTGATTGTGAGTCTTAAGGTAAGTTTCAAAATTCAGTTCCTCAGTAAAGTTTTAAGTTGCGACTTGCAGCTATTAATTCGCCATGAGTCCAACTTTCGCTGACTTCTTCAAACAAGTAGCGAGTTGAAGCGGCATCTCTTGCTCAAATCCACATTCTCTGTGTCATTACACTTGAAGATATGTCCTGAAATTCAGATTGAAGATTAGGTTCACAAAACTGTGACCTTTAAAACACCTTCGTCATTTCACTTCATGATCCTAAAAAATCTGTTTCAAATCGAAAGTATCCATGAGTGACTTGAAGCGCCATCTCTTGCTGAAGTACGAAAGTTTCTATCTGACAATTGAACTGAGCTTTAGGGTAAGTTTCAAAATTCAGTTATTCAGTTTCAACAAGCAATTAAAATCGAAACGACCCTAACTGGTGACTTCTTCAAATAAGACGTGGAGCCATGCAGTCGTTAGTGAGTATATTGAAGTTGTCTATGCAACTGACGCCTGAGAGTAAAACGCCATCTATTGTGGATTGTCAGAAGTATTTTGTCGCAGTTGTAAAAACGACGATTTTGAAAGTTGCTGAAAGAGTCTACGTGACCCAACAAATCTTGCGCGGGAGAGTATAATTTATAAATTTCTAGAATTTAAACCGTAACGTCAGGTGTACAACTTTCTTATCGATTTTGTCGCCTTCGTGACGTAAACCAATATATCACTTCCACCTGTAAACTCTGAAAAGCATAGGTAGGTAATTTTGTTAGGCTACTAATCACAAAAATGAAAAAAATGTAGGAAACGAATGACAGGGTTTGAATTCCCGGCTATTAGTAGCAATGAAGCAGGCCGAATGTTATTATAATCGAGTGTGCTGCGCGAGTTGTGGTCGCGGGTCAAGAGTGTTAATTCAATTATTAGGTTGACCACGAAGAGCAAGCCAGCGCATGCCATCCGTGCCTAGCCGGAGACTTTCGCTCGGAATATTTTAATAATTCGAACGTACCCGATAGAGACATGTCACGTATGACGACTTTACGGCCATAATCCTCTTTATCGCTCTCGATTTACGCTATTTCAATTTAATCGGCCAATTTGTTGTTTTGCTTGTTGTAAGCCGCGAGTTTACACGCGTCCTGCCACCACCGAACTGTGTGCGCGCATATTTGCATGTCGCGTGAATAGGAAAGTTGTTTGTCGTAAATTGCAGGGCCGTTTGTCGCGTTTTTTGCTTGTCCCGATCGGCTTTATTGAATAAATGTCGCGTTTACGCTCGACTTAATTAACCCGTAATTGTGCTCTCGAGCCTACGTGTATGCGTGCGAGCGTAACACAGCCAAATTAAGCAAAAAACAGATGTTTTGTAAGCTTGTAGGTGTCTAAGACTTTCATTAAATTCTCAAGACACAAACATGTAGGTATCCTTATACTCCAAGCTAACACTCAGTTAAAAAAGATTCCATCATTTACTAAGTTAAGAATGACATGAAAAAGATTATAGCCAGTAAGTTTATAAGATACCCTTTGATCAATTTTGTACAGAAACAAGCATGTTCATTTACTACTCATTAATTATCAAGGTGTTTCGTGTCGGTCAAATTCTAGTTGGAGTTGTATCTTGCTAATGAGAGTCAATAACTGAAAACAGTTGTACGAGAGATTACCTAAAGAGTCGTCCAGAGAACAGCGATACTGTGGCTATCTGGTCGGTCCTTTTGGATGCGTCGGCAGCAAGGGATGTCTTCGACCTGGTGTAGTTAACTGGTCTGGAGCAGCGACGTAACGATGCACCTCTTCTAGTGAATCGGAGTATCAATTGATTTCCAACATCCAGCCAGGATTATTTATACCACTATTTTGCTTACATAAAAGATAAAAGTACAACGATTACATTGAATTGTCTACATAACGATTTTCCAATTGGGAACATAAGTCGTAACGTAACTCCGACATTAGCTGCATTCGATTCGCAGCCGAAATCAATTCGCTTTTATCAGTAGATCACTTAGAAGTGATCTGGATCAGTTTCGATACGTTTTGCTTATGGTGAATCCTGCGGGAATCGAACGCATGAATTCTTTTTGAATCGATTTAAATCGATCCAAATCGGTGAATCGAATGCAGCTAATGTAAACAATAATTACACGACAATAAGTTGGAGTTAACGCTGAATTTGTTGTTTCGAAATGAGAATGAATGCAGTTTCAGAGCAGTTAAAACCTGTCTCAGAACAGTTAAAATCAGTTCTCCCGCCGCCCCTGCACTGAGCGCGCCACCACGACAGGCAATCACACATACACGTTTGAGAAGTAATGTTAAATCTCGATCAGAAATTAAGCCAGAAACTCCATAGCTATTCTACTATCGCTAAACACTTCTAATGTATAAAGGTGATTGTACATTATAACAATATTTTAAATGTGATCTTTTCAGCCATCATCATGATCACCAATAGTTATTATAGCAGCATTAATGGTGCCATTCTTTGATGATGCATGAAAGACTACCATGTCTTCTTTTCCAATCTGGAGTGCATGCATTTACATAGTTTGAATATAACTTTTTTTTATTAAAAATCTGTTCTCAATGTAACATTGTTGTAATTTTCAGGTTTACCAGAAGACTGAATACCTCAAAGTTACTAGAACGTTTCGCGCGAGATTTTTAGTCGATCACTTAAAGGGTTTAACAGGTTCTCATGGTAAAAAAAGAGGATTTGGCAAACACAGCACTCAACTTATATGCAAAACTAAGTTATGTTCGCAGCAATTTCGAAAGCGGTGATAAAGTAATCATCATGAAAAAGTACCTTTCAAACAATGTATATTCATCGTGATTGTGTTAAGTATAACAGGAATATATTGGGTTCCTAATAATAAGTAAATATAAGCAGTAAAATCAAATGATTTTGAAGATTAATATGCATTTGGTGTTCGCAAAGAGACAGACAACAACGGTCATTAAATTCGATCGACTCAGAAAACAATTAATCCTAAAGTTCCAGTCAATTATCTTCTTTCTATTAGCGGCAAACAAGCGTGGCCTCGCGAACACATTCGAAGACCTTCCTTACACAGCTGCGAACGCAATTAAAACAATAGTAAATCAAAAAGTACCCGCCACATCCGGTCTTGGTTGTCGTCGACCGGTGTGCGTCAGCAACACCACCTATCTTCAGGGAGTATCGGCGGACTTCTTCGCTGCACTCGACACGCAATAAAAGCGCAATTAGCGAAGTGCTGTGTCCTCCACGCTTATTTAGATCCTTGATAACTGAAAATAATAGAGTTACTCTACCGAAACGCACGATATTTGCTCGCTCTTCCTTCCTTCACTCTTAATTGGAGAACTTTCGATGAGAATTCCATTACGCTAGTAATTTCTGTGCTTCTTCTTCTGCTTCTCTTAAATGACATGTGAAATTTTGACTGCTCGCCCTAATTGATATACGACAAGGCAAAGTCGTAACGCTGCCGGGGTGTTAATAACGTAATTATCTCGCACACAATCAAGATTACCGAGTATCTATGTAAAGATCACACAGATTACGTTTGTGTTCGTTTATAGAACTGTAAACAGAAGTGAGGAATTTTTCACTCGTTTTTAGTATTGTTTGAACGACGTCGTTAAATTGAGCCAGGCCTCGAATTAGACTTTGCCACATATCGGAATTAATTGATAACGAAATCGCCAAAAAGGCGTGTGATTCTCAAAAAGAATAAACTGCTCAGAATACTAACTCTCATATTTCCTGATAAATTAAATAAATGCATTGTAACAGATTTTCCTATAAAGGCAGTTTTAGACTAACCTATTTCTTGTACAAGATTTGGATCAATTTCTACAATAAAATTCTAAAACAAGAAATTTTTGAGCTGCAGATGCGATTTGAAGGTAGAATATGTTCTATTTTTCAAATTACCCGCCAAAGAACAAAAAACTAACAAACGGATAGGTATCGCTTGCTATGTAAGATTTATGCTCATGCGCATTACTATCTTGTATGTATGCATAAATTACTAAACCTGAATACATGAATTTTAATTCCTGAAAAATATCAACAACCAATTGCTGAGTTGCATCAAACAATCAACAATGCACTTAATAGAGCCAACTTTTGATTGTAAACAAAAGTTAGTTGTGTCTTGAATTGTGTCGAAGTTGACCTGAGAAACCAAATTCGAATGAAGTTTTTAAGAAACAGACACTAGCGTTAATTATATTATGCAAATAAAGCGACATCATCGGCGAAAAGAAAAACTTTTATTCCTATTTTAATGGTTGGCCATCTATTCTTCGCCCAAATATCGAAGTTTCTTGTATTTACTTTGTGTTTAGTAACTCGCAGTTAAATTTAAATACGTTTCCCGTTGTTTTCCATTTATTTTTCTAAACTGGAAAATGTATTTTTGACGAAAAAGAAAAAAGAAAGCCCAAACAATGACCATTTTTTTAATTTTAAGTTTCAGTTTAAATCGCTGTAAAGTGTTTCCTTGTTTATTCTCTCATAATTTTCATGTTTTCATTTCTAAATTTGTTTCGAGGAATGCGTTTTCTTAAAAAAGAAACAGTCTATGATTGTAGTTTTGTGATTTCAATGGTTTTCTTCTTGCTTAGATTCGGTTGGGTCTATAAAAGGGATTTTAAAACGTCTATTGTTGCACGTTTCGCTTCCTTTACATTTTTCAATTTTTTTTTTAATTGTCGACGAAAGGATTTTTTTAGAGAATGTCTCGATTGTCAGTTGTTTCTGTGCAGATTTGAGTTTCTATACTTCAATTATTTAAAATATTTTGCCTGCTACATTCGTACACTTTTTTTTTATTAATGTTTTCATTCCGAATTTTCTGTTTTATGGAAAAGAAATCATTCAAAGAACCAGCTGGTTGGTCTTTGTTTTTAAATTAAATTAAACAAACGTTTTCTGTCATGTGTTTTGATTCTTTATCGATTCTCGCTTAAGTTTTTTCTAAAATTTTCGAAGAAATAATTTCTTTGGAAAAATTAGTCCAGAATCATCTGTATCTGCATTTTTCTTTCTTTCTTGGTCCTTTTCATTTCCTTCCCAGTTTTCTTCTTAAAGCAATCCAGTCAATCTTATTTGTTATTAGAGCATATTTCAGTTTTTTTTTATTTTAATTTTAGTTATAATCAAAAAAATTGAAAACGTTTCCTCGGCCTTGCCTTTCGGTTCTCTTCAATTTTTTCCTTAAATTCACAAAATAAAAATAAATGCTTCAAATATTCTTATGATTCTTGCCGTGCCATTGACTCTTTCTTTTTTCTTCACGTTTCAAGCAATTAAACGGTAATATTTTTGTTTTAATTGCGAATTCCAATTGCTTTCATGTTTCAGTTCGAATTCAATCGAAACTGAAAAGGCCGTTTTCTCTTCTTGTTTTTTCAGGAAAAAATTTTCATTCAACATCTTTGGGGCGGCTTTAGTTTTTTCTCAGTTTTCAGTTTATTGCTTTAACGTCAACATTTTCTATCCTATTTCTTTCTATTATTGTTGTATTAAAAACATTCTTACACATTTCTCGTCTTATTTTTGACTTTTATTCTTCTTTTTCGACAAGTGTCAAGCAATCAGTCGATAGCCTCTTGTTTTACTTGGGAACTATTTTCTTGTATTCATTCAAATTAAACAAAAAATTCCAAAACATTTTCTGCTTTTGTTGTTTTCAGTTCTCCTAAAATTTAAATATGAAACGTCAAAATTTTCTGTCATACTTTTTGACTCCATTTTACTTTATTTATTTATTTGCTTTTAAACTTTCGTTTTGGAATTAGAAAGTTTCCAATATGGAAAAAAAACAGGTTTTTCTTCGAGGAATTAGTGGATCGGTTTTAATTTAATTTCTTTTTTCTTACTTTCATTTTCTTTTTATTTCGGCTTAATTATATAAAAAATTCTATACGGCATGGTATGTGTAAATGGGATAGAGTAAGCAATAAAGTCAGTACATAATAAATTTCGAAGCGTTTTTTCGTGGAACTTTTCCTAAATTTTGTGGACTTCATATTTTTAATTTGGATTTTTTGGATTCGCCTGAAGAAGCTGGCAGTTTGAACAGTGAAACGTCGAACCTACAACAAGTTCATTCTAAATTAAAAATAGCCGGAACTATTACTATCGATTTTTTTTTGTTTTTATGAAAACTGATAAAAACATGTGTATTGGATAAAGCCAGATACCTATTGAGAGGAATTAAAAATTGTAGATTTCTTTTCTCAAAGATAATTTGGAAAACTATTCGTCTGTATTCCTTCTTTGTTTTAACAGTAACAAATTCTCAGAGACTTTCACACGCAAAAACGAGTAGAACAGAACTAATTAGATTAAAATTAAAACCGCGAGCGCCTACCTAAGGCATTTCAGTTTCCTGAAGAAAACTCGATCCTCCTTTAATTTGTTTACCGCTTAAGGAAATACAACTTAGAAATGCAAGAGCAGCTTCGTATAAATTATTGAAACGACGAAATTTGTATGTTTTTTGGTTACTTGCGAAACGGTTTTTCTTTAGGGCTTTCGGCGATACCACACACACGCAATTAACAAGTTCCTTGAGTCACAGTCGCAGTTCGTTCGTGTTTATTTAATGAAATGTTTTTTAGCCAGTAACGCAAGTGTTGAAATGTCACCATAGCGGGTGTTTTCCGACCACGTGGCCTCAATGCCGAGCAGACCTTGATCAAGAACAAGCCAAGGTAAGCGTTATTACATTATTTCAAGATTGATCTGCGTATAAAAATCATTCGCAGTAGAAGAAAAAAAAAATAACAACTCAAGAACCTATTCACACTCGCTGCTCTCGTCCGCTTTTTTTTCCAAGCAGCACAATCTCATTTGTTGTTTAACTATAAATCAATGCACTAATTGCCGGTGTAATAAGTATAATTAGCTGGATTTGCATAGTCATAGTTACTACGAGAAATGAATATATTATTACGCCGTAAAATGATTAATTTAAAACACATTTTACTTTTCATAATATGAATATTTCATTCGTCGTTGCATTACATCGTATGTTTAAACCATTGTCTCGCCCGTCTGATTGATGTCCAACTTGTTAATCATTTTCAGCTATGAATAATTACGCAACGGATTCATTTATATATTAATTAATTAATAAAACAAATAGTTAAACGAGAGCGTTCTCTTACCTCGTCGGGAACGGGGAGATTTAACGACGCATTGTTTTTACAAATTAATTCTAAATGCGTGTGCAAGTCGAATGCATTAATTACAGGAGAGAGAGATGCAAATTTTATGCGAAAAAATGGACACGATTTATCGATTTAATCCGCCGGCGAATTTATTATTTAATTAAGTTATCGTTTGCTCGTAATAAATATTTACTCGACCGCGTGCATTAACTAATTCGCAATTATTTTAATTTTTTTGCTTGCGTTTGGCGCTGGCAAGAGTTATAACCGCAAACAACTAATAACAGTTGCAGTCTATAAATTATTTAGAAGGAAAATCGTGTTTTATAAATAAACGATTAATTTTATTGTTAGATAGTTTATGATAATCGAAAATTTTAATGCGAACTGAAGTTGAGAGGAAAAGTCTAAATTATCTTTTCCTAGTCCTAATAACACCAAAATACTACGCATTCTTGAGTAAGCATTTGAAACTATAAGTATCATTATCAATTATCACTATTGATGACAGTTGCCATCCACAGAATTTTATCTTTAACGGAGTAAAGTGAAAGGGCTTCACAAATGTTGGACATCACTGTACGTTGACTTGTCCACCGAGATTTCATCACCTACGCTTTTCTGCAACCTTACGTAATTCATTTTATTTTTGGATAAAATTCCTTATAAGGAAACCGAGCACCGGAGTCTTGGGCATGTAATTTTTTTAATTAGAGCGCACATCTCTTCTACTTAGCCCGAAGAGGGCATGTCAACGCGAACACATGTCCGTTCCGGGCTTATCTCCGGATCAGTCGTCGTCGTCACGCGGCAAGTGCAAACCGAACCGGGTACCATTAAAACGTAGACAAATGAGAGTCAAAAACGGCCGGTGGGGCCCGGTGCTGTGCCACCTGTCGCCCCGTGACGAAGCGGCCGTTATTACCGTCCGTACGCCTCATTAATTAGTCTGTATCGCTGGGGAAATCTAAATAAGAAAATAAAGAGTTTTCAATGTGTCATCGTCCTCGAAAAAATATTTCAAACTTTTATAGCACGAAAAGAATCATAAAAGGCCAATTCATTCGAAGGATACTTTTGGAATGTCAATTGAACATTTGCTAAGTATCACTTTTCATGTTACAAGTAGATCTATATGTTACTGAACCAGCCTGTACATATTGCTGTGATTTTACCAAAGTGAATGTAAAAAACCACATTCTCGACATCGTAATGAGCAGACGTGCAGACGTAACGAAGAACAACCATCGTCAAGGAATATGCTTCACATCAATGATATATCGTCTTCAGAATATCTTCATAAAAACACATCAACACTCCTGTTTTAAAAAAATGTCCCAGTAAGTTTTTTTTAATATTTAAAGCTTCCTTGACTTGATATAATAAACAGAAATAATGGCAAGTACATAATTTTGTCAGAATATCACAGATATATGTATATATGTATAGATACACAAAGAAATTTTATTTCAGTTGATGAATGTCTTAAGGACGATTTGCTAGGATCGTAATTAATGCATTTAAATCTACTGACGTAATATTTATATTTTTTCTTTTGTTAGTCGGTTTTGATTGCAGTGGATCCCTCGAGCATCCTCTGTACAGCTGTTTCGGCCCCATATAAAAGAGAGAAATAATGACATAATTTTGCCCGAGTATGACAGATATACTGGGTGTCTCATAACGTACGGAGGAGATTGAAATGGTAGCTGGGGTAGATCAAACTAAAGCTTTTTTGTTAAGAACCTTTGGATAAAAACTCAATAACAAGGAAATTACAGCAATTAATTTCTTATAAATAAACGAGCATTTATTGACTACCACTGAGATTAATACGAAAGAATTTGAAATAATAGTTTTCCCATTTCCAAGGTAACATATTGCTTACAAATGCTGATAGCTTGAAGTCATTTTAATTTTAACGTGTGTATCCAATAAAAGAAATAGTGGCCAAAAGCAGTACGTAGAAATCTTTTCAATAATAAAGCTTATTTTACAAAGTACAACTTAATTATCAAATAAATGAAATTTAAAATTATCGAAACTAAAAATTTCACAAAACATTTTGTTCAAAATGCCGACCCTGCAATTCAACGCATATTTCTGCACGGCGAGCACAATTTCGGGATATTTGTGGAAATTGTTCGCGCAAGTGTTCTGTAATAACGTTGATGCGATGGCGTAACTCTTCAATGGTATCAACTTCAGTGGCGTAAACCCGTTCTTTCATGTACCCCCATAAGAAAAAGTTAAGTGGATTCAGGTCAGGACTAATAATGTGAAAAAATTCTAATTGATTCTTGATTAGCTAAGTGGAGAGATCCGTTTACAAAAGAAGAAATGAGCGCGATGCTTGAATAATTTTAGTCTAATTTAAGACGCGAGTATGGGGTCCTAATACATAGCGAATAGGGAACAGTGAAATGTTTTAGCTGAATGTACACATTGTCGAGCACAAAACGATTTCGAAAAATAATATGAAACACTTTGAAAATGGACTCTTGATCAACTTACGAACGTCCAGATGAAGTGACTTGTTGATAAAAGCAGGAGTGAGCGCGAGTTTGAACAGTTTTATTATGAGACGCGAAAAATAATGTGAAGAGAACTGTAAATATATGTACAGACACACACAAATAAATTTTATTTCAGTTAATGAATGCATTAAGGACGATTTGCTAGGATCATAATTAATGCATTCTCAAATCTACTGACGTACGATTTGCTAGGATCGTAATTAATGCATTCAAATCTACTGACGTACGATCTATACAAATATAGAAATTTTATTTCAGTTAATGAAAGCATTAAGGATGATTTGCTAGGATCCTAAATAGCGCACTTAAATCTAGTGACGTAAGATTTATAATTTTTTTTTGCAAATCGGTTTTGGTTGCAGTGGATCCCTTGAGCATTCTCTGTACAGCTGTTTCGGCTCTATGTGGGGTCTCGTCAGCAGAAGCGTAGCTCGAGAATTTCATTGCAAACCAAACCGACCTGTCGAAACAGCTGTGCTGATACTCGAGGGATCCACTGCAACCACAACCAACTTCCAAAAAAAAAATTGAAACTTTTAATATGCTTTGACAGAATGCTAGGCCGCCTTGTATGGAATGACTTATTAAGTAGCGAACTAGCTGCAATTTGTCAATCCTAATGTAATGTTAAGTCAAAAAGTGATCGTAGAATGTCGCGATTGAACCTTTTCGTAAGATTTATACAAATGTAAAAATTTTATTTCAGCTAATGAATGTACTAAGGACGATTTGCCAGGATCGTAATTAATTCATTCAAACCTACTGACGCGAGATTTATACACACACCAGATATTTATTTCAATTAATAAATGTATTGAAGACGATTTGCGAGGATCGCAGTCAATGCATGTTAAAATCATTGATGTAGAAAGGAGAAGACTTTTCTGAGAACTAATAAAACAAGAACATTCTGTAACTAAAACAAAAACAAGCCTCAAATGTATAAAACATTGTATAAATAACGTTGTAAATTAAAAAAAAGAAGAGAAAGAGTCCACCTAAAGGGAAGCCATGGGGATTAATGGGGTAGTCAGAATTAGGTCCTTGATTTTTGATTTTGAACTTTAACACATTTTTCTGACCCGGAAATGATATTAGAAAAATTTCGCGTTCGATTTTGACGGTTACCATCGAAGTAAAATTATTACGTGCGAAATATCACGTCAAAACTTCACAGTTTTTTTCCTAAGTTTTAATTAGGCAAACTCGCTTTTAGCTTGAGCGCACTTATCAATGCCTCCTTTATATATTTTATACCCGAGTCATCGAGGCGTTTTTTTTTCTTTCTTGGTTTGTTTGTTTATCTGTTTTATTGCTCGCGACACTATTCCATTATCTCGGAGGCTCCTTCACCGTCGCGCCGGCGATAAAACAGTTTTTTTTTGTAGTTGTCGCGGAAGTGGCCCGCGTGTTTCGCCATTAGTATGCATTCGTATGTCCCGAAAATAGTAAAAAACATTTTCAGATAAGAGCCGAACTCGCCTTCATTAGTATTCAGGCGCAGTCGGCCGACGGAAGTGATGGATATATGCATGTCACTTGGACACGGCTGCGGCCGAAACGCCACTTCCGTTGTTCACCTGGAGCTAACAGCGACTTTCGAGAATTTAATGGCGATCGATTTGGACGCTTCGAAACGTCGTAAATTTCGCGTTTTAAATTTAATTCCCGTGGTGTGCACAAACAGGACTTATTGCCTCGGGCATTTTTCACTTCCGGTCTGCTGATAATAGACAATTAAAGTCTACAAGTCACCTTCAGATAAATTACGACTTCGCAGTAAATCCTTTTGAAAACTGTTATTTTTTTCCTTTTTAGAAAAGATACATACAATTAACTTTACGTTTTGTGCGTCAGTTCGAAACTATGTACATCACAACGAACCAAGGGAAAGTGACAAAGATCAGAGAAAGAGAAAGACAGAATCTTTGTAGGTTACAAACCATAAGAAAGGAGGAATGTAGAATACCTGGAGTGGAATTATAATTCCCCCAAATGAATCTGGTAGAAGGATCTATTATCTAGAGCTCCCTCGATTAAATCTGGAGGAAGCAAAATAGAATCTTTCTGTTTACATTATGTTTAGTGAACATTTTCTGATCTGTAGTTCCTGTAACAAGTCTGAGAGGTAATGTTTTGAGAAAAATTGCCTTAATTCTATTGTGTATCAAATTCATCGATAAACAAAGTTGTGAATCTTGAATAGATTTTATCTATAATTGAAAATTGACGTAACCAGATTTCAAGGTGGCTGACTAATGCAGTGCAGAAAAACAACGGCAATGAAGACCACCGGTTCTGTATTTATTTCGTCGCAAGACAACTCGCAAATAAATTTACTGAAACGAATAAAGCAAAAGCAAAAGAAACAGAAGAAGCCCCCCATAAATCACGGAACAGTATTAAAACAAATTATATTATAAATAAAGCAATTACGTTTTTCTAGCAGATTCATATTCTCGGTTAATTGTGTTTTAGTTGGGTAATTGTGACGGAACAGGTTGTTTTTTGTGGCGTAGATGAATGGAACGCGCATTCGTAAATTGCCTGATCCCGCTGCATAGGTGTAGTACGGATGGCTTGAGTAACGTCTTGACCATGTGTGCGTGAGTGCGAGGAGGCCGATGTTACTGACGTTTGGCCCCAATTAACAGTTAACTCGTGTAATAAATATACTCGTGGTGCTTCGCCGTTTCTATGCGGCACGCCGGGCGAAATGACGACGCTTTATGCCTTTACGTCTTCTCTTTTGCTCTTCTTTTTTGTGCACCAAGTTAAAGGCCTCATGGGCTAATAACTTCATCATGGTCTCTTCACGTTTCAGTACTTGGAGATTTCAAAAATAAACATAACCAAACAAAAGAATTCATTATTTTCTGCGGAATATGAAGAAGTCCGTATGAACTAATGGTTTACCTTATAACTGAGAAAATTTTTTTCAAACATGGTCGAAGACACTAATGATTTTGTGGAGGCTCGCACGTTGCATAGACAAATACGGGCGAAGCGTCTCGTTGACATTTATGTAACAAAGCAATGATGACGATCATCGCAAACAAACAAAATTTAGGCCTCCCCTTGACGAGTTACAGTGAAACCACATTCGTTCATAATTGGCCCGCAAATAGGATCGCATCCTCAAATTTGGTCGCTAAAACAACTCCCGCAGTAAACACAAAAAAGACCTGACGAACAAGATACAGCTCTGTTTTGTGACTCAATTATACACATTTAGACCAATGAAGTAGAATTCCTTCATCCCCGCTACGAGAAAGTATTGACTGGATCTACCAGCTCATCAACTCCCACGTTTCCCTTACTGGTAAAGAATAAGCTCTATAAAACCGAGAGCGCTAACCGCTCCAGCTTCAATGCGTTCTGCGCAGCCATTGTCGGAAGCACTCACAAGCCTCCCGTGCAGTCATTTTCAGGAGTAATCCAAACCCTTCTGTGCACTCATTTTCAGGAGTAATCCAAACCCTTCTGTGCAGCCATTGTCAGAAACACATACAAGCCTTCTGCACAGCATTGAGCCAAATGAATAAAACGAAGCAATTGTTTTTACTTCTGTTAGAATTTCTTTTAAAGCTTAAATACTTAAATGTCAGTCATTATACAATTCCTTTTAATAAAATTTTTACTATATTACAGGCAGAATTATTTAGAATTTCATTTTTCTTCAAGTATTTGTAGTTTCCATTGAAAAATTTGAGCGAAAACCATATGCTTCGTTTTGTTTATGTAGCTCATTGTCGGAAGGATCTGCAGACCTTCTGTGCAACCATTGTCAGAAACACTTACAAGCCTCCTGTGCAGCCATTGTCAAGAACCTTCCACTACCACAACACCTCTTGAGCAGTCATTGTCGAGAGATCACTCACACTCCATACACTCATCGACATCGTCAAAGCCAGCTGTTGTAGAAGAGCAGAATATGAACACCACTACCAGAGACACCGCCCTCCAAGAATCCAGACGATATCCGGCAAGGAGAGCAGAGCGTCGAGCACATTGTTAATATATGTTTTAATTGTTCACCCGTTTATTTTAGTTATTAATTATTCAATTTGTTGTACATGTTAAAGTTCAAGTTGTGTTAAATAAAAATTATATGCGATAATTTTTATAAAAATTTATTAAATAAATACAAACAAAACACAATTTTTTTTTATTAATAAACGATAGTTCTTGGGTGCGAGCAGGACCCTTGCTCACACTAATAAAAAAAAAATTGAACAAATACAGACGAGAGCACGATAAAACATTTCTTAATAATTATAAAAGATCGAGTTCTGGAGCGCATGTGAGTACGAACAGGAACAAGACCACACGAAGCTAGGGTTTCCTAGGATAGTCGGCGGGCCGAAACCGACCCCGACCGACATCCGCTCTACCAAAAGCAAAAACTTAAATGAGCCCATCTTTACAAACGAAATATTCTACAAACACAAATGAAACACGGCAGAATATCTTGTATTAATTAAAATGATTGCGTTCCTGGGGGGGTTATTCTCGAACTGGAGGGAAGTGATCGCTCCCAAAAATGACGTCAAAAGGACGTAAATCTCGAAAGATTTGTATAGTTTTATACGAGAGTCTACGTCATTTGCGGAAGCGATCGTTTTTCTCCAGTTCGAGAATTCCCTCCCACGGCGCATGTGAGTACGAACAGGTACAAGATCACCTTAATTGAAAATCACATCAATAAAAAAATTATTGAACAAATACACACGAAACCACGATGAAATCTCTCTTAATAATTATAAAAGATTAAGTTCTCTAGCGCACGTGAGTACGAACGGGAACAAAACCATAAAACCCACTAAATAATACTAACGAATTTATCGCCCTGAGAATAACGAAGAAAACAACAAAATAAGTAAAGCAACTTACAAGAAAAATATTACAGTAAATTGGCAAATGACGAAAACCAACCCCGACCACCCCCACAAAAATTCCAAAAATTGGTGTCCTACTCGAGGGACACGACAAGCACAGACCACAAGATTATTATCCGTCATCAGTAAATTGGCAAAAATTTCCCAATTTGCAGGTGGATATATAAAGCGTGAAATAGCGTATAGTAACAGGGTAAGCTCGTAATAATAACTTTTTAGCCACGAAACAATTTAAACGCCTTAGTCATGTAAGGACAATAAAAACTGAAACAATAAAATGACCAAAGAACAATCGACAATGAAAAATGTAACTTGACATTTGACTTGCTTTTGTTCCAAGCTGTTTTTATTACGCACCGATGCGGTCGTCAAGTGACAACAGGAAATGCTCTATATTTTCAAAATTGTGTCGGTGGTGCGAATTAATTTTCGAAGAGGTGCCCCTCTCGCTTCTTGCGATTAACTAATGTCTGAAACATCTCTTGCGTCATGCTTCGAACCGCAGCGATTTATTACAGAAAAATATGTCACAACAAGCCAATTTATCCGTCCGTATTAGTCAGCGCACATACATTTTTAATTTTTTATTGTCACATGCGTGCCTTTCCGAGGCGATTGTTGGTGGGTACCATTGTTTCAAAAATGGGATGCCCGTCCTGCATGCACGTGTTTGTCCATGTCTATGTGTGTGTGTGTGTATAAGCTGCCTGCGATCGTTAGGATTTATAGAATAATGGTGTGTGACTCACGGCGAAGACGCGAACTTTAACACATCCTACTCTCAATAATTCTATTAGGTAGAAGTGGGCGAAGACTTCGCCGTCTTACGTAATTTATTTCACGTTTTCTCGCGGAAAAGTGATACTAAATATATTCATAACGTAATAGCTGTTATTTATGGTTCTCGGTAAATCGTCGGGCGCGATAAAAAAAAACTCCAAGGAACTCTCCTTATTGTCTGCCACACATACACCAAACAACAAAGTTCTCGGACGTAACGAAACAAGTACAAAATTTTCAGAAACACAAATCACTCGGCCATGATCAAGATCATGAACAGAGTCAGTAGCCAAACCACAATGAAAAGCCAAGATTGGCAAACAAGATCTTCCTGGAGATAAAACAATTGTGAAATTTTCACGTGAACACAAGGTTAAATGAAGTCACCCGATCGTAATTTGGATTTACCATAAATATCGAGAGAGGTAAGGATGGAAAGCTAAGGAAGCAACTCCAGGTCTCCTCCTTTGCACGAAAGGCAAAACTTAACTCAGAAACACAAGCTATTTGGTGTTAACTCTCCAAAGTATCTCCATCCATATCGATAGAAAGCTGAGGGAGTCATAACGAAAATCAAGGTCAGAAGTGACAGAGCAAAGAACGTAATTTCGAGAAACTCAAAGCCAAGATCAAGTCATTCGACCATGATTTAGAATTATCGACATCTTGAGAGCGGCAAGAGATATAATAGAACGTTCAAATAGCCCGGTTGAAAACCGAAGCGAGAAGTAAATAAGCTTGGAGGTAACTGATAATATTCATTCGATTATGAATCATGACTTAGCTTCAATGCCAATATCTCGAGAGCAGTAAGCGATAGAAAGCTGAGGAAGAATATAATTACAATATTAATTTCCTTGCAATTAAAAAAAAAAAATAATAAACCTCCATTGTATACATTAATTTCAAAATATCTGAATGGTTAGAATTTAGGAAAAAAATTAAAATACTTGAGGTACACAGTTTTGATAATTTTTCTCAAAACTCGAAAATGTAAATACCTCGAGAACAACAAGAAACAAAAAGCATCGTACATTTTCTTCTTTAGAATATAAAAAATTGGAAGATGGAAGTGTGTTTTATTTGGGCCAAGAACTTTCTTGTGGGAAAGTTATAAATACATACTTAGAGAGAACACTAAAGCTATGAAAGAACCGTTTGAATTCGTGTCAAAATTCGGTTGCACCTTTGAAAAGGCAAGACGCATTATGTTGAGTGGCTCCTGCAATGTTTCACCTGAACAGGGCTTATGGGTTTAAACGAAAAGGTATGGCCTTTGGAGCAAAATATTTTCCTTGGAAAATAAAATGCTCAAGATCGATAAGGATTAGAGAGCAACAACACTACCAAAACGATACACCTCCACAGCATTAACTAACCAAGGATTATTGAGAAACATGATGACCAGAAAGCCAAAAAAGAAACTCACGATTTGCCCATACTATACTTTTAAACTTGAAAGAACCCTGCAACATCCATACAACGACATGCTCGATGCAACACCACTACAGAGTGACAGGAACAGAGCATACAGAAAATTAATCAAATGTGTCTATCAACTTAAATAGCAGTCATAACAGCCGATTGTCCTTATAACATATACGTAAATAAATGTACGTAATCAGAATTAAAAGTTTCATGTATACAAAGCAAGAAGCATTGCGAGAAGCCGTTGCCCAGCGACCGACGAAACACGTCATGATAACAGATGACAACAAAACGTCAAAATAACAGTTGTCAGAAACGTCGAATTGACAAACATCGAGAAACGTCAGCTCGACAATTGCGTAAGAAAGCAATGATAACGAAGGTCGCAATAAACAAAAAATAGACTGTCACCTGACGAATGAGACGAGGGTCTGAACATCGATGATTCGTTTACACCCTTTGACCAACGAAGCAGAGTTACTTCACTCCCGCAAGAAAAAGCCCTATAAAAGCGAGAGCATAGACCGCTCAAGCTTCAGTATGTCCTAAACAGCCTACTGTCGAGATCACTCACCAAAGCCTCCAGTGCAACCAACTGTCAGTAGCAACACATGTAGCCCAACTTATTGTCGGAAGCACATCCAGAGCCTCCCGTGCAACCCATTGTCAGGAGCAACAAACACTCTTCCGTGCAACTTATTGTTGGAAGCATCTACCACACATCCATCGGCTTTGTCAATGCCAGCCGTTGAAAATTGGAACTCAAGCAGAAGCAAGATACAACCTGAGATAATTCCTACGCCAACCCCGTGTAAAACATCCGTTACTACGTTATCAAAGACTTTGCCCTCCAGTAGTTCAGACGATAACCGACCAAGAGCATCGCACATATTGTTGTTTATTGATTTTTTATTGTTCATCCGTTTATTTCTATGTATTGGTAAAGTTTCAAGTTGTATTCAAAACTGTAAAGTACAACAAAAATAATCTCAAGACTAATAGAAATATCTGCTAAGACTGCAAAAGACCCTAACCCTTTGGCATCAACAATGAATCAAAAATATCCTCTTGTGACGGATAAAAAAAAGCTAAACAATTCATAATACCTAAGATAGGAGTATTTGCTAATAAAAGGGAAAAAGAAGAAGCTGACGATAGCAAATATTTCTTTATTTTCCATAGCAAGAACCGCACTAAAATCTGATGATTTGGACACGTAATAAGAATATCTGAAGAAAGATGGTGATCACAATCATGAAGAAAGAAAGGAAGGCCCAGAACCACCTGGATAGACAAGGATCATGAAGTGATGGAGTAAAGACGACTCACTTCGAGATAGAAGAGGCTAGAGAGGAATCAAGGAACGTCTAAGACATCTTTACTATTTCTAAAGATTGGATCTTCATTTTTAAGGTGACGCTGCAAGAAGGTCCTTGATGGCATGCCTGCTGTAAACCTTTCAAGTTTTTTGTCAATTGAACATGGCCTATATGGAAGAAATTTTTTTCACATTCTAAATATAAATCATGAAAATGTACTTAGACTTTTTTTGTGCTAGAAGAATGATTTACTATTTAATATGGCCATTTAAATATAGTTCTCACATCATGGGGTCGTTTTTAGAATGTGACTATACATTTTGTTTTTGAAACGATACGATGCAATAAGAGAGACTCTCTTTTATTACTCGCTGTGAAGAGAAGTCGTCGGCGTGCATGCAGTCTTAATGTTTAGAGTGCCCCAGGCCTAATGGTCTTCATTATGCAATTCATCGCCGAATTAAACAGAGGGACTAAATCACTTCCACGTTAATATATGTACGCTTCCATCAGGAAGTTTTTATTCTTGAAATTGTTCCTGCACAGATTTCATTTACAACACTCACTGACCATTGAGTTCTCATTTTCTTAACATGGGCGAATGTTTTTGACAAATCAGTCATCTAACGTGTTTGAACGTGTTTGGGAATGGGAAGAGGAAAAGTTTTTGAAGTTTAAATTACGCTAACATTGTTTTATTCTTGAAATAACATGGGTTCTTTACTTTTACAGAGATCAAAAGACAAGAAAACAAAATTCGAAGAGGCATACCAAGATAGACAAACTAACAGAAAGAGAAAGTGTTACGAAGGTTCTTGAACGTGTATGGGAAGGACATAGTCGTAATCACTCTGCAGCGAAAGGTGTGTCATCTACTCCGCCGCTACCTGCAAAGAAGAATCCAAAGTTCCAGTGCAAGTTAGGGGAAAGACAAAGATGTCCGAAAAAAGGAATGAAGAATTAGATTCCCTAGGCGAATCTAAGGATACACATGTGATAAAAAGTGCTGAAGAGAAAAAAGAAAATAAATAAAGCTCGATGAGATTGTAACTTTTCAGATGCATCGTCATTGAATCGAAATTCTTCATGAAAGTTGCAAAAAGTACAATGGACGTAAGCCTGATTTTTTTTTAACATAATATAATTTGCAGAACGTCGCATTACTTTTGTCTATCAGCAAAGATACCATACCTTTTACCGTTTCTTTGGGATTTAATTTGGATATTTTAGGAAAAACTTTAGGAAGTAACATTGGAAAATATGTAGTTATTTATAGAATGAGGTCATAATTTTTACAAAACTACAGGAAAAATCTACCGTTGAGGAAGACATATGATTATCTGACAATAAATTTCAATCCACCATAAACACACACGGTTGCGCCGCATTCTGAGAATATTAAGTTACACAATGCGCCGAGCGAGCTGTTGCTTCACAGTATTTTTTCCCATTAAGTGAAGCGTATTTTTTCCAGATATTTTCCTCGGCAACAGACTATTCATAACCGTCAGGAGTGACTTTAATTTCAATAACTTTAGTCAATAGAGAAGTAAACAAACGCCAACTTGTACGTGGTAGAAGTCTAGGAGTGTCCAAGGTCTGATCAAGGCAGTCAGGAATTTTAAACGTTTTTCGTTAACGGTCCGAAGCCGAGTTACGAAACGAATTTAATGAGATCGGCGTTGACACCGCGTAGGACTTCTTCGTTATCTAGATCTGGGTCACGTTATATTATTAATCGCGCGAAATTAATATTTCCTGGACGATGAGGAGGAGGAGGAGACAGAAGAATTAATGGCGAAGCAGAAACGCAAAACGAAAAGTCGGTTTCCTTCTTCGCACGCAGTTTTATCCCTGGAATTCGGACTTGCGTAAATATTTTATAACTTCCCGTCGTCGCTGTGCGCAACAATAAAACAAAAGTTAATAAAATATTACTTGCCGTCCGGTAGCATCTAATGAGCAATTAATTAAGCCAAAACGGGAGGATGATGTATGAACCACGACGATGGTCAGACCGGTAGATAGCTCAAATACATATGCAATAAACCAGGAAGGCTTAGACAAGGCAATTTCCTTCATTACTAGTAATGTCAATAAAAAATAAAAGACAAACTATGCGCAACTCAGTTTTAGTGGACGCTTCTCCTTTTAGGTGAATATTAGTTATTGCTTAAATATATGGATTAATAAACATGTGAACCAAATCATCATAATTCCAAATTGAACCGCCAAAAACTTCATCGTTCATGAACGCCAAATGCATGAGAAACATCACAACGCCATCTATCGAGCTACAAAATATACTGTACCTTCTGCTACCCAGTATTAAATCAATCACGAATAAAATCGACAGCTGAAGATTTTTCTAAATAAATTACAAAATCCAAAAATATGATATGCTATATGAGAAAAAACCAGTACAACGCCATCTATTGAATAACTCTTGAACTATTATAATAATAGGTTTCACGTTTGTGATTGGTGTCTTCTGTGGACGCGCGCCCACTTAGCACAAGTTAAGTAAAATCAAATTATTGTTGCTATATTAATCAGGAAAGAACTTTCCACTGTACAACCCACGTCGTAGTTTAACAATTTACAAATGAAGTGAAATGTGATAAACTGTTTTAAATCCGTTTTTATTCGTTCATCTCACTGATTAATAGAACGAGAAAAAAAGTTCAATAAAAAATCTCTGCTAACAGGTGAAAAAAATCAAGAAGTTTATGCTAAAACGCCATCTATAAGGCTGAATCTAAATTGACGCAAAATGTAATCGAAACTCGTCATTTATTTATTTCAGATTATTAAGGAAGAAGATCAACTTTCCAGTGACTTTCTGCTAATAAATTGCTTAACAATTGGGCAAGTTTTATTTTGTGTGTCTGGCGCCATCTGTTAAATGGCGAACGAACTAACAATGCGTCAGTTTTAATCTGCTTTTGGTCGTCGTATCTTATTAGCGAACAATAAGGAAGCAATTGGCAATTAACGCTTTCTCCAATAAATTTAAAGAAAATCAGTAATTTTAAACTTTTAAACCCATACAGCGCTATCTGTAGGAAGAGATGATAACCATCCGCTCTGTGCGCGGTCTAATTTGAAAATCGTGGTTATATTTCTTTATGAGATATAAGAATTATCATCTACAAAGATTCTTATAGTTTTAAATATGCTAAAATGTATTCTGGAAGTTTCAAGCGCCATCTAGCCAACGGCAGGCAAAATAATGACACATAGGAACAGAGGAAGTTTAAAGAAAAATCATTTGATTATCACCAGATCTAAAGTTTTTCCACAATTTTGTCACTTTGTGTTTAAATTAAATACTGGGAACCGCTTTCACGAGACAGGCATTCAAAACGCCATCTGTCGCATTCACGAGACAGACATTTAAAGCGCCATCTGTTGAATTAACTAAAGTTTTGCGAAATCTAATCCACTCTTTTATGTATTCACCACGAAATATCATGGAGAAACGAAACGCAAATTCAGATGCGGCAAATCTAGCCTCTTCACTCCATACATACAGAAGGTTGGCAGCTAAGAGGAAAAATTATTTTTTAACCATTTGGTTTTTGAAAGAATATTTTAATTTGTTTTAATTTGTAGTTTGTACAATTTGTATATTCCTCTTAGTTTGCGGTCCTTTTTGAACCTGATGAGGGCATAACTGCCGAAACCGGTCGTCCGATTTTATGAATAAAATTCGTGGCAAAACTAGATACATCTTTTATTCACCCATTTTTTATGTATTCACCACGAAATATCATGGAGAAACGAAACGCTAATCCACTCTCTTCATTAATATTCTAATATTTAAATATTTTATCGCAACTTGTAAAGAGGAAAACAGAGGTTGTCGATTCGTAACCCTTTCCTTTAACAAATCTAACCAAAATTATTTTTTTATTAAATTATTACTTTTTGAATTAAATTTCTGCGCCATCTTACGACGACTAGTGAAACTAATCTTCACAAGACGCTTACTATTGGATAAATCGATGAATTTTATTACTTTTTCAGCAATACAATAGTGGACCATATAAAACCGACTTTCTAGGTTTTCAAGTGTCAAAATGTATTTAAAATTGTAAGCGCCATCTGTGAAATAAGAATTGAATTGAAGGCGCGTAAAGCCTTACGGAGTTCCTCATATAGCAATGAATGAGGTGAGGTAGTAAATATGAAATGTGAACGAATGAATAACGAAATCCAGAAAAAGCAAGAGACGTATTACTTGATAAGTTTTCATTCATATGATGGGAATAATAAAAAATGAGCATACATTTTTGGCAAATTCCAGAGGCTCACCAAGATAGACAAACTAACAGAAAGGAAAACTGTTACTAAGGTGCTTGAACGTGTATGGAAAGGGGCGAAAGTTGTGCCGTTAAAAAGCAAGGGACGTACTACTTGATAGGTTTTCGTTCATATGGTGGGAATGGTCAAAAATGGGCCAAATTTTTTGCAAATTGTCACCGAGATTATTTAACAAGTAAACCTGATTCTTTCGCATTCCGACATTTCGTAACTTAAAGACGTAGATGTCCACGTATGATTTCGATTGCGCAAACAACGTTGTCTCTCAATCTTGAATTTCGGCCGTTTTTTTTTCGCCGGTCCAGACACGCCCAATTAATTCAAACGAGTCGCCCGATAACATTGACTTTAATTGATGAATACCTTGGTGATTAGGTGTCGACGAAAATGTCGCTGTTATGCTTGCCGTGCCCGAGAGCGAAAAACCAAAACGTTACTCGAACGATGAGTACTTGAAGCTACCGTCCGTCGTGTGTGCACAATCTTGATCTTCCCTCGCAATCAATCTAATGCCCAATTATTATATAACAGACTTAAGTGGTTATTCACGAAGTAGCTACTGGAATGACTCTGAGAATCTAATTAAATTAAGTGACAGGTCCTCAGTGCGACTAATAGAAACCTATTTTAAGATCGGGATCGTTTATGCCAGACGTGATGATATCGTTCGTTCCATTGATATCTCGTTGCGTTCTCTTTTTACTTCACTTCTAAACCAGTTCCGTAACTCCACGTCGTATTCACCAAAGCGTTTTATCATTATCGATTCATTTGTTGAAGTAGAAGCAAAAATAATGCATTCAATTAAGTGAAGGGTACGGGGCAAAAGTAATTAAATCCTGAACCAAAATCCTTCTAATTTGGATCGCGCAAGTGTCAGCGCGGAAAATTTTCATTGCAACAAGTTGTTTGCGACGCGCGTTTTATTCATATTGCATGCAAATATTTTCGTACATCATAACACTGAAAGGATTTGCATTGCAAAATTGTCCAGACAGTCATCAGGTTAGCCTTTGTTGTTATTAAACCGTGTTAGTTAAGGACAAACTGAGAACTAAATTTATCCAAAGTCTCTACGTCGTTTCGTCCATCAAGAAACTAGGATCACATTCACATTCGACGGAAAAGATTTTCTGACCGCCGTCGTATGTTATATACGAGGGGCAGTAGTTTTCAAACTGTGCCGTCCACTCACATTCATTTTCCCTGAATATTCAGAAAAGTCGATAAACCATTATGATTTGGATTCACAGCAACAACGTCTTTGTTCACTTGTTAATATTTTTTTTTTACAAATGGCCAGGTTCCTTGAATGACAGATGCAGTTTAGAAGACTTGAAGATTCAAATTCGCTCACACGCTAATTTTTGGGGGGAAAATGGCGTTTGAGAGGTATGTAAGCATTTATTAAGGGGAAAGAACGCAAAGCCGAGTATCTAAGGTTATGTAGAGTTTCCCAAGTATGGAGATCAAAAGATGGCGCTAAGAAGAGAAATTAACAAGAAATAATTCAGTGGCATTGAATTATTTACAAAAGGAAAATATTTTTCATCTCCTAGCATCTTTTAACATCGAAATATTTTCTTGCCATGCTATTAAAATATATTACAATTTGATTTTTACACGATTAGATGGCGTTGCAGTAATTTGATTTGTTTAAGTCTGTGAATTGAAGCATTTGTTTCTCCAAGTCATTAAGAATCTTTATTAATTTAAGAAGCTGTACGTAAGTTGCCCTAAAACAAGGTAATTCGCTATCTTTCCACTTTCCACAATGGGACAAAAAAAAAAAAAAATTTGCGAACTGGCGTGAACTATGGTGAAGGCTATTATTTCGAGGTTGCATTAGGCATTGATTGCTTGTTTCCGTTCTTGACTAATAGATGGCGCAGACACTCACCAGAAGAAATCAGGATCAGCGGTAAAAATTCATTGATCTTGATTTTCGTGTCTCAAAAGATTCTGATAGGTTTCCATAGAAATTTTTTTGCAAACGATTCTTATTAATATTTGGAGCTTCATCAGGATAAAAGTAGCTCGAGAACTTCACTACAATCTCACCTACATGTTCTAGTCAGCTCGGAATCTGGTACATCTGCAACCAACTAGTTAAGTCTCGACATCTCACAAATTCCGTTGCAATCAAAACTGACATAACAAAATGTCTAAATTTTCAAATTTCGCTCTAATAGCTTTATTTGGCCACTTTGTGCAAAGTGGCTTATTTGGTAGCAAACTATTTCATTTCTCGCACAACTTTAGGTCATAAATCGGGCAGCAGATGTCGTTTCGTAAACCGTAGGATTTTATATTCGATAAGACTCCCAAACTTTTTCAGAAATTTTATTTGTTTGCAAAGTATTTGACAACTGGTGCCCAATTTTAAGCAATTTACTCAATTTTTCTCATCAAAATTTTCGGGAAATTTCATTTTAATTAAGCTTTACATAGTTCTCTCAGTGTTTTTTTATACATCTGGCAACACTGTTTCTACAAAAATTTCAAGCAAATTCCACAATCTCTTCACTAGATTTTAGGTGCCCAGCTTCATGTCTGACAATACTGTATTTATATTCAAGATTTCCAAAGCACTTGCTTTCATACCGGCCTTTTATGTCTTTCTATTACTAAATACTTGGCAACGCTGCATTTTCACTGGGACTCTTAGCAATTCCTCCTTCATTGTTCTTTGAATAAATCAATTTCTTGAGGCTTGAATTTATTGATCGCCGCGTTATACGTCCTCATGTGGACATTTCAATAATAGTGGATTCTGATTGGTCGACGCCGACTACATCTACGATTACTTGGCGTCACCTTACTCCGCTGTGTTGGTGATGTTGTGTCGTTTGTGTATTAAGTTATCGAAGTTTTCCCTAAAAGTTTAGGAAAACTTATACCGACGTTGTCGGAAATATTTGCACCATTGAAAAAGGAGACTAGGGAAGATTTCTCCTACCCTGCCAAGCTTGGGTTTTATTAAAATCTAAGTAATTCTAGGTCAACGGCTTGACACCATCTTGATTACTAATTATGTGTTTCTTTTAATTCAGACTTTTCGTGTACGCTTGGTGTACATTTTGGTACTTTCACTCTTGGCTACCTTTGCACTTGTATTTATATTCCTCTGTTGGAATACTCTCTTGGCCTTCGGTTAATTAATCGACCCTTGTGGAAGCAGTTACGGTGTCCGTCCGAAGGAAAGTGTTGACGCAGTTTCGTTACGATTGTTCCCGTTCACGTCCTGAAGATCCGCGGAAAATATAAGCGACCTTCGACCTACAAGATATACTTTTGGATTGCGTGAGTTTGTACCGCACTTCTTCATTAACTGCTTCGTTACGCTGCATTTTCCTAAAAGAGTGAATTTTCGACCGATCTTGCGTTTTAATTAACCGTTTTAATTTTGTTTGTAATAAATGTGAGATGATTTGGATTTAAAATGTCGAATAGACTGTTTAGTTAAATTGTACACACGGTCACAACTTTTGAATCGTTTCAGTCGTCGTAGTGTATTCTGCGACCTTATGTCTCTGTTTATCGTAGTGTAATTTTTCTGTGCATTTTGATTAAAGCAGTTAAAGTTCCTGGATTTATTGTGAAAACTATTGCGAATGCGAGATATCTTGGGAACAATATTTCGCATTAACTTCTTCCGCTGGGTAACTGTTCACCCTAGCGCCTACATTACATCTTTAAAAACCATGTCCATCTCTATTGAGCTCCCTGGGGCAACACCTGACGAAAAGCAGCGCAAACTTGCCGTCTAGTTAAGAGAAGTAAAGCAGGAGTAATTCATTTTAGAGTTTGGTGGTAGAAAATTTCCTTGGCTTTGACAAAATTGTATCAGTTGAAATGTCCCTGGATTTTGAAGAAACGCCCGGCAAAGTTGTATTTTCATCATTTACATTAAATTCCTTTTTTTTTTTTTCAAATCATGTCGAGTTCTCTTAAATAAAATTCTTGGTTATATCAAGTTGGAAATATTCATCTATTTAAAGACAATGTCTGGCAACATTGTTTTTCTGTTTTTGTAAGAGGTTTAATACTAACAAGTTAAGGATATGGGGGTATAAAAACCTGGCGTAAAAGTGAATATTTTTTCTCGTAGTCGTTTTATTTTAAAAACGGTTTTATTGGTGGTCGTTTTTAAAATAGTTTCGAGCGTTTACATCTGCCTATCGGAATCGAAGTATTTCGATACCTGTTGACATTCGTATGTAAGACAGGTGTTGCCACTGTATGTTTGCCTTTGTGGAATTCCACGTACACACACAGAGCACACAAGTGTTTCTCCTGTTAATTTTCACACTTAGCGCTGTTTGTCGTTGCATCTTCGGCAAACACCGGTAACTGTCACCGCGTAAAATGCCAACCTACGTTCACGGCTTCACTCACATTTCAGGTGTGTATTACGTACATATTTAGTTTTAGCACCGCGTTTTGTTTAAAGTACACCGGAGAGGGCCCTCTTTCCAAACGGCGCTGTTTACCCATATGTGAGCGAGCGAGCGTTCGATTCCCGTAGGTGGAGTAGTTTGGTAAATGAATATTAAAAGCGTGAAAAAATGGTGGCCATCGCACGGAGATTTGTTCTGTTCGCCTTCTACTTCTTCGGGGGCCTTTGTCTGCCGAACAAATTACGCTTTTGTTCGTTCCCAAAAACCAAATGTTTGTCGACTTGTTTCTTTACAAACACCGGGACTATCACAAAGTAAACAAAATTTACATTTGGTCAATGAATTTTTCTGAGAAAAAAAAAAAAAAAAAAACACCGTTGTGACCATTCAACTTATGAGAAGGGTTAAATTCTATAATCAACCCCTAAGTCGTAACTTTGAGGTTATGTAATAATAAAATGAAGAAAAACAGAGTTGATCAGTCTTGGAGCATATAGAAATTTGAAAGTATAAAAAAATGAACATATTTAGCAGTACGATTCTAAATTATACTGGCTTCCTAATCAAAAGGTCCTTTAAACCCATCCTCAGGGCTCCATTCCAGGTCCAACAGTGCTTGTGAAAGTAAATTTTTCAAGAAAACCTGTCAAACCTGAGGATAACCCAAGGCTCTATATTAGCCCCAATTTTCTCTGGATCCAATTTGCTATATTCACTGACCAAAGAAATAAGAAAGTGATATAGTTAGATGGACATTGATATTTTAAGTACTGAACTAACAAAATTATTGGTTTTGAGGATGACCTTCGTAATATTTAGGTAAAAATTGATTTTTCAAGTCATGATGTGTGCCACAACTCGTTTACTAGAAATACTGCTAAGTTCCTCGACCATTTCTTATTCCTAATCACCTCTTAATCGAGTGTCACGCAATTGCCAAAAAAAAAAAAAAACACGACGAAGACTTCCACCATAAATTTCGTCTCCGAAAATGTCCATGGCATAAATCACATTAAAAAAAAGTCAGGCAAGCAGACCTGAACTCCCTCGGGCCGCTTAGTTTCCTATAAACGCTACGATTTCGTAACAAACACGAATGCAATATTTTCCATAAATCCAACTCGTGTACGCCATTAACATACATTAAAATTACAGCTGTTCGGCGAGAGAAAAAATCCTGTTCGGAGGATCATAAAAACGTTCGACTGATAGAAACGCGAATAAATAACGTCTCTTGGATATACATAAATTCCGTGAGCCATTAGCGGCGTAGTGACCACGCGGTTCAGTGGGTCACAGAAAGCGGCAAAAGGCCAAGGCTTCCGCAAGGTCAGCTAGAAACTCTTGAAAAATAACTAAAAACGCCGCTTCCTAGTCGACGGCTGAATTAATTAATTACGGGGAGACGTTGGACGGGAAGCAACGGAGGATTCGATTTTTCCATTCATCACATCAGAGATAATCATCTGCGTCTGTCCTTGTAGAGACAGATAATCAAGATGTTGTCTCTTTATTTTAATTAGAAATTTTGGGCGAGTATATTAAGTCGTTATCCAAAGAAGCAATGACATACTCGCACATCCTAAGTGATCATAAAAACTGCGTTCCTTAATCATCGCAGGATCCAAAAATAAATTTCGAAATTAAAACCAGAAAACGAGGTCGTTTTATGGTGTTTGCTGTACAACGGTCTATTAAGAAAAACTCCTCGGCTTACGACTGCACTAAACAACACCTACATCCTAATTTAATTATGCTAAGTGCAAAAATATGTACTACGCATTAAGTGAGTCTTAATGCTCGATTAATACCTGCCTAATGCACCGGGGAATATTAAGGATAACTTGTTTCTTACATACGCTGACGTTTACTTTTATGAAATAATCGAGCGCCGTTTGCGAAAGCGATGAAAAAGTTTACAATTTCAAAATGGAAAAAAGAAGTTTGAATTGAAAACGTATTCAACCAAAATTCTTCTTTTATTAATAAAATTTCATAAAACAAATCTAAACTTTTATGCAAAGAATTAAGAAATTTTCAAAATACAAAAATCTTTGGAGTATCAAAGAATTCGAAAATTTTTCTCAACCAGAACGAAAGAATAAATGATGTTGAATAAAATGTGACACAACGCAACCCAAAGAAACGAAATAAATATAAATCAGTAATAATTAAAAAAATGAAAAGCAATAACAAAGCTAATTTATGATTGGTCAAGACCAAATCAGATGACCAGGAAAAGTTCTGATTTCATGGATAAGGTTCAAGATAAAATTAACATCCTTTGACAGCGAGGAACTGGCCGGTGACACCTCCCAAGAATAACAGGAAGAGGAGACTCGTGTACTTGCCAGACGGAAGAAGAGTAAAGGTCAAGAGGTCAAAGGCAGAGGATGTCCAGGTGAACTACACGAAACTTCTGAAAAAACATGTCAAGTCAGTTTTGTATTCTTCACAAAAAATATAAATAAATATTGTCAAAACATGGCCTCACGGTGCATTACGAACATGTAGAAAATTATTAATAATTAGCATTTTGGCCAGAGCTTTGCAATTTCCTAAAAATGAAATGAAAGGATTGTTTTTCTTAGACCTTACAATTGTAAGTGTAGATGTGAAATGAACATATCGCAGATTTCTGGTGGGTGGGTAAGTTTGATTTTTGTGCGGTTGGTAAAAATTGATTTCCGTTGCATCACCAGCAATAAACACACCCTAAAATACTGAAGTGGTGAAAAATAAATAAAACCAAGACACGGCCGAAATAATTGTAGACTGACCCACGCACGCCAGGTATCCTCGAACACCCGCATCCCTCCCACACCACAGTAAATCAACATCGGAATTGGGATATTTTATTTATTGCGGTTCGCTAGCTGTCGACGTTGGTACTCCTTAATAAACTTGTAACCGCGGCCGGAGTGCCCGTGTATGTGTATAATATAATTTATCTGCTCTCTCCGCCAGGCTCGTCTGCAACTAAAGGCCAAGCCTTCTTGCTCGCAGACACAAAAACAAATCTACATCTTGCCCCTGTCTATTCCAGCAATATTTTCTTTCCCGGCCTCGTCTTCACTTTCTTTCTGTATCAGAAAATTTATTTATAAACGCGGCGATAAATCAACGGCATTATTAATTAGCACCCTTCACCCAAGCTGTTGGTGCGAACACCAACTGTGCAAGCTCCACTTTAAATAAACGCCGCATTGTTCGAACATAGATCCATCAAACCCACACTAACAATGTTGATCAGCAGACTAAACATTAACAATTGTTGTGACAATGGCCACTGATAGCTAATTTGTATTGTTAATAGTAGGCACTGACGGCGAAAAGGGGTGCGCCGTCCACGTCGATACACCCATCCTTTTCACCCCCGTTGCATGCGTGTATCATGGCGGGAACGTGGTCGAAAATTCACCCCCGAATCTACCACGCGTGACTGAACCCGCTGAAAGATTGTTTAAGCTTCATTTAACTAGTATTAACGACCCCCTTGACGTTTTTATAATTATTTAATGCAAAATACATTTGAGTATAAATTATACAATCGAAGATGTCTTTATAAAATTCCATCCAATTTTTCGACATTTTCGGATAAAGTTCGTGTTCAAACAAGTGACTCCCAACTGTCCATCAAGAGTCCATTACCACAACATTCGAATAAAGACAAACTCAAGTGTCAAGATAATGATCTGAGATTACCATAATGAAATCAATATCGCATATTAGTGAATATATGAATACATTACTATCCACACTCACTACTGTCGGTCCGTGTAATACATATGCATGAAGTCGGCACGGCCGAGCATGAATGAGATGGCCCCGGTACATCTTCTTTAAAGCTATGTGGGATGAATGCGCCGGTGAACAAACAGTGAAAGCTCTTCTTGCTCTCTTATCTACGCGGAGGATTCGCGGAAACGCCAGGCTGTTTGATGAGTAGAACACGAAAATTAAACAAACAGTTGATTTAAGACTCACTCAGTGATTCAATCTAAAAGAAAAAAAAATGTTACACGTAAAGGCCACTATGATCTTCATAGATTTAAGCAAAATAGATCTACAAACCTCAAGGCTCCGTACTAGTTCCGATATTCGTCTTGTTCATCGTCAGTCGTTGATTTTGGCCTTTTAGGGGATATCTGAGGGTTTCAGATTAAAAAAAAACAAAAAGTTATACTAACGATGTTTGTTTCATCAATTCTCAAACAGGTTCGAGAAGACAAACTTTAAATTTAAGCAAAACTGTTTTAGGGTACCTCAAGGCACTACACTAGACCCGATGCTCTTTTTGTTTGCTGTGAAACGTCAATTTTGATTTAAGTTAGATTTTAGTAAAATTTCTTGTGCATCTCGAAACTGAACGAAGGATAAAAAATTCTGGCAGATATGTAGACGAGACAAGAACAAGAGAAATTTTCCAGTTAACGACTGGAGCCATCTAGCGTTCGGAATTTAAAACGCTTCGCAGGTATCCATTTTGTACTCTCACAAATAAAACCGTGAAAACATTCACTACCACAGGAAGAGGTGAAACGAATTGAACAGTATTTTACGTATATACGAGGGAGTATCAAAAAGTTGTGAAAACGAGATGTTAAACATGAATAGGGTATTTCCAGTCGATGATCTCAAGGAGAGGTGAACTCATCTAGAATTTCTGAAGATCTTCGAAAACGGACAGATCTTCAAAAAGGCTAAAAAGAACTCTTTATTAATTGGATTTTCCATGTCCTCGGACTTCTTTTTATTTGTCGATTTCAGGAGATGGATTGGGCGAATACTAATTGCTTGCATAACGGTAAATGATCCATTTGTTGAGAACTGCTGACTAGAAGCATCCAGAAAAAATATTCGAAGCCATTGAATACTTTATTTATTCACAAATAAAAAGTGACATGGTTTATTTACGACAAAAATTCTCCATAGTAGTACATGTTTATAAAATATCTTCACTTATGTAAGCAGCCTACGAAGAGCGTCTTGAAGTTGTTTTTTCCAGGAATTATTTCCATAGAAATGACTGGAATACGCCTAGGATGGTAGAAGTTTCAGCATTTTTTAGTATGTATCCATCTACCTCGTTATATTTTGATAAACCCTCGTATGTGTAGTACACTGTTTCAAAATTAAACGGTAACTCCAATTGTGTGGGATGTTTTGTTTAATATGTTAATATTTATTTAAAAAAGGAAAAACGATGAATAGGTCCTGTTTGTTGCATGCTGTGATTACACTCTCCGGAAGTAACACATCGAAAATGTCTCTATTGTACAGTTGAGTGCTCGCGGCGTACCTGTGCGAGAAATATCTATTCAGTTAAAATATGCAGGACCCGCAATACTTAAAACCCCGAAAAACCGGAAGGTAGACACGTGCGGTTTTTACCACACATTCACTTCAAAGCGTAAAATTTAAATTTGAATGGCTCTTTACACGCGGCATTTTACACATCTCGGAGCAAATTTGTTTGGCGACTTTTTGTCACATTCGTAAAACGAGATTTTCATTTACATTTTTAAAGGTGGAGCACGAAAAAAAATAACATTTTGCAACCACAAAAAAAAATGATAATCCCACATAATTTTCTTAAGGAGAGAGAGAAAAAAAAAGGAATTAGCCAACAGAGAACGTCATCTCCTCCACGGTGTTATAATAAATATTTCTTTCAGCGTGTTGTAGATTCAAATAGAGTTATGAAAATAACAAACGACTTGAAAACACAATTTGCGAGTGCGTAATTTACGAGCTACAAAGTGCAGAATTCATTTCATTGTGGCGACAAATCTATTTTATTTCCGAAGAACATGAAGTGCGAATCCTCGACAAGCATCGGGATCATCTAACCATGAAATATATGTCATACGTACGCGGCGGGAAGAGATAAGTGTTCGGCTCGATGTGTTCTGTCGCCAGGAGTGCCCGTTAAGGATAATTGATGGCGAAATTATCCTGGCCGCGTATGCTAATTATTATAGGTCTATGGGACGCGCTGACTTTCAGGAGTGGAGGACGCGTAACGTGGTAGTTTCTGCGGTAAATTAAAGAGGCGAGCGCCGCTCTTAAACTTTATGAAGCACTCGGCTTCAAGTCGGACTTGTATCTGCCTTGCTATCTTGATCCTGTTTCTTATTGAAGGCTATATCGAATTACAGAACATGAACGCTAAGTGCAAAAAAATATTTATATGGAGCGATTGGTACTTTTCTAGATAGAATATCGATTCAATTGATCCATTTCAGAGTTACACTGTCGAATAAACTTGTTTCCTTAACTAAAACGAAAGATTTAAGTAGTTTAAGCAATACTTACTGAAACGACTTAACAAATGTAGTAGGTATAGTTTAAGGGCTTGGAGCTCCAGTAACAATTCTTCGGCGATAAAAACTAAAGCGGATTCTGTGTTGCAAAATGCGAACGACCTTGCGTTTACCACCACTAATATCCAGCAATAATTAATCGGTTGTACAAGCACAGATTGATCGCTAATTAGTAATCAACGGAGACATGATTTATGTGTGTATCGAATCGAGAAATGACTGTCAAGTCAAGCCAGAGATAACGTTGCTAAGAGAAATCCATTTCAATCCAAGAGAAAAAAAAACATCTAATAAATAATTATATTAGAATTAGTTCTAGAACAGCTGCCAGGAGTTACTTTTGGTTTTTTTTTTTAACATTTACATTGCGTCGGAGGGAAATCATTTCCGCATGAAATACCGAAATGGCCGATCCGAAAACAAACGACACCGCAGCTGTGTGGCCATCGAACGATTACAATTACACGCAAAGCAAGCAAAATACACGCAGGGGTGGAAAGGGCCCGTCGTGTCGACAGCCATTAAACATCGGCGAAATTTAAAATATCACCTTTATATCGGGGGTAGTAATTTTTACATTGATTTACTCGAGTAAAATCGCTAAAGATGACACGACAAACACACGGACAATTTGATAGGACTCATTTTTTTTTGTTATCCACATTTTCGTCTGTCCTCTCCGCACAATGAGATCAAAAACGCTATTGTTGCTGCTTCGACCCTCTTTCACGTCGCGATGTAACTTCTGGTTTACCTGGGTCGGAGCTTTGGAAACGGGAGAAACACACCATGCGACATTTATCGACGCACAAAAGGCGCATTGTTGCAATCGGAGAAATGCGATTTTTACAAAGACGGACAGTCGCAGATAAAATAAAAGCCTATTCAAACGCTCCTGGTTAGGACTAACGCGATTGGAAACGAAACTCTAATTGGAAGGTAAAGTAAACTTGATTAGTTTCCATCGATTAGGAGGAAAAGCTCTATCTGTACTGAATCACAACGCAATTCAAAAAATAAATTCAGTGAAGGGAAAATGAATACATAATAACAAATAAAAAGGAAAGATTGATGGGCGCTAATATAAAATTGAAGAAAAAAAAATTAATATGAAGCAATAGTAAAAAGGGATTTAATTTGATTGATTACAATTATTTCATCTACAATTACAAGGAACTTCTTCAGGGCTATTCCTGGAGTTGTTAAAATGATCTTTTTGCAGAAACTGCCTGATTTAGAACAAAATTAATGTAATAAAAATTGTAGGATATTTTCTTCTGGGATTTGTCACGTCTGAAGTATTTTTCTCCGTCTCATTATTCTAAGGTATCTTCCATAGAAGACTAGCAACTATTTTTCTTTTAAGAAAAGGCAGGTTAAGGATGGGGGCAAAAATCAAAATCTTATGTTATTTGTACGAGGAAGGGCTGCTTATAAACGTACTTTTCTAAACAAAATAAACAAAGGAATGACTTTTAGTCATTTTAGAATTACTTTTAGTGCTACAAATGAGAGGCAATAGTTTCTTATGAATTTGGGACTGTTGTTGCCTCTATTAAAACGAAACGTCGATAGAAATGCCACTGTCACTAATTGAATAAAAACCACGTATAAACTAATTCAATTAAAATATTTTTATATATCCTGAAGAAGCTGTTAACTTACATCGAAATCGTCGACTTTTAAAGTGATTTTACAAATTGTTTAATCAATTATGATTTATAATTTCGTACAAAAGATTTTCCCAAAAAATATACGTATGTGTACCTACATTCATGCAAAAAGACCTCGTGAAGACCTAAAAGCAAACAATCGATTTTAACACCGAAAAATAAGTTAACGAAAGTTAACATAATTCCATAAATTTAATCAATCAGTTTGGTTACATTTTGCTCCCAATTAAAAATCTGTCGCCCTGAAGTGTCGATATACAGTCGCGACCAAAAAAAAGGTGGACATTTTTTTAAACGTCAAAACTTTTGCCGGGTGATTGTAATTATGAGTTGATATTTACGGATCATAAACAGTAATACTTATTGTTTATCATCCGTAAGTATCAGCTCATAATTACAATCACCCAGCAAAAGTTTTAGTATTATAAAATTGACGTTTAAAAAACTTCAAAATATAAGGAACTGCGCATTAGTTAACAACACTACAAAAAGAAAATCTGAAAAAAAAGAGTGATATATTTATCTGGAAGATGGTAGACGAATTCGAGTAAAGGCTTTCCTCGTTGAAGATGTAGAAATTGGAACAGATTACGTCGAGTTGCTTGAAAGGAACCTAACAGTGTTAAGTAAGTGAAAAGAGATACTATGAAAAGTGTTAGTATATATAAGTTTAAATAAATACGTAAACAGGACGATTGAATATTGAAATTTAACTTGTAGGTTAGGTTGCATTAAGACCGTTTTACACTACACTATTTATTGTATAAGATTTGATTCAATTTCTTAAAGAATTTAACTTATGAAGTAAATTGAATTAATAGAACACCTATCTCCAAACCTATCTGCAGCCCAAATATTTTTTGTTTTAAACATTTATTGTAGAAACACAGCATTTACATTAGTTCTATCTTTTAACAAATTGTTAATTCAGCGTGTGTATTTATATGATTATACATGCTTGATATATTTATATTTACGTGTCAAAGGCAAATAACAACACTTGTAGAAAAATAAATAAATTCATTCCTGATTTGGTTTCCAAAGAAATATTATTAAAAATAGATAAAAAGTTACTCCTATTAGTTATTGTGTAAATGATTGATTTACTCCAGCAAAGAAAATAAATCCCACCTATCCTTTCCTGCTTCCTGAATCTTCCAGATTCCTGTGTGCAACTTTGCAATTAAAAACGTAAAAAAGTGCAGGAGATATATTTGGGGGAAACGAGATAAAAATTGAAACGGAAAAAGTCTGCAACAGATCAGATAGGTAGTGCTTCAAATAATTTATTTTCCACATCAGAAGAACAACACGTAATGATTTCGTTAAGTTGTCCTTCATAATCTCTTTGTAGCAAAGAAGGTTATACAACAGAACAAGAGATGGCGATGCAAATAACCTCACTGTAATAGTTTGGTACAATTCTTGCTCGTAATATCGTTATACCATGCCAAATGAAACCTGTGGCAAATTTGATACCTACCAATGCAAGGCAGTGTTTTAAATAATTTACTTTCCACATCAGAAGAACAACACGTAATGATTTCGTCAAGTTGTCCTTCATAATCTCTTTGTAGCAAAGAAGGTTATACAACAGAATAAGAGATGGCGATGCAAATAACCTCACTGTAATAGTTTGGTACAATTCTTGCTCGTAATATCGTTATACCATGCAAAAAGAACCCCGTGGCAAATTTGATACCAATGCAATGAAAACAGAATTCTATTAAAATGTGGAAAAATATATAAGGCGTTCATTGAAAATAATAAAGTTGATGTAATTTTTTGAGAAACTTGCTGGCATGCTGCTGGTTGGCATTGTGGTCTGATCCACCTTATTTGCTAATATCAACCTTGTAATATCTACTACTTTTGAGATATTTGGATTATTCCATATTTTTGACTAACAATAACTAATTTTAACTAACAATAAAAACAACTTATAATAATTTGTAAATAACAAAATGCAAGTCAATCTTTTATGTAATAGTTATAAATACCACATGAGAAATTGTGGGTTAAAATAACTGGAACTGCTGGAAATTATTTAATGTCGCGAAAGACTGTTTTCCTTGGTCCTGGACCCACAGGATGTTGTAAAAATGCTTATAATAGAATACTTCAGAGAATTCCGATTTAACTCAAGCACAAAAGAATGGTTGTCTGTCGCAAGAAGTTATCGAATCATATCTATTGGCTTTTTAAAGGGAATGATTAACGCAGGCTCCACAACATTAGGATAGACCCAAAAATTATTTCGGTGGTAGCTTTACGTTCAAGTGATGACTCAAGCTCAATTTACACTGACACTTCAATAAAAGCATTAAAAGTCTATATAGAAAGGAGCAAGAGAAATCTCACCATATTAGGAATAAATTCGTGTGAAAGCAAAACTACCTTCTTCTCAAAAGTGTTGGTAAATGGATGAAAAATGTATAACAGTTTGGAGTAGAAATATCCAGCTTACGACCGAATGGAAAAAATCCTCTCGAGGATTTTTTTCAAACAGCAAAAGATACAGCAGTTTTATTATCAAATGTAACAATAAACCCATTATGAGCTACCATGAGAATCCAATTAGTCATAGATGATGTTAGAAGATTATGGAGAATTAAAAGACGAGCCACAATGGAATTTGGAGTGACACCACAAGCGAGATTGAAGGCTGATGGCGGAGATAATAGAGAGTTTTAGCAAGACGTTACGACAAAAATGTCGTACGTTAAAGGCTATTTTGCTTAGCAACCGTGTAGATTCAGCCAATCAGATATCGAGTTTCGACGTTTAATGTACGTAAAGTTTAACGGAACGTTTTGCTAAAACTCCCTATTGTTTGGCACTGCGGGAATTGTATATTATTCCTGCTAAAAAACGTCCTTCAATTTTCGAAAGCGCCATCTATTAAAAGACATTTAAACCTTATAATATTCGTCACTTTTTTGTAAAACTGTCAAAAACTTAGGACATTCTATTTTTTTTTCTGAGATTGTTTCCTGCGCCTTTTAATAAAACAAAAAAAGCACCGATTAATTATTTTGTTTATCTGAAAATTCTGGAAACACCATTTGATATTTTTTGAAAGTTTCTTCTTTTGTTGGTGGCACATCAATTGCATTGGAAGTCTTGCCATTGTTGCTTCAGTTTATCCTACGACAAAAATTCAATTATCTATAAATCTCCCGCTTACAAAATACTACATGCGCCATCTCTGGACAGAAGTTTCAACTTATTACTTTTTCTTTTCCTGATATTTCAATCGTGTGTCAAGTATCGAAAGACATCTTATTGTTAAACTATATGACGTTCTTTTCCGTTCTCTGTCTTTTTGATCTCGCCACCTGTGATCAGAAACGTGCAGTATATAAATGCGGTTCACTCGGTTTGTCGATTAACCTCAATATTGTATCTCAACATTCTTCTTTTATCATCTACGAAATCTTTGATTAAAAAAAGCAATTGGTCGTTACCACCCAATTATTAAAATCATAAACCGCCATCTGTCAACAGAAGATTTAATTTAATTGAAAACATTCGCTACTTTCAATCGACCAAGTAGACTGTTTCAAGTTTCTCAGACGTTCAGTCATTTCATTCTTCCCTGGCGTTTTTCATTATCAAATGCACTGTTTATTACTTTCTCATTCTTAACCACCATCTTTGAAAAGAAAATACAATTTCATTGATTTTAAGTCAACCTTATTACTGTGTTACCTATAATATATCCTTTGAACGTGCTTGTTCTATCTTTAAATAATTTTTTTTTATTAACCACACTGTTTAAGATTCTATGAACACCCCATCTTCGCGGAGTGGGCTTAATACTATCGAGTTTTTTTTTAACGGATTTCACGAAAATAATTTTTAGTGAATATGTCCATACTTTATTAAAATTCTGAAATGATGTTTCGCCGTGTGTAATTTTTCCAAGCATCAATATGTTGTTCGGGGATTATGACGTCGTTTGGCATTCTCGGTGTGTTCGAGTCGACCGATGTGTTGTGATGGTGATGTATCGAATCCGATGATGGATGAGCGAAACTTCAATACTCCACAACGTGAAGGGCCCCGCAACACGTGTAATCATCGTCAAAGTAAAACAACATTTACGGCATACAAAACAATCGCGCGAAGTTCTCATAAAGTCGTGCGATATTTCCTCGGCCCGGTGCTGGTGGTTACCTGGCGTTCTGTACCTGCGCAATCCTTTTTATGGATTATTGGGTCAAAAATAACGTTTCCTAACGACTGAGGATAGACGGCGATGGGAGAAGAGCGGGTTCCAGCGGCCTCCTGGGGCGAAGATGATGCTCTCACATATCTACTTATGGCAGAACAAAAACGAGAAAAAACGCGCTCGGCAAGACTGTCGATCTCCGAACAAAAACTTATTATAACTTGACTGGTTGAATTGCTCATTTTTATAATTGCTTGCCCAGCTAGAACTAGGGACTTGGTTTTTGCAATTTCAGAGGAGTTTTTAAAAATAAACAATTTTAATTAAATTAAAGAGAAAACACGTCAGTTCTTCTCATCAACGCCATCCTAATTAATTTTAATGCTTATATTGAACAGGTCACTATTATTTTTTATAATTAAATTTATCTTCAAGGAAAACAGCAAGCAAACAAAATTCAAATTAATTTTTTTTTGCATTTTCCCAAATGTTATGAAACAATATTATTAATTCTGCTACTCTGGATATGTGAGTCACAGACCAACCTAGTACAGAAATCCTTGGGATTTCACCAAAGATTCAAAAAATCAGATTTCTCATTAAGTTGTCCAATAATGAAGGTAGTAAAGACAAAAAAAAAATTTAATTTTAATAAAGCGTGCTTTGTTTTAAAACTTCATATTGTATCTGAAGTGTACTAACAAGTATTTGTATTTTCTTTTAATATTTGTAAACGATTGTATGTAAAACCGTCGTCTTTCTTGGTTTATTGACATAAAATAAGATGTGTAAAACAGAACCTACTCTGAATTCAACCCACCCTGTATGTGATAACTAATGTATCTTTGTACTTTAGCTTTGCAATTCCTTTTTGAAGGAACCAGGTTTATTGTATAATTATTTTTTATTTTATTTTGGGGCTTTAAGAAGGTTACTAAGTAGATGATTTACAGTCGATAATTCTAGCGCCATCTCTTGTCTAGTCGAAACAGTTAGTTGGTTAGTTTTGAAGAACATTATTTTTTCTGAAGTTTTGACTTATTTTTTTGTTTATTGGTACAAAATCGTAATTTTTTTTGCAAAGATTCGATTAACCTCAAGAACTCACACTAATTTTCTATTTCCTTGTCTGCACAAGAACTCTTTCTTTGTATTTTACGCGCGTTGATACTACCTCAAAGTTTCTTGTACCTCTGCAAAGATTCGGGAAACTCCATGAGTCTTTAAAAAGTTCGTAGCAGTTTTACGTTAACTTGTTTTTTTATTTCTATTTTGAATGAACCTGGTTTTCTATACAAGAACTTTTTGTTGACGATACTCCGTAGTCTCAGGAAATCCTATAAGTTTTAAGAAGTTCCAATCAATTTTATGGCTTATGAATCTGGTTTTCTTTAGAAGAATTTCTTTTTGGCTTTTTGTACGTGTTGATCTACTTTCAATTCAATTCTTTATTCCCCTTTCTGACCACTTCATAGTTTCTTGTATTTTCTTACAAATACTCGAGAGATCTCATGGATTTTAAGAAGTTTTACGTGGTTTTATTCTCATCGATTTATAATTTCCTTTTTGAAGGAACCTAATTTTATTCACAAGAACTTATTTGCTTTTAAACGCGTTTATACTACCTTGATAGTATCTTCTACGAATATTTTCTAGAGAGATTCTGAAATCCCAAGTTCAAACCAGTTTTGCGGGGCTTATTTTTAACTAGGTTCTCCAATTTCCTTTTAGAAAGAGCCCGGTTTTCTGTACAACGCAAGAACTTTCATGTATTTTGAATGCGTTGATACCACCACCTCGTACTTTCTTGTATTCTCTACAAAGATTCGGAAAATTCTAAGGGTTTCGAGAAGTTCAAACTATTTTCTCTGTCTGAGTTGTCATTTCTTCCGCAAAGATTTGGAAAATCCTAAGAATCTTGGAGTACCCGCATTAATTTCAAAGAACCTCATTTTCTATCATCTGTAAAAATTCGGGGAATCCCATACCTAGGTTCTGAGAAGTTCAAACTGTTTTTTTCTGGCTCAATCTTAATTTTTCTGAAAAGAATTGGGAAATCCCAGAAATCTCGAAGTACCTATACTAGTTTACTTTTTGAAAGAACCTCCTTTTCTGGAGAATTCTTTTTCATCCTCTGCAAAGATTCGGAGAATCTTAAAGATTTTAAGAAGTTCAAATTAGTTGCACGTGGTTTACTTTCATTGAAGATTTGCGTCCATAAATCTGGCGCTATATCTTGCCCAATTTTTTTAATTGTCAGTCACAAAATCATCATTCTTCCTTCAAAAATTCGAGAAATTTCGAGCACTCACATTACTTCCTTCTGAAAATTGAAAAGGGTCTTCATGTCCAGCTCTGTTTTGCTAACAACTTTTATAAATTTTACGAGGATGATTTAACAAAGCTTTTGATTTCATCAATTCACAGACTAACTATATTTTTAAAGCTGCGAGTAGAGAGAAAGTATTAGGGGTCGACCAGATAGATTAAATCCCCGCATTGAACGGGCCAAATTAGACACGGAAAATCCTGACACAGACGGTTTGATCACACCGTCGCGTCCATTGTGTCCATTGTTGGTGACGCCGAAGGCGTGGGCCGAAATTAACACAAAATTTTTTAATCTTCCTCGTCCGCATTGCGCACCAAGCCGATTAGAGAATTTTCACTCGTAGTTTTCGACCGGATCCATGTAGGCATGTGCGGCTCTCCCGTCGTCGTAGTCGGCAAGAAAGCGACAGCTACATGACCTGAGCCGGAGGGCATCGAAACAGGGGCCGGCAAGAACAAAGGGCCCTCCCATCGGCCCGGTGTCAACTACGGACCGCAACTCACATCGCATCGGGGACCGGTATTTATCACAGAATCTAATGTTAACTGGACCCCTGTCCTAAAACTTCGAGGTCAGTCAGCGTGGCAGAAAACGTGAAACTCGAAACAGGAAATCACAGTTTTTAAATGAAACACACACTATTTAAAAATTTTATATCCGAGCAGTGAAAGGTCCATTGTAAGGAAGAAGAAGAAAACTAGAAACCATTGATCACTTTATTTATCGGGGCTTTAAGAGCATCTCGCCTATTCAGTTGCAAATGCGAGCATACGTGGAGCGTCTTCAATACAAACCAGTACATGAGCGAGGATTTTTCTGCACGTGGTAATTGTGTGTCATATTGTGCAATTTGAAACGCGACTGATTGTGAGATAAGCCTCGTCTCTATACACGGCTTTAGACGAAGAACAGATTCGTTTTGTTCAGTGAAAAAAATCTGATGACATGTTTCGAACGGGGTATTGAATCAAATGCATTTTGAGAAACGTATGCGGGGGATTAATGTCCTCAAGAATACGCTTAAATCGTTCGGAAATAAACAACAGTTCTTTAGAGAAATCATTTGATTGATGATATTGTAAAGTAAACAAGATAGACAATAAACTTGGCAATTCTACTCTAATAGAATTTTATAGTTATGTTCTTCTGCTTCGTTTTTCTTGCAGATTAGTTTTGCATGGTTTAATTTCACCAAGGATGTGCAGTTGATAATTCTAGCGCCACCTCTCGTCCAGATTAAAAATTTATTTGCTTGTTTTAGGAAAACTAGACTTTACGTTATTAGGTAATTAATTTTTGTGTAAATCCACCGATAATAATTTTTCTTGTAATGAACGTTAAAGGTATGGAGTTTTAATTTTGTTTTTCGTTGTTCAAGTATTTCCCCTTGTTTACGACGGTGTCGTGATACTAAACCAACGCGAATAAAATAAATAAAGTAAGTTGCACGATCAATTTCACTGTAATTTCACGTACGCGTTTTAAACAAGACAAAGTGGCAATTATGCACCGACTGCAGCTAAAAGTAGGTCTAGAAAATCGAGCTAACTGCAGTTCCTCCGCAAATTATAGATAAGTGCAGGCCGATCGGCTAAAAAATATTAGACCCATTTGAGGCACAGAGCCGATCGAATCCTTGCGTATCTTGGGGGGCCGTAGACGAGGATAATACGAGGCGAACCCGACTTACAAAAGCAGGACGCAGACTGTCCAGCTCAGAAATTCCAAACACGTTCGTGTTATTTCTCCACCAAGTCGGTGCGAAATAAGTAAAGACGCGACCTCGATGCTTTATTTTCATCGGCCGAGCACCTTCTCGAATTAAGTTTATCTGCCCCGCGTTCGTATAATTTTATTTCCAGTAGCAATAGCTGTTAGCAAATAAAAATGGTCGCCCTGCAAAGCGATCGCGCTCGCCAGATGACGAACACGCTCGTCTTTCATTTGGGCCACTCTACCTAGATGTATTGCAGTGTTAAGCAGATTTTTTCTCCAGTGCCCATAATAATCAATGTATGTAATTTTCTTGAAATGATCGAGTGTTTAATAACTAATTAAATATTAAGAAATACGTAGTTTATTAATAGACGGTTTTAGCACGGAAGATGGAAGTTGTACATATCACTTAAAATTAAAAAAAAAAGAAAAAACAGTGGCGTTACATGATAATATTTAGGCAACACAGAACTTTATTTAAAGTTGGTTCTTGTCCGATGTTATATTTTATTTTATTTTATTTATTTTAGTTATATTTTTCACTTCTCACGAAGCTGTCGAACAACGGTGAAACGTTAAGTGTATAGTGCGAGATTTAGTGTCCGGTTAAAAGATTTTGTGATGCAACATAGAACATTGTATAATTTTTATGAAACATTCGAATAATATTTAAAACTGTTGACAGTGACACAAAAATGTACCAATTAAATCCTAAAAAAAAAAGGAAAAATCAATAACATTTCTTGACTGAATTTGTTTAGATGATGACCATGTTTACATATTATTAATAAGAGCTTTCTTAAAATTATCGTAGAAAATTAAAATGCAATAAAGTGCAAAGTAAAAAAATAAGCTTCCAATAACAGGTAGAAACTTTTATTCTTGGCTAAGAGATGGCGCTTTCAAACGCAAAATTGAATCGAAATTGAATTGAATTGAAAAGACTTCGATGAAAATTGACTCAAAAATTCATTGTTGTCCTAATGCAGCTGTAAATTATTAACCAATTAGTTTTTTTTATCAATGACTCAAAATAAAAAAAATAAGAGAAATTTCTTCAAAAGATTAAGAAGATCCATATCCAGGATGAAGAAACGAACTTAACATCAGCAAATCGCAAATACTCAAATAATTCATTGGAAGTTAATTTGTTACGATGAAGACACAGAAAGAAAATAAAAAGGAGGGGCAAAAGAAGAAGTAGTTAGTTAGAAAACATATCTAATTGAATAGAAGCAAGTATTTTTGGCGTAAGTGATGGCGTCACCTTTCAATTTATAATTCAGCAGTTCTTACTCTTCATCGTATTGCGATTTGCAAAAGAACGAAGTACATCTTAGTCTTCCTTTCAATGAACAAGAAGACATACATACATATTTGCTATGTTTTTTTAGTTTTGAAGTTTGAAAGTTGTAACAATATTATTTGTAATTATGATTATGAAACACTAATTTTTGTTAAGAAAAACAACCATGAGGGTAACGATTAAAAGATGCAGTTGTCATCACCAGTCTAAAAGCAGTTGCGATGGATGTATACCATCGTGGAGGATTTGCAGTTCTTAAAAGCTCCTGCGTAGTTAATCTTCCTAGACTAGGAGCAAGTCCAATTTAGACAATTTAATTAATAACATGTACGGTTTCATTTGTTGACAGTAAAAGACAAGTAAAATCAGAATTACATGGCGATTCATTGAAGATCAATAGGTGGGAATAGGTGGGATAAATAACACAAAACTATTTTTGATATCAAATTTGAATTCGTGTTTTCACAAAAAAATGTTTTTCAGTATATGACGAATACGATAAGCACAACGCGTTTCAGTTTTTTGTAAATACAACTTATGAATATGAGCAATTGTGGTGGAGTCAAGTAATCTTTCGTGAAGTGACAATAAACATTAGTTTGGTGTAAAAAAAAACAGTAAGGAACTGAATAAATTATTAATTTAACTTAAATAAACTTTCTTTTAAAAATAATAGTAATAATTACGCCTTCAATTGTTTTCAACTGTTTTGTGATATAAATATTTAAATAAATGGCCATTACAAGAAATTAATTTATATTAAATTCAGTGAAATAAAGAAACAGTCACTACTGTTTCAATAAAAGAAATTGTTAATAAAGAATTTTGATTTGAGGAGAGTTTATTTTAATTTTTTGTGAGTGTAAGTAATAATCTACGAACGTGCAGAGGGCTCAAAAGCGTTCATAGATTTTATTAAATTAAAACAAAACGCCCTGAATTTAAAAGAATTTCATGTTTATAGATGAATATATACGTTATTGAAAAATAAACAAATGAATTTCTATAACGAATAACCTAGGAATATGTACTCCAGTAGTAAAAGAGCTTCTGTTAGTAGCTAAGAGATGACACTTTTAAGTATTTAAAAAACGCAAAGATTTAAAGTTACATATGGTAGATGTGTTTTTCGATAAATTATTCTTTCACTCACTCTCAGTTAGATTTTATTTACTTTTCTACTTGTAACTTTAAATCCTTGCAATTAAGAACAAGAGACTGACGTATATGTGTCTTCATCCTTTAAAGAAAATCGTTCAAATTTCAATTCAACAAGCAAATTTGAATAATTCATTTTAAATTCAATTGGAGGTAGGTAGTTAAAGACATATCAATCCACCAATCAAATAAGAGCAAAAGATTTTGATGTAAGAAATAGAAGCGAAAACAAGTCACGTTTGCAAGAACTTGATTTGAAGTCCCATGTTGTTACAATTTTTTGCAAAATAAACGAAATATTCTTAAGCTAAAAATAAAACAAAAGAAACAGCGAAGGATGATATTAGATGATAGATGGCGCTATGAATTCTGAAAATTGCAGAAATTGCATAAAAAAAATGGAACATAAACCTAAAGTAAAAATTCAATTTCTTTCATTACTTTTTTTTGTATTTTTATTTTTATTTAAAAAGTTAAACTTAAACCTAAAAGGAAAATGTAAGAGAAAGTGAGAGGGTGACAGAACCAGATCGAAGAATCAAAGATGTTGGCAAAAATGGCGCCACTTTTAATAAAATACGATCATCTAAATATGAATTTCTTAATTCAACAAAACGAAATACACTTACTTAATTATTGTCTCGATATAGATACAGAATAGTTTAGGTTGCGACATCCTGCGACCGATTTTTGACTTAACATTTTGTGAGATTTGACAAATTGGAACCAATTTGCTGGTTAATAAGTCATCCCAAACAAGGCGGCCAAGCTTCTGCTGACGAGGATCCAAATAGGACCGAAACAGCTGTACAGAGGATGCTCGAGGAATCCATTACAATCAAAACCCACTTACAATTAAAAAAAAAAGATATTAAATCTTAAAAGGCGTTCTGACCTTGAAAATTGCGAAGGATATCATGGGAAAAAAACTAATGAACATTAATTGGTACTGTTGGAAACCTAAAAGCCAGACTGAGAGATCTCAATCAATTAGCAAAAGATTTTAATATAAAAATGGAGTCACCTTTGAAAGATTACGTAACCTTGAATTTCTTTTTTGAATTGTTTATCTTCTTGTCCCAATTTGCAAAAGAACGAAACATGTCTTAATTAATTAATCAACTTCGCTGAGAATCTTGTCAAACACAAAACAATAAATCCAACAGTGAAAGAGCTTTATAATCGGAAGTTATTAATTTTCTGAAATTGTAAAGATGTTATGAAAAATTTGAAAGCCAGAGCTACGTTGAAAACTTAAATATAAATATAAATAATAGGGAGAGGAAAGTAGAATCAACTCGCTAAAGGAAAAATCAACTAATGAGAAGGTAGCTGGAGATTTTGAAGCAAGAAGGGCGCTAGAACAAGAGGATATAGACATGTTCTAAACTCTATGTCAACCACCTTCTAAAGACTGGATTATGTAACCTTGAGCTTCCTTTTTTCTTTATTTTCCCGACACAATTTGCAAAAGAACTCAACTTTACTTGATAATCTTATCAAATACAAAATAATAAATCTAGCAGCTTTTATTATCGGCTGAGAGATGGCGTTATCAATTCTTTGAAAATTGCAAAGTCATGAAATAAAATGAAAGCTAATAGATACATGGAAAGCCTAAAAGAAAAGTTTATATAAAGTAGAACTCATTCGTTGAAAGAAGCGTCAACTAAGACCTATTAACTAAGAACTATTTTCTTTCAATATTTAAGAGTGGTCAAATGCCAGTATCAATTCACACAAAGTTTACATTCGTTAAAAGGATAATGACAGTTTCATATTAATGTTTATTATTACTATATTAAAAGTTGTCTTTCAACGATGATTTAAATATACTGTAACGATTTTACGGGTTCTATTAATTTTTATTTTTAAACAAAAACACGAAATAGTTAATAACTAATCTATTTAAAAGCAAACTAATTAACACTAACTTAAACAATAATTTATTTACAAACTTATACGTAATTTATTTTAACAGCCGAGCGAAAATGTAACACGAACTTTAACACTGAACTGTCCAACGCTGAATTCCCTTCTCATCCCCGGTCGCGTGCTTTATAAACCGGGGTCGTTTTTCACGATCATTCTGGGAGGCGACGGACTGTCTGGTCTAGTTTATCCCGCCGTCAGAATTCTCTAGGCTTGTCGCCTAAGGCGCGTCGACTAGACGGCTGTGACGCAAGAGAAAATCTGACGCCGGCTGGTGTCGTCGAATCATTATAATACAATATCTTTCTTTTCTTCAAAACAAAGTGAATTGAGACTTCACAAGGAAGTAACTAAGCTTGGACAGCAAGCCATTCACAATTCGCTAATTTCTTCATTCGTCTAGGCGCGCATAAAGCAACGACATTCGGCACGTCCCGAAATTACCTTATTAAGTTGTCACACGGTCGCTTACCAAAATGATGAAACGCCAGACGGCGATTGCCAAATTAAGTTCCGAGAGCAAATAAAGGCCACAATTCATTTTTCATCGGTGCAGCACAAAACGCTCGGAAATTCGTCAAATATTAGCAGATAATCGGCCGACTTTACGCCCGTCAATCTACGATTAAGTACGTTGCAAGGCAGCAGCAGCTGTCGACATAATGATTCTATTTTCTTTAAAAAATATTACAACAGATTGAAAGGACCGGGTCAAAATGGATGACGCCCAAAGAATGTTATTGTGTACAGTTGTTTCTAATCAGGGGATTCCCCGAACGCCAAGTAATTACACCTCGGTAATAAGATGAGGCTTTTCTTCTGAAAATTCATATCTCTCGACATAAAGACCAGGTTTTAATTAATCAATTGTGGTGGAAGAGTTCGATGAGGCAAGCGAACGCGCAAGCAGGCAGTTACCAAATTTTTTTTAAGACGTGATTCATATTTCCTATGAATGAAGAATCTGGTTCGAGCTGTATTGTTGCAAGTGGGGCGATTTCCTAGGATTGTTCTTGGTTTTGTCTCGTAACGGTCGCAACAAATCGCAAGATTATCCTGAAATAGTCGGGTAGGTCCAGATACTGGTGAGACTAGAAATGGTCCAACGGTCATCTCCTCAACCTGACAGATGAAGCTATTGTCCACTTCCCCCAACGATGCGAGGATCTAGGTGGGCCGCTCCTGCAGTCTCCTTGTAGGTCAGTTGCTGCGATTCAACCGATTTCTTTATGTGCGAGAGGAGCAGATATTTAAAATCGTTTACGCTTCATATAGTTTAGGGGTCGAAGCTTGAAATGAGAGAGAATGGTCTGGATTTAAAAATGTTACTTTTTTATAACGAAAACGAAATACATAAAACTCAGATTATTTCATACAACATGCTTTTAATATTCTCAATGCCTTAACGTTTCTTGTAATAACATCTACAATTGTTTTAATTTAATTGTGGAAATGACTCAGATAATGGACGATCTAAACAAGGGATATTTTATGCGATTTCTATTTTTGTATTGCAAATTAAATTGCGTCATCTTTAAAATCCGTTAAATTTTCATGACAATTCAGTCGAGTCAAACAAGTTCATGCGATATCACCGTTTCTTTTTTAATTTTTCTAGAAAATAATTAAAAATTTATTTAATTGTATTGGACGTACTTAGCCACAAATCGCCAGTTAGTCAGTCCAAATTTTTTAAATTGAAAATCCAGGAATGCAAGATCAATTTATAACGACAAATTTGGAGTGTCAAATTATTTTAATCATATTCTACTTTTCATATGAAAATTTTAATTAAAAAAAAAATAACTCGTTACTGTACACACGAGGGTGACTTAGAAAGTTATGTTTCACATATTTGACTTTAAGAAATCAATTAGTTGTGGTAGCTACTGGAGATCATGATGTTGAGAAAATGGGAACTAATGAGAAAATTGAGTTTTTCAGGAATGCCATAGATTCTGTAAATAGGATAGATAATATTGAGACTGGAGATCTTCCTGTAATAAGATATCGAGGTGGAACGATTACACTATAGCATTAAGATTAAAGTAAGCTGTTATTTATTCTTGTCTAATGTTCAGTTATTAAACAGTCATAGATTGCTTCTAGGAATATATTTATTCAAAATGTGTAAAATTTGATTATGATCTGAATGTGCACCTTTAACATGTATTTATGTATTAACTATCTTATGGTATTTGTTAAATAAATTTCACGCCATTTTCTACAGTTGAGCCATCTGTCAGAATGTCGTGATAGTTGAGATAAGTTTTGGATCTTTCAATATTAAATCTTTCGGTCGCAATTCTTCAGGCTGCAGTTTTTGCTTTGCAAAAATAAAATTAATCAACTGTAGGGTTTACTACTACAAAAGTATTACGACGTCGACTATTTTCGGTAATATTTAAATTCTTGCCAAAAACTAGATTACGCTGAAGATAATACCTCGACATTAAGAACTTTCCTTTTTTATTTCATTTCATTTACACTATCCTTTGAATCGAGACGATTGTCTTTTGTTCTTAAATTTATTTCATTCATGTATAAATTTGGAATTTTGTACTGGAAACGTGTTTCATTATGAAAAAAGTATACGTTTTCCGTATATAATAACAATAACAATAATTTGATAAAGTAATTGCGTAACTTTTCTTGATTCGAGTATAAAAACGCAAACTAGAATGAAACAAATAAAAATTACGCTTTTGTAAATAGAAATGTCAAAAAATTTACAAATATCTATTCATAAAAACGACAAAGCACAAATTCAAGTAAAGTTAGAATTTGAAAACATGGTCATTTTAAATGAAATTTATAACAAATTAAACGAAAAGTTTTGGAATTTCACGAGAAAATTGTCTAAAATTAAAAATAATACAATGATTGAAACCCAATAAAATAAATAAAAATAAAAATTGCAGTCGGAGCTCAAATTCTGGTAAATACGTAAATGTGAACCATTTTAAACGAATTCAAGAACAAAACAATTAGAAATCGTCTCTTGTAGGATCCGAGAAAAAAGAAAGGTCAAAATGAAAGATAAAAACAAAACTGCATAATAATTTAAACCAATAATGATGATCAATATAGGAGAAGAAATGAAATTTCAAAACTATTGCGACTGCATTTGGGATAAACGTTGAAACGAAACAAAATAGAAAACGCAAACGAGTTAAAAAAACAATAATAAATAAAATCCCACAAAAAAATTATAAACGAGATTCAATACAAGAAATTGAACTTCAATGAATGTCTATTCTATTTTTAACGAGCGAGATTCCTAAGGTGAACATCCATTTGAGACAACCTGTATATTCCAAAATTCATTTAATTTTGATAATAAAAGTAGTGCCAACAGAGACAACAATAAGACTGAAAATGAAGAAACGATGTTTTCCGACATCTCCAATTAAGGTAATTATTTTTTTCTGTAGCAATGTTTTCCAAACAAAAACCTTTCTTGGTTTTCTTTCAGGTTTTCAATTTTTTGCCTTATGGCTATCGATAATACCGTGCCTTCAAATGAATTCCTGATTAAAGTAAGCTGATTTTTTTTATAAAGTTGGCTGTTCGCAATACAAGAGTGAGAGGACAGTTGTCAATAACTATCAGTCTCATATTATCTGATCATAACAACACATAAAAATGTGCAATGTAAGCGCAAGACACTTAATTTATTTATTTCAAAACAACACTAGAGCTTAAAGCAGATGCTGAAATTGCTGTCCTTCAGCTTGAATGCACAAACGTACCCTATGCTTCATGCTTTCAAAGTTCAAATGCGTTTGTCAAATGTTGGGGGGGTTATGTTAGCACGAAAAAATAATTTGACAACTGTCAGTGCTACAAACCTGTAGACTTTGAAACAATAATAAAGTAAGTTGTCAAATCTTCTTGTTCTTCAAAACAAAAAAACAAAAAACAAACAAAAATGGAGTGAATTCATTTTCAAAACATTATTGTGGAGTTTTTTCTTATGACATTAAAATCGAATGTAGTACTATTTAATGAGCTACAATTGGTAACCCTGATTACTGACTGCGTTTAAAACAAAGATACCTTTCAAAAGTCGCTCTTAACTGATCCTTTTCTGTAATTATTCTTTTTTTTATTGTATTTGACTACAATACCTTACCTTACCTTACCTTATTAACCTTTTAATTTTCAAGGACACTATATGATTACCTTTTGTTTAATTAATTAATGATTTCTAAAGACATTTCTTGTAATTTCTGTCAAATATTCAAGCATATTGGGTACAAATATCTAGTTTATAACAAGCATCTATTTTTCTGACATCATAATTCGACCATTTCGTGTAATTTCTGTCAGATTTTCAAGGACACGGTGTACAATTACGCCATTTAAAATCGGCATTTAATTTTTTCACATCATAACGGTCCCGATGCTCCCGTGCGTGAGTAAACACAAACATAATTTCGTAAAGACACGCTCTTTCTTTCACGAAACCTTTATTCCAGCTTCCCCACCGTAAGTCACAAAGCATCCCTTTGGCACTTTCCCACTCTACCACCACGAGATGTAACCGTACCTCGCGCGCCTCTGCGATCATCGAAGTCGCCCAGAATTTTCCGGAAAAAATTCTTTCGAGGGAATTTTCGCCCACGATCGGCGAGATCCAGTCATCCGCGACAATTTGAATGAATTTACCGCGCGTTGGCGTTGCGCGACGTAACGTAACACCTTGCGCGGATAACACAAAGTGGTATGAAAGTGAATGGAACAACATCGAATGTTAGAGCTCATCTATCTTCAGTCTTATGTTTGTGTAGTGGACCACACCGCTATTGTCGAAGAGGGAAGGGCTCCAGCAACACAGAATCTTCGCTGGTTTTCGAAGGGGTCCGTGTGTAATTCAAGCTTTTTTTTTTACTTCACCCAGCAATCGTTTGATAGTATTTCAAGTTCTCAGCGCAATTTGCGCCGGTGACTGGACGTAACTACGTTAATAAATAAATTCCCGGGCGAATATTACGCCTTAAAAAAGAAGATAATTTTATTCGACCGCGCGCGTATTATTGCTTACTATATGACTTCCCTCGGGCGTTCGCTCCGTGTTGTACCTTTAATTCGCTGAACGAGATTTTAAGGAGTTATTTACATACTAAAGAAAAAACCAAAAGCGATGCCCGAAACAGGTAATCCATGGCGTAATGTGACTGCGGCCTTTTCTTTTTCTTTTCGTCGAACCGTTCGATTGTGAATCTGGCTTTTCTAAGCCGTAAAAATTTTTGGGGCGGAAATAAAACGCGCTACGCGAACGTGAATGAAAGATACTTCCTGGGTGGGTCGACAGTAACAAAGCGAGTACGTGCATTCCTATATAGACTGGAGATTCTTCTGCTTTTTAGATGGTGTCGTCTGATACCGTACGGGACTGAGGCTCTGCCCTTATACATGCCACATGTGAATCCACGTGAACGTTGATTTTACCTGTCCGACCCGCATCGTCTGCACACTCGCCTTTAATATCATGGAATACCACCTAAAAACGACGCGTGATTCTTACATTCTGCAGTATTTTAAAACTCGTTTTTAAGTTACTCTTTTATGCTGCAAAAAAATAAATAAACTAAAATAACGAACAGCATTTAGAGGAAATAAAAATATAATCACCATCAATATTACTTTTGTGGTAGGCATCTTCAAAGCGTAAAAAGAAACACTTTAAAAACCAAATGAATTTTCTAGACTTTCGTTTTACTATGATGGAAAGCACAGATTAAATTCACAATAAAATAGAACAGAAAAAGGATAAGATAAAATTGAGAAGAACACTTATAATTTACACGCAAAAATCTCAAGGTAGAATCATATACAGCTCTCAAAATTATCTTGACACCCAAATTAACAAAATAATTATTGTTGGCTGATACGACTAAACTAAATCTGTAACAAAATCCATTAAAGTGAAATTGTTACTGAAGCAATTCCAACATTCATAGAGTCAATTAAATGACTTGGAAATGTATTTGATTGAGAACGCCATCTCTTAATTGTTACCTAAACTTTCTTGACAAACTAATAGTTTATATAGCTCGAAACTAAACATTAAACAAGTTAAACTATCCTGCATAACAAATTCTTTTTTAATTTTCAACGGGCACTAAAGAGTAAAAAGAATTTGATATACAATTTTCATCGGACAAGAGTCTACTTTTATTTTCTAAAATAACTATTCTTGTAAGGCGTTCTTAGCGCCATCTTCTGAGCAAAGGCTGAAATTCTTAATACCTGAAAATTTTTAATTTCATTTCAAAACCAAATTAACTAAATAATTATTAGCTTACGCGACCTATTTAAACTTGTAACAAAATCTAAGCTCTTGCTAGACGAAACTGTTAGTGAAGCAGAATCATGTATTTTTTTATCTGTGGTGGTTGTCTAACGGGGTCCTAAGTCAAAGACTTGTCAGGACCTCAGGAGCGGGAGTGTATTTGAGTGTATGTAAAGTGTTCCATGGCTTTGTTACTTCCAACCTTCTCGCCGTTTAAGGGGAAGCAATGTCGAATTTTATCCCCAACCAAGGCACTTTATTGAGATAGCGCCATCTCTTGATTAATAACTAACTTGGTATGTAGCAATATCATGAATTGTTAAAAAGATTTGTTTTTTTTTTAAATTATTTATAATTGCTTTAGCAAAATTACAATTTCTGCAAGTGCGTGCGTAGTGGAAGACAGAGAAGTGACATCTTCGTTTAAAAAAACTTACATGATGCCGAAAGTCAGCAGTGTTGTGTAGTTTCGTTCAATAGTGCTATGTACCAAGTTTTCAAGCTTCTTTGATGAGCCGACGAAGTTAACGGTTTATGATGGGAAAATTGAAAGAATGCAGATGTTAAAGGATTTTTCTGAATGCGAGGGGACAAACTACGCAGAGTTGAGAAAACCGAATTGTATTAATTTGGTTGACGTGGGTTTGTTCCTGGCTATAGATGAAGACCAATTCGAAATCGGCAATGGTTTCAGGGATAAGAAGTTGATCATGTGTTAGTCAGCGATGGTAGGTGGGTAAAGAAGAACGGAGCTAGGTTTCGGCCGTATATGCCACATTCAAGCGTTGCACCCTTTAAGCGGCCAGTGCGCGTTCCCATGAGTACGGAGGGGATGGAAATGATGGATCCCGACGAAATTGATGAAATGTTCGAAGAGCGCAGAAGAAAGCGAAATGGAGATGAGGGCGCAGGTAAGCGTAGTAATAGTAAAAGAAATGAAGAAAAAGGGAAGAAGAGAGAAAATCCAATGAAATTTGACTGAAATTTATTTCTCACGTTTAATAACGCATTAAATCGATTGAAATTTAAGGAAAAAACTAAATTTACTTGTAAAACTGTGCTATGTATTTTGAAAATCATTTAAATAAACGGTACTCATGGTACTAATGCTGACATTCAGGCCTATGATGTATCATGGGTGTTAACAGTTATCTTAACTGCACCTGGATATACCTTATTTAAATGCATCAACAATTTTTAGTCCCAATGCTTGTCTTAGGGATGAGAAATCTTTAATTTTATCAAAATTTCAATAACAATAAAAGACAGTTGAAAAAGGATGCTGCTGAAGAAAGAAAGTATGTGATGAAAACAGGTGGTGGCCCCCCTCGCCGTTCTGATTTATTATTATTATTTACTGTGAAACAACTTACAGATCATTAAAACAACTTACAGGATGTCGCTACCTAAACTTTTCATAACAGATCATTATTGTTCTACTTCTCATTTTTGCAATAAATATAGAACACTTCCCTTTTGTAAACGAAATCTCCGAAATAATCGTAGAACCTCTAGTTCGTCTAAATAATTTCTCCCTTCATTTATGCACAACGAGGAAACCTAAAATCAATTAATTCTAGAATGTCTAAATCATCTTCAAAAATATTGTAATCTTCTGCATTCATCCTGTCCAATTTTTATCTTCAAGAATCAGCACAGTACGTGTTATAAAATTTACAGTTTTTCGGAATAAGGTTTGATCTTAATAATTTTGACGGATAATATACTTCATAGCGCTAAGTATCTGTTAAGTCTCCGATTTTGGTGACTTTAAAAGCATTGATTTAAAGCCGACTTTATGTACGGTGGAAACCAAATTTTCGCATTAGGCATTGCTTAGTAATAAGTTGGGTTAAAGTAATTCTTAAAGAATGCGGTGCAAACGACTATGAGAGCGCCAACTCTTGGTGATGACAGTACAGTTGAACTTTAAGTTAATTCCGTCGGTTTATAATTTTTCTAAGTCTTAATGGCCGTATTCACCATTCCTCAGTTACATGTTTAAAGGTGACTTAAGCTGTTAACATACTGTTAAATATAAAAGTCGTATTCACCAACCACTGTTAAAAGCTAATGTTGTGTCAAACTCATTCTATTCAGGGATTAATTTCTTTTCTTTGTGAAATGAAATTCACAACAATTTTTCTTTTGCCAAGAGTCTTTTTGAATTGCAACATTTTAGAGGAATTAAAAGCGTGTTTCTAATGATTTATCGTGGTATTTATTACATCTTGAAAATTTCATATCTATGTTTCTAAATTTCTTAACTATATTTAGAGAACGGGGATTAACGGCTTCAATAAAACTTCGATTATACTGGTCGATATTTCGTAATACTTTATTACTTCTTCAGCACCATTAAAATATATAATATAAAGAAATTAATACATTTTGAAAATTTTTAACTTAAATTTTATAATCGAAGTTTTATTGAAGCCGTTAATCCCCGTTCTCTAAATATAGTTAAGAAGTTACTAATATACACGGCAATATCCTTTACTTTTATGTTTTTAAATACAGACAGAAAATAAATCATTGTTTTTGCTCAAGACTCTTGGAATCACAATATTTCGGAAATGGCTGGAAATAAGGACGCCACCTTCTGATCAGTGGTAGTATTAATTTATTGTCGATTTACTTGATCAACTAATTTAATTTTCAGAATGATTTTCTTACTTGGAAAGAGTCCAAAGAAGAAAAGTTTAATGTCTAAACACAGCCTATCCCCATTATTTTTTGAACAATTTCTCTGTGTTAATAACAAGATGGCGTCCTTCCTATTTTCGACTTAACAACAGAGTAACCCATTTTCGAGTTAGTCTGATCCCTTGAGACTCTCGGCAGAATTAAGAAACGTTGTAAAAAATCCTTAAAACGCAATAAGTTGAAAGCAAATCATTCGTGATATACTATTCATTCCGTCGCCAATCGAGAGATGGCGCTCTGTCTTTTTACACTGAATAAACGAGCGATTTTCCCAATGCATTGGATTCTACAAGCAAATTAGTTTCTTCATAAACTTTATAGACTTGCATACATATTCAATCTAGAAAATAGGGCGCCATCTAACGAACAAGCTACAACCTACTTATTGGATTTTCTTTTTATATCAAATTAAATTCAGGAACTTTTTTATGTCGAGCGTATTTATTAAATTTGGAATTGCAAATAACTTCGAGCAAGACGACTTCAGATTAATCTACTGTAAGTTCATAAGCAGAGAGCGCAATCTCTTGGCCTATGTTGGCCTACGTGCTTTTCCAATTATTTATTATCAATTTGTTGTATTCTGAGATTAATTTTTATTCTTCGTCAGACAAAAATCGTCTGAAGTACTGTCGGAAAACTATCACACCTCCAACTACAGAGATTGATTCAGAGCAGCATCTTTTGGCAATATTTTTAAATAAGATGGTCTACTGTTTTTTTTTTCGTGACAGTGAAGATACGAGGTTCAAAAAGCCGATTTTTCTCAAATGGATGGATTTTCTTTGTAAGTCAGATGTTACCTAAACTCTCTTGTTTGTTGTTTAGGAAGCTTACTTCAGTTCCATTTATTTGAATATGTAAAAACAAGAGGCTTAAGGGTGTTTTAATTAAGACATGTCTTAGGAAAAATTAAATAATTCTAGGACTCCAATTTGGTAACTTGTTCACTGACAATCGCTTTTAAAGTAAACGAAACATCAGCAACATAGTTACCTAATGAAATATTGAATATTTGCGACAGGGAAAAGCATTTTATTGCCTCTTAATGTTAATAGCACGCATCGAAGCCCAGGCTAAGAGCCGAGATAAGCTCGCTTATGCAACGTACGCTCATAAACAAATACGCACCGCCTAAATTTGCATAATTTACGCCATATGGCAGTTACGGCGGCGCGAGATTATTTTATAATTATCACCGGCGCACAACAACAATATGGGCAATTAATATATAAACATTGTTCGTCGTTACGGGAGTTTTATATAACTCCAGGTATAACCGCAGCACAAAGCGAGACGCACTTAAAAATCCCATTGATATTTATAAGGCGAGTCTATACAAATAATACTCAATACAGATCGATGAAAGATTGGGACGTGTGCCGGAATACATTATCTACATGAAAGTCAAATCAAAATCTCCGCACCCCCCCCCTTTTTTTTCGACGACCGCCCTTAGTTTGAATCGAACAAGGACTGAACCACAAAGGGTGCGTACGATCTAACATTTTTTAATTAGTAAATTTGAGGCAAGTGTATAAGTTTGCATTTCTTTTTTATTTGGGAGGGTAGATACGAGGGGCGCACCAAAGATTCTTTAAATACTATGTTGACAATGTATTTAAGATAAAAAATTACTTTTCTGCAGTAAATGATGTAATATAATCAGGTGAATGCAGGTAAGACGATATTTCAGCGCATTTTACACAGTCGAAATTAATTTACGACCGCGTAACATCAATGAGCTCTTTATTTCTGGCTGTTTACAGTGCGCGCATTAACGTCATGTTAAACCGCATTCAGCGAAGGTTTTCTTAATTAATTAACACATTTTACGAGGCGTATATCAAAGTAATGTTGCCATCGCAAAAGAAAACAGCCGCAAAAAATTGTGAAAGCAACAGTGGTATTAAAGTCGAATAAAGCGTGAGGGTGGAACGAACAAAGGACGTCAATTACCATCGACACAGCTCGTTGTCACTGACAAGTTAGTGATACTAAACTATAGTGTTTGGACACTTGAGGTCACCCCCGGCTGGACAGGACACCCCCGATGGTCAAGCTCTAATAGTTTTTGTATTACTTGGTCGAGTAGGAGACCGCGCTTTTATCTCCTGTGTGAAAATAACATCTGTTCCAGAATGCCATAAATTTAAAAAAACGTCTGCGCATTTGTTTTACAAATTGAATCAATATATTTTTAATTTTTTTCTCATTTGCAATACTTGCCTCGTTCTACGAATGAAACTACAATTTGTTCTCCGAGGTACCGTAATTCGCATGGTTAACTTGCGTACGCGTGTGCCTCCAATAATAATTATTTAAGAAGAAAATAATATTGCTTTATAATTAACTTGTAGACATGCCCACGGAGAAGCATCCCATAAGAACTTCACTTTAGTATCTCAATTACAGTAAACCAATCGCATTAGGTCATAAAGTCGTTTTAATTGGTGATAGAATTTATGTACCGACTTCTACTGGCGAGATGAGATGTATTTGTACTATATTTACGGCCGTTTTTAAAACAAATTTTTATTGGACAGACCATAAAAAGCTCTATTAATGTGCGTGTACAATAGTCGTGTTAATTGTAGTTACGTCTTTACAGGCTGTCTGAAAACAGCCAGCGACGAAGAAATCCGACCATCAAACGGGTTTCATAATAGAATTTCAGCCGACCTCTGAATTGGCTAATATTTTTCAGGTATTTATGCAGGTAGATACTACAGTTAGCGAGGCCCAGGCGATGACCAGCCGAAGATAGCGCCGGGGGTCGGCAGGGGTCAGCGTGTCATGGCACCTCTTTTAACCTTTAGCGACAAAAATTCTTTTCTGCCGTTCAAGAATATGCTGGCGGTCACAATTCCTTGAATGTTACAGGAATTACCGTGATGTCTAATTAACGTTATTTACAATTATTAAAAGTTGCTAACTCTTGGCGTCAAGTTGTGAGAGGTAATAAAGTTCTTGTTGTTTATAAAAAGAATAACTACTAAAAGTTTCAAAATACGGTAGTCAGATTTGTTAAGCTCATATCGAAAACAAACAAGTATTCTGCAAGGTAGCAATCTGGGGTCAATAATGTAACTATTGGAAATAGCTGAGTTACCAAGTAGAACACAAGTTACACAGAGAGACAACGTCGTACTTGTCATTTTTTGACGTTTCTTCCTTCGCAAACATATTCAGATGTGTATTCCAAAATTTAAAAAAAATATAGAGTATGTTTTTTACTCAAATCCAAAAAGAAGATTTTTAGCTTAAACGAAGTGAAAATTATATCTTTTTAATTTCAGTTCGTTTTTTAATTTCAGTTCGTTTTGTATTCAACAAAGTGGAACTCTAAAACTTATGTTGTGAAAATTGAAAAATGCATCTGTAAATATGCACTAAACTAAGCATAAGATATCAGAATGATAGGGAAGGTCCTTCTGAAGGATGACCAATAAAGCATGCTGCCAAATCGCTGCCGATCGGTCAATGTAGAAGTTTCTAAAATGTTATCCTTCCGGTGTGGTCTAGTGATAAGGATAAGGACATAGGAGTTATAACAAAACGATACGAATTACTTCACTTCCAAATTCATTTTGGTCATGTACACTCATCCAGAGTGTGATAGCACTATGCCGAGTAGGCGGACAAACGAGTGGAAGTAGGTTAACATTTTATGGGGGAACGTCCTTTTATTGCCTGACTGTACATATATACCCCTTGTGATCCATCAACTACTGATGATTTGACCAGTCATTGTTGATCACCTTGTATTTTATCTATTGATGTGTGTGAGTATGAAAGTAATATTGCCGCCTCGTGCAAATAATATGCGTTTAAAAATTCCCACGATTGGAATTGGTGTTGGTTCACTTCACAACAGGTTTTCATTTAATGAAAATCTCATTTGATTTTGAAAAAGTACATATTTTTAATTTATTAAAATACATTACCTATATATATTTTCTTTTTCTTTTTGACGTTATACGCAGTCATCATCATATACTGTGCAATTTTAGCTTACAATTAGTAGAATGAAGATAAATTGTGATCAACATAAAATGAACTAGAGTAGGCGTTGGTATTTAAATGCATGTCTTGAATTACGTCATACTAGTATTAATTGTTAATCAATTGTGGCACAAATAACACGCCGAAAGTGTTGTTTAACCTTAATCACGAAGTTTTTCGTAGAGCTCAAAACAGGCGGTGGACATTTCACGCAACTGCTTTAATTTTTTTAGAATTAAACGCTTTCCCTACTTTGGATGTTCTAATTTCAAATTAAGGTTAGGTTTGAATAGAAACGTCAAAAGTGACTGAAGGAACATGCGATGAACTAAATGCACACGTGCGCGTTCGGTTGCATAGCCAACGTTTTTAATTTGATCACTTGTTATGATTGATTAAAGCTATAATAATGAAAATACGTATGTCCACATTTTTAAAATTTATGTCTCGAAATGATATGATAAAGTTATTATATTCCGTTCTAAGAATATTATGAACAACAGAATGGTGAAATAGATGTCCAAGAAGGTCGCACCTGTCTAAACATTTTTAAAAAATATGGTCTCTTGGTGTTAAATATGTTAATAAATACAGATAAGACAAAAAAGATAGTTCTTCGACAATGAAAAAGGAGAACGGACATGCAAGCAGATAAATTCGTAACAAACAGAACAAGCAGATATTCAAATATTTAGATAAATGAGAGGAAGAGGAGATTACAAGTACAGGAAAACAATGTACACATATTGCAGTGATAATTACCGGAGTACAGTAAAATAAAATAATAATAATTAAAATCAGAAAAGAGCACCAAGTTCCACGTCAAGTGTACAAGACGATCCATGACGAACGAAGGACCACCAGAGCAGGGAAAGCTATGTTTACATAAAAAGGTTCAGCATACCAGAGTGAAGGAGACCATAGTCCACAGCTATAAGTACATCGTAAGCACAGAACCGTCACATCGTGCAAAGTTTCTTCATTCTACAAACAAAATCACATTTAACACACCCACACTTAACGAATAACACTCCACTACCACAACGAATTAAAACCCACTTCATTTTTGGGTAATCAGCGAGAGACTGGTTTTGCTGTCTATTGAAGACACTGAAGTTGAGGAGGTCCGACAGTTCGAGTCAGTAGCGAGTTGGTTGGAGTTCACAAGCGCCTTGGACAAGAGGTTCTCCAGATTGAAACACCCCCTTACCACCCGTTTTTGTCCGGTAAAACCTGGGAAGCGGGGCCGAAAAAGGAGGTTTCTCTACCTAAGCATTGGGGATCGCATTCGTATTCTAATAGACAGAATTCCCGAGGATATAATTGATTACCAACGGAATTTGTGATGAACATTTACAGTGAACGTGATAGATTTTCCATTTTGTGTTGTTTTTCGTTTATTTTGTTTAACAATTTGAGTTTTCTAAAAATGAGATTGTCATTTTGAGGTTAGATTTCAGTTTATGTGTTTACTTTGTAATTATCACTATTTAGTCAAATGAAATGTTACTTACCAGATGAGGAATAATCCAAATAATGTTGTAAATATTAATTTCAACCATTTTATTGTATATTATGTAAATATTTGTATTTTAAAAATTTGTAAACGAACAAGTGTCAAAAGCAAATGTCACAAGGAAATTCGTTTTGGGTCCGAGATTATTTACGAGATTTATAGGCCGGATTGTTGATGGTTGCCATGGTTACGGTGACTGTTCACAAACTGTTACCGTCGCGTATTTCTAAATAAAATTGCGCTAGGAACATTTTTCGAGATATTCGCAGCATCGGGTTGCGAATAGTAGGCAAAGAAAAAAAAGTTTTTGTTGTTAGGGATAATTTGTAAAACAATTGAAAAATAGAGATTTGTCAAAAAAATCTGGTAAAGAAATAGAAGTTTTTTAAGTATTGTACTGCATTTAATTCAAAAAAACCTCCGTTTTCCTGACGTCCCACACTGGGGTATTTGCCCGATTTAGCTGGCCAAAAGTCAATTTCTCAAATTTATTTCAGATAAAAATAAATGGTTATGTGACAATCTTGAATATATGAGAAACAACAGGTCACAATTTGTTTTCCCCCTATCTTACGTCTTACTTATTATTATCAGTCTGATCTGGACCGTCTGCAAAGTGCACGCGCTTTTTTCTCGGCATATTTTGCAGTACTACACTTAGAAATTAATTATATTTTTACGAAAAAAATATGACCGCGATTAATTATGCACTGTCCTGAAGTGGGTAAGTGTAAATGTATTTGAATCATTTCAATTACAATTGCATTGATTTTAACGTAGTTAAATCACTTTGAAAGAAGTGCATTTTTAATACATTTTAAAGCCAACATCAACATAACTTAAAGGATTTGTTATACTTCAGGATGTGTCCCGATATTTATTAATTCATAAGTAGAAAGAGGAAGGTGCTAGCTTTATAGTTATTAAAAAAGCGGCCGCGGAATCATGCAATTCTTCGCTTATTAGCTGAAACAAAAAATGCAGAGGTTACCTTACATAAACTACTCATTAAACCTTTTTAAAGAAACGATTTAGTTAGAAATTGGAAATTTATGTGATGGAGGTGTTCCACACAGATCTTTTTAAATAAAATAAAATAAATAAAATTAGTTCCAATCACTTCCGGTTATACCGGAAGTCTTTATAATAATAATAATAATAATAAACGTCTTTATTTACTTGGCGGGGTTCAGCTAAGCTGCTCTACCACCCAACCAAGTTAATTAGCTACAAATTGCTAAACATAAGTAAATATTTACATGAATACATATACCTATAAGCAAATAAATAAGTTCGGTACAACCAAAACTGAACAATTAGTCATTGTTGCAGGGAAAAGAGGTATTCACGATATTTTCTCTTGAACGAAGCAAGTGGCAGTGACCTAGTCTCACGAGGCACTGAATTATAAATTTTAACGGCAGCATAAGAGAAGGACCTTTCAAAAAGTGAGGTTTTGTGAAGTGGAATACGTAAACCACTCATACGACGGAGATGTCTATCATGAAACATGGATCTTGGAGTTAAAAGTAAATTAAGATACTGGGGAGACGAAGTGATGCAGACCTTATGAACTAGGTTAGCGCTATGAAGAAGTCTTCTATTAGCCATATTAAGCCAGTTAGCATCATGAAGTTTATGTGACACATGGTCACTTCTCCTCAGACCATAGATAAGGCGAAGGCAAGAATTTTGCATTCTCTGTATCCTCTGACTAGTTGTAAGATCTATGCAAGGGCCATAGACAGAATCACAGTAATTGAATAGGGATAAAATAAGTGAATCACATAGTTGAATTCTCAAGGATGTAGGAAGAAATTGCCTATTCATGTATAGGTGTTTTAGTGAAGAGTAGGATTTTTGTATTAATTTACTAATATGGCAAGAAAATCTGAGATTTTCATCAAGAGTAACACCTAAACATTTAACCGTTTTAGAAAACGGAATTAGACTATTATTGATATTTATGTTCATATTGTCTATGGCCCTCTGACGATCTTTAACATTGCCAAATATAATAGCTGAAGACTTTATAGGGTTTATATGAAATGAATGATTATTAGAAATATTTATTAAACGCTGAATATCTTCATTAACTAAAATAGAAGCAGTATTTAAATCTGCCAACTTGATATAACATGCTAAAATATAATTGGGTGTCATCTGCATAGCAATGAAAAGAACAAGATTTTACTTGTGAATAAAAGTCACAGGTATACAGAGAATACAAAAGTGGTCCAAATATCGACCCTTGAGGAGCTCCTGATGTTACAGGTCGGAAGGAAGATTTTGAATTATTAATGAAAACAGCCTGTGTCCTATTGTTTAAGTACGAATTTATGAAACGCACAGCAAGATCACTAAAACCGAGAAAATGAAGTTTTGCACACATCAGTCTATGATTGATGGTATCAAAAGCCTTAGAATAGTCGATCAACACAAGGACAGTCAAATCACCTTTATCTGAAGCCTTTAAGATATCATCACTAACTTTAAGTAAGGCTGTACTCGTGCTATAGCCCATCCTAAAACCCGACTGTACAGGAGATAAGATATTATATGTGTCTAAATAAGACTTAATCTGGCTAACAGCAAGCTTTTCAAGAATTTTTGATAAGACTGGTAATAAAGAAATTGGTCTTAAATCATTAAAAGAAGTAACATGTTTAACTTTAGCAGTGGGTATAACTAAGGATTGCTTCCAAGCTTCAGGGAATTCACCATGAGTAAAACAATAATTTATAATATGGGCAATATATTTGGTCAAAAAAGGAAGGCATAATTTTATCATTCCTATCTATTCGCTTATTTTTAATGGCATGCTGTAATTTTTGTTACATTTTTGAATTTTTTTAGATCATTCACGATATTGTTTCTGCTGCCTTCAAATACCATATATAAGTTATTAAACACGTTTTGAATCTATTATGCAACAGAAATAATTTTGGCCAGCTAAATCGGACAAATACCCCACTGTGCGTCCCCAGTCAAACCTATCGCGTTGACTGCCAGATTGTCGCACCGTACTGTAACATAAATGTAACAAAACCAACAGCTATAAAAGGGCGTGCGCGTCGTTTTCAAACAGATTCGCTCAGATCTTCAACCGAGCAACAAGTAAATTAATTCGCCGCAATAAAAGTTTTTTCGATAAGTGTTGCTTTTGACACTTGAAGAAATAAATACTGATTTCTTTTGAGAAAATTTTAGAAACCTATCAGAAGAGAATTTTTCCGACAATTCTGTATCCTTTTTAACCGATCATAAAAATTTATAAAAGGAAAAAGAAAAAGGACAAAATGAAAGACGAAACAAAGTAAGTCAGGTTTTCCATATCATCATCCACATACACACACATTTTTACACGAAGCACAAAATCACCGTATCTGAGGAGGATTATTGTTCAGCATTTAGCGCTAGGTCTGCTGAATACGATCTGACCTTTGATACGAAGGTATGACCATCCGCGCACACCAACAAATATATCGGGTATCTTAGAGGGATTATTGTTGAGCATTGAGAGCTAGGTCTGGTGATCCGATCCCTGATATCGGAGTATTTGCCCCACACACACGCGCACGAACACCCCTACACACACACTATACACAATTTCACATATTCCTTTCCATTTCGACAATCTGACTGAAAGTGAAGTCCACGAAAATTCATTTCGAAGAATCCACCCTGAAAAGAAGAGCCACACGAGATACAAAACAGTACGTTCAACCCACAAAGCAAATTTTACACACACGGATTATTTCCATAAGAGTGACAGTGATCTCTACCTGATCATCTTCGCAACTATCTTAATCAACAAATGAAGCTAGTCAAGAAATAATAAATTTTTGGCCATTTGACGCTCTCGCTTGTTATTTTCTAATAATCGTTTGCTGTTGATTTGAGATTGGAAAGATAATTAGAGGATTCCTGGGGTTAAAGGGTCGACCCTGTGTCGGTGATGCGTTCTTGTAACCCGTCTGTTACACCAGCGGATTGTTTCCATAAGAGCGACAGTGATCTCTACCTGATCGCCTTCGCAACTATCTTAAACATCAAATGAAGCTAGTTAAGAAATAATAAATTTTTGGCCATTTGACGCTCTCGCTTCTTGGTATTTCCTAATAATCGTTTGCTGTTGATTTAAGATTGGAATGATAATTAGAGGGCTTCCTGGGGTTAAAGGTTCGACCCTGAGCCGGTGATGCGGTATTGTAACTCGACTGTTTACACCCACGGCTTTTTTCCATAAGAGTGACAGTGATCACTACGATTTCGGCCCACATCTCACTCAAAACATACAGTCAGTCACTCAATGATTCTAATGCAAAGAGAATTTCAGTGTCTGGGAATAACGAAACGGCTATATAAACGCGTGCAGAGCAGCTCGAAGATCATTCTGCCCCAGCCAGCTGCAAAGTTGGAACCTCCTAACCAAACCCAGCTGCAAAGTTGGACCTCCTCTCCAAAAGCCAGCCGCAAGGTCGGACCTCCTCGCCAAAAGCCAGCCGAAAGGTCGGGATATCCTTCGCCCTCAAACACCTACGGCCACCCAGCTTCGTCGGGCACTGAAACGCAGCAGCAGAATACCCCGTGCCGTTTCACCGCTCCCCCCGACGCCAGAAAAGAAGCACGTACGGTAGGGTGGGTCATTTTTGTATGGAAAAAAACGAATATTGCGCTTTTGATTTTTAATAGCAAAATTATGTTGCCTTTACATGAAAACAGTGTAATGCTAGAATTTAAAGTAAATAGCACCTCATCTTCAGGTTGCGCTTTGCCTTGGAAATACGAATAACTTGAATATATTCTGGTAGTCATATAACATACATGTCTCAAGATAAGTAGGGTTTTTAGAATAAAATAATCATATATTAATAATCAAAAAAATAATACAACAGAAAAATTAATGAAAATTGAAATCTTTCTTGCTATCGAATTTAAGCATTGCTGCGAGATTCGAGTTTTAATTTTATCCACCTTCTCTTGCACTTTTAGTATACACTCTTGATGATAACTCTGTTATTATTATTACAAATACGAACTTTTCATGGCATACTATATGGCCTTTCTTGTATAATTTCAAAAATTCAAACGTAAGGCGCACCCTCTAAATATTAATTAAATTCAAAAATATTTCGTAGGTGTCATAATATCACTAAAAGGCAACATAATTTTGCTATTAGGTAAGATTATCTCAAAGTTTCGTTTTTTGACCCACCCTAACGTACGGTCAGAAAACGTCACCCGTCGCACGGCCCGCTTATCAGCGACTACTCCGCCGAGGAATCCGGTTCCGTACGTCCACCACCTGCAACCATTGCACTAGGACAAAACTATGAACTCATCACCGTGGACATAACCACCAGGCGATCTGACATATTAACATCCTTGTATTATTGGTATTAATAAAGACATTTTCTTTGTTTTTGTGACAATCATTTGTTTGGCTAAAGAATACGACGACAACAACCGACGACGACAACAAAAGCTTGTTGCGGGACTTTATCAGGATTTGGAAATGGACAATTATATGGGCTTGAAGATGGTCAAGAATGTTAAAAAATGTAAAAATGATAAACGTCAACGTCAGTTGTCGGCACGCTCCGTATTCCTTTTTTTATGCGCAGGCGGCTGACGTCGTTATGAACCGAGAAGTTTTGTTATTGTTTATATTCATTCAAAATAAAATAAAATAAAAAAGTCTTGTTTCTTCTTTCGCCCATCTTATTCGAGGTGCGCGATTGTAACAATCTGAGTGGAATGAACTGAACAGCAGATAATTTGACAAAAAGCTGTAGAGTAATGAAAACAACGTTAAAATTAGAACATCTCCTACAAATGTCAGATGAAATACTTGCAACAATAATATGATGGGAAACCAGAACGAAAGACAAGAAATTCAGCAGAGACTTAAGAAAACATCAAAGAAGATAAGTAAAAGTATAAAGGAACAGGTCAGAGTAAGCAGCTTAGACATGAAAGATGGATAAAATCATCCAAAATCTTAATGGATGTAAACGAAAGCGAAAGAATCCTCAAAAACTGAAGTGTATAAAAGAAATTAACTATTGTAAATACCTATATAAATTCCATGGTTATTTCAATAGAGCAACAGAACGAATTGAAGTACACTGATTCGCATATTAAAAGCAAAAAAAAACGTAGGTGTCTGATTTTAAATACTCCTAACATTTAATCACCATCAGCCAGGAGACTTGATTGCACAAGTGGATTTATGCATAGAAACTTTAAAGACCAAATTCCCTGATGAGGATGACGACGATGTTGATGATGATGATGATAATGAAGACGTAAGCTCGTTGCATACAAAGGTAAATTTACCAGCAACAGCAAAATATCATAAAGAGGACACATCAATGCCAGCAATAAAAAAGTTAAAACTCATCTGAAATCTTCTTTCAAAATTAATTAAATGAATAATTGTGGTAAGAAATTCTTTCAAAATGATGATCATTGCGCGTTTCGACAGATCTAGAAATGCATCCTTCCGTTTCTACTGTGAATTCAAAAAAAGCAAACTTTATGCATTCCGTCCCCAAACCTCTAGCTAGAGAATAAGATATAGGCAATAATAAGGGAAGATTTTTTTTTTTCAATAATTCTTAAACATATTAGACGTTTATTAGTGCCAACCAAAATTTACTATAAATAAGGCAAAACAATTCGTGTGTCGGACGGCTTATATGCAGGAGTGCCACGCCCGTTCCGCTGCTTTACGAGCAACAATTAGGCACTAAGTACCCAATAAACGCGTAATTTACGGAAATTATACCGCGTAAATAACTCGAATGACGTTCCAAAAGTCGTCGGAACGGCCATGTAGGTAGACGTAAGTCTATGGCTTGCGTAAACGTCGACTAGTCCTAGACACTGATGATGCTAACGTAAAACCTAAAGTGCCACACGCTTATAAAAATATCTGTGTTTTAATTTACTCTAATTATTGGCTGGTTTATTTATCGTCGAATATATTCTATTTGCTTTCGATTTTAGTTCTAGAATCAGGGTTGTAAGTACGTGCGTGCGAAATTGGCAGCCAGGCGTGTTTAGCCGAAGACTTCGTCGGGCGATGAGACGGCAAACTCGAAGCAACAGCTTCGCGCGCGCCGGCAAAAATCGGTCAATGTTATATTTGTTTTCGACTCGAACACTTTTTAAAAGTCCAAAGTCACGCCAGATCTAATCACCCGTCCGTAATAAAGTTGCGCAACGTAATAATTAGTACGACGATAATTAAAGTTGTCCAAATGGCTTTTTATAGCGTCGTTACTTTTTATGGAGAGATCGTTATCTAATGGTAAAAATTGAAGGCGCATGTTGCAAGCAACAATGCAAGGCGGCAAGCAACAGCATTCTGAAAAAAAAAAATCAAACGCAGATGCAAAAATCGGGTCGATAATAAATCCCGACTTGTTACAGAGTTCACAAATCATAGGGCAATTATCGGTGTACAAATACGGGCCCGGATAAATTAACAAATGCGCATATATAACCGGACGAGATGCATATAATGTGAAATACAACTTGGCTTTTGTATATAAATATACCCGGGCCCGGCGGGGGGCCCGCCGAGCAAAGCCTGAAAATATTTGTATTGATAATAATGTGTGTAAAGAATTCAACTGGAGCTGAACGCAGTTATTTATTGATTCGGTTGCTGGTTAATATTTCTTTCGTTTTATTGAAACGCAACGTTTCAATCCCGCGCACCGTTTCCTGTCGGGTCTTGCTTGTTTAAGACGCGGATTTACAACAAATTAGAAATATGTGTTCGACGGAGCAGTATTATAGAGTGTTTATAAGTACACGAAAAACTTTCTCTACTTTCCTTTGCTGCTTAAGAACACGCACGTCAATATACAGGGAGACCAACACGAAAGCCGAATAAATTTTTTTAAAATGAAATGACAAATTCTCGCACATTGTGCAGTTTTGCTGTTTATGTGAGAACATATTCGTTGATGTAACTATATGACATACATATGAATTTAACTACAGTGAGAGTAACGGAACGCCATCTATTGACAAAGGATAAATTCATTTTTCTTTGTAATAAATATAAGTTTGATATAATGTCTTCAGTCATCAAAGACGATTTAATGAATTTAAGAACTCTCTGAAGTAAATTCTATTAATTTCAGTAAAAATCAAAGCAATGACTTTGTTCTTAAAGGCAATTAGTGATTTACAGCGCCATCTGAAGTCCGGGTCAAATTTGAACGGCCCGCACTCGTAATATAAATACAAAAATATTTTACACCAATTCAATTTCCCATTCTGTATATCACAATTTTTGTTACCTGTTATTCTACATCTTGTATATATAATTCCTAATTTATAGAAACGGAGATTCAGAAAAAAAGTTCGTGAAAAAGAATTAGAAACAGCGGGATTCAGAAAAGATTTGGCTCATTTGAACTTGGAATTCTTGAAACTTAAAAGCTCCCTAACCACAAGAAGTGCTATCGAATGTATATTCCAAAAACAAATGTCTTGAGCCAGGTAATAACATATGGCAAATATAAAAAATATGGGGAAAATCCAGCTGTATTAGAAAAACTAAAGGTTTCGAATTTCAATAAATCAAATCAATCGCAAAGATCACAACTGAACGGCTTCTCGTTGGTGTGCTTTAATTTATACTGTTTCGATACTCTGAGCCAGCGGCATTATAATTGCAAAGATCACAACTGAACGACTTATGGTTAGTTTGTATCACCATGGGTGCTTTCAAAATATTCAATCGTTGGCTTCTATAATCGCAATGATCACAACTGAACGTTTTCTCGTCGGCTTGCCTTAACTTATGCTGCTTCAATTGTCTGAGCTGCGGGAATTTATAATCGCAAAGATCACAACTGAACGACTTCTCGTTGGTGTGCTTTAATTATTGCGGTTTCATTACTCTGAGAAATCGACAACTATAACCGCAAAGATCAGAACTAAACGGCTTCTCGCAGTTATGCTTGAACTTATGCAGTTTCAATATTCCGGGCCGTCGACAGTTATAATCGCAAAGATCACAACTGAACGGCTTCTCGCAGTTATACTTTAACTTATGCAGTTTCAATACTCCGGACTGTCGACATTTGTAATCGCAAAGACCACGACGGTACGGTTTCTCGCCGGTGTGCTTCAACTTATGCCTTCGCAATTGTCTGAGCTGTCGGCATTTATAATAGCAAAGATCACAATTAACCAGTCTCTCGGCGGTGTGTTTTAATTTATATCGTTTCAATCCTCCGAGCCATCGGCAGCTATAATCGCAAAGATCACAACAAATTGAATGGCTTTTCGCCGGTATCTACTGAAATATGCGCAATACTGCAAACTATTACGGCTTGTAAATTCATAGTCATATATTCAGCACTTGAAAATTTTTTTATTTGTCAAGTGGAAATTAAATTTATTGTACGAGCCCCGTCAACTATAGGTTCGGACATTTTAACTCTTTGTCTTTTTGCCACGTAACTGACCAAGTTCTTAATAAAATGAAAATATGTATTAACATGCTATGGGAAGTATACATCACATAAGTACGTTACAACAGAAAAATTATTAAAAAGGAAACTAAATTTGGTTTCAGTAGCTATAATACATTTTACTCAAGAAATAAGTAAAACCGTAACGTCCAAACCTTCAGTTGACGGAGCTCGTTGGAGTAATCATTTTTGGTTTTTAAAAACTATTTTAGCCTATTACCAACTATGTATGACATGGACAAACTTAAACAAAGGATAGCCAGGATAACAAGGATACCAAAGAATGTTTTGCAATCAGTCCAGAGCAGAATAAAATTATGTAAAGATAAAGGTATACGATGACATTTCTTATTTAATAATAAATACATTTGCTTTCAGTAGTTATAATACATTTTACCCAAGAAATAACTAAAACCGTAGTGTCCGAACCTATAGTTGACGTGGCTCGTACAATACTTAATCAATACTTAATTAATGGCTTATTGCTAGTTTAAATCTTAAAAAGTTGTTTACTTACATGTTTGTTTGGTAAGTTTCTTTGAAATTATTAATTACATCACAAAACATTTAAAAGAAAACATCTACTAAAACCAGATGTGCCCTTAGGACCCATTTGTTCGATTAATAGTCCAAATTACAACCTTTCCAAATATTTAAGTAACATTTTAAGAAAACTTAATAAAATGTATAAAGAAAATTATAATACCTTAAATTCCTTTCAATTAAAAGAAAAATTAAAAATATATTAATACCTCAAGATTATCAACTTATTTCTCCTGACGTACAATCCTTATTTACTAATATTATAGATACATAAATAATAGATAGCTAGAATGCAAATACTAGTATTTAGTAAAGATACGCTACAGAAAAATAATTTCTAAATGGCACTACATAACAATAAATAAATAAGCATATGAGGAGTTGACATTCAAGAAGGCATTTGTCTAATTCGATAAATTTTCAGGAAACATAAAAAACGCAATATTTCAGCAATTATTGATTATTTAAAAATTTTCTTTTTAGTAATGTTTACAGTATTAATAGGGAAAGTAGGAAGCATAGTTTCGCATTTTGCGCGTTTTGATTGGCAAATTGGCCCTTTTTTTAGGCTTATACAAAATGAGTTAATTTCAAATTAAAGAAACATTTAATTTCAAATAAAAGAATAGCGAACCGCTATCTTAATAACAAGGTATTATTACACTATATCAAAGAGTATTTAGTCATTTAGAAGTACGGAACAAATTGCTATATGAATGACAAATATGGTGTATTTGTTTGTTCAGAATGCAATACCATCTAAATTTCTGAAGTGAAAATTTTGGACAAAATTCTTTTTCAATGTCAACTCCTCATATAATTACAGTTTAGCTAAAAGTTGCAAGTCATCTGCAAAAAAATTGAAATCATTTTACAATAAGAGCAATACAAGTGTTATTAATATTTCATGAGAAATAACCTAGCTGTAGTAAGTAGCAGCAAGATTTCCATAATTTCTAACGTCATAGGAGGGTCAACGAAAATATGAAGGTAGAAACGACGGAACGAATTGCAGAAATAAAAGAATATGTGCAAGAAATGAAGCAAAGATTAGAATGCAAAATTGAAATTTCTAATCAAAAATTTATGACAAAATTGAAAACGTGAAGACAATTTGAACATAAAATTTTTGAACACATTAAAGACGTGAATACTCATATTGAACAGATAGAAAGTCAATTTAATAACAAGCTTGCTTATAATATTGGAAAAATGAAAACTGAATTTGACGACAAGCTCCATGACAAAATTGGAGGAATAAAGATTTAATTCTGGTCGTTCTATTACACCATCATCTGTTTTGTGTAACACACACTTGTGATAGAGCTGATCACTATCCGTGGTCAGATATCACTCAGGTTCTTCTAGAAAACTAATTTCTTCTGAGAAAAATGATATATTTTATTCTTTTTATGACATACATTCATTGACAACAACATAACAACCTTTTTTTTTTATAGCTAACTATTAACATAATTATTCGTGTCTTAACATTCTCCCACGCGAAGAATTTCTACAAGATGAGCCAAAACAAACAAATAAGAGACACGAAATCTAACAATTCATAACATTAATTTTTTCGGCTTTCGAACTACACGTCCACTCCGAGTTACGTAATTCTTTTCACTCTCGTCCGTTTTATTAATATTTTGAGCAGCTCCTTCTAGCAGATGTAGACGTTGAATAGGTCTTAGTAAAAAACCTGACTTTGTACGTAAACGCACCAGTCGAACCACGTCGTCTTTGCCCGGTAATAGCTCCTCTACACGTCCTAATGGCCAATCTATACGATGTGATTGATCGTCACCAATTATAACAATATCTCCAATACACACAGATCGAGAACACCTCTTTTTGGACCAAAGCTTCAGTTGACCTAAGTATTCTAATCTAAATCGTTTCCGCAAATCTTCACGTAATTTCTGTCGATATTTTGCCCTTTTACATAATCCTGAAGAGTCTACAGCATCACAATCAGGAACTCCTGGTTCCTGAATATCACGAAGAAACATATTCGGCGTTAATGGCACTAAATCCTCTGGATTATTGGATTGATATGTGATAGGTCTCGCGTTAATAACTGATTCACAATCTGTTAGAACTGTTAAGAATTCTTCATAAGTTAAACAAGATTTACCCAATACTTTCCGGAGTAGTTGTTTCAATAAACCGATCATACGTTCCCAAAAACCACCCCACCAAGGAGCAGTAGGAGGATTAAATTTCCATATAATCTTCTGCACAGCGCCTTGAGTTTCAATAACAGTCCAACAATTTTACAAAAAGCGTTGTCAGTTCCAACAAAATTTGTTCCTCGGTCACTGTAAACTGTTTGCGGACGTCCACGACGAGCTACAAATCGTCTAAATGCTTGGAGAAAACAATTTGTAGAAAGAGACGTCAAAAGTTCCAGATGAATTGCTTGATAGATCGCACACGTAAACAAACAAATCCATGCCTTCTTGTTGCCTCTCAAATAAACTGGTCCGGCCAAATCAACACCTACTATTTCAAAAACTGCCGCCTCTCGTACTCGATCAACAGGCAAGGGTGGACTTTCTTGTTCAAATCTTGGTGCTCTTTGTCGTCTGCAATGTACACATTTTGATATGACTTTTTGTATCTGTCTCTTACCTCCGAGAATCCAGTAATGTTCTCGTAGTATGCTCATAAGATTCTGCACTCCTGCATGACATGATTTCAAATGCATGTCATGAATTAATTGTTCAATAAGACGATGCTCAGCGGGAAGTAATATTGGATAACAAAAATCTCTTTTGTCATCTCGATTAGATACTTTAGTCGTCAAACGAATCACTTTGTCTTCGTCTGTAAATATTCGCAGAGAAGATATTTCTTTATATCTACCTGCATCAAACGAATCGTTTTGAACCAATCGAAGTAAATTTTTCTCTGCTAATTCGAATTCTTTGGCTGACAATTCCTTTGATAATTGTCTTGGAATGTCGACAATTATTTATAAATCGTAATATCCATCCCATAAGTCGTACATTTTGTTTGTATTTAGAAAAATATTTACAGTACCAATTTTGTTCGTCAATATCTAGCATTGAAGTTTCTTCTTTCTCTCCAAATTAATTATTTGTTCCTCGATTACTTCTTTACTGACAGGCCATTCAGTCGAAGGTTTGTATAACCAGCTGGGTCCCTCCCACCATCGGGATTCAATTAATTGTGCTGTCGTACATCCCCTTGAAGGTAAATCAGCGGGATTATCTGTTCCTGATATATGTTTCCAAGCATCAACAGAAGTATTCAGTCTTATCTCCTGTACACGATTCCAAATAAAGGTTGACCATTCGTTCTCTCTTTGAATCCACGCTATGACTGTAGTGGAATCACTCCAAAAATGGCTTTGTACGATGACATTCTTTAAAGCTTCTTTAACTATTATGTACAATCTAGATCCAATAAGAGCTGCAAGTAATTCTAATCTCGGGGTCGACATCTTTTTCAGTGGAGTAACTCTTGAACGTGCTTGCATAAGATGTACTGAAACTGCAGAGCCAACTTCGATTCTTAAAAATACAACAGCTGCATAAGCGTCCTGACTTGCATCACAGAATGTATGAAGACTTAAACGACATTTTTTATTTATATCATAATTGATCCATCTAGGTATTTCTATTTCAACTAACTGGGACAATTCAACTTGCCATTTTCGAAATTTATTTGAGATTTCCTCTTCAAGTTCTGCATCCCATGGTAACTTATCTTTCCAAGTCTTCTGCAATATTAATTTGAATTTTAATGTTACGGGACAAGTAAATCCTACTGGATCAAAAATACGTTGAGTTACTGACAAAACATATCTTCTAGTTATTTTGACTTCTTCTGTCGACTGAAAACAGGAATTACTTATTGAAATTGTATCCTTTCGTTTGTTCCATTTTAATCCTAATACAGAAACTTCTGATTTCTCTAAATTATCATTTGTGTACTCCCACCCTCTAAGCTCAAATAAACCTTCCGCCATTACTTCAGTAGCTTCTTTTATAAAGGTGTGGAGTTCTTCTTCATCGTTTACGCAGGTAATACAATTGTCGACATAAAATGATTCTATTAATTTATTAATCGTAATAGAATATGATTTGACCTTTTCAGTATTACAAGCTAACATTCGTTCTAAATGGTACAAAATGGTCATACCAAGCAGAAAGGGACTACAGCATACTCCAAACACAACTCTCTTGTGCCGATATACTTTCATTTTTCCATCGACTCTCTGCCAAATAAAACTGAGAAAATCTCTGTTACTCTCCTGAAGACCGATTTGTAAAAAAGCTTTCGCAATGTCAGATATTACACCAATCTTCTGTAGACGAAAACGTATTAATAACGAAGGAATCAATTCTATCAGGTTTGGTCCGGTTTCTAAACAATCATTCAGACATGGTTTTCCTTTTTCATGAGCAGATGCATCAAATACGGACCTTATTTTGGTGGTGGCACTCGAAGATTTAATGACTGGACGATGTGGTAAGTAATGAACTGGTCCAGATGTATTTAGCTCTGTTACCTCTTCTATTATACCCATACGTTCCCACTCTTCAAAAATGTTACCATATTCTTCATACAATGCTTCAGCTTCTAACTTCATTATGACATTGCTCAATCTTTTTCTGGCTACATTGAAGTTATCAGGAAGTGATGGATGATCTGCGCGCCAAGGCATCTGCACTTCATATCTTCCTTTCTCGTCAATTCTCACTGAATTTTTGAAATGGATTTTTACTTCTTCTTCAATTTCTTGCTTAGATTTTCTTTCTCCTGGATCTGTAATTCCCAAAACATCTAAACGCCATAATTCTTCAATTTTTATTTCTTTTGTCAACAGTGCTGTAACTGACATTGTCGAATAACTCTTCTCATGTTTAATTGGTACCTTCCCTAGAAGAGTCCAACCTAAATGTGTAGCTATTGCTACTAATCCATTGTTGAGACTGTACTGTTGGTCAGTAAACAATTTTCCTGCAACATCTGCTCCTATCAGTACTTCAATCGGTCCATGTTCTTTGCAGTCACTGATCTGTATTCCACATTTTCTTAGCTCAGCTAACCATGGTCCATTGTATATTGTCACAACATTACGACAAATTACTGATTGATCTAAAGCATCAAATTTACAGGCATAGTTGTCATTTGTACTCACCAATCTAATCTCAAAGCATGTATGCTCTTTCTTTTCAGTTAAATTTCCACCAAAGAGAGAATGACAAATATTCTCTTGTCTCTTAGGTTTGTATTCCATCTCTTTAGCAGTAGATTTTAAAACATAAGATCGTTGCGATCCCGTATCGATTAGAGCTCGTACTTCGCGCGTAGTTGTATCATTACGTATTTTTACCCTTAACGTTTGTAAAAACACGTGTGTTTCAGAAAAATTGGGTAATGCTTTTTCCTCGATAATGGATTTATCTGTTTTACTATTGTGATTACTACTTGATGGCTTCTTATTAATTGTCAACTGAAGACACATAATAGTAACGTGTTGATAACTGCATACAACGCACCTTAACTTCTGCTTGCATTTCTTACTCATATGTCCCATCTTAAGACAAAGGAAACACGCCTTCTGTTCAGACAAAATCTTCCGCTTCTCCTGCAGACTCATTTTCTGTGCTTTAAAGCAAGCGTCACTTTCGTGCTTTCCATTGCAAAATACACAAACATTATCCTGACAAACAAATAATTCCGCTGCTGTCGGTACATTTTCGCTCTTTAGTTTGGACTTATATTTCTTTTCTGATGTACTTGGAGCATTCAGTCAAAAACCTTTCGTCGCTAATGAAATATGCTCATCATGTTCCACTTCTTTTTTCATAAAAGTCATTAAACTCTGAAGACGAGTTTGAACTGATCCACCTGTATCTGATCTTTGCCAAACTCGTAGAAGTTCTACTGGAAGACATGATTCCACCAACGGATATAATACTGCAGCACATTTGTCCGTTGTAACACCTAGTGTTTCTAAAGCTCTCATTTGGGTTTCAATGCGATCGTATAATATTGACAAACCACTTCTATTTTCATGTTGAAGTCCCTTGTTCAAAACAAGTTTCAGTAATTCTCTGACATAAACTTCCACAAGTAATTCATCCCTACCGAAACGAGATTTCAGACATTCAATTGCCTTCGGATAATTTGCTTCTGTTAATGGAAAGCTTCCAACAACTTCTTGAGCCCGAGAACCAGGTACAATAGTTTGCAGCAAATATTGAAACTTATCTTCGTTGGGTATGGCAGCATCATCATGAGCTTTCTTAAAAGTGCTCCAGAATGACAACCATTCTGTTATATCTCCATTAAATTTCTTCAGTTCTAAATGAGGAAGTTTGAATTTATGTTTCTTTACAGATGAAACATTATTTACAGAACTGCTGTCACTAATTTGACTGTTTACGTCATCTTTTGCTGATGGCTCAATAATTTGATTCAAGCGTAAGTTTAAATTTATGAATTGTTGCTTGTACTCATCTGACTTTTGCATCTCTTCCTCCAAAACTTGTTCAGATGTGTCATCATCGGCCAATAAATGTTCATAAATTTCTTCATTTAGCTGACAGAGGGCATCATTTTTCTCTTGCAAAATGGAAAATTGTGTACGGCTTTTCAAAATATCAACGTTTTCTCTAGACATTAGATCCGTCAATTGATTCGCTGTATTAGTGAATGACCGCCGGAGAACTGATCTAGACTTCTTCGCGCGCTCCATTCCACTTATACTCCAATTACGAAAATTCAGTAAAACAGTCTGATATCACCGTCCCACAAATTCACAGTTCAACACACACACTGTCCTGTCACGGTCGCCAAATTTTGTGTAACACACACTTGTGATAGAGCTGATCACTATCCGTGGTCAGACATCACTCAGGTTCTTCTAGAAAACTAATTTTTTCTGAGAAAAATGATATATTTTATTTTTTTTATGACATACATTCATTGACAACAACATAACAACCTTTTTTTTTATAGCTAACTATTAACATAATTATTCGTGTCTTAACAATCTGCGTCATCAAGCCAGAAATTGAAACCACCCAAATTTGAAGGTGACTTACAATGCTCTGCTTTTATCAGACAGTTCAAATTGCTGCTGACGTGAATGGTTGCGGTAAGGCTGCAGCACTCGTGTTGGCTTTGCGAAGCCCAGCATTCAATCAATTTCCGAAGAAATTCGGAACAACTTTGATCAATTGGTAGAACATTCGGACGTGCGTTTTGGTGATGCACACATGAAGCAGCTCCATACTATCCAACTGAAAACTCGTGTCCAAAAGAGTGGCGAATTATGACAGTAATTTGAACTCGACGTTGAGAGATTGGTCCGAATGGCATACGGCGACTTCCTGCTTGAACCTGTTTTTCACCACCATACAAGAATTCATTGACGATATTGAGCCCAAGAGATGCGACTGGAATTCGAGGCAACCAAGCAAGCCTTTATAAGCGTAGTACGATGACGTTGCACTGACAGAAATCTTTAACAGATTAAAGCAGTTAGGAGAAAGGAAAACCACAAGCAATGCTACGCGAATAATGACTTATTGGAACTGTGGGCAGCGTGCGTCAAACCGGTCACCAAAATCGTCTGGTACCGGAGAAAAGTGGAACTCAACATACGTAAGCTAAAAGAAAAACTTTCTAAAAACCTTTTTATTATTTACAACAAAATTAATTATAGCGAATCGCGAATACCAAACCGTGGAGGTGCCCGATAAGTGAGGGGACGAAAGTAAAAAGATAAGATACTCATTCGAGGATAACCCTTATGCCAACGGCAGAAGATGATTACCAGGGCTACACGTGTGAACCCAGACATGAAGCATTTCAAGTCGACCTACCATTGAGGGCTTCCATACAACTCAGTGTCTTCTTATAGTCTCATGGAAAGGCCACCCCACTTCAGATAATAATTTGTTATGTTCAGATCCACCAGGCCTACCTTACATTGAGGGCTACACGGAAATTGTCGAGGCCAAACAGTAGAATTAATCTGCAGAAGTAGAGGTGAAAATCCCCCTGCGCAACTGATGTGGTACAAAAATCGTCAATTAATCAGGATGGCTTACAGAACAACTGGACGCGTTGTTGCAGCTCAAAAATATAGAAGGGCAGCTTTCCAGATGGATAGAAAGTCTACAAGATGATTTTACAATCGAACATCGGCCAGGTCGTGTCCATAATAATGCAGATGCACTCTCCAGAAGTTGATGTCCTGAAAATTGTCGGCACTGCTTAAAATTGGAAGACAAAGAAGAAATAATTCCTTAATTTCCCTTAAAAGAACACGTGTCACAAGCAACCAATGGCAACCAGAGATTATCAGGCGAGTACAACGCCAAGAGAAAGACGTAGAGGAAAGGAAAAGGACACCGTCGAAAGTGAACTTAAATTTTCAAAACCTATTTGGCACAATGGGATTCTTCAAAGTTAGACAAGGGAGAGAATGGGAATCGCCTGATGGCAGTGAAAGAGCAGGTGTTAGTCCTTCCAAAAGTCAGAATTGCCGAATTTTTGGAAGAAATACATGGCGGTACATCTGGTGGGCACTTTGGAAATCAATAAGACATTGGCAAAAGTCCGAGAAGGGTTTTATTAGGTTAAATGTAGATAAATGATGCTCCAAATGTATTATCTGCAAGGCCTCCTTCGAAAGACATAACCGGACCGTTTCCAGAAACCGATAGCGGAAATAAGTACATAAGAAAATTGGAGTGCCAATGGAGCTTCATTTCTATCAAGGTAAAAAAAATTGACTGTAACGATTTTAGACGTTCAGGAGCTGACTACTTTTGGTGTAAGAACACCCCATATCCACAGACAGGGTGGAGCCCCCACAAGTGCTTTCCAAACTCGATATGGATGGTGGTAGAATTTGCTGGAACGTTCTGTATTTGTTCGCCGTTATTCTCGAAAGAAAGTTAGTGAGTGAATGTGTATATCTAGCGAATTAGTACAACGGTTTATAGAAGTGTTATTAGTTGGACAAGTGTTGCAGCTATTATTGTGATTGCATTGTGTTAAACGATTGTAGACATTAAAGACGATTATAATTTGCGAACCACGAATTCGTTACAACATTGTCGTAATATGAAAAGGACAATAATTAGTTTTTTTTTTAAACACAATTTGTAAAGAAAAAAAGAGTAGAAAATGCATTCGCTTAAAACAGAAACGCCAGTTTAATATTGCCACGCACGTAAAGGACAACATCAGGTCTGCGAAGATCTATGAAAGACGATCAGGAGCCTCACGTATTGACGTGACCGGGATAACAAGACCTCCGTCGTGTCATCTACCTACCGGTGGAAGGCTCAAAGTCTTGCACCGGGATAACGATGATGTATTTACTGGAAGAGATCGCACGCGTTCTTCAAGCCGCCCAGGCTCGGTTGCGGCAACAAAGAAACACGAGAAACATAATCATCACCATCCCAGAGATTGTTGTATAATGGAAGTTTTAAAGTAATACGGCGAACGTTGTTCGGAATGACATGAAAATGAAAAGCGTGGGCCGAAGAGTTCACGTAATACATAGGTGCTCCCATCGTCTGTTATGCGAGTAGGCTCTCCTTCATCATGTTTATTGCTACATGCTCCCCACGACACACCTTGTCACATATCACAGCTCACTTGTTATTAACAGCGAAAATATGTGTGAAGGCTGATCATGAGCCTCTTGATTTAAACACCTCGAACCCGTTTCGTATACCTTCCTTGTTTTACACAACGGACGTTTCGATTTACTACCAGTGACAATTTCATTTGAATATAATAACCGGCAGAGAAAAGAAAAAAATAATTAATGTAGCAACTACTTACGGCTAACAATTAGAACCGTTTCGTATGTAGGAAGTTCGAGATTGCGATCTGCGAAGGTTTTTTTATGCGTCTCTCCTCAGAACAAAGTCAATGCCAGAGGCTTAGTTTCATAGTTGCGGTAAGCAAACAGGAAATTATTATTAGGATATTATAATAATATATTAATTTATTTTTTATTCATATGTTCGTACGTGAAGCGGACGAAGGAATTCAGCGAATAAAGAGTACTATTGTTCGCATTTTTTTTTTACATGACACTGACAAGTTGCCGTTGGAACAATGTGCTAAATAAAAAAAGAATTAATGGTATCGGGTCACACGAACGACAGGAAATATTTTCAAATTTTGACAGTGAAATTAGATATAAAACTCTCGTTAAAAATTGCGAAATGCAAATATTAAATGAGAAGCAAAAGAAACCGCGAGCTCTCCATTTTATTCCCATTAGAGAAATAGCTCACGTTTTATTTAGAACTTTATTCATAGCCGGAGAAAGGCAATTATTTGGTGATTATTGGTACCTATGATTTTATTGGTTAACAAAGCAAAAAAGCAAGAAAAGGTATGCCTAAGCGAAATTAAAAAAAAATATTCACAAGCAAAAAAGACGATGAAACATATTTTTTAATATGATATGAGCAGAAACAACCCATAAGTCTTAGTCAAATAAAACCACTGATTACTGGGAAAAGATAAACTCTTATTACATACTTCCAAATGCACAAAGTGATCGATGTTTTGAAAATCAACAACTTCTTAACTTCCAAGTGCACATTATGGTGATAGTATGATTCAAAAACTGATGCAATGGATGTCTTGGGGACCAACAACTTTCTTAGCCAACTTAGGCTTAAGCCCGAGAAGTTTTAATAAAATGTCGTTGAAGTATCAAAATTGCTGATTGTAGTCGATGCCTTCCAGGAAACTAAAGGCGGAAATATTCGATTCAATTTGGTTGAACAAGTTGGTTACTTCAGCCAAATTGAAGCAATTGTATGGTCGAAAATTTCATCGTTTTGCTTTCGACCAATATAATTGCTTTAATTTGGTTGAATAGTGTTTTTCCGCTTTAACACCATCGATTTTATCCATCATTTGATCATGCCCCTTTCAAGCTCTTGCAGACTTAGTAATAACGAATGCCTCTTGAATGTTTGTTAAATAAAGTCGACCTTTGGAGGAAATATTTAAACATTAAAGTTGTTCTCATCGGGTTAAAGCGGAATGTACAGATAATATTGAATCGCGGCCAAAAATTTATTTCACATATCTAAGGTGGTTGGCTGCGAATAATTACGGCGGTAACAATAAAACGGAGATTAGAGCGTTGGCAATTCCGAGCGCGCCGGCACGATAGTCCTTCCCCGGGGGATTCCCGTGGAGTATCACGCACGTACGCCTCGCGTTTCACGTGCGTTCAAAAAAAAAATATTCATTCCGCTAGATCCCGGATTTAGGAGATCATCGGAGCTTTGGTTTTTCGCATCGCGCCCAGATTAATTAATGACACGGTTCACATAACGCCGTCCGCCCAGGAAAAAAAATCACAATCAAGACGGACGTATGCAAATATATTGTTACGATAAGACTAACATTAGGCCTTCAATTTTTGCATTATTCATCCTGCGTCTAGAAGCTCGCTTTTACGTGCAGCTTATTAACAATTAACCGGAGTCTTTTTCCCAGAGTGCAGCAGTAAAGTAAGACAACCGCAGGGAGAGGGTGGGTAGAGAACACGACCGCAAGAGCCTCTTAGCGTCACGCACCCGACTCGAAAGGGTTGGCAATCTTAAGATATCACATGAGATTATGACGTCATTAGAGTGTTATTAAGAGGCCTCACACCTCCTAAGTACTGCTCCGCCATTTGCATTTCGTGGTTATTGCGTGGAGGGCGCATGACGGGAATACATCGGCTAATCGAAATGCTTTTGCATCACTTATTCACACTCACCTACGATAATATTGTGATTTGCGTAAGAATCAACGAGTAAACAATCTTAAAATATGTTGCACTTTTTCGCAATACAATTCTAATGAGGAGGTTTCAATTTTTAATGCCAACAGCAATTAGCAACGAGTCGAAATTACGTGCAAAACTCTAAAGAAATTAAGAAATTTATTTTGACACATTTAAAATTTTCCGCTTACGTTTTTGAACTTTTGAAGTCGATTGTTTTATATGTCCTAAAAAGTTGTTGAGAAGAAGTCATTTCTTAATTTTTATTCCAAGAAAAATCGACATATTAATAAAAAAAAAAAAGTTTCTCTGCGAGATGATTCAATTCTCTGAATTCGTGTGATAACTTACACCATCAAAAGTCCATCAAAATAAATGGTCATTTTTTATTTGTTTGGTCGGTGTTAATTTATCTGTGCTTAGATCAATTTTAACCATTTGATATGATTGGGGGGTGAATTAATTTTCTTCTTATAATTGGTGATAACTTATCACTGAAGTCTATGCATTCCACATTTACCGATTAATTTACGTTGGAAGTTAAGTGCTAGGTGGAACGAAGCTCATCGAACTAACCCCTGCAGCATAGCGAGTCTATCGGTGGCGCGCGAGCAAGGCGAGGGTGTGAGCAAGGGTAGATTGCGACTCTGAAAGATCTCGTTAGTATTTATCTGTCCCAGAGGAGAGCGGCGTCACGGAGATAGAACCCGCCCGTGGCCGCTATTACCGCAGCGCGATAGAACTCCAACTATTGTGCTCTCTCGCCTTCCATCATTTACTGTTATCAACCTAGTTCTTGATTAATTTTAATTATTTGGGGCGAAGCGGGTGAGAAATTGTGTGGACGTAAATCACGCGGTGACAAAGAGTTTTTGGCCTTAGTCATAACTCTCTTCGCACCCTCACGTTACATTCATTCAATCCAAATCCATCTGACTTTCGTCAGAAATAACAAAAAAAAATCATTTTCATGCCCCGAACTTAATCCGACTTTCCTCCTCAGACAAAAGATGGCCATCATCAATTTGGAATCTGTCGATTCCTTTGACAGCGAATTGGTGATGTAGGAAAATGATGATCATTAAAGATCGACGGACAGTATCGTTCATTGAATAGTACGCAATGATGACTACGTATTCCTTTACTCTTAAGGACCAAGTGAGGATCATGAAAAAAAAGAATTTATGGCTTGGAAATGCTCTCGCAGTCAACTGTTACCCACTGGATACAATATCCATCATTTGAAGAAAGATTTAGAAGACAAAATTGATATAGGTACGCCAAGTCGTTAAAGAACAGTATCGATTGAAATGAAGAGATTAATCATAAATAGAAAAAAATTAACTGTCCCTAAAATTGATGCAACAAAATTTAAACCTTTGACGTTGGGCATAGATAAGGAGGTAGACTTAAGTTAAGTGGGTTGTTACCAGATAAAATTTTAGGCGTCTTCTTGAAAGGATCAAAGCGCGACAATAATTACTAAGTAATAAAACAAAAGCAAGAGGAGGGCTTTAAAAGCACAATAAAGGCTATTACGAGGCGAGATTAAATCATTGTTGCACAAAGCAATGAAGTTTTTATTCAGTATAAAGTGATTTTACGACTTCGAGTTACAATAAGGAAATTTATGGCGCATTTAATAAAAGTTACCATGTGCTTTCTTCTTCTTTGTGCGTCGCTTTATGTAGTGTATCGATTATGTTCTAAGTAACTGTAAATTTTACGCGCGGCCGTTTATATCGCGCCTATTTTATTATATCTTCAAATGTTTTATTTAGAAGTCGGTAATGAATCGTAGTGGGTCAGAGATCAGCTTGTAAAATTCCTCCTTTTTTTCTTCATTTGTTATATTGCTGCGGTAACGCGTTGGGAATTGATGGATTGATGGCTGGGATTCAACTGATTAATAGCGTCGAAATTTTCACCTACAAAATGAAATACATTTCATCATAAGAAGAAACAAATTATAATCTTCATCATCCTGATTATCGGCAGTCATAATACAATAAAGGCTACAGTAAAGAAAGGCCAGTACAATAAAGCCACAGTTCGATCAGTTTTGTATGACATTACCTTCGTTTGCGATTGTACATCTGTCACAGTTAGTAACTAAAAACGCTTTAATTTAACAAACACACATAATTAAATACAAATGGGGTGCCGTTTCTTTGATAACCGAAAAAGATCTTCGATGTTAAAAGAGTAAAAATTAACCCCTGAAGTTTAGAATGACTAAAATCTACAAGCGTATGAGAAAACAGTTGAGGTATACAAAAGAGAATGAGAGAGAAAGTATGAATGAACGAGTTCTGGTTTTGACGCTTGAGATTTGCTGAATCGTTTGACATCATTTAGTTAATGAGTTAATTAATTTATTTTCAAATAATCTGCTAGTCATTCTACCTGTTGCCACGTTACTTACTCATCATTTTTATTTTCCTTGCAATAAGAAAAGGAGGAATACTTGTATGTAGCGTTTGAAAACCGAGTATTGTATCATGCAAAGTTACATTAATATCACAACTTTCCACAGACAAAGAAAAGTTGTCGATAGAAATAGGATCAAAAGAAAAAAAAATTAGAAGAACAGATTGTACGATATAAATAATATTAAACGAGTTTTCACATAAAGTGTGGAAGAATTTGAAACTTTTTGAACTTTAATACTTTGAAAAATTCCTACAGACACATACTCGGAGGATAACATCAAACGTTGACGATGAAAATGCAGGAACCAAAGAAAAAACGATCTAGCGGGAAAGTAGAAAATACCTGAGGAAGAACCACAGTCCTACAATAGTGGACTTTTGTAATTTCGGCAGAGCCGTTTTAGAAGAATATTCAGAAGCAACAGAGTCTCGTTTGATGTTTAATATTGTTACGAATTCGGGTTCGCAGAAAAGTTGTCGTTTAATTTAAAAACACTTTAACGTCCACAGTCGATTAATACAATCAAAACACAAGAACGATCAGCTGCAACACTTGTCTAATAAGTAACACGTTTATAACTTAAACGTTCTGCCAATCACCATATTCATACTTATCGCCTTCGGAATAATAACTGATTCGAACTGCCCGCCATGTTTGGTCTTTGTAGTAGAATTTTCTAGCAAACGTTGTCGGATAAAAAGCAACCAGATTGACAGGAACTACTGAAGTACAACCCTAGTGACAGACAACATTGTTTAAGCAAACGCTGTTTGGCTTACAGTCAAGTGTTAGTGATTGTTAGTGTTGAGTTAGATTTTATCTATCTTATTAGATTAGTTTCATATTTAAAGTTCTATATTCTCTATTGTTCGATTGTTCATTTAATTTTAATTCTACTCCCAATTATATCCATCAGCGACCAGTTGAGAAGACGGTGACAAATAATTCCAGGCATTATGGCAGGCAACCAAGAATGGGATTCCATAGTCACTTGATTCAAAAACGACGAAAGCATTTCAGCATGGCTTACAGGTGCAGAGGTAGCAGTGTTGAAGACGTACTTAGTTCCCACTCTGCAGTTAAGAAGGGAATTGATCTTTTATCAAGGATTTGACATCAAGCACATTATCAGAAAAATGATTGCAACTAAAGCAGCCTATGATGGAACCCATAATAGACAGGCTACTTCTAGAGGTACAATCATTCAAGGCACAGTACTTAAATTTGCCTACTCTAATCATGTTGTGAAAATTAAACATACCATCCCTTGTAAACATTGATTCGGCGGTGAAGAGGATGTTATTAACAAAGTTCAGATTGTCCCTGTGTTTCCGGAGTAACAACCGACAAAATCGCATACGTTCGAAATAATCTGCGGGCATCAGAGCTTGCACTCTTTGAAAATGGAACGGGTATAATTGTTCCTCACGAATAATTCGCCAAACAACAAATTTCCCGTATACCTTGCTCGCTGCACAACTGACACAAAGGATCTGCTATTTGGCAAAGGGCGATCTGGGTAACGCTGTAAATTAAAATCATGTCCACAATAACACTATTGGAAAATTCGGCCGTGTTTTCAACACTGTTATCTACGACGAAGTGCAGTTCGAGAACTGACCCATTTAAACAGTCGATGCTGACACCAGCATACTTCTTCGATTAAGTAATCACATAATAAAAATAAACCAGGGACTATCAAAATGTTTTATCGTTCGCCGAACACATTTATTAACTCTTAATATTTATTAATCAATTGTTATACAAAAACTACTACATTCTATCACTTTTAATGTCAACTTTCACTGGTTTCATTTTTGTATGAAGTTAAAAAAACAGCCTGTATATAGTTATTATACCCAGAATCACTGGCTGTTTCCCTACCATTATAGCAGAATATTTCCCCACGGAGGGTTTGGAGAAACTCTCAAGATCTTTGAAGACTTGGGACATTCCAGACAAAAAGCAATTGTCAAATGCACTTAGGCACCCTTACGCTAGGTGAATAGTGAAGGCCAGAAATGTACATTACTTGTTATTCCTAGGTAGACAATGTTGTACACCGTAAGGATGAGTCATTCACTTATCTGGATTAGATATTTTCCTACTATGCAGCATCATACAACTCATTGGTCCTCCAAATGAGTGTGGTGCTAATCTTGATGGAGATGGATTCCCTGAAGGACTTTTAGCCTTCATTAATAGAACTAGATATAGAATAAGTGATCTTAGGTCGACTGACTCTAACCTGGCTCGGGTTTTGGATGACCTATCCAGACTTTAAGAAAGTTTTTTAGAAACATCTAGCGTTCGACTCAATCTAAAGAGTAGGTTAAAATTGAATTATCGGCGGATCGGACATAACAAAAGCTAGCGCTCTTATTTTTAATTAAAGAACATCTAAAAGTATATAAGTATATCACAGTTTAAGAACCGTTCTATTCCATTCTTCATTCTATCAATTGCTATTATCATTTGTTACGAGAATGTTGATCGTACGCTACGTGTAGATTCGATAAACTGCCATTTTCGGGGTAACTGCAAAAAGTCAAGAAACCAAATGAAAAATATCGTCTTTTGCTTTATTCAATCGTTCCTTTTTTATCAGTAAATTGTATTTTTCCACAATTGGAAAATTTCTTATTAATGAGTCAAATCCTAATTAATTCAGGGCCAGTTTCATAATTGAATTTAGAGGTGAATTGAAGTCATATTCAGATGTGTAAAGCAATGTTTTCATATTTGTTTTGACATTTGAAAGTGACTTTAAATTGCATTATGAAACTGGCCCTCAGTACCAGTGACAATCGTGACCTATTAGTGACTTCTATCTGTACATAATACAATGTCAGGGCGCAGCTTCCGAACTGATACTGATGGTTAGATTACGGCATTAAGCCAGAAAAGTACAGAAATGACAATCAAATTCAAATAAATGGTATCTTTCTTCACTGACATTGTCAACAATTCTCAGAACCGAACGAACAAGTCGTCAAACTTATTGTATTTCTGGTCTCTCTCTCTACTAATCAAACTACAATTTGAATAAAAGACAAATTGCATAAAACAAAATAAATACTATTTTTAAAATATTTTTATCAGTCGATTTTCCTTTGTTTTCTTTTAATGCATAATTTACTATTTAGAAGATTGAAGTACAGATGTAAATTCAACAAAAGCGAATATTAAAAAAATTTAAAAACTTCAAGAAGTTACTTAAGGATTAAATTGAAGACTTTCGTGCACGAATATTTGTTATTTATTTATTATGGACACAGAAATGAAACTAATACTATAAATTCAATAAAAATACTAAATATTAAAAAATAATTGGATAAATTCGAAGAACAAACCTTTTATCGAAATTGAATCTTATGGGAAATAAAAATTCAGTTATAATATACGAAACCTCTGAACTTTTTTAACATGTAGAATGTAAAGGTTGATCAAAAACTGTTTGAGGACCACACCACCCCATGGAATTTAGAATTGTATCTAAATCCGGGGGGCAATTACACTTGCAACATTCCACGCCGAAACTGCCCAAAGTGCCAGACGAAATCCCAATTTTAATTCACTTTTGCGCCGAATTAATGCGCAAATAATAAGTTAAATTCCTTTCAAATCGCAGCCTCCTTTGTGATATTCTCATTTCTAGACAGATTACTTAAGCCGTCCCCCACAGCATTATGTATCACATATTATACACATACAATGCGATATATTTTAAAATTTTCGTGTTTACGTGCAATTTTTTTTAGAGGGCGAGGAGGGAAGGGTGAGGACGAAGAGCGGCGTTATTCAAATATTTTTTAGATGGGAATAATCGTGTTGTCTGTTTGTTTTTTTCTCGTGTTGCTCCGACGTGGTTAGAGGGATTACGTTCCCATATTTTTAAAGCTAATAACTACGGTAGGTAGTGAAGCATATCTAAACCTCCAAGGTGTTATTAAGTGAAGGGGTGTAATGACAGAAGCGCCCCCAGCGTGCCGTATTCGTGACGAGAGCGATCTCGCGCTGGAGATTGTTAATGATTTCCTACGACCGAGCAAATCTTGATTATTATCCAATATACAACGACGACGACGACGGCCGGCCCTGGAAAATACTTAATTGGATCGTGCGATTGGGCTCTCTCTTTCTCTCACCCCCCCTAAACGGGGGGGCCTTATCAAAAGTTTGTTGTTTTATGTATATGCAAATTAACGGGGGCGTTTTCCTATTATTGTGCTCGCTAGGATTTCGATTCTAAATTTGTTCTTATTCTCTAACGAGTTTCCGAACCAAATCCCAAGGAATGAATTCGAACGCAATAAATTTTATTGACGTTTCCCGGTACAATAATAAAAAAATTAACAATTGCAGTTACCGCAGGATAATTAAGTGTAAGGTATGCGTGGCCACGTAGAAACGAGCGAGAGGGGGTGTCCCGGCCATAATGCAAGTGCACGTAGACTCTATTGTTGGGCCACTTCCGGTATTCAATAAGAATGTCCCCGCCGCTCACACCTGTGACAAACTCGGATGGTTACCTTTTTACCATCCCCCCCGAAAGTTACTACACAGCAAAAACCAAATACTGCGTAAATTAAAACAAATAATTGAGACGCGGAATAATTACATATTTTACGGTCGCAGGACTATAATTCGACACGTTCCCGGAGTGCCAACTTAATGATACCACACGCAAAAATCCAGTCCGATTTGCATAAGTTGCTACCTCGGCGCCTGATATTGAGACCGCTGAGGTTATTTTTGCTGCTAGATGGAGAAAATTGCATGCGATTAACAGTTTTTTTTCAGTCCTTATCAGTCACTCGATGGGAATTTCGTTATCTTTGTTTACGTTTCGTTTTTAATTTCATTACGCCATCAGCATAATTACGGCCTTATTGGAGATTATGGTGCGATCACTTCGAGATCTTCAAGAGCAAAAAATTGGATAAACACAGATTGAACGAGAATTACGAAATAAGTTCGATGCTTACAGATACGTTCCTGTATGTTAATATCGAAAATTAATAATCAAGATAAATGTTAGTTTATCTATGTAGTATAAAGAGCCATCATTAAAATAAAATCCCTTCGAATTTAATCCTTAACATAGCAAACATGATACTATCAAATTTCATAAATTAGAAATTCGTGAACCAATTTGACTTGGGGAGTTTAGAAACTAAGCAAGTCGGCGTCGACAACAGACGATTAAAATAGCCCCATTTGCATTCAACAATTTACTCAGCAGTATTATTTATTTCAATTGTTAAGTGTCAATGTATAACAGCAGAGTCGAGCTGAAGTATGTAAGGAGTGTCCATCACGTATTTGGTGACATTGCGGGGAGTATCAGGACGGCGAGAGCTTCCCGTTTGAATGCTAAGTAACTCACGCATGGGTATTCACAAAACTGCATGTGAAGGTCACAGTCTCGATTTTTTCGTTGTCGTCGTCGACGTCGTCTCCATAGGTGCTAATCAAAGAACCGTTAATAAAATATCCGTTGAAAAATAAGTCAATCAACCATTCAGTCAGAGCTGACTGCTTCGATTCCAGTTTTCTCAAATAATACCCACGTCGGAATTGAATGAGTACACAGCGAGGATTAATGAAACTAGATTCAGTTTGGATAACTGGGTGCCTCGTACGGTAAAAGCAATCGGTGTTTGTCTTGGCAATTAGAATTCAATTATAATTCGAAAACTGAAAAAATAGGCTTCGTATTCGGTTAATTAAATTGGTATTGATTAATGTCGAGTTTTCGTTTCGATATTTGCTCTATTTCATTCAAATATTATCGAGGAATTTCACAGAAATATAATTATACACACAAGAATATTAGAGCCACTGGAGTCTTGGAGATCTTTAACACGCAAAAACGCCTCAATAAAAAATATACCTGCGGAATATTATTGCGAAAAATTGAGCAAAAGATGGAGTTGTTTAGCATTTACTTTATTTTATATTAATGAGTATAACAGAAAAAAATATATATTTTTTTAAATTCTCGTATTAAAACTAAAAAATAGTAAAGGAGACTGTTGTTTAATAAATAATTGAAATTTATCTCCGCCCACAATAATTTTAAATCAGTAGATACGTATTTCGGCAGCTAAGCAGCCATCTTCAGTACAATGTAAAAAATTTAAAATATTTTTAAAAAATTTTAAACTTAAAAAAAAATTTTAAAAACCCTACATAAAATATAACAGCTACCTACCTACCTCTTTTTTTACATTGCACTTAAGATGGCAGCTTAGCTGCCGAAATACGTATCTAGGGATATAAAATTATTGTGGGCGGAGATAAATTTCAATTCTCGTTTTAAAATATAAACGGCGTTAACTGAGTAATCATGCACCTTAGGTCATTTTCTAATTGTCAAACAAATGAAAAACAATCGAATTTTGATTGCCTTTTTCTGTTTCTCTTTATAAGTGGTTCCATTATCGATCAAAAGATAGAGCTCTGCATCACTAACCTACAAAAGCTTTTGTCTTTTAACCAAAGAAAAAAAATCGCATTCCTATCGTCTGCCATCTGTCTACTGCTTCTCTTCATTAAAAGTTCTACTATCACCCAGAAGATGGCGCTCTAGATCACCTAATCCTAAGATACTAGATCAACATACTTCGTATTCAGGTAGCGCAATTAGTAATTTTTTATGTCTGTCGTTGTTGCTCATTATTTTCATCTGGTGATAAAAAGAATACAGTCGAAAATTTGTTATCATTTGAAATGACGTTTAACAAAGTCATTGTCAATAACTGCAGCTTGCCTTTAAAGTTTCAATTTATTTTGTATCGGAACTGTTTTCACTTTGTTTTAAATAATATATTTTTGAGTTTAAACTATCGCCATGGTGACAAACAGAAGTCCCTAAAACTGTTGTCTTCCCTTTTGCACTTGCGACAATTGTATTTGTTATCCTTGTTTCTCAATGTTCTCACGTGATGAATGGGATTGCGTTACCTGAACGGAGTGTTGATTTAGTACCTTACTCAATCCACCTTTAATATTTTCAGGTTTAGCTAAAACTTTAGCAATGGGAAAAGGAAACGAAATCACAGTAATTCACCTTATTTACTGGTACAACAGGAGAGCAACGGATAGTGCAACTTTAACCAAACTCTTCACTAATTAATTAAGAAAAAAGGAAAGTTCTTTTTTAGAGCATTTTAAATGAAAGAGACGAAGAGGACTGGAGTCCATCTTGGAATCTTGGATGATCGAGCTAGAAGCGAAAATCTTGATGGATTAATTAAGAAAGAAAAAAGGTTCCATCTTTTTTATAAATGAAAGTTTTAAAGAGACGTACACAACTGTTCACACGGACTCCATCTTGGAGTCGAAGATGATCAAGCCATAAGCGAAAATGTTCGTCAATTAATTAAAAAAGAAGAAAAGTTCATCTCTTTTTATAAAGGAGATCCCGTCGTGTGATGATTTAAATGAAGGTCTTAAAGATATGAACACGGATTCCATTTTAGAATCTAAGAGAACCGAGCTAGAAGCGAAAATTTTTATCAATTAATTAATAAAGAAGAAAAGTTCATTCTTTTATAAAGGAAAACCCGCCGTGTGATGTTCTAAATGAAAGTCTTAAAGACATGAACACGTTTGTTCACAAGAGTTCCATTTTAGAATCAAAGAGAACCGAGCTAGAAGCAAAAATGTTCATCAATTAATTAATTGATTTAGAAGAAAAGTTCATTTTTTTTAAAGGAAAACTCATCGTGTGATACTTTAAATGAAAGTCTTAAATAGAAGAAAACGGTTGTTCACACGGCTTCTATTTTAGAATCAAATATGATCGAGTTAGAAGCGAAATGCTCATCAATTAATTAACAAAGAAGTTCATTTTTTTTATAAAGGAAAACGCGTCGTGTGATGCTTTAAATGAAAGTCTTCTTTAAGACGAATACGTTTGTTCACACGTATTTCATTTTGGAATCAATGAGAACCGAGCTACAAGCGAAAATGCTCATCAGTTAATTAATAAAGAAGAAAAGTTCATTTTTATATGAAGGAAACTCCATCGTGTGATGCTTTAAATGAAAGTTTTCTTTAAGAGAACACCTTTGTTCACACGGATTCCATTTTGGAATCAAAGAGAACCGAGCTAGAAGCGTAAATGTTCATCAATTAAATTAATTAAGAGGAAAAGTTCATTTTTTTTATAAAGGAAAACGCATCGTGCAATGCTTTAACAATGCTGAACACGTTTGTTCACACGAATTTCATACTAGAATCAAAGAGAACCAAGCTAGAAGAGAAAATGTTCATCAATTAATTAATAAAGAAGAAAAGTTCATTTACTTGTAAAGGAAAACCCGTCGTGTTATATAATGAAAGTCAAAAGCATGCAGTCATCAAAATTGTACATTTGACGGCGCCGTTAAAATCGGTCATTACTACGGTGGGCAACTGTTTTTAACAGTTCCGAACTAGTTACGAACTCTTGCTGAAACAGACCTATAGTCTTCTCATTAATTAATCCAAACTTTAAATTGAATCAGCGAATTCTTAGAAACTGGGAATCATAGACCACAATGAGAGAAATGCTTTTGATCAGCAAGTCCAAGTATTTTGCTAAAACATTTAAGCAGCAAAAAAATATGTAAGAGCCCGGTCATTTAAAGCCCAAATTACAATCTTGTTAAAATAAAGCAGTCATTACAGAACACAGACCGTTATCGGAGATGGGGTAATTTATCAACAGCGTATGAAGTCTTCCAGCTAATATCTTTGAAGACAAATTACAAACCCATATTGCAACCTTGTTAAAACAGCGTCATATTTTTGTCTACAGAACTATCTAAACGGATATAAATAAGCGTGATCTAATTCTTTCTGCAATGCGAAACAATGCATTGTCGCGTATGCAAATCGCATCAGAACCAGCCGTTTGTTCGCCGAGTGCCCCCCGGCATCAGTGGGACACAAACGAACTAATTGTCTAACATTAGAAATGATGCGGAGATCGAATTAAGCGGCACGTATGTAAATGCGTTGTATTTGTCGAGCTCATTAGAAATGCCGGGGTGCTAGTGATTCTTGGATTGGCATCCTTGGTGGGAACACGAGGTAATCGGCGTTATCGGCCGTCCATACTAATGCCTGCAGGTGCCAAACTACCAAACGGCGTGGCCTTGAAGGCGTGGTACACGGAAGAGACACAAACATAAATAAATTGTTTGTAATAAGATTACACTCCGCTTAAATATTCATGCAGTCTCGGCTTAGACTAGGATTTGTAATTCAGGCCCCCTGATACGTTCATTGTTTTTTCGTTTAATACAGGTAGCACACCTAAAGCTAGTAATTTCAGGCTTTGGGATTAGGCATTAGGTATTTATCACTGTGGAGACATGCAATGACGAAATCACTTTATTCACTTTAAACCAAAGAGAATTCACCCGGTATTAAATACATGAGTATTGTTTACAAAATAACGTCGAAACGAAAACATTTTGTATTACAATAATCTAAATCTGGCAGAAAAAATCTTCAAGGAAGCAAACCTGTAAACCTGACCAGAATCGGGGTCAATCCTTTTTCCTCGTTTAAATCAAACATAAAAATAAACTGCTACTAATTGTTATTCCACGCTCCTGTTTCTAGGGGGCCACTAAACTAGCTCTGCATGACTGACTCTCTGTGCTACCGAATTTCGTATGTGAAACCGCAGCTCGGGACATATTGTTAATTTATCGTTGCGATATTATCTAGGTTTTCGATTGAATATTCAGCGCCTGTTCTTGCCTTTAGATCTTTCGCTTCATGCTATTTTTACTAAATGCAATTTGTTTTTTGCGCATAAATTTTTACGAGTCCGCTGGCGTACGTGAATCAGGAGGACAGTGGCGTCCTTGCTTAATTTATTACCACCACCTTCTTTCTGCCACCGTTTCTAAAAGAAAAATAAATTGGAAGGCCACTGAATTGGACTAATACTGTGTGTTTACTTGTTCCAGTTCTTTTTAAGAAATCCTAACCTTTTCTTACTTCAATTATCATTCTTTTCTTGAATAAGAAGTCGATAAGGAGAAGAATGTCTTTTCTTCCGCGTCATTTACTTAATTGTTAGAGGAAAGCAGAAAGCGACTTGTTAAGAATCTGAACAAAATTTGTAAATCTAGCTGACTCAGCTATGCAACTTATCAGGTGTCTTTGCACAATCTGATTTTCCTCAATGTGGAAGGAGTTCGGTCAAGTGGTTGGGGAAACTCTGGGAATTCGACATTCAATGAAGCATAGAAGAATCTTGTTTCGACCCTATTTGAGGGCAAACTCTTGGGAAAATGATTTTAGGATCGCCCCAACTATATCCTTTCCTTTCCTTTTGGAACTCACAAAGTAGCTAGAAAATAATTCCAACCCACACTTTTGATAAAGCAAACAAACAACCCAGTTTGAGAAATGTTAAGTACTTTAATATAACCGGTCTTCAAGAAAAAAGTCGTAAGTGGCACTGAATTTTTATAAATCAAAAATCTGGTCAGTAAACATAACCTCGAAGCGTGTATATAATATGAGCAATAAACTAGCTTTGTAATTGAAATTTCAGCAGTTGGAAGCAGGGCTTCGAACTGCAATTTTTTTTTTGCTCCGATTTTCGTTCCGGTTCAATAAAAAAAATATACCGTAAATTTAGTTTAACATGAAACACAGCTGTTACGTACAAATCTGAGAATCTATACTATAGCAACATTTACAATTTGTAAATTAAGTGTCTTTTTTAAAATAGAACATGCGATGACAGCTGTCATGAATCTGTTCTGTTATTAGTGATTTCGATATACTTGTACTAGAAAATAATAGCGACTCTTTCAATTACATTAGATAAGTTTATTCTTGTTTAAAGTAAGTAAACTTAAAACATAAGGAAAACAGAAATCCTTTAATTCAAAACAAACACCACAAGAAGTTTTCAAAAATTTCTTCATTTATATTAGAAAGTTGTTTCCAGAATGGAACAAAAATTGATGGTGTTTGGACTTATTCAACACCAAGTTGTCTGGAAGAATTTCGTAACGAATTTCTTGACATTTGCTATTAGTTATGATTCTTTCAGACATGTTTTAAAAATAATTTTGTGAAATGTACGAGAAACAGGACGAAAAAAAGGAGCGAAAAAAAAAAGGTAGTGAAAGACCCAGTGTTTACACAGAAGAAAAAATTGAGCAAACAGGATAAGTAATACGAGAAGCACCCGAAATTTCACTAAAAAAAATTGTTGTAACGTTGCTTTGAAAACATTGATTTTTAAAGGTTATTTTATTTAGTTAGTTACGACTTGATGGTTTTGTCAAAAAGGGAGTTTAAAAAAATAAAGTTTATAATAATTGTAGCAAATCCAGTTCAGTTATTACGAGAGACTATAATTTGGTGAGCCAGACGCGACGTTAGTCGGGTTCTCGCCAGGACAGTCCTAGAACGTCCAGGAGCATGCGCACAACAAAAAAAGTGCGGTTTCTTTTATTATGCGCATGCTCCTGACGGTTCTGGACCTGTCCTCACGGGAACCCGAACAAGCCTTATGATTGCTTATATGAATTTCTTCTTAATAGAATACTACTAGACTCTGACCCTGATAAAATTGTCTCTGAACAATCAACAAATTTTTCAAAGAAGTATCTTTCTAAAATAAATGAACAAATCAATAGAGCACTTATTAGAGCATTAATTGAGCACAAACCTGGTGAGATAACAACTCCAAGTAAACGAGTTGTTTGTACCACATGTTGTCAGGAATGAATCACTTAGAAAAGCACATCTACTAAAGAAACTTCCATCAGCGATATTGTCCACCGCTGAAGAATTAGAACTATCAGGGTTGATTGTTCCAAAACTCCATGAAAAAATAACTGAGAAATCTCCAGAAACCCAGATAAGTACACAAATGGATATTTCTTTAGAAGAGTCAGATAGTAACTTACCAGATCAGGAAATTTCAAAAGATCCAATATGTATCCCCATCCTTGGGGATTCAACATCTGAAGGTATAAAGACCCTCTACTGCTCCAAAAAAAAAAAAAAAAAATTGGATACATTAATGATCCCTTTGATCTATTAGAAATCATGATAAGATCTGGAAAGGAGTATCCACTGGTAATACAAGAAAATAGTGTTCAGAAAACCCTCACACTTTTATTGAACAGCCTCTCCACCCTGAAAAGCTTGGTGTCTGGGCAGCTATTAGTAAAAGAAGAATTGTTGGACCAATTTCCTTTCAAGGCAGCACTGTGTGATGTTTTTAACATTTGAATCACATTTGCCATAAATTTTTAAGAACAATGACTTGTGTACATTATCGAGGAGAAATTTTAGTGGTGATGATTCACCGTGATGGTTCACGATGAACTGCAAAATGGCTATTTCATACAGGATGGTGCAACACCTCACGTCACTCGGGAAAACACCAATTTCTTTCGAGAATTTTTCGACGTTAGAATTTAGTACACCCCATATTATTATTATTATATAAAATTATTACTTACGTTTCGATATTGTTGAATTTCCTCTGAACTTTTCTATCTTAATGTCAGCCTTGATCTTGACGACGATGTATTAAAAGAGTGTGACAAAGGACGCAGTGATCCAACAAAAAATTACTAATAAAAAAAAATAACATTGACGTCCAAGTACTCCTCGTGCCTCTCGAAACTCTTAATTACTAATTAAAAAAATTAATCAGCGCAACGCATGGCGGTTTCGCCTCATCGCTTTCAATTAAAATGATCCGCGTTCGGCCCGAATAATTGCCCGTAATTGGCCGGATGAAATCTGATCGCAAGAGAAAAATCGATTTCGTTCGATACGGGAATAATTAATAATAAAGTAGAAATAAATGCCTGGTCACAGTCACTCCCTGGTCAAATAGATCAGCTTACTTTTGTTCGGAAACAAGCGTTTTGAAAATTGAGCTTGGTTTTGATTCTCATTTGCAAAATTCTATAGGGTGATCGCAAACAATTGTACGTTTTCCACGAAAAACAAATCAAAATCGAAATGTCGAAGTTGCTTCACGAAAGTCGAGTTTAGGATATTTTCAGTAACGACAGCATATTGCTGAGTCACTGAGTGAGTGGGGAAGAAATTGTTTCCGAGTAAGCTAACAACCCTTCAAACCTAGATGTACAAAGTTAAGAGCTGACTTTATCAAAAGTTTCAACAGAACGTCTTAAATTAATAAAAAGTTCCAAACACAAACATGCATGATTGTTAAGACCTGTCCTTGACAAGTGGTTCAAGAGGATACCGACGTTTCCGTCTCCGTTACAGAGAAAATTCTTGAGAGGTCTTGTTTCCTTTGCTGGTGATCTCTCAGATGTTGCTTCATAGAGACTGACTATAATGTACTTGAATTACCCCATTCATAGATAAGTGCAGGTGGAGGGTAGGTCCCAGAGATGCCATACCCGACCCGACTGAACTACCAGGATACCCGTATCGTGTTCGGGTACCCATAAAAAACTAAAGCGTACGTCTGATACGGATAGACATGACGTAAATCTAAATATTTTTTGGAAGAGTACTGTTTAACTCAGAAACAATCAAAATGAAGTCATTAAAAACAGAAGCCGTTGTGGAATGGAATTTTGAAAATTTTATTATCACATGAGAGCCCGGTCCTGATTATTGGGCAACACACCGGGTATTCCTTCGAACGCTTTTAACCCACCTGTTTCGTTCGAAATACCGTTGCTCGAGTTCTCTCCTTTTACAATAAATGTCACGCGGTCGTAACTATCGAAATAAAAACCGTTTCGCCGTTTTCGTTGCACAACGGCCGAGGAGGGCACACAAATTTATGTCGCTACTTAAATCCGAACGTTTGAATAAATTAAATCGAGAAAAGCATATCTAATTCAACATTTTTTTGTGTGTATTTATACGTAGTTTATAGAGCGTTGGATGGACGGACGGAATACATAAGATGAAGAGTTTGAAGAAAAAGGACGCAAAAAAAGGAGGATGAAAAGGAGTTATTTTATTTTGATAAGGTGTGGTCATGTATATTAAACAATATTTGACAAGCTGGAGGTCTGAGCTGTCACCTAGGTCCTCCCCGATGTGGTGCAGCCCACTATGGGGAAGGCCTCCATGCCCATTGTATGATAATTAATGCCCTGTCGTCACAAACACTAATTTAAGGCCCACGAAACTTTGAAATGTGTAATCTCGTTTTTAATGCTCTGTGCGCATAGGTTATCATCAACGAGGAGCTTTGTGTGCACCTTTCTCGATTTTATGATTCGAAATCAATGCATAAATTCAGTTCGAATTTCATCCACCGGCGCGCCGGTATTAATTATCGGAATTAGGACGTCCTGCATACATTAAGCGGTGCTTTTATTATTATTATAATGCAGTCGTTTATTCGGAGTAATTTTTCAAATTGGCGTGCAATTTTCCTACATAAATTTTGCGGATTATTTTATTGCCTGCAATTAACCATTTTTCGGACCTCCCGTAATTCGCCAGTTAGAATCACAATAATTGCTGCTATAAACCAGTGCTTCTCAAACTTTATCTGTTGAAGAGAAACCTCGAAAATGACATTCACAGATATAATCACTGAAGCCAACCTCATTTTTTCAGTTCAAATTTAATTTGAATTTATAGTGGAACTTAGTACGATATAAGACTAAGAACTCATACGTATTTAATAAACAAACTTTCCCTTTTGATTCAGAGATGGCGCTTCAAGTCGTACGTGTAAAAATGTTTTCTAAAACAAGTTTAATACAAACAAATGAAAATCCCCATTTATTTTCGCTTATAGTTAATATGATATATGAATTCATTAGAAAATAAATAAACGAAGAACTCTCCAAATTATTCATTTAATTTTTTTAAAGAAAATTATTTAACGTGAAACCAAGTTAAAATCTCCATATACTTTTTTTTATTAAAGACAATTATGATATGAAATCAATAATAGGTCCTAAAACTATAAAACAAAAATAACTTGCAATGCTGATCAAGAGATGGTGCTTTAAACTACCCTATTAAAAAAGTACCCTAAAACATTTTTCTTTCGCTCAGTCAATATGACATACCTACATATAAAATCATCAGCAAATATTGAAAATAACAAAACACTCTGAGTAGGAGCTAAAACAAACTTTCAATGCTCTCCAAGAGATGGGGATTCAAACGGTTCATTTTGAAATCGTCTGGTAACCAGTTTACAAACGAAAAGTTTGATGACGAGGAAGAGATGTTACCTCAAACCAACCACTTATAAAATCTGTGCAAAAAATATTTCATTTTTCAGTTATTTTTAACAACATGTCCAACAACCAAAGAAAAGAACCAACCAAAAGAAAAATTATACAAAAATTTAAAAAATCAGAAACAAGATGTATAAATGTAAAAAACAAAATAAGCCGTAACCGACAGTAGTGATAATAACCAGTCAAACATGCCTCTCTGAAAAGCTTTAAAAGATGAATCCTTGGAGTTGAAAACCAATCAAAATTCGAGTAAATAAGATTTATAGTTGCTAGAGTCATCAGACGATGAAGCATGTTTACTGCAGTAGATATACCATAAAAGAAGGAGAAAGCCGTTCTATCATTCTCTAATAATAAGAAGTCGATAACGCCAACATCAAAAGAGAGAGAACTCATATCCATTAAAATAATAACAGCAAATAGCTTTCAATGCTGACCAAGAGATGGTGCTTCAAACAGTTCGTTTTAAAATATATCTAAGGAAAAGACAATTGAGTGAAAACTTTATCTCAACTAAAGGCAGTATAATACAAAACGATAAAAAAACACTCTTTAAAGGAAACTTGCAATGCTGATCAAGAGATGGTGCTCCAAACCGTCAATTTAAAACTTCGCTAGAACAAACTTTAAAAAAAGAAATTTCTCTGGATTAGTGATAATAACCAGCCGAACATTAATTTCTGAAAAGCTTTAAAAGAATTCTTGGAGTTGAAAACCAATCAAAATTCGAGTGAATAAGATTTGTAGTTACTAGAGTCATCAGACAATGAAGCATGCTTACTGCGGTAGATATACATAAAAGAAGGAGAAAGGTGTTCTATCATTCTCTAATAATAAGAAGTCAATAACACCAACATCAAAAGAGAGATAACTCATATCCATTAAAATAATAACAGCAAATAGCTTTCAATGCTGACCAAGAGATGGTGCTTCAAACAGCTCGCTTTAAAATTTATCTACGGAAAAGACAATTGAGTGAAAACTTTGTCTAGACTAAAGGCAATATAATATGAAACGATAAAAACTCTTTAAAAAAACTTGCAATGCTGATCAAGAGATGGTGCTCCAAACCGTTCATTTAAAATTTCGATAAAACAAACTTAAAAAAAAGAAATTTCTCTAGATTTACTTTAATCTTTAATCTTTCCGAGCCTAAATTTTTTAACGTCACAATTGTTTTTTATTATATGAAGTTATTATAAAAATATTAGAACAGCAGAGTTCTTTTATATGATATTCGCTTATAGTATTAAATTTTATATATTTCATATTGTTTCTATTTATTATTTTTGAGAGCAGGTCCAACAACCACGGAAGATGGTGCATCAAACTGCTCGTTCTAAATTCGAAGAGTCCCACTAATAAACTTTAAAAAATGGAAAACCCGTGTTTCACATTTTAGAGGACAATTATGTAAAAAGTTAAGTTTAATTAAATCGCGCCATATATCACTCATAGCAATCGCTCTCCATATAAAATGTAAAAAATGAAGTGTCATAGTTTTTAACAAGTGACCATTTGAAAAGTCTTAAGACTTGTAGGGAACATACATTTTTTTAACTAAACTGTCATGGCAACAAGCCACTAATTCGACTTAATTGGAGCAAAAGATTTTATTGTGATTTTGTTTCTGTAAAATGAAGAAATAAATTAATGATAAGAAATTTGCTTTCGTATATAAAACGAGAAGCATCAGAAAGTAACAATTTAGTCGGTCACAAATTTGCTTTCGTATATAAAACGAGAAGCTTCAGAATGTAACAATTTAGTCGGTCACAACCGCAACAGACAGTCAAAAGTTCATTCGCTAAGAGATGGCGTTCCATATTATACATTATTTTGAATTTGATGCATCATCTTATAATGCAAGAAAGTGGATGCTTCACAGAATTAGCTCAAATATAAAACGTAAAAAAAATTTAATGAAAAATCTTCTGAAAGAATTCCGCGACTTTCTTCGTCATATTGACGAAAATATAGGTCCTCGAGTTTACAAAAATAAGCACAAAGACAAAAAATTTATTTCAACATAGATGGGCACTCTAGACAACTTGCTTCTAACAAAAAAAGAAAAGTACATAGTTGGTTTTCTTGAAATTCCGTCTGTGTTTGCCCAACAAAAAAGGGTTGGTTGGGAATGCCTCAGCACACCAATCGTTAGGAATAAATCAATCCGCATCGTCCTATGTACGAGATGGCGCTTCGGATTTCTCAACCAAAATGAAAAAGAACAAGTCAATAGATGTCCTTGAGAAATACAAGTTCTTCCAAATACTCATTAGTATTACCAATTAAATACAGGCAACCCAATTTTCGTCTCAATGAAGATGGCATTCTCAACGAATTCCTTCCAACAAAAAACATAACTTAATGAGATAATTAAGTGCAAAGTCGTTTTGTAGGGATTTCCGTCTATGTTTTCCAGGAATGTGTCACATCATATCTAATATAACGATTCAAACCTTACACAAATGAGATGGCGCTTCAACTAACCTAATTGCCTTTGAGAAAAATAGTCGCTTTTCAACGCCTACTCTTACTCAAACAGGCAGTCCAATTATCAAAGTAAGGAGTTCCATCGATGTTTTCTAGGAATATCTTCTATTTAACAAATCAAACCTTACACAAATGCGATGGCGCTTCGAATAACCCATCAAATAATGAAGAAGAAAAAAACTTGAGAATGTCGGGTAGTTGTCTTTGAGAAAAGCAGCCGCTTTTCGAACGCCCATTCTGAGTCAGATAGGCAACCCAATTTTCAGAGTTAAAGTTTACGCATATTTGGAATCATCTGGTATAAGCTTTTGTAATATTTTTCATCTACTTCATAACGATTAACTCATTATTTATTATGTTGTTTCACGATAATGAAAATACCTACGTTAATAATCCCGAAGATAAATTGGCAAGTTTAGACGAGCAAGCGTTATTTATAATAAGTGATAGCCGCGACAGATAAATTCATACACGGAGCAAACACAGATTGAAATGTCATGTGCAAGGCCTGACGTCACCGCCATGATTTATTATTCAGACAGGATCGGTTCGTATTTAGCACCGGCGACAAATGTGAACAAACAAAACTTGTTATTATTAGAATGCAAATCGCGCCGGTTGATTGAAAATTTTCTGATCGGCCAACAATTAATTCCCGCAGAGAGAAGAAAAGTATGTGCTCATACCTAATCTGCAGCGCTAATTAACTCGGACGTTCTCCTGATCGCTAATATGATAGATCAGGATGCGTTTCTAATAAATAAATAAAGTCGGAATTTGCTGCTCTGCTTGCTTACTAAATACGGTAATATCAGTTCTATTTTAGAACTATTACATTAAATATATTCATAGTTATAAATTTATTTTTACAACACAATTTAAAAATGAAGAGGAGTTGACTACACACCCATTTAAAAATAAACTTTCAACACTGAACGAGATGGTGTTTCGAACATCAAACGTCAAGCAATGTCACGTTGACAGATACGGGCGAAACACCACGTTGACATCCACGTAACTCACGATGACAACCGTCAAAATCAACAAAATTAAGGCCGCTCGTTAACGAGTAAAGCGCAACCGCATTTGTTCGCATTCATATTCGCTAGTACTGCATAGTCTGACAATACTCAATCGCTGGTACTGTTATAGTCCGGCAAAGAACACATCTCAACCGCTAGTGCTGTTATAGTCCGGCAAAGCACACATCTCACCCGCTGGTGCTGTTATAGTCCGGCAAAGCACCCATCTCACCCAAATAGAAGAAACAAGGAAAGACGTCACAAGAGAGACACCCTAAGAAGTTTCTTCCGTGGAGCCCAGCTCTCTGTTCCCGTCTTACTTCTACCTTTTACACCGTCTTCAAAAAACAGCTTCACCGGAATTTTCAGTAAACCTGCGATACGAACTGACCCTCGTCGAAATTGGTCCGCAACAGTTGTACCAAGTAGTGGACCCTTTTACAGTATTGCTAAGGGATCCTAGATGCTTCTAGGTTAGAAGAGCGTATCGCATATCCCATTGTTAAAATTTGACAAAGTGAAACGTCAGTAGCAATTAAATATAGTATTTACTCGTTAATAATCTGTTTCTTTTTCATATAGTACCTATCACGAGTAAAGGAGTATTCTCACTTACGCGACAGCGAGCTTCACTGCACTGCACTTCATTGTGCTACCTCTAAAGGTTTAAACGTGTTTCTATGAAGCCGTTCTCACCTATGCTGCGCTTTACGCGGCTTCGCCGCGCTTGCCGCTGCTGCACGCTTCGTATGGCCGCTGTACCTTTCCACGCTGCATTTGTAGTACGGTGATGCCCACGTGGACTCGACAAACATAAAAAAACGCATGCGTACTGCAGTTTCTGTCTTTATTAAAAATTGGAATTGTGACGATTCAAGTATACCGAAGTAATATTTACCGAGTGTGAAATATTGTGGTGTGCATTATGGCTCGCATGGAAGAAAAAAATGTAGAAAAACTAATTTTATTAATTAGAGAATACTCTGAACTATATGATATGAGTGATAAAAATTATAGCAACCAATTGCGAAAAATTCTTTCAAATAACGTGGCGTACACCATCAGCAGAGAGGTTCTGTCGCGCACTGAAGCTTTGATTTTGCAGTGCAAGTGAGAATGCAGTGTCGAATTCTTGTCGCGTTGAAGCAAGCTGCAGTGCAGTGCAGTGAAGCTCGCTGTCGCGTAAGTGAGAATACTCCTTTAGAACTAAACCAAACTCTATCTATTAAAATTTAATATTTATGTTAACCTTTTTTTTGCTTGTTGTCATATGTTACATTTATGTTCATGAAGTAAAGTTTATGTTTTGTTGAACCAACTCTATAAACACGCCCATATAGTCAAGAAAAAATATAAATAAAAGACTCGATAAAGTACTACGACGTAGGCTACGTCGTGCGAGCAGATTATTAACCCTAATTAACGCACGCCAACATCTCCGACGGTTAGCACGTCTCCTGCTGATTATTCGTGAAATTAAACCTGCCGTATTAGACTTCGAGGACCTGATATTAAGCGGTAATTACGACCTCTTCACGGACGCCGCGCCGTGTACAAGATGTGCGACTACGATGAATCAACTTCAACGATTGGGAAGCCGGCCCTGGCGCAAGTCCTTAAGTACGCGGTCACTATAATGGTGAGAATGCTCATAGACCGTTATTTCAGGAAGGGGCATACCGAGTTTTCTGATCATTACCTGAAAGCGTCCAGATTCGAAAAAATGCACACCACAGGCTACTCCGTGGAAGTCAGTCGTTCAGCCGGTCGCACCAGGCTGCACAATAAGATGCCGGCTGAAGAGGAATTGCCCTCTGCGAAAGATATCGCCGTATTTTCTAGAAACCTTGTACAACGGGAGAAAGAAGCATACGACGAGCTGATCAATAATGGCTACAAGTACGACGCTTGGATATCGCTGGGAAGAACTGTACTTGTCCAGATCATAGTCTTCAATCGCAAAAGAGTTTTCAGAAAACGAAAGTCTCTGGATGAGTCACAAAAAGAGTCGCTGATCATTTTAGAACGCGCCTTGGCCGATCGTTACGAAAGGATGAAGATATTAGCGAAGAGAGACCGCTTCGCACACGTGCTGCTCGACAAGACACAGTGCAAGTAAACGCTAGACTACAATACTTGAACGCTTCCTCAGCTCTCAGGCGCTACGCATCATGCAAAGGTGTAGAAAAGCCGCATATCATCACTGGTACTTACTTGCGAAAGCAAGTCGCGACGTTGTCCCAAATGCTGTCCTTGGACGACAACGAAATACATCAGGTCGCCACATTTATGGGACACACCGACGAAGTACATCGCCGAGCATACAGGCAGGACGAGGAGTTTTTCCAAATCCTAGACTGGTCAAAGTTTCTCATGATTGTTGCCCGCGGAAATGTCGCCAAGTACAGAGGAAAAAGAATTGAAGAACTTCATGCATTACTGCTCGAGGAGGGTTACCACGAGCAGCCGGACGATATTTTACCGGACGACACTGGTGCTGACGTTGACGTCGAAGAAGCTGACGATGAAATCGCTGAAGACGATATCTTACATCAATCGGCAGACGCAATTTTAAACGGTAAGTTGTTTTTTTTCTTAACCGAAAAAAAATATTTTAAATTATTTCCTTTTTAAATAAATTTAATTTTTGTTTACAGTTGGCGAAGGTAACGGTCGCGCGGTTGCCAGATTGAACTATTCATCTTTGTTCGGACGTTTGTTGATAAAAATTTCGCAAATGAACATTTTTTTTCTTTCAAATACTCCTATAAAATACGTTAATTAACTAAATCAATTGATTTGTTACCACACAGGACGACTTTCACTAAAAACAAAATATTCTTATTAGAATAAAACATTAAGGAGAAAGAAAAATCAACATTTTCACGTAAGTACAACAATATTCGTTATTTGCTTTATTTTAATAATATGATGGTTTTTTTTCGTAATACCGTGTTAAATTAAATAATGAGTACGATTTAAAAGGGATTTATATAAAAGGAAACTTGAAATAAAGGAAATATTTTACGAATTACTTATGCATTAAAATAATCAGTTTTTTACCAATCTTTTATTTGCTTTTTGCATTAAAATAAAAACTGTTTTTAGGAATTACATTATTAAAGAATGCTGCTTTAAAAATTAAAAGTTTTTTAGGAAAAATCATAATAGACCATTTTTACTTTCTAAAATTTTTTAAATTTGTCAGCTTCTGCCATGACATTGACGAAATGTCTTAGCTTCACTGAAAAGCGAGTCATTGCACTCCTTGAATAAAGACTTTTATACACCTTTCTAGAGTTACTGGTCAATTGTTACTTTAATGAAGAAATATTTGGAAAAAAAAAGAAGAGCAAAGCATGCATTGGGAAAATAAAGAGGAATTGACGAATTGTAATATTGTAAAAGGGATAGAATTAAAGAGGAATTGACGAATTATAATATTGTAAAGGGACGGAATTAAAGAAAATTATTTTTATAGATATAAATAGTTCACTATTAGTCGACTAAATTATTTGACAAGGTATTTTTACTAAATTGTAAACATGTAATTTCTAAAACTTAAATACACATAATATACTCTATGTAGTTAATTGTTTTTTTTTTTACATAAGGTTAATAATTTTATATTGAAACAAACTAAGGAGTATAATGTAATAGAACAACAAATTATACTGTTATGTCATTTTCCTGCAATAGTCAATGAATGTAATTTTTTTGCCAAATATTGAGAACATAATGGCAGACCTTTGATGAAGTGGCACATAAAATGCAGACGTTCCACAAACACAGTCTAATGAACTTGAATAATAATAATAACATGCAAACTTGAATAATAATAATAATCATATGCAATCAAGAATTCCTACATTTGAAGTTGATATTGGTTCGGTAAACGTTTGTCGGTGCTCTAGTCATAACACTCATAACCAGCTGATGTCACTGTTAACGTTTTAAGGATAATAATAATAATAATCAAAAATTTACACATGAATACAAATTTAAATAATATTAACACAAACTGATTTTCAAAATACAAAACACTACATAAAACTTCTAATCGAAATAAGTCGGACTTGTTAGTTTTGGAAGATTAAATATGGATAACTTGTTTTTAGTTTATTTTTTACATAATATTAGGAATAAATTGTTTACTGTAAAAAAATTTACTTGACACTTTAATTTTACAAATTACTTCAGTTTTATAAACTTATTCACTGAAGAAGCAACAAACCGTTGTGAAACGACTATAAACTCAAAGAATTTATATGAAAAATATCTCAAGAAAATAACTAAAGGATAAAGTAATTCTGTGGTAGGGCTAACTCTCTCTCCTGATGAAAACTCCCGAAAACATAAAAAAAATTGAAACCTAAAAATTTTAGGACTTCAATTCCCAACCAAGAACAAATTTAAAAATCTCGGAGAAATTTATCCTAATTTTGGAAGGTAAAGTAGGCTTATTTATTTAGAATTTGAACTATTTGTTTGTTGGTCCATGTCATACTGAACATTTTTTATAATTTAAAAAGGAACTTCCTGCTCAAGGCAACGACCAAGGTGAAACTTCGACTATCACCTCTTCAACGGTGGTCGAGAAGCAAAAGGAAAATATTCGCTTCAAAGTGAGGCAATTAGATTGCTGAGGACGTTATTTTAATTCATAGTTAGTGCGAAATCATCAAAATTAAAGCACACTGGGACTTGATTTGGCTGAAGCAACTTATTCATAGAATATCTTGCTCGTCTAAACACTGTGGAATAAGATTTTGAAAACGTCATTTCTGATTATTGATTTAGGCCCCCAAAACATGTCGGTAGGTAATCCTCGGGCCGTCATTGTTCGGTTCTAATCCGTGTAACTTACACTGGGTGCGCCTCACCTGGGATGACTTGAAGTTTAAGAGTAGTTCTGAGAGTGAGTGTGGGTTGCCCAGAATGTGCACAAAAACCTAATCGCGTATGATCCATCTCGTCGGCTGGGTTCCGAGGACAACGGGCACCACAATGCAAGAAGAGCGAAATAAAAGCGGCCTTATTAGACGGTTGCATTAGCAGTAAAACGTAATGAAGCAATAAAATATTTGCTTTGGAAAAATCCGGTCATCATTTTTTGCCACTTCATGCTAAATTAATTGTATTTGAGACGGACGAGTCGTAAATGTGTTTATTAATTTGAACACACCAACATACTCTGCGTGCGTAATGAAAAAAATAAATAAATAATTTCGTTTGCACGAGTTGCACTTTTAACGTGTGCGCAACTAGTAAAGCGCTATCGCGCGAAATTATCTTGTTCTGATACTTACGCCGTATGCTTTATTGTCTATAATTTTCCGCTTAATAAGAAAGGTGGCTATTTTATGGTTGGATAGACGGCTAATTTATATTAAACAATTACCGACATCGGTTATTAGCGGTGGTGCTATTATATTTAATAACTGAGCTGCACCTAGTATCGGACTACCTCTTTTGAGCACACACGTTTACGTATCTATAGTTAGTTACACCTTGCCATCATGATCAAACATTTGATATACGGGACACAGCGTAAAACGATATTAAATTCGAGTTTCAATTTCTCGTCGTGTTATACCCACATCGATCGCGTTCGATAATTATAGCTTACAACCACCTCGTATCAATTTAATTTATTTTAAAATCCAATATAAATGCAGCAAAAGAGCCGCGCTTTTCAACAGAGAGATGGCGCTTACTTGTAGATCTATAGGAGTATATTTCTGAATTTATTTTAGGAAAAAACATTAAGAAAGAAAGAGATGACGCTTACGCTTCAAAATTTCATTGTGAAAAAAATTAAGGAAGGCATGCAGGTTACAACACAGACTAAGATCACAGCTTCGAACCTCTCACTCTCACCGCCAAATTTAAAAAATAGCCGAATTATAATTGTTTTCAACATGAAACAACAAGAATTCGGATCAGAACTTTAGACATTCTAAAAGCGTTCGATCTAATAAAGAAAAAAGCTAATGTATGTATGATTTAGAAGATAATCAAAGGAGTACTTATTATACACAAACTAAAACGTGTGCTTCGGAGATAAATCAGAGATGGCGTTTTGTAACGTTAACGCTAACTAGACACAACTAGGAAATGCTTTTTATAAAGTAAGGTATATTTAATAAACTTACTTATTCATATTAATAGATAATATATAACGAATACCTGAATTAAAAAAAAAAGTTCTAGAAGTTTTAGTAATTAAGCAAGAGATGGCGGCGCTTTTGTACGTTACGAAAGACAGCGAAAACTTTTCCAAGAACAACTAATTGACGATCTTTTTGTTAAGTAAAGTATAATTAAAAAGATTTAATCATAAAATAAGCGATGGCACTCCGGATTACACATTTATCCGTACAGGACAAAAATATTTTTTAAGGATCTGCTGCTTTTAACGAAAAACCACAAGTTTATTAAAAAATTTTTTTTTTTATAATGTAGACTAGAGATGGCACCTCTCTCACCTTTGAACAGAAGGCGACATATCGAGTTGCACGCCGATTTCGTTTATTGCCGCTATTCAAGTTTCACTGAAATAATAAAGAAACTTTGATCGTAATACAAGAGATGGCGCTTACAAATACATCAAACTTTTAAACCAACAAAGGCAGGAATTCTTTCCACAAAAAAAACAATTGAGAGAAAATTGATTTGTTAATCAAGAGATGGTCCTTCCGACTTTATAAAGCAGCAAAACTTTCTCCAAGGAACGTAGTCAAAGATTTGCAAACTGGAAATTGCCAGTCTAAGTTGGTAACGAATGGATTAGTGCAGAGTCTTTTCCCGTAAAATAATCCTAAAACTTTCCCCGTTAAACAAGAGATGGCGCCTCGGACTACATGCTCATTTAAAATAACAAAAACACGAACCTTCTTTAAAAATATGATGGAAACTTTAATTTCATTAAGTTTGAAGTGAATATTATTCGAAAGAATTGGCGTTTTTTATCTCCGCTAGATGCCGCTGCATGTTACCACTTCCTCGCCATTTCTGTGTTAAAAAGGTAGGGATTTAGCGATTTTTACACTGCGGTGCGGAACACATTACAATTTATACGAAAGCCATAAGCGTAAATAAAACACTTTTCTCACTAATTTGACTCCCTTCTTAGCAGCTCGCACCAACAACTGTCAAACACACGTGTATTTTCATCACCAGACTTCAGGTTCCACATAATTCCGCCGCGCGGCGACTCTTTCGGTCAAAGACGCGAATCGATCGTAACCAAGGAATTTGTAGAATTTGAGATGATGTTCCATTCTACAGGACAAACAAAAATTAAATAAAAAATGACACTCTGAAGCCCAATTACAAGACAAAATCTAAAGATCTGAACGATTTTGTAGCTTAGAAAAGGAAAGCCAATGTATTTTCCACCATTGCTAATGTCTGCGTTACAAAAAAAAATGTATAGGTTAGTCGGCCTAGAACGTTTTGAGGAGACATAGACCAAGAAGGACAGATCGATCCAAAAGAACGTCAAATTTAAAGGAGATTATGGGTTATTACAAAAGAAAAAAAAAAGATGTGAAACCAAAACGGAAGAGAACTATCGGTACAGATTTCTTTAAGAATTCTTACTCAAAGTATAAGCTATTCTAAACATCGTTTATAAACTTGGGAAGGAAGGATTCAGACCTTCATTAAACATAAAGCCACATTACGAAGAGAAAACACCTGATGATATCGGAAAAATGAAAAAATTTTTACTACCATATCACCGATGAGATTATGAAATTCTTATCAAAACCATAAACCTATTTTGAAGAACACTAAGGAAACAGCGCAATATCGATCCATACCATCACGAAATACAAAGGCAGGCACAGTATCAACTTTTACAAAAAAAAGAAACATTCGAAATCACGAAAAGAAAACAGAAAGAAGGCATATTATGGAGAGAAAAGATCTCAGACCGAAAAAAGGAAAAACTTTCGCTACCATATCACAGATGGCTCTTAGGAACTCTCACCCAAACTTAAGCTGTTTAATGATAACGTAAGAAAAGCAAAAAGTGGCAAGTTTGAAATATTGATGCAGACGATTGTCACCTGTCAGTTATTCTAGGAAAGGACGATTCGAGTCAACAAGCGAAAAAAATTACTAAAAATTACATCTAATCCTATTTGGTATCTATAAAACCAAATCATAGGTACGCCTTTAACCGGTTAGTTAATCGGAAAGTATTCTGGTTTTTCTATCAAAAGTATTTTTAATAGAAAATTTTTGGCTGCCAAAACTCTTCTGTAGATATTCCGTTCATGTTATATTAAATATCACTCACATGAATTTAATTACAGCATCTGAGAAATCCAAAAGTGAAATCTACAACATTTTCCCACCATAAACAATTTTTTTCGCCCATCTTTCAGCCTATAAATCCGGCCGAACTTTCGACGTTCTCGACGTCGTGCGTTCGGACAACAAACATCGTAAATTAGAATACGTTCTATCACACGAATTTTATGCGTCCCGTAAATTTTCACCGGCAACATCTGCGCGCGTTTCGTAAGAACCGAAGACCTCGCGGACGAATAATCACCTACATTTATTTCCTAATTATAAAAAAGTCGACGTTATCGACGGCGCGTATAGATTCTTCTTGTACGGATCGGATTTTTATGCGCCATAAAATATTTTGACACACTTAGCGACGCCGAGTATTTTGCTCGATGGTTATGATGCCGTATATTATGTTGTCGGAGGAAGACCAGTTTGTTTCGAAATAGTTGGGGACAGGCTGCAGCTAACGCACGTAGTGGGCTGAAGGAACGTATACGCAGTAGATGATCTCAAAGAACATTGAAACTAAAAAAAAAAAAAAAACAATTGTTGGAAACTGAAAGTAAAATTAATAATTCAGCTAACCACTTTGTGAACAACCATTCTTGTTCATAAACGAAAGTCTTCCTTTATAAAACGTTATACATTTATGGTTTTCTGTTTTAGTTATTTACTTGAACGGTTAACTGACGGTCGACTAAAAACATCGCGGTAGTAACGTCCGCGTGTAAAAAAAAAGGTAATTTATTCCAAATAAGTAAAATATACGTGTAGGAGATTACTCCTTCTAGATAAGATTTTTATAATATATGGGAATAAGCCACATAAACCGGAAACGGTCTACGTGAGAAGATCCTTTTTTATAAAAGTCCACACTATTATGAAAACAACGCCCTCGAAAACCGACGCATCCTTTCGCACCAGGGATTTTCGTTAATTGTATAACACTTGCAATTAGTTTTGCCAGTTTTTTTTCTTAGCTGTTGTCGTTCGCCTCGTCAGCCAGGACGTCGTAAAAAACGGTGGCTGACATTTTATTGAGTTTGGCAAGGCTAACAACGTGTTAAGTTTGATTTAGATAACAGTAAGCGACCGTAAAACACATTGCTTAACCGTTTAGGCGCGCATAAATTTCACCAGAGGAAACGCTCGTTACGAAAATGATTATTGCTGTTTTCATTGCGCAACGGAAACTTATTGTTAATAATAAAACACAGCGCAGCATATATAAACCTGAAGATTCACCATAATTGTTTTAAGAAAATTAAAGTCCTTTTCAGACTAAAAAACGAAACATATACTTACTGCCAATTTAATATAATTTCTACTAAATAGGGCACCGCCTATTTCATTACCTCATTCAGAATTGAATGAACTAATATTACCAAGGTTCCTCTACCAATGATTAACCAAACTTAGTAACTTATTTAGTTATTTATGTTCTCTACCATACAAGTAATTTTATAATATTGCTGTGATATTACCTAAAATACCATATAACGAGTATCTAAATAAAAATCTGGTCAAGTAGGTTGTGGTCGAAAATTTTTTCGTTGCATGCATGTCGTTTCTAAGTTCAACGGCTAAGCTTTCAAGTGTAACGTCAAAGTGATTTTGCATTAAAAATAGTTTTTCTTTTCACAAACTACTAAAAAATGCCCTTTTCAATTGAAGAAAATACATTTATGATTGAAAGTTACTTTCGAAACGGTCGCAAAATTAACGGTGTCTGGTCCTATTCAATTCAAGACTGTTTGGAGGAATTCCTTGTCCAGTTCCCAAAAATTGTTTTTGATTATAAACAATTTCTAGAGTGTCTAAATCGAAGTGTGGCATTATTTCGACAAACTGAACATCTAAGAGAACGTATATTTGATAAGTGTAAAGAAATCAACAACTCTCCGGATTTACTGCAAAATGTTGTTAATGGAATTAAAAACAGAATTATTAAATGTTACCAAGAAGGGGGTGGGCATATTCAGCATATTTTATAATTTTATAATAAACGTTTTTAAATTTCACGTTTTCACGTCTTTTACGGCAAAATCACTTTTAACAAGAAAATGATAATTCAGTATCAATTTTGACGTTACACTTGAAAGGTTAGCCGTTGAACTTAGAAGCGACATACATGAAGTGGATAAATTTTCGACCACAACCTACTTGACCAGATTTTTATTTAGACACTCGTTATTTCTAATAATTCTGAAGAACGGACGTGAATCAGCCACAAGAACCCAACGTTCATAAGAATGCTGGGTTTCAAAACAAAGTCAATTTAAAGGAATGTCCTCCAAATCAGACAATAATACTTCACATATCAAAACCGTCTTCTGGAAGTTTCAAAACACTTCAAGGGTGCTATGTACAATACAGATTCCTAAAAGACACCAAATATAAAAAATTAAACGGCCAAAACTAGTTTAATGCTTACCAAAAACAAATTAATCAAAGAATATACTTATATCTATATCCACATCCCGGATGAAGAGGTTGCCTGGGTTCGTGAACTGCAAGATGCCATGAATCATGATGCCATGACTTTTGTCAATTCCTAAGTAAGGTCTATAATAAACCCAGATTCCATTGACGGTAAAAAAGTGGCCAGTACGTGCTCCCAAAAATCATCGAAAAAGAAGACTAGTCCCAGTATTAAGGGCGATTTGTTAGGATTGTAATTAATCATTTAAATCTACTGACGTAAGATTTATACAACTATAAGATTTTTATCTCAGTTAAAGTATGTATTAAGCACGATTTGCTGGGATCGTAATTAAATAAGTTCATTCAAACGTGCTGACGTGAGATTTATACACACATCAGTTTTTATTTTAATTAAAAAATATGCTGTAGACGATTTGGGAGGATCGTGTAGTCAATGCATTTATAATCATTGATATAATTTTCTGAAAGAACACAGTTTTCTCCTCCTTTATTTGTATAAGTATTAATAAAAAGAAAAATCGAATACCCTGTAACAAAAACAAGGCTCAAATTTACAAAACATTATATACCTACATAACTTCTTAACTATATTTAGAGAACGGGGATTAACGGCTTCAATAAAACTTCGATTATACTGGTCGATATTTCGTAATATTCTATTACTTCTTCAGGACCATTAAAATATATAATAATAAAGAAATTAATACATTTTGAAAATTTTTAACTTAAAATTTGATGCGTTATTTATAACTTATAAATATATAAATAACACATCAAATTTTAAGTTAAAAATTTTCAAAATGTATTAATGTTTTTATTATTATATATTTTAATGGTCCTGAAGAAGTAATAGAATATTACGAAATATCGACCAGTATAGTCTATAGCTAATAAAAATGGCACTAAAGTGAATCCACACATAGCATAATCAAAATAGCGCTCAACGTAGGGCCATACAATATTATTGGATCACATTTTGCTTATAGACAAATATTCTATAGTCTAAATACCCAAGTTGCGAGCAATTCGATGTTTAAAAGATGAAAATGAACCCATGAGAACAGCCTGGGCTTACCTTTAAACTGTCAATCCAGAAGAGAGATTTTTGTGAACCAGAGAAGACTGCTCAATTGAATCGAGACAATTTCTTTTTATATCACACAGCAACTGTTTCAGCTGTTCAAACCGAAAATCCTGCTTTGCAGAACTTTAAAACTGACGATGATTGTAAGGCTGATAAGATTCGAGGGGTTGTGAAAGCAGAAGATAATTTTAAGGTTTTAAATTACCTTAGTTTTTCTGGCCCTAGAAGTGAAGAAAAGATTATTTTTCAGATACTTTCTACTAACTTTTCATTCATTTATGTCAGTAGCAAGTTGTATGAATTGCAATCGCTTGAACTGACAAATAATATTACTTTTTGATCTATTTACGATCACAATAAACTTATGTACTTGGGAACGATTATAATCTTTATTATAGTTTCAAGAAACCGAAGACATAGGGGAATTCCACGTTTTTTTTTTTGTACAAGTGTTGAAGAAACAAAAGTGTTATTCTCTTTTTTACGCGTCTCTAGATTGTAGTGATATGTTCGCTTTCAATCTTAAATTATTCAATTATGTTCAATTTTAAATAAAATTTGATTTGTAAATATAACTGATTGACTATAAATGATGTAATCAATCAAATGAGCTGTCGTTTTAATGTCAAAAATTCATTAGTTTGCTCTCTCTCTCTCTCTCTCTCTCTGTCCAACAATAACAAATACTTGTAAATTTTAAAGTTGAGAATATTAATTTAATGATATTCTTGTCGTTACTTTCGTTTAATGACGTGAATTTTTTTTTCGTTATAAAAACGACGTGTGAGCCATAAAAAGAATCACGGAAATCATGTAAGCAAACAAGCAAAGCCAGACGAAAAATTGATGTTCTGAACGACTAAATTAGCAGACAAAAATGCGATTATGTAAATAGTAATGCGAAATACGAGCTATCGAATTACCGAAATTGTGCTCAGGTATGTTTATTCAAATTAGGTGAAATAAATTAGGACGTGCGCGAAAAAGAGCAATGGCGAAATTAGAATAACAATAACAACAGTATATCGCGTTTATAAATATTAAACCCGAGACGAGAGAAAAGTGAAGTGGATTGATTAGCATAAATTTAATACGCCACACGATTTGAGCTCGGCTCTCATTCTTAATTCCATCCGTCCAGCTATTAATCTCCAGAAAACACTTATTACCATAGTTTAGCATAAGCGTGCCGGCACAGCGTTAATGTATGCCAACAATTAACCAACTATAATAGTCATTATAATATTTACACACGCATCTTATGAATCCGCTTTATTATGCATATTTGATTCCTCAATTTGCACTCCAGACTGTTTCGAATAATATTTAAGTTAATTTATTATAATCGTATTTAAATATGCGACTCCTTACGTTTTATGAATCGTTCATTCATAAATTGATCATTATCAAGTAGACCGCGTCCCGGCCTTGAAATATGGCCCCGTTTTATGATTATGCAAATGTGCAATGAAATTTTGCCCGCTCCTTATCGCTTTATTTATTCCGAATCTTCGCCTGTTATTATTATTAATAACCGGAGAGGATTCGCAGCTTTTATTGCCTGTCCAATAAAGTCGTCTCGAAGAAACAAACATTTTTAATAATCGCCGAAATTTTACGGCGTTAACGTCAAACGCTTGATTTATTTTATTTGGAAGATTCTGTTATGTAATCACCTGTTACTCAATCTTCAAAAGGTCCAAGGACGTCATTAATGATCAACCCGATGTTTAATGTGACCTCGTACCATTGAATTAATGCCTTGTATGTTTATTGTTTGCTTTTCGAAAGGAAGATATATTCGAATCATAAAAATAATAGAACATTATAGAAAAAATTAGACTTGTTTTCTTGGATGACAATAACTCAGTGTTTTGAAAGATGATTGCTGTTTGCAAGGCCATTGATCAAATTGCTTTAAGCAAAATGAGGCGCTTATTTGCAGAACTCGTTATTTGCTTGGTCACAAACTTTTCAGGAAACGAGAAAAACGTTTCTTCAGTTTACTGAAATATATTTTTGTTGGTTTTTTTTTGGTTGATCTCTTTACGCTTAAGGGATAATAATAATCATAGTTTGCAACCTAATATTTGAACCATTTCTCTATAAATAAATAATTTTTTGCAATAAGCGAGTTTTGCAAATGAATTTTGAAGTTTTAGTAAAAAGAGCCTCCGAATTTCAGAAAAAATCACATATATTCATATTTTGGTATAAAATACAAATGAATATCAAATTTATTTAATTTATTAATTTATTTATCGTATTTATATTTTATAATAATTGTTCAAATGCCTTTGTGTTTGAATCTACTTACACCCATGACTTCTGCAGCAATTAGCAAATGAACGCTTGAAATAATTATTAATGAATAAGAGCCTTGAAAATGCAATAAGGCTAATTGAGTTGTTAATGACTAAAAAGAAATAAAAAATTTCCAAATCATAAAGACGTCGGAAATGACGGGTAATAATCACGCTTTAAAATGCACGCACGCAATAATTAATTAAACGCGGGAATGCGCGCAAATTTAAAATTTGCATTTTTTGCCCAAACCAACTTCATTCAATCTTAGCGAAACAGTCGAACTTCCGAAAATAAAATTGTTTCGATCATGTGGCCCGGCAGTCGAATAATTTCATGCATAAACTCGACGTATTTTCGGAATATTTATGCAGCGCTTTAATAATTTTTTTCACCTCAGAAGAGAATGCGAGTCCAAAAACGAACACGTAAATATTATTTTCACTAAAATGCGCCACCTCATTATGATTATTATTAAAAATCTTGCCTTGTCTTATTAATAAATGACTGTCTACAGATTTTCTTTAGTGTTACTTCAACGGCGGTCTCATTTACAAGATTTGCATTATTATTATTTTGAATGCTGAAAGTGGTAAGGTATCATTATTTGTGTCTTTTTTATATGTTTTGAATTGGAATACGTAGGATTCAACTACAACACAAAATATATTTTCTTTCTGAATCGCCCATTTTTGATGCACCCGATACTAATTGGCCCAAATGCGTTTGAAAAAGCTATGTGAATCAACGTTAGCAAAAGCGACACAATTCTAACATTACAAATACAATCCTGCTAAAAGGGTGATAAGAGTTCCTTATAGTTGCAGTACGTGAAACTGTCCAAAATAGTCCGAGGATTTTTCTGCAAGTTCAACAGATAAGGCGAAGGAGAACGATGAGAGGGGTGGTAATTTCCAATTTTTATTTTTATATTGATTGCTTCTTAATCTATTACACCCTAAAATTATAAATCAAAACATGTTTTCACCTGTCTTTGTATCAAATGTCATTCAATTATTGTAAAAAAAAGGTAAATTTAAAATATGCAAAATAAAAATTAAACTATCCACCCTCTATTTCTTGCAATCATTAAGATACAACCTATATATTATTTCACTTGAAAATGTCCTGTAAGACGAAACCGGTCATCATAGAGAAAATCACTTGTAGGTACATAGAAAAAGACAGAGCGTTATTGTTTATGAAGCATTTTCTCATTAAAAATTGTTATTGCATTAAAGCCATGATTTCGTTATAGTCTTATCTGGGATAGGCTAAAATCTGTATAAATGTCTGCGTTTCGCCATCGGTTGGCAGCTTCTTCAGAAATGTAAAATAAAATAAAAATATCTGAGAAATTTATGCGCAAAATGTTTTCATAATTATTACTCCTATTATTTATGAATTCGAAGCTTTTAGTTTCATTAAAATTAATTTAGAATATAAACCTAAATATAGTATTAACAATACTTTTAATCTAATTGATAAACTTAACCTAACTCATATGTCAAATAACTGTATATTATTTTCTTTAGATGTATGTAACCTATTCACATCAATCCCAGCTTCCGAATATATTGAAATTGTTAACGACATACTAATTTCTTCTAATTTAACAAAAGAAAATTTTCAATTTAAACATGAATTATTAAAAATTGAACAAAAGTTTATTTTTTATTTTTAATAGAGTTTTATTCTCAAACGGTTCAGCGATGAGATGTGGATTGTCCCCTCTTCTTGCTGATCTATTTATGAACAAATTGGAATCAGAATATTTTTCTTCTGTTAGTGTTTTTAAAAAGTAAATCAGATTCTATGCTAGATATGTTGATGATATTCTTATTATTTATAATGGTCTTACATCATCTCTTACAAACCTCCTAGAATCCAATTCATTGCATCCAAACCCAAACTCAACAATTCACTTAAATATAAAATATATCGTAAACCAACTCATACTTATAATTGCATTAATTATAATTAACCCCTTTGAACATAGATTGCCTGCATTTCAATCTTTTTTTCATCGTTCATTTTCAATCCATATGAATGAATCAGACTTCAGAGAAGAAATTAATATTATTATTCCAATTAATTTTATCTTAATGACTTCCCAATTAAAACCATTTTCAATATTTTTAACAGAGTAAAAATAAATTATCAAATAACATTATTTACACACCAATAATATAGACAACTTAAATTTAACAAATAATTTCTTTTCTATTCTATATGTTGCAAATTTATCAATTAAAATTAAAAAAAAGGGACTAGAACTTCAGGTCTAAAAATTTCATTTACCAATCAAATAACATTTTCAAATTTATTGTGTCACAATAAGGACAAAATTACTTATTATCATTATGATATTAAATATCATTTATTACTAAATAAAGCAGATTCGAGTTTTGCTAATCATCTACTAGACACATCCCACATATTAGATTTTTCTTTATATATCAAATTATTACATAATCTACCAAAAGGAAACAAACTTGATATTGCTGAAAATTTGGAAATATTTTTACATTGTAACTTTTTTCCTAATAAAATTCTCAATGAACAATCATATTTTCACAATAACAATGTATTTAATTCTGTAAATTGGAAATTATGTATCTGATCTCTTACATTCATTCAACATGCAGCACAGTATAATACTAGTTATTAAACTAGACTTAGTTTTTTCAAAAAATTTCAATTATTGTTGTTTGTCTGCTTGACTTATTCGACTTTTGAATTTTGTCCGGTGTTTTTGGAATTTGATTACATTTTCTGATATTAGCTTTGCCTTAAATTTTTTTTTTTTTTTGGCAGGTTTGATAAATAATAATACTAATAATAATAATGTCTTTATTAGAAGGTAAATACGAAGAATATTATTAAAATTTAATAAGTTTTTTGTTTGTTTGACAGAAAAAGATGCAACCATAGCCCTATAAGGGCACCTTCGCCCCCGCTGCCGCCGACGCCGCCGCCGCCGCATGACACTGAAGAAAACATGGAAACATCGTCGAGAGCGGCAGCGGCGGCAATCGACGTTGGAAGAAAATACAAAAGGTGGCAGGAGCGGCAAAGAAAAAAAAAATTATAAAAAAAAAGATGGGAAAAAATCTAAAAAAAGGCGGCGGCGCCTGTGGCCTTCCCCCAGGGGACGGTCACGATGAACTTTTATTTTACTAATAAAAATTGAGTTTCGTTAACGAACGCGTTTGATTTTACTTTAATGGATAACATGTGCGGAGTTAAAACGACGCGATGAAGACGCCATGTAACGCTAGGAAGAAAAAGGATAGATACATAACAAGTCACTATTGCTAGGGAATTTATGAATGAATTTGATTAACCCCAAATTAAAAGAGATAGGAAGTTGGCGCTACGTTCTCAATGCAGTAACCTTACCATGAACGCGATTCCTGTGCCACCTGTTGGTGGTCAGTGGAAGGTAGGCGAGAGAGGTACCAAGTCGCCCAAGGAGTGATAAGACTGGGAGTTATGAGTGGACTGGGCGACCTAGTAAACCTCTTAACCGAGCCAGGGCGAATAAAGGGGTTTTTAAATAAGGTTCAAGTAGTCTTCATTACTACCTATGAACGGCCTCCACGGCGAAGCAAAGGAGAAGGTGAATCTAGCCTTTTTGTAACTCCAACAAGGTACCTCGAGTTAGCGAGTATTCTTCCAGGAGGGATACAACCCCCATTTACGAATCCTCCCAAGGTAACAATGGTGGAGTAATTACACGATGTCTAATCGCAAACAGATTTATTATCCTGGAACCTTATCAAGGTTATCAGATACACGACATTTACCAAAAAGTGAGCTAGCTCTTCAACCTGCACCAATCACGTTGAAATCAGAGACATGCGTGATATTATATGAGAAAGATCAACAGATTCCTTAGGAACTCAAAACTCAGTTTTAGCGTATCATATAGCTAGATTCTCTGATTTGCAAGGTCATCATGATATCAATACTAATAGGCTTTTGGTATCAGCGGCCGGGATTATTGCAAACATTACTGATTGGAGGAACTTGAAACCGTGGTCATAGCTGGCATCAGCATTCAAAACTGTAGGAGCAAACATTGTCTTCGAGATATACATCTCTACGAGAGTTATTACCAGACTTCTAAATACTGATGAAAGATGTCGTCAACAATTCCTATGTTTATTCGGAGATGACTGGGAACAGTAATTGGGAATACCATTTGTATGCTTGTTTTATCCTTGTGCGTATTATTGTTGATGGGAAAAAGCATTAATGAAGATAATTAATTATAAGAATTGGTTTAAAAATAGAATTAAGGGATTCTCAAGTGCTATTGGAGAGGCTACAAATATCCTGTTCCTACCAGAGGTTGCTAACCCAGCCTGAGAAACAGCAGTAAGATATGCAAATGCTTACAACTCAGCATTCGAGATAAGACAAAATTCCTTACTGCCATGAACGCGGTTCCTGTGTCATCTGTTGGTAGTCAGTGGAAGGTAGGCAAGAGGGGTACCAAGTCGCCAAGGAGTGATAAGGCGAAAGATAACAAAACCTTTTAAGAACAAGTTCATCTTTATACGAGAATAAAAGTTCTAGAGTTAAAAAAAATCGAAAAAATTACCCAGAGGTAAAGAGACAACAAAACAGTTTAAAAGCTCTCACCAAGAATTAATGTTTATATAAGAACAAAATATTTTATATAATTAAAAAAAAAATTGGAGGAAATGAATACTATAACTATTGAATTACTTAAATAAAAGTATGTGTAGAATTTAAACATTTTAAAAATTTCTAAATTCAAGATCTATCTTGAATTTTAGTCCACTAAAATTAAGGCGAATTCTTTAAGTTTACAATTAACATCAAGAAATATTGCCAAAAATCTTCTAAGGTAGAAGGCAGGTCTTTTAACAACTTCCTGTTGCAGCAACACGAGCTCAGAATGCACAGATTTCACGATTCCAACATTAGTACACTGACATTGCATTCCTCAATCATAATTTAAATGAAATGAATTCCTTGGTTCTTAAAACTTTGAGTATAAAAAATTACCCAAAGGCACATCACATAGTAATAGAAAAAGGAAATTCAAGAGTTACATGAGAACAAAAGTAAATCATTTTCATTATTGTTTTAATTCAGAAGTTAATAGTTTTAAAGAAATGTATTAAGAAAGACTTGATTATTTAAAAGAATGCAAAATTTTTAAAAATCGCAGCAAATAGCACAATAATTAAATTAATTAAAAAGAAGCACGGCCAAGAAACCTGAAAAAATATGTACGTCTGTCAATCTTTGTAATTGATGGTAGATTTCAATCCTACTATCAAAGTTCGTTGAACGGATTTACCTATCGCAAACAATTCGTTAAAAATCGTTAGAATTGCAATTTTTTCCTCCACCTTATTTATTGAAAACCTTCGGGTAAACCTTGCAAAATCCCACGGAAGTAACTTCCAATATAAAAGTGCGCAATCGCCCAAAGCAAGGCATGTACGTCCTTATACGACAATTTACGTGCTCGAATTCCTCGACTCGCTCTACCTAATCTACATTTTTGACCCCTTCGTATTCAAATCCGCCTCGAGAAATAGAATATGCTTAATGGACTATCATCGGTGATTTATAAAAAAAACCCTTGCCGATTGTACTAAATTCAACCCAGGTAAACGCGGCGTTTATCTGCTTGCGATTTAGACGTGCTCAATGGCAAAATTAAACCTAGAGTTCTACATATAGGTCGGGATGGTTGAGGCACTTCTGTAGTGACCCATCATTCCTTGAGATTGGCCGCAGGCCTAAATGTAACCCTGGTCTTTTATGTGCGGCCCTTATGTAACTCGAGAGGGAAAGGTAGGCACCTATTACCGGGGTTAACAGTTTTGGGGTTGGATATTTAAAAAAAGGTGTCCCTTACACTTAATATTCAAGCAGGTAGATTCGCATAAATTCGCATACATTAAGCAGGTAGGTAAAAAATAAACTTCCTACTACCTCTTCCTTACCATGTCGAGTTTACAATGAGTTTACCTGAAACCCGAACCGGAGGTTCCCTCATTTCAAGTTGCAAATTAATTTTGGGATGATTTCCTTGTGCAAGTGCCGATGCAAAGTTGCTGATAGAAAATCCCAGCATAGGTTTTGCATACGGGTCATGGGAATCTTCGGGGTTGCATGTAGCACGCGGGGTTTTATGTATATCAGCGATTACCTGAACGAATTTGGTTTAATATTGATGACCTTTCCTAACCCGAAGATGCAAATGCCTCTATTTACGTATGCAACTTATTCAAATAACCCATTCGAAACGCGTACCCTTCCGGTTTTTTCTCAGGCTCCAAAGGGTTTCGTCTATGAGGAAACCGTTTTTTTTTTACTTAACGTATTTCTGGAGTAACGTTTTTTTCCTGTGGTCGACCCCGTCGCGTTTAATTAAATCAAAAGAAGTTGATTCAATTTCAAAGGTAATGAATGGAAAAACTCCCTTTCATGCAATTGATGATTAAATTTATTATATGTTTTTGCCAGTTTGAGTATCTCTGTTTCAATCGTTAAAACTTAAAAGTGAGGAACTAACAAGCTCGTAAAACAACACCTAATGCGTGTGTAAACGTAAAAGCTAGTTGAAGAAGTCGGGGGAGATTGATTTTTCGTGACTTGTTTTAAAGCAATTCCCACGAATGTAACAAGAAGATAACGAGCAAGGCATTCGATGGAAATTCAGAATTCACAAGGAAATTTTATAACCATCACCATAGTTTGAACATATTTCCTTCATTTTTTCTTAAACTTGAAAAATTCAAGTAACTTAAAGCAGATAAATAATAATAACCTTCAATTTATTTTTTATTATGTAATTGCTTCATCTATGATTCACTTGGAAAAAAAACGCGTTACGTACGTAGAGTTGCATCAAAACGATTTTCACAATTCCATTTCGTAAGAACAACAATTACTCACTCGATCGCAGAACTTAATTAACGATTATATTTTCCCATTTAATATTATTCTTCATACAATAATTACCTATGAGCTTATAACATAACTTAATTGCATGCTATCATATCACCACAAAAACTGAACTAGTTACAGCAAAACACTGAAAAAACCAGTAACTCTACCTTAACGGTGCACGCATAAATAAAATATAAACAATCAAAATCACCTTGAAAATTACTATGATTTATGCAGTCTAATTAAAGCAATTTCTCAAAATAGTAATACATAGTTAAGTTTGTTCTGGAAAATCCAAACGAGAGAGAGAGAGAGAAAACGAGCGAAAGCCGTTGTTTTCTTTTGACATTAGTAATCTAGTTATGGTTAGACCATGCGGTCAGCTGCCGCTATTTGATTAGGCCATATTGAATGTTAGTATTAAACGGATCAGACGGAATCTGTGTTCTGTGTTGTATAGCGCAGGATCAGGGACGGCTGCTTGTTAGGGTGCACTCTACCCACCCCACGGTGATTGGTTTGGTTTGATCCACGGATGTAGAACTAAACGGATCTTCAAGGGAGTTTCATTTAAGTTTGTAAAAACTTATTTCTTACAAAGTATTAATTTCACCTTCCATTTCAGAAATTAAAGTCTCACACAGGGTGTTAATAAAAGTCTATTATCTATTATAGGAGCTACTATCTATAACAGTATTATAACTAAACCTACCTATTTGTAAATACTCGATGCTGAAAATAATAAAATTAAAATAAGTTCAGATGTCATTTTTTTTACAGTTGAAATGAAGCGTTTTGCTCTTCCTCATTCTCCGAAAGAAAAACGAAGCTAACGATCAAAAATAAAAGCCATGAAATATGTAGGCACTCAATATCGTCAATAAATATCAGCTAATATGTTGGGAAATTGGGACGTCTAAAGGTGTGTTTACACCATAAAATAAAACAATGTTATATTATAACTTGTTATAATTATATAACCTATTCATTATTGCATCTGACGAGGAGGTCCTCCTTGCAGCTGCAGTTACGGCAGTGTTGTTCAAAAGCCAGAAAAAAAATAGCTAAAAGACGATTATCGGTCACGTCGCCAGAAATAAATACAGTACAAGTAATCTTTTGAATGATTTTGAACGTAGTGACCATGACCTTTTGACTCGAGAACTAAGAACTGATGACAGTTTTGAAAACTTTATTCGGATGGCAACACAGGACTTCCGAGTACTTAATTAATTTGATTACATACATTTTCTTTGATTTTTACCGACACCGGCCGGGAAACGTGTAACTCGTTATAGAACACGAAAAAAATTATAAAACATCGATGTTTTCTAACATTTTTCATTTGATTTTTTTAACAAGTTGTAAAACATTGTTATGTAACACAAAGTTTTATAATTTGTTACATAGTGTAAACGCACCTTAACATTTTGAGATCCCAAATTCTTTTTCTTTAACGTTGAACAATTTTTTGATTGTTTTTTCTTATATAGAACTAAATTATGTGCTGCATTTTCACGAATTTTACTTTTTCCGATATTTTTAAATACTTTATTAAAACTGTTGAAAAAAAAAACACCGTTTTTTTTCCTCATAGAAATTCTTTAAATTTTATTTAAGAAATTCTATAGCTTCCGAATCAACGAAGCACTCTAACAAAAAGGAGAAATTTTAAAGTTTTAGAAAAAGAGAATAAATAAAAATATTTTTCTATTATCATTATTAACGAACAAACCATCTCTTACACAGATATATTTTTTTAAATCAATTCAGTGGAATTTGTGTGACTGATCATTATATCTGATATAATTAAAAAAAAATTGTTTATTAACAACACCTTCAATTTGTATTTTGTTTATTATAAATAAATACTTTTTTGACGTACACCGTGTTTTACAATTACGTTATAAGTCTTATTTACGATCCAGATATCTTTACCGGTTTACTATAGTGTGACTGTAGTAACATAGTTATTTTTTTAAATGTCAAAAATAGAAAAATTTTGTGCAAATCGGTTCTGATTACAGCAGATTCCTCGAGCATACTCTGTACAGCTATTTCAGGCCGCCTCGCATGGGATGACTTATTATGTGGCGACCTAGCTTCAATTTGTCAATCCTACTGCAATGTTAGATCAAAAAGCGATTGCAAGATGTCGCTATTTAAATTGTTTATGTCAAAATTTTAAGTATTATATTGTACATCTGCGTTTGTTTGGAATCTTTTCTAACTTTATTCAAATTTGCAATGAAACAAACCGAGGATTCCCGGGGCAAACCCACCCATTATTCAAGAAATTATAACAACTGAAAAGAAAACCTACACCTGTAGGTCCAAAATGAACGTGAATAGTGGACTCAACGAATTCAACAGGAAGAAGAGGAAGGCGCTTGCTCCAAGAAACACTAACACTGATTCACTAATTACCAGACAAGAGGCGATACAGCAAGAATTGCAACCCGATTACGTATTGCCCGATCTGCATTCAGTATTCAGAAAACTATTAGCAACTGCATTGTTATAGAATATATTTCATTTTTGAATAATTTTGAAGAATAATAGAACTATGAGAAATTATTCTTGAACTGAACTTGTCTAGTATTTTTAGGAGTTCGATCCTTCGGTGATTTTGAAAGAAGAAAATGTTAGGAACTCTCAGCACTGCAGTTTAAGAATTACCTTCTTTATGCCCGTTTGTACAATTCGAGCTTACCGTTAAACCAAAGCTTAAACCCTTCACAATAACACAGTTGTAATGGACGTTGCTATGGGTTTAAGCTTCGCTTAAAGTTAAACTCGAATTGTACAAATGGACCTTAAAGGCATTTATATGAGAGTTTTATTTGGTAATCGCTAAGTGTTATCTTGACCAGAAAGTCCTTTGGATGTGTCTATTATACTTTTCACGTGGGCTGCTACCATACTTTAATTTTTCGACCACCCGAAGAGGAAAAGAAAATCTTAAAGACGTTCAGAGGTCCATAGATCCACATAGCTCAAAAAATACTTTTGCTTTAGAAACAGTAACTGAAAAGATTCTGGCATGTATCCTCCCTGCAATTGTTCTTCCTTGGGCTTGCCTTGTTTCTAAATTGTTGATTAGATAAAGGGAAACTATTTTAACAATCTGAAAACGTGTGAAAACTAGGCGTGCGTCTTGCGCATTTAATTGGCGCGTTAAAGCGCGCCATAACAGGAAAACTAATTATCATCGGCATTAATAATTTTATGGGCACGTAGTAGTTGGCTGTAGCTTAACCTTTAGCATGAGAACGGAGATCGCCGCGCCAATATTTATAAAGCGAAATGTCACACGTTTTAATGGGAACGTTCGCGGCTAGCATTATTAATTTCGACGTCGATCAATCACTTCTAATGTCAACAGTTGCTTGGCGAAAATCGGCAGGGGTACAGAGGGAAGAAAGCTCAAAAACAAACACATGAATTAAGCCACACGTATACAATGAATGAAGTGAATGAAGCGGACCCTACCGTAGATGTGTTATACTCCCGATTTTCCCTGCGCACACCGAGAAATAAATATTAATTCAAAGTTGCCTACCAGCACTTTTGGAATGGTCGTAATTAGGAGGAAGTTTCAGGTCATTGTCTAAAATGTTATTGCCGGGAAGGCAACAATAATAATTTAGTTATCGCGTAATTTCGCTTCACTCTTATTTTTAGAACCAGAAAGCTGATTAAAAAATTGCAAGTTTAGACGATAAATTATAATTATACTAATTTTTACTAACTTCATTTATTGTTTAATTCAAGGCACCATATACGAAATTAATATTATTAAAAATGCAGGATGGCTTTAAAAGAATTCAATTTTCTCGTAATTCATTTTGAGTGCTATTTATTTTATAATAAATTCATGTAGTGCACTGAAATTTGTGTCTGAATTAAACCGTGTCGATTGTGTTTAATTTCTGTTTTTAAAAAATCTCGTTATTGCTTTCAATCAATTTATGATTTTTTGCGTTGATTTCGGAAACGTACCAGATTAATTAAGTGTGGAGCAATTTTTCCTCGACAATAAATAGAAAGTTGAGTAGTACATGCTCCGGCGAGCGTTTTCTTGTTGCATTGCAACGAAATAGGCAGAAAAATGGCAGAAATCAAACGCGTTGCACCCGCAAAAACCAGTAGAACGCTCGCCGCTAATAATACCAGCAATAATTAGCTGGAAACGCACATATTAATTATTTGTTTACGTTATAAATAACTTTTTCAGCCGAGCTGCATTATACTTTCTGCAAAAGTTTTTTTTCGCCCGGTTATTATTAGCAATTATGCTTACGCGGATATGCGTTCGCAGCCGACATAAATAATGCATTTTTCCTATTGAGATTTATTACTGTTATTTTCCTTTTATGCAAAGGAAGAAAAATGTTTGCCGGCAAAAGGCAAAAAATGTGTCTCCGAGATCTAGTACTTGTGTAATTGTAACGGCGTATTAGCTTCGTAAGTGGTTCAATTTCTCATGCTTAATCATAAATAATTTCATTTCTTTTTCGCTTTTTATTATCGATAATTAAGGCGATAAAATAATATATTTAATTCTACTTATACTACTCAACTCCAGCAAAAAATTATGTAAGAATATGAATCTTTACACAGTTCTTAAAATTATTGATCCTTTAAATACTCTCGTTTCTCAAATTTAAAATACGACAGTAATGCAGAAAAAGCAAAATTTGATAAACAATGATGAAACGACATCTAGTATTCTGCAGAGTAACAACCTGGGACCTTTACAATCTATAATTGTAAATAACAATATTACTTAAGCAATTAAGTATGTCACTGGTATACCAACTTTGGTGTACTGATTTTGTGATTATATAATAGACAAAGCTACATCCAAAGAAGTGTCATCGTGTCTTAGCTTAGGTATATCTCATGAACCAAATCGAATTTTTCTCTTTGAAATTCGGCAGCAATTATTCGCGTAATTCGTGCACGGTGAAATATATGCGGTTCCAAACATGATGTTCTATCATCCGCAACAGACCGCAGTGATGTCTTCTCCGCCCGGGGTGGAAGCTGGGGTGGGCGACATGCCGCAGCCTCACGAGGTGCTGTCAGTTACAAATGTGGCCGCTTGTACCGCCTGAGATATGCCACGGGCCGGCCGTAATTATACGCATTCCCAGCCGCGATAAACTTTATAAGGATCTCTGCTGTGGATACGATAACTTGCCAACGTAAAAAAACGCCATCTATAAACTGTAAACTCATTATATACACCGTCAGAAAAAGTCGAGAGTCTCACACGTCGAAAGCCGCATGTAACGCCGCACAAAATGAAGTTCTGACAAATTATATTGCTTGAAGACCAGTAGATGGCGTTCTGGATCACTTACTACAACTCACTACTTTTACTGATCGATTAATTTGAATTCTGAATATATGGTTCGAACAACTTTAAAGAAAAATCGTGAAATCTTATGTAACTATTCAAATTCAACCTAATTATATTACTCGACGAGAACCAGTAGATGGCGTTCTGTTTCATTGATTTCCAAACAGACAGTGTTACTTATGTCAAATCTAAAGGCAATAGCGTGCAACAATTTATTTCAAAATTCTGTCAAGGTGTCTGCCTGCCTATGTTATTTTACTTAATGGCTAATAGGTGGCGCTTCCTGTTACTATTAAAAATTCAATTATCTGTTTTCATTGAAGTGTGTAAGTGGACTTTCTTATAAGAACTATTCTAGTCATTTATCTAAAATCTGCCTTGTATATACTCAATTAGATAATTATTTTATGGCGCCTTATCATGAAGATAACACATAACGTCAGCAAATAAATAAACAACAAATAAGTAAATAAGTAAAAATTTGTGAATGGAATTTGAAGTCATTGGCTTAATTTAAGGGTTGAATCTTGTGATAAATTGTATTTGTAGTATATAAGGTCATCAGAAAAAGAAGCTCGTCGAATTTTACATGTGAAACAAATTTTATGAAGACTTCGCTATCCAATGAAATAGTGAGTAGTGTGATGCGCCATCTCTTGGTTAGAAGAAAAAGTTGTTAAAAGACTCAACTTTAATTAAAGTCGAGCGAAATAATATAACAAACCAGAAGTCATAAGAAAAACTGTTATTCGCAACTTTCAGCAGATTTTACTCATTAAGTGTACTGATGAACTTGGTCTTCAACGAATATTTTCTAATCTCTTAGAAGCAATCCAATTTTCAACCAATTGCAATTGAAGTATATGAAACCATAAACGAAAGACGTCTTGATGTGTTTGACTTTTAGTGAGCAGATCGAGGTGCCATCTCTTAGCGAATAAGGAAAAAAATTTCGTTAAGGTGTCCTAATTGTTACTACAGGAATAAACTGAAGCTTAAAGTTAACTTGTGGTTGAAATATCGGCCCTTAATAGCGCTTACTAACTAATTAGACTGAGTTATCAAATACAAATTAAGTCAAACGAAATTATAAAAGCTGCAACAAAGAACGTCATCCAAATCATGCGAACTTGGATTTATCGATGAATTTGATTTTAATTTATAGTTTTGTGGCGCCATCTTATAGTAGGTCTGAAAAATAATTCAGTTTTCAGTTAACTACAAACTGTTTTAAGTTATACAAAAAAAAGGTGGTAACACCCACTCGACATGTGTTTCATTCTTAGTAAAGTTAGAAGTGCCATCTCTTAGAGAATATGAAAAGTATTTTCGTTAGAATCCTCTTGCTCTCATTAGTGCCCCAACTAAGTCACATTAGATTGTACAGTTTTGGCTCAAAATTGACCCTTTGACCCTTTTATTGCCCACAAATAGTTTAGAGCGCCATCTTTTGATAGGCCTTCTTAACAAAGCTTCTTCATCTGTCACGTGAGCCCCAAGAATAATGAATTTTATAAACTGTGACCATTGTTCACAGCTTGAGCCACAAAAGAATAATTTTATAATTTCTTATCAAACCCGACGTATATTGACTGTCTTTTGCTTTTTAGTAAAAATTGTAGAGCACCATCTTTTGCATAGTAAGAGCAGATTATTTGTTTACACTAAATTTTATCATTTCTTATCAAACCTGACCTACGACTGTCTTTTGATTTCTACTAGAAAATGTAAAGCACCATTTTTTGCACAGTAAGAGCAAATTGTTTACACGTTCATTAAGTCTTTCAAAAGCACTAACAATGGAAAGGAGCAAGGAAAAGCGCTAGCCATAAAGTCATATAAAATTTCACTTATCAATGCAATGGTTTGGACAATAGTTTTGAAGCGTTACCTCTTGGCTTGTCTGAAAGTTATTTTAAGGCTGCGCTCACACTGATGAAGCAAAAACGTTTTCGGACAAAACGTTTTGCTGTATTGTAAAACGTTTCTGCTAGGCTCACACTGATAAATCGAAAACGTTTTCGGACAAAATGTTTTGCTGCATTATAAAACAGTGTGACGTATATTAAAGAGACAAAAAACGTCCTTCTATTGATATATTTACTTCTCGGCGTCTGCTTGCATAACCGCAAGTCTTTTTTTATCTATATCGGGGATTTTAAAACCCTGTTTGTTAACTTCCTTAATTACTAACAGCAAAAATAAGTAATTAAAAATGCCTTCGAATAAAACAACGGACTGTTAACTTTGGGGGCCGCATTAACATTGTTTGGGGGCTTACCTAATAAACTCAAATTTGTTGTAGCGATTCATTCGCCATTTTGCCGAAAAACTCTTTTTTTATTTATTTATTTATTTTTCTTATTTATTTTATTTGATGCACTTGGATATACAAACTTTTATATGTAAACAGTTAACAATGAAAAAAGGTTTTATATACATAACATCAAACATCAAAAATACAATGTTTAGGTATTACTTTTAATAACAAATAAAAAAACGAAGGAACAAATTCTCAGGTCAAGAGTAAAGACTAAGAAAATAAAAACAAAAATCGCGGTGTTTACTATTTATTGTCATTAAAACATTGATTTTTAATGTTTTATTCAAATGCAATATTGTTGCAAACCAACGGTTTAAACTTTATCTAGTTACGAAAAAATTTTGAATATTTTCTTTTTTCTGAAATTTTAAATTTAGATTGTTTTTAGTTTTTTTTTTTATATAACGAGGGGGGGCCTTTGATTGAACAGGGCCTTGGGCTGCAGCCCTTAAAAACCGTGTCTAAATCTGCTCTTATTTGCACATCTGACAAGAGGTAACACTTCGAAATGTTTGGTTCGCTTAATTATATTGATAAGAAAGTAAAGCCTAGCATAAGCTTCGCTGTGTTTTTTTACGATGTATTAATGCAACGAAATAATCGCCTTGTGGAACCTGCACGTTGCGATTTTTCATCTCTCTTTCTCTCCCATTTTGTTTGATCGAAAGTAGGTAGGTATTCTCTCTCTGTCAAAGAAACTCTTCGTAGTTTACGAGGAAAAAACCTCTACTTTAGCATAAATCGTTTTTTTGAGGTGATGTAACTATTTCGTTTCATGTTAAAACCACAGTCATTAAGGGCCCCACACACCTCGTTCTTTTTCGACAGTTTTACCCGACGGGTAAAATTGCTGGAACGAACGGACGATAAAACCGAGGTGTATGGACATAAACCGACGTGTTTCCCCGTCGTGTCAAAACATCAATCGGTTTGGATATTTTCATCGGTTCACGCCATCCGTTCGGGTAAACACGAGATGTGTGGACAGGAACCGACGTGTTTTTGCAGTGTCGGCGCAGACGGGTCGGCGGTCTTTTGCACTTTCATGTGTGGTTAGAGGTAAAGAGGCGCAATGGCAGATTTTAGGCCGCCACTGCCAACAAACACATTTCGTTCATTGCGCTAAACTGTTTGGTGACACGGCTTCCAAGAACGAAGTGTAGGGACTTTCATCGGTTTCGTTCATCGTTCCAGCAATTTTACCCGTCGGGTAAAACTGTCGAAAAAGAACGAGGTGTGTGGGGCCCTTTAGATCAAAACGTTTTGAGTAAAAACATTTTGACTGCAAATGTTTTAGCGTGCTTTAAGCTCGATTCACATCTACCAGCACGTAGTGTGTCCAGCACGTAACGTGGCAGACACGGAACAGACACAAGTTTTCATATCATCCGACATTTCACTAGACAGACGTCTACAGACCAACCAATTAGAGAGTTCAGAGAGCACGCGTATATTTTAATAAAATGTTTCGAAATTTTTCTATTGAAGAACTAGCTGTGGTAGCAATTTTATTGGAACAAGAAGAGAAACCGGATGTAGAAGTACAACCGAGAAAAGGAGGTTTTCTGTTCATCCCATGAATGTAAAACGAAAAAAAGTGGAGAATTTTAATACGCTGTACCCTAACTAATTCGATTAATTTTTCGTTGTCCATTTTTCATAACACTTTCTAGTGGTAGATAGGCGTCTGTGCACGCACTGAGACTTGACTCCATTCATACTAACCGTCCCGACCACACAGACATGCCCAGACACGCACCGGTACAGACAAAATATTCTTCGAAACAATACTGGCCGGTGCTGGTCCATGTCTGTACGGACACGCTCCGCTCAAATTCTCCAGATATGAATACGCTAATATAAAATGTATGTAATCATTTTTTTTGTGTCTGCCACGTTAGGTGCTGGACACGCTACGTGCTGGTAGATGCGAATCGAGCTTTAAACTGTTTTTTGTTTTTGTTTTTGATCCTATTTAAAGCATTGAAAAAACGCTTTCCAACAAAATTAGTCAAAAACGTTTTGTTTGAAAACGTTTTTGCTGCATCAGTGTGAGCGCAGCCTAATGTTCAGTCTAATTTATTTGAACCTAAAGAAAGTCCAAACGAAAGTTATTCGAAAATCATCAACATCTTAAATGTTTTGACTTTTAGTGAATGGCTCGAAGCCCCATACAAAAACGGAAAGCACTCGATATCATTTTTCTAATTACGTACTGCGATTGAATCACTAGCTGAAGACAATCGTCACACTGAAGGATATTGTTTCTCGTGAATAGTTTAAAACGCCATCTGTGATTTACTATTTTAACAAAGTCGTTTGATCTGCCCTTTGAATCACACGATAAAGAATTTTTACCCAAATTAACTCGAAGATTGTCTTTTGTTTCCCTTTATAGCGAAAGGAGAGAAACATTTTCATTAATACTTATTACTTCCTTGACTGAATACTTTTAGAATTATGGATGCAACTGGTTCGGTAAAAAAGAATCATTCAATTGACCGTTCGTGTGCTCGTAAATTCATTAAACATTGCACGTGCAATTAATAAATAAATTCCGGCGAAACGCAAAGGCATAAACGGGCCAAGTCTCCCATAAAATACGAACGGGAGAGAGTTAATTTAAAAATTATGAAGTACGTCCGAAATTATAACTTAAACGAACGCCATAAAATTGTTTTCAATAGTATCACGTGGGATCTTTGGTTGCGTTCCGAATTTACGACTACATCGATACGTCCTACGAATAATTAAAAGGCGGCATAATTACCCGGGGATCCATTTGTTTATGAGCGTTGCGAGGCGGGGTGAGATGCCGGCCCTGGCTGATTGTGAGTCAGTGAAGAGGCTCGTTTTGCACTTGTAGGAAGAGGAAATAGGTAGGTCCGGCTTGACATAATTTCTTAAGCAATATTTTATCGGGCTCTCTTTGCTCGCCTGATTTATCGTTATTGAGACACGTACAATAGCAACCCTAACATTATTCAGTGTATTCAGATGGGAGTGTTTGTTTTCTTATACGAAAGGATAAGTGATGGTAGAAACCTCGGAGGTAAAATCAGTTTTGAAAGTGGGCGTTTAATAGAAATTAATTCCCTTTAATTGCTGACTTAATAAACAATTATTTTCATATTTTTCCCCATTATTCAGTTTATACTTGAAAAAAGAAATACAGAATACAGGCGAAGATCAACGTCGAAATTTGACGAGTTATCTATGTTAATGTGTACTTGAGGCGGCGACAACGTTTATTAAAGAAAGTAGCTCCCAAACTCCCGAAGTTGTAAATAATTACTTAATTAAACCCGAAGTTTCTAATACGAAAAGTCTTTTATTACTGTAATAGACGAGAGGACGAAAACTCTCGTCGACCAAATTATTTAAGACAGTTGTTTATGCGCGTCTTCATGCGATAAGCACTAAACCATATACAGCCAAAGCCATATAAAGGAATGTTTGCATATTGTCGGACACACATGTTCAGAAACGGCATCCGCGAGCTCGTGTCCAAACCAGACTTTTTTCTAGGTTAAACCGCATTTTTCAAATTTCACAATGCGGGGAACTTGAAACAAGAAGCGACAGCGGCTTACGCCATTCTAACTCTTACTCCGTTCGCCCATACGATTTCGACATGACCGAGGAGATACGTGTGAATTAAAACGCTCTCTTATCAGCGTTCGCTTTTAAATTACGGCTCGATCGGAAAGAAGAATTCGTGTGTGCATCTATCCGTCTGTTCCGTTAAAGGTTTTAATTTTTATTAAGCCGTAATTTAGATAGATTTTTACCGTTCCTTTAGATAAGTTTCGAAATTCCTTCTTTTTTTTCTAACTAAGATATGCACGATCAAATATCCTTTTTACTTACTAGTAACACTGAAAAGAAACGATGTGTTAAGTAGTATAGTAGATAAATTGCCTCACGTAAATAAATAAGGAAATGGTGTAAGACTGTTTTCCGCCTCCAAGACAACCTCAGAACAAACTCGTTACATTTAGAGAAACAATACCAAAAGATATTTTGATAGGTGCCCAAAAGACTTGAAGAAATGACCAACAGATGGCAGACTTCCAAATACATATGTCTAGTAAAATGTTACTTCATTCTTTGAGAAGTTCCAAAGCTTTCGTCCAATTTTGTGCGTTAATACTCTAAGGATTTCATAACTTTCTGAACGATTAGCAATGCATAAAATTATGTAGAATAAAACATGGTGTAAAAGCAACACCTCTTTTCACCATCCAAGTATTGTTCTTACTAAAATTACCTTTTGTTCTGAGCTCTAATGTAATTTCTTTTAATTTAAACTTCATATACAGCAGAACCTCGACTATCCAAGATAACTCCGTAATCTTCCCTTGAATAAATTACTAACTAAGATAACTAAGATTTTGTTATTCTTTACGAAATCATAACAATACATCAGCTGCCTTCCATACGGATGCTATTTTGGCCGTGGTTTTAATCAACTTACTGGCATTCGCTTTTCTAATAGTTTTTCATTTTTCCTCTGCTGTTGTAAAATTTCCTTTATTTCTTATCCTACTTTATTACCAGATTATGAGTAGGTTACAAGCTGCACTTATTTCTTATTTAACAACACATCTATGATTTCTAAATTTTTTTTGTCAGAATTGTTTATTAACGCGCATATACAAAATTTTGACATCAATTTATAATTTTCTCAAAATCATAAATTAATATAATATATATTTATAGACATGCGTTATTTAATTTACTATACAGTGTTAGGGAATTGACTGGACACCTTGAAACCACGTATTGAGAACGCTTTGTAGAGTAAAAAAGGCTTTACATTAGAGGGTGCTGCGGATTTCGTTTTCCAGGAAAAAATTCAAACAAAAATCGATAAAAATTGTTTGGAAACCACTGATTTCCTTATCTACTGTTACACCCACGTGCCGAACGCCATCCGGGCGGACGATCCCTTGCCATAAATTCCCAGATGGTTTATTGTTTTACGACAAGCAAATAACGCACGTTCAGTGTCTTAACAGATTTCGGAGTGTGCGGGTCAGTGTCTGAATGAATTATTACACAAATAACGAAACTGTTGACATTATTCTAACGTACGGAGAATGTAGGTGCAATGCACGTGCTGCAGAGCGTAGATATCGACGGCTGTATCCCCAGCGTCGTACAGCGAATCGAATATTTTCCACAAGCACTTCGATAAGGTTCAGTGATTTCGAGCAGATTTATTGCTTTTCGGTCGAATATATTTGCACACCAGTGTACTTAAAATGCCGAAAAATAAATTTGTTCGACATTTATATAGTCAGTAATGGGATCTTTATTAAGAAAATAAAAGAATATTTAAAAGTCCCAGCCATTCTAATATAAAGTCCCAAATAAAAATGGGATTGTTAAAATGATGTAATGGATTGGACTATAAATCCTCCATGTAAAACGAAATTATTAATTACCTATACCAACGAAAATAACGAAGCTTCTCAATAAACAAGAAAATATCCTTTAATTTTATAATCAAATCATTAAAGAAAATGACTTGTGTATTCGGGGTAATTTTAATCTGAGGTTGCTTAATACCCCCAAAACATTTCAGACTTTTGTGCATATTTACAATATTCGAAAATAAAACATCCCAGTTCATTACTGAACTTACAGATCGTATTTCTGAGCGAGTCCTTTATCTTTATGGGCAGAAGGTAAACCCCAGGTTGCTAAAAAAAATTATATTTCAAAAAGCATTTATGATGTAATTCCAAACAATATACAGACACAAATACGCAATCTTAAATATCTCATCAAGTTCTATTTCTTGTCCCATCTGTTCGAGCACTTTTAGGGATTTTCTGCTTAAGCAAATTTTGTTAACTAATTGTTCGAAAATGCCATCAGATTTTTCTTGATCAAAACATCAATATTTTACTATAGTTAAATTAATAGAATATGAAATATTCAATTTTCAAGATGAGTATAGATTCGCTGAAAAGACAAATTGATTTTAAATTACCATTAAACCAATGTATTTGTTATGGATGGAAATCTTTCACCATTCACATTAACAGCTATGAATTGAATTTAACAGGACTGCATCCTTGCATATTCCCGTGCCTATAATTACGACAGAAGTCGAGGGCGATCTCAAGGATGGGCGAAGGAACGGCCGAAGTGCAGGTGTGAGAAAGGAAGTGTCGAAATGCACCGGGACGTTCGTTGTAGATGCACTCATGACTAATGCATTCCATAAGCGATGGTAATTTTTCCCGTACCTTCGACAAGATTAATTGTTCGATAATTAGCACGCGTTTTAGGTGTCCGCATAATAAACATCGTTAACAGATTGCGCAATTAATATTTATAAATAAGTCCCCCGTCGCCTTAAAGGAAGGCTTTCCGAAATCTCGCTCGGCATTGTCTACGGGCGTCTAATTAAGCCGGTAGCGACGAGTTTATGTAAACATTAGGTGGGCAGCTACATATATGTACGCCTGTAAACCGCATCGTTTGCATACATAAAAGCTAATGAGTCATTATCAGACGTCTAATCGGAAAATTGAGGTTTTCCAACGCGGTAGATAGAAATATTTTTGATCTTAGTCATAAAAACCGAAACATCCATTTCGCCGTGTTTATGACCGCCACATTAATTCGAAAAATGCAGTAGCTGTAATTTGTTGCAAATGTAATTCTGTTTAATATTCATTTATGGTAAAAAGATATTGTGTTTTATGATGAACGAACGAACTATGTTTGTCATATAGGCAGGCTACGCTACATAGAATGTGGTGAAGTAAAATTAATTAAACAAAATTTTAAATTTCATTTTCGAAAGACTGAAGCCAAGGCGGCCCAAAATTTAAGGACTTACTTACGACTGAGAACGAAAAGAAACGTAAAGAAAGCGGTGAATACTATCAAGAAGCAAAAAAAAAAACCTAAAATCAAGATAAAAAAAAATTAAACAAACTCAGGCCCGATCTTTTCATTTCCAGTTAACTTTATCTGACGGTTTATTCCCATAGTAACAATTGTGATCACCAATCGTTACTATGGAAATTAATCGCCAGATAAAGTTAATTGAAAATGAAAAGACCGGGCCTTAGTCTCCAACACTGAAATAATATTACCTACATAGCAAATCTGCAGGAAACGAAATATTGACAGAATTATTATTATGACAAGTCCACAACACTTAATTTGTACATTCACGAGCAAAGAATATTGAATACAAAATGCAATTAGAGAACAAAAGATATGCATCTAGGGACAAATTAAATTGGGCCTTATATGAACGTTTTGGCTGGATTTGAATTAAAACTTAAAGAATTGAGAATAGGACATGCTCAAATGTCAATCCAAAAGAGAACTGGATAAACAAAAACTCTCAATTTGGCTCACTTACGACTCCATGCACATCACCACATCTTATTGGCGCAGTCATTAGGGCTAAAGACAGGTCATCAAAGTACAGGTTGTATATAAAGATAAACGGAAGAAGGCATGTAAGAGAGTTATTGCATAAATTCCAGGAATAGATGAAATATTAAAATTATTAACAAATAATAGGGCAATTGAGGTATGTGAACCGCGGCGTTTTGGCACACATTTGTTTAACCACTACAACCAGACAAGTAACTATAACGTTTTACCCTCCAAACATTTTTGCAAAAATGGCGCTTCCTCAAAGAATGTTCAAATCTGGCTGTGATAATGTAAAAGCACCTAATTAATTTACTAAGAGAACTCGAATTACTAGAAATTTCCAATTTTTCTGGAAAGAGTTGATATAGACAGTAGATAACGACACTAACATGGAAATTGTGCTATAACTTCAAACATGAAGCCTCATGAATAAAATCCACTGCATACTTGAAACACACGATTTAGAAATTCTCCGTCAAATAACTGATATAAAAAATTGTGGTGTTATGGGGGCTCACACGTTGCTTAGCGATAAACAATAAATAAATAAATAAATTGGAAACTGTGTATCTAATTTCTTAACATTCATTCAATTTGCAGTAGTGTACAGTATATTACCAGTTATAAAACTGAACTCAATTTTTTGTTTGTCAATTGTTTATTTACTTATTTGCATTGTCGAACATCATTGAAGGTTTATAGATGTTTACAGTGTATTAATTTAGCTGCATTAACGAAAAAAATTAATATTATTAAGCACATTTGATTTGTCTTGAATTGTTTCATATTCTAAAAGCCATATCTTTTTTTGCAAGAGTTTGCATATCTCTAATTATGTATTTTGCTACTCTTAAAAATGCAATCTTTTGTTTTCTAATCAAAATACGTGCCCGAACTTGCCCCTTTTCTGACTTTTTTCAATTATTGTTTGTTATAGATAAAACGTAATACAAGAATTTATTCCAAGAGTGGTTAACTCATATAAACATTTAACTCATGTAAAAATGTGAACAATTAAAAGTTTTTGTGTTTAGTAAAGATAAAATGACGGATTTACAACATTTAAGTAGAAAAAAATGAATATTTTATTAAAACTATATAAAAATGGAAAAAATGTAATCAAATCTCATCGCGGTTTCTTGCTGATAATTATTCACAGATAGATAAAGTTCATCAATAAATAAGTATAAAAAATTGACTAACTTCTATGAGTACAACATCAAAATTATCTAACTACTTAAATTAGTAATTTTTTGCAAATAGCATATTTTTTTAGCTATAATTTCTTGATATATTCTTCATTTTATAATAATAAATTATAGTTACACGTAATTATGCTTTTGGGTCAATTTTTAAAAATACTGATCTTTCGTTGTTGATTCAATAATAAAGTTCTCTTAATTTACTATGTGAGACCACTATGCGGCGTAGAGTTATGATACTCGACGTTCCGCCGAAGGATGGCAACGTTCTTCGTCATCTTTACGGCGACGTCGCCACCGTAACGTAGGGCGGCAATAATGGATCGTAAGTTGTTTTGATAATGTTACATTTATTTACATTATTTATTTATTTATTTTTATTTTTTTAATTTTTATAACATTATTACATTATTTATTCATAATTTTTTATTGTTTTTGTTAAATTTATTTATTTTATTTATGTTATTGTTTTCTTGTTAATGTTTTATTTGAATTAAATTTGTTATTTTTGTTTGTTTTTTTTTTAATTTTTAATATATACAGGTTGTTTCAAATTCGACCCTCACCATTGGGATCTCGCTTATTTGAAGAGATAGACGGTAGGTTTAAATTTGGCAAAGTTGCTAAATTTTATGAACAATAATAATCCGCAGAGAAATAACTTCTATGTTAACTCTTATTCGAAATAATTGTAAAAAATCAAAAATTATCATTTTCTTATTTCTCCTCTATCTTCTTTATTTGAAGAGATATCAAAAAAATAAAAGTACTTTCTTAAGACACTTTTGAATTCTCTACACACTGATGAATACCATTTTGCTATAACATGTTTCGTCAAATTGATATCATCATCAAGTTCATTTTTTCTTATGGGCGCCATATTGAAATTTGGTCGCAAAATAATCTACTCTTTCTGCTGATTACGCCAATATAGCACATGTTTCAAAATTATTTAAAATAAGGTCAAAATTAAAATTTATTTTTTTGAGATAAGACAATTGGCAATTAATGGAAGCCTGGCTTTGGATTCAAATCAAAAACAGTATAATCTGTCATTTTAATACATACTTGTTGCTAAATATTATCATAATAACAATAGCATAATATTTAGAAATGAAGAAAAACGTGCCTTGTATTCGTGCCACACACGAAAACAGCAAGTGAATTGTATTTTGAACATTCGATGAGCTGCATTAAGTTTAAGCAAACGATCGCAATTATGTATAAATTAAAGTGGATATTTGTTTGAACATTAATGTAAATATCTTATTTTGAGAGCCTTTATTTATTTATGTTATTATTGTTTCTTCAATTTCGTTCTAAATTTTTGTTACTGTAAAGAGTACGCATTCTACTAAATGATTCCTGCTCTTCAATATTTTTGTCTAATTGTATTGTTCTAAGCTGTTTGTTCTCCGAGTAGGTTCAAAAGTACCTACAGTTCACTTGCTGTTTTTGCTTTTTTGTTATAAGAATAAAACACACGTAACATACATATTCTGTTTCTCTTATCTTATTGCTGTGCCGGTAATATTTATTATACTTATTATTATATTATATATTATTATAATATTTATTTATTATTATATATATATTAATTTATTAACTATATTTAGAGAACGGGTATTAACGGCTTCAATAAAACAATTTTTGTTATAAATAACACATCAAATTTTAAGTTAAAATTTTCAAAAATGTATTAATTTCTCTATTATTATAATTTAATGGTCCTGAAGAAGTAATAAAATATTACGAAATATCGACCAGTATAATCGAAGTTTTATTGAAGCCGTTAATACCCGTTCTCTAAATATAGTTAAGAAGTTACTAAGATACACGGCAATATCCTCTACTTTTATATATTAATTTATACATCAAATAAATTACTTTTAATTTTACTCCAAAGTTATCTTCTGTTAACCACAAAGTTACCTTCTGTTAACTACTACACTTTTCTTATATCATATCAAACATTCTTAATTTTGGCATTATTTTAAATAATGTTGATAACATGTGCTATATTGCCGTAATCAGCAGGAACAGTAGATTCTTTTGGGACCAAATTTCATTATGGCGCCCATAAGAAAAAATTAACTTGATGATGATACCAATTTGACGAAACGTATTACAGCAAAATGGTATTCATCAGTGTGTAGAGAATTCAAAAGTGTCTTAAGAAAGTACTTTTATTTTTTTGATATCTCTTCAAATAAAGAAGATAGAGGAGAAATAAGAATTTTGATTTTTTACAATTATTTCGAATAAGAGTTAACATAGAAGTTATTTCTCTGCGGATTATTAATGCTCATAACATTTAGCAACTTTGCCAAATTTAAACCTACCGTCTATCTCTTCAAATAAGCGAGATCCCAATGGTGAGGATCGAACTTGAAACAGCCTGTATATATACAGGATGTCCCAGCGAGACCTCTCATTAGAAGTTTATGGAGTTCTGGCCAAAATAGAAACTTGAACATTTAGAATTAGATACAATTGATTGCGTTCTCTTCAGCTAAAATATTTTCAGATGTCTAGCACTTCCGGTTATACCGGAAGTCGCCATCTACTTTGTTATTTTAAATGGAACACCCTATTTATTTTTGCACTTTTAGACGGGAATCATAATTTTGAATCTTTTTTATTGAAACCATACCATGTCTATCTATTACAGTTTTTGAGATAAAAATTATTTTCCGAAATCATGGCAGGTGGTTGACGTTTTCAAAATGGGCTGTAACTCTTATTTGAAACGAGATAGAAAATTGAAATCTAATTAAGTTTGTAGTTTTAAGATTCCTTTCTCGTAGGTATTCTTTAAAATAAACATCTTTGCCTGAGAATAATTCTTAAATTTGTACTTTTCATCAATAGTTAAAAATGTAAAAAGATCGATTTTTTCAAATGGAATGCCAGATTTTTCGTTGCGTAATCCAATTGATGATAAAATTTGGCACAAAGTGGTATTACATGTTCCTATACCTAAATCAAACCGTTTTAGAGTTATTTCCAAAAAACGGAAAACCTTACCATTATAAAAATAATTGAATAAATAAGTCAAGTTATTGAAACTCATTAACTAATAGAGTGCCTTTACGAAGTTTCATTTCAAGTTGCAAAATGAATAAAAGCAACGAAAATAATGTTGATACAAATCAAGAAATTCTTAATTTATTTTTTATACACGGAAAATGCGACAAAATTGTTAGCAGAACTTGCAGAATATTTAACGAAAACTTTCCACACTTACTTCAGATGACAAAAGATAAATTTAGAAGAATAGAACAAATTTTGTGCGTTTTGAACGAATTGGTCAACTGTTAAATCGACCAAAAACTACAGTTGATAATGAAGAGGCTGAGTTGAATACCTTGGCTTATTTCGAGGCCAATTCCAACGCCTCACTTCGAGTTGCCGAAGAAGATCTGGGAATCAGTAGGAATTCAGTACAGAGGATTTTGAAGAAGCATCACTTCCACGATTACAAGTTCTCGTTAGTGCAAAACCTTCATCCTCAAGACCCCGACGACAGAGTTAATATTGATATTAATGTCAAATATTATGCGAAACGTTAAGTGTTTATGCGCCATTTAGTGTCCGTTTAAGGCCCGGTATTTCAATGCAGGTTTAAACCTTTAGTAAATTAAACCGGTTTTGTTTTTAACCCAAAAGTTAAACTGTAGTGGGTATTTCAATCAGTTTATCTTAAATTAGCTTTACTCAAGTGTTTGCTGATAGTTCTACTACTGTTTCCTTAGAATTTTTAGCACGACTGCGTTCATTATTCATTATTATTACCTAATATGTTTTCACAGTACAACCGCAGACAATTTATCACCAACTGTCACTATATTTACTGTCATAACAGCGAAACACGTGTGCCGTGTACCTATTTGTAGGATACTGCGCAAACATTCGCGCACAAAACAGGTTTAAACTTTAAACCTGGTCGGGTGGGGGTTTAAACCATTCGAATGAAGTTAAACTGGCATAGTACATTGAAATACACTTTAACCAGCGTAAAAAAGTTTAACCTAAAATTTTTGGTTTAAACCTGCATTGAGATACCGGGCCTAAAAGAGTTTGTGATTAATAGTTAAAGTCAGAAGACATTTCGAAACTCTATGAAATTACAATTGCTGATTATTACTGTATTACTGATATTACTGTAATATTGATGTTATCTAAAAACTTAAAAATATGAAATATGCACTACAGTCGAGCTGGCAACAACGTCTCCGTCAGTGGACTCGAATTATAACCATGAAATTAAAAATAAACATAACCGTCTCATCTGACGTCTGTGTGATACCAAACAAAATGTCACCCTAACTCGCCTACTAGGACGAGGAAAAAGAGTGATTGATCATTTTTGATTTGACAAATTTAAATTTCAGCAAATTTCCTTGTTTTAATAGTAAACTGGTCAAATGTCATGGAAACGTGAATTGCATGGAGTTTCTAAATCCAACGACGTGAAAACCAGAACGCCGGCGGCGCTTCTAAAAAAAAGTATAATGTTTCCGCAGTCGTCACAAATTTTTCAGCGAACGCAAAAGACGCTAATAACAAGTTTGCTGGAATTATCGGCGATAAATTTCGAAAAATACTGTGATGTGAACTAGCATTAGCGGAGCCGGCCAGGTAAGCAAGGCAAGCCTAGGTAAAAAGTGAAGGCGTTCAAACCTGTTGGACGGGTGTCACGCGCGTGGGACGACCGACTCCTAGAGATCCGTGCAGATGTGGACTTCTTCTTCTTCAGCGACGACCTGAACGCTGAAGACAACAACGTCTACATTACCGACTCGCCCGTGAATATTAAGGTCCATTTGCACGCGGACTGAAACGGCCTGTCTCGTAAAACTAATTAAAAACTGGATATTATTTTCTAATAAATAATTAATACAAGCACCAGTAAAAAATACCCGTCGCGTTAACCTCGCAATTCTGCAACAAAGTCGTTTTATTTAAATAAGCTTTTAATACCCAGCTGCTGCTGCTATCCAACTGCAAGCTGATAAAATTAATATTTAATAATAACTATATACGCTTGTAACCATATGTTTTCTTTCAAAGAATTTTTATGGCTCGCCGATCATTGCACAAATAAAACAATAATGATGGTGAGACTACCATGATGATAGACAACTTGCTGCCCCTAGAGAAGAAAAAACGAACAAAGAAATCAAATTCAAAACATCTAAATTATGAACAAAATATTTAATTAACGAAAAAACTATCTTTAAATTTTAAGTATTTGTGATTTTGAAATCGTTTATCTGATACTTTCTTCTGTCCTAATCTCTTCTTCTATTATTTTCGAAAAATAAGACTAACAAAAACAGACAAACCAGTAATAATTCATGCATCGATTAATATTATAACATAAATCCCTATTTGCTCAAAATCTTGTAATTTAGAGGTTTTTCAGTAGGTTTCTAAGAGTCAAAAAACCTTTCAATCTGATAATGGTCAAGAAGAGGAAGAAGTAAATTTATGTTACATAACCAATCATCAATAATAATTAGCCAAAGCAATTAACCTTAATTGGTCGTAGTAATTAAGCGCCATCTATAACAACAGTAAAAAGCTATGACTTAATAACGCTGAATTCTTGTCCCGGAAAAAGTGTTAAAAATCCCATCGAGACAGCCTCCGCTACATGCAACCATAAAACGACGACAGATCGAGGAATTGAAACCACATCCGTTCCAGAATTTGCATCGGTGATTAATGGCGCCCAATTACTTATTTATTTGCAAAAATGGTTTTAGGAACGCGTGCCCCATTATCTTGTGTAATAATAATAATGGTAATGATTAGTCGGTGTCTAAGGAAGTAAAAGTGGTAGCAAATTCTAGTGCGTTACAAAGTAAACGCTCGGTATTTTTTGTCGGCATTTTTCGCCACAAATATAATAGGTTTTAATGCAATTATCGAGTGTTTGCGCACACATCGAATGCAGGTCGTATTTGCGTAAGGGAATTTTTATTTCACGCCCACTTTCACGTTACAGGCGGACTTATTAATACAGACATTGCGTAACTTGTTTAAAAAAATTATTTCAATTTAACCCCACATGTGTATCAAAGCGTAAATAGGTGCACTCAACTATGCATGTTCGTACTTGACGAAGCTATATCCAGGTGACCCTAACAAGCTATATTTGCAAGTTATAAGAAATTCTAAATGTAGTAATATACCTAAGCGGTTACAAAATTTCCCGATAAACGGCCAACATAAAAAACCAGAGCTCGGAATGTCGAGGGGTTTTTCTTCGACAAGTCGAAACAAGGCAACGACGAAAGCGAAATGATCGTTCGTTACTCGCGTGGTTTTCTTGTGTAGGTAATTATGTAATTTGCGGAATACGTAGGAATACCTTGCAGATGACTAATTTATATTAACAGCCAGAGAAACAACGTAGTAGGAAGTTCTTTTTGTGTAAATTCACAACACTTACAATTAGAACTAAGAACCGATTAAAGGAAGTAATAGATAGAAAAGTACAGTTTCAGATAGATATTGAAAATAAAGTAAGATAGAGGCCTTACAATCACTGAAAAAGTAAGTAAGTTTATACAATTTATAGCGTGTAATGTAAAAAAAAGCTCAATGAGATACCATATTTTTTTATATTTAACTAATTTATTCAACTCTTTATACATCTTTCAGCAAAGAAATATAAATAAGACGAAGTAACTCAGCTAATGAACAAGAGATGGAAGACAGATCATTATACAGGGTGAGTTCTTTTCGATGTTTAGCATTGGGATCTCGGAAACTAGCAGTGCTAGAGAGACGGTTAAATGGGGAAAGATTTGTAATTTTAGGAGCCCAGTTTAATGCAGCTTTTGTTTTTTTCTTAAAGTTCATGGCTGGCTAGATATTTTGAAAAAACTGATTTTTTATAAATTCATTAAATGCATATAGCTCGGTTATTCTTGATTTTAGAGAAAAGTTGCAAGACAAAAGTTGTACAGAATTATGTTCTTAATTAAACAGTCGAACTAAATTTTCCACATAAGCTCTTATTTTTCAGTTGTGGCATAAACATCAGTTTTTTTAAATGGAAACCATAGTAGGCCATGAATGAAAAAGAAAGGCCTGTTTTTTACCTTTTCAATCAATCAATCAATCAAATTTATTTATTGTACGTAAGCCATTGTAACAGAGGATGTACACGTCAATTTAAGTATAATATGATTAAATAAGTAAACAAACACAAAACATATTAAAAACATTTAGTTCTAAGTCATGGTCTCAGCCAAAGAATTCGGCGACGAAGTGATTACAGAATAATATAATATAAATTCATAACAGATAAATTACATACTAAAACATTTAGTTTAGAGCTATGGTGTCGTCGGTTAAAAATTCAGACACAGAGTAATAAGCTTTACGTAAAAGGATTTCCTTGATGGAGTTTTTAAAGGTTATAATATTTGCCGTCCGAAGCGTTTCAGGTAGCCTATTGAAAAATTTTCGACCCATATAGCTGGGTGAATATTCAAATTTAGTAGAACTATGACCGGGAGTCGAAAATAATTGTTTAGAACGTGTATCATAATCGTGAAAATCAGAGTTAGTATTGTAATTACCGCTATTGACTTTAATGTATTGAAGGCATTTGTATATATAGATTGCCGGAAGCGTCATCAGGCTGTGCTTAATGAAGGTGTCTTTGCACGATTGTCTGGGTATCAAGTTGAAAATTAAACGTATGAGCCTTTTTTGGGCGGTGAAAACTCGCAAACAGTAGGGTGCATTGCCCCAGAGGATTATGTTATAAGTAAGGTGGCTATATGCTAGTGCATAATATATGGACAGTAATTGGTCGATGTTAATGATGTTTTTAAGGTGAAGAATAGCAAAATAGGCTTTGTTGAGTTGCTTGCAAACATTATCAATTTGCTGTTGCCAGGTCAGTTGATCATTGACATAGATACCAAGAAATTTGGTAGAAGGACTAGAAACAACGAAATTATTATTAACATTGAAAGTGACATTACCAGGATTCTTTCGATTATAAAACTGAATTACACAGGTTTTGTTGACGTTAAGTATTAATTTGTTTCGACGACACCAATCGCCAAATTGAGTGGAAATATACTCTACTTTCGCATTGAGTTCCTCCGGGGTCCGTGCAGAAACTGCCATAGACGTGTCGTCTGCAAAAATAGTAATATGGTCAGCAGAAATATATTTGACAACATCATTAAAGTAAAGTAAAAAGATGAGAGGCCCCAACACAGAACCCTGAGGAACTCCATATTCCATTTTATGTTCGGTTGAAAGAGCATTATTCACTTTAACACGGATTTTGCGAGTGTCTAAATACGATAAAAACCAGTTCAGTACATTTCCCCTGATTCCTAAGTTGTACAATTTATCCGCGACAAAGTTGCTATCAAGGCTATCAAAGGCGCGACTAAGATCGAAGAAGAGGCCCGCAACGAAATGACCCTCATCCACTTTTTTATAGGTGAACTCAAGAAAATCGGCCGCAGCCCCCTCAGTCGATCTACCCGCGCGAAAGCCGTGCTGGCAATTACAAAGTAAGTTACAACTGTCGATAAACGAGCTTAACCGATTATACATAATTTTTTCAAAAACTTTTGATAGACAGCTAAGTATGGCGATGGGCCGATAGTTGTTCACATTATGTGCATCGTTTTTCTTGTATACAGGGACAACCATTGCAGTTTTTAACTGATCCGGAAATACCCCGGATTCGACCGATTGGTTGATAATTTGAGACAAAGACTCAGCGATATGTTCGACTATAGTTTTAAGCATGCGAATAGATATGTTGTCCAGACCACAGCTATTCTTATTTTTCAAGTTGTTGACAGTTTTAATTACTTCCGCAGAATCAGTTGGAATAAAAGCAAAAGATTCGGTGTTAAGTTGGTCCACCGTAGGAGAACCCGTCGTGAGGACGCCAAAAGAGTTTTTGAGAGCATTACCAGCAACAGAAGAAAAATGTTTCGCGAAAATTTCTGCAACTTCGGAAGGATTCGAGATTGAAACGTCTACAGATTTAAGTGTAATTTCGGAGCTGCGTTTTGATCTCCCTAGACTTTCATTAATGATTTTCCAGGTCGTTTTTTGTTTGTTATAGGAATTCTTAATTACATTACTGAAGTATTGCTTTTTAGATTCAGAAATTAATTTCTTGTATGATTTTTTCTTTTGATTGTAAATTTCGTTTAGTTGAGGTACATCAAGACTTTGTTTGAGCCAGTACAGATTTTTTAGCTCATCACCAGCCTCCTTAATTGATGCATTGATCCATCCAGACGCCAAGGGTTTACAAGGACATTTTGGAATACATAAAGATGCCTCGATCTCACTATTTAGCGCATTCATAAAACCATTGAACGCCGCATTAACATCTTTCGCAACCGAACTCAAATAATTGGAATTAAAATTCTTTTTCGAGAGACGGTCACATAATACATCAAGTGATTTACTAGTAAATTTTTTATAACAAGGTACCACGGGATTATTTGTAATCTTAACCGGAACATTTACATCGAGTAGCAACGCAAGATGATCGCCCAAGTTTGGGTGGATTATTTTTGAGTTACAAGATTCTAAGTGACGTACATTGGTGATTATATAGTCAATTTTGGTAGTTGAAGTCAAACTAGTGGTATTCGTGTATACTCTGGTAGGTTGGTTATTAGTGACGCTTAAGCCAAAACTGTCGATAAGGTCGTTTAACAATTGCCGAGGTTTACCGTTACTTAAATAATCGATATTTAGATCGCCGCAAACGAATACTCTAGAAGCGAATGAATTACATTTTAGCAAAATGGAAGTAAAATTATCAAAAAAGGTCGTCAAACAACCGCTAGGAGGCCTATATATATTTAATATGCAGATTTGTAGAGCGCCAACTTTGATTTTAATTGCACAGATTTCAAAATGCGACTCAGTACAATAAGACGTAAGCTCAAAAGGTAGGGAAGCAAGTCCCAATTTGACATAGATTAGTACTCCTCCACCCCTGTGCTCTTCACGGCAGAAGTGTGATTTCAATTGATATCCGCGAAGATTCATCAGATTAATTGATACACTGTTGCACCAGTGTTCTTGGATGCAGATCACATCAGGGTTGCAGTTATTAATAAACACTTCTAAACGATCAACTTTGTTGAATAGGGATTGAACATTAAGTTGGCATATTCTGAGAGAAGTAGCCTCTACCTGTTCAAAGTATTGGAAGGCACGTTCTGAAAATTTTTCGTCCTTGGGAAGAAGAACCTTTTGATTGTTGCTCCCGCCGGCCAGATATCAGGATCGTAAGCTTCTTGCAGGTGCTCCAAAGGAAATTCAACCTTAAAAGATGAAATCGTTTCAGTGCTTTTTAGTTTTGCACATAAGAAATTGATGGTAGGTGCAGATGCTTTTAAAAAATTGCATAAGGATTCCTCTGTAGTATCAGGTTGCATTCGGGAAACGTGTATGTATCCTTTCCTCGGTACCGCTGCTGCAGTTGAGACTGCTTTGTTGGAGCCAATAACTGGCTTACTTTTAGGCTTAAAAACATTTTTTTGTGCATTGTAAGGTGCATTTTTAGTATTTATTGTTTTTTCTCGCAGCTCCTGCGAAGCTGGTACGGTTGTGTTTACACTTTCCGCCGCGTTCTTGTTTTTGTTAGCTGCATCCTTGGCTGCAGGCACGAAGCGACTTTTGGGAGGAGGATCCTTTAACGAGTTTGCGTATGACCGTTGATCTTTGTTTATTTCAGGATTGTTGTCTCTATCCACAGAGATTAAATGAGTTGTATTGACTTTGCTCCGCTGGATCGTGAAATCATTAACGATTAACGATCATTCAACGATGTAATATTCGATATGGTTATTTAAAATAACGACGGAGATACGGCAGTTTTTCTTTTTCAAAATTGTTAATATGGTTGGCCATGGAAACAAAAGTTTATTGACAAATGTAAGTTATAAATGGTGAGCAAATAAAAATCAGATTAGAGTAGGCGCTGCAAAAAAAATGTATGTCTTTGATTAAATAAAAGGTCAATACATTTGACAGTCCATGAATGTATTACATTAATTAATTCAGTTAATCACAAACATTGCACAGTCCACTCTAATCTGATTTTTATTTGCTCACTTATATTACTTTGACGTTTTGTTCGCCGTTTCTTTTTTACATACCTTTCAGAATCAAAACTCTAATACCAACAATGGTTCAATATTTCAATAGCCTCCTAGGAAAACCTTCAACCTCAAAACATCAGTATCACTATAATTTCATGTTTTCTTCAATTTTCGAAATTTTTAACATTGATTTAATGTCAACTCTTTTTTGTAAACACTCACTTTATGACCGCTTTTTGTTGAGATAGGGTTCATTTTCATCACCAACTCAAAATACTGTTAAATATCAAACAGCTATGTGAAACATTGAAATACAAAACCAATAATTCGTACGTATAAATTATTTTATAGTTTACAAACACGAAGCAGCGAAACCTTGGAAGATCATTCTTGTGGTTCTGAAAAGAACCTTTCAAAATTCACCGGATGAACAACTGCGAGTATACCAGGGTCGGAGAGTAGGACTTGACCTTCATATTGCTAATACGAAGCCTTTTTAACAAATCTAAACTATCGAGAACAAAAATAAACTAAAAATATTTCTAAAGATGTTCGAAAAGACCACCATTATTTGCAATACATAAATTACACCTCTTTAAAATCGAATTTACTGCTTTCCTAGTAGAGCGTCCGTCATTAGGGGCTATTCTGTAACTTATTAACAGGCTGTTAAAATTTAAGGGTACGTTAAAATTCAAAATAGAGTCTTGTGATTCGCTGTTACTACGATAACTGTACTTTTTATTTAATCACAGATATACATTTTCTTTGCACCGCTTACTCTAATCTGATTTTTATTTGCTCATCGTTTATAATTTACATTTGTCAATAAACTTTTGTTTCCATGGCCAACCATATTAACAATTTTGAAAAAGAAAAACTGCCGTATCTCCGTCGTTTTTTTAAATAACCATATCGAATGTTACATCGTTGAAAAGGTAAAAAAAATGCCTTTCTTTTTCATTCATGACCTACTATGGTTTCCATTTAAAAAAACTGATGTTTATGTTACAACTCAAAAATAAGAGCTTATATGGAAAATTTTGTTCGACTGTTTAATTAAGAACATAATTCTGTACAACTTTAGTCTTGCAACTTTTCTCTAAAATCAAGAATAACCGAGCTATATGCATTTAATGAATTTATAAAAAATCAGTTTTTTCAAAATATATAGCCAGCCATGAACTTTAAGAAAAAAACAAAAGCTGCATTAAACTGGGCTCCTAAAACTACAAATCTTTCCCCATTTAACCGTCTCTCTAGATCTGCTAGTTTCCGAGATCCCAATGCTAAACATCGAAAAAAACTCACCCTGTATGTACTCGGCAAACATCGAGCATACATTGTAAAATCTCATTCTGTATAGTTTTCGATGTTGCTTTAAACACATGAATATCTTCCATATGACTATTTAAAATACAATCAATTTTTCTTGTGTAATTAAGCAACTCTAAAAAAACACCTCTGTTATTAGAGTCTTTTTCATTATAACCACGAAAAGACAAATTGCATAAAATCAAAATATCTATTATTTTTGAGAGAATTTTGCGGTTTTTAACTACCTTTTCATTATGCTTTCGAATTTCTTCACGATAAGCCGTACTTAAAGACGTTGCAATATTTCTTTTGCCTAACAGCTGAAAACTTACAAAATTTTCATGTTTATTAATTCTGATATGTTTTAAATCATTCACACCTTCTTTAGTCCGCGTACCAAGCTGCACAAGAAAATGCTGAGCTAACGTATCAGGTTGCATAAGAAAATGCTGAGCTAACAATCTTTGTCCGATCCGCAGGACATCAAAATCTTTTCCAACTATATCGTGACCAGGGCGAAAGAAGTACACGGTCATCTACTGAGGCATGGTTTTAAATACGACATCTGGTTGACATTGGGAAAAACTATCCTCGCACAAATTATAGTCTTCAATCGAAGGACAGTCGGAGAAGTATCCAGAATGAGGATACCTTTTTTCAGGGCACGATGGAAATGGTAGGATGAATATTTTGAGATTATGTGTTATGTAATGCAATTCGACCTAGGTAGGAAATATTATAAGACTATGACAAAGGAAAAAAAAAATGAGAAACGTCATAAAGTTAAATATACACATACAACTTGATTAATATCTCTTTTTCTTTTTTTATATGTATACAATCTCACGAGTAAAAGTAGCACCCAACTCAACTATGACAGAGCTTGAGAAGAAGCAATTTGAAACTAAAGCTCCAAGAGAACTTGTTTTTCGGGAAATACAGAGCAGAGAAAAGTATGTCATTAAGGATAAGGCAGTATTGTTAAATACACCAGGAGTATGTATAAAAACGAATACAAAAGCCAATAAAAAAACAAAAGCCAATAAAAAAAAACAAAAGAATGCAAAAACATGCACTGTCTAGCTAGAGATGGCGCTGTAGATCACTAATTGCAATTTATTTCACAATTCTTCAGCAAAAGTAAAAAGCATAAACAAGAAAACGAGTCCTTAAATATAAATAAAAGCGGACCCTACAAGTTCGGTTAATACCAAAAACGGTAGCGAAACGAAGTGTATGTGCACCATTTAATGTCCGTTTAAAAGAATTTGTGATAACCAGCTTTAATTCCAAAAATTTAAAAAAAAATGAATAAAAATGCCCGAAAAGTGCTTTTATTAACGAAGAGGTTGGCAATATCTACCATTTAACGATCAAAGTAAATGTAAAAATTTGCATTACTAGGTAAGAGATGGAGCTCCACAACACTCACTGACTCACTGCATATTTATCGATTACAAATTGTATCTAATCCTTGTGCAAATACTTTTTAATGACGCAGCAAATAATCACAAACATAAAGTATAAACATCCTCATCCAGGAGATTTTTCCAAAAACTTTCGTATTTGAACAAGAGATGGCGATGCGGACAACTACAAATTAAAGTCACTAAATGTAAAATTGACTGAAATGGCGGATATATACGCGATACCAAAATTTTAAACGTCCTAAAGTTTTATCTTATAATAATTAAAAATAATTAATAATATTAATATATTAAATGCAACAAAAAAGATTGTAAAAATCGATCCGAAATGGGAGTTCGTTTATTTAGAATCCCTCAAGGTGTACTTATTTATAAACTGTCATTCTACAAATTTAAACATAAATTATTTATTATTAATGTATTGCTGATTTGTAGTTCTTTAATAAAGGTAATAAATCTCTTTACATCAATTCCAGCTTCGAAATGTATTGAAATTATCAATGAAATATTAATTTCTTCTAATTTAAATATTCAATTCATAGTAACTCTTGAACAAATTTTTTTAATTTTTAATAAACAATTTTATTCTCAAACTGACGGTTTAACAATGGGATGTGGTTTATCCCCTCTTCTAGCTGATTTGTTTATGGATAAATTAGAATCAGAATATTTTTCTTCTATTAATCCTTACAAAAAATTTATTAGATTCTACGCCATGATGACGCGCACATTTATTGAAACAATTGGACGGACAGTGATTTTCCAAGTTTCCATACCGTAAGTCGACTTTGTTGTTCTCATTACTTTTTCTAAAATATATCTCATTTGAAAATCAGAAAATGTGTGTGTGAATGCCGGTACCTGTGCGAAGATTGATCTGATCGATTAATACGTACTTCCGAATGTTTTGGTGGGACTGTGACGGAAAAGAAATTCGGATGACATTTCGTTTCCCAAAGGCTGGGAAATAGTTATAATCATCGTTCTAATTAAAAATAACGTCCGAATTAGTGAATTACGACGAGGAAGGATGTATTTGAAAGAAAAAAAAAAAACGATTCGAAAATCGTGGGAAAATTTAAAACGTTCTATCGAAATGGCGAAGGTAACCGTCGCGCGTCGCGCTGTTGCCAGATCGAACTATTCATCTCCGTTCGGACGTTTGTTGATAAAAATTTCGCAAATTAACTTTTTCTTTCATTCAAATACTCCTATAAAATACGTTAATTAACTAAATCAATTGATTTGTTATTACACAGGACGAATTTCACTACCCACATCAAACTATTCTTATCAGAATAAAAAACGAGTAAGAAAAATCAGTTTTTCCACGTAAGTACAACGATATTCGTTATTTGCTTTGTTTTAATAATATGGCGGGCTTATTTTCGTAATACCGTTTTAAATTAAATAATGAGTACGATTTGAAAGGGATTTATATAAAAGGAAACTTGGAGTAAAGAAAATATTTTAGGAATTACTTATGCATTAAAATAATCAGTTTTTTAACAATCTTTTATTTGCTTTTTGCAATGAAACAGAAACTATTTTTGGGAATTAAATTATTAAAGAAGGCTGCTTTAAAAATTATTAAATTTTATAGGAAAAATCATAATAGAACGTTTTTTACTTTCGAAAATTTTTTAAAGTTGTTAATTTTTGCCGTGACATTGACTTATTTATTTATTGTTTATGTTTACACGAAGTTTTCTTTCTTAAAATGAACTCTTTCAATATGGCAAACTTTAAAATTAAAAACCCTTCATTTTACTCAATAATTAAAATACATGCACATTTTATTTTATATTGAATATTATATTGAAATATTTTATATTGAATTGTATTCTTAAATAATTAGTAATTTTTTTTTGTTCTTTTAACTAAATAGACAGCAACAATGAACTTATAATGTCAAATAGTAATAACAATGAAAAAAAAAAAAAATTTTAATTATTTCAAATTTTTTATCATCTCTTTTCTATGTTCATTAGTTTTTTTGTGAACTAATTACGCTTTCAGAAAAAAAAAATTAGACAAGGTATTTACATTTTCTTTCACATTTTTCTTTATCTTTTTTATGTGTGCATTTCTTTTTTCCTGAACTAATTATGATTTCAGAAAAGAAAAGAAAACCGCGATGAGGTATTTACATTTTCTTTTGATTTTTTTATCTCTTTTCAAGCGAACCCAACTGTAGTCAACGAAAACAACGAATTGAGATGGAATTTTTTTTTTTTTTTTTCAAATTAAACGAATATCTTCGAGGTGAAGGTCGAATTGACCCGAGAGAAAATTCAATTTCCTAGCTGCCGCGAGCCCCCCAGCGGCGAGCGGCCCTGCGCGTTCTCGAATTGTTCTTCTTCTTCTTGTTGTTCACAAATGCAACGCTTGTTTAAATAAAGAAAATATTCAATTCATAGTTACTCTTGAACAAAATTTTTTAATTTATAATAAACAATTTTATTCTCAAACTGACGGTTTAGCAATGGGATGTGGTTTATCCCCTCTTCTAGCTGATTTGTTTATGGATAAATTAGAATCAGAATATTTTTCTTCTATTAATCCTTACAAAAAATTATTAGATTCTATGTTATTATATGTTGATGATATTCTTATTATTTATGATGGTCCTCCATCATCTCTTACAAATCTCCCAGAAGAATTTAATTCGTTACATCCTAATATTAAATTTACCTTAGAAAAAGAAATTAATAATTCCATCAATTATTTAGACTTAACTATTACTAAACTTAACAATTCACTTAAATATAAAATTTATCATAAACCAACTCAAACTTATAACTGTATTAATTATAATTCTTTTCATCCCTTTGAACATATATTGGCCGCATTTCAATCTTTTTTTCATCGTGCCTTTTCAATTCCATTAGACTTTAGGGAAAAAATTAATATTATTATTCAAATTGCATATCTTAAGAATTTTCCATATTTTCAATATTTTTAACAAAGTAAGAAACAAATTATCAAATAATATTATATACCCACAAATAATAAATAATTCAAATTTAACAAATTATTTCTTTTCTATTCCATATTTTGGAAAAGTATCAATTAGGATAAAAAAAATTACTAAAATCTTTAGGTTTAAAAATTTGATTTAAAAATTAAAGACAAAATTGATAAATTTTTCTAAGAATGGTGATTATTCTCTAAATTGTTGTACTTATAAAGCAACATATACCTATTGGTCAAACTGGTAGAAACCTTAAAATTCGTATAAATGAACATCTTAGATCTTTGCGACTGAATAAATCAGATTCAAGTTTTGCAAATCACTTAGTAGAAATATCACATACTTTTGATTATTCTTCAAATATTAAATTATTACATAATTTACCAAAAGGTAACAAACTTGATATAGCTGAGAATTTAGAAACATTTTTACATTGTAATTTTTTTTTCATAATACAGTACTTAATGAACAAACATTTTTTCAAAATAACAATATTTTTAAAAGTATAAATTGGACATTGTGTATCTAATCTCTTAACATTCATCCATTATGCAGTACAGTACAGAGTTAGAAAACTCAACTCAATTTTTTCAGATGTCAAATTTATTTATATACGCTTCATTTACAAAAATATTTTACAACAATTCACAGCACACCAAAATTATAATAGATTTTATTAGATATTGTAAGTATATTATCATTTATTATTATTATTATATTTATTATCGATTTGATCTTTCCAAAAAAAAAATTTTTTTTGAAAAAATGTCAACGTGAGACCTAGATAATTACCTCATGAATACGTACTGAAAATTTGAGCTTATAATTTGCAATGGTTACTCATAAAAACTTTTTTAAAAATTGGCGCTTTGTAAAAGGCCTCTTAAAAAATTTGTGATATAAAAAATGATTAACGAACACGCTATAAGAAGAATATTTGACGAAGCGCAATAATTACAGCACGAATTAAAAATATGTAGTACCTTTGAAAATTTATACATAAACGAATCCAAATTACATCAAAGAATTAGGGAGGATGGTTGAAGAATATTTTGAAATACTGCTCGGAGTAAATGGAGTGAGTTTTGGTAAAGCGTTATAAACGCTCTATTTGAACTATTTTTGATTATGAACTCCAAGCTAAGTAAATGACCGAAGTTACACTTGGTACCAGTATTCGGGGCGGATCTCCAAAAAAAGAAGTGCTTTTCACCTAAGTTCTCCAAGGATATCAAATATACTGATCATTTTATTAATAACACGTTGCTGATACCAATCATCTTTGAAACAAGCATTATCTGTACTTTCCGTATAAATTATTATTAGTAAAAAAAAACTAATTTCAAGTTGAACTCTTAATAAATTAAAGAACTCTTAGGTCGGGTATTATAAACATCAAATAAATTACCAAATAGTTAGTTGTCAAGTAAATTTACTTGATAAGTAAATTGCTGAATAAATAATATTGCGTATTATAAAAGTAATCTACCAAGTAAATAGTAAACCAACAATTAAATTAAAATTACCGACAGAGTTGTACCTTTTATGACTAGAGTGTAGATGGCATTACCGTATTAGTCATTAATTTGACGTTTAACACTGAATTAGCGCGAAAGTTTATATTTAAAAATGAAAAAAGAAAAGAAAAGGGAACGAGGAAAAAATTACACGGAACATGAAAAAGAAACGTTACTTGATATTTTAAGTAACTTCAAAAATATAGTAGAAAGTAAACAAACTGATACCTAATTGAGTGTAAAAGTAAAAACAGAGACATGGGAAAAAATTATTGTAAAATATGATTAATTAGACTTAACACGTATTCAACAGATTCTTTGGCTAATCTAAACCTGTTTTTAAATTTTTCTTCATCATAACATTCAAAGGGGTTTGCCGTGGTCTAAAAAGTCTAGGACGCCGACGCTTTTGGATCATCTGGAGAGGTTCTTCTTCAGTTGATATCGAAGACACGCTGATATATGACACAGGTTCCACGGGTGATATTGAGGACATAACTCGAATATTTTTACTAAATGTTACAAGAATTTAACCTAAGTAATGTTTTTCCACTGAACTTACCTAAAACATAATTTTTATTTCAAATTTATTTTAAGGATTTCAAAAGTTATTTAATTGATGCAGATGCTGCTTATCGGTCTCTGTTCAGGTGAAAAAAAAAATGTAAAGAAATTCTGTCTCTGACATTTAGATTGCTTGCTATTAGTTTAAACTAACAACTAAACTTTACTTGTTTGAAAATCGAGGGATTATTTTATTCTGTAGATTTATTATGCCAGTAAAGTTACTTGACGTTTATAATACGAAAATCTATCAAGTAAATTAATTTAGTTGTAGAATAAATTTTACTTGAAAAGTAAAAAGTTTTATAATACCGGGCCTTAATAAATTAAAAAAGAAGCATAAATTGAACAAACTGTAGAGGCTGAAATTGAAGGATTATATTGCCTACTAAAGCGTCAGATAACTTTTAACATTAATAGGTTTTGTTTGTTGTTGTTAATCGATGAAGACACTGAAAAATTAAGATATAACACTATCGATAAATTGAGAAAAATTATGGCAAATCATAGAACGAAAGAGAAACCAAAAAACAATACAAAAATACGAAGTAACAAAGTAAATGAAACGCTAAAAAATAGGAATTACAATAGAAATCACTGAATAATTAAAAAAGAAAACCTTCTGAAGATACAGAAAGCAAAAAAAAAATCGATTAAGATAGATAAAGTGAAGATCCTGAGCTTCTAAGAAAAAGTGCCCATCTAGAATTCCACAAAAGCAAATTTTACCAACTCGGAAATTTTTGGCCGATCTCATCTACCAGGAAGGTCCGCCTGGACAGCGACATTCCCCCATAGATGAGGCGAAAGCGTTACGTCACCAGTAGTTACTCACGCAGATCTTTTTAATTTCTTACTAAATCATGAATTGAACTTTCTTTGATATTTTGCCTTGAGTGACTTGGCCATTCTTAAATGCAAGTGAACGAACCCTGGAAGCTTTGCTAATTGACAACGAGATAGTACTTTAACCATCTCACAAATTTAACCCATTTTTAAAGACAAAACCTGAGACATCTAGAAACCAAAACGACAGGGCTCCCAACCTTCATTGCAAATGTAAATTTAAATCCGTTAGTACCTTCTTCATTGACTTAGAAAGACACATCTTATTGTACGGTTTCTTCTGAGATATGTTTAATTATAAACGTAAGCAGCAATGAAACTTATTGTTGAGGAGTTTGATAGAAAGTCTTTCAGAGACAAGGAGTTGATACCTTAAAGTTTCTCCAACCACGCTTCCCTTAGAAGTTGGTGTTCAAAACATGTAAATATTAAATAGCTTCTTCTAAGATTATGTAAAGGCTAAAGATTATGCTTGTAAATAACCATATTTAAAGTTGATTCTTGTCCGATAAAAAACTCTTTTGAATTTGTTGATAAATTAAAAAACATAGATATACCAAATAACTGTATTATAATTTCTTTAGATGTTGTTTCTTTGTTTACTAACATTCCAAAAGAGTTAGCTTTAAAAAGTATTAATGATAGGTGGATAGAGATTAAAGATTTTACAGACATTTCCAAAGAAAATTTTTTAGAAATTGTTACTTTATGTTTTGATACATCTTATTTCGCTTTCAATGATAAATTTTATAAACAGATTTTCGGTACAGCAATGGGTTCTCCTTTATCGTCTGCTTTAGCTGAAATTGTCATGCAGGAACTAGAAAAAACTGTCATTAACTCATTACCTTTTAATTTAACTTTATATTTTCGTTACGTCATTATTGATTTTGCCCTCAGATAAAGTAAACTTTGTTTTAAGTAGATTTAACTCTTTCCATAATAGATTACAATTTACAGTAGAAAAAGAAGTTAACGATTCACTAAGTTTCCTTGATGTAAATATCATCAGACGTAATAACAAATTAATAACAAATTGGTTTCATAAAACTACGTGGTCAGGTAGATATATTAATTTTCATTCGTACACATCTAAAAACTATAAAACTGCAACAATTATTTCTTTAACAGATCGAGCTGTTTTACTTTCAGATAAACTTTTCATTTATGATAATTTAAATTTAATAAAGAAGACACTTGTTCAAAATTTTTATCCAATAAATCTTATAGAATCAGTAATTAAAAATCGTGTTAAATATCTACAAAATACTTCAAACAAAAAATACATATCATTACCTTATATTGAACCACTATATAACATATTTAAACACATTTTCAAAAAACACAACTTAATTTTAGCTAGTAAATCTGTAAACAATTTAAATATTATTTTCTCAAATTTAAAAACAAAAACACCGATATTAAAACAACCTAACGTGGTTTATGAAATTAAATGTTTAAATTGTAATTCATGTTATATAGGAGAAACAAGTCAAAATTTAAAAAAAACGTCTAGATCAACATAAATATCATATCAAAAAAAAATAATCAAAATCATTCAATGCTTGTTGAACATTCGTTAGAAAATAACGATAATTTTGATTTTGAAAACACCAATATTTTATATTATGAGTCTAATATTTTTAAAAGACGTTTTATAGAAATGTGTAAAATAAAAATGTCGTCGAATTCTATTAACAAACGTACAAATTTTGCGACTTTAAACGATACATTTTCTAGTTTTCTCGATTCATTAAATAGAATATAGACCTGTCAATTTTAACATTTATTAAAACAAAATATTTATTATATTTAAAAAAAAATCAATTTACCTTTTCAGTTTCCGTTGACAACCTTGTTTATTTTGACAACGTGTTATATTTTTCACTTCTGACGAAGCTGTCGAACGACGGTGAAACGTTAAGTGTATAGTGCGAGATTTAGTGTCCGGTTAAAAGATTTTGTGATACTTGTAAATAACGTAAATGATCGAATATTTTCGGCAATGATTTTCAACTTTATAAAAAATATATGACCTGTAGATGTTGTTATTGTTGTACGCCAATGTGCATAGTGACTGGGTAAAGACGGAAAGTACCTAAATATTAATGTAATACTTGTCATGAACACGAAACAATAAAAAGTGGATTCAATAAATTATACGGCCGTAAAACACGTGCGTGCCTTCCATGCTAAGGACGCACATTTCAAATGAAACTAGGCAGTGACATTTCGAAAAACAATCATCGAAAGCCAATTGTGTTCGACTATCATCTTTGCCAAGAAACGCCACGCTATGCTCACATTAATTCCGGCTTACGTTGGCATCAACCGCTACATTTTATTTCTTCCTACTTGTACTAACACGCTTGGCTTGATAACCACACGATGTTGTATGGCACGCTATAAACAATAAAACACACGTATTTTATTAGAATTTTTCGAACACACCGTTCTTTTCGAATCGAAACAAATCGAATATGTTTGAATACAATGCGGACGCTGAAGAACTGTTAAATTCCGTCAGTCATAGTGATTACTTAACGCTTTGAATCAATTAGGAGCGTAATTTGTCAAAATTGAAGACTGTAAAAAATCGAACGATGACTGTGTAAAAGTTCAAGACAAAGCGAAATTATCTGTCTGGCGCTTTTGTGCCGATCGACCTCGATACCGGCGCGTAAATAAGGTCATTGCCGAATAATGTTTTTCTAACACGTAGGAATTTGACATTTTATATAACGTAGGCCGGTACGTTGCACTCTGATATTTCACTGCATATCGATAATTATTAAATGAAGGTCATTTTCTATTAAAAGATCCTCGTCTATATAATACATAGAAATATACTTCCGCTTCCGTAATTTCCGGTTAGAAAATTTGCAAAACGGCACACAGTGCTATCTAGAAGACATCGAGTACCCGGGTACCATAATACCACCCCCTATAATTGTTACCCGGGTATCATTCTTTTTATCCGGGTACCCGAGTACTACCCGTGTGATAATTATCCGAGTATCATTGCTTTATCCGGGTACCCGTTATTATCCGGGTACCCGTTATTACCCGGGTACATCGGGTACCCGAGCACTACCTGTGTGATACTTACCCGGGAACCTTCTTTATTCGGGTACTCGTTATTACCCGTGTAATTTGTCAGCGCAGAAGTGCCCTACGTGCTACAGATGGCGCTCAATTCACAAGGAGTAAAACGACAATCAAAACATTGAAAATTACAAATGACATTTGATAATATGTGAAAACACGTTTTGACAAACAGAAAATCCGATTTCATGTGAACACCAATCTGTTCAAACTTTTTTATGTATTTTCAATATATCTCAGCGTCATCTATGTTAACAACCAGAGAGGAAATGTAATACACATTAAGAGACAATACACTATGAGTTAAATTTCTATAAATGACATTTCTCGTCAACTTTCACTAAATTTGGATATAATGATGAATGTCATTCGACGATCTTGTGCACAGTTAAGGTATGAAATTATATTAATTTCCATAACGCTATTAATTATACAGTAAGAAACAATGAAGCTGCATTCAAAATTTATTTTGATATCATCTTAGGTATTTTAGCATCCACGTGTTGACACGCAATTCATATTATATAATTTTGTTAGCGCTTTCCTAGTTTTTATAAACCAATCTAATCGAATTCTTATTTAAAAAATACATTTCTGAAGTGAAACCCCTGATTTAGTTGCTTGCTCGTTTATGTAACGTTGACAGCCAATTAGTGAAAAAGTCGTGTCAAATTATGAACCTCATCGAAGTCATACTAATTAACATGATATATTCACGAGTGTCATCCAAATTTTTCACGCTTTCACTAACTTCGGCCATCGTTTTGATAACGTGACGACTCAAATGTTAACTGGCACATCGAAGAAAGTTAAAAACATATAAATAAATCTTAGATAGGATTTTGAAATACTTTTTGAGATTCGTGATGTAGGTACCTACCTAATTAAAAAATTATCTTCTTACTTCTGATACCGATGCTTAAAGTGATACCCAATCCGAATATTTTTTATTTTCTTCTTGCTATTAGTGACATATTAATTTTTTAATAATCTTCAAAGAAATACTGAGCATACTTACTCACACGCATTAAAAATGGAATTAAATAGCAACTCTTCTAAAATAAGCTTTCCCCAAAGTCTTCTGATTTCTTTAAACTATGTAGCCTAAAAATGTTTAAAAATTTACCAGAGAGTCATTAATGATTTTAACGATCAGCGTGACAAAACATATTTTATGTCATTAAATAATTCTTGCAGTCATTCAAACGTTTGCGACTCACGTGATGCATCATTGTCATTTACATTTAATGTTCTGAGGTGTTAGGTGTTAATGAGAAGGTAATTTCTAATCCTTTCGTTTTCCTTAATACGAACTTCAAGAATAGTTGTTTTACGAGTGTTTAAGTGCGCTCATACGAGCATAACTTTCGCATTAAACCCGTTTCCGCGCATTTGATTAATGACCTGTATAACGTTAATATGCGAACTTAACATTGTAATCCGAGTTGACATATCATTAGGGACAATGCGTTTTACAAGCCTGCAATTACAAATTATTTTGATAATGGCACGGCGAGCAGATGTCTAATGCGCCATTGTCTCGTATTCAAATTGAATCAAATCCATTTGCGTACGGTTTATAGTTTTCTCGGCGCGTTTACGATCACGCCTATTCACAGGTAATGTTGCCACGAATTTTTTCAAAACTGTACTTGTTCACACATTGCCTATCGGCGGGCGATGACCCATCATGCGTGCGAGTGTGAGCGAGCATACATGTTCCACACACACACATACACCCATCCATATACACGACGAGTTGCGATGGACCAACACACTTACGTGTGTAACTTCAAGGAACTCGTTTTTTACATTTCGCTTATCCCTTATTGGTCGCATTATCTATACTCCAAAATTCGTAAAAAATTTTCGAAAACTGCCGCAGCCTTATTAAGCATGGTCTGCACTCGTTTTTGTTATTTATACGAATCGAATCCAAGCCCACCTGGAACCTCCAAGTGGACATTATAATTTTTCATCTAGAAAATGAGCATCAAATCCCATTCCGGTTTCCGCCACTAGCTATTAAGACAGCATTTATAAATATTATTGGGGGTGGATGCTCTTCAGAGTTGTCCGCCGAGACCATCACCTATAGTATCATTGCCAAACATATTATTACCGCCATCGATAAACTATCGATAAACCCCCATCGATATATGTATAGGGACGATTCTGGGATTTCATCATAAATCATCAACATCGTCGTCGACATCAGAAGAAAATAATTAAATGTTTTATAATAACAATATAATTAAATCATAAACGAAAAATTCAAGTCTTCGCACGAGGAGTTTGACCATCGAAGCAAACATTTTACTTCTTTTTTAAATTCAATCCATCAAGATTAAAATCAATCTCAACAGATTTGGAGAGCAAGATGATCAACAATCCGCGAAAAATCAAGTCAACTAATCAGAAAATAAGACATACCCTAGTATACAATACAAGTTGTTTTGGATAGCTTATTTATTTTTATATCATGTGCTGTCAATAAACTCTTACGCTATCTAAACGACTACCAATGATTCGCGAAGGTGCAGATTAGTACTGGAATTGTACTCATGTTCTTCACAGATCCAAAAAAAAAAAACGAGAACACAAATTCAGTCGATAGACCCTGACACGCTAGCAGAGATTCCAAATCCCAAAAGGCCTAGAATCAAACTCGATGGGGACCAGAAAAAGAAATGCCTTCTTGCTATCGTTGATGGGCATGAATCAATAATGAAATTGCTGTTCCCTAATATCACCCTTGCATCAGAAGAATGGGCAGACATCAGTATTAGCTCACAGGCCACCAGCATACTGTTTATATTGCACAACACCAGTGGACAAAAGGCTAACTGACAAAACAGTAACGCAATGAAGAAGAGCGAAGCTTCAAGTCCCAAAATCCACACCGGAGGACAGGACATTGCTATCACTCGTGCTGATGCCCACAGAGTGTGGATTGAGGCTACAAGACGACAGGCCAATAAAGAGAGAACCTTTATAAAAGCAGAATCGGACGCGAGATTTAAATGAGTTTCTTTTGGATTACATGAAATATGTTGATTAATGGCGAATTGTAGAACGATAAAGTGTTTGATTGTCAGAAAACTTTGGAGCTCATTTGCCGAATGTTTCTTTCTAATGAATTAAGAGACTGTAGACAAATAATTTATTTCTAAATTAATAAATTTAATAATGAACTGCGTTGTCAAGAAAGAAATTTTAGCAACTTCAGATAAACCGGAATGTTAAACGAGAGCAGCGGGCAGAAGAAGTCCACACAGTCTTTAGCAAAATGAGGCAAGAGCTAAATTGTCCAAGAAACTTTATAATACCATAATAATTTAAATATCCTGTGAAATACCCTGCAGCCATACCCTTAAAGATCTGATTTTCAACTTTCTTCGAATAATTTATCAAATAATTGAAAAAATTTAAAAGAATTCAATAATAATCTTGTAATGCAGAATAATGCATCTGAAAAGTTTAAAAGAAAATTTTATACATTCTGTTGTGTAGGCCACCCACATAACAGAGGTCGATGACCTGTCTAGAAGAGTCTATGTATTTCCAGAAGAAACGTGGACTTTTAAATCTAATGAAACAAGAAAAAGCGTGGACTTTTAAATCGAATGAAACATGCAAAGCAACGCGATTGAAAAACCGGCAGAATACAAACAAATTGAAAAACAAATGTAGTTAGTGAAGTGCTACTTTGTAATGTTCTAACATTTTACTGACCTAATCTAGCAATTGCTTTTTATAACAAAGTAATAGTGTATATAAATAGCCAACCCATCAACGAGCCAACAATAAACTCAGCACAATAATTACGATAAACCAAATTGCATGAATAGTTTTATGTGTTTTGAAAGCGCTTCTCCGACGCGATTATTCGAAATTCCTGGCTGTCGCCTTCTCTTTGCGGTTTCGACGAATAAACCACGATGAATACACATGACAATGGCCAGGCCAAAACGGCAGAAAAACCGCACACGAGTATTTTTAGCTACTGTGCGACCACAGCACGTGCGATTTGACGAACGACGTGAATCACTGTGAGGCCCGGCGAAAAATCGTGTCGGCTACTAAAACCACCGCGTGAATATTCATTTTCGGTGGCGACTTTTCAAATCGCGGCAGACCGCATTTTAACGCGATAAATCATATAATTGCAGTGGTTTCGGAATGCCTCAGAGAATTATTAATTCTCACAGCGAACTATAGAAATGAAGTTAGCAGGTCGATCTTTAGAGACTTCAATGATCGATGAAGACACATTTTATTATAACTTATTGTCTTGCAATTAATAACCTGTAGCAGATGATCTAGCAACCTTAGTTTGCTCGTTATGTACAAAAAAAAAATTAATAAAAAATACTATTTAGAGCTTACGTCACTTCTTTTTATAAAGTTATAAAACTCTCCAATTGGTGACCCCGACAACTGAAATATTTTGCCTTACTGGAAATATTGGATCAATTAAATCTGGAGGCTCCACTGTGAAAATTAAAATTAAGGAGTACTGTAGCAGATGATCTAGCAACCTTAGTTTGCACGTTGTTATGTATAAAAAAACTTATTAATAAAAAGTACTATTTAGAGCTTACGTCACTTCTTTTTATAAAGTTATAAAACTCTACAAACTAAATGAATATGGAAATGAAACAATTATTACTTCATAACCTTAAGGAACACTATACATCAATTATGTTTAATAAATAGTTTAAATTAGATTTAATTAACTATTAAAAAGTAAAAAAAAAAAGTTAGTTTATTTCTATCAAATCTCACTTTCATTCATAAATAATTGACAAAGTGAATAAAGAGTTCTGCGAAACGTCAGTAAATAATTTAAATAAATTATTACTCGATAGAAATCTGTTTTCTTTTTTATACATAAATATTATCTTGAGAAGTGGATAGAACCATGGTTATGTCTTGCTACTTTTAAGCATTTATCCACTTTGCAGTCTTTCGAAGTAGCTTCAGCGGCTACACAGCCATCTGAAGCTGTTACTAATAACTAAAAGAAGTCAGCTGAGACCGCATTGACAAAGAGAGGTCATAGGCACCATCGAGTAATATAAAACAAGCCACTTCCTGCGTTTAGAGAAAATAAAAGATGAATTGCTTGATAAAATTCTCACTTTCGCTCCTATAGAATGCCCTCCTTACGAAATTCCGCTTGGCCCTGCGGAACGCCAAATTTCACGGAATTCTTACTTATACTGCTTTCATTACATAGAGAAGGGAATGCTTAAAGAATTTGATCGAGAGAACTTTCGACAGTCTTTACACAACGTTCATTGTAAACAGTTGACCCCACGGAACACCAAATTTCCTAAAATTGTTTTATTTCCAATGTTTTGATAAAATGAGGAAGAATATATCGGATAACGAAATTAAGAAAAGTTTCTAATATAGATGAGACAAAAAAACTTCAGTTCTTATCTATTATATCTGAAATTGAATGATTTTAGAAGAATCAAAAATGTGTTAGGTCAGAGCAACCCAAGCTGAGGCCTACACGAGAGCTAAGTCAGGAAAACAAACAAACAAACACTTACATATGCATAATGATAAAAATAATCAGAATTCTTGTGCGAGCCCCGTTGACAATGAATTGTTTCTACACACACGTCGTCCGCTGTGTATTTATTTCGTTACCAGAGCCGATGAGCAATCTCGTTAAACGCTTGCGTCCTCGAATGTACCGGCGATGGACACGTCCGGCTGCCAGTGAGGTCCTCGCCCACCTAAACCTGCACCTGAGACTTTGAGGACGTTTATGTAAAGTATCAATCACCGGTGTCAGCTTGAACGTGAGTACACAATCGTACGTTACTCCGGACTGAAATGGGCGATCCGATTGTTCGTCGGGACAGGACAGTGCCATTCATACGTTCCGCCGAAGATATTTCAATGAGCCTATTTAATAGACGTGTACGGCACTATTTAATCGACTGCTTCGACGCGTTTCTCTAAGTTATGTAGACTCGTTGCGATGGAAATAATTTTAGACGCACTTGGTGTTCCCATCATGTTAACTAACTTACGATGATGTCTTTTTACTTGGTAATTTATTCGAAGGTCACTAAATTTGAAATTCTTCTTTATAAAGGGCCCATGATGATATCAATCAGAAATTCACTAAATAGTTAATGACTAAAGAATGTAAAAGTAAAAGTGGACACTCCTCACAAACGAGTAAGCATAAAAATCGAATGAATTATAAAAGAATTCGATTTTAATTATTTATTTAGATTAAGACACTCCGATGAAATTATTATATTAAAAAAAAGTTTAGTATTATAAAGTGTAATTTTGATGTAGTTTTAATAGCCGATCGGCATCAAATAGATAGTAACCGTTTTTCCGAGGAGGTTGTAAAGGTGTCTCGTAAAACATCTGCGCGAGTATATAAAATCGAAATCAATTTCCACCAGCAGTAATTGTAAATATAAAGTCCGCTTGCTAAGCGTATTCATGACATATCGGCGAGCTAAGTTAGCCGAAGATATGCAAAATAGGACAATTTGTCGAAACCATATACGCAAGTGGTAATATCGGACCTACCGTAGTGCATAATATATGTGCCACGCGTTTACCATACCTCCATACCATTAAATACATTTACATTAATCAGCATAATACTTTTCTTAACGTACAGTAGCAGAAAACCACTCGCAGCAGCACAATATGTATGAGATTATGGCTCCGCCTACGACGTTATAAATGCTTTACGATCACCTTATAAACTCGGAAACATTAAAGGTCGAGTTTTTGTCGCAAGAAGTGCATTAATTCGATCGTAAAAATTGATGGATTCCCTCGGAAACACCTCCGACTCGTTCGGCTGCGTGTTATTATAAATTAATAAATATTCATGCATTTCGAATTGTTATTCATTTGTCGTTTCATTCATGATTAGCTCATTCATTTCACGTGATTTAAGATTTATGGACTGCAATTAATTATAATTGTTCGTTTCGAATTACCTGTTTACAAATTTACTTCATCAGGTACTGCATTAAAAAGTTTAATAATCGAATCGATAAAGAACCTCACACCACTCTGGAGCTATTTCATATTCATACATCAGAGTTTTAGTTTTCTCATATTATTATTAGTAGAGTTTGGTAAATCTTATCATCTACGTTTGAAAAATAAATAAATGCTAGAAAAGAAGAATAATGCTTTTACTTTGGCTGACTTAACCAAGGCTATTCAAATGCTCCGAAGAAATTAATAAAAATTTAATAAAGATTTTAAATTTCCCTAAACCATTCGGACCAGATACTTCGAAACTGAACACTGTAGTATTGCAGACCAATGTTTTTCAAACTGTGAAACGTCGAGCCCTGGCATTTTGCAAATCAAAGAGAAATTCTAAAAAATTGTCCAAGACGTTCGAAATAAAATGAATTGAATAGAGGTTTCTGAATTCCTGGACAAGGTTAAGGGAAAATAAAACATCCCTTGACAGCAAGAAACTGACACCTTCCAAGAACAACAGAAACAGAGGACTCGTATACTTGGCAGACGGGAGACGAGTAAAGAGTGAAGAATGTCAAAGGCAGAGGACGTCCAGGTGAACTACATAGAGCTTCTGAAAGAACATTTGAAATTATAATTGTCAAATAAGAAATTTTAGGATTTATTAGATTCATTGTCTTCATAAAAATTTGTAAATTATTTTGTAAAATTATCTATTATACTTACGAAATGTTTAGATTATAAGAAATTATTGTTTTGTAATAAGATTACACAAAAAGATGCACATGTCTGATGTAAAAGTCAAAATTATGACATTGGAGTAATAACAGTTGTACGGTGGAAAAAGTTTAGAAAAAGTGATGGTTGTCATAAAGATGTTGGTTGACATGGTGAAAAATATTTATCAGAGTTGCCTCACATATCAACATCACAAACATAATTAAAAAATTTGAACTTATAACATTTTATTTAATTTGAATTAATTTAATATTTCCTTTACTTTCATTCATTCGTTCATTACTTAAATGAGATTTTGAATTTTATTAATAGTTCTTTGTTCCGTTGTAATTTTTTTTAATATAACAGTTACAGTTTTCAAGAATTTTTATTTTCAACATATCCCAACAGGATCTAATGTCAAGGATGTCACAGTAAGTAAAAGAACAGATAATTTTGTAGAAAGACTATATAGAATTGAAATGGTGACAAGTAATGGACAACAACACCTGACACTCAATAAAAAGCTGTATCAGTCAATGAATGCTTATTTAAAAACGATTTGCAAAGATCGTGGTTAAGGCATTCAAACCTATTGAACAGATTTTTATAAAAATAAGAAAAATTTAATTCAATCAAAGAATATTTTGACGACGATTCGCAAAGATCGTATTCAAGGTATTTAAACCGAGTGAAGAAAATTTTAAAATTAATCAGAAAAATTCAATTAACGAATAAATTGTAGATGATTCGCAAAGATCGTAAACAAATTATTTAAATATATTGGTTTTTTCAAAATTACACGTACACAAAGAAAAAGAATAGGCTTTCTTAATTAAAAGAATCTATAACCCTGTGGTAAGCCTCAGAAAAACATTGCATACAAATTCAATAATTTTGAAGTGGAGTAACTAACCACTACAATATGAGACTTCTTAAAATTGAAACGTATTTTAATATTTGTGATCATTCCTTCCCAAAAATAATAAATTATTGCAAATCAACAAGAAATGTAGAAATAAATATTTTTGCTTGAATGTCGATCAGTCCTCGGAGGGGAGTTTGAATTCTCCCCAAAACCTTCAAACACTCGTTGAAATTTGACATTTCGAAAAACAAAGGCTAATCTCGTTACTAAACGACGACAAAAAAAAAACATAATTAACATGGAATGAGTGGTCACCGGATAAGTGTTTTGAATCTGTTCTATCTGTAAAAATTATTATTTTAGTCCGTGAATCATTAATTTTAGAGTTACGCTGTATATTTTTGCTTCATTATTTTTGACTTACTGTGCCCTCTATTTGATACGTTGTGCGTAAATGAAGTCGACGAGCTGTCAGAAGTGTCAAAAAGAAGGAAGATATTACAGAAACTTTGTGCTTTTCAAGTTAGAAATCAAAACAGCTTTTGCCCACACACTCGTCGGCAAGGAATGCCGTTTTTAACGAGCGCCATCTACCGGCATTTAATTTTAAGCATAGCCAGTTTCATAAAATCGATGTCCCGTATCTCATTAAAAACTATAAGTTTTATCTACAGTACCAATGTAACATACAATGCAAAATGCGAAAGAGCTTCTGCCAACAATCGATGATGAGCAACCTCGCTAACCGGCGCCATCTGTTGTGTCAACATTAAATCACGGACACTCAATTTTCCGGAAGTAGTTTTTTTCACCCAGATTTTTCCGATTTTGAAAATAGAACTAGGAAGCAAGTTGCATAAGAAACAATAGAAACAAAATAAGACTCTTGATAGACAACTAACGCCATCTAATGAATTGTATATTAGTAATTTGATACACCTGTTATCTCTTGTGTACATGTCGTTATGAAATGATGGAATTTTGAGTAGAATTTCTGTTCAAGGTTTTCTGGCGGTTGTTTCATTTATTTTTTGCTCATTTCAGCTTATTTGACAATTGACAATCGTCCGGGCTAGGTGTACTACTAACGCTCGGCCAAACTTGTTGTCCTGCAACGCACGTATAGTGTAAAAAGCGTAGCAATGCGATTGGCCCGCTCGGACGTTGCAGATCGCTGTTTAACTGTCCCATTCACATAGCCGGTGGTCATTTTGTACGTTTTGTGTCTGACCAGACACGATCTAGCGAAATAACACCGACACGGCCGAATGTACCGTTACAAACTGCAAATATTCACGTTACGAGTTTCGACGTGATTTTCCATTGGCGACGAAATTTTTTGGAGACAAACACAATTGACTTTGAAATTAATCGAAAGTTTATAATTATACAGTATTTGTATCAATAGTAAAGCTTTGAAAGTTTGTTACTACCACACACAACTTATAACTCGAAAGCTGCTAAAGTTGGTCGTCTACGATTCAATTTTGGAGGTAACCATGACGGTTAACGTAACTATAAGTTAAATGAAGATTTCCAAGAATCATTTTTCTAGGACATCATCCTTCATGGTTGAATGTGGTAGATGCTGTTTAAACATTGATGAGATGCGTTAGACTTATTAAAAAATTAGTTTATTAATTGTTTATCAATTTTCGTTTTACATTAGCCATCCCCTTTGTAGTACGGACGGTCGACGAGAGCGATGACTCCTCACAATCACCGGAACGATATTCGGGGCGTAATTACGGATCTCGTTAGCGCCGGTGGAGATCTTCAATTGTTTACGTATGGCCGGGCGACTCTTCACCCATTGATTGGAAATATAATTGACTTGTTAAATTGAAATTGGTCTGACAGACGTGCAAGCGGGGGGCAAACCGTATTAATCAATTTAAATAACGGCCGTGATTGATTAAGCCGATACAGAAACGCCGATTCATAATTGATTTCGTGAAAATGATGATTATGCATGTACGCGCTGCCTGCGCCTTCTTCTCCTTTGCCGTGCTTTATTTCGGAGAACGCCGTGCATACGCAGCTTTATCGCCTAACAGTTAACTCGTTATCCTTGCAGCTTAACTAGACGTTCGTAAGAAATGAAGTTGCCAAGAGTTTTTCAGCGTTGAATACATGAAAGTACATGAGACTGCTACATTATTTTTACGCTGAAAGATAATAAATGTACGTGTACGGTACACATAACAACGTCAGGAGAAAGATTAATTTTGCAAAACTACAAAACAATAAGAAAAACCATAAAATACACCATCATCAAGCCGAGCTCAAGTAATTTTCAAAATAACTCTGTCACAAACGAACTATCAAAATACTTTCTCAGAATTAATATAACAGACTCATTTCCAGAACGATTATTTTCCTTTTATGAGAGATATAACCATATACCATATAACATAGTCAACTGTAAAAAGTAGGAAAATCCAACGTCTAAAGTTCATTTTAAAAAATTTTATTTATCCTGAAGGAGCTATCAGGTATCAGAGTGCAGGGAAACTCCGACGTTTAAAACGATTTTATAAGCTAACGAATTCATCACAACTTTTTTAAATAAAATCTGTTAAGTTAACTATGCAGACGAAAAGTGGGAAAAACAAAGAAATTAAACAAGAAGCACCTTTAGAGGAAATCATCGACAGGAAACCTGAAAAGGAAGTGGAAGAATTCACGTTAAAAGCCGAACCTGAAGAATCAAAAGGTACTTTTTATTACAGTCACCTTTTCTATACCAGAGCCCGCGGAAATTAATACTTCTAATAATAAAAAATGTCGTCTTTGTGATCATGAAGCAAAATGGATTGTTGCCGAACATTATAAAGCCCATGTAAATGAAATCAAAGAGCAAAAATCTACCTTAGAACAAAATATAAAAATAAAAATGAAAACGGTGGAAGCGAAGAAAAAATGTCTTAAAAAACAGGAAGAATGACTCGAAGAAGGGCAAAGAAAATTCAAGGAGCACCAAAGAAAGTTCAAGGATAAGACGAATAAGCTCGTCTTGGAATTCAAAGATTTTTACTTTGATGAACTTGGAAGACAATAATTCTGCAGCTGGGTTTCCAATTTTATTTCTTGGAGAAATTTATAAACAACCCCAAACTGAATCAATGGACAAAGATATTTATATTTTAACAAAATTTTCAAAATATTTTAATTGTGACAATCAAATGAGGAAACTTCTACCACAAGCGACCAAAAATTGTGTAAAAGGTAACGGACAAGTACGATATTAAATGATAATAGAAGCAAAACGCGATGAACAGATTTTCGTGGCTCCAATAATTTACTTAACAATTCATGACGAGCAAAATGACGAACTCGTTAACTGAAACTAAGATTATAAACCTAATGACCTAATGAGTTTTTCAAAAATATAAAAAAATTAAAACTAATTACAAAACTGTAAGTGAAATATCCAGAAGAAAGGTCAGTCAGGGGAACTGCCTTCATTGGAGCTTCACAGAAAAACCTCCTTGCGTCTCCTTGCTGAAGCTGCTGCTGTGCTGCTTCGTAAAGACTGAGCATAATGTGTTTGATGTTGCTCTATTTATAAGAATAGATTGGGCCCTAACGTGTAGTGATAGGACCGATGGCACGTGACAAATTACCAATAGGAAGATTCCAGATGTTATGATTGGTCATTCGCCACACCCCACCACTTATTCCACCTGCGCCGAATAAATAGAGCAATATCAAATGCACTGCACTCAGATTCTCTACAGGACAAAAGATGGACAACAATAACCGTGGAAGCCTTCAAGATAATCTACTCCTGACAATTTCGTAACTGAGAAGTTCGCTTAAAAATAAAAATATGTTGTTTCAAGTTGAGGTCAAAATTGATGAACGATCGGAAATAAGCGCTTAGCAGCCGAAGAGCAATAAAAGCAACGGAAAGTTTTTATAGAAAAAAAAAACCAAACACGTGTATTCCTCACAGTTAAGACCAAAAATCATAAACAACATCGTTATTTCTTATTAATAAATCGCTGCTACCAGGTGAAAGCCGCGGTAAATAAATCTTGCAGACATCGGCAATTTCCGCAGGAGAAAATAATTACGAAGACTCAGTAATATATGACTCTGAATTATGAATGCGTTTTTTTTTTTTTTTTTTTAATTAAAAATACGAGGGTTGCATAAAATTTTTAGATATATGTAACATCTACAATTGCCTTAAATAAAATGCCTGAATTTGAATTTAACAGATCAGAAGTGACCGTCTGATAAGTGCTTTTTGAAGAAGCTTTGAGATGTGTGAACTGTAAAATGTTTCGTGTTTACGAAGTGTCACCTTGCAAGGGCGATTCTCTCTATCTGTCATGTGCGAAATTAATGAACACCGCCCGTCAGGTAAATAAATTTCTGGCACGCTTACCGGCGTGATTACCGCAATTACGGAACTATTAAACAATTAAACAGAAAGTCGGCTCATTGGAGCCGAACGCGCACCTTTCATACACAGGCAAGGTGCACGACCGAGGCAGAAATAAAACACAATACGTAAATTATTAGCATGACTCCGCGTTTAACAAACTTCTAATTAATACGTTGCGTGAGGACGACGGTCGTCAGTAAAAAGTCCTCTGATGGATGGATCGCGGCGAGCCGAACGAACAGTTATAGACAGCGTTACATTCATACGCCGTTGATGAATGATCCGTCTTCTATGCGCGGATTCGGTTTTTTGCACTGCTTTGCGCTGATTTGTTTTGCTCTATCGTCCGCGTGCTGTGGCAAAAATGCTTCCGCTTCTAATGAACTTGAGGATCATATCACTTTGCCCTATTATGAAATATCATTAATTACCACCAAAGCTATTAAGGAAAGGAATTTGTTTACAAGTTGCACCTTGATCGTTTGTTAAATTTCTGAAAATACCAACAGTACTTGTAAGTAATCCAGTTCTTGTTAGTTATTCTTTTTCTTCATAGATTTTTCGCTTTCAATAAAGAAAGTGATTTGTAGAAAAGGTAAGGCATTATATTTATTAATGATATGTAGCTACAATACTTACAAACAGCTCTGGATGATTATATCATAATATTGTGATGATTGCGGTCCCAGCCCGTCTGATGCGTCAACACCGACGCGTCTTAGACGAGAAGGTTCGGTCGCTTCGACATCACGTCAGCGATGATCTGAGACTTTCCGTCGCGAGCGAGAATGTTCGCGAGAAACAACCCCGGCATATAAAAATGCACGCAGCCGAACGAGAAGCAGTTCGAAATTAATTAAGCAAGTGGACAGTTCGGAATCGGAATAAATTTTTCGCTCGGCTGTTAACATAAATTACTTATTAGTTTATAAATAAATTATTGTTTAAGTTAGTGTTAATTAGTGTTACTTTTTAATAAATTAGATTATTAACTATTTCGTGTTTTGACTAAAAATAAAAATAATAGAACCTTTAAAATCGTTACAATATCATTGAAGTTATTTCTGCCTAATGATGAATGTTAATGAAACTGAGTTTAACTACAGAAGGAATCATATATTTTAAATTTAATGATGGATACACGTTTCAATTTGGTACCAGCAATGAATATGAAGGGTTAAAAAATTGGAGATAAGTCTTTCTGACGATTACGAATTCTTGATTTGTAGAAAAGGCAAGGCATTATATTTATTAATGATATGTAGCTACAATACCTACAAACAGCTGTGGAGGATTATATCATAATTTCGTTCGGGTGCGCGTGCGATTAATGTTTTCGGACTTCTGCGCGTGTTTTACCAAGCTCTTGAATTTGTAAAGTTTCTCGTGTGTTTAATACATTCAGTTTATCGTTATCCTTATCGACTTTGTTCGGTTCTGTGTTGAAAACTCGTAATTTTTTATTAGTTGATTCGAAAAGTTGCATTTACTGTGACGCCTGCGCTTTTTAGAAATTTTCGTGCGCAGTGTTGCCAAGCATGATAAATCTGATAAATTTTGTTGTTAATTGTCATGAGTAAATTTATTTGAAATTGTAGAACGTACAGGATAAACGTTTGGTGACGTGAAATGTAATAATGTAACAAAATTATCATTTTTAACTGTATTTTTATATGAAATAGGGTACCGTTATATAATTTTTATTTTAATTGATTTTTATTTTTATTAGAAACGATGAGTCCATGGAAATGGATGAAACGTAAGTGATCGATTTGTTCTTATATTTAAAAATTTAAAAAAAAAGAATTTTTTTTTGTTTTCTGTTCATTTTTAATTATTCGTATTTTGTGGCTTGGATGAGTTTCATCTTCATGTAGCTTATGATGATACTTGTGTATCGAGTGGAGTTGTTATGCACTGAGAAAAATAAAAGTAAAGTTAACAAATTAGTGAATATTAACTGCGTTGTCTTTATTAAAAAAATATATGTACCTACTTGTATGATTTTTAGTTGAATGTTTCGTAGATTGTTGAATTAACAATAAGAAAATGTTAAACGGTTACATTATTTCAATGAAAGTTGTAAAACTTTTGCGCTGAAACAAAAATATAAATAATTTATTATTTTAGGAAATTATGGTTTTATATAAGTCAAACGTTAAGTTGATTCGATTTATTGAAGCTTTTGAATTGTTTTTTTTTTTTTACTAATGGTTCAATCGGTAATTACAAAAGAATGTTGTCAATATGTTTTTGTTTACTGAACAGTTTATTTTTCTAAGTGTAGAACTTGCGAAAAGGTAAATGACTTTTATTTTTTGTTTGACAGATTAAACATAAAAGAAAGCCAGCCAGGAGGATCCCGCGAAGATCGGGCGACAATTGTCGTCGAAGATTCCGCTGACGTAATTGAATTGTCGGCGGAAGTCTATGAAAAATTTAAAAAATGGCTGGCTGATGAGTAAGTGTTTGAACGTTTGCCTTTTAATTTCACAGTTTCTTTTGTATCTTTACTTTATACAGTGCATTTCGTATCTTGTGTGGATACAATCTTGTATTTTTTTCTCATTTAATAAAAAATAACCGATCGATTTAAAATATAAGATGATTGTTATCACGTTTTAAAAGTAAATCTCTTCTGAAAGGAAACATTTTCTATTGTAATCTTTGGCCTGTCATGATCGAAAACAAATTAAAGAATACAGTTGTTCTTCGATAACGAAAGAAATTCACTAATAAAAGTATTTTATAATCATTTGCGAAATTATGATTTCCAAAATTGGACGATGCAATTTAATTTTTAACAATTTAAAAACATCTGAGCTGTGCGATCTATGTGGTAAACAAATGCGAAATGTCTAAGAAATGTGTTATGTTTTGTTTTTAGTTTTTCGTGTTTTAATTATCTAAATTGTAAGATGAAAAATTGAATGGAGATATTCAATCGTCGACCGAAATTAAGAATTGAAATATTTTTTGCAGCAAAGTTGGGTTAGATAGGCGCTTATTTGGTTTTCATTTTTCGGATATTGCTGATTGTAGATGTAGATTTCGGGTTTTTTTTTCTTTTTTTAATTTTTTGTTCGTTATAAGCCAAGTTTAGTCTCGTTTTAATTTTTTCTTTTTCATTTTTGAACAAAAATTTGTAATTTCTAATTTTTTTTTTTTTTTTTTCAGTAAAAATAAGGGAAGAGGCAGCAGCCGTTCGTCTGGTCGACCTCTCGAGCGAGGTTCCCCTCGAGGTAGTGAGCGGGATCGATCCCGCTCACGACGTCGCCGTCGCAATGCACGGCGGCGGGCGGCTAAGAAAAATGACAGAAATGGATCCTAAGTTGTTTTGATAATGTAACAGTATTAAAAATTTACTAATTTTTTTTTTTTTTTCAGAAAAACATTATAATACTTATAATTATAATTAAATTAAAAAATTATTAATAATACATAACATAAAAATAAATATATTTCAAGTTTTTGTTTGTGTTTTTTTTTTGTGTTAATGTTTTCTTTAAGTTGAAATGAATTAAATTTGTTATTTTTATTTATGTATTTTTTCTTATTTTCTTTATTTTTAATATTTATATATATATATACACCGTGTACTGTTTTTTAATTGTAAATTTTTTTTGTTTATTTATAAGCACAGAAATTGAAGAAAAAATTGACGACGTACGTTGTTTATACTAATGCAAACGTTCATATAAATAGTCAATGATTATGCATTAAGCATGTTATAAAGAAATTGAATTTGATTTTTTGATGAAAAGAGATAAAACGGTAAAATCAAATTAGTTGACTAACAACGAAAAACAAAATCTGCGTTCGTTTATTTAATTCCGTTCTCCCTATTTACTCTGTTCGCACTCTTGTCTCGATTTAATGATGGATACACGTTTCAATTGGGTACCAGCAATGAATATGAAGGGTTAATAAATAGGAAATTGGAGATAAGTCTTTCTGACGATTACGAATTCTATCAAAACATGCAACCATAGAGAAACTGAAATTTTATTTTTAACATATCTAGCACAACGTGACAAATTTATAAAATTCCACTGTGTTAATCGTGTAGCTAAGGAACACAATCGGAAAAGGTAACTCTATCATTGAAATAGAATCTCAAGAGTTTTGTCAAAACAACCAATCGAGCTTGCAAATGAGCAATGAGCTTGAAACGTCAAGAATAAATATTTTAATATATTTTTGCTCGTACCAAAAGACAGTTTATTTTTCACATGATTTCAGGAGCAGGAAAACTCCTGAAGTGGCAAGTATAATCTATTTACCATCGTAGTAGGCCGTTATTTTAAGTTAATAAGGTGGCTATCATAGTAAAATTAGACTATTATTAGTACAGATAATTTCTTTGAATCTATTAATTGGAAATGGTGTGTTTGATCTCTCACTCTCCATCGCTCACTTACTATTACACTTTATTTCACAAACTCTTTTAAACGGACACTAAATGGCGCACAAACACTTAACGTTTCGCAGTCGTTCGACAGCTTTAATTACACTTTATATTAATCAATACTTCCAAGACATAAAAAACTTCGGTAACTAACATAACCGTTTTTTTCGCATTTCATACAGTAACGTATCATATTAATATCCTCAAAATCGTACAGTAAAGGGTTACTTTACAACATAGCAACTATTACTGTATAGCAACTTACTAACTACTATAATTTTTCGTCCATCAATTGTGACAGTTACTAATGTGACAGTGATTAATGGCACTTCTATTAAAGATTAATAAAACACGTTACTGTATGAAATGCGAAAAAATAGTATACGCAACTCGTTAGAAAAGTGTTTTACTTTTCTTAACTTGATACGTAATATACTATTTATTTAATTATAAAAATTGTCATTTCACACAACATTTTATATTATAATATTTAAAGTAAGTTATAATATTAATATTTATTAGTAATAAGTTATTTATATCTTGTTTAATTACAGTTTACCACTTGAAAAAGTCCAATTTTGGATGAAACCGGTTGTGGATACTTATAAATAAAAAATTTTCCTTTAAATCTTCTTCTATAACCTACCTACAAACAGTAATGGAAGCGTACAATAATATTAGATAGATTTAATTTGATGTCATTTTAACATACGCCAAATTGTGACAACAGATTGATCAACCGGTGTTGTCAACTTTCAACTTTAAGAAATACCCATTTTTATCTAGTATTCTAATTTTGCAAGTCAATTTATTACGTACATAACTAATGCCAAAACAGTGAAAATTGTAAGGCGCGAGACTAAAATTTCTATTCGAAAATCCTTTGCAAGGTACAAAGTGGATAGACCAGATTTAGGGAAAATGCAAAAATTGAAAGATTAGAGTAGTATTAGAGGAGTCTAAAAGTCTATAAGGGATGTGTTGAAAAAACAAGACGAACTGAAAACATCTTCTTGAAAAATGAAAATTTCACTTTGGACAAATTCGTTACAGACGTTCGCGATACTTTGGAATTTAAAGGAGGGAGAAAAACTTTATTCAGAATTATGAAATCTATAGGTTACAAACGCGAAATGGTTAACAGTCGCAAAATTTTATGTGAACAAAAACACGTCGTTGCATCCAAAAACAAACATTAGAAACTTTAATTATATCCAACCCATAAGGATGAACTAATTCTTTGTTCTTATTTTTAAATGGCTCAGTATAGTAACGCCCTGTATGTATGAATTGTATTTTCTTTGAACGGATACGTTCTCATGCAACGATAAAAAACATCACACATTGTTTAAAATAAAAATACCTCACGAAAAACAATAATGCCTTCATTGCGGCGTTGCAAGAAGAATTATATTAGAAATCAATTTAACAAATATTCAAGTCATTTTCCTAAAACTATAATCTCTAGACTGAATAAAAGTTGAATAAAAAAGAAAATAGCTAAACAAATTTATTGGAGACGAAACACAGAAAATTATGGAATTATGTATAAACGCAAATTTAAAAAAAATTGGAGGCAAATATTTGACTATCTCTACCTCTACCTTAAAAAGAAGGAAAAAGAACTAATGCGCAAAACAAACAACATCTTCAAAACCTTTGCAAATTGTCAAAGCTATTCAACTAAAAAAAAATCATCGCTCCCAGAAATGTGGTTGTGATAAACCACTAAACTAATTGATTAATGAATTTTCATTTGAAACACCCTTTTCTAAATATCCATTCACTTCAACAAAACCACCATCAACATGAATAGGCCACCCACATACCAAAGAGAAATGACCTATGTATTCAGAATTGCAGAATGTTAGAGGAGAACGTTCGAACAAAGTGGTAGAACATTCAAATAATAAAAGCAATGTTGAGCGCGAAATTTATTAAGCATGCTCATAATATGATTTAATATTTATTTATTATTATATGTAACCCCCGTCAAATATATTTGGTATAAGAGGGTTATGATAACTTTATGCCTAACAGAAGCTAGGATACACGATCACCGTAAACACTGAACAGCAATGAAAACACGGATCCTAGGAACCCCCAGTTTCCAAATGCCATCAGTAACGTAGAGATCGAATTTTTGGTCAATCTCGTCTTCCAGTAAAGTCTGCCTGGACGATGACATCAGATATCATCGTCTTTCCGCATATATGGCAAAGCGTCGTACTATAAATTTTTCAGCGCTCAGTCGGTCTATATTTCGCCTCAAAAGCATATAATTTCGATGTTTTGACGTGACATGTTTTGACAGGCAAAAAAAAAGAACAAAATATGGCGATATAATCTAATTTAACTAAATTCGATTATAATTGGAACCCGAATTCGTGACAATATGATATAACACTAACCAAAATCTATTTTTTCGCAAATAAACGATAAATAAAGTGTAATCGTTTCTTGTCACTTGGAAAAAAAAATACTTCTCGAAGCAATTAACGTTCAATTAACATGTAAATCGATCACCTCTTCACCAGGAAAAGCATCATTCATTTTTGCCGGCGCACGTCCCGATCTACACATAGCATTTTCGGATTCCTCGCGAACATAAGTATGATAAATTATCGCTCGCAGATTAAATTAACATACGACTCAGACATCTCTATAGAGAAACGATTCAGCGATGAAACTTAATGGGCGTTCATTATTTCATCAATTAAGGCTCGCGCCATTTTTCCGGTGAAACCCGCTAATTATTTCGCGGCCGTGCCCTTTCTTATTTCGCGTTCTACAAAAAGCATTAGCGCGTGACACTCGCCGCTCGCAATTTATTATTAACGTTTCATTAGCGAGCTTATGCGTTTTATTAAATAATAATCTAACGCGCTGCTAATGATCTCACATTATTACTTTCTACTTGCCGAGCTTGTTTTCTAAAACATAATAATGGCGCGTTTTCACTCGTAAATTTTTACAGAAAACAAACGAGTTTTCTGCTCCCTAACGAGGGAGTAAGTTTAATCAAAATATTTCGGTTCAAAAAGTTGCCCGGGCCGCCCCGGCTCATTATAAAACAGCATTGTGTACGATCGGTAAAACTAGAACAAAAAGATCAAGAGGAGACACAAAGAACTATAACTGGTAGCTTCTGACCGACGTGTGTAGATATCTGTTGATCAGAATACGGCCATAGAACCGCTTTAGGACGAGTTTCCGATCGGATTTTGTTTATCGAAATACAATAAAAGAAAAAGACCTGACAAACAGGTCCGGAACGATGAGATTAATACCCCGGGATAATGTTGACGCTGCAACGGAAAATCTCACACGGTTACAACTACTTCGTTTTACATTCAACATAAAAAGATGATGCTTCAACTTCAACAATATTAATATATAATTCAAATAATTTAGATGTCTAATGTCCATTCTACTCATTTTTCCACACAAGTATTCACCAATTCTGACACCATGTAATGAACCATCGTAATCAGAAAAACCGACTACACTCGAAATTTTAGTCAATTGAAGCGTGCTTTAAAATGAACTTCTGTCATTTTGACATTAATATTATTTTGACAAATCAAATAAAAATACCCCAATTAAAAGCAATTCAGAAAGCAATAATTCGAACGCGACTGCAAGATAAAATCAGTATTCGAGCAATTGCAGCTGAATTTGCTGTTAGTATTAGTAATGATAGAGAATATTTATTTCTTTGGATTCGAATGAGATGGATGAGATTTTATAGGTTGACAAATACATGACAAATGGTGTCAAACCTAATGTTACACAACTAAATTTTTTGAAAATGGAAGTGTCGATTTCACTTCGCATGTAGTCGATTTTTATGATCACCATGCGGCCTTATAATTTCGCACGATTTAATTTTCCGCTGTAAATATGGCTTTCTTTGACGGTTTGTCAAAAATAATCATTTTAAACGTCAGATTTCAAATGTAATGCTAAAGTTGTAGCAACACAATACTAAATCACGTGCTTTCTGAAGGAGAGAAAGGTTTTGCAATCGCAAAATTAGAAGATGGTTGGTCGCTACTTTTATTCTGTTATTTCAGTTCTAATACTATGTATATTATCTTGCTGTTCTTAAAATATAAATGTCTTTAGTGTCAAAATTGAGGAAAGAGCCTGTTTTATAAAACTAAATTTTAGAGAAATTCTGGCTACTTGATAAAAAAATCGTGCGAAATTTTAAGGCCCCGATAGTACGTCATACGGAACTATTTATTGTCGTCAAGGTAATGCCTTTCCTAGTAGACACACTGCAATGGGAGAAGGAGGACGGGCCATTCCCTTCCGAAGGAACGCACGGAAATTCTATTCCATCAGAACTACGGATAATGATTGAACAATTTTTAAGAACTTATTATACTGTGATATTTTGTCTTTTAAGAATGCAAGCTTAACAGCCGCTGCCGTTTATAAACAGTTTTATTATATATATAAATAAATATGATAGGACAACCAAACAACACCGAAAGGTTAGAATAGACACAATTATACAAGAAAATAATCCTTAAGGGGCAGGGAAGAGGTAGCTTACGAGTTTCATCTGAAGATGATAGCAACATTTGACACATACCTAAAACATAAAGAGAGGGCCAAGAAAGATAGGAGAGCTATTGCTTCTGCAAATATGGGACTTAGGACGTTCCTATTTATCGTAGAAGACTTCAATCTCCGATTAGCAAAGTGTATCCAAGAATCGACAATCTCAATTGGAGGCGAAGAAAAGAAAGTGAAGATATCTAACAATCTACCTTGTGATACATTAAATCAAAACAGAAGCAAATTCTTCATGTCAAGGGACTGAAGACGCAACAAAATGGAACGAGTGCATCGCACCTGCAGCCTTTGCTCTAATGCATAGATTTCTGTTCTCTAAAACAACCAGAACTAAACTTGGGTTATCACAGCCTAATGAATATGGGAAGCTGTTTTCAAGATTAACAGTGACTACTAATTGAGTAAATTTGTTAAGGGTGTGACGGAGGAGTGGTTGGGTGAGTGTTGTCGTGAATGAAAAAGTAACAGAAAGGAAAAGTAAAAGAAAGGAAAAGAAAAAAATTATAACACGGAAAAGAATAAAATTTTTATATATTTTTCACGACTTTTTCATAATTATGTCTTAGGTGAAAAGTTGAATACGAAACTGCCAAGTAAAATCTCTATAATGAACTATGTTATAGGAAAAGCTTAAAGATTTATTTCTCGTGTGGAAATGTGCTGGATGGAATTATCAGGAGGATAGGCGTATTATCAGATTTTGATGACGTAGCAATCAACTGTCAACGTTATTGACTCGTTTATCACGACGGTTGTAGTTAGCAGCTCATTGGTATTATAGCCTTGAGCACTTTTGTTCAGTAACGTGATGATGGTGAACGATTTGTTGTCAATTCCTTGTCGGTCAATGCAAAATTTCCTTGTATTCTCGGAGTAAACTTATCCCAACGATCAGGCGCCTTGCAAATATCGACAGAAAAAAAATTCTTTTGGTTGTCTGCAAAGTCAATTTTGCACCGCTTCTGTTACCTACTCATTCGACATAAATTTCTTGCATCCCAAGGTCTAAGCTATTATGATATCCTGACCTGCAGAAAGTTGCAAACTGGCTGCAGGAAAAGTATGAAATAGACATGACTGTTCGCAATGCCGGAGAATCAGTAAGCCCGGATATCATAACAATCCCTAGAATGGCAGCATGCTTTCCATATAAATATGCGACTATTTCCACCTAGGGAAAGGGAAAACTCTATGCACTTCAGCAGGGATTGGTTTCACCAATGCACCTGCACCTTCTCAGACTTGTGTACTTTCACAGTTGCATGTCTTCCTGCTAAATAATAAATGATAAAGCTAAACCCTAATATCCACTTGGTCTTCTTTTGCCTGCACATTCATTGCGATGATGTCTTGCATCGCAAAAAGAGAGATTACACTGACCTGGATCAAATGTTCTCGTACTTCGCAGCTTCCTTCAGATCTCCCGGCAATCCAGACTCCAGACGGCACGAGAGTAAAGTACCTCAAGAAGAGAGGTTGCTCAAATGCAGCTGGAAGCAACTTCCATGCATCTATCATTGATGCATCTCAGAATGCAGAGGATTTGATAAGAGCCTTGCGGACTCTCATTTGGAATCCACCATCACAGAGCTGAGGAACCTCATCTGATCCAGTTCCTTTGCAGAAGACTTAGAATTATTCTTTACTTGTAGTTCTATATCTTTTATTGTGTTCTTTATATAGTATATCTTATATCTTTTACTTTATATTCATTATCTCTTATTTGGTAGAATTTCAATTATTTTACTTAGGATAAAAAAACATGTAATTTCTTCGTAGCTTTCTATTTGATCCGTGGACTGTAGAATGGATCCTCAAGCTACGAATTTGTTTGCCGTTTATTATAATTGAATGATTTTTTGCTTAAATTGAAAAAACGATGTTGACTTTTCTACTTGTTTATTATCATCAATTTTTTTTTACATGCTATGGTTACATAAATAAAATATGTGTATGCAATGAAAACATTGACAACATAGCCTAAACTCTGAATTTATAGTCTTTCGTTCAATTAAGAAATCACTATGAGATAGCGACAAGAACGTATATACAGTGACTTTCAAAAAGTGTGCTACAAATGAGTTTTATTTTTTTGTTATCGGTTTTTATAAAAATGTACTGACGCAGAACGCGTCTGCATCCCTTAAAGTCAAATTGGAAAATGTCAGATAAAATTTATCTTGAACGGTATACAGCGTGGACACCGAGAAATGAAGATGGCTTAAGAGTAAAGTACCCTTATTTTACAAGATACAGCAAAATGTCATAAGTATAAGTTGTTCAGAATTAAAAGTTATAGCTAAATATGAACTTACAGTTTTCTATCTCAAAAATAAAAAACATCACAATTTATTTTGAACCACTCTTTATATACACTACATTAGGAAAATCTGGCAATACAATTTTTATCAGGTAAAAAAAAAAAAAAAAATTAAAGTATCCGCCAAAATAATATGAATAGGAAAACATAGAAAATGGGTTCTTATTTCTCAATTATTTCATTTGATTCTGAGAGATTATTTCAATGCGATCCGAAACTTTGTGCTTTTTTTTGTAGCTTTTTGAAAGACACTGTATGTATGTAATTGAACTTTGGCATAATTGATTTTATGTCTAGGATCTCTGAAACCGTCTCCTCGTTGTCAAGCTAATGCGAGCCATTACTCTACAACATACTTCCTGAATATTATCATCAATGTGTTAAAAGAGGAAGGAAATGTTAAAACGAAAATCCTGTTATAGAATTAACAGATACAGTGACGTCAGTATTAACAGCAATGCCAGACGTCTTGAAATATCTCGCTCTTCTGTTCAATCGATAAATCAGAAATACTTTAGAGTTCGACTCTCTAGACGATAGAAGACACTTAATATCCATGAAGACATCTTGTGATCAGACGAGAAGATTTTAAACTAAAATCGCTCGTTGTCCTTAAACATCCTCACTTATTAAATCTTCGGTTTTGTTCATTATTGGACTGACTCTGTAGTTATTTGGTTCATTCTATTAGTTGATTTTGTTTGCTGATTGGCTGTCTGAAGGTCATCTCTGCTAAACTAAAATTATCATTGATTTCCTATTAGCTGTTGGATTGTGGTGTTCATTGGATCTTCTGAATTTTAAATTTTTTCATTCTGAAACAAATTTGAAACACTTCTTTCTACTACGAGCTCACATTGTATGAAAAGTTTTATAAAGAACTTAAATTGTAAATTCGATTTTTACTCTAGGGCAGCGTCACGTTGATCTTCCTTCTAGATTTCATTCTGCATTCTTGAAAATCTTGATTCAACTGCTACTATAGTTGCTATCTCCCAAGAATTACAAAAACATTTGCGAACAACAGCCTTAGAAACTAGTACGATGATCACTTCAATTAGTCAAAAACTTCTCAATCTAATTATTGAAAAGGTCAATTTTTTTTTCCTCGTTTTAAAATAAAATATGTCTTCTCGCCTTTGCCGTAGGTTAAGCACGTAGGCATTAATTTATTTACGGTTTCGGTTACAAAACCAGATAAGTAGTACTTTCCCAAACTACGGTCCTGGGAATTTATCTCCTATAGATTCTATAAAAAATCAACGGGATTTTAGGTAGGCCATAAATATTGTCCGGTAGCATTCCTGAATGAGCGGCCGGCTGTTTCAACATGTCCGCCGTCAGCCGATCATAATGAATGAGGACCGGCAGAGCAGAATTAAAACGCCCGCTGCACATCTGTAATTACGACAAAAAGGAACCACTTCTTCGAGCATCGCGCTGTCACCGATCGCCGTGTAAACAAACCGCGCGCGGTTCAAAATATTTTCCGAACGCCGAGGTTTCAGCGTAACAACTGTAATTAGTGACCGGCGAGGTGCTTATTTACATACGACAAAACGAACCGAGATAATTATATATTATCAATTATGTTTAGAACGCGCTCATTCAGACTAGATGATGTGTTTAGACATATTTATGAATATATGGATGTACAAGCCATCAAAGATCTACGTTTTCGGTACCTACATACATACATCTTCAGGGTCATTAGGATGCAGACAGAATTAATGTAGGCTGTTTTAAAATCCCTAGAAGTGAGGCTCGGGAAGTAAAATGAAATTTGCGAGGAAAATTGCTTGGACTTCCTAAACATGCTTGTGAAACTACCAGAAAGTGTTATACCTAATATATAAAATGTTCCAGAGAAGCGTCCACGAATCGCTAATGACGACAGTGGAAAAGTCAAATTCAAGAACATTGTTACCTAAGAACCCAAGACAGTGTCACAAGAAAATAAGTTTAAAATAAAAAAAACTGGAAACGCAAGGCAACAATTTGATTCAATTGTTTAACTGTTCAAATGGAAGAATCTGAAGATGATATTTCAACTGAGAAGTCTAAAAGAAAAGCTGAAAGAAAATATTTAAGTCGTAAACAGCGCTAGAAATAACAGATGCAATTAAAGCATTTGGATATAATTGTGCAGATAAGAAAAGAATTATGATAATTTAGAGAAATATGTTCCTCCGAGTTCCTTCAGCTAGCACAAAGCCAAACTATCTTATTACCACAGAAACTACAAACTTGTAACACTCGTGCTAGGCTTGTTTGGAACCTGTGCATTCAGTTGGACAGAACAACTTCGTATTGATGTTACTACATGTCCTGCTACTACATCTTCAGGTCGTATTAATATACATTCTGCCCCAGTTACTGATGAAACTAACGATTATGATAATCTAAGTCAAGCAATTGTCGACACATTTGAAGTCAATAACAAATAAATAATTTGTATAGGTTTCAAAGCAATAATAAATACTGTGTAATGAATAAGTAATTAGTAAAAATTTAGTAAAAATTCTAAACAGAATTAATACGAAAGCCAAAGGAATTGTAGCAACTAATAGAGGGCATAACTAACTAACGATTTTCTGAATCACATAAGAAACAAATGGATTTAAATGATTAACAATCGGATATTAAACAGGGACATGGGAACAATTACAGGGGAATGGACGGTAACCGCAGAACAGTCGATTAGCAATAGGACTTTAACTTCAGACGTAGATTCAAATGAAGCAACTAACTCCAACTGTGCAATGAATACCACAATCTAACTACTAATAGAAAGACAATCACAATTATAGGTTAATAGAGACGACCTACAGAAAGCCGACCAGCAAAGAAGACTAAATAAATAGGAGGGGAAGTCAACTAGTAGAATCAATCAAATAACTACAGAATCAGAGCAACTATGAACGAAACTGCAGATGAAGCGACTAAGCACTTGACATAGGGCCACATATCAAATAGGACAAAGAATCTAAACTTCGCCGCAAAATTAGAGGATATTTAATGTTGTAGTAAATAAATTGAATATTTCAAAATAAATCAACTTATATTACAATTAAAATATGATTTTACATATATTCTCGATATTCCAACGCAAAAGTATTTAAAGAATAAAAAATTTAATCAAAAAGTCATAAATACAAAAATTGTTTTTTAAACAAAAAACGTCAAAAAGCTTGAAAAAGTCATTAGATGTGGTTGTCATCACGTTGTCATGAACAGAAATAGACAAAAACGCCACTTATCTCAAACTGAGGTCGTCAAATTGGTGACCCTGATGGAAGAAGGCTACACTCAGCAAGAAGTTGGCCGACGATTAGGGGTGGGTCAATCTGTGGTCAGCAGAGCTTTGCATAGGTACCGCGAAACTGGTAGCTATCAAAGGCGACGAGGCCAAGGCAGAAAAAAGAAAACCACAATTGCAGAAGATCGCTTAATCAGAATAAGTGCAAAAAGGCGACGGTTTTCTACTGCTAGAGCGCTAAAAAACGACCTCCTGCTTGCCACTGGTACAGCAGTCAGTACGGATACCATTCGAAGGAGGCTTAAAGATGCTGCATTGAAGCCGTACCGACCACCTACTGGACCAGTTTTAACAGCAGCCCACAGGAGAAACCGCTTAGTATTTGCTTGTAGGCATGCTGAGTGGCAGATTGAAGACTGGAGGCACGTTTTGTTCACCGATGAATCCAGATTCTGCCTTTCGACAAATGATCGACGTGCTAGAGTCTGGAGAGCCCCAGGTGAACAATTTACGCAGTGTGCCATACGAGAAGTCGAGCCATATGGTGGTGGATCCGTTATGGTGTGGGGTGGAATAAGCCTTGCTGATCGCACCAATTTTTTAAGAATAAATGGTTCACTGACTGGTGTACGATACAGGGATGAAATCATAATCCCTGTTGTAGAACCGTTTGGTGCTTTACATGGACCAGAATTTATTTTTATGCAAGACAACGCTCGGCCGCACATTGCCAATGTTGTACGGCAGGAACTCGTTGCCGCCCTTATCAATGTTCTTGAATGGCCACCACGTAGCCCTGATCTTAATCCCATAGAGCATCTTTGGGACAATATCGGGAGAAAGATTAGGGGTCTTGAAAATCCTCCGCAAACATTAGATGCGCTCTCCAATAATTTGCAAGAGGTTTGGGCAGTAATCGGCCAAGAGGAGATTGCCGCCTTAATAGAGAGCATGCCCAGAAGAATTGCAGCTTGCATAGCAGCAAGGGGTGGACACACCCGCTATTAATCGTTGTTTTGATTTTAAGTTTAATTTTTCGTTTTTACTATTTCTTGTTTATGATGAAATGTTAGAGTTGGTATAAAAGTTATTGAATTCAATTTTGTTTTGTTTGCATTACAAAGTCTGAAATAACTTATTTTAAGATTTTAAAAGCTATAATGCCATGTTGAACAAACATTTTTAGTATTTTACTAATTATCCTCTAATTTTGCGGCGAAGTGTATAAAAGCCAACTGATAGAATTATAGCTATAAAAAAAATAGAATTCACTTACTACAAACAGCATGGAGTACCTAACAAATAAAAAATAAAATTGATTAAATAGATAAGAAAAAGTAAGCAGTCAGAAAACAGAACCGAAGAAGAGTCATCATGTATCAACCAAAATCAACTGAGCAACCAATAGAAATTTCGAGTAAAAAAGAAGATATCAACCGCAAGTAAAGGGCGTAATAGATTAGTCATGCATGAAATAGATTTTAATGTTACAAAAGTTAACTGATAGAATCAACTAAAGGTAGTGCAACAGATACAGCAGCAAATTATGGGAATTGTTCTAACTAAACAATAAATATCGAATTGATTAAATAGAAAACAACTGAAAAAGTAAAAGTATAATCAAAAAACAGAATAATCCTGCATTTACTAAAGCAATTAAGCAACCAATAGAATAAGTGAATAAAAAGTAGAATCAAGGAAAAACTACATGTAGAATAACGAAACAACAACAAATGTTACTTGTAATAGCCAAGAAACTTTTAAATAGCAAAAAACATGCGGTAGAATTATCAAGCGAGACGATTCAGTCTTAAATAACAAACTCAACAGTCTCAGTCAGAAGAAATCGAAATGTTAAAGAACGCTCCTAATGGAGTTAATATTTCAAGTAATTTAATTTCCCCAGTATTTACGGCACTGAAATTTTGAACGTATCTGTAGAAATAAGTTTAAACGAAATATATCGAAATTCTCGCTCTATGTTAGACACCGCAGGACTCAATATATTACTACACAGGAGGATCACGTAATCACAGACAAAAAAATTCAATTAACTCAACGTTATCAGTCGCTCCTCCCGGCCATTTTCGTGTCGGACGAAGACAAGGAGCGTTTCTTCTCGGTCTCCGAAAGGGATATGTGTCGCATTATCGCGCGCGTCCATCACCCGAACGCTTTTAAAATTAAGTAAGTAATCTTTTAATTTGAATTTCTCGGCGTCATTAAGAGGTGAACAGTTAGCCATCCAACCAGCCAAGCCTGAGAACGTCTCGCTGGCCCTTTCGTCTCAATCTAGCCGAAGCTCGGACTAACGAGGCCCTCTCTTGCACGCGAGGCGGATGTCCGAGCCGAGCCCATCTGCTGATACATCCCGAGATAATGATTAATTATAAAAGAAATAGAGAAATTATCCGTTAAATAGACGTCTAAAGTTACAGTCGTTTATCTAACAGGTAAATAAACTCCAAATAGATTTACACTGTTATTCTTTCAATTATATTACACATATCAAATATTAAAGGGAGTGAATTATATGTAAATATTATTACTCAGAATGAACCTTCAGATCTTATTCCAATTCAGGAGTATCCCTCAAGGTGGTATTTTAAGTTCATTTTCGTTTATAAAAGGCAGCGTCAGTCATAAACCGAGCAAAACAACTAAAATGTAAGCGGGCAATATCAAACATAACGTGCCTAAATCAAAGGAATTTCACTTCCAAGGTTCATGAGATTAACGAGATGAGTTAGTTGGAATTCGACTGTCAATAACTACCCCTATTATCTAGCGTCCAGGTGCATTCTGTTAACACCTAACATAATTTACCAGTTATTAGCACCAAAACGAAAAGACAGATGAGGATCTAAGCCTAGTGTGACTTTATTGCCCACCCTAATAAACCGTTTCACTTTATAACTTAATTATCGGTCGAATTTTTACAGTGTATTCGGAATTTAGTAGTGGCTCACTAATGAGTCCTTGATCGGTCATCTCATAGTTTTTATCCTTTTATCGCTCCCGTGTTACCCAGCCAGTTCAACCCCGCGCCTACCTGCCCGGCGCAGGGGTGCTAATTATCGCCGCATTTGCTCGAATGTGGCATCAATTCTAAGGCCCCGCTGCCAATTTGGATCGGAGTTAGTTTAGTGGTTCCGGAAACGACCAATAAAATAAATAATTCACCTTTTTCGGACGAGGATGATTCGTTAAATGATTCAAGTCTGAAACAGGGTTGCCAAATAAAACGGAGCTTTGCTCAGAAGTATAAAAAAGAAATCAATTGAAGAAAAAGCCAATACTAGCTGCGAAACATCAAATTTATTTACTCATATTTTTTATTAACCACTTTCAAAAGTTGTTTCACTATTACACAAAATAATGTTTCGTTATTTCTATAGAAGAGCTAACAATCCAATTTGCAAAACGTCAGTAGGTAAAATTAAACATATTATTACACGATTAAAATCTGTTTCTCTTTTTCATATAACATTTGACGAGTAAGAATTGCACCAAACTCATCTATCAATAAAATGTGAAATTGTTTTACAAGATCCTTATGATAAGGCATCTTATGGCCGCTCCATCTAGTAGCTTGGCGAATAATTCTCATATTATAACAAAAAAAGAATCAATATCATTCAATGCTTGTAAAATATTTATAAGAAAATAACCATAATTTCGAATTTGAAAATTGTGATATATTATATAGTGATTTTAATATTTTCAAAAGACGTTTTGTAGACATGTGAAAAATTAAAATGTCATCGAATTCCGTTAATAAACGGATTTTGCTAATTAACAACATATTGTGTAGTTTTCTGGATTCATTAAACAGGATATAGGTCTGCTAATTTTAATATTTATTAAAACTTCTTAAAAAATATATTAATTATTAAAAATAATTTTTCAGTTTTAAAAAGATCATTTTACAAAAATATTATAGGTATACAAAATTATACTAACATCTTAAGGATTTAAAGAATATTGTTTACCTACTTCATATACAATGCGATCGAGATTGATTGAGCGTCCTTCAAAATTATGTACTAATTTCGATATGAAAAACACGTAGAAAACTCAATTAATAAACAAACCGTGCACAACATACGAACGCTAGTGATTGTCACCTGACTTTGAGTATTCAAAAACGCGAAAATTCTCTAGGTCGAAGGTAGTTTTGATCACGCTTTGATTTGAGGACGGTAAAAATCTACAACACCAAGCAGTCTTTGAAGTTAGTGACATATCAAGCTGTAAGATATGGCCAATTAAACTTCAATTTTACTTAATTACTCAAGAACTGGACAATATGTTAATGTAAATAATGTAATAATTTATCTTTCATGGCCTACCTTTATCAGAAATTTATTTGGACATATGTTACATGATGACGCCATAAGGCGAAACTGATCTAGAAAAATAAATAATATGTATTTGTAGTAAAGAGACTTCTCATTATAAATATTGAAGATCATTTTTAGTTTACCTTGACAACTTTATCTACTTATTTTTCACTCCTGACGAAGCTGTCAAGCTCTAGTAAAACGTTAAACGATTTTAATACTATTAAAGTGGCCATTAAGATATTGAAAAGAATTTGTTAGGCAATAAAAGTGCTTTTCTTCGCGTTAGTGAAACCGAATGAAATTATGGAATTCAAAAGCCCTGAAGCAAGGTTTGAAGAAAATTTATTTGTCGAGAAAATAAATAAACCACTTTAAAACTAATAAATAATCATATCGCTGTGATATTACCCTAACCATTTTTTTTTAAATCTTTGGTGGTTGCCCAACGGGGTCCTAAGTCAAAGACTTGTCAGGACATCAGGAGCGGGAATGTATTTGAGTGTGTGTAAAGTATTCCATGGCTTTGTTACTTCCAACCTTCTCGCCGTTTAGAGAAAATCAGTGTCGAATTTTAGCCACAACACTGAAGGCTGCCTAAAGTCGATACCGACCACCCCCGAGAAAAATCCCGAGTGCGGTTCGAACCGACGACCATACGATTGCAAGGCCGGTCCCTTATCACTGAACCGTTCAGGCGATATAGTTTCAACAATTGTAAAGAATGGATGTGATTCAGTTGGAAGAATTCATTGTTCACAACAATTCAAAATATTTTAAAAGAATTTACTCCAAACCAACAATAATATCACATGCATCAATCAAAACAGTCTTCCGAAAGTTTAAAACACTTAAAGGGTCATATACGTATGTACAATACGGAGTCTGTAAATCTAAAAATTTACCAAAAAATAAAATGTTAAAACTAGTTTAATGCTTACCAAAAACAAATCAAATAAAAAAATGTACTAAAGATCAAGAAATGAAGATGATATTCTCATCCAAATTCCAGATCCAAGAATTACAAGACGTCATGAATTGGACAGAATTTTGTCAATTCCTGAGTAAAGACTCGAAGAAACCCAAGACTTCCATTGACGGCAAGAAACTGGCCAGTACGAGCTCCTAAGACCCATCACAAGAAGAGACCAGTCTACAATACTTACATAATATATAGAATATAAGAAATCAATTTAAATATCAAAATTTACACAAAAAAGTACATGATGTATAAGCAAAAGTCAAAGTTGACGCTGTAGTTGACACTAGAGTAAAACGGAGGCGCTGAATGTAAACCCCTTCGTGAAAACTTACGGTTGCCCATATAAATGTTTGACATAGAAAACTTTGAGATAAATAACAGAACCGATTTAAAATCCATTCGTTCACGAATTACTCCCATATTGCTCCTCAAAGAGCCAACATCGAAATTTGAATATTTGCCTTTGATATAAATTTTAGATTTCAATTTAAACTCAACTGAATACAATTAAAAATTAGATCTCTTTCTTTATTTAAAAGCAATCGGAATTGAAATTTACTCTAATGTTCTAAAATTCGAATAGTTAATGTTTCAATTCAATTGATTATAAAGTAACAAGTTTCAATTTTATAAAATGAACGTTAAATATTTAAAAACATATCAGATATTAATTTACTAATAGAGAGAACTTCCTGAACCCTGAGAGCAGAAGACCACATCCAGAACCTGTGTAAAAAAAAGTGTCACAGTAGGTTTCTTATAACAAAGCTTCATCGGCATCAGAGATAAAAATAGAAGAATTTTGACAAATATATAAATTATTTGAATATGACAGACATATTGACACATACAAGGAAATTTAAATTCAGTTATCGAATGTTTTAAAAACGATTTGCTAGGATCGTAACTAAGTCATTTAAACCGACTCACGTAAGATTTTATAGAAACATACAGATTTTAATTCAGTTAATGAAAGTTTTTAAGGACAATTTGCTAGGATCGTAATTAAGGCATTTAAACTTACTGATGTAAAATCTATACACATATAGGAATTTTATTTCAATTAAGGAATGTATTGAAGATGATTTGCTAGGTTCGTAGGCAATCCATTTAAAATTATTAATAAATTTTTGAAATAAAACATACACAAATAAAAAAAGGAGGAAAGGATTTTCTTAAGCAAAAAAAAATCCAACACCCTGTAATAAAAACAAAATAAGCTTCAAAATAATATAAATAACGTTGAAAATAAAGTTAAGAAAATAAAAAGAAATAATCCGTAGCTAATGTTAATGGCACTGAAACTAGAGCCGTACATAGCAATGCTTCCGATGTATAACATTGCAAATTTTTGTCTACGCATCTGGACACTTCGCGCTATTAAGTGACTAAATACAAATATGATAAAACAAGAAGTTTCGAAGCAAGTAATTATCAATTACAAAGCCATTATCTCGTGAAAGCGTTTCGATTGATAACCGAAAACAAGCAAACACATCGGCTTTCACCTTTTCATGAAACAAGCACTTTTTCCGACTTCCCTGTTAGAGAAGCGCTTTTTTCGCAACTGCTAACAAGCAATAAAATAATATCACGAGAAAACTCATTAGGCGCGCAAACGCGTCTGATTTTACGTTTTGGTTTTCGAGCGCCGTTCGACGCTAATTATTAGCTGGTTGGGCGGGCAAAAATCAAACTAGATTTATAATACGGAATACAGTGGCGAAAAAACTTGCAATGAAGTAAAGTTAGCAGGCAACATTTCATTACGACATGGAAGGTGTTGTTGCTAGGAAGTTGCTGTAATGCAATGGGGGTTTTTACGAAAATTAATGGAAAACACATGTTTGCATATTAAAAAAAGACTTAAATTATTAAAACAACAGATTTCGATAAATTCAGATTAGGATAATGACGACGGCGAAAACCTTTACAGCAAAACCGAGCTCAATAATGAGCTGACTACTTGAAGCTGCTAAGCGGCACATAGATATCAATCATCAGTCTATTTCAAAATATTGTGCCGCATACCAGTAATGGGAAACCTATCCAAATCCTGAAATTTTTATTATTTTGTAACTTAAAATGACGTATTTAGAACTTCACTGTGGGTGTCGGACATTAAATGTCTTACTTAAAAGCGCAGGATTTTTGTAGTAAAACCTCCGGATAAGATCAGCAGTAGATCCACGCGAGATCTCCTGAAAAACTCTTTCAATTACCGTTCCCACACATTGCACTTCGAGTACGTGCAGACACGACGCTGTTATCACAACATCGACGATCTTCATTTAGACGAGGCAAGAGTTCTGCGGGGATACAGGGAGGTTCACCGGCCGTGAGTGATAACTGATTGGGTCCGCAGCGCCGCGGCCGCCGGCGTACAGTTTACTAATTAACGTGCATCGCTATCTGCGCTGATATCGGCCTGCTTGATATATGGACACGCGTTCTGCCCTCATTAAGACGCCAGCCAGACACGATCAGCGGCTACTGGACTCTTGCTACCGGTCACATCCAGTGTCAACCCGCGCTACCACTCTCTTGATTAAGGCGTCTGAGAGTAATGGCCATCGTTAATGGGGGTAACTTCAGGTGTGATTGCCATCGCAAACGCTAATAACCAAACTTATCGGTCAGGTCACTCAACTCCCTTCAAACGTTCAAGTACGTCCTTGTTTGCCAGACTTCAGAGACCTTAATCCAGTCTTCCACGAGACTAACTTAACATTAAACAATGACAACACAGAACCAACTTGACAGAACAAGAGATGTATAATACCTTGTTGCTATCTCAATATAGTAGAGACACAGAAAATTATAAATCCGATAAAATTTTAGTATATACTCATTAGAGATTAACTACCCTTATGTTTCATATCTTATGTTCCAATAATACCGTATGTATTTTAAATAAGTGCAGAAATTTTAACCATTTTACCGTGAGAGAACACAGAAAAAATACAAAAAAAAATTATAACAATCAGAAAATTATTTTAATTTGTAGTCTTCTACATTGTAGGAAATTTTTGAAAGACAATCCTTAATTTATTGTTACAATAGAAAACAAAAATAACACATTTGATGTACAAAATATTATGCTTAATGAATGTCTGAAGGACGGGCTTGTGGAAGAGGTATAAATCTATGAAATTTCAAATCCCACTTCAAGAAATAATGCTAGTGTACATGCAGGTCAAGAGTTCCACGTGCAATCGAGGACTAACTTCTCTATAAATACCTCAAAAACACGCAAATTACGTAAGTAGCGATATTTTATTTTTATTTAAATTCGAATACGAAAAAAAAAACAGACACACACATCGAAAGCAATAAATAAACGTAGCCGCTTATTTTTCTACTTTATAGCAAATTGTAACGTATAAATAAAAGCAGTAAAAGATAAGTGTCATCTGCTAATGGTTTTTACCTTGAATCTCGTTATAAACATTTATCGTTATGTAATGGTCGTATCATAAACCGATCCGAGCTAATAATAAATATTAGAAAATTCTCGACGGTGACGCTGATTTAACATCTTTGCCCACTTTCCGAGAAATTCAGCGAGTTACGCTCGAACCCGCCTAAAAACTCGTCCGATAGATTAAGTCCCGCGTTTCACCATAAGCGTAAAACGGCTATTATAATCCCGTATTGTGCGCGCTGGAAATCTCGGTTGGCTGCATTTTATCTGCGATCACCAATATCCCGTTTTGGAAATTTCCTATTTTTATCCGTCTGGAGGAGAGCATTTAAATTTGAAGGCGTTCGTTCGTAATACTGACGCACGAAATCAAATGAAAAAGGAAAACAAAAATTCATCCTCGCACATTATTCCACGGTTCAGAGGTTATCGCCAATTAAGTTTTAAATGGCACACGGTGTATACGGCACTTTCGTGCGTTATTGACAGGAATTTATAGTGACATTACAGCAGAAACACTTCACACACATAGCCATTAAAAAGAAGCTGCAAGGCTATCAACTTCAACCTTACAAATAGAAATAAAATTAACGGCGAATCCTTGAAGCATGGAATGAGATTTCGAAAGGGCTAACCCATTTTCGAAAATTATTATTAAGTAACATTCTCTCGTTATCAAACTCATTGATGTGTGACAGACAATATTAGGCAAGCTTTTTTTTTCTGCTTGTCGCGTTATTAAATTTAATATGCCCCGCTTATTGTCGGGGGGAAATAAAACAATCAAAGTCGAGCTAATTAATAGTAGCTTTTCCCTTGTCGAGTTTCTTATACTAAAATTTAATTGCGTCGGAAATAATCGAGTGCAATTCCTGAACTTCTTTCTTTTTTTGAAAGGCAAGTGTTAATTAACAGCTTTCAGCCGGGTAAAAATTCGAATGTCACTTCCTCCATCAACACTAAGTGAAAAAAATAATTTATAAATCCAAAGCGTGAAGTCTTAGTGGCAACTACGAAGAGAAAAATTCCATCAACTTTTAAATTTTTACAGAACGACATCAATCACAAAGAATTCTCTATAAATACTGTAAACGTACATACTTGCAACGTTACAAAAGAAATTTAAGTTTATATTCAAATAAACCACTCTATCTGGAGCTAAAATGGCGAACTAAAAAGAATTTTTAAGCGGAAATTACCGGAATATCATCAGGTGGCAAACGAGACTAAATCAACATGGTAATATTTTACTTCAGTCTGTGAATTTTATACTTCAAATCCCGAATATTAATTGGAGGAAACATGACCCACAAGGCACTTTTAGTAACTACTTTTTTTTAATTTATTTATTATATAACCCCCAATAAAATATACTTATTTGGTATGAAAGGATTATGAAACATTTATGTATAAACTTGTCTACGCAAGATACAGTGCGCGATCACCATAAACAATATCAAGGCACTATTTAAAATGTAATAAAATATTGCTGTGATATTACCTAAATTACCATATGTTTCCAATAATTTTGAAGAACAGACGTTAACCAGCAACAAGAAGAATCCATCGTCCATAAGTCCAAAATAAAGTCAGTTTAAAGGAATGTCTTCCAAACCAAACAACAATATTTCACATATCAAAACAGTCTTCTGGAATTATGCATAAATATTTTATACAAATTTACACCAATATAATACAATTTAGAAGATACCGTAGGTTTTAATATTCTTAAGTATTATTTATTATTATATATTATTATTTATCTTTTACTTGAAGGTCTAATAATTTTATAATGTACCACTAACGAAGCCATAATTGGTGAAATAGGTTTGGAAGAAAAGATAAAAAAATTTGTAGTGAAAAACTTCTTTTATAAAAAAATATAATTACAAACGACAAAAGAGCATGGAGTTCATAAATAATAGACTTCTGGAAGATTCAGAACACTTCAAAGGTCATATTTGTACAATACTGAATCCCTAAAAAAAAACACCAAGTATAAGAAATTAAACGGTCAAAACTAGTTTAATGCTTAACAAAAATAAATTAATCAAACATGTATTAAATATCAAGAAATGAAGGTGGTACATTCTTATCCACATCCCAGATGAAGAGGTCGGTCGCCTGGGTTTCATGAATTACAAGATACCATGAATTGCAGAGTTTTGTCAATTCCTAAGTAAGGTCTACAATAAACCCATTGACTTCATCCATTAACAACAAGAAACGGGCCAGTACGTGCTCCCAAATATCATCGGTTGTCATATAGATGGTTGCCATAGAGAATAATTAACAGAGAATTTTGATATAAATAACACAATCCAGTAAAAATCGAATCATTCACAATTTGCTCCTCTAACCGTCAACATCTAAACTTGAATCTTTGACTTTGAGAGAATTACCTGAACCCTAAGACCTGAAGACAACGTCTGTTTTAAAAAAATGTCCCAATAAGTTTTTTTTTTTTGTATTTAAACTTAATTGACATTATATATAAAAGAGAGCAATAGTGACAAGTACAACCTCAATCAAAACTAATGAAACGTTCAAAACCGAAACGCTGTAGTCAGAGAGAGAAGATACCGAGTGAGATGAAGCCTTTTGGCGAACGAATGTTTCCGATGTCCTTTCGAAACCCCACAACACGTTGCGCTCTCTCTGACTCGGCACCGTTGCAAACTGACTACAGCGTACATACAGGCTGTACATATTTTTGTCAGAATATGACAGATACAAGAAAATTTTAATTCAGTTAATGAATGTGTTGAAGACGATTTGCTAAGATCGTAGCCAATGCATTTAAAACCATTGATGTAAATTTCTAAAAGGAAACACACAATTCAAGAACGGAGGAGAAGACTTCTAAATACTAATAAAAAAAAGAACAACCCTGTAACAAAAATAAGCCTCAAATTTACAAAACACTATATAAATAACGTTAGAAAAGAAATATATAAAAATAAAAGGAAAGAGTCCGTAGCTAATAAAAATGGCATCTAAGTGGCAGCAATATTTTCATCTTTGATACGAAATTAAAATTATGAAAACCAAATTTATTTGTTAATATTCAAATTAATCCGCTGAATTTGGAAGTAACATAAAATAGGTTTATTCCAGCATTTTCTGATTAGTTCGGAACCGTTAAAGCAGTGGCCCACCGAAGTAATGAGCGATTATAACAGGGCTGTCAAATATGCAATTTTGATGACTGCATGCTTTTGACGATTTCGAACTAGTTACCAACTGTTCCTGGAATAAACCTAATAAAACGAGACTAAATCGATATGGTAATATTTTACTTGCGTCTATGCATTTTACTCGAGACATTCAATTTTACTTGAAGGAAATTGACCAATGAGGCAGTTTTAGTAACTACATACCAATTACCAAGGCACTATTTAAAATTTGGAAACGTGTATTCCCAGAAAACGATCGGGGCACCTACATTTTTGCTTTTTAACAATAATAAAGTGAGTTCAAATTGAATTGTTTAGATCTTCTGGCAAGCAAATCAATTTTATTAGTATTTTATAACGTGATCTGAAGGGTGGAGCCTAACAAAGTCAAGAGGAAATGTTTCAATCCATTAGAACAAATAGTTTGAACGTTTGATTATTGTAAAAAGAATTTTAGAACAACAGATGATCAGAATTTTTTCAATCAAATAGTGCAGGTGGATCTGTTTACTATTTTTGTGGTTTTTGAAATATTTACAAAAAACCGAAACGTAATTAAAAAAATTTTTTTTTTCTGAAGTTATTATTTTAGGGATCAAAAAAAATTAAAAGATTCTACAATAATTTTTTGGAACTTTTTACGATGACATCATTACATTTTACTTAAAACGTTTCGTTTCGTTCTGATTGCTGGAAGCAGTTTCTCTTGCTATTAGGTATTGAATTGTCGTTGTTGGGAAAATAAATTTTGTAAATTCGTCCTTCTTGGATTCACGTCATTGATTTTTACATTTAAAAATTTTAGGAACGTCAGATTTTGTAATACACGAAAAAAAGAAAAATGCGAATATCGAAGATTTTTTGTTTTTGTTTCGAAAGCAGAGCACATTTATTTTGCACAGTTAATTTTGATAATTTCTTGAATTTATAGCTACTTGAATTTACTAAATCCGGATGTGTGATGTATTGAAAAGTGTCGGAAAAAATAGATTATGAGAAAAAAGAAAGTTAATGATGATGAGATGGTCATGACGAATAGAAACGTTTCGAGTAAAATGCAATGATGTGATCGTAAGAAGCTTAAAACAAAGTGCTTTTATAATGTATTAATGTTTTTCTCATTTCAACGATAATAACATAAAAGAAAAGATAATTACGTTTTTTAGTTTTTTGGAAATGTTTCAAAAACTACAAAATGTAAAAGATTGTTCGAAAAGAATTATTGTTGAGCACCAAAATACGTCGTAACTTTGCCATAATTTAACGGACTTGGTGACTCTTACCGTTTTCAAGATCCCAATGGTGAGCCTGGAATTTGTAACAGCTTGTAGATATTGAAATGCAATGTTTGATTTTATAAAGTGTTAAATTAAAACATTACATCACGTTTACGGGAACGCTTTCTTGGTTACTTTCCGTGACTTTGATCTGATCCGACGTTGTACCTGATTTTAACAGGGTTCTTTAGGGATGTGTTGAAAATAGGCCCCGGGGTATAGCGATGATTTTATTTATGTTGATAAATTGCATTTCCCTTTTTTTTGTAACTGTATTTGATCCGGATACTTGTAAATAGAAAGCATCTGTATATGCATCTGCAAATATATTTTTTTTAAGTATCTGTATTTGTATTTATGTATATACCTAGCGCATGTACCTTTAACAACATTGGTTATCAATAGTTATTGTCTCGAGTGAATTTATTTGAGACGATTGAATTTATTGTAGATGTTTTGGACGGCGTCTCGCTTTAAAAAAAAAACGATTCGTTTGCGTGGAATACGAAGGCAGATTAATGTTGAATTTTTTTTTTAATTTCATACGTTCAAAATTTATTTCTCGTTTGTCGCCAAACAGTTTTTTCGTTTCGCAGTGCGTTGTTGTTCTGTTATATGCGTGTTTGGATTTTGCGCGGGTTTTATTGTTTTTTATTTAATTTTCCGAGCATTTGCGATTTTCGAAAAAATTGTTTTTGTTTGCCCGTCGAAGTGTTAATTTTATAGTTTTTTCGTGTGTTTAAATTTTATCCGTTTTCTGCAGTTTGTGTTTTTTTTTTTTGTTGCTAAGAGGATTGTGGTTTTTTTTATTGTTTATTATCATTAATTATTATTTTTTTTAGAATGAAAAGAGAGTTAGCATTACCAATTCCGTAAGTTTTTTTTTTTACGAATGACTATATGTGAAATTGAGTTTGAATTTTTTCATGAAATATAGAAACGATATATTTTATTATGAATGTGTGATTGTGTTGCTTGTTGTTTTCGTTTTTTTTTTTAAATGTATGGAATAGGAAACGTATGAGTGTTATTTTTTGTGTAAATTAATATTTTTTTATTGATAGAGGCACAGCACAGGAGGTTGAGTCTCCGCCTCGTCGTCGGTAAGTATTTTTCATAATGAGAAGATTTGTTAGAAATTAATTTTGAAATTCTTTTTCTAGTCCGAGAACTCAGGAAAATAGGGTTTCCCCGCCCCCGTAAGTTATATTGTTTACGAATAATTTTGTGCGAGATTGATTTTCAATTTTTTTGATGAAATATTGGATTGGTTGATTTTATTATGAGTGTTTGATTTTGGTGGTTATTGCTTTCGTTTTTTTTTTAATTAAAAATGTATGGAAGAGAAAATGCGTAGGCGTTATTTTTTTTGTAAATTTTTTTTCATTGACAGTGCCATGCAGAACGGCCCCCATCCCCCGCCCCGCCCGTAAGTAATATTTTCGTAATGAGAAAATTTGTTTGAAATTAATTTTGAAATTCTTTTTCTAGACTGACAGCGGTGAGGACGATCGTTAGGAGGGAGGATAGGGTCCTGCCGTAAGTTTTTTTTGGATATCGAAAAATGATTTTTGTTTTTGAAAATGATTTTTTTTTTTCAGAGGTATGTCCGTAACAACGGAGATTGTTGGGGCAGACCTGGCGTAAGTATCTATTAGGAAGTTTTGCGTATTGAGTTAATGATGATTTTTTTACAGAGGGGAGGAGATGTACATTCGTACGAAGCTGAAAAGGACCGGCGGGTAGTAAGTTATTCTTGTAAAAAATTATGCGGTGAATTAATTTGTAATTTTTTTAGGCCGGAACTGATCATGGAAACCTCCGGTGGGAGACGACGTGAGTTTTTTTTTGCGATGAATTGTATTTCGAGTTAAGATTAATGTTTCTATTTCTTTGTAGGCACCGGAGAGCCAATGAAAATTAAAAATTTTTTCTTTAATTTTTTTTTGTTTTCTTATTTTTCAAGTATGCGTCAATTAATCTTTTCATTGTGATGGGAAAAAAAGAAAATTTTTCTAAAATTTGTCGTTTTAAGGATGGTCTTTCCATTTTTTGATAATTTTGGTGAGGATAATTATCGCGGAAACAGTTGATATTTATTAAACGACCGTTAATAAACATCAATTTGTTCAACGGACGATTTTGGCGGTAAGATGGGAAGACCGACCGAGTGGTACATGAGATGTCTTTAAGAATCGTACTGACTTGGTGATTATTTTCGTAAACGTCGACATGGCGCAGCGATAATAATAACTGTACGATTATGTGCAGACAAATGTTTGCAATTAATTGTGGACGTCCTTCATTTCTTGAACGTCGAAAAGAAAATTGAAAAAAAATTAATTGATAGATCTCTACCTCAGAGGTAAAGAATCGTGTCTCCATTATCGTAGATTTAGAGAAAACGAAATTTGAAGTTTTAAAATGCAGTATTTTTTTACAATAATGAATTAAAATAGAATCAACATGCGGACGTCGTGCAAACGTAAGTGTTTTTGAACTGTTGTTGTATTTTCATGAATCTTTACTTAAAAATTGTGCTCGACAATTATTGTTGTTTGTTTGCTTGCTTTATTCGACTTTTGAATTTTGCTCGGTGCTTTTGGAATTTGATTACATTTTGTGATGTTAGCTTTGCCTTAAATTTTTTCTTTTTTAGCAGGTTTCATCAATAATAATAGTGATAATAATAGTCTTTATTAGAAGGTAAATACAAAGAATATTATTAAAATTTAATAAGTTTTTTGTTTGTTTGACAGACGGAGAGGGAAGCACAGCCCTGTAAGGGCTCCGTCCCCGCAGCTGCCGCCGATGCCGCTGCCGTCGCACTATGGGGCCAACAGCACTTTCGCGTCTCAAAAATCTGTAACTTCTTTATTTATTGACTAATGTTAATGAAATTTGGTATGCGGATCAAGAAAACCATGGGCTTTAATATCGTCAAGTCATTTTTAAAAAATTCTTGTTTACTTATTTATTATATATGTCATATAATACTTTTTTATAAGTATAATGGTTTTTGCACCCATAAAGGATGTTATAATAAATTAAAATGAAAATAAAATGTACATAGAAAAGTCAGAAGTACTAATATAGCAAATAGAAATCGCAAGTATGTCTATTAAAAATATTTGTCACAAATAAAGTACCTACACAAAGTAGAATTTGAGGGATAAGTAACATAATTATAATTATCCGATACAAACCAATCATTCCAACACTTGCAGAGCTTCTTCATTAAGTTCCATTACTTTTTTTACCGAAGGCATTCTTAAGCTTGAGATGTATGGATCTGATGTGTAAAGCAAAGTGTGGAAAACGTCTTCGTTAGTGGCAGATCGTGAACATTTTCTGGCATGGTGTAATCTGTAGTCTTTGTAATTTTTATTTCGACACTCCTGTGCATCTTCGGACAGTTGTCCAAGAGGCAAAATTGTGTGATATCGAATAATATTCGCTCCGTGAATTAGAATTTTATGAACAGATGAAGGCATATAATGCCATTTATATTTTCTTACATACAATTCTGCGGTCTTAAAAGCATAGTCTCCAAACTTTTCTGCATTGATTGATTGTCTACATGCCATAGTTTGCAAAATAATATGAAATCTCTTTATGAGCTCTTCTTCAACTCCAGTAATGGCAGATGTACATTCAGAAGTTGCAAAAAATCTTCTAGCAGTATTACCATCGTTACTGTTCCCGCTACCTTGTCGAGGTTTGTCTATAATTAAACCCATTTCATTACGAAATCTTTCCTGAACACGAAGTTTTTTAATTTGTTTTTGTTGTTTGTGTTTTTCAGTGGTTGCTGACCATTTTTCAAATGATAAATTATAAGAAATGTGTAGAATAAGTTCCATGCAACGAATCCAAGCATGTAACGTAGACAGCCCAAATTTGAAAGTCTCTTCTCTTTCTATTCTTAGTTTGACACGTTCAAGATCATTCATTTCTTTGGGTTTAACCAGACAAACAATGCATGTAGAACTAGATGGTGTATCTGTTAATACCTGTGTAACTTTTCCGTCAATCATCGTTAGAAAAAGTTCGTGTGTTACGGATACTTCTTTTCCTTTTATCTGAATAGATGACGGTACAAGAGAACGAATTTGGGCCTCTGTATCATTGATAACTTTTCTTGTGTTCTCCGGCGTTTCTTTAGAAAATTCCGTAAGAATGGGTCTACAAAATCATACTGATGATGGGGCTACATTTTGCCAAATAATTTTTTTGGATACTTTGTTGATCAGTTTGAGTGGAACACAAGAAGAAATAAATAAGTTGGCATCAGATATTAATGCGCTTTCACCTGAAAGTATTTGCTTGTACTCACTTTGACCTGAGGAACCATCACAACCCCATTTGCTATATAAGATAAATTCATCTGCTGACTCGTCCGATGAGGTTATATCAACCGATTTTATGTTTACTAATCGTGTCACAGTGTGTCTAATAATGCCTGTAATTTCACTTTAGCCATAGTATCGGTTATTTCAATATGTTCTTTACTTGGAGAGCATGCCACTTTTGCTTCTGCAAGTTGTTTGTATGGGGAAAATAAATTGCATTCCCTTTCAGTCATACAGTTTCTAATGCCTGTTTTAGACGGTCATATTTTTGTATCAAATTTATTACGAAGTGAGAGAGATAAGCTACCACAGTGAATGTTGATTGGTTGAATTGGCACTTCTCACTCACTTCGTAATAAATTTGATACAAAAATATGACCGTGTAAAACGGGCATAAGATACTGGTACTGATTCTTAGATAAATCTAAATCAATGAATATAGCTAAAGTTTCGTCTGATGTGTAAGGAACAATAGAAGCATTTTCATTTTTAGATAGCTTTTGATGAAGGAAGTCCTTCATCTCAGAGGATGCCGTACGAATCAATTGTATTATTGCAGCTTCCTTAGCTTCACCAATAGAACGCAATCCTTGAACATATGAAAAATGAAGTGAATCGAGTCCTGTTTCACGAAATAGTTTCGTTGCTTTTCGTTTCTTGGTTTTTTCAGACGATTCTTCATAACTTTTGCAGGGCCTGCCTCGTTTGCCTCCTGATGACGAGCCAAGTTCTTCCGATTCATCCAAGTTAATTGAAAATTCGCCATTAAGCCAGATTTCATTTTCCGTTAAAAATCTGTCCTTGCTTCTGTGAGAAGCCTGCCATCTTTCTTTGAATTGTGGTAATAAAGTTTTTTGAATGTTAGTAATCACACACGTTAAATTTGCGTCAGATAATGAAAATTTGGCTTTGATGTAGTTTTCAGCAGTAGATATGTGCTTACCATGTTCAATGAACGCAACACTTAACTCACGTCTACTAATAGTAACTGTGGTCATCGTTAATGCACAATAATGTTAACGTACGCAATCAAAACTAGTTAACAAATTATATTCTAAATTTTTCTGGTCCGTATATATAGGCGGAATACATTCTAGAAAAACCACAAAAAAATCTATTGAAAAACATATTTTTTCTTAATATCATATCTGTGGTTACGTGATTGGTGATATGGTGGAAGAATAAAATAATATATTTTTTTGACAATGAATAAATATTATTACCTTTTCAGTGGTTTTGTGTTTTTTTATAGTTAAAAACAAAATGCGAGTATCCATTGTAACCATCTTTCAACCTGTTTTTTTATGTTAGGGGCAAATATGGGCAAACTTTTTTTTCTGCCTTACCTAGAGGACTATTTTCTCTATTGTTTGCAGCCAAGAACTCAACTTCGGCAAATTTCGATAACAGTTAAATCTTTAAGCGAAATTTGAAAACGGCAAATTAAACGTGCCTGTGTTTGTGTTTTTTTATTTGACAAACGAGTAAGCATTTCACATGTTTGTATAGTTAATTGAAAACTAGAAGAAATGCCCTTTCCAATGATATATAACACGTTACATGTTAGTTGTGTCGTAGGTTCGTAATTGTTTATTGAAAATGAGCTTCAGAGTAGCCGCTATTTGAATCGCATCGAACTCCGAAATTCTCGGTATTCAAACTAATCCCAGTGAATATTTTAATAACTTATACAACTGTATTATAAAACTTTGATTCATTGGCTATTAGAAAATTAATATTGTAGATCGGAATAAAGAATTTCATGTTTGATATTTTTGAGACGATAATGTTACTCTGGCCCCATAGTGCGCCGCCTCAAGCGGTTTTCTCGCCACCACAGCCTCAACCATCGCGAGAGGTGGCAGATGAGATTGCACTGAAATATAGGCGGTGGCAAGATAGACAAAAAATATATATATATGAAGCGGCGGAAGAGGGAGAAATTTCAAAAAAAAAACTCCGCAAGGGTCGGCGGTGCCGCCGGTGGCGTTTCCTCAGGGGACGGTCACCATGAATTTTTTTTTTAATAAATGAGTTTGATTAACGAACGCGTTTGATTTTACTTTAATGAATAACAGGGTTAATGGACAGGACGAAGGTATTTTCGTGCTAATTAAAAGCTTCTTGCGGGCAAAATGAAATTCAAGAAAGCGTTCCTGGCAGCAGAAAATTACGTTATTAAGCACGAATGTGGTAATTACACCTTTGCCGCATTGGTCGCTCTCGAAAACGGACACAATTAAGCTGGATTTTAATTTAGAGCGACCACATGCTCTCGAAGATTATACGCACGGCGGAGGATCGGGTAGGTAGAGATAGCGCGGCCGGTGCGCCTAATGATCAGGCAGGCTGGCCAACAACAAAACAAATCGAGGACTGCATTTATCGGATCAGAGTGGGCGGGGTGGCACAGTAGCCGGTCGGTAGCGGAACGCGAAGCGCATCACAATCACCACTCTTCAGATCAAGCTGGCGGTGCATCCACCGGAAACCCTAATGGTCTACACGTGATCTGGAATCTGGAAACACTCCATAATCTGGTTACAATACAATGGGCCGCTCTGCTGCTGCTTATTTTTAAGCGCTCATGTTATTTCTGTTATCTACCGAATCCTCAATGAGCTTCACCCGACCGCAACTATGTAGTTCGTCCCAGTGTGTTGTTAACACATACTACACTTGCAGAAAACCAAAAGGTTAACAGATAAATTCAAAATTGATTATCATCCACTATCCTCACACTTTGCCACCAAAGTTTTTCTTCTTGCCAAACCAAAGGAGAATCCAAAGGAAAATTCCAATCAAATTTTGCACTATTTCAAAAACTGTTTCATAGCTACTTTTAACGTACCCATCTTTTAAAGTAGAAGCAAATTTACAGAATCAAAAAACCAGACAAGAACCCTGCATTACATTGTTCGATCAATTAAATGGAATTAAATGTTATTATTTATTACAATTTCATTCTTTATTAATTTGTAATCGATTCAAATGATCTGGAGTGAAGCGGCATTTATTGTAAGTAAAATGGTTAATATTTGATAAGCAAGAATATAAAATAAGAAACAATACACTTATCTAGTACTAATTTAATAATACATAAATGATTTTGTTTTGTATAGTGTAAACGCGATTTTCCTTTTAAGATGAATATCACACACACACATATACACATAAACAATCGTATATTAGAAAGCAAGAATGCATTTTTATGCCCGATTTTTACGATCCGAAGCGTCTTAACATTATGTACCGGCATGGCATAGCATGGCGTGGTGGTGGTACAGAATTCAGCCCATAAAATAAAATCGTCGTAAACGTCTTTATTTAAGGCTTCTGCTGGCATACTAACTATCCCGAAGAATTTCTAAGGATACATTTATTAGTTCTGTTTACGTCCGCGCTAATCTGTGCTTTGAATAACGAGCTTTAAATTAGTCCGGTATATCAACGAGGCTGTTGCGATAGTGTTGTTTAGTCGACGTGAATTACGAACGCTTACTGGTTCTGATTTGTGTAACAAGGCCTATGCCTAAGCCTAGGCTGCGCTTGTATTTTATTAACTCACTTTCACTGAAAACGAAATACTGAAGGACTGACTTTTAAACATTATTTCTTATTTACTGGCGCAAGAGAAAACCAGAAAGAGCGCTTGCATAAAAATTAATTAAAAAGTAAAAATATTAATGGTGAACTGAATATAGAAATATCAAGTTAAAAAAAAATTATGATGAGTGGTCGGGAGATTATAATAAATAATTCAAGGAACAAATTAAACGAAAGCAATAAAAATTTAGGAAAAAAGGAAAGCGAATAGACGAATTTTTATATAATCAAAAGCACAGGTGTGCAAGTATTTGTGAAATGAAAAATTCTAATTCGTTATTTATGGTTTCAAATATCTTTGGAGAGAACAAAAATCTACAGAAATGAAATAATAATCAGAATATAACAAGAACACTTAAGTAACACCTTGCGCGCTAATACAATGACACCCAAAATAATTTATTCATTTTTAATAGGCAACGGCAAAAATATATCTTAACAATGGCTAAGTTACTGATAACAATCGAAACAGGAGATATTTTTAACAGTTGCTTATTTCAAGAATATGTATGCAGATCCTATGGCGAGAAATTTCCGAAACGTTGGTCTTAATTTACCTTGGAGATCTACTGCACCCGACTTTTTTCTTTGGGGACATTTAAAGACCAAAGGTATTCAAGATAAAGGCAAGAAATTTAGAGGTACTTATAATTATATTTATCTACGACTAAAATATAATGGAAGTATTATATGTGTGGTTTGTGAACAATAATGCCATGCAATATTCTATTAGGGAATAATGACGAGGGATTAATAGTCATTATTCCCTCTTGCTCACCAATTACAAAATTTCTCTAATCAAATAATACCATGCCAACAAAATACACAAACTCAAAACTGTCATTGTTAAACGCGTAGTGTTTGTGAATTTAATAATTTAATAATTTAGTCGTAGATAAAGTAGAGTATACTACTCGCAATAATGGCTATTATTCCCTCGGAGTGTTACTCCCTCGCGCTGCGCGCTCGGTTCGTAAATACTTTTCCTCGGGAATAATAGCTACCATTATTGACTCGTGGTATAATCTACTATTATAACCGCAAGGAAGTAATGCCGTACTTATTAGGTAAACCAAAATTTTGCTGAACTATTGTGTCTAAAATCAGTTGTGAAACCTGCAATAAATGCTACAAAAGTCAAACCAGTTGTAGTTAAATTTACAGTAAAACTTTATTAAACTACATCTATAATCAGAAATTAATGTTATATTTTGAGTTGTCAATAATAACTAAACTTGTTTTCTATTAACTGCTCCGACTGCTTGATAAAAATACAGTCGCCACATAGTCAATGGTTAAAGAATAGACTTACACAAAATAAGAGTGATTGATAATTGCAGAATTGGAAAGATCTTGTGCACTAGAAATTCATATAATCGATGATGACCATTTATTTAATTTTGATCATATAAAAATTTGAGAAAAATAACCGTTTTATAAAACTAGATTATTTCTTGAAATGTCTTGCATTCAGAAACATAATAATATAACTGTAAACTTCAGATCTGACACTGACGAATTAAATAATATTTATCTACAACCACTACTGTAAATGACGAATTACGTACAACACATAAATTAAGAAAGCGGGTGTGTACAAACGTCGTGCGTAAAGTAACAAAAACGCATCTACTTTACGCACGTTTATAGTTAGCTCTACGTATCCGCATCACATTAGATTGACAGTCGTCGAAACTGCAAGTGTCATTGCTGATTATTTTGATCTTGAATAATAAGGTAATTTTTGTGGTCGTAGATAAAGTATAGTACAAAACTCGAGTTGTAAAGCAATTACGCACTTGTGGAATTACTTGCATTCGCCGCTGCGCGGCTCATGCGCAATTTTTCCACCGTGCGTAATATGCTATTTACAACTCTCGTTTTGTAATATACTATTATCTACACCTATTTCATAATAGCTACATTATTTAACTCATTTGGGTTGTATAATGAGACTTATTATAACACTAGTTATATAATGAAAAGAATTATTAGTTATTATTATGCGCTTACTATGGATTTGCGCTACAACCAGACTATTGCGATTTTCGCTTACTGATGGCTTCCGACAATATTTTTTAAATTAATAGAATTAAAAACCATATTGCAGGCGTAGATAAAACGTTGTATATTACAAGTGGGATAGTGCATCATTATAATATTCATGTTCATATGCTGAACCCGGGCTAACGCCCTCATTAATAGTTTAATTCCAAAAAAAAAATATCGACAAAACTATGAAAGAAAGTGATTTAGAAGTCTAGAAAAATTGTCATAGGTTGAAGAAATCAAGAAACCCTCGATGTGGGAAAATTTTGAAAATGTTCCGAATCGTATAATCCAAATATTCTCGTTTTGAATGATAATTTCATGTAATTGAAGAAAAAATAAGATTGAAAATATTCTTGTTCCACATGATTTCTTGAAGAAACACCGATTAAACCACTCAAGCTCAATCCAAAACTTCGATAATAATTCTTATCCCGTCATGGTTTCTGTATTATCCGAGTTTACCACAATGTATTATAGTGGGACAAGAATTCATGAAAACATACAAATTGATTCACTCAATGACAAGCGAAAAACTTCACATTTGCCACCGCTGGTATCTACATACATATAAAGCCCGCCCTCCAGCGTATACATAAACACTCTACAATCGATTCCCTAACAACTTATTCCTTTACATAATACGCAATTCAGCGGTGAGAAATGGTTACGTGCATCTAATTGGATTGACATATTCGTGCGGAGGTACCGAACAAAGGATGCTGAGGTGGCTGGTATCTGGGATGTAATCAGTTCGCGGCCGCCGGGAGCGTGATAGTCGCTAATGCACTGACCAGCCCTGGTACTCTCTGCCCACATGCTACCGCGTTTACAGATTAATCTCCGAACTACAAGTTCACGGAAAGCAAAACTATGTTGCTGTGCACAGCTTTCGTCCGGCGATAAATTCTTTACGAACCGCGGCATTTGCATAGTAGGAAATAATACGTATAGATACGCCAACACCGTACAAACACCTAACCAGAACCACACGAAACAAACCAAATTTAGACTCGTCTTATTTCACCAAATATGTAAACTGTAATACAAAAAAAAGTAATTCCACAAGCAATTTAGTTTCAGATTTAATATCGTAAGCACCTTTCTGAAAAGAGGATTTTAAGGGCAATTGTCCTGCATGAAAAATTCGCCATGAACTCTCTGTCTCAAAACATTGTTTTAAGTTTTTTTTGTTTTTTTAATAGATTTTATAGATTTATTAAGAGAAAAAAGAGGCTTTAACTCGTCCACTCAATTATGTATAGTGGCATGCATTTTATGAAGTCGCAGTTTCTCTATGTAATTTAATGGAGGAACTGCGACTGCGTAAAATGCATGCTACTATACCATTAATCATGCCAGCCAAGCATGGGATTCAACAGTGCTTTGGTTGAAAGATGACCTAACTATTGCAGAGTCGCTGTTAGAAGCAGAGGTTAAGAGTTCCTCAAAGGTTACACAAATGCCTCCTCTTAATTTGGAGACAATTGACATTATATGACATTATATGACAAAATATTAAGGAATTGACATTAAACACATTATAAGACGAATGGTAAAGAGGATTTCGATGGCTGGAGAGAATTGACTTTCTATCAAGGATTTGACATTAAACACAAGAGAAATGACAGCAGCTATTGAGCAGCTGTTATTGAGAAAATATCTATTGTTAATAGAACAGAGCAAATTCACAGATACTCCAATAAAGGAGTCAATGATGACAGAAGTTAAAGTCATAAAATTTCTGTGTTCTCAACTAGAAGAGCCTAGCTACATGGAAGAAATTCATCCACAAATCACATGAAGAAATAGGGACAATGTTGAAGTGGTTAAAAGAAAAGTATGAAATTGATGACCCTGTCCATAATGCAAACTAATCACTGGGTCCTGATGTAATAACCGTTCCAAGAATCACAGGCTGCTTCAATTGAACCACTGGAGGATAATATAATGTACCACCTTGTATGACTGAATTCGTCGGTCATGTCGTTGACAAATTAAGACATCCACAACGTGTTGTGGCACTTTCATATTGCCAGAATGTTAATTATTCGAAGAATGATTTCGAATATCAACGTGTTATCTCTGCAATTCAGACAGATTTTATAGTACCGTTACAATGGTTATTTATGAATCAATGGCATAATTAAGAGACTATAGCCCGAAAGCATGTTTAAAGCACGACGCGAAGTGGAGTGCTTTTAAATGCTCGAGGGCTATTATCTACAATTATGCCCGTGATACATACAATGTTTTATTTTATTTTGGCCAAAATTTGGATTCAATATTTTTATATCGTATGCGAGTGATGTGCACGTCGCTTCCATAAAATAATTATGTAAATTGCTTGCATTACTATGGATTTGTTTACGTTACTACGGGTTTGTTTACTTTAACAACTCTTGAGCAATAAAGGCCAAATTATACCCGCAATAGGGTGTCAATAAACAAGATTATGGTTCCAAAATAAATAAATGGAATAGACCACATGAATATATAAAAAGTTCCAAGTAAGACGTAGAAAATTAGAAAGTCCTTCGGAGTCAAACACCCAGAAGAAATAAGAATAAGGGTAAAACAGAGAAAACATTAAATGAAATAAATTATAAAAAATGATCTACCTAGTGATGCAGGTGATGAGACGATTGAGCAACATGATTATGATGATCATGATGATGAAGATATTGTCGATCAGTCTGGGAGTAGCAGTAAAACAGGAAATGAAATCAGCGACAAATTTGTTGAATCTCTTGACGGTACTCGATGGTATAAAGAACTACGACCAAGAAGTCGGCGACGCTGCATCAGTTTTGTAACCAAAAGAACCTGGTTTGACATGTGACACATATTAAGACAGTTTCTGATGCAATTGATTTATTTCTGAAGACATACAAATTTTGGTAACAGAAACCAACAGAAAGACTGTATCAGTATACATTGTGTTAGGCAAAGGGTGGAAAAAATGTTGAAACTATACAAAACTAAAAGCTTTCATTGGACTGTTATTGACCGCTGGATTTTGTTATGCAAGAAGAGAACCAATCAGGGAATTCTGGCAAACTGAAAATGCAGCATTTCATCGACCGGTTTCTACCGCTACCGTGTCAAGAACGAGGTTTGAAGAAACTGCTACCTCCAATTCAAGAAGTTTTCGATAGTTTCGTGAATAAAATTGGCAGAGAAGCTATAATCCCTCTTTTCATCTATGTTAAGATGAACAGTTAGTACCATTTCGTGGACGATGTTCATTTCGAGTATGGATTAAATCGAGACCGGACAGATACGGCAAAAAAAATTGGCTATTATGTGATGCTGAAAATAGTTATGCATTCGGCTTACAAATTTATGGAGGAATGATCAATGGTGTTCCAGAAAACGATTAGTAAAAGATCTGCTTGGACATCTTAATGGAATAACAACTAACAACTTTTTTATTTCATTACCATTAGCACTAGAGCTGTTTGAAGAAAAAAAATTTGACTGAGACACTAAGGTGAAGTTGCAAAAGAAATGCTGGCAAGTACCAATAAAGAAATACTTTGTAATAAGTTTTTGTTTACCGATATTGCAACAATGGACTTGTATGAATTGTAAGTTCCAAAAAAATATCGTAGTGTTCTTTTGCTGTCAACACAGCACACCGAATCAGAAGTAAACAAGAGACCACAATAATACTAGATTATAATAGATGTAAAGGAGCAGCAGGCCTGCAACATAACCACTAAAAAATGGTCTTTGGTTATCTTCAGGAATTTCTTGGATATTGCACCTATCAAGGCACATATTTGACATAAAATCGAATATCCAAATTATGTATCATACGATGTAAGGTGCGCGAGGCGATTTTTTTTTTTGTAAGAAGTAGGGACAGAATTAGTAAAACCATTGGTGGAGAAAGGATTCAAAAAGCGTACGAGCTGCAATTAGAGCTTGTGAAGTTATGTAACAAAAATAAGCTTGGACATCCGAAGGTTAAACCAACTCAAATTATTTATTCTTCTTGGTTTTTGGTACGGTTTAATTGTTAAAAGAGAGACTTTCAATAAACGTGCAATTACAAAGGAAAATTTATGCAGTGTGTAAACTGCAATTACTTTAAAATGTAGCTAGGGCGGAAGTCGTTTAATATCTGCTGTGTGAACGTAGCAAGTAGTCGTGGTATCGCGAGCTACCGTATTACACACTATGCAAATGTACCCAGTTAATCTGTCCACCAATGCTCTCTGTCTCTGCACTACACACATCTTTGCACAGGATTGAATCGTTACCACTTACATTTGCAATTCTTTACTCTAACTAGTGACACCGCTGCCATCTGCAACTTAGCTCGTTCGCGCCAGCATGCGATGATTTCGCCACAAAGTCGAGAGAGAATTTTTCGCTTCAATTTTAAAAAATTTGGGATTTGATCGAGTTTACATAATTCGCCGATATAAATGAAAAAACGTCGGCTGTAACTCGCTCATTTTTGGTACAGGTAGCCGCCGGCATTAATCAAAATCGACGCTGTTTATCCAATTAAATGATTACAGTGATCGAACGAGATGAGCTGCTTACATGCAAAAATTTTATAATGAAGGTGACGTTAAACGGTAGTCAACTTCTATGGTTCTCTTAGGCCACCTGCCGATTAGTATTCCAAAGCACTTTTCAACATGGTCGACACACCAAACCCCTATCCCATTCCAGTGGAAGACGTAACTCACAAACATAAAATGCATAAATACTTGACGTGCTGACAATAAAATGTCTTTTTCTTAAATTCCCTCTGCTTCAGGTTAATTTATTAAGTGATTAAATACGTCGATGTTATCAAGTAAATTTAATTTGCTGGGAATTACAAAATAATAAATCGATTAACGTCGATTGCCGCCACGCTCAATTAGATGCGGAAAATTATATTAACAATCGCCTGTGTTTTAGAAGACCACATTAAGATGTTATCTGGCAGAGACAATGAGCATTGAGCGGGCATAATTACATTAATCAGTTTTTCCGATTGAAACTCCAGTTACGATTGCGCGTAATATAATAAATAAAGCCAGTGGAAGGAATTTGTAATTCGAATTAAATTACTACTCTATTAGCTACTATTTTAACTGGTCTATGCGTCTTGCTGTCACTATTTTAGTTATGATGCCTTGGAATATATGACCATCAGACGAAAACAATTCTACTGAAAAGATTCCACAAATTAAATCAAAGAAAAATGTTGATTCCTCTGGATGTTCTTATTATATCAAGTCATTTTCTCTTTTTTTTAAATAGAATTCAAAAAGAATCATCAGAGAAGTGAAACTGATAAAACGAAGTGTCATCTTCAGTTATTTTTGTCAGACAGTATCGACGTTTCTCAATTCAAGAAATGAAATTCGATTTTTTTTTTTCAATAAAACAAATTTTTTCGAATATAAACAAATATGACACGATTTAAAGTATTTTAGAACACCGTCTTTGGTCCAACAAAGAAAGAGAAAGAGAAGTAGGAGAAAAATGTCCCGAATATTTCTTCTAAAATGAGAGTTTGTCCTTTTAAGAGAAGGATCAAAATGGTTAGAAAATATTGGAGAATATGCTCCTCCACTTCAAAAAAAAAACACAAAACGAACGCAATATAACCTATGAATATTTGGGATGAGTAACACGAAGCGCAATCTCTCGCTCAATGCCGAAAGCTAGTATTCGCTGCGTTAACTAAAATGAAATAAAATTATTTTAGAAATATATCGAACCAAATAAATGACTTGATTTTTAAATAGTACAAGAAATAGCTCAGAAACAAGATTTACTGTTGTGCGTATGAAAAATCAGTGTATTAGAACTTCACCAAATGCAATGTCAAGTGATTGACGGACCACATCCATAAACAAAAAAGCAAGACCTGGAGCCGCCACATTTTGCCCAATAGAGAAAGTTCCTTGCCTGATAATTTCTTACACGTTTCAAGGGAAGACATACTTAAATATATTAACGCGTTCTGACCACAACTGAGAGAGCGGGTAGTACACAGATTTGATTTTCATATAAAATAAAAAAGAATGTCAGTAATACAGCTTCCTGCTACACTGGAGTGCAAGTACATAAAGGAAAAGGTAGTTATCCTGCCTGCGTTATGATGAAGTCATATAAGGAGGAAGTTTTAGCAGAACTTAAGAAGACTCTCACAGAACAAGCAATCTTCCGCATTCTAATTAGAAATAACAGCAGAACTTCTAACAAAAAGAAAAAAAAGATACTCATAAATAACTCCGTCCATATCTACCGTCACCGTTAATGGTTCCGTATTTCATAAATACCTGATCGAGAGCGGCAATTAATCAAATTTAAAGAGACATCTTTCGACGAAAGCGACATTTACCAGCCCGAGAACCCGTCATAAAGTATCTCCGATCAGGCCTGGCCTTGCATAAATCCGCGCTAACGACTCGCCTACAACTAATTACTATTTATACGAGTTTCACCAAGTTCCCACAGCACTGGCGGAAAAACCGTTTTCGTTCGGAGGAAGCAGAGATCTCGAGATTGGCAGGGAAAAAATAGACGAAATTAAGTACGCTTACGGAAAGTAACAAATAACATAATTGGCGGTTTGAAGGCGCGCGTTGCTCAAGGTACAATTTTAATCTATTAGTTTTTGCCGCGGCTTACGAGATTGGAAGCTGATACGAACGCGTGTATTTGCTCTATTTTCCACCGACGTATTCCGTTAAATGAAACTTAAAACCTAGACATTGCATTTTATTCATTAAACTTATTTAATGACGGAATGCACAAAAAACTCCAGTCTTCTATCTCTGAATACTTCAGATTTAATTGGTCAAGAACTCTCCTTCCTGTTACCGCATGCGTGCGTCAAAAAGCAAACACATTAGTATTAATATTCACTCGGTCGATATCATAAATTACACCGTATGCGGTGTACCGGTATGCGGTAAATTAAAATTTATGAAATTAATTAGAGTGAAAACAAATTTATCCCGCGCAGTGGATTTTTGCACCGACAGCGCTTACAAACCGTCAATTATCTCCTACAAACCAATTAATGATCAATAGGTTGTTAGAAATTGCACTTGTCATTATTTATGATATAAAAGGAAACTTGCAACCGGCGAATAACATCCGGAGCTCAACATAATTACGCCAGATAAGAAATAGTGGCAATAATTTTAGAAAACGGCGATTTATCGCTCAAACCGCGTATGCTAAAACGCGATCTAAATATAGTCCGGTTAGTTTCAAGGTATATATTTTATTATAATAATTACATATAGCAGACACTAAGCTCTTTTTTTTTAATCCTGCATTACATTCTTAGCGGTCAAAATTATTAAGTCAAGAAATTTTGAAATGGTTTTTCAACATAATCAATATTAAATTCTCCAGGATTAAAGAATAATTTTATAACGCCTCTATCTTCACTAAACCTGATAATTCAATTCAGATTCAAACCTTACATTATTACACGAGTATATGTATTTCCGTATTACAAACTTTGACTCCATAACAGCAAAGTTAAAACTCTTAGAAATTTGTTAATTTGCAACTGACACGTAAATTGTTAACTAATTTCTTAATTCTGCAAGAGCAACGCGATGCGAAGAGTGGAGATTTCGTCCGGTATATCATAAAATAAATAATAAAATAAATAAACGCCTTACGTCATGTAAACATCGACACGGAAGTTTGGTTTTGCGGAAACAAATTATACTTAAACAAACTACACTGTTTTCCAATAATCTCCATTCTCACCCTTTTATCATGAAACAGATTACGATTATACGTAATTATAAGGGACAAACTGGCAACGTTCCAGTGATTTCACACGATTTTAACCAAGTGGAAACGTCAGCGTTTTCTCCGCCGATGATTCGGCATCCGTTCCTGACTCGCCCAATCAATCATATCAACAACATCCGCATTGGAGAGAACGCGAGCAGAAAAAAAGCCAACAAACAGCTAACGACAAGATGGCCAAGCGGAATTAGATATCGTAGTTTCAATTAATAACAATAAAGATATATTAACTCATTGCAAAAAGGATTTGCACAGGATTTGCTTAGACTTAAATGCTTGTGTGTTTTCTCACGCAAGCTGTGGAGAATCGGAATCAGTTCTAAGGCCTTAAAGTTAATTTGTTACGCTCTGATTGGAAGTCGTTGCGTCGTAATTATCTATATTATATTAAGTCTGTGTCAACCATGTTATTTACTGCGTAACCGTAAGGATAATCATTATTGAAATTCTATCCTCCGACAGGCGTTTAACTATTAAGACATTCTTGAAATGTGTTGCTAACTCCCGTCACATAAAAGATTCGAGTATGAATATACATATACGCAACGTTGCCAAACTTGATGTTATATCATCAGATTTAGGCAGAACACTAAAAAGAAAAAGCCATTTTGCAGGTGATTTTACACAGGTGAGTGGTAGATTGTTGCATAGATATTTTTTTGGGTTCATCTCCGTCTATAATTATAAAGTTAATGCAGTGCGTTCGAAATTTCGGCGTACATGCGGGTCTGCCTGTCGTCGAGTGCATATATGGAGTAGCACAAAAGTGAAGTAGAGCCATTAGCCACGGATTGCAGCTACCGTAAGACAAGTCTTAATTGTAATTACATGTTACACGAATTCCAGCTCGCCCACTCGCCTAATTTATTGGCCAGGTTGCAGTGTCCGACTATTAGACCGTTTCCAAGAGAGTCAGGGGCGGCGCACGGGAGCGCTGCTTAATTGCCTCTGAATATTACAGTAATCAATTACCGGCGACGCCTTCTACGGAATGCAGAAAAGTCTCCGCATGCAGGAAGCCGCTTGCGTTTTAATTGAAGGAAAACCGCGAGTGCGTAATGTAATTGAAATAATTTCCACATAAATTACTAGTTATCTATCCTGTTACAAATTTATGACGAATTTATTTCGTAATTAAACTTTGCTAATTCGTTTTGCGCTCCGGCCTACGACTGTTATGTGCGAAACGTCCTGCCGTTGGTACAATGTAACGAAAGGATTTCGATGGGAGAAAACTGACATTTCCTTCCTAACTCCCAGTGAACTCTTTGACTCAAGATTTCACTATACCAGCATTTAACTCAATAAAATATCTTCGCTCAGAACTCTTCAAAACTTCCGACAATAGAAGAATCATCCTTATTAAAAAAAAAAACTTTCCCTACGGTACTGGATAATATAAAAAAACGAACAGCAGTAAGTTTACATAAAATAATTTATGAGATAGAAGACGATCGTAAAATTCGAGACCGAGTCAAAATTGAGATATATTAAAGCAAATTTTTTACAGTAAGATCCTTTTTTGTGCAGGATATCAGGTTGTCGCGCAAACTTTCTCAGGACGTCCGACTTTTTATTCTGCTCCTTTCGAGGACGCCCTTTGACAATGTTGGTAGAATGTAGAGTGCGTGGAAACTCAGGACGATCAAATACCTGGTGAGTACATCTAACAACAGCTGGCTTCGAAGGTGCCGATGAATGTGTGGAGTATAAGTGATCTCTCGACAATAGCTGCTCAAAAGGTATGCGTGTGGTGGTGAATGAATCGAAAATGATCTGTACAGAAGACTCGTGTGTACTCCCGACACTACACTGCACAGAAGACTTTGGATGTGCTTGAGACAATAGGCTGCACGGAAGGTTCGGTACCTTCTAAAGGCAGTAACCTTTGTCATCGTTGCTTTGTTACGCGGATGTCAATGTGACGCTTCGCCCCTATTGCTCATTCTGACGTTTCTCGATTGTCATTTTGACGTTTGCTATTAACTGTTATCGTGACGTGCTTCGTTGGTCACTAAGCAACGTGCGTGTCCACACAAGGTGAAAGACGAAGATGATAAGACAGACGAGTACAGAAAAAAAATAAATGATAGAGACAGTTAAATTTGCTTTTGACATTTAGGCCCGATTTTACAATCGTCCGATATGCATTATTCTTAGAATAACGTGACGCAGATATGGAGGCACGTTAAAGGATATTCAGCGAACAATTATTCCCTCCTTATTTCACGATTGTAAAACTGGGCCTTAGACATGTAGAAGAGGCAATATCGACCTTTGATAAGAAAAATGAATATTACGTCGAGAAATGGGTTGGGAATTTTCTTTCCTGTCGTTTTCTAATTTCGCAGAAAACTTTAATTAATTTTAATATCATCGCTTATCTCATTTGGCAATGATTTATCTTTGTCAGCATCCGAAACTTCCTAATCCTTTATAATATCAATTTCGACACCGGTTTCTGAATCAGAATCTTCAGTTACAAGCTCAAATTCCACTTATTTTTTTGTCAGAGCCTAACCCATTTAAGCATGATTTTTCTGCCTTATCTAACCTCGGTCCAATAATCAGATTTTCTGATTTAATATATTTTACTTTTTGTGCTTCAGCTATTTCCCCAATGGCTATCTTGTTATCTTCATTTATAACATATAGTCCTGGACAATCAAATGTACTTTTTCCAATTATCATTTCTGCATCTTGTGCTTCATTAGGTATCATCATCAAGACGTTAACTTCTATTCGGATCAGTAAGCTTTTTGTCCCAAAACGTTACACTATCTCTGTCCGAATTATTTCAATACTTTTTAGTTCGGTAAGTACGCAAATTTTAAACGCTGGGCAACTTTTGAGGTAATACTTGTCTCATCACTTTCCAAATAGATAAATCCCCATACGTTTTTTCGGATTTCAGGAATAACGTATGTAACAAGAGTTTTGGGAAAATTTTTCGTATTAATTTTTTCTATCACAAAGTATAGCAATCAACTTACCATTGGATACGCAGAATCTGTCAAGTTTCCTCTATAGTTTGGCAATACATTTGTGTCACAAAGTTGTACAAAATGTCTTACAAGCTAGAATTGTGGAAAGGTATTTACAACTTGGTTGACCAAATGCCCAAACGAGATATCGTCGCCATTTATAGAAACCAAAATATTTCTAAAGGCAACAATTTATCGAGTCATTAGGGAAATTGAGGAATGTTTGCCGTGCATGAATCTTCCCAAGATGGGCCGCCCTCAAGTTTTGAATCATCTAAGGCTTCAGAACTTGATTGAATCTACAAAAAAATAGAAGAGGAGTTTCAACGAGAAGATTAGGCCGAAGATTTCACGTATCTCATATGACAATCAAGAGGGGAGTTAACAGAAATCATTTGAAATTTAGGAAGCGACAAAAGTGTCCAAAGCTGCTCAGTTAGAGAGGATTCCAAAGTGCTGCAGACATTTAAGACGAGTACATTTCAGAGACAATGCCACGATAATTTTGAACGACGAGAAATATTTTACATTATCTAATTCCGAAATAAAAGGAAACGAAGGCTTTTATGAAGACAACATTGAAGACGTTCCTAATGATGTAAGATATAATAAAAAAGCGAAATTCGAGGACAAGATACTAGTTTCGGAAGCTGGTATTTCAAGACCTTATGTTGGGCGAGTTAGGAGTAAAGCTGTAAATGCAGACATTTATATTACAAGATGCCTCCCTAAATTGGTAAATTTTATTCAAACACATTATGTTCATGATAATATTATGTTCTGTCCGGATCTGGCATCGTGCCATTACGCATGGATAACCCAAGATTGGTTAAGGCAACAAAATATCCTGGATACCTAGAGAGGATAACCCTCCGAATGTTCTCCAGGCCCGTCCCATAGTGTTTTGGGCTTTACTCGGTAGAAAAATTTACGACGGTGGGTGGGACTGGGAAGTCCAAAATGAAGAAGAGCTACGACGAAAACTCTACCAAAAGATTCGAGAGTTTAACCCACTTACCGTCCAAAGGCTGAGAGGCATTCTCATTAAATTGCGAACCATTGAAACCCATGGCCCTTTAGCTGCTATGTAATACATTATAATTTTTCTTAAGTCTTCACTGAATACATACTGTAATGATATGGGGGCGTGGGGTTACCTTTTTTTACTTTTATATTTAAATTTTTTGAGAGCCCCACGTTGTTCCAATATGTAATGTACTGGGTTGGTTGTACGTACTGTTTTTGTGTATCTCGTGTATCTCTGTCTTTCTCTACTGCCCAGGGTGGATTTTTCGAAACGAATTTAATGGACTTCGCTTTCAGTCTTCATCTGAATCAGATTCAGAACCCTTCTTCTTCTTGGGAGGAAGTTTACGAGTCTTAATTGGCTTGGATTTATTTAGTGGGTACTCTTCTTCAAAGTCGCCTTCTGATGGTTCAGCTTCATCAGAACCTTTTTTTTAACTTTCTTACCGACTGGTTTTTTACCTCTTTTGCCTGGTTTCTTATCTTCTTCGTCCTTCCCGTCTTCTTCCTACGACTTCTGCAAAGGAGGTACGACAGCAGCTCGAGGAAAAACTAATGACCTATCTTCAATTTCACATGAAGGAAATCAACGATCTGGTCATGAAACTCGTCAGTTTAAAAGACAAAAAGAAAGGCAAGAAGACAGAATCAGAAGAGGAGGAGGAGGAGGAGGAAAGAAGACGAGAAGGGCGAAGAAAGTAAGAAACCAGGCAAAAGAGGATCGACTGGTAAAAAACCAGCTGGTAAGAAATCTAAAAAAAAGGTTCAAATGAAGCTGACGCCAGTGAACCAGCGGAAGGCGAATCTGAAGAAGAGTACCCACCAAAAAAATCCAAGCCAATTAAGACTCGTAAACTTGCTCCCAAGAAGAAGGGTTCTGAATCTGATTCAGATGAAGACTGAAAGCGAAGTCCATTAAAATTCGTTTCGAAGAATCCACACTGAGCGGTAGAGAAAGACAGAGATACACGAGATACACAAAACAGTACGTACAACCAACCCAGTACATTACATATTGGAACAACGTGGGGCTCTCAAAAAATTTAAATATAACAGTAAAAAAGGTAACCTCACGCCCCCATGTCATTACAAAAATTGGCGCCCATCTTTAATTTGCCCCAGTCTTCATCTGAATCAGATTCAGAATCCTTCTTCTTGGGAGGAAGTTTACGAGTCTTAATTGCCTTGGATTTTTTTGGTGGGTACTCTTCTTCAGAGTCGCCTTCTGATGGTTCACTGGCGTCAGCTTCATCTGAACCTTTTTTAGCTTTCTTACCGGCTAGTTTTTTACCAGTCGATCCTCTTTTGCCTGGTGTCTTATCTTCTTCACCACCACCAGCTTTCTTAGCTCATGGTGGTCCTTCGCTCGACATGGATCGTCTTGTACACTTGACGTTGAAACTGGTGCGCTTTTCTGATTTTGATAATTACTATTTTTTGTACCTTACGCAGGTAATTATCACTGCAATACGTTATCTTTTTTTAGTATATTACCTGAATACTTTTCAGTAACTCACTGAAAGAAGAGCTACCAAAACCAAGCATTCACTTCCACATTTTATTAAATAAAAATATATTTGTTTAAGGAATGCACTTTGAGATACAGAAACGATATTCAACATACAATAACCAAACTAAAAGTAGTATTTTCTTAAATTTTATTGACTATTTTTACTTATAGACTATTTTGTTAGCACACTACTATCACTATGCAATATAAAAACGCGACCCTTCATACAGCATTTAAACTAAATAAATGCAAGATTTAAACAAGAACAAACTTAATAATAATAATAATAAAATTTTCTTAAATGTTATATTTAAAGTTAGTGAAACGTTAAGTGTATAGTGCGAGATTTAGTGTCCGGTTAAAAGATTTTGTGATATTAAATGTTATAGTTTTGATATGTGACTATTTTCATACTTTAACAAATTCTGAATTACTTCTTTGTTAAAGCCAAGAATATTTCGTAGTAAAAATTTTATTTCTGTGATAGCTGTATAAATGCCCTCTGTCACACAATTTTGTAAACCACTCTCTTATAAACCTGCAGATTTTCATAGACTTTTTGAAGATAAAAGATTTTCTTTGAATCAAAAAAAAACCGAAGAGTTAGGCAGGTGTGTTCGTTCGAAAGCAAATTCGATCAATCGCATCTCTCTCTTCTTTAAAATGACACGGCGTCGTAAGGAACTTTTGTAATAAAAATCCCTGGCGTGGCCGCGGAGAAATTCGATCGTTATCAGCTCTCGTCCGTTAATTACGACGGAGCTTAACAAACAGAACAAAAAGCACACAGTTGACCACCACAAGCCAGGGCAGATGTGTGCGCACCTTACTAAATTAACTCAGGTGTATGTGCCACAGGTTCTTAACGGTCACCTCGCCGGAAAAAATAACATCAAACAATTACTGCGCTTTGGAGAACGTCAGCGGTAATTAATTTTTTAAATCGAATTAAAGCACTGGTATAAATCAATCAGGAAAGAGAGGGCGCGCGCGTCGTTCTTAATTGTTATTTTCGTCCGCGATATAGAAAGGCACTGCTAATGTATCGGAGAAAAAACGGAACGCCGTAATTATTAGTTTCTTGCGCGACATTTTCTTAATTAACTGCAGAACGAGCAATTAAAATAGCATGTGCATCCAAGGTCGTACGTCTAAGAAACTCGGAATTATGTGCCCTGTAATTTATATAGATTTAATCTTGATGTAGGTATGAAATCAATTAATTTTATTTTTCTTGGCAGGAGGAAGTTTATATATATATGCTACCACATATTATTAATATTAGTATTTACTTTCTATTTGCATTAGTTTTTCTAATTCATTTACATATTTTATATTGTATTCATTATTACGGACTTGAACTTTTCGAATACACCCTGTAAGTTTCACTTACAATTAGCCCTACTGGCTCAAGAACAACAACTGTTTACATACTCTATGTTCTTTTATAAATTAATGGGTTTCTATAGTTGGAAATAATTGAAAAAAATTTGAAACCACGTGGAATGAACCACACATTATTAAGATTGCTGTAACGGAGTCGACATGTGGAGGTTCAGAATAAAACACCGAGTCACTTTTATTGGCCATTAAGAGATTGTGGTGATAGCGAGCGACCGTGTGTGGCCGGAAGTACGCCAGTGGACGCCGTGAAGATCTCCTATCAGCTGTTCGTAGAGCCAACGCCATTTCCATACACCTGACTCGGCCAAACGCCTAAGTGCTAATTGATGAAGGTACGGTTATTAAGCCGTAATTCGAAATCACTCATAACCAAAAAAACAACGGCTAATTGATAAATGCATTAGATCTAAGAGAGCTAGGACGAATTGATTGCCTCATTTTTAAAACACTTTGATTGCAAGAAGAAGAAAAGAATACAACTATTGACATCAATCCCCGAACGCAAAAATCCTTTTCACATGTAAACGTTTAGCTGTAAACAGCAAATGCTAATGATCAAGTTAATTGGCAAACTCCGAAGTGCTATCTATCAACGCATAGAAAAGCTGTCACTCGACTACTTAGTTTACCAGTTTTTGCGTTACGCATAAGGAACTTACATAATTAAAACATAATTAATAAATAATTTACTGGAAGTATGTAACTGTGGCGTTCGATAAATAACTTCCTCAAGTAGCAGGAGGGGGGTGACATACGCTTGTTTTATGTACTCGCCAGAGTATCACACCTTAGCATTAATTTAACACTTAGATGCGAGTTATAAATCCGATATAATTTTCAGCGCCGTCGCATTAAATAATAGCTTTGAAAACGCTGATTGTAAATTATTTTGTTTGATACGGTAAATATATGGACTGCGATAACCTGAGGCTCTCTATGTATCGCAGATAAATTTCTGCGTTATTGATGATGGGTGACATAAATCTTCCAGCCAATAAACATAAATACAAAGTAACTTTTACTAATCCTTATTTTTATCAATTTATTATCATAATAAATGTGGATGTGAACATGTGAATAAGTGACATGTTATCAGAATTAGTTCTTTCATTAAAAAATGTTTGTAAGTAAAACATTCAAATTGGCAAGACTTTTTTTAAGTTATATTTTCTTTCGAAAAATTCTTAAAGGCTTGAATTTACTATATAGAAACCTGGATATGCCAAAATGGAACGATTACCCATCTGAAAATCAAATTCGAAGATTACTCAAATCTCAATTTAATTCGATTCGTAATTTTTCCACCACAAGTATCTTATAAATCCTGCAAAATTTAAGTCCTGGATCCTAAATCCTAGCCATAGGAAAGTAAATGTTAGATCGGATTTTCTAGTCGTCGGTCCTTTTTGCAGCATTTCGTAAAATTCAACTAAAAAAAGAACCAGTTCTAACTGGAAACCAATAAAATAGATTTTTTCCTTCATTGGAAGCAGGTGGGTTTCTACGGTCACCGTATACCCGTAAGATACCAAATAACATGTAGGCTCCTCAGTCTGGAAAACACTGAGCCAATTAATTCCTCGACCACATCCGATCAGTATCACCCATAACACCGGAGTGGTCCGTCCGAAGCGCAAGGTGCACCGATACGCAAGGTGTACGACCGATACATGGCCTCCTGGATTAGCGCCCGCGAAGAACACTTTACGCTTAGACACGAACGGGACATGTGTGCCGTCATGGAGGTGATTTAACGCCGGCCCAAGATCGCGTCATGCTCTTTCTTTTTCGTATTATTTCCTAATACAAAGTATTTATTATACGTGGGGTCTAAAAATGAATCGACAAGAAGACCCGCGAGCGCCATTGTACTTATTATTAAGAACGAAGATTTATTAAAGACATTTTATTTTTTGAAGTTGTAACTTGTGAACGGAATTTTATTATTACTTGTGTTCAGATATCTGCCTAGAAGTTTCGTAATAAACTTCTTATTTATGTTGCACCATTAAACTATTCCGACAATTAATAGTCACAGATTGGGGATACTGAGTTCACAATGTTCACATGCATCTCCTTTTAATGAAGAAATATCTTGATGATGACAGTCTAATCTAAATCACTGAAACGTTTTTCTTATCTATGTTTCAGGATGTTCTTATGTTTCAAGTAAATCGGTTTTATGGGACTAAGTTATTATCGTAACGAATTATCACAGTTGTAAATCTATTCAGTTCGATGTCTTCTTTCTTCTTCTTTGCTTTGTCTTTGAGCCATTAGTCATTCCAAACAATTACGTCGTAAATTTAAGCTGAGACTGAGTCATTAGACCGCACAAACATCCACGGCCCTGGTGGGATTCGAACCCACACCGCCGAGCAACACGGTTTCCAAAGTCGGCTAGGCTAACCGCTAAGTCACTCGACAGCCCATCATTTCGATTTAAAAGCAGAGAAGTGGTCTTAAAATAACTTACGAATGACCTCACTTTGATAACACGTACATAAAGAAGGCATCTCTTATTCAGTAATAAATTTTTTATTTGCTTCTATCTAGAATCAGCAGTCTTTTCAAAAATATAAATAAAAACTAAACATAAAATTTATCTGCAAAATATAAGGTAAAGTAGTGACTAACTAAAGTTCTGCATATTGTAACATACAGACACTCTAATATGACTGATCGTAAACACCATCTCTCGGTTAGAATAAAAACACACAGAATACATCCTTAATATTGTTTATGTAAAAGCCGAATTCAAAACAATTGTTTCATTGATGATTGCCTCATAGAACCGAGTTCAGCGAATCCACATAAACCAACCAGTTTTTAATGTTTTTGTATTTTGGTGATTCCATCATCCATCTAAATTACCCTCGTCCGCATTTCACTGAAATAAAAAAAAACCTTCGTCCCGGTCGTGTTTTATCTGGAATAATTTTTTTCCATCCCCGTTGTCCTGCAGACCCTTATTTCCACATCAGCCTGACAAATAAGACACGCTATTTGTCCACTTTGCCCTACCAATTGATTTACATCGATTCGACGCATTTTTTGCGGCGTTGGAACGCACGTCAGGGTTGTTTTTTGGGAAATTTATTGAATTCGGAAGACGGAAGGCCCCAGCGGCAAATTGATTACAAATGTCTCGCGTTTACAAGAGAAACGAGAGACGATTTCTATCAACTACTTTGTTTCGAAACGCTCATACAAGCAGATGCAAATTTCTTTTTTTTTTTAACCGAACCGGTGTAAAACAGGATGAGGGCTAATAATTATTACAAAGAAAGAAACGGCTTCGATCAATTATTTTCCGATAGGGGTGAAATGGATACTTGGATTCGGTAAACCTTTCCATCTAATTAACTATTTATGCAATAACTTTCAAAGATAAATTCCTAATATTAACGGTCGATTTAAATAAGAATCGAACCTCTGTAAATCATGGGCCGGCGTTTAATTTATTATAACGCGGAGATCATCGACTCAGCCGGAGTTTATTTCGCTTAATTGCGAAAATTTATATTACGTCGTCTACTAATACGCGCGGCATACGTTTTATTTTTGCTATCGCCGTGTACCTACGCTATGATTCGTTATGAACATATATGAGATGTCCGATAACAACCTCGCATGCCATTAATTACACGACATTATGGTAATGAGTGCATAAATTTCTTGGAGAATAGGGGCTAATGGAATTGCAATAACCCTGATGATGCCAACACGGTTTTTAATTGTAGCTTGACACTTGAATCTAAAGAGTGATGTGAAGTGAAGGCAATAAAGATATACTATGTATTCTTTTAGAATTTCATATTTTTATTAGATTAGTTGAAAATCTACTTAAAAGATTCAGAGAAAAAATCTTAAACACTAGTAAAGGTCTCTTATTACCACCCTGAAGGAGACAGTGCAACAGATAGTAATCACTCTCTCATCGATTTTGATGCAAACAGCGAACTAACAACATGCCCTAGTCCTCAACTAAGAATACAGGATAAATGGTCGAACAATTCTTGAACACTGTAAATATAATCCTATTCGTACCAAGGATTTCATTCTGGATAATGATTACAATATAATGCTTAAAGGAACCTAAGGCTATTAACGTCACTATGGGAGAGTTAATGGTTCGTAATTTGAGGTTTCATGAGTTTTAAATTTCTCACAGAAACCATAAGGCACTTTTATATTAAAAACAAACTGGAAATGGAAATAAGTGATGAAGATGCTAGCTAATAACAAATTCCAATGACGGAATGAACCAATTGTCAAGTTCATGGGGGAATCATACGAAGAATTTCCCTAAAACGTGTAGAACTATTATAATTGATCTAATTGAAGAAGCAGCACAAAGATATTGTCATGTTTGCTTCCTTGTAGCTTTTCCCCACCCAAAATAACCCTTAAATCAGATTTCACAATAGATCTAGATGCAAGAAATCGGTATGTTTATATTCAGTAACAAAAATTCAGAAAGTATGATCATCTAAGAAAGTCCGAAACGTCCTCGTAAAAGAAATACGAAGCTGAAAAAGAATAAACATTCTGCCTATACCTTCAATTCCTGTGTACTGAAAAAAAAAAAGATGAAACAAGCAGAAATTGTGACAATAAATCTGAGACAAAAGCCCTTATTAATAGCAAGTGGTTTAAAGCGCCATCTCTTAACCAATAATGCAAATTTGTCATTATCTGAATACAATCACGTCCAAGCCCAAATGCATTCATTTATCTGTCAATTTTTCAAAACAAGATTTTCGTTTCTTAAAATTTCCATGGATGTAATATCAAAGAGACGCTAAATGAAATGATCTTAATTAGCCTTAACATGTCAGTGAAGAAAGAATGAATGTGTTGAACGTAATATGTGTTTGAAATAAAGTAATATTGTGGTATGTTTCAACCTCTGATTGTACTGTGTGAATGCAATTAAGAATTTGCAATATCGCCTGGTGTCTTGGTGCAGAAAGAAGAAAATGCGACGAATAACTGCGACGAGGGGTTCCGGAGCGGTCATTCCCACTTCCCCGACATGCAAACTGAGCCCCCAGGATCAGCAGTCGTCCTGTCGGATTCCGTGAATTCCGAGATGCCGCTCGCTTGTCAGATGTCCCCCGCGGCCAGCCACGCATACAACCACTTATATTACACCCAAGAAGCTCCGAAATAAAACAACTACCGCTGCTCTTTCTTTCTTTCTCCGAGAACTTAATACGTATTTTGCATGATCAATTCTGCGTTAGAAGACGAGAAGCGGAGCAAAAGTTACGTACGTATGTGTAATTTACGAATGAAATGTAGTTGCAATCATCCGCTGGTGATGTATCATTAAAGTATTAGATTTCTTTCTGTTGCTGGCTGTTCGAGTTTTGAAAATATTTTCGCAGTTCTTACAACTTGCCCTAAACCAAATTATTTGTTGTTCTTTGTGTATGTTTAAAAGTTGCTAACTACTAACAGTGTTGCATAAGAACTAATTACATGTACTGCAGTAATATTAATAATCAATCTATTCTGCTTATTAGTAAATAACTCCCGCGTAATAGCTTACGTCATTTATTTGCTGTAATTATCTTACATAACAAACGCCGTGTTTTCGTACAAAATAACACAACATTTTGCCGTATTGCCACAACTAAACAATAAACTGGTAATTAATTAAACAACAAAACGCGCACTAAACATGAGTAGCAATCAATAAAATTTCCGTACGGTTTCAAATACACACAAAAACTTTTAATTGGCGCGGTCGTTTCGTTTTTCCCCCGGTTCGCAATTGTGGAAATACGTATAAAACTACCTCCGTGCACGTGAACAGCTGATCGTGAGTACTTTCGTTTTCATAGTGGAATAAATTACTAAAACATGAACTGAGCTGTAAAAGTACACTCGGGGGTGTCAGTGAAATCCCACGTTATGGTGGCGCAACTGTGAATTTTAACTCGGCGCCAAATTGCATTTTGTGTTTCTGTTTACCGTTTGTTCGCTCATTCGTTCTCTACACGCGCTCCGTACGGATAAATCAAGCGCAATCAACGTTTTTATAACGTCTATCGCACGCATAAATTTTCTGCAACGTTGTCTTTTACTCGCTCGAAACAGAATGAATTCGTTTCTAGAAAATATGCACTTTTTATATTCAATTAATAAATTAATAAACCCCAACGAACACATTCGATAAAAAGTTATCCAACGAAGAAAATTCAGAATAAAGGAAACACTGCAATGTCACTTCTAAATTTGTCAATGAATTTAAGGAGAATCCTGTAAGTCTAGCAATAGTGCAATAACTACCCTATCACTTAACAAAAAAGGACGATTAAACAAAAACCAATAGTAATTTAGACAATTCGTTGGCTTTTCGGCGCTGGAAAGGGTAATACTGTAGGCGCTAACTACCGTTTATCAGCTGTCCGCCGTTTCTCGTCGCAACTAAAACGTACCTTTATGTGGCGTCATCTTTTATTATGACAAAAAACTCGCAATCGCCTAAAAATCATTAGAATCTGGTAATTGGTCACTGAATACGTCTTACTCATCAAATACTGTCACCTGCAAAGTTGAGAAATCGGTAGAGGACGCCATAAGGCCACTACATCCGTCAGTAGAGGACGCCACCAAACTTCTGACGAGTTAGATTCAATGCAAAACAAAATCCAAGTTGCGAATGAAAATGCTAATACTTAATCCACAGTCTTTATTAATCAAGTTTCGTTCCAGTACGAGTTCAAATTGATTACACCTACCGACCGACAGAGGGCGCGCTGACACTAACAAAAAGTTTAAAGCTTAGAAGACCACAATCTTACAACAGCTTCAGTAATTGAAAAAAATTTCGTTTTGAGATTCTGCCAAATTTATTAAAGTTCTCCAAGTGTGCATTTAAAACATAATCGACGTCAAACATTATAGAACAATAATTGATAGACAACTTATACCACCAATATATTTGTTAATACATTATATGAAACAACATTATGTGGAACAAAGCATTTATATTTCTAGTACTTTCTTAAAATTGACGAAGCTTCCTAATGGGACAATCTTGGATGATTGGATGAGACAACGAACTACAGCAAAACAGCGAAAAAATGATTTATACCCAGATAATTGTCAATAGATGGCGTTATCTTTTATTGAATACATACACTCAAGAATCAAATTACGAATAAAATGAAATTCATTTAAATTGTTTGAGAAATACTTCAATTTAGTTTTTACTATACTTATAATGATTGAAAACGTATTGTAAATGACACTAAATACTTTCGCAGTTAAACTTCGAACATTAGAAATTGAACAAAATGCTGTAGATCTTATTTTTTGAAGAGAAAGTCATTTAATAATGTTTCAAAATTTCATTTCGCATATCTTCCGCAGAGAAAACACGCGTTTAACTAAAGCATAAAATATAGGTGGTCATTGCGGATGAATTTAGGGACCGGAACCCTCGGCGAAAAATTTAATATTTCAAAAATTAATCCTCCGCAGTCATAACAAACCCCCGTAACCACTTTATGTTATCACAATACATCAGAGCCTGCTCTGTCTTTTTACTGGAGTAATCCCGCACGTGGCTTCAATATTTGCTTTCTGCAGGATAATGGAGACCGGAGCGGAGCTTAAGCTCCCCAGGAAAATAAACTTTGCGCATTAAATAAAATACGTTGGCGCGTTTTAGTTTTTGCGTATTAATAAATAAAAATTATGTAATTAATTTGGAGTGGTCTCTGCATGGTGCGGTGATTTCTGAAATTATCGCTGGAATCAATCGGCGCGCGCTCTCCGAAATTAAATCTTTTATTTCCGACTGAAATTTACCTTTTCCGACAATTTAATTACGCCGCTCATTGTATAATTTCCGAACAATATAATTCGAGGCCCGTAAAAGCCGAACAAATATCGCGCTTTATCAACAGATGTAACACGGTTCTGCTTTTAGTGCGGCCGAAAAATCCGCGCCGTTTAAGCGCAATTGCGGCTACACCTGACAGCGGTTAAAATTAAAACAATGGACAGAACAAATTCGCCCGGTTGTTAACCTTGCGCTCAACAATTACACGCGGGCTTCGATGGGAAACGAAATATGCTTTCACGTAAATTTTAATTGAGCCGAAACGCATTCAACAAAAAAATTAAATAAAATTAGAAGCAACGACCAGGAAGAGCCGAATCTACAATAGAACCGTTCCGCCGTTAATTACTTTCGCTTCTTCATTAATAAAATGTATCAGTTGCGTTTATCTGTGCGTCCGAACAGCTAAATTGTGCGCGCACTGTGTATTTACAGACAATTAGTTTCGTGCATATTTACATAAACTTGTAGAAAATTATAGATAACGTAACGAGATGGCGGGAATAAATTGGTGTGTAATTATTATGGCCACTTCTCGCTTTTATTACAGACCAGATTAAATCTGAAATGAGCTGGCCGCTCTACAGAGCCACTTCCGTTTCGTAATTCTATGATTTTTCTTTTCTAACAAACTGCGACGACATCGACATGAAGGATAACGTGCAGTATGCGATCCTAACAATTCATTACTCTACAACAACAAAAAACCCTCGTTACATGAAGAATACTAATTATTAAGCACACACGAATTAATTATTTTAATAACATACTTTTCGCCAGGAATAATTAGATCTCATTAGTTTCCTAGTTAGTTACAATGCTTACACGAGTTTACACGAAACGTTTTTATTTAAAATGACAGCCAAATTAACTAGAAAGCACAATATAAAACCGTCACTTTTAACTCATTACTCAACAAGATTTTAAAAAAAATCATCAATCACATATTAACGTTTCAAATCACAACATTCAATTATTATGAAACTAAAAAGAAACCTATTTTATCACAACATTCTGTACCTCTGCAATTTTCGATTGGATCCTGTTGTAATTAACTAACCAACATCCTGCATATGTTCTTCACTATACTTGCACTAATAAAAAAAAGGAATATAGAAAAAAAAGGAGAAAGTATAAATCGAAACGATTTGTATTGAATTGAATTGTCACATCATATTGTAATCACTAAAATTACCAATGAGAGCGAATTTTTCTTTAAATTAAAATCCTATAAACATAATAGAAAAATATATTATTTTGGTTACCTTATGAAATTAACATCAGTTTACCAAAACTGTTTTTGCGTTTTGAAATAAATGATTTATATGTTGTAAATGTCATTTTTTCACAAATTCTTGTAAAAACGACTTACTGTTAGAATTGGTGCAATTACTATTTAAAATATAACATCTAAAGTTCTCCAGAAAATTCTGAAATATCAATAAATCCTGATGAATAGGCAACCAACGAAACAGACTTAACATTTGCTATCACATTTCTGATCGATTTTCGTCAAGCTCTCGAAAGATCTGATCAGCTTATAGAAGCAGAAGTGAGTGTGAAGTTTGAAATCTTAGTCTGAGACGTGAGACAGTGAATTTTTTCAAGTGCTAATGTGTAGCTCAGTATTGTAGCCCGTTTGTTGAATATTTCAATGAACCATTATTGTTACGGTCGCCAAAATGTTGCAATAGAGTTTCGATAAAGAAACCAAATTCAGCAGCAATAAATATATTTTTTATATTTTCAGAAAATTGTATTGACAAAAATTCTACGGTGTGAACATACTGTGTCATATGGTATCTTGAATTTCGTAGAACTGAAAGTGAGGACCAAAGAAGAAATCAAAATATAAGCAATTAATATGAGAGGAGAAAGACTTTACTTACATGCCCGCAATACTTTTAACTTTCCAATTCTTTTTACATATGTGTTAGTTTTTTTAATGAATCAAGAATTTAGGAACAATTCTCGGAGGAAGACTTTCAAAATCCAGAAACTGCAAGAAAGAAGAACTTTGTTACAAAATGTGAAGTGATGATTCAATTAAATGAAGTGAAACTTATTTCTGAATGAAAAACCTCAAAAAAGTCATCGACTTTCCATATTTTATTAAGAACATCAACAATTTCGTCAACTGCATCAAGATAGAGATTAAAATTAAAAGATGTTAATTTTTCTATAGACAAAGAGTTTTGCCGTAATTAAAACTTTTCCTCTTTCGGTCACTTCGAGTAGCCAATTAATTCACTCAAAAATCGAATTGCTTTTAGACAATTATACTGCTGTGTCAACACTATTTAAAATTATCTATTTTCATTTTAAGTTAGGGTAGATAAGATAGTATGCCAGTGTAAGGATATCGCCAGGAACTAAAGAGGGACGATGTTCATTACGCAGACTCCCACCGAGCGACACGCACCCAGGACGAGGGAAATTACACGCGCCGGAAAAAATGGGCTTTAAAGCCCAATTACGGCGGGAAAAAAAATTTGATCTGGCCGTTAAGCAATCGGATTAAGCGGGTATTAAAAAAACAGCGACAGTTCAGAAAGCAATTGTCTTTGGACGTAATTTTGAAGTCACGTTTCGGTCACGGCTCGTTTGCTAGAGAGATCGGGCCTACGAACAAAAACTGCTTTTCAGTAATTACAGAGCGAATTAAGTACATAACTCGCATGATCCGGGGAATTCTTAAAACGCTAATTAATCCCCTTGATTAGGACGATGTCGTACTCGAAATCGCTGCCAAGTTGTTTGCTTCGCGAGGCTGGAGAGAGAGAAGTTTCCCGAGGAAATTCTAATCGCTACGCGTCCTGTCTTACACAATAAACTTTCATAACACTCGGCGAGTCGTACGTAAATACATAAAGAATTGAAAAGGAAAGAATTAATTAACAGATCACAGTGAAATGCAAATTTCCTTCGCTTAACATTCACATGTGACAGTTTTATCTCTAAATAAGTACGTGAAGAATGCATCAATTGCGCGAGATCCATTCACATGGCGAGTTCGCGGTGAGAACAAAGCCGTCGACTTTTACGAAGCTCTCGTCCTGAGAGGGCACAGCGCCGAAGACTGTGGGATGCGCAGTTGACATATTACGGCGATTTATAATTATATGCCAGCATCAAGGTGGGACCTTTCGTCATTCATTCTTACAACACTGAATAAATGTTACAACTAGGCGTGCAGAAAATCGCTGCAATTATGCTCTCAAGGCAATGAATGCATCGAAGCAACCCTATACTCTGTATAATGTCATATGAACGTTCAATGTTCCAATATTATAGTTCTTGAACCGTGGAATTTATAACGTGCTCCGAGTGATGAAAGTTCAACCAATTTTTCTTTAAGATTTCTAGATTTTTCAAACAGATTCTATTAACGTAGCCATGCTATGTCGCGACTAGGTGGTAGATTCTATCAAAAGAAATAATTCATGTTCGTGAAATGACCGAAATATAATTATTCGTTACTGGTGAAGAGTTTGCGGTTCCTCCAAATCGGTAAGGAGAAAACAACTTTCTCACTTCTAGCAAGAGGAACGTGTAATTTAAGTAAAGAAATGAAAATGAGGTGAGATTATCTTAGAATAGGTATAAAAGGAAAGACGAGTATTATCACAACAGAATTTAAAAAAATAAAAACTCGCCATCCCTTGATCAACAGGGCAACCCTGTCGGTTGCTATTTTGAAGATTGTTTTTAGTGAAATGCGAAACACTTCACTATTCATTTATGTCATGCTTCTAACTGACCCTTTAAACAATAATTTTGATATGACTATAATGACAAAGGTCTGTTCGTAGTGCAGTTCTGACTAGTTTGCAACCGTTTGAAATATGCACCAATGAATTTTTTGCATTTAACGCAACTGACAAATTGATGATTACTTCGATGGGCGACTCGTTTTGACGATTCCAAACTAGTTACAAACTGCACTACGAACAGACTTTACAATAACTAACCTAATTGTTATTTTCAGTTTCAGTTGAATTGTGTAGAAAGTATCTTCATCAAGCGAAAATCAATTCGATAATCTTCAAAGGTTTCCATTATGGAAGCTGCAAGCGAATTATTCGCACCGCCATCTCTTGATCAACAACACAAGTTTATTGATGCAATTACAAGAATTGTCTCGATGAAAATAGTGCTATATTTCAGTTTTGTCAGAGTTATCTTCCCAAAGAGCCGATATTTCAATCACAAGTTAACTTTAACCTTCACTTTATTGCCATATAAATAATTTTTTTTTTATCTGTGGTGGTTGCCCAACGGGGTCCTAAGTCAGAGACTTGTCAGGACCTCAGGAGCGGGAGTGTATTTGAATGTGTGTAAAGTGTTCCATGGCTTTGTTACTTCCAACCTTCTCGCCGTTTAAGGGCAAGCAGTGTCGAATTTTATCCCCAACACTGAAAGGTGCCTAAAGTCGATACCGATCTCGACCCCGAGAAAAATCCGGAGTGCGGTTTGAAGCGACGACCCTGCGATTGCAAGGCCGGTCCTCTTACCACTGGACCGTTCAGGCGTTTTCATAATTGTTACTATGGGAATAAATTAATAGTTAAGTTTAACTTGTGATTGAAATATCGGCCCAAAATGACAAGATTAAAAGACCTGTCCACGACGAAGTCTGAGAGACACTTTCTTAAGGCATAAAGGTACGCACACAAAGAAAGCGGATTGCCTGCTTTCTGGCAATTGGCGCCGATGCGCATTTATAAACTTTTAAAATAAACGCATATTTTTTAAATAAGTTATAACACAATGAAAGTAGGTCATTTTCCTGATTTTTCTCAATGGATATCTGTTTTTATCGGCTTTCACTCTGTATCCGTACGTGCGAAAAACTTGAACCTATCGGCGTCGATTACCAGTAAGCAGGCAATCTGCTTTCTTTGTGTGGCTACCTTAAGATTATTTTACTTTTAAATTCTCCATGATTCATGATAGAAATCAGAAATCGGCGAATATAAATTATGTTTTATGTAATTTTCTTGTTCTGCGTTTCAATAAATGAAAAATAGGAGTGTTTATTATTGCACAAGTGATACGTCCGGTAAGCTTCGCATGACGTCACAAAAATAATTCAAATCCTCCCAACAACACCCAGTCGTTATGTATTCATGCAAATCAAAGTAAATAAGAAAAAGACGTCCATAAATTATCACGTGTTGGGCATCCGAGCGCGTCAAATTCTGCAGTTTCGACGTGCGCGTCGAGCAAGGTGTGCTCACGTGGTAAAAACTGTCGCCTTGAATAAATTGCCATTACGATATTTTTACTGGTTTATCTGTCGACTGAAAACATGCTTGTTCAGTGAACACTCATGTTGTCGATGATTACGACCAGATTGTCAGCGTGGGCAGGGTAGACTCGACTGGGTGTAACGCTGCTCCTACTGCTCTGTGGATATCCAACAAAAAAAGATTTTTGTATTCTCCCTAGAAAGAATGAAGCAAAAAATAAAGAAAATATATCCATCCAACCGGTAAACGAAAGCGAATTTAATTTGGATCCGCAAGAACGAGAACGAAACGCTATTAAGCTAAATTCTTATGCGTCTTAAAAATATATATAGCTATTGTGGAGCACCCTCATCTTGTGCCCCGTATGCATACCCTGCCTTAAACAGGCCCGGAAAATTACTGCAATTGTCTCGATCATTGCCGCGGGTTTAGTCGAGACTCTGGTCCTTTGTATACGTGCGTTTAAGGAGCAGCCTGCGGCCCCCGCCGGCTATATATTTTTATTTCCCCATTGCCTACTTAAAGAACTGATTAAAATAGGGGATATGTTAAAGCCAATATTAGAACGTGGGGTTGACTTGAACTCAAATGAGGATTATCGTTTATTTCGAAGTAGGTGACTTTTTAAACCCATAAAGCTTGAAGCGAAATTGAAGCCGGGGTCATGCACGCAAGAATTTAATAAATTAATGAAGAGGAGTCTGAATCAAATCGCTCCCGCAAACTTAGAAAACGCAAACGGAAATATCTTCTTAATCTCGCCTGTTTAAGCGTTTGCAGTCCGGGAGGTTTAAGGGGTTGCTTTATGTGTTATATTTTAAGAGGGCTGCAATTAGCGAGTCAGTAGAGCGGAATTAAGCAACATCTCAATTTAAATATCTTAACAGACCGACCCTCCGGCGTCACCCTTTGCTTACGGCGCGGCCCGCTCACTTTTATTTTGAAGGCGCGCCACCTATTCGCGAGCTAATTAAAAAATTGGCCGCATCTGCGTTGACGCGTTATTTTCGGAATTTATGGGCCGGCGTTTATTAATTTTTTAAATTAAGAAGGAAAGTTTTATTTTACCCGACAATAAATTAACTGCGTAAAATGTTATGCATTATTTATTGCTATGTTGGAATAGATTAAGTAAGATGACGCAGTTTCTTTTATGATATTTCATAATAAATGTTCTAGTGCGACAGAAAACTATAAAAAGAAAACCGAAAAATGAAGAACTTACTACTTTTGTCAAATCCTTGATTTGGATTACTTACAAACAAAAGACGAGACAACATTTATAATAAACTTGCAGTGATGAATTTCCGTCAAATTAAATTTCTAGAACGAATCATATGGACTTGCCTAACAGAATCATTTAAAAAAAACTTGGAAAACAATTAATTTAATCATGAAGCAATAGAAAGCGCTCTAATTCGAGAAATCAATTACTCAATAGATGGCAACCTAAAGACTGATCAGTTAATTTTAAAATAATTGGTGTCGGTCAAATGTTAACTTCTTTTCTACAATAATATAATTCAGAATAATTCTTCTTCGGTTAACTTAGAGCTCCCAAGACTGATTTTCATCCTGTAAGTTACGATTGGATGTATGTAATAGCTTTAATTGGAAGATTTCGTGTTTGCTTGCAGCTGACTACTATGACGCCAATGAAGCAAGGAGAGCAAAAGATTTAAAAAAAAAAGGAAATCACACATCCTCAGGTGGTAAATCTCGAACACTCGATGATACGCGTTTTATTCACGCGACAACGGGGCGCTGTCCCGTCCGCGGCCCGCCGTTGTTTATGAGCCATGTCTCATAAACATGGCGCGTTGTTTGTACCGAATTTGTCGCCGCTGTCAAAATGAACGCCACGATAAATTCGGATTTTTATTAGGAGCAAATTTCGAGTGGCAACGCACCGGAATTTATGCCTCTTTATGTAAACGGCCGGCAACTGCAATTTAGGCGCTCCCGTTCTTATCAAATAATTCGTATTCTTTCGCCCCGTCGTAATTTGGCCGAACTTATACGGGCCATTTACATATGAACGAAAGAAACATGTTGCTGCTGTGTTGGAAGTTAGTAAATAAGTCGACCTCTTTCTTATACCAAAAAATAATTTGCAATATTTTTCTTTGGGAAACCTCTTATTTTAATCGAAGATGCAAAATATCTAGATTATTACATCCATTTATAGATAGAAAAGGAGATTGGGGAATATTTAATATTGGCTACGACTAAAAATATCAACGATAATATGGTTGCATGGTTTACTAGGAGTGCTGGAACTCTAGGAGATATCTTCACACTAGCTAAATGTTGATCCACACCACCGCTACCACCAGTTGTAAGAGTCGGAAGGGTTGCAAATGTGATCAAAAAGGGAATTCAAGAGGTAGAGCTTAAATGCTCTGACACAAGGGCAAATGAAGTAAGGAGTTATCCGGACATCAATATTCAAGGGGATAGACCTCGAGCAAAACAATTAAGAAATGTTAATCGGGAGATACTTCCCTTAACAACGTTGAATTCAATTATATATGTATTATTTCTTATTATGTATCGAGATTTTATGAAGAAATAGGTCATAATAATATTGATAAACATAGACCTGTTGCATGCATATCTGAAATAATACGCAATTCTAAAGATTGTTCCCTGGCAAAGGATGATCACTGCATTTAAATCAGCAGGTGCCAATCTTAAAATCAAGGAGCAAACATGTCATGAATTTACACAATCTACAAGAGATGATAAAAGATTTCATAGCTTTCTTAATTCGTGGGGAGCAGATAGAAAGTATAGCTTCTACCTGGAATGTTGCGTAATATTAGCTATGACTAAAAATTTAAATGGTAGAAATATGGATGCATAGTTCACTAGGAGAGTAGTATAGAATATGATGACGAGAGTAGATATAGAATATGAAAATGCTCTAACAGTTTGGATGGATCAATTTAATGATTCAGATATTCCCAAATTTCCGACCCAAGATAATCCCTGCTTTAAGAGAATTGAACTATAAGTTTGTCCAGACTCAAATATTGATGAGTGGAAATATGCATGTAGAAGTTTTTCTGATATTGATCTAGCAAATATTGATGATCTCATTGATGCTACTTTCCTAGATGTATTCGCAATCTTTGGTATGCAATCATATTTTATGGGAAGACTTCTTACATCTAGCAATGCAGATACTTGGATTACTAGGAGAAGTAATGCATTTGCATCCGCATGTGAATCCGCAGAATCAACCATTTTTAGAAACCCTGTGTTCTTTTAAAACTCTGAAAAGCAAGGAAATTATATGTGTTAATGACTTCCTGATATGTGTGCATTTCTTAAAAGGCTTTAGTTCCGTTATTACATACGAAAAACAAAAAATGCACAGGAAATTCTAAGGCCGTCAATTGTGTGTTACGGCGTGTACAGATTTACATATTGTATGTCAAAGACATTGGAGTGCACGTCGGCACATCGATATAAGTAGTAGTAGTACTAGTGCATTAACCGTTTTGTATTTAATCGGAAATTATAAAATTAATCATACATTAGTATTCTTCCAACTCTAACTGTAAGCGTTTATCTCTGAGGAAAACGCCTGCCGCAAAGGAGCAAGAAAACCGCGCACCTTTTAATTACGAATAACTACCATACTAAACAGAGCAAAATTGTAATGCGTATTAATTACTATCCCGCGTTATCTAAATGGCCGCCGTAAAGCTGATAATGAAAGAAAACGTTCGACTGCCTCCTACTGCCTTCCGAGGTATTGCGTTGGAAAGATTTATATTGTTTTGCACCGTGGAATGTTTATAATCGGCCTTGGATAACTAGATTTATTGGAGCAACTAATTGCTCCGGGATAGTAATATCTAAGGAGCTCATGTGGTTAGAACAGACTTTGAACATATAGAAGCCAAGGTCGCCGTTTAACAACAACAACTACATGATACACTCGTCGGATTATTTTGTTGTAGGTTTGCGAATTTCGCCTGCGGATAGAATAATTTAAGAGAAAACTACTCTACTTAGTTGCATTCTAATGCAAAATGCCAGAGGTTCTTCTTATTACTTGTGTTTGGAACCTCTTCTTACAAACGAAAATCTAACAACGTTTAAAGAGTTACGAGGAGATTCATTTAGCAGCACCATCTGTTGGTCCTCAATGCATACCAGTTAAATATATACTCTTGTTTTATGGAAATAAGGACGCGAGAAATGACAAATTTCTTTTTGATCAACAGATTACAAAAAATCTAGCTATTGCTTATGGCTATGGCTTACACCAAAATCAAATTTAAAAAATTTTCTTTTTTCTAATAAATCCGCAATTAATACAGCACAATTAGAATGTGGTTTAAGAAAATAAAATTTTTGAAATGCTTGTACTCCGCGCCATCTAGTATCACACAGTAATTGCACATGCTTTCAGAATTTAGTCTCAAATGAATTTTAATTTTTCTGAAATATATTCACTTCGTCAAACAGAAATAATCGGAAAGTAAAGAGAAATAATTATACAGCGCCATCTGATGTGTCACTATTTTGTTACTTTTCCTACATTTCGTTTTTGCCATTATTCTAACAATTTCAAGCGTACTGCCTGGAGACTGGAAGAATCCTGCAGAAATTAAGAAAGAAAATATCATGCAACCATGTTTTTAAACAACGCCCTCTTGCACAGTACGATGGAATTAATGTCGATTAATTTATTGAAATTATTAAGTCGTCCATAATCCAAAATTTCAAGCTCATCTAGCGAGCATTAACCGAACTTTCCAAATTTATAATATAAACTTCGCCGCAAAATTAGAGGATATTTAATGTTGTAGTAAATAAATTGAATATTTCAAAATAAATCAACTTATATTACAATTAAAATATGATTTTACATATATTCTCGATATTCCAACACAAAAGTATTTAAAGAATAAAAAATTTAATCAAAAAGTCATAAATACAAAAATTGTTTTTTAAACAAAAAACGTCAAAAAGCTTGAAAAAGTCATTGGATGTGGTTGTCATCACGTTGTCATGAACAGAAATAGACAAAAACGCCACTTATCTGAAACTGAGGTCGTCAAATTGGTGACCCTGATGGAAGAAGGCTACACTCAGCAAGAAGTTGGCCGACGATTAGGGGTGGGTCAATCTGTGGTCAGCAGAGCTTTGCATAGGTACCGCGAAACTGGTAGCTATCAAAGGCGACGAGGCCAAGGCAGAAAAAAGAAAACCACAATTGCAGAAGATCGCTTAATTAGAATAAGTGCAAAAAGGCGACGGTTTTCTACTGCTAGAGCGCTAAAAAACGACCTCCTGCTTGCCACTGGTACAGCAGTCAGTACGGATACCATTCGAAGGAGGCTTAAAGATGCTGCATTGAAGCCGTACCGACCAGCTACCGGACCAGTTTTAACAGCAGCCCACAGGAGAAACCGCTTAGTATTTGCTCGTAGGCATGCTGAGTGGCAGATTGAAGACTGGAGGCACGTTTTGTTCACCGATGAATCCAGATTCTGCCTTTCGACAAATGATCGACGTGCTAGAGTCTGGAGAGCCCCAGGTGAACGATGTACGCAGTGTGCCACACGAGAAGTCGAGCCATATGGTGGTGGATCCGTTATGTTGTGGGGTGGAATAAGCCTTGCTGATCGCACCAATCTTTTAAGAATAAATGGTTCACTGACTGGTGTACGATACAGGGATGAAATCATAATCCCTGTTGTAGAACCGTTTGGTGCTCTACATGGACCAGAATTTATTTTTATGCAAGACAACGCTCGGCCGCACATTGCCAATGTTGTACGGCAGGATCTCGTTGCCGCCAATATCAATGTTCTTGAATGGCCACCACGTAGCGCTGATCTTAATCCCATAGAGCATCTTTGGGACAATATCTGGAGAAAGATTAGGGGTCTTGAAAATCCTCCGCAAACATTAGATGCGCTCTCCAATAATTTGCAAGAGGTTTGGGCAGTAATCGGCCAAGAGGAGATTGCCGCCTTAATAGAGAGCATGCCCAGAAGAATTGCAGCTTGCATAGCAGCAAGGGGTGGACACACCCGCTATTAATCGTTGTTTTGATTTTAAGTTTAATTTTTCGTTTTTACTATTTCTTGTTTATGATGAAATGTTAGAGTTGGTATAAAAGTTATTGAATTCAATTTTGTTTTGTTTGCATTACAAAGTCTGAAATAACTTATTTTAAGATTTTAAAAGCTATAATGCCATGTTGACCAAACATTTTTAGTATTTTACTAATTATCCTCTAATTTTGCGGCGAAGTGTAGATTTATGGACCATGACCAAAATAACGAAACTATTAAGTTCAAAGAAAATAGTTTTGTGACGTAAGGCAGGAACCGACCAACTGAAAGGACTGTATTCACACAAGAGAAGAACATTCACAATACGTAACTGGTCTACTATACTACTATACCCAAACAAACTAGACTGATTACCAGGCAGCGGACGAATTATATTATTCAAGGTTATCGGTCAGAGACGTACTGAATTGCGCGCGGTGGGAGAAACGCATACCATTTCCATTACCTTCAAATTAGTTGTTTTTACTCGCATCCTCACAATTAATTTTTACGACGCCGCACAGTGGTTTAGGTTCTATAGAGATGCGGAAAAAACTAATTATTTTTGAAATTATCATTGTCCGTTATCATTTTTAATTTATTTTACTTTCTTTGATGCATTATGTCTTTAAATGAATAAAATAAAATGAATGAAAATTAAGTCGAATTAAAAAAAAATTAATTATTAAAAATCAAAATCTAAAACGAAATAGAAACTTATACATATTTTTAACACCATAAGAACTTAGAAACTAAGGCACTGGATGAACAACGAAGATTTCACACCAACAGATCGACAGTTGAAGCGATATTTACAGTATGTCAAATATTAGAACAATTGTAACCTAAAACGAGGGTCGCAAGTGGTCGCAGCTAAAAAGTATTTTATTACTTAATTAGAAGTCTAATGTATGCAGAAAAATAGGTTAGAACATAGCGCTCGACGGAGCTCAAAAATTATGCCCTATTAAATTTTTTCACAAAACATTTTCAACAATTCTTCGAATCCTCTATGTAATGGCACAACAATTGAAATAATTATTTTTATTCAGCATAACATATTCTCCAATAGTGCTGCTATTCATTAAAAAATATTTCTTTAATGTAGTAATAAAATCGTAAGAGAAATTCGTATAAAAATATGATGAATTTTTACCCGGTCAGTAAGCATTACAACTGAGGAGACTTTAAGGGCTTATATAAGAATGCAATATGGAAACATATCTGATTATTTTGTCAATATACATCAGTTAATCATTAAGAATTACCAATTTAAAATCAAAATGCTCTTTGCAGCATTTTGAAAAAAATGGGTTTTTCCGCATATTGACCACTGTGCGCCGCTGACCAGCATCATGCATTTCGATTTGCACGCATTTCGCTTACTGACATTGAATAATATACTTCGTCCACTGCCTGCTGATTACGTATTAATTGTGTTTCTAGCGTGATCGAATATAGTCGATTCAATTGGTCGTCTCCTCACTTACGTTACGCGACTCTTTCCCTGGACTAAGACTTCTAGAACACTCATAGAACTTAACCTAACAATTTTTTGTTTATTTTCTTATTTCAGTTTTACATTCCTGTGGCTTTATAAATTCAACCTGCTCAAAATAAAACAATTTGTCTGTGTGATTACCTTCACAATTATGTAGGACGCAATAAACATTCGATAATCTGAAACTATTTCATCGCTTTTTCGTTTCCCCTTTTTGGCTCAGACTCGTTCGTTTTATGTAACGCATGCGAAATATATTTCATTCGATGGCCTCCTTATTTGTATAACACGTGTTTTATTCGGGGAATTAAAAATTCCCTGAACCAATTTTAATATACAAGAGTTAGTTTATAAATTTGTAATACTAGGATTTATGGCGCGTGTTCGTTATTAACATGTGCACACCTACATTGAGGCATGGGGGTTTCCAGGTAAATGCGAGGAGGTGATTTCACGTCAGCGAGTGAAACATGCACGCCGAATGTCTGAATTTATGCGTACGAAAGTTGTAGGTTGTAAATATTTATCGTCTGCTAACGAAGTGATTGAAAATATATCGCCGAGTGAACTTGATGCCCTGCATTTTAAGGGTATGGAGAAAAAATTAACAAAGCCGTCTCATCATTTCTTTTATAAATATGTACACAGTTAGATAACAATTAAATTGTTTGTACTAAAAAACCTTAAATAAACTAGTTACTTATATAGTAGAACTTGTTAAAGAGAGGAAATGCTTGAGATATGCAATACTAATTGATTCAATTAAAACTATGTTTCGCCGTATAATTAATTAGCGTCGACATAGAGCAACTTATGTGTCTTTTCATCAAACCAGGTATTAATTATTTCCCATCTTGGTATGAAACAAAACGAAAAAAATATATTAACAAAAAAAAACGGGAGAGAAGAGTTAATAAAAAATGACACCGAGGGGTTTGTTAAGGCTCCATTCGCGCTGCCGAACAGCGAGCACCTTCTGTGTTTTTAAATTTCCCGAAATAAAAGCGCCAATAAAACCTCCTAACCGCAACATGTTCAGTTTCGGAAAAATGAAATCTTTTTAACCTCCCTCACTTCTATATATATATTTCCACCCTTGAAATAGCTCTCCGATAAACCCCGTCCCTCTCGCCCGAGGGTTACGGTAGTGAGTCGCAATTTTTCTCGCAGCCTACGTGATTGGAATGTTCGGGGCGGCGAGTGTTTTGTTTTGAAGTAGAACTCGCATTAAGCCTTCGCAATGCCTTCTTTGTACCCCCATTGTGTTCCTTACTAATTTTAAAACGGTACAACTTATTCGTTATAATGCTCCTTTTATGCGGATATTTCACTCGGACGCGGAAAGTTTCCACTGCTAAATTTACTTCCTTTTATTCTTTTCACAAGGAAATTGCAACTAAAAGGACAAATTCTATATTTGATGCAAGAATCTGAAATTTTATTTTACTTTAGTGTTAAAGACAAAAATGAAAAACACAAGAAGGAAATAACATAAACTGTGAAAAGTCTACTAACGTTTACAACTAATACAAAGAAGATTCAAATCATTATACTTTTATATGTCCACAAATTAAATAAGCTATTGAAATCTATCTTAAAGTAAATGAACAAACCATAATTACTATGACCTTTAAGGATTGCAAATATTATCACAAGAAATAAGTAAAATGTATATACTGCCCAAATTTATGAAAAATTTTTCCTTGCTGCGTAAAAATCTCTTAGGACCGATTTTACAATCGTCGGATAAGCATTATTCTTAGGATAACGTGACGTAGGTGTGACGTAGATATGGAGGAACGTTAAAGGATATTCAGCGAACAGTTATTCCGTCCTTATTCCACGATTGTAAAACTGGGCCTTAATCAGCGAACTTAAAACAACTCAAAATTTCCAACATTCTCGAATAAATTGCGTTAAGAACTAATTAAAAGCTTTTTTGACTAAGAAAAACTCCATCACTTTAAAACGAGTTCTGAGAGCCTTCCACTTCAGTTCGAAACGTAAGAAATATAATTTAAATTTTTATAAGAGATGTTATGCAAAAGTAAAATCCCAATTGTAAAGCAGCACTTTACTTATAAGGTTTAAAGAAAAAAGATAAGAGTTTAAAGGGGCGATTTCAAGGGGATCAGACAAGACCAGGCGTTCAGGTGAATTAGTTTAAATAAACCAAATATTTAATAAACAAACTTTCATCAATATAACAGCTTCTTCCGGGTTATATATATGATGCATTAAATTCGATATTACGTGCGGCAGCTTCTCCAAAAACTAATGGTGATGCGTTCTGTAGAGTGTACGTTTCATTCTGTTATGTATTGGTAAGCGCCGAATAGTGAATAAACGACGCTCTCTATACAGGCTGTTTTTTAACCTCATGCAAAAAATGAAACCAGTGAAAGTTGACATTAAAAGTTATAGAATTAAGTAGTTTTTGTATAACAATTGATTAATAAATATTAGGGATAATAAATGTTTTCGGCGAACGATGAAACAGTTTGATAGTCCCTGGTTTATTTTTATTACGTGATTACATAATCGGAGAAGTATGCTGGTCTGTCAGCATCGGCTATTTAAAGTGGGTCAGTCAGTTCTCGTCTCGCGTCTGCACGTCGTCGCAGATAACAGTGTTGAAACATGGCCGAATTTCCCAATGGTGTTATTGTGGACATAATTTTAATTTACGGCAAATGTGGTCAAAATGCCTTGGCTGCAAGACGTTTGTATGCACAGCCAGCGTAACCGAGATCGGCCTTTGCTAAATAGCAGATCCTTTGTGACAGTTGGGCAGTTTGTTGTTTGGCAAATTATTCGTGAGGAACAAATAGCCATTCCATTTTCAAAGAGTGCAAGCTCTGATCCCGCAGATTACCTCAAACGCATGCGATTTTGTCAGTGGTTACTCCATGAACAGACGGACAATCCGAACTTAGTTAATAACTTTCTCTTCACCGACGACTCAATGTTTACAAGGGATGGTATGTTTAATTTTCACAACATGCATGTGTGGGCAGGTATGTTAAACGGCATTTTAATAATAATTTTAATTTAAGTTTACGTCTCGCGCAGGGGGGGAACTTCGTACACTTGTTGTGGGTGAAGGTCACCGTCCGTTGCGTCTAGCGGTTCTAATCATTTCACAAGGAATTGCCGGATGCGGTATGAATTTTTTGATTTTTTTTTTCGGTTCATATTTGGTGCATTCGTGAGAATATCTGTTACCAAATTTGCACGAAGGAAACCTTAAACGTAGAAGTTTGGACACAGGCCAAGGAAGTGGACCTTTGGGTTTAAGAACGAACCTTGAAAAAATATAAGTATTCTTCCACTTCGTTTTTTTTTAATTGCAGCAGATCATTCTCCATTATACCCAGTCAACACAATTGATCTCGTCTCGCCATTAACTTTTTGCACGAACTTGAAGAACACCTTGTATTAACTATCCACATTATAATGAGAATTATTTAATTTCTAGAGAGACTGCCCGTATGTACAGCGAAACGTCGAATACAAACTCGTTCAACACACACCATAACATACATAATTTATTTTTCAAGACTCCAAATCATTTGGCTATAGCCGTCCTCCATTTACATTCACTTCACCCAATATCAAATCAATTTGATTTTGAACTGAACTGATTTTAAAGTGAACAGAGAGACTCTTAAAGGAATGACGTTTTGGAAGTAAAATTAAGATAACCTCAAAATACGTATGAAATCACATGAAACTAATAACTGATTAGAAAACCAGCTTGATCAGTACGGGGTGCGGGAGAGGAAACTCAATCATTTCCTCATCACTGATCGCCATATGAATAACTGCAAATCGAATGCAATCAGTGATTTTTAATTTGAATCAATTCGTGTTCAAATAAGTTGTAAATGGAGGACAGCTTATAATATATCAACAATCAATTATTCTAATCAAACAATAGAAAATAAAATCTTAAAACCAAATGCACCCCCTTGTATGTTAAAATAATAAGATATTCCTAAAACTCAAAGAGAACAAAAATGAAACTCCCACAAAATAACTTCAACGGCAAATAGAAATGCATATTTAAAAGTAAATAGCACATATTCTGATACTTTTAATAAATATTTATTCATATACATTAAACCAAAAACTGAATCAACCAAGAACTTAAAGCCATCTACTTGGTTTTCCTTCTTTCTCGATTAACAATTTCTTCGAAGTTAAATAACATTCTTCCTCTAAATTAATAAACTTTTCGTTTATTACATTTCTCAGCAAATTAACTAGTAACAGTTCTTATCAGATCGTAAACGACGAGATATTAAATCCGATAAATATACATGGAATAAATTTGTTTAATTGCAGCGAGGGAGTTTCATAACTGAAACAATTTATATTTCCTCCTTGAAAAGTAAGAAGCGATGTATAAATAATAAAATTCTTAACATTTAGAACATGGTCCGAACATCAGTAAATTCACAAAATAGACACAGAAGCTGAAGAGCAACAAACATCTTATAGCTCCCAGATGAAACTAACAATTCCTTAATTAAAACTAAGTCATAGACAGTCTGAATCGTTACGTCATATATAATAGAAAATCGATAATGGTCTTCAGAATATTATAATCAAAGAAGACATATAACGCCGCCAACAACTATAAAAGCTGTTTATGTTAAATGCATCATTGAATATCATTGAACTAGTAATTCCCAGTTCAAGTTCAACAATGAGCAATCAGGCCCCCGCGCGCTGCACACAACAACAACGCAAAAATAAACTGCTTGAAATTCAGGGATTGTAGCGCGTATACATTTTGATTCACAACCCTAAAATTGCAAGCTTTGCTCGCGCACGTTCCTGCGGCTATTACAGTTCTACAAAGACGAATTTGATGGAAAATCGAATTGGAAATATGCGTGCGTTAGGGGGAACCACATGTACCGAGAGGGTTCACACTGGCATCGCGACGTCTCGCCGTTATGAGTCTCCCCGTGAATTATTGAGAGCCAATAACCACACCGGCTATTGTGCACAACAATAAAAGCAGATGTGAATTATGAGACGATTTCGTTTTAAGACTTACGCGTGCACGTATGGTACGCTTTCCATGCACGGATATGCATCATCCCTAAAAAGTACTATCTTTTTGGAAACGTCGGGATATTTAATTAAGCGGAGCAACGTCTTGAGTCGACCGACTCCTAAGAGGATGGCGGCGGCAGGACGTGACCAAATCAATGTAAAAGCCGAGGCTGCTTTCTCCCCATCGTATATCATACCTCCGACTGGCCCACTGCCCTCTTATGGCACGCACTGTATCGCAATGCGTACAAGATTTCCCATGAATAAAATATGCCCCGGCGAAAATGCTTTTTATATGGCAAAATGGAACGTCGCCGTACATTTAATAATTCATAATTGTCTTGCCTTTCGCCTAACAATACCAGAAAAAAAATCTGACACCCTAACTTTATCCAGAAGTAATTTTTATTTTGTACGCCCAATGTCGTACGATTCTAATGATGTTAAATAAGTGGAGGTTTTCAAGTTACTTCATGTGTTAAGAAACTAGTCATGCCAGATTTCCCACAATAATGACAAACGGCGTGGGCTTAAATTTAAGCAGGTGCTTCCACACAATTAAACGTGCCATATTTTATCGGTGAATTACGACCAAGTTACGGTTCATGATGGAGTAAGTAACAAGTGACAGTGTAACAGGGTAATATTTCCTTTTCCTGCACGTCTCGGAGGCAACTTCCTTCCTCCCCAACGACAGATAACTGTCAATACCGGTCGTCAATCAGGACCATAACTGCATTAGCGTCCACCGATACATCTCACTTCCTTCATAAATCCCACGATATATCCAATATTGTTGGTGGCATCACAGTAACTGAATCTTTGTTTTCTATTGATTATCCGACTCGTCATACTAAACTTTAATAATATAACATTAGCTGTATAAACTCGTGTAATGTTCGAAGGTAGCCGCTTAGCGTAGTTTCATGGTGTATACCATTATCATATTGTTTGGATATGAAGTTTGCAGTTGTATATTTATGCTCGAACAATCCTAACTTTGCTCGTGATCCCAGAGGGCTTGTTTACTGAACAGCCCACCCAGGCAACAGATAGTAATCATTTTGAGTTTTGAATTATAACCGGTGTATAATGCAGCAACGGTACAAATTTCCAAAGGTACAATAAACGACGAGTTTATAAGTGAAACATCGATTCGGCGAATTCCCAGCGCGGATTTAAATAGCTGGCGGATTAATCGTCGGCTCTCGTTTACACCCATGAAAAAATTCAACGAAAATTTTGTTTTGTTGTTTTAATTGTTCAAAACACAAGTCAATCATAATAATCGAATGACCTGAGGTGGATCTGTTTCTCTTTGCGGTGCTTACAGTAAACGTGATCGGTTCGTTGCGTTTATCTATCTAATTACTCGAAATCCTGAAGCGATGCAGTTAATAATAACCCGAAGCAACGAGACGGCCTTTCCTGTTTTGCAAGAATCTTCGAGTTATTCTCGGTGTAGTAGGAGGGTATGTGCATCAACGTTTCCTATTGCTACTGGAAATTAATTTCTTGCCCGTAATTATAGGCGAATGCATATTAAGCGCAGCTCAATTATGTTTGTACTGAGAGAACGTAATAATTATCTTAATAAAAACTTTTACGTGCAAGCAACAAAATAGCACAGAATAAGAAGGCATCAATTGTTCATTAATTAAAATTGCAACTTTATCCTGTACGTGGAGAGTAAAACGTATTTTAAAAAAATGAAAAATTACTCATTACATCCTCAACAAGTAAAAACCGAATTATCCTTCGTGTAATTAAGATAATTTTCATGGCGTTTGATGTTGATACATTGCGTAATAAGTCGGCGTAATACGTATCCTCGGCCGCTCGTAATTAATGTAATTCGCTAAAATAATAACTCTTTTAACAGGAGCTAAAAATAAATTGCTATAATTTTGCAGGTAATATGTTAGAGTGGACGGCTAAAAAATGATGCCCATATTTAAGTAAAGCATTCGGTCGCAGTGGTATTAAGTGTCTCATTAATGTGGTATAATTAATAGTGTACACGCAGGAAAAAAAAACGGAGGCAGCAGCATTGCGTCGAGCGGCGTTTAAGCAAAAATCGAATTCACCCTATATGGCAGGTGGAATAACTCGTTCAAAAAAACCGTTTTAATTAATTTATTATAGGAGCGATTGCGTTGATAAGAAAAGTGATACATACGGTCGATCTTGTTAATATTACTTTTTGTCAAAATCATGGCAACTCTTTGGTTCGTTGATAAATAATTAGGGTTAATTACACAACTCTTGCTCTTCGCATTTCTAAAACGTTACGTCTTTCAAAGTAAATCTAGGAATTCACGGTACTTAATATAACAAGTTTGTCAGAAGATAAACACAGGAACGATAAATCAATACTAAAAATATTAATAAACGTCAAACTGTAATATTCCTGAAATGAGGAAAGTAACTTTTTGTTATAACTTGAATGTACCCACGTTGCTCGAACGCTCTTGTGCAAACCAGAAACTTTGCGCAAACTCTGGCAATGGTAGAATGTTTTGGAATAGATCAATCGCTAGCTTTATGGGTGGACTATTAAGATGTAATACTATTTTGAAAATGCATGTTATTGAGTGTTTCGATCAAATTAAATCGCGTGAATCAGAAGTCTGAACAAGAAATGAAATAAGAAGAAAATAACCAAGAACGAGACTGGTCTGAAAACAATAGATTATTCAAATGAACATGATTAGGGCATTTATTTTAAGGAAGAAATTGATGACAACTATTTTAATTGTCTAATTTCAACTAACTGCTGCAGAAGCTTACATAGCAATATAATGGAATTAATATTGGTAAATTAAATGCTATTCTTGTGGCACAAAGTTTTTTTATTAATATAACGACCGGTTTCGCCTTTTAAAAAGGCATTTTCAAGTTATATATAAAATTACACCTAATTTACCAATATTAAATTATGGCTACAAACAGCAGGAATAACTTCATCAATTACATAATGGAATTATTTGAATGAAATCTTGATAAAACCAATTTCGGATGCTCGCAATGGATACAAGTCTCTTTCGAATGTATGAAAAAAATTGTATATACAGAAGTAATGAAAACTGAAACTAAAACCAGTAAATATGGTAAGGAAAAATAATATTACTATATCACGAAAACCAGATTAGTAGAGAGACAACAATCCGAAAATGAAGAGGTATATCACTTATTAAAAATTGCATTTCGAATCATGTCATATTTAAAATATAGAGAAGTTAAATCGGAGAACAAAAGCATCTCCAAATATGATACTTCATATAACGGAAGAATTCCACTTAGCCGTATCAAAAGAAATGGAAGGAGCTACAATCTCTGTAGGAGAGGAAGAAAAGAAAGCAAAAATTGTAATTAAATTCATTGATCAGTACCGGAGAAGCAGATGTTAAGCACAAGACACAAAAGACGCTACAAAATGAAATTAATATATAGGCATCATCTGCATGCACAAATATGTACTTAAAAGAAGATTTAAAGGCAGAGTCTTTCTACAATTTATTTATATGTATATGTACTTATTTGACGAAGAAGCAAGAACCTTACGGAAGGTTTTGGTCTGTCTAAGATGCAGTAGCATGTAACCACAATATGACTAGAAAAAGCAATATTCCTAGGACCGAGGCCCGTATTGATAATTTTTCAAAAAATGGAGTATATTCTTTAATTTGTAGTTCTTGTCAAGCTATATTCATTGGACAAGCTGAAAGGAATCTCTGAACTCGTGTTAAAGAACATTTCAGATAATTACTATGCACATAATTATATAATATATAATAATAGAATATTCTAATAGAGTTTTCGATTGACTGCTCTAGAGCACTTCCGGAATATTCTCATCTTATTTTAACGTCATGTAATAATAAGGGATGGAAATTATCTGAGAGTGCTCTAGAGCAGTCAATCCAAAACGCTATAAGTTTTTGTATGATTCACGAGAATCGGCATCAACAAAGTTATAATTGTTGATACCAGTTATTAATAATACCAATACACAAAATATTCTTATCAATGATTAGACTAATGTGTCGATTCTGCTCGTAGCAACCGTAGATCTGTAAACCTGTAAGTCAATTATTAAAATATGGATTTTGAAGTTCTGTAGAAGGTATTATTTCGCCTAGGTCTCTAGGATTACTCGTAAGTCTCTGTAATATTATCTTAGAGAATTACAAGAAGTTGTATCATACTAAGAACTTCAGAATTCGACTTTTAATAATTGAGTTACAGGCTTACAGATCTTACGGTTGCTACAGTACGAGCAGAAACGACCTATAAGTTATGTATGATACGCGAGAATCGGCATTAACAAAGTTATCATCGAAATCATAAAGAGCCTTGCGTCAAAAATTATACGCGTATGGCTTGAATCATCCGACATATAAAGAAAGTCTCCATTCTTTTCTTTTTTATTTGACAAGAAAATAACACTGAAATATTTGTCGGTTATTGATTACGCAGGGCTCAACTCTTTATAATTGTTGACACGAGTTATTAACAAACACAAATACAAAAATTATTCTTATCAACGACAAGGCGCGTTTATGTAGGATTCGCGAGAATCGGCACTAGCAAGGTAACAGCAACTGTTGATACGAACTGTTTGGAAATTACACACACAGGAGATAAAAACAAAATTCGAATCCAAATTACAGTATTTACTCAAATACAAATTTATAGTCTTTTTCTTTTGCTTTTCCACTTTTGTCAATTATGTTTCCGAATTTGTCAAATGACTTTCCAGCCCGCAAGCTGATTTTATACAAATCATATAAGAATTCAGAAGCTAATGTCAGTTTTACTATTATTAAGTATTTTAATTATAATGTCTTTTACTTGAAGGTTTAATTTTATAATGTTCTACTGATGCCAAAAAGGTGAAACCGGTCTCGAAATAGGAAAAATAAATAATTTTTGTAGTGAAAGACTCCTCATTTTATCAAAGATACATACAAATTTATGTTAACATCTTAAAATTTAAAGGATATCATAAATTTTATTAATATTAACTGTTATATCGTATTATTATTGTTTTACTTAAGGTTTATATTTGGAAAAAATGTTTTACGTGATGATGCGATAAGGCGAAACCGGTCTGGAACAATAAATGATATTTGTAGGAAAAGATTTGAGAGGGAGATTCAAATTTGGCAACAAATCTCCGTGTGCACACAGAGTTGATAAAACTGAGCTGCTCAAAAGAAACTGAACTGGTTTGTGATTGAAATTACTAACAGGTTATTATGGCAGTTCCGCACACGCGGCCTACTGAGGAGTGATCGAAATCGGTAATTTCCTTCGTATAGCCATGGAAGGTAGAACAACCTCATCGTAATCATCGTTATCGTGGATAATGAATCTAGTGATGGATCTAGTGATGGATCTAGTGATGGATCTAGTGATGGATCTAGTGATGGATCTAGTGATGGATCTAGTGATGAATCTAGTGATGAATCTAGTGATGAATTTGTTTACTGATGAATTATATTACTATTATTATCATTACAATTTAAGTGAAAAGTTGTTGGCTGGGAGATAATAGAGAAAAATTGTTTTCATCAATCAACAGCCTTTAATTAATTGTTTAAAAACAATAAACGTTTCACATCAAGGGCTACAGAATCAACTCAAGTAAATATACCAACATACCAACGCACAAACTAAATAAAATTACGTTTAAATGTGAACAACAAATACTCAATGCAGAAATTTCCAGTACCATCATTTATTTATATGCTTTAGATTTTAAATTTAATTTTGTTTTTGGTTGTTTGACAAATTATGTTGAATTAGATGTTATTAACAATTTTATTACAATTGAAAAAAAACAAACTCAAAAAAAACTTTGAACGAATTAAGCTCAAACAAAAAAAAATTAGAATCACTCACTAGGTTTTCTTTATTTAATGATTTTAAGACTAAGATGTTAAAAAATACAAGCAGATGGTTGGTTAACACCACTAATATTACTATTCCTGATGAGATTGGTTACATTCTATCACTAGGGCCTAAGTTTAATTTACCTAACAAAATATCCAAGCAATTTATTTGTGAAACCATAGCATCTTTAGAATATGGCATTAAAAAATTAAAACAATCAGACAATAATGGAATTAGAGTCAATATACACAATATTATACAACAGTTAAAAGCTTCAAATCAAACAGAACAACAAGTATTTTATAAGAAATTATACAAAGATTTCATTGCAACCAAAAAATTCATCAAGTCACACAATGAACTCGTAATTACCAAAGCAGACAAGGGTAACATAACTGTAATTTTGGAAAAAAATAATTTTTTAAATAAAGCGTATGAGCAACTTAATGATACAACCACTTACAAAAAAATCCACAATGATCCCACAAGCAACTACAGGGATTTTTTCTTTTTTGTATACATACCCCCTATGTATACTTAAAAAAAAACGAGTCAACGCGTTGTGTAATTTTTGGTAAGAATAGTCAGCTGTGAAAAATCAAGTTATTAATGTCAGTTAATGTCAAATTAAGTAGCAATTAATTTTTTAAATCAAAACTTTTTCTTTAACCAATATGTACAGTAAAGGCGGAAAAGAGGAATGAAGGACCTGCAGCAACAAGAAACGGTTAGCTCAATTTTTGGTATTTTTGTGTTAAGTCCGTTTTCTTGTTAAAAATGTTTTTTGTTTGGTACAAGATTTCCCAAAAGTGCCACAAATGCAGCTAACCTCTACTTACTACATGTCCTTGTTTTGTTATTAAAGGCAGGCGGCCACTGAACGCGCCTGCCTTTAGGGTGCCTTTCTAAGGTCAGAAAGACGTTATTTAGATGAATTCAAAAAATACGGCACTGGAGAAACCGTTTGTGGTTCGGTGATTAGGACAAAATTAGCAAAACACTAAATACTTTGTAGATGTAGATGATACTAGATGGTATTAAAGTCATTTTTACTTGTCACAAACTAGAGATTTTTATCTGAAAAAATCTTGATGAATAAGATGTAAACTTATTTGAATATAAAAATTTTTAATGACGATTTTAACAAAATATTATTAACTCTAACACAAATACAAATTAGAATAGGAATTGTTATAACAAATGTTCAAAATGTCCACCTTCCACTTGCAAACAGTAAGCTAAGCGATCTTGAAAAGCACGCACAGCATTTCTGAGAAAGTCAAGGTTCAACTCATTGCATTTTCTACTTATCCTCTCTTTTAATTCGTTTAAATTTTGCATTTGAATATTGTTGTAAATTTTTGACTTCAGATAGCCCCAGAGAAAGAAATCGTTAGGCGATAAGTCTGCAGAACGCGGTGCCCAGGGTATGGGGCCGTACCTTCCTATCCATCGTTCTGGAAATCTAACGTTAAGAAAGTTTCTAACAGCATTTGTGGAATGTGGAGGGGCTCCGTCCATTTGAAACCATGGCACATCAATGGCCAAATTTTCAATTTCCGGAAAGATTCTGTTTCTTAATAGCTCTAAAAATTTGTTTGAAGTAAGGTTCCCATCGATAAAATATGGACCGATAAGTCTAGTATTAACTATTCCTATCCATACATTGACCTTTTGCCGGTATTGAGTGCGAGTTAAATTTTGAACGTGCTGGTTTGTACGAGACCAATATCTAAGGAAAAAGAATGAAGGACGTTGGCAGAATGAAACGGATAAATGAGAAATTATGTTACACACCGAAAATTTTGAGAATTGACTTCTCTATTTAATGTAAAAGTTGCTTCATCAGTAAAAATAATCTTTTCTAAAATTTCTTCATGTTCATTTAAAAAATTAAACATATTTTCACAAAAATCTGTTCTTTTTTCTTTGTCTTCTTCAGATAGTTGTTGGTGATTTGAAAATTTATAAGCTTTGTATTTAAATTCTTTAAGGGTTTTAAATACGGAACTCTTAGACACATTAAAATGTCCAGCTACTTCTTGTAATGACATTATTGGTTTCTCCTCGACAAAACATAAAATATTCAATTTCATATCTTCAGTCAATACATGTTTGGATTTTGTTCTCTTCTTATGGGAATTTATTATGCAACCTTCTGATTTAAATTTCTTAATAATGGTTTGAATAGTTCTAATACAAGGAATAGGCCTTTCTGGATATTTTGTAGAAAATAAGTCTCTAACCGTTCTTAAGCTATGGTACCCATTCTGGTACCACATTAATATTTCTATTTTCTCGTCTTTGCTATACATTTTGAAAATAACTTTTACCTACATTAAATTCAAGAAATTGGTCTAAACTGATTGCTGTCAATTTGTCAATAATAATTTGACTTTTCCAAAAAATAAAGCTTAAAATCAAAGTTAACACAATGCTTCTAGGCTGCAACGATTACAGTGAAGCAATGCGTTGACCTGCTTTTTATAAAAGTAACTACGTTACTATGTATACAAAAAAGAAAAAATCCCTGTATATCAAACGGCTGCTAATAATATAATTAAAAAATGGAAAGGACACGCTTACATTGATATGATTGAACAAAGACAGATGACCACATACAACAGTGTTATTCCAAAAATGTATTTTTTACCCAAAATCCACAAACAGAACGTACCCTTTACGTCCTATTGTAGCAACAATTGGTTCCCCAGCGTACAACCTTTCAAAATGTTTAGCGAATTCTTTGAAAAGTTTAACACTGTCCTCAGATTATAACATAAATAATGCATTTGAACTAGTAAACAAGCTAAAAAAACACTGCCATACCTCCAGATCATATTATGATATCCTTAGATGTCTGTGCTTTATTTACTAACGTGCCGGTCAATTTAGCTTTGGACATCATCAATGGCAGGTGGTCTGAATTATCTTTTCATACAACCATTAGAAACAAAAATGAATTCATTGCCGCAACCAAGTTTTGTCTCAACTCTTCTTATTTTGTTTTTGACGGTATAATTTACCAACAGATTTATGGTACACCTATGGGTTCTACCCTATCACCTATCATTGCTGATATAGTTATGTTTCATTTGGAGAATACTGTGTTAAAAAACCTTTCATTTACTCCTATTTTTTATTTTCGGTATGTAGACGATATTTTGACATGCATTAATAAAACCGCACAAGTTTTTTACTACAATTTAATTTGTTTCATGAAAGGCTTAAATTCACAATAGAAACTGAAAATGACCAGTCTATAAATTTCTTAGACGTCACTCTAATTAGAGAAAACAATTATATTATAACTAATTGGTATCGCAAACCTAGTTGGTCTGGCCGGTACATAAATTTTAATTCGTATCATCCTTTTAATTATAAAATTGCTGCTGTCAATAATCTAATAGATAGAGGCATTCTCTTATCACATAAAAAATTTCACGATGATAATATTAAATTAATCAAAAATGTTTTGTTAGATAATAGCTTTCCACCTCATATAATAGTCAACAGTCAATAAACGTTTGAAAAAAAACTCTCCCAAAATAACATTAACTACGCACCCCTTTCAACTTTGACTAATCAACTCAAGTTCATTTCTCTTCCTTACCATACTAACCTACAGAATAAATCTCATAGAATGTTTAATAATTATCAATTAACTCCTGTTTGGATAGTAAATAGCACTTTTAGGTCATTGCTAACTAGAACAAAGGATAAAACTGAAAAACAAAAACAAAGTAATTTAATTTATAAAGTAGATTGTAATAACTGTAATTCATGCTACATAGGGGAAACTTCGCAATATTTAAAAACAAGATTTTAGCAACATAATTATCACAGTATAAAGAATACAGTAGCGCAACTCGCTTGTCGACACTTTGATCTCTTTACTGGATTTTCATTGACCTCGACTAGATTAAAGGGGATGTGTCGAACTATTTGTTCTGCTTTAAGTGTGAGTGATTTTGTTGAAATTGTAAATTCACACGTGCTCACACACCAGGGCCGGATTATAGTGTTTAGTGGACGTGGTAAAAAAATAACAAGGCATAAATAATATGTATTAACATAATTATAAAGATCCATTCGGCACCAGAGCCGTGAATAAATGAGCTCTGCATCCCGAGATTGTGATTCAGACCTTGCGCAGGATGTTATGCGCGAATTTAATATTTTCATGAGAGTCGCGCTACTGTGTAATCTATATACTGTGTAATTATTAGTGATGTCGCGGATAGTAATTTTGGCCAGATACCGAATATTCGGCCTATAGTTCGGCCTATAGTTCGGCCGGATAGCCGGTTATCCCGCTTAACTATCCGGAATATTTTTGGCCCCTTAAGTTTATCGCGAAACGCCTTCAATATCTGCAGAGTACACAACGAATAGCGACAGCTTTTGAATCTCCCATAAGAAAAGCATTTAACGGTCGTGAACACCGAAAAATGACGGTTGGGGTGGGAAATGACTTTAAAGTCACAAAATGTATTGGTTAACCTGATATTTGGTGATATTTAACGAATTATATGTCCACTTAAGTCCCTAAAATGTCAAAATACAAGAATAGAATTGATTTATTTAAAATTAGCTTATTAAGGTAGGTTTCATAATTCAAAGGAGATTTTAAATTAAAAATCACTTTCAGATGTCAAAACTAACATGACAAGACGTTTAATTTACGCATCAAAATGTAACTTTAATTTAGAAGCCTCCTTTAGTCAGCTTTAGTTCAATTATGAAACTTGGCCTTATTCATATATGTTCAAAATATCGCGATGTTTGTTGCTTTATAATGGTGTAGAAAGCCACTAAATAGGTACTTTTTTGCGTTTTTGACAAATATTTTAATAAAACAAAATTAAAAATGTTATCTGGTTATTTTTTGTATTAATCACTTATGGCTAATATTACGGATAATAAATACCTTTAGAAAGTTATGGATATTTTAAGATATCTGTAATAAAGTAATGTTTTTCCTATTAATTAATATTCAAAATACTTTGATTTCATTGAAGATTCCATAAATTAATCAGAAATGTGTAAATAACTGATCTGTATAGAGTTTTGGTACCGCTCATTTTTTTCCATGGCAGAGACTTTTGTATGGAATTGCATTATTATTAATTTTATATTATTATTGGTATCCGGCCACGGCCGGATATTTAAGTCACTATCCGGCACTCCGGCGGATAGCAAGAAAATGGCAGGATAGGCCGGATACCGGATAATGACCGGATATCCGTTGCATCACTAGTAATTATCATATAGAAAAAGGCAATCCAAACACAGTGCTTTGGTACAACATTCTAGTAGCAACAATCACAAGTTTGATTTTTACAATTCTAGAATATTAGATAGGGAAACGAACAGATTTAAAAGATTAGTGAAAGAATCTTTACACATTACTATGTATCCTAACAATATAAATCATATTAATGATTTTCAGGATATTAATTATTATACTCAAGATTTATGCAAATAATTCAAATAGTTTTCTACATTTTTACATTTTATGATTTTTATACTTAAAAACAGGACTCGCGTTATCAATTTCAAGTTTAAATTAGGAATAATTCAGGTTTGTTCTGTGTTTCGTCTCGTGTACAATGTAAACGACATTGTTTTTAAATTATTTTAAAATGTTGTGTGCTTGTCCTTTTAATTAGGTAAGACGATTAAATGTTTTTATTAAACATGATGGGTGTAATAGGCTGGTGTTTTTGTAGATTCCGTACTGAAGAAGCGTCGAATTTTGATGTAAAACGTTTACTGTTTTTAAACAATTAATAAAAGGCTGTTGATTGATGAAAACAATTTTTCTCTCATTATCATTACAGTAATCTCAAGCAGATTACTAACGCGTTACTGACTGGTCACTGGCAAGTAATGCCGTCTGCAGTGTCCCATTCAATTACACGAAATTTCTGATTCAGCGTGGACTAGTTAGTGATTCGCATCAGTGAGCAGTTTCTTTTGAGTAGCTCCATATGCATACAGCCTTAGCGATTCGCGTCAGTGATCAGTTTCTTTTGAGTAGCTCCGTATGCATACGGCCTTAGAGACACCGTTGACTTAAGCAGCTTAAAAGTTTTAGAAAGGTTACAATATGAACTAAAATCCAACAGGAATTGCTTTGACAAAATAGACAACATTATGTCAATAAAGAATAACACGCAGGCAATGCAAACAATCATGATGATTTTAGAGCACTTAAATACATCAAAATGGATTATAATTAATTAACTAGGCCTTCGAAAGTATAAATTTCTTTTGTAGGTACTCATTTTTCCATCCTTGATGAGTAGATAGTTTGTTTGCAAATATTATAGATTCATGTAGACGTAGTTTTAATGAAGTAATAGCAAGTAGTAATAATGATGATAATGAGTTCTTCATCTTCTCGCTGATGTAGACCGTGCGGAGCTCAGTCAGTCAGGAGGTCAAGTTCGCGCAATGTGTATGCGAGAGACAGTGCTCTGCACGCCACCGCTCATTTGAATAACATTTAAATACATCGATCTGTTGAGCGGAACTTGGCCTAGGTCACCCAGCCGCTCAATATTCATTGCCGGAGCCAATGCACTCTTTATATATGCGAAATGCAAAGCTTTACGCTGAAAGCCGAAAACGGTACACGCGAACGAATCTGCATACGCCGGGGAGTCCCCGCCACCTTGTTCCGAATTGCTTCCGTTATCGGACGCGCAAAAACTTTATTTATCGCCGCCTCTGGAAAGCGCTGCAATTTCCAAAAACGAAACGCTTCTTTACGATAATTCGCTTTACAATATCACTCGCCCCATTAGTCTGGGAGAAAGAAATATATCAGCAAAAAGGAACTTCATGATACCATTTTATGTTTGAATAAAATAATCAAATTATATATATATATACATATAACGAGTGTTTTTTAAATCCGACGTCAAAGTAGGCCTTGAAGAGGCATTTGTGAACGTGCCTTACCCTCATTTGTCATTCTTGTTTTTTGATTTCCAGAGTATTTTAATTTTATAAAATGATTTTGCAAGAACATTTTTTTGAACAATTTTTGATTCTTTTGCAAGAACATAAGATTTTTATGGTTGATGCGTATTTTCGTAATGGGCAACGAGTTGATGGTGAATGGAAGTATTCGACTCAAGGGTGTTACCACGAATTTCATCAACAGTTTCCAAACATAATCGTCACTTATAATGAATTTCGCTGTTCACTGTACCGATGTGTTGAACGATTTCGGGAAAGTGGCTCTATATTACGTAAAAAAGGCAGCGGTCGTCCTACTAAGAGAACGGAAGAAGTAATTGAAAATGTTACCCAAATTATGGAAGATGCCCCCCGAACCTCTCTTCGCCGACTGTCACAACAAGTTCAACTATCGACAAGCACTTGCCGAAAGGTGTTAAAACAGGACATACATTTGTACCCTTATCGTTTGACTTCTGTACAACAATTACATGAAATTGATTATCCACTGAGAATAGAATATTGCCAGTGGTTTACAAATACTCTCAATGTTGACTTGTTAGATAAAACTTTTTTTACAGATGAAGCTTGGTTTTATCTAAATGGATATGTTAACTCAGAAAATATGAGGTTATGGTGTTCGGAGAAGCCAAATTTTTTCGAAGAGGTACCACTGCATCCTCAGAAAGTTGGAGTATGGGCGGCTATTTCAAGACGTAGAATAGTTGGACCACACTTTTTTCAAGGTAAAATTAATGTAGATTTAATTTTTCAAAAAGTTAATGCAAAATTTGTAGGCACACTAACTGCAAATAGGTACCGACAGGAGATTTTATTGCCCTTTTTTAATGAACTTCATGATGATGAACTCACACTTGGTTTCTTTCAACAAGATGGAGCTACTGCACATACTACTCATGATACTTTAAATTTGATAAGTGAATTTTTTGAACAGCGGATTATTAGTCGAAACACACCTATTCCTTTCCCTCCAAGATCTTGTGATCTTACTCCTTGTGATTTTTTCCTATGGCCTTACATAAAGAATTCAATTTTTCAGCAACCAATACATGGACTAGATGAATTACGGGTCAGAATCTCAGAAAAAATTGAATACATTAACAACCACCCTGATATTTTAAGAAATGTGAGTAGAGGAATTTTACGAAGAGTCCAAAGATGGCTCGACGAAGGTGGAGGACACTTCGATCATTTATTATAAATTATTATACAGTGTGGTGATAAAGTAACGCACCAAGCGAAAAAACACCCTTAGCGTTGACTTTTTCGAAAAACGCTCGGACAGGTCGATTTTATTTTTAAAAAAGACATCTTTTACAACCAATTTTAATTTTATGTCAGTTACCACTTTTGCGCCGTGACGTCATCGACATTTTTTTTAAATGACAACCTATTTTTTTGAAAATATCATTATAAAGCACCCATTTTTCTGAGTACAAAAATGTTAATGAATCACCAATGCATAGGAAAATTTTGAAGAAAAAAATTATTGAAAAATGGAGATGTATTTTTTAATCTTAATAAAATTTCAACCTAAAATAATATTTTCTTATAAAAACACCAACCACTTGACAGTGACAGCTCGTGTGTAAACGCTGTTAATTACTCTTGCGATAGTTTCACGGCTAATGTTTTTCATTTCTGCTCACCCGACTTAACTCCCCTAGATTTTTTTTGTGGGGTTATCTAAAAGGTCGAGTTTACGTGAACAGACCTCAAAATTTCGAAGATTTACAAAACAAAATTAGGACGGAAATGAATAACATTAGCCGTGAAACCATCGCAAAAATAATTAACAGCGTTTACACACGAGCTGGTCACTGTCAAGTGGTTGGTAGAGGACATTTCCAACATTTATTGTAATTTTATTAAGTTTTGTTATATTTTTACAAGAAAGTATTATTTTATGTTGAAATTTTATTCAGATTAATAATCACATTTCCATTTTTCAATAATTTTTTTCTTCAAAATTTTCCTATGCATTGGTGATTCATTAACATTTTTGTACTCAGAAAAATGGGTGCTTTATAATGACATTTTCAAAAAAATAGGTTATCATTTAAAAAAAAATGTCGATGACGTCACGGCGCAAAAGTGGTAACTGACATAAAATTAAAATTGGTTGTAAAAGATGTCTTTTTTAAAAATAAAATCGACCTGTCCGAGCGTTTTTCGAAAAAGTCAACGCTAAGGGTGTTTTTCTGCTTGGTGCGTTATTTTATCACCACACTGTATATAAAATATCAAGTCTAGAAACACCACACTATTATCATTAAAACAGTAGTAACTTATCTAAAAATGCATTTAGATTGTTGAGCGAATGATTAAAGTTTTTGACAGAGCTAGTTAGATCATCATAGTTATAGGTTATAGTGGTATATTCACAATGAATGTTTCACAGCTAACTTGACGTCGGATTTAAAAAACCACTCGTTATAAGTTATATTGTAAACATGAGTAAAGAAATTGTATATGGAATACGTTTCCTGAATGTAGAATTGCAGGAATTGCTCCAGTTGATTATTTATTATAAATAAAAGTAAGTAAAAGACAAATTAACTTCCAATACAAAAATTCATGCTAACTGTATCGTGTATATCGTTTGTTACACGTGTTTTATGCAACAGTTAACAGTGTAACATAATTGGCCTGTATTAAGTTCGCGTGGTGCTCGAACGCAGCGAGCAATTTAAATATCTACGAGTTTTTACGTCTCAGTAACACATATTTGCGTAACAGTTTAATCCCGCATATTATAGCTATTTACATATTTCCTTATTATTACGAACGGACGGCCTTATTTGGTCAGTATTAGTTTCCCCCTCGGATTGAACTGACGTTTCAGCAGGAACAAATCACACGAATTCAACGCAGAGGAAGTCAATTACCATTTTGACACGAACCGATCGATCATTGTTTTTCTAGTTATTGACCTTGGAAATTCGTAATTGATTAAGAACCACTGTGGAGAGAAGTATTTCAGTCGATGATGTTAGTTTATTTGTGGATCCTGGATTGTGTTGTCTTTTAATTATTATGTCTTATCCTGTTTTGTTTTGATAAGCGAAAAGTGATTAATAAATATGCTTATTTATGTAGTCAAAGAGATTAGGTCGCATAATAATAAATAATAAGAAGTTATGCATCACGTCAGGTCTTATCGAACATGCCTGGCAACTTCCTTAGGTGCTACATCACAAGGACATTTTTCTCCCGCCGGCGAAGGACTCGAACTTGTTTATTAATAAGGCCTCCGTAAAATGCAGAGCGTAATTATTGGAATAAATTAGAGCAAGGACTTTGATAAGTTGGCATGGACGTCGTTAATACAGAAATTCCAGTTATCCCACCGACACATGCACTACGAGGCGAATGAATTTATATGTGGAAATTACATATCCCGGTTCGACTTCCTTTTTACGGTAAATAAAGACAAAAAGAAGTCCTTCGATGATTGCACAGAGACAAATTTATCGAAACCGTTTATTTTAATCGCACCTGATTTCGTATACGTTATTGTAATTTGATGTTTTATAATGGCTGTTACATGTCTGAACAGTAAAACAGTAAGTTTTCTTCTCCTTCACGTCATTTTACACGTTTTTATTATCAGTAAGTACGATTTCAACAACGTCGTTTGGCTATGAGTCTCATCAAACTGATCATAAAAAAAAAGGAACATATTCTAAACAAAAGCAAGGAAACTGAATAATCAGAAAGTGAAATATCAATCAAGTATGCCTTTTACTCAAACCCATTAAAACCAAGAGCATTTTCCAATCGCTGCTGCTTATATAAAAACAATTTGTTAAAAGTGACATGCAAATTCGCCCACGCAAGCGAGCACCACAACCGGTTTATAATACACCCAAGTCCAGCAACAAACAACACCAGTAGTTCGTTCGTTCGATCGGATCGATATCATTAATACCAACGTTACAGAGGCACGCACACGGCCTAAGTCACCTTCCAGAGAGCGCGGGGTCCTTGAGAATGCTTACTTTTAATCCGCCGATATTATTACCACCTAATCACCGGCTTATTACTAATTATGCCAGATAATGAATTTTTATGCCGTCGTAATCAATTAAAGATACGGCTCTGTTTGCATAATTTAAACTAACGATGTAATTGGAAAATTCAACAATGAGTTGCGCTTAACGTGATCCTCTAATTATTTAGCTGAACTTGAAACCTCGCACTTGCATTCTTTATGCCTTCCAGCTTCAATAATTACCAACAAATTAATTACATCGATCATAGTAAATGTACTCGAATAACTCGGATAGGAAAATAAATAACGAACAGAAACGAAAACATCACCGAACCACTTAGTGTAATACAGCGTGCATTTCCGCTGAAAAGGAAAAAGGAATCGCAAACTGCAATCGGTCCCGTTAATTGAGACAAGTACATATATAACGCGCATGAAATAAATGTTAAACGTTTTTAAAATTAATAGAGTAATTACGGAATAAAAACGGACTAATCCGCAATGGCTTCATACTTTGCCGGTAATATACGACGGCATTTAAAAGCGATAATTTAGACGACATTGTGCGCAACGCATAACGTTAATGAATTTATGTGTGAGAAAACTCACAAAAAGAAATAAAGAGCTACAGCAACACAGTTATAATTATTTCGCTTTTGAAATAATTTACGCGCTTGTTTTGCAACGCACAATTTATTTATATTATATTAATTCCGCACGCCGTTTGTATAGAGATACCGTGTAATGTCTTTACTACAGATTGTCTCACGTAATACATTCAATTCAAACAAAACTAAAAGTCCTGCTTTAGAAACCAGACTTTTTCAAATCGTAAAATCTAAGTTATCCGATTTTGGAAATCAGGTTATTCGGTCAGGAGGTCTTTTATTCACGCTGCCCACTCCTACCTTTACGTATTTAACAGCCGAGAAATTCGGTCGGTTTTCCGACAACACTGGATGTGTTTGTCTTGATAAGTGCGTAGTTCTGTTGTGCAAACAGAACGAATAAATAAATCGCTTCGGAGAAGCAGGTTTTACCTCACAAAACGAGTTTTTTTTTAAATTATTGATTGCCCAACGATAAGTTATCATTCACAAGATGATATCCGCATTGCATTGCAATAGTGATAAATTATTGCACTTCGACTCAATGTCAGGTCCCTGTTAGTTTCATAATAATCACGTGCTCCTTCACAAGTTTAACATTCCAAAAGTAAAAAATGGTTTTAAACTTTTTCATTTTACTGTGAAGACAAGAAAAGTCGTTTCCCTATTTCTTCTTCGTCAATTTTGCTTTGTACATATTTACACGATAGGAGTGTCATAATTACATCGCTTCTAGGTTCTTGGGTCATCCTGAGTTACCTTCAGACATTAAAACACCACACTTTTTAGATGGGTTAACAAGTATTAGGTGACAATCATCGTCCAAAAATGGTAAATTGTTCAAAAATCCAGCGTCCAATTAACAGTTCGGGCAGAAACTTTAATAAATTTCATAAGCAGCATAAATTTGGAACCGAGTATTTGGCAAAATACCCTCTAAGGTTGACTCCGACTAAGGTTGCTCCGACTGTAACGCGTCATATTTGGAAAATTATTGGTCTGCATCTAATTCGGCATGCAACTATACTGATGGGCAACCCCATTTATAACTGTATTTTGCAGAAGATACGGAGGTGGATACAAATAGAAGGCCAAAGTTTTTGAATAGATACTTTTAGATATTTAAGATATGTTAAAGATTTTGTCCACATAAAAATAAAATGATCTTATGCGAACCTGACCATTGACGATAAGTGTATCAAATGCAAAAAAAGAGAGTCTTCCTATAGCAACAAGGACCACATATTTTAATAAAAATTGAGGCTCCACCCCTCTCAAAAGAAAAAAAATGACTGTATCACTGAACAGAACTATCATAAAAGTAGTCAGATTTATATTTTTAATTGAACCGGAAAGTCCCTAATTTTAAACCGGTTTCATATCTAACTTTAAACATTAGCTTTTGTTGGAGGGCGAGAGGTGTGAAGATTGTGAATTACATTAGGCGGACAAACACTAAACTAATTATTTATTGTTAAAATTATTGACAATTGTTTAAGACTGATTGCATTTTGAGGGTGCAAAAGTAGACCTCATTGTATTTTCCTCTCAACGATTGACGTTTGGCATGTTTCAAATTAATTGAAAACTCGTCCAAGAAAATGTATTGCATTTTCCAGGAAAATGCACTAGTCCAAACGGACCTGTTCGGTCACCTAATCTCAAATCCTGCAATTTTTTTTCGTAGGGCCACATGAAGCAGATAGTGTATGCGATTTCCATAAACACCATAAATAAATAAACACCGCCAACAGTATTCATACTTCATACTAATCCGAACACAAGAATCACTTTTCGCCTGTGCCTCGCCAATGATGGAGGATTAAATTTGAAGAAATAGAAGTCGACAGAAATAGAGTCGACAGAAATAGAGTCGACAGAAAAACGTATAACGCAGAAAAACTGAGCAATTTATATTTTGATGACGCGTAGTAGAGATTGAAAAAACAAATAAATAACTACTTCGAATGCCATCCCAACTCGCCATAAAACGCTTTTTTCTTCCCAACAACCAATAATTCAAAAGTGTTGCTCGCTTAATGAATATTAGTAATTTACGATACCACACGGAATTAACAAGCGCCTCTCTAATCTATATTTCAGATTATGCCTTTCATGTATAAATAATAACGCGTGTATGTCCCAAAGCAATGCGAGATCAGTGTAAATATAGCCGGGGCGGCAGCAGCATCCCGGTTTGCGAAGAGTAGCCAAGTAAGGATGTTAATACACAACTGGAGCGTATAAATCAAGCCGCTTTGACTGCGGGTCATCCTGCAATCTTGATAGCTTCGGATGAATTCTATTATTAGCCTATGTACTTATGCGCGCGACGAGTTCGCTTGTTGTATCGCTTTTGTATTGTGTTGTGTTTCAAACCTGTGTTATATAATATTCGCCTTGACATTTAAATATAAAAATAAAAACAATGAGAATGCCACAGACGTGCCATGGTATTAACGTTAGATTTTGTACATTTATATGAAACACTATTCAGATATGAAATAAACTGAATAATTACACGGAGAATGATAGCAAAGACACACATGATTTTTTTCCTATCCAATTTCTTAATTTATTTGGTGTTTAAAGACAGTAGTAGAAAGCTTTGGGGATTAGAGTTTAAAGAAGTTTCATTAAAAACCAATATCTTCAGCAATCATCGAAACTATTCATCGCCGTTGGGCAGTTCCTCTCGAATCTCGAATAACCACCAAATTGAATTCGCAATGCGGAACGAATTAAACAATAAACGCGCGCTGAATGGCGAAAGAATTCGGCATGTTGTTACCGCGAGCATCGCCATAATTAGCAATTAATTTTCTGTGTAAATCCGCAGTTTTCGCTACACCAAATGAATATTGCATAACGCGTGGCGCGCAGACAGCCACTTACTACTGTTTAATGATGCGAATCATTAAAATGATTAATTGCGTTCTTACGAACGGCCCTTTACTGTTCAGCAAGCAACACTTACGTGCTGCACTCGTTTCATATGCTACTATAATCGCGTCAAATTGGCAACGCTGAAACCATTATTAATACAAAGAACAAGATGTAGCAACATTATCGTGTTTACTTTCCTGTTAAATGAACTGGATAATTAACAAATATTTCGTTGAATCGGAGTCTGAAAATCCTAGAGATTCTAATTAAAAAATGATAGAGTTACAACGTGTAAACGACAGAAAATTGAACTTGACCTACTTTAAAACACACTTCATACAGTTTAGAGATCGTATGTATTAACACTTCACAATTTGCATACGTCCGCGGTGCATACATAAATAAATTTAAAAAAAGAACTACCTAATTTCAATAAGCATGGCGTCGAAAGTGAACGCCGAACGCTGCCTACCCGTTATTGTTCCACTAATCGCATCGAATAAATCATTTATTGATAATGTTGTCTGTCGTATCTGGTTCAGAGCGCGGGACGTAAAAATTTATTACTAATTACCGCTGGACAATGAGCGGCGGAAAAAACTATCGATCGATACATAAAGCTACATTCCATATTTCATTGAATTATTTTAATTAAATGTTTAGAGTTATTAGCCTGTCACCGTAATGTAACGTTAATATATTGTTGAGAGTATACCTACCGCTTTTGTTTCGTACGGAATGACATTGATACTTTAACCTTGTTGCTGCTTTATATATGATGTAAAGTAGCGCACGACGCACTTAAAACATATGATTTATGTTGGAGGAAGATTTTCGAAATTCGAGTAAGAGATTAAGGGTTGGGAGATTATCCCCAGTCATCTGGTGCCGAAAGCCAAAAATGCTAAATCATTTCTCTTAAAATCATTACATCACCAAATTACATATACAAAGCTACCCAACTTACATTATTTGGCTTACAACTAGAGATCGGACACAAGTGAGCGACGACTCGAGCGTCCATATAAATTGTCTGTAATGTCCATAATCCTCTGTACAATACGTACAACTATTGTATATCTATAACATATACAGAGATTCTACATCATTATTATTAAACAACTGTGTTTAACTATAGACTTTATTATTACATATGCCATTGTATAGGGTGTTTTTTTAGAGGTATAGAACTTTAAAATGAAATAAAACACATAAAAATCATAGTAATGGGCATGGTATTGACTTTATTGAAAACATAATTTTATGCCATTAGTGTTTAAATATGATTTCGGGCATATGGGCGCTGCGGCTGGCACTAATGAAGCGCAATCTGGACCGTATATCGGCAATGACGCGGTGAATGTTGGCTTCCAAGTGGTCCAACGTCTGTGATTTATCGGCGTAGGCTAACGACTTCACATATCTCCACAGAAAATAATCCATAGGTGTGATATCACACGATCGTGGGGAGCAACTAACATGTCCATTACGCGAAATTATGAGCTCGACAAAATCAGTTTATTGCAGATTGCGCTTCATTCATGCCAGCCGCGGCGCCCATATGAACAAAATTATATTTAAACACAAATGGCATAAAATTATCTTTCCAATAAAGCCAATACCATTCCAATTACCATGATTTTTATGTGTTTTATTTCATTTTAAAGTTCTATACCTTTAAAAAAACACTCTTTATAAGTCCTATGCTGTATTATCACAGCTAATACTAAGAATCATGCTGCGTCATATTTACACAGCTAACTTTCATTACTATTAAGCTGTGCTTAACTAGAGACTTTATTACTATGTATACCATTGTACAAGTCCCGTAGTGTAATATCACAACTAATACTAAGAATCATGCTGCGTCATATTTACACAGCTAACTTGTTTCAGCTGTTTACTTTAAAGATCTGCATAGTTCAATCAAATGTCAACTAAATTATTAAATCTCTAATGTTGCTCTAATTTTAAAACTTGTACTATTATTTATATTGTATAATTTGTTCTTGTAACTACACCTATACAGAGTGTGTGACAACCTCCTGCTAGTATTCACACACAATAGATATGGGAAAGCATGAGTTTCGTGAGGCAGACAGTGAAACTAGTGACAGTAGGTACAGTAAAGGATGACGCAATATAAAAGATATATTTTTGTGACAACGAACACCAAATAGAAAACGAGTGGAAGTGAATTTTTTTTAAACAGCCGACTACCAATTTGTCGTCACCCTTTAGCATTAACTTTCCGAACCTTTAAAACCTGCTGATGCTTAACTATAACATAAACCTTAAATATACCTTTGTTTTACTCTTATTAACGAATGAAAATACGATGTAGTAACTGTATATTCTTACAAAACCACTATACAGCATTGTACAGTCCTATTTAACCACGTACAGACATTTATAACAATATCAACAATAGTTCATTGCGTAGTTTGTTTTCATTTATACTGTACTCGTACATGTAAAACACTGTGTTGCTTGCAGTATCATTATTAGCCTGTCCAGTCATCGCACACACTGCCTAAAAATATATCTTACATTTCAAATGAATAGGTCACTCCAAAACAGAAATGAATATCACAAATTTCTAAGTTCCCATCATTTCCCAGAATGAATTATCGACTATACATTTTTCCATGAACTGCCGATCCATGTATCTCACAGTAAAACTTGTACACGAAAAATATTTTTGATTCCGAGTAAATAACGAGAAAATCACAAAAGAAAAACTAGAAATTTTTAGCCACTACATCAAAAGAGAATTCAATTATTTCAATATGATACTATGCCCCTACGGACGGTAATTAAAAATAACATTTATTTATTTATTTTCCTGTTCTTAGTTCATATTGGAGTATGTCATTCTTTTTTTACCAGTTCTGAGTGTAACATTTTTTAATGAAAAGTGAGATAATAACGTGTAGGAGTTGCAAAGGACATTAAATGATGTCATATGCTCTTGTTAATACCATCACAATTTTTAGAATTATATTAAATTTCATGTAATATTACAAGTTACACGTTTTCTGTTGGCAACACGTAAGTAATTTCCAGGAATGTCTGTCGATTGCACAAGCGCTGGGGCCCACGTAAACAATGGCAGTCGAGGAAAACGGGTTACTTGCCTGACCTTATTCCTGCCGACCTCCGATCCAATCATGAGCTGTCACTGCCGCCGACTTCACCTTTGCGACATATTCTAGTTTATTACTAACGTTACCTTTGCTATTTTTACGGAATACGGGCCGTAAGTTTCACAAAAAAAATAATAAAAAAAGAATCTCACATCAAAGTTCGCTTGTTAGAAAGATTCGTACATTGTCATTGTCGTCATTATACTTAAAATACTCCCGAGGAAATAATCGTGTAATATTTATTGAAGCAAATTGCATTTGGCACTTAGTGCGATAATTACAATAATTTCCTAGCCTTTCCCCTTAAGCATAATTGTTTAATAGATAATAAATAAATCAGTCACGTTACAGTACTGCTTCACGGGCAAAATAACCGCATATTTATTATGATCTTTGTGCACAGAGTAGAGATGCCTCTACTCATGGCTTGGAAAGTAATAGTTCTGGTAATATTTATCAATCTGAAACTACGCGACAAACGTGTAATTACTTACGTACTTTGCATAAATAAGTTGCTCTCAATTGCGAGTTATTATATAACTAAAATATTGGCGCGCAGGTACTAATTAAACGTCCGCAAAAATTCTCTCATAATTTTAATTACGATTACTACAGTGAATTCCACTGCCTGGCGCAATCGAGGAGGAATTCGTCGCGTATTAAGAAGAAGAAGAAGAAGTTCCGTCGAGTTTCTGTTTAACGTAACTGTGAAGAACAAGTCAAATATTTGTCAATTCGACCGGACAGTGGCCAACAAACACGAAATTTACTGTTTAAACAGTAGATATAACTAATACACATACCGAGAGAAATGATGACATTCGGCTATTTTTGTACGGTTTCTGACATGACTTTAGAAGCAGCACTGTTTACTATTCGCCCGGAGAAAATGGGCTCGCGCATTTTGTTTAATTTTTCGGCAATTATTAGCATACCAATATTTACGTAGATAATTCAATATTGCGTAATACTTGCGCGAGTGATTTCACATCCGGGCGAGAATTTTTTTTTCGCGCGTTTATTTTGTGTTTATTAACAGGCGCGTTATAAATAAGAATCGCAGAGAAATGCTACCTCGTTATTTATAATGAAATGCAAAGTTATTGGCGATAATTAAAGTTATAGCGCGAACGAAATGCGTAAGGAAAGCCAGTATTTGTTTTAACTATCTACTTCTGATTACTTATAATATTCAGCGAGCGTCGCATAATTAATACATCAATTATTTACAATTGTCACCAACAATTTTATCGGTTTTATTAAAGTTAAGATAAATCAGATTAAGTCCCTGAAATATGTATGTACATTTATGTTATTACGACACAGGTGTCAATTACTTTTAATTGGTCGATTAAGACGGACATAAATGCCATCTCTGGATGTGACGGCGAACTTATCCCGCGACATTCTTATTTATCCTGTCCGTTGCATAACTCGACACATGGTGTCACATTTCAATGGCGTTTATCTCGGAGATATTTCGTACTAGGCGCACTCAGCTTGCCCATATTCTATTATACGGAATTTTATCTCTTACATAACCGCTTACGTACAACCGCCTTGCTACAATAAACCATATAATTTTATGCCCGTATAAGGCCGGATTTATGCTTTGTTTAGTTTCAGCAATTTGAGATAAGGTGAAATATTGAAAGTTTCACAGGATTTCACGTGAAGAAGCATGGCTCGGAATCAAATTGGTTTATTTCCCACTTAATCACGTCTATCCTCGACGATATTATTAAAAAAAATAAATAATTCATAATGGGAACAAGCATAAATGTCGATTCAAATTAACATACACTCATATTTATAATTTAATTCATGAATAATCTTTGACAGAAAAAGTTACAAGTTTCTGGCAGCTTTTTCAATTATTCGGTGATTATTTTATTACACAAAGATCACTTTATTAAAAAAAACGCCTTTCATAAAACTCTCTAATGAAAGAGAATAGTTGTCCGAAAATTAGAAATTAAAGAAACTATGACTCGATAGAAGAAGCTATTGTTTCCCGTTTAGGATATGGCGTGCGTTTTTGGAACAGGTTTTCTATTTGCTAAAAATTTTAAATTAAAACTTGAAAATTCCGTTAGAAACTAAACAATTTTTTTTCCAGATATTACATTTTTGGAAATGAGCAGTGCTTCTTAAATGGATTTGCTAGAACGAAAGAAAAGTGCAAAGGAAAAACCTGTTAGACTACCTGAGAGAATGAAGTTTTCATATTTTAGAATTTTCATGATTACATAAACGTTTTCGCCATCAGTCAAATCAAACCTCTCAGTTTCAATTTCAAAAATTTAAAAAGATGACCTAATTTATTCTCCAATAAGTATTAACTGTTCAAAATCGAAAAATTGTTAAAAAAAAGTTTTCAAGTAACCAACAAGTACCAAAGACTGCAGACTTCTGCAGATATTTTAACTGAATTAAATTTAACATTAATCTTTCAATTTTAATAGATCTTTTAAATCCGAGAAATTATTCTAGCGAACCTTAACACAGAAAAGTTGGCACTCGAAATTAATTATTTGCTAATATTTTTGTGATTCAAAATCGATCCAATCCAGAAATTCTATAAAGACCAGTCCAAATTCCTAATAATTTAGTTTCATATCCGATATCAACAAACAATACTGAAACCTCAAAAAAAAATAAACGCAAATGTATCAGAATAACAGAACACGTAGAAATCCTATTTAGGCCCATTTGTACCAATCCAGCTTTACTTTAAGCCAAGGCTTAAACCCTTAACAATTGTTGAAATAATCGTAGTTATGAATTTAAGCTCAAGCTTAAATCTAAACTGGCATTGTACAGGGTGTCCCATTTTCGATGGTATTCTATAGGTATCTCCGTTAATAATGTAAATATAAAAAACTAAGCACGCAATATTGGGTCAACTTTTTATGCTAATTACAATGGTTACATCAAAAATTTGCTATTTCTTACTGTTTTCGTGGTACAGTTGAAAAACGAAAAATTCACCAAAACTTCAAATGCACATAACTTTTTTATTTTTAAAGATATTAAAAAATGATACTGACACTTTTTATTCGACTTTTAACGTACATCATGATTTCTTAATTAAACCAAATGAGAAATTCATAATAGTCGAGATTTGAACCCTACCTTTGTTTTTTTAATGGAAATCATAGTTGGCTTTGACATCGTTAAATAGATTATTTTTTAAGCTTTAGAAAAATATGTAATTATGTTGGTATTATTTTTGAAAATGGCCGAGCTGTAGGCAAATTAATTTATTTGTTACTTTTATGCGAAATATAGTAGGCCTTGATTCATATAAAACAATAAAAAAGTGCAAGACATTTTAAATGTCAGCATTCACAAACACGAATACGACTGCAAATAGCTAAAAAGTATAATTATGTCAATATTTTGTAAACTTCAAAATGGAGAAATATGAAAATTATGAAAAATATGATATGCTGAAAGTTTACATTCAGTGCGGAGAAAATTCTGCAGCCGCAAGAAATTTATATTTAGACACATTTCCAGAACGGCGCCAACCGGATAAACGAACTTTTGCACGGTATATTATGCGTATTTTTTTTAATTACTAACAATTTGTCTCACATTCACAACTTAATTTTGCATTTGCTGATTGCTTAGATAAATTATTTTTTAGATTGCAAAAAATTTAATAAACTTCGGAAGTTTTACTCAACCTCGACCTAAAATCTACAATAAGGAAAATTTGGAAATTGATAGTATAAACGTTTTGAATTATGTTGAATTAAATACAGGTTTATCCACCAGAGAAATACAAACAGAAGTTGGCGTTTCAAAGACGAGAGTCCCAAGAATTCTAAAAAAAGAACAAATATAAACCTTTTAAAGTTCATATTAATCAGTTGTTGTATCCAGCTGATTTCCAAAAGAGATTAGAGTTTTCACAGTGGTATATTGAATCCATTAATGAAGACCCGAATTTTTATAAAAATATTATTTGGACAGATGAAGCTCACATAAGCAATGATGGCATATTTAACAGACACAATACGCATCACTGGTCTAAAGAAAACCCTCATGCCACAATTGCCAGACGTAATCAGGGAAAATTTGGATTCAATGTGTGGTGTTGTTTAAAAAACAATGCATTGTTTTATTACATATGTGATGGAAATCTAACTACCGTCCGTTATTTAGAAATATTAGAAAGCCAACTTGAACAATTTTTGGATATCATGCCACTGGATCAGAGATCTGTTTTGTTTCAGCAAGACGGAGCGCCGTCGCACAATGCCTTAATAATTAGATATTAGGGAGTTTTTTGCAATTACGTTTTCGTATTAAACGTATACGTAAACGTATACGTTGCTTAGTTACATTCAGCTATAACGTTTACGTTCATGTTTTTTGCATGACGGACTACGTGAAACTTAAGTTCATCGCGTATGCAATGACGGGCCGGTCAATTTATGAAATTTGACATTTCGAAGCATTGGAATATGTTATCGAAAGTCACAAAACTCAGCTTTGGTACATAAATTAAATGACAATGACTGCAATCAAATTTGACAAGACAAAATACTTGATTTACTTTTTTGATTTACATTCACGTTTACGTCGACGTAATATGATGCAAAAAGTGTAATTACGTAAATTCCTACACCGGGGTTAATAAAGTTAACGTTAAAGGATGACGAGCACGTGAAACGTGATTGCAAAAACTCCCTATTATCTAAATCAAAAATTTCCTAATAAGTGGTTAGGAACTTTCGGAACAATAATGTGGCCACCAAGGTCTCCTGACTTGTCGCCCGTAAGATTATTTCCTTTGGGGATATTTGAAACAAAAAATTTATTAAAAAAAAATAATAGTACTATGGCTGAACTTAGAGATAATGTTGGAAGATGCATTTAGGCATATTAGACCTTTTCAAATTTCTAATGCCTTATATCTTCAGTAAGTAAAAGATGCCGTTCTTGTTTAGCCCAAAATGGTGGTCATTTCGAGCACCTTTTTTAATATTTTTAAGTTTTGTTTATTGCTTTTACATTAATCTCCTTTTTTAGATTTATTAATTTTTTTCGTTGCTTCACGGTATGGAATTAATTCGGTGTTAATTGAGTTAGTTTATATTATTGTTCAAAACCCATTACCTATACATATAGTTTATGTTTAAAATTGCTTATGTTTATACATATATTACTGTTTAAAATTGTTTGTAGTTTCTTAATAATGGAATACTAATTCCGTCGGTGTACTAATTAATTAATAAAAATTACAGTTTAATGAATATTTTATTGTTTTATATGAATCAAGGCCTACTATATTTCGCATAAAAGTAACAAATAAATTAATTTGCCTACAGCTCGGCCATTTTCAAAAATAATACCAACATAATTACATATTTTTCTAAAGCTTAAAAAATAATCTATTTAACGATGTCAAAGCCAACTATGATTTCCATTTAAAAAAACAAAGGTTGGGTTCGTATCTCGACTATTATGAATTTCTCATGTGATTTAATGAAGAAATCATGATCTACGTTAAAAGTCGAATAAAAAGTGTCTTTATAATTTTTTAATATCTTTAAAAATAAAAAAGTTATGTGCATTTGAAGTTTTGGTGAATTTTTCGTTTTTCAACTGTACCACGAAAACAATAAGGAATAGCAATTTTTGATGTACCCAATATTGCGTGCTTAGTTTTGTTATATTTACATTATTAACGGAGATACCTATAGAATGCCATCGAAAATGGGACACACTGTACAACTGAAGCCTAATCATAATTTGTTATTGGATAAAATGTCAACGAAAAAAATATTGAAACCTGAGGAACTAAAGACTTAAACCATAAGAGAACCAGAGGATCTGAATCAGAATCTTGAAAAAATGAAGTTGTAAAGACATGTCCAAAAACAAGTTCTAATTACAACTTTTTACGAGAATCATTTCTTTAATTCCATAAAATTCCACAGAATTTCTGTTAGTTTCCGCTAGTTTCTGTTAGTTTCTCTTAGTTTTTGTTAATGTCATAAAAGTTTAAAAAGAAATTTCGAATAAAGAATAAATTTGTTAAAGAATAAATCTGTTTTTTAAGTTCTGAGAATTCTATAGCTGTAATTTTTTTGAATAGTTTAGGTCGTGACATCTTACGGCCGATTTCTGACCTGAAAGTATGTGTTGACGAGGCTCAAAATAGAGTCGAAACAGCTGTACAGAGGATGCTCGAAAATCGACCAGTAACAAATTTACATGTATTTTTGTTCGTTAATAATTGCTATAATTACGCCATGAGTGTATTTTTTAGCTTCTCATTTTAGATAAATACAAAGACAATAAAATCGACTCTGATGTCCATGGTTGTATCTATGTCGATTTCATAATATTTTTGGCCTCGTTCCAAGTCAAAGTAAAAACTCTTGACTGTGGTTTGTGACTCATTTGCAACAATTTCTCATAATTTTTTTTCTGGATACAAAAGACGACGACTTACATAAACATATTGCGACCGGTTATGTCGTCGCACACACTTTTACGATAATAAAGTACATTTTATAATTGCAAAATGAAACGAGCGAGCAGAGTCATAAAATATTGATTTATTTTGTTATTAATCTCTATTAAATATCGGTGTTAGATACTAACGACGATAAGGCAGCAAGTTGAAGATGTATGATGCAGGAAGGCCTTCAGAGCCAAGGTCCTCACGACTAGCCCGCAGCCACACGAGCCGCTGTTCACTTTAGATGTCCGACAAAATGTTATAGATAACAAACAGCGAAATTACATGTCTGCTTTTTTTATATTGCAATAACGCTCGACACTTCGCAACACAACGGCCGCAAGAAGAAAACACACGCAGTTAACCTAGAAAATTAATAGCGGCCTTTGTTTCGAAATCGGAATATTATTATCCGCCAAATTATTATTATTATTTTTTGCCGTTGCTACATTTGTTGCACACTTAAAGCCGTGGACGTGCCCGCTTTGCGTCTTTTGTGCTCGCGAGCGCTTTTTTTATGCTTATTCTCTCGGCGTGAAAGGCTCGGTTAAGAGACGTAACGCCCTCATCTGCGCATTATACATTTCATATTTTGATGAATGGATTGAAAGGAAGTGTATAAATCCGAGGGCAGACACCTCTGCTCAATGGGACGTAGTGATGCATGAAAGTAACGCCGCCGCACTTGAATCACAAGTGTGTTGGCGACATAAATCTGCATTTAAAGAAAAACGAATCAAACCTCCGACGCTATTCTTATACGACTACCCCCTCATAGAACTCAAATCTGACGAAAATTGAATAGAATTATACTGATACAAATTAAAATACGCACCGAACCATAATGAAACATTTATTAGTAAATCACCCAATCGTCACTTTTTTTAATTATTTCGAAATGCAAAAGAACATGACGTGAGTTCAGCTCATCTAATCAAATCATCTGTGAAAGAATTTGTTCTAATGTAAATCATACCACGCTTTGAATATTCTGTCTGAAATTTAAAAAAAATATTATCAAGATATATGTACTGTATAGAAAAAATATTTTCCTTCTAACACAAAAGCCAAACATGACGACTTCCTTATAATTAACGCCACGAAGGTCCTCATAATTTTAGCACGCCGTTTTTATAAGAGCATAATTAAACAGCTTCCGAGCTTTCAGTGCTTTCATCCGGGAGTCAATAGAACATGGGGCTTTTATTATTCGGACCCTCCAAATGACAATGCGCATTCCTCGACTGGAAAAGGGTTGGAATTATATTAATTAGATGTTGAACGACTTTATTAGACAGTCTCTTATAATCGAGCGAATTCCTCTCCGCTCGCCGTACCATCTGTTGCAGGCTTTTTTAATTTACTTCTGCGACATTGAATTAAGCTCCATCTTGGAATTAGTTACGCGATTCAGACGACACAAATCGGCGGTGTTTGCATTCAATCAAATCAAACGCGTTGCGTAATGAAATTACAATTTCCCGGCCGTCCTAAACAAACGCCGAAGCTCATTCACGGCGGTGGTAAATAAATTCCTCTACCTCGATGATAGTTGGATGGATGAAGGGCAGAAACTTTGGAGCAATTCGGCGTTGAAATAATAATCAACAATAAACTGCGGAAAATTTTATCCTCTGGTAATTACCTGAAAATTATTCAGTATATTGAAAACAAATTGCAAAATTAGCCGTGCTGTGTGTAATTAACTGGGCGGAGTTGAAAAAAGCTTGCAAAGAATGCTGTCAATTTTCCGTCAATCGGGAACCAGATACTTAGTAGTATCTTTTTATATTTATTTAACTGTTCTTCACGAACAAACCAAACGTTTTATAATAACTGGCCTAAATTTAAAATCACTAATCAACAATCAGGGTCCCACTAAATTATAAAATAATGAGTCACCATAACCAGTTGTAGGTATAATTCTCGATTCATCATCATCAGCATTGAGCATCGTCATCGCCGAAAACGCGGACACTTCACCATCGTTTACAGATTAAGAAGGCAATAAATCAAGAGCGCCAGCGCAAATACAAAAATAATTAAGCTCGATACTGACAGAACTAACGATTTGATAAAGAAGTACGCAGTCGGAAGGGTTGACTGGCCGCTTTATCCCGGAGCTATGCTCACTGGGGTGCTGCCAAAGGGTTGCACTTGATGAATGCCACTGCACCGCTTAATTAGGGAGAAAATTAATGCTCACGAACGGAATAATGTGCGTTTAGTGTTAATATCTGTCTTAATATAGCCTGTCAGTCGAAAGCTTTCCACCATATAAACAACACAACCCTGACAGATATATTAAATTTCCAAATTTGATTAGTCATTCATTTCGTAAAATTGATCGCAAATTTGATTTCGTACATATACAGCAACATGCAGGCAGGAAGTGAATATTTCTACAGTATGTTTCTCCTTCTTGGTCGTATTGATCCGGTTCCGGTTTATCCACCCTCCCCTCAAGTTGTGTGCTGCATACCAATTGCCTAGTATTTTTTCTTCCCCGAAGTCCGCTTCCTTAGTAAATAAAAAATACCTACACTAACTGAAAGTGCCAATACAATCGGCTCTAATGAGTTTTCTTGTTCTCTCGAAATTAAATCTTATTCGTCATTGTCGTTATCTATATTAATTGGATTTCGCCGCAGCTACAAATTGCTCAAACTAAAACAAATAACTCTAGAATAAGTAAGTCAACGCACCAACAAGATAATAAAATGATTTCGTAATCTTAAAATACTAAGATTTTAAAAAAGAATTAATTGAGTTTCTTTCAAATCAATTTCTTCCGCATTACATCACTTCCATGATTACCTCTGCCAGATCATGGGCTCGCATCTTTTTTTCGTATCCATAGATTTTAATAATTATTGTATAATTCAAAAATTTACGCTTGTAACATGCAAGATTATATCATCGTGTTATATAACAAGTTCCAGCGCCACCTACAGGAAATAAGCAGTAAGTTAACCATTTTCTTTTGTAAAAGCAATTCTTTCAAGTTCATCACAGTAAAAAAAATGTTAATAATTACGTCAAGAATTAAAGAAATAAAGACATCGATATTTACCCCAAAAGACAAATCAGCATAAGTGATATAGACAGAACAATACGTCTTAACGCCTTTGAAAGACGAAGTTAAACAGTAAATAATTATTACAATAAGTAAAAGAAATCTGACCTTTTATATTATTTTTAACAACACGAACTAGTCTCAGATTTTCAGCGCATATTAACTCCGGTTTAGAAAGGATTTTGTATTATCGTTTCATGTCTGGGATGTAGTTTTAATCTCGAATCCTTTTGATGATGGCCTAAAAACGGTCGAAATTTTTTAAATTAAAACAAAATTCAACGCATACATTATGCAGATGGCACATTTTTCCGGTGTTCCGGCGAGGTACGGATAAAATTTTAAGGCGAACGTACGGTAAGCAGCGCGGGAAAATTTCATTAAAAATTTAATATCAAAGCTATGCTTGTTCGGTAGAAGACGACAGCCCGGCAACCTCAACGTTCCCTCGGTCTCATGTCGGGCCAGCTGTTGCACCGCCGTCGGTGGTTCCATATTGCACTTGTTGGTGTTTAATCCCACCGCAGATACGTCACTTACAAATGTTACGGGCGTGCGTGTGTTTAGACTGAATTACAATGCCACATAACAGTTTAGAGGCCGCCTCAATTTGAATTTACCCCACTGTACTACAATATAAACTCCACACAACCCTCAGAACTTCTAATTACTTCAAAACCTCAATGTTACCTCCAAAGAGCAGCTTGCGAATAAAATAAATGAAATCTAAGAGTGTGCCGTTCAACAGAGACCAATCAGAGAGAAAGACTTATGAATCATATTCTCGATAACATAAAACACGTCGGAGCCGGGCTCACTTCAACCCTCTGGTATTCCCGCTGAAACATCAATCAACGTAAAAACTGCGAGTCTCCCGCAGACAGAAAATTAAACGAAGAAATCCGACCTAAGAAAAGTCAATACAATTACATAAATCAAAACTGATATGACAATATCGGGTGTTAGAAATATAACCAATATGATCCTGCGTGGATTCCTGACGTTGAGGGATGAGAGCCTTCAAGGGGATGTAGGATTATAACGAGCCGATGACCATTTGGTGATAGTAGCGTGGCGGGTATCCAAAATGAATATAAATTGTTTCTATTTTACCGACTACGATTTATAGTTGGCTCAAAACCTTTCATACACAAGATGCAATTTTTTTAATATTGTTAATTAAAGTACACTGTTTACGGATGTAATTACGAAACAAAATCAGGTATGTTGGAGTGGCCGGAGGCGGCGTACATTCAGCAACCGTGCCATAAACTTGCAATAACATAAACGCCGTATAAATAGTAAATAACGGTTATAAAGAAGATATGTTCCGGGAGTAATATCTCACGTCGCTCCAAGGTCGGATATATCTTGATTACGGCGAGGGCGGAGGGAAAGAAGGCTACGTGACGCGATCCACCACATATTTCACCAAACTGGAGATAAATCAATGGTCGCCTGTCACATCTCCGATATGCGAGTTTATTACTTACACCCCGTCACGGGAAATCGTACGCCGCTAACTGAAAAAGTGCACGAGCACCGTAGTTATCAGATCTATCCCATGCAAGAAGTACCAAATAAATTGCCGATGTATAGAGTTTACACATTCGAGAGGAATAAGCTATTGCATGCAGCTTGTAGGTCGCCGATCGGATGTATAATTATAGATAATTATATAGTTATTAAAACGATGAACCTTGTCATCTTTCATGTCTTCATGAACATAACTGCACACTCATCGACTGTTTATTTATATAAATACGAGATCTCAACCCTTTTTTTATTATTAGCAATAAGACTTCATTTGCACCGCGTGGTATGCTTTTTCAGTTCTTCTTCCCAATTTACAGTATCATTTCTATTTTCAATTAACTTTCTAAAAATACTGAACAGTATCTACATAAAAATGTGGGGTTTATTCTTACAGGGAGATTTGAGAGTCAATTCTCATCAAGAAATTTATGTTTCATTCCCAGGGGGAGATTTTTATAATTCATTCTCATGGAAGAGATTTTATAATTCTTTCTCACAATGAGGTTTTCATAATTTATTCTCACGTGAAGATTTCTTAGGCATTTTTATATTTCATTCTTAAGAGATTTTATAACTCTTTCGCACGAGGAGATTTTTATAATTCATTCTTAAGAGATTTTATAACTCTTTCGCACGAGGAGATTTTTATAATTCATTCTTAAGAGATTTTTCTAATTCATTCTCACGAGATTTTTTATTAATTCATTCTTACTCGGAGATTTTTCTAATTCATTCTCACCAGGAGATTTTCATAATCATTGTCAAGAGGAGTTTCAAAATCATTCTCACGAGGAGATTTTATAATTCTTTTTCACGAGAAGATTTTATAATTCTTTCTCACGAGGAGATTTTATAATTCTTTTTCACGAGAAGATTTTATAATTCTTTCTCACGAGGAGATTTTATAATTCTTTCTCACGAGGAGATTTTATACTTCTTTCTCACGAGATTTTATAATTCTTTCTCACGAGGAGATTTTATAATTCTTTCTCACGAGGAGATTTTATACTTCTTTCTCACGAGATTTTATAATTCTTTCTCACGAGGAGATTTTTCTAATTCATTCTCAATAGGAGAGTTTCATAATCATTTTCACAAGATTTTATAATTCTTTCTCAAGAGGAGATTTCATAATTTATTCTCACGACGAGATTTTATAATTCTCTCTCGCGAGATTTTATAATTCTTTCTCAAGAGGAGATTTTATAATTCTTTCTCACGAGGAGATTTTATAGTTGTTTCTCACGAGGAGATTTTCTAATTCATTGTCATCAGGAGATTTTTATAATTCATTCTCAATAGGAGAGTTTCATAATCATTATCAAGAGGAGAGTTTCATAATCATTTTCACAAGGAGGTTTTATAATTCTTTCTCACTAGGAGATTTCATAATTTATTCTCTCGACGAAATTTCTTAGGAATTTTTATATTTCATTCTCAAGAGATTTTATAATTCTTTCTCACGAGAAGATTTTATAATTTATTCTCACGAGGAGATTTTATAGTTGTTTCTCACGAGGAGATTTTTCTAATTCATTCTCATCAGGAGATTTTTATAATTCATTCTCAATAGGAGAGTTTCATAATCATTCTCAAGAGCAGACTTTCATAATCATTCTCACGAGGAGATTTTATAATTCTTTCTGACGAGATTTTATAATTCTTTTTCACGAGATTTTATAATTCTCTCTCACGAGATTTTATAATTCTCTCTCACGAGATTTTATACTTTCTCGCAACGAGACTTTATAATTCACATTCACGGGATTTCTCACAATGAGGTTTTCATAATTGATTCTCACGAGGAGATTTTCATAATTCATTCTCACGAGGAGATTTTCATAATTCATTCTCACGAGATTTTCATAATTCATTCTCACAAGGAGATTTTTATAATTCATTCTCACGAGGAGATTTTATAGTTCGTTCTCATAAAGGGATCTTATCATTCTTTCTCACGATGAGATTACATAATTTATTACCACGAGTTTTCTTACGAATGTTTATATTAAATATAAAAATGAATTTTCATTCTCAAGAAGAGATTTTCATAATTCATTCTCACGAGGAGACTACTTAATACTTTCTCACAATGAGATTTCATAATTTATTCTCATGAGGAGATTTCTTGAGAAGTTTTATATTTCATTATCAAGAGTATATTTTCATAATTCATTCTCATGAGAAGATTTAATCATTCTTTCTCCCGAGGAGTTTTCCTAATTAATTCTAACTAAAAATTTTATATAAAGAGATTTCGTCATTAATTTATTGACACGAGGCAAAAGTAATTATCACAACTCATAACTCATTCATAACTCAATCTCATAAGATTTCATAATTTATTGGCACGAGATTACTTGCAAATTCTTATGGACAATATGAGCAAAAATCCAAGAAATTCCCTGGTCCAGTCTCACATTTTATAATTTATTCCAATATTGATGCACTTAGTATCTTCAACATTTTAGAATCTTAATTTGATTTACAAAAAAAATCTCTAATAAAAGGGTTGCACGAAAACACGTAAAAAATATCCAACAGGTGTGTATATCATTGGCAATTTTCAGCAAAGATGCAATTAAAACACACAGTATTGTGTTAAATTATCACATTAGGCATTTTTAATATAATTTCATCCAAAAACTTTTTGGTATTATCTTTGACAACCTTTCAATAATGTTTAAAAAGTTTCATTTTAATTTCTTAACTTAACACAAATTTAAAATGAGCAATATGAAAACAGAAACAGATGTGTAAATCATCGCTAATTGTTAGAAAAATACAATAACACAATAACTCCTTTTAATATAAATTCATACAAAATCGAATAAAAAAAACTGTTTAATTTTAAATGACGTTAATTCAACTGACGTCCATGAATATAGTCATAACGGATGACTATTATTATTACTATAAAATGGTTCATTATTGTTTCACATCACAAATCACTGGACAATTAACCACATAAAAACAAATAATGCAACGTCATACAATAAAATTGCGGACCAAATTTTAATTAATTACGACGAGCAGAACCGCTGCCCATACAATAATTACATATTAATTAATTGCAACTGATTTTCTCTGCAAAGCAGGTTTGCGCTTGTAAAACGTACGTGATTATAGAACATTTAATGTATAATCATGTAAGGCAATTACTCTATCACTATAGGCATCGTGTGAGCGAAAATAACTTCAATCCTGTAACCATCAGGAAACTAGAATACTGTTATCGGTTTTTTCGAAATTATCATATTTAAATCGCGACGATAAGTTATAGTTTTCCGCTGCTATTCATGGTTATGTAAATAATGTGCGCATTCATAACGCTATTATATTTTTGTGTCGCCCTCTCTGCTGCTTGAATGTCTTAGAAGTAACGAGTGTTCGACTAATTGAATAAAACGACGGACATAATAACATCTGCCTCTTACTTTAATTTAATGATGTCTTATCTCATTCGCCGCCGCCTTTCAAAGAGCGAATTTCCAAAATTTTCCTCGGCGTTCATTCCCTGGCCCTTGGGACGAGGGAAAGTTAACACCCCACACATGGGAAGCACTTCACATAACTTTACAATGCCACCCCGTCCTTTAAATTGCGTAAGCGATAAAAGATGTTTAACAAAAAAATTTCAGCGTCAAATAATTTCCCGAGCGGAATACCCAACTTCCTTCGAGATGACTTCTACGTCTTATTATGCATGTTGATTGGGATCACGAGTCTGTTTTATTTGAAAACTTAGACTCATTTGGGGGTTGCGGCTTTAGAGCCATTACGTTCCGCAGATCCATTACCTTTTTCATTCTTCTTTATTGTCTTCTGCATTTCGCTCAGAATGACTCGTCTTCGTGTGCACTTTTTTCGATTGTAATAACACCAACCACTGTCTGTAATGTGCCCGGCTTTCTTAGGTACTACGTATATCTTCAGTAATATCACCATAAATCTGAGCACTCTCGATGTGAACACGTTGAACATAAAATTTTATTACTGGACTCTCTAAACGCTATTTCGTATTCGCCTTTAAATAAATAAATTAAATTTTTCGAAGCAATTTGCGATCCCACTTTCATATATCATCAGGCAAATGGACTTCTCAGTGTTCGAAGTACGAAAAGAGCAAATCACGAAGCTGTGTAGAGTGCTAATTAATAAGTAAATAAATAGAACCCTCTAAATTGAGAAAAATTATTAATTTTGATTGTGGAATTGATTAAATATACGCTAGAAGAAGTAAATAGGGGTGCTGTAACTCGCTTATTTCTTACAAGTGTTTTAACATCAGAAAATCTACCCCCGGAGAGTTAAGAACTGTAAGGTCATATACGATAAACTCTGTCAGGACACTAAACCTTTGACACTTCTATCTGTTCTTTATGTGTATCTATGGGGTCGTCTTCGAGGGCTGTTCGTTGCTATTGCACTTCCTGATGTCTGATAACGGGGGCGGCGAATGTCACACATCTTTCTTACTGCTTTTATTGACCATTCGCAAGATATGTATCGGGATCCTTGCCGCTGGAACTTACGGTTCGGTTCTGCGTAAACAAAAGATCGTCTTGAATGAAATGAGCGTGCGAGTCCTGCTTTTCTTGGAATTTCAAATTGATGTGCCTTTATCGATGTTTCATTTATTTATTCGATTTATTCATGGCTTTTTGTTAAAATGCAAATTCATTCATTCTTTAGCTTGAAAATATCGACATTCATTCTGAGGAGGGATTCTTATTAAATAACTATAACAAGGAGACTTATTAAAATAATTCACGAAAAGGCTTATTAAATCATTCTCACGAGGAAACTAAATAATTCTCACGAGGAAATTTCTTAAATAATTCTCGTAAGGAAACTTCTTAATCATTCTCACGAGGAGACTTATGAAATCATATTCACGAGGAGACTTATTAAATCAAGACTACTAGAGGTGGGCGATACGGGAAATTGTGTATCGAATTTCGATACGATTTCTGTATCGATACGTATCGATATATCGATATATCGAATATCGATACGTATCGAGTATCGGCTACCGATACGTATCGAGTATCGGCTACCGATACGTATCGATATGTATCGAAATATCGGATCGATAGGTATCGAAATATCGGATCGATATGTATCGATATATCGATACGTTTCGAAATATAAGATTGAAATATTGAACAGAGGCTTAAAAATACGAGATGAAAAATAAAGCTGGAATAAGTTTAAAAAATAACGCCGAATATTCGACCATATAAATACAAATAAATAAATAAAATCTTTAGTTAGTCTGTAATTCGATATTTCAATACGTGCCGGTATATCGATATTAGATATTTCGATACGTATCGACATCCGATATTTCGATACGTATCGATATTTCGATATGTATCGGTATTCGATATCCGATATATCCGTATCGATATTCGATCGTCCATACAGCTGAAAATGTGTATCGATACATCGACCCAGCCCTAGAGACTACTTAAATAATTCTCACGAGGAGACTATTTAAAACATTCTCACGAGGAGACCATTTAAAACATTCTCACGAGGAGACTATTTAAAAGCAGAAGACTTAAAAATATTTCATGAAGAGACTTATTAAATCAATCTCACGTGGAGACTACTTAAAACATTCTTACGAAGAGACTCACTCTTAGGGAGACAAAGTATTTCACGAATTAAATTGAAAAATCTCACGAGGAGGCTTCTTATTATTAATTTCCACGTGGAGATTATTTAAAACATTCTCATAATGAGGCTTATTAATCATGAGGTTTATTATTTCACGAAGATACTTCTTAAAACATTCTCAAGAGGAAGCTTATTAAATCATTCTCACGAGAAGTCTTATTAAAATCATTCTCACGAGGAAATTGCTTAAATGATTCTCATGAGGAGACTTCTTAAATCATTCTCTAGAGGAGGCTTTTAAATCATTCTCACCCGAGGCCTATTCCTGAAAAATATGGACTATTAATTATTAGTTAAAAGTTCCTTTTTTTGGTATGGCGCTTTAAAATTGTTTTCCTCAAAGAAGCAGAACTTACTAATAGTTATAATTATTAGTAAGATCTTTTTCTTAGACGAACAAAGCATCTTACTTTACAAAAAAAAAAAACAACTAATAATTACTAGTCCGCACTCTTCAGGAATAGGTCCCAGGAAACTTATTAAATCACTCTCAGGAGGAGACTAAATAATTCTCACGAGGAAATTTATTAAATAAATGTCATGAGGAGACTTAATAAATCATATTCAGGAGGAGACTACTTAAATCATTCTTATGAAATGCTTATTAAAGTATTTCACGAAGAAACTCATTAGATCATTCTCACGAGGAAACTTATTTAAGGTCCACTTGTACAATTCCAGTTTAAATTTAAGCTGAAACTTAAACCCATAGCAACGATTATTTCAACAAAATGTTAAAGGTTTAAGCTTTGGCTTAAAGTTAAACTGGCATTGTACAACTAGGCCTAAATCATATTCACGAAGAGTATTCTTGCGAGGAGACATTAAATTATATTCACGAGACTACTTAAATCATTTTCACGGGGAGACTATTTAAAACATTCACACGAGGAGGCTTATTAAAATATTTCACGAAGAAATTTATTAAATCATTCTCACGAGGAGACTAAAGAATTCTCACGAGGTAATTTCTTAGATAATTCTCATGAGGACTTCTTAAATCATTATCATAATGAGACTTCTTAAATTATTCTCATAAGGAGGCTTATTAATCATTTTCACGAGGAGACTTCTTATTTCACGAAGAGACTTCTTAAATCATTCTCAGAGGCTTATCAAATTATATTCACGAGGAGACTACTTAAATAATTCTCAAGAGACCGTTTAAAACATTCTCACGAGGAGACTTATTAAATCACATTCACGAGGAATTAAATTTAATTATTCTTACGGGGAAACTTATTAAATTATTTCACGGGGAGGCTTATTAATCATTTTAACGAGGAGACTATTTAATACATTTTCACGAGGAGACTATTTAAAACATTCTCACGAGGAGGTTTATTGAATTATTCTAACGAGGATACTAAATAATTCTCACGAGGAAGTTTCTTAAATAATTCTCATGAGGAGACTTCTTAAATCATTCTCATAAGGAGGCTTATCAAATCATTCTCACGAGGAGACTTATTAAATTATATTCACGAGGAGACTTATTAAATTATATTCACGAAGAGACTATTTAAAACATCCTACGAGGAGACTACTTAAATTATTCTTACGAGGAGACCACTTAAATTATTCTTACGAGGAGACTACTTAAATTATTCTTACGAGGAGACTTATTAAATTATATTCATGAAGCGACTGTTTAAAACATGCTACCAGGAGGCTATTTAAAACATCCTACGAGGAGACTACTTAAATCATTCTTACGAGGAGACTACTTAAATTATTCCTACGAGGAGACTACTTAAATTATTCTTACGAGACTACTTAAATCATTCTCATAAAGGTCATTTAAAACAGAACATGATTTATTGAGGTTTTATGCCCGCTCTGTTTTAAATGAGTTTCAAAGAAAATATGAAGTATTTAGTATCAGCGTACTCAGAAAAAAATATTCTGTCGAACTAAGCTAAGGAGCACGAGGTTCCATTTAGAAAAAATGAGTTACGATCTAATGAAAATTTGAAATGCCGCAAAACTGTTAAAAATCAAAATACAATAAAAATAGTGATTTTCTCGAATTGCTTGATCGCATTAGAAGGAAAATACAAGATTTAAAGCTTCCTAGATTGAAAAACAAGTTTTTTTTCGTTGTCATGGAAACCAAAATTACCAAATGGTACTTATTCGGACTTGCAAAGATCTGCAGATTCCAAATATGTAAAAATATACAGGGGTGTTCCATTTAAAATAAGAAAGTTGACGTTACTTCCGGTGAAACCGGAAGTCCTACGGTGCTCAATAGTATGTCGGGAAATGCGCTTTTTTGCTTAATTTTCATTGCCCAAATTTCATTGAAATCGATTAAATAAAAGTTCTAGGAGGGTGAGCATATGGCATGTGACACCCGGTATAATATGTTAATTTCTCTTAGATGTTGGCGTTTTGACTTATAAAGTGACTTTTAATTAGTTTAACACTTGTCACACATAATAACTCCTTATTAATCCAAATGCATTTTTTTTAATTTTAAATTTAAATATCGCAAGAAGTATAAAACCAAATATAGACAAACTACATATTTTTGGAATTAGAAAATGTCTTTCTTAATTTGAGAAAATATACATAGTGTTCCATTTAAAATAACAAAGTTGATTCTCATTTGTTAGGTGTCCAATCGTCATTTCTTTATTTTTTTATATAAATTCTGACGGTTCAGGTAAATTCCTAAAACTTTTGTATTTAACATTTTTTTGTATGTCTAATAATAAAATGTGTAGGTACCGTTCAAAATATAAACAAAACCCTGTACATATGGTCAGTATAATGTCAAATACATTCTGATTGACATTTAAACTTCAACTTAAGTATCAATTAGAATGTGATTAACTTTTGTTAAGTATGTAAATAATGTCATAGTCTAAACACCACTTAACTTTAAGCTCTACTTAAAAAGTTGGTGCAACCGGTCATTAGTTAATTTCTCACAAGGAGATTTCTTAGTTATTAAGATTTGACAGTTCACTCTTACAAAGAAATTTCATTTTTAAAACAAACAAATTTCACAATTTATTATCATCATTTTTAGTTTCTCGTCAGAATTCCCTTTTGGAAATTAATTTTCAAAAAAGTGCCACAAGATTTACCCAATTAACTATATACAACGCAATTTCCAATGAGCTGGATCTAACCATCACAATTTATCAGCAATAGAATCATCAATTTGATTGTACTGTGGTCTGTGGTTATTTGTAATTTACTGTCCCGTTTATGGTCAAATAGGATTCAACAATTTACAAAATAACTCTTGTATAATAAAACCGATCGTCACTAGAAAATTGAAACTTCCTTTCAAAGAATTATAACCGGACTATGTTAGCAGTAATATTGACATCAATCACCCGGAAGTTTCTAAATGTGTTATTTTTATAAAAACCAACATCAGTTATCACTGAGAAAGAACAGTTTCTTGTTACCAGATACTGAAAAGCGAACTATATAACTAACCTAATTCATTGTGAAATGAAAACACAATGAATTCATATTTACGACCGACCTAGTTAATTGCTACCAGGTAATAAAAAAATAAAATAATAGAATGGCTACACGATCTTTTAGGTATGTAGATCTTGATAATGCCTAATTCATTTCAACAAGTAAATTATGCACAGTGGAGGCTGTTGATAATACTTGGGAGTTTCAGATTATTATTGCATCTGATCAAAAAAACCAAAGCTTTTCATCAATTTCAATGCAGATACCAAACGAATGTTAAGACGAAAATGATACCTTCTTCTCATGACTTAGGCGAACTTCCGGAATGAAAAATTATCTTCCTTGCTATACCTGATATATTACTGTTATTATGGAAATTATACACGTATTATCTTGAGTTCCTATTAATATCATTGAACCTCATCACATTAGCAATGTTTTAAAGTTATTTAGTAATGTGATAACAATAACACATTAAAATAATCTTAGATGTCAGGTAGTCAATACTGAATTATTTTATTTCCATCAGGAAATATTTGAGTAATACATAACCAAGAGATTAATATATAAAACATAATCATGAATTTTAAACCTGACTCAACTCAATATACTATTATCATCAAGAAGCCGAAAGGCTCTCAAGTTATGTCAACAAAGAAGGCATAGAATAATGTGTTAAAGATGAAGCTTAATCATCCCAATATGAACTATTGTTAAAAACGAAGACTAAAAAACTAAAAAACGAACTAACCTAATTCATTGCGAAATGAAAACGCAATGAATTTATATCATCGACTTGGTTTATTACCACCAAGTGATCTAAACCTATACGATCTTATTGACTGCTTGATCTTGAAAACCTATTTTTTCTGGTTTATTTCAAGAAATAAAATATGAGCTGCGAAGGTTTTTGTAGTGCATTGTTTCAGAGTCAATTCTGCATGGCTTCGCAATGCTGAGCGATCTGCTTTCTGTTACTTCCAATGCAGCAAAGCTTATTTTATTACATATTTAGAAATGGAAATCTCCAATGATTTATTTTTAGAGTTCCAATGGTCAATTGTTGTCGAAAGAAGGAGAAAGTCGCAGCACCGTGGCTCTGGCCAAAGATTGAACGTTGTCGTTACTGCTGGCATCTCACCGAGCTGACATCTGAAACAATAAACAAAAAGTTTTTAAAAAAAATATTTTACAACTTTATTTTATTGGTTTCCCAATATAAAATAAAATTAAAACAAGAAGATACACACTAGCAATAACTAGAAATGCAAGACACTTTAAAAGAGAAAGAAGGGGGGGCTCACCTCTTGACCATTTCATAATATCAGCAGTCAATTACAAAAAAAATAATAATAATTCAAGAAGATAAACGAAGATTTAAGACAGAAAAATTTTGGGGATGCTATTTAAGAAAATTGACTTTTATCATTTTAAAATTTCTGATATTTTCTTTATTACCACGACCAGCCTGTAACGATAAAATACATTTAATAATGGCTTATAAGAAGCTTAAGTATCAACTACAGCTTCATCAAAAATCTTTTTCTTAGAATTAAAAATAAATAAAATAGTAGTTGCTAATAGCAATTCTTAGATAAAATGTCTCCAGATCAGTTAAGTTTAAGTGTAGATAATGGTATATAGAAAATGTGTAGAATGTTATGAGGAATCCAAATTTGACATCATATACAGACATCATATATCATCATTCATTTGTGAAATGTCTTCAAGAAATGGAAAAGTCTCAATTTCGTGGTTTATTTATTAAGATAAAACCACAAAATTCGATAATTTTATATTAAATTGGATCGACAATCTAATACAGTCAGAAAGAAATAGGTTTATATTGAATTTGATCGGCAATCTAATACAGTCAGAAAGAAATAGGTTAAGATTGACAGTTTCGCAGATACGAGTGTCAAATGCTTTTTTTTTTCCTTGGGCGCTATCTTAGATATTCATACCATGTGATACAAAAATAAAATCTAAATATGATGATACAACACGTTTGCTTTTGTTTTAAAACAAACCATTAAGTTACTAAGAAATATTTTCAGAACATAACATTTTTTATGCAAATAAGTATGCTCTATAATTTAATAATATTTATTAATTTAAGTTTAAGTTCTTAATGTTTGTAAGCAATCGCCTATTAAACTAAAAAATTTTATTTTAATTTTCTTAGTATTGTAATATTTTGTTTTCAAAGAAAAGCATAAGTGTCATATCATCGCATTCAGATTTTATTTATGCACCAAATTTTGTAAAAAAATTTTGTTAAAAAATTTACCAACTCATTCCGTGAGATTAGCTTTACTGTAAAATAACCCCTCAAAGAGCGCAACGACTTATTTTTCAATTAAGCTAAGGCATTCCGTCCAAATTTCATGGCAAAAGTTGATAAAAAAAATTAAAAAATCACCCGCATAAAAATTACCGATTTTTGTGATTCTACCTTCATACAAAATATTCATGATCTTTTAAATAAAGAATTTTCAGTTTCTTGAAGATATTTCAGAAATAAATGAGAGAAGGGATCTTTTACAAATTTATACCGGGTGTCCCACGCCATATGCTTACCCTTCTAGGAACTTTATTTTTTTAATCGATTTCAATGAAATTTGGAAAATGAAAAGCAAAAAAATGCATTTTCCGATATACTATTGAGCACCGTAGGACTTCCGGATTCGCCGTAAGTGACGTCAACTTTCTTATTTTAAATGGAACACACAATTTTGTTTTCCATGACGACGAAAAAAAAATTTTTTTTTGTTTTTCAATGTAGGAACCTATGAATCGCATATTCTCTTTCTAATGCGATCAAGCAATTCGGAAAATCACTATTTTGATTGTATTTTGATTTTTAACATTCTTACAGCATTTCAAATTTACATTACATCGTAACTCATTTTTTTTTAAACGGAACCTCATGTGCTTCTTAACTTAGTTCAAGAGAAAACTTTTCCTGAGTACGCTGATACCAAATACTTCATAGTTTCTTTGAATATCATTTAAAGTAGAGCGGGCCTAGAACCCCAATAAATCATGCTCTGTTTTAAATAACTTTCGAAGAAAATATGAAGTAGGTATTTGGTATCAGCGAACTCAGAAAAAAAATTCTCTTGAACTAAGCTAAGAAGCACGAGGTTCCAATTAAAAAAATGAAAATTGAAAATTTGAAATGCTGTAAAAATATTAAAAATCAAAATACAATCAAAATAGTGATTCATAGCTTACTAGACTGAAAAATAAAAAAACTTTATTTTTCGTTGTCATGGAAACCAATATAACCATATAAATAAACCATATAATACATATTCGGACTCACGATGATCTATAGATTCCAAATACGTAAAAATATACATGGTGTTGAGAAAATCGACATCACGTCCGGCGAATCTGTCCTACCGTACTCGATACTATGTCGAAAAATTCACTTTTCTGTTTAACTTATCCTTTCCAAATTTCATGTAAATCGATTAAAAAATACAAATTCTAGAAGGGTGAGCACATGGCATGGGACACCCGGTATAGACCCCAAAATAGAGCAACTTTCTTGTAATTTAACCGTTTTAGTATCTCTTATAGTTTAAGAAATTCCCATGGTGAACCTTCAATTAGTTGTAACGCTGTATAGGCTGTGCTGTTCGAAGTAAAAAAGTTGCATCCGGCACCACTGTTTTGATTCATTCGGTATAAATGAAAATAATTTTAAGTTGTAGACTTCAAAAATTAATTTAAAAAACTGCGTTGAAACTTTTTTTGTATATTCAGTAGTTATCGAGATATTCCCCGAGAGCACACTGGTGGGACACCCTGTGTAAATTCAAAAGAAATTGCTAACGATGCTTCCTTTCATTTATTTTTTGTTTTTAGATGTATACTAGATATCATTATTTTGTCAATTAGGTAGGCTAGTATTATCTATTAATATTAGTAGTATCTTTGACAAAGATCTTTCATAAAATGTTTTATAAAATATGTTTAATTTATTTAAATTTAATGTTTACATGTATTTATAGAAGATGATAAACAAGTTCGTTGCAGGAAACGCACCAGAGAAATTTTCGCCATATTATTTTACAAGTATCAAATCTTTTATAAAATTTTATAAAATCTTTTATAAAATCTATCGTTACTTTTTATAAAGAATCTTTTATAAAAATAATACTTTATAAAAGATTGCCCATTAACACTGTCATATTTTTTATAAAGGCCGCTTTACAGTTCGCTATTATTTATTGCCGGCAATGAAAATTGCAGCGATTTGTATTGCACGCATGCGCAGTGTTGTATTTTTATACAAAGTGCAAATATCGAGCAAGCGTGCAATACAAATAATAATAATAATAATAATGGTCTTTATTAATTAATAATTACACTGGTTTATTAGCACAAAACAAAATATCAAGTATTAAATGGCGGAGTCCAGTGTGGCATTGAAATGCCACCTGCTCTACTCAACCTTATTAATGTCCGTGTCTGTAGCTCTTAATGTAAACTTTGCAGACTTCCAAGCACTGTCCAAACATCAGTTAATTACTCATTTAATCTCAATTAAATCTCAACTGAACTTATTATTATTCTCATTTCATTACCATTACTGAATCATTTATATAGCAAACAGTAGTTCATCATTCTTTTCTTGAATAATTTATAGGTTTCTAAATTAAACAGATCAAAATATGTATTATACAGGTAGTACATATTATATCGGAAAGATCGTTTGATCAACTCAGTGGATGCAATTTTCATTGTCGGCAATAAATACTTGCAAATTTATAAAGGCTGCTTTACAGTTAGCAATTATTTATTGCCGGCAATGAAAATTGCAGCGATTTGTGTTGTACGCATGCGCAGTATTGTATTTTTATACAAAATGCAAATACCGCGCATACGTGCAATTCAAATCGCTGCAATTTTCATGGCAATAAATAATTGCGAACTGTAAAGCGGCCTTAAAATATCTTCTAACAAGTGATCAATATGTTTTCTGATCAAGTAACCTGTGGAAATAAAATCATGTGTCTTTAAATAGTTCATTATTTCAAATGCCACTTTTTTTTTTTTTAATTAATAATTAATTTATTCAACCAAACCATCAAGTTACAAAATATACTTGAATTACATCTTTATATTGCATTCCTATATAAAACGATAGGAATGCAATAAAAATAATTCAAATGGCATTTGAAATAATGAACCAAACAAAGACAATTTTTTTCCATAGGTCACTTGATTAGAAAAGATATTGATCACGCGTTATAAAAGATCGTTGACAAGGCTAGCTAGTATTAAACTATTAAAGATCTTTGACAAAGATCTTTGATAGTTTAATACTAGCCTTGACAACTTGATTTTAAACATGAACATGGCCTACTCAATTGAAAAAAAATTTATTTCGTTATTTTGTACCCAATTTTAAGTAATTTTCGTATCGCTGTAAAGAGAAAGAAATTGTCTACAGAATGAGTTATAAAAAGCACTACACTGCTATTTACAAAAGATCAGGTTCTACAAATAGTACAACTAGTAGTGCAATTCCTTTTTCGATTAATTAGAAATTTCTAATCAGCACGAACATCAGAAAATATTTGCTAGTTTAAATGAATTTCTATCTTTAAAAACAAAAAAGTTAGCAATGGTGAACGATTCAAATTGAACAGCCTGTATAAAACAGACAATGTGAGAGAGACAAGGCAACTTTAACTGCATACATATTACGAATTTAACTTAAAAAGCGCAAAATTAGAAAGCAAAACATTTAAAAATTATCAATTTTATGCTCACCCTGGAAAAACAGCTTCCAGTTGAAGATAACGGAAGAAGTTCTGTAAATTTGGAGATTTCTTTCGATGGCGACCACACAAATAAAAAATCTGTAACAAAATGGGACAATTAAAAATTAAAGAAACCAGTAATAAAAACAGAATTAAAAGAACCTCGTAATTACAGCACATCTAAAACAGACGCAATTCCAGGGGCAAATACTTTACTAACCGGAGGTTAGAAGCTTCGAATAAAACCGCCGAAATTTCGACAAAATATGATGAAACCATGTAAGGCGCGTCTCGCGAACAAATTTATTATAACCGTGACTGCATTTTTCCAGGCAAAAAGTACAAATTTCTATTAATTTTTTGAGAAAATTAAGAATGCGTCTGCTCAGTAAAAATGGCGGCGAACGTCTGTTGTGCAAGTGTGCAACAGCAACGACAGCAGGAAGCGGAAGGCAGTGTGACGTCATACGACGCAATGCGGTCTTTCTAGAACATACCGACAGAGATAGGTATACACTAAGCAACGCATCAGAGAGAGAGAAAGCGAGTGAGAGGAAACGGATGCGGGTGACTGAGATGTTTTCTGATTGGCGGCTAAATGAACTGGTGATTTTTCAAAGATTCCAGGAATTTTGGAAAATAACGCAAAGGGCAGTTTAATAAAAATGCAATAAAAAAAAATTAATAAAATGCAGGCTCACCTTGCGAAAAAAAACGTTCGTTCCAGGCCACAATACGAAAGGGCTGCGAGGAATATTCAAAATCGAGGATGGGGACCAAATGTTCAACAAACTCGCCGATAATCTGAAACAAATTCACATTATTTATTACAATAGAGCAATAATTAAAATATTTCTTAAGCTACGCGTAGAGCGAACGCAATTTTGTCAAGAAAAAAAAGGCCGACTGAAAGAAAGACTGAAATCTGCGAAGCAAAAGAAGTCCGAATGTCAACAAATATGGCGAAACCGAGTTAAAACATTATGAATTTCGATTTGTTATAACATATAACGTATTTTGCATAACAAAAAACGTTCATTTTTATTAATTTTTACGGAAAAATTGATAAAAACGTCTGTAGGGTAGCAATGGCGACTATTAAATGCAGCGCCAACAAGGAACGGAAGGCAGTGTGTCGTAATAGCTTCTAGAACAATCTGAGAGAGATGGACATATGCATTCGGCAATGTATTAAACAGAGAAGGACAAACGGTCACGACAAAATTCACACAAAAATGCATTAAATTCATAAAATACGCCAAGAATTATTTAGAAATTATTTAATTATTTATTAATTAATTATTTATTAATTTAAACTTACTTCGAGGGAACCTGGCCGCTTTCGCATCGGCGAAGTTCAGAACATCAGCGAACGTCAGGGCGGGCCAAATAAAAATATCGAAAAATCTGAAACAAAGGGGCCTTATAGAGCACACTATTTGTAGCAAATAATAACATCAAGCAACTTAAGCCGTGACTGAAAACGCAGAAGCGATTATGGGGGTCGAAAGCTTACCGGCGTCGCACCGCACTGAAAGCTCGGAAGGAAATGTCAAAGTCACGCCGCAAAACCAAATGTTATAAATTTGATTATCTCTTGCAGTAATTCAATAAGAACAAGCTTGCAAAGCAATAATTTTGATTAATTTTGGAAGACGGACGACGTCTTCGAAAACGCGTCCACACAGCAACAACAGCGTTTTGTTTCTGCAAAAGCGCAATCAAGTCAGTAAGTCAACCAATAGGATGCGACAATTGATGTGACGTCCTATGACGTAATATGGAGCATAGTCTGACGTAATTAAATATAACCCACTAAGCATTGGGCGCGTTTAGCGAACAGCAGCTGCTGAGTTGCTTACTCAGCAATCGTTTGTGATTGGTTCACATTAAGGTAATAGCCAATCACAAACGATTGCTGAGTAAGCAACTCAGCAGCTGCTGTTCGCTAAACGCGCCCATTGTCATGTTTTTTATTTTAGGGAAAATCTATCAGGTAAATTATTTGCAGCTTTTTTTACTATTTAAATGCATTTTTATGGCAACATTTTTAATTGCTTAATCGTTATTAAAATCAAATGAGGCGCAGATACTCAGCTCTTCTCACTCTCTCTCCGTCACTCTCACTCTCAATTGAAAAATCCGATAAAATTGATGGCGATAATTAAATAGATTTCTATTTTAATCGGTTACTTCATCGGTGACTGAAATTTCACACAACATTTGCATTGTATTAAGAAAAGTTGGAAAAATTAAGGAATGTTAAAGAAGCATGCGAATACACTGCATACGATTTGACAACTGACTCGAATTTTATTTCAAGCAAATTTGTAATGGCTCTACGAGCAGCTTTTAAAAACGTTTCTCTTCGCCCACCGCATCCTCAGTTTTTCCTGCTTCCTGAAGAAGCTGTCAACATAATACAAGACGCAGATATTTTTAACCAATAAGAACCAGCAAATTTATTTTATAATTTTCAATGAGCAAGGAAATGATTTGGGTTTTTTAATTAAGTGCTGAATTCATCGATGGAAAAATTATTTGCATTAAATTTTAAACTGAAGCTTTTAACTCAATAGTTATTGTAAGTCATACGCATTTATTTCTATTTTAACAAATATGACTATCTTTATGTGCTACTAATTAAGTAAAACAATGCTGATTTTTAAAATGATTTCATTTAACAAATATCAAAATTTCGCTTTAAGACTAACCCTCTTATTCTGTAACTCATAACGGCATCGTTAAATAACGATAAACGTTGTGACATACTTTGACCAATCAGTACATAGAAATGCTTTGTATCTAAGCACTGATTGGTCCAAATATGTTAATGATTAGCATTATTTAACGATGTCGTTAGGAGTTACAGAATGGGGGGGGACAACACTAGGAAAATCGTTGATAAATTAACCGATAGTTTGCTTTATCCAACTTTCAATTCCAAACTTTTAAGCATGAAAATAAATCCTAACCTCAGATTAACACTATGGAAAACACTTTAAATTCATAAATTAACGCTAAGAAATAGAAACCTGTACAGTTTCGCGATGAAAAAGTTCAAAACTTCGGAATGACAGCGAACGTCCAACATGGCGGACAGGCGGGTTCAATTAAAATATCAAGAAATTTGAAATGAAGGGGCCTTATATAGCACACAAATTACAACAAATAATAACGTCATGCGACTGAAAGACAACGCAAATGCAATTGCGGGGATCGAAAGGCTTACTTACCGTAGTCGCACTGCATCGAAAGCTCGGAGTAGTTCAGTGAGAACAAACTTGCAAGGCTATGATTTTGATTAATTTAAGAGACGGTCTTTGTTGGATTCTCGAAAGACCAGTGTCTTTTGGCTAGACACTATTCTATATGATTAACGAAACTATTTTACGCATTATTTTTCACAATACCTTTTTGACAACAAAGATTGTTTTTTTAAGCAACGCAGTCTAGTTTATTTTCTAGTTAAATGACATGTCTTCGAAAACACGTCTACACATTTAAAATGGCATTTTGTGTCTGCGCCTGCGCCTTAAGAGGAATCGTACAAACAGAATAATAAGCGACCAGGGGCCCGTTCAGGAATAACGCTCCGACTAAAAAGAGCGCGCTCTGGGTAATGTTCTTTCTCTCTCAAGTAAGTGATTTTGTACATTTTGCTTTTCATTTTAAACTCATTATTATCAAATTCATTATTTTATTTATTTAAATTGTAAACATGGGTAAATTAAACTCCATTAACAAGAAGGTCACATATAGGAAAAGAAAAATCGGCGGTAAATATGTAAATGTAAATATGTATTATATCTACATATATTTTTTCGAAAATTGTTAAAAAATGTTGATAATCAAGTACATGACAAACATCATGACGCGAACTGTTTTTGTTTGCAGAACGTAAAAGTCTTTTTGCGCTGGCGTCACATTGTGCGTCACATCTTTTGGTGTCATCGATACGCCAGTGTCGTTGATAATGTACTATAAGGTAAATGAAATAAATTTTTCAAAAATTTACGAAGATATAAACATAGATATAAATCTGCAAAGTTTGGATATTTCAAAATAAATTGTTGAGTAGTAGTCGAAAAAAATATGTTTCGCCTAACATGTGAAAGTAACTCATATTAACCCTAAAAATGTGACGGAAAGTAATGTTTATCTGCCCTAGGGCTGCTAAACTCATAACAACACGATTTATAGTTCTAACCTAGCAACACATTGACTTTCATTTGCGCGCTTTGACATTTCACAGAATTTTTCATTAAACGTCAGTTTTAAACAAAGTTTGAATTTGATTTCGGGCTAAGCGAAAAACAGTTGTGTATCACACACGCAGAAACGCATTAGCAGCCCTTAGCTATGAGCTGCCCTCGCTTCGCTTCGCTCGTTCGTGCAGCTCATAGCCGCGGGCTGCTAATGCTCACTTTCTGCCCTTGTGACACAATATACTATATATGCACCACGGCAGCAAAGTGTCTTGATCGACCTCATTTGCTTGCTCATAAATGGTACATAAATAACTATTAAATCCAGAATGTAAAAATATTTCGCATCTTGCAATTTTTGATTGAAGAAAAGGCCACAGTTTAAGAAAATATCATAAAAGTTTATTTCTTTTGAAGCCGGTATGAAGTTGGCAATAACTTTCAGCAATAAAAAAAATTCTAAAATAATACCAAAACAGTTTCAGTATTTATGTATTAGTATAAAAATCTACTAATTAAGTAATATTCAATAACTTAAAATGAATATTTTTAGAAATTGATTCGAAATTGACCTATCAAGTAATGTTGCGCGAGGTAACTTTTTCAAAAATGACAGCGTTGTCTTATTTTTAAATCAAATATTTTTAGACGAAAATAATCTATCATTAAGGGGCTTTTGATAGTGTAAAAACAAAAAGGGACATACTTTTTGTTCGGCCACAATTACATCCTAAACTTTAGTTCCGCATACTCCGACGCGCACTTCGTTTTTCTCAAAAATGACAGCGTTGTCTTATTTTTAAATCAAATGTTTTTAGACGAAAATAATCTATTAATAACGGGCTTTCGATAGTGTAAAAACAAAAAGGGACATATTTTTTGTTCGGCCACAATTAAATCTTAAACTTTAATTCCGCAGGACACAAGCTTCGTTTTTCTCAAAAATGACAGCGTTGTCTTATTTTAAATCAAATATTTTCAGACGAAAAAAATCTATTAATAACGGGTTTTCGATAGTGTAAAAACAAAAAGGGACATACTTTTTGTTCGGCCACAATTAAATCTTAATAAGAGGCGTTTAGTACTGTAAAAAAAGCATTGTGTATCTTTTTATTTCCAATTACATACTTATTTTGAATAAGTTTTCAAATCACCTTAGATTTTCGATGTCCTGGAGTATGCGGAATGAAAGTTTAAGGTTTTATTGTGGCCGAACAAAAAATATATCCCTTTTTGTTTTTAAATTATGGAAAGCCTAGTAATTAATAGATTATTTTCGTCTAAAAACATTTGATTTAAAAATAAGACAACGCTGTCATTTTTGAGAAAAACGAAACGAGAGTCCTTTTGTACGCGGAGCTAAAGTTTAAGATTTAATAGTGGCCAAACAAAAAATATGTCCCTTTTTGTTTTTACACTATCGAAAGCCCGTTATTAATAGATTATATTTGTCTAAAACGATTTGATTTAAAAACAAGATAACGCTGTCATTTTTGAAGAAGTTGAGTACGCCTAACGCAAAATTACTTGATAGGTCAATTTCGAATCAATTTCTAAAAATATTCATTTTAAGTTATTGAATATTACTTAATTATTAGATTTTTATACTAATATATAAATACTGAAACTGTTTTGGTATAGTTTTAGAACTTTTATTTATTGCTGAAAGTTATTGCTAACTTCATTTGAACTTTTTTTCTAATTCTATTTAAATGTACATTTTTATATTTTTACTATTTCGCTTCTAATGCACATAAGTTGAGTCAAACACAAATTTACAAAAAAAAGAAAAAACTAAAGTGTCCCACTTCAAATTTTTAAGGAGTGCATTTAAATAAATAACGAGAAAAAGGAGTTGATGCAAAAGTTAGTTACACAAAATGTTTTCGAAGTGAAATGCGTCTCAAATTTTTTTTTTTAATTTAATCAACGAAGAATGCCAGGACGCGAAAGTCCACACAAAAAACTTGTACGTCAGAATAGGCAAAACGATGATTCTATAAAAATGTAATTTTCCTAGTGATGTAATTTAGCCGGCTAAAAATACCTTTTTCTCCAACTGTGGAAAAAGCCGTACCTTTGAATACTGTTTAGAGATAGTGAAGTTGATCTTTTCTTGACTAACAAGAAATGTACTTGTTGCTAGACCTTAGTGTATGTATAAATAAATATTAAAATACCAAAAACATACTGGAAAAAGCAATGCACAAACTTAAATATGTTTAAATTACCCGCCTTAATCCTATCTGAGATCATGCGCAATAACCCCTAAAAAATCGGAATGCAAAATATATTCTCAGGTCGTGAAAAAAGATCACGTGATTGTCTATTTTGTTACCGCCCCCTGCTCTTAAGGTGGGGAGAATATATTCACGCCTTACAAAAATAATTCACTAAAAACATACAAATCGAGCGACTTCATAGCTTAATTATGGTTACATATTTTTAAAAGCTGTTTTCACTGATTTGTTAACAAAACTTCAATCTACAAAGTGACCAACGCGTTTTTCAAAATTCGATCTGGAAGTATTTTTACTATCGCTGTAAAGTTCAACTACAATTTTCCAATGTTAATTACTTTTTCTTAATTATCAGATGATGATAGAGAAATTTCCTATGGTCACTTTGTAGTGCTAGTTGTCAGGTATATAGGGAAAAACAATTAATTAATTATACTCAGAAATAAAGTCTTTATGAATTCGCCCGTTTTAATGGTTTTCGTATATGGAGTTATTTCGTAAAATTGCTCTTAATGCTGCATTCCAGAATTAGATTTATTTGCTTTTTTTCGCTCTAAAGCGTTCTTTTATTACAATGAGAGCAAACGGGTCTAAATCTGCTTACGTTCAAAAATTTTGAAGCTAACGGAGTGTATTCCAATTGCTCCGATGATTGAACCAAAGCTTTCAGGTCATGGTGAAAAATTTGACCTTTGTCACAAGCTTGTTAGGTTATTTTTGGCAAGGAAAATCTTGCAGTCTGTCGCGTGCTGTGTTCCCCCAAAAAGCTTATCGATATTTTCAAGATTATATTTATGATACTGCCTCAGTTTTAATAATAAGTAATGAGTTATTGTGTAAACAAAATGAGATCTTCATTTCAGTTATGATTCTTTTATGGTACAATTTCAAAAGTTGTTGGCAGTATACGAAAATGTTGCAAATTGTTTAAAATGATATTAGGTACAGTAATTTCCAAGAAATTTTCGTTCTTTTCCAGAATATTAACTGGATTTCTTCATCGTCATTATCATTTTAGAAAACTTCTGCTATAATATTCATAACTTAAATTAATAAGGGCATACATTGGGCACTTTTCAGAATTAACCGGTTACTCCACCGGTAGACATTTTAAAATTCTGAAATCCACTGTAAAGCTATAATATGTTATTTTAGCTAGAATAAGTTATTAACTTATTATAACTGTATTATTATTATATGCTTATTATAGCTATAATAAGATATTATAGCTTTACAGTGTATTTTAGTATTTTAAAATGTCTACCGGTGGACTAACCGGTTAATTCTGAAATGTGCCCATTCTTCCAAGGTAATTTTGAGGTTATATTGGTTTGACGTTACTTCAAATTTTTACCCAAATTGCTCTAATACGTTCTTTTAATCGCTGGTTACTCTGAGTGCTTGCTGACCACATGATAAAATATCTACTTCACATCTGCTCGCTCTGATCTTCAATCTGGAGACAATTCTGGAACGCAACATTTAAGGCCCACTTTCATAAGACGTAGTTAACCACTCGATCAAGTTAATTGTGTGGTTAAACAATATCATTGGTGGAAATTTAAACTTTCCTCTAATGATATTGCATAATCACACAATTAACTTGATCAAGGGGTTAACTACGTTTCATGAAACTGGGCCTTGTGTCCATGTGCACAGTGCTTCCTCGAGGCTTCCTTCAGTAAGGAACCCCTTAGAATGTGAGTTGCTTAATGCAACTGCCGTAATATACAATCCCATTCTAAGTGGTTCCTCATTCAAGGAAGCACTATGAATACGGACATTAGTGAAGTTAGAAAAGCAAGTGATCTATTATCCACGACCTACTAGATTTCACGAGACAGGGTGTCTTTATCCGACCTGTGCAATTTATTAGTTCAAGTGTTTCTTCCTGGCGCCACTTACCTAAAAAATCGGAAGCGAATTAAATCCGGAACGCCATTTTCAATTAATTACAAGTTCACGTGATTTACATCAAGTACAGTTGCGGTTTCTTGCTCGAATATAGTTTCCTTGTGATTTTTTCTTTCGTTATTTATGGTATTTCCTGTTTGAATAATTAGCGCCAAAGCGGGGAAAATTTGCGTTAAATAAAATTTTGCCCATTCCGATAAGAGTCTGTCTCATGGGGTCTAACATGGCCTACCCTGAGTTTGAAAAGATCGTGAATGACAGTCATATGATTCATACGTTCGAAACAAATTCATGACTATTTAGATCGTCTTTTTCTTAATGAACACCCGAAATTAATCTGTGCTTTTGTATTATCAACCTGACATTTTGTTTTTAAAAATAAGCACTTCCTAATTTGAAAATGGTTTATTTAATCTGAGCGACCGGTTTCGGTACGAATACCTTCTTCAGGCAGCTGACGTCAAAATTTAGAAAATAAATTTTCTAATTTTAGAATTTATTATTATTTATTTATTATTATTTATTATTTTTCTAATTTAGAAAATAAATTTTCTAAATTTTGACGTCAGCTGCCTGAAGAAGGTATTCATACCGAAACCGGTCGCTCAGATTAAATAAACCATTTTCAAATTAGGAAGTGCTTATTTTTAACAATTAAAATCTCACCTAATTATGGACTACTCCCAACAACTGATATTTTGTGTTTTTAAAATAAAAAGACATGCAGAAGAGTGCTACCAATCGAATTAAGATTAATGGAGCGATTCTGCTCATATCTGTAGTAATCGTAAGATCTGTACTAAGCCTGTAAGTCAATTATTAAAATATGTAATTTTGAAGTTCTCGGAGTGATACGTTTTCTTGTAAGTCTATAAGAGAATACCACAGAAACTTACGAGTAATTCTAGGGGCCTAAGAGATACCATACCTTCCACAAAACTTCAAAATTCCATATTTTAATAACTGAGTTACAGATTTACAGATATTACGGTTGCTACAGATACGAGCAGAATCGCTCCATATGATTAGGTGAGATAAGGTGATAAGGTGTTTTAAAATTGTCGAAATCAAAGAGTCTTTTCAATATGAAACTAATGCTTGTGCCTAAGTGAATCTAGCCTTTGAAGCGGCTGCATGTTTTTCTGCAGCGTTAACTTTAGACGACAGCGCTGTTTACAGCGGCTTTATAAAGCGGCTGCAGAAAATTTCAGCCAAAAAATTTTCGCTAACTGTTTTTAAAGCGCTTTCGAGCAACAAATTTGTAGGTTATATTTTTATATATATACTCAGTGACATTAGAAGTGTTACACCTAGAAGGAATAATTTTTTGGACTTGATTTTTTGGCAGTGTGGTAGTCTTACATCAAGAATGAAACGATAAAATTTACAAGAAATTTTAATAACATACAATACGGAAAAAAATTAATAATGTGTCTGGCGACCCCGTAGCTGAGTACACTCCTGTACACGTCTAGGCATCGACAAAATGAGATGGTCGATGTCTGCTTGAGGTACCTCGTTCCAAGCAACTCGAACTTCGTTGATTAACTGTGCCAGAGTCTGTGGAGGATGGTGCAAAGTGGACAGTCTTCTCCCGATCATATCCCACACATGTTCAATGGGATTTAAATCCGGTGAACGGGGTGGCCACGGCAAAACATTAACGCCAGCTTCTTGGAGAAAGTCCACAGTTCGACGAGCAATATGAGGACGTGCGTTATCTTGCTGAAAAAGGACGTGTGGACGGCCATCTAGATAAGGCAGTAAAGTGGGCTGTAAGACGTCATCCACATAACGCGCAGCTGTCATACTGCCTCGAATAAACAAAAGAGGTGATCGGCTACCATAGGCAATAGCTCCCCAAACCATTACTCCAACAGTCCTGTGTACAGGCCTCTCAACAGCAAACCCAATATCACGTCGCTCTCCACGGCGGCGTCTTACCCTTCTACGGCCATCATGCATGCCTAGACAGAATCGCGATTCGTCGCTGAATACGACATTATGCCATACTGCCTCCCAATGCTGCCGTTCTCTGCACCAGTCCAAACGTTGACGACGGTGTTCCATCGTCAAAGGAAGCACTAATCATGGACGGTATGAAACAAGTCCAAAGGCTCGAATACGGCGATATAGGGTTCGCATGCCAACAGGTCTACCTTCTTCTTCAAACCATTGGTCAACGATTTGGCGCGTAGTGGCAAAACGGTTTCGCAGAGCTAGTTGTCTGAAGCGACGATCTTGACGCTCTGTAGTACGCCTCGGCTGACCAGTTGGTCTTCTCCTTGTTCCTCTGCCTTCTTCTGTCCGCACCCGACACACACGCATTACCGTCATTGCAGTGCTATTAACACGGCGGGCAATTTCGCGATAAGATAAACCAACATCTCGATAGGCAACAATTCTACCCCTGTCAAAATCGCTAAGATGGTGATATTGTTGATGTCTTGGGGCTCTAGGCATTTTGTTATGCTTGACACAAGTAGACGGAGGCACAAGAACTTAAAATACCTGTACTAATCGCTCTCAGAAACTGTTTTCTTCTCACAAAACTAAGAGATAAAACTTTCTTGTTGCAAGAACTGTCAAGGATAAAAGTTTGACATTGTTACCATGACATACTTTAAATATAGTGATTCTGTTGTCAAAAAATCAAGTCCAAAAAATTATTCCTTCTAAGTGTAACACTTCTAATGTCACTGAGTATAATATAATATAATAATATAATAATATATAATCTGATAAGGTTAGAGTGACGTCAGCGTCTAATACGTGTGCAGCAGATCGTTTGGCGCTTGAAGTCACATTGCTGAAACGCTGAATCCTGTTAGACATAAGCATTGTTGACTATCTACATTTCTAAGAAAGAAAAGAAAAACGGGGTTTGCAGAATTCTGTTTCATATTTTAGCGATGATGTCATCGATGATTTTGAAATGTACTATCGCGGCCTTAAAATTTCGCACGATTCAATTTCCCGCTATAAATACGTCTTTCTTAATGTCAGGGGGTAATATCTTATATTACAATTCAGATACAATGTTCTTACTTTCGCTGCCAGCCGTAATTGGCGCTCAAGTCAATATATTTGAATTTGCCGCTGTTTTGATACGTTAATGCGTGTGATGCGGTGAATTACGTGTAATGTCAAATGTGTTTCCATTTATTTAGTTCTTATGGTGTATGTGTCTGTATTTTTAGGTAGTTTATTATAGATTGGAAGGTACGCATAATTTGTTTCTTTATTATTATTTAGTAACACAAGTTGTAAGTACTTTATTTAGGTAAAATGCATTTTAAGTTCCTAAATTTGCGCGTACTCAGAACTGTCATTTTCGTATTATGAAAAAAATTATAAAATAACACTAATAAACTTTATATCAGAAAGGAATAAATAACACACAATTTAACTGCAACACGGCACGAGCATCTGACAGTACTGAATATGCGCAAATTTAGGAACCTAAAGTGCAGTTTTACCTTTATTTATTTAAATTTATTTGTAGTAACAATGGGAATTCACAAATGCTGTGTAATTGGCTGTATTTATTCAGGTAAGCAACAATTATTCAGATTAGTGGTGTCACACTACTTTTACAATTTTGTATTTTCTTTATCATAACGAAATGCATTTTAATAATGAAGAGTTACATCACATAGGTGAAAAACAATAATACAAAATTCATAACTGACATGTTTTGCTTTAAAATTATCCATCCAGTATAATCGAAAGCAGCTAATATTGAATAGAAAACTTAGGGCAAATTAAATTGTAGATTTAATTCAAATTTAATTAAGGCTTAATCATTAATTACTTAAATCTGAGGTTGATAGAAGAATAAGTTCTTTGCACTAATTTAGCTATTTGATTAATAAACTTCAGTAGATAATATTTCTTATTACAGGTACCGAAAGGCATCGGTTTCCAAATCCACAGAAGGACTTGCAACGCATGCTACTATGGATAACTATTGTGGGAGGTGACTTGCTAAGGTTGACACCTCAGGATGTCTATAATAAGAAACGTATCTGTAAAAATCATTTTGAAGAAAAGGATTTGACACCAGGCAAAAATAGAATAAATTATAAAGCTATTCCAAAATTGTTTCTGAGTAGTAAGTATTGTGCATGAATAGTGTACGATGTGTGAATTGTAAAAGTTCTTCATTTTCAGATTGTTTAAATCCTACTCATTTTCCTCAGGAGGCCGCTAATAACACTGAAGTTGAACCATCAATACCTCAAAATGATATAATACAATGTAGTCAAGAAACACCTATCATAGGTGCTCAACATTGTTTTAAAGCAATCACCACTCCAAGAAAGTTCCAAGGTAAAGAAAATGTAGAATTGTCAAGTACCCAAGATTAAAAAACTATCCTTTGTGATAGAATTTGATATTATCTGCAAATTTTATATTTTTCAAAAATTAGTATTTTCTTCAAATAGTACCTGAATTGAATGCTAAAATATCTTTGAAAGAATTCTGTAATTGAAATACACCAATATTATTTGTAGTACCTACTTTAAATATGCACTAAACCAAAAAACTAAATTGTCAGATATTACCTCTTGGTTAGTAAGTAGGGCAGTTTATTTAGATGAAAATATATGGAACATAAAAAGCATAAAATATATAGATATAAAATCTTTACAATTATTTCATTGTAAACAATGAGAACAAACCGTCAATAAACATTTGAAGTAATATAAAACAAAGAAAACTCAATAAAATGTTTTTAATGGAAATGTAGAAAAGGTGTTGTAAGAAAAGTAAATTTTTTGGAATGTAAATTTTTGTTGATAAAAAAATAAACAAAAAACTGTTTTTTTTTAATCAGTATAAACATTGACCAGCAATGCAAATTTTAGTCAGTAACCTTAAGCACCTATAATGTAAAGCTGATTATTTATTATTATTATTATTATTATTATTTCTGTTTCAGCAGAGAAGACATCTATTTTGCAAAGTGTTGGAGTTCGTCGCAAAATTCAGTTATCGCCAAAGGCAAGGTATATTTATGGAGAAACTTTAAAATTGAAACGACAAGTGAGAAGAATTAATCAAAAGTGTCAAAGCTTCAAATCAAGATTACAGGCAATTGAAAAATTCTCTGACCAAGACTGCTTTAATAAAGTAGCTGCAAATATGTCATCAGCTGCAAAAGTTTTTACAAACCTTCAAATGCGAGAATCCAATAAAAAGTCAAAAGGAAGGAGATTCACTTTGGAGGAAAAAATATTGTCTTTATCATTATATAAACAAAGTCCAAAAGCATATAAACTTTTGGAAAGGTTGTTTACCTTACCTGCAAAGCAAACATTAAGAAATTTGCTTCAAAAAATTCCTATTACTGCCGGAGTTAATGAAATACTATTTCAAAATTTGAAAAAGTCTGTGTCAAACTTGTTAGCACAACATAGATACTGTTCGTTGATTTTTTATGAGATGAGCTTAATGCCCAATTTACATTACAATGAAAAGTATGATTTTATAAGCGGTTTTGAGGATTATGGAGATGGAAGAAGAAGTACCAAGATCGCTGATCACGTTTTAGTTTTTATGGTACGTGGTATAGTAAAAAAATATAAACAACCAGTGGCTTATGCTTTTACACAGGGCAGTGTAAGAACTGCACAGTTGATGTGCTTGATTAAGGAAATTATTTCCAAATTAACACCGGAATTAAAAATAGTATGTACTATATGTGATCAAGGAAAATCTAATGAAGCTGCAATTAAGAAATTATTAGAAGACACTAGAATAGAATATTTAAAGAAAGGAGAAGAATGGCGTGGTAACTTCTATGAAATTAATGGTGTCAAAGTAACACCTATATTTGATCCACCTCATCTCTTAAAAGGTGTAAGGAATAACTTACTTACAAAAAATTTGAAATACACCTTTTTTCGAAGTTTTTTCTATACATACTCTAAATATGTAAAATAAAAATGTACACATGTATTATAATACAAACATATAATAATTCTCTAAATTTAATTTGCTCTCTATTAGTTTTAACGTTGCACCAACATATTTATGACGTTGCTTTAATCTCTTGGACAATTAAAATTAATTGTGTAGTTCTAGCAACTTCATAAAATAAGTAGGTACATCGTAAGGACTTTTAAGCGGTAAATATTATACTTTATATTCTTTAACTACATTTTAAATAAAGGCGCCAAAGAAAAGCTTTTGCTGCCAACCACCTATGTCGCCACTGTTTCAATGTTCCGCGCTTGTGTACGGGTGATAGCAGTCTATATATGTATATATATATATATATATATATATATATATATATATATATGTATGTATATATATATATATATGTATATATGTATATTATGTAGTCTATGCTTAATGTCTTGTCAAAAATAATCATTTTAAACGTCAGGTTTCAAATGTAATGCTAAAGTTGTAGCATTATAATGCCAGATGACGTGCTTTCTGAAGGAGAGAAGGTTTTGCAATCGCAAAATTAGAAGATGGTTGGTCGCTACTTTTATTCTGTTATTTCAGTTCTAAAACTTTACAGTCTTGCCGTTTTTAAAATACATATAACCAAACAATCTGACTTTTGGTTAAATGTCTTTAATGTCAAAATTGAGGAAAGAGCCTGTTCTACAAAACTATAATTTATAGCGTTTTCCACTGGCTGCACCGGTGTGCACTCAGGATATCTCTATCTCGTTTTATTACATAAAGCTGAACCGAGATGAAAATACACTCAGTGCACACTAGTGCAGTCAGTGGAAAACGCTATTAGAGAAATTCTGGCTACCTGATAAAAAAATCGAAATTATAAGACCCGATAGTACATACGTTTGCATTTTTATATTTCAAAAATACTTGCAGAATAATAAAGAGAAACTGTTTCAATTGACATTGCTCCTTTTTGTGCAATGATTTACGTAATACTCAACTTACACTCCAATTGACAGTTTCATGTTAATTTGAAATTCAGAAACGCTTTAAAATGATTTTTTAACTTTCTATCGTAAATCACTGATGATCAAAATACCTATATTGACCATTAACTTGATTATACGAGTAAATATAAAAGCATTTCTGAATTTCAAATAACGTCAAGCGTAAAATTTGAGTGTGAGTTGAACATGAGAAATGTTTCAGAATTTGGGCCTTAATGGACTACATAGGTATGACGCATTTGGAGTGAGGAACTTTCCCGAACAAACAAAAACACATGGGTTTGACATTTTTTTCATTCCCACGTGATAATAAAATAAGGCAGAAATGGAGTGACTTGATCATGTTAAGATTCTAATAATTCATCTTGTACGAATGAATTAGGTATGATTTTTAACTTATTTCAGGCGTACTATACCGTCAGGTTCACACAAGCCTAATCTCAAATGTCAAGAATCGTAGTCATATGCTTCGATGTTTACTGTTTACCCTAGCAACCGTTGCTATTTGGAAAAGTTTTGACGTCAGCAGGTCAGCACTTATGCTGTCCATTGTAAATACTATCGCGGCCTTAAAATTTCGCACGATTTTTTATCAAGTAGCCAGAATTTCTCTAAATTATAGTTTTGTAGAACAGGCTCTTTCCTCAATTTTGACACTAAAGACATTTAACCAAAAGTCAGATTATTTGGTTACATTTTAAGAACAGCAAGATAATAAAGTATTAGAACTGAAATAACAGAATAAAAATAGTGACCAACCATCTCCTAATTTTGCGATTGCAAAAACACTTCTCTCCTTCAGAGAACACGTGATTTGGCATTGTGTTGCTACTAGTGCTGGCAACCTAAATCGATTTTTTGGATAATCGGTTAACCGGTTTTGGATATCCGCGGTTTTGGAGAAAACCGAAAACCGGTTATCCGGATAACTCGATTATTCGAGTATCCAGTTATACGGAAAACCGGTTATTCGAATATCCAGTTATTCGGATAACCGGATATTTGGATATTATCAGTTTCTTGGATAATCGAATAATCAGTTTTAACCATTATTTGGATAGCCGATTATATCCGAAGCCGGTTTTTAAAGAAACCGATTATTCGGTTTAAATTTTTTCCGGTTTTTGCCAGCACTAGTTGCTACAACTTTAGCATTACATTTAAAATCTGACGTTTAAAATGATTATTTTTGACAAGCCGTCAAAGTCATATTTACAGCGGAAAATCGAATCGTGCGAAATTATAAGGCCGCGATAGTGCATATAAAACTTCAACTTCAGTTAGCAGTTATTTCAAATAAAATTTGTTATTGCCAAAAAAGAAACACTTGGTGAGTTTTAAGTAGGTATGCAAAGCAACGTTCTTAATTGAGTCAAAATATTATCAAAAATGTTTATTTATTTTTTAATATCTAAAGAATCGTGTTAACAAATAAGTTCACTGCTTGATGTTATGACCTTTCGAAAAAAAAAAAGAAAAAATTACCTGGCTAAAAAGAAAACAGGAACGACGTCGCCAGCTCGTGCAATTTCTGGGAGATTCTTCAGACAACTTTAAGAGCACCTTGCGATTATAATTAAAAATTCGTACCGCACACAAAGACCATTCACTTACGCCGAAAGATATTTATACATGATTTATACCAATAAATAATACGATACCACTATTTTATTGTTAAGGCAGCGCAAAGCACGCATAAACAATCTCTTTCGGCGGTTGTTGCGACACTGAATCAAAAATGTGTTTTGGGTAGTTTTGAGCTTGAACGTATTTATAGGGGCAATTACAGAAATTCGAAGACGCATCTAAAATGTTATAAAATTTAACTGCAAGCAGTTATACGCGTTGACATGCTCGTAGTGATTCTCGCATCCAGCGTACTTATGGATCGTTTTTAAATTTTCAAATACGCCAGTATTGTTTACGCATTTCTTTCCCTTTTTATTTGAATTGGTTTTTCTCTATTCTTTAATGATATACAACTGGGACCATTTTATAGTATGGTATGGTGTATGTGTAAGTAACGCTGTTTGTAAAAATGATATTATTTTTGACTGTGTTACATAATTGCACCTGTTCATACTCACTTTATACTTATGGCGTTAAAAAGAGGAGTAGAATTTTTGCAAATTCTTTAACGTCCATAATTTACTTCTGCGAATAATTTCGTTTCTTTATTTGCGTGAGAGTGTCACGAGTTTATTTTCGTGAGGCCCCCGTCACCGAATAAAACACAAGTATCGAAACCGCACACAGAACTCGTTCGGTTAATTTAGAATAAAATAAATTCGGATCGTTACGGCGAGAGCTGAAATTAAAGAAAAAGAAACGACGGAGTTTGAGCGTCTCTCGGGGATCAGCAAGTTGCAGAACCGGAATTGATACTGCTATATAAGTTAATAGCCGGAGACAAGATGTCCCTGATTAGGAAGCTGTTCCGGGTGAAGACGCCCGATCCCAGGGTGGAAATATGCATTCGGATCATTGCATAATTTAATCCCGAACTCTTTAATCTCCGGTAATGATCTCTGCAAGCCGTCTCCTTGCTGCCTCAAATCCCTTGTAATTTATATATTAGCTCTACGAAATTTTCTTCGGGCTTAAATTGATTTTCACATAATTTAACTTCATGTATACTTCGCGTTCAAATTTTAAACGAGGAAAGTTTCGGAGTATTTCCAGATGCTGAATTTGCGTACGTAATTTGATACACTTCAGCGTTTTCTTTGTCCCTATAGGAAGAGAAATTTTGTGCATTAGTAATGACTTAGGTGACGAACGAGCGAAAAAAAACGTAATTTTTGGAGGATATTCGAAATAGAAATGAGTAAGCCGAGGGATGTTCTTTGCAGACAAGCAGGATGACAAATGCTGAAGGAAATATATCGAATCAATTAAGTAAAATGAGACAAGAAAAAAAGAGAAACAGAGGGTCTAATGGACTAAGTTCCCGCGACAGAAAAGAAATTAAAAAAGCGGGACTCGGTTTCACATGTAACAAGGGTGGAGAAAATATTTACGCCAGAGCACACTAAAACGTCGCGACGCCAGCGGTGGGACACCGCCTCGGCAGAAAACGGGACTTGTTGAGAGGCGCAGCGACGCACTGTGGATGACACGACACTGAGGGTTTTTTAAATTACAGTTCCACAGACCGGGGGTGAGAAAGTGACCGGAAAATGGTATTTTAAATAAATGTGATTGGGGATTCTTTCTAAGACGTGTTTTAGGAATTTATCATTTCGAACGAAATTGACTTCTTAAATATTTCAAATTACATTACTCTTGTCATTGCAAACATACGAAGTACCAAATATTATATTTACATCAAAATATACATACATAAACATATTAAATAATAATTATTATTATTTCTAGCATCAACAGAAAAGTCCACAGATTCGAGAAAGAAAAGGTTATGTTCTTTCTACCTTCTTTTCTCTTTTCTAATTCATCTCAACCCAGCAAAGAAGCAGACTATACGAAGTAAATATTCTTTTTAAAACTAAAACCGGATGGCAGTTTCTAATCTTGAGGGATGGACGTTGTACACTTTAGTTTCATATGCGAATACAAACATGGTGCTTAAAATTCCGCATATAATCATCGAAATTGCAAGTGTACATCGCATAGAGTAATGGTCCTAAAAATGAGTCTTGTGAGACACCAGGAGTAAAAGTTTTGCTGGTGCTTACAATTCTTCCTATACTCATCGAAACTGCAATTATGTGAATCGCATAAAATGAAATCCTGTATTAAAGTTTTCAAGTAATCATTGAAATTGTAAATATAAATCGGGTAAAATAACGGTCCTAATATAGAACCTTGTAGGACTTCCTGAGTTAAAGTTTCTGGTATGTACTTACAATTCTTCATATTTCATTGAAATTGCAAGTGCAAATCGCATTCAGTCACGGTCCTAAACTGGACCCTTTTGGGACTACCTGAGTGAAGTTCCTAGTGCTTACGATTCTTCATATAAATCGCATAAAGTAATGGTCCTAAAACGTAGCCTTGTGGGACTCCCTGAGTTGAAGTTTCGAGTGCTTACAATTTCTCATATCATCCCTACCGTAACAAAAGTGGCTAAATCCATTTTTTAGGTTAGTGAGATAAATGACTTTAAAGTTTGCTTATTTGCTTAAAAATCAGGAACTTAATCAAATGAAGGAATTTTTTACCAAATATTAATGAAGCTTGGCCAACTAGTCGAAAGACAACTTTGCTATGTTATAGACGGTTTAAGACTCTATTCTTGGACACTTAGAATTAAAAAAAATAAAATAAAAAAAACGGATATAACTACTTTTGTCTCGGAAGAGATGGGTGGTTAAAAATGACAATAGAAAGGGGATGAATTATCCTTTACTTTGAACTTTATCAATTTTACAAGGCCTCGTCGAGACACTATGCTCCTCCAGATGTCACGGTGAGAATGAGAGAGTTCTATTATTTCGCCCAAACTCTATGTCTTAATTCGCAAAATAAACAACATTTCATAAATCAAATAAAGCAGTTGTTAGTTTTTTAATAACGTAGCTAATTGGCAAGCAAACTAATAATGTTTTCTCATCCAAACCATGGTACTAGTTCCAGAGAGACGGACGGATGTTCGGACTTTGTTCACTCACTATGACATCTTTAGAATGCTAATTACGCCTTCGGACTCGGCGAGGTGTTCACGACCAAACGACTTGAAACTATCTGATCTCTCCGTCAAACTCAGCTGCCCTTTTACATCGTTTGATAACGGAAATTCCGATTACTTTGCATGTGGGCCAGTTGGACTATGATTCATCGTGATTTTCCGGAATCGCATGCGTTTTAAACAACAGGTTTGTCAGATTTAGTTACTCTCTCCTATTTTGAGATATACGGTGTGATTATAAAGTCTTTTCAGCACAAGGTGTTTGTTGAAGTCAAAACTCGCCTTTTCATTTTGTTATTTCTTTTTGGAAGAAAGACAAAAGTAGGTGTTGATGAAGTATATAGATTTTCTTTTTGCCAAAGGAAGTTTTACGTCTTCTTTCTTCTACCTTCTTCTTTCTTTTGGCAAAAGAATGGAACTCAATTATTCCAACTTGAAAGGCAGGAAGTAGTATTTCTAGTTTCCCATTTTGTCACTCATTTTTAGAACTGTTTTCCCAACTTTCCTTGATGTATACTTTAGAGATATTCAAAGGACGACCCTTTGACCTTGATATTTCACGTCTCCTTCTCTAACGTAGTTTTACTTTTCACGTCAATTTTTTAACTTCATAGTTAACCAATGGTGTTTGTTAAGTTCCGAGCCAAAATTTCTTTTTTACGTCCTTCTTTTGACTTCACTCGAAAGCTTTCGCGATTTTCCATTGATACTTGTTGTTTTATGACGCCTTTCTTTTACTCCGCTTCTTCTTCTTACATTTCTTTTGACACTCTGAATGCCAGGAAGTAATATTCTTATTTTGTCATTCTGCTTCTTTTTCCAGAACCATTTTCCCTTCTTTTATCGATATGCTTCAAAGATATTTAAAGGATGATAAATGTTCAAGACATTAACCTTGATCTTGATCTCCTCCCCCTTAAGCATTTTATGGGACAATACGTGCTTTCCTTTTACCACAAATCTCACCTCATATCAGATAAACGTCATTTCCGCTAACATGAACAAATCATTTTGAATTGAGATTTCGACCTCCCACCTTGCCGCTCGAGCATTCTCATTGGTTGCTAGATTGAGATATCCGTTCAAACTTACTTGTTCGTGTTAACGGAAATGACGTTTATGTGATCTGATGTAAGATTTGTGGCAAAAGGAACGCAGCTAATACTCCACATTTGAGGTTAAAGTTCTTTGGATAATAAAAAGTTCATTCGAAGAAGAAAGAAAGCTACTGTGACGTCACCTGCGCTATAAATTGATTGGGGTTTGCGCATGTGAAAGTTGATAGAATCGACAAAAAAAAGTTTTTTAATTTCTCTCTTCGTATTTGCAGCGTCATAGTTCATTTTTTAAGACGTCAGAGTACCTCTCTCTAATTGAACGTACTATATGTACACATGCCATTATGAGAAAGTAAGAAAGTTTTTACGTTTCAAGACAAATATAAATTTGAAAGCCATTCAATTTAACCAATCTACTTGATCTGGCAGTATAATATTTAACAATTTATTTTGGATGAATTCAGTTGGTTTTAACTAAGGACTCGAATCGGATTACTGAAGGAAGAGGAATGTCCGAGGATGGTGTAAGACACATGTCCGGCAAATTTACCGGGATCAGAATTCAGCAGGAGCAGTGCATATTTTAAAGCGAATGTTCCCTCACAATAAGGCTATTAGTGTAATAGACTGGCGTCCTGGACCGTGTCCAGACTGGGAAAGGCGGCATTGGCGACAAATTGGGGTGAAAGATCGCCTGTAAGACGTTTACCGGTATCCGGGGGTAATAAAACTTTACGTCCCCATCTATAATTCACCTCTGGATTTTTTCCTCGTAATTTAATTGCGCCCTTCTCTTTTCCTCCGTTTCACACGAACAGAAATAATAACGCTTACGTCTTAACCAGTTTGTAATTTAAAAAATAAGCATCCACGGACCGTATTGTTGAGGAGAATGACTCGACGAAAATGGGTACGTCGAGTTGGCGCGTGCAACAGTTCGATTGTTGACCGCCTTACGACCATTGTGCACCTAATTTAATAATGGTATTGCTGACTAAATACAACCCATTCATGGATTTGTTGTATCATTATGCTATTGTAACAATTTGTCATGCGTCATGGTTTTTTTTCTCTCGTCGCGGGCCTGAATTGAAATATGAAAGTAACAGTCCGGGCCACGTGGTGTGGCTGGTGGTGTATCGGTTTCGTTACAATGGATGGCCAGATTCACTCTTCTCGGAAGAGATTGATTGTTTTGGTTTTTTCGTTTTTTCTTGGGCGTCGTTGGAAGGGTTAGATCCTTAATAGATTTTTGATTTGCTTTTCTAATGCACGCACCCTAACGTCTTCCAAACAACGATTTTGAAGAGGAAGGGAAAATTAAAGAGAAATCTTTAGTGTCCGTGTGAATTTTGAAAATTTGCTTATGGAACAATATCAAGGCCCCCTACAATTCACTGCAACATAAAACGATTAAGAAATATTTTTCTCTTCTCCTGTCTTTGGTGGTTTGAGTTAGGAATGCCGATCTTCAGAGAAAGACATCGATTTTGTTAACAGATTCAGATCGAATGTGTTAAAAATCTATTCACATGAGGATCGAACGAAACAATATAAATCAAAACGCGTAATTTCAAAATTTTGTTTATCTAAAAAAAATAAACAAAAATGAACATTTTTGACAAAATAAAACAAATAATATTATTTGATTTCTTTTCAAAATTACAAGTGTGAATCTTTTACATCCATATTCCATAAATGCCTGGCAAAGTTACCAAAGAATATAAAAGTAATTCCTTAATGAAACTTGTTCCGATAGAAACAGTAACGACATGAAAGGCTTTACAATTTCTGATGAAGAGCGAAAATTGTGATTAAAAAAAACAAGACACGATCGATTTTGAATGAAAATTTTGTAATAAGAACTAATTTAAGAAAGTAAACGAAACGTGAAAAAATCTAATGTTCAATTTTCATTTCTTAACTGTTTTTAATTAGTTTAATTTTTTCGAGGGAACAATCATCTTTCTTTCATCTTTTTTCTTACTTGTTGCAAAATATTAAATTATTAATAAAATGATTGCACTTTCAGTGCTTCTCAAATTTTCTGGAAAATCTCTTGTTCAGATTTTTTTCTTTGGCAGTTCACTCTACAAAGTATTATACAGGTGTCCGCGTACGTAGTCTTTAGACCAAATAGAGTGAAATATTCTAATTGTAAGTTATGCCCTGAGGTAAAAAATTTTCAAAATATAGTGTTAAATTTTTATTTGGCTGGTTCGTAAAACAAAACTCAACGGAAAAATATTATTTTTTCTGGAAGACGTGAATGCATAAACGAAAAACAGAAATTAAAATTCATTTCTGTAACAAACTGTCCGTCGTTGTGTCATGAAGCGACCGGTCGCTATCAGATCAGAAAATCCATTTCTATTATCGAACGCCAAAATCACGAAAACACTTTGGCCATAACAATAAAACGATTTGGAAATGTCAGGTGGTGGATGATCCAATCAGCGCACTTGTGTCTGATCGCACCTCGCTGAGCCGGGCGATACCATCTCCGGACGGTAATAGGAAATCTCCGGCAAAATGCATTCGTGTCTTGTCAAGATATGACGTGCTCGCATTAACCGCTGTCAATTTCGGGGGGGCCGAATCTATTCGCGGTGCAGAGTGAGTGACAAAAAGCGAACTCTGCTCCGGAATAATTAGGACCTGACACGTCAATGTCAATTAACTCCATTCTATAATCTGTCATTAAACTCTACTATTCGCTACGCAAAAAAAATATGACACTTCCAAGTTTAGAAATATGGATCAGAAAAAACACTCTTCTTTCATATCCATCTTAGATTTGTTATTCTTTTTCATTCACTCAATTATTATTTTATCTTCAGGGGGAGTCCTCCAAGTAACCACCATGTTACGCAGTTAATTTTTTCTACCGAGTTTGGCAATCATCAAGTTGTTCATTCAGTCTGTAGGTACGTGCGTTTTTGAATTAAAGATAACGAGGTAGAATCATCGAACATTAAACTAAATCAATCAAACTTATAATCCTGGAATATAAGACTGGACTGTGGAAGGCCTCATTTTTATTCCGGCGTTCTTTTATACTCTTCCAGGTTTTCGGTCATTTTTTTTAATCACAGTCATCAAAAGGCGAAGATTTAGTAATAATCTATTAGAATCCTTTCCTTAAAACTCTGGATTGGTATGGTGAAGGTTCTGCAATGCTTTCTGGGTCTATTCATATCGTTAGTTTTTGCAATCCTCGAGTTTTCCATTCAGAGATGTCAAGTACTAAACATTTGGAGTCCTCAACATTTGTGGTCCCGAACGGCATTCCTGGACGATTTTTAAAGTAATCCCATTTTGTGTCGGCGGGGATTTTGGATGATCACTCAGGTAGTATCTCCATTTCATGTGTTCTATTATTCTCGTCTGTTTATATCAAAAGTAAAGCAGAGATTGCAAATATTAAGTGTTTGAAATCCACACGTCAACTATAAGAAGGAGCTGTCGAAGGGATTTCCAGGTAATCCCATTTTATGTCGTCTATCATTTTCGCTGTCTTCTCAAATCCTTCAAGTTTTCAATTTGTCGTTTTTGTAATTCTAGATAATACAGCAGATATCAAGACAATTTGTCTCATATCCAGGAGAGAGATTGTTGAAGACCCTCCTTTCAGCTTTCCATCTGTATTTGGAGTTTTGCTCTTAGTCGTTCTTGCATCCATAAAGCTTTTTGCAGCAGAGTGGAATTTTGCTGCCCTTCAGGCCTTTCCAATCCATCCTTGAGGTGAATTACTTCTCATTCTATTATCAATCTATTCTGTATTTCTCTCACTCTGGGTAGTCTTTACTTTCTTCATTCTTTCTATCCTCAGCTTTTCCTTTTCAATTTTTTAACTGTTGGTTTTCCTAGGTCTTCTTCTACTTCATCGATGCATCTTGATCTTGGTCTCCCTCTACGACTTTTTCCTTTTGACCGTCATTCTTACTTTCTTTACTTCTACCTATCCTATTTTCGTCTTTTAACTGTTAGTTTTCCCAGGTCTTCTTCTACTTCATCAATCTATCTTGATCTTGGTCTCCCTCTACGCCTTTTTTCTTTTGGTCATCATTCTAGAATGCTTCTTATATTCTAACACACACGTCCTTGCAATTTTATTCCTTGAGATCATATAAAATCCACCATTGTTTGTTCTCCTAGTTCATAGGTTCCCAATTTATTTTTTTGGATCACCACGCCATTCCTTAAAGTCCTAAGGCTACCAAATTGCTCATTCGTTGCTGAAATAACCGGGCCCAGCAATAACCTCTTCAGATGTCTCCACTGTCCACATATATGGATGAGCTCACTCACTTAGAAGACTAGGGCTTCCGGGTGTATCCAGCGCTCACAAGCAAACTATGTTCTGCAAAGATACCAAATATTAAACGATTAGAATCTTCGCCTTCTAATTCTGGGCTATAGAGTGAGGATTTCCAAATGGCCTGGATTTGTGGTGATCTATTCTTCGCGCCTCTAGCTAATCTTTTTTATACTTGGCAAAGTCAAAGACATCAAGTGTTAAGTGATCAGACCCTTCAATTTATAACCCTGTGCCATAAGGTGGAAAGCCTTCCATTAGTCTCATTTTACTCTCTTCCTTATTCTTATTTGTTTCTGCAGTCCTCGAGTTTTCTTTGCCATTGTTTTTGTGACTATTCATATTAAGGCAGTAATATCGAGTATAAAGCTATCACAATCTTATAATCCTATACTATAAAATAGGGATTTTGGAGGACCTTTTAAATAAGCATTCCTGACTCTTCGGGGTTTTCATTGCGCCTAAGCATTCCTTTTTATAACTAGGTACATGTAATAGATTGTAGAGTAAAGGGATTAGGAGGTATTGAACAATTAATAAAAAAATCTTTCTTTAAAATCCCTTGAGGTTGTAGGGCAAAGGAACCACGAGGTGTTGAACAATTAAAATCTTGCCTTAAAATTCTTGGAGGTTGTAGGGCAGAGAGATGTTGAACAGTTAAATCTTAAAAGTCTTTGAGATTGAGGGGGGCATTTTCTTTGACCAAATTGAAATCATTTATGTCTCTGCGATGCCCTTGGTCTTCAGGGACTCTGCCTGTGACCCTTTTGTTTATAATATCTATCAAGTGTTCCAATTTAAAGCTATCCTCAGAAGCCGTGGAACAAGACATGGTTCTTGGTTCCGTAGCTTCTGGGGATGATTTTAAATTGGATCACTTGATATCAATTTATCAACTTCCTTTGTTTTTTATCTTTATGCTTTGGGAATATGTATATGATAGATAGAAATCACTGAAGACATTTATATTATTTATTTATTAATTGTAAAGTTGGGTGAAACGATTCGGATTCGTCCATACGCTTTCTCCGTTCCGTGATAAAAGTGGGAAGCTTAAAATTTATTGGCAGTTCGGACGGAATTGGCAAATAAAATATCTGCTCCTCGAGAGAGAACTTCTTCTTGCTTCAACCGCTCTTATTAAATTTTACGCCACCTTTTATATCCTATCAATTCGGGTCGCATTAATTCTTTTATTTGGAAAGTTTTAACGACTAACGACTATACACACGCGGTTATGTCCTGCTCTCGCCTGGGCGAGATTCGCGGAATTAAAACGTAATAAAATTACGGGTTTAAACCAATCTGCGGCTGAACTGTCTCTTGATTGGGCATTGTGGATCCGGATGAACCGCAGAATTTACCAGTAAACCCCACACTTTATAATCAGCCGGCATTTAGGTTCCCTTGCAACCGGTCGACTAATTGACGTCTCAATTTAGCATCCGTCAAGTCCGTAATTGTAATGATACGCCTGTGATGAGCGGTATTGAACGCCGTATTTGGCCTTCCTATTTTCTATTTACCTGTCGAATGACTTGCAAAATTCTACAGCGTGATACGTTTAGGGGTTGCCATATTCGATTTTCTTAGAAACAAACATCTTGATGACCGTACAAAAGGAAACGTTTAAAATAAAGGCATTTCTTTTACTCCTCCTGTCTTCTTTTTCTCAATTAAATACCGCATATCATAGCACAATCTCGATTAGGAACGTCATTTAAGTATTAACATTTCAATCTCCTGGCTGAACATTCAATCCCAAATTACCTTCAATTATTTTAATTATTTTCTCCTGTAGACAACATCGAATTATTGTAAACAAAGAGTGACGTAAATTAAGAAAATAATTGCAAGAAGAAGTCTTCAAGTTTCCGTCAGCGATGGTGTGAAACAACAAAGGACCTAATACTATTCCTGAGGAATGACGTTAGCAATATGATTTAGCATCAGGCGAATGTAAAAACAATTTAACAAAAGAAGCTTGACTTTTACTTCTCTTGAATCGATCAGGAATTAGTCTGGCGTGTAATCTGTTGGAGTTCTGCTGAATGCGACAAGTGAACACTCAACTGATGAGTTGGAGCGGTCGCCATTTTTTGTAGCGTAACTTCTCCGCTACCTGATCGGAACATGTTATGATGAGTGAACCTCATTCAGCAGAAATGAGTGCTCAGTCTCAACTGTTGGAGCGGGAACTGTTACTGATGTGTTCTGCTGAGTCAGCCCATAGTCTCACTTCTAACAGAAAATCTAAACTGGCGACCTTCAGTGCATGTATTACAAAGAGCAAGGGACTCAAATATCAACCTTTGAGGAACGCCGGTTTTATACAATTGGTTCCAAATGATTCTCCCTCAAACTGCTCAGGAATCAAAGAGTTCATCCTGCAGGTGGCTAAAAAGTAGATCTATCATTTACTTGTCGACGCGAATGAGAAAAATTTTGTCTGTTTTTATTTAATACAGAAACTCCTATCAATTTTAGATTGCCGCGAGTCGTCCAAATTGAGGTTGTAGGTTTGCTATAAGAATCTAAAATCAGGTCTTCTATTAACTTGAAGACTTTCGCGTTCGTTGTCCATCTTCTTTGCGGCTTCCGGTGGCACTACGTCACAATTCTTCTTCTGCTGATGTTTTGTCCTTTATAGTTTTAGCTTCTGCGAAGTTGCAGCAGCGAGAACATCAGCAGCAACATGAGGAACAGAAGCTACAGTAGTCTTGAAGAAGTTCTTTTGTCATAAAAGGCAAAACGTCGTACCACCGGCATCCATCCTTTAAGAAGAAGATCTTCGAAATGTGGTTTCTGATAAATAAGTCAATAGTCTTAAGACTAGGAAATGTTGCAAATTTTTTCGAACATCTTGTGTTTGTTTTGGTCGTAATGTCCTCGTTCGCAAAGAACTCTTTTTGAAATTAACATCGTCCTTCTCTTATCTTTACCTAACGTAGAAATTGTAAACTGTAATATCTTGAACATATCTTCATCAGGAGCGACCAGAAATGATCTTCTAACTTCATCTGTAGGATTCCAATTAGTTTGCCAAGTGTTCTATGAAGCTAGGTGTCTACCTAACATTGAACCTGTCAGCTTTTTCAGGATCTTTAAACATGTTATTCTTTGCCTATTCTCTTATCCGACTATCGTTGGTTTTTGACTATCGTCATTTTAGACAAAATATGAAGAAGAAAACCGGCTTTCAAATCAGGCAATAAAATGAAGATGGAGCTGATTTGCACAAACTGTTGGAATTTGTTTAGAACCACTTCTAACTTTTGCAGATGGATTTCTTCTTGTATACACTTCACCATCGCGAGTGCTTCTAGGTCAAGAGTTTGGTCCATTGCTGTTTTCAGTTTCTTCCAATCTACAGCAACCATGTCTCTTGGACACTTCCTCTCTTGGACTACCTCCTTCATAAGTTACAGATCAGTAACAAAGCTAACAAACTAATGGAAGCTGATTGGAACCATCTCTAATCTGCTTCTTAATAAGCTACGAACCTTGAAGTCTTTTAGGCTTGGTCTATTATTGCTTTAAACCTGTTCCTGCTTGCAGTTTCCTTTCTCTAGTCGAATATGTTAATTTTCTCAAAACATTTTCCATGTTTCTCTCTCGTTTCCTCTCTTGGACTACCTCCTTCCTAAGTAAGTAAATTAGTAACGAAGCTGAAAGTTGATTGGAAACATCTCTAACTTCTGCAAATTTTCTTCCATTTCTCTCTCGCTTTCTTTCTTGGACTACCCCCTTTCTAAGTCATAGGACAGTAACAAAACTAACAAACTGTTGGAACTTGATTGTAACAATCTCTAACTTGTGCAAATGGATTCCTGCTTATATTTTGCTGTGATATTACCAGAATGGGTGTCCAAAGTCAAATTTTCACCAACCATAGTAAATGAGCAAGCAACAATAAGAAGAAAACATTGCAAGCACCGATGAAGTAAGACCTTTAACATTCAAACAGCATTACTCTACCAAGACGCAGTACTACAGTCCTTTTAGATCGAGGGTTTGAGGTGTCATTGTTTTCAATTCCTTCCAGTCTGCAGCTTCCTTTTCGAAGACGACACGTTCATTTTCTTAGGCCATCTTCTATTTCTCTTTCGCTTCCTCTTTTGGATTATCTCCCTCCTATGTTACAAGAGAGTCCTTGGTAACATTTCCTCCGTCATCCTCCTCACATATCTGACTTTTTTCGTTTTTCCTTATTCTTGCGATGTTTCTTTTTTTTAAATAATGCAAAATTTTACAGTAGAAGTTTCAGGCACTTTTGATCTGGATAGTACGATGGTAACTTCAAAAAAGCGGTTTAAAAATCGCGCCAAATTACGTATAATCCAACATCAGTGACATCTTATTGACTATCAGTGGCTCCTATTTATTCACATATCTTCCTTTATTTAAAAGTATTAGATTTATTTGCTTTTTCCAACTCGTTTGTACTACCTACACTATTCGAAATAAAATCATCCGAATCTTCTGGTTTCTGTTTATCAAAGACGAATGGTTTTTTGTTGAATTCAGCTGAAATCCTGTGCCGATTTATTTTGTTTTTTGAAACGCAATCGAACGTGCTCACCAAGATAAGTGTCTGTTATTGCCTCAATTACAGGCCACCGTTTGCAGAACGGGTTAAGAGTGTTCGTCGAGATAAAATAATGCAAAATTCAGATTATGCGAACGTGCGGTGAATTTAAATCAGGACTTGATTGATCGAGTCATCGCCGCACCGAGAGAGGTGCCTCTGTCCACAAAGGGTACGTACAAAACAATCCCCCTTTCATAACCAGCCACCGTCGCATCGCATCGCATCAGATTAAAATAGTTCTCCAACTTTCCGGGTTTAAAAACCCAACTCGATCGATTTCCAAATTTTTTGTTTAAGGCTAAAACTAAAACGACGGAGAGAGAGAAGCGACCCTCGCCTCGTGTGGACTTGGTTTATTAAGGGTGGCTAGATATTTAAAATAAGGGCTGTCAGGAGAGAGACAAAATAGATCCGATCAGCGTCTCTTGGTTAGTGTGAAATAATGCCCGTGGGGTTTGAACAGACGGCTTCGGCACTCCGCAAGCTACAAGGGTTATAACGGCTCGTCATAAATAAAATCCGATTAATAAGGGACACTGTTGGCCCACCGAAATTAAATTAAGCGCGAAATTTAATGCATCACTCATAAAAAGATTCAAACGCATCACGAATCCATCTTCACCGCAAATTGCGATCTTCGGATCTAATTTGAAAACACCTGCGATATTATTGACGTTTCACGCTCAGTAGATTTTATTGGAGTACATACACTTGTACACACAACAGATAAGCATCTACAAAGTAGTAGAATATCATTAATGCTAAATTATGCGCATGCCATTTTATGAATCAAAAACGCTAATAAAGTGAGCCGCATAAAATAATCATAAATGTTGCCGAACGCTCGGTACAGAGCAGGCTCCGCCGTGATCTGGCTGATTACAATTGCTAATACGCCCTCGACCGTGTGGCGGGAGTTTACAGGGTGGCTCAAAATAACTAGAACACTACTTGATTAATAAAAAAAATAATGAAGCTCAGTTCAAAATTCTAGGGTGGATCAAATTAAATACAATACAAAACGATTATCGAAAAAAGAAAACGCAGGACAATCGTAAAGAAAATTATTAAAATAGGTTGGCGACATTTGTCACCGTCCAGCGAAAAACGAATTAGAGTAGGCGTTGGAATTTAAATGCATGTCTTGTCACAATCAATTGTGACATAAATAACACACCGGAAATGTTGTTTAACGTTAGTTACGCAATTGTTCTTAGAGTTCGAAAGGCAGATGTCATTTTACGCATCTGCTTTAATTTTCTAAAAATAAAACGTATTTCTTGCTTTACATGTTTTAATTTTAAGTTAAGGTTAAGTTCAAATAAAAACGTCAAAAGAGACAGAAGGAACATTCGACGAATAAATGCACACATGCGTGTTTGGTTGCATCGCCCACTCTAATTCGCTTTTTATTTGATCACTTCTTATCTGCAAAGCGTTAGTAAGAAGAAGAAGAAGAAGAAGAAGAAGAAGAAGAAGAAGAAGAAGAAGAAGAAGAAGAAGAAGAAAACTTAAGAAGTAAGAAGAAGAAGAAAATGTAATTGGATTGTCTAGAAACAAATGGAAATCAATACGAGATAATAACAAAAATAAAACTAAAATCATTAATGAAATGTAAATCAAATTTGAAATAACTGTGGTGTCGCAAAATAAGCAGAACATACTTAATTGGACTGCCACAAAACAAATGAAATACTACTGGATTGTTGAAAAAAGAAAGACAAGTGAAAAGCAAAGTTAACTGAAACTATTCACTATAAATACAGAATTAAAATAAGAAGACTGATTTTTTAAATCAAAAGCGAAATTTACTTGACAGCTCAAAGTAGGAAAAAGAAGAAGTGACGAAGAAAAGGGACAAAAGATAAAGAGAAGAATAAAACTGAAAAGGAGAAGAAATCATCACCGGAATTATGAGATAGGTACAACGATTTTTGACAAAATAAAACAATTTTGAAAATTTTGAACTGATTGAGATTGTGACGTCACATTTCAAGTGTCCAATGGGTCAACCATCAACTTGATGAGATGTCTATGATATTGACAGATGTCAAAGATGATTTCCTTTAAGGCTTATTAATTCTGACCCAGTCTACTTTCTGTCAAATTTTTTTACAAGGGACTTAGGCCCATTTGTCACATGGCCTGAATAAGTTTGACAACTACGCTAATGAAAACTTTTATGTTAATGACATCTTCAAGGGTTTGCGTATATTTGACAGTAACGAACCAGCCATTAACTTGACAGTTAAATATCATTTCTTTCATCATTCATTTGTTACACGATCGTCACTTGGCTAACTTTGCTTTTCTAAGGGATGATATTTTTAAGTAGTTTGACAACCACGCTAATGAAAACTGTCCGTTGATTGAACCGTAAAAAGCCAGCTGTCAACTTGACAATTAAATATCGTTTGATTCATCATTCATTTGTGACAAGATCACTTGGCTACCTCTACCTTTCTAAAGGATGGTATTTTTAAGTAGTTTGACAACCACGCTAATGAAAACTGTCCGTTGATTGAACCGCAAAAAAACTAGCTGTCAACTTGACAATTAAATATCGTTTGTTTCATCACTCATTTGTCACACGATTGTCACTTGGCTAACTCTATCTTTTCAAAGGATTGTACTTTTCATTAATTTGATACCCGCGCTAATGATAACTGCCATGTTAATTGAACCGTAAGAAACCTAGCTGTCAACTTGACAATTATATGTCATTTGTTTCATCAGTCATCTGTTACGCGATTGTCACTTGTCACTCTAACGGATTGTACTTCTGAATAAGTTTGATAAACTTGTTAATCAATACTGCAATGCTGATGTCACTTATAAAGGCTTCCGCTAAGGGTTTGTAATGTAGATTTTATGAATTAATGGATTTGTAACAATCATATAAGTAATTCTTTTGTTTTTATTGCACGTAACCTCAAGAAATTTACTGACACTTTGACAGGTGTGAAGTGACGAGCCCATTTCTTTTCCTTCTTTGTAAGAAATGTATTCGTTAAGGCTTCTGTGCTAATAATAAATCAACCAATTTAAATATCCTTTTATTATACAGTCTTTTTCTTTTGGTTTTCCCCTTTTGTCAATTATGTTTCCGAATCTGTCAAATGATTTTCCAATCCGCAGGCCTACTATACTTTGAACGGATTGGAAAGTCATTTGACAAATTAGGAAACACATTTGACAAAAGGGGAAAAGCAATAGAAAAAGACTGTAAATAACTCATATTACATAACCTGAATTAACATAATGCAAAATGACAGTTTGACAATTGTTTCGTTATTCATTTGTCATAGTTATGACTGTTACTTCTTGACTTACTCTGTTTTTATGAGATGAGTTCATGAAAGTTGAAATAGATATTTCAGTGACTGAAATTGTTTAATTATATTTTTGTAAACAATTTGTTAAAATCCGTTAAATCTGAAAATTCGTCTGGATAATCCCGATTCACGCTGTATATGCGAAAGCGGGGCACATGGCATGTATACGTACCCGTGGCGCGTATCTCATTCATACTTTTGCATAGAAAGTAGTCATTTTGTATGTACGATAAAGCGCGCGTTACAGGGCCGGCGCGTGCATCGAAAGGAGACAACAACAATACGTTAACATGCAAACGCTGTCTCGTGTTCGGGAGAAATTCAGCGGGGTAAGGGAAAGCATTGTAGTTACCATATATCCAGTGTTCTCAAGTCAGCCGAAGAGTCAGGTCGGGCTTTCCACCGGGCTTAATCTCACCGAAATGTGCTCGAGGTGCGAAAAAAAGTGAATTCCGGCCGCGGTTCGACGGCCTGCCCGCGAAAATCCCGCCCGATTTCGCCCCGATTAATTCACCCTGATCGAACCGACCGTACTGATTATGAAAAACCGCGTTCAAATCTTCCTATGCTCATCAGTAGCGTCTTGAAAAGCGATTATTGGAGGTATGGAAATGCGCTCGAACATGTGGATCCAGAAGGCGATGAACGTGGTGGGGGAATAGTACACGTGCTTAGGTACGATTCAAAAATAATCCTTATAGCATGTATAGCTGGAACGTTCTGTAGAAGTAGTCTCTTACAAGTTTAGGGTTAGGGTTAATACGTCGGAATACCGTCAAGATGATACTCATACACACACAATCAAGTTTATATTAATAACCCTTTGACGTCATAATTAGATAGACTTATATAAATATGTATATACACTTATGAACATAAATACCCTCATATACCTACAGGAGTACAAGGAGTATAAGCGTTTTGAAGGTTTTTACTTTATACATAACAAGGTCATCATGTTTTCGTCATCAATAGTCATATTAGTTATTATTAGAGGCCGGATGCCTTTGTTTAGTTCTTAAGGTTTTAAAGATATTTCTCCTTTTCATTAGAAATAGAATCAAATGACTCGAAAGAGCCGAAACGAAGAGGTATCTTTAAAAGCTTAAGAACTAAACAAAGGCATTTCACCTAAAATCCATCCTCTAGTTATTATACACTTACAATTTGGAAATCAATTTGTGTCACAACCAACGCAATGATTAGGACAAACGGTTATGTATCACAAACCGCTTTCCACATTGTATAACAAAAAGCAAAGAGGCCAAGATTGGATCTAGTGGAACATCAGATCTTCATTACCATAAAGCACTCACTCGAATTCGATACGTGCTCAGATGCAAACCTGATAATCTCTGGGCTATTTTCTAATTCTTCAGAACAACAATCTATAGGAATTGAATGAACCTTTTCTGTTAAAAGTGCGAAACGAAGCCTTTACGTTTCCACATTTTCTAAACATGAGCAGAGTTTCTTTAGCATCTTGAGATTCACAAAGCGGTTACTATACAGGAGTCGTTCTTATAATGATCTTTGAGCCAGTGATTCGTATTATGCGTTCAAAAACTCTCACGTTTGGAGTTGGCGTTGGTCCGATTAACGTACATAACTGATCCCACTTCTTTTATTTGATGTTCTAACATACTCTGCTTCTTGCTGTCTCAAGTCATGGCCAACTCCAAATGTGGGAGTTTTTGAAAGCGTGATACTTTTTTATGAAATACGACCAACAACTCATGGGTTCTTCATTCGAAACTTCATGTGATAAAATGTACCCAGCGAACGAGAAAAGAAAGTCGGTTCTAATAAGCGCCATCTATCGGCGAATCGCTATTACAATTTATAATTTAGATCTTTTAATCAAATTGAGCAAAAATATGCTCGCCGGTAATCATTTCTCTAACAGTTGTGACTTCACGTTTTAAAAAGTGCTAAGCAAACAAAGAAATTAGATTGTAATGAGCACCATCTATCGAGGAGACACTATCATGAGGAACCTTTTCGAAACAGTTTGTATTTTTTTAGTTTAGACTCCTCTGAGCCAGCAGTCACCATCTCCTTTATAAAGTTATTCGTTTTAGGTTAGCAAAATCTATTAGGCGAATGCATTATTTCGGTTGAAATAAACGCCATCTATCGGCAGAAGTTAAAATGAATTTTAGTCAAGACAGTGGAAGCCTAAATTCATTGAAAAGTGTCTTGACATGTCTCGATGGTCGTCCAGTCAGTGTGAGTAAAAAGTACTAAGCAAACGGAAAAAGTCGCTTCTAATAAGCGCCATCTATCGAGGAGTCACTGCTTATAATTTATATGGTGACGGACTTTTTAATCAAATAAAGTCAGTCATCACTACCGTAACACGAAGTCAAGTAGGTAAACGAATAAATAATAAGATTGTAATAAGCGACATCTGTCGAAAAAACACTATATTATCAAAATGAACTGTCTCAAAGATTTAAATGAAACAGAGCCGACAGTCACTTGCCACCATCTCCTTAGTTTTATGCGAGCGAGTAGAGGAATTTTTCCGATTGCAATAATAATTAGAATGAATTTTTGTTAAAGCTCTACTTGTCTAAGTTCATTGGAAAGTATCTTGACATGTTTTGATGGTCCTCTAGTCTGCGCTGCAGCAATTATTAACAAGTTTCATATGAGTAAAATGTGCTAAGCGAAAGAAAAAAGAATCTGTTTTAATAAGCGCCATCTATCGAGGAGTTGCCAATATAAAATTGATGGCTTGGACTTTTTAACAAAAGAAATTCGTCAGTAATCACTTCTCTCTCGCGCGTATGAAATGTGCCAAGCAAACGAAGAAATTGCCTTATAGTAAGCACCATCTATCGGAGAGACATTGTCATAATGACCTGCCTCGAAGCGAGTGCTTTCTGTTTAGACTTTTTTAATGAAACAGATTCGTCGGCTCCTTTTAAAAGTTGCAGTTCTATGTGAGCAAAACGTACCAATTATTTAGGGTGCAGTGAGCGCCATCTATCGACTAAATGAGGACTTTTTAGTCTAAATTCATTGAAAAATGTCTTGACATTCCTTGATGGCTTTTCAGCAGTAGATACTATAAAAAAAACATGAGCTTCATAATAGATGGCTCTTTGTGTTTGTAATAAAGTTCCACATTATACTAATAGATGTCGCCCTCATAATCATGGTTGTGGCATCGTGTTATACACTTACCTATAGAACATTACAAAATACTCAACGTAGAATTAGTTTTAATATTTGACACAACACAGAACTTAGTTAAGAATTTCAACAATAGATGGCTCGAGTGAGTTTTATTCGCCGACCGGAAAGAGTATTTAAAAAGTTACAGTCGAAGTGCCGAATGATCGAAGAAATATCGATTTTAATTGTTAATAAAGGTGATACGATAAATATCATCTATGCAATGATTTTCTTAATTGCATCTTTTTCAATTTCCTTACAAAAATGGATTTTCATAACGAGATCAAAAGCTTAAAACAGTTGCCACAAATTAAAATAAGGAAGCGGTGCAATGTTTTGCAGATTTAGTTAAAGAAAAATCCCTTCCACGCAAAAATAATTTTAAAAAAATTTGACATACCGTCGTAGAAAGAGAGGGAAATCAAAATGGCATTTCAATGACGGTTGCCTACTTAATTAAGGTATATTTTCACGTTGGAATGGTTTGAACCATATTAACTTCTGACGTCACAATTTGAAAAGTTCGCGAAAACACAATGTTTTGAGCATTCAATCTATCGATGTCAGCTGTTATTTGCACTGTATAAAACATGATATAAAACAGTTCACTTTTCTTAAGATTAAATTGCAAACGTTGCATTCTTAATAAGATTGTTTTCCGTGCACTGAAAAAAATTGATGTTGAGTTGTTGATAAAAAAAATGTCAGAGATGTCAAGCTCCCACTACCAATACGTTTTAAAGATATCACCACAGAACATTTCAAAACAAAATAAATGCGATTCAAGACATTCGTCATTTGATGTCACCGTTTCAACGCGAAAATGTAAATGTTTTAAAACGAACAAAACTGCTGCATCGCAAAAATATGGCTTTAATTCGATGTTCATTGAATATTAAAATTCTTTAATTTATTTCAATATTTTAATTAAAAAAAAAACTGTTTGTTTCTCCAGCGGCGTTTGATGCGCGCCATCTATTGGCAGACCTGGAAGTAAACTTCAGTGTTACCGCAGTTATTTTCAATCACACTCAGCAAAATCCATTCAAAAATGCGTTTAAGGTCAAGTTGTACAATGCCAGTTTAACTTTAACCTGAAGCTTAAATCAATAACAACGATTATTTCAACAATTGTTGTTAAGGGTTTAAGCTTTGGCTTAAAGTTAAACTGGCATTGTACAACTGAGCTTAAATCTCCTTCCTAAAAATAATTATATTTTCAATTATTTAAAAAAAGTGAGTAGAATTAATTTTTTTAAAATTAATTCTACTCATTTTTTAAATAAGATTAAAACAAATATGTAAATACAATTGTTTGTACAGTGTTTTCATGAAGTAAAATTAATTTGAATTAGATGATCTATTAAAAGCAGACTTTAATGCGAAAATATCATAGATGGCGCCACTGAGTGTCATCGTTTCTAACAGAATTCACAATATGTAACCCTTCACAGGTCGCACTATGGTCTCTGAGACGATCGCGCGCTTTTTTAAATTAACTTGTAAAGTATGTAGAGGGTGGTAAGATTTCCGCTCTAGTTATGTTTTCCTTAAGAATGCATAATTGATCAGTTTAAGACTTGACGCTGATTAATGTATCCTCTGCGTTCTATGGCGATATACGGTCTCCTATTCCGGAGCGACTAATTATGTTAGAATTTTATTACGTATAGATTATTTTGACATTAATAAGGTAAGAGAGGAATACAGTTATATATTAGATTTTTAATTCTACTTACATGTCTTTTAGCATGTATAGAACAAGAGAGTCTGCAAAAGTTTTGAAATGAAAAAAATTATGATGATGAATCGGAATCGGAAATGCAATATGTCCATGATGAAGATGAGATAAATGATACTGCGAATGAAACATAGGATGCTGAAGAAGGTACAACAAATAACAGAGTTTTAGAATAATTCTAGAATCATTTTTATCCATCAGTTTTTGAAACTAAGTTTAGTTCCAAGCTCATCTAGATCCAAAAACCGATGGATCCATTTTTGATGATATTACTGTATGTTGTTTTTTCTTATTGTTATTTAATTGTATTTATTTATTAATTAATAAAACATATACCGGAGCCGTAATGGTTATTTTATGCTATTTATGCATTATGCCAAACATTTCATTTATAAGTGACGAAATAGTTTTAGTTTTGATAGTGCCGGTCTGTGAGACCGGTGCTACCAAATTACCAAACATTAAAATTTGCGTGACCTGCGAAGGGTTAACCATTGAAATTCAAGTAATTGAAGCAATTTCGAATTTAATTCCAAGATGTCACCATTATTTTTTTTGCTAATAAACTTAGTTAATTACGCCGAGTAATATTTGCGGTTCAATAAATGACTTCAGTTCGGTACACCCTGTATAAACACATAAATGAATGAATGAATGAATGACTGAATAAATAAATAAAAAATAAACAAACAAACAAGCAACACGTGGAGTAAGAGTGAAAAAGATATTAGAAATGTTCAGTAAACCAGTAAAGTGAAACAAGGGAACCAAAAAAATGTCCATTTTTTAAGGCTTTTTTGTAGGTATAACTCAACCCCATTTGTTAAGATCGACTCTATATGAATTAGTCTAGAACTACCCATTTTTAAACAGCTTAGTAACTATGTAAAGAAACCAGAAAAAATGCATTTCGAATTCATTTCGAAAGAACCATTTCCGAAGATGACTGTCAACATTTATTGTCATGGGGAAGGAAGATGGGGGGAGGGTTAATAAGTAAACAGGCAACACGAACACAAACAAAATAACTGAAACTGGAGTCAGAGTGAATGAAAAATTCGAAATTCTCAGTAAAACACTGTATCTAAAAAAATATTAGGTTGTTCGGAAAAAATGTCGTTTTCGTTTTAATTCAGAATGTTCATATACATAAGTATATTAATTTCTATTAAACTATATAATCACCATTTGCATCAGTGACCATTGGCCAGTTGTATTCCACGATTTTATCACCCAACTTTTCTGGAATCAAAAAGTTCTAGACATAATACGACATTTTTTTTCGAACAACCTAATAAAACATTGTCCATTCTTTGGTCTCCTTTATAGGCGACAGTTCGACCTCATTGTTGAACTCAACCCCGTAAAAATTTACTACCTAGATGGTGTTGTTTTACTTATTCGTTTGGATTTGATTTAATCTAGTCTAAACGATCCTAACCCAATTAACCTTAAAAGTATGGTCAGTGTAAATTTTTGTTGTAAAATTGTTTACATTATTGACTCAAAGATATGGCTGCCGGTAGTTGCTCTGCTCATCTGTATATGGCGACACCTACCTTACCTAGACGAGAGATTTTATATTCGTGTTTTATTAAAGCAGGCAAGCTATACAGGATGTCACTGAATAACTTGGCCAAACTTTAGCGTCGTATTCTTCTCTTAAAAATTCATATAAACATTATCCGGAAATGATTCTTTAAAAAGTTATGGTGACTTGAAATTTAAAAAATGATAAAGTGCGAAAATGTTTTTTAAATATTTTTTAATAGCAGTATGCCTTGAATATTTGATGCAATAGTAAGTGTCGTTACTCCATTACCTTCAGTACATTTGCAATTATTTTTTAAAGTCTTTCATTTTGCAGAAATACAGTAAGTGGCCATAACTTTTTAACGAATCATTTCCGGACAATGTTTATAAGAATTTCTATCAGTAATTTGAAGAGTAGAATACGACCTTGAAGTTTGGCCAAGTCATTCATGACACCCTGTATAACAGCATCAAACATATTTTCTTAGGTAAAAAAGAAATACCGAAAGTAAAAGTAGACATACTTTGAAAAAAGTAGTGATCCCGACGCTGACATATGTTTCAGAAGCTTGGACAATAAGACAAAAGGAAATAGAAACCATCGAGATGAGATTCTTAAGAAAAATAGAAAATAAAACGAGAATTGATAAAATAAAAAATATAACATACCTAGAAAAGTTAAAAGTGAAATCAGCAGATAAGACAATATTAACAAAAATGGTGTTCGAAGCAAGAAGTACCAGAGAGAAGATAAAAGGCAGACCAAGGAAAAGGTGGCAAGAAGGAGTTAAACAAGCGCTGGACATAAGAGGAATAAAATGGAAGAAGATGGAAAATATGGTATACTCGTGCTTAAAAGTATCCGGATGACCGGCGTGATCACCTGGCACTGTGGAAGTTTACCACAAGCGTCAAATTCGAACGATATTATTGCTTTTCATTCGGATACTTTTAAGCACCAGTCTACAAAATAAAAGCCAATGGAAGACACCTAAGAGACAACTCGTGCCTTACATCCATGAGGGTAGATAGGCTTATGGATTAAGGCCCAGTTGTACAATGTCAGTTTAAAGTTAAGCTGAAACTTAAACCCATAATGACGATTATTTCAACAGTTGTTGTTAAGGGTCTATGCTTTGGCTTAAAGTTAAGCTGAAATTGTACTACTAGACCTAAATGGATATTAGGACATGGAGTAAAGATAAAAATCAAAATAGCTGCTCAGTAGTTCATGGAGGGTGCTAAAACTGCACAGGGTTAAGTTAAGCTGGAATTGAATAACTGGGCCTTAGTAAAGTAAAGTTTTATTAAAATGTTGTTTTACTATTAACATGAGATAAGAATCTGATATTTATTTTCCAAAAGACTGCTACACATTCTCTTTTTAAAATTAATATAATTATAATCACAGTCGCAAGACAAATTACCGGGAACAAAAATAATACAGTGCGCCCCCCAAAATTAATCCTTTTATGATTGCAGCGCGTAGAAAAAAATTCGACCATTAAACGGTCCCAATTACACGATTATGGTACTTCGAAGGGGAAATTACGTTTTTCGCCTCTAATTCCCGAGCTTTGTCCCTGCAATGGGCGTATACTGCTTCGTGGCCTATAATTCTCTAATTTTTTGTAATAAAATGGTCACCCAAGGTATCATTATTAACAATATCAGTTTAGGAACACTACCATTTCTAAGAAAATATTACGCCCATCAAAATTTTGTGTGTTACATAAAAAATAGTTGGTGGATTATTGTTATTTATAATGTTGTGGGAGATACAATGAGTCACCTAAAAATTTTACCACTTGCACTTGATCATGCACAAGTCCCCCCCAAAAAAGAAAATGTAAACAAAACCTAATCACACCGTGATTTTTATACCTGTTTCCCCGAAAAAAAACTCTTCTGCTTAATGATACCTAAGGAGCTCTAATTCGTTTATGATGCGGACAAAAATTACACGTTGTTAAACTGTAATTTCGTATCATTATACACTAACACACACGCGGAATGAAAGCAGGTACTGAAAGGAAACAGAATCAAGCGAGAGACGTTTCGGTTTAATTTCGAGGGCGCATTACGCAGATATTAATGACGCCGCGAACGTATTGATAAGAGGGTAAAAAAGGACAAACCCCGGGGCTACGAAGGGGGAAGATATTTGACTGGAAACCGCGACATTGTGGCTGACAGCTGTCACATCAGCGTTAAAAACGTTAACGAAGCGAAATTATAAGTGCCTCTCTTTGTTATCGCGCTCAAAATTAAAAAAAAAAATAGTTTTGATTCACGATTTCGAAATTTATTAGATAATTAAATGAGTTTACCTTGAGATTTATGTTCGCATTCATCCAGGCATGCTACTACTAAAAATGGATCGGTTATTCCCCGGTGAATCGTTAGATGTAGACAAATTAGCGATAAGTTCTGATTTGGTTCTCTTAAGTTTGTGATGGTATCGATGAAACTCTGGGGTGTTGTTATGTTTGAAAACGAATGGTCCTTCACTTTATATTTTTTCAGAATCGATTCCAATTTGAATATTTTTGTACTGTCGCGTCAGTGTGAGAAAGAGACAGAAAACGATCTCAAATGTCCTTCAGGAAAATTACTTAGCAGTTGCTTTGCTTTACGATGACTTACGTTCAAAATAGTGATTCACAAATTGTTTCCAATAAAAAAGAACCCGATCACGGATTAATGTTGTAGCAGATACGGAAGTCTCTGTTGGCATCTTTGATCTTATGGCCTTTGGCCATTTTGTTGCTAAGTTGTCCACAGCGAAACGGTTTCAAGAACCGCCATCTGTTGCTAACATTTGAAAGGACACGGTAATATATGTTACGGTCCAAATTCATTCTTCAAATTTTTCAAACCTTTCGTCAATTTCTGATTCGGTTGATCACTAACGTTTTTATGCTCTAGGAATTCTTTGTTTCGTTAAGTTGTCGCTGGTAATTTTTTCTAAGATGGGAACACTGCTTATCCTGTAGACTTCGCGCTCGAATTCCGAAAAAAGAAAAGGTGGCGGAGCTAGCCATTTTTCCAGCTTGGTGTTTTTTTTGCGTCCTTTTTGGGCAGATCACGAGCACGTTTTGCGAACAACGGTCGAATATTTTACTTTCTGTGCTGATGCTTTGAAGTTAAGACCGCCCTGAGTTAAAGGGTTTTAATGTCGTTTGTGGGAAGTTTCTGGAAGATAAATTACGCGTTGCTCGAGGATTGACGTGCCACGTTCCTTTAATTAGCCCGTTGTTCGGTGGGGTAAGTTTTATTCGAATCAGGTTCCCTCTCGTTAAAAACGATGACTCCAGCTGTCGAAGGAACGGATATCACTTCGAAAGACACGATTAAGTATCTAGGAGAGCATTTAGACAGAGAACTAAGTATGACCACCCATGATAAGAGAACATGCGAAAAGGCCAGCAAATGGCCTTAGCAAGACTCATGCCCAATATCGGCGCACCGAGACCCAAGAAAAGGAAGATCCTGGCGGGAGTCATCACATCAACCATCATGTACGCGGCGCCTATTTGGTTCTTGGCCATTAAGTATAAGCATTACGAGGGGTTACTGCAATCCATCAACAAGAGGGGGGCCATCCGCATCACCTCCGCGTACAAAACGGTCACCACACAGGCTGTCCTGGCGATCGCAGCAACTTCACCTATAAAGCTAAAGATGCACATGGCGAGGAAGACTACAGGGACTGCACAGCAAACAACTACCCTAATGGAACAGTGGCAAGACTCATGAGACTCTTACCACGGGTGGACCAAAACCTTCATCAAGGACATCGGCGCGTGGTGTAGCATGAAACACGGAGACGAGGACTATTACATCACCCAGCCAAAGACGGGAAACGGAGTCTTCGTCAGTTACTTGCACAAAATCGTCAAATCACCAAACAGTAAAGTAGATTGCAAAGTAACGTTGCTGTCTGTAGACAGAAAATTTATTTGTACAATTTGATATTAGCCAAGAAGGATATCCTGGTCGGTTTATTGCGATTTTAGTTCGCGATGTTCAATAGTATATTAAGTCTCTCTGTAAATATGTTTTAGTGGGGTTTCGCGCCCATTATTAAGGATCCGTACAACCATTTACCGTGTTTTTGTCTATTCTTTTTTTGTTATGATACAGGGTGACTCTCATTTTGCCACTATAATATATATAAGGGTGACCGACGAACTTATTTGGTAAGCGAGTATAAAGCTGTGGGAATTTCTGCTATTTCCAATACCGTGTGCAGGCCTAGCGGTACCACGAGTTTTACTAACCCACTTGAACAGTTTTACGCTAGATCTCTAGATCTAGCGTAAAACTGTTCTAGATCTTACGCGCCCTCTTTACGTCAAGGTTTAAGACAATCTATTTGTAGCCCGTCTCCACTGAGCTGGGCATATTTCCAAGTAGAGTTTTTAACATCGACGATTTTACCCAGTGTTCGCCACTTCATAACCAATCAAAGAATCTAGCATCCAGGCAACCAATCATACTTCAAATAACTTCAACTGAACGATCAGATATATCCAATAGCCTTTACTTGTCACGAAAAAGCCCGAGCCTCCATCATGTCACGGAAAGACCTTCTCCATGTCACGAAAAAGAGGGCGGAATATAATTCGGCGTTTCCATCATGTCACGAAAAGGTTCGGGCCTTCTCTATGTAGTAAGTAATGCCGCACAGGGATTCGGGGGTTGGTAGAGCTAAAAGATGGGGCAGAAATGAATACCTTTATTACTCGTAAAGGGGAGAATATTGTATGGGTTTCGACCAAGGTATACAAGTCGGGGTAGCTGCGTTGAGCGGTTGGATGTTCGTCGGACTCGGCGTTGATGCAGTGACATCTTTCGGACTGAGATGGGTCGTGCTGATGAGATGATCCGGCTGTTACGGCGAGCGGTGTCTAGCGGCGGGATGTTGTCAACGGTGGCGTCGGGACGACAGCGACGGCGTTTGGGACCCTCAGTGGAGCGACGACGGCTACGGCGACGGTCGTGAGTCTGGGACGGCGACTACATGACGGCTGCTGTGACGACTGGGACTGTGGCGACTCCGACGACGACTACTCTACTACTGATTTTTGGAACTTTCCCCGGGCCTTTTATGCTAGATTATTGCTTAGATGAGCTACATAAAGATTACAAAATGTCCTACATATCCTATTGAACGGTAACACTTTCGTAAATAAAATGCTTACATCGTTGGTTATATAAATAACATGACACACATCATTTGTGCACAGTTTTTAACGTTCTTGACCTAGTGACTGTCGCAATTCGCTGAATCTGTGTTTACACAATACACGGAGTGTTTACGAATTCCTTGTTACATGTAAAGTTTTAAATACCTTATTTACTATCGCGACAATATAGAAAAAGGACATTAGGGCTTCTTGTGAATCAGCTGTAAAATTAACTGGACTACTCTCTTTTGATTCCTGAGCAATAAAATGGACTGGAAATTCTCTTTTCATTAACTTAATACGAGGGTGGCCTGAAAAGTCCACTGGATGAGAGATAGATGGCACTGTTTCAACCAGATATTGTGACGCGCTGGAAAGTGAACTCCTTCAGACCGTCACCTGTCAAGTATCAGATAGCTAAATTTATTAGTTTCATTGTGACAGCCGCTTAAATAAGAGCGTACCAGAATTTTGACAAAATGAATAATGTTGAAATTCGTGTTGACAGGACTTTTTCTTGAAGGGTTTATCAGCAATGATAAGCTCTTCATGGCGAAATGATAGATGGTTTGAAAGACTCGGTTCCTTCATTTTCCTTTGGTGGACGACGATGATAAAGATGCTGAGGAAGCCTACTTTGAAGGCTTTGGATCATCGTTGGTCCAAATGTACTGAGGTGGCAAGAGAATATGTATTGAGCTTCTTTTTGAAAACCAGTGCTTATTAAAACGAATCCTTTTTTTAAACTTTTTGAAGCAAAATCATCGGTGGTAAGGTGGTGACCAAAAGCCTACACGAAAGCACAAGATTCAATCGACTTTCAAGCAAATATAATTCTTTTCTCTTATTTTTTAATTACAGTAATCTTGAAGACGTCTTCCGGAAAAGAAATAATTAAGAAGCAGTTATTAAAAGCAGACGAAAATCTAATTTAGAATTTAAGGAATGGTGTAGAGTGCGTTGAAGAAGACGGGGGCATGCGCGTCGCATTGTCAAGCAGGCTCAGGCACTATTATATAACATTCTTGGCGAAGTTTCGCGGGGAAGGCCATAAATCGTCCGCAGACAATTGATGGGCATTCGAAACGACTCGAACATTTGCGTTAAACTGCCTCCACCGAGCGCCCGAATGCCTCTTCCACCGTCGACAAAAACGCACGATACGTCCGCTATAAATTTTTCATTTATTAACTCTCGCCGTCTGCTGGCGTCCTTCTGTTTCGCGTCCAGACACAAAACATCGAAACCGAGCACACAACACACTTTCAGATAACTCAATCGATAACAAAGTCGAACTAAATAGTTTCATTTCTTTTAATACTTTTGGATAAAAGTAGTTCCAATTTAATAAATTTTAATATTTTTAAAACGTTTCACTTTAAACTAAACTCGCATTAGTAAACAATCATCTGCTTTCTGTCTTGTCGAAAGTGGGGCGCCACCACCTCATTTCTGAAAAAGTTATTACGATAAATTTATCTGCTCTACAACAGATGTCGCTCCTAAAGTTCTGTTGCATTTAATGATGGAGACACTTCAAATCATAATTGCGTAGTCTACACCAGGGTCTACACAATTAAATGTCATTGCAATGCAATAGATGTCATTCTAAAACTGTTAAGGAACAGAAAACAATAGCATTCATAATAAAGATGCATTTTCTTTCTGTGTTGACAGGAGTGAAGCGCCATCTCGTTTAAAAAAAAGTTATCGGCATAAATTTCTCTACAATAGATGTTGCTCCCAAAAAGAATCTGTTTCAATTGAAGTTGAATACTTTCAAGGTGTACACAAAAAAAGTGTCATTACAATACAACAGTTGTCGCTGTCATCTAATTTCAAATGAGTCATTCTAATGAACAGAAAACAAATAGCAGTCACGTAAAAAAAGATGCATTTTCTTTCGCTGTTGCCAGAAGTGAGGCGCCATCTCATTAAAAAAAAAAATTATCAACATAAAACTTTTTGCTCTACTACGGATGTCGACCTTAAAGTTCTGTTCCAATTGAAGTTGTTAAATGAAAACATCAAATCAAAGGAGTGTCATTACAATACAACAGATGTCGTTATTACCTACTTAACTACAATTTCGAACCAGCTATGCACTAAAACTGTAAATGAACAATTATACTTTAACATTTTTAGATATTCACACAAAAACAAAACTGAATGACACGAACAGACCACAGGAATCAAAACATGATTGTAAATTAATTAATTGTTGTTTTAACCAATTTCTTTCGAAACAAGTAACTAAAGTTATGAGGGACAACTAAGGTATCAACTTAAACGTAAAGTATCGTCTTAAGCAGTCGTCTCATAACCAACTCAACCGTTCGTCCCTCCACAGTCAATAAAACAAATATCAGTATGCTTGAAGTTGTACTTATTCGATAAGCTTAGAAACTGACAGGGGGAGAATGTTTAAATATTGAAAATGTCAGGATAATTTGTATGTACACGTCTTCCTTGATTCTTAAATGATTTCGAAGTCAGTAATTTCATCTCATCTTTATAAGGAAAGGTAAAATTTTTAAACGTACACCATTGAAACAATGCAAAACAAACTCAAAATAATTTTATAACGAGAGAAAAATAGCATTTCGTAAATCAAATAAAGAAATTGCTAGTTTCTAATACCATAATAAATTGGGAATTTAATTAGTGTTTTCTTACCCAAACCATGGTACTAGATACAGAGAGACGGACGGATTTTGTTCACATTCACACACTAAGACATTGAACGGTGAATGTTAAGTTCGCCTTCGGACTCTGTGACTGATGTATACAACCACACGACTACTGGCTATGTCAGCGGTGAACAACCCCCTGCCCGACCTAACTCAATAATTTTTTATGATATAGATGGAAAATATTTATACAAACCAAAATGTGAAACAATAAAAAAATATACTTCCGCATATTAGTAGCCATTAGCTGTTCGTTAAGTAATAAAAAATATAAAAATATAAAATAAATAGTATCAACGATTAAATGATTTAAGTGATGTGGCTCGCAGACCAAACATGGTCACATTCTGGCTCCTTTTGTGCTATGTGATATATTTCGTGAAAAACATTCTCCTTTTTATATCGTTTTAAACCGGAAATTCCAATCCAGCTTCCAGTCGTTCGCTTTGGTTATGTTTACATAATAATACGGTTTTTTGATGATTCAATTCGTCGACTGCTTGGCAATGCAATATGCAACTGAAATTCTCAGTACGCAGTTCTACTTTTAACGCTCAGTTCTGAGTCATGAAGACAAAGCCTTTGATAAAGTTAGCCGTGTGTCGGTGGGGCAGTGGTTAGTACAGGGGACTTCTAAGATATTGACTGCTACGATATCGGAGTACTAAGATACTGGGCAGCACAACCATCCCTCCATAAATGGTGAGTAAAAACACAAAATCGTTTACTTAATGTTATTTATTATTATTATGGCGGTTTCGCCCTAAATATTTTCAAGCGAAAACCTATGTGAAAACAATAAAAGTGCTGGAATAATTAAAATTTTTAAAAGCTTACGAGTTGCACTGTGATGGAATTTAAAAACATCAAAACAAAGGATGGTAGTCAAAAGAAAGACAAGAGCAAAACTAGTGTGCTTGTTCAAATACCAACAGGGTGAATATTCTATTCACATAACTTACTGTATGAAAGCAAGCAATCTTTCACCATATTATGAATTATTATGTATTAGTCTTGAGTGATGTTATACAGGGTATTCAAAAAGTTACAGTTTACCTAGATGTGAGGATCTCAGATATGCAATAATTCAAACAGGCATACACCTTCCAGTCTTTGTAGCTTGGCAAGAAGTACGAATCAAAGAATGGAAATCGATTTTTTTTGCAAAAGTTTCTGTTTTTTTTTAAACAAAATTATTGTTTAATTTTAGCAACTGGAACAACACCAGCTTACAAAACGAAAGGGTTTATAGGAGTGTGATCATTAAAATGGATGTAAACGTTTAAAAAATAAGGTGCTACTTATTTCAATATAGTTTTGGATAATTTTCTTCAAGCAGAAGCTTTGAGCTAAAATCTCGCATCGCCCTGTATATTTCACTCATTGCATTGTGCGATCTGCATCTAATAACACACATCTCGTCCGAAAACTGTAATTTGCAATTAAGGACAAGAATGCTCCTCGTTTAAAAATTTGCGCCCGTCCTCGCCAATAATGATCAGCGCGGTCCCGTAATGGCACCAACGCGGAATTGCGCGGGGTGGGGCCCTTATTGGATGTTTCACGTTGAATTTGGCGTTTGTGTGAGCGCCCTTGTCATGTAAATGATGCCCCGGAGCCACCGGCTCACTTAAGTGCGTATTGTCAACCCCGACATTTTTTTTTTTTTATAAAACTCGCGACATTGCTTTTTACGATCTGGTATATACGCGAAGGCGGCTTTTTATTATGAAAGTTTGAGATTCGGTTTTCGGCGGAGAAATCGAGAAACGAAAGGGATATTACAACCCCCCACGGTACACTTGAGTTATTTCGGAAAGAAAGGAATTATTAACTTTGACCTGCTTCTTAAGCTGTTAACAGATGGAAAAATATTCATGATTGAATCAAAAAGAGAGCAGCGCCAGAAAACCTAAACACCCCACTCCACACCCTTATATACTCAATATAAATTTGGATGTATCTTCGATATTAGATGCCCCCTAATCGATTAATATAATTCAGAATATTTTCTTTTTATCTAAAATTTTTCGTTTGTTTTGTAGAAGGCTAGATATTTTTAAAGGAATGGAAGGAGAAGTTGCCTGCTGTTAAAATAACGTATATAGTAGTTTCGGCAAGAGAGAGAAGTGGTGCGGACTGTACCGGGGCTGCGGCAATCAATACAAGGTGAAGACGGCCGTTGAATGCTAAACACCCGCGGTCTGCGGCCTCGAACCGGACAGGGGTTGCTAGGACGTTGTAGAAGTCTGCGGAATGCTGCTCCGTTCCTATAAAATCAAAGCCACGTCGTCGCGTATTCTTCCGAACAAATAAAGTTCACAGAATTCGCTCTGTTTGTCCTGTTTGGGAGACGGCGGCGAAGGAGGGATGTTAATATTGGGGTTGCATTAACGAAGTTTCCGAATTTGATTGTTTTGATTACGATTCCAAATATCCCCGGTAATGCTTGTAAAAGTCGTTGTCGGGTTGTAAAGACCCCGAAGGGTCTTAAGGAACATCTACGTCTCCTAATGGGAGCTCTAACGTACTCTCTATTTGCTGTTGGATTACTGTCGCTGATTTAGATCTCATTTTACGATCCTCCAGCTCTTTGACAATCTGCTTTTGGTATTATTAATTACGTGCTCGTTCTTATCAACGTATAACTTATAAACAAACAAAAGTCATTCCATTTAATGCAACCTTATGTAATTATTATTGATACTTTCATTATTTCATTTTTAATTCTCCGCTTTAACTGTCTTCAACAGATATGTAAAGCGGACAACTTAATGACTTGGCAATATTGGAGCAATGAAAGCCATGTAATACTGATCAATCATGTAAGATCTCCATTACAACAAGTAAGCGTAGACATCCTCAATATCACTTAGAAGTTAGTTTGGTTGCCTATATGGTAGCTAATGTCAGTTGAAAAAATTATTAGCAAATATAGAAGACCACAAAAAAGTAGGAATACGATAATTTAATTAATTTTTTCCTTACTTTAAATATTTGAGGGCACCTGTATTTACCGTTGAATTAGTTTAGTTTCCGAAAAAGTCATTTTTTGCGTTGTTGGTAGTTCTGAAAGACCTCAAGTGTAACATCGCTTATTCCTTTTAAAACTCTGATGTATTGTTGGCAAGTTAAATAATACTCAGGTTGCCTATATCAAAGTTAATAACCCGAGTGGCACTCGGAAGTTAATTTGGTTGCCTTTACACTGAACTTAAAAAAAATGGCCCTCAATGGCCCCCATTGAAGAGGGCCGATTGTGTGAACTGTTCAGAATTCATTCATTTTGTTTAATCATAAAAATATTGTTGACAACTGAATTAACACTCACGTGTTCGGTTGGTTGGCTATATGTCCGTTGTCCAATTCTTTTCAAGATATCCCCTCCTTAAGCTCTGATGTTAATGGATATCGTTAAGATTCAGAATTTAAAGGGTTTACGAAATACTTTACTAATCGAATCTTCTTTACTAAAAGATAGAACGGGAAAAGAAATCGATTAATCCAATTATACTTTTTCAAGTTAAAGAAGTTTTGAAAGCCGTAGCATTTGTTACTGCCATTTTAACTTGCACCGAAGATGATAACGCAGCTAGCGAAAAACGTATTAAGGAAGTGGATCAGTTGATTAACGTTTTGTCAATTATAGGCATTTTAATCGATCATGTGTTTTGAATCAATTAATACATTAAATCGCTTAACTTGAGGACCATTTCAATCTGATTTGGTTGATCTTAACGTAAATTAATTTTTAAATTTATGTACATGTTTCGACAACTATATTATCAACTTCATTAGAAGTATTTCGACAACTATGTTGTCATTTCCTGTGAAGATGAAAATAATAAAATAGTTATTGAAATAGATAATATAGATACAAAAGAGTATGGTTAAGGGAGAAACGTTAAACGTTTTCTAAAGCAGTATATCTACGTACGTATTTCGGCAGCCTTATTGTCATTTTCGATGCAAATGCAATTTTTCTAAAATATATGAATCATTTTATCGACTTAATCGATTAACAAATTCTTTAATTAACCAAATCATTTGATTGGTCGATTGACGTGAAATGAGATTATCTTTTTTAAGTAATCATTTGCATTTAAGTCGATTAATGAATTAAGTGATTAATCGATGAATTCACGAAACACTTTTAGTTTCTGTTCATCACTTGTAATTAATATACCATTTTTCTAACTGTTTTTCTTAGATTTAAGCAAAACAATCGATTGATTAAAAAACTCGAAATCGTCAGATCAATTAAAAACAGTCGATTATGTCAATTCGTTCTATTAATAATCATTTGGTCATTTAGAAATCGATTACCTTTGTCTAAATGGCCTATTCATCATAAAAGTCGATTGATAGATTACGGTTAAAGCCTAAATGATTAATGAGTGAATTCGTTCATAAATATTTTTTGGATTAATCGATTAAACATACCTCTTTCATTACTAAAACTTATGAAATCACTTAAATGTATTAATAATAATTTATTTCTCCAATTAAGCGATAACTTTAGTTAAAAATCGGTCGAAATTGTTGCTTTTTTAAAAACTCTAATCTGATTATTAAAAACAATTGAATGAAACAATCGCTAATATGAAATGAAATCGAAAACAATCAATTAGTCGAGAAGAATCGATTAAACAAACGAAAATCGACTAATCGAGTATATTTGATTAAAATTAACATTAGAAACTACATTTCAAAAATACTGGCTGCGAGTGTGCATCTTCATAGTTAATTATAAAAAGTAAAGTTGATCTAATTAATCGCTTGTATAAAAAAGAAATAGAGAGGAATCGATACGAGAAGAAAGTCGACTGACAGAGTAAAATCGGTGGCATTATTTCAAGAACATATTCAATTTAGGTCTTTTGATATTTGATCGAAATAATCGCTTATATGAAAATTTCAAAACAATCGATTAATCGAGAAGAATCAATTAAACAAGGGGAGAGTCGGCTAATCGATCGTAATCGATTAAAATTAACAATCGAAACTATTTTTAAAAAACGTATTGCGATTGTATTTCTTCACGTTTAATTAGAAACAATTGTTACGTTTAATTAGAAACAATTATTACGTTTAATTAGAAACAATTGTTAGAAATAATCGTCCATACGAAAGTAATCCAAAAATAATTGTTCAATCGAATATATGTAATTGTTCAATCGAATACATGTAATTTATTAAAATTGACTATCGAATCTATATTTTAAAAAACACATTTTGATTGATCAGAAACAATCATTTATGTGAAAATAATGAAGAGACAATCGAGTAATCGAATGAAGTAGATTAAGCAAAAGACAGTCGATGATCAGAAACGATAGAAAACGATATGTAACGGAAAAACAATCGATTAATCGAGAGGAATCAATTAAACAAGAGACGGTCGACGATTAGAAACAATTGTTCGAAATAATCGCGTAAACGAAAATAATCGAGAAACAATTGTTCCAATTGAGAAGAATCGATTATTCGAAGAACAGAGTCGATTAAATTGAATGTACGTAATATATTAAAATTGACAATCGAATCTATATTTAAAAACACATTTCGACTGAATGTTTTCATATTTTATCAAAAACAATTGATCGAAACAATCGGTTATCTGGAAATAATGATGTAGTTAATCGAGAGGAATCGATCAAACAAAAACAAGTCGACGATCAGAAATAATTATTCGAAACAATTGCTTGTATCGAGAAACAATTGTTCAATTGAAAAGAATTGATAAATTGGTTACTTAACTTTTAAAAGTGGCAATCAAATCTATATTTTAAAAACACATTTCGAATGAATGGCTTCATATTTCATCGAAAACAATTGTTCGAAACAATCGCTTATATGAAAATAATGTAGTAAACAATCGATGAATCGGGAGAAATCAATTGAACAGAAGACAGTCGACGATTAGAAACGATTATTCGAAGCAATCGCTTATAAGAAAATAATCGAAAAACAATCGCTATCGTAATCTATTAAAGATGACAAACGAATTTACACATATTTTTAAAACACTTTTAAATTGCATGTCTTCATATTTGATTTGAAACAATTGATCGAAACAATCGCTTACAAGGAAGTAATGGAAGAACAGTCGATTAATCGAGGGGGAGTTGATTAAACAAGAAGCAGTCGACTAATCGAAAATAAAATCGATTAAAATTAACAAGGGAAACTATATTTTAAAAATATATTTGACCGCACGTCCTCACGTTTCATTAGAGACAATTGCTTAAATGAAAATAACCAAAGACAATTGTTGATTCGAGAAGAATCGATTATACAGAAAAAAGAGGACTAATCGATCGTAATTAATTAATTAAATCAGTTTGATTGATTAATCGAAATTAATCATAGTTAACTTGTTGATCTAGATCGATTTGGCTTTTCGATAACTGTCAAAAACTGAATGAAAACACAAATAAATAACGAACTTTCTGCTTCAAAGGGGCGTTTCATTTTATCCCATGGCAATCTCATGGCTTATTGACAGAGGTGAACTAATTTATAAATCGACAGTTTAGTTAAATTTTGTCCATTTCTTTCTTACAGAATATTTTTTTTCGTGAAGAGAGAACGTAGCAATTTTTTTCCTTGAATTAGGAAGCCCCAAGGTTTTAAACAAAATAATTTTTACCTGAATGCAAGTTCAGCTTGTATCCGAATTCGTTTCGATGCGTAAGCATGGAATTTCCTTGCGTTTAGTTATTCGGCGTCATGCAAAGTAGGACGATGAACTAATTCTCGTTCCCTTGCAGCTTTCACATCTACACCCTCTGCTCCATCTACGAGTCGATAGAAGCTTGAAGGGCGAGTGTACTTTGCATAAACCTACGATGCGTCGCGGCTTAAACGTCTCACTCTCGGATTAACATTAATGGCAAAGATTTTCCGATAATAATTGCAACAATGGAGACGCAAAAGTGAGGAAATCTTCACATCAATTGCTTGAAGACACGACTTTTTTGGGAAACAAAGACAACACAGAAGCAGAAATAATTAAAGTAAAAGATGAATAATTTGGGTTGCCTATATGCATGTTGATATACGTGATATAAAAGCGACTTCCATTTTCAATTTCAGGAAATCAGTGTAACTATATGTATTTTGAAGCAACGGACCTCATAGTTAATATTTATACCTAGTTTTGAGATTATTTTAATAGGCAACCAAATGAGTATTATTTTGGTTGCCTATACATTTTTGAGGAAACGACGTAGAAATGACGGAAAGGCGTTTTAGTTTACGTTCTTAAAAATTTGTTTTTTTTGTAAAATGTTAAAGAAAAATGTGGAAAATGAAATTGAGGAAAATCGTGTGTGCGTGAAACAAAACCAGTCCAAAGGTTAGCTCCGAAACCAAAGTTTGAAGTTCATAAATCCCATAAATAAGCAGCTCATTTGCAAGGCAGATGGGCGATGCACCGAGTCCCAAGGCCGAGCGCATTGAGTGCGCCTGTCCGCGTCGTCACCTGAGGGGGCGCGCGCGTCGTCACGTCACCTGGGCCAGACGCGCGCGCCTCCACCGACCGGATCGTTATTCGAGGAGTAGCCCCGTCGCCACCCCTTTAATATCCGCTAATGGAGGCCCGGATCGCACCGAGGATTCAATACGCACGGAAAACGACATGACCTTGAGTCGGGCTAAAGCTCCAACTACTTAATATGAGGAAAGTAGAAAGGTCAGACTTAGGTGGATCGATATATGAATTATTCAATAGAGTGTGGAAAGTGAATGAACTTTTTCAAACCCCCGCGTGCACACACATACACCTTTTGCAATTACGAGGCGCGACCTAAAATTAGTTTCTCCCCACACCAAAATCTAGTACTCCACATCCACATCAAAAAGAATTATTATAGAAAGTCGATTTAACACGATGTTCTTGACAACTTGATAATTTGAGCAGAATTATTACTTAAAACCACTTACGTTGTGATAAACCCTTCAGAAACACTTCAGAAATTCGTTGACCTAGAAAATTGCTCAGTAGTTTTTATGAATATTGGGAAGGTTTCAAGTGATCCAGTTTAAAGTTATCCTCAGAAGACCATAATACTTGTCAAATTAGTGGGACCAGACAATAAGACATCATTTTCAATTGCAAAGCCTTCTGAGGATGACCTTAAATTGGACCTCATGAGAGTTCTCTGTTTTGGGAAATTAACCTCATTTGCATTAGTTGCTAATATCTAGTGTTCAAATGAAAATTTCGTCAAGTAGCCTTTGAATTTTTCATAACATTTGGAAGCAGGTCTTGAATTAGATCAACGCGAAATGTCACTTTACGTCACCTATACGTTATGTCATATTCTGACAATTGTCATCCGTTAAACGTCAATCGATTCAGGAAGTCATCCCTTTTTCGCATTCTTTTTTCATCAAAAAATCAAAACCATCTTGATGAACTTTTCAATTGAACAGTCTATGCATGGACTTGTAGCTAAAAAGAAAATGTGGCATTATCACCCATGTTTGTTAGCCCCAAAGAAATAAAAATAGAAAGGACTTTTAAAAGAAGCCCGAGAAGAAATAGAACCATTGTTGCTTTTAACACTCCAGAAAAAAAAACAGTTAATAGAAGCTAAAAAGAAGAACCTGAAACTTACAGCTGAATTAAAAGAAAAACGGGAAATGAAATTTCTCCAATTGTAAATTTGGTTGTATTTATCAATTAATTGTCTACTCGACAACAGGGACTTGTCAATACATACCTTTTAAAAAAATCTAACCTATTTATTTATAAACTGACGTAGCGTCAAATAATTCTAACCTATTTCTAATAAAGTCATTTTCATACAGGGTGTGGCCTAGAAACTTCCTTTTTTTGAAGGTGAATAAAATAAAAATTGTAGCTGATATACATGTTTTTTTTTTTTGTTTTATATTGAAAGAACATAATTTCAAATTTTATATCATGCAGTTTTAAACAAAACATCTGTAAGATGATGTCCACCGTTTTATATACACTGACGCAACCGATTTCTGAAGCTCCTCTCTACGCTTTCTAATTTCTCCACCGGAATTCGGGCTATTCCCTGCCGAATTAGATTCTTCAATTGACGTAGGTTGTAGGGCGGTGTTTGTAAACCTCTGCCTTGAGGTAACCCCATAAAAAAATCACACGGCGATAGATCGGGCGAGCGCACACGGAATGTCGTCTCGATTCGAGATGATGATGATGTGTTTTCGAGCCAGCTCTTGAAGAAATGCGCCTACAAAACGTGTGGTTCCAACAGGATGGTGCCACGGCCCACACGGCCAGAGTTTCGATGACAGTTGTTAAGGCAACGTTCCCCGGACGGCTCATCTCGAATCGAGGTGACATTCCGTGGACGCCGGGCTCGCCCGATCTATCGCCGTGTGATTTTTTTATGGGGTTACTTCAAGGCAGAGGTTTACAAACACCGCCCTACAACCCTGCTTCAATCGAAAAATCTTATTCGGCAGGAAATAGCCCGAATTCCGGTGGAGATGTTGCAACGCGTAGAGAGGAGCTTCAGAAATCGGTTGCATCAGTGTATAGAAAACGGTGGACACCACCACAGATGTTTTGTTTAAAACTGATATAAAAATGATATAAAATTTGAAATTATGTTCTTTCAATATAAAACAAAAAAACATGCATATCAGCTACAATTTTTATTTTATTCACCTTCAAAAAAAGAAGTTTCTAGGCCACACCCTGTATGAAAATGACTTTATTAGAAATAGGTTAGAATTATTTGACGCTACGTTAGTTTATAAATAAATAGGTTAGATTTTTTTGTACTATGAAAATATTGAAAAAATGTGCCATTTTTTTACATTTCCCGTTTTTATTGATTTCAGCTGTAACTGAGAAACAGTAAAACCTTTGGTTTTGATTCATCTGATGAAGAATTCTTCCGAGTGCTGTTTGACGACGCGACGTTTCGGCAAAATCGGATTGGTCATTTTCAAAGCTTTGTTGTAAGTTTCTTGCTTCTTGTCGGGATTATGAGGGTAGGATCAGTGTTGCCAACTCTTCACTGAACTTTCCCTCAGACGTTCCCACTCAAAATTGACACTGAATACCTTATCTTTATTTAGGAACTGCTTTAGAATCAAATTCAAAATTTATGAATAATTGTAAGACTTGTAAGATATATATTTATTCAGCAGAAATGTTAATACATTTTTTTAATTACGTTAGTTTTAGTTAATTAATTTATAAGTGGGTGGTATAACTTTGTAATACTTTTTCTTAGTACTCATTTATAATGCAAAACAGTCAACTGTCATGGTACTGCTGTCAACAGCCAGTCAGCTCGCCTGCTGTCAAATACTCAGATGCGCATTTCAAAATGACTAAATTGAAAATTAATTTTGTATATAAATATTTTAATTTAAAAAAAATGTGTCATACACACAGTTACATTGAATTTCTAAATTCGAATTTCCTTTCCTGTCATAAAAGTAACTCTTAAAAAGATTTTCGGCCTACAAAGTCGCTTTCATAAAAATTTAGAGCAAGTTGGCAACACTGGTAGGGATGTCACTATCACAGTCACTATCAGCTTGAGTGCTTGATCGGTAATTGGCGCGTCTTCTGTAATTAACGCTTCAACACTACTATCTACTTGTTACTTAAAACAATGAACTTGTGACAACATCACTATTTCCGTTAGGCTAGATGATTTGAAAACGGCGCTAGAAAGGGAAAAACCTGACACGAAGCACTGCAAACTGAACTCGATTTTGTATCTGAGGCTCTTTTGATGTGATTTTCCGAAAATCCGTTGAATTATGGTACCAGGCGAACCAGAAATGTTGTCGTTTGCTTGAATTTGGCGCGCGGTGTGGATCTGGTGTTTTTCATTAATGGTAGTTGGCAACCATGTTAGCTCTTGTCAACAATGTTATCAATTTAGTGATTTTGTCACTGGTTCTGGTGACTTTCTGTGGACATTTCTGATAAGTTGGATCTACTGATTTCGTTTGAAAATAATTTTAACCAAACCACTTTGTGGTGATGCCTGTCATAAAATAATTAGCGATGTTCACTAAACAAGAAAGTCGAATTCTTCTTTATCAACAATACGTGTACTTTTTTGGCAATTTGCAGAAAACGAATAAAAAATGAATGACGATCGATTTCTGCCCTTTCTGGACAACAACTAAAAATTCAGAGGTTTTCGTTTTTCTACCATCGATCGATATTTTTTGTGTCTTTTGAGGAAGAAAACGGGATTATTCTTACAAACACTTGCAAACATGTTTTACAATTGAATATATTTTGTTATTTTTTATGAAGTACAAACTCGAAATTCGATTTGAATTCGAATGTCTGTAACAGCTTTTAATTTATTTTTTGACGCAAGACTGAAAACGAAATGTTTTCTTATATCCAAATCGTCGTGTTTCTTGCACATATGAGCTACTCGGAACGACTTTAATGCTCCAAAGTATTTCAATTGCACTTGGAGCAGTTCTTCTTTCCTTATGTCCACATTACGAAAGCTGTTAATCGTGTATTTAAGGCAAAGTCAAATTGCAATATAAGCGTTTTCACATATTGCTGTGATATTTACGTTAGAGTCAATAAAAATATTTGAAAACGTTTTGAAACAACTTATCAAAATTTTAATTGTAAATGAACAAAAGAAATTTTATTTTCGCTCATAAGTAGAAAAGTAACAAAGACATTTAGTTAAAAATGAAAGTAAAGTCAAAATGAACAATACCGAGAATGATGCGGTAGAAATAAGTTTGCCAAACTATGATCTACGTTGGGTGGATGAGATCTTGCCGCAGGCGGCTTGGCAAGAATTCTGCGAGGTAATGCAGATGCATCACAAGAGGCCAAATGCACCATCGACTGCAAGACACTGGCCGGTCCAGGGAAAGACGTCCGGTAACAAGAAAGACTTTTGTATTTAGACGACGGACGAAGGGTCCGACTGAACGTGTCCAAAATAGCAGACATTCAGGTCGATTACTACGAACTTCGGCAACTGCACCTGAAAATGAAATAAAGAGAAGTGAAAGTGAAGTGCGGGAGTTGTAAAACAGCGAGAAAAATATTAAGAAGCCCAAGCTCTAGAGATAAGAGTAAAACAAAATTCACAACAAAAATAATAAAAAGCCAAGCCACACAAAATTAAATTATGGCAATACACAGTAGCATTACTTGAGAAAGTTGCTAAAAAAATGGGCCAAGAATAACGAAGAAATTAAGTAATAAACATTGTTACAGTTAAATTTCATAGCAGCGAGCTTGCAACGTTGCTTTCACGGACGCTGTGTTCTGGTCGTCTGACAACACTAACTCTCGCCGGAAATGTTTTACTCAGACCGTGGGAGAATCCTTGCTTTCGCATTGGCTCTTTTATTTGAATATCTTTACGTCATAATTTTCCATTGGTCACGCCATTTTGTCCCGTTAGAATTCCCGGAAGTGTTCAACTTCCAGGCCATGTTTGATTCCGCCACTTTTGTGCTGGCAGTCTCGTGAGATACCACGTATCGTATCGCTCTCGTGAATTGTTGCTAAATTAGTGCAAAATTCAATTTAAATACAGTTTTACTGGAAGATACAAGTATCTCATATTGCTTTGTGAAACGCAGGTTGCGTTGTGGTCCAACGACCTCGCTAATTCGCAGGTATGTTTTGATATTTCTTTAATGGCATCGCAGAAACTAATTACCGTTCTTCTTGTCCTATTAGGATCGTAATTTCTTTTGGGATTTTAACTACCTTCACTGGTATGGCATAGCCGTTTTGACGTCTGTTTGTTGGTTTGGGAGAATTTACCGAAGAATTGCACAGTAGTCCTGTGTACCGCCGACCGTGAGTTCCACGAGGCGACTTTGCGCTGAAGAGTGCTGCCACCTACCCAAACTAACGTGAACCGGACAACAGTTGGACGTCAGATAACGCGACGTATACCGTTGTTTATATTTCTCGGATATTGTTTATCGCGGCCCGTTATGGTGCGTTGAGTTGAGATAACAGTGATTATTTCTTTTATTGTGCACAAATATATTTGTTATACACTGTGTGTGTTTTGTTTATGTCTGACCCCACGCTGAACGTATCAAGTGAGACAAATCTCCTGAAGATTAGTTTTTACTTAGAGCGAACACGACGAGATCTTGGGAACGGTTTCGAAGTGACTTCCTCAACTGGGTTTAAATTCCCTGGCGCCTTATTTAGTACCCCTCCCATCTTCACTGAGCTAGTTTTGGGAAAGTTGTGGGAAAGCAACGCTTACTTGTCACCAGGTTTTTCAAATTATTCAGGAGTATTAGAGTTTACAATTTTTGGGGTAACAAAATTTAATTATAAGTTGCCCAAAACATAGCAATATGAGCTATTCTGGAGCTGCTTCGAGCTGTTCCAAGTGCAATTGGGACACACTGGAATACTGAAGCAGCTCCGGAGTTTGTAGTTCCGAGTAGCTCATGTGCAATTGGAAAGCATCTCACGATTTGCCTGTAGCGTTGTCCCATGTATCTGCGTTTCATCAAATTGTTGATGTCATCTGCAATTTGATATTTGCCCCGCATAACGTCTATTGCTTTTTAGATGATACGTTATAAAAGAAGAATAAGACCTCGTTGGTCTGATTTATCTAGTATTTTCTCTATGCGATCGAGAAAGTAGCTTATAAGACCTGACCTGTAATTCTGCTTGTTTGGTCAAAAATTTGATGAACAGTTGATCTAAGCTTTTCTTGAGAATTATCAAATTATGTAGCTTAGGATGTTTCTATGACTTTTTTTTTGGGAAAATGTTGATATTCTAACAAGGCCAGGTTTCTTTGCTTTACGTTATCTTTAACTTTCGGTTTATTGCCCTGGTAACAAATATAAACATATAATGGAAATAAACTGAAAGTTGAAGTTAACTTAAAGTGAAGGAACAGCGCCTAAGACCCGGTACTTTAGTCATGGTTTAACTTTAACCTTTAGTTTATTTCCATAGGAACAATTGTTACTACGGGAGTAGACTGAAGATTAAAGTTAAACCATGACTGAAATACCGGGCCTTAGTCGTATTACTTTCCTTAATCTTGGTTCTTGTAAATACACACGGAATAGAAACCTAGGGCCGTATTCATAAACAAAACTTATGCTATGCGTTCACTAAAACATTGCGAATATCTATTTATGTACTGCAAAGATTTCTTTTATGGAAAGTAAATGATAAACTGTACTTAAACCCATATTGGTTGTGCGTCCGCAACACGTTGAAATGCGTACAGATCATGAATTACAAGCGAATTATTATCGAGCGCATAGCCTAAGTTTTGTTTATGAATACGAACCTTAGACATTGAGGGAAAGATAAAGAAGATTCAGAAATCAGATTCTTTAGGAGAATAGAAAGCAAAAGTGGATAAAATCAGAAATGTGGCATACAGACAGAATTTACAGTGATCCTACTGAGGAAAAAAGAACTAAGGGCAAAAGAATAAGGGGTGATAGAATAAGTGCTTGAAGTCAAAACCGGAAGAAAAAAAAATAAGGGGGAGCACGAGGAGATTATGACCGAAAGAAGTGAGAAGTGCTGTGGTGAAAAGAGGAGTCAAATGGGAAGAAACGAAAGAAGCTGCTTAGGACAGAAAAAGATGGAAAAGATTTACCAGAAACAGCTCAACTCCTTAAAGAATCTTATACTCATAAAGATAGTTAGGGCTAAGGATTAAGAAAGTAGGTACTTTTGGCTTTTGTTGTCTTTCTTCAAAATACTGAAGTTTTCTTGTTTATAAACAACTTCTTGTCAATTTTTTGACTTTGTTGATACATCAAACAGCCCAGACACCTTCAAAGCTTACTAGTCCATATCATTCCCGCAACTTAATGTTTCTGAAAACAATTTCATCTTCTTTTTACTGAAAATATTATAAAGGGTTTATGTTTTCGGTTGGTTTTTAATAAGTCGAATCCCTTCCCTTTTTTTGGGATTATTTCCGCAATCTGTCTCGCTCGGTAATGAGGCCAAGTTAGACACAAAGTATCTGGAAAAATTGTGGCTTCGCCGCGGACTTTGATGAGCAATTTCGAGGGAAAGGAAGACGCGGGCAGATGGACAGCATCTGATAAGGCAAATTGATATAAAACCGCACGATGCGATTGCACAAAAGCCGTTCGCTAAGAGGATTATCGGGGTGCGACCGGTTTTTAGTTTCGGGCATATGGCTCGATATCGTCACTTTTTTACCGTCCGACGCCTCTTTATTGTGTTCCATCTTTTATGCTTAATCCTCGTTGTTTTTTTTTTGCAGAAAAATTCTAATTAGCAGAAGAAAAATGTGGTCATAATAAGATAGCGAAATGAAAATGTTTTAGTTGTTTTTCCTGTTAAAGCTGTGTTTAAAATGCATTTGCACTGTATCTTTAACTAAATTATTGAATTTTGCAAAAGGAAGGCCACTAAACACTAGGCGATCTAAAAAAATGGAGATTTTGCCCCGTATATCATAAAATTTATAAACGCCTTACGTCATGTAAACATCGACAAGGACTTTTGGGAATCCACTTGTTTTGCTATGCGGATGTAATACACTTTTATAACTGTATTTATTTCGTTCATCGCCTGCTACTAAAATACATAAAAAATTTTACTCCTAAATATTTTGTATGTATTGTGTTGTAATGTATAAGCTCATTCGTTGTCAGAAAAATCAAATTACTTGTAATTTGGTTAACAATAATTTATCTAAACATTCTTTTTTATTTTGTTGGCAACTCAACTAATTCCAATTAGATGAAAGCCTGTAAAGTTTTGCAGCAATTTTTCAAAGAGAGATCACGAGAGCCGTGAAGACCGGGTGTCTTAGAGTATTTCGTCGCGACACCGTATTCCGAAACAGTGTCACCGGAGTTGAGACCGGAACGTGCCCGGATTCTCAATTAGATGCGCCTCTAAATCGATACCCGGACCGCCAGAATTCCGGAGTAAGACCGGACGAGTAATTTTTGAAGGAACACATACATTCGAGTACGCAACAGCTGTCGCATTTAAATCCAATCGGCGGACCTTACAGCAAAAAGCTCCGCAACAAAGGCAGGACCTTGCACTTATCGCTGGCTACCCGCGGTTCAAATTAGCCGTATCAGGGTAAAGGGAGCCACCCCAGCCTCCTGCGGCGCGCCTCAGGGCACATGACACCTCGTCTATTAACTGTTTTATTGTTACATTTCAATCCCCTATTGCTATAAGTGCGTAGGGCCGCGAACAATTGCCGCGCGATATATTTTTTGGTAATGACGTTATGGATTATTGTTGGATTTCCCGATATGCGGAAGCGGGGGGCGAATTTGTGAGAATTTCGGCAATAATGTGGCATATTCGCACGCTTTTTGGCTCGCTCACCCTTGGGCACGAAGTCATTAGCTGTGATATTTTCGACTGATGGAGATTTATTGATGCATTATCAGAACTGCGATACAACATTGTAGCAACGAAATTGTAACATAAACACATGCCTGCTCAGCTAACCTCAGAAGTGATAGATACCACACCTGCTGTCAAATAGCCCACCTACGCTTTACAAAACCCGAAAAAGATAGAGTTAAATAAAAAACTTCTCAGTCAGGCTATGACTTTCTTTTACTCCATTAAAATTACATTGCATCAAATGTTTTCATGGCCTGCCTGAGAAGTCTTTTTAATTTGAAAGCCCTTTATAAACAAATGTTACAAATAATGCGGCTTGCACCCCATCATGGTGCTGGGATTAAGCTTGCAACAAAGTTGCATCCAAAGATGCCAAGGACATCTACACATTGCCATCATCCATCCTGTTCGGATTAGTCGATTATCAAACATATAAATACTTGTCGATTTCAATTGTAAGATATCCAAGTGTTCTTGTAGTCATAGTGAGGTACGCTTCTTTTGTAACCAAGTATAGTACGAACCGTGTAAGTCTTTTGTTTTTTATATTAATAAATGTATTATGTAATCTGGCTATGTCCGTTATACAAAAAATACCACAACACTATATTATTATATAACGTATTATTTGTAATTAACGTGCTTAACGGAGTAGATTCCCTTCTCTATCCTAAATGATTGAATTTCTTCTCTCGAGACATTAACAGAGCTTTACAATTGTGATATACTTTGTCTGCTTTTGTATTACCTTTATATTTTCAATATACAATGTGATGTATGATTTATATTTGGGTTTTTATATTTCTTTTAGTATTTCATTTTTATCTGTGTACTATTGTATTGACTTGTTCCATACATACATTGTGCATAACAGAACAAAAATATAAACTATTACTATTACTTACTATTGCTAATCATCCTGCTGCAAACAGTCGTGTATCACATATCAATTTCCAAATTGTATATTATTTCGGCTTCTGAATGAAACAATTGATACTAAGAAAAATGACCAGCTAATAAACACTTACTCTGAATAGTATTTTGAATAAATTCTATCGGTATACAATGCGTAAGCCGATTTCTGTGACATAACAATTTGACAATGGGCAAGGCAAGGAAGACAACTTATACTAATGACGTTTTCCTTTTTGCATTAAATAATTTTAACTTAATTAGAGGGATATGTTAGTATATTAATAATTAATTAAATAATGTGAAAGAACACTAATACAAATATTTAAGGCGGAAAAATTTGCTGCCGCAATCGAAAACGAACTCGAGTCTTCCAGTTTCATGCCGGACGCTTTTAACCATTAAGTTAATGCAACACCGAGCTCGAGAATCGTCTAATAGAAATTAGAACAAAGCTGTTGAATATTTGTGTTAGTGTTCTTTCACATTATTTAATTAATTATTAATACAATAACATATTCCTTTAATTAATTTATTAAAGTTTGTCCTGCTCAATGGCATTATCAATTCAACAACTTTGTTCTAATTTCTATTAGACGATTCTCGAGCTCGGTGTCGCATCAGCTTAATGGTTAAAAGCGTCCGGCATGAAACTGGAAGACTCGAGTTCGATTCTCGATTGCGGAAAAAAAAAATTCCGCCTTAAATATTTTTGTTAGTGTTCGTTCATTATTAAATTAATTAAATAATTTTCATCCTCCCACCTTCCAAAGTTGATTCAATATTGTTATGGTAAACATTAAGAAATAGAAGCATATACCAGCTCTTTCGTCAGTAAGACATTTTCAAGCGGACAAAAAAGGTCCCTTACAATTTGGGCGCCATGATGTAGAAGTCAATGTATTTTACATTTTACACCATGGCACCCAAACCAGCATGAGCAAATTGTAAGGGAACTTACTTGTACGCTTGAAAATGTCTTACTGACGAAACCGGTCGCTCTTGACTTGTAGTCTGACGCAACCTTCTTTTATTCTATTCAGCATGACTACAAACAGCCATGAAGTCATTTCAAACACTTTTAACAAAGAGCTGCTGCTGCACTATTCTACTTAGCAGAACACTTCGCTGCTGTATATAAACCCTAGCCCGGTTCTGTTTTTATAGAGGTTCCTTCTCTCGGGAGTGTTCTAAAACAGATGAAAATCCGAAATTAACTAGAGGGCATTTGAGAAACGATTCCGAAAGTATCTGGAGCGCGTGTTGTATCTTAGAGAATCAATGAGAAGCTCCTTAATGGATGGATGAGTGACAGTTATAAAAATGTATAACAATAATAAGTGAAACAGACACGAAACACTGAAGAAACAAAGAAAAGCTACAACAATTTGGCCATGATTTCTCACAAATTTATATTTTAATGGAAGGCGCATGCTTAAAACGAATTTCCAATGTTTTGTTTTTGACTAAAAATTCGTTGAGCTTCGCTACACACATCAAATCAAAAAATTTGAAACGCCATCTTTCCGCCGTCAAGGAAAACTTCTTTTCTGCACTTTGACAAATTTTACACATGCAACATGACTTTTTCTAACGCATTTTTCTACGATCAATTCGTCGAAATCCAATTCGTCAAAATTATTACGGACTTTGAAGCGCCATCTTTCGGCACCAATTCAAAGCTAATTGACACGAGTGTTTTACAAAAATAACGAATTTATGAATGTATTAAATTCTAGACAGCTTTTTCATTTTAAACCATCATCACTTTATTTTTATTATTACTGTTATTAATTGTTAGTGTTCAGAATTTTCGGAGCGCCATCTTTCCGTTTGCCAACGAAAGTTACTTTACGCGCATCCAATAGTTGAGTAGTTTCTTAAATACATCTGCATCTAGACAGTTCTAAGCAATATTGAATTCTGGTCATTTAAATAAAATATGTGGATGATTAATTATTGGTCACTTTGTGACAGATTTTTTATAGTTTGACAACCTCTGGAAAATCTCTGCATCTGTATAGTTTGAGAGTCTCTGGAAAATCTCTTCTTCTGCAGTAATTTGAAAGTTTCTGGAAAAATTTAAAGGCGTCATCTAAGTAACTCTAAAATAACTCGATCTTCTATACTGTAAGAATTCAGCATCTCATAAATCATTAATCTCATTACGTAAATTAAATTATGTAAGCAAACAGCAGACGGTTTCGGAAAATCACAATGAAGCATAGCGTAATTGGCCCACTTGTAAAGTGTTACGTAATCCGGATTTCCGGTTTAAAACTATATAAAAAGGAGACTGCTTTTCACGAGAAATGTCATACAGCAAGTAGCCGTATGATCGTGAATATCTCCGAAAGTCTGAAGCCGAAAGTAGTATTCATCAAGTGTCATAGTGTGATCAAACTCCGAAAATCCGTCCATCTCTCTGTATCTAGTACTATGGTTTGCGTGAGAAAACATTAATTTGATTGATCCTACAACTGCTTTACTTGATTTATGAAATGCTATTTTTCTTATTATAAAATCATTTGGAATTTGTTTTGCATTGTATGTCACATCTCAACAATTTACAACAAATTTTAGAGAGACCTTAAATGACAGATTCTGGAAACTTTTTAGACGTTTTTCTAGTCTAAACATTTCATGATAAAACTCTCTTGGTGGGATGTACATATTTCTTCCACGATTTTAAAACGATCCGATAGATTAATTAAGAAATCGAAATGACCCAAATGAATCGAATATCATCTCATCACTTGATCGAAAGGTTAGAGAAGAAGAAAAAAGCAACTTGTAACTTATCTCCTCCGCCAAATCTAAATGCACCATAATTTAAACATCACAAATTCTCGCGCATTTGAACCGCGTTCCCCAAAGGCGGCGGCGCCCTTCAAAGGACTCCCATTCCGGTCCGACGCCTCCGGGCCCCGGTCCTTTGATCCGAGGCCCCAGAGCACGGTTTGAGTTTCGCGGTGAGCCGGGACGACCCTTCAAAGCGCCAACGCCGACTGAAAGATGACACCTCTTTAATTCCCAATGAAAATTAGTGCGAAATTTCGAGGGGATTATGCAAATGGGCGGGGGCATTTTTTGGCGCGTTCGAGAAGAATGAGGGTCGATTGATTCTTAACTCTTCACGGCCGGGTTGATCTGCTTAGTGCCCCGATAAGTGTTATCGTATGTAGGCCAACACCCCGGCGGAATAACGTGCTCTCCAAACACAACAGGTATCGCTGTGCCTCGGGGTGTACTTGAATTTCCTGCACCCGCTTCATTATAATGCATTATAAATGAGGAGGGCACTTACGTCTCTATTCATGCGGCCCAAGTACGCTGTGTTACTTCGCTTCCGTTGTTTGTTTCATAATTGCTACATTTGCTTGGGTTTTTAACAATAATCAAAACAAATTTGTTTTTTTTTCCTCGACTTTCCAGAAAAACACTCAACTGTCCAATTTCCCACATTGGACTCTTTTATAACGTTGAGCTTCTTCATCATCACCAGGGTTAAGTATTTAATTATATTTTTGCTTGAGTTACACACCTTATCGAGTTATAGTGACGAATGCAAATTCTTCTCTAACGTGTTACGGTATGCAACCGAGAGAGAGAGTGCGGATTAGATTGACGATTTCCCCGGAAGACTAAGTAAGTTTCCTGAGAAGGTTCGTCAGAGGAGGCAGCATGTAAATGAGGTCTTCAATTCGTATTAATTAACCGTGTAGCCCACCCCCGCATGCGCCTTTGAGATGCCCGGCCCTTGCCAATAAAGCAGTCGAACGGACCCGGTTGTTGAGTAAATAGAGTTAGTCGCATGTCATTCGACAACCCTCGTGTCCCGGAGCCTTCCGCCGCTCCAAAGGGGTGACTTTTCTATAGCCTCACCATTCCAATCAACGCGGCGTGTTGTCTGACGAGCTTAATGAAATAATTCAGGCCGGAAATGCACCTTCAATACAGTTTATTTCATTCCCTCACTCACTCTATAATCGTAGTCGCAAGTATAGGGGCGCTCAAACAATTCACAATCAATACACACACATTTTTAAATAACTACCATGATAACACACACGTTTACATAACATACCTAGGAAAAGAAATTAATAAAGTCATGAAATACAAAATTGCCCTTATTTTTTGTATTCGGTTTTGACAGGAATCTTATTTGGAAGGAACTGAGTTTACTCATTAAATTGGAAAACCCCTCAAAATTCTCTTGTGTTTTGTAGAAGACCAAAGTGGTAACAACTGCTGCGCAGTAATAAACGGAGGGCGCTAGGGCTGCGCAGTAGGTTTTAGCCACCCCTGGGCTATGACCCCACCATGTCTGAGAAAATCCAAAGTCAATGGCACCATCGAATTCGCTCTAACTGCTCAAATAAAAAAATTCGATTTCCAGAAACTGTCAATAGCCTAGGTGCGTACAAACTTTAAGTAACTGTTCTAGTCATAATTGCAGACGTTGGCACTGAGATGGTAAGCAATACATACCTGTATATTTTTGTTTGTAAATGGATCTTAGGACCCGGAGTAAAAATGAAAATCAAAAAAGCTGCCCAGTAGTTAATGGAGGGTGCTAAGACTGCTCCTTATGGAGAAAAATCTATGACAAATAAAGATGGAAATTTCAAAGAGCTCAATTAGAATGTGCTTGATAGATTAATAGGTAATAAATGCAGAAATGGGCCTAAAAATATATAATATGAGGGACGAACGTAAGACAAATAAAGATCCCCAAAAAATCTGTTAATTTTATCATCAAGCACGTTTTTGATAGAAGATTAGTAGATAATAAAGAGAGGGCTAGAAGTATAAGACAAGAGAAAAAGAAAAATATTGAGGAAGATGCTGAGAGGGAAGACTTGAGAAAAATGAAGTTAGTGTGAGGGCTCACACGTTGCTTAGCGATCAACATGTCACGATGACAGATGACGTCGAGAAACATCAAAATGACAGGCGGGAAGAGCATCCACAAGCCTCTTGTGCAGCGATTGTCCACAGCATTCACCATTACACAACATCTCTTGTGCAACCATTGTCAAGAGAAGACTTTCACTCTAAATACACTCAAAAATGTCGTTGAAGCCAGCTGTTGAAGAAAAGGAGTAGGAAACATTACAAGAACCAAGCCGTTCTGAAGAAGTTCCTCCATCAGATTCGTTTTCTGTCAGTTACTTCTTTACCAGTGACAACGCCCTTCAAATTCCTAGACGACAAAAGCGAAGAGAGCAGTTTATCGAATACATTGTCAAACAGATAGTTGAATTATTTATTTCCAATATTTGTTATTCGTTATTCAATTTTTATATGTCGTATTCCTTTATGTTCATGTTGTGTCAATAAAAAATAAATACAAACTCGCCCATAGTAGAAAGAACTAAAGAATCAGTTCGTTTTGTTATCGAGGATATACGAGCCCCGTCTCAGTGAAGTTGGCCCAACTAACAAAAATTTTTTTTTCAGAAAATTTTTCTTGTAGAAGGAAAACTTATGAAAATCAATACAATATTGCAATGACATGGGAATTGTTTATTAACTTTTAACACACAAAACTAAATTCTAACTAATAAAAATAGGAACACGAAGGTACATCTAATATTATCCCAAAATAAAAAATCGACGAAAATTAAAGATAAAGCTATCATTGCGTTACGTTGCCTTTTCGACTTAATATCGCTTCGATACACTTGGACATTGTGTTAACTAAAGTCTGGCATTCATCAGGTGGGAAATTGTCCTAAATTTGTTGAAACCGAGCACATAACTCTGGAACGGTTCTTGCTGGCTACGAGCGCAGCTTTCTGAAAATATCTGAGAATATTTTTAAGAAATACTTTTAAACACATGTGGATGGATTAAAAACTATATATCTTGAACCAATTTTTTCTTATTGTAACATTATATTCAGCTTCCATATTTTGAGTACATAGTTGGGCCAACTTCACTGAGACGAGGCTCGTACTTAATAGAAATAAGAAAAATGTTGAGGAAGATACTTAGAGAGAAGAATCTAAGATAAGTAAAGATGTAAAGAGCTCATTTCATTTTATCTTTAAAGATCTACTTGATAGAAGATTAGTAGATAATAAAGGAGGAGAGAGGGATAGAAGTATAGGATAAGAGAAAAAATTGAGTAAAGGGGCAATGATTTTGACGACTAGCGGAGAAGTCTGTTTTCCCAATTCATTGCCGAATACTTTAACATTTGCTTATGCGTCTGCATGGCATTTATAAGTGTTAGTTAAAACGAGTGAGGAATTAATTTATACGAGAACATGTAAAGCCCAATCAGATTTACAAAAAAAAAAGAAAAACTACCAAATAATATAAGGTGACAAGAATAGCGAGAGATCCGAAACCATTAGGGCGACAAAACCCGAATGGGTGAAAGGAAATATGGCCAGAGGCCGTTTAGAGTAAATTTATCATGGTCTACGTTAAAAAAGAAGAAGAAAAGGAATTTAAATTCTGCGCCTATTTGGGATATTTTTTTGTATCTAGAGATGTAGCAAAATCTAGCTTGAAGGTGTTGGTAGTTCTAAAAAGAACTTCTGAAAAACGTAGTGTTTCTCCTTGTGGAAGTCGATGAAGGTGGTTTGATAGAACCTCAAATTGATCGCTAGATTCAGATGTTCGATGTTGAGTTTGTTGAGTTCAACCTAACGTAAGCCCTTAGAACCAGCAGGACGTTCATAAGAAAAGGGTTTCAATCTTCATGGTATTATCATCGTTGTATCTATTCGAACTTCCTTCAAAATTCCTGCAATAGAAATATTTTTTTATTAATTATGAAGCGGACGTACATTTTACATTTACTAATTTGAATATATGGCTCATTTTTAAATTAGGCGGCCAAAAACGCTCAGTATAAAAAAATTCCTAGAGATGAAGCCGCTGTTATGTTTACTTATAAGATAGTTGCGCTATACTTTACTTTTTCTAATTTCCCTAACGTAAGGAAAAGTATTGTCAAATGTGAATGATAAATCTAGCCAACCCATATAAAATCGGAAGTTAATAAAAATAATGTAACGATTTTACGGGTTCTATTAATTTTTATTTTAAAACAAAACACGAAATAGTTAATAAATTAATTTATTTAAAAGCAAATTAATTAATACTAATTTATTTACAAGCTTATACCGAATTTATTTTAACAGCCGAGCGAAAGTCTAACGCGAACTTTAATGCCGAATTGTCCAACGCCGAATTCTTGCCGAACTGTCGCCCACTCCCGACCGCGTGAATTTATAAGCCGAAGCTGTTGTTCTCGTACTTTCTGGAGCGCGACAGACTGTCTGGTCTAATTTATTCTGCCGCCGGTATTCTCCAGGCTGTCTGCCGAAGCCTCTAGTTTAAGGCGCGTCAACTGTGACGTAAGAGACAGACCGACGCCAGCTGCTGTCGACGAATCATTACAATGCCCCCTTCTTAAAAACCTTTCGTCTCGGAACGTTCCTCGTGATAGCCTTGAAGGAGGATGTCGAAATCGGCATGCTGGACCCTTTTTACAACTTCCGGTCTGGAAGAAATAGCAATCCATGGTTTTCTTACTGTCGACAGCTCCTGTGGGTGGTGACTGCAGAGTAGAACTTCAATTCCGGTTCCGTTGAAGATGACTTCTATCATGCTTCGAATGACCCTCCAGTCCAGTCCGTCTAGTCCGCAGCCCAACTTGGGAATGGTTAATTTTGTCTCCTTGCCTTCTACCACCTGTCTCTTCAGGCTCCATAAAACTCTCCAAATATTGCGATAGTCAGACTTACCGCTTGATGCCTTCTTGGTAACTAGAAAATATACGTGTTGTCTCTGATTTGCTTGCGTGTGGATGATCTGCAGGCTCTTGCCCACTATAGGGTGCTATCTTCGAAGTTCCTCGACCTGGCCAAATTTCTTTCGGAAGACCTGGGCAATCCCCTTGGACATTCTTAGGTCTTCTGCCACACAGTGGGCCAGACTGTACTCCGGTGGTACTTGAAAAAGGTCTTGCTGCTTCTCTGTGGTCACTCCGAATCGTGCCTTACTCCCTGTGGCGTGATGAGACATAAAGGTTTCGAAGTTCACTTCGGAGCCTTGCGTCCTTTGTATTGCTCCTTCATTTTCTTCTCCGTTGTAAGGAGCCATCCGGTTGAAGTGGATAACTTTGGGTTTGCCATGCGGAATCTTTCTGATGCGGTAGATGACATCGTTGATCCGTTTCATCACTTTGTAGGACCCAAGATGTCTGCAATTTTGGGGACAGACCTCAACGTCTTTGAGGATTATAAAGCCAGACCAGTGCTCCAGGTTGGTATCGCCCATTCTGAGCATTGATGTCATAATGCTCCTTCATTCGGTCGCTGGCCGTCTGCATATTGTGACGCACTTGATTGTGAATGTCGTCCATTTTCCTGCGTAGACCGCTCACGTAGTCTTCGTCGGCACCTCACCGGGCTTCACGCCGAACTTCAGGTCGCAGGGCAGTCTTGGCTCTCGCCCAAATACCACTTTTGCTGTAGTCTCTCCTGTGGTCTCAAGAACGGACGAACGATATGCCAGTAGAAAAAGGGGAATGTACGTGTCCCAGTCTCTCTGATGTTCGGAGACGACCTTGGACAAATGTCGGTTGATGGTTCTGTTGAATCTTTCCACCATTCCGTCCGACTGCGGGTGAAATGCAGTGGTTCTAGTTTTCCGGACGCCGAGCAGAGTACAAACTTTCTTGAACAAAGCCGATTCAAAGTTCCTCCCTTGATCTGAATGCAGATCCATGGGCGCGCCATACCGACTGATCCATTCTCGGACAAGGACTTCAGCAATAGTTACTGCTTCTTGGTTTGCTAGGGCGTATGCTTCAACCCACCTGCTAAAGTAATCCATCACCACGACCATGTACTTATTTCCACTAATCGTTTGTGGAAATGGGCCGACTACATCTACGGCAACTCTCTCAAAAGGACTTCCCACGTTATACTGTTTCATAGGAGCCTTGCCTCGTTTGTGGGGGCCGTTCGTGGTTGCGCAAACTACGCATTTCCTGCACCGGTCCTTTACGTCTTCCTTGCAGTTTACCCAGTAGAATCGCTCGCACACCTTTTCTAGTCTTCTTGATTCCCAGATGCCCTCCCTTCCATCATGAAGCTCCCTCAGAACTTCCGGCACCCTATTCTTGGGGATCAGTGTCTTCTGTTCCGTGCCTTCCTGGTTCTCAACAGTTCGTTTCAGAAGACCATGATCCAGCACTATGGAGTTCCACTGCGCCCAGTAAGATTTTACGGATGATGTACACGGTGCTATCTCTTCCCAAGTAGGCCTTGCCTCCCTACTTTTCCATTTCAGCACCAATTTCAAATCCTGGTCGTTCTCCTGGTCTCGTCGCAATTCTTCACCTTGCCATTTGTCGTCTACGACGGCCGTCCTCGCAGTCGTGGCTACTTTCTCCTTCAGACGACTACAGTGCTTACAGTCTTCGGCACAAGGTCTTCTCGACAAAGCATCGGCATTTCTATGGCTAGATCCGCTCCGATGCTGGATTTCAAAATCGTATTCCTGAAGTCGATCGATCCATCGTGCGACTTGTCCTTCAGGATTCTTGAATCGGAGGAGCCATTTTAAAGCGGTATGGTCCGTCCTCAGGAGAAAGTGTCTGCCATATAAGTAGAAATGTTCTATGGACTTTACCACGGCTAGCAATTCCCTTCCAATGACGCAATAATTTCGTTCAGGCTTTGACAGGACTTTACTGAAGTAGCCGATCACCTTCTCTTGCTCTTCTTGTATCTGGGACAGTACGCCACCGATACCAACGTTGCTAGCATCGGTGTCCACGATGAACTTGCCTTCTGGGAGAGGGTAACTCAGAATAGGAGCACTTATTAAGTACTGTTTTAGTTGTTCAAAACTAATTTGGCAATGTTGGTCCCATTCAAACGGACGAATTTCTTCGGTGAGTTGTGTCAACGGCTTAGCGATGTCCGCAAATCCGGGTACATAGCGACGATAGTAAGTGCATAGGCCTAGGAAACTCCTTATCTGGTGTTTATTCTTGGGAGTTGGCCAGTCCTTCACGACCTGAATTTTTACTGGGTCCACGGCGATTCCATTCCCATTAACAATATGGCCTAGATAATTCACTTCCTTCTGGAACAGGTGGCACTTCTTGAGACTAAGCTTTAGTCCAGCTCCGCGAAACCGCTGGAACACTCCTTCCAGGTTCTTCAGATGGTCGTCGAAAGTTTCCCCCACCACAATGATGTCGTCCAGGTATACCATGCACGTTATCCAGGACAGACCCTTCAGAACCGTCTCCATTAGCCTCTCGAATGTCGCTGGGGCATTACATAACCCGAACGGCATCACTGTGAATTGCCGTAAATCGATACCAAGGGAAAATGCCGTTTCTTCTTCAGGTGCTAGTTCCACCTGCCAATAACCACTCTTTAAATCCAAGGTCGAGAAGGTCTTTGAGCGGGCCAAAGTATCCAGGGTATCATCAATCCGTGGCAGAGGATAGCTGTCCTTTTTGGTGACGTTGTTGAGCAATCGATAGTCTAAACAGAACCGTGTGGATCCAGCCTTCTTCTTCACAAGCACTACCGGTGACGCCCATGGGCTGCTCGATGGCTCAATTACATTGTCTTTTTCCATCTCACGAATAATGCGTTCTGCTTTCTCACGCTTCGCCTATGGTAACCTCCTTGGAGCTTGACGGATGGACCTTCCCCGGTCTCTGTCTTGTGTTTGACTATGTCGGTTCTTCCCTTAGGTCCATTTTCTACCTCGAACACATCTTGATACTGACAGATCAGGTTCTTCGCTTTTGTCTTTTGTTCTGGAGTCAATTTCTGGGCCGTCGACATGACCATTTCCAACAACTTCGGGACCTTCGTCTCTTGTTCGTTTGCTTCTATTTGGCGGGAGATGGAGGACACCATGACACAGCTTCCCAAGATCGTACCTTTCTTGATGTTGACGGGGAAACAGTTCACATTCATTAGGTGGACTGGTATCTCTTTCCTTGCTGTCAACAAAATTTTTCCAACGAGAACTCCTTTTCCAATCTTCTGGTCGTCGGTATTAAGTTCGACCATAATAACTTGCCCATCTTGGAAAGCGCCATTCAGGTTTGCGTCAACTATAACGTCGGTTCTGCTGGGCAATACGACATCTTCTGAGAGAACAACTCCAGCGGCCACGTCCTCTCGTTGATGTAGAACCAACTCCTCGTTGTTAACCGCCATCACGCTACGCTTCAGATCCAATTGGAACCCATGGGCACACATGATGTCCATGCCCAGAATCGCCTCATCCTCTATTTCTGCTACCAGTGCACGGTGGGCGTCGCTCTAATGGTTAATGGTCACCTCTACTTCACCAAGGACAGTCGCTGATGTTCCGGTTGTTGTCCTCAGTCTCACGTTTGTCTCACTCTTACTTGTCATGAAACTTATTCGTTCTCACTCTAATTTTACTCCATTCCTGCACCGAGTGAATAAACGAACTCAGCTTTAATACATCCAAGAAAAGACGCACCGTGTTTTTTGCTATCTCAAAGCCATGGCCAACTCCAAACGTAGGAGTTTTTTAACGAGTGATATTAAATTTGCCGCTTATAAATTGTACCTAAAGGAAATATGCATAGATAGCGCTAGTAAAAACCTGAGTTAATCCATTCAAATTGCTATCAAACAAAGAATTTGTACTTCAAATATATTACGAGAAAAAAACTTTACTTGGCAAATTTTCTTGCGAAGTTATCACGTTTAAATTTAGCGCTTACCAATACGTACTTAACACGTTCACGACGTTGTGTGCCACATGTGGTACACGCTAGTTGTCATCGGTAGCCGGCATGTTCCATATGTGGCGCACGCTGTATACGGAATAAAATGCCTTGTGCAAATTTAACGTATATGTGTAGGACTTTGACGAAAGGTTACGGCTGTAGGTAAAGGTCGTGTATGACCTTTTGCACATTTTATAGAACTTACCACTGAAAATAGCCGAAAAAGAATTTATAACTAAACTACAAAGTTGAGGCTAGGAAATCGAGGACATGTAAGTACAGATTACAACAAGGAACGAGAAATCTTGACCGGAAACGTAATTCTCCATCGAGAATGCACAATAAATTTACTCAAGCCTGTTGTGAGCCACCGGTGGTTCATTAGAAATCTTCGTAGGGACGTCGTGCACCACCGGGTGGTGCACCAGAAAATTAACTCACAGTCATCACGGCCTAGCTGTACGCTGATAGAAAACTAGTATGTCGTGAATGTGTTAAATGAAGTGCACAAAGATGGCGCCAGTAAAATTTTGAGCGCCAAATTTAAAATCAGGCATTTATAAATTTTTCACCTGAAATAAAAGTTCACATTAGTAACGTCTACAAATCGTCGCCTGATTAGTTTATTTTATAATTCTAACCTCACCCTCGGCAAATTTCCTGTGCAAAGCTAGTTATATCACATTTAAATAAATCACAAAAACAAATGGCTTCGTTTTCTCTAATTGGATTTGGAATACAAAAAAAAAATAGTTTGCGTTTTATTAGAATAAATTGTGTGTTTCCAATCAAGCAAATAATTTTTGTGTAAATGACCTAAATCCGGAAATTCTAACTTTTATCAAGGGATGGTGTATTTAGGAAAGCCGAGCAGCTTTTATATCGTAGCGTTTCGTCCTTCGTGAAAAATTAAATAACGTCAGGGACTAGGCGTTTAGGCGACGGCTTCCTAGGCATGGTAGGGTTATCAGGCCGAAGTCTATCTATCAGGATGTTCTCGCGTCTCACCCCAACCGAAGCCAGCTCGTTATTTATGTATTTTAACGCCGTCGTTCGGCCATTATTGACGCCTTAATGTCCGGATTTGTCTCCTGCTCCTCGCCGCTGTTTGCAAACACTGATAAATAGAGCGGACGTTTTTTGCGATTGGCTTTATGATGTTTGAACAGCGGCGCGCGTTAACCCCGTTTTACGAGCGCCATTGGGAACTCTTTAATTAAAAGATATTACGCGGTGTCCGCGTGTGAAATCCGGAACGTGACCATCGACAACAATGCCGGGCTTAAAATTTTCGGGGTGCTAGATTTTAAGTGACGCCGCTTTAATTAATACGGCGTGTGCTTTTTTTTCGTTTTCCGCCGGGCGAATTCAATTTATAAAACTCGATTTTATTAGAGCGCGAGTAAAAATGTAATAATTCTGCTCGGCTTCGATTTGGAGCAACAAGTGCAATATAAATCAAAACAAATTTGTTTTATTCATATTTGAGGACTTTCAAATGCTTCTGTGTATATCTTTATTGGCAGGAACAGACTATGATGCACGATATGACCAAAAAATTTGTGTTCCTCAAACAAAACTAATTATGATACTGTTTCACCGTACATACTTTGTAACTTTTCTTATTTTTCTATTGCTTTTGTTTTCGTCAAAAGTTAGGTGACGTTTTCTCATTTCTTATTTTCGTCATTTACCGGTCGCCTTTTGTTTCTTAATTACCTACTCTTTAAATAACTCATCGCGTTTTGTTTTCCTGCGTCAAACAATTTTTGTGATTATGTGACTTTTTCCTTTTCTTTGTTTTCCTCATTTATCGATCGACTTGTTTATTGTTTTCCGTTCTCTGGTCAGTTGAATTTCTTTGTGTTTCTTCACGTATTTTCTTTATTCATTCACTATGTGACGTTCTCCTGCTACCTACCTGAAGGACAGCAATTTGCGCGAGTGACTTTGAAGTTTCTCCAGCACCGCCGACTAAACTCCTGGAGAAGGGCGGGTTCAACGAAACCCCAAAAGCAAAGGGGAGACAAGTTAAATAAAGTCAAAGTCACCAGCTGAGCACACTTGTTTTTATTTGAAATGCTCAAAAAGATGTAATAAAATGAAAACAAATAACAAATACAACCCAGAAGGGGTCTCAATAAGTTGTAAAAGAAATAACTAATCTCGTTATCAAGCTAATGAGTAAGTTAAACTTTGTCCGACAAACAGATCTGCTTTTCGTTTACAGCAAAAATTAAAATAAATATCGAAAGTTACTTGTTTAAAAAAATTACATTAACCCAATACAGCGTTTAGACGACGCAAAACAATTAAATAAATAAAAATAATAATTCCGACCTTTTAACCGAAATCCAACGTCATGACAAACAGTTGTCAGAAGTGAGTGAGCGTTCTCCAACGGAGGACAGTGCTGTCAATGACGTCAGCGGCGTAAGTATTACGTCACGAGCTCTTCAAGTGAGGCGTCACGTCTATGGTCAGGTCCAATTTTCCCGGACGAGGGGTGGACCGTGATGCCAAGACTTCTAGCAGTTAAAACTCCGACTACGGCTTTTTCTTCCACCCAAAAGATCGTAGATGATTGTCAAAAGGGGTAAAACTACCACTGGAGAGATACGCGTTACAAACAGAACATGCGCACAAAATTCCCGATAAGACCTACCTTATCTTTGTTCTTCTCATTTGCCGATCACCTTCTGTTTTCCTAGTTACGTCATTACTATTACCAGTACTTGACGGGCTGATCGCCTTTTGTTTTCCCGCATCAGGTAATCTTTTTATTATTTGCATTGAGTGACTTCTTTATCGTTTTCCTTCCTTCCGGTTAAGTCGATTCTGTTTATTTCTGTGAGAGTCAATTCATTTTCTTTATTGTTTGACTTTGTAACGTTTATCTCTTCTTTGGTTTTCTCTTTTGTCGATTACCTTTTGTTTTCCTAATCATATCATAATACTATTATCATTACTTGATGTCACGCTTTTGGTCGTTTGATTTGTCAAAGTATCTTAGTTAATTAATATCTACCAAACGTACAGTTGCTGCATACCGTGGAGTTAACATTACCTCGGTCAAACTTTTTGTACCCGAGCTCAGTGGAGACGGTCGTGGGCCAAAATGGGGACCAAATAGCCGTGACCACAAAACGTCGTTTACGGAAAAGGACGCCACCAGCGATTGAAGGTGACCTAAACTACACCCAAGGTGAAATGGGGTATCGAAATAGTTGCAGTTCCTCGCTGGAAGGGTCTGTCGAAACATCGTTTCACGGTGAAGAGGAAGGGTATATCCGAAATGAAACACCGAAGCGAAGATAAAAGGGTTGAAAGTTGTGTATTGCACACCCCAGAATATGTAAATCAATGTCACAAATTGTCGCAAAACGTTTTCCAAAATATAAAATTACAAACCGAAAAATTTACCGTTCGCAATTAGGCCTTTTCGCTAGCGTTTAGAGTCAAAGTCCGTGAATACTGTTTTGTTGAAAGTAACATTAAATAAGTAAATATTAATTCACTAACAAATTCAGCAATTACGTGACTATTAGCACATTAAGAGAAGAAAAATACCTCACGTGAAAAATAACTCGACGAAAAAGACAATGGTAATTTAAATTTTATCGCATTCAAAGAAGAGAAAAATTGTTGTAGATAAAACGAAATAAAGAAAAAAATTGGTTTGTTCCGATCTTAGAATCCGTTGTTGCGATGCTTGCAAGACGCGAAATACTCTTAGGCCGGTGAAGTCGCTTTTCCTCTTAGGCCGGTGAAACTGCTTTATGCCTGTAAGACGCGAAGCCCTCTTAGGCCGGTGAAATATCCTTCCCACAAAGCGTTTAACGGCGAGTTTGAAGGCGCCGCGTGGAAAAAAGCAGTCACAATTACGAAGCGCAGAAGTGTAATCAGCGTAATAACGGAGAGGGGTCCAACTAAACCAAAAGAAGAAACCCCGATGAAAGCTGATTTTCTTGACGAAATGCGATGAAGTCGTTCGAGTGCGAAGTGCCCATAAAGTCACAAAATTCGGCTTAAGCCGAGTCAATTCTTGCTTTGAAGAAGTGAACAACGTCTCCCCAACTTCAAAACCTCGAAGGATGGCCTGTTGTTACACCGCAAATTCAGGTAACACGAAATACAGAAAGCATCAAAAACCAAAACTCGCACGTACAGTTCAACGAACAACCAGTCAATCAATGATGGATCACGCGTCTACTCGCGCAAGGGACGCTGGGAAATATTTGGTATACACGTACCGTATCGAAAATCAGAACAAGGGTATGCTATCCTCCCCACAGGCATAGCAAAAGGGAAGTATACCCAACGGTATTACCTAAGTCGAAAATAAAATGTAACATTGACTGATCGATCGCTTTTTGTTTTCCTACATCAAACAATTGTGCAATTTTTTAAATTTTATTTTCGTCGAACGACTATTTCTTTGTTTTCCTTCCTTCTGGTTAGTTGATTTTCTTTTGATCATCCATTGTTTTCTTAATTATGTCCTAATACTGTTACCACTGCTTGACGGACTGATCGTATTTTGTTTTTCCACATCAAACAATTGTGTAATTTCTTTTATTTTATTTTTAGTTTTGTTTATTGGCTTCTTTACTGTTTTTTTTTGTCTTCTTGTATATGTTTTGTTTTGTCTACTGTTTTTTTGTTTCCCTCAATATTCAATCGTTCATTCATTTTCTTTATTCATTGTTTTTTTGTTTTTCTCGGTAGTCCATTGTTCATTTTCTTTATCCGTTGATAATGTGTCATTTTTCATTTGTCGTTCTTTTGTTTTTCATGTACTAACTATGTCATGTGTTCCTAATTATGTCATTGTTTTTACCAACGTATCACTTTTGTTTTCCCATTTTGTTTCGTCCAAAGTTGGCCTTTTTCATTTTCCTCGACACTCAATTGGTCATTTATTTAATTTATTCACTGATTATGTTGACATTTTCTTTGCGAATTGACGCCACTCTTGTTTTCCTCAAACGGCGATCGCCATTTGTTTTCCTACGATGGATAATGTTTCTTTTATTTGTGACGATCATTTTTTTTTCTTTTTTCGTTAAATTCGTATACTATCTATGTGACATTATTCTTTTGTTTGTCTACTCATGGTGTCATGTTCTTCTTACTTGCCGTTTGTTACCGTTGAAAAATTCATTTGACTTATTCATAATAATTGGCAGTCGCCCTGTATTTATGCAGGAAGCCAAACTTCAGTATGCGTACGTGACTTTTGCCATGTTTCTCAATATTACGCCACTAGACCATACGCTGTTATTTAGTTCTACAGGATCTCTCAATTTCACTCTGTCGCCCGGCTAAAACTAATTTCATTCGTAACGAATGTGTGGCATTGTTGCTTATCGATGATTTCTTGTTTTCCTTATTCGCAGATCGCCTTTTGTTTTCCTGTACGAGTCTATTAGTGTGTAATATCTCTTTTATTTGTGCCGAAAGCTTTGTCCCTTTCTTTTTCTTTTTAAACTCATGCACTGCCTATGTGACGTTTTACTTGTCTTTTGTATATCTTTTGCTTTTCATAATCGTCTTTTGTTTTCTCGACGACAGCAGATATTGTGTAAATTATTTTAATTTATTTTTTTGTCAGTTTTTTTTTTTTTTAATCAAACCGGGAACTTTTTTTGGTTAGGTAATTGTCTTTTTGCTTTTCTTCATATATCGGATTGCGCAGCGTTTTTCTTCTGTTTCTTCTCTATGGTTTAATTACTCTCGTTTTCGTTTATTATGCGATCGCCTTTTGTTTTTGGCAATCGTAAAATTCAATTAGTTTATTTGTTTTGATTGTTCTCGTTCTTTTTTCGTCGGTGTTTGACCTTTTATTTTCGTGATTAGTCAATTATTGTTTTTTGTTTTGTTTCCAAAGGTCGATTATATTCTATATCCATTGATTATGCGATGTTTTTCTTTTGTTTTTGAATCGATGATCTTTTTTGTCACTCACCTATTACGTTTTTGTTAATAGTTTATTTTAAACGTGTCGTTTTTTGGTCATTTTCTTTTTTGGCAGACGTTGGGTTCTTATTTTTCTCATTAGTCAGTGATTTATTTTTTTTATTTTCTTCATCTAACTGCTGTTTGTTGTTTCCCCTTTCTTCTTTTCTTTTACTGACGGATCATTTTTATTTCTTACGACAAACAATTGTACAACCAATAGGTTTCTATATATTTTTTTTATTAGTCATGTTTTTCTTTATTTTCTCCATCACGGCTGTGTACGAGTATTGTATTTTCTTCTTTTTCTTCTTTTCCTTTACTGGCAAACCGCTTTTGTTTTTCTATAAGAAACAATTGTGTAATTTGATATACACCAATACATGGGCTTTTAGTTTTCTTATTAGTCAGTTCTTATTTTTTTCATACGACTGTGTATTGTTTTTTTTTTTTCTTCTTTTCCTTTACTGACACATCATCTTTTGTTTTCCTACGAGGAATAATTGTGTAATTTGATATACCACCGATATATCAAATGGGTTTTTATTTTTCATATTTATCAGAAATTTTTTATTTTCTATTTTTCATCAGGACTATGTATTTTGTTTACTTTCTTCTTTTTTTTTACTGACAGATCACTTTTTGCTTTTTTACGAGGAACAATTGTGTAATTTGATGTACAATCAATATACCAAATGATTTCTTTTTCTTTTTATTTGTTAGTAGTTTTTCTCTATTTATTATCATCGCGACTGTGTTTTTCCTTCTTCTTTTCCTTTACTGGCTGATCGCCTTTTGTTTTCCTACGACGAACAATTATGTCACGTGATATTTGTTGATACGCATTTTTCGTGATTGTTGATAACCTTCTTATTTTTCTTTTATGAAATTATTTATTAAACATTTCTATTAACTAATGATGGAAATTAAAAGGAATAACTTCGAAAATATTTCCGGGAAATAAAACCCGAGACATTTTATGTTAAAATCGAAATATTCTTACTCGCTTCTGATAATGGAAGCAAATGAATAATGAGGTAGATAATTGTCAGTTTATTTATTTATACTTGATATGTTTCTTTATAATTTAAATATTCTTGTTATCGTAGGAGAGTTACTATTACATATATTAAAATACAACAACAATTGTTTAGTTGGCTTATAGGAAGCAGTGAAGTAAATCTAAAATTTCACAGTTAAATAGCCGATTATATTTTTAGCAGACGATTGATTTTCTCAAAGTTATGGAAGTATCGAAATTACAGTAATTTACAACAATCTAATAACTACAATCAACGACTCGTGCAGGACATGGTCGTCGAAAGTATGCTCGGAACGAGCTCGGTCACCAAACAGGAATGTATTCATTGCTGTTCTTCTGTTATTAACTCCCTTCCAGACATTACTCAGGGTGATGACGCGAGAGGGTTAACGGGGATTAAATGATTATGAACCAGATACGCTCCATTTGTCATGCTGTCTGCGCACAAAATGATTCGTGCTCGTTCGATCGATATTTTTTAAAGACTATCAACTTCATCATGTTGTTTGTTGCATTTATGTACTGGTATATACAGAGAGTTGAGTAGACGAAATTTAATTCCACCTAGAGGTAAATCCAGCGTGGTGTTTATAGTTTCGAAGTTCCACGTAATAAAGTAGATAGGTGGAGTGTTATCTCTTGCGACTACCACCACTAATGAAGCACTTAACACACCTCCGCCTCTCGTTGAATGGATGTTGTACGAGTGCATTAAATTCGCGTAGCGAATGTTCTAGAATTTGATTTTCGTGTGCTCCTTGGTTTTGCGCTTCGAAAAACTAGAACAATCTCCTAAACGAGGTTGTATTTGATGCAGTCGCAAACATTGATACGTATCAAATCCCGAAATGGAAAGGGAAAGCGGCCGCTCTCATGAATATGTATAGGCAATACATGTGGGGCCGGGTGAGTCAGCCCCATCTGCAGCCCGGACCTGCCCGGACCCCGCACTCGTACCCGGACTATCGATATGATGGATACGAGGGAGAGACTTCGCTCACCGGGATGTGTTCGACAGGGTTTTTTTAGGACGGCGAACAAATGCTCTGATTTCGGCGTTTATATTGCGAACAGAGATACGTTTGATGGGGCATCAACAGGCCCAACATGGATATTTAATTTGGAATTTTCATCGTGATTTCACCATAAAACAGAACGACTCATATCCATTACTGAATAATAAAAATAGTACGAGTTCAATACTAATCAATTAACTACACAGTCATGGAATTCATTAATTTAATTTATAAGCCGTGGATCTGATTAATAAATTATAGACAATTGTTTGTGAAAGGTAAATAAAATTTCCATCTTAGATCGAACGATTTGGAATAAATTACGCAGAACCTAAAAATATTCTCCATTATTCATGAACCCGTGGTGGACAATGTCGCGGTAATATCGACGTTTTCTAATGAGCTCCAGACGGGCACCGGGGGGAAAAAGATATAACCAATATCTGGTTCTCAGAGTTGTAAAACATAATGAAGCGTCATGCAATTAACGTGCAAAGTACCCCTTTTAGGGACATGATTCGAATTATTTACGCCGTTAAAACGGTAATGTTCCCGGAGCGGCCGCTTTTTTTGCGGAACGCAAGAAAATCGCGGAGCGGCGATTCGAAATATTTAATAATTCATGGCCCGCCTCGCGATCGTCGTACGCATTGTCTCATATCGGGCCATCATCATCATCGAGTCCTAGCCAGGCAGTGACGTCTGGAGATTGTTTTATGAGGACCACAGCCACCGCGAATAACTGACCACTTTTTTGAGCGCTTCGGTAACGACAATGGCCCATCGCCGCGAATATCCGTGTGAGCGGAATAAGCAATGCATGGGAACGCACCGTTACCATTGTTAATACATGTATGATTGTGTGTGTTTGTGTGAGTGACGTTCGATGGATTCTTTTTTTGGTCGCATCCAAGAGATTTTTTGACTTTCATTTGAATCTCTGATTCTGTTAAGTTTTGCGTAAGTGATGGTTATTTTGTGTCGACGTCCGCTGATGGAAACGACAGTTGCTCATCGGACACCGACAGAAATCCCCCCCCCCCCCGGTAGGTGTCTACTGACTGAAAGACGATCGGACTCAAATACTAACTAAACACCTCCTAATGCTTGTAATATTAGAATCATCGAGTTTGGTAACCTTGATTTACACATACAGGTCCAACAAAAAAAAAACGCATAAAAGATGTTTAAAAAGCTCTTTTGAACAGTTTATAATTAATTAAAAAAATTATTCCAAAGCCAAGCGGCGACACAGCGTACGAAATACGACGCCATTATTTTGACTTCTTGCCCGCACACAATACGACTTTGGCACATATCTCAATTTCGTTTTATTGCACGTTTAACAGCTGGGAACGTAAGCCTGGGCTGTTTCTTTTACGCGGCGTAATTACTAGTAATATCTGAAATAACTGCGTATGAAATAAGAGTAACAAATTCGTAAATATTTATGTCAATAATTATTTGTTAATTCGTACGGATTATTTACTAGAGTGGAATGTACCTACCAGCTGCTTCGTCTACAAAAAATCCCAAGGATTTAAATCTGATGATCGGAAGGGACAATGCGCAGATCAACAGACAGCTGATAATAAAATCTTTCGTCTCTGAATAAAGCTTGTAAAACTTGATCTTCCATAGCAGACGTGTTAAACTGCTTACAGACAGTATGCTTCGGTATCCTTTCATCTTTGCAGTTTAATGCTAATCACAGACGGTCACATTTTTTGTACAAATTTGTTACAAAGTGAGAGAGATAAGCTACGATGGTGAGTGTTGATTGGTTGAATTGGCACTTCTCACTCACTTGATACACTTAATTGGTGGATTATGGTCGTTTTGGCTTAGGATTGGCCGGTACTCAATATACTGTCCAGTTCAGAGAACTAATCAGGTATTTTCCATAATGAAAAACTACTCACGCAGTTATTTGATTGACCGATTGCAACCGTTTTGTTCTGCGATTGGCTGATTCTCTCTCAACGACCAAATCTACTTTTCTTTGCAAACTAAGCCGACTTTTGCCAAAAAGCAGAGGCAAAACGAATTTTACCAAAAAGATTAAATTTGGAAAGGAAACAAAGAAAATAGGTTGGAAATGTTTGAAGAAGAAATCGCTTCCTATGAAGAAAACAAAACACGATCGATTAACTACGTATTTAAAAAAAATGGCCAATGGAAGCTCATAAAACAATAGGACGTGCGAAACTCAAAAATTAAAGAAAAATGAATAAATTTAACTGCTAGCCATGTTTTTTTCCAAATTGAAATTGATTGGTCCGTTACGATCGTTTTGATTTAGGATTGGTTGAGATTGAATCCACCGTTAAATTCGCTTTCGAAAATGAAAGATCTAGCTACAAAGTAATTTGATTGGTCGATTGCGGACGTTTTCATTTGGGTTTGATGGAAACCATCAATTGAACGCCATATTCACAAAGATATACAAAAATGTACCTGCGCACTTCTTTGATTGGTCGATTATGATCGCTTCGATTTAGGATTGGGACAAAATTTTTGAAAAAAAAATTATTTTTGAAACAAGAGACGATCGATGAGCTATTTAAGAAATTGAAGGTGGAACCGATCCTAAATTACGAGGAAAATAAAAGGAAGCAAAAAGTGACAAAAAATTCTCAGGCAATACTCTGATTGCTCTGATTACCATCAAATTTTCGGGAGTGAAACTACGCAGTTCTCTGATTGGTCGTCTACCATCTTTTTGATTTAGGATTGGCTGTGTGAATCTACTGCTAAATTTCGATAGCTAATCATAGTCTTTCCAGAAGGAGAGATTTAATTACGCAGTTCTTTGATTGCTCGACAACAACCAAGCTGCCAGAAACTTTAGAGGCAACAACAAATATTTTTAAAAAAATGCCTTCTGTGGAGAAAACGAAAGACGATCGATGGAAGGTGAAACGTTGTAAAACCGATCCTAAATTATCAGAGAAATAAAAGAAAGCAAAAAATCACTTTGACAAGAAATAAATAAAGTTTGGAAAGGAAACACTTAAAGTTTCGAAGGAAAAAAAAAACAAAAGATAATCGACGAAATACTTAAACATTTCAAAATGAAACCTGAGTTAATGAGGGGGCGTAAGAGACACTGGAAAATTTGATCAAAAATTAAAAACCACTGAAAAAATTCATAAGACCAATCAAATTCTGAAAAAAGAAAATATGCAGTTCTCTGATTGGTTGGTTACCATCAAATTTTCGAGAGTGAAACTACGATTGGTCGATTACCATCCTTTTAATTTAGGATTGGCTGAAACCGAATCTACCGCTAACTTTAGACAGCCAATCGTTTTCTTTCCAGAATGACAGATTTAATTACGCAGATCTTTGATTGGCCAACAGCAGCCGTCTTGCTCTAGGATTGGCCGAGACTCAACAAACTATCGAATTCAGTAAACCAATGCGCTTTTCTTAGAACGAAAGATCTACTTACACAAGTGATATTTGATTGGTCCACTGCGAACTTTTAATTCGCGATTGGTTGTAAGTCTATCGTCCATGCGCACTTTCATCTGTCAACTGCCAACTCTACTTTCCTGTATGAAAATATAAATGATGAGTCGTCATGTACCCAGTGTTGCCAGATTGCAGGGAAAAACCCGTTTTGCAGGGAAAAATCGAACAAAAAGGGATGCAGGGAATACCTTTAGAAAAGAGGGACATTCACTCAATCGAAACATCATAGTTAAAGTTGTTAAAGATGATGTTAAAGTTGCAAATAAAATGCTGCAGCCGTGATATATGAAGACGAACCAATTCAATCACGGTTTTGTTCGTCGTTCTTATGGTTTGTTGGTTACTCGTTTCCTAGACAACATGCCTGCCACGTGCGATCTTGCGAGATAGCTTTAGAGTGAAAATTATGTGGCAAGCTAAGATTGACAAGTGACAAGTTATAAAAAGTAAACAGTAACACAAAAGAAACGTGCAAAGTAGTGATTATATTTTTGCCTATTTTTTAACCCCTACAAGGAAAATTTTGCAATGAAAAGGTGTAAGTATATAAAAAGGGAAATGAAGTTACAAAAAGGGAAAATTCAACATTTTATTAGGGAATTTTTGTGGTAGACACCTGGCAACAGTGCATGTACCTACAACAATTTTTAACCTTAAAAATATTAATGGCCTGTGACATACATACAGTGAAGGTACACTCGCGAGGCAAAAGTCAATGTCATTCAAAAATTTGATAGAGTCGTCATGAAATTAAAAACATGTTCTTGCCGAGTGTGTTACTGTACAAAATCACACTGGTCGACCACTTTTTGGTCGTGACTGTACCTAAACCAAATTTTGAAGTTTTTAAAGTTTTTCAAGTAATTGAAACGCAAGTGCACATACTCCACGCGCAGTGCTTACTCTTTTTGATCGATACGTTAGTCCGCAACACCCGAGGGAGAACATTATTTGATATATCACTTTTTAGTTTCGGTTTTTGTATTCGCTGAGTATGGCGGCAGCGAGCTCGTGAAACGTATGCTGTCTGCGCTTGATTTACGAGCGCAGTTCGGAGGAAGACAGCCCAGAACGGACCAGTAAGGGAAATAAAGCATCGTGAAATAGAATACGAGTTATTTAGGTGCCTACAAATCATTCCGTTTTGCCTTTATACCTTATATATTATGTAGCGGATGTATTAAGGAATCCTTTTCGCGAACGGAAGGGATTATCCGAAGTTATTATACGTACGACCCTCGTGATGACTATTATGACGACAATGTCATTCACAGCAGTACTTTACATAAGTCTACAGAATCCATTCATAAAAAAAAGAAACCTCAACTTCTTGGGCAAGTCGTTCAGACTTGCATGGAGGGTAAGGACGGTCCTAACTATTATGACGAGAACGTCATTCACAAAAAAAATTACAGAAGCTCTCAGAACACGTTCATAAAAGAACTCGAACTTATTGGCATGGCTTTTAGCTTTGTTTCAAAGGAAGGTAAGGCCGGTCCTGACCATTATGACGCAAATGTCATTCAAGTTTTTTAGATTTGCATGGAGGGTAAGGCCGGTTCTGACTATTAGGATGACTACTATGATGAGAATGTCATTAACAGCAGACTTTACAGAAGCTTACAGATCCATTCATTAAAAAAAAAACTTGAATTTTTTTGAAAAGTCGTTTGCATGTATGGTAAGGCCAATCCTGTTGCTTACCTTTATTTTAAAATTACGAATTAAATCAGAGTAAAGACGTTTATTACATCACCCGGAGGCATCGATAACTCAACCCAGAACCAATCGGTCGTAATGGCGTAATGATACAGGACCGTAACGTTGTTTATTGCGGCGAGTTATTAATTTTAATTTGAGCGTGCGCTAATTAAGTCGCGGAAATTAAAGACGTTTACGATTGGGGAAATTGAAATCGCTTCTATACATCATCTCCAGACGTTATGGCATTTGCGATTTGATTGAGAGAAACAAGTGATTGCAATTTACGACGGCATCCGAGGTGGACATGTGCTCGGTTGAATCAATCAGTTGTCTGTTGATCGCGAACCCCCCGCACGCTAGATTCCAGAGTCCGGACAAGCTTAATTGGGATTTACATTTGCCCGAGCTCGTTCCTCAGCCTGCTCGACCAGAAACTCAAGACGGATGGCCGTGTTCCTCTCCTAACAACTGGTATCAAATGTTGATGAGTACTGTTGACTGGGCTTTTAATTGTGTCCGTCCGTTCTTCTTTCGAAAGGGAAGAATCCGAGACTTGGAACAAACGAAAAAAAAAAGGAAGAGCTCGGAGCTTGTAGCCGCGTTAACGGGATTTCTCATCGGAACGTATGGACGCGAGGGCATCGTGTAAACATTTATCGGCTTTACGTGTTTAAATTTTAATTTTATTACGAAGACCGTGGACATGTAGCGGATGGTTTGTTCGTGTTCGGCTCGTTCTAACAGAAACATGCGCCTCTTTCAAAAGGGAAACTGTAAAGAACGGACTTTATTACTTTCGTATTGCGACGGACAAAATCATAATTTAAATCCAATTAGAAACTACATTTTTTACTTCTTCTACACGACATACATACTAAGTGCTTGGAAAAAAAAACCGACCGTCAAGTCCCAACCACTCAAAACAATCTCATCCAAGAAGCACTTCTTTGTTTCAAATGGTCGTTTTTGCATCTTCGTTGTTGACTCCTGTTTTGCTCCAGGTTACCATGATTGATACATTGATTTTTTAATCGTCTTTTATTTTACCGAATGATCCCCAAATAGCTTCTACTTCTTTTAAAATGGAAACTCTTCCGCGAACCATAAGTGGAGAGAATAAACAATAAAAAAGAAATGGAAGAGAAACGTAACCCAAACGATGGAATGGGGCAAACCCAGTTGACCGAATCTTATGGGAGAAACTTTGTTGACTTTTGTTGCCGGAAATTTGGACAAATCTTATGTATTTTTAAGTCAGTCATCATCCGTTTCCGATCAAATGTAGATTAGTCCGCGAAGAATGTAAAAGAAATGGGAGAGAAACGCCGACGATGGAAACGAATGGAAGAAACCTTAGTGACCGAATGGTCTCAGACATGTGAACAAATTTCAATTGTCTTTTGTTTTTTATCCCAATAGTCTTCAGCAAACTATGAGTGGAAAGACTTAAAAAAAAGGAATAAAAAAGAAACGTAAATCAGACGAATAGGAATGGGAGAAACCTTGTCAAACTGTGTGGACAAATTCTCAATCGTTTTTTGTTTCTTAAGTTAATCGTCTTCTATTTTATTTCAAATTAAGACTCGTCTATTGACCGTAAATTGAAAGAATAATATAACCAATAAAAAAAAAGAAATAGGAGAAATACTTAACGAAAGTTGTGTTAGTTTAAATAAAAAAAAGAAATAAGAAAATAATACAAATTGTCTTTTTCATTTTTTTGTTAATTTAAGACCATTTTCCGGTCGGGTTTCAACTGTTTTTTTTTTAATTTAAAAAAATTTAATGCTTTAATGCTGTTTTATTGTTTTGTAAGAAGTCGAGCATTTCATAACCATTAGGCTCATTACATAAATTAAACTCGATACAATGCGAGCGCGGGAAATATGTTCACCTAAAAATTATGCAAACAAGCGTCTTGCTTTGTCAAAGGCTCCGCCAATATGAGTCAGGGCTGACCTTTGAAATGAAGCTGCGTTCGCAGAAATTTGCTTATTGCAGTCGCCGAGCTGACTCATCAAAAAAACCGCATTATGTAAACATAACTAAAAGCGAACGATCCAGGGATTGGGTTTAATATAACTCCGGTTTCCGGCTAGCACGACAGATCAGACAACCAGTGCTCGTCTTGTCGAGTGTAACTCTACAAGCGCGAGGGCGTAATCGACATTTATAGAATGTTATAGAAACGCAGCCTTAGTGTGTGGTTGATCTCCAAAAAATCCGTCCGTCTTTGTATCTGGTACGATGGTTTAGGGTGAGAATTTATTGATTTACCTACAAACAAAGGAATTGATACTTGGGTCCTTTATGGTCTGATTAAAATTTCAGTAAAAGAGTGAGGAGAAGAAGTGGAAATTGTTAATTACTGTGGTGTAATTAATTTTCGAAATCAAGACATAGTTTGGGCATAAAAATAGAACTTCTCTCTTACTCTCGTCGAGACATCTAGAAAGACATAGTGTTTCGACGAGGCCTTGTAAAAATTAATAAAGTTGAAACTAAGAGATAATTCATCTCCTTTCTGTTATCATTTTTTTCAACCATCCATCCCTCACACAGAGAGACGGACGATTTTCGAAATTGAATCACACACTATGATGATTACAGTTTATTTTCATAATTTTCTTTTCGTTGTTTTTAAACATATTTTCCAACGATTCGATTGTTTTTGTTTTTCTCTTTCTTCAGATTGAAAACTAGATATTGGGGAGAGTTTTCATTGTTGAACTACTTTATGTTTTTTATCAGCTTAATAGTGGCTAACCTTCAAAAATTAGCTACATTGGAAATTAGAAAGAAAAGCAAAAGGAAAAGAAAAACACAAGCCTGCCGATTCTGAAAGTAAAATTGAGTCTTCAATTAATCTTTTAAAGAAATTTTAAGAAATTACAAGAAATTATATTTGTTCTAAATTTGTTCCCTTTCAATTTTCTTAACAATTCAAGGCCAATTTCCAGGCGTACTTTAACTGCTTTTTTTATATTGTAAAATTTGATGTCTCTAAATTCATATGTGGTAAAGTGTTTGGTAAAAAGATCGGCCATCAAGTGCCAACCACTCAAAGCAACCTCATCTATGAAGCACTTTTTTGCTTGAAATTGGCGTTTTGATGCGAAATCATTTGCTATCTTCATTGTTGACTCCTGTTTTGCTCTAGGCTACCATGGTTGATATATATTTTTCCAGGCCTTTAGATTACTCTTTAACCATCAAGTGCCAACCAGTCAACATAACCTCATCTAAGAAGCACCAAAATTCGTTGCACTTTTTGAAATCTGAAATTGGCGTTTTGATACAAAAACATTTGGCATTTCATTTCATTTTATTCATTTTGCTCCAGGTTACCAAAGTTAATAAATTTTTCCAGTCCCCTAGATTACTCTCTAACAAATAGGGCTTTCAAGTCATTGCGAAGAAAATATTTGACTTGGTACGTACCATAATGCTTCACAGAAGCTTTGATTGGGTTATGCTTCATTGGATTTCTTATGATAAGCATGAAACTCCAAGATCTGCTTCCGAAAGTGCCCACCTTTCAGAAGAAAGGGTGCCGAGCTTGTGTATAAGAAACCCCAAATTCTTTTTGTAATCTGACATTTCCATTCTCTTCATTTTTCTCGTTTTTTTGTTCATCTAATCAATTAACGATTGGCAAAGATTTACATTGCTAGTGAAATCTAATAGCACGTACAGTAAAGGTCCTACAACACTTCCTTGAGGGACTCTTCTCGATTCGTTTATTTGTTATATATCTATGGTTTCTGGATCATTCGATAATATGCGTTAAATATCTTGAAGTATGTTGTCGATTGTAGCATAGATCATTAGGCTAGATGTCGAAATTAATCCAAGGCGTAGCTAACGTCTAGGAACACTGACGACAGCCTTTGTTTTGGGAAAAAATTAAACCAGGGATTCTCAACCGTTTTTAAGTATAAACCCCTTAGAAGAGAAGACTTTTTCATCGCCTTTTTCCAAATTTAATTATTACTATAACTAGAATTATAGGTGTATTCTATTTTTAAAAAATTGAACAGGATTTGTAGATAAAGGTTGTGCCATTGGTCCTCTGTAATGTATAAAAAAATTAAATAGAACAATACAACATAGATCGTACTTATTCGATCCCCAAAAGACCCCTAAAGTTTCATCAATTCCTACAGGTTCATCGACCCCCCCCCCCCAAAAGATAAAATGCAAATTTTTAGAGGAGCCATTCTGCCTCTGTCTGTAATGTGACATACTTTTTTGTAAGTAGATTCTCACCTGTTTGGTTGCCATAGCTCAGTTTAGTCGGAGGCTGAGGTGGATTCGGAAGGATAATTCTTCGAACTATATTCTTAAAAACATAACTTGCGTAATTCATAAAAAATTATAATAAACGATAGATGACAAAACGAAAGCTGTTGAGCGCCAAGTAATCTCTTTAAACTGTAATTACTAAAACAGTCCGGAACCAAACTAATGAACTCGAAACAGATTTTTAGATTACGCAAATTTATTTTAAAGAAATAGCTCTTTAATCGTAACAGAAAATGAAAAAGAATGTTTGAAAATGAAAAATAATATAATTGATAAATTATGTAACGATTTAACATAAAAGGTAATTTGACCAATAAAATATATAACTAACATGTGTACAAAAAAATTTAAAGTAGAACAAATTAATATGATGCAAACTATATATAAATGACCCATACAAATAAATGTAATATAGCACTAAATAAATTTGAAGGTGACCCAATATACTATAATTATTGTCCACAGACAATCAAACTAAAATTTATGGATTATTTCCATACGGTACGAAAATGTTTCCAAAACGATACGGCACGATACGGTAGTTTCTTCAATACTATACGGTACGATAGTTAATTCAATACGGTACGATAAGATAATTTTCTCAAAACGATACGATACGATACGGTAAGTTTCTTCAAAACGATACGATACGATACGATAAGTTTCTTCATACGAAACGATACTGACAGTTTTGTCGATACGATACGATACTAATACAAATGATTGTTTCTTACGCAATCCTGACGATAGCTTGACCTGAGTTCCATCTAAACGACACCGTTGAATTATATCTTCAAACGACTCCGGTGATATCTTCAGAACGACAACGCAGTAAATAGCAAGGAATTTTCCCATAAAAACTCGTGCGGTAGGAGGAAAGCTTCGGCCTCGGTAACCCAACACAATTTCGGGAATCCAAAAAACTAATCTTCAAATGTTCAACACAAATTCGGAAGTCCAAAAAAATTAATCTTCACACAAATTCGGAAGTCCCAAAAAAAAAAACTCTACATAAAGAGAAAAAGAACCTTAGAAAATATTCTCCTAAACAACTAGGATACTTACAATCTTCTGTTAGTTTTTTTTCCTAAGCGAGAACCTTAAAGCAACACGTGCTCGGGATACGGTAGCGAAATACGGTAGCGTTTTGTGGCAAGAACAAACAGCAACAAACTGACACAGTTGGGCTTACGAAAATAGAGACGTAATTATTTGCCAAACTGGAATATCTCAAGCCGTTCAGAGCTTCACAAAACCACAAAAATTTGGAGACGCACGCCACGCGTCTTAATGGCGTACTCGCACACACCCAAATCTGTACACGATCATCGAAGAGGACGGAAACTCGTCAAAGATTTTCTACGCAATTTCCGTATACGTCATCAAGAAATATCGATCAATAAAATCGACCCAAGGACCATGTACGACATCTACAGATTAATTTCCGAAACAAACAAATGGCTTTAAGAAGAAATCCGCATTACTATCTGAAATTAAAACACAAATCCTGAGAGATAGAGGCGTGAAAGTCATAAATATGAAATTAATTAAACGAACGAAACAGTTTTTACTTGAATTTCAATAGCAAAATAACGAGAAAATACGTAAAAAGATAATGTAACGGGCAACGAAAAAATGTGAACGTTACACACGCCCTCTCCCCAGAAATAAAAACATGAGACACTGCGAGATGTTTTTACCAACACAACATAAAATCTATCATCCATCACAATAAACTTATGGTAACTACGCGTACCAAACGATAGACAAAATCGGAAAGTCTTAAATTGAGAAGGGGTCAAATTAGAGTGACGTCATAATCGATAAGTCAAAGTTATACGGGATAGATGATACATGCAAAAAAGGAAAGAAAAAAAAAATGAAAAATGAAAGCGGACGACAAAATCTTACCTTAAATTTCGGAAACATCTGAGTTTGAACCGAAATGTTTCTTTAGATCTTTAACATGACAGTTTCCATGATCAACGCCATCTGATGATTCTAATTGATAGACCAATTTTGACAATTTGCGAACCACCTTACATAATACGTACTTTGGAGCTAACTTGGATGAGAAATTCTTAGAAGCGTCTGATAAAATACGATTCTTTTTCCAAACAAGTTCACCTACGGAAAATTCTACGTGACGTCTCCTCATATTGTAATAATGACTATTTCGACGATAAGCGGCAGAAAGTTTAGACTGAACATCCTTATAAATTTCGGGTAATTTCGACAATTCATCCACATAATTATTACGATCAGCTGGCTGAATGTTAACATCATGTGAAGTGTGAAGAGGACCATAATATTTACCAGAAAGTGGAACTTTACGTCCGAAGTTGAGAAAAGTTGGACTGTAACCGGTAACTTCATGAGTTGCTGTTCTCAAAGCATGACCAATTTTATAGATTTCTTTATCCCAATTCTTATGTTCCTTTCCTTTGATGTAACTTCGAATAGCTGTACCAACAACCCTATTCACACGCTCGACTTGATTTACATGGGGTGAATATCTAGCGGTAAAATAAATTTTCTGAACATCATAACTTCCAACAAAATCCTTAAAAGATTTGCTAGCAAACTGACTTCCATTATCGCAAATGATAAATTGAGGTACACCATAAGTCAAAAATACTTCATTTTGAATAAAGGTAATAATCGGCTTTGATGTAGCTTGTCGAAGAGGTTTCAAAAGAACGTATTTAGAAAAGAAGTCCGATACAACTAAAAGAAACTTATTACCTTGGGAACTTCTAGGAAAAGGTCCCATCAAATCGATATTAATGCACTGCCATGGAAATAAAATTTTTTTCTCACTACCCATAAGTCCTTGTGGTGTCACACCCGGAATTTTTTGCGATTGACAAATACGACATGATTTAACATTCTTGAAAATGCCTATCCTCATTTTTGGCCAAAAATAATCCTCAGCTATTTTCTTATAAGTTTTAAAGAATCCTAAATGCGACGAAACGGGATCAGAATGACATTTCTTGAATATTTCATCTCGATAAGCGAGAGGTACAACTAATTTCCATTCTTTAACGTTAGTGCGAATACGAACTTTTTGAGGAATAAACTTATATAACAATCCGTCCTTGACAGACCAATTTGGATAGTTATCGGGAAAATCATTCACATACTTCAACATCCTACTATACCAATCATCAAATTCATCAAAAGATATATCGATAAAAGAAATATCTGGAAGAGGAGCTCTAGACAAAGCATCAGGAACAACATTAAATTTAAAGTTCAGAACAATGTTGAAACTTCGACAAAAATCAATGCCTAATACAAACGAATGAGATACTGAAGGTACAACAAGTGCTTTCAAAATTTTCGTATTGTTATTAATTCTGATCGGCAAATAGACAAAACCTGTGACGCGTTGTTTAGAGCCATCGGCCATAGAAACATACTTATTATCTGCAGGGTAAACTTTCAGATTTGCTTTATCTAAAACATCTAATCCATTTTGTCCTACAACTGTTTGAGTACATCCGGAATCTAAAAGACTTGTTACGGCAAAATCAGAAATATAAACGATAACATAAGGTCTAATATCATTATCCTTATTCACTAACAATGGATTAATTTCAAAAGATTTCTCATAAAAATTCTTAACAACCGATAACCAAGAGGACCATTCATTAGAACTTGGTTTACATTTCTCTAAAGTAGTTTTTCGCAACGGAAATTTTTTGGAATTTTGCTTTTTTTCTTTACTAGGTTTCCTAACAAAATGACGATTGACTTTGGGCCTAAAGATACCTGAGGAATTATTTAAGTTTCCCTGACACTTACGGCAAGTTCTGACAGTTTCATTTGGTTTCCCACATTTATAACAAAATCTACGTTTCTCAGCAACACATTCTGAAAAAACATGCCCAGATGACCCACAATTCCAACAAACTAATAAATTTTTACTAGGAGTTCGAGTTAAAGTTGAAATTACGTTTCCACTATCTGTACTTTGCGAAGGCGAGACGATATTTTTTGGAATTTGTGTCTGAGGAACCTTAGAACAAACCTTATTTTTAATTTTTTTGTCCTTACAATTAGTCTTCACTTGATGTTCAACACAACTAAAGTGAAGCTCAGAATTTTTTAATATACGGAAAACCTTTGACTTAGCCTCGAAAGCTTCATCTAACTTTTTACAAAGTGCCTGCAAATGTTTCAAATCGGTAATGTCACTCAAAGCAAGCTGCGTAATATAATAAGGCAATAAATTACTTCGAATGATTTTTAATTTGGTACTATCTGAAGGTTTTTTACTTAGTTTCTTGAACAGGGACTCCATGATCGAAATGTAAATCGGAACAGACTCTTTTTTATTTTGTTTACGAAACTTGATTTCATCCCACACCTTTTCATCGAAGTTTAATGGCAAAAAGGTAAGCTTTAACCTCTCTACTAGACTATCCCAATCAGTAACTTCTGTCCTAATACTCCTGTACCAAAGAAGTCCTTCACCCGTAAATAAATCACACCCACTGTTAAATAAATCTTCAGTAGTAGCACCCCGAGAAATTGAAAGTTCACTAACCCTATCTAAAAATGATAACAAATTTTCGGAAGATCCATCAAAATTAACTCCCCATTTATGAATTGCTACCTTTTTATGACTTGATAATAAAGATGCAGTTCCTATATTCGTAGATCGAGCTAAAGAAATTGGAGTAGTAGATAAATTTGGACCCAACGATACATTATCAATACCAAAACTAAGAGGTTGTCGTACTTTTTCGTGCAATGAAGCTTCAAGTTCTAAACAGGTCGCATGACTATCATCTTTAAAAGTTTTTACATCACCAGCATTATCTCCTTCAATTTTTATTCGCGAAACCCTATGAGTTAAATATATCAATCTGGACTCAATTTTCTTAAAAGATGAATCTGACTCTGGCGCATCAAAATCATTAATCAAAGTCTGAAGTGATTCAAAAGTTTGCGATATTGTGTCACGTTCGGTTTCAAAAGAATATTTTGGGTCTTCATAACTTATATCTCTATCTGAGTCACGTGCTATAAGTCTATTCAAAATCTTACGTTTAGCAATTAAATCTTTACGAGGAGCAATAACTCCACGAATTCTTAATTCATAGTTAAGTTCTTCCTTATGAAGATAAATTGGTTTCATCTGACTATAAGACATGATAGAAATTTGCATCAACACTTCAGTAATAATACTTAACTAATGTGTTCAAAGAATTACCTTCTCAGGCCCCACGTTGGGCGCCATTAATTTTATGTGACATACTTTTTTGTAAGTAGATTCTCACCTGTTTGGTTGCCATAGCTCAGTTTAGTCGGAGGCTGAGGTGGATTCGGAAGGATAATTCTTCGAACTATATTCTTAAAAACATAACTTGCGTAATTCATAAAAAATTATAATAAACGATAGATGACAAAACGAAAGCTGTTGAGCGCCAAGTAATCTCTTTAAACTGTAATTACTAAAACAGTCCGGAACCAAACTAATGAACTCGAAACAGATTTTTAGATTACGCAAATTTATTTTAAAGAAATAGCTCTTTAATCGTAACAGAAAATGAAAAAGAATGTTTGAAAATGAAAAATAATATAATTGATAAATTATGTAACGATTTAACATAAAAGGTAATTTGACCAATAAAATATATAACTAACATGTGTACAAAAAAATTTAAAGTAGAACAAATTAATATGATGCAAACTATATATAAATGACCCATACAAATAAATGTAATATAGCACTAAATAAATTTGAAGGTGACCCAATATACTATAATTATTGTCCACAGACAATCAAACTAAAATTTATGGATTATTTCCATACGGTACGAAAATGTTTCCAAAACGATACGGCACGATACGGTAGTTTCTTCAATACTATACGGTACGATAGTTAATTCAATACGGTACGATAAGATAATTTTCTCAAAACGATACGATACGATACGGTAAGTTTCTTCAAAACGATACGATACGATACGATAAGTTTCTTCATACGAAACGATACTGACAGTTTTGTCGATACGATACGATACTAATACAAATGATTGTTTCTTACGCAATCCTGACGATAGCTTGACCTGAGTTCCATCTAAACGACACCGTTGAATTATATCTTCAAACGACTCCGGTGATATCTTCAGAACGACAACGCAGTAAATAGCAAGGAATTTTCCCATAAAAACTCGTGCGGTAGGAGGAAAGCTTCGGCCTCGGTAACCCAACACAATTTCGGGAATCCAAAAAACTAATCTTCAAATGTTCAACACAAATTCGGAAGTCCAAAAAAATTAATCTTCACACAAATTCGGAAGTCCCAAAAAAAAAAACTCTACATAAAGAGAAAAAGAACCTTAGAAAATATTCTCCTAAACAACTAGGATACTTACAATCTTCTGTTAGTTTTTTTTCCTAAGCGAGAACCTTAAAGCAACACGTGCTCGGGATACGGTAGCGAAATACGGTAGCGTTTTGTGGCAAGAACAAACAGCAACAAACTGACACAGTTGGGCTTACGAAAATAGAGACGTAATTATTTGCCAAACTGGAATATCTCAAGCCGTTCAGAGCTTCACAAAACCACAAAAATTTGGAGACGCACGCCACGCGTCTTAATGGCGTACTCGCACACACCCAAATCTGTACACGATCATCGAAGAGGACGGAAACTCGTCAAAGATTTTCTACGCAATTTCCGTATACGTCATCAAGAAATATCGATCAATAAAATCGACCCAAGGACCATGTACGACATCTACAGATTAATTTCCGGAACAAACAAATGGCTTTAAGAAGAAATCCGCATTACTATCTGAAATTAAAACACAAATCCTGAGAGATAGAGGCGTGAAAGTCATAAATATGAAATTAATTAAACGAACGAAACAGTTTTTACTTGAATTTCAGTAGCAAAATAACGAGAAAATACGTAAAAAGATAATGTAACGGGCAACGAAAAAATGTGAACGTTACATAATGTGTAAGGAAATTAAATAGAACAATACAACATAGATCGTACTTATTCGATCCCCAAAAGATCCCTAAAGTTTCATCGGTCCCTATAGGTTCATCGACCCCCCAAAAAGATAAAATGCGCTTTTTATGAGAAAATTTTTCTCGAATTACGCAAGATCCTTCAAAACATTTCTTGCAAATTCCTTGAATACCTCTCGAGTTAGAAACGATTAAAATTAACAGTTCAGGTTGCGACATCTGACGGCCGATTTTTAACCTACACATCTATTTTCGTCCATTCGATTAACATCAACCTACGATCGAGTTATTTACGCATAAGAGAACATGTTGTGTAAGAGAGGGATGGAAACAACGTAGTTCGGAATTCGTCCATCAGGTGTCGCCATCGTCCGGCGGTGCTGCGTTACAGGTTTCGATTCTCGTCGGCTTCTGCTGATGAGGCCCCAAATCCGATCGAAAGAGTATGTTCCATGCAATCAAGCAGTCTGCAACAAAAGATTAAAATTAATGTGATTAAGTGATTTCAGAGCAGAAAAAAGAAAAGAAAGTTAATGATGTTTTTGAAGACGTTTCAAGATGCTAATTGGAAGAGAAAATAGCAAACTAAAAACGGTCGGTTTAAAACAGACCTTAACGAAAACAAATCTGGAAAACGCTGGAGACAAGAACTATACAGGAAAAAAAAGAAAATAATGGAGAATAGTAAAAATAACCTAGAGTTAGGATAAGAGATTGCAGTTGTAAATTAAATTTAAAAGAAAAAATTAATGAAGACAACTTCGAAAGGAAATTGACCAAACAGAAACGAGAAAGAAAAACGAATCTGTAAGATTTCAATTTCTTGCAAAAAAAAGTTCATCGTTTTAAATTCAAGCAAACGTGAAAATAAAGTACTACGGCTCATCATTCAATAGAAAACAAAAGCTTAATATTGATAGAATTTAAGATAAAATAAATCTAGAGAAATGGACGTAACAAGGACTAATTAATTCATTTCAAAGTTTCGCAAAATTCGTAGAACTAATTCAGAAATTCGGAGAAAACTGAAGACGGTTGGCTTTGAAAAACAAAACACGGATCAACGTCATAAACAAGAGGCAATCGACAGTTTGCGATCAAGTCCTTCTATGCGATCTCTCTCGTCCTAACATCGTCTATCTTTTAACACTTTATATTTTATAATTTTTTTGTTCTTTAAGATAGTGTTATGGCTGACATGCAAAAATTTGCATTTCAAGAAAAACAGGACAGCAGGCAATTGATTTGAAAAACAAGAAACGACTGACTGGATTCAGTAATTTTGTTTTTTTATTAATTAAATAAAAAAAGTCTGTTTTTCTATTTTCTTGATTCGATGTATGTTGTTCGTGTTTTTCTTATTTCAGATTTCACTTCTTTTTTTATTACTTATTTTATTCTTTCCACTTTATGCTTCGCACAAAAGTGACAATTTTAAATGAAGCAGAAGACGATTCTCTTAAAAAATAGAAGACAATTGACAATTTGGGGACCTTTCGGTCAACTGGTTTTCCGCCATTCCGTTGTCTGAGTTACATTTCTCTTCCGCTTCTTTTCTATTGCTTATTTTATTCTTTCCGCTTATGGTTTGCGGAAGAGTCTCAAATTGAAATGAAACAGAAGACGTTTCTCTTAAAAATAAAATAAAAGACAATTCGGGGACCATTCGGCCAACTGGATTTCCTCCATTCCGTCGTCTGCGTCGTCCACTTTTTTTTTATTGCTTATTTTATTCTTTCCACTTATGCTTCATTTGATAGAAAACAGAAGACAATTGGTTTAAGAGAAGACAATTGAGGGGATCATTCCACCAACGAGGTTTCTCCCATCCCTTTGACCATAGTTTGGAAACCGTCCTATCCAAAAATTTCTTCCATTCCATCGTCTGCTCTGACTTCTACGTTATGTTTCTCTTTCATTTCTTTTCATTGCCTTCTTTAGTTCACTGACTTTTATAGTATACGCTTTGATTCGTATCTACTTCTTACTTATCTCCTCATTCCTTATTTTACCTTTTCTACTGACATCTTTTGGTTCTTAAATTCTTGGTTTTCGTTATTCTTATTGTCTTTGGTTGATGTTCGTTCTACTTCCTTTTTCTTTTCAAACTTTTGGTTCAAATTGTCTTGTCTAGTTAATTTTGTGTTGTTTTTTTTGTGTAGTGCTTCAAACCTTATGCAACTGTTTGTAATGCAACAGTGATCATCATTATCACGGACAGATGAGCGGGTATGATCGGCGAAATGTCTGTTATCCTGTTTGGTGTTAAGCCGCACAAGGCACACCGCGATGGGCAGTGATGAATGCGTTGCCGTCCCGGAAACAGTTAATCAATTGTTCCAGCGCTCACTACGCATAGCTTACCCCGTTGTCTGCTGACAGGCTTTGTTGAGAGACCATCATTACTCTGCCAATCACTGCTTAGCGGTGCAATCATTCTACACGGCCGTAGATTCGACTAACTAACAGGAGCCGAAGACTTTTATGGGTGTGTTTACATCGGAGGATAATGGTTATTGTGGAAATTTATTTATTTTATTTTTTTTGCGCTGCGTGTAGCTTCGGCTTTCTCAACGTGAACAATGGCGGTGATAGCTCGTTACTTTACATTTCCAACTATCGCCGTTCTCTTCGTAACAACCAAATGGACTCGCCCGATTGGATTTTACGGGCTTGCGATAAATCCCGGTGCGAAGTGATAATCATGGGAACTCGCAGTCGATCTAACACAATACAAAGACTAATATCAATAGTACAAAAGAAAGCGAAACAAAAATGTAATCGCTTTTTGAACCCCCCACATCCCATTCCTCAACTGTCTTTTGTTAAATTTGTTTAATTCGTGATCGTCAATTCGTTCTTCAGTACATCTTTTTACTGACTACAGTAATCAACACTTTCCACTTCTTCTCCTCACTCTTTTGCTGAAATTTTAATCAAACCATAAAGGACCCAAGTAGCAATTTCTTTATTTGTAGGTATCTGGCTTGAAGTTTTTAGACAGATATTGCTATTACGCCCTCTTTATACGGAATGAGATTTCAGCCCTTGCCCGCCACACATATAATTTTCGGGAATGACGAAATTACGCTCTTTCTTTTAAAATGACTTTTAATTAAAAAAAATAAAGAGAAAATTTATAAAAAAACAAAAAATAAAATGTATATATTCAGAATGAGTAAAAACAATTACAAATCGAATTAAAGAATTTGGCATGACGCGAAATTCTAAACAGCAGACATTCAAAGTCATGTATTATAAAATAACGTTTGAGACAATTTAAACAAGATATAAAATTGATTGCATATATTAATGTGATCAAATTAATAAAGGACACCTTTTAGACAAATTGTACAATAAATTGCAAAACAAATTCAAAATGATTTTAAAACGAAAGAAGAAATAGCATTTCGTAAATCAATTAAAGCAATTGTTAGTTTTTTAATGGCATAACAAATTGGAAATTAATTTAATGTTTTTCTCACCCTAACGATGGAGAGACGGACGGATTTTTTCGGAGTTTGTTCATACACTGAGACATTCTGTGAAGGTTAATTTCGCCTTCGCATCTGGGAGTGATGTATACGATCACACGACTGCTGCCTATATGATGTCTATCGTAAAGCTCTATTTCTTTCTATACCATTTTGAACCGGATATTCCTGGATCGTTCGCTTTTAGTTATTTTTACATAATGCGGTTTTTCGATGAATCAACACAGCAACTGCTTGGTAATGCAATATGCAGCTGGAAATTCTCCGAACGCAGCCTCATTTCAAAGGTCAGCCCTGACTCATATTGGCGAAGCAAGGCGTTTGTTTACATAATTTTTAAGTGATCGTATTTTCGCCGTCGCTTAGCGAGGTTGTATCGAATTTAATTTACGTATTGGCCTTACTACGAAATTGCCGATTTCTTACATCCCTTCCCCCTTACTTAAAATCGCCTAAATCGTCAACTCTTTTGCTAAATTAAACACTAAATATATATTTTGATGATTCCTCATACAAGTTGTAAAAGTCCTACCTTGCTAACAAGAACGTTCAATAATCACTTGATCACTTATTTTGAAATAATTGCCTTTTTCACTCCCGCACTACATGTGAGTCAGGTATCACGTAGCACCATCTGACTATTTTCAAACTAACATGTCCTTCCTTGGTATGGAAGTTGTCCATTCTTGTTTTGGTACTGTCATTGGTTTGTGACTCGTTTGGTTTGGATAAGTTTGGGCCAACAAATGGTATTGAATCATCTAGGTTTGAATTCCTTCTTTTTGGAGTGAAAGTGGGCACAATACATGGATAGATGCCCATTATCCCAAAGGTGACTGTTCCCAAGGTAGTGACCCAATGGAACAAAGAGTTCCATAACTGCTTGGCTCATCTCTGAATGGTTTCTTCCCCCAATGATTCGATCGAAACTGGTCGAATTTAATTTACGTATTGGGCTTACTGATTTACGAAATTGCCGATTTCTTACAATACAACATTTTATTATTTTCTCTAAATTTGCTGTCCGTCTGTCCCGTCGTTTTTTAAAATAATTTAATATCAATTTTTCCGTCATATTTCAAGTTTTTTTTTCTTATTATTGCAGAATTTATTACCTCTCAATTTACTGTTTTCTTCAGTTTTGCCTATTCATGCCGCCAAGGCGTTCACCATTTATCGTAAATTGTTTTGTTATATTTTTAATGATTAGATCGTAATTTTTTTCTACTTCTAACTAGAAGCCAAATTTTGGAACGTCTTATTCTTGTATTTAGTTATGTTTTCACACCATCTCATTATTAAACACCATTAGTTGAACCTTAAAAAAACAATAACAAAAAGAGTTACGATTTGAATTTCTTAGAAAAATGAAAGAAATTAAAGTTAGGGGGACAATTGAACGGTTTGGTGCAAAAACCGGTCAGCTCCATTTTTTTAATTTTACAGTATCAACGAAAAACGGTTTTATTAAGAACGTAATAGGAACATTTTAACAAAAACAGACCGCTCCATTTATACATGCATTTCGGTTACTAAATTCGGTAGCTGTCCGGGTATTGTACCGATAGATGCGAAATGTTTTATAGAGCTAAATACATTCAAATGTCATTCTCGCCTAAAAGTAGAGCTGACCGGTTTTTGCACCAAACCTTTCAATTGTTTGAAACGTGTAACTTCTTTTATTATTAGTATTTTTTTCTTGAATTAAATTTCGTTTTTGTGGTTATTTTTAATTACCTCATTTTAATGTTTTTTTCCTCGTCGGAGGTCCTATTTTCTGAAGCATTAAAGTTTGCACCGGTTGTCAGCATTAGTATCAAATAAAGTGTTCTAAACCGACAAGTCAAGATTTTAGATTCGTTGATTGACTTGACTGAAGATAGCAGCTCCTTGTTGGCGTTTTGCCTTGTTTTAAATTAAGGATGTCATCGTAACTACTTCTTGCAAAAATAGCAAAACGATGTGCGAACGAGTTGTAAACATTCTTGGCATCGTTTCGGTCGAGGATGTTCAGGATTAATGCGGAAGTGTGAATAAGTCTGGCATTGTCGAAAACCGCACGGTTGTTTATCCTTCGCTTCCGGACATTGTTAACGTCGTTGTAAGTGCGGGCGTAAAAACATATTCAAGTGCAGCAATAAATTCCTGCGGCCTGCGTATACGTCACCGGCAGGACCGCACCGCGGCTACTACGCGTCCTGCAGACGCTGAGGGCGCAGGCGAAGAACGGCGTCCGCGGTCTTGTCATGCAGGCCGCGTAGTAACCCGTCGCGCCGCCGCCGCCATGCTGATTTGCATGCGACGCCATGCCAGGCGCGGGGGCGGCGTCCCCAACACAGGGAAAGTAATCGATATGTTATAGCCCGCGAGGAATCAAGTTTTGTCTAGAGCTTTACGCCGACACATCAGCCGGTATTACTCGGGGAAATTTCGACGTTTTGCTTCTCGCCACTGCAAGAAAAATTCGATTTATCATCATTCGCTTCACGTTCTCACACTCACCTTACTATAAAGGAAGAAAATTTCACACAAATTTACACAAAAATCGAAAACAATTTTACACACGTGTCCAAAATCTTCGAATTACAAAAAAAATATATAGGCTCTTCATTTAATCTTACATCCCACGTGATCTATGACGTAAGGAAACAGCTACCTAATAGCTGATTAAAGCTGTTTTAAACCTACTTTGTTTTAAATCTGCATTGTTCAAACTTTGTTATCCTCTCTTTTAAATGGTTGTTAGAATCGTAAAGATTGAAATAGTGGCAAACATAATAATAATGAACCATATACAATAAAATATGTAGTATTCCATTAAAAAAAAAAAACAGTTTGGCGTGTGGCTTAATAAATAAACACTCGAACATAATTTTAAATTCTACAGAATGCGATCTTGCATTCTTAATAAAGTTTTATGATAAAATGTAAAATAAAATGCACTGTACGTATTATTGAAGGTCACATATAAATGGCGTTTCTGACATCTCTATGACAACTTTGAATTAGAAATCAAATCTGAGCACCACGAAGTAATGTTTAATTGAAATCTTAGTTGGAAATAATTTAAAATCGTGCAAGATGCGAACCTGCACAACTTTTGTTATTAAAGTTTTATGATAAAATGTACATAAAATGCACTTGCTCGAAACTTTGGGATTCCCTGTACATATTACTGAAGGTCACTGCAAATAGATGGCGTTCGTGACATCGTGTTGCATATATGTATTGAAAGCCAAATCTGAGCATCATGAAGTAATGTTTAATTAACATCTTCTTGACGTTCAACTTTCTTTCAACATAAAAAAATTCTTGGTTTAGAAAATCCAACCACAACTCAATAGATGGCGCTTCGAGACAGGGCTTAAAACCGCGGCGAAATTTAAAATAACATAAAATAATTTGACAGTTTCATTAAAAAAAAAAACAAGTTTTAGTGTGTAGCTTAATAAATAAATGAATACCCTGTATAGTTGGAAATAATTTTAAATTGTACAGAATGCGAACCTGCACAACTTTTGCTAATAAAGTTTTTTTGCTAAAATTTATATAAGATGCCATTTTCGTACTTCCTAAGAACTTTGCGACTCCCTGTATATATTATTAAAGATCACTATAGATAGATGGCGTTTCTGACATCGTATTTATAATTTTGAATTAAAAACCAAATCGAAGCGCCACTAAATAATGTTTAATTAAAATCTTGCTCGATTTTTCAACATAGTCTCATAATTTAAAAAAATGTCATGATTCAAATAAATTCAACCAGAACTCAATAGACAGCGTTTCGGGTCGTCTTAATTTAAAACCGCGGCGAAATTTAAAATGGCATAAAATAAGTTAAAACACGTGACAGATGACTGATGTCTTCGAATTAAAAAAAAAAATTAGCCGGAGACCACGACAGATGGCGTTTCTAATTGCGTTTTGCGATTTTGAACCAAAGACCAGATTCGAGCGACACGAGACAATCAAAAATATCTTAATTTGACTAAAGCCTTCCTCATTTTCATACATACAGTTTCTTCACATTATAAAAAGTACATACTTCAGTTTAAGTTTAATAGATGGCGCTTCGGGCCTCAACAGAATTTTAAAACTCAGGCGAAACTTAAAACAGCACAAGAGAAATTACGTTGTTAAGCATGTGAGAGACACGATTTTGATTGAAGACCTCACAAGGTTTAGTGTACATTTAAAACTTTAACTAAAGCTTAACAGGTGACGTTCGTGGAGCATCCAGCGCAACTATAAATTACAGACAAGATTTAAACGATTTTATATAGTCGAGACGAGTTACATTTATCAGTGCGATAAAGTCGATAAAATTTTCCTTTATGTAAAATAAGTTTAATGTGTACAATAAAAAAGGAAAACTTCAGGCAACGCCAATAGGTGGCGCTGTTGCTACACACTAAAGTTTTGTTCATAATCAAAGACGCAACGCTTTGCACTTGAAAAGATCAATTGATTATAATATTCAACTTATATGTATTTACAAAAGTGCAACGAGACGTCAGTAGATGGCATTTATTTTTATCTGTAATTTACAAGCAATGCTTTCACTGTGAATGGGAGTAAGATCACACGACTTTTCAGTTGACTTGGAAACATTGCAAAAAAGACCTTTAAAAATATTTCAGTGTCAGTGCAAGCCTAAGCACACCAGTGAGGAATGTGAAAATGGAACATGTAAAGACAGAAACTTTTTTTATGAAAAATAAGTACCTATCATTTATGTGGGTCTTGCAGGTGTGTGTGTGGATTTGTTACGTTTCAAATTTCCCGCATAAGAAAACGCGGAATTTAGACGACATCTGGCCCGCTTTCGATAGTTGGCAAGCCTGTACTCCTTCTTTGCTTCTTCGAAGTCTATTGGTGAATGACGCACCACGTGACTGTCTTCGGTTTCGTATCCTAGCAACCTTCGCCTGCTACAATTTCGCCTCGTTGAGGTCCTTTCTTGTTCGAAGTGTGTTACAAGTCAGACGTGTTTTACGTGCATAATAAAATTGTCGGAGGTCTTGCTCTTTGGGAGGAGTAACTCATTTGCGGCTGTACCGGAAGATTTCGTGGCACCATCGAACACATTTGGGGATAATTTTAACTTCAATTCCAAGCCTGGGGACTTATTAGCCCCAGGTAATGTAAAAAGTGCAATGGCGTGTATCAAAATGGCTGCTAACGAAACCTTTTCCCTTTACATTCAGGCTTTTCTGTTTGGGCGCAGTTTTCTGGCGCAGGCTTGTAGTTCAGGCTTCTAGGCCTAGTTCCTCGGTGGCGCTCTTGCCCTGTGAATGTACCATGACCCGATCGTGGAAACTTGACCAGCCATCTTGACGATCCCAGCTGATCCAGATTGTTGACGCTACCCGCCTACAACAGAGGGCGGCGTAACTACCCACCGGCCATCGCGCTTCGGTTGGTAACGTTAATCCTGACGCACGACTGGACGCGCTGTCAAAAGGTTAGGTATTCCAACTTTAATTTAAACTGATGTCTATGAAGTAAATTATATTTAAATTTGGTGACAGATTCACCAACAAAATTTATTGGCACACTATGGACAGTTCTGAACCAAACATTTCAAGAACACCCCTATCTAGAAAACAACAATACTAGTCGCTTAAATCCTGCCGAGAAAAAACGATTTTCTTACTACACTGAAATAAATGAAAATACAGAGTTTGATGATCAACTTATGGTGCAGATGTTATCTGGCTTGAAATATTTAAGTAATTATTTAGAAAAGCAATTCAAGAAACAATTATTTTTATTGGCGGGACAATTTGATGTTCCCATTACAATATTGAACGTCATGAACACTATTGGATATTTTCTCAGACCTGTTTTGAAAGACAATCAAAACATCGCAGGCGCATTGACAAATGCATGTGTACAAGTGCAAGCTGCGTTGTCACCTTACGCAAATAACGTGGCGGTATATCCATTTTTGGAAAATCATTTGTTTTCCAATTACTGTGGATTTACTGGCGAAGGACTAAACCACTTGCGATGTCACCGAATTTACTTTAAACTGATAGCCTCAACCTTACCTTGATCGGGTGAGAAATTCTGCTGTATCTGCCACCCCCGGCAGGGGGGGACCCTGCTAACCAAAGCGTGGATCCAACGGCTTCGGCCGTAGGTGACCATTGTGGACGTTTGATAGAGTCCCTATGGGTGTGACGAGCCCACCGTCCCGAGTTGGCGTACTAGCGCCTGGTTTGCACGAAACCTAATCTGCAGGACGCGGCCGATTGTTCGGTCGTGGCCGAACTCCCAACCAGTGAAGTTAACTGGTACCGTGGGGACCAGTTAGCCCGGAGGATACCCTCCCCTCCTCTGGAGTGGAGCGAGCAAAGGAGACCTCCGCCGGTCGACTGGGTTGGACTCACGGGGGCAGTGGTTGCTAGCCCGCATGCTTGGGCTAGGGATGATGTCCATCCATCCCGACGTGTGAACTGCGGATCTCAGTTCCGGCACTATCCTGGTTAGCTAGTAGAGATTAGATAGGTCTCCCTTGACCAGAAGGGGCGAGGGGCGTGCAACCCCGAACCACTCTGGTAACAGTGAGTTGGAAGACACTTTATAGTGCCAGCCACCGAAAGGTGGGCCCGCCCTGCGCGCTGATTGGGCGTATCTCAATCCGATGGCTCTGGTCGGGGCCCAAGCGGATAAGGGCTAACTTGCTCAAGAACCGCTTGATGAGCGTTACGGTGCGATTAGGGAGCTTGGTCTTGTATCTTCCACCAGCTGATCCCTTCGGTTAGCAACAATGAGACGGGGGTGGGTCTAGTATAATGTTAAATTATTTAGGGGGCCAGGACGGATTTGGCCCAACTGATAAACAAGCAACCTCGCCGGTATCCGCGAGCCGACTTGATTGGGCAGAAGGCCAAAACAAAATAGAGGCTACACTTGACTCACTGGTACGTGAACGTAGAAATCATACACAACCATAAAGTTACTTAACGTTTAATAGCAAACGTATCAATGTGTCAAAATAGAAATAAGTATTTACATGAATTTATCTGCTTAAATAAATAAACCTGAATAAGTATCCGGTATTTACTTCTAATTAAGTGTAGAGTTTGTACTCGTCAACATAACCATGCAGTCAGCCGAAATCCGCTCTACGATATGGCACGCAATAACCGTTCAAGAAAAATAAATAAAGATACACTTCAAAACTCACGATCTTGCTCTCAGGACGCAGCTACATTCATCTGTCAGTCGGGGTTGCAAAGAGAAGTTGGCACTCACGACGCCATCTGTGGGTTGTTTCCAACACCGGGGATCTGGTTCAAAGCGGATTCGCAAGGTACGTTGCAGGAACGCTTGAACTGGTTTCTTCGCAGCGAAGGCGAATTGGCTCGAAACGATAAATCTAGTACTACAACTTGTTCGAAACTGATAACTGAAAGTCGAAGTCGAGTTAAAAGCTGAACTGAAAGCCTGAAGAGAAAGAAGGAACGGAACGTTAGCGTCCAAAATGGCGTCAGACAATTTGCTCAATAATTTTACCTGAGATTTGTAGTAATGCCAAGCTTGAAATGGGGCTGAAAGTACCCCAGTACTCGCTCGTTGGTATGAATTCTTTTCCGGCAGGGCTGTTGCTAACTTCTCCTCACTTTAAGAGCAAGAATTTCGCTATCACAATACCACGAAACTGCACACCAAGAAAGCGTAATGAAGACTGAACAAAGGCACTAACGTAAAGCGCCGAAATTGCCACTACGTCATAATCGATAGCCAAGAGCATGATTATGACGCCAAGAATTTTGAATAAAAGAACCAATACGAAAGTGAGAATTCAAATAGACGTTGCCGGCGCAACTTACAGTGTTGTCGGATGTTCGGACAAGATATACCTACAAGTGACGTTGCCAGCTCGCTACAAATGCGTCGCGAACTTGCTGCGGTGAAATTTGACTGTAACAGCGTTCTAAGGATGTCTTCAAGAATATAGACAGAGACGTAATTCAAACTCATTATAATGGGTAGGTACAGAATTCTAAATAAAAATGTCTCATTATACTGTGTCTATTCTGTTTTGAAATACCTTGAAGGATGGTGTGACTGTTACAAAGAGTCAAGTTCATCGAGCAGTGATTACAAACCAACATTTTGTAACGGTACGTCATTTTTCGGGTCGTCTGTAGTTGCTGCTGATCGTTGCTCTGCTTGACGTCGGTTCGGCGGTTCGGGTGTGCTCGTCGGTGTCCAGGTTCAGCGGAAATAAAAGCGTCGATCACTTAGCAACAACTTTATTTATAAATTTTGTCTATATTTACAGGTTTTTACAAACTGTGTCTTACGGACACTAATCGCAGGACGGTAGTTCGGAAACAGTGTGTCTTACGGACACTAATCGCAGGACGGAAGTTTCGGAAACGGTGTGTCTCACGGACACTAATCGCAGGACCGTAGTTTCGGAAACGGTGTGTCTTACGGACACTAATCGCAGGACGGTAACGCGCTGTGCATACGTTTCGGTACAGGCTCCAGGGATCGGATTGGTGGTATGGTTGGCAACAATCGAAAAGTATCGATAACAAATGAATGTTACCTTATCGGGTAAATCAGTCGCAGCAGCTGCGGTTAAAAATCACCAACCCAGGCACCTCCCGTACGAACCGAGAGAGCTTGGGTCACGCATGTATGTAAAAATAATTGTAATTTGGTTAAACTACAAATTACAAAACTGTCCACATTACAAATTACAAAACTGTCCGCACTGACCGCCATCTCGTGCGTGATAGCTCATGGGGTAGCAGTTTAATTGCTGTTTGCTTTTCACGACACAATTTACAGGTCAGAAAATAGTCGCGCTGCGGCGCACTTATTTGACATGATATCAAAAAAACCTTCGCTCTGGAAGACGAGATGGCGCTCGGTTATAAGTTTGCTTGAACGTTATAGCTTTTTTTCTTTCCCGAGCCGTCTTCGAATTCAATCATATTCCTTCTAGCTGGGTTTACCCATTTTGTGAGGCGAATGTTCAACAAGAGAGAAACATCTGTAAGTCTGTCGCAGTCGCATATCCCAGACACCTCCCCGTTGAACCGAGAATACTTAGGTTAACTATAGATGTTAAAAAGAATGGTGAAAATTAAAAAACTGTAGGTATCAAAATTTTTGCTGTGGAAGACGAGATGACGCTTGCTTTATAAATTTTGTCGAACGTTTTCGTTCTTTTTTCTTTCCCGAAACGTGTTCGAATTCATTCCGGCTTCTTCGGGTTTGTCTGTCAGCGTTTCTCCATTGTGTGGGGCGAATGTTGACGAAGAGAAAAAATATCTGTAAGTCGGGCGCAGCCGCTGCGGACAGAAACCACCAGCCCGGACGCCTTCCGATGGGTCGAGTGAATTTGGGGCAAGTGTAGATGTAAAAAAAAATTATAACAAATTATTTTTAATCTCTTAACGGACGCCCTCAAGATCGCAAAATCGTTCACCGTTTCACTATCGGTTGATAGCTTCGTCGGTTAACGACTGATGAAGTTGTTTATTTATTATTGTTATTAAACTTCCACTATACAAATGTAATACTAGTGATGGTGAGCGATGAAAAATTAAAAAAAAAAACTATTTCTGATGAAGTATCAACCGAAAGTGAAGCGTTGAGCGATGAAAAGTTAAAAAATCTATTTTAGTCTCCTGACGAAGCTATCCACCGATAATGCAACGATGAAAAATTAAAAAGAAAATTTACTTCTGATAAAGCTATTAACCGAAAGTGTAACGTTGAGCAATGAAAAATAAAGAAAAATTATTTTTCACTCCTGACGAAGCTATTAATCGACAGTGAAACATTGGAAAATAAAAAGAAATTATTTTTCACGAAGCTCTCAAACGATAGTGAAACGTTGAGCGATGAAAAAAAAATTTTTTTCGCTTCTGACAAAGGTATCAACCGATAGTAAGCGATGAAATTTTTTTTTTTAATTTACTTCTGGTGAAGCTACGGATCAAAATGAAACGTTGAGCGATGAAAAATTAAAAAAGAACATATTTTTCACTCCTGACGAAGCTATCTACCGATAGAAAAAAAAGCGTTGAAAAATAAAAAAAGATATATTTTTTACTCCTGACGAAGCTATCAGCCCGGCTGATAGCTGATTCAGCTGAAGCGTTGAGCGATAAAAACATTTTTTTTTCCACTTCTGATGAAGCTATCAACCGATAGTGAGCGATGAAAAATGTAATCAAAAATTTACTTCTAATGAAGCTAACAACCGAAAGTGAAACGTTGAGCGATGAAAAATAAAGAAAAATTACAATTTTCTCCTGACGAAGCTATCAACCGATCGTGAAATATTAAGCAAGGAAAAAAATGTTTCACTTCTAATGAAGCTATCTACTGATAGAGAGCGATGAACAGTTAAAAACAATTTACTTGTGAGGAAGCTATCAACCGAAAGCGAAACGTTGAGCGATGAAAAATAAAGAAAAATTATTCTTTGCTCCTGACGAAGCATTAAGCGATAAAAAAAAATTACTTCTAATGAAGCTATCTACTGATAGTGAGCGATGGAAAGTTGAAACAAATACTTGTGATGAAGTTAACCGAAAGTGAAACGTTAAGCGATGGAAAATTAAAAAAATATATTTTTCACTCCTGACGAAGCGGACAACCGATAGTGTAACGTCGAAAAATAAAAAGAAACTATTTTCACTCGTACCGAAGCTATCAACCGATAGTGAAACGTTGAGCGGTGAAAAAAAAATTGTTTTTCACTTCTGACGAAGCTATCTCCCGACAGTGAACGACGAAAAATAAAAAAATAAAACTTCTGACGAAACTATCAACCAATAGTGAAACATTGAGCGATGAAAAAAAAATTCACTCCTGACGAAGCTATCAACCGATAGTGAAATGTTGCGCGATTTTGCAATATTTAATGTGTCCGTTAAGAAATTAAAAATAATTTGTTATACAGTTTTCATCGGACAAGACTCTACGTAACTGGTAAAAAAAAATTAATTTAATGAAACTGTGACAAGAAATTTTCATTGTAAAACACGAGATGGCGCTCGGTTATAATAAATTCACCCGAACGTTATTGTTTCATTTATTTATTTTCTTGTTAAAATTTGAAATATTTCATACATCTTTGTTTTGTTTTGAGCATTTAAATGCAAGACGAACCGTGTTAATCGAATCCGCGTTTGAGTTCAAGATCGATGAGTTTTGTCGGGAAATGAAAGGACATTTTCGGCGAAAACTTCCGAACCAAGTGCAAGTGAAAACGAAAATTGACGTTAATTTAAGGGCCGAAAACGCGTTAACACCGACGCCGCCCCCCCGGGCAACTATAAATATTTCACGCCTGCGATATTCAAAGGGCGTCAAAGTATTTTGAGTTGGGCGCCAACGGACAGGAAATTAGATCCGAGAAACTAAGGCACTTCGTCACACATCCTCGACGTTTTATTAAAAGCAACGCGACAGCTCTCTACATGTGTACGTGTTTAGCGATTAAGTGGATGGAGCAATAAAGTCGGTTTCTTTCGGTTTCTGGAGCCGGCTTCCATAAATTATGCGGGTGTATAATATGTGGGCCAATATTTCACTGTCCTCGCTGATCTAGTTGCTTGATTCGCCGTCACGCGACGCCGTGGCCCTTACGTTCCGAGGGCCGTTTCAGGAACGAGGGTGAAAATTTTTATTGCGTTTCACCACGTAACACAACTTACCCCGGACTGAAACGGACTTTACGATTCAGTTCGTACGACAAGTAAAACATCTTTATTTTTGCAAAGTAATTTCAGTTTCAGTTTACATACGTTCGACGATTTCAGCCCAGTTGATGGTTTCATACATTTCCTGAACGTAAACGTATCTTTAAATTCAAATTTAATGTAATTAAAAAAGTAAATCCCAAAACAATTCGATAATGAAAACACAAAATTAATTCGTTCGACAGGAGAAGAAACGGTATTCTGTACCATACTTAAAACTTTTGTTAATTTCTAAATTTTGGGTAGGTAGTTATCGTACCTATAACTGCTTGCGTCAGGGAAGCAAAAAATATGTCGAAACACATAAAGAGAGACAAAAAAAGTGTGGAGTGTTGATGGAGGTGGAGATAATCGCATTAGTATCATCGGTGCACGGTGCGTGAGCTTATTGGATCGTCAAAGGGCACTTTTGCTCGTCGTCCGGGCCCGGTAATATGTGAGATAATGTCATTTGACACGTTATGCGGAGGCTTTGATGCGTGCACGACACACCACTCGCTCGCAGTTTATAATTAAAGTTGTGTACGTGGCCCGCAGAGCCACTCTAATCTCTCCCTCGCGCTGCTTCGCGCCCGCACCAACTCGAATTTGATGATGAATATGCGAAACGGATGCGGTCGCGTTATTATTAAAACGAATCGACGAACTTGCAAATTGCACGACTCTGTTCATGAGTTACACTTGAGTTCGATGCTGAATTGACTCGATCGAAAAAAAAGCTGTTTCAACCTTTTTATGTCTCACCAGCATAGAGGCAGTGAGGAAATAAAAACTAGTAAAAAGACGAGCGACTGTGTTCATGTTCATCGACTGTATTGAAAAAAGAACTGTTTCGATCTTCTTATGCCTCATCTATATCTTCATTTAAAGCTTTTGTTAATTTCCATATAAATTCTAAGCAGTTACATTGACTTTGGTTGACGCTTCGATCTTAATTATTATAATATCGTCTAACAAAACTAAAAACACTCGCAAATAAAACTAAGGAGGGATTGTTTTATGAAAACTGATCTGAGAAACATTCGCGACGAGAATAAACACGCGGAGAAGAATTTGAAACTCTCCTGACAGAAAATGTCTTTTCTTTGAGATCATGGCGTCTCTAAGAGGAGTAAAATGACATCACCCGTAACCTTCAAGTTCTAAACATTTCCATCCCGCGCTTAACTTCCAAACGAAATGTTTTCACCGATAGATGTCGTGCAATTGTCCACAACGTTTGTTTTTTCTTATTACGCCCTCTCAAACGATGCAGGTGGGCATTTCAAACTTAAACAAATTATTATTAATAATGAAAATCTTAGATAAATATAAAATTTAAACGTAATTGAAGATTAATGCAAAACGATATCATACAAAATAAATTCAAAATAATTTTATATAGAGAAAAAAACGGCGTTCTGTACTCCAATTAAAGCAGTTGTTAGTTTCTAATAACATAACATAACTAGTTGGCAAATAAATTGTTTTTTTGCTCACCAAAACGGGGAGAGAAACGTGTTACCTACCTGTCAGCAGGAGCAAGATCGTGGGAGGAGAAATTAACATACGTCTCACTGCCTGGCTAGTTCAATGGGACGGGCAGGTTCATACGCAAACGTAAATAAAAGGGGGCACTCTTAATTAAAACGAAACAAAACACCAGTCTCTGTACACTCGCTTTTATTTCAACATCTAAAGTAAAAGAACAACACGTCCACCAGTGTAAAAATACTCAAAATTTAAGCAAACACCATTTAAGATAAGAAAAATGCCAAGTATGGGTCCGCTTACATAAATAAATAGAAAAGTGAAAGTAATTAACTATCGATACACCAATAAATCAACTCTTCAAACCGTCATTCAAGGTTTTGCGTCAATTGTTTTAAATCATCATCATAATAAAATAATAAAGGTAAATCCAACCTAGCGCCGTACACCCGTCGTACGTCAAACCAGGAGAAAGCGTCCGAGTACTGCTAGCCTAGAGCAGGGCGGTGCGGTAGCCGACGTCCCCGATTACATACGGCGACGCGCGTCTCAATAGCGGAGTCTGGTTCCGCGAATCGTTACGGGAAATTCACCAATACCAACAGAAAATCTTTCCGGTAAGGCCTCGAGGTATCCCAATGAGAAAAGCCACAAGTAAAAACCTAAATAACACGTTACGAGCTGAATCGCCCAATTTGCTCGTAGAAATTACCTGGCTACTTCACATCCGCTAGGCTTCGAAAAGCAAATAAAAGATGCTTTCGGTACACGTAGAGTGCCTCGTTCCAGATCACGGATAAAATCTCCGTTCGGCTTCCCAGACATGTACACACATACACAAAATGGCCACGAGCCTAAAACAATAGAACTCCAACGCGTCTAGCAAAGTACCGATTTGATTCTGCTAGTAACTAGAATACCAGGCACGAAGGAAAGTCACGTGACCCAAACTGACCAATTATAGAACCCTTTCGAAAATTCAATACATTCGATCGAGGGAGCCGAAGGCCTCGAGGTATCCCATCGAGAAAAGCCACAAGTAAAAGCCTAAATGATAAAAGAAAGAACATATTACGATCTGAATGGCCCAACACTTTGCTCGTAGAAATTACGTGGTTATTTCACATCCGCCAGGCTTCGAAAAGCAAATAAAAGATGCTCTCGGTACACGTAGAATGCCTCGTTCCAGATCACGGATTAAATCTCCGTTCGGCTTTCAACACAAATACACACACAATGGCCAGTCATATGACCCAAACTGACCAATCATGAAAACCTTTTAAAAAAATCAGTACATTCGACCGGGAGGACCAAAGACGGCACGTAAAATCATTTTGCTCTTAACGGAATTTTACACTGTTCACACGTAACAAACGAACTTGGAACTTGTGTTATGGAAATAATTTATGTAACTAAAATAAGGGTTGCACCTCAGTATAACGAAACATTTTATTTACATACAATTAAGGGAAACTTACATGGCCTTTTTGATCACTTATACAGCAACACTGACTAGTTGACCCTCTGACTAAGCTATCACACTAATGATCTTATGATCAGCTCGTCGACTGTTTAAAGGGATTTCGTTCGAGGACGTTTTTCCCGGGGTTTTATGAATTTATACCTTGACATTATGATTCATGCGGAACTGCAAGCGTGTTACTCGGAATTTGCGTATTCCTTCCTTGACATTTCCGGACGATTCATACTTATATAATTGTTTACGGGAAGCCTTGGCTGACTGATTTTTGCAGCTGCGAATTCTTGCGTTGGTGGTGTTGTCCTTGTCCTTGTTACACTTGTCACTTAATGTAATTTCTGCCGATGAATATACGGTCAAACGTCTTCTAGCTGTGGTGTGATGATTTTTCACGACAACAGCCGCCTTTTATTTAATTATTAGGCCGAAAAACTCCGATTAATTACGATCAAAATCCACAGGCTGAATCATGATGCAACTCAGAGCAGACGTGTTCCAAAACGGACGCAGGTGTTTACTATTTAAGATAAACAGTTTCTGTACAGAATACCGGTTTACTCATATTACACAAGTATATCCTTCGAAGGAAGTTGTGATCAGGGTAACATTTTCCTACAATATTTACGACGATGTACAAGGCCCTCTTTGTTTTTAAATCGCGGTTAATCTAAAAACTTTAATTGGAAATAATTTATTAGGACAGTTTTAAATTAATGTTGTAATTGCATTCTCATTTCGAAACCACAAATACAGTGTTTAGCTCCAAGTCATTGGGTCACCAGCACAGAAGTAACGAGTGACTTTTAATGATTGAGACTTATTTTATTAGATTGGCAACACTTTTCAATTTTTATGTTGCTGTACTGGATTTTCAAATTCAAAATTTAGATTTAGGTTAGTGCACTAGATTGTCAAACTCAAATAAATTCGTTTACTGTCGAATCAAGAAAACCAAATAAATAAGATATTTAATTATCACAATTTATTACCAAAATGGTTTTGAGCACAAAATAAAATACATTTTTAGTAATGGCTTATTTTCGAAGCGGAGTACAAAATGAAAATGGGCACATTCAGCAGACCCGAAAGTTGTGTAACTGTTGAACAAATTTCTGCTGAATGCGACCTCATGAGGTTGAGTTGGAGGGTTCGCCATTTTTTGTAGCGTAACTTCTCCGCTACCTAACTGGAACATGTTATGATGAGTGAACTTCATTCAGCAGAAATAAGTGTTCAGTCTCAACTGTTGGAGCAGGAACTGTTACTGATATGTTCTGCTGAATCAGCCCAATAGTAATTGAATTTATTCACAGCAGCATGCCTATGACGATTTCATTGAAATATACTCTGAACAACAAATTGAGTTTCGTCATTTTTCACAACACTGTTTTAGAATAGTCGTCCTCCATTTACAACGAACACGAATCGATTCAAATTCACTTAAAAATCATTGATTGCATTCCATTTAGTTATTCAGTTGGCGACCAGTGATAAGGAAGTGATTGAATTTCCCCTCCCGCACACCGTAATGATCAAGCTGGTTTTCTAAATCAGTTATCAGTTTCATGTGATTTCATACGTATTTTGAGGTTATGTTAATTTTAGTTCCAAAACATCATTCCTTTTATTAGTCTCTCTATTCACTTTAAAGTCAGTTCAGTTCAAAATCGGTTAATAAATGAACGTTTCTTGCAAACCGGTAATGTAGAAAAAGGAAAATTCACTGATCGCCCCACTATAATAACACTTGATATTGTACAAAATGTTAATGATACTGTATAACAGAATCCTCATGTTTCCTATACGAATCCACTCGGAAGATCTTGAAAAAACACCTTCATTTCCAATCATACAAATTTTCAATGGTTCGACAACTTCACCCACTCGATTTTCTTCAATAAATTCAGTTTTGTCAGTGGTATAACAATAATCTGCTAAATAATAGTGACCAACAAGATACAACTTTCTTTGCTGATAAAGCCTGGTTTCATCTCTAAGGGTTTATCAATTCACAAAATTTCAGGACTTGGTCGGAACATAACCCTTTAATGTGATTGATGTAAAGGCACTACATCCACTTAAAATTGGTGTTTGGGTGGAAATGTCTTGGAGAATTATTGGACCAATATTCTTCCGGGAAACAACCCCTATAGATATCAGAGACTTATATTGGATACATTTATAAACCAGTTAGACGACACTGAATTAGCAAATGGCTACTTTCAACAAGATTCCGCCACTGCTCACACAGCACGAACCACAATAAATTATTCAGAGGAGTTTTTCCCAGAATGTTTAATCAGTGCTGCTTGGTGGCCTAATTGCTCTAATATTCAATTAAATCCGGACTTCTTACTTCCTTATTTCAATAATTTGGTATTCAGAATACGTATTAAACAATTTGGAAGAATTGCAGCAGGCAACTGCAAATATCGGACAACCTAAAACGTTAATAATGTCTTCAATAACATATCTCAAAGGATTTGGTACTGCTTACGCAAAGGGGGCTTGAAGATTTGCTCTAATATTCAATTAAATTTGAACTTCTTATTTCCTCATTTCAATAATGTGATGTTCAGAATACGTATTAAACAATTTGGATGAATTGTGCAGCAGGCAATTGAAGAGGCAATTGCAAATATCAGACAACCTAAAACGTTAATAATGTCTTCAATAACTTATCTCAAAGGATTCGGTGCTGCTTACGCAAAGGGGGCTAACATTTCCAGGTCTTGAATAATAATAATCTGTTGATTTTGTTGAAACAGTTTTCATCATCAATGTAAATATCAACTCTAACCTATAGCTACGCATTCCCGCAAAATTAACGAACTTTCAGGTAATGCCAATTCCTCAGTGTTCACAACATACAAATTTGCTTCAATCATTAAAAGTCACTCGGTATGTTTCCACCGCGTAAGCATTGTCGTGTAATTATTGTTTACATTATCCAAGTTACGTTACGATTTATGTTCCCAATTAGGAAATCATGATGTAGACAATTCACTGTAATCGTTGTACTTACTTTTAACTTTTATGTAAGGAAAATATTGGTATAAATAATCCGGGCTGGATGTTGGAAATCAATCGGTACTCCGATTCACTAAAAGAGGTGCGTCGCCTTCATCTTCACCGAATGACTGACGTCGCTACGCCGCTTCTTCAGGCCAGTCATCTACACCAGGCCGAAGACATCCGTTGCTGCCGATGCATCCAAAAGGACTGACCAGATCGCCACAGCGTCGCTGCTCCCTGGACGACTCTTACACCAGGCCGAAGACATCCCTTGCTACCGACGCATCCAAAAGGTTGACGAGATCGCCACAGCATCGCTGCTTCTTGGACGACTCTTTATCCCGAGGCCGAAGACTTTCCTCGTCCATCAGTTCGCAGAATCTACGTAACTCCCGAGGTGTTCATTAAAGTCCACGTATGCGCATTGTTGCTGCAGGATCAGTAACTCCAACTACACTGATCGCATCAACTTCAAGGTGCAAATTTTATGACATTACTGGAAATTAGAGTGAGCAGCGCCATATCTTGATTTTCGTTTGCAAAGATTATTAGACGAAATTTTTATTAATTGTTAAATTGTTTCATTTAATGGTGTGATGCGTCGCTCTTAATTTGGGGGTGGTTTTTACAGAACGCGTTCAACTTGCGTCCTCCTTGTTTGCGTTAAGCAAGACGAGTCGGTAGGTAGTGGTTAATGCGAAATATGTAAATTCGGCGTTAAATAGAAAGTTAGATGTGTCATTCCGTTCACGTTATTATGTTTTGTGGGACGAGAGAGGCGCGAGAACGCGAAGGATGATGATGATGATGATAATCAAAGGCGCTCGAAAATCAAACTTAACAACGCAGTAAGAATATGAAGAGGACACCGAAATTAATGAAACGTCACATGATTTCAATATCAAAGAGATTTTAATAGAGATAAAACGCGGGCATGCGTGAAAATTATTATAAGAAAGAAAATACACAGGGGGAGCGGCGGCAGCGCTGCTGAAAAATGACAGGATGTGATTTAGATTCTGGCACTGACTCGCGCCGTAATGTACTTTCGCGCGCACATCGCGCCTTATACATGAAAAATTTACACTAAGAAATAAAATTACTTTTTAATGTCGCAGAACTTTTAAATGCAAATTTTCTTATTTACTTGACTCCTAAGTCAAGATTCTCCTCGTCTGAAAATATTTAATCTCCGGAGGAGCTTAATACATATTTTGGAATAAATTTACTCACTCTCTTTTGCAACGCCCCCCCTCTATACACTTCCTCGACTTCGTAATACATACGATTAAAATCACCTCTATTATAATTATTAATTTGTTATGATGACATTATTTATTTGAAATTTTTGCATTTTGTTGCAATATTAAGTCAAAAAGTGATCGCAGGATGTCGTTATTTATTTGGTTTATGAAATCTATTGGTGTTAATAAGTTTTTTGCGTTTCGAGAATCAACAACTGATTCATACGCGGTATGGTTGCAAGATGAGACCTTTGTTCTTCTGACACTTCTCATTTCTTTCTTCTCTTCACATACGCACTTCTTTTAATCGAATATTGATTCGAAAATGAAGAAAAATCGATATGTCGACGTATGAAGAAAAATCGATATGTCGATGTTTGAAAACTGTCAAACATCAATACATTATGAGAGGTAGGAATGAAAATAACTTCTTTCCTTTCTCCAGTAGAGTCTCCAGTAATTGCGTACTCGCCAGAGTTGTTAAACAATTTTTAAAAGTTTTGGTGCTACTTTTTAGACTCATTGAAAAATGAAAAAGTGTTGGTACAGATTGAATGCAGTCTTGCATTATTTCATGCTGATGCTTCGATTGTTTTGAAGTTCTGAATCCGTCCCTGGTGATTGTTCTTGCAGAATCTCGATTCCTCGATTCCTAGATAGCAGAAAAGATTCACACGTTCGTTCATCGATACACTCGGCGTCCTGTATATAAAACAGTGGCAGGAAAGCAAGACTGCATAATCCCGTCAGCTGAGAGATCTCATTGCAGACCAGTGTTTGTTTAGCCATAATTCTCATGCAGCCAGCGTTCTATGCCACCGTCTTATGCATTTTACATGAGCGCACCGCCGGACCTAACCTTACCTAACCCAGCCGTATAGCCCTGCATTTTCACTTTCTCCCTGTGCACACACATTTCAGCCGCCGAAATTTTCGGTGGGAAAATTCCGCGCCCGCTGCAAAAACGACGGCAACAATTGATAACAATTGTAACAAGTATTGATTTATGCAACGAGCTAATGTTGTCGACCGCCGAAATTTCAATCACCGGCGTGTTTCAATTCCGGCGGGCGCAGTTTCGAATTAATTTTAACTTTCCTGCGTGTGTACAAATCGAAATCATTTTTACATCGCCGGCTTTCGATTGGTCGCGTCGGAAAATCGCGAAATTACAAATTACACACATATAAAACCAGCAGTGGAATTTGCTATGTTATTACAAGACACCATCATAAAATATGTTGTTTCACAACGAACAACCTTTTCATAATTTTATGTTTACTTATTTAAAATTATAATAATTGGATTTATATTTAAGTTATGTTATGTTTTAGTTATAGGTTTTGACGATCACAATAGCATAAATAATGTTTTACTTTTGTAATGCTGTAATGTGGAATCAATCAATACAATACAATACAATATGTACAATATATGTCGAGGGAAATAAATAAAAAGGCAAGGCTTAAACAAAACAGGACAAATTAGTTGACAAAAGCAAGACTAACACTAAAGACAAACCTGAATAAAATTGAATGAGAACTGGAAAAAAGAATTACATTCGAATAGCATCAATTCAGAGATTCAAGCACGGTGAAAGGCCAAAACAATGAAAGGTAAAAAGAAAGCTATCAACTCGAAAAACAAAAAAGAATACTAGAAGGATCCGAAAATGCTGTATGGAAAATTCATTTTGTTTTTTAAATTAACTCATAAAAATTAAGTTCCCACGAAATGAACTGGAACAGAGGAGGCTGTACCTTAGAAAATGTTAAATTTAAACCGTTGCAGAGATAAAATTTCGACGTGGTTTAGAAAGGAGTCGAATATAGAGTTACGCGGGAAAAAACTTCGCTCTTATCGCACTGACGCCGACAGAAAACCGCTGAATCAACAATTCAGTACTTTTCTTGCAGGCTTAACTTGCATACGTAAATACAGAGAAATTAATGACACAAATGCACGGATGGTTTCGGAAATTTAGTAATTTTACAGGTTTCTGTAAGGTTATTAAAGTGAGTGTGAATGTAAGATTTTAAGATACAATACAAATTTCAATTCAAGAATTTTATTTTTTCGAAGGGAGATCTTTCCCCGAGTTTCCTTCTCTCCTCCTCATCATTATCTTTATTAAAAGAATGTCAAAGTAAAACTTTTGTAATGCGTGTATGTATAGTTCGAAGTGTGCGTTGATATGTCGGATCATTATCGGAGGGGGGGCGCTTACATAGCGTTTAGAACTTTAAAGACTGTCGTATAAAATAACGAATTTTCAAAATGTGTAGATTTTGCATAACGTTTTGGTTACCGTAGCGTCTGTCTGTTGTTAAATGTTATTATGATCAATTGCGAATACAAATATCAGTTTAATTAATGAATGTTTGACGTTTTAAAATAAAATCTTGGCTAAAGTGATGTAAGTGATTGTAAACGTACGTTAAACCCACCCGTCTTTTAATTTAGCGGACGTATTACGTCTTTAGAGAGTTATAGGGAGTTTTTGCAATCACGTTTCACGTGCCCGTCATCCTTTAACGTTAATTTTATTAATCCCGGGGTAGGAATTTACGTAATTTACACTTTGAAAGTTTTTGCATCATATTACGTCAACGTAAACGTGAATATGAATCAAGAAAGTAAATCATAGTATTTTGTCTTATCAGATTTGGTTGCAGTCATTGTCATTTAATTTATGTACCAAATCTGAGTTTTGTGACTTTCGATAACATATTCCAATGCTTTGAAATGTCAAATTTCATAAATTGAACGGCCCGTCATTGCATACGTGATGAACTTAGGTTTCACGTAGTCCGTCATATAAAAAACGTGAACGTAAACGTTAAAGCTGATGTAACTAAGCAACTGGTCATTTACGTATACGTTTAATACGAAAACGTAATTGCAAAAACTCCCTATTGCATAACGTACGACAAGTATCCGCCAACGTTAACGTTACGACTTTAAAGACGGTCGTATGATATAAAGAATTTTCAAAATTTATAGATTTTGCATGACGTTTTGGTTACGTAGTAGTTTAAGACCGTCTGTCTATTGTTAAATGTCATATGACCAGTTAAGAATACAAATGTCAGTTTAAGTAATGAATGTTTGACGTTTTAAAATAAAATATTGGCTGCTAGGTGATGTAGGAGATTGTAGACGTATGCTAAACCCATCCACCTTTTAATTTAGCGGACATATTACGTCTTCAGAGAGTTAATAGGGAGTTTTTGGCAATAGGTTCCGTTAAAATTTACGTACGTTAAACGTTAAAACTCTGTTTGTGATTGGTTAGAACCATAAGGTTGTTAAGCAACGTAACCTTTAACGATATATTTTTATCGTAATGTGTTGCAAAAACTCCCTATTAGCTATTAGCCTTACAATTTTTTTCTGGATAAGAAACAATTTGCACTTCTTGAGTTACCTCATATTATAATTCCGTACTCTAAGTGAGAGCGTACATGAGCACTATAGTGTATTAAAAGAATGTTGTGAGTTACGCATTTTTTCAGGTTAAGAAGTGCAAAATATGCATTGTTTAGTCTTCCAGCAATACTATTCACGTGATCATCCTAGCTTAGATTACTATCCACCAACAGACCTACAACTGGCAACTGGCAACTGGCCGAGTTGGGATTTAATTACTGACACATTTTACTAGCAAACTTTGATTTGAAAGTAATTCATTCCTAATGGACAACTGCACAATGACGGACTTCTTAACATTGAGATACAGTTTATTATTAGAACACCAATCATGCATGGTCTTTCATTGCACACACTTATTAAATCTTCTTTTCCGTCCGTATTTATAACCATCGTAGTGTCATCGGCGTATTGGCAAAGTTTGACAAGTCCATTTCGTAATGAAGAATGATTTGTACAAAGATCGTTACTATATACGAGTAGTAAGAGCAAAAGAGGACTTAAAGCGCCTCCTTGAGGGACACCATTATTAATAGTTGCGTATTGCGATCTGAAATGTGCTCTCTTTATTCTTTCTATCTGAATCACATTTAACTTCAACGAATTGTCGACGGTTAGATAAATAAGACGTAAACCAATCTACTATTGATCCAATGGATCTTTACCATTACGTCATCAATTTTATACGTCCGAATCGACAAATGTTTTCATTCTCATTTGCTTTCATCCTGTTCTATTAAACAGAGATGGGTTGAAGAACATATGCATTTTATTCTAACATGCATTGATGACGTGATGGTAAAGATCCATTGGATAAATAGTAATACAGGACCGTTAACACCATATTCTTGTAATTTATGCCTCATTATTTTATGGTCTAGTACATCGAAGGTCCTTGAGAGATCGAATAATATTCCCGCTGTTGTACCATTATTATCAAGACAAGTCATAACATGGTCGATAACATCATAAAGGGCAGTGGTGATATTTCTACCTTTTCTGAAGCCATGATGATTTTCAGTTAACAAATCGTGTTGTTCTAAAAAGTTCAGGACTCTAATATACATGAGTTTGTCAACAGTTTTTGCAAAAACAGATAGATTAGCTATTGCTCTGTAATTTTCGACGTTTGTAGAATCGCCTTTTTTGTGTACAGCGACTATTCTAGCAGTTTTTAATTCATGTGGATAGGAGCCAGTTTTGAATGAACACTTTCTGATATCTGTTAAAGGAAAGGCTAAGAATTCTGCTACATGGCCGACTATGAAGCAAGACACTACGTCAGGACCCTCAGACTTTTTATTGGAGATTTTTTTAATACATCAGCAACCTCATTTATTGTTACTTTGGGCAAAAGTATAGAAAAGAGATTTTCGCGACACGTTCTGTACATCCTGGTGAAGAAGCTGTCAACGTACAGCAAAATATCGACTTTTAAATTAATTTTATAGCCTGTTGAATTAATTATAATTACTAAAGAAGCATGGATTTAGGTGCATTCTTAGGTCATCACTCCACTCGAGTAAAATTGCGTGCAGATTTTGTGATTCCTTTTGGTAAGTCAAAAGCGACTATGGATGTGAATTGAACTATTGAAATCAGTGAAATTTGAAGAGTGCAATTAAGAGTGCCATCATAATCGTTCGATACTTTCCCCATAAAAGTCGTCCCGGCGATTATTCAGCAACTCACGTTCTCGTCGCAGGCAAGAGCAAGAGGAAGAAGGACTGGGTTCTCAGGGTTTCGCTCCCCCACGTCATTAGGAGGAGCGGAGTGTATCGCGGCCACAGCAAATATATTTAAATGTATGCAGCATTAATTCAGAACGCGGCGCTCACAGCTGACTGAGTCCTGTTTGTAAACACTCGCTCATGACGACTGCGAGCGATCATCTAGGACAATCAAACATGTTACACTGTGCCGCTACATGTTATTGAAACATTTTGGCTTGTTTACCTGTTCGCCGAACTACGCGGAAAACGCGTTTCAATTAACGCGCAGATTTTTTTCTTTTTTGTTTCGAGAATCGGCGGTAATATTTTGATAACCATCGAACGTTTGTATTTTACAGAAAAACATCAAGTACAAACGTATTTTTAAAGTCACCCGACGAACATTTTGTGCATAATCATCATGCATGATTAAATAAGTATTTCTTAAAAAAAAGGAAAATTATTTATAAAGTCCTTCAAGCTGGCAATAAATTCCAGTTTATGTTTATACGATCGTCTGATTTTGAATATAATAAATTTCGAACATAGACAAAATACATCGTATAAAATCGATGAATAAACGATTAAGTAATCGATCAGATGAAGTGAGTGGAAGGTCCGTGCACTTGTGGCGGGCGAAGCGCGTAAAACTCCCGAAACCGGGGCTACGTCACGCGTTATTGTTATTCAAATTTATAATTCAATTTGGGGTAATAAATTTGCATAAAGAAAGGGTCCGGATTCGGTTAGGTCTGCGCGAACAAGTGGACCACAATGCAGTCACCGAGGCGAGTTATCTGCGGTAAATATTTCGTGTCAATTCCGAAAGAATTAAGTCGCCGAGCCAACCACCGACCGACCGATTGGTTTAATAGAGACGTAAAGTTATATTTTGTAAAAATATACCCGCAGTTTTAAAATCGAAGTTAAAATTTACTGTTAAATTGTTTCACTGTTTTTTTTTCTTTTTCTTGCGATTTTTTCTTAATTCGTTATTGACAATGTAACTAGCGTTTTTTTTTTTAATCTGGCGTCCAAAATGTAATTATGAACCATCATCAACATGACAGTTGTTAATTTGAACTTGCCATATCTAACCTAACTTTCTGGGTTTCGAACTCAACAGTACGATAGGACAACACAAGAAAGTAATCTATTGTACAAACGAAAAAAGACAGGAAGAATGAGATCTGTTGTAACGAAGGAAAAAAGACAATAAGAAAATAAGATTTACAACAACTACTCAAAATTGTGGTGCGTTTACAATAAGCACCTTGTCACCGCCAACTTCGACGCCAAATAAAAAAAGAAACGCCCGTTATATTGTACACTACACTACCATGAGAATTTTTTCGCATCGAACATATAAATTCGTATTACAAAAGTGATATCCATAGTAAGGAATAAGCTGCACGTATTCCAGCTTCGAGCCTGTGTTCTATGTGGAAAAAATCTCACTGTGTACTTCATAGTTGTATTTTCTGACAATATCTGTGGATTTTAAATAAATTATTAAAGTTTTTTAATTTCTACTTTTCTTTTTCAACTTCTGCATACATTTTATTCTGTCATTCTTTTTTATTTCACAATTTTTGCATTCGAACAAACAACTTTAAAAACGATATTTTAAGCAATTGTTTAACAATCGATGGACGTTCCTTTTATGTTCATATTTGAGATTTTTTTTTGTAACGAAATCATCCTTAAAAATCCATCTATTTTCTTTACATTCGATTTTCCATTTTTTTGAAAATGTTTCTTAACTTTTATGCTAAACAGATCGTTTAGTTATTTGATTTTTTTTTAAGTTTTAATTATTATTTTTATCTTACAGTTTTTGATACTGCAACATTCCATTCAAGTTCGTTGTTTTTTTCACACAATTTTGAACAAAGTAACAAACGAAACAAATGACTTCGAATTAAGTGTGAACTGTAAGAGGCAATCTCATATAAATGATTTCAAACGATCGATTTTATTTTCTGTTTTTTTCCAATTAATAATATCGAACGTTTTTAAATTAGAATTAAAATTTGTTTTATGTCCTCTTTATAATCGACCGTCTTTTGTTTCTCTTTGCTATTGTTCTTCACTTTTTATGTGTCCGTTACTTTTTCTCAATAAGTAACGTGAACAATCGCCACGCCGCGCCGTGGACATTCGGTGTGACTTTTTTTTCTTTTTCTTTCCTTCAATTTCAAGTTTGATGAATCTGACTTTTCATCTTGCGTTTATTCTTTTATTTTTCTCATTTATTTATTTATTTATTCATGTATAGGTACACTTCTCTTTCTTTCCTGTTTATACTTTTTTGTTTAATAAAAAAAGCTTTCAGTTTCTGCTTTCCTTTTTCTTAATTTTATTTGTTTTCTTTGCTTTCGGTCATCTTTTGTTTTCTTCGTTATTGTTCTTCACATTAAAAAAAAAGTAAGGTGGACAACACGCTTTTTCAACTCGTAAGTATAGAATTAAAAAGATGACAAGGTAGTTGATTGGTCTCTCAGGAACATGAAAGAAGCGACAGGCAAAGTGTCTTTAAAACAGGCAGAAGCAAACAGTGAACTAAAGTGAACCGAAAGAAATCAAGAACAACTTGTAAACATTTACTTCATTTAAAACATGACAGCTGTCAAGGTGACAAAAAGGATAAAAGAAGAATTCGATGTGATTTTTTTTTCTTTTCTTCGATTTCAAATCTGCATTTCATCCTGCGTTTCATCTTTTATTTTTATCATTTATTCATTTGTTTATTCGTGTACTTGCTTATTCATTTATTCATGTATCTACAACATGTTTGTATTGTTTCCTGTTTTCACGGTTTTTCTTGTTTAGTAAAAACACTTCATATCAACGTTTAAGTTTCTGATTTATTCTCTTCTTTGAATTCGATCGCCTTTTGTTTTTTGTTTCTTTTTTTGCTGATGTTCTTCACTTTTTGTATGTCATTATTTTTTTTTAAAACGTAACTTGGGCGACGCTTTTTCTTTTTCAACTTCTAAGTATTCGATGTGAATATTTTTTTCTTTTCTTTTCTTCGATTTCAAATCTGATATCAAACTTCTCATCTTGCGTTTCTTTTTTTATTTTTCTCATTTACTCTTTTATTCGTTCATTTATTCATGTGTATACATATTTGTGTGGTTTCCTATTTATACATTTTTCATTGTTTAGTAAAAATTGTGTTTTATTTTCTTCTTTGATTTCGAACGACTTTTTGTTTCCTTTACTGTTGCTCTTTACTTTTTGTATGTTATTAATTTTTTTTTTAAACTTAGCGTGGATGACTTTTCAATTCCTGAACATTCGGTGTGAATTTTTTCGTTTTTTTTTCCTCGATTTCAAGTCTTGCATTTCTTTTTCTTATTTTCCTCATTTACTCATTTACTTATTTATTCGTTCATTTATTCATGTGTATATTTGTGTTATTTCCTTTAACTCTTTTGTTTAGTAAAAGCACTTTACATGGAAGTTTAAGTTTCTGTTTTCTTTTTTCGTTTTCTTTTCTCCTTTGAATCCGATCGCCTTTTGATTTTTCCTTTGTATTTGTTATTAATTTTTTTTTAAACATAACGTGGAAAATGCTTTTTCTTTCTCAACTCCTAGATATTCAATGTGAATTCTGTTCTTTTCGTTTTCTTTTTCTTCGATTTCAAATCTTACGTTCCTTTTTTATTTTTCTTATTTATTAATTTTTTAGTTCACTTATTCATCTAATCGTTCATTTATTCATGTGTACTTTTGTGTTGTTTCTTATTTATGTAGTTCTCTTTGTTTAGTAAAAGCATTTTACATCGACGTTTCTATTTTCTTCTTCCGTCTTATTTTCTTCTTTGAATTCGAACATTCGTCTTTTGCTTCCTTCACTTTTTGTATGTGTCACTATTTTTTTTTTAATGTAACATGGACGACACTTTTTCTTTTTCAACTCCTAAGTATCCGACGTGAATTTTTCTTTTCTTTTGTTTGATTTGAAATCTGATATCAGACTTTTTTTATCCTGCGTTTCTTTGTAATTCTTTTTGTTTCATTTATTAATGGATGTCGCAGAAGAGTTAGAAAATGCCTCGAAGAAGACGGAGGCCATTTTCAACATCTGTTGTGAATTCACGTTCAACGTTATTCAATATTTTATTTTATTTGGTTTTAAATACGTAATAAATCGTAATTATTCTGCTAATAGACGACTTAAGAAAAAACCAAAGCCGATGAGGGAGGTATAGAATGAGGTGGATGGGTTTGAAAAGAAAGGAAAACCCCGAGGGCAATGAATCAGAGGAAAACCTAGAAAAAGTTGAATGGATGATGTTTGGGGAAAAAGAAGTGAAAGCATTTTGAAAAGGCAAGGCTTAGGAAAATATAGATGGGAAACTAAATCGAAAGCCTAATAGGAGGTAAAATCGAGGAGGAAAAAAAATGCAAAGCCAATGAGAAAGAACAAGATCTAGATTGATATGGGTGAATCTGCAAAAAAGAAAGATTTAAAGACAATGATCAAAGAAAAATGTTGCATAAGAAAAAAGAAGGAAAAACCTAAGACGAAGAGAAAGATTTAGTAAAAGATGGATGAAAAACTGAATTGAAAGCGAAAGGATAAAAATGAAGATATGGTCAATGAGAAAGAAGAATGTTCTAGAATGAGATGGATTGATTTTGACAAGGAAATTGCAATGGAAATTCTAAGGCTAAAAAGCAAAAGGCATGAGTGGAAGACTAAATTGGAAGCGGAAGTTGGCTAGTAGGAGACAAAATCGAGGGAAAAAAGGGAGGCTTAAGAAAAACACAAAAACAATGAGAAAGAGAAAGATCTAGACTTATCGTTTGAAGGCCGTTCCTCTTGATCTGTAGACCTTTATTCCGTCTCCATTTATCGCATCTCTTTCCGTTTCTTTGCTTTACTATTGTCTTAGCCATTTCTATATCAGCTATGCGCTCCTTATGCCCCATCCGTCGCAACCATGTGTTTAACATAACTCCTCAAACATACCAGCTCCTATTATGCGTACGAAAAGTTACTAACTTTCGTAACTACGAAAGTACATCCAGTAATCCTGTGGAATGTAAAATATTGAGGAAGCTATGTGGACCTATCAAAACCTAGATTGACCAGGACTTGAAAGAAATTATAAAAGGACTCGCCCCAAATTAGGACGCGTTGCTTGAATGGGATATTTTTAACCAGAAAGGGAAAAAGAAGATGGATAAAGAAGACTGGAAAATGGGTACCGTGTCGCCTCGGATTGGGTTGAAATAGATTAGGTTGCCCCAAAATTAATGCGCGTTGCTCGATTTGGATATTTAATTACAGCGAGTGAAAGTAGAAATGTCGCAAAAAATTTATGAATGGAATACTTTTTGGAAGAGAAGAAAGGAAAAAGGTGAAAAGTGATACTGAAAAATGTGTATGAGGAACTGGGTCACTCTGGGTGATGGATTTTCAATCACATAGAAGAAGACCTGGTACTTCTGCTTAAGCCCAAATTAAATTCGCTGGTTCGAGAAACTTCTTGAAGAGCATCTTTTCATCTTTCTTGTGGCTTCGGGGTGTTTTGTTGTTCTTCAAATTTTTGTACCTACTTCCCAATTTCTGTTTAATCATGTCAAATTCTGCCCATGTGATGACGATACGTCCTTCTATGTCTCTACACAAATGAATATTTGGCTTCGAAGAAGATGATCTTATACATTCCCCTGGGTTAATTTTAAATTTGTAGTTCCTGGAACTTCTTGTAGAGCATCTCGCCATCGTTGTCCTTTATTTTCTCTATTTTGAAATTATCCTCTTCTTCTGTAATTCCCATTTGGTGTTATGTTATGCCCTTGCATTTCTTTCCCTCTGTACAAATGGCTTGAAGAAGATGACCACGTAAATCCTCCTAAATTCAATCTTCGCCTTCTTCATCAATGGTATGGTTCCTCATTTTTTGTTGGCTTTGACCTTCTCCATTGTGAAACTATCCTCCGCTTCCCAATTAATATTTAACTTTCGCCGTTTAACATTAGTGCTTCGCCTCATTTGGTTTACTTCCTTTCGATTCGAATGAATTAATTGTTTTCATGAGGATTTTGCCTATTCAAAAAACGAAAGTGGAATAATCGATAAGGCCTGCGGCCTTGAATGCAGTAACTTAAAAAAAATAAATAAACTTGACCACTTCAAGATAGTGAAACACATTCCACAGCCTGTGTGCAGGTGTAGTGAGTGGGTTCCATCTCATCACGATAAAAATTTTAAAAATTATTTTCTGTTGACGTTATGTCAAGGTTAAATGTCAACTTGGGGTTTACTGGTAAGGAACATACGTGAACATGCGAAAAAATGAGAGCAACACTCTAGATAGGGAAACTTTTTGTACACTTGCTACTATGGTTATTAAAAAACTGTATAAAACCATTTTTTTTTTTGAGGAATTGGGCATTAGGGAAAAGGCTTTCTTGTGCATCTACCCCAAGTTGTTTTCAACACATTTCTTTTTTTAAAACTGAAATTCCTAGAGCAAATGCAACTACAACTAATTGTTTACACGAATTTTATTCAAAACGAAAGAAGAAAGTTGTTTGCTTGAAACAAAAATCGAACTACTTAAGCATTTTCGAAAGTCACTGAGCAATACAAATTTCAAAATTTTTAAAATTATATTGTTACGGTGTTTCTAGTAAAGGGGTTGGCGTACGTTTAATGCCGTAACAGTATAATAAATGATACATACACAATGTAGTGCGTAAATTTCATATTTACGTGCACATGCAAGCCGTCTTTTCAGGTTTTCACCTTTCAGGAAGCGCGTTACAGTTAACCGTCAGGACATTTACATCATTATTTATAGGTTTATTTATCTGCGGGTCGTATTAATAAAAGTAATTTACGCCGCCGAGGGATAATTAAATTACAAAAATAGCAATTTACTATTGCGCTCCTAACGTATGCACGCCTATACATACATACGTCGATTTGCATATTCATAAGCATCGCATAGCGCAATCATGTAAAGCATTTATGGCATTCGATCATTTTCCGCGTTCAGAAAAAAAAAAAAAAGAAAATCGGTCTTTCCCGTTGTGTGCGTGCGTGCGTGCGTGCGTTCCCGTGTTGTGTTTTCGTTTTCCGACGGCATAGACGCAGAAAAACTCTACGGGGGCCATTAAAAGTGTCGGGAAGCGAAAGGCTTTTATAAGATGGCGTATATCAAAAATCGACGCTAACGAGAGGCGCACGTGACGACGCCGGCGCATGTGCGTCGCCATGGAGACGACACCTCCGTCGGGAGCGTCGATATGGCTGGTAGACGTCAGGATTGTGTAAGATTTCGATGGGAATTAGGAAAAAAAAAGCGTAATACATTTCGCGGCGACCTACAAAAACAACGCGATATTTCTTCAACCTTCTATCCCTCCGACCCCCCCCCCCCTACCCTCTTCACTGATTTATTTGCGGGAAATAAATGAAGAAGGAATTTCATCTGTTTCTGATGCGATCTAGATTTTTGTTTCAAGAGAAATGCACGTAGAGAATCGAATAAAAAAGACTAGGAGATGATGAATCTACAAAAAAAAACATTTCCAAACATACATAATAAAATCTTGAAGGCTATCGGGAATCAATAGATATGCAAGTTTAAAAAAAACGAAAGAGAATTACGTAGATTACTTGATATAAAAGTTTAATAATAGAGCAAGTAGTAAACAAACAAAAAGAAATTAGAGCGTTAAATTCAAACCAATCCAAACCCTGTCCACATGTCTTTTTTATTATTAAGTGGATGCATATTTCGGTTGCCATTCAACTATCCTCAACATTGGTCTCATTATGAACGAATTTGAATTTTAAAGGTAGAGCTCTGCACTTTCTCAAAATCGCGTGCCACTTCACAGACCCCCCCCTTTATCTCAAATATCAAGGTTGTCTACTTAGAAGGAAAAAAGGACGCTTTAAGGTTGCGTTGTATAAAAGGTTTAAGCCAGAATTAACTTTAATTCTAAGTTAGAATGTGACACTTGTATGACGTACAGCGTTTTGTGTATCTTAGTTGTGTAACTTAGGATTAACTTTAATTCTGGCTTAAACCTTTTATACAACGCAGTCTAAGTTTTCGATAAACCGAAGAGGGAAACAAATGACTATCGATTTCCGACAAGGAATAATAACAATTTTTAGAGAAATGTTACTTTTTTTCATTGGAACTTCGGTCGATTTGAATTTTATTTAAACCAATTTTTTCAAGTGAGCATTCAAAAAAACCGAGACAAATTTGAACGGCCTTCGGAAGGCATAATTAAAAAAAATGAAGAACGAAAATGCTAAGAAAAGTCAAGAGGGAATTTTGCAGAGAAATCCGAAACATTTAAATAAAGAAAACAAAAGACGACAATGAGTAATAATTGTTAAGAAAATTTTCCTTTTTTTTTCCATCGTAGCTTCAAACGATTTGTAATTCGTTTAAATCGATTTTTTTAAAGGTAGAAGTTTAAGCAATTTAAAAACCGAGGTAAATTTAAACGACCTTCAGAAAAAAATATGCGACGAAGAGTCGAGAAGGAATTTTCTATGTAGAGGAGTTCCAAACATTGACGAGCAAATTTAAATGTAGGAGGCGGGAAAAAAAAACAAACGAAGGACGATCAATGCTCGACTGAAAGAAAGTCGTTGATTTCCGGACAAATCTAGCGAGAAAAATCCCAATCATTTTTGGAACGACGCGACATAATGAATAATTGAAGAACGAAAATGCAAAGAAAACAAAAGAAATTCGAACTTTTCACAAGCAAATTTAAATGCAGGAGGGAAAAGGAAATAGAAGACGGCAGTGATAATAATTTTAGGAAAATTTTCAAGAACGCACAATTAGAAATTAAAAAAAACAATGTACAAGTGATGAACGAAAATGAAAATTTGCAAATGCAATGAAAATTCGAACGCAATTATTATGTAGGAGGGGAAAAGAAAACAAAAAAACGATCAACGTTCGACTGAACGAACGTCGTTAATTCCCGAAAAGTTCTTGAGAGAAAAATCTATTTTCAAAAACAAATTGAAAAATTGAAATTGTAAATTAAACGGCCTTGAGGAAACGAACGACGAAATACAAAAATGCCGTCGTTGGTCAAATCAAAGTCGAAGGTGAATTTTAAATAACAAATAAAGAAAACCAAAAAACGATCAACATTTGACTGAAAGAAAGTCGTTAATTCCCGGAAAAATCCAGAGGGGAAAAGACCCACTTACTTTTTACAAACAATTTAAAAAGTCGCAAGTTATAATTTTAATTCAAAAGTGACCTTGAGAAAACGAAGAACGAGAAATATGTACAAAACGTTGTTGACCAAATCAAAGCCAAGGACTAATTTTAAACAGAAAGTGGAACCCTTCACAGTCAAACTTAAACGCAGGGGGAAAACAAAGGACAATCGAATTCATAGAAGAAAAGAAAACGGAAACTTAAAACGTCGACGTAAGGTGTTTCTACTGAATAAGAAGAGTTAATAATGAGTGATCCAAGTGAACAAATAAATAATTGAATAAATGAGAAAAATAGAGAAGAAACGCAAGACTAGAAGTGCATATCAGATTTGAGAAAGAGAGAGAGAGAGAGAAAGAGGGGGGTTCTAATTTGATGTCTTTTTCCAAGTACAATTCCAATACATTTCTTCTGTCAATCTACAGATGATCTTTCTGATAGAATACGAACGATCTATCATTCGGCATAAACGTCCAATGACAAAACTTAACTTTCAAAACGACCAACAGATGGTGTTGCTGGTATACCGCTTGAACCGACTTCTCTGAGCGTTTCCTTGTTTGTAGGAAGAAAACTGTAGAAGAAATTCTATTTTATTGAAAATGCTACCTACCTAACTATATCAAAATAGTCGACCTTGAATAGATTGCGAAAATTGGGGGAAACTCCTTTACGTTGGTGAACAACTGACCTGAAATTATGCCCACCTCAGCGGAGATGGGTGTGGGCCACACAATAGGATCGTCGGTAGCTCGTTATCTAGTTGTTAATTAAGAAAGGGGCGCCACCTAGCGTTATAATAATAATAATAATAATTTATTGGTCTCAAGATCACAGTTATAATTAACATGAGCAAGAAGTGATTGGACAAGTCAACTTAGTGTATAATAAAATATATTTATTCCAGGTATAAGTAATATATGTTACCGCTAGGACTACACACGTGAATGTAGCGTATGAGTAAACCTCAAGTTTGAAATTCCGCGTTAAAAAAAAATATTTTTATCAGTCACTCGTATATATCGAAATTATCAGTCACCCTATATATAACAAAAAGTACGACAATTCACGACATTAAGTTTATTGATCGTTTTAAATGAAAATTACGTAAATGTACGTTAATCACTTTAGATCGAAATAAAATTAAAATTCATAGAGCAAGTGTAACACGTAAACACCGGCAAGGATATCTTATTTGGTTTACAAAGGTGATGTACAAGTTATAAGCACCTGTCAGTTTGACAGCAGGAGGCTGTTATTAATTTTCTTTATGCAAATCATGACATGTTCTTAAGGAACTTCAAGCCCTTAACTAGTCATTATGCAGCGTAATTGATGATTAACCGAAGTAAGGAATGAAAAGTGTACGATACCGCTCGACGTTAAGTCCGGTCGTCTGATGCCATGAATCACGACATTTACATCGAAGTCCTGAGAGAGGGCTTTGATCCTACATGCACGTCCGAACTTTCGCGGTGTTTGATGATAGTAGAACTAGATGACTCACGTACAGCTTTTCTGTTTACTGCCTATCACCTGCTACAATTTACCTCGCATAACGTGAATTTGCCTCGTATAACGTGAAACTGCCCCGTACAACGTGAAACTGCTCCGTACAACGTGAACCTGTCCCGTACAACGTGAAACTGCCCCGTACAACGTGAAACTGTCCCGTACAACGTGAAACTGTCCCGTATAACGTGCTAAAGGAAGAAACGTGACGATAAATTTGACAAATTCAAAGTTGAATCGGAAAACTTACCCCTTGTTTAAAAATAAGGGCCTATTAAAACCTGTGGCACATCCGTTTGATTGTGTGATTGAAGTTGGAGTTCGTGACGTGAGTTTTATCTGCTACTTAAACCTTGGCGTTATTTCATTCAACTTTCTTGACTGCTAGGTGGTCGAATTCGACACGAATCACATAAATTAGCTTCTACGGCAAACGAAAATGACCTACACTCGGGAATGTCACGAACACCAAGATGGCGATTTTAATATTAATTTTTATTTTTGAATCAACAAACAAACAAACGCCAACACGTTTCCTTTTGTTCCAAAACCGAAATTAACCAATTTACACGCACGAGAAAGGAAACAAAAAGGTAGCCCCTAGAGTTTGAATTCAGAATAGAGCGATCAGTGAAGCCAAAACAGAACTTTAGAGTTTGTTATCATTTATCAAATAGACCATTAAATGAAGACAAAATTTTAACATTGCCTAAAATAAAATCGTTAAAGCGAAAACGAACCGTAACAAAAATTAATTATGATTTTGGAGAGAGTGGACAGAGAGGGGGTGGGGGGAGAGAGAGAGAGAGAGAGCAATAAAATTGAAAACAATAACTTCTACTATCAGGCAGAATATGGATGATCATTCGACAAAAATGTGTTTGTCTGATAAAGTGCAACGTTACAATTAGAACAGTGAGTAAACTTAACTTGCAAATCGACCGACAGATGGCGTTGTCGGCAGATCGCTTGAACTGAGATCCCTGGACATTCCCGTGTTTGTAGGAAGTAAACTATGGAAACAATAATTCTATTTTATTAGATTAATTGAGAGTCACAAAGAGGAAGGGGGAGGTTTTAATTTAATGTCTCCTTCTATTTATTGACAATAACCTGGTATTAATAACTTCTCCTGTCAGCCAACAGATGGCATTTCTAAGCTCTATCGTTCGACAAAAATGTGTAGCTCTTCATCCGATGAAAACGAGCGTTACAGTTAAATGCAATGTGTAATGAGGAAAGTTAACGTACAAGTCGGCCAACAGATGGCGTTGTTAACGGAACAATTCACCGAATATATTAAACGTCGCCGTATTTGCAGGTCTCTTGTAGTATAAAAGGAATTCTGTCTTATTAGAATAATTGAGTGTCAGAAAGGGAGAGAGATTCCAATCTACAGTTACATAAAACGATCAACAGATGGCGGCTGTTAGCAGATCGCTTGAACTGACATCCTCGCGCGTTCCCGTATTTGTAGGAAGGAAACTAAAGAAGAAATTCTATGCTATTAGACTATTGAGAAGGAGAGAAGTAGGTATTAACTTTGTTGTCTTTTTCTAAATACAGTAAAACTGGAATTAATAACTTAATTAATTAATAACTAATAATCAGCCAACGGATTGCCTTTCAAACACGAACTATCTCAGGGTACCTTGCTCCTACTTGAGTTCCACTTCTTCTCTTGTTCAACGGCAGGCTTTGATGACGCTGATGGATGAGTGGAGAATGAGTGTTGCTTGCTGTCGATAGATGGTGTATGCATGTAGATACTTCCGACACTTGAACGCACGGAAGAGTATTGCTCCTGTCAAGTAATGCACGGGAGACTTTGGCTGTACTTCCGACAATAAATTGCACGAAAGAGTGCGTATGCTGCTCCTAACAAGACGGATGTGCTTTCTACAAGAAGTGGAGAATGAGTGTTGCTTGCTGTCGATAGGAGGTGTGTGTAGGTACTTCCGACACTTGAACGCACGAAAAAGTATGTGTATGCTCCTGACAAGTAACGCACGAGAGACTTTGGATGTGCTTTCGCCAATAAGTTGTAAGAAAGAGTGCGTATGCTGCTCCTGACAAGGACTTGCACGTGTGTACTTTTTACAAGAAGTTGCACGAAAGGGTTATGTATGTTGCTCCTGACAAGAAATTGCGTGGGAGGCTTTGGTGACTGTTCCCGACAGTTGAGTGCACAGGATCAACTGAAGCTAAAGCGGTCTGCTTTTATAGGGCTTTTTCTTAGCGGGGGATGAAGTAACTCTGCCTCGTTGGTCTTCTGAGGGTGCAAATGAATCATCGATGATCAGAGCTGTATCTCATTCGTCGGAAGGCAGTCTTTTCGTGTTTACTCAGGAGGTTGTCTTAGCGAGCAATTTTGAGAAAGCGGACTTATTTGCGTGCCAATCATGATCGAATGCTGTTTTGCTTTAATTTGTCAAGGGGCGGCCTTGTTTATTTGCGACGATCGTCATCGTTGCTTTGTAACGCAAGTGATCACGTGACGCTTCGCGCGAATTTGTTTATCTGACGTTTCTCAATCTCATTTGTCATGTCAATTTGTCATCATGACGTGTTTCGTTGGTCGCTGGGCAACGTGCGAGCCCCCACAAAGTCATAGCCAAGGAACTAAAGTCACGTTTCAAGAGATGGCGCTGTGAAAAGGCGATCGTTCAACTTCTCAGTATTTTCTTTTGAATCGGGGTAATGGGGACGTGGAAGTGGGGGAGGGACGTGGGAGGGGGGGAACGAGTAGATAATTACTAAAGAAAATAATTTTCTTACTTCTTTATTAGCTACAAAACTTACGATCCTCATATTTCTTATAGGTATGTATACTCAACACCCTGTAGAAGATTCAATTAACTACTTGCAAATACATATCTAGTGGATACTATTTTAGCGAATGACATGTTGAGGGTGTAAATATCGATTATGTAACCACCGACATACGTACCTACATACATACAGCTCGCGCATTTTGTCGTGTGACAAATTAAAATCCGTTAATGACGCCGACGTTTCGACACTTAATTAGCGATTTCGGCGCGGCTCAAAACTAAATTCCCCACATACCGCCGGCGGCTGGTTGTGTGAACCCGTTAACGCGAACTAGAACCTCCCCCGATCCCCAAACGACCCCTTTTACTCACTGACTCCCGAACTTGGTATACTAACGAGCAAAAGCTAGATCAAAGTCCTCGCGTGCTCCGAGTTCGTTCGTTCCTCTGCACTCGCTTTCGTTTTCAACAGGACACGCGTTTCACTGTTGATTTACACGAATTTTCACATTCGAACAGAACACAGCAGCTTTAAGTTTAACGTTGTTTAAAGAACTGAAAATGAAAGAGCTTTTCGAAAGCAAAATCCGAATTTAATTAATTTGCAAACTTAACCTAGAAAATCGCATGATCTGATCATAATCACTAGATGTCACTCGTCACTCGTGACATCTATTGATTTAGTAGCAAAACTATTTGGCTTAAGCTCGAATATTTAACTAATTGCACTTTCTTTTTTCCTTCTTCTTCTGTTTATTACAAGTATTATAAAATATAAATAAAATGAATTTCCCCCGACAAAAAAAAAGGCAACGGATATTATCATTCATGTGTCTAAGTATCCGTACGCGCGTCATAAGAGCTTCCAGTCCATTTGCAGAGAGGCCGGAAGGCCACGGCGCCGTATTTCATCTTCGACGCCCGTCTCCCGCCGTCCCGCCAGCCTTTTTACGAGCGTTTTATGTCAGCACCGAGATCTTGCCGTGAAGGACGAGAGTAATGGTCCGTGATATTTTTACGAAAATTGAAACGTAAATAAACTTTTACGGCTGCTCTCGCCGAATTTTCGATAAACATTTTGCTCTTGCAGAGATCGCGCACAACCAACGCCGCCGCACATAATAAAATAAAACGGAACGATTTACTGCCGAACATGCACAAGAACAAACACGTTATGGAAGTTTAAAACAAAAGAAATTATTACTGCGACGCGTGTAATAACGCCAAAAATGAAAAGAAAGAAAAATTTAAATCAAAACTTTCGCTATTAATCAGTAGATGTCGTTAATGCAACTCACCCTCAAATTTGCAGGCCATTTTTAGACGAAACTCACTTCATTTAATGAACTGCAAGATAAAATTATTCTTTTATTGAATTCTAATAAAATCGCCTTTCGTTAATGATGACAGATGACGTTTCAATCTAGCTCTTTTCTTACCCACCAAAAAGAGATATGTTTTAGAAACCATAGGCGTTACTTTGATTTGGTGAATATGCTGTTAAAATCGTTAGACTATAATTATTTTAAGAACAGGTCAAGAGATGGCAATGTCGTCGCCTTAAGCAAACTGGATACTCAGATTTATTTTCAATTTAAAGACAAGATATGGTTTCTCTCGATTTGATAAATTGGTTAAAATTGTAAGCTTAATACGGAAAATTATTTTGAAAACAGGCCAAGAGTTGGAGCTGCTAGCGATCCTATTGAACGGCGCAGCGTACCAAAGTAAACATAATTTTTTCTTACCTGTCAAAAACAGACATGTTCTAGAAACTATAAGCATTGTCTTGATTTGGTGAATTTGTTGTTAAAGTCGTATAGCTTAATATAGACAATAGGTCAAGGGATGGCGCTGTTATCGCCTTAAGCGAAGTGGATACACAGATTTACCTTCTAATTATTATAGGCGAGATATGTTTTCCCTCTCCCCGATTTGATGAATTTGTTAAAATTGTAAGCTTAATACGGAAAATTATTTTCAAAACAGGCCAAGAGATGGAGCTGTTAACGATCCTATTGAACGGCGCGGGCGCGACGTTCCAAAGTAAACATAATTTTTTCTTACCTGCCAAAGACAGATATGTTTTAGAAACCATAAGCGTTACTTTGATTTGGTGATTTTGATGTTAAAATCATATAGACAATTATTTTAAGAACAGGTCAAGAGATGGCGCTTAAGCGAAGTGGATATACAGATTTACTTTCTAATTAAAGACGAAATATGGTTTCTCTCTCCTCGACTTGATGAATTTGTTAAAATTGTAAGCTTGATACAGAAAATATTTTGAAAACAGGTCCAGAGATGGAGCTATTGGCGATCTTATTAAACTGCCCGACGTTTCAAAGTAAACACGACTTTTTCTTACCTGCAAAGATAGGCATGTTTTAGAAACCATAAGCGTTGCCTTGATTTGGTGAATTTGTTGTTAAAATCGTTTAGCTTAATATAGACAACAATTATTTTAAGAATAGGTCAAGAGATGGCGCTGCTATCGCCTTAAGCGAAGTGGATACGCAGATTTACTTTCTAATTAAACAGTTTTTTCTCCTCGATTTGATGAATTTGTTAAAATTGCAAGTTTAATACAGAAAATTATTTTAAAAACAGGTTAAGAGATGGCGCTGTTAGCGATCCCATTTAGTTACGGACCTCTCTTTGAAAACTTGTCCGAAATCCTCATTTTCAATACTTTAGCAAACACTTTACCTATTCGCAATCGCTTCGATGGAAACACTTGCTTAAAACAAAAAGAACAACATAGTTTCAAAATTAATTGTCGACAGATCGCGCTCCGTACCTACATTCAGTAGAAATTATTTCCGCCAACTGACTAAGAGATGGCACTGTTCACTATTTAGCTGTAGTTTAATTAGGTTCATTTTACGGAAACCTGAAAAATAGTTCTTATTTTTAAAATTTCAAGTAACAACAATCACCATGTAAAAGTCCAATAAATGTACAATTACTTGCGTCAATTGGACAAGAGATGGCGCTGTTAACGTTAATTAGAACCTTCTCTTTAAAATTTATCATTTTTTTAACTGTTTATAATCTTTTAACGTTTATAAAAATAAACGTAACACATTTCCGCCGCTGGCTGTCCAATAGATGGCCCGAAATTTGTTCTGTTTGTTGTTGTGTCTTTTATTTTATTGTCTTTTTTAAGTAAATGAGAAGATATGAGAATTATTTTAAAACTGTGTTATTTTGGACATATCATTAAAACTTTTGTCAAAGAAGAGGAAGGAAGATGTCAAACTTTTATTCGTTTTTTTTTCCAGAGAGAAACCATAATTAAATATTCTCTTGCAAGTTCATGCAAGTAAGTCAATTGGCTTCTGTTTCCTGTTTTTTTTTTTTTAAGGAAAAGCAAACGTTCATGCAAGTAAGTCAGTTGAATTTTTTTTTTGTTTTTTCTTTTTGGCATAGGCGTTCTCTATACAGCCGATCGACTTTTCTTTTTTCTTTTTGATTTTCACGAAGAAAGAAAAGATGCAACAGACATGGATTTAGTTTTCTTTAAAGCCCCAAAAATATGTACTTCTGTTAATTTTTTTTACAAGCAAAATCGATGGTCTCTTGTTTGTTTTTTGCTTTTGTGTTTTTCGACGCAAAAAAGAAAGAGCACAAACAAGAACGATTAGGTGACTGGCAATCTCTTCCATCTTTTTCTTTTCGGTGGAAGAAAGAAAGGAAAAGATATTTTTTCGTTCCTTTTATTTCTGAGCAATCGATCGTGTTTTCCTTATTTTTTGCTTTTGTGGTTCGTGGAAAAGAGAAAACACAAAAAAAATGATTATAGATGATTGGCAATATTTTTTCTTCTTCTTTTCAATGGCGAAAACAAAATTTATTACGCGATCTTCTTCTGTTTCTTCTAAGGAAGAAAAAGTTAAAAAGGGAAGCATACGAATGGTTAAGTCAACGGCAATCTTTTCTCTCTTTTCTTTTCAGCGAAGAAAAGTTAAACCGAAGTTTCTTAGATGAGATCTTCTTCTGATATTTTTATTTCTGAGGAAAAAAAAAATGAAAGACAGAATCACCGATGATTTCTTTTATTTTTTGAGGAAGAAAGAAGGAACGCAAAAGATGGCGACTCTTAATACTTCTCTTAACACTAAGAAATTCCAAATTTACTGTACAATTGATCGTTTTCATTTATTATATTCTTTTATTTATTGTCAAGAGCGGAGTACCATTTTTACGGTTTAAAAATTCATTCAAGTTATTCACAATACATATTTGCCTGTCGCCCAGTATTTGTGCGGGAAGCAAGAATTCACTGAGCCTGCGTGCCGATGGTCAAATTTCACAAGATTGCAACACCAAACCATACGCTACTACCTAGTCTTACGATGTCTGTCCATTTCACTCTTACACCCGGCTAAAAATGATTTCATCTCGTAACGACGCCCGCCTCAGCGTATAGTTGGGGAGAACGCAGCCTTTCGCGTCGCATTCAATCTGCCATTAGATTTCTTTAGCGTACTCGTCTATTGTTTATTTGTGATTCCTTTCATGTGAAACTTTGAGGGAAGTCTGAAACGGAATTTTTTTTTAATTCATGGCTTCAACTGCTGAGGTCATTAGTCATATTTTGGGAAGTCACGAACAGAAATCATAAAGGCTGAACAAGAGGTCACAGAAGAAAGGAAGTAAATGTTCCGATCCACGAAATGGATAATATGGAGGAATATCACAGATGTTAGTATATAACTTTATATTTTTATCTTAGATATATAACCTGTGAGCAACTAAAAATCAGATTAGAGTCGGCGGTGCAAAGAAAATGTATGTCTGTGATTAACTGAATTAATTAATCTAATACATTCATGAACTGTCAGATCAGCCTAACCCCGCGTTAGTAACAGACATACTTTTTCTTTGCACCGCCGACTCTAATCTGATTTTTATTTGCTCACAGGCTACAAATATATATATTGTAGATATCACAAATAGAAGAATATCACAGCTAGTAGAATATCACAGATAGGGAATATCATTCAATGATTATGTAAGTTATTTGTGTGATGGGTACCACTAATGGTAAGTAGAAGATATTGTGTATATAGAAGTGATGTGAGGAAGATGTGAAAGTACGGGACAGCTACACTCGGTTAAAAAGACCGGCTGCCCTAACGAAGTTGAGGACCGAGTTCACCCGAGAACCGGTGTTACTGAGAATATCAGACAGGGTACCACTAATGGGGTACACGAAGAGGGGCGAACCGGGGACAAGACAGGAGAACGTGCGACACCGTAAACGGAGTACTACACTCGGGGCAGAGTGCTTGACCATCCCCCGACAGTAAATGGGCTGAGGAGAAGTATGTATGACCAATTCTGAGGCGAGTAAGGACCACAGTCTCTCTCCTTGTCAATGTGATTGGAAGTTTCCAAGGTCTAACTTGGGGTTTTACAGAATGTAGAAACCCAGCACAAGCGTCCCACTTCTCCTGCCACCTGCTTAAGATCTTTGTTCTCAGATGGACTTTGAGGTCGAAGTGACGGACCGGGACATTATCCGCAGGCGAGGAGGACGCCAGACGGGCCGCAGCATCCGTAACCTCATTACCCCGCATACCTTTGTGGCCCGGCGTCCAAAGAAACACACAGGCACGTGAAAAGATTCTGAGCCTGTGCAGTATCAGTGGATCATCTGTAAACTGATCAGAGAGAGCCTGTAACGCACTAAGAGAATCCGAGCAGATGATCAGGCCGTGATCAGAGTGCGGATCACAATAATTAAGGGCTTCTAAGATGGCGTATAGCTCAGCTGTAAAAATTGATGCAGAAGTACGGAGGGAGAAAAAAAGGGATTCATCCCCAATAACGAAAGAACATTCCACTCCATCAGGTGATTTGGACCCATCTGTATAAACAGCAACTGACCTAGGATATTGCACGAGAAGGTACAAGAAATGGGTACGAACGATATTGTGATTAATTAAAAAGGGGCCCAAATTGAGAAGGTCGAAACGGCATTTCACAGCCTGAAATCGCCAAGGTTGAGGAATGATCGCTGGTAGATCAACAGAAAGGGAAGATAATAATTGGTGAATGTGAATGCTGAAAGGTTTTCTTAAAGGGTTCCTGCATCTGTAGACTTCTGGCGACGACGGATGATTAAGAATGAAGTGGTAGAGATGGTTGGGGTTGGCATAAATTCTTACGGCATAGCAGATCAGGAACCGATCCCTGAGGAAAGAAACGGAATTTACTTCAAGATTTGTTCAAGGGTACGCTAAATAAAATTTGAAGCTCGTTACAAAGCTCGTCGAAGGCCTGTTTTTGGGACAAAGAACAGGCTTCCAGTAGTAGTTTTACCCATCGTATAAAATATCGATAACCCTTTGGGTGGAAGAAAAGGTCGGAATTTGAAACGAGTAGAAGCCCCGGCATCACGGCCCACCCTCCGTCCGTGAAAAGTGGACCCGACCTGCAATCGTTACGCCACTTGGTGACGTAACACTTACGCCAATTGCGTCCTTGGCGGCACTAACCTCTGTTGGAGGGCGCTCCCTCACTGTCATTACGCTGGATTTTGATTTCAAGGTCGGAAATAGTCTTATTACTTTTATTCACCTTTGTGGTTGTATCACCTAAACGCGGGGTTGTTATTACCTATTATTTTCTTTTAATTAAGTGTTTGCCATTAATTACATTGAGGCTGTGAACGAAAAGCAGATCTGTTTATCGGTTAAAGATTAATTTGTTCGCTAGCTTGATATCAAAGTTATTTAGATTTATTTCTTATTAAACTCTTTGGGGGACCCCTCCTGGGTCGTTCTCGATATCTGTTAATTACTTAGTCTCGTATTTTTACCAACTTCGAGCTTTATAAATAAAGACAAATGTGCTCGGCTGGTGACTTTTATTTTATTCAATTTGTCCACCCTTTGCTTTTGGGGTTAAGTTGAACCCTTCCTTCTCCAGGAGTTTAGTCGGCGGTGCTGGAGAAACTTTGAAGTCACTCGCACAATTTGCTGTCCTTCAGGTAGGCAGCACCGTAGGGTTCCATATCTGACCCTTTGTTGCTTGCTTTCTATCTATATTTCTTACTTAACTTCATTAAACATTCTACCTCACATTTTGAAGCCGTCCGTGATAAAATTATAACGAAATTATTATTATTAATCTCTTCGATTTTCTTTCGCTGATTTATTCGCGATAAATAAATGAAGAAGGAATTTCATCTGCTTCTGATGTGATCTAGATTTTTGTTTTAAGAGAAACGCACATAGAGAGTCGAATCAAAAAAGAAGACTAGGAGATGATGAATCTACAAGAATAGGAAAGGCGCCATCTCTTGAATCAATATCGGCAGTACTTTATTATTAAAGGTTTAGTTCCACTTCGATTATAAGTATTTTAATTCATTTAGCGTCAATTAAATAAATTGGTATTTAATTGAAAAGTTGAAGAGTTTCATCAGGATTTAAGTAATTTGCACCTCGTTTTATAATAGGAGAGCGCCATCTCTTGGCCCATTCTGCAAGTTTTTATATTAGTAAAGGTGATATTTTCCATTTCGATGACAAGATTTCATTTCTATCAAAACACCACCGTTTTGCCTTCAGAATGGTAATGCATTGGCCTAACGTATTTTATTTATTTTACAAATAAGAATCTGAAGCGCCATCTATTGTCTATCGTGAAAATACTTTTTTTAAGAAGAAAAATTTTTAAAAAATCGAAAAGACAAATATAGGAAAATAAACGTGAAGTTACCTTTGAGAGAAGCAAGAAGAAAGAACGGTGTTTTCTGATTGCTCAAAAAGTATAAAACGTTAGTTACATCCTTTCGACAAGAAGCGATTGATTCAATTAGAATATGAATAGAAATCAAGGCCGGCAATCGCCATTGAATAGGTATATTTATGCGAAAGGAATGCAGACGTATTTAATTGCACGTTTTCCTTCTGACAAACACATTTTTCCACAAGCTAATTAAATGTATAGCGGTACTCGTTCATAATCGGGAATTGTGTCAGAATCCCACGGCGTCGAAGACACAAATATTTACATGCGATGTCTAAATAATAGTAGTTAATAATAATAGTGGTAATAATAATACGAGTTGGTTCAATGGCGAGGTTTCTAATTATAATAAAAGGCGCGCACGTTGCGGTGTGTTTTCGTACGAAATTCGTTCCCTCTCCGGTGGCGCGCTGTGTATTTTCCATATTGTGTGTGTTTTGTGCAACGTGTGCCAGACTGGAAACAAAGCGGTTTCGGCATCGATTGTTTCCCACAGCTGAGCTATGCAAATCAGGCTCGCCGTGCTCCGGATTTTATGCGGCACTATCCCATGCCAACCTTTGCGGTTTACATGTTAAAACACACTAGCGCCGAACTTGTGTATGTACAATGCGCTTTACGTGCCTGCTTAATTCATCGCAACCGATGCCGAGTAAATATTAAATCGCGCGCGATTTTACGCCGATTACTCGTTACAACACGTCTCTTAACTCTACCTCCCCCCACCCCCCTTCATTACACAACCACCACACGAAAACTTATTTGAAAACAATCAAATTGGAACGAAAAATGAAACCTTTCACTTAGGTAATAAAGAAATTTGCACTGAGGATCAAGAGATGGCGCTCTGTTGCTACCTGACCTACAAATTACTTAACGTCCGACGAGACCCGAAATCAAATCAAAGAAATCTGAAATCTAATCGAAATCGAATTAAAATTAAAGAATATCATCTTTGATACTAAAGAAATTTTTGGCTGTCAATCGAATACGAAAACGAATGAAATTGCAAATGCCTGAAGAAGCCTTCGAGTACAAACGAATTTATTTATTTGTTGTCAGACAGATTTGATAAGTCTCAAATACATACAATCGGTTAATTGAAATGTACACGATCACACGACTGCCGGCTATGAGATGTCTATCGTAAAACTCTAGTTCTTTTTATATCATTCTTGAACCTGACATTCCGATCCCTGGATCGTTATATTTAATCTGGTTTCTTTGCTGAATCAACTCAGCGACTGTTTGGTAATGCAATATGCAGCTGGAAATTCTCCGAACGCAGCCTCATTTCAAAGGTCAACCCTGACTACTTGAACGAAAATTAAGAACATCACCCCTGATATTAAAAAAACTTGCAGTATCGAACAAGAGATGGCGCTCTCATATTAGGTATCAATAGATCTGCAAATTACTTAAATCCTGATGAAAATGTTGGATTTTTGGACTAAAAATTTATTCGATGCCAAAACCTGAATCAATGAATTTGAGCTATCAATTAAAATACCTGCTTGTAGACAAAAGAATATCGCCTTTGCTAATAAAGAAACTTGTGCTGTCGGTCAGTACGAATCAACTGCAAAATAATTCAATCTCGCTGAAAGTCTTCGACTTTTCGACTAAAAACGTATTTATTTATTCAATACCAAAACCTGAATCAAGGAATCTGCGTTATCAATTAAAAACACTTACTTGTAAACAAGTGAATATCGCCTTTGCTAATAAAGAAACTTGCGCTGTCAGTCAAGAGATGGCGCTGTCGCAGTACGAATCAATTCAATCTCGCTGAAAGTCTTCGGCTTTTCGACTAAAAACGTGTTTATTTATTCGATACCAGAACCTGAATCAAAGAATCTGAAATATCAATTAAAATGCCGGCTCGTAAACAAAATGGAACGAAAATTAAAGAATATCGCTTTTCCTAACAAAGAAAGTTGCGCTGTCGGTCAAGTGTCGGCGCTGCCCTACTTCAATTAACTGCAAAATATTTAAAGCTTGAATAATTTATTATTCGATATCAAATACATTCAATTAAAACACCTAAATATCTGAAACGGAACGAAAATTAAAGGATGCGCCGCGCCATCTCTCGATCAACATTAGCACAATATTTCCTTTTCAAACTCGCCTTAGCACGAATTTACAAATTGTGTGCAGTCATTTAGTCGATGTGGCGAAGACATCCATTAAGACTTAAATAATTTGAGTGGAGAGCGCCAGCTCTTTTGTAATACGGAAATTTGCGATGTCAACCAAGAGGTGGCGCTTTCCTACTTAAATTACTTAAACCCCGATAAAACGCTTCTAAGAACGAATGTATTTATTCGACATCAAATGAGATTCAAGGAATCTGAAATGAAATCATTCAAAATATCTACTCGTAGTCGAAATGGGCCATTTTTAGATTATTTTAATAGAAACTTGCACTATCGGTCAAGAGATGGCGCTATACTGTTATAAATTGACGATCCTGATGAAACTCTCGGGACTTTTCGACAGAAAACGAATTTATTTGTTCGATGCCAAATCCTGATTCAACGAATCTGAAACATCATTTAAAATTACTGCTTATAATCGAAATGGAGCTGAACCTTTAATGATAAAGAACTTTCGATGTTGATTCGAGAGATGGCGCTCGTATAACTTATTTATAAGTCAATCTGCAAACTGATTGGGCCGGATGAAACCCTCCGCCTTTACGACTAAGGCCCGATCTTTCCACCTCCTAATAAAGTTCCCGATAACGTTATTTGGCAAATAACTTGATTTTCATGAATGGTTTCCATGGTGATTCGTAAAGTTATTTGCCAAATAAATTTATCAGGACATGGAAAGATCGGGCCTAAGACTAAAAGGCTGACCACAATTTGTGAATTCACATCAACTTAACATTGCGGCTTTGTTTGTCGAAAGATGGCGCATTTCTGTGCGCCCATAACCTCAAAACATTACATAAGTAAATAAAATTCCGAAAGAATCTTTTTTTCTTCTTAAAAGGCATTAAATTTCTTAACTTGAGGTTAAGTCGCAGCGAAATTAAAAACAGCTGCGATGTAGATGTCATGACTTTTGGACAAAATCATTCAGGTTTCATTAGAAAATTTTGCTTTCTGTTTGGTAAGAGAGACATTTTCGTTCATGACTAACAGACGGCGCTTTTGGCCGTTAACTCTTCGGAATATCTTGTTTTTGTAAAACAATCCGTTACACAAGAGTTAGCCTTTTAAGTAACATTCTCTGTTCAAGAAATGGCTCTTTTTCCTATTATTACAAATCGAATTTCGAATTACTCGAACTCGCGAGTTCACACTGAGTATTTTAAAACAGCGCCACCAAGAAACTTTCACACCGTTCACAAATAGAGGGCATTAGTTTGCATGGCATAATGTGTAAATTACCTAAATTATAACAACATCTTTTCGTTTTCTATCGACACTCAAGAGCATCTTAAATTCACCTTAACTACTTGATTAATATAAAAGAAAATTATTATGGTAGAGAAACTGTTGATGGCACTCTTCTAAGCTCTATAATTTGAAGACGTAATTTTGTTCTCACAAAAATATTCACCTTCGCAGCTCAAGTCGTAACGAACTTGAAAAGATGGAAACTCTGTTGCTATTCTACGAAAGGTGTCACACTCCTGTACGCAGTATAATTTCAGAATTGAATTGTGATTAAATATTCTTTTTTTTTTCTTTTCATGAAATATTCAACTTCGCAACGAACTTAATACATATATGTAAAAGTTCTGTGGTGTAGGTGCTTTTAGTGTTGTGCAAAAGATGGCGCTCTTGACAGAATTCTTCTGTTTTTCGGTCAAAATGAATATGCCCGCAAGTAACACGTCGAGTTAATCAACGAAAAAAAGTACATATTTTTGTTTTGTGTTTAATAAAAATTCTGCTTGAAGTCTAATAGAATTACAAAAGTGAAACTTCTATCGCTGGCTAACAGAAGATGTTTCCAGTAGTTACATTTTCTGAAAATCGTTGAAAATTTGCTGCGAAAGCACTATTTGGCCTCTTTGTGTGCAGTGACATTTCTTGCATAATTTCAGGTCAAAATCGGCTGCAAGGTGTCGCAACTTTTATTTCATTTTGGAACCATAATCTTGTTTATTGGCGCCCTGTTGTGGGCATAATTTGGCCTTTATTGCTCAAGGGCTTTAAAGTAAACAAACCCGTAGTAACGTAAACAAATCTATAGCAACGCAAACAATTTACATAATTATTTTATGGAAGCGACGTGCACATCACTCGCATACGATATTATTGAAAATATTGAATCTATAAATTTTAGCTAAAATAAAAGAAAACGTACCACGTGCTTAATTGTAGATAATAGCCCTCGAGCATTTAAAAGCACTCCACTTCGCGACGTGCTTTGAACATACTCTCGGACTATAATCTCCTAATTATGCCTTTGATACATAAATAACTATTAACTTAAGAGATAGAGCCATTTTTTGTTAGAAGAAGAAGAAAGAAGAAGAATAAAATATTAAACGAAAGAAAATTTTGGTTTTTCACATTTTCAAAATAAAGACCGAAGAATATAATTAATACTTATGAAAAAAGAAATGCGAAACGAAAACATTGCGAAACTTTAATACAGCAGCAACTTTAATACCTCGTCGATGGAAGTCTCCGAAAAACAAAATACGATCGCTCATGCAAGCAAATTCTACTATACTGTTCACAAGAGAAGACCGTTGCGGCATTGTCTGGTGTTGCATCAACAGACTTATGAATCATAACTCCGTCCTCTTTTCTCATTCACCGTTAACAAGAAAATAATACTGAAATAATTGTCGGTTCTTGCTTCGGCGATTGATTACGCAGCACTCAAGTTCCGTGATTTTCATAGTACAAGTAGGTGTGTTGAGAAAAGGATAACAATAATGCAATAATTAAGCTAACGACAATAATAATTAAAAAACAAAATTAAATTAGGAAAAAGTATGAGCGAATGAAACATTTAACATTTTTAAAAAAAATTAAATTAGATCAAGAAAAGGTAATCACTAATCAATGAATGAAGAGGTTTTAGGGTGAGAAAACAGAAGAAGAAAAAAATTAAAAAGAGAGGAAATATTGGTTATTCCTAAGACTGAAACAAAAAAATCCTGTTTCAAAACTTTGAATCCATTCAAGAGGAATCTTTTCATAACGATATTGATCATGAAGTTGATGAACTTGGTTGAAAATGATGATGATAATGCCTGAAGTTTCTAACAAGGAAGAAAATAGCAAAGAAAATGAAGATCCTAATGAAACGAAAAGAAAGTGGACATAGGTACGTAGAACTAAAATCTTGCCTGATTTCTCAAATATTGAAGGATTTAGTGAAGAGTATTTTGCAAGTTACAACACAACCACTGATATTTTTTTCTAGATTTGTTAAATCCTGTAGTTGAAAACAATATTCCAATCGAATTTGTATGCAGTACAAAAAGACAGAATTTAACGAAAGAAGAATTATTCGTTTTCATTCATATCGGGTTACCATCATGTATATACCTGGTGTGTTAGACTATTGGTCAACGAGTAAAGATTTGAACGTGCGCGTAATATCTGGAAGTATGTCAAGAAATAGATTTCAAAAAGTTTTGCAGTATTTACATGTTAATGATAATTCTTTGTTGAATAATCAGAATAAAGATAGATTATTCAATGATTGATGCACTCAATTGTCAATTTTCATCAAATTATTATGGGACGCAAGAATTGAGCGTAGACGAATCAATTATAAAATTTAAAGGAAGAAACTCCATCAAACAATACAATCCCTTAAAACCTAACAAGCGCGGTTATTTGATCGTCTTTGTTTATTATATTCTTTTGACGAGAATAATTAGGTAAAGGTTTGAAAATTAATAATTTACTATAATTTGCAACTGCACCAATTAAGTTGTACACTTGATGGTGCTCATTACTTCAATGTGCAACTGACTTTAACTGTTCCGAATTAATCAGAAACTGCTGCTGGAACAAACCTAATATAATAATTAGGTAAGTGCAAAATAGAATCGACTTTCATCGTCTCGTCATATAAAAGACGATTGGTCTTTTATTTTCCCCCCTATTATAACGTACAGCCTGACTGATTTCTATTACAAAAGAAAAATCTGTCAAATTACACCACAAACAAAAAGCAACACTCGCCGCTAAGAAAATTTATATTTCCAAAATTAAGTAGAAGCTGAGGCGTTAAGCCGCCGGCGAAACTTCGCAGGGATGAAAAGAGCAGGGAGATTTATGCAGCGGATTTCAATTTATGGCCGAAAGTTTTCGCACGGCCTTAATTCTTTTCCAGGCGAGTCATATTTTATAACGATTACAAGGAACACTTTCGCAATTCGTATTTTCTCCGAAGAAAAAAAAGATTCACTTTCCAAAATAACTGCATTTCTCAGTCTCGTTGTTAAAAAAATTAACGTCGAGGCGAACGTCCTCCGGTCCTCGTGGAAAACTGACTGAAAAATTGGGTGAAGCTCGAAGTGAAGTTCCGCGACACCTAACGGCGCAACCTGCAACCTGAGTCAACCATTTTGTTTCGTGTTTCTGCCGAGAGTCGCCGTTGTTTCACCCCGGCGCATGCCTATTGGTGAAGAGCCACACCACGCCTCCTTTTTTTTCGCCTCTCCTGCGCTCTCCCACTCATCCGCCCCCACTTCGCGGGTTTTCTCCTCGTGCCGTTGATGGTGGGAGATCGAAAGAAGGAGGCAATAAACACATCGTTATGGTAAAGCTGTGCTGAGCTGTTTTATATCGCATAAAATTGTTAACTGTACTTCGATATTGATTTATGTATGTATTTATAATTTTAAATGTCTGTTATACAAACAGCAAGGACGAACAGGTATTCTGGACGTGCGTGCCGCATTCAATAAAAATAAATTATATTAAATTACCGTGGCTGGGATTTATCGCCGCGTTGCTGCGGTGTTAGGGACGAATTGTGTTGGTTGCATCTTGTTTTCTTTTTGCGCGATTGATTTATGGATTATTGTTGATTCTTTTTGAGCGAGAAACTGAATGAGCTGCTAATTTATTCAATTCGTACTTGATTGAGAAATCATTTTTTAATTTGAATTAACGCAGGTTTAATTTAAGTTCACATTCAATGCCTACCTACCAAAAGGAACAGTAATGAAAGAAAGAAGTTCCAGAAAAATAAAAAATTAAGAAAAAGTAGAATAAAGGTGAGCGAGACCATAAACACGTAATGTAATTATCAAAACTTGTTCGATTATTATTTTGTAATAAAATTAGTATAAAAGCAAAAATAACAATAAAAAATATCAGGCAAGACACAAAAGCTCAGGAAGTACAATCCCACAAACACTTCGATTACATTACAACAGGTAACACGTAAATAAATGCAAAAAATGATCAAAAATTTAGTCATAAAAATAAACATTTGCAAATGAGAAAACAATAGTAAAAAAAGAAATGAGATGATTGAGAAGGAACAAAGGCGATGAAATAATAAATCGGTTGACAAGAATACTTGAAAAAAAATTAACATAGAAAAATATGAGATAATGAAAGAGACTTGCAAAAAAAAATAAAATAAAATTGAGAAAAGTCAATCAATGTGGAGATTTTATAATATGCAAAAAAAAGGTTGCAAAATTAAAGAAAAAGTGAGATAGGAAAACAAATGCGAAACAAAAACCTTGTAGTGAAACTTTAGACTTAGAGAAACATCAAAAATTGTTAATTACAAAAAAAATTAAGTACAAACACCATTAAGTACAGAATTATCTCTTTGAAAAACAAAAAGCGAACGGACTCTTTTGATAAACAAACAATTACAAAACACGTTGGTTTGTTTCTCTTACAAATAAAGCAATTGAAAACTTGAAAACTCGCAATTTCGATGACTTTATATTTTTTCTTTCACTTTTTTTTTGATAAGAAAGAAGAAATGCAAAAGATGGACCCTTTCGTAAACTCTTCTCAAAAAAAATAATAAAATAAATAAATAAATATGTACCATCAAAACTTTTTAATAATTTTGCTTTTCTTCAGATTTTATAATAATAATATACTTTATTTGGATATTAAACATCACAGGGTTTTTCTTGCATAGTCAATAAAATTACAAGCACAACAATTAGAAAATATATCACATACAAATGTATAATCACAGAGTTCGTATAGGTATGTATGTATTATGTCCTAATTAAAAGGTGGATAATTTTTAAAACAAATTTTGTACTTATCATTATTTAAGAATTATAGTTGAACACGCATCAAAGAATTCCTCAATGGTGTAAGGACACAGATCAATGGTAATATTTCTGACGGAATATTTAAATGTATTATTAGTTAATTGCTTAATATCATGAGAAAGATGATTATAATATTTTATAGCTGTGTTAACAAAACTCTTGTGTGTAAGTGTAGTTTACGTTTGAGAAGTATGAGTTGATCTTTACCTCTAATGTTAAAAGAATGATTGTTTGAATGTTTGCTGAATGAGTTTAAATTATCACGAATTTAAACATTGATATATGAATTAATAGGCCTGGGACAGTAAGAATTCTTAAAGTTTTGAAAATTTCTTTAAAAGATTCCAAATAACCGCTTTTTGAAATGATTCTAATAGCTCTTTTTTTAAGTATGAAGACCTTTTCCCAGTCCGTGGAATTTCCCCAAAACAGTATGCTGTATCTAATTTGACCTTGAAATAATCCTATACATGCTTGACGACTAACTTCAATTGGAGTAATTTTGGATATACGTCGCAATAAGAAAGTAGTGCTGGATAATTTTTTACCTAATTGTACTATATGTTGTTTAAAGGAAAGTTTAGGATCCGAAGTAATACCAAGGAACTTAACTAAGTTTTGCTGCTGTTATTATTTTTTAAAGAGTAAATGAAATTTTGGGTTTTATCTAAATTTAAACTTAATTTGTTAGCTGAAAACCAATTTTTTGTAAGATGTAGGTTAAGTTAAGAGTATCATAAGTAAGTGGTTGATTATTTGTGCCGTAATTAAAGTGGTATCATCCGCAAATTGTATTATTTTACTGTTGGTGATGTAGTTAGAGAAATCGTTAACGTAATGCCGCTAATAAATTTTGCAAGAACTTTGACGACTGTGCTTGAAAAAACATGGAAGAACAGATCAAAGAACACAATCACACCTGAAAACAACAAGCATTGCGATATTAAATACGAGAATAAGAAATACAGAAAACCTAAGAGCTAGAAACAGATAAAATAAAAAGGGAAATGAGCAATGCAAACAAATTCAAAAAGAATAAGAATAAATTAGGAAAAAGAAAATGCAATAGTATCATAACATAACAGTGCAATTTGAGAAATGGCAATCACCTGGAATTCTTAAAATGAGAAATAGTTCATAAACTGTAAAGGATTCAAAAAGGACAACAATGAGAGAGTGAAAATGAATTCGCAAGAATTCTTTAACAAACTCTCTTCTGAATTACGTATGTTACGGAATCGACAACAGTTCAAAAACCGGCTGTGAAACGCTTTATTAATGAACGGCTATTATACAGTGTCTGAATATCTTAATATGTAGTTAAGTTGTCGTTTTAATTTTAAGTACACCTACATAGTTAGCTATTATGTATATTGACGAACACATCTAATTACTGTACACAATTAGCATGTGTCAAAAATAAACTAAAGTAAACTATAGTAAGAAGAAAAAAAAAAATCAATGACACTCTGTCATTTTTATAATTGCAAAGAAAAAGGTTCATCAAAATTAAGTAGAGAAAATAAATCAATAAGTAAAATTATAATTTGTTAAAACTGTGCTGTTACTTTATTAAAAAAAAATGATTGAAAAGCATCATTCTAACAACATTAAAATTTTAACTTTTAAATGAATTAGAAGACCATGTTAAAAAATAACAAATAATTTTCGGTTTTTATTAAAGAATTCATAGTTTTATAAATAAAATTAAAAACTTCATTTCAAAGAAACGCTAGAATTGTGTAGTTATTTTTTTTTTCTTGAAGGAGGTTTTGAATCTGTCAATGAATTAAAAACTAACTAAGTAGAGAGACAAACACAAACTGACGATTATAAAAAAAGAATAAGGAATTTATAATTAACATTTAAAAAAAAATGCTGTCAGAGTTTCACTAATAAAGCAGTTTGTAATAATCGTTTACTATCGCCTTTTCTATTTAGGTAAATTTTGACTTTTTTTAATTTATAATTTTTTGTTGCTCAACTAAAATTCCTTCGTCCACCAATTTGTCGTTTTTTTTTGTCTTTATTCTGACGAATTACTTTCCTCTGTTGTCTCTCGGAAAATTTCACGGAGAAAGCAGTTTTATGCAGATTTATATCTTTTGTTCTTCATATTTCCTGTTTTTTATGCGCAATTGTTTTCCTTATTTCTGTGAAATTTGCAAAATTTGCATCTTTCTCTCTTTTTTTTCATTACTTTTTCTATTTTGGTGTTTTAATGATTACAATATGAAACTCATTTGGGTTTCATAAAGGAACTCATTAAAACCGAATAAAATAAAAGATTTTATTCGGTTGGCGACCATAAATGTAGACCTTCGTTGACACTTCAAATTACAAACATAACCTCCAAAGTGACTTTGGTTTGACATAGTTGGCATCTCAAATTATAAACATAACCTACAAATTGACATTCGTTTGAAATTGTTTTAAGCGTTAGCCAACCGCCACATAACAAAACATATTTTTTTTCTACATTTGAATTTGAGCTTTTGTTACATCTGAGGACCAAAATAGAAAAACATGATATAAAATATAAAAAGCGGCTCGTTTTTTAAACCTGGGCGCGTACGTCGCTAAAATCATGTCTTACGAAACTTGTTTTTTTTAATATTGTAATATTAACGAAAAGTTTTATAATTTTTCTTCTTGTTACAGATATTGTTTGGGACCGATCGTCTTTTGTTCCTATAAAGTTGGCACAGGTGAGATAAATTTGCTTTTATTCTTTTACAATTTTTTATTTTTTATCCTCCACAGTTTCACAATGTTTTCGTTTTTCATTTTGTCATGTGTTTTTTGGTATTTACTAAAGAACGAAACTATTTAGTTACGTTTTCTATAATTATCCGGTCTCGTCGAAGTTCATTTTGAAAATAAGAAACAACGTTCCCTTTCTGTTTTTTTGTTTATTTATTAAAGAGTTGCTTTTGTTCTCATAAGTCTTAAAGATTTAGTTTTCGTATGAGGGATTGTTGTTTTTCTTAAATATTTTTCAGAAAGCTACATTGACGAGTCAACTTTGTATTTGAATATTTATTATTTCGTTCTTTTTTCAACTAAAATTTTTTGTCGTTTCTTTTAAATTTCACAACGTTTTCGTTTTCAATTTTTTTTTTTTCATGCATACGACTACATCTTGTTAAGATTTCTACGTCTCTTTGTTTATTCTTGCATGTTTGTTTCTTTATTCTTACAAAAATTCGTTTGCACATTCAAAAGTCCGACGGTCTTTCGTATTCCAGAGAGACAAATTCGTATTAAATTTTTGCAACCATTTTCTTGCTTGTAAAATTTTATTTTTTTTTTAATTTAAGGTTTGAAAATGTTTTCCTTTTTCAATTCTTTTTACGTGCAACCGTATTTTTGAACTTAATAAGAACAAAAAAGGCAAAGGCGAAAGTGCCTGTTTTTTGATTAAAATGTGCTTTAGTTTAGATGCTTCTAATTTTTTTTATTGCATTGTATTGTCAAGATTATTGCCTATCACTATATAGTATAGCGAAAATTGCTTCACTTTAGTGACTTTTATTTTCTTTTGTCAGTTTAGTTTCATATTCATTGTTTTTATTTTGACCTGCTCTCTATTTATTAATTATTTGTTATTAAATCGATAGAAAATGCCTGGGCGTTATTTTTTATTTAAAATCAAATTGTATTCTAAAAACTCAACAGGAAAATAATCAGCGCGTCTCAGACTGAAAGACACGACCCAAAAGAAACTTCTTATTCTAAAATAAAAGTTGACAAAGTAAGACATAATTAAGAAAGAAAAAAGAAGAAACTTACCGTGGAAGAAATAGCTCTACGAACTTTACTGATTAATAGTAAAAAATCGCCAGTCAGTGAAGATAAAAGCAACAGTGGAAACTTTAACTAATAACTAATAACATCGATGTTTCTAATAACAAATAATAATGAAACAAGCATACAAGATACAACAAAAGTTGAACAAAAGAAATAGCTTAATGTTATGTCGGAGTTGAAGGATGTTCCAATATTGTTGATAAAAAAGGACATCAGGACTTAGAAATGTAGAAAGAAAAGAGAAACGAAAGGCAACAATGTTGTTAATTAAAGCAAATCAATGAAGAACAAATATACAAAACAGCTTCTTAAACTCGATCAAAATTCCTTCTGTTTGATATTTAGAGATGGCGCTATTTCGGAACAGGACGTTATTTTAATGCATTACGGTAAATGAGAACGCACGAACAGAAACAAGTCTTTCGCCTTCATTTACCGCAGTGTTGTATAACATTTCAGTAAACGAAAGCTTTTAAGCTTTTGATTGGCAGTCACAGTTTCAATTTTAAAAAGATTGCAAATTAAAATTTAGAATATGTTACTTTTCAATTAATTTTTAATGACAATATTTACTTAAACTCATTTTATTTCTGTTCTTATATAATAAATTAAAATCAACCGATACTAATAAATGTGTGTAATAAATTATGTAATAATTTAAAAGTAGTTTTAAGTAAGCACTTGTGCCTCACACACTCACTTACACACACACACACTCATTTTATATCTGGTCATTAACATCCTTGAAGTTAACGTTATTTTCGATATGTAAAGCGTATAAAACCTCAACGTAGCACTTTTATGGCATAGCACAGAAAACAATCCAATACATCAGCCGACTTGTGCCGCGAGAAGACTGGCCATTCTGCAAGCAACAGGACGGACTATTTTAAATATTTTAATATTAATAGGTACAGAGTAATTACGATGTCGTTTCAGTAAGAAATACATAAGTATAAAAGAATAGCGTCTCCCTGCCTACCAGCGCCGTAATTATTCCCGAGCAAATACATAAATGCATGCGAAAATCTATTAACATTTTAAATCTACCCGATCCTAATTCGTGTGTGCCGTAAACGCTTTAATATTTATGAGACGCACTGTGTCATGTTTGCTTATGTACGTGTATGGGGTTTCGTTCTTGTGGAAATGAGGAAAAATCACTTTTGGTTTTAGGTAGGCGAGGTTTTGGCCGGACAGAAAACATCCCGCTGTTCTTCTGAGTGTAAACTCATTATTTCAGCTAGGAGCAGTGGGAAAATTAATGTGGCGTGAGGTTCTTGGCACACAAGGAAAGAAATCAAAACCGAGTTCCTTGTGTACGATAACTTACTAACTATATCTAATGGGTGTGCGAAACACGAAGTTTCTAAAAGGCTAGGAAATAAAATAGAAGATTTAATTTATCGTGAAAGAAGAAAGCCCAATGAACCTTAAAATAAAAGTAGAATAAGGAGGTCATTCTAATCGGATTTGCAATCTAGCAACGGTGGTACAACCGTACGCAGCTTAAGTGCTACAATTTGACAATTCTGTGAGCCTTGTACCACAAGGTTTTAAGGGTGAGGTTTGCGTGCAGGCGGTGCATTTTAGATGCGTATGAGTGTACCTCCTTAGCAACTGGTAAGAAGCTGCAATCTCGGCAATGTTCGGTGGTAACAGGATACAATCTTATACAGTCTCGATAATGCTCGAAAGTAGGACCATAAGTACCAAGTCGTAACTTGCAACTCCGATTAGAATGACTTGCTAAGAAAGAGTAAGAAGAATAAGAAATTCGAACTTTTATGAAAGTGTTTTCAATAAACACTGTTAAAAAAACGCTTTGGCAAATTTTCAATAAACCACTTGCTTTTGCAAATAAACGACCCATGCAATCAATACACGTATGCCCAAAAAGCTTCAGTTACTATCCTTTCTTTCATTCCTAAAACAAAGAAAAATACTCCCTTGGTCCACCAGAAATTTCATTTGCTTGCTTTGACTCGTTTCTCAGCGATGAACCTCACTTGTTTAGCAAAGAAATGAACCAGACTTTAACTACTTTTAACACAAATATTCCTAGCAAAGAGCAATTTAAGCTTATTGTGTAGTGTTTGATTTATTTCTACGGTAAACCTTCAACAACTGAAGCTGATCATATGAAAGAAATTCTGGTGGGCAATGGCCGAAACGTACTTTGGTTCATTTCCTTGCCAAGATCTGCAACTAACCGAAACATACTCTGGTTCGTTTCTTCGCTAAAATCTGAAACAAGCCGCGCAATGAATGCGTACTCTGCAAACGCCGCACACACGGAAAATTCCAACATTTAGCACGACAAAAATCAAAATTTGCATGTTAAGAATTTTACAACAAATCATGCAGAAACCTGACCTCCCTTATCTACGCTACCCTGAATGTGCATTATGAATCAAGTAAGTGATCGTCACGTGTCTCGAAATGACAAATATATTTTATTTGACTTTTCTGCAATAACCGTGCGTCGATATAACCCGCAAGTAATGAAGTGTTATTCTGTAATAAGTGTTACCGATTTTTAAAAGTTTGGTCATGGAAACTGCAGTTGGAGGTAAGTTCTTTTACAGTGTTGTATAAATATTCTGTTGTTTTTAGTTACAAATAAATATTTGTATATATTTGACTTGTGACCTATAAGGTTGTTTTTAAACAGTTTTCATATAGACGTCACTAACAGAGTTCCGCAGAGTTCCCTTGTCTTTTATTGTTTGTATGTTAGAAGGAACGTTAAATATTATTATACTAAAAAATTAGCTATCTATAAAGATCAATTTTTTATACGGAGTCTTTTTTCTTTCAGGTAATCGCGCTGAACAAATTGCTGAAACCCATGAACATTATTGTAGTGTCAGTAAAAATGAACTTTTCCTAGTGTTAAAAAACGAAAAATTTTATAGTTTATCGCTTAGTAAGTGCATAGAACGGTTAATTACATACATTTTGGACAAGTTTGACTCCAAGAACTGGAGTACAGACGATAAAAAACGTTTGAAAATACTAATTAAACCTTTTGTTTTTAAATTAATATTAAGGTGGAAAAAGTATAGGCAAATAAATGATCAATTTGTACGTTATAATTCACAGTGGCTGCAAGGAAATCTAAACCTCTCGTTTCCTAACTCTAATCAAATTAAAAAATCAAAGTCTGAAATTTCTCAGAGAAAAGGACGCGGACGACCGAAAAAATTATTTTCTGAGAGTTCCAAACGAACAAAATTAAGAAAAGTTAAATCACTTGTTACAAATAATAGCCTAGAAGAATTAACTCAGGCTACTGAAATAAGTTTAGTGAAAAGTGGAAAAAGAACTGTAGCTGAATTAATTCAGTTTGCAGTTACTACAACACCGCGAAAACTAAAGAAAATTAAAGAGGCTTATTCGTCACTGCCCACATTCACATCGTATACAGCAGAGGAAGCTCTAGCTCTTATTATAGATTCTGACTTAGGTAAAGAGCAGTACCAGAATATACAAATGGGAGCAAAGAAAAAAGGGGCAAATATTTATCCTCCTTATAATGTTGTGTCTCAGGCAGTCACATTGCTATCCACCTTGTATCATGGTTACAGATACTGAAGCTAAAATTCCGTTACAGGATCTACTCGATCACATTATTACACGTTTGGTTCAAGTCCAGAGTGAAGTCCTACATACTATTCCTGAGCAAATAACCGAAATTGATGTCATCTACAAGTGGGGACTAGATGGTAGTGGGGGACATAGTATATGTATACAAACAAAATTTTTCACAACAATATGGCGATTCTCATATAATATTATGTACAATTGTACCATTGGAGATATCAACTAATATTAACAATAAAAAATGTATTTATTGGAAAAATGTACAGACGTCTTCATCAAGATATTGCCGCCCGATTTGTTTTAAAGTTAAGAAGGAAACTCCTGAAGCTATGAAAACCGAATATTTTGACATTAACTCTTAGATTCTACGACTTTTACCGACTAAAATCTCAATAACAGGTGCAAGGAAATTATGGTTTAAACATGTTACTATTTGCACAATGCTTGACGGAAAAACTTGTAACGTTCTAACCGATACTTTGTCCACTCAAGCATGTAATGTTTGCCATATAACTTCAAAGGATATAAATGATTTAACTAAAGTTCTTAACAAACAGTGTAACAGGGAAACATACAAATTTGGAATATCTGTTCTCCATGCCTACCTCAGATTCTATGAATTCCTTTTACATATATCATATAAGCTGGACATAAAAACGTGGCAAGCGCGAGGAGAACATGCAAAACAAAGTGTTCATGACAGAAAAGCAATGGTAACTAGAACATTTTATCAAGAGATGGGATTAGTGGTTGATCAACCTAAACAAGGAGGAGGTAACAGTAACGACGGCAATACAGCCAGAAAATTTTTTGATAATCCGAAGAAGGTAGCAGACATCACGGGATTGGACTCCAATTTAATTGACAGATTTGCAATTATTTTATCTGCGTTATCTAGTGGACATTATATAAAGACAGAATATTTCCGAACTTATTGCCTAGATACAGCTAGACTATGTTTAGAACTTTATGGCTGGTATAAAATGAGTCCCTCAGTTCACAAAGTGCTTATCCATGGATATGATATTATAGATTCCCTATTAGATATTATAGATACCTGTAGGACAGCTAACAGAAGACGTTTTAGAGGCCAGCCATAAACAATATAAACATCTTAGATTATTTCACGCTAGAAAAACCAGTAGAGTTAACACCAATACAGATATTTTACACATGATGTTAGTGTCGTCCGATCCTTAAAAGTTAAAGTATTTAAAAGACGAAAACCTTTTTCTCAAGAAGTAATTAGGTTATTAGATATACCTAGTTTCTTAAAATCAATAACAATGGATAGAGCAGATGATATTAGCGAAGATGTGGGAGAAGAAGCAGAAGAGCAATAACAAGAAGAAGAGGAAGAAGACGACGACTAAACACATAAAATCATTACAATTTATCATGTAATCTTTTCCTTAAGTACTTTTTTTAATTTTTTTACTAATTCATTTCTATTTTTAAACCTAAAAAACAATTTGTAAATACCCATGAAAAATGTGTATGATATGTTATTTCTTAACTGTCCCCGGATTGACTTTGCGATACGTGTAATCGTGTAATGGATCAAAAATTTTTGAATTCAGGTTTCGTATTTTGCAGTTCAGGTCTGCTTGGTGTGAAATAAATTTGTGCCAAATTTTACGTCGAAGATCTTCAAGATGGCGGATTTAACACAAGAAGAAACAAAATCTGTGTAGGTAAATTGGTCTTCCTTTTCAAGTTAATAGAACATTTTAGTAGGATAAAATGTTTCCCCTTTAAAAGTACGGGGATATACTAAATTCCAACATCCTAGAAAGAAAAATTGAATTACGGAAAATTAATATTTCAGTACTGTTGTTGTAAGACGTTAATGCCATCAGGTGCTAATATAAGGGGAGTATTTGAATAATCATAATTTATTTGTATTTATTAACATTTTACAACTTTACTGAGATATTATTTATTAATTAAGTAATTCAATTTTTCTTTTTAAGATGTTGGAATTTGGTACATTTCCCTAATTTCAAATGGGAAACATTTTATCTTAGTAAAATTATCTCCTAAATTCAAAAAGAAGACCTCTTTACCTCGACAGATTTTATTTCTTCTTGTTTTTATTCCGCCACCTTGAAGATCTTCGGTGTCAAATTAGGCACATTTTCATTTTGTAGCAAGCAGACCTGAACTACAAAATATGAAATCTGAATTCTGAATTCAAAAATTCTTGGTCTGTTATACGTATCGCAAAGTCAGTCCGGGAACACACTGTATACAGTACTACAATACAGATTTTGCATTAGAAGTCATTATTAATATCCTTGTTATTATATTTGAGCAGAAATCATTGTAAAAAATTTCAATTAAGGATAATATATTTTTGTCGCGCTAAGTGCGTTAAATTTCCGTGTGTGCGCCGGCTTTATGTTGCTCGTTTCGCAGCTAAAAACCTGATTTGTTCAGCAAAGAAATAAACTACGTAATCTACAGCAAGCTTTAACCATTTTGCACCAGAAGGATTCCTAGCAGACAAAAACTTAAGCTTGTGGTGTTTTATTCGACTTGTTTTTAAACTAAACCTTCAACAACAGGTGAAGTTTAATATACAAACAATTTCTCTGGTGGGATTACCCGAGACATCTGCTTTGGTTCGCTTCTGCACTAAGATCTTAAACAAACCGCGCAATTAATGCGTATTCAGCAAACGTCGGATACTATCTGCTGCAAGAATTTCTTCATACAGACAATTACACTAATTTATCAAATTTTATCATGATGGTTTAACGATGAATCTGACTTGTTTAGCAAAGAAATGAACCAAACTTTAACTACTTTTAACTGAAAGATTCCCGGTACACCTTGTGGTGTATTGTTCGACTCGTTTTTAACTAAACTTTCAACAACAGCTGAAGTTTAACAAATGAAAAAATTGTCTGGGGGGTATTAGCTGAGACACCTACTCTAGTTCGTTTCTTCGCTAAGATCTGAAACAAACTGGGCAATTAATGCGTATTCATTAAACTGAATACTGTCCTTCTTACAGACAATTACACCAATTTCCAGCAAGAGAATTTATGTATTCAATTTTGTCAACTTGGTGTAGTTCGTTTCCTAGCTAAGAACCTGATTCATTTAGCAAAGAAGTAAGCTTTAATTATTTGTTAATTATTTATTTAAAATCAGAGAGATTGCTGGCAGAAAAGGGCTTAAGCTTGTTCTGTAGTGCTCATTTATTTCTAAACAAACTCTTCAACAACAGCTGAAGCTTAATACTTAAAAAAATCATGGCTAGGAATAAAGTCTTTAGCTGGGAAATAAACCGGCAATGAGTTTCAGCTATTGTATACGAGGGACACGTTAATCTAATAATCTTCAGATTTGACTCCAAAAAGAAAGCATCAAGCTTGTGCGCGTGACCACCAGAGGGAGTCTTTCGTAAAACAAAGTGTCAGCTTTATCCAATTCTTCAGTATACTTAAACAAAATTGGCTAATACGTTGAATTTCGAGCAGTTTTTGTAGCTACATAAATCGTTATCCTTTTACTTAGACAGAAGCTAAAGTTTGGTTTGTTTCTCCGCTAAACAAAAGTTAGAGGCTAGAGACTCGTAGCCTGGAAATAAACCATGTAGTGTACGAATTGTTTCAGCTATTATTTACGAAGAGATACTTTTACAAAGTAACCTTGAGCGTAGAAAAAACTTCTCGCTTGCCCACCAGAGGTCTTTGTATAGCAAGTTTCACTTTCATTCCTAACTTTTTAGTACACTCAATGTACTAGCTAGTTATTAGCTAATATTGTTGGAATTGGTTCAGTAGTCGCTAAACAACTCGATGCTTTAACCAAGAAATAAACCACAGTAAACTTCGGCCCAGTTTCATAAAACGTAGTTAACCTCTGGATCAAGTTAATTGTGTGATTAAGCAATATCATTGAAGGAAAGTTTAAATTTCCGCCAATTATATTGCTTAATCACATCATTAAGTTTTATGAAACTGGGTCTTCAGCTATTGCCCTTCGGATTAAGAGGAAAGTAGCTGGAACGGGTTGTACAAACCATTAATCTAATAGCTGAAGTAGCTGAAGCTCGGTTTGTTTCTTCGCTGAACAGCCGGGAACTAAACCGACGATTAATTTCATCATTTTTTTTGTACTACAAGCTTTATCGTTTGTCTAATAGGGGGAACTTTCTTTACCGCAAGTTTCAGGTAATACTCGACAGAGAGCGCTCGCACTCTATTTTTTTATGTTTACCTTAATGTGACTATAACCTATCAGAAGTGTTTTATAGCCTTCTTTTGTTTAGTATGATTAACAAATTTCGGCATTTAGAAAGTAATTGGTTACGCAAATCGTTACACCCGAAATTTTAGTTTATTTCTCCGCTAAACAACATGGGACTTTAGCCAAGAAATAAATCACAGTAAACTTCAGTTATTGTCCTTCAAATGACAAGCTTCTGAAGGGAAGTAGGTAGAACTGGTTGCGCAAAGCATTATTCTAATAGACAATAGCTGAAGCTCGGTCTGTTTCTCCGCTAAACAAAAATTGAGTCTCTAGCCGAGAACTAAACCGACGGTTTTACCGTTTGTCTGGTAGGGTGAGTTTTTCTACAGCAAAAGTCAACTAGTATTCGACAGAGAGCGTTCACACTCTACTTTTTTATGTTCACATTAATGTGACTGTGATCTATCAGGAGAAACGGCGATCTTCAGCGTATGCCCAACAGAGGAAATTTTTCTGTAGTAAATTGCTGCTGAGGGGTGTTACTTTATTTTAATGTAATTAACAAGCAGTTTTCAGCGAAATTGGTTACACAAATCGTTACACCCGAAATTTTGGTTTATTTCTTCGCTAGACAACTCGATACTTTAGCAAAGAAATAAACCACAGTCGAATATACAATAAATTTCAGTTATTGTCCTTCGGATGACAAGCTTGCGGAGGAAAGTCAGTAGAACTGGTTGCACAAATCATTATTCTAATAGACAATAGCAGAAACTTGGTTTGTTTCTCCGTTGAAATTGAGTCTCTAGCCGAGAACTAAACCGACGGGTTTTATCATCTATTTGGTAAAGGGAGTTTGCTGTAGCAGCAAGTTTCAGCTAGTATTCGTATTCAACAGAGAGGCTCCCACTCTATTTTTTTATGTTCACCTTAATGTGACTGTGAACTATCAGGAGAAACGGCGAATTTTAGCGTACGCCCAACGGAGGAAGTCTTTTATGTATTAAATTGCTGATGAAGAGTGTTTACAGCCCGCTTCCTTTTAATATAATTAAAAATTTAGGCAGTTTTTAGTGAAATTGGTTACACACACTGGAATTATGGTTTATTTCGCCGCTAAACAACTCGAGATGTAGCCAAGAAATAAACCCTAGCATTAATATACAGTAAACATCAGTTAAAGTCATTCAGATGTTAGGCTTCTGCAGAAAGTAGCTGGGACTGGTTGTACAAATCACTATTATAATGGACAGTAACTGAAGCTCGGTTTGTTTCTACGCTAAACAAAAAAATGGGGCTCTAGCCGGGAACTAAACCGACGCGCGATGTCCAGTTTCATAATCCCTTTTTGTACAGCTTCATCAGTTTGCAAGATGAGTGACGAAAGAAAAACAACATCTTGCGGGTCGATCGCAACCACACATGTTTTCACTTTCACATGTTTTGATGTCGACGCTAGTATTTGCCCGATTTAACTTCTGGGTAGTGGAGAACAGAAGATAACTTGGAATCAAAACATAATGACAGCTACAGTTAGAGACGCCTTTCGTCCAAAGATGTCGCCAGTAGGATACGCCCAATTGAGTTTCTGATTAGTGGAAAGAAGCAATAGAAAACGTCGAAAGAGGTACAAATAGTAAAGACAGTTGTATTATAACGTGCGTTCAATAAAAAAAACGGTCAAGTAGGCTGTAATTTTTGTAAAAAGTTTAATAAATTAGTAATAAACATTTATTTTTGCAATGTCTCCTTTGAGTTGGAGTGATGTTACAGGAGACATTCAAAAATAAACGTTTATTACTAATTTACAAAATATTTTACAAAAATTAAAGCTTGTTATAGCCTACTTGACCGTTTTTTTTAATTGAACGCACGTTAGAAGTCGGCTTGCGTTCTTTGCGCTCATTTTTGAGTAAAAATCAGTTACGGTTTCATCAATAGATGTCGCCAGTAGTAATGGACAAGCAAAAGAAAAGTTCAAATTAACAACAAATAATAAAGGCAATTGTATACAGAAGTCGGCTTGCGACCTCTGCGCCCCTGGATAAAAAACAGTTACCTACGCGTTTTGTCCAGAGATGTCGCCACTAATATTTAGATTCTGATTATTAAAAAAAAAGACGAAAGAAAACAGAAAGCGCTCGTACTCTATTTTTTTATGTTTAGCTTAATATGGCTTTATTCCTCCAGGAGTGTTCAGAGAATAATTAACAAATTTAGGCAGTTTTTAGCGAAATTGGTTACAGATACCGATATTCCGGAATTTTGGTTTATTTCCCCGCTTAATTTAGCGAGGAAATAAACCACAGTACCATATGCCGGTAACTTCAGCTATTGTCCTTCAGAGGGCAGTTTTACACAAAAAGCTTCAGTTTGAATCTGCCTGGGTAATCTCTTTTTATACAGTGGGTGGGGGCGGGGGGTTTCAACAGCAATTTTCAATTAATATTCAGCAGGAAGCATTCGTACTTTAATTTCTTGATCTTGTTGATGGAATTTAATGGGTCTTCTTATACTATGTATTAGATTTGACGAATGGAATAGAGAAGCCTCTTGCAAGAGCTTCTTGGATGTGAAGTAAACTGTTCAAGGAAGCATATAAATATATTTTTTTAATTAGATTAAGCAAGTGGTGTGTTGCAAGGAAACCACAGTGTCTATTGTAAACAGGCAGCGTCCGTTATAGAATTACACAACCTGCAATAAATTCCACGACATACGCGATGGCACCGCGATAATATGTAAATCTTCGATTTATAAATATTCATTTTCGGGACAGATGCCGCAGTCGTCGGCCAACCGGAATCGCAGTTCCGGTTCGACATGTCTTTTGTTTCCCGCTACGCAGCGCCATACGGCGGTTGTCAATTGAACCGCCGAATTAAATATGTATCCCCGACGGGATCTCGCCATAAATAAACTTTATCGCCGGACGGATCTGTTCGGAACTGATGGTTGAGTGTATTTATTTGTAATTACGGGGCTTCTGTGAATGGGACCGGGGCCCCGGTAATTTCATGCCGCTCTTAATGACCGCAACGTGCATTCTGCGGACGATATTTTTCCCAAAACTATGATTAACGACTTCGCTCGTCACTTTGAGAAATTCGTTTTTTATTACCTTAACAAAAAAATAATAATCTCTTTTTAATATCACTCTTAATTTATTATCAAAAACAAACACATAGTCCAAATATTGAGAAATAAAATCGTTTCCAAATACTTCACGCTTTTGATAATGAAGTCATTCATTATCGAGAGAGAAAGAGAGAGAAGTCAAATTAAACGTATCGTTTCTTTATGTTAATAGAGATCAGCGTTTCTTCCTGCGCGCGAGAATCTGCACGGAGCACGGCGCTGTTAAAAACGCGTGAGGAAGATTGATGGCCGCGCGCTCGTCATAAATTTGCCTAAAGAAATCTCGGGGGAGTTTTATTTTTGTTTTCTTACATATTCCCCCTCTGTTTTATGTTTCTGGTTCATTCTTCGGACACATTGTTCGTCTCGACTTCACAAAGAAGGATGCGCGCCCGGATTATGCTAAACCTTTACGGCCTGTTCGCGAAAACGGAATTTTTCCGAAACATTAAATTAAGAGCGGCCCCGGCCGGCCGGGGGATTCCCGGAGATATATGTTTTGTTTACGTAATCCTTGCTTAATGATATATGGACCGAACTGGAATTTATCGATGCCCCCCGAGTTACACCCCATGGATGAAATGCTAAGCGCCAGATTGTATAAAAGATGAACGAATTAAAATTAAAACAAAAAAAAAACTCAATGCATAAAGTGAAAAAAGAAGACTAAATTGAAGCTACCACGGCCTACTAGATTCGTGAAACACGGCCTGGGTAATTTACTAGTTCAAATGTTACCCAAAGGTTATATATCCAATACTGTCAAGTTCGCGCAGTTTGTAGCAAATAAAGTTGTATTTCCTTGCTCAATTATAGTTTCTTTCGTTACTTACGTATGCTGTTTTTTGTTTGTTCAATTTTGGGTAACTAGTGCCAAAACGGCGAAACTTTGCGTTAAAAAATTCCCAGGCCGGATAAGGGCCCCGTCTCGGTCTCGTGAATCTAGTAGGTTGTGGGCGGTACAAAAGACGGAAAATAAAAAAACTTCAGTAACGTTCTGGAAAAGATCATCTCAGCAACGTGCCATGGTTTTTGAAAAGAGGAAGACTACTTGAAGAAGTTGATAAATTAGAGAACGAAACGTCAACGAGAACTAAAATAAAGTAAAACGTTGAAACAAAATCTCACAAACATCAGTCGCGTGGATAAAATAATCAACCAGTAGAAAAAATAACAAAGGAATCAATGGATAGAGGAAGCTGATGACGAGAAACAAAAGAACGCCACCGACATTTTGAAAGAGCTTCAGCTTCAAGCTATGACCTTTGAAGAGCGCTTCTTGAAGGAGCTGAATTTAGAAGCAAAATATCAATATTAACAATAAATAAATAATAATAATTAAATAAAGCAATCAATCAGAATTGTCAACGGATAGAGAAACTTGATGACGAAAAACAAAATTACTTCAGAAACATTTTAGAAAAGATGGTTACAGCGCCAAGCTATCATCTTTTTGAAGGAACTGATAATTTAAAGATGAATTAAAAATAGAGAAAATCCCACAGATATCGGTCTATCCAATGCAATGATTAATAAATCATTAAAAATCAATTGCTAATGGACCGTTAAAATAATTAATAGAACAATCAATAGATAGAAGAAACTGACAATGAGAAAAAAAGAACTTCAGGAACATTTAGAAGAGTTCGCTTTAGCAAGTCTTTCTGAGAAGGAGAGAAAAGCTCTTGAAAAAACTGAGAATTTAAGAGGCGAGTTCTTGAAGGAACTCGTTATTTAGAGATGAGAACTAAAAATAGAGAAGAATAATTGAGGAAATTCCACACACATCGGTCTATTCAATGCAATGATTAAAAAAATCATTAATAACTTACTTGCTAAATGGATAAAATAATCGACCGGTAAAATGATTAATAGAATAAACAATGGATAGAAGAAATTGACAATTTAAAAGCAAAATAGTTTCCGGAACATTTGGGACAACAACGTCTTCAGAGGGGGACGAAACGCCAGTAAAGAAAGACTTTGATGAAATTCCGTACACATCAGTCTATTCAATGCAATGATAAAAAGTCTTTAAGAACTCACTTACTAATGGATGAAATAATCAACTAATAGATTGATTAATGGAAAAAGCTGAAGTCAAAAAATAAACCTTATCAAGCCATAATCTTTGGAGAGAGTAGAACTAGTAGAATAATTAACAAAGTAATCAATGGATAGAAAAAGCTGGTGGCTAACAACAAGATAACGTCATCAACAGTTTGAAAGAGGTGGTAGCATCAATTACATCATTTTCGGAGAGCATTTCTTGAACAAACTGATTATTGACAAGGCGAAACGTCACTGAATATTAAAATAAAAAAGGACATCTACAAAATCCTGCAGACATCTGTCTACTCAGTGCAATGATAAGAATCGTTATTTACCATTGAATAAAATAATCATTGGATAGAGAAACCTTATGGCGAAAAATCAAAAAAACTTCAGAGACATTTTAGCAAAAATATTTTCAGCTTTAAGCAATGATCTTTGGCGAGCGTTTCATCGATAACTGACAGTTTAGAGAATGAAAAGAAAAATAAAGAACATCATTAGAAGAATCAACAGACATCAGTCTAGTCAATGCAATGATGAAGAAATCATTAAAAATTTAATTGCTAATGGATGATTAATACAATAGAATGCAGTGCAGTAGAATGATTAATACAATAAGCAATGGATAGAAGAAACTGACAATGAAAAACAGAAATCAGCAACGTCGTCAGAGATGGACGAAAGGCCATTGAGAACTAAAATAAAGAAAGGCTTCGATAAAACCAGCTCGTATACATCAGTCTACTCGATGCTCCGATAAAAAGTAAGTCGTTAAGAACTTACTCACTAATGGATAAAATAATCAACTACCTACTATGATTAATAGGATAATCAATGGATAGAAGAAACTGACAATGAAAAAGAGGAAGAGATCATTTTCAGCAATGTCTTCAAAAATGGGCGAAACATCAATGAGTACTGAAGTAAAGAAAGTCTACTCAACTTTCTTCCTTTCGTAGATATTAAATCAAGATGATTTTAATTGGCGTGATAACTGAAGGTACTTGTGGATGATTATTATGTCTATTAAATGATTAATCTATCTAAGTGATCACTCTACCTATTCGCAATTTTAACGACCGTTTGCTCTATTCGTTAAAGTGAGGAAAATCCACTGATGGATTATTCTACTAGTTAATGGAATCGTCAAGGAGTAGAAAAAATTGATGACGAAAAACAATAGTATGCAATCAACATTTGAAAGAAGTAGCTTCAGCTACAAGCCATGATCTTTGAAGAGCGTTTCTTGAACGAACTGATCATTTAGAAGGGGTAAGGTCAATGTAAACTAAAATAAAGAAAAACATTGACGAAATCCCACAGGCATCAGTCTAGTCTATGCAATGATTAAAATATTATTAAGAACTTGCTTACTAATAATGGATAGAAGAAACTATCAATGAAAAACAAAATAATTTGGAAGAGTTCGCTTCAGCAACGTCTTCAGAGATGGTCGAAACGTCAGTGAAAATCAAATTAAAGAAGGGCTATGATAAAACCCCGTACACATCAGTCTACTCGATGCAATGATAAAAAGTCGTTAAGAGCTTACTTAGGTATTAATGGATAAAATAATCAAGTAATAAATTGTTAATAGAATATGCAACGAATAGAAAAAACCGGCGTCAAGAAATAAATCTCATTAAGCCATAGCTTCTTGAGGGAGCTGATAATGTAAGAGATGAAACGTCAGCAATAATCAAAATAATTGATAAAACCCCGTATATATCAGTCTACTTAATGCAATGATTAAAAAAAAAACGTCAAAATCTATCAATTTTTGTATTTATACACAGAGTCGCAGGTAACATAAGTTCGCCAAATTTTCTATAAATTGATTATTATATCCATCGAATGCAAACTTTAATGCACAGTATTAAAAAAATAACCAACTTTCTTACTTTCTTCAATTTTAAATGGAATCATAAGTCACGGTGATTGTTCTGTACGTCTACTAAATGATTTTCTGTCTAACTGACTGCTCTACCTATTTGCAATTCTAACAACCGTTTGATCGGTTTGTTAATAGGTGTTAAAAATCCAGCAATGGATAAAATACTCAACCAGTAGGATAATTTATAGAAAAGCCAGGGATGAGAAAAAGCTGGCGATGGAAGAAAACAAGAGAACTTTAGCAACGTTTTGGAAGAATTCACCTCAACATCAAAACCACGTTTTTGAAGAGAAACGAACTTCTAGTAGAAGTTGATAATTTAGAGGGCGAACGTGAATAAAATTAAGAAGGACATCGATTAGAAAGGACACACATAAGTCTACTCAATGCATGAGCTTACTTACTAATACTTACTAATAGTTAAAATAATCCAACAGTAGCATGATTAATAGAATAATCAAAGGATAGAAAAGGCCAATTTTAAATGAAATGATAACTCAAGGCACTTATTCTATTTCTTTATTAAACGATAATTTTATCTTCCAATCACTCTATCTATTCAAAATTCTAGCAACTTTATTCGGTTCATTAAAGAAAGAGAAAATTTGGTTAATTTTTATGCCTACGCAAGATTTTACAAATACGATCGACAATTTAAAAAAATTGAGTAGACAAGTGCCATCTATTGAAGAAAGCTGAAGCTTTTTTCTTTAATGTTTCCTTTCACTGTTCAAAGTGCTATCTGTCGACGAACAGTGTTATAAAATATTCTTTCTAAAACTTGAATAAAATAAACTGATGAATGATTATCATCTAATCGATCAGTGGAATAATCAATGGATGGAAGAAGAACAAAAGAATTTCAATAGCATTTTGTAAAAGATCGCCTTCGGCGAGAGGAAGAGATTATAATTTAAGGATCCAAACAAAATGAAGAAAAAAATTCCGTCAAGCTACTCAAAGCAATGATAAGAAGTCATTAAAATCTTACTATGTAAGTAGTTAGTTATTCTTGGATTGGATAGAAAGTATCTTATTTCCAAGCGAAATATATGATTTATGAAAACCAAACCGTGCAAATTATGCAGCTTTCGGCCGCGTAATAAATTTCTATCGGATGTGAGTTATCAAGATAGCATGGCAGCCCGACTTGTAAAAAATGGGCTGGCGCGGGCAGGAAAGAATCAGCGGGCGTTGAAGAATGCTCCCGTAATTACCGGCGACGGTTCCTTACTTTGATTTAATTACCGTGACAGAACAACGCGCGAAGTTCATCATACATGAGAGAAAGCCGTTTCCCACGTGGCGGAACAATTAAGGCCGAATTTTGGGCGAACTCGAAAGAGCCTGTGAAAACTCACATGATCGCTTCGTATCGAAAAGACTCAGATTGATGTACGATTATGATGAAGAACAAATGTTCTATAAAATGATTATTCTATTATCCATCGACTGTTCTAGACTCGTTCTAAAATTCATACTTCAAAGCACAATATTAAATAGAATGAACTCAAGTATGATTATTTTATACCTCTAATAGAAGATTATACTTTCTACAGATTATTCAGTTTGTTCGGAATTCTATCAACGATTTGTTCTATTCGTTAATCATTTAGTCAATTTTTGTGACCACCTACATAAATCACAGGTGATATAAATTCGATCAGTGTACAGAGTGGATCAATTTCCATGTCTCTTATGGGCATCTCTGTAACTATAAGAGATAGAAAAAAAACTAGTGGCCAAGTCTCGATCTCTTTTTTAGAGATAAAGTCAATAGACTAAACAAAAATTGGCTATCTTCTTTTGTTTGTTTCTTTTTGTTTTAGTTTTTTTCTATCTCTTATAGTTACAGAGATGCCCATAAGAGACATCGAAATTGATCCACCCTGTACATCACACACTATTCTATAAATTGTTTATTCTTTCCATTGACTACATAGTACAATATTGCACAACAATTGTGCAATAACAATTGGCATGACAACTCAAGGCACTTATGGATGATTATCATGTTCTGTCTATTCACAGTTCTATCTCCCGTTTGTTCTACTCGTTATAGTAAGATTTCGATTTAAAAATTAAAGTTTTAAAAATTTTGTCAATCCCAGTGCAATGTCAGGTCAAAAAGCGATAGCAGGATGTCACTACTTAAACTTTGCATTAAAAATTAAAGCTTTCGCAGTTCCATCTATTGGTGAACAACGAAAATATTCTCGATTTCTTTTTAATTCTGTTTCCTTGCTCTGTATCTATTATTATTTATTAAAAAAAAATTGTAACTCATCTAAAAAAGTAAGGATGAAAGCCTTCGCAGTGCCATCTATCGGTGAACAATAAAAATGTTATCGATTTTTTTTTTAAATTCGGTTACGGTGCTCTCTTTCTATTATTTGTTTAAAAAATGTAACCCATCGATGAGAGTAAGAATGAAAGCTCTCGTTTGTAAGATGAACAATTAAAATATTCTCTCGACTTTTTTTAATTCAGTTTCCGCGTTGTATTTCTATTATTTCTTCAAATAAAAAAGCTCTAGCCCATCCAAACGAATATGAATGAAAGCTTTCGTTCGTAAGAATTATGTAAAGCTTTCGTAGTGCCATCTAGTGCCATGAACAGTGAAAATATTCTTGAATTTTCGTTAAATTTTCGTTAAGTTAAGTTTACGTGTTCAATACCGATTAACTTTTTTCATTTATTAAGAAAAACTATATGGCTCATTTAAAAAAGCAAGAATGAATGCTTTCGATTGTAAGAATGAAAGTATTCGTAGCGCCATCTATTGGTGAACAGTGAAAATATTCTTCAATTTTTGTTTCAAGTCAAGTTTCTTCTATTAAAACAAACTTCTGTAACTCATCCAAAATAGTAAGAAAGAAAGCTTTCGTAGTGCCACCTAACGGTGAAAAGTGAAAATATTCAGATTTTTTGTTGTGGTGAATTTCCGTGTTCTATAGTGATTACATTCTTTTGTTTATTAAAAAAAAAAGAAAACCCTGAAACGCATCTAAAAGAGTAAGAACAGAAGCTTTCTATTGTAAAAATTGTAAAAATGAAAGCTTTCGTGGTGCCAACTATAGGTGAATGGTGGAAATAGTTTTTAATTTTTTTTAAATTCAGTTTTCGTTTTCTGCAGTGATTATTTTTTTCGTGTCCCGGTGTCTAGAGTAATTACTTTTTCATTTATTTTAAGAAAAAAAAAATGTCATCTAATCTTTCGATTGCAAGGAATATGATGCCATCTATCGGTGAAAAGTAAAAATACCCATATCTCTTTCCTGCTTTCTCATTTCTGTAATGATTGCGTTTTGAAGAAAATACATACTTAAGAAATTACTGAATTTTCTCAAAGGAATTAATTCATTTTTTTTTCTCTATTCACAGGTCCAGCTATTTATTCTATCTATTATAGTAAAAAAAAGCTTTGTTAATTTTTATTTCTATACAAGATTTTATAAACTTAATCGGTAATTAAAAATACGAGTATGTAAGTGCCATCTATTGAAGAGTAACTGAAGCTTTTTTCTGTAATGACTAGGCAGCAGATGGCCGTTGGGCAGGCGAGAGTGGGGGACGTGTCGAACGGGCGAAAAATATAAAACTAGTAGAGGCGATGTATTTTTCTCCCGTTCCGCACGTTCCCCACTCTCGCCTGCCCAACGGCCGTCCTCTGCCTAGTAATGACTCCCTACAAGGTTCGTAGCACAATCTGTCGGTGAGCAGTAAAAATATTCTTAAACTTTACTTAGGCCCGGTTTTTGCACGTTAGGGCCTTAGAGAAGTAAACTGAGAAATAATTATCCTGTGGATCTATTTAGCGATTTTTGTATCTACTGATTGTTCTGTATATTCGCTCATTTCTTTGCACTTGTTTCTTTAAAAATCTTCTTTATGCAGAAAATAGAAATATCTGCAAGCAAATGTCATGCTACCATCTAGTTGTAAACAGAAAAAATATACTGAATTTCTTTTTGAAAGCATCTATTTTCGTTTTTCTGTCATCTGTAATAAGAAATAATAATAATACACGAATCAATACATTTCAAATCTTGAGTGACTATGAAAAAGAACTCATGTCTTAGCTTAGAATAAACGCTACTTATTGTAGTAATACGAAGTAACACGTATATGTAAAAGTACAATTAAATGATTAATTTAAAATATACAGGGTGATTGAAATTCGAGGACCAGCATGGCGATATCGCTTATTATAAGAGATAGAGAATTGGTTAAACGGAGGCAAAGTTGCCAATTTTAATGCTGATTAATAATCTGTTAAAATATTTGAAATATCTCGAACCGTTTCTTCACAATCAGAGAAAAACACGTTCCTTTATTCCTTGTCATTCGCTTTCCTTTTTGAAATCGATCGCAGTTTGTTTTCATTCCTCTCTATCTTACTTCCTTGCTTCTAAATTATTTCGTTCATTCCGACTGGCCTAAAAATTTAACGAAGTCTCATCTTTCAACACCGTATTTAGAAAATTGTATCTTCTTTTAATTAATTATGAAATGTAAATCATATGTACATGCACCATTAATGACAAATGATTTATTTATTTTAAAACTACCGACGGTGAATTAACCGCTGGCGAATTTATCGACGGCGAATTTAACGACGGCGAATTGTACCTACGGCGAATTGTACCAACGGCGAATTGTCCTAGACCCCACTGGTCGCCATCTCATGCGTGATAGCTCATGGGGCAACAGTATTCGTTGCTATTTTTTGGTATCCTCAGCACAATTTATAGGTCAGAAAATAATCGTGCGGTGTCGCGATTATGTGACAAGTTATGGCCGATTTTCAAAAATCGCAATTTTTAGTTGTTCTCCGATTGTGAAGATTATTAATCAGCAAGAAATTTGGCAAGTTTGTTTCCATTTGACCGATTCTCTATCTTTTATAATAAGCGAGATCGCCATGCTGACCCTCGAATTTCAATCACCCTGTATATCTAATTAATTAACTGTTTATTATTTGAGTTGAAAATATTGCAGAATTAAAGCAAATGAATTTTAAATTCAGAATGTCAAACTGACAGCGAAACAGTTGAAAACATGAAATTTTATTACACGGCTGCTATAGATCTGAAATTTTATGAATCATGCTTTCACCTCTTTCTTTCATTTCTTATTTTTATTGTAGTCATGAATGTTCTCCTTCTTGTCTTCAAAACTTTGTCGGGACTAATCCTTATTTGAAAGAATCTGTTCTCTAACACAAGTATATTTAATACCAGGCGATCTAAAATAAAATGATTCAAAGTAGGCCGTGATCCGGTTTTTCACCGTTTCTGAAATAACTTTACGTGTTCCAACGTGAAAATTTTGAAACAATTCGAGTATGACCAAAGTTTTTCCAATATTCATGTCCTACTTTGAATCATTTTATTTTCGATCGCATGGTGTTATCGATGGTGTGTCTAAGTGTGTCAGCTGTATCTAAAGTGAATCTATCAAATACTGAAGTAAATTTTCCAGTAAAAAAAAAGAAAAACATGAAGGAAAACATGCGAGGAAATGAATTTCCATTTCATGCCGTAAAACGGACGGTGATTTACGAGACAAATTTATTTCGCTGATTTTTTTTTCCGCCACGCGTCACACATCTTGCATGCACCACGTAATTACATCGTGCGTGACCTCTGCGAGGTACCAACATTAAAAAATATACCTAGTAAAATAAATAATTCCTGAGTTCGAGAGGAGGAAAAAATCCATCAGTGGGACCCACTCGCCCCCCCGAAAACGCATAAATAACGTAACTAATCCCCCGAATTGCCTTCGCTAAGAGACTGACGATGTATAAAAGATCTTCCGCGCTTAAAAATTCCGCCTTCAGGACAAATATTTGCGGAGGACTTAGGTTTTCACCGTCGGGGATTTCCCCATTGTGCAACAGTTTTTTTCTTCCGCTGTTGCGGCCACACGTCTTAATTCAGTATTTTCTTCGTTCGTCGGAGGCACTCAAAAACTCGCGCGGCATTAAGAGAAAAGTTATTTTAAATCTGCATAATCCCGATTTCATAAAGAGCCTTTTCCGCGCGCGGACATATAGGGACATTTACAAGTAAAATGGGGGCTGCTGCTTAGCGGACTTTTTAACTGTTTACTTTACACTCTTACCGCTTCCGAGGACTCGCCGACTCCGGAAATAAATTCCAATAAGCGAAACACAACTACGGTATTAATGGCTTTCAAATTAAACCTGGAAAGGAATTTGAATAAAACGCAAGGCGCTCGCGTTGCGAATTCCTTCTTTACAAAGAAGAATCGCCTCGTGTTTGTTTATTTTTTCCTGAAAGGAAAGAAACCACCCTCTAAAAAACTAACAGGAATTCAATATTATTATTATCAAAATTTTTGTGCAAATCGGTTTTGACAACACATGGCCATCTTGCATTGGGATGACTTATTATGTGGCGAACTGGCTTCAATTTGTCAATCCTACTGCAATATCAGGTCAACAAGCGATCGAAAGATGTCGCTACTTAAATGTCCATTATTATTATCATTAAAAAAAGTCTGTTTTACTTAGTAATTTATTAAATAACTATAAACGGGCAATTCGGAAAACCCCCCCTCTAGATGTACGGTTACCATCAATTCAGTTTAGTATGACAACGACGCCCGTTTAGGCGGCGATATTTTTTCACAAATATTTCAATTACCCCTGCGAAAGTCGGAAGGGAGAATCTATATAACGTTACTTTCGTCTTTGGCCGTCCATTTTTGCCGAGGCCATAAAAAGATATATATGAAATATCTCTGTAGCAAGTTCCGCCGTCCGGAGCTCGGTGCTCACTCAATATATCCTTATTTCGGACGATTTTATGTGTTTATTATACCGCAGCAAGGTTCATAACGGCGACTCGGATTTGCCAGACTGTAAATTCTACAAAAGTTCCTTTATGATACGCCAAGCCCCGGCCTCGTGTTACATTTTATTAAATTACTTTACTTTCTTCTTTATTAAAACTGCCCGGCTCCTCGGCCCGAGACTTACGACTGCGTGTCATTGTTGAATTTGCTAATGCAAGAAAGTTGTAATTTTTATATGAAATCCTCGGACTGACTTTACTGCCGGCGATAACCAAAAGAAACACCACTTACAATGTTCCTATTTTCATCAGAAAACAGACAGAGTTTATTCTGAAGAAAACTTCAATTCAAAAATTTCAATGATCACCGACGGATTGTACGATGGTGCCATGAACCGTGTAATTAAATAATAATACAAAAATCAATAGGCAAAATACAAAAAACATAATAAAAAATTTTCGAAGAGAGAAGAAACGGTATTCTGTACCACATTTGAAACTTTTGCTAATTTCTGGTTTCTAAGTAAATAAATTGATTTTAGCTCACCAAACGTCTGTTTATCTTTCCGTAATCCAAAATTTTTGGTGCACTTTCATTTTTAATTTAGAAGACGTTTTGCTTATGGATTACCTAGATTTATTATAACAAAACAAGAAACATTTACGAAAAGAATTATTTCCTTTAATACCGAATACAAACTGTGGGGAAAATTAATTGACTTTTCACGAGAACGACAAGAACACACACAGTGAAGGTAGAACTGAGGAATTGATTTCTCTCCCCCGATTTGCAGAATTTAAAACCTGGCCATCGGGTTTGCAAGTGGGTGACTGACTTCATAATGAACCAATCAAATGTAAAATATTTCTGTCCCGTAAGAAGCTTCTAAGAAATATCCTTCGCCCATGCAGTGGAATCATTACTCGCTTCCACTTGCTGAAAAAGCAGAATTTTCCTAACTTGCCGCTTTAAGGCTATTCAGAATGGTGGCTGCCGCGATAAGAATTAAAACTTTCGACGTAACTCTTACATTAGAAAACAAGGCTTAGTTTGTCGAATTAACTCAGCTTAACTTTAAGCGTCACTTAGAATGTGACTTACACAATGTTATGAAACTTCAAATGTCACAACATAAACGTCACTCAAATTTAAGCTCGATTAAAGTGTTTGGTGCATATGGCCCTAAGGCCTGGCATTTCAGTCACAGTTTAACATTAATCTTGACATCAATGTGAATTAAGATTCTGTGGCGCCCTTACGTTGAGAAAGGAGGACGTAATTGAGGGCCACTTCTGAAACGTTGCTTATCACTGACATGTTCCTACGGCAATCAAAATATCAATTAAAATTAAGGCCATAAGAAAAACCTTTGTTCTTAAATCAGAGGTTTCCATGACAATCATATTTTTTGTGCATTTACTAGTTCAATCGCTATGGCAATGAGGTAAGAGAAAAGGGAGCCACTTCCTCACTTGTTTATTTCTATGGCAATCGTGAAGAATGTGGGTCTAATTCAACTTGAATTAAGATTCTGTGGCAACCTTAGATTTAGAGGAAAGGCCATTTTTTGAAATGTTGCTTGTCACTCAGATGTTTCTATGGCAATCAATATTTCATTCGAAATTTACATCCCAAGATAACCTTGGGTGAGTCATTTTATTCTTTGATCAGAGGTTTCCATGATGATCACGTGAATGTTTAATCAATTAAAGTCAAATTGTTATGGCAATCTGATGTGTAAGAAAAGAAAGACATTTCTATTACTCACTTATTTCTACGGCAATCCCAAGTAAAGCACCTAAACGTAATTCACTGTGAATAAGATCCTAAGGCAAATTCAGGCGGAGACAATTGAGAGTCATTTCTGTCACCTGACTCACGTGTTTCTATGCCAAGCAGTTAATATGGATTTTTATGGCAATTTTGAATTAAAATCGATTTATTCTTAAATCACGCGTTTCCGTCGCAATCGCGTATATGTGACTCGAACTCAATTCAACCGCTTCTGCAATCAGAAGTAACCGACCTATTGAGATATTTCTATGGCAATCAATTAATATTAAGATCTTATGGTAACTTTGGATGAAATTAATAAAAACCAAATCTTTCTGCCATCTCAATTCAGTTCAGTTTATTTATTTCTTGTTGTCACAGTTTTGTGTAAGATTCATCAAAGAACAAAGTAAGAAACAAGCAATCAGAAATAGTCAAACAATTAAATAGTCTCGTTAACATTAAATAAAAAATAAAATTAAAATTAAAAATACCTACGCCTAATTAATACAACACACTTTGTGCCACGTCCGATTGTATTCAAGTTCAATATATTCAGTTATGCTAACGTGTGATCAATATCTTTTCTAATCAAGTGGCCTATGGAAAAAAATTATGTCTTTGTTTAGTTCATTATTTCAAATGCAATTTGAATTATTTTTATTGCATTCCTATCGTTTTGTATAGGAATGCAATATAAATATGTAATACAAATGGCATTTGAAATAATGAACTAATAAAAGACACATGATTTTATTTCCGTAGGTCACCTGATCACCTGTTATAATAACATTGCTCTATTAAATGATCCTTAAGGTCAACTTGAAATTAGGAGGTTTCTTGATTTCCTGTAGTAGCTTGTTATAAATCTGCATGTCTATGAAACATATAGATCTCTATATAAATCTCCATACGTAATTGGCTCACGTGACGCTAGCCATCTCTTCTAAAATTGATAAGAAAAGCTTTAAAAGCCGTCGTGGGGGAGAAAAGTGGCAGCTTCGTCTCGGTAAACAGTTTTTCAACTTGACTCTGCGCGCATGTGCCAAACTGCCAACCATCAAAACAGACGTGGATTTCGACTTTCCTCTCAAGATTCATTCAAAACTGAATTTTTTTGATAAACTTAAATCTTGTTGAGATTTGCCAAAGCTCAATATGGTAAGCAAAAGTAAAAATCTTAGGCTACCAATTAACACGAGGTGGTCATGTCTACCTATTGAGATAGAAAAAAAATAAAGACGTAGCAATGTCATCTCCTGCGTCACCTAAAAAATGATGCATAGGTAGCTAAGACATTATGGTATTTCTATCTCAACGTGAGATTCAATGTCTTTTGTTGTTAAGTAAAAATGATATTATTTATGGACGGCATTTGTTTCTAGTCTAGTAGAATTTAATGGGGTGAAAAGAGGGCGAACGCATTCGATTTTATACGGCGCGATAAAAACGGTCTTCCGCGTCATCGGCAGCGCGCAAGAAGTTAAAGAATAATATAAGAGCCGACACCACATTAATTTAACGTCAGCGGAGATAATAAAAAGCAACTGCAGACCACTCGAACTGAAAGCTTCTTTCTGAATTGGCCACTCTCCTGCAGACCCTGCCTCATAACTTATGGATACTGATGACTTCAGCAATGAGCCGCTTTGATACACCAGCAGCACCTTGTTAGTTCTCGTCGTCGAAGGCCCCGTCCTTGTTAAAATAAATTGGAAGTCGATGGGCTTTGATGTTTCCCACTGTTTACCTTAGTTTTAACGGAACTCATACTCACTTTAGAGCGGAGAGGAAAAAAAAGAATTTATTCACCCCGCGCTTTTTTAAATTGCTTCCCGGTGGCAAATTTGATCAATAATAAACTGCAACAATTAAAACGTGTGATGGCATTGTTGCCTGTGCGGCGTCACATGTTGGCGGTGTAACGCTCATTACGGCCGACAGATAATGAGATAATTTGACGCGGTTATAATTACCGGCCGGAAGGAAACGCGAGCAAAAAACCGCTCGGAGATTCATCTCGGATACATTTCATTACAATAATTTAGCATAACTTAAAAACGGTCAGCGCGCCCGTCCGCCCGCCAGATGAGCCCCCCCGATGCCTTACGCCGCCGAAGACTGTTTGTTTTACCGGAAAATTACGCGCGCGGAAAATCGGTTTCGACCGCGGATTTTCACCGCCTAATGTATTCGGCTTTAATTTTCATGAAGCTTCGACTTGTATATCTTATAATCCCCCCAAAATATTATATTATTCGGCTACAGGTAAATACGCCAATTGGTTTTCGTTTTGCCATGCTCGGAGAGGGGGAGCAAAACAACAACACCAAAAACATTCTAAAAGTTCAACTGTTTTCTTTTTTTTTGCAACGCAACAACAAAAACAAGTTGATATTTTCAATTGTTTTCTTGACGTTACGATTCTTAAATTTTAAACCTCCTCCTTTTATTTTGTTTCTTTAAAAGAGAAGCAAAAGTAGGTGAGAGGAAAACAAACAAACTGCAGCCAAAGAAACTACAACACCATCTGTTGGTAATTGATTGAAGTTCTTTTTTTTTAAACAAAAGTTTGACGCTTTCAATTACCCCGAAGCCCGGAGCTAACATCATCTGTTGATGAACGATGAAAGTTCTTTAAACAAATGGATAAAATATTCAACCGGTAGAACGATTAATACGATAGTCAACGAGTAGAAAAAGCTGATGACGAAAAAGAAAAGAAGAAATCGTAAAAGAAAAGTAAAAGTTTACTTTTGGTTTTTAGACTAGCAAAATCAATTGTTTGTTCCAAAAGTCATTTTTTCTTTATCATGATAAAAGAGCAAGAATCCAAATATCTATGGGAAGAATCTCAGTGCCATCTATCAATGAACCTTTGATTGAGTCTTTGCCGCATACTGAGTTACACAATGAAATTTAAAGTTAAATTTACTTACTAGAATTTAGCTTCTTGAAGTTGCAAAGTGCTTTTGTTTGCTCAAAAAAGTCAGTCTTTTCGTTGTGAACTTAAATGAATAAAAATGGAAGACGCAACGAAGTGCCATCTATTAGTGAACAGTGAAAATATATTTGACAATAGAAAAACGTAATATTCGCTAGATAAAATTATCAATTCCTCTAAAATCCATTCAGTAAAGAAACGATTAGAAAAGAAAGTGGAATTCTCTTTTGATAAACTCAGGCAATAGGTTAGAATAATTTAGTGTGTTAGACAAATCGATCATAGATTCCGTTTTGATTGATATATTTGACATACTAAATTAAACAAAGGAATTCCACGCTTACTAATAGAGTTTCAAGTAATTTGCTCAAAAAAGTAACTGCTTTTATTATGATAACAAAAAAGCGAAAAAAGGAAAGCCTTTCACGAGAAGGATCATTGAATAGAATATACAATAAGTCGATTAATCGTAGAATTCCACGTTAAATATTTACAATAAATTGGGCTGCACAACTAATTTGCTTGCTCGAAAAAGTTTTTTTTTTCGTCGTGATGACATAAGAAGAATGCAAACCTTTTAATCAAAGTATGACAATACCAGTAGATTAATCTGTTGCTAGACAAATGAATGAAAAGACAGTTTCTTTCTGGTTGTGGTTGAGATTTGAAACCTTTTGTACGAATAATTAGTTATGATAAAAGGGCAAAAACAAGAGCCTTTCATTCGAAGAATCACTCTGTCATCTGTTAATGAAAGGTGAATTTAAATCAGCGAAACTATCGCTGCACAGAATGATCAATTAGTAGAAAACTCACTGAGTAGAACTATTAATTCATAAAATACTCAGCCAATAGAATAGAATAATTGGATGCCACTGGATTAATCAACGAATAGATTACTCAATGAATAGATTAATCTTCTTAAAGTACTGATTTACGCACTGGAATTCAACGTTAATTTGGTTTTCGATTTGCAGGTTTTTTTGTTGGTTCAAGAAAGGTAATTTCTTTTTCTTGTCATGGTAATATAAAAGCCCTTTTATTAGAAGGATTACAGCGCCATCTGTTGGTTAATAGTGAATTAAAATCGACGGAATAATTGCTATACAGAATTATCAAGAAATAATTGCCATGCTTCGGAGAGGGGGGCAAAACAACAACACCAAAAACATTCTAAATTCATTCAACTGTTTCCTCTTTTTTTGAACGCAACAAGAAAAACAAGTTGATATTTTCAGTTGTTTTCTTGACGTTACGATTCTTAAATTTTAGACCTCCTCCTTTTATTTTATGTTTCTTTAAAAGAGAGGCAAAAGTAGGTGAGAGGAAATCAAAGAAGTCGCGAAAGAAAAGTAAAATTCCGACACTTTTAACTGCAGCCAAAGAAACTACAACACCAGCTGTTTGTAATTGATTGAAGTTCTTTTTTTAAACATAAGTTTGACGCTTTCAATTCATCTGTTGAAGATCGATGAAAGTTCTTAAACAAATGGATAAAATATTCAACCAGTAGAATGATTAATAGGATTGTCAACGAGTAGAAAAAGCTGATGACGAAAAACAAAAGAAGAAATCGTAAAAGAAAATTTTACTTTTAACTGCAGTAAACGAAGCACCATCTGTTGGTAGTTGATGGAAGTTCTTTTTTTAAACAAAAGCTGACGCTTTCAGTTACCCCGAAGCCCGACACTAACATCATATTTTGATGATCGATAGAAGTTTTTTTAAACAAACGGATAAAATATTCAACCAGTAGAATGATTAATAGAATAGTCAAGGAATAGGAGAAACTGATGACGGGATACAAAAGAAGAAATCCGAAAAGAAACGTAAAAGTTCCGACACTTTTAACTGCGGTGAACGAAACACCATCTGTTCGTAATCGAAGGAAGTTTTGTTTAAGCAAGAGCTGACGCTTTCAGTTAACCCGAAACTCACCTCACTTGTTGACGATCGATCAAGGTAAAAAACTCATCGTGGAAAACATGTACTCGTAGCTACGTGAAACAACCGAATTCGAAAAAAATTAAAATCCGAATCGCGGAAGAAACTCTTCCAATTAAAGTTAATGTAACAACGCCATCTGTTGGTCATCGATATAAGTTCTTTAGACAAAAGCTAACAAGAGAAATCTATCGTGCGACGTGTATCTGAAACAAATGAACTCAAAAGAACAAATTAATTCCCAAAGCCAAAAAAATGTGGAGAAAAGAAACTTTAACACTTCCACTTACAGTTAATGTAACAACACCACCTGTTGGTAAGTTCTTTAAACAAAAGCTAAAATGATAAATATATCGTGCGACATGTATGTGAGACTTTGTTAAAGTGAATGCAAGAGCACCATCTGTTGGTAATTGATAAAAGTTCTTTAAACAAAAGCTAAAAAGAGAAATCTGCGAATATAGGTACATATCTGAATCAAATGAACTCGACAAAAAAAATTTTAACCCAAAGTCAAGAAGTCGCTGAAGAAAAAAGCTCTACACTTCCAATTACAGCCAATGTAACAACACCATCTGTTGGTAATTGATATAAGTTCTTTAAACAACAGCTAAAAATATAAATCTATCGTGCGACATACGACGTGTATCTGAAACAACTGAACTCGAAAAAAAAATTAAAATTTTAAAGCAAAGGAATCGCGGAAGAAAGCAACTGACGCTTCCAGTTATACTCAATTGTAACAGCGCCATCTCTTGGTAATTGATAAAGGTCCAAAAACAAAAAGATAAATCTATCGTGCGATGTGTAGGTACCTGAAATAACTGACCTCGAAAAAAAATTCAAATCCTAGAGCAAAGAAATTGCTGAAGAAAGAAACTTTGACACTTCCAGTTACAGTCAATGTAACAACACCACCTGTTCGTAATTGATAAAAGTTCTTTAAACAAAAGCTAAAAAGGAAAATATAGCATGCGACATGTATCTTGAAACAATTTAACTCGAAATTCCTTACGCAAAGAAATCACACAAGAAAGAGACTTGATACTTCCAGTTGCAGTCAATGTAACAACAACATTTGTTGGTAATTAACAGAAGTTCTTTAAACAAAAATTAAGAACAGAAATCTATCGTGCGACATGTACCTGAAACAAGTGAACTAAAATCCTATAGCAAGGAAATTGCGACAGGAAAAAAATTTGGCACTTCCAATTACAGTAAATGTAACAACACCACCTGTTGGTAATTGATACAAGTTCTTTAAACAAGAGCTAACATGCGACATGTATCTGAAACAGTATCTGAGACAACTGAACTCGAAAAAAAGAATTAATTAAAATCTTAAACCAAAACAGAGAAATCGCGGAAGAAAGAAACTCTGACTCTTCTAGTTGCAATCTATGTACCAGCGCCATCTCTTTGTAATTGATAAAAGTCCTTTAAACAAGAGCTGACATGCGACATGCATCTGAAACAACTAAACTCGAAAAAAAGAATTAATTAAAATCTTAAACCAAAACAAAGAAGTGGCGAAAGAAAGAAACTCTGAGTCTTCTAGCTGCACTCTATGTACCAGCGCCATCTCTTTGCAACTGATAAAAGTTCTTTAAGCAAGAGCTAACATGCGGCATGCATCTGAAACAACTGAACTCGAAAAAAAGAATTAATTAAAATCTTAAACCAAAACAAAGAAGTGGCGAAAGAAAGAAACTCTGAGTCTTCTAGCTGCACTCTATGTACCAGCGCCATCTCTTTGCAACTGATAAAAGTTCTTTAAGCAAGAGCTAACATGCGGCATGCATCTGAAACAACTGAACTCGAAAAAAAGAATTAATTAAAATCTTAAACCAAAACAAAGAAGTGGCGAAAGAAAGAAACTCCGAGTCTTCTAGCTGCACTCTATGTACCAGCGCCATCTCTTTGCAACTGATAAAAGTTCTTTAAGCAAGAGCTAACATGCGGCATGCATCTGAAACAACTGAACTCGAAAAAAAGAATTAATTAAAATCTTAAACCAAAACAAAGAAATCGCTAAAGAAAGAAACTGTGACTCTTCCAGTTGCAGTCTATGTACCAGCGCCACCTCTTTGTAACTGATAAAACTTCTTCAAACAAAAACTAGAAACAGAAACCTATCGTATGACATGTATTTTACAGTTACAGTTTACGTAACAACGCCAGCTTTTGGTAATTGAAAAAAGTTCTTTAAACATAAGCTAAAAAGAGAAACCTATCTTGCGATATGAATTTAAAACAACTCGACTTGAAAAGAAAAATTTAAATTCTACAGCAAAGAAATCGCGGAAGAAAGAAACTTTGACACTTTCAGTTATGTACCAGCGCCATCTGTTGGTAATTGATAAAACTACTTTAAAGAAAAGCTTAAAAGAGGAACCCATCTTGCGATACGAATTTGAAACAGGTGAACTTGAAAAGGAAAACTAAAATCCTATATGGACATTTAAGTAGCGACATCTTTCGATCGCTTGTTGACCTGATTTGCACAAAATTTTTTAAAATCCTATAGTAAAGAAATCACGGAAGAAAGAAACTCTGACACTTCGAGTTATATTCAATGTGTAATTGATAAAAGTTCAGAAACTAAACTCGAAAAAAAAATAATTAAATCCTAAAGCAAACACTTTAAGTTACAGTTAATACCACCATCTGTTGGTAATTGATAAAAGTTTTTTCTAACAATGCTGTTTCTTTAAATTGCTCCAAATTATACATCATTTGTTGAGGTAACTGATAAAATATTGTTACGATAATAATAATTTATGTAACATGAAATAAGGGTCGTAAATAGCTCAGTATAACAAAACATTTATTAACAACTAATTATAAGTACAAATACTTACATCTTATTTTGATCACTTACAGACAATTTAGACTACATAACACTCTGACTAGATGGAACTCTAATGCCGCTAACGTTTGGTTTGTCGCGTATTTATAGGGTATAGTGTTCCGGGGTTGCCTTGACATTTATCTTAGGATGTGCACACGTGGCACATTTGTCTTCAGATTTGCACACGGCACAGGAATGAATCATACGCCTTTGACATTTGCATACGGATGTGCAGGTGCAACGCGGGTGAGTCATACGTTACATAATTGCAAATGAGTCATTCTTATGTTTATTATAAAATGTTCCGGTGGAGTGATTTTTGCAGTTGCGGATTCTCTGCGTTGGCCTTATCCTTATCCTTGTTACAATATCTTGAAGCAGCCATTGTCAAAAAAGGAACTAACATCCAAGAAGAAGAAATCACAAAAGAAAGAAACTCTGGCGCTTTCAGTTACAGCCAGGTACAGCACCATCTATTGGCAATTGATAGAGTTCTTTTTTAAACAAAAGCTAACGCTTTCAATTAGCTCAAATGCACATACATGACATCATTTGTTGAGGTGTTTGACAAACATTCTTTAGACAAAAGCTAAAAACAGAATCCTATCGTGAAACAATCGACGAACGCCAGTGACACTAGGACGCCTTGTTGAAATCCAAGATGGTCGACTGTAATTGAAGCCATTTACGTTAAACGTGAATCAAACTCAACGTAATGAAGTAAATCCAATCCAAGGAAACCAAGCGCAAAAAAAAGCAAGTAAAATTTTTTTAAATGCGGAAAAATGGCGCTTTTAGTCACAATTAATTGTAACAACACCATCTGTTGATGATTGGGGAAAGTTTTTAAAGAAGCTCTGAATGTAAAATAACATCATCTGTTGGTGATTGACAAAAGCTCTTTAAACAAAAGCTCTGACGCTTTCAGTTACGCCGAGTGGAAAACACCATCTATTGGTGACTCGTTAATTGTTTTACAGGCAAATGAATGAGCAAAGAGCAACAATAGATAATCGTCGATTACTGGAACTACTATGATGCCATCTATTAATGAAGAATGAAACTACGACAAAATTTTATCCAGAGTGTTCAGTTATTCTTTGCCTTCTTTTTTATATCGTGATTTCCTCTCGCTTTGCGTTTTTTTCTTTTAGAAAATGCTTGAATTCTTGAGTACGACTGAAAATTTTTTGGCTCCAGAAACTGGGGTGCCATCTATTAGTAAACACGGGATTTTAAAAAAATTCTTTTGAAAGAATTTGTATTTTTTTTTTTTAATTGTATTTTACTTGTACTTAGGTCGTATTAAAATTTATTTTTCACTGTTGGTGAACAAGAAATGTTCTTGCTTTCTATCTTCTATAAAGTTTTCCTTTTTCCATTGTACATGTTTTTTCATTAAAAAAATACTCTTGCTATAAAGCTCATACACAAAAATAAGAAAAAAAAACTTTTTCTTTTGCTCACAAGAATCTGTAGGTGAACAGTGGAAGTAGATACTTTTGAATTTTCTTGTAAGAATTAATTATTTTCTGTTTAATACTATCGTTCTTCCTTTACTTTCAATTTTCCCGGTTATTATAAGCCTTTATATATTCGTGAATTTTCTTGGAACAATTTATTATCTACTCTCCTTTTCTATGTTGCATTTTTTTGGTACTTATCGCTGCAAAAATCAATCTTTTTCTTGTTTGTAAACTGAAAATTGGAGGTGGATCCTCGATGCCATGTATCTGCTAATAATAAAAATATTTTTAAATATTCTGAAAGCATTTCGTTTATTCTTCTTTTTTTACTTTTAATCTCCACAACATTATCCTTCTTTGTTTTACTTTTGGTTACAGGAATCACGGTGGATACTTAAAGTAATCCTGAATTTTCTTTAAAGAATTCATTTATTTTTATTTCTTTCTCCTTCTACGTCTTTCTTGAACTTGCGTTTTCCACAAACATTGTTTCTTACTGGTTAACAGAAAAGAGTAAAATACAGACACAAGTATCACGGTACCATCTATCGAACAGTAAATTTTTTGAAAGAATTTTTTTTTGCGTTTCTTTCTAACTTTTCCCTCTTTTTTTCACTTTTCCTACTCAGTGGATGACGCTAATTAAAAAAAAAACAAGGAATTGTTAGGGATGTCAATAGTTGTAGCAAAAATACAGCGACACCTACTTCGTAATACCAAAATTTTCAGTGGTACCAATTTCCTGAATAAAGTGAGAAGTCTACTCAAAATTTGCGCCTGACTTGTTTTGTATTTTGTAAATTACTATGTATAAGCTTTGCGATCGTCGGAAGTCGGAAGGCACTGTAATAAGCTCAAAACGACTTATCCAATTGCATTACTATTATTATTTTTTAATTCACGATAATAGAAACGAATACGTTTTTTCGCTTGCCAAATAAAGTGGTAAAGAAGTAACTCAGTGATGATGTGTGGAGTGGTTTATGAGACACCTTGGGGAAGATTTACCGCGCGCTCGTCCTGACTGATCGAGATCCTCCCGGCAGGTGACGCAGGACCACATGTGCGAAGCCCCGTCGTGAGTGCGAATCCTCTGGATAAAATTTGAAATTCCCTCTCGAAATCTCGCCGCTAAAAAATGTTTGCCCGCATATATTTTCATAAATTTTCTATTACGATTCGCATCAAGAACTTACTTTCAATTCCCTCCGAGTCTCACTCTTAATAAACACTTAAGTAATTTTTCAAATACAATTTTGCAGTTGCTATATTATACTTTTTTAGTAGTTAATTTATTTGTTTGTGTTTCGTGTAATATCCTCTGCAATAACGGTGGTTGTGGTGTTTAGTTTGACACACGCTCTGTTTGTGTATGTGTGTGTGTGTGTAGAAAACGAATGTGCCGATGTGAGGAATAAAAGGAAGACGTCCTAAGTTATGATAAGTACACATTTTATACGGAGATACTTGGTGTTGATGTGCTGAATTCATACATGTGAATGTGCGGCTTATCCGGGGGTTTAGAGCTCGAGCGGCTTTTCTATATTTTTACAGCATCTTCTACCTTTGACTGCTCCGTTCCATTTGATCGAATCGCGGGAGATCCCCGTCGGTGTTCGCCATGTTTTTATAAACAGTTTTTGTTTTCCTTTCGAAGGAATTTCCTAACGCAATATCGCACGAACTCAAAAGGCAAGAACGACCACACACAGGGCGAATTCTATTTTTAATAATAATAGTAATAAAAACTCTTTGAAACTTCTAGACGAACATTAGATGTTAGAAATAAAATAAATTTTATGTCAACTTGAACTTCCCAAAATTTTCTAATCTTTTTGACTCAAAGCCTTCAGATATTCTGCCTCCTACTTTGGTTGCTTTTCCTTTTCGCTCTCTTCATTGAATATCCTTAATGTTTTTTTCTTTTTTTTAATATCTAATATTTAATGATTCTTTTGTTTCCCATCCACACCTAAGGCCTTCAGATATATTTCCTTTAGGAACATTCGTATTGTCGATTCTATTGTTTTTCTTGTTTCAATTATTCCAATGTCCTCAAGCCTTTTTAAACCAAGAAGATTACAAGCTAAAGGATGTGTCTTTATTTTCTTGTTTTCCGTCGTTTTCTCTTCATTCCGAAACTCACGGTTTTGCATTTCTTACTTTAAACACTTTCTTCATTCTTAATCTTTCACTTTTTCAATTCTTCTCGATACCATTGTCTTTCCTCTGCGTCTTCTACTTCTCAAAGCAATGGAATTGGAATTTTGACGATGTCTTTTGTTTTTTTGTTGCCTTTCTTTATGCATCCAAACGCCATAAATCTTCTGTTTTTTTATTTTAGCTACCCCTATCCTTACCAAATTCATTTCCATTCCTCGCGATTCCATTGTTTCTTGTCACTGTCATCTTCTACTTCCTAAAATCCATAGCTCGCTTTTCGACCCAACAAGATTGTCGTTTCACAAATTCTGACGTCCAAAAGTCTTCTGGTCTCCCGCCTTTTGTTAATCTTTGTTTACAATACGCGCTTGTTAGACCTGGTTTATTACTTTAAGTTAAAGTTAACCTTCAGTTAATTGCCATAAAAATAATTGTCTTCATAGTAGTTACTACGGGAACAAACTGAAAGTTAGAGTTAACTTGTGATTGATAAACCGGGCCTTACCCATTTTGTCGATTCAATTGTATTGTGGAGACTCATACGTTGCTTAGCGACCAACGAATCGTGTCACGATGACATGTGGCAACAAACGTCAGGATGACAGACGTCAAGTAATGTCAAATTGACAAGTACGGGCAAAGCATCACGTTGACGTCTACGTAACAAAGTAATGATGACGATCGTCGCAAATAATCAAAGTTACGGCCGTCCCTAGACTATTTAAAGCGAAACCGCATTCGTTCATGATTTGCCTGCAAATAGAATCGCTTCCTCAATTTAGTAAACATAAAAGATTGCCCCCTGACGAATATGATACCGCTATAATCGTCGGTGATTCGATTACACATTCAGATCAATGAAGCAAAGCTACTTCATCCCCGCTACGGAAAAAGCCCTATAAAAGCGAGGACGCTACCCTTTCCAGAGTAGTGTCTCTTGTGCAGTAATTGTCAAGAACATGCACAAGCCTCTCGTGCAGCCATTGTCAAGAGCATCCAAAAATCTTTTGTGCAGCCATTGCAAGAGCATTCGCAAGCCTCTTGTGCAGCCACTGTCAAAAGCATTCATCAATAAAAAATAAGTACGAACATGTCCACAATATTTTGTTGTTCACTTACTTTCCGAAGTCCTCAAATCTTCTTGAATTAATGGGACTGTAAGTTTCAAATATTTTGGACTCTTTGTATAATTTTTCTCGGTATCCAAAATGTTTTTTTGTTTTAGCTACTTACGTCTGGCATCTCATCACAGTTGTTAAAAACAAAATGTTAAGAATTTTTTAACATCTTTTAACTTCGACCGGTTACTTAAACTTCCACTGCCGCATTTAACTGACTGGTTCTCCACTTGGTGCCATCTCATCAGCATTTTAAGTAGCGGTTGTAATTATTTTTACATTTCCCCAGTTCTAGGTGGTGATGAAAGAGTTGAAGGTTGCGTTTTTAACTCCATGAGCGACGGCATGCAAACGATTTAGGCTTTCATTCAAATATGCTTTCCCTCGATTATTTTCTTTCTTTATTTTTAATTAAATTGGGGGAAAATCGTTGTTTCTAAGAGGTTTGTAAGATTGACGGCGGTTTCGTAAGTTCGCTTATTTATATTTAAAAAAATAGAAATACTTTGTTTTTTTTTTAATCTACATCCAGCTTTGCACAGAAATAAATTTTAAAAGTATAACTGTCATTAGATTACCAACACTAAGCTAGGAGGAAAAAAAATGTTCGTTTATACTCTCTACTAGATTACTGATTTCTGCCTGTTCCGCTTCGTCGATGAAGCATTGTAACTTTAAAGAGACTAGACAGCGGAGTTCGTTGTTCCTGAATTTCACACAGTTGGTATTAGTTCATTAACTTATTTTTATTTTTTTATGTTACTAAATGTGCGCCAATGTTACACAGATACGATGTGACTGTAGCAATTAAAAATATTGTGCTTGAATCCTTCACTGATGACGCCCTAAAAATTCTGCTAAAATTGTAAATAATAAAAAAAAGGGTTGTAAAGAAAATAAAGTAAGAAAATAAATGTGGGAATTGGAAAAACAAATGAGGAAATTAGGCGCGTGTAAAAATAAGTAATGTCTTCTCGAGTTAATTTATTTTGTCAATAAAACATTCTTGTACTATGCCTGTCTTCCTTATGTTAGTCAAGTTACAAATGTTTACTTAAAACAGAATGGAAAATCAATTTAATAAGAACGAAAAAAATTAAATAATGAAATAATGAGGAATGAAAAAAGAATGGGAACATTTCAAAGAAAGGTTTGATGGAAGAAAGAAAGATGTAAGTTATATTAAAAAAAAAAAACGGGAAAAAATTTAAAGAAGTTGGTAACAAAAAGGAATTAAAAAAAAATTAAGGATGAAAAGAATGTGAACATTTCAAAGAATGGTTTTGGTAGGAGAAAGAGGGACGTACCTTAATATTAAACAGACAATTGCTTTTTTAAGTTTTATTTTCTGCTCAATCCTGCCTATACCTACTAAGCGAAGCGAGATATATAAATATGAATCTGCATCTTAAACACCTGTCAAAGTGTTTAAGAATAAGTAAATAAAATAAAACAACACAATAAAATCAACAATTTTTTATATCTACCTTCTTTTTCTAGCTAATCATGTCGAGCAGACAGATTAGGTAACGAAAAGGAAAACGATTTTTTAACCAATCAAAGTATGGTGGGCGGAGCAGAATATTCAAATGGAAAACAAGGACGAATCACAGCCTTCTAAATCTTTCCAATTAATAACAGAACATTTACAGTAACATTACAAATTGTTAGAGCTGGTTTGAATTCACGTTAGTTTTAAGCCAATCATATTGAGCTGCAATGCAGTTAAATAGTGTTAAGGACGAAATTATTTTCTACCCAATCGAAAGTGTGTTGGAATGCCACACCTCATAAATCCTTCTGACAAATAACAAGGCACTCGTAATAAAATCAATTCATTTCCTAAGCTGAAAATAAGTGCGATTTCGGGGCTTATTTTTCTAACTAACCATGTACAGCAAGAACAAGAGGAAAATCGTATATTAACTAATCAGACGTACAATGGGCGGAACGCTACATTCAAGCAATAGCGAATAATAAACGCGCTTCCTACTTACAACAACATTGAGTTACAATGTACCCAATCAAAGGTGTGCTAGGCGGAGCGATGCATTTAAATGAAGGGCAGTAACGAATAGCAATCTTAAACACGCCTCTTAAATTCTTCTGACAAATAATAGAGAATTTGTAATAAAATCAATAAATTTTCTAAGCTGCGGCTTCGGACCCTATCGATTATTATCAATCTTTCCAACTAATAATATTGCGATACGATGCAGATATGTAGGTGATAAAAACGAACGTTACTTTCTACCCAATCATAAGTACGCTAGGCGGGGCGATATATTTAAAACTTGAAGACACCCCCTAAAAACATCTGACAAATAATTGGACACTCATATTATGATTTCAGACTATGACGTTAATCATAACAGGTATGTAGGGGGCAAAAACGAAAATTGCCCAAATTCTATCCAATTAGAGGTGGATGAGGCAGTAAATAATAGAAATCTCATATACACCTTCTAAACTCTTCTAACAAGTACATAATAGAGAACTCATAATAACATAGTACTTTTGATCTACGAGCCCCGTCAACTATATGTATCAGAGGTAAGGTAGAGACGCTCCCTGATACTTTTCGGCAAATAGAAGAAAATTTTTTTCTCTTATGGCTCTCGAAATTGATTATTCTCAAGAAGTATGACATATTGCCGTGACCTAAAACACATACCAATTAAACACAAATAAACAAACGAATATAGACAATAATGCACTCACCTGAAAAGGAGACAACCAGCACAAGGACTTGTCTTCTTCTGATACCAAATATACTTACTAAATTACCATCATTGTGCTAAGGCGAACAATGGAGGCGTTGGAAAAGAAGAACAATAGTGGATGAAACAAAAGTTGAATAATAATATTCTCAAGCCAAAAGATAGCTGGGAGGAATTAGAAAATTACCTGGCCAAGTACTGCAAGAAACCAAAGCGCCCTTGTATAGCACGCTTCTGGTTCATCTCGTATGCAGCCACGATCAATAAGAAGAGGAGGCTTGTGTACCTCGAAGATGGCAGGAGAGTGAGGGTGAAGGCAACCAAGGCACAGTTTGTAGGTGCAAATTACCAAAAGATGTTGGAACAACACCTAAAAGTAGGGACATGAGTAAAAAAGTGAGGTTATGTTGCATCGAACGTATTTTTGTAAATTTATTTGGAAATTCTTAATTTCAAGTAAACCATTTGTTGCAAATAAATTATTTAGAATTTTTAGAGTGTATAAGTACTAAATATATTGAATTACTATCGTTGTACTAAGGCGAACTATGGAGGCAGGCGTTGGAAATTAATAAAACTGAAGAAGAACAGTGAGTGAAACTAAAGTTGAATAATAATATTTCCAAGCCAAAAGACAGCTGGGAGGAATTAGGAAATTACCTGGCCAAGTGCTGCAAGAAGCCAAAATACCCTTGTATAGCACGCTTCTGACCGATCTCGACTTCAACCACAAGCAAGAAGAAGAGGAGGCTTGTATACCTCGAAGATGGCAGGAGAGTGAGGGTGAAGGCAACCAAGGCACAAGATGTAGATGTTGGAACAACACCTGAAAGTAGTTACATAACTAAAAGAGCGAGGTTATGTTGCATCGAAAGTATTTTACTAAATTTATTTGAAAATTCTTAATTTCAAATAAACCATTTTTGTTCTAAATAAATTATTTAAGGTGTAAATACGTAGAAATTAGGATTAGAATTGTAATATTAGAAAAATTTAAACTAGTAAAGGAAACTGTGGGTTATAGTAGTAAGAAGTCGAGAAAATCACCGAGCGAGGGCGCTGTTTTTGCTATTGCATGAACTTGTAAGCCACAATGTAATGAGTAGCCAGGACCATTAGATCCATCGGAAATCGAATACGACAAGTGAATAAGTAATAAGTGTAATAAGTAATATTTTTCTTAATAGGCGAAAAAATCGACCTAATTAAATTCTCGTCTCAAAATTGATTTTACAAGAAATAAGTTTATAAAATTGATTGTTTCAAAAAAGAAGTTGTCCGCAAGATCGACGGCTGAATTGGCTTCGCAAACATAGAGATAAATAACTAAATAAAAGAAAAATTATAAACAAATTTCAAAAATCAAAGAAATTTCCAAGAACCCTGAGGACACAGCATAAAAATTGTCATCCAACGTGAATGGCATATAGGAACCATGCACATGCGAAGCCAGCGCCACCAATGACCATATTGTGCATTAGTGGTATGAAAACACGAGTTGTTTCAAATTATTAATGTACATTTGAACATGAATATTGTAATGTATTTCAACACCAGGAAGCTCAAGTATTATGTACTACGATCGTAAATTGTCATAAGAGTGATATTATTCCCATGCAATGAGTCTCAAGAAATATTTTCATATCACTAATTCACAAGTCACCACGCCAGGCGGCGCTGAACGCAGAGATGTGCATGGCGCCTATACAGCAATAAATTGGCAAACGTAAAAACAATAAAGAAATTACAAAGAGACCTGAGATTACGGCATAAAATTGGCGCCCAACGTGGGACATACACAGCCAACGTAGAAAAAAACAAATAAATTACAAAAGACTTTGAGATTGCAGCATAAAATTGGCGCCCAACGTGGGATACACAGCAAACGTAGAGAAAAACAAGGAAATTACAAAAAAACCTGATATTATAGCATAAAATTGGCGCCCAACGTGGGGCATACACAGCAATAAATTGACAAACGTAGAAAAAATCCTAATAAACCCTGAGAGCACAGCAATATGTGAGTGAGAGTTGCTTTATTGTTCGATGTTCGATGTAGTACATAGTTATAATACTTTCCACCCCGAAAAAAATGAGGCATTTAATATTCAAATTTTTTTTAAATCCGCCGTTCTGTCGAGATTATGTATGTAAATGTGAAAATCCGCAAGTTCTCCAGGTTAGCGTGGACCACCTGTGCACGTCCTTGAGAAGAGGGTGGAAAGAAAGTCAAAGTAATTTCTTCGCGTGCTCTCCGAAGCCCATACTTCTTCATTAGGGGGTTTAATTTTTCCTCGCTGCATACATAATCAATAAGCCTCTTTTTCTTGCCATAATTTTCATATTTAATTTATTTCTAATTTACATCGTGAATTATGCGGCCATCCCTCGCTCTCGCCGTTGCATATTCAGATTCGTCCTCTCCATCTCCCGATGAAACGGTATCGAGTTTTCCGGGACGCGATGTGGAGGGATGGGGCGTTGAAATCTCCGGTTCGTAGGCGGAAATCGCAGGGTTGTTGAATATAAACATACGTGTGTGTGTGTGTGGTGGTCATCAGCTATTTACTTATGATTCGACGCCGCGTGCGAAGGATAGACGACGGCGTGGAGGTCGTTATGTGCGCCTTGGAAATCCTTCTTTCTTCTTGCGGCGCTCGGCGTCGCGGTGCTGAATATAGCGGTACTTTAAATTGTATGAAACATACATGAGTTCTGCCCTCCCGCTGAATATATACCGGCCTTAGTTTACAAATGAATACAGCTATTGAACTTACTTATAATATCAATGTGGCGTGCCGTCTCCGTCGCTCGTGAGGACGGCGCGTTCTCCGCTCTCCGTCGGCGGGAACCAAATCTAAAACCTCTTTCCAACGGCCATACAGAATGGCCATATTAACTTGATAATTAGGTGTGTTATCCGACTTGCAGATGAGCGACTGAGTCTGGATGGAATAAAAAGTGTTTTGCCCCCTCTTTGTAGCTCGACACCGTGGTATAAAATTGGGAAGGGCGTTGGTGATGGCACATTCTGACGTCGGTCGTCGGGGTTCCTGCTCGCGTCGCGACGCCGTCCTCAAGGTGCTGTGATAGTGCTCCAGGTGACCAAATTCACCTCCACGTCCGCAACCACTTACCATCATCAACTCCTCTCCGTGTTGCATGACAACAAGTATGCCACAATTTTATCTGTTACTGTCTTTCTTCACCACAAAAAAAAAAGAACTTCTCTTTTGCCTTCGCCTTGCCGAAGTCTACGCGCAGAGATTGTAAGGTTATGTTATATTGCCCACGGCCGCCATGTTTGTATCACTTTTGCACATACACACTCCTATACCAATGCTGACTTTAGTAACATTTTTTTAGAACGTTTTTTTGCACATTTTTTCTTGACATGAGAAAAAACTCATACATTTTTGACGCGTCGCAATAGAAACACAAGACAATTGACCTTTTGTTTCGAGATTCGGTGATATTCGTAGATGATAAACTCCTCTTGCAAAGCAGGACAAGTTATAATATGCGTTGAGGTCTACGTCTCTAAACTACACGTTTCCCCTAGTTAGTAACTCAAATTAGTTTTTTTTTGTTTTTGTTCTCCCCCCCCCTCTCTCTCTCCCTCTTTGCAATCGCCCTCTCGAAAATTAAAAATCTATTGATGCCTTTAAACAGTGAGGGCTGACTTGTTTCTTTTGCAAAAGGTACTTGATGTAGCATGTTGGTTTTAATAAACGTGTTGTAACTCGATGCCTAAGATCTAAACAAAAAGAAAACGAATGGCGACGTTCTTTATACAATGTACAGTGTGAACGATTAAGATTGTCTGAAAAAAAACAACTTTCCAAGAAGGGAGTACATCAATATTTATCAAATGTATAACCTGAAGTTAGAACGTGGGGAATTCTGGGGAAATTTAGTAAATTTTGTTTGCCTTAATTCACTTTCTGTTCATTGACATTTTTGTATCGCTTTTGCACATACCCCTAAACTTTAGTAACATATTTTAGAAACTTTTTGCACAATTTTTTTTGACATGAGTTCAAAGAAAAAACCCAAATATTTCTGACGTGTCGCAATAGGAACACAAAACAATTGAGAATTGACGTTTGTTTCGAGTTTCGGTGATAGTCATAGATGGTAACTGCTCTTGCAAAACAGAACAAGTTATAACATGTGTTTAAGTCTACGTCTTGGTCTCCAAAACACAATGAATAAAAAGTGTGTTGCTTCGCGTGTGCGCTAGTTAGTAAGTAACTCATATTAGTTTCTTTGTTTTTGCCGTGTCCCCCCCCCCCCCCGCCCTCTCGAAAATTAAAAATCCATTGATGCTTTTGAACAGTGAGGTCCGACATGTTTCTTTTGCAAAAGGCACTTACTTAATGTGGCATGTTTTAATGAACGTGTTATAACTCGCAAGTAAACCAAAAAAAACGAATGACGACGTTCTTTAATCTTTATATAATATACAGTGCGATCGATTAAGTTTTCTGAAGAATTATATCAATATTTAGGTCAAATTTATAATCTGAAGTTCGAACTTGGGGAATTCTAGGGAAGTTTAGTAAATTTTATTTACCTTAATTCACTTTCTGTTCATTGACATTTTTTAAACTTGTTTATTTGGTTTGTGCTATACAAACCAATCAGCTATTTTACAGACATTTCACAATTTAATATAAATCTGATCTCATTGGAAGGTGACATTGTAGGAGGTACCTACCTATAAATTAATAGAGTAGCGGCACGGGCGGTTATTACTGATCGCATTGTATAAATTAAAAAAAGGAAAATCTTTAAAAGTGGACAAAATTCTTTTCTAAATCCTTCTGGCCTTTCGGAATACTCTCTCTTGTTTGTTTTTTTCGTTGTTAAGCGGTTGTTGCATGCATTTCGATTGCATAGGAATCCTCGTCAATGCTGGTTTGAGTATCAAAGTACCGAGTGATTTTTAAATTTTTTTATCAACTCTTGCCATGAGATCTGGTTGACATGTCTTATGGCCGTTTTACACTATGACATTTTTTTATCTAAAACTTGTTACAAAGTGAGCGAGAAGTGCCAATTCAACCAATCAGAATTCACTGTGGTAGCTTATCTCTCTCACTTTGTAACAGAAATTGTTATCAAATTTAGCAAGTGTAAAACGGCCTTTAGTTTAAGTGAAAAGTACGTCATTGCACTCCTTTATGTTGTTTTACAGTAAAGCTACGACATGCCGTCCAAATTCCATGGCAAGAGTTGAATTTTTAAAATCATGCGGTAGTTTTGTGTAGCAAAATATTCCAATCCGTCATAAAAACTATGAGAAATTAGTAACGCCAATAAGAAAAAGAAATTGCACGTTTCTTGCGATGAAAAATTACTAGCGCCATCTCTTGGTGAATGTGTAATTTGTGTAATTTTCATTTGATTAATGTATGCTTGTTTAAAATAGTCAAGGATTCAGATATCATGAGGTTTGACTAGAGTTGGAATGTTTTTCCAAAACTTGAAGCTTTTGCAAACGAATTGCAGCAGTTGCTGGCGCCATCTCTTGGCCGCCATGCAATTTTAGTTTCCACTCAATCAATCCTTTGCGATCAAATGTAAAGGAAACGGTACACCTAAAAGAACTTTCGGACAGCAACTGTTTTGTATTTCCTTGTTTCGTCAAGCAAATATTTGATTGTACTGGGTGTCACCTGTCTGGAGATATCTTTTTATATAGAATGACGGTATACGTAAATTAATAAAAGTTCTTATAGTAAGGGAGAGGGTCTTCTTTATTGGTAATTATTTCCAAGCGATAATTTACTAGCTTATGACCTCGTGTGCTCGTGCACCAACTGAGAAAGAAATGATCTTCCTCATGAAAAAAAAAACTTTTATTATCTATATTTTCTTTTTGTAAATCGAGTGTAATTCACCTTCACATTCACCGTCATTCTATACAAAAAGATGTCCCAAGCCCAAGACTTCATGACAGCCTGTATAAGGGTAGATCGTCTTTTGTTTTTCCTTTAAGAAAGATCGATTTTTAACCAAATCATTTTAGCCAATTTTTGTAATTACATTTCCCAAATGTCATTTTCGCAACGCAACATATTTGAAGTAAAAAGCTTACGCTGTCGGACAAGAGATGACGCTTGAAATTTATACTCGTTTATAATTTTATACGCAGTTTTGGCAAAAAATTCAATCAAATTCAGCAGTAATAAGTAACTTCAGATGTACGTAATGTTAGAGTTTCCCCAGTTTTTAAGGCGAATGCCGAAGGAGAAATTAACATCTAAGTCGGTCGCGGCCGCCACCCCTCCCCGACAAGCTTTGAGCTTGGCGTAAAAAGTGGGTGAAAAGGAAAAAAACTTTTTTGGATTGACTATAATATAATTGTTAACAAAATATATGTAATTATGAAGCTATTCTTAATTGACAAAGTGTCAAATCACGTTCTCCGTATTATTTACTACAGAAATCATCAAATCATCAAATATGACAGAAATTAGGAACTCTTGCAAAGGGACTCAATACTTCTATTGAAAGATCACCAGCCCCATCAAAAACGGACTTGTGATTGTAGTTCAAAGGTAGCTAGCGCCATCTCTTGGTGGAAATGAAATGTAAGTTTAGTTGATTGTTTTAGCGAAACATCGGCTTTCTAATTAGTTGGTCAACTGCGTACATTCCTTTATTTTCACGTCATCTTTTTGGCCTTGTTCGAAAAATCAGCAATGTCATCTCTTGCCCAACATTTAATTCAAATTTAATTTAATTAATTTATCGATGTATAAGTCCGTCCGAAGTTTGAAATTTTTTGTCGATCCGACAAACGAACTTGTGATTGTAGTTCAAAGATTTCGAGCGTCATCTCTTGGTGTTAATTGTAAGTTTAGTTGATTCTGTGATTGTAGTTAAAAAAATTCCAGCGCCATCTCTTGGTGATAATGTAGGTTTAGTTGATTTTTTTTTAGTGAAACATGAACGTCCTAATTAGTTGGACAAAAACTTTGTCAACTCCGTATGTTCTTTTAAATTCACGTCTTTATCTTTTTGATCTTGTTTCAAAGTTAACGCCATCTCTTGTCCAATATGTAATTATAATTTGATCTAATTATTATTTTTTTGTATACAAGTCTCTGTCCGAAAATTGGAATTTTTTGTCGATATCAAACGGACTAATGATTGTATGTAGTTCATGGATTTCCAGCGCCATCTCTTAGTGAAAATGTAAGTTTGTTTTAATTTTTTTAACGGATTCCTGATTGTTTGGACAAAATCTTTATCGACTGAGTATATTCTTTTGTTTTGTTGGAAATTTTTTACCAATCCGAAACTATTACAAACACACTTGTGATTGTAGTTCAGAGATTTCCAGCGCCATCTCTCGGTCTAAATGTCATTTCAATTTGATTTTTTTAAGGGAAAAATATCGTCTTCCTGATCAGTTGGGCACAAGCTTCGTTAACTGTGTTTATTCTTTTATTTTCACGTCGAAATTATCTTTTTCCAAAATGAGACGCACAAACTAACGGATTCGTGATTGTAGTCTGAAGGTTTCCAACGCCATCTCTTGATGAAAATGTAAGTTCAGTTTGATTCTTTTAGCTTAATTTTCCTTTTCTTTTTCTTTTTTGTCTAATTGCCTTTCTGATCTACAAACGATCTTGTGATTGATTTCTAGCGCCATCTCTTGGTGAAAATGTAAGTTTAATTTGATTTTTCTTAGTTCAATTTTCTTTTCTTTCTTTTGTTAACTGCATATATTCTTTTATTTCACGCCATTGCCTTTCTACCCTACAAGTAGGTTTGTGATTGCAGTTTAAAGATTTCCAGCGCCAACTCTTGGTGAAAATGTCATTGAAATTTGATTTTTTAATGAAATATCGACTTCCTGATCAGTTTGTTAACAGTGTCTGTTGTTTCATTTTACCGTCATTACCTTTTTGACCTTGTTCGAAAGTAAAACGATCGCAAACGATCTTGTGATTGTCATCTAAAGGTTCCCAACGCCATCTCTTGGTGAAAAGGTAAGTTTAGTTTGATTCTTTTAGCTTAATTTTCTTTTTCGTTTCTTTTGTTAACTATGTATATTCTTTTATTTCACGTAATTACCTTTCCGGCCTACAAACGGTCTTGTGATTGATTTCCAGCGTCATCTCTTCGTGACAGTGTACGTTTATTCTATTTTTTTTAATGGAATGTCGACTTCCTGGTTGTTTAGGCAATATCTTTATCGACTGTGTATATTATTTTGTTTTCTGGCCTTGTTCGAAACTAATACAAACGGAAATTCGCAATTTTTCACAAACCTAAAACTCTTGCGAAGGTCTTCCTAGTTATAATGAAAGGTCAGCAGCGCCATCTCTTGCCCAATATTCAGATCAAATTTGATTTAATCAATTTATCACTATACAAATCGCTGTCCGAAGTTTGTTAGAAGAAGAATGTTTTGCCGATCCAAAACTATTAGAAACACACTTGTGATTGTAGTTCAAAGATTTCCAGCGCCATCTCTTGGTATAAATGTCATTTAAATTGGATTTTGATTTTAGTGAAATATCGACTTCCTGATCAGTTGGGCACAAGCTTTGTTAACTGCGTATATTCTTTTATTTTCACGTCGAAATTATCTTGTTCGAAAATTAAACGGACAAACAAAAGGACTTATGATTGTGGTGTAAAGGTTTCCAACGCCATCTCTTGCTGAAAATGTAAGTTCAATTTGATTTTTTAGTTCAATTTTCTTTTCTTTCTTTTGTTAACTGTGTATGCTCTTTTATTTCACGTGATTGCCTTTGTGGTCCACAAACAGTCTTGTGATTGCAGTTCAAACGTTTCCAGCGCCATCTCTAGGTGAAAACATCATTTAAATTTTATTTTTTAAGTGAAATATCGACTTCCTGATCGGTTTGTTAATTGCGTCAGTTGTTTTATTTTCACGTTGTTACTTCTCTATTGCAAACGGTCTTGTGATTGCAGTTTAAAGATTTCCAGCGCCCTCTGTTCGTGAAAGTGTCAATTTTTTTAAGTAAAATATCGACTTCCTGTTAACTGGGTCTGTTATTTTATTTTCACGTCATTATCATTCTATTGCAAACGCTCTTGTGATTGCAGTTTAAAGATTTCCAGCGCCATCTCTTGGTGAAAATGTAAGTTTAATTTGATTTTTTTAATTTAACTTTCTCTCCTGTCTTTTGCTAACTGTGTATACTCTTTTATTTTCACGCAGTTATTTTTCTATTGCGAACGATTCTGTGACTGCAGTTTAAAGATTTCCCAGCGCCATCTCTTGGTGAAAATGTCATTTAAGTTTGATTTTTTTAAATTGAAATATCGACTTCTAAATCAGTTGGGCGCACGCTCTGTTAATCAATTACTTTCTTTTATTTTCGTGACGTCTTGTTTTAAAATGAAACTATTACAAATGGACTTGTGATTGTAGTCTAAAGGTTTCCAGCGCCATCTCTTGGTGAAAATGTAAGCTTAATTTGATTTTTCGTTTTATTCTTTTTTCTTTCTTTTTTAACTGCGTAACTTTTGTTTCACGTCATTGCCTTTTTCTGGCCTACAAGCAATCTCGTGATTGCAGTTTAAACATTTCCAGCGCCACCTCTCGGTGAAAATGTCGTTTAAATTAATTTTTTTTAGTGAAATATCGACTTCCCGATTAGTTTGTTAACTGCGTCTGTTTTAATTTCACGTTTTTACCTTTCTATTGCAAACGATCTTATGATTGCAATTTAAAGATTTCCAGCGCCATCTCTTGATGAAAATGTCATTTAAATTTGATTTTTTTACTGAAATATCGACTTCTAAATCAGAAGGGCGCAAACTTTGTTAATCGTAACGTTCTTTTATTTTCATCGCGTTTTGTTCTAGATGAAACTATTACAAATGGACTTGTGATTGTAGTCTAAACGCCTTCAGCGCCATTTCTTGGTGAAAATGTAAATTTATTTTGATTTTTTAAATTAAATTTGCTTTTCTTTCTGTTGTTAACTGTGTATACTCTTTTAATTCGCGTAATTTCCTTTCTGGTCCACAAACAGTCTTGTGATTGCAAATTAAACATTTACAGTGCCATCTCTTGATAAAAATGTCATATAAATTTAATTTTTTTACTGAAATATCGACTTCCAAATCAGTTGGGCGCAAGCTTTGTTAACAACGTACATTCTTTTATTTTCACGTCTTGTTCTAAAATAAAACCGTTACAAACGGTCTTGTGATTGTAGTTTAAAGGCTTCCAGCGCCATCTATTGGTGAAAATGCATATTCAATTTGATTTTTTTACTGAAAGGTCGACTTCCGACAGTTGGACGTAAGCTCTGTTAATCATATACGTTCTTTTATTTTCATCATGTCTTGTTTTAAAATAAACTTAATACAAGCGGTCTTGTAATTGTAGTTTAAAAGCTTCCGGCGCCATCTCTTGGTGAAAATGTAAGACTCATTTGATTTTTTAAATGAAAGATCGACTTCCTAATCAGTTGGGCGTAAACTTTGTTGACGTTCGTTTATTTTCATCACGTTTTGTTTTAAAATGAAGCTATTACAAATGGACTTGTGATTGTAGTTTAAAGGTTTCCAACGCCATCTCTTGGTGAAAATGTAAGTTTCACTTGATTTTTTTAGTAAGACATCGACTTCCTAATCAGTTGGGCGCAAACTTTGCTAACTGTCCTTTTACCTTTCTGGTCTTGTCTTTTTTTTCCTAGAATACTTGCTTCGTTTGACGAAACGTTTTAAAAAAAGATCGCCAGGTCTTTGTTACGACGATGGGAAAATCAAGGCGACTCCGTCACAGTAAACAATTCTCTCCTTCTCCGTATTCCTCAACAAAACAAATAGGAAAAACCTTGCACTCTTCTATTTATAGCGCAGGAAGCGATCGTGTGTCTGCCAAGCGGCAAGTCATGTACCGATGATAACGTCGACTCTCTTTTGAAATGCCTCCGTGCGTTCCAATTGGGATGCATCGCGTATACGCAGGACGTCTTCAGCGATGTCCGTGTGCTTCGTACGTGTGCGTCACAAGGTCAGGCGCACCTTGAAGATGGCGCCCACAAGCCTATAAAGCGTCTCTCCCTCGTCCCGCCTTCTCTTCATGCTTTGCCTCACAACAAGTAGCTCTCGTATAATTAAAAAAAAAATTCGAAAACTGAAATGCCATTACGAAACCTTGCTCGAAGAAAAATTTGGATAGATCTTCGAATGTGTGATTGTCTTCGTAAATCAATACTAAATTTTTGGTGAGGGATTTGGAAGAAGAATTTTCGTTTCGCTGATGATCATCGAGTATTGGGGACCTTGCTTCTGCGTGGACGTTTCCTCTTTCGTCGTTCTACGTTTTACATTTTCATTCACAAACTTACAAACTTACGTTCACAATATGAACTGGTAATCTCGGAGACATATCAGGAATAACAATAGATCAGTAATTGTCTTGGCGCAGCGTTCGTGAGCAGCCACGGTCGGCCGTTTTTAAAGTACGGATAGAAGCAGATAAGGACGCATATTCTCCTCATGTCTTTTGACCACGCACGAGGGACGTGCAAGGACACTGGATGTCACCTTCTGCATCGAAATACACGCTAATCCCTCTGCGTGATATTCAAGAGGACGAGCACGATTAGAAACCTAAAAGTCGAAAAGGTATATATTTTTTCTTGTGCTTCTGGAAACGACGCCGTGCAGTTTCCTCTTCCTCAATTAAGAACTTCCTATTTGGCACCCGATGTGTTAATGGTGGCCGTCAGTCTGGACATGACGGGCTTAATTGATCACTTAGTATTTCCCTAAGATTCCAAATCGACTCATTAAACATGTCATCTTATAAATCGGATACACTTAATGAAAGGAGCTCGTCTAAATTCTATAAAAAAAACGACTTTCTTTACGTTTTCTTTTCGGGGAAAATTTTTGTCTTCATCCTTTCTCATCTAATCTTATCCTCTGTCATATACAAGTTGAGTCGGAAGGTGTAAATATGAAATAAAAAATACACCTCCTGCGCTTGGTGCGTTCCTCTGAACTACCTTGTATATTAATTTTTAATACTTTTGTAAGAATCCAAGTATCTTATAATTATTATTATAAATATGAAATGAACTAACTAGAACGCGAAATCAGTCCACATAAAAAAATTGCGTAACCGTAGCAGATGTACGCTTTACAAAAAAAAATCTTGAGCTAGATGACACACGCTGGACATTGCGAAATTCTAATGCACCTGCAACTGCAGTGAGGATGCTGACCTCGTGCTATATCACACACGTGATTAAGAAAAACAAAATAAAAGATAGTGTGGCGAAAGCACAAGAGATCAGACAGCTCCAAGCAGTTTGGTCGTGTGCATCTCCAGAGCCCGAAGGCATTTATAGAATGTCATAGTGGGTGTTGCTGTTCTCCAAAAGTCCGTTTGTCTCTGTATCTAGTGCTATGGTTGGGTAAGAATTTTAATAATTTGATTTTTTACTATTTTTGCTATGTTTATAAACTAACATCGCTTATTTTAATTATGAAATGCTGGTTTTTTCTCTGAAATCCCATTCCGTATAAAGAGGGCGTAATAGCAATATCTGGCTCAAAAACTCAAACCAGATACCTACAAACAAAGAAATTGCTATTTGTGTCCTTTACGGTCTGATCCAAATTTCAGTAAAAGAGTGAGGAGAAGAAGTAGAAATTGTTGATTATTGTGGTGTGACCTAGTTTGGGCATCACAATAGAACTTCTCTCTCACTCTCGTCGAGATATCTAGACGGACATAGTATTTTGACGAAGCCTTGTACCAAAATTGATAAAGCTGAAAGTAAAGGATAATTATTCATCCCCTTTCTTCTGTTATCATTCAATTTTAACCTCCCGTCCCTCACACTTTTTAATATTGATTTTATTTAAAAAAAATATATTGCAAGCGAAACTGTGCGCTACATTTCTTCATCATTCTAAATGAAACACCCTGTACATTTTTACACGTACTTATACACGATTTTACTTAGAGGAATCACGTCATTTAATGAAAAGAGGCAAAGTTGAATCAAACAAAAAGGATTTATTTCAATTAAAAAAACCCTGTTTGAGTATTTTTTGTTCTTATGAAATTGGACTGGCTAAATTTCGGAAATTTAAGAGAAAGGCACGGTTTGACAAAAAAAAACGATGAACTAACGAAACAAAAAAGAATGTTTTTATAAAAGCCCTAAAATTCTAAACCATTTTTGGATAGTTGGTAAGTTAAACTAACTCACCGTAGCCAATGGTGTTGAGAGGAAACAGAACGAGAAACAAATATACACATTCATAATTTCCTTATTACATCGTAGCGCCATCTCCTGCCTAACTGCGATATGATCTTTACCTCAAGGTGCTGTGTTTTCTCCGAATTTTCTTGTAAAGGCGATGCTCTGACGCTCTAATAAATTACAATTTACATCATAAAGCTTCTATCGACAAGAGATGGCACTTCGAAGCACACACCGAGGGGTGAAACTTTATTTTGAAAAAACAATTGCTCCCGAAGCATAAAAATCGAACTTTTCTCATGAATCTCGCTAGATTGCAGTGGAAACTGTCACATCCGCCCTGCGAACAGATATCGTACAGCTTCTATCGACAATCATAAATTGGCACTACATATATAGTATGTCCCCGGATTGAGTTTACAATACGTATAATGGACCAAAAATTTTTGAATTCAGATTTCATGTTCTGCAGTTCAGGTCTGCTTGGCGTGAAATGAATTTGTGTCAAATTTGACGCCGAAAGTCTTCAAGGTAGAGATAGAATTAACACAAGAAGAAGTAAAATCTGTGTAGGTAAAGTGGTCTTCCTTTTGAATTTAAGAGAAACATTTAGTAAGATAAAATGATTCCCATTTCAAATTAGAGAGACATACCAAATTCCAACATCCTAAAAAAAAAAATTGAATTACGGAATATTAGGATTTCAGTACAGTTGTAACACATTAACACTGTCAGGTGCTAATATGGACGGAGTATTATTTGAACAATCATATTTTATTTGTTTTTAGTCAATAAATATGTAGATGGCGTTAACATTTTACAACTTTACTGAAATGTTTATAATTTAATTAGTAATTTTCTGTAATTCATTTTTTTTTCTAGGATGTCGGTATATCTCCCTAATTTGAAATGAGAATCATTTTATCTTACTAAATTTTTGTCCTAAGTTCAAAAGGAAGACCACTTTACCTACACAGATTTTACTTCTTCTTGTGTTAATTCCGCCATCTTGAAGACATTCGGCGTCAAATTTGGCACAAATTCATTTCAGGCCAAGCAGGTCTGAACTGAAGAATATGAAATCTTAATTAAAAAATTTTGGTCCATTATATGTATTGTAAACTCAATCCGGGGACATACTGTAGAGAAGAAATTTAATTTTGAAGAAAAAAAAATGCACCCGAAGCTTAAAAATTGAAATTTTCCCATAAAACGCGTTAGATTTCAGAGGGGAAGCTGCCGCATCCGTCCAATAGATGGCGCTGCGAACAGGCATAGCATTTGTAGTCACTCTTGATGGGTGCTTTTAGATTATACATGACTTTAAATATAATCTTTATTCCTTGTATGAAAATTTAACTGCTTTTTAGTCAACAACAATTTGCTGTTTTTATGTTTCTTAGGAGCCAGCTAAAAAATGCTGTAAGAAGGTAGTGTTGCCAACTTGCTAGTAGTAAAAATAATATTGTATCCGCCTTGCAAACAGTGCTATTAGTTGCAACACCGCCACACGTTCAATTTATAGCATAAAGCTTGTATCGACGACCAAGAGATGGCACTTCGAAACACCACCTAGTAAGGTTACTGTATTTCGAAAGTACCGCCATTCATTTCCGCGGCTTCGTCCCCCAAATTAAAAAGGAAGCGATGAAACGCTAAAGAAGAAAAAGGATGGACACGTAACAAGTTACCGTTGCTAAGGAGTTTATGAATGAATTTGATTAACCCAAAATTAAAAGAGATAGAAAGTTGGCCCTACCTTCTCGATACAGTAACCTTACACCCTAGGGATGAAACTTTGTTTTGAAAAAATAATTGCACCCGAAGCATAAAAATTGAAGGTTTCTCATAAAACACGCTAGATTGCAGCGGAAACCGCCGCATCCGACCAATAGATGGCGCCGCGAACAAACGTTCAATTTATAACAAAGCTTCTATCGACAACCAAGAGACGACACTTCGAAGTATACCTACACCTAGGAGTGAAACTTTATTTTGAAAACAAAAAAAATTGCAGCCGAAGCATAAAAATTGAAATTTTCTTTTAAAATGCGTTACATTCCAGAGTGGAAACTACCGCATCCATTCTATAGACGGCGCTGCGAACAAATGTTTAATGGTAATGTTTAATACCGTCAATAAACAATTACAGTACCGCAATCAGTCGCCATTTTAGTGTAAAATATTGGCGGGAAATTTAAACATCTAATCATTTTAAACTTTTATTTGACAGGCGTTAAATTTGATTAAACTTACCAGAAAGAAAATCACTAGAAAAGTCGGCAATTTAAACTTGCCGGAAAAAAAAATCACTAGAAATGTTGACCATTTAAGCTTGCAGGAACGAAAAGAACTAGAAAAGGCGGTCATTTTAGTGCAAAAACGTTTTCTGTATATTACACATTAAGCATATGAACGAAAATGGTCACTGAAGTTGACCAAAGTGGTCACTGGAGTTGACCAAAGTGGTCACTGAAGTTGACGAAAGTGGAAAGTCGGCCATTTTAGTGCAAAAACGTGGTTTCTTTATCTTACACATTAAGCATGTGGATTGCGATACTGTATTTATTTAGTGACTGTAATGTTTAATTTATATCATAAAGCTTCTATCGACGACCAAGACATGGCACTTCAAAGTACACACCTAGGGGTTAAACTTTGTTTTAAAAAAATAATTACAGCCGAAGCATAAAAATTGAAATTTTCTCATAAAACACGTTAGATTGCAGCGGAAATTGCCGCATCCGTCCAATAGATGGCGCTGCGAACAGACGTTCAATTTATATCATAAAGCTTCTATCGACAACCAAGAAAGGGCTCTTCCAAGCATACACCTAAGGCTGAAGCTTTATTTTGAAAAAAAAAAATGCAGCCGAAGCATAAAAATTGAAGTTAAAAAATAAATAAAATACTTTAGATTGCAGAGTGAAAACTGCCGCATCCGTCCAATAGATGGCGCTGTTCAATTTATAACATAAAGCTTTTATGGATTACCAAGAGATGGCACTTCGACGCATACACCTAGTAAGGCACAAGATCAACATACTTCGCATTCAGGTAGCGCAATTAGTGATTTTTATGTCTATCCTTGCCGCACATTGTTCTCATCTAGGGATAAAATAACACAGTCGAAAGTTTGTTATTATTTGAAGTGATATTTAACGAAGTTACTGTTAATAACTGAGCTTGGCCTTTAAAGTTTCGGTTTGTCTTGTTTCGGAACTGTTTTCACTTTGTTTTAAATAATACATTTTTGACTTTAAACTATTGCCATCGTGAAAAACAGAATTCCCTAAAACTGTTGCGACAATTGTATTTGTTATCTTTGTCTCTCGATGTTTTCACGAGAGGAATGGAATTGCGTTACCTGAACAGAGTGTTGATTTAGTACCTTAACACTTAGGGGTGAAACTTTATTTTGAAAAAAAAAAAAAATTGCAGCCGAAGCATAAAAATTGAAATTTTCTCATAAAATACGTTAGATTGCCGAGTGGAAACTGCCACATCCGTCAAATAGATGGAGCTCCGAACAGACGTTCAATTTATATCATAAAGCTCTTCTGGGCGTGAAACTTTATTTGGAAAAAAGAAGTTGCACCGAAGTATAAAAATTGAAATTTTTTCATAAAACACCTTACATTGTAGAGTGGAAGCTACTGCATCCGTACAGTAGATGGCGCTGCGAGCAGATGCTCAACATAAATGGGCACTTTTCAGAATTAACCGGTTACTCCACCGGTAGACATTTTAAAATTCTAAAATCCACTGTAAAGCTATAATATGTTATTTTAGCTACAATAAGTTATTAACTTACTATAACAGTATTATTATTAATTAAAGCTGGTTCTTGTCCGATGAAAATTGTATCACAAACTTCTGACAAAACTGTCGAACGACTGCGAAACGTTAAG